>CAWUFW010001719.1:0-2638462 GCA_963921515.1 Calotriton arnoldi | reverse complement strand
TTGCTGCTCGTTCAGTTACGTATTGCTGGTGTTCGGGCAGTGTAGGGGGTCTTGCTGGGGCTGGTGTTTCAGGGTTTAGGGTAGTGCAGTGGTGTTCGGGCAGTGTAGGGGTCGTGCTGGGGCTGGTGTTTGAGGGTTTAGGAGCAGTGCAGTGGTGTTCGGGCAGTGTAGGGGGTCGTGCTGGGGCTGGTGTTTCAGGAGTTTAGGGCAGTGCAGTGGTTTTCAGGCAGTGTAGGCGGTCGTGCTGGGGGTGGTGTTTCAGGGTTTAAGGGCAGTGCAGTGGTGTTCAGGGCAGTGTAGGGGGTCGTTCTGGGGGTGGTGTTTCAGGGTTTAGGGGCAGTGCAGTGGTGTTCGGGCAGTGTAGGGGGTCGTGCTGGGGCTGGTGTTTCAGGGTTTGGGCAGAGCAGTGGTGTTCGGGCAGTGTAGGGGGTCGTGCTGGGGGTGGTGTTTTAGGGTTTAGGGCACTGCAGTGTTGTTCGGGCAGTGTAGGGGGTCTTGCTGGGGGTGGTGTTTCAGGGTTTAGGGCAGTGGTGTTCGGGCAGTGTAGGGGGTCTTGCTGGGGTGATGTTTCAGGGTTTAGGGCAGTGCAGTGGTGTTCGGGCAGTGTAGGGGTCTTGCTGGGGCTGGTGTTTCAAGGTTTAGGGCAGTGCAGTAGTGTTCGTGCAGTGTGGGGGTCATGCTGGGGGCGGTGTTTCAGGGTTTAGGGCAGTGCAGTAGTGTTCGGGCAGTGTAGGAGGTGCGTGCAGGGGGTGGTGTTTCAGGGTTTAGGGCAGTGCAATGGTGTTCGGGCAGTGTAGGGGGTCGTGCTGGGGGTGATGTTTCAGGGTTTAGGGCAGTGCAGTGGTGTTCGGGCAGTGTAGGGGTCTTGCTGGGGGTAGTGTTTCAGGGTTTAGGGCAGTGCAGGGGTGTTCGTGCAGTGTAGGGGGTCGTGCTGGGGATGGTGTTTCAGGGTTTAGGGCAGTGCAGTAGTGTTCGGGCAGTGTAGGGGGTGCGTGCAGGGGGAATGGTGTTTCAGGGTTTAGGGCAGTGCAGTGGTGTTCGGGCAGTGTAGGGTGTCGTGCTGGGGGTGGTGTTTCAGGGTTTAGGGCAGTGCAGTGGTGTTCGGGCAGTGTAGGGGGTCGTGCACGGGGTGGTGTTTCAGGGTTTAGGAGCAGTGCAGTAGTGTTCGGGCAGAGTAGGGGTTGTGCGGGGCTGGTGTTTCAGGGTTTAGGGCAGTGCAATGGTGTTCTGGCAGTGTAGGGAGTCGTGCTGGGGCTAGTGTTTCACGGTTTAGAGGCAGTGCAGTGGTGTTCGGGCAGTGTAGGGGGTCGTGCTGGGGGTGGTGTTTCAGGGTTTAGGGCAGTGCAGTGGTGTTCGGGCAGTGTAGGGGGTCATGCTGGGGCTGGTGTTTCAGGGTTTAGGAGCAGTGCAGTGGTGCTCAGGCAGTGTAGGGGTCGTGCTGGGGGTGGTGTTTCTGGGTTTAGGGTAGTGCAGTGGTGTTCGGGCAGTGTAAGGGGTCGTGCTGGGGCTGGTGTTTCAGGGTTTAGGGCAGTGCAGTGGTGTTCGGGCAGTGTAGGGGGTCGTGCTGGGGCTGGTGTTTCAGGGTTTTGGGCAGAGCAGTGGTGTTCGTGCAGTGTAGGGGTGGTGCTGGGGGTGGTGTTTCAGGGTTTAGGGCAGTGCAGTGGTGTTCGGGCAGTGTAGGCGGTCGTGCTGGGGGTGGTGTTTCAGGGTTTAGGGCAGTGGTGTTCGGGCAGTGTAGGGGTCTTGCTGGGGGTGATGTTTCAGTGTTTAGGGCAGTGGAGTGGTGTTTGGGCAGTGTAGGGGGTCTTGCTGGGGATAGTGTTTCAGGGTTTAGGGCAGTGCAGTGGTGTTCGGGCAGTGTAGGGGGTCTTGAAGGGGTGGTGTTTCAGGGTTTAGGGCAGTGCAGTGGTGTTCGGGCAGTGTAGGGGTCGTGCTGGGGTGGTGTTTCAGGGTTTAGTGCAGTGCAGTGGTGTTCGAACAGTGTAGGGGTCGTGCAGGGGCTGGTGTTTCAAGGTTTAGGGCAGTGCAGTGGTGTTCGGGCAGTGTAGGGGGTCGTTCTGGGGTAGTGTTTTAGGGTTTAGGGTAGTGCAGTGGTGCTTGTGTAGTGTAGGGGGTCGTGCTGGGGGTAGTGTTTTAGGGTTTAGGGTAGTGCAGTGGTGTTTGTGTAGTGTAGGGGGTCATGTTTTAGGAGTAGTGCAGTGGTGTTTGGGTAGTGTAGGGGTCGTGCTGGGGGTATTGTTTTAGGATTTAGGTTAGTGCAGTGGTGTTTGGGTAGTGTAGGGATCGTGCTGGGGGTAGTGTTTTAGGGTTTAGGGTAGTGCAGTGGTGTTTGTGTAGTGTAGGGGGTCATGCTGGGGTAGTGTTTTAGGGTTTAGGATAGTGCAGTGGTGCTTGTGTAGTGTAGGGAGTCGTGCTGGGGTAGTGTTTTAGGGTTTAGAGTAGTGCAGTAGTGTTTTTGTAGTGTAGGGGTCATGTTTTAAGATGCAACGCTCCAATACCTGACCAGTCTGCACTACATAAACTACAAAAACTAAAAATAAAAAGTGTTTTGCACACTTTTGTAATTGGGCTATATGTGGGCTACATCTGGGTAATATTTGTGCTACATTTGGGCTCTTTTTTCTCTGGTGGCCATCTTGGAAGACTTCTTTGTTATGAAGTTTCCTAATTTCCTCATTTACTGCAGTCTCCTCAGTAGGAAATGCTTTCAGTTTTTACTTTGATTCCATCAAGAAGGCATTCAGATGTGTCTCACATTTGCCATAAATTCAGAATGTTAGCACTCTAGTTGCTCATTAGATCACTGTACTAAAGCTACTGCTCACCAGGGAGTTAACTGGAAGTCTGCTGCTGGTATTGAAAGTGATTGTTTCAGTCTGCATGTCAGAATTTTCTAATGAAATAGAAGAGGATTTGAGATCTCACTTAAAACATGCCTCATTTTTCTTTCTGCAGCACTAACCATAATTTCTATTTAAAAAAGAACCCCTCATTTTGTTCCTTTTTAAATTAAATGTTTTAAGTGATTAACGGTTTATTCCAATCAAGATGGCTTCCGGTGTGCCATACTTTTGTCATAAGTAAGGCTGTTAGCGCTCTAGTTGTTCTTTAGAACACTCTGGGAAGCTGCAGTAGAACACAAAGGCATCAACTGGCAGGCTGCTCCTGTTGAAATATAACAGGAAGATATTTGAGATCACACTTGAAACATGTCCTAATTTTTCTTTCTACAGCACTACCCATAATGTTTATGACAAAATTAACCCCATCATTTTGTTCCTTTTTAAATTAAATGTTTTAAGTGTTACCAGTTTATTCCAATCAAGATGGCTTCAGCTGTGCCATACTTTTGTCATAAGTAAGGCTGTTAGCACTCTAGTTGTTCTTTAGAACACTCTGGGAAGCTGCAGTAGAACACAAAGGCATCAACTGACAGGCTGCTCCTGTTGAAATATAACAGGAAGATATTTGAGATCTCACTTGAAACATGTCCTAATTTTTCTTTCTATAGCACTAACCATAATTTCTATGACAAAATGAACCCCATCATTTTGTTCCTTTTTAAATTAAATGTTTTAAGTGTTACCAGTTTATTCCAATCAAGATGGCTTCAGGTGTGCCATACTTTTGTCATAAGTAAGGCTGTTAGCACTCTAGTTGTTCTTTAGAACACTCTGGGAAGCTGCAGTAGAACACAAAGGAATCAACTGACAGTCTCTGCCCTTGTTGGATGTACATGTTTTACTGAGAATGTCAGACTTCATTCTCACATGACTGAGAAAGATAATGTGAATTTACAGAAAATATGCTCATTTTAGCTTCTGGAGCACCTTCCAAAACTGTATGGGACAAGCATGTGAAAATAGTTTTCTCTCAAACATGATTCATGATATCCCAGCAGAAGGTTTTTCACAGGGTAAAATCACCTTAGAACACACCACAATTCCTGAAATTAGTATGGTACCATCAACAAATGAATTCTAATGTAACTAAAGTCTGTTATCACCCTTAATAGTTCTCCTTTTGGTAACCCTCAAAATCTTTGATTCACTACAAGGCATTTCAATGGGGTACTATCATGTATATTGGTCTCAAGATGGCTGCCAGCAATTCCAGGATGAAGTGCTGACAGCCAATCAGATCTCACGATGACATGTGTGGTTAGGCTCCGCCCAGATATATATGTGTTTTTACTTTTGATTTTCTCAGCAACTACTGAACGGATTTACACCATTTAACAAAAGGGTTCTTTCTGAACCAAGAACTACCTCTTTGCCAAATTTGGTGTAATTCCGTTCAGCAGTTCAGGCTGTAACCGTGTCTAAAGTTTCCTATGGGAAAATGAATTGGGAAAACACGTTTTGGGACACCCCTTTTTCTCGGCCCCCGCTTGATGAATCACCCGAGACTTTCAGGGTAGGAGCGGACCGGAGTGGGCCATAAAGTTTGAAAATTTCGCGAAGATTCGTCAACCGGCAAGAGAGTTATTTCAAATAGAATGTCGCGGATTTCCTATGGAAAATAGGTCCTAACTATAACTATCTACTGGCGACCGCTAGTAGATAATATATATATATATATATATATATATATATATATATATATATATATATATATATATATATATATATATATATATATATATTCATCAACAAGGCAGTCCAAGAACGAAGGGCGCACTTCTCACAGCTGGTGCGCGTGGCCGGACTTGCCCCGAACGACAATTCCTCACCAAACAAGTATCACGCTGCACTCTCCCAGATTTAGTTTATAAAGATTTATTCAAGCCATTTACACTCCTTCTCCACCTACGCGTTTCATCTTTATAAACTAAATCTGGGAGAGTGCAGCGTGATACTTGTTTGGTGAGGAAATATATATATATATATATTTATATATATATATATATATATATATATATATATATATATATATATCCACCACAACCTCCTCCTGAACGAAGAAGCAGAGGCCACACGGGGAATCCGATGGAAGCTTTTTAATGGTCAAACGGCATAATGCATTTCGGCCTGGACGGCCTTCATCAGATGCCTCATTACTCAGAATGCTAACACACCCACGTTTAACAATGTCCTGCGCCCTTCCCATTGGTGGGAATCCGCTCCTCCCCAGATCATGTGCCCGTATACCACTCACTGCTCCTACGAACTGCAAGTCCCAGAGTTCTCCTTTTGGGTGAGTATTACGTGGGGAATTTTCTTGTTAATATGCCCTTGTGGGTTGGCGGGGCAGGGCAACACGCGGTGTGGCAGAAAATCACTGTCCTGATTTGCTCAGAGCATCCCGGAGCTTCCTCGGGTCCCCAGACGTCCTAGCCCCCAAATATTCAAACAACCGCCGGGCAGGGGCAGGAGTGACAATGCATCCATCCCTTCGTGGAGTCACGAACTGCACGGCAGCCGCCCTTGCTGCGCATGAATCGGGAGTCGGGCCCGGGCCAATCCAATACCTTGGAAAGTGCAAAGACCGCCGAAGCAGGAACCAGTGAAGACCGGGCCAACTTGCAGGACGGGGCCTCTGTATCGTGTCTCTGGTTAACACGAACAATATCCACCACAACCTCCTCCTGAACGAAGAAGCAGAGGCCACACGGGGAATCCGATGGAAGCTTTTAAATGGTCAAACGGCATAATGCATTTCGGCCTGGACGGCCTTCATCAGGTGCCTCATTACTCAGAATGCTAACACACCCACGTTTAACAATGTCCTGCGCCCTTCCCATTGGTGGGAATCCGCTCCTCCCCAGATCATGTGCCCGTATACCACTCACTGCTCCTACGAACTGCAAGTCCCAGAGTTTTCCTTTTGGGTGAGTATTACGTGGGGAATTTTCTTGTTAATATGCCCTTGTGGGTTGGCGGGGGCAGGGCAACACGCGGTGTGGCAGAAAATCACTGTCCTGATTTGCTGAGCATCCCGGAGCTTCCTCGGGTCCCCAGACGTCCTAGCCCCCAAATATTCAAACAACCGCCGGGCAGGGGCAGGAGTGACAATGCATCCATCCCTTCGTGGAGTCACGAACTGCACGGCAGCCACCCTTGCTGCGCTTGAATCGGGAGGCGGGCCCGGGCCAATCCAAAACCTTGGAAAGTGAAAAGACCGCCGAAGCAGGAACCAGTGAAGACCGGGCCAACTTGCAGGACGGGGCCTCTGTATCGTGTCTCTGGTTAACACGAACAATATCCACCACAACCTCCTCCTGAACGAAGAAGCAGAGGCCACACGGGGAATCCGATGGAAGCTTTTTAATGGTCAAACGGCATAATGCAGATGTACAGATATTCATTAGTTCTGCGAAACAAATGTACATATTAAAGATAATTAGATTATTCTATGTATTTAACATGTATATAAGTGACGGCATAAATAAGTACATCTTTTTTTCATAACTATCTATCTACAATTGCTTCACTATTGAATTACAATATATATATATATATATATATTTTTCTCAAATTCGCCAAAGCAATAAGGATCGCACTCACTCTGGGTCAGTTTTCATTGCGCTTTTAATGAAAGGTTTGCTTTTGCCAAGCCCTACGCGTTTCGGGATCAAGGTCCGAGTGTTAGGACCGAACGCGTGGGCTTGGCAAAAGCAAACCTTCAGAGCGCAATGAAACTGACCCAGAGTGAGTGCGATCTTATCGCTTTGGCAATTTGGAAAATTGTTACCGGCGTGGCCCTGCCGGAGGAGAACGCACCGCCCCCCTATGAGCGCCAGAGTCCACAATCCTGGGCTACAAGGAGGAACATATATATATATATATATATATATATATATATACACACAAATAAATACAATTAATTTTAAGTACAACAACACTTGAAATCCGGCATTTATTTAATGCATCTTCAATCTACATATACCGTACTTCCTTTATGCATCTATACATGATCATGAAAACGTCATCTGAATTGAATGTGGAACCAGTGAGATTTATTACGGATTTTAACAGCTCAAATCAGAAGGTGAAACAGACGCTCAACAAGCATTGGAGTGTCCTTAAGAAAGATCAGGAATTAAAACCCTTCATTAAACAACAGGCTAACGTCACCTATAGAAAAGTACCCTCACTGGGGGACTATTGACACAAAGCTACTTTTCCAGCAAATCTGTACACCTACAAAAAACAACTTGGTTATCACAGAAGGGCTTTGTGAAATGCACAAGATGTAAAGCCTGTAACTATGGCCGCAATATGACAGAAGTAACGACCATTCAAGGTTTGAAAAAAACAATTAAGGAAAGGATCACATGTGAATCCACTCACGTGGTTTACCTTTTGGAGTGTAGATGCGGCCAAAGATACATCGGAAGCACAGTGAACAAACTCAAATTGCGCATCCTCCAACATTTGCGAGCCATTTCAAATAAGAACTTTGCGTACGTGATGGCCAAACATATCTGGAGAGAGCATGAAGGGATTTTAGATAAAACCACACTCTCGTACTCTGGCAATGAACATATAACAACGAACATCAGAGGGGGAGATAGAGAGTTGACATTAAGACGTGCAGAATCAAGATGGATTGTCAACTTGGGCACAGAGATGACGTGGGGCCTGGATGCGGAACTATACACCTTTTTGTAAAGTGTTTATTAATTTACCTGCCTCAGATATGGTATCCTTGGGTTTTATTTGAAATTTGATGTGTACAGAAATGTTAATCAAAGGGCCCAATGAATGTTTTTTATCTCCCTCCTCTTTACAACCTTTTTTATAACTTTTTACATCATTTTATTGATTATTGTATATGTGTAATTGATGCATTGGTTATTTTTGAACGCAGCGAGTAAGTTGATCATTTATGGTCTTATATTTCTAAGTAAATAATTATGAAGTGCATTTTAAGCAGAATATCCTCCACTAGCAGACATCAATGATGGGGTTTGGCTCTAGCTCATACTAATCAGCAATGTATATATTTGAAAATGTGGATTCGAATTGTCCTGTTGAAAAATTGCTGTGGACTATTGCATGGAGGTTAACTGAGGTGATATTATACAGAGCATAACACGGAATGAGTTTCTACGAATAGTCACTAAGCACTTTATATGGATGGTGGAAAGTATATAGTACTCAGAGGTTTATTGGAGAGTAGATACTATGGAACCAGTGTTGTGGCTGACAGTATAACAAATACCTATTCACCTCAGCTCGGATTCAATTTTAACAGCCTCTGTTTTATAATAATTGGCGTATGGATATATTATCAAAGTTAAGGGCTGTTTCTATGTAATCTATCTTTTTGTATATAATCCTTTTAGTGACCTCCCCTCTTAGATTTTTTACCTTTCGGTAGAGGGCATATGCATTTTGTACTTGTATAAGCACAGGCACTTTAAGACCTTTTGGTATTTCTCGCAGATCTTTTCCTGTAGCCCAGGGAATATGCCCATTGCACTTTTTGGCAGTGTATGTCATCTCAATTAGCATACAAATTAAAACCTAGAAGCAAACACATATAAATAAACTTTAAATAATTCACAGGGTATTACTAGAGATTGAATCATAGAGTACCATGGTGTTTTTGGAGGTATTGAGATATCTCATACAATCAACATAAGACTGTGAGTCTGGGGCTCTTTTTGTTATCAATAGGAAAATGATATAAACATAGAGGATTAGATTGTGTACTTCACAAATTTATAACATGTGTTTAGTCATGTCACTTTGGAAAAATAGAGAAAAAAATGAAAAGAGAAAAAAAGTAATTTTGTTTACATCTTAATTATATATGATTCTAATTTTGAATGTGGCTCCTTTAAGAAACTGACCTTGTTTTTAATTGGTGGTGGGGAAACGAACTATGCTTCCCTTTAAATGGACACGTTTGTGAGCACACTTTTGACCCAGTAGAAGGCGTAAGCCGAAACGCGTAGGTCATCCTTTTGTATGCACCCTTGTACTTTGCTATTGTAGGCTTCGTATGGAGAGGCTTACCGTTATAATCAAATAAAGCCCCTTGAAGTCAGCTCCTGTTAGTGCCGTGCTTCATTTCTGCCCTGGAAGTGTGTGGAAAGCTGAGCCCGAGTGGAGGGCAACCATTTGGAGCAAATGTGTAAATATATATATATATATATATATATATATATATATATATATATATACAAATAAATACAATTAATTTTAAGTACAACAACACTTGAAATCCGGCGTTTATTTAATGCATCTTCAATCTACATATACCGTACTTCCTTTATGCATCTATATACCTTCTATGTACTTATGGATCTTTATATTTATTACTTTTCTTCGAATTCAGCAAATCCAATGCACTACCCTATTTCTCACCCTATACCTCTCGCAATATAGCCTCTACCTCCACTCTCTGACCCATCTCAAACCTCTTTCTACTACTCTTTCCAATGCACTACCCTATTCCTCACCCTATACCTCTATCAATATATCTTCTACCTCCGCTCGCTCCTTCATCCCAAACCCCATACAACTACTATGATCCCCAAAATAACTTTCTAAACTCCTCCATACTCTGCCCCTCCTTGCATCATCACATACTTCTTTTACTATTCCAATCCCCAAAACAAGCCTTTCTAAACCCTTCCCTCTGACTTCTCCCCCTCCACACCCCTTTTACTCATCCCAAGCCTCCTCCTAATGATATGACCTCCAAAACAAACAAAAAAAATGTCTAAATCCTTTCTTATCCCCCACTATCCTTTTGAATCAAAATAACAGACTAACATGTCCACCTCTCAAATTACTTTCATCTTTCACTATACTAATTCACCACTAAAGCTTTATGGGTTTCGGAGTAGCATGCTACTCGCCGAAAAAAACACTTCAACACCCCATCAGGAGTAGCAAGCACTATATAAATGCAAACCTTTTCCCCTCTTCTATCCCTCCACTATCCTTCTCAATCCAAACAACTAACTAACATATCCAACACTCAGATTACTTTCAGATTTTACTATACTAATTCACCACTAAACCTTTATGGGTCCCGGAATAGCGTGCTACTTGCCGAAAAAGCGCTTCAATACACCATCAGGGGTAGCAAGCATTATATAAATGCAAACCTTTTCCCTCTTCTATCCCACCACTATCCTTCTGAATCCAAATAACTGACTAACATATCCAACACTCAAATTGCTTTCATATTTCACAATACTAATTAACCACTAATCCTTTATGCGTTCCGGAGTAGCCTGCTACTTGCCGAAAAATCACTTCGACGCCTCGTCAGGGGTAGTAAGCGCTATATAAATGCACTTACAATACAATACAATGTGTGAGTTCATTTTAGGTCTGGCTTGGCGACAGCTTTAGTTTTCTCACCCGCCTCATGTTTTCTCAAAAAAATGAAACATAAAAATACATACCTGTATACGTACGTAGAGAGGCTTTCAGCCAGCCCTTTTCATCCACTGGTCTGTTTTAGTGTCATTCACATTTTGCTTCCACCCACCACCGGATACAGCAGAGGAGACTAGGTCTGCCCACTTCTTCTATTGACTGTCTTGATCTGTGAGTGGAAGCATTTTTCTTGATCACATGTTAACAGCTACCTGAAAAGGAGTGCACTCCAGTGCCAGGGTAGCTGTGCTTGGGCTGCTGGACCACTACTTTATGTTTATCTTTTTTCTAAGTTTGCCAATTTTTTTGCACGCTGCATATGCAAAAATAAATCAAATAAAACAAATTGCTCGCTAGACCAAGGCCAGATCTATTGACTTTGGCAACACTTGTTAAAGGGTTAGATTCTGTCCAAAGGAGCCACTTGGAATAAAGCAGGGTGAAGGAATGGAAATAACTAAGCGACTATTCATTTGAGGTGTTTTTCTTAAAGGTACTTATTAATAAATGAAATTTATAGTTTTACCTGAGATGCTCTTTGTAGTTACATGGCAGTGCAATAGGCAGTTGATGGTGGGTTGGTTACATGGAGATGTGTTGAAGGGTATCAGTGATAAATGGGAGAGTATTATTCAGAGGGGGCAATCAATGTAATACGTGACGTTGAATGCTATTGTGCCCTAATATGGTTATTTGAATGTTTTGCTCTAACACAGTGATACTCAAAGTACGGCTCGGGGCCGCATGCGGCCTTCCTGACCTATACATGCGCCCCCCGGGCAGCAGCAGCACAAGACTGCTGTAGTGTTTACTCGACTAACCACTAACATGAAGAACATTTTTAGGTCGAGCCTAGAGTAGCGCGCATGCGCTGCTCTGCGAGACTTTATGTAAGGGGCTTCCAAAAGCTGACCATGACGCTCGTGCACAATGGCCTTTTCCGTGCGGTTACCCGCACGGCTGCCATGTGTTTTCAATTATCGCGCCCGGCGGCCGTGCGGGTAACTGCAAGCAATAGGCCATGGTGCACGCTCTCGCTCGCGGGCTTCTTTTTTTTTATGGCTGTCATCAGGCCTCCCCCAGGGTCACCCGGCAGGACTGGTGTTTGCATGCTGATACTGTACGAGCCCTTATTGTAAAGCTAAAAGTAAAGTGCATCTCCCACCAGGCAGAGGGTTGTGTCTGTACAACAATTAAAAGAAAGTATATCTAGAGACGCCCCTGTTCATATAAGACACGTTAGTAGAATTATTTCACAACACAACACGCGAACACAAATGTGCAGCAACTAGAAGAGGCAGTAATATGTGGAAACACGTAGCTCCCTCTGTAGCAATGCAAGAACGGGAAAAATTGAGAAATAAAGCTTCCCACCCCCACATAACCAACCAAGCCTCAGGACTTCTTCCCTAGCAAAAGGCCTATTCTGCCGCAAATAATTCCGTTCTCACTTCACAGCTCCCGTTTTCATGTGAAAGGTTTTCACCTGGTGGTCTGCCACAGTTGAGTCAGCCAAGAAACACGCAACGTGGCTAAAAACAATATCAAGAAACCATATATTTGAAAGGAAAGGACCCCGCTTCTCATGGAAATATTTCAGACTGACATAGGAACGCACATTAGGTTTGAAAGAAACACCAAATACCTCAGATAATACAGCCTTGCAGCGCAGTACAAGGCAAGCTTCGACTTGAATGTTTTTCCCATCCGCAAATCCACTGGGATAGTTATAAAATGCGCAAAGGCTGTCAAGTTGTTTTCAGACTTTCCCTGTAGGGTTCCTAGGTTCGGTGAGTTAGCAATGCTTATTTTACTCTTTAGGTGTGATACACGCGTGTTTAGCAGGCTCTGCGCCTGTCTTACGTTCCAGAGCATGCTACTGGTTCCAGTGAAGGGACACTCTGCAAATCAACTGCTGAGTCTGTGGGCAGGCGGAGAATAACGTTTATCTGTACAGTTCACTGCATAAGAACCGACATTGAAATAAGCATTGACAAAGATAATAGGTCTCGCCTTTGGGCGAGCTATTGCCTTTTCCAATCGTGTAGTGGTGGCCAACAGACAACAGGATGTCAAATAAACAACAAGCATTGACAAAGGCAACAGGTCTGGCGTTGGCCGCCAAGATTTTGGCAATTGTTTTGCTTTGTCATTGTTTTTGCAAAACTATTCTACAGGAAGCTTCTGGGCCATTGTTAAATCTAAAGAAAAAACAATGTTAAATGCAAAGAAAAGTCTCTCTGGTCTCAGAAAATTGTGCATTACCATTTTACACCCTGCACTACCTTATGTGTGGATGTGCTCCCTGTGAAAGCGAAGCATGCCGCAACTCATAGTGAAGTCAGTCAATGGCTTAAGTGCGCTAACATTTCCCCTTGATCCATGCTAGAGTGGGTGGATAAATGTGAATGACAATTACAGATTAATGGACGAAGTCTGGCTGAAAATCCCAACAAGTAACTATATTATACATACTTTTAGTAAAAATCAAAAGGTCTTGGGTAACGCATCTAAAAAAACAAGCATTGGCATAGCCAATAGGTCTCGCTTTTGGGACCTTATAAGTATTTAGTTATGCAGCACAATATCCTTGGTGCAACAACAACTGTTGCATGGCTAAACACTTATAAGGTCCCAAAGGCGAGACCTATTGGCTATGCCAATGTTTGTTAAATATACAGCAAGCACTTATTTAAAGGTTAATTGCAGTTAGGGAAAGGGAGTAACTACGCCCTTAACTTTAGGAACACCTTCATTTTTAAAGATAGCAAACGTGTAAAAATTGTGTATTTCATTGACCTGTAGAACCATTTCACCTTAGTAAATCAAATTATAGCAGTGCATTCAGAAGGATTTTTCTTAAAGTGATGGTTTTCAAACATGAATTTAGAAACATTCATGCTTCCCTCCTCCCACCCTGACAACAATGCCTTTAGTAATTACATCCAAGCACAGGAGATGGGTTTGAACAGCATGCATCCTGAAGTCATGTATCTCGAGTTCCTCTTATATGTTATAATGAAGAAAAAGGAGGGAAATTGAAAAAAAACAATTGCCCAGGGGAACACAATTTGGTCAAGTGGAGAAGACAGGATTCATCCCAGGTTTTCTGGTTTCACATTGCGCAATTGAGTTCAGCCACTAAATATACATGCTTTGCTTCCCCTACACCAAGTTTACACCCCCGCTGGCATCAGTGCGGCCCTCGGTCACACCAAACACCAAACTTTGCGGCCCCTGTAAAAAGATTTGTGAGTACCCATGCTCTAACACATGCATACCTAGCTTCCCGTTTATTTTAAATGGCAATAAAGAGAGTTATAAATGAATAAATGGGAGAGTATGGACAATGTATTGTGTATATTTACATTTTTTTCATTATGTATGTTTACAATTTAAGGTTGAGGGGAGAAAGGGATTTTTCCCTGATCACACAAATGTTGATCAAATGAAGAAGCCAGGGGTTTTCTGAAGGCAAGGTTATTTTTAGTGCCTCATTTAAAGAACTTTACACAGAGAGGAAGGGAGAACCCAAAAGGACCCTCTGTCTCCCTTTCTCGATCTCAGAAACGTAGGAATCACCATGGGAAGCTGTTGTGTAGTAGATCAATTTTTTTTCTGTCAAGAAGAAGGCCGCCATTGCTTAGAAAGCTCAGTATAGTGCCACCTGGATCAGTTTAGTGATGAAAAACATGGGATTATTAAACTGTGCACAAGATGAGGTGTGAATATCACTCAAAATTATGACCAAAGAACATTGTCAGTGAAGACTAATTGGGACGCATTTATTATACACATGATATATTACTTACAGAAATTAATCATGGTTGGGGTTAGCACTGTCAGACCGAAAACCACTGCAAGGAAAAAACAACAGTCAAACCAGCCATAGGAATGAAGCACTGCACTGAAAATGGTGTGGGAGAGTTCCCAGACAATCAAGGCTGTTTCAGCATTCATAGAACCCAGGTGACGACCCCTAGTCAGGGGAATGGTTAACAGGTGCAGTGGTGCAGATATCCAGGGATGTCAGAGGGCCCTCTGCTCCCAAGTTATGGTTGTCTTTTATCACTCAACCATGGAGCAGAGGGCCCATTTTCCTTACCTGCTTTAGGCCCATGTCACCGGCGCTATGCCAGTGCCCCAGGGGGACCCCAGTCAATACTGGTGCTTGAAGTCTTTCACATCACATCAATTTTAGTATTCGGATGTTGAGAAAAAACAAGACAGATTTTCATGCGCATCAGATCCCAGAATATTCTGGGGTCTTACTAAGGGCATTTTGAATTTGAGGAATTCTGCAGATGCCAGGTCTGCGCACACTCACAACTTTGCTTCATTACTTCAAACATCCATTCCAGGAATCTTTTTGGCCGCCATGAAAACATGTGAGAAGTTCTTCAAATGATCTCTGCTTTCAGTGAACTTGGCAATTTTTGCATTTAATATGCACAGCGACAAATTTAACCGCCGACACCAAACTGCATGCCCTGGATTCTTCTGGCTGGTGTACATGACCAAGCGGGCACAGCTCCAGTGACAACTGTGCCACCCATGGAATTTCTTCTAAAATAAGTTCCCACACAGCTCCCAACCCCTGCTGGCCAAATCATCAGCACCAAGATGGAGATCTGACTACAAAGAGGTGAAAGCCTCTCGGGTACAATGCCAGCATTACAGTAAACTGGAGTTAGGGAAAAGTGAGGTCACTAACAACAATCAAGCTGATGTATGCCTTATTTTAGATGACCCAACTTCTTCCTTTGGGCTTCTTAAAGATGGGAAACCGTCTGCCTTATGAATGGATGTCATTACCTATACTAAAGCAAAAAGAACAGATGATGGACGGAATGCTGAACAATGCAAACATTCAGCCCAGTCAACAGATATGGGTGTAATCCATCGTTTTTTTGCCCACCGCGCCACCCCAGTTTGGACCCAGCAACACCCTTACCATTACCTATACTACAACAAGAAAACAGAACAGAAGGATCAAGTACAAATTACAAATGAACACTATATTCTAGCACATTGGGATACACATATCCTTAATAACAACTTGACCTACATTAATCAGTCTTTTGCAAGTTCCGATCTCCCACCGGATGCCTGCAAGGTAAGAGCACCTAACCGGTGATGATGGAACAATTTTCAGACTTGGGGTGCTGCCATCAATGCTACATCACTGAACTCATAGGGGTTCTGGAACATCTAAGCATCATTCAAAGAACAATTGTCACAAATGAGCCACACCCATTCAGCAAGAGAGTGGTAAGGGTGTAGTATGTTGCAGCGAATATTTGTCATTTGCGCATCACCAAGTAAAGTGTCTTCATTTTTCATCCTATTAAAATCTGTGTTTTCATCACACTTCAGAATCAGAAAAAAACGCTATATTTGTGCTTTCCTATTTATTTTGAAATATTTGTACAGTCCATTTATAACTATTTAAATGTTGTGTTGGAAGAAAATGCCATCCTGCAGCCTCTTCTTTCACACCAACAAGATTGTCACATAGATCACTTTACAAAATCCTCAGTTTTCAATCAGAGAAAGAAAAGCAAACACCAGTCTCCGTGTCTAAGGAACAAGCAGCACCTTGTCAGAAGACTAGACTGACATTTGACCTCTGTCTTTGAATGCAGAGAAAAATTGAAGTAATATTTAACACTCATTCACCTTTGGAACCCCAGCATGGTTATTTTGGGAGTGTTGCAGCAACCCCCCTATCCACCACCCTCGCACCACTACCACCAGCGTCTACGCACCTAATCTGAAGAAATGTGAAGTTAATCAAGTCAGGGTTATCCTGATGCCTTGTGGACTGAGAGTGCAATATTCCATCCTGGAGGTCGAGATAATATGTTGCGTGTACGGCTAGAAATGTCTCCAAGTCTGTGTCCAGGCAGCAGGAGCTACTAGGAGCCGCATATTGACCTATCATGTCCACTCAACACCTCTGATCCGTCTTAGAACACGGTAACCAAATCCTGGTGATGTGGGAAATCTTAAGAAAATTGTTAATTTGCTAATTTTGTATTATTTTGTATTTTTTTGTATTACACGAAATTCATGAAATTTCACATCATACAATTTCACATACTTTTGGCCAAGAGGGGACTTGTTTGATCAGAAAATGTCTCACTTCAATGGTAAAACAGCACCCAAGAAACATTTTCTGCTCAAACCACTCTCCTGTTGGTTTCTTGTGTGAATTTTGTACATGTGGTATGCCCTCATGTACTAAAGTCACACAAGATACAAGCGACCCACATTTCGCACTGTACCCGTAATTTCAGCCGACTATAATGGTAACACAATGACTACCCTAGCTCCTCCTGGCAAATAGACCTCAGATGCAGGCTGCCCATTGGATCAAATTTAGATTGTGAAACAGCAGGAGTATACATAAGACCCCCATAGAATGCTAAACATAACGGGCTACCTTGAACAACGCCGTCTATGGAGAAACTTGGTTTAGGCAGTTGAGATAATGACGGTGAATTTGTGTATGGTAAAGGCCTCGTTATGAGTTGCCCAGTAAAATTGTAATAAAATAACTACAATTATCAATATCATGGGCTGTGTTAATTATCAAGCGCAGTATTAGTGCATCATTATGAGTTTTGACCCTTGGAATAAAGAATAACTTGGGAAACGGTGCATGGCCACTTATTTTCGGATATTCTTCACTCATACTGATGACTTTTCCTATGATGCTTCTTGGTGTCTTTCATTGGTGAAATGCATCCTGGAAAACCCCGAAAGCACAGGTTTTCACACAAAACGTCTGCTCCTGATTAAGCCTCAATTGTCCATTTACATCTGGATTTTTTGAGAACTTGTGAGGAGGGTTTAAGGAGGCTTCTGACATTAGGAGGAGCGTACCCAAATCTCTCCCTCTTAGACAGTTCTTTATTCATTCGAAAAACTGAAGGATTGGCCAGCAACTTAAGATCATCTTTCTAAAGAGGAAGGGAAAATATAGACAGATACAAACAGATCTATTCCACCTAACCATGCAGCCGCATGCGTGAGATCTGAGTAACCAAAGACCAAGGAGAAACAAGCATAGGCAAAGCCACTAGACCTTGCATTTGGGATGTATTGGCTTTGTCAATGATTTTTAGTCATGCTGCACGCGTTTCTGCAAAGCTAGAAGGAGGGTGGGGTTAGGGATGAGAAGCAATGGACAAGAGAGGAGTGGGCTGGGTAGAAGCATACAGGAGAGAAAACAATGTGGACACAAGGTCAAGTACAAAATGGAGGGGGGTGAGGAGAAGCACATGGGCGACAGAGAGCAACACGGACTGCAAGGGAAGAGAAGTACACAAAGGGAGACAGCTGGAAAAAAACTTGCACTCTCATAGAGTGCTTAACAGAAGAGGAAAAAGTAGTGCTTGAAAAGCAAGCCGAGGAATCACAGAAGCCAGCAAATCAAAAGTGATGGCATTGAGGCAATGCTCCAAGGGAGGGGCAAACTCAAGATTGACCAGCTGGACGACACACACTCCAGACTGGACTATATATTTATCCCCAAGGGGGAACTACACTACGTAGGGCGCGCAGAATACACAGCTAGAGGTCTCTCTGACCACTCCCCACTCCTAGTCGAGATGGGTCTGAGGGAACGGGACAGAGCCGGCAACTGGAGACTAAATCCATGGGACCTGAGTAACACCAAAATAGCAAGTGGGATTAGGGCAGATACAGAGGTTTACTTCCTAGAAAACAAAGACTTGGTCCCCTCCGGGGTGACGGTGGGGAAAGCATAGAAGACCGTGCTGCGGGATAGAGTCCAAAACCGTATAGCCTGGGAGAAAAAAAGAGAAAGACAAATGCCTTGTTACGTTGGAGCACAGGAAAATTGAACTTGACACACAAGTAGCCCAGAAATGGGACCCCGAACTGACTCGTAGGCTGAGCACTCTGCGACTTGAATACAAGGAACTGGCCATGGACAATGCCAAAAAACAACACTTAGCAACATTACACCGCCTCTATGAGGTGGGGGACAAGGCCGGAAAGCTCCTAGCCTGGATTAGCGAAAAGGTGGTCCAAGATAGATGGGTAAGAGAGGTAGTAGACCTCCAAGGAGTCAACCAATCCACGGATGAGGGAGTGGCAAAAGCATTCGCAGATTATTACAGAGACCTATATCGGGCTCGAACGCCTAAATCACATACTCAGATAAGGGACTACTTGGCGGCAAATCCCACCCCAGTGCTAGGAGAAGAGGAAGCTCAGGGCCTAGAGGAAGATCTGTCCCTGACAGAAATTCAGGAGGCGGTGGCGAAACTCCGCCCGGGGAAAACCCCTGGCACCAATGGATTGCCGGCGGAATTCTATAGGCGCTACTCCGATATCCTGAGCCCCCACCTACTTCGGCTTTTCACGGACTCCGATGAGGACGGTGTCCTAACGCCGGACCTCAGTTTGGCAACTATTCTATTATCGTCACACACAAAGAGGGTAAGCCCCGTGACCAATGTGGCTCTTATAGGCCCATATCGTTGCTCAACTCAGAAGTTAAGATCTTGGCCACCATCTTGGCGACCCGTCTCCTAAGGGTCGTCACGGCCCTGGTCCATGAAGACCAGTCGGGATTCATGCCAGGCCGATCTACCCATCTGAACCTCAGATGAACCCACAACTGGTTAATGAAGGTGAGGAACCGGACAAGTCCGCAGGTGTTCTTATCACTAGACGCTGAAAAGGCGTTCGACGCCGTGAACTGGTCGTTCCTTGATGCTACTCTTGCTAAATTCGGGTTTGGGCCGAAATTCCGCAGCTGGGTGGCACTCCTCTATAACCAGCCGGAGGCCATGTGCACGTCAATGGTAAGTGCTCTGCACCCTTCCCCATTGAGAGGGGGACACGGCAGGGCTGTCCCCTCTCTCCCCTCCTCTTCGCACTAACCCTTGAGTCTTTGGCCTGCACAGTCAGACTACATCCCTCCATCCGAGGTAGGTTTTTGAAGTAATCCTGCAGATAGCGGGGAGAAAAAATGATATTTTACTGTATATCACCAACCCCACCACAACTATACCGGCCCTGTTCGAAACAATAACTGAATATGGCTGTCACTCGAGCTAAAAAATCAATTGGAATAAATCCACGCTCTACTGCCCGACTAACGCCCAAATAGACTGGACTTTGCCTGGAGAACTGCGAGTAGTACAAGGGGGCTTTAAATACCTGGGAATATTCGTTACTCCGCATCCAGAGGTATGCAGGAAGGCAAACCTAGGGACGGTCATGAATAATTTTAAATCAGACGTGGAGAGGTGGAGGGACCTCTCCCTCACCCTGCTTGGACGGGCAGCCATTTTAAAAATGATTACCATGCCCCAACTGCTATACACCCTTCAAAATTCGTACCACCCACTCCCCAAAGTAACCTTTACGGAGATAGCTAGCAAAATTCGAACACTATTGTGGCGGGGGGGGGGCACCCTAGGATAGCGCTCAAGACAATGCAACGCAATCCATGCAACGGGGAATAGCACTCCCAGACATAGAGGCCTACTACTGGGCGTCCCACCGGATACCCATAAATGAATGGATACATAAAAATAGGGACCACCCTACGTACCGCCTTGAGAGGGAAGAAATGCTACAGCATACACACCTACACTACCTATACGGGGAGAAGGGGGGTTCCCGCCTGCTACCCGCGACACAAGTGACTCTGACGGCATGGGCTAGGGTGACCAAGACCATGGGCTGGACAGGTCGGGTCACGAAGAGCACTCCGCTCTGGGAAGGGGCTTGGCTCAAGGAGCTACATAAGCTTAAAGGGTTTGGGACCTGGGATCTCCTGGGGATCTCCACAATAGGAGACATCGTTGAAAGAGGAGAGCTCAAAACATGGGCAAAGCTTAAGCAGGAGTACGACATGAATAATTCCCAATTCATCAAATATGCGCAACTGCGCCATGCATGGCAGACGGAGAAAATTAAAAGCGAACAACTTCCGGAATACGCACCTCTAGAGGGTAATGAAATGAAATGAAATGAAATGAAATGAAATTTGTACTTGTAAAGCGCACCTATACCCCCAAAGGGGTGTCCAGGCGCTGTACGCATACCGCTGTGGAACCCTTCCTGGCCTTTCCCTGTGAAATGTCCACTCCTGGGCACCCCCAGGGTGAAGCCAGGCATCCCAGCGCTGTTGGGGCCGTTGTGGAGATTAAGCAAGCTATTGCCCAGAGTTGCAGAGTGGGACCCATGATTAGAATAGGCACCGAGGCAAGAATTATCAGGTCCGAGGAAATTGAGCCCAAGACCCGCCGAGGCGGGAATTGAACCCTGGTCCCGGGCCAGATCTCTGCATCAGGGTCTGCCGCTCTAACCATTGAGCCACACTTCTACTAGAGGGTAGACTCCTGCAAGAAGAATTAATACATAAGGCGGTCTCCTTCACCTATAAAACTATTAACAACAACATCCCAGATGGTCTGACAGGGCTCCGAGCACAGTGGGCGAAAGAGGTGGGGTCCATGGAGGACATAGACTGGGAGGCGGCGTTAATGCACCCCAGAGAAGTTGCCATAAAGGCAAGGCTCCGTCTTATTCAATATAAGATACTACACCGAACATACTACAACAGGGACAGGTTGCATAAAATGGGAAGGGCAGAGTCACCACACTGCCTTACTTGCCCTACGGCTAAAAGTGACTTCTTTCACACAGTCTGGGCATGCCCCAAGCTGCAGACATACTGGGGGTACCGAGTGAGGTAGATGTCACCAGAACACAGTTAATTTTCGCCTCCCTGGGCCTGGTGGTGGCCAAAAGGGACATAGCCAGAAGATGGGGGGTGGCTGACAAACCTACCATTCAGGAGTGGATGAGGGGAACGGACCTATACATGACAGCTGAGCAAACCACGTATCGTAGCAGGGGGTGTCCCCAAAAATTCCACAGGATTTAGGACCCGTGGAGATGACACTTTGGGCTGGACTTGGGAGACAACACACAACATTCCGTAACACACACAATACAGGAGATACCTACAAGGGGGCCTGAGGGAGGACCGCCCTAGAGTAAATACTTGGTGGCCAACCACTATTGTTCCCTGGACCCAAATGATACCGGATAACAGAAATATGAGGTCACTGGTGGCGAATATAAACCAGCATGAATCAAAGGGGGGGGGGTTGCTATGTTGAGGACGACCAAGTTTCTTATTGTATGCGATCGATTATTGCAGATGTACTATTTAAGAAGCGTAATGTGCTAATTGTTCAAACACAAAATAAAAATAAATTTGGGGAAAAAAAGATTGACCAGCTGGGACACGGATAAGAAGTAGGCAAATGAGAGTGACTGAAAAGCCAACAAATGGTAAGCAATGGGCAGTTTCCAAGCCCCTTTATGTTCTTGGTAAGTCCACAATATGTATTGCAAGAGACAGCACATACACAGTTTTGTAGGTGTGACTCAAAAGGTCACTGGTAAAATCAGTATTATGAAAGAAATCATAAGATCTAGGTGTAGATTAACTAATTTTTCACACTGTGCAAAGCCTTAGTAAATCTAGGCCTTAGAGCTTCTCTTGTATGTCCTCTAAATAATTGGAGCTAAAGAAGCAGCAATGAGGTCTGGTCTGACTGGGCACTATGATTCCTTAACTCGAAGAGAAACATCTGGTGTTTCATGATGTCATCAGGTGGTAAACCCTGAAATCATACATTTTAGAATGTAACAAAGCATCAGCTATATTATTCACTTATTTTGTAAAGCACTGGCTTGTGACCCGAGCCACTTCATAGTACTGCAACATCTGATAATGCAGAGCACGAGTAGATCAAGCCATTTCTTGAGAGCTTTGGGATCTTCTGGTTATTTAGGATCAATTTCTGGGGGAAATAAGGGGAGGGTGAAGTCCAGACATTTCGAGCATGGTTAGAAAAGCGTCCTTGAAGAAGTAGGGCTTCATCTTTTTCATGAATGTTGCCAGACCCGGAAGGCTTTTGAGCCCTGGTCTCAGTGAGTGCCAAAGTTGTGCTCCCTGCACACAAATCAATCCCCCCTTTTTTCCTCAAAATACAAAGAATGCACCTTTTTCTAAAAATGATCTTGCACCATAAGCAGAGCAAAACAAGCCTGTTCAAGAACACCAAAATCCTCTTCACAAACATCTCTGATAACTAATGTTGTCAACCATTTACATGAAGTGAGACCAAAAACATAATTTGAGCCTAGAAGTGACGCATTTATATTTGCAGTGGGACCACACTGGGTAATAATACCAGAAATGTAATTTTCCTGGGTAACTGTATAGCAAACCACTCCTCAGGCCATCACTGCATATTGCGCTCATTGCCACACGTGGCCCCAAACATACACTCACATGAGGATTGAGAACACAGATGACAGAACAGGCCAAATCACTGTGCCATGGAAATCACCCAACATAT
This sequence comes from Calotriton arnoldi, assembly GCA_963921515.1. Taxonomy (NCBI): domain Eukaryota; kingdom Metazoa; phylum Chordata; class Amphibia; order Caudata; family Salamandridae; genus Calotriton; species Calotriton arnoldi. The sequence continues at coordinate 2,615,694 of CAWUFW010001719.1, read as the reverse complement.
TGCCCCTTTTGTAAATTCTCCCCAACTAGAGCAGTCAATTATGTCCAGAGGTGTTTAGATTTCAAACCCACATTTGACTGCAAAATAGATCTGCAAAAGGAGATTACCAAAGGGATACTTTGCAAGTGAAAGTCGAGCTTACCCATCAAAACCAATATCTTGTTCATTGTTACCTGCTTAGCATAGAGACAACTAGCTATGGAGGTCCTAAAATCTGCCACCAAGGAAATAACAAATAGCCTCCCAGTCAAGTTCAATACCAAAACAATACCTAGTGCTCTCTAGGCCAGCAGTCCATCAATTTGTGAAGTGAGTTCATACGTCCTTCAAAATGAGGATAATAACATTTCAACATGTAACCAAATGTGTTTGCTCAAGACAGACCTATAAACAAGAAATCCTTTTTTTTTTTAAATCAATGACGTTAGAAGAACCCATGACATCCATTAACACCCACTCCAGGAAAGTGCCAAAATGTTCAATGTAAGCATGCGATAAAACCTAGCACCTAGCAAAGAAAAATGCACACTGAACTGAAAGACTTACAACCTTAAGTAATCTTGGTGCTGAAAGGCAGAATCATATCTGCTTTTGCCAGATTCTTGGTCAAGAGAGATAAAACATAGTGAACAATTACCAGCACAAATTGTCTCACTCAGAGAGAAACCTTTGCGAAGAAAGGTGATGGATGAGTCCAAAATGCCGGAGTCCTTCTTGGCTTATTCCTAGCAGATCACATGCAAAATCAGGAAACAGAAAAGAAGATCAGAAAGTCTATTTTTCTCTCCAGCACCAGCACCTTCTTTGTCTTTTTCTTAACCACCCAAAGACCACTGAGCCAAAGCAACCAACCACCAGGAATCCCTAATGTCATGTGAATGGCATAATCCTCCTTAAAAGGGATACAGCAGAGCAGATGATTTCACAAAATGTTTTATTGGTGGAGTGACCACCTGTTTAGCGATCTTTGCTACTAAAGAATTTTCTTATATTGGACCAATTTTAGATAACTCAAATAAAAATATGCCACTCTCTTGAAATAGCCAGCAGTTCTGTAACCCTGCTGCTGTCCTCTCAGCCACTCCCAACCATGCACACGTTGTGAGAGCCTAAATCCTTTCTATGTTGAAAATATTTCTTAAGATTAATAATGCCACTGATGGATTATCTTCAGAGGATTCTGTAAACTCAAGGCTATGTAACACCCATAGGTGTTCTCGCCTTCTGCTATTATGGGAATACGTCAGTCTCACATTAATGCTAACTTGAGTCAGACGATCAAGATTAGTAGCTCTAAGTCGCCTCTGGACCCTTACCCACTAGTCTCTCCCATGACCACGCCTCTGTGAACTCTACTGCTCTTCTTACTTAAATTTTCAACTGATAATTGAAACATTTAGACTAATGTATGCATTAATTTGAGAAAACATATTCCGAGATATTTCATCTCCTTTTCTCTACACATTCTTTGTGTTCCACTTATAATATTATGTCACAATTTTTTTTAACTCTTGGGTCTTGTTCCCAGGAAAGGAGAGCGAGAGAGAGAGAGAAAGAGGATAGTGGATAGAGGGAGAAAACTCAGCCCATAAACCGCGTCCCATTGTCTCAATTATAACTCATTAAATAAACAATATTCTTTTTGGGGGAAATTATACTTCAGTGGCACCAGGTGCAAACCAAAGCACTGATATTACCAAAGAAGCCACTGGGTAGGAACTGCCATCTTGGAACAGGAGCCACTTTTCTACGCCAAAGCAGATGAAGCAGTTCTCCCATTTTATCATGCAATAATCACACTCCACGCTGTTACTTGAAGTGTAAAAGACCATTTTATTAGGACAAGGTTACAACAACTTAAAACTTTATTAAACATTAAATAATTCCAACTATAACTCTTGACATAAACCATACAGTTTCATTCTCCCTTTGCCATTCTCAAACACTATCTCATCTGCTTCACTTCTCCCCCTTTCACTCTCTGACCTCATTCCATATACCCAATCTCTCCTTCACTTGCCCTCCAAACATCGTCCCTTGAATTTCCTTCATTGCTCATTGCATCCCGCGCACCGCCATCAGTCACCTGTGCACCCTCCCCCCCGAGGGGTGGATCCGCTCGTAATTGACTCACCAACCCTCCAAAGTGCCGCCTATGCCCTGCAACCTGTCCCAAACTGGCAACGCTGTAATCGATCTTACACCCATACCCGACCTTCTACAACATGTAGGGTGGGTGGGCAGACTAACTTTTTAACTCTTCCCTCCCGGTGGTGCTTGGTGTCAGGAAGAGGCCGGATACTCCTCTCCTGACACCTTTATAGCCCTACCTAACACCCACCCCTTCCGCTAACTAGCCCTAACCCCCACCTTCTCGTTCCGGTTTTGGCACAAATTACCCCGGGGGAAGACTGGTCTGCGACCTTCACTTCCCCCCTGGGCCACCAGCCCCCTTTCTATCTCAATACCCAATAAAGGTTTCTGAGGACCAGTCTGGCTGATTGTGTCTCATTTACTCAAACCACTCCCCCTATCCGACCACCAGAGAATCGCAGTACTGGCACTGGGATTCTTCCCCCCCCCCCCCAGGCCACTAGTATCCATTACTGTTCATGCGTCTTTCATAGGGAGAACTTAGTAGCTCGGAGGGTTTGGTGTGTGTTTGCAGCGGGCAACAGCAGCAGAGGCCCTGCTAGGCGTCGCATGCATGCCGAAGGCTCCTCAGAATTTGGTGATCCCACTGCTATGTGCAGCTGCTGCCAAGAAACAGGAGAAGTGGGAAGCTGGACCGGTCCTGCACTATCCGACAGAAGTACGTGCCCAGGAAGAGTAGGATGGCGGGAGCCGTTTACAGCTGGTGGCACCCAGAATGTGCCCCTCCCTATGTGTTCAGATGGAGCCAAGACAGCTGCACTCATGCTCTCTGCTGTGTGGTATTACAGTTGGGCACAGATTAAAAGATTGTCCCTCCCTTCCTAGAGAGTCAGAATGTGTAGCACGGGCATAGCAATGCCAAAGCACGCCACCATTACAATGAATTATGTGTCTTTGAGAATAAGCCCTTTTAACATGAGCAACCTGGCCTAATGTTTACAACTTCAAGCTGCTCTGGGTCAGGGCTTCACCAAATGACGTGATTTCCCATTCCTTGCAGGTCCCTATTTATCACAGACCACAACTAGCAGCTGCTTTAGTAAGACTTGGGGCAGATTTTCTTACATTTGACACAACACAGTGAAGCAAAACAAAGTTGTTGTGCTGTATTGCATGAAAAGGAGAGACCAGAACAGCACCATATCTACTAAGATACAAGGGTGTGTGCGTGATGTCTAGCATGGGTTTTGTGCTGTCCTTTGACATAGTATAAAACTTTTCTAAATTTGTATATTGTGCGCATGCAAAGTTAGAAAGAAGAGAAAAGATCTCCAGCATTATGCCTGCCCTGAGGAGGTGTACATTTTTGGCGCAAAGCCCTGTCTACCATTTTTCATAGCGCTTTGTATGACAAAACATAGGTGGTTGCATCGGAACACCCATTTACCACCCATGGGACGACCTCTTGTCGCAAAGTAGCATAAAGCACTACTTGACTTTACTTTATAGCCACTTTTTAGTGAAAATCAGGATCTTAGTTGAAAAGTAAATCTCATTTCATGCCTTTGCACCAGTTTGTGTCAGTTTTTTGTGACACTGCACTGGTGCAAAGGCGTGATAAATGTGGGCCACATTCTTGTTGTGATCACACTGCTCCAAGTGAAAGTAATCTCATGATTCTTTGTCTCTCTCGTTAATCAACTTTTAACTCAATCAATCAAATAACTTTATTCGCTGCACTTTTGCAGCATAAAAGCACAGGTCAAAGTAAAAACAAGAGAATAAAATACATTTCATGATCATCACAAACATTATGAAATCATAATACGAAAACATAAAAAGTACATTCAATATCATCACAGGCTCATAGTATCATAATAAGCATTCTCACTGCAATAGGTCTCGCAATTGTGAGATTTCGAGCGATTGGCATTGTAAATGATAATGCCTTTTATTTATGTGTTTTTTAAAGCAACACATATATCAAAGCCATTGTCATTTCTAATGCTAATAGTTCAAAGTCTCGCAAATGCGAGACCACTGTAATGGTGGCCGCGCCCCTTTCTTTAGACGCTGCTCACCGTATTCAGGTTACAGTGAGCAGCGTCTAAAGAAAGGGGTGCGGCCAACATTAAAGTGAAAGCACGTATGGGGCGCTTTTACACAAAGTGTAAAAATAATTAAAGTAGCTTTTGTAGCGCAGCCGCTAAAGTGAAAGTGGACCACGCCATAAATTAAATAATTAAATAAGCGCGACCGCTATAGTTAAAGCAGACCGTGCTGAAAATTAAATAAACTCATGACTAATAAACAATATAAAAGCAGGCTGCGTGCTGTGACATCGTGGGTGGAATAGGGAAGATCATTAAAGAAAATAGTGCTCACCGACTAGATAAAGCAGACCGTGTAACAACACAAGTAAAAAGTCCAGTCGTTATGGGAGGTTACAAATGCAGGCAAGGCGGTACCTAGGAGGGACTACTAAGCCTATTCAGGAATGAAAATCAACGATTAAGGACAGTAACATGAGGCAATTGAAAAGATGGGTGGGAAATGGGCGGAGCTTCTATGCCATACCTCAATACAGCATGCCTCGCAGAGCAGCGCATGCGCTGCCCAGGCTCGACCTAAAACGGAATAAAGCAAAGGATTAAATATAAAAACAAACAGTGCATATACAACTAAGATTGTCCCCTTCCTTCTGTCCAACTTTTAAGTCATACCTCCACCAACCCATTCATAACTCCACTCACAAATTCATCTACTGAACCATCCATCCATTAGATCACTGGGTGACTTTCATTTATTGATCATAGAATGTACCTGCACTTGGAGATATGTTACTCAACGTGACAGCTTTAGAATCCTTGACTTTGCAGTTCAGGAGCCTCAATATATACATGAATATAGTAGACATATGTGCTCTTTCTAGTTGTAAAACGAAAGGAGTCCCATGAAACATTATTTATATTTCCAGTACTTGATATGTAGTATACATGCATATGTGCAGAGTATAGTATGCTATTTATTACCATTGTTGAGCATGGGGAGCGGTCATGACTCACGAGAGGCAAAGCCCCCAGTGAGTCAAGATGCCCCTCTCCTCTCTCTAAACTGGTAATAGCATATTATACTCTACACATCTGCATGTATGGTTTATGGCATGGTATTGTTTCATGTGTATTTGTTCTAACAAAAGATGTTTCACCAAAACTATGACGCAAAGGGTTAAATTTGTGCAGCAAGGCAAAATCACATTGGAGACCCGACTATTAGGAGACTTGTTACATGCAATCTGCAAGGTAGTGATCCAGCGGGTTACTAGCAACGAGCATTCATACACAACATACTCACTTGGGCCCATACATTCATACTACGCTAGCAATTTCCGCTGTTGGGTCAGTTGGTACTCTTTATCAAATCCCTGCTACCAATTACCTTCTGATTGAAGAGTAATGACTTACCGATGAACCCTTTGATAATTGGGAAGTTTAAAATGAGTGACGTTCCATACAATTCTTAATTCTGAAATAATCACTGAGTCAAGAAGTTTTAAAATATTTATCTAAAGTTTTAGCAGAGTAAATACAGAACCACATGATACTTAAATCGGATATCAAGGGTAAAGCACAAGAATTAATTATTTATCAATGACAGTCCCTTAGGAAAGGAGAAGATAGAGACAGCAGCGCAACTAAGGTTGCATTTATATTTACCTAAAGTGCGAGAACCAAACCCCTTAGCCAAGGAGTTGGAAAGATAGGACCCTGGAAGGATGAAGAGCAAAGACCTCCTCCCGGATCAGGACAGGACCGGTGACCTCTCTACCTACGACGCCTGCGTCGTTCCCCTCTCTGGTACTTCGCTGCTCCTCGATTCTCCCGTGTCTTCCTTCTAATGGACTCCGCCGACCCCACCTCAGGATCTCTCTGGACAGCGGTTCAGTCTGCAATCGATCAGCTTGTACGTCTGGAGCCTATGCCTGTCAGCGTCTAGTTCCAACTAATTAGCTAATTCTATATCTATTATACCCTTCTACGCCCATGTACCTCCCCTTAATGTTGCAGAATTATGGGGCCACTACTTCTGATTGACAGGGACAGGGGGTTGATCCTCACACCATATTGATTTAATTCATTTTCTTAAAAGTCCTTTGTTTTAAAATACCGCCCATCAATTTTAATACATTTACTTTATTTCCCACCCGTCTCATGACAAAGTTAATACATCTTCATGTACATTGTTGCACTTTATTAGGGACATTCGTGAATACGACAATATTGGCCATCAGGTCACGGCCTTGGACGACGTCCAGGTTGACTTCATCCTTCCTTTCTGGGCAGCCATTCAGGGAGCATGCGCAGAACCATGGTCACACGAGTTTTCAGTTCACCAACCCCAGGCCCAACGTTTACGAACTAATAAAGTCAAAGAAGAAAATATTAAAATCACAAATAAAATGTTTCACTGTATTCCCACTATTTCTATTCTATTCCCATTTACTCATAAATTCTGTCCCGCATTAGTAGCGTTAAAAATACCACGATTAAATAAAACATAAGAGCAAGCGATAGCATGTGAAGACATAAAGCAGCCATTTTAATCACACTGCGCAGAAGCAAGAGTTTCCCACCAAGCAAAGAAAGACGTCACACCACGTGATATGGTTGAGACATGCGCAATAAAGTTCCAGCGCTTTAGCGGCCATTTTAGAATAGACAAGCGTTACTTGTTAGTAAAAACACATAGGCAAGCTTCCTTGCTATTTGTATTTGTGTGTGCAATAGTTACTATGAACAATACAACTTAATACATTAATACTTTAAGAGGATTGCATCCGAGCAAGTCTCATTTGTGAGTCCTTGCTCCATCAATCTCCTCTCTGATGGCGTTTCTGAGCCATCAAAATACTACCCACAACCAGATGCCAACTTTTTAGCATAATGTAGTTTCTCTTTCATTTTTACACTTTCTATTTTTCACATCTCCTTTCAGTTTCTTATATAATTCACTTCTCAAATCTTCAAGTTCAATTTCGTCAAACTTTCTCTTCTTTCCTCTTTCTGTCACATTATACATTCCATTCTTTCTGCAACATTTGCACCATATTATTATTGAAAATACTATTATTGCTATTCCTGCTAAGGGTACTAATATTTGACCTATAAGTCCTTTCCCTATATTAGCAAACCAGGTACCAATTGACCTAATACTATTGGTCAACCTTTCCCATACACTATCAACTTCCAGTGGTTTTAGTTCCTTCTCAAGTTCAGTTATATTCTGTATATACGTTCCAATTTCTGCACTTTTATCAGGTATGTATGTGCAACAGTGTTTCGTCTTCAAAATTTACAGACTCCGCCCTCTTTTGCCAATATAATATCAAGAGCAAGTCGATTTTGCATAACCATAGATCTAATCGCAACCATTTCTGCATTAATCATTAGAAATCCTCCAGCAGTGTCAGTTGATAAACGATCGACCACTGTAGACAATTTACATATTTTCCTTGAATTCAGAATTATCCCCACTGAAGGTATCAATGCACCAAATATATCACCTACAATTTCTGAAAAACTAGCTCTTTTACTACGGGTTAATTCACTAGTATTTTCATTGCTGCCAGTGTTTCTTTTTACGTGGTATATTTTTGGAAATACTATTCCAAAATAGCAACTTCCATACCACCGTGCAGGAAGCCTAAAGTAAGCCTTATTCCCACATACATAATAGATTCCAGGAAAAACTAAATCTGTTCCTCCTTTTAGTCCCCAACCTCCAAGAATTAAGAAATTGTGTTCACATTCACTGGTACCGATGAAAACATTGTTATACTCTGTTTTTAACCTATTTAGACAATTTTCCCTGTTTTTACAAAATCTAGAGCCATAGCAGCTTGAGCCTTGCCAGGTGTATAACTACCTTCTTTCTCCGCCCAAGGTGGCAAATGAGCCTTCTGCTCAGAAGCTTTCTTTTGGAAATCTTGTCTTCTACTCTCTACTAAATTCAAAAATATCTTTTCTTCCTCTTGTAAAGAACATGTTAAATTGCATCTATGTGCATGTGTTATGTCTATTGATTTCATTGTTAGGAAAAATTCTCCCATAAACTGTGCATCTTTGCTACTAACCACTGGATTCATATTCTTTCGAATCGGAACCTCAGAAAATATCACATCTATATTTGAATAATAATACTGAAGTTTCCCTGTTTTGTAAAATAAACTAGCCAATACACTACATGATATGCCATAGGTTAATGGCAAGTGATGATACGTTAACCCTTCTGCTACTGATTCAGGTAATTTCATACAAACATAACAATTACTAACCTCCATAGTATCTACATATTGAAATAATAACTTTGTGAAAACATTCAAACTAGTGTCGTTATCTGTTACTTCATGATGCAAATCTGGTTCGTCTTCTGCCTTTAGTTCTACTCTATTTCTCTTCAAGTTATCTGTCCTTTCCTTGGTTTCGTTGTTAATCTTTTTATCTATTATCATTAAATAAGGAATTGCTACAATCACGACTAACCAAACTATAAGCATTACTACCAAATTGCATATGCATATAGCACAACATCTTTTACAACCCCTTTTCTTTGGTCTTCCAGTAGCTCTATCGTCAGACATTTTTGACAAGGAAGATTGCTCTTCTTATATTTTTCTTCAAGTCTTTTACGTTCTCAAGGTGGTTTTATTTCTTTTTCATAAGTCAGTTCTGCACTGGTTCCTTCGTCACCACTTTCACTTGATTCTGAGCTTTCGTAATCTTCAAGAATGATATAAGTCCAGTCAGGACCTTTAAATTTGTTGTTCACAAGTTTCAATCTTTTGCTTCTTTGCTTTCCACTTTTATTTTCTTGTCCTGTTTGGCTTGTTACTTCATTCACTTGTTCTGGGTCTTCACTTCTGGTTGTTGTGTGGTATTTTACTCTTTTGATGACGCTAGGCCAATGATCGCCTTTTCTTGTCTTCTTTGTTTGCACTGTTTCTTTAATTCCTTCTTCAGAAATTCTTTTATTTTCAGGTTGTGGCACAGTTTGGTTTTCTTCGATTTCAGTTTCTTCTTCGAATTGTTCTTTCTCTGATCTTATTTGTCTATTTTCAGCTGCTTCACTGTGAGTTTCTAGTAACTGGTCTTGTTCTTGATTTGAGTTTTCCTGTTCGACATTCTCAAGATCTTCTTCTGTGTATTTTTCTTGATCTAACTGGTTCTGATCAGGACTTATTGCACTTTGTACTTCTGCAGCCTGACCGCGTTCTTCTAAACCTGTCTGTCCCTGCTCAAAATCTGTTTGTTCTTCTTTAATTTGAGCCCAGTTTCCTCTCCCTATCTGTTCCTGCTCAGGTTCTTGTATTTGTTCTTCTTCTTCCTGAGCTGCTTCTTCTTCACCTATCTGATCTTCTTCAATTTCCTCTAAATTTACTTGACTTCTTGTTCTGTTGTAGATTTCAGGTATTTATACCACTGGTATCCAGTCCTGACTTGTGCTCGGTTGTTCTTCAGCTTTCTTCGAATCTTGTTCCTGAGATTCTTCAGCTGGGCAACCTTCAGCTTCCTCAGTTACTGATGCTGTCTGAGGATTTTCTTCTTCAGGATCTGGTACTCTTTTGGTGTGGCTTACATGAATCCAATTAGGAAATCCTGCACACTTCACTACTGTGTTCGTGACCAGTATGACCTGACAAGGTTCGCCCCACCTAGGTGATAGACACGTTTCTCTGGTGTGATTCTTCACTACCACCCAGTCTCCGGGACTCAGATCATGTTCTTGTTCGGGCTGCCTGGAAACTGCGTCTTCTCCAATCTGGTGAGAGACAGAACGCACTAGGTCAGCCAATCCTTTGCAATAATCCAGAACCATATCATCAGATATATTCAGCAGTTTATTTGTAGGAACATGTGCTTGTCTCATTGCTCTTCCCATTATTATCTCGTGCGGACTCAATCCGGTGTTTCTATCTGGAATGCTTCTGAGTCCCATTAAGACAAGAGGCAATGCATCTGGCCAATCTAATGATGTTGATGCACACATTTTTCCCAATCTTGATTTTATCGTGCCATTCAATTGTTCAACCACTCCAGAAGCCTCTGGACGATATGCACAATGCAGTTTTTGCTCAATTTGGAATGCTTCACAGATTATTTTAATCATTTCACTGTTAAAATGCTTTCCTCTATCTGATTCCAAAGTTACTGGAAAACCAAATCTAGGAATGAGTTCACGTAGCAACAACTTCGCAACTGTAAGACTGTCATTCCTTCTGGTAGGGTATGCCTCCACCCACTTTGAAAACAGACACACTATGACTAGTACATATTTCAGCCCTCTACATGGTGGTAACTGAATGAAATCTAGTTGCAATCTCATGAATAGACCCTCTGCCTTTCCAATTTTCCCAAACCCAATTACTGTTTTTCTTCCTGGGTTATGCATTTGGCAAGTTAGACATCTCTGGCAAAGACTCTCGGCTACTGCCCTAAACTTTGGATTGTACCAATTTTGTCTAAAGAGCCTAATCATGGCATCTCTTCCTACATGTGTGTCTCCATGATACATCCTAGCCATTTGTGAAAGCAGACAATCAGGCATGACTGGTCTGCCATCGGTACAAATCCACACACCATCATCTCCCTTCTGATAACATCCCGTTTTAATCCATGTACTCTTTTCATTCTAATCAGCATCATCTTGCAATCGTTTTACATCATTCCACGTTTCCGGAGGTGCACACAGCATAAGTTGGCAGCTGATTCCCATTCTTTCCACCCTTTTATTTACTGACAATCTGTTTTTGGCACAATGTTGAGCCACAAGATCTGCATATCTATTGCCGATTACCACCCAGTCATCTCCTGACTGATGTGCGGCACATTTCACCACAGCCAATTCTTTTGGTGATTGTATTGCTTCCAGTAGTTCTTTTACGAACTGTCCATTTTTAATGGGGGATCCTGAAGAAGTCATGAAATCCCTCTGCATCCATAATTGGCCAAAATCATGCACAACCCCGTAACCGTACTGGCTATCAGTGAATACAGTTACCCTTTGATTCCTCCCAATTTTGCAAGCTTTTATCAAAGCAATCAATTCAGCTATTTGTGCAGATTTTACTCCTGGTAAATAGGATGCTTCGACTATTCCAGTTAGTTCGCACACTGCGTATGCTGCAGTTAGTTTTCCATCTTCATGCCTTTGGCATGAGCCATCAACAAACAGCTCCCTGTCTGGTTTCCTGAGGGGCAGTTCCTGAATATCAGGATGCGGTTTCGTGCACAACTCTGATTTGTAAACAATCATGTTCTTCTTCGTCATCTTTAACTTCCTCATGATATGAGTCTGGTAGTAAGGTAGCTGGATTTACGATGGTGCACCTTACAATGGTCACATTTTCAGCACCTAATATTATTCTTTCATATTTAGTCAGCCGACTAGGAGTAAGATGCTGAGTTCTAGTTCTTGTCAACAAAATCACAACCGCATGTGGAACAAATACTTTTACAGGGTGTCCCATTACAATTGACTCACTTTGCTCAATGCTCAGACAGGTAGCCGCTACTGCTTTTAGGCAGCCTGGCAATGCGGCTGCCACTGGGTCCAATGTAGCAGAAAAATATGCTATAGGACGTCTGTCTAAACCATGTCTCTGGGTTAAGACCGAAAGTGCACAATTTTCTCTTTCATGGCAAAATATTGCGAATTTTCTCTTGTAATCAGGCATGCCTAGGGCAGGTGCTGTACACAAAGCATTTCTTAATTTTACAAATGCACCTACGCTTTCATCATCCCATTCAACTGGGTCCTTTGCTTTCTTTTTCGTTAATTGAATTAATGGCTTTGCCAATAGGGAAAATCCTAGTATCCATTGTCGACAATATCCTACTATTCCAAGGAACATTCTTACTTCTCGTTGAGAGACAGGCATCTGCATTTTCTTGATTATTTTTATTCTCTCAGCTGTTATTCTCCTTCTGCCCCTCTCAATCTGATGTCCTAGGTACTTAACTGTTGTTGTACAAAACTGCAATTTTTCAGGTGAAACTTTATGCCCTTCCTCAGCTAAATGATTTAATAATGCAATGGTGTCAACAACACAGTCCTATCTAGTGTTAGATGCTACTAGTAAATCGTCTATATACTGCACTAAGACTGAGCTTCCTGGCATTACTAATTTCTCTAGGCACTTTTTCAGTATTTGATTGAAGATGGAAGGACTTTCCGTGTACCCCTGAGGAACCCGATTCCATACATAGACTTTGTTCTCAAATTTAAATGAAAATAGATATTGGCTATCTGGATGCAATGGTATGGAAAAGAATGCTTGGCATAAATCAATTACAGTAAACCATCCTGCACTCCAAGGAATCTGATATAGGATCACTGCAGGATTTGGCACTATAGGACAACAGGGTTCCACAATCTTATTTATTTTGCGTAAATCTTGAACAATCCTATATTTTCCACTAGGTTTCTTCAGACCCATGATTAGTGAGTTACATGGGCTACTCATTACTTCTTTTAGTATGTCTTGTTTTACCATTCTGTTAATTTCTTCAATGACTCCTGCTTTTACTTCTGCACTCATTTTATACTGTCGGGTGTTTGGGAAAATCGCACCTTCCTTTACAGTAACTTTAACTGGGTCTATTTTGGCCATAAGTCCTACTTCTTTTCCCGTGAAATCCCATACTATGGAATTCACTGTAGTTTTCAGTTCTTCTGGTAACTCGTCTATTGTAATCAAAGAAAACATTTCATCTACTTCTGTACCTTGCTTTGCGATCATGAATTTATATACATGGTCTTCATCTGGGGTCTGAACTGCCACACCATCCGGCGTGCAGAAAATTGTACAATTCATCTTGCACAACAAATCCCGGCCCAATAAATTTACTGGACTGGAATCACACACTACAAATTGATGCATTTCTCTAAAATTTCCAATTTTTACTTCCATTGGTTCGGTAAGAGGTGTTCTAATCTTTTGATTCGCCACCCCCACAACTTGGATAGCTTCTCCAGAGAGAGGAAGGTCTGGGATGTCTGCTGTTCTCACAGTAGACCTAGTAGCACCAGTGTCTAAAAGGAAAGTAATATCATTACCTTTCACGTTCCCTTCAACATATGGACCTGACTGATCTACCGGTAAGGTTGCACCAAGTACGCACTCCTTCTTCCCCTCTCCCAGGCACCGTCATGAATTATAGGTACAAAAATCGTCCTGTAAAAGAAATTGTGACGTTACATAATCATTCTTACCACTCCCTCCTTGATATCCGACGTCTGTACCGTGCTTTGCTCTGCTTATATTACCCTGTATAGGTGCAGGTGGTAACTGACTCTGAGGATTTACACCCTGCTGCGAGTCATTCTGCGTCTGTGGATTTAAATTTTGATTTGAGCCATTATTATTCCGAATCTTTTTACATTCATCCTTCCAATGCCCTAATTTTCCGCACTTGTGACAAGGAAACTTCTTTTTAGCCTCTTCTCTGCTCATTCGTCCTCTCACTTTTCCTCCATTCCCAGTGTCACCATTCGTTCCAGAATCTTTTCCTTGATTATCATTTGGATTATCTAAATTAATTCCCTGTTTCTCAGCCATTTTTACTTGAACCCACATCACTTTCTCTTGCAATTTCTTGTGCCTATCTTCAATATCATCTCCACAATATTTGGCATATTTCAAAATCTCGTCAATCGGTTTCCCTTGCCAGCACAGCATGTGCTGCTTAATCATTTGACAAATCTCTGGCTTCAGACCGTAAACAAGTCGGTAAACAAACTGACTCATGTTTTTATCTCCAATGTCCTCAAATCCACTATACTGCTTAAATACCTGCAATAAACGCTCATAGTAGGCATGTACCGATTCACTGGCTTCTTGGGTAGTCCTGTCTATTTTCACCCAGTCTGTTTCCTTTGGTGGAATTTTTCCTTTCAGGTAAGTTATTACCTGCTGATACTTTTTCATTACATCATTGGACGGGGCACCTGTCTTTGGATCTCTAGGATACTCCTCACTGGGCCAATCAACTGTGATTTTGCAATCTGTCCATAAATCGGCAGGTACCACTATGTCAAACAATCCATCTAAATGTTTCAACAATACCTTTGACACTTTCACAAACCTCTCAACCTGCTTGTACCATTCAATTGGCTTTTCTCTCAATTTTGGAAAATCATTTGTAAATGACAAAATATCCTGTCTGCTCCATGGGACATGTACATATCCCCCTCCTGGAACTTCTCGCATCGGATACATTTGATCTCCTTTCCCAGTTTCCTTCATCAAATATTCAGAAGTTGTTCTATTATATCGTGCCTCTTCCTTTTTCTTTGTCCATCTAACTTTCCATTTATCTAGCTCTCCCCATTTCTGTAGAACTGTAATTAATTCTTTTACTTATAATTTTCTACCAGAGGTATTCATATTTTCCAAATATTTGTCTGAGAAATCTGCTCTGTAGGGTTTTTGTAACACCTTTGACTTCCCTATTTCAATTCCCATCTGTTGAGCTAAATCTGATAATTTCTCATGAAATATTTTTGCATTTCTTGTGATGCTTCTGCATACGAACAATAGTTCTTCTTCATCGTAAGTATTTAGGCGATCTACTCCTACATTTCCTGCTATCATTTCTTCTAACTCAACCTTTAATTTATAAATATCCATGATCTTTGGGGGTGAGTTCTGTTTGTCTGATCCTTGTGCCCACCTTTCTAAGTCTTCAGGTGTAACTACTGTGGCACTTTTTGTTCCTGATGAAGTTATTATGTTTACCTCTTTAGAACAACTAGGTGTTACTCTTCTTGGAGTATTATTTACAGAATCTCTAATGGGCAAATCCATTAATGAAATCATAGACTCACAATCACTAAAGTGATCCTCAACCGTTACTACTGCTTCTGGTCTAGGAACATTCACAGGTGTAGGCATAACTAAAGGTTTGGGATAAGTTATTTTGTCACCATATATAGGAACCACTGGACCAATCGTTACAGGTATGGTCAATGAATCTGGATGAACACTCAATTGTGTTACTTTCTGAATTAATTCTGCTCTGTTTTTATCTATAGCTTCTTTTTCTTTATCGTGAAGTACTCTACTAACTGGTGAATCATGCAATACTTGTGGTACCAAAGGTGTTCTTAACAAGGGTGCACTTGGGGTGCATCCACTTGTCCCTTCCTGATATGGTGGTGGATTCTTTAATATATCTTCCATAAATTCGTCTTCGGAATCTCCAAATCTAGTCAGATGTTTTGTCTTTTCCGTGCATTTATTCCCTACTGATTCTTCTGCCATTAATATAGGATACAGACCCTCTGTAAGCATTGCTCTTCTCCACTGTTTCATCTGACCGTCCCTTGACTCATTTAGATATTTAGGGAAAAATCCCCGATAACCCCTATTACTTCTGGATCGATCACGTTCGAATGCCTCGGTTTCCCACTCTTCTAAGGCTTCGTATTGAGTTAATCTAGGTCTGGGTTCTAAGTCATTCATTCTTAGTCTCAAATTTTGAAGAATTCTTCCATTGAAAGTACCATTTTCGGGAAAAGCTAATATTTCATCATTTTTGGTATATTCCATCCAAGTTTCTATCCATACACAAGTATGATAACCTCTCTCCATCATCATGAATGAAGCGGGCGTTTTAGCTGGTGGAATGATAATTCCTTCCCTAGTTTTGATTGGTTTGTCCTTTTTAAAATAATTCTTAACTTTCTGTAGAAATGACATTTTTCTCTTTTCTCCGTACATTCTGGGTAAATATCTATGTATCGAATTATATTCTGTAAATCCTAGGAATCTCCTATCTGGACGAGTTCCTATTAAAGTCGGATCGCGTTTAAACATACAACTTCCACTGTCCACTAAGATTTTGACTTCTATGCTGATAACCAATTAAATTCCAGCTAACAATTGTCTCTGAACCAATCCTAGCGCGGCTTTTCCGTGACGTCTATCTGACGACCCCTCCTTTACAATTTGCGCCTTTCTGTCCTTCGCTGTTTCGACCAATCCCAGCGCGACACCTGTTACGTCAGTACTACTCCTGACTACTGACCCCTCCTTTACAAGGGTTTTCCACACCGGCGGGTTTCAACCAATCCCAGCGCGGCGTTTGTGACGTCAGCTTCCTCTCTAGTAGCTGACCCTCCCTTTACAAAATTCGTACGCAAAACTTTAACTTCTCTATACTTCTTTAAAATTCAGTAACAACATAAAACATTCGCTATCGTGCCAGTTTCGCTAACTTGAAAAATAGATTCTCTCACTTCTTAGTAAAACTCTTCCGTTTACTAATCATACACTACGAGTAAAACACTTCCGTCTACTCTTCAGGCAAGTTTCAGAAATACCGGTTGCTTCTTCAATGTTACCCTTTCTAGGTGATATAACATCAAATTTTACCAGCTTATTCCCTTACCATTACTCATACACATAGAGTCCCTATTAAGTACTGATAGCCCTACTTAACTTTTCAGTACTATTTCTGCCTGACAGATAACCTCACTGCAGTATGGCTTCCACTTACCAACCGCTTCTCAATTTTCCCCGGGGATTCTAGACAACATAAAACAAACGTTAAACAAAATAGCGGATGTTAGTTCATAAAAATAAAATTCTCATTACCCAAATAACAAAGTAAAACCATAACCGTCCTCTGCTTACCAGAAAACTGATCCAGCGGGTTACTAGCAACGAGCATTCATACACAACATACTCACTTGGGCCCATACATTCATAATACGCTAGCAATTTCAGCTGGTGGGTCAGTTGGTACTCTTTATCAAATCCCTGCTACCAATTACCTTCTGATTGAAGAGTAATGACTTACCGATGAACCCTTTGATAATTGGGAAGTTTAAAATGAGTGACGTTCCATACAATTCTTAATTCTGAAATAATCACTGAGTCAAGAAGTTTTAAAATATTTATCTAAAGTTTTAGCAGAGTAAATACAGAACCACATGATACTTAAATCGGATATCAAGGGTAAAGCACAAGAATTAATTATTTATCAATGACAGTCCCTTAGGAAAGGAGAAGATAGAGACAGCAGCGCAACTAAGGTTGCATTTATATTTACCTAAAGTGCGAGAACCAAACCCCTTAGCCAAGGAGTTGGAAAGATAGGACCCTGGAAGGATGAAGAGCAAAGACCTCCTCCCGGATCAGGACAGGACCGGTGACCTCTCTACCTACGACGCCTGCGTCGTTCCCCTCTCTGGTACTTCGCTGCTCCTCGATTCTCCCGTGTCTTCCTTCTAATGGACTCCTCCGCCCCCACCTCAGGATCTCTCTGGACAGCGGTTCAGTCTGCAATCGATCAGCTTGTACGTCTGGAGCCTATGCCTGTCAGCGTCTAGTTCCAACTAATTAGCTAATTCTATATCTATTATACCCTTCTACGCCCATGTACCTCCCCTTAATGTTGCAGAATTATGGGGCCACTACTTCTGATTGGACAGGGACAGGGGGTTGATCCTCACACCATATTGATTTAATTCATTTTCTTAAAAGTCCTTTGTTTTAAAATACCGCCCATCAATTTTAATACATTTACTTTATTTCCCACCCGTCTCATGACAAAGTTAATACATCTTCATGTACATTGTTGCACTTTATTAGGGACATTCGTGAATACGACAATATTGGCCATCAGGTCACGGCCTTGGACGACGTCCAGGTTGACTTCATCCTTCCTTTCTGGGCAGCCATTCAATGAGCATGCGCAGAACCATGGTCACACGAGTTTTCAGTTCACCAACCCCAGGCCCAACGTTTACGAACTAATAAAGTCAAAGAAGAAAATATTAAAATCACAAATAAAATGTTTCACTGTATTCCCACTATTTCTATTCTATTCCCATTTACTCATAAATTCTGTCCCGCATTAGTAGCGTTAAAAATACCACGATTAAATAAAACATAAGAGCAAGCGATAGCATGTGAAGACATAAAGCAGCCATTTTAATCACACTGCGCAGAAGCAAGAGTTTCCCACCAAGCAAAGAAAGACGTCACACCACGTGATATGGTTGAGACATGCGCAATAAAGTTCCCGCGCTTAAGCGGCCATTTTAGAATAGGCAAGCGTTACTTGTTAGTAAAAACACATAGGCAAGCTTCCTTGCTATTTGTATTTGTGTGTGCAATAGTTAGTATGAACAATACAACTTAATACATTAATACTTTAAGAGGATTGCATCCGAGCAAGTCTCATTTGTGAGTCCTTGCTCCATCAGTAGTAAAAAGTCTTGTTCTCATGTCAGTGTTGCTGTATTGTGGTAACAATGTTGAATTTGACATGTACACTGCAAAATTAAATGTGTTAACTCATGTTTATGAGTACAGTTGCTCTAATAACTTGTGATATTGGGCTGCATTTATTTTCACTGTCTGCCATGGAGTGAGTGTGTGTGTATATTTACTATAACAAACTATAAAAAAACAAAGGCTAAAGCAATGTTATAGTTATGGATAGAAAACAATACATTAACTTAGGAATTCACATAAAAGAACAAAGTTTAAAGGGACGTTAAAGCTAGGTAACAATGTCGGTCATGTTATATTTTACACATGAAAAACCACTGAAATTCACCAATTATAGTTCAGTGAACTAACTATAACTTGCGCGCCTGCCATGCACTGCTTATGACCTCACATCATTCATGACTTGGTCAATGACATTATTGAATATATCACTCATGACATATCAAATGACATTGTTATTGTTAGTGGTGCGTTTGCCTCAAGAATATGTTGAGTCCTAGCTATACAGGAGCCAGAGTTGCCACCAATTGGCTGACACCACACACCATGGGATTTTATGGATGTGGACATTGCATTGCCTGCAAGTGGGCAAGCAATAAGAAAACACACTTCATTGGTCCAGGAAATAAAAGTTATAAGATCATATTAAATATCAATTGCAGCACTAGATATGTGGTGTATGTTATTGAGTGCAGATGCAACAAGAAGTATGTGGGGAGCACGATTAGAACTTTGCGGGAGCGAATTGGAGAACACATGAGAGCAGTGAAGCAGGGGGACATGAGGTACCCCATTGCGGCACACATTGCACAGTGCACTTCCCAGAAAGGAAACAGAGACTTTGTGTATTATGGGATTGATCAGACCCCTAGACACCCGAGGGGTGGGAATAGAGAACTCAGGCTGCGTAGAAATGAGGCTTCATGGATTCTTAAGCTACGGTCCACAGAAATGGGCCTGAATTTGGATCAAGAATTGCACTGCTTCTTGGGTAGATAATACCCCAAAACATGTAGAAGGAATGTAGTGATTCATGGCTTATGAAGTCTAGCTGTATGCTGACCATGCCCGTGTTATTCTGATCAACAATGTGATGTGTAGTGATTCATAATGCATAAAACCAAGGTAACAGTTGAATATGCCCTTCTTTCTCAGGTCAACAATGTAATTTAATTTCTAAAAGCGTTGAAATCATTATCAAAAACTGAGGTTTTTATGTGTGCATAATATGCAGGAAATTAAGGTATACACTGACTATTCCCCTGTTTCTCTGATCAACAATGTGAATTGTTTACAAATACGAGGAAGTCATTAACAAAAACGGAAGTTTGAGTACACAGTCATAGTCACTGACTAAAGGAACATGACCTCCTTTGAGGATTGTATATGGCATCACACATAGTTCTCCACCTTTATGAAGTGTTCGAATTGAAGACTGACTATGTTGCATGTGTTGAGCGCGTTTAATTTTCGGGTTGGATCCCTACGGGTTTTGCAGTATAGTGACCAAAGCTCACGTCATATAGAGGAGTGAATTCCAGTAACGGAACTTATATGCAACTTGGGGAATTGTCGCCCGTTTCTGAATATACGGGGGTTGGGGTTCGTGAATGTAAGTTTACAAGAATTAAGATTAGACGTCTGTCTTGGACTACGAATCAGAAGGAGTATGGCACTTTTGTTAGCGTCTTCACGATCGAAATTGGACTAAGGAACGCATTCTAAGATGGCGCCTGCTAATACGAGGGTTAGGCTAGTCCGTCGGCAGTTTCGGCATACACGGGACCATGGGCGGGAGTATTTAAACGCCGGTAGAGAAGGGTTCTGCCTCGTACTCGAGGGACCGGCACTGGGCGTACGCGAGATTTGCAAAGAAGTAACACAGTAAGGAGTATAGTAGGTGGAGGAGTGGCTGTAACTGCAACTCACTGTGGCATGATCATATCAGGGAATAAGGGGTGTGACAGAACAGCTGAGTATACATTTAGTCGGATGTGGGAGGCGTTGTGTTATCGTTTTGATTGTGGATGTGAATTGTATTTACCAATATGTTGCTCTAGAGAAACTAATTGCTTACGGTGATAATCACCTAAATAATAGAGTGATCGGCATAAAACCTACTGGAGTGGGTCTGTCATGAGCGATTTTGACTTGAGTGATGTTTACGGAAACTTGACGCTCGAGGAGCGAATTATGGAAAGGAATAATAGCAGCAAGAATGTATTGATCGGCGCTATACCTACTGATTAGGATGAATATAGGGAATATATTTTGCTGCAGACCTTTACAAGGTTGTGAAATATATTCTTTTTTACAGAGGACACACCCTAAATAATCGGTGGTCGTTTTTTGGACATATTGAAAGTTACCTAAGTACGTTTGCCCACGCCGGAGGATCGTGTGGGTTGGAATTATCACCACACAGGAAGTAGGTGACCCATGATAGATTTGTTTATGATGATTGAGAATTAATACGTGGAGATTCAGGAAAGTAGCCTTTCTACTCATTTTTTCCATTGTGTATTTTCCTTGTGTGTTCTTCAGAAGGTTGAGAACAAAAGACATTAGAGGTTGGTGATGTTTTGTTGCGGAGCACTTACTATGGGTGACAGGTCAGGGATTATTTCTGCACCAGCAAGCACTTGCGCACGAATGTCACGAAGGAGTGCCATGGTACAGCATGCCATGGTTAAGACATGCTCAGTGCCCGCACTAGGGATACTGAGTAATGGTGACATAGGCTCATATAGAAGATATATACATGCACATAGCACATTTACGTTTGCCACATTTGCTATTGTTTGAGCACTGAGGCCTTCCTGTGTTCACACTTGGTCAATTGTGTCTACTGGTGAAATGTTTGTCACAAGGTGCATGATTATAAGTTATGGTCACTATTTGCTCTGCCACACCGGAATAAGACACGGTGATGGTTTGTTGAATCATGTATGTAACATTTAGTGATGGGAAGCAATTACATTGGCAATTTATTCTGTATTTTCACTTAGCCTTGAAAAAGCCGCGGGTTGTATTCCCACTGTGGCCGACGAAACGCGTGTTGGCTAAGATCTTGTCGAAATAAAAAGGAACCTGAAGAAAGAAAGAAAGAAAAAGGAACCCATTGTGATTTCTGTTGTATATTTAAAGTGGATTTACATGTGCTACTGCTGTCATTTCCTGTTGAAATTTCAAAACGTGTGCTGGGGATTGCTAATACGTCTGTTTGTAGCCTAGGCCACAAGATTTGGGGGGGCAGGTGGTTCTCTCCACCTTTTAGCACCGTTGCAGATAAGATCAGTTCAAGATATTAGGTGTATTCACCCTACAGAGCGCCGATTTCCCTATATATTATACCACCATCCTTTCTCTTACGTCTAGCGAATAGGGGGCAGCCAGGGTGCACCATGATTTCATTTGATAACGAGAGGAGCAATAGAGACAAAGAAGCTGAGGATCTATTTAATAACCTATCAGGTAGCAGAGCATCCGCCTCTACGATTCTAGGTGGGAATGCTCAAAGGCAAGAAGGTCTCAGGGAGAAATGTATCCGCTTAGAAAGGTTGCAGAAAAATGAGATGTCCAAATGGTGGGACGGAGCCACTTTGCGACAATATATTAAAGTACAAAGAATACCGAGGGGTCTCAGATCCCAAATAATACCCACATACGATGATCTCGATGCTGACCTACTGGTTGCATGGGAACAGGAACGTACCAATAATTCAAACAGATTGATGCGTATTCTCATCGAGAGCTGCGATAGGAAGGCTACAAGATTGCAGAAAGAAATTGAAGTATTAGAGTTGGAGATAAAACAATTGAATCTCACTGAGGCAACAGAAAAAAACTATGCCATCTTAAATGATATAATGCAACGCCATCTATCAGAGATAAAACAAAGTAAATCCAAGAAACTAAAAAGAGACGAGTTCGACTATTTAAATGGTAGGCTTTTTACCTTTGCCAAAAAGTACGACTACCTAATAACTAAAGATGATCAGAATAAAGCTAAAGAAGGGTTATCCATGAGTTCAAGTTCCACGTCCATAGATACACCTGTTACTAGCGGTGGAGAGTCTGATAGAGGAGAAGGTTCGATAGACACCTCAAACAGTGAAAAACGTTTTTTACGGGAGGTACAAAGAATCAAGAAAGGCAACAGGGAACAAAGCAGGCGCCCCATACCAGGGCAAAGACAAGGAGGGGGAAAAGAGGGGGCAACAGGGGAAGAACGACCAGGGATGAGAAGCAGATCATGGAATCAGAAGAAGTAGGGGATGTCAATGTTGTGAATATGTCAACTAAATGTCTTACTGATGATGATGTGTCATTATTGAAAAAAGGATTGAGTTTCTGCCCAAGCAATGTGGGAAATATTTGTGATTTAAAAATCGATCTTTACAAATTTGTGAGACGGATTAAAATCAGAAAACATTTTTTAATGTCAAATTTTGAGAATAAAGTATCGAGCAAACAATATGGAACATGTCAATCCAGTGAACTTTCAATTCAGGGCGTAATAGACACCAAACTACTCTTATCATTAACAGAGTGTGAAGATGAGGTGATAACTGCTAATATTGTCATGCGAGATTTGAATGTTGTGAATGATTTTTCCATCTCCAGTGGTCTGAAAGAGAAATCGAAATGGACACCCACACTCTACACGGGGAATAACATAGACATTTTTCATAAGTTAGTTCTTTCAGACCTTGACAGACACATTGACAAGAAGAGACGACCCCTGACTGTGACGGACAACTTGACACAGGGGGAAAGATTAGCCTTGAAAGGCCTGATGAGAGATGATAACATTACTATTCGCGAAGCAGACAAAGGAGGGAATATAGTGATCTTGGAGAGTACAGACTATGAACAAGAGATTCTTTCCCAACTGAGTGATTTTGAATGCTACGAACAGCTTCCCCTAAATCCAATATGGGCATTGACAGACCATATCAATAAATATTTCAAACAATGGCAAGGTATGGGCTTACTAGATGAGGATGAGGTAGTATATCTGAAAGTAGATCGTCCTAGATACCCATGCATCTACATGCTCCCGAAGATCCACAAGAACCTCCCGTTTCCACCTGGGAGACCCATTATCTCGGGCAATGAAGGATCGACTGAGCGAATATCTGAGTACGTTGACATCTTTCTAAAACCCATGGTGAGCAACTTACCTTCTTATATTCGTGACACTAAGCATATCCTAGGGACCCTTTCAGACCTCCCTTGGGAAGAAAACATGATTCTAGTAACATCAGACGTAACGGCATTGTATACAGGGCCGGACTGGCCATAGCGGGCACCGGGTGTTTCCCCGGTGGGCCGCTAGGGTGGGGGCCGATTTTGGGCCCCTGGGGGCCGTTTTTGTTACAGGGCCGTTTTTGCAGCATAGCTGCAATATCGGCCCCTGTAACAAAATCAGCCGAAACCGGCCCTGGCAAACACCTCGGCCGCACCACGCCAAGCCCCGGGGGGGGGGAGGGGGGCGGCCGAGCACTTTGCCAGGGCCGGTTTTGGTTCTCAGTCCGGCCCTGATTGTATACTAGTATCAGAAGAGACTGTGGACTGACTGCCATTAGGAGTATTTTAAGTACCAGATCTGCCAGTACATGGGAACATACAGAAATGTTAATTGACATGATAGAACTGATCCTAGATAACAATGTCTTCCTATTCAAGGAGAAATGGTACCGGCAAAAACAGGGAGTTGCCATGGGCTCCAGGTTCTCTCCCTCATACGCGAACCTGTTCATGGGTTGGTTCGAGGAGAAGTGGATCTGGAGCTCTAGGGGCATCAAATGGAATGATTCGATCCTTTTTTGGGGTAGATACATCGATGACTGCCTGATGGTATGGACAGGGAGCACTGAGAAACTGGTTGAATTTTTCAGACACCTCAATAATAACGACTACAATATCAAGTTCACATTTGAATATAGCAAAAAGAACATTACATTCTTAGACACGGAACTCTACATCAGGCAAAATCAGATCCACAGTAGACTATTTCGTAAGGCAACAGCATGCAATTCTGTTTTGCATGCATCTAGCGCGCACCCCTCACATCAGATCAAGGCGATCCCTTATGGCGAACTGATCAGGGCAAGACTAAATTGCAGCTATGATCCGGAATTTGAGGAATGTGCCAGTAGCATGATGACTCGTTTCAAGAGAAGGGGATATGATAGACATACATTAGAGAGAGCCAGACAGAGAATTGGAACGGTCAAGAGAGTGGATACTTTAAAAGAATGGACAAAAGTTAGAAGGACTGATGACAAAATACGTATGGTGACGAGCTACAACACTTTATCTAAAGTACTTGTACAAAGCCTTAATAAGCACTGGCATATTCTAAAAGAAGACAGATCACTGGGGGGGGGGGGGTCGATCAACGATAGACCTGACATTACATACAGAAGGGGTGTTTGCCTCAAGAATATGTTGAGTCCTAGCTATACAGGAGCCAGAGTTGCCACCAATTGGCTGACACCACACACCATGGGATTTTATGGATGTGGCCATTGCATTGCCTGCAAGTGGGCAAGCAATAAGAAAACACACTTCATTGGTCCAGGAAATAAAAGTTATAAGATCATGTCAAATATCAATTGCAGCACTAGGTATGTGGTGTATGTTATTGAGTGCAGATGCAACAAGAAGTATGTGGGGAGCACGATTAGAACTTTGCGGGAGCGAATTGGAGAACACATGAGAGCAGTGAAGCAGGGGGACATGAGGTACCCCATTGCGGCACACATTGCACAGTGCACTTCCCAGAACGGAAACAGAGACTTTGTGTATTATGGGATTGATCAGACCCCTAGACACCCGAGGGGTGGGAATAGAGAACTCAGGCTGCGTAGAAATGAGGATTCATGGATTCTTAAGCTACGGTCCACAGAAATGGGCCTGAATTTGGATCTAGAATTGCACTACTTCTTGGGTAGATAATACCCCAAAACATGTAGAAGGAATGTAGTGATTCATGGCTTATGAAGTGTAGCTGTATACTGACCATGCCCGTGTTTTTCTGATCAACAATGTGATGTGTAGTGATTCATAATTAGGGCTCCCGGTTTTATGGTATTTCTTTTTTTAACATTTCCGTCTGTATTTATCCATATTTATGTTTTGGTCATTTTATCAGTATTTATCCACATTTATTTTTGTCACACGCAAAAGAAGACGTTGCAGCTAGTATTTTTCCACATGTATAAATAGACATGCACACTTGCACTTGGTTGTTATAGGTTGTTGTAATTTTTCAAATTGGCGCCCATGCTCTAAGAAAAGATGCATGAATTAGTGTTATTGATTAGGTCTCGTTTGCGCAGCTGCCTGGCAAAAAGTCAAAGCATTACTCCCTCCTTTACTTGCATTCTATCAGCCATCACAGAGTGTCTGCTTGAAGACATAAACATTCAGAGAGTCTTTTCCAGGGCCCAGACTTTGGGAGGTCCTCTCTCCAACCATTAGAACGCAGACTATTTGCTGAAGACCCAAACATGAACAAACCTTTTGGGGGTACCTGTTTGTTTGATTTTGAAGCTTGTCTTTGTGAAAGGGCTGCTGCTGTCTGTAGACGAGTCTTTGCATGAGCACCGCGATGAGGGGCCTTTTCACCAAATTAATATGGGTCACCTTCAAGATATGCAGGGAACTGGATGTGAACACTGGTGCAGCAAGATCTACCGAAATTCAAAATTAATAGGACTGCAGCTATCCATAGTGGGCAAGAGTCACAGGCCTTTTAATGAGGCAGAACTAGCCCTTTTCAACAGGGTTTCTATGATTTTAATGGTCTGCCCAATCACTTCATGGTAGAGAGTAGATACTTTGTGCATAAATGCTGCTTAAGACATAGTTTTAAAGGGCCATTTGCGTTTCGTAAATGTTTTACATTGTAATTTTGGTTTGCCTAAAAAATGACGCACTGAATATTGAAACCTGTTGTTCTGCAGACACGGAGCTCCCCACTGCACTTGTTCACCCCTCTCCAGAGTGGCAGTTTGACTGCAGCGGTTTCATATTTCTTTCTGCAGCCCCTGTGTGCCTCAGACATGGATTTTGCAGAGGAGCACAGAGGCAGCAGGAGCATTTAGTTTGTCAGTATTTTTCCGTTTTAATATATAAATACAGACAAAAAAAAAAAAGTTTTCTGTCTGTATTTATATGTAAAAATCTGTTTAAACGGAAAACCGGGAGCCTTATTCATAATGCATAAAACCAAGGTAACAGTTGAATATGCCCTTCTTTCTCAGATCAACAATGTAATTTAATTTCTAAAAGCGTTGAAATCATTATCAAAAACTGAGGTTTTTATATGTGCATAATATGCAGGAAATTAAGGTATAAACTGACTATGCCCGTTTCTCTGAACAACAATGTGAATTGTTTACAAATACGTGGAAGTCATTAACAAAAATGGAAGTTTGAGTACACAGACATAGTCACTAACTAAAGGAACATGACCTCCTTTGAGGATTGTATATGGCATCCCACACACCTTTACGAAGCGTTCGAATTGAAGACTGACTATGTTGCATGTGTTGAGCGCGTTTAATTTTCGGGTTGGATCCCTACGGGTTTTGCAGTATAGTGACAAAAGCTCACGTCATATAGAGGAGTGAATTCCAGTAACGGAACTTATATGCAACTTGGGGAATTGTCGCCCGTTTCTGAATATACGGGGGTTGTGGTTCGTGGATGTATGTTTACAAGAATTAAGATTAGACTTCTGTCTTGGACCACGAATCAGAAGGAGTATGGCAGTTTTGTTAGCGTCTTCACGATCGAAATTGGACTAAGGAACGCATTCTAAGATGGCGCCTGCTAATACGAGGGTTAGGCTAGTCCGTCGGCAGTTTCGGCATACACGGGACCATGGGCGGGAGTATTTAAACGCCGGTAGAGAAGGGTTCTGCCTCGTACTCGAGGGACCGGCACTGGGCGTACGCGAGATTTGCAAAGAAGTAACACGGTAAGGAGTATAGTAGGTGGAGGAGTGGCTGTAACTGCAACTCACTGTGGCATGATCATATCAGGGAATAAGGGCTGTGACAGAACAGCTGAGGATACATTTAGTTGAATGTGAGAGGCGTTGTGTTATCGTTTTGATTGTGGATGTGAATTGTATTTACCGATATGTTGCTCTAGAGAAACTAATTGCTTACGGTGATAATCACCTAAATAATAGAGTGATCGGCATAAAACCTACCGGAGTGGGACTGTCATGAGCGATTTTGACTTGAGTGATGTTTACGGAAACTTGACGCTCGAGGAGCGAATTATGGAAAGGAATAATAGCAGCAAGAATGTATTGATCGGCGCTATACCTACTGATTAGGATGAATATAGGGAATATATTTTGCTGCAGGCCTTTACAAGGTTGTGAAATATATTCTTTTTTACAGAGGACACACCCTAAATAATCGGTGGTCGTTTTTTGAACATATTAAAAGTTACCTAAGTGCGTTTGCCCACGCCGGAGGATCGTGTGGGTTGGAATTATCACCACACGGGAAGTAGGTGACCCATGATAGATTTGTTTATGATGATTGAGAATTAATACGTGGAGATTCAGGAAAGTAGCCTTTCTACTCATTTTTTCCATTGTGTATTTTCCTTGTGTGTTCTTCAGAAGGTTGAGAACAAAAGACATTAGAGGTTGGTGATGTTTTGTTGCGGAGCACTTACTATGGGTGACAGGTCAGGGATTATTTCTGCACCAGCAAGCACTTGCGCACGTATGTCACGAAGAAGTGCCATGGTACAGCATGCCACGGTTAGGACATGCTCAGTGCCCGCACTAGGGATACTGAGTAATGGTGACATAGGCTCATATAGAAGATATATACATGCACATAGCACATTTACG
The DNA here is from genome assembly GCA_963921515.1 of Calotriton arnoldi. Taxonomy (NCBI): domain Eukaryota; kingdom Metazoa; phylum Chordata; class Amphibia; order Caudata; family Salamandridae; genus Calotriton; species Calotriton arnoldi. Next base: position 2,587,408 of record CAWUFW010001719.1, on the reverse strand, counting down.
TTTGCCACATTTGCTATTGTTTGAGCACTGAGGCCTTCCTGTGTTCACACTTGGTCAATTGTGTCTACTGGTGAAATGTTTGTCAAAAGGTGCATGATTATAAGTTATGGTCACTATTTGCTCTGCCACACCGGAATAAGACACAGTGATGGTTTGTGGAATCATGTATGTAACATTTAGTGATGGGACGCAATTACATTGGCAATTTATTCTGTATTTTCACTTAGCCTTGAAAAAGTTGCGGGTTGTATTCCCACTGTGGCGACGAAACACGTGTTGGCTAAGATCTTGTCGAAATAAAAAGGAACCTGAAGAAAGAAAGAAAAAGGAACCCATTGTGATTTCTGTTGTATATTTAAAGTGAATTTACATGTGCTACTGCTGTCATTTCCTGTTGAAATTTCAAAACGTGTGCTGGGGATTGCTAATTCATCTGTTTGTACCCTAGGCCACAAGATTTGGGGAGGCAGGTGGTTCTCTCCACCTTTTAGCACCGTTGCAGATAAGATCAGTTCAAGATATTAGGTGTATTCACCCTACAGAGCGCCGATTTCTCTATATATTATACCACCATCCTTTCTCTTACAGATGTGAGTGCCCCCCTCTCAGTATTACTTACCGGCTGCCACTACATATATATGTTTCCACAGCTTCACCCGGGCTGCCGACCACGCGGCAGGTGCTACCGCAGACGAAGGGTGAGTCTGCCTCTGTTCCACAACAACTTTAAAGATAATTCGGAGCACTCTCAGGGTCATAAAATGATTTAATTCTGCAAACTCGTTTCAGTGTGGTGCAGTCTTCAGTGCAATAAAACATTATAAAATCAAGCACAGGCCATGGTTCTTTAGAATATGCCAATGTTGTTCCTCTTGGTGGGGCTGCAACCAATAAGCAGACAGCATTGTAATTCTCATGGCTCCAAGCGTGGAGTCACTACGTCAGAATTGAAAATGCAAGCCTTTCATAGATGGGCCTCAATATATCTATATATATATAGATATATATATATATATATCTATATTATCTACTGGCGTCGCCAGTAGATAGTTATAGTTAGGACCTATTTTCTATAGCAAATTCGCAACATTCTATTTCCAATAACTTTGGCGCCGGTTGATGAATCTTCGCGAAAGTTTCAAAACTCGTGGGGCGCTCCGGTCTGCTCCTATCCTGAAAGTTTCGGGGTGATTCGGCAAGCGGGGGCCGAGAAAAAAGGGGGGTCCCAAAACGTGTTTTCTCCATGTTAATTCCCATAGGAAATTTTAGACACGGCTACAGCCCGAACTGCTGAACGGAATTACACCAAATTTGGCAAAAAGGTAGCGCTTGGTTCAGAAAGCAACCTTTTTATTAAATGGTGTAAATCCGTTCAGTAGTTGCGGAGAAATTCAAAAAATAAGAGTCAAAAAATCAATTTCCCATAGGAAACTTTATGCAAGGCTACAGCCCGAACTGCTGAACGGAATTACACCAAATTTGGCACAAAGGTAGCCCTTGTTTCAGAAAGAACTCTTTTTCTTAAATGGTGTAAATCCGTTCAGTAGTTGCTGAGAAAATCAAAAGTAAAATCACATATATATCTGGGCGGAGCCTAACCACACATGCCATTGTGAGATCTGATTGGCTGTCAGCACTTCATCCTGGAATTGCTGGCAGCCATCTTGGGACCAATATACATGATAGTACCCCATTGAAATGCATTGTAGTGAATCGAAGATTTTGAGGGTTACCAAAAGGAGAACTATAAAGGGTGATTACATTATAATTCATTTGTTGATGGTACCATACTAATTTCAGGAATTGTGGTGTGTTCTAAGGTGATTTTACCCTGTGAAAAACCTTCTGCTGGGATATCATGAATAGGGCTCCCGGTTTTATGGTATTTATTTTTTTGCCATTTCAGTCTGTATTTATCCATATTTATTTTTTGGCCATTTTATCTGTATTTATCCACATTTATTTTTGCGACAAGCAAAAGACGACGCGTCAACTAGTATTTTTCCACATTTATTTAAATTGACCCAGGAAGGAGGCTGTAGGACATAAACACCGGTTGTGACAGAGCGAGCCCCACGCTAAACGTTAGGCCTAACATGGCTTTAAGTCAGCCCAATTGTTTTTACTGGAAGCGGAGTGGACTAACCCATAGCTGCCAAGGTTTCAGATTGACATGTGTGACATTTTCATAATTTCAGTGAAATTATGAGAGACATTTTTACGACTATGAGTGGCTTTGTTACGAGCAAAATCATGCAGGCACACTTATTAATCCAACTCAACAATGGTGCTGAGTTAAACCGTCCTCAGAAGGATGAAAGGAACAGCCAGCCCTGCTAAAACCTCAACTGAAACCTGATCTGCAGTCAATTATTTGAAATTTGTAGCACGCAGATGAATAGTGCCTCGGGCAGCCTTTGAGATTACACATAGTGGGAGCTGCAGACGTCAGCGCATGGCCATGTGCCAAGAGGCCACTCGGTGTGGCGCTGTACTCGTCTGTCCGCACTCACTCTCCTGAAGAGCTGTTGCATGTGCAGTCTCACTGCCTCAGGTATGCAGCGATTCCCCCTCCACACCCCACTTCCAAAATACATATTTTACGGTTGGATTAAAGTAATACTCCCCAAAACACGAACATGCCTGGCTGTGTGCTATGCATGGAGATCTGAAGGTGAATGTTTGCTAAGTGTTTCAGTACGGACTCAAATGGTTGGCGATAACTTAAATTCCATACAGTGAAATTCAAGCTATTGAATATGAAAATATGAAAGTTTGTGGCCATCGCACAATATTACCTCTGAATGAAGATTTTCTCTAAATAAATATATGCCGACAAATCTAGTAATTTCTGCTATGGTTCAGCCCTCAATTGCTCATGGCTATGCATGTTGGTTTTGGATAACTACTCTTAGAACTCACCTGCACTCTTTCTGCTATCACTGTGGCATTGCCTGGAAGCTGCACCACGGAAATGCAGCTGACAGCTATATTTGCATGCAAGCAGAGCCGGGCTAGGGAAGGGCGCAGCTGGCAAGCGGAGGCTGGGGTGCGAAGTGCACGAGGCCGACTGCTACGAGGTGCACGAGGCCCGAGGGCTTGCGAGATGCCCTGGGAGAGTGGAGTAGCGGCCCCAGCACTTCCTGCTCCTCGCTGACACCTGCCGCTGTTCCCTGCACTGCTGCCCTCTCACACTGGCTCCTGCTGCGGAGAGGTGGGCCCGCCCCTGGGCTTTCAGGTAGCGGTGGGTGGGGAGGACCGCAGAAATACACTTACCTTGCCAGTAGAAACGGCAGCGGGCTGGCGCAGAGCTCACTCGAGCGGCGGAGCCCTGAAGATGCCGAATTCAAGAGAAGGGCAGCAACAAAAGCTGATGATGGTGGCAATAGGAAGGCGCCTGTCTTCAAACTCATAGTGCAGGCAAAATAGGCGGGTGAGCCCCCAAAATAAAGTGCAAAAGTTATGAGGGCAGGGCCGGAGTTGTTAGCACGCCCACACAGTGACGCTTGGATACGACCAGGATTGGCTCAGGGTCACGGCCGTCACTAAAAGACCCTGAGCCAATAGGTCAACAGTAGGTCAGTAAAAGACCCTAATTGAGAGGAACTGAAAGGAATTTCAAGCATCATGAACAGGGGCGTGGCGCGGCAGCTCTGAAGCACGGCAGCGCGGCAAAATTAACTAGTATTTTGCCGTTTCTAAATATAAATACAGACAAAGGAAAAATAGTTTTCCGTCTGTATTTATATGTAAAAATCCGTATAAACGGAAAACCGGGAGCCCTAATCATGAATCATGTTTGAGAGAAAACTATTTTCACATGCTTGTCCCATACAGTTTTGGAAGGTGCTCCAGAAGCTAAAATGAGAGCATATTTTCTGTAAATTCACATTATCTTTCTCAGTCATGTGAGAATGAAGTCTGACATTCTCAGTAAAACATGTACATCCAACAAGGGCAGAGACTGTCAGTTGATTCCTTTGTGTTCTACTGCCGCTTCCCAGAGTGTTCTAAAGAACAACTAGAGTGCTAACAGCCTTACTTATGACAAAAGTATGGCACACCTGAAGCCATCTTGATTGGAATAAACTGGTAACTCTTAAAACATTTAATTTAAAAAGGAACAAAATGAGGGGGTTCATTTTGTCATAGAAATTATGGTTAGTGCTATAGAAAGAAAAATTAGGACATGTTTTAAGTGAGATCTCAAATATCTTCCTGTTATATTTCAACAGGAGCAGCCTGTCAGTTGATGCCTTTGTGTTCTACTGCAGCTTCCCAGAGTGTTCTAAAGAACAACTAGAGTGCTAACAGCCTTACTTATGACAAAAGTATGGCACACCTGAAGCCATCTTGATTGGAATAAACTGGTAACACTTAAAACATTTAATTTAAAAAGGAACAAAATGAGGGGGTTCATTTTGCCATAGAAATTATGGTTAGTGCTGCAGAAAGAAAATTTAGGGCATGTTTTAAGTGAGATCTCAAATCCTCTTCTATTTCATTAGAAACTTCTGACATGCAGACTGAAACAATCACTTTCAATACCAGCAGTAGACTTCCAGTTAACTCCCTGGTGAGCAGTAGCTTTACTACAGTGATCTAATGAACAACTAGACTGCTAACATTCTGAATTTATGGCAAATGTGTGACACATCTGAATGCCTTCTTGATGGAATCAAAGTAAAAAACTGAAAGCATTTCCTGAGGAGACTGCAGTAAATGACGAAATTAGGAAACTTCATAACAAATAAGTCTCCCAAGATGGCCACCAGAGAAAAAAGAGCCCAAATGTAGCACAAATATCACCCAGATGTAGCCCACATATAGCCCAATGACAGAAGTGTGCAAAACACTTTTTATTTTTATTTTTTCTGCAGTTTTATATAGTGCAAACTGGTCAGGTATTGGAGCGTTACATCTTACTTGGACCCCTTTTTGCGTATTTTGCACGAAGTACATGAGATTGATCTTGCGAAACATTGACCTTTACGATTCTGTTAACCTGAAGTTGCTCTGAACCGGGCTTTGTAACACCCGTTTTTACCTACTGGTTTTAATTAATTCTCACTGTATTGTATTAGGAAAGAGGATTTACTGTTTTTATGTACACTTTCATGATCTATGTTTCTAAATCAGATCAAATAAAGTTTAATGAATTCTATGGCAGGACGGAGGAGAGGATTATGCATATCTTTCCTCACTTTATTTGCATAGCAGTTCAAAGAAAACGTAACACAACAATCATTAAACAAAAGACTACACAACCCATGAACCATTAGGGGGGCAGTCTCCAAGGCAACTATAGTCCAATCATATCACAGTCCATCGTATATAATATCGTGACGTCCCTTCCGCTTCCTCTTTCTTCACTGCTCGTCAGTTAAGTGCATTCCTTACATTCTTGGCTTAATCTGACATTGTTGCGGTTTGTATAGCGGTTTCTTGTGCACGTTATTAGCATTATTGCCTTGGTATTGTTTCATATTCCCTGCACAGCAGGCTCTTGCCCGAGCGCGTTCTCCCCCTCGCAGTTTCTCCCGCTGTGTGCTCTGCGTGCGGTGAGATCCTGTCAGGCGCGTCTGGTCCGAGCGAGGCAGCTCCGTCGAGCGCTCCCGCTGGTCTTTACGCGCGTTTGGGAATCCGGTCACTCCTTTAGTGTCCGCTTGATTCCCGACCAACCCTCGCCTAATTTTGACACCGCTACGCGGTGATTTCCCCACACGGCCACGTTAGTGACCTGGTGGTGGTAATTGGTATTGCGCCTCAGTCTATTCTTATAACAGCTTCGGGGAAAGCCCAGCTGTTGGAGCACCGGCGAGGGGGCTGCCTTAAGGATTTTAAGGGCATTTGTTCTGTGCTCACACCCTCTGCTATCATGTCTTCTCCAGAAGACCATTTTTACTCCTCCTACCAGGAAGTGGAGGAGGAATGGCCCCCCAACTTCTCCCTCCAGCAGTGGACCAAGCCCTCTCTCTGGCTATTTCTAGGGCGCTGGCTTCTCTTAGGGATCAGGTTGATAAGCTGGCGAAAAGCATCCCTGGGGTGTTCAGAGACCCAGATCTGGTGGTGGCGGGTCCCAGTAGCTCCAAGATGGGGAATAAAAGGGCCGTTAAGCATAACGCGGGGCACTTGGAAGGATTTGATAAACTTACGGAGACCTTCCTCAAGAGTGCGCGAACGCTAAAACATGCACCCTGCCGGGAAAAGGAGGGGCCCGGAGAAAATTTCGACACTGTCACCACTATTGTAGACCCCGACGGCGGGTTTCCCTTAGAGGGAGAGGGTGTATTGGAGGAAGATTTCTCCTCCGATGAGGATAAGGACTCGGGCGTCCCTGGCGTCCAGAGTCCCACTCCTCTCAGTCCCCGGTTGGGGACGGGGTCCACTCGGACATGTTCGAGCCTACCCAAATTTACCATCCTAGGTCAGCGGAGTGGACACCTGACGCCAAAGTGGCAGAGTATGTGGTGGGGAAAATCCATCAACCCCTTGAAAGGGAGGTCAGGAATAGGATGAGGGAGAATGCCCCAGGCCCTCACTGAAGGGGAAGGTGGCACACACGCCTGAAATTGATGAGAAACTATGTACCTTTTTCTCCAAGTATATGAGGGATCCCAAGAAAGGAATTGATAGGTCTTGGACGTGGTAGGGCCCTTGACCCAAATTATTCAATTGACGGAGCGTTCCAAAGAGTCAGGATCCCCTTTGTCCACGGATATTGTGGCTGGTTGGGCGCACTACCCTAAAACACTACCCCCTCCACTACCCAAACACCACTGCACTAACCTAAACCCTAAAACACTACCCCCAGCACGACACCCTACACTACCCAAACATAACTGCACTACCCTAAACCCTAAATCTACCCACAGCACAACCCCCTACACTACACAAACACCACTGCACTACCCTAAACCCTAAAACACTACCCCAGCACGACCCCTTCACTACACAAACACCACTGCACTGCCTTAAACCCTAACACACTACCCCCAGCATGACCCCCTACACTACACAAACACCACTGCACTACCCTAAACCCTAAAACACTACCCCCAGCATGACCCCCTTCACTACCTAAACACAACTGCACTACCCTAAACCCTAAAACACTACCCCCAGCACGACCCCCTTCACTACCCAAACACAACTGCACTACCCTAAACTCAAAAACACTACCCCCAGCACGACCCCCTACACTACCCAAACACCACTGCACGACCATAAAACACGACCCCCTACACTACACAAACACCACTGCACTACCCTAAACCCTAAAAAACTACCCCCAGCACGACCCACTACACAAACACCACTGCACTACTGTAAACCCAAAACACTACCCCAGCACTACCCCCTATACTACCCAAACACCATTGCACTATCCTAAACCCTAAAACACTACCCCCAGCATGACCCCCTATACTACACAAACACCACTGCACTACCCTAAACCACTATCCCCAGCACGACCCCCTACACTACCCAAACACCACTGCACTACCCTAAACCCTAAAACACTACCCCCAGCACGACTCCCTACACTACACAAACACCACTGGACTACCCTAAACCCTAAAACACTACCCCCAGCATGACTCCCTACACTACCCAAACACCACTGCAATACACTAAACCCTAAATCTACCCCCAGCATGACCTCCCACACTACACAAACACCACTGCACTACCCTAAACCCTAAAACACTACCCCCAGCACGACCCCCTGCACTACCCAAACACCATTGCACTACCCTAAACCCTAAAACACTAACCCCAGCATGACCCCCTACACTACCCTATACCCTAAAACACGACCCCCTACACAAACACAACTGCACTACCCTAAACCCTAAAACACTACCCACAGCATGACCCCCTACACTACACAAACACCACTGCACTACCCTAAACCCTAAAACACTACCCCCTACACTACACAAACTCCACTGCACTACCCTAAACCCTAAAACACTACCCCCAGCATGACTCCCTACACTACACAAACACCACTGCACTACCCTAAACCCCCTACACTATACAAACACCACTGCATTACTCTAAACCCTAAAACACTACCCCCAGCATGACCCCCTCACAACACAAACACCACTGCACTACCCTAAACCCTAAATCGACCCCCAGCACGACCCCCTACACTACCCAAACACCACTGCACTACCCTAAACCCTAAAACACTACCCCCAGCACTACCCCCTACACTACACAAACACCACTGCACTACCCTAAACCCTAAAACACTACCCCAGCACTACCCCTACACTACACAAACACCACTGCACTAACATAAACCCTAAAACACTACCCCCAGCACAACCCCTACACTACACAAACACCACTGCACAACCCTAAACCCTAAAACACTACCCCAGCACGACTCCCTACACTACCAAAACACCACTGCACTACCCTAAACCCTAAATCTACCCCCAGCACGACCCCTACACTACCCAAACACCACTGCACTACCCTAAACCATAAAACACTACCCCCAGCATGACCCCTACACTACACAAACACCACTGCACTACCCTAAACCCTAAAACACTACCACCAGCATGACCCCTACACTACTCAAACACCACTGCACTACCCTAAACCCTAAAACACTACCCCAGTACGACTCCCTACACTACCCATACACCACTGCACTACCCTAAACCCTAAAACACTACCCCCAGCACGACCCCCTACACTACTGCACTACCCTAAACCCTAAAACACTACCCCCAGCACGACCCCCTACACTACCCAAACACCACTGCACTACCCTAAACCCTAAAACACTACCCCCAGCACGACCCCTACACCACCCAAACACCACTGCACTACCCTAAACCCTAGAAAAGAAACCCCCACCCCATGCCCAATCCCCCTTACCTCTCACTCCTCGTGGTTCCTCTCTCCTCGTGGTTCCTGCTTCACGTCGTCTCTGAGGGCGGTGCACGTCGTTGTGAGGAAACGGAACAGCCTCTGTTTCCTTACAACGACATGGATCGTCTACATGTTTTTAGAACGCATGGTCATTTACCATACATACCTTTACAACAAAATTTGTTGCAAAGGCATGCGTGGTAAATGACCATGCGTTCTAAAAATGCGTAGTAATGACTTCGTGATGTACAACGTATGCGTGGTAATGCATGCGTTGTAATGGCATCGCAAAGTAAAAAAGTCGTTGTAACGGCTGTTTACCGATCGAAGCTGGCCCCTGTTCTTCAGTGAGACGTTTATTTGCTTAATTAGGAGGAAGGAATGTGGTTATTTTACCGAAAAGTGCATTCCCGGCTGTTGTATTGTGAAAGTGTCCGCGTGGCCTGGTTTCACTTCCGGTGAGAGAGTGGAAGAGTCTGTTTGGATCTAAAGGAGTTCTGTTGTTGGACGGGGCCGGCGCGACATGTCATCAGAAAACATAGCTAATGGAAAGCGTCCTCCCTGAAGTGTGGAGCAGTGCCATGAGAGGTCAACGAGTGTGCGTCCCACCGCAGTATGACCGTACCGCGTGACCCATGTGCCACCTCCAGGGTACGGGAGGCAGAAGCGGCATCGCAGGTCCTCTTGAAGACCGTTGTAGCACTAATTCTACATTTTGGTACTAGGGCATTTTAACTTCGTTGTTCCTGCCATATACAAAGAGAAGATCCTGTGTTATTCAGTGCCCTTGTTACCTTTTTTGTGGGTTGTGGTGCTTGTCACTTCGCTGCCCCGCCGGTGCACACGACTGGGCACCCCACCTCGTGTGCCATCTGCAGGGCCTCTGCCCTCGGATCACTGGTTTCGGTTTCTGGAGTGGCAACATAAACAGTTGCTCCCAAAGGACTAGCCTGAACACTTAGGTGAATATCCCCTGCACCAGCATTCCACGGAAATTCTTTCCTAGCTCTCCCACGTCAACGAGGACGTCATAATAGCACGGCTCCGCTCGCGACACTGTATGACGTCATCAGAGCCATAAGAGGACCTCGTCGGCGTGCTGACGTCAGTTCCACCCATTTTTTCCGTGCCACCGAGGCAAACAGGGGACCGAGACATTTTCACATGTATACATAGTATAATAAATATATATATATTCACTGAAAAAACCATAGGTTTCAGGCACGTTATAGTTAGAAATTAGCATTTAAAAAACCTTAGAAATTCACTGAAAAACCATAGGTTTCAGGGGCGTTATAGTTAGTTGGACATTTCACTCGTACAAAACCATAGAAATTCCCCCGTTATAGTTAGTTCAGCTAACTATAACTCGCGCGATTCGCAATGCACTGCTGATGACGTCACATATTACATCACTCATGACATGGTCAGTGACATCACTCATGACATCTCAAATGACATCACTGATGACATCATCCAGTGAATGTGTGTTTTTCTGAAAATTAAATATGTTTTATATATGTATATCTCAAGGTCGATGGAAGAATAAATGGGTATATAAGTGTCTAAATGGATGATTTTTTTTGTAAAATTGATTGTATAACTGACTAAGTGTATCTTAGTGAATACATGGGTTAGTGAGTAATGTTTAAATATGAAAATATCTGTATCAGTCTCTCACATAGTGTATAAGTGGCTGCATGGGTTGGTGAGTAGCTACATGAGTGTCTATATGGGTTATTAGTTGGTTTTTTGAGTATGAGTGTCTGAGTGTCTGTATGGTTCGGTGGGGGGTATTACTTAGTGCATAGATGCATGAATGAGTGACTCACTGTTTGTATGTGTTGAAGACAGCATGTGTGCAGGACTGTATAGGTGTATGTGTATGGGTGTGTTAGTGAGTGAATGACTGTCTCAATAGTGTCTTTATGAGTAACTACGTATGTTTTAAACTAGTATATGTGAGTATTGGTGTATATAAGTGAGTATATGTGAGAGTGAGAGATTGGAAGAGTTCCTGTACAAATAAGTAGGTGTTTCTATAAGTGATTGTTTAAGAGAGTAAGTATGTGTAAGTTTCTGTAGAAGTAAGTGTGGTAGTGTGTGTATAACTGTATATGCAAGTAAATGGATGTTTGATACTTTGTTTGCATGTGTGACTATGTGTGTGAGTAACTCTATGGATGAGTGGCGGTGTGTAACAGGATGTATAGGTGTATGAGTACATATGATGAGTGAGTACATGTATGAGTGACTGTATAGGGACTGTTGGTGAATGAGTGGATGTGTGTGTAGATCTTGGAATTACTGAATAGGTGTGTTGTAACTGGTATTGGTATGTCCATTGTTTTGAAAATGTTTGTTTGTATTTTTGAGTGTGTGTATCAAAGGTTATATTAGGGTGAGAGGAGGTCTGCCACTCTATCACAAGGATGATGTCATCAGTGATGTCATCAGTGATGTCATTTGAGATGTCATCAGTGATGTCATGAGTGATGTCACTGACCATGTCATGAGTGATGTAATATGTGACGTCATCAGCAGTGCATTGCGGGCGCACGAGTTATAGTTAGCTGAACTAACTAGAACGGGGGAATTTCTATGGTTTTGTACGAGTGAAATGTCCAACTAACTATAGCGCCCCTGAAACCTATGGTTTTTTCAGTGAATTTCTAAGGTTTTTTAAATGCTAATTTCTAACTATAACGTGCCTGAAACCTATGGTTTTTTCAGTGAATATATATATATATAGCCAGCTCTCTGTCACCTTGTCGGTGCACTCGCGGACGGGTGCTATGATCGAGGGGGTGCGCCCGCATACGTATTAATGCTCCAAATTTACCAACGGGTAATCGTACCCAATAATTGAGGAGCACTCTCGGGGGTGAGTTCCGTTGTTTTATTAGTAGAACTCGTGCACAAACAGACGCGTTTCGGCTAACGCCTTCCTCGATGTTAATCGGGCGCGCCAAATCCACCATTTTTTTTAAACAATACTCTCATACAGTGACACTAAAAAAGGACCAGATTACAATTGCAATAGGTTCCGCCATCTTAATATGATGTTGTTTCTAATAATTTCCGAAACGACAATGTTAAAAAGAGCATGATTACTGTCATATCCTATCCATAATCATTTTTGAATTCATTCATTACAAAATTCCAAAATTATCTCGCCCTGATGGGCCTTGGAAATAAAAGTGTATGTTTGCGTCACCTAAACATGATGTAACCGAATATCTCCAGAGAAGCAAAGTTGGAAAAACTTCAGTTGTGTGTTCTCAATAATATGTATTTAGTACGATCACCATTACATGAATGGCAATTCATCAAAAAACCATAAATACGGTTATATCTTATTGGTTTTACGTTTTTTTGCAAGACTATATAAACTTTGCGTAAATGTATCGCCCTAAATGGGCTTCTTGAATATATTACATGGGAAGTCAATCATGACCTGGATGGGCTAACTCTCCTAACAATTAATCCAGAGTTGCCAACTTTAATACATATATATTTGTTTCGGAAACAGCCATAATGTCCTTTGTGTCCATGTATTTAACTGTAAACATAGTGGCATTGATAAAGCAAAATTCATAGAGCAAAATTCATTGGAGCTCCTGGTGGACACGAGACAATAACATTAATAATCCCCCATACCTCCAATTACAGGGAGGAAAGGAAGAGAAAAAACAAGAAAGGAAAAGAAAAGAGAAGAAGAGAAGAGAAGAGAAAAGAGGAAAGAAAAGAAAGACAAGTAAAAACAGGTGAAGATTCCAAAATGGGTAGGAATCAGAGTCCATTTAGATGTATGCGGGATCACGACATTCCTCACATCCCTGTTTATTTCTTTCACTTAGACTCTAACCTATTCTCCCAAATGAACCGCTAGCTCTTCGCTGCTATTCAAACCTTTAGGGGCCTTTGTCTGTAAATCAATAATATAACGAGATTTGAGTCCTCTCAAACGTAAGATTCTGTCCCCCCCCTCTGGTTAACAGGAACATGATCGATGCAGAAGAAAATTAAGAGGTCCCTATTCTGATGGTGTTCTTTACTGAAGTGCCTGGCAACTGGATATGTTGCATCCCCATTTGTTATGGCCCTCATGTTTTCCAATATGCGGACCTTTGTGGGATGTATTGTGCTGTCGATGTATTTTAGACCGCACGGGCAGCTCAGGCAGTAGACCGTATAAGGTGTTGTACAGGTCAAAAACTTGTTGATGCCTCTCGGTTTGTCCAGTCCTGGAATACTGAAGGAAAGGACTCTCTTGCAGCAAGCCTTGCAGTTGCCGCAAGGGAAGAAACCATTAAGTGGTGTCAACAATGGCCTGGCAACTTCTTTTACCTGATGACTGTGAATCAAATTGTTTCTTAGGGATCTCGCTTTTCTAAATGTAACCAGAGGACTAGGTGGTATGTCCTGGCCTATAACAGAATCAGTCTGCAGTGTGTGCCAGTTTTTTCGCAGAATTCTCCTTAACTCGCTCGCGTCTTCTGAATAGATAGTAATCATTCTAAACTTTTCGCCCTCCTTAGTAGCTTTTGGTGCATCTTTTAATAACTCTGCCCTTGTAAGGGAATTAACCCTTTTCAGGGCATGTGTCAGAACCGGAGTACTGTACCCTCTGGAGCTAAACCGCGCCATACTTTCCTTTGCGGCTAGTTGGAAATCTTGATCTTTTGTACTATTCCTTTTTAATCTTAATAGCTCACCATAGGGGATACTACTGACAAGTTTGTAAGGATGGCTGGTGGTGGCGTGTAGCGTGGAATTCCCCGCTGTCGGCTTCCTGTATAGCATTGTACATAGTTTTCCATCAGAGATGTAAACTCTCATATCTAAGAAGTTCACTGTCTGGGAACTCACTTCCCCCGTGAACCTCAAATTGACTGCATTATAGTTCAAAACATCTATATATGCCCTCGCTGTTTCAGGTGACCCCCTCCAAATTATGAAGAGATCATCGATATAGCGATGCCAAGTTACTATATTTTTTGTCCAGTTTTTATTGGGTGTCGCCCAGGCCACCTTCTCCTCCCACCAGCCAACGAATAAATTTGCATAGCTGGGGTCGAAGCAGGTGCCCATGGCGGTGCCCATGGCGATCCCCGAAATTTGTCTAAAATACTGATCTTGGAAAAGGAAGATGTTATTGTTAAGACAAAATTCAATGAAATCAATCAGCATGGCATTATGTTCTAAAAAATTCCAGAGGACGACTTCCCAGAAAGAACTGTGTTACCCTTAACCCATCTTCGTGGGATATACAGGTATACCGGCTAGACATATCCAACACCATGAGCTGAAAACCTTCTTCCCACTCTATTTCTTTGATATATCTTAAAAAATCTTTAGTGTCTCTGATATAAGATGTTAGTTTCCCCACCAGTTGTGAAAGGAAATGGTCTATGTAAGTAGACAGATGTTCAGTTAAACTCCTTGCGAGGAGACGATTGGTCTGTCAGGGGTGTTTAAATTGTCCTTATAAATCTTCGGGAGATGATAGAAAGTTGGTGTTATTGGATGCAGGCACCTGAGATATAAATATTCCTCAGTTTCTAACATATTTCTCTCAAACCATTTTCATGTCATCTGGTGATAAGCTGTAATACTATGATTGTAGATTTTTCATCAATCTTTATGTAGCAATTTCCATCTGACAATTGTCGGTTAGCTTCCCGATCATATTGTTCTCGTGTTTGTAAAACGATATTTCCGCCTTTGTCTGACAGTTTGCAGACTATTGATTTATCTAGGCATAAGTTGTCTAATGCCAACTGTTGGTCCTTTGAGAAATTTCTCCTCATTGGATCCTGTCTATGTTTTCTTTGTCGCAGGCGCAATAGATCTCTATTCACTGATTCTGCGAACACGTCTATGGCATCTCCCGGCATTTGTGGTAAAAATTGTGATGCAGGTTTAAAAGGACTGAACCCTCCGCTCTGTTCCACCCCAGCTAGGGTGATTTGTTGAGTCAAGCTCCTTGGTGTTACTCTTCCAAGTTCCTCTTCAGAGCGTAGGTTCTCCAAGATTTCCATGGTCTCTAAATCCTTTCCTGTCAGGACATCAGTGTCCTTCTGAGTGCATCTAGTTTTTTGGGATTTGGTGGTCAGTGGTTTCAACTTAAAGTACTTATGTAGTTTCAGCTTACGGGTAAATTTGAACAGGTCAATTTGAGTTTGGGTATATTCCATTTTCTTTTGGGGGCAAAATGACAGGCCAAGTTGTAAAACTGACTCTTCTGTTTCAAATAGTATTTTGGTGGTCAGATTTACAATGGTCAAATTTTCTTTTCTCATTTTCTCCTGTTGGTGAACTTCTTGTTCCTTGTCACCGGTGGCGACCTGTTGCTTGTTGCGCCCCCCGTCCCCTCGCCTTGTTTTTCTGTTGACCTTTGTTCCGGAGGTTTGCCCCTGCCTCCTCTTTGCCATGATTGTCAAATCAGTCTGAACTCCTCGTGAAAAGGAGTCCTTCCCATGGCTGGTGTTGCTCGACTTGTGCTCTCCTCATTCGACTGTTCATTATCAGTTATATCAGACTCTGACGTTTCCCGGGATTCGACAGTGAAGTGTGATTTCTTTATTAACATTTCCCTTCTTGGTATGTCAAATTTTCTGGCAAAGGTCAGCACTCTGCCTTGTTCATAGTCTTTTTCGTCTGTCAAACTTTTCTTGCTTCCGTTGTTTAATCTTTTGTTCATATGCTTTTAGTCTTTTCTTCATTTGTTCCTTTAGTTCCTCTTGTTTGGTTTTGTCCTCGTCTTTCAATATCTCATCTTCCAACTCACTGAGGTCTTTCAATGCCCGGTCTCTATCGCTCCAGGCAAATTTAACCAGTATTGTTAACATCCCTTTGCATGACTGGGCCGTGTGTTCAGCCCACTCCTCCAGGAGGAGGGGATCTGGGTTCTCATACGTGGGTACCGTATAAATTCTGAGGCCCCTTGGAACTCTGCGACCTCGATGTAATTTTGAAGGGAGGTCGCCTCCCACCATTTACGTATTTCCCGCTCGTATAAGCGTTCTAAAGCAGTGAATTTTGAAGAGAGATTTGAACTTGCTCGTGTCCCCTTATCACCGCTCTCCGATCCTGTATTAGTTTGTTTTTGAAAATGCTCAGTGCCGCTTCGCGGCGCTCCGATTCACAGAACATGATATTAACCAATTCAATGCTGATCCAGCTTGAATGAAAGTTGCCTCTAACCCCCTTGTCCTACTGCTGCGAATAATAAGCCATAAAAATACTCCAAATGGCTTACCGGCTTGATATCTCTGTCCCGGATATTACGGTGTCCCAATCCGTTTCCCAGCCAGCTGGCCGTCACGTCTTGGAACCTCTTGTGCCTTGTCTAGATGGTACGAGTCGATGGTACAAATCGTAGCAGTGGTGCACCGAAACATTAACTGCCAGCTCTCTGTCACCTTGTCGGTGCACTCGCGGACTAGTGCTATGATCGCGGGGGTGCGCCCGCATACGTATTAAAGCTCCAAATTTCCCAACGGGTAATCGTACCCAATAATTGAGAAGCACTCTCGGGAGTGAGTTCCGTTGTTTTATTAGTAGAACTCGTGCACAGACGCTTTTCGGCTAACGCCTTCCTCAATGTTAATCGGGCGCACCAAAAACATCATTTTTTTAAACAATACTCTCATACAGTGACACTAAAAAAGGTCCAGATTACAATCGCAATAGGTTCCGCCATCTTAACATGATGTTGTTTCTAATCATTTCCGAAACGACAATGTTAGAAAGAGCATGATTACTGTCATATCATATCCATAATCATTTTTGAATTCATTCATTACAAAATTTCAAAATTATCTCGCCCTTAATGGGCCTTGGAAATAAAAGTGTATGTTTGCGTCACCAAAACATGATGTAACCGAATATCTCCAGAGAAGCAAAGTTGGAAAAACTTCAGTTGTGTGTTCTCAATAATATGTATTTAGTACGATCACCATGTAAATACCATTACATGAATGGCAATTCATCAAAAAACCATAAATACGGTTATATCTTATTGGTTTTACGTTTCTTTCAAAGACTATATAATTTTTACGTAAATGTATCGCCATAAATGGGCTTCTTGAATATATTACATGGCGATACATTTACGCAAAGATTATATAGTCTTTGGGAAAAACGTAAAACCAATAAGATATAACCGTATTTATGTTTTTTTGATGAATTGCCATTCCTGTAATGGTATTTACATGGTGATCCTGGCTACCTTGATGATGCATGACTTCATGGGACTTATGTATCCGGTTGCATCGCTAGACAAAGCTTACCTTTTTGATGATGAAGTGGGCGACAAAAGCACAGGCGTCCTTCCTGGGCTCTGCAACAATCCCTAGCCACAACGGGCTGAAGAGGGCCTGATTTAATGTTTGGAGGATGGAGTAAAGGCAGACAGGGAGGCGGAGGACTTTACGTCTGCCACCCTGCTTTACTCCGCCTGCTAATTTTAGAAATTCACCCTGCGGACATCTCTATACATAGGCAGGTACTGCTGTCATGGTGGTTTCTGTCAGCGTAGGGACAATTTGACAGACGGCTCCATCAAACATGACGGACGGCCAGCCATCAGACTTTTCCAAAGTTTATTATTTTTCAGAAACTCCCAAAGCAGGATTGTTTTTTTAAATAAAAAACTAATGAGCCCCCACACCATGGGAGTGTAGGGGGTCATTTTTTTCTTTTTCGTTTTTACTGTCCTGTGACAGACAGAAAAAAAAGCCATCCAACCATCCACTCCAAATATGGCGGCTAGTCAGATGGCTTACCTCCAAGGGCCGTCAGAGGAAGTTTTATACTGACATGGTAAATTTTACTCTGTCGCCGTAAAACTTGTAGTCTGCTTGATTCAAAATCCAGCGGGCTGATGCTGTTGTGATGGAGTACCCTGCCCACCAAACTCTAAATTAGCCCAAAGGCCCACCAAATGCAAACAAGAACTGACCTTTGGGAACAGTCCATCCTGAACATTGGTGATCTCACCTATTTACCCTGCAGCCCACACCTTTTTTAAGTTGGGGAATTTCAGAATGACACCCCCCCAATCTCACTAACTAAGCTACGTCCCTGGATGAGTCAGGATGGGCTCAAGCTGAACCTAGACATAACTGGGGTGCTGGTAGCAGGAGGGAAGACTGATCTGTGCTCAGATCACATATGGCCATTGGATCTTAGCCCTTGTCCCTCTCTGATAACACTGGTGAGAAGCCCAGGAGCAAAGAGAGTTATTTTCCCCATAATTTCTTTAGGAAAAAAACGTAAAACCATTTTATTTAATGTTTACATATCTTATTTTATCACTGACTCTTCCTGGCGCCAAGAGACCACCGGATGGAGGAATGCTGTAGAAAACATTCATATCACAAGAGGAAGTGTAACATTTGAAACTGCTAAAGTGCTGCCTACATCCAGGGAATTCTGGGTGGAAAGAAAGTCTGGCAATAGGTGAGCACAAAAGTGGCCAATTTGTGATGGATCTCCTGTGGGTCTCTTTACCACCAGTGTAGTGATACTGAGGAACAACAACTACTTTCTGCTTACATCAGGAAATAGGACCCTGTTCTTTTTTGCTGTAGCGAATAACTAGTTAAAGGTTGATATGTTATATTCAGGAATTTTCGAAAGCACTGTGCGCAACCTTGCAGTTACTTCAGAAATGCACTATAATGTTCTGACTTAGAAATAAAACATTTTTTTGCTGTAAAACGCTATGTTTTTGTTTGACTCTTTCGCTCCTCCGACAGAGAAAAGTATCAGTGCATTGCATGTACTGTACTGTTTTCAGCAGTTCACAGCATGCACACTCCCATACCACTAAAGTATACGAAAAAGGGTACACTCTTGTGCCACAACGCAGACTTCGCAGGCGGGAACACGGACTCGGGAACGCCGCAGGTTATGGCAGTCGTGCCGGTCCCCCATTCAGTAGGCGAGGGGCGGGGCGCCGCGCACAGGAAGTGACGCGTACAGCCCCTGCCCTCAGCCTACCGCTGATTGGCTGCTGGGGGCATGACCCGGAAGCGCAAGCAAGCGCTTCCGGGTCAACATGGGCAAATGCGGCCGGGAAGCCGGTTTCAACCGGCTCCCCGGCCATTTACTGAATAAAAGGGCTGTGGAGCGGTGGAGCGGCGGATCGGCCTCTTTCATCGCCGCTCCACAGCCCAAGCAGGACACGACGGTCTCCAGGACGGAGACCTTTACTCAAGAGCTTTTTCCCTACCCACCATCCCCTGAGGCAGATGTTTTGATGTGTTAAAAAATTTGCTTTTTTGGTAGTCTTAAGTAGGAAATGTTATGAATATCGTGAATAATGCAGTCTTTAGTGTACTAACCGAATTTTCTTTTAGGGCGGCGTCTTGTCGTATTTTATGTAAAGTTAAGAAGTATCCTTGGTCAGGTGGTAAGGTCATGATTGGTGGGCATATTTTACGGTCCTTAGCAGGCATCACCATTGTCAAATGGGGACTCCTGAGGGGGGCACAGATGGTCTCTCATGGAACTCCAGGGGCAGTTACATCCGGTAGGCTGGAAGGGTGCGGGGTGAGGGGAAGTTCCGCTTCCGGTAGGCTTTTGGGCCAACCCCCGCACACGCGCAAGAAAACTGGGCATAACTACACAGCCCCTTTTGGAGATAATGTTGAGGGCGTAGGGGGTGCCCGGGGTGAGATAACCTTCTGGCGAACTGGGCCTCCTGCGCAAGATCACTCAGGTAGGAGGGTGGAACCTAGCATGATCTTGGACCAGTCATTGACCTTGCCGTAGGCTCAAACGGGGATATGCAGGAAGATAATGTTGTTGATCACTTAGCTTATGACAGGAATGGCTATGTATTAGAAACATGTTAAGGATAGCCAATTGATATACTGTGCATATCAATGTAATGGACCGGACTTTCTGCGTATTTTGTAAATGGTGTAAATATGAAAATTAATGTTTTGTTATTGTTATGAATAAAATACCGCCGGGGTTCTACGACTCTTAACCCAAGCCATGGTGTGTTGTCTCCATTATTGCCTTGGGGGGAAATGAGGAGGATCTGTGTCTGCCCTAGGGGGCCCAAAGGATGAGGTAAAAGGGGGTTTTTGCCTGTCCAGAGGAGGGGGGACTCGGCAGTACCTGGCCATATTCAACTAGGTACCTAAAACAGTGTGTCACCATGACTGCTAAAAGGGAGGAATTTGTGGAAGAAGTCCCAAGTTCGAAGGAGAGGGCAACCTGAAGACTGTGGAAACATTGAAAAAGCTGGCAGAAAACATGGGGAGAAGAAAAGGAAGAGTGAAAGAAACAGGAAGAGAGACATAGCAAATCCCGATTTAGGGTTCTCCACCCCCATCACCCGCCATCGGAATAGTTAGACTTCGGCTCCCATTTAGGTCCTGGTGGGCTAGCCTCGAAGTGGCGGGGGCAGTCAAGGCACCTCCTCCGCTGGTCCACTCTATTTACAGTTCCCTCCCTGTTTGGCCCTTTTTAGGCCGAAGCCTATCAGACAGCGCAGCAGTCTCGCTGCAAAGACATTTTGGGAACATTCTAAAAGCTTACCTAGGGATGCATTCCTCACATTATTTACCTTTGGCTTTTTGTTTTGCCACTCGCAGCTGCTTTCTTTCTATTCGTTGACTCTATTTATTTTGAGCGGCTCAGCATGTCTTTGTCCCTCCCGTGGAGCATAACCTTTTTACCACCTCTCCGATTGGCTCCTTTTCTTCCACAAGTGCTTTCTTTTCAGGAACTAATTTTTTTTCCTGAAGCACTCCAGGAGAAGGCATGTTTGATCAAGCTGTCTCCCTTGTATGGTGCTTCGCCCTTGCCCATTGCTCTATGTCACTTCCAAGCACAGGGTGCTTCCCAACTCGCTCCAAACATATCTGCATACCTGCGGTTTTATGGGGGGAAAATCAGCCTGGCTAGGAGGGAATCAGCTCTGGCTGAGGATCTGCCACTGTTTGGTGAACACTCTTCGGCTGAGACAGGAAATGACAGCCATCCGAAAGGGCTCAGGGAGCAGTAGGGCATTGCGTGGCAACAGGTGACACATTATTACAGCATACTTGCCAACACTATCGAAGAGCAAAGTGGGAGATTTTAGAAAAATAATCTGGAGATTGTTTTTCTCCCATTGACTTCTACGAGGCCTAAATCGGGTGTATTTTCATGTATGGGACTTAGTGTGCTGCTGCGGGAACGGATATCAGAAACGCAGATACGTGTTTTTTTTCCCCTTACTTGTCAGGAGTACGGAGAAAGCGCAGACAAAGAGTCCGTGGCAAAAATGTGGTCACTTGACTAGTCTCGGCTGCAGCCTGCCGAGGAATCAGGTTTTTGAATGCAGGAATCTGGAGGCGGAAGACTAGGCTTGAAATCGGTAGTCTCCCGCCTTAATCGGAAGGGTTGGCATGTATGATACAGCAGCTCTAGGTGAAAGCTCAGGGGTCTCCCCCTTGCCTAACCTACCAACTTCTGCAGCGAGTTTAAGCACTTCCCGCGACAAGAGAACTTGATGGTCGCATAAATAAAAGTACGCTTGTCACAGTACTCACCTCCGACAGGTATCTTTCACTTCTGCCTCACAATCCCCACTTCTTTTGAAAAACATTTATATTAATTAGAAACACTGTATTTCCTTCTATTTCTTTCAGATATAGCAACCACAAACTTTTCAAAAGGTGTATCTTAAAACAATGAGAGATATTCACAGCACATTTTGTGTAAAACCATTTTCCCTATCACAGGATGCGTTGAATGCTTTACCAAGGTTCCCCCTGCCTTAGAGGTTTACGAGACTCTCCTTTTCATGGTTTGCACCCCTGGGGCCATATTACTAGAGTCCCCCGGGGGCGCAACAGGTCTTTGCTCTCGCTTTGCGCGCCACCGGGGCACTTGGGTATTACAGACGGGGCCTCAGACGCTTGTGCGTCCACTTCTGTAATGCCGATAGCGCTGGCGCACATAAAGCGCCAGCGCTATCATTAGAGGGCGTTCCCTAAATTTGCATGAGAGCGTGGCCTCATGCAAATGAGGGAATCAGTTTGCATCCGCGCCGTGTTACAGACGCGGGCGCAGAGGCAAAGGGGGCTCACTGTCAGTGCACCCCATGATAGCAGCCCTCTGGATGGGGGGAAGGGGGCTCCATAGACACATCAGACATCCCCTTGCCGTTGGGGCCGGTCACTCTCTCCAACCTCCTGAAAGGGGATCCCTAATCCCCTTTAAAAGTGCAGGTGGATTGCCGCCTGCACAAAAAAACACGGAGCGGCTTCAAAGCAGCCGCTCCGGTTTTTATATCAATGCGCTGCCCCCAGGGCAGCGCAAGATGGCCGCGCCCTGGGGGCAGCGCATTCACTATAATGCGGGGCATTTTACTGGTTAGCGCTGGCCGCAGCTTTTGAAAGGTGTGCCCAGGGGCGTAGCTGGTCAGAAAGTTTGGGGGGTGAGCTTCAGACTTTCCAGCAATGGCGCAGGCATATAATGTTAAAATACGTTATACAACAAGCAGGGCGCATGAGAGGGGCTAAAGGGGAAATGGAAAGGGAGACGAATGTGGGTTAGTAGGGGTCCTAAGTGAGAGAAAACACTTTATTTGGTAAAATAACCAACATTATTGAAAAGTGTGTGTGTGTTCGTCTGTGTGCAGGTAAAAATTGCTGTTGAAATCCGACAGACACCTCACCATACCCGACTGAAATCACTGTACCCAACTATTTAGCAGAAAAGACATTTATTAGGGGTGTGTAATACCCCTAACACCCCCTTGAAGCTACTCCCCTCTGCCCAGTGCTAACCAGGAAAATGTGCTGCATACATAATATGCCCCTGGTAGTCAGGGTAGACCTCAACTGTCACCTCACATGTTTAATTTAGCTCTTATATCAAACGCGATAACCAAAGTTTATTGAAAGTGTGATAAGCTCACAGAAGACGTACCACCCTTGTTTGTGGGAAAAATTATATTTTGAAAGCTTATTAAAAGTCTAAATTAATTTACCGGTGGTCTGCTCATAATCAGCAAATTAATTCAGATGATTATCCAACTGGAATATTCGAATCACTTAGTGGCGGCTCTTCTGTTATGGCAGAGGAGCGTCGCCCTCCGCCAGCAGATGCAAAACTTGAAAAATAAAATGATAATAAAATAGGTTTACTATCATTTTATTTTTGTTCAAAGGGATTGAGTTTTGGGGGCGGGGCCATCGTGATGACAGGCATGGAGGAGGAGTGGTGGGCACTGCTGCAAGTGAGCATGTGTGTTTGGCCGGCCGTCTTAGGACAGCCAAACTGACAGGCGCACTGGAATGTCTCCAACCCAAGCTGCCTTGTCAGGTTCGAGGCAGCAGGAACAGGCTCACAGTCCCTGTCGGAGAGCAAATCCAGCCCACTCAGGCCAATCCCGGCTCTTCTCTCATGCTGCCAGCAGCATGAGAGCATCGTCTGGATTAGCTGTAGAGGAGTATGGGAGCGGCAGTCTGTACTGCAGTGGAGGCAGAGGAGTGGCGATGCGGCGGGCAGCAGGTAAGTTATTTTTTTTTGTGTGTTGTTATTGTCGTACCCCCGCATTGCCCCACCACTTTTCCCTGGCACTTGCGGCTACTGTCACTTATGTGCGATTTCAGTGTTTCATTCACTTCCAGGTAAAATATAGTACTTCAGGCAGCAGCAGCCCGTCCATACGGGATGAGGGGCCATACCTGCCACCTTTTTCCAGGCAAGAAGAATGTCTGCCAGGCTGAACAGAGGTCAGCCTGACAGACAATCTTCTGGTTCAGGTCAGGCATCCAGGAGCCAGATATGCGCTAAATGCAAAGGCTCCTGGCTGCCTGAGCTGAACTTTGCCAGGCTGAGGATTATACAGCCCCGTGGGCGTGACCTCAGCCTGGCAAACGTGCCTCAAGGCCCTCCCCCTCGTGATGAAGGGGAGTGTTACTGATTGCCCCAGATCTGGGCACTTCAGTTTTAAGCCCTGAACTGCCCAGGGCTGAGGGTCAATCAGTGACACCTCGACAGGGTGGGGTCAGCAGTCTCACTGACCCCATCCAACTCTGTGACGAGATTGGGACTGCTGCCTTCCCTCATTGGCTGACCTTAGGTCAGCCAATGAGTGATGGCAGCAGTCCCAACCCTCCTGGAATCTCTGAAGCTTGGGACTGCTGCCTTCCCTCATTGGTCATCCAATGAGGGAAGGCAGCAGTCCCAATCCTCTTGAGACCTCAAAGACATCCCTGTTGGAGAGCTGTTGTTGAGGTAAGTTTTATGTATTTTTTTTTGGGTGGGTGTATGTATGAATGTATGTGTATTTGTTAGTGAGTGTTGTGAGTGGGTGTGTGTGCTTGTGTGAACGAATGGGTGTGAGTGAGGTGTATGTGTACGTGGGTGGCCCCCCCTCTGGTAAAATTACCGGCCGCCACTGACTGTAGGTCAAGCCACTTCTGCCTATTTCCTTCACCCTCCTTGACCCAGAGCCAGTAAAGCTCCATAGTTATTAAATACCTTTCACTGCACCCCGTAGATTGGTACATTATAATGTCCTCCCAGAGGCCCATCGGCTTTGACCGAAAAGTGGCCCAGGCGTTTCGAACCCCGGCTACAATTGACCAGTGGCATAACGCAAAATGATGGGGCCCCCCTGCAGATTGTAATTGTATTGTATTGTATTGTAATTGCATTTATATAGCGCTTACTACCCCTGACGAGGCGTCGAAGCGCTTTTTCGGCGAGTAGCACGCTACTCCGGGACCCACAGAGGATTAAAGTAGTGAAACATGCAAGTAAATTTTTTTAAGTGGTGGATAGGTTAGTCAGTTATTTGGATTCGGAAGGATAGCAGAAGGATAGAAGAGGCAAAAAAAAAAGTTTGTATTTATATAGCGCTTGTTACCCCTGATGGGGTGTTGAAGCACGCTACTCCGGAAACCCATAAAGGATTAGTGCTGAATTAGTATGGTGAAATATGAAAGTATTTTGAGTGGTGAATATTAGTTATTTGGAGTGAGAAGGGTAGCGGAGGGATAAAAGGGAAGAAAGGTTTGCATTCATGTAGCACCTGTTACCCCTGATGGGTGTTGAAGCGCTTTTCTGGCGAGTAGGACGCTACTCCGGAACCCATAAAGGATTAGTGTTGAAAATTAGTATAGTGAAGTATGAAGTAATTTGAGTAGTGGATATGTTATTCAGTTATTTGGATAGAGAAGGGTAGGTTGCGGGATAGAAGAGGGAAAGAGGTTTGTATTTATATAGCGCTTGCTACCCCTTGATGGGGTTTTGAGGCGCTTTATTGGCGAGTAGCATGCTACTCTGGAACCCATAAGGATTACTGTTGAATTAGTATGGCGAAACATGAAAGTAATTTGAGTGGTGGATATGTTAGTCAGTTATTTGGATTGAGAAGGGTTGGGGAGGGGTAGAAAATGGAAAAAGGTTTGCATTTATATAGCTCTGGTAACCCTGATGGGTTGTTGAAATGCTTTATTGGCGAGTAGCACGCTACTCTGGAACCCATAGAGGATTAGTGGTGAATTAGTATAGTGGAATATGGAATTTGAGAAGTGAACATGTTAGTCTGTTATTTTGATTGAAAAGAATAGTGGAGAGACAGAAGAGTGAGGTTTTTTTTTTTTAGGTCATAGTAGGAGGAGGCTTTTGGATGAGTAAAAGGGGTTTTTGAGGGGAAGAGTTTAGAAAGGTTTGTTTTGGGGGATTGGTATAGTAAAAAGAGGTGTCAGATGATGCAAGGAGGGGTAGAGGAGGAGAGAGTCTAGAAAGGGGTGAAGGTGGGCCCCTGAGTCTCCCATGTCTCACAGATATTAATTGGGCTTGTGCTGAATGGGGGGGTCCCTTGAAGGGCTGCTATCGCGCCGCAGGGGCCTGTGTTACGCCCACCTGCAATTGACTAAGCATTGTAGCTGTTCCTTATTGCTTTAGGGTCACCTGCAACTAGGGTTACCACCTATCCAAAAGAAAAATACCAGCCATTAGTTGTTTTAAGAGTCTGCAAATGCCCGCATGATACTAAATAGGACTTTAAACAAAATTGTATGTATTGTATTGTGACTTTTCTGCCATCGTTTACTTCAAATATTAGTCAAAGGTAGTTAACGGGGCTCTAAAACACATTTAAAATTGCTTTCTATTTATTTTTTCTCATTGAAGTATGTACAGATAACGGCTACAAATACAGGTCTTAGGTGATTGTGCTTATTTTTGTACCGGCTGGCACATTAAAATACCGGCTGTGCCAGCAGAAAACCGGTCAGGAGGCAACCCTATCTGCAGCTCATCCTGGGACAGCATACAAACACAAGAAAAAATCAGAAAGTGATAGTACAAATACAGGAACTCTGGTGTACTGTAGGAATGAGTGGGTTTGCAAGCATATATAGACCTGGAAAGCCGAAAGAGGGTTAGATTTATGCTCAGCATGTTTAAATGGGGGTGTTGGGCCTATGCCGTCCTGAATCTTTGCAAAGTGGAAAAGTGCAATAGCTTGCTCTATCTTGCAAAGCCACACAGAGGTAAAGAACCATCTGCAGTGGATTACTACTAAATGACCACTAAGTTGGTTTCATGCTGTCGGTTCCTCCCGCGGCTCCTCCCTCTTGTCAGCATTGGTGTATGTTGAACCCCACCCAAAACTGATTTATTGTCATGGTGCCTAATACCATCCCATAACTTTTCAAAGGGAGTGAGGCCCCAATATGTGACATGCTGTCACTGCTTTCTCAAACAGCCACTAAAATTCTTAAAATGACATTCCAGTTGCTAGAAGATGTATGGAGGTGAAAATGCCAAAGACAGGGCGGTGTTCCCCATAGCAGGTTTAAAATAGATTGTTAGGCCAGATCTAAACCCACATTTAAACAGAGAAGAAGCAATGAATTAGCTGGCTCTCTTTTGCAAAGGATATCATATTCACTGTGAGGGACTCCTAACCATACATGCCTACATTTTAGAACAGGAAAGTGGGAGATAGTGGGAAAACAAAATCGGAGGGATGTATTTTCCCCTTGACTTCTATTGAAGCAGAGGCAATTTCAGGTAGGAGACGGCCAAAAGAAAGCTATTTTTGGCTTTAAAAATCAGGAATCTCCCGCCTGAATCAGGTCTATTGGCATGTATGTCTAACAATACTGTCTGTGTACAGCTGTGTGATTCTCTGCCCCTCCTGCGTTGTTTCTGTCTCTGTATTGCTCCACATCCCCCGTTTTGCTTCCCCACCTGCCTGCATCCCCGATTTTGAGTCTGCACCCCTTTGCTGCATTTTTTTCTTTTTAGTTATCAATCCAAGTTGGATCAGTAAATCATTTTTTTTTTTTAAAAAGCGGCCCCACCTTTTTGCAGCCAAACACATGAATGGGGTGTGCTTCTCCAAAACAACGTGGCTGTCCATGTCAAAAGTTTTAAAAAAGATATATTTAGCCATGCTGGAAAGCTTCGGCATGGCTAAAACCTATTGCCAACGCCAATAGGTCCCAAAGGCGCGACCTATTGGCTTTGCCAAAGCTTTTTTTTGTTAAGAGTGCACCTATCTATGTGTCAGGAAGATTTTAGACACACAAAAAAGATATATGATCATCGCTTCACTCTGTATGTCCTCATCGCATGGGTAACCAGTGCCCACTTACTTTCTTTTCCAAAGACAAGCCCTATAAACCAAGAGCTTGTTTTTAAAAAGTAAAAAAAAACCATTATTACTGATGCATAAGGGATATTTGCGCATTTTTGCAGTCTTGGTTTATTGTGGCTTTCATGATGGTCCTAAACTGCAAAAATAAAAGTCAGAGGAAATTATGTCTGGGGGGGGGCCCCCCTAAATAGAGGGACTTCTCAGACACATTCTTGACAATGGAGCAGCTCCAGTTTTGGAGTATTTAATGGCGGAGTTGGCTATGTCTCCACCATTGGAAACACAGTGGTTCCCCAGAAAACAAATGTTGGGAAAGCCAATAGGTCCTTCATTTGTGCCCTATCGGCTTTGAGAGGGGTTTTTGCCCCACGGCACAGCTCCTCTGATGCTGTGCAGCATGGCTAAACTTATTTTTTTTAAAAAGCCTTTGACGCGGCTGTCTGTATTATTGTGTAGGCACATGCACCACACATACACGTGCCTACAAAATGACACAGGCGCTTTTTTTTAATTTATAGATTCGAGTTGGGTCTGTAATCAAAAATAAAATAAAACGTGGAGAAGTTTTTTTTAAAAAGATAGTGGGGGAGTGGAAGTAACACGGGGGACAGTGTCTGGGGAAAGTGAAGCAACACTGGGGGATAGTCTGGAGGGGACACGATAGCAGTGGGGGCGAAGATGAGCCAAAGCAACACAGGGGTTGGGAGAAAGGAACATGGAGGGTGTGGAGGAGGGAAGCAAGGGGGAGAAGTACACATGCGAGAGCAGGAGAGAGGAGGGTAGGGAGAAGCAGTCACAGCAGAGAACAAGATGGAAGTCCAGGGGGAGAGATGTGCATGAGGAAGATGGCTCGAAAACACACAGACTCTAATGGAGTGCTTCACACCAAAGAAAAATGTTGCGTTTAAAAAGCAAGCAGTGGAAGCAGCAATACCAGCCAATCAAAGAGATTGTAAAGAGGAATTACTCCATGGGAGGGACAAACACAAGATTGACAAGCCGGGACCTGAAGGAAAAGGAGGCAAATGTGAGTGACAAGGATAGCCAACCAATGGTAAGAAATTGGCAGGCTCCAATCCCTTTATATTCTTGGTAAGCCTCAATATGCCCCTCAAAAGAGAGCACATTCACTGTCTAGAAGGCGCGACCGAAAAATTAGGCAAAAGACTGACAGTAGGAGGGGAGGGGCATCCTTCAATTTTTGGGAGATGCCTTAATAGTGAGAAGCTCCAAGTGAGACCCTTAATAAGTGATAGACATTACATATCTACACTACTCATTTCTGCATGTGGGATCAGTGGTAGGGAAACTGGACTGCAGTTTGCAAAGCCTGCCGACATAAAATAACTACAATCATCAGCTGACCAAGACAGACGGGCATGCTTTACTAGAAGCATACACGAATAAAAGACAGAATGCAATGGTAGCTACTTTGGAGTTTTAAGCATTCGTTCATTGTGAGTTTTGTACAGCACTATGTTGCCCTATGATTACTGCAGAGTGCATTTTGTTAATAACAGTTTGTGTCCTGAATCAAGTTCATAAAAAAAATTAATACATTAACCCTTTGTCATGTAGAGGTCGTTTACATCAACAAAGATGTCACAGGCTCCAACTTTACAGAGCTGATCTATCACTGTGATTACAATTGGCAATCCTTTAATACAGACTCCAGGTTACAGAGATCTTACAGGCTGAGGTGTCACAAAGGAGTATCTATCCGGTTAGAAATGGTGTACAGGTTTGGGCATGGGGCAGCATAGCTCTCCCTCTCAGGCTGCACTGGTTGTACGGGCTCATCCCTCTGCAGTAAATCATTCACTCAGAAGTGTAGAGCTCATAAATGCTTTGACCTCTGACAGGAAATCTATTTCAGAGATAATATATGCTTAACGCCTGTCAGAAATAACACATTCAATGTTACTGGTAAGCAATGGATGGGTATATATCACAAGATATTGTTAAATTGATCTTGATGTAGTGCATATGATACTGTGCTGTAATGTTGACATAAAAAATCAATTAAATGAATTTTAAAAAAGAGATAAAAAATGCTTAAACTTCAATCAGCAGAGCTATACCTCAGGAAGGTTATTAAACTCCTCCAGGCCAAGTAATGTGCGCCATAGCAATCTCATAGGTTAGGGAAATCTTACAGGTCCAGGTTTCACACAGCAAAGTTACACCTCAGTTTACAGAGATCTTGCAGGCTGAGATATGTCAGAAGTATCCTCAGGGTACACAGGCCGCAGTCCCAGACAGCAAAGTCATCTTTCCTGTACTATTATAGGGAGA
The DNA here is from genome assembly GCA_963921515.1 of Calotriton arnoldi. Taxonomy (NCBI): domain Eukaryota; kingdom Metazoa; phylum Chordata; class Amphibia; order Caudata; family Salamandridae; genus Calotriton; species Calotriton arnoldi. The sequence goes on along the minus strand of CAWUFW010001719.1, from coordinate 2,557,578 downwards.
TATCCAGCATCCTGGGATATGGATCTTCTCAGTTCTAAGTGACTATCTCAAGACCGGGCTGCAGGAGCCCGATCTGGGTGGCAAGCTTTTAAAGAGAATGAAAATGGGTCTAAGGGCAACTTATCCTAATCTTAGGGGCATGGTATGTATGGAACTGTCTGGGATGGGCAGAGCAATAATGCAAGAACTGGAAGGTTTTTATTGAATCCTTCACTCGTGTTGTTTGCCCTAGGATGCGTGAACCTAGAGGAATTTAATGCAGTCACTGTTTTAACATCACTATGATACTAATGTAAATCCGGTAAAAATGTACATTTCACATACTGAAATTATTGTAGCCCTTTCTAATATCACAATTTGTAATGAACCCCTTTTTTTTAGTGTGGTCTAATATGATTGTAAATCTATTAATCTGGGTTAGTAACAAATGTGTTTAATAAGCTTGAAACTCCAAGGGCGGCAATACATACACCTCACTTGTAAAGCCAAGCAAAATCAGAAAAGGGTGCACTTTGCATAGGTGGGTGAAGTTTCCCAAATTTGAATTTCTTCGACCTAGGTCACAATTAACCCATCCAGCCACTGCTTAGTTTATAAAAGAATAAGAGCTGCGGTCCAAAAGTTTGCTCAGGAGTCCGCAGCCAGTGTGGTTGAATGACAGGCTGCCGAATACCAAGGCAGCGCAGTCTTGATTCCACCTTATGCCTTTTAAATCCACCACTAGATACTCCCTGCCCTTTTATCTGACTCTTGTAGGTTCACTGTAACCTTTGCTTTCTCCCTGTTTTTTCATCTTTCCCTGTTTTGCATTTTTCTCACTTGCTCTAGATCAAAGTCTAATGAGGGAAAAATAAGTGCCAGTTCGCAAAAATCCATGCTTTTGGGTCCCATCTGCAACCATTGGCTCAAATTAAGCACTTCAACCAGCCCACCACGGGTGATAATATTAAGCGGTCCTCTTAGCTGCAGAAATGGGCATCATCAGGACGGGAATGGTTTAAAGGGGCAGCAATATTAATATATCCAAAATCAAATCAAATAAATTAAAATAGAAAAATAAAGAGCAGGGGACTAAACAAGTTAACCATTTGGGTATATGCTTTGCACTGAAAACAACATGAAGAACTTGCTGGCGATTAATTTACCAGCAAAAAGACAGTCTGGGCAACTCTATAAGAAGGTAAATCAGCTATCTTGTCATAAACAAGCTACAAAGGAAAGACACAAAGAAAAATCAATAACTGTCTTTGATTGAAATAAAGTGCCTCACAGGACATGAATAAAAAAGGTTCACATTATCAAGGAGTGTGCCCTCACTTAAGCCCTTGTGGTTTCTCTCTGCCTACTAAAGGATGTCCATGCTGGTTTTTAAGAGGACTCTCACCGACTATGGTTACTAGCGGCATGCTTCAACTTTGATAGTCAAGGGAGCACTTTGTGTTTTATCGTAGAGGGATCTGAATATAAAATTGCCTAATTGTATCCCATTAATATCTAAGGTTTATTCCGGGGACCTTTGGTAAGGTTAAAAACGGGGTGATGTTATGGCGTATACCATGAACTCAAATATCAATTCAGATCCCTCTACAATAAAATACAAAGAGCTCACTTGACTATCAAAGTTGAGCCCACCCAAATGCAGACTGTACCTGGGTGAGGACTCAATGAGGAGGCCTGCCACTAGGAATTCTAGTGGGTGAAAGTCCTTGTAAAAAACAATAGAGACACCCAATGGTAGGAAGGAAGAGGAACCAAAAAGCCTGAAGTGAAGTCACTCTCTTTGATGATGTGGGCGTATTAGATGGGAAGCGGAGTGCACGCACCTATAAACAGCCACGGTCTGTGCAGGTAAGAGCGGTGGGGCGGGGTTGAGGGGGATTTGACAGACGGCCACGAGGGAAAATTAAATCATTTTCCATCGTCGTCTGTCAAAAGACCCCCCCCACACCCGGCCCCACCACTCTTACCAGCACGGGCCGCAGCTGCCTATAAACATCCTACTGTCTCATGATTATTGATCAATATAAAAGGGACAGTACTCACATCCCTGCACTGAAAGAGAGTAAAGACTATAAACATTTAATACGTGGCACAACCAAATAGAAATTGCAACTAATGAGTCAGCTAAAAGATACTGGAAGGCATCTTAGCAGTGAAATAGATGCAAAATATAATCAAGTGACCTGAAGGATCTTATTCAGGAGGGATGGTTGTAGCCTTGAAACAGTACATAGTTTTGTAAATGCAAAATGGGAGAATGTAACAATTAGCCCCAGTGTTCGAATAGAGAGTGTTTGAAGGTGTTTTATAAGACTGCAAAATGAAAACTAAAAATAAGAATGCAAAATTAAAAATACATTTAAAAAATGTGTTCAAATTAGTACAATAGGGAATACTTATGCCGCCCTCGCCTATATTTAGGCTGAAGTATTTCCTTCACAACTGGGGAGCAGCATAATTAAAAGCTGCCTGTGGAATACCCAAGAATTCTAGTCAATGGGCCATGGCTTACTTGTTTGTCAATCTCGAAAGAATGATGTCCAGTTCTTGGTGCAGTCGGGCAGACGTCAGGAGGTTTGTGTAGGTTTCTTGGGTAGAAGAGGGTGCGGGCCTACGCTCAAAGCTGTTTTCGAGTGTGAAGGCTGCTCACTGGAGCTTTGTTTAGTGATCCATCCACTCAGTCCACTTTTTAATGGATTGGTGCGGTGCTTTAGTTTAGCTAAGGGTGGAATAGTAGGCTGTATTTTGTTCCTTTTGACGGTTGTATCGGTGTAGGCTGTTTAGGTGAGGGGGTAGCATTCTATTCACCCTTCTTGGTTTTTGAACATTTTGATTTGTAGTTATTGAAGAGTAATAGTCGGCATACTTATTCAGGTGTTGGTGGTGTGCATTTGATTCTCCTTTAAGGGGTGGTTTGGTCTTGCCAAGGATTCTTGACAGTGATCCTTACAATTGATGGAACAGGGGAGGCAAGTCTTCCCTAGTTAATCTACGCTGTTGCCCAGGATCATTCCCCAAACGGGGACCTCAGACAGTACAACAGCTTTACCACAAATGTTTGGATGCAGTTATCTTCAATATTAACATATTACATCTTGAATCTTACTCAATGTTTTGGAAATGTTAACCTTTAATTTGAATGTAGCAACTTCAGTACATCACGGCCTGTTTAATTTGTGATGCATACATGCTGCACGGTCTTCAGCCCTGTCTGGCTTCTGGTCGCGTCTCTGCCAGCATTGAATTGAATTACGCATTTCTAGAGCGCAGGGCTACTCACAAAGAGTGTCCCGGCGCTGTTCAGTATGTCCAAAGGTGAGAGAACCGGGGATAGAAGCCATTGCTCCTTGCTAACATCTGAATAAAAAGGTCTTCAGTTCCCTTTTAAATTTTGCTTCTTCGGGTATTCATCTGAGGTAATCTGGGAGTTTATTCTACAAATTCGCTGCTATAACCGTGAAGGAAGCACCTCCCCTCAGCATGGTGACACACTTCCAGTACTTGGCTGGGAGAAGATGCACATGGGTTGAGCCGAAAGAGTGCAAACAGTGTAGAGGCAAGATGCAGAGTTGACGCACTTGCCACTAATAAGGACAAGCCTTATTTAAACTGTAAACAATCCGAAATGGTGTATCCAGTCACTGCATTCAAGTATATGGACAGCAACAAATAAGGGTGTTTAAATATCATCACATCACGATTATCTGGGTGAGCGAACTGCTGAGTGTTGGTGCTGCAGTTCAGTCAGTCGAACATTACACTAGTGACGAGGAGGAACACACGTACCACAGCTTTACACTCTCTCCTTCGTGATACCAACAAACAAATGTCGAACACTGAAACATGGCCACATGGATGTCTAAAGAGCTAAAGACCATTGTCACTACAAGTACAAGTTCTCTCCCAGCCAGACACTCACTACCTCAGCTACTCCTGAGCTATCATCACTGGGAGTACCACAGCCTTTCAGTTTGTCCAACACCAACAATCTTGGCTCCAGATGGTGTCACTGGAGACAAGAGTTTCATATGAATACTGGAGCCCTTGGCATTTAAAATAAAAAATGCATCATCTGTCTGTTGATGCCCTGCATGGGTTCTACTACATGTGAGATAATTTATTAATTAGATTAAATGAGAGATTGCCGTATGAAGGCCTGAAAAACAGTTTCATGCATACCTTTTTCCCAAAAGAAATGCCAATTCAGAACGTTATTTGTTCCACTGTATGGCCCAGAAACAAGGTGAGACGATTGACTCCTTTGTCACGAGGTCGAAGGGATGTGTGCAACACAGTGATTTTTATATTTAGGACAGTGAAGAAGCCCCCCGATTGCAGATCATAGCTGGCTGTAAATTGGCCACGGTGAGGCAGACATTGCTACAAAAACTAAGAAAGCTGCAGATATCCTCAGCATTGCCCGAACGTCCCACACTGTGGAATATGAAGCCAAAGGAATGAGCAGACATAAGATTAAAATGGAAGTAGAAGAATGTGTGTCGAAGCCATGCGCGTTACTGATGAGCAATCTAAACATACTTACTCTTACTGCGGTTTCTGCTTCTCAAACACAGGCATGTGGTCTGTGGCATGCAGCACATAGCACATGTGCAAAAATTAACACTTTCACAAAGTTTGTAGAAAACGTGATAAACGTAAGCAGGAAACAAATAATGCTATCACAACTAAATTTGCATCTTCGTCACACAGTAGAGCAAAGAGCGGTTGTGGCCTGGCAAAGAAAGAGAAGTGACTGTACAATTGAATCTCCATCAACGTCAACTGATTCTGAAAGTCTTTTAAATAAGAGGCAGCGTCATGACGGAGGATGATGCAGAACTCACTGAGCTCATCCTGAACATTGGAGTAAGTGGAACTCCTATTTCTTTCTTAGTAGACACTGATGCCACAAAAAATGTCTTGACTCACAGTGACTTTGCCAAGCTGCAGTCCAGGCCACCGAGGAGCATATATAAGCATATGGGTCCAAGAAACCCATGAAGCGCATGGGTATGTTCTAGCCTCAGCTAATACATTACACTCAACTTCTACAAACCAACATCCATGAAATGGAGGCTGCTGCCTGCACCGGTTGCCTTTTGAGTTCCAAATCAGCAGCGAAACTGGGGATTTTGAAATTCTTATGCTGGATGATAGACAAGATTGCACCTGCTCCACAAATCAGCATTGAAAAACTTTATAGATTTATTTAAGGGCACCGGCAATCTGAAGAATCACCAAAGTTGACTTCACATAGATGAGAGTTAAGCCAGTCGCTCCCTATTTTCGTGGCATTCTTTTCAGTATTTAAAAGCATCCTGAGCTAGAAGCTCAGGCTTTCTTAGACCAAGACATCATTAAACCAGTGCAAGGAACAAACCCCACTTAAAAGCATGCTGAGCTAGAACTTCGGGGTTTCTTAGACCAAGACATCATTAAACCAGTGCAAGGAATAAACCCTGGGTGTCACCCATCGTGCCACAGTAACAAGTAGGCAAGAAGATATGCCTCTGCGTTGATATGCATCAGCCCAATCTAGCTCAAGAGACATTTGGTGCCACGGATTCAAGAAATGATACATCAACTGAATAGCTCCTATGTGTTTTCCAGTCTAGACCTCAATAATTGTTATCACCAGTTGGAACTGGAGGAAGGTTTGAAATACATCATGACATTTGCCCTCACCCACATGTCCGCTCTGGTGTCTCCTCTACAGCTGAAGTATTCCAGGACAAAATAAGAAAACTTATTCAAGGCATTCCTAACAACCTCAATTACAGTGATATTATTCTAGTCTTTGGAAAATCACAAAAGGATCATGACAACATTCTACTCAAATTCAGCCAGGCCTTACATAATGCTCATATCACACTGAATAAGGAAAAGTGCAGATTTCTGTAAAATTCTACATCACATCTTCTAAAATAAAATAGCATGGACAATAATCCAGACAAAGTTGCTGCTTTGGCATGACTGCCTAAAAAATTGCCAGACCTCTGTTCTGTTCTAGTACCATCTAGTTATTGCTCCAGATACATACCCAACTTTGTGTCAAACCGCGCACCCTTAAGAGGTTTCACCAACAAAGGGTCAATCTTTAAATGGTTCTGGCGATGTCAGGCCGCCTTTCAAAAACATTCCTACAAATATAACAAATGCTAAAAACCTGGCATACTTCAACCCAGATTTACACACTAAACTTGTAGCTAATGCCACTCCTGTTGACTTATGAATAATCTTGGTGGAAAGGGATGGTGATCCTGAAACCCTGTAGCAAATAGTTGTATATACCAGTTGCAGCCTGACAGAGCCCGGACTAGCCTACTCCCAGAGAAAGAAAGCCTTTCAGTGGGGTGGGCCAGTGAACACTTTCACCTTTTCCTTTATGGCAAATCATTTACTGTAATAACTGAATTTGTATTGCTCACCATATATGGTAATCCTATGGCAAAAACCCACCCCAAATAGAAAGATGGGGTCTTCGTCTACAAGATTACAAATTCAGGATACTTCATGGATCTGACAAGGAGAAGAATCCTGCGGATTTTGTCCCTTTCCTCTTGAGACACCGGGCACAACTCTCTGTTGCTGAGGAATATCTATGATAGGTCATTAGACAATCACGACCAAAAGAAAAAATAACTGATTCATGCATCCTTATAAGACCCCACTCTGCCTGTGTGAGTCTCCTAGACTCACAAAAATGGACAGATCTAGAATGTGCTCACAAGCAACATCCACAAAGCAAGTTAAAGGATCTGTACACTTTTTGACATGTACAAGGGAGGTTTGTAACTCATACCTATTGCCTAATACTCAGAGGAACTCATCTAACCTTGCAAGCCCTCATGATCAATATTACTCCCGAAGAACATGGAAGCATGGTGGCAACCAAGAGACTGCTCAGACAGAAGGTGTGGTTTCCCTTTTTGGACAAACAAATGGAAAATAAATTAAAACAAAGCCATGCCTGCCAAACTGTAAGTAATGCTGCTCCCCTGAACCACTTCAAATGTCACCAATTCAAACGCAGGTGTGAAGTGGCAGTTGAATTCTTTGGACCAAATGTGACTGGACAATATTTATTAGTCATCATTGGCAAATGCTCATGATTTCCAGAGAGGCCATGGCTGTACCTAGCATTGCTTCAGAGCACCAGCTCTTAGGAAGGTCTTTTCCACATTTGGCACTCTGTAAATAGTAGAGTCAGACAACAGGTCACCTTTCTCAGGAGGAGAATTCAAAGAGTTTGCTGACCACATAGGTTTTAAACACAAGAAAATAAGATATTTATGGCCTCACACCAATGGAGTCATGGAACGATTCATGGCCATACTCAACAAAGCACTCCAATCGCAAAAATCACCAACTTTTCCACCTCAGGAATGTTGTCAAGCTCTCAGAGACTACAGGGACAAACAACACACCAGATGTGTCTCCAGTGGAACTAATGTTTGGGAGATTATGCCCTGTCTGGTGGAAGACCCTGGCTCTCGTTTGGCACAAGAGCGAGTTTGAGATGAAAATGCCAAATAAAAGATGAAGCATTTGCTGACTGCCAGTGGAGAGAGAGAGCCTTTCCTCACGTGCATTACTGGATCAATGATCATCGCCTGGCAAGATGGACATACCATCACTCGAATCTCTTCATATTTTAAAACATTACATGGAGACCTTTGTGTGAGCAACTATCCGAAGCAACATTTACCCTCTCTGATGGTGACTGCAGAGAAGAGAAAAGTCCAGGTGAAACCCCTGGTGTATCTGAAGAACAGTTATTCTGTCACTCACCACCCACTTCACCCTCTCTTGTTTCTAATATTGTCTTTCCTCCTTGTGGATGTAACTTTTACAGTGTTCACAAGCACCGAGAGAGGCTTTGCAAACTGTCTACACACCCCTCATTCCATAAATCAGAGCCTCTTCTTTCTTTAAACCTAATACCCAATCGCTTCTAGCCCTTCTGTTGATGCCAGAATGCCACTGCTAATGATGTCATCTGATTCCATAATTGCCAACATTTGAAAAAAAAATTCCAGGGACACTTTGCAGCACGGCTATCAATTACTTACTTGAAAATTTACCACACCCACTGCTCCAAAGCTCCACCCACTCCGCCCAACCCCCATAATTAGCATAATTTAACTCCACCTAATTAAAATACTGTCACAGATTGTCACTTGCATTATAAAAATACGTAATGTGCTATTAAAGTTCATACATACATACATTCAAGACTGTTGTATGATAGAGGCACGCATGGCTAAACCACGCCTGCCTCTACCACGCAGCACGAACCATGAATGCATCTTAACCACGCATTCCTTTACCAAGCATGCCTTTACCACACAATTTTGTGGTAAAGGCATGAATGATAAAGGGGTATGCGTGGCTGGGGTCACCACTACTTTGACCTCCCTCCCCTAAGCTACAAACCCCCTACCTGCCCCCCCCCCTGCCCTGAGGCCCAAAACCTTCCCACCCTGGCCCCCTCCCACCCTGAGCTGTCCCTAAAACTACCCCAATCCCTTCCACTGCCCTTAGACCTAAAACCCTAACCTCCAATTTTAAAAACTACCAGAGTCCCCCCCCTTGAGCCCTAAAAACTACCCAGCCCTCTCCGAAGTCCTAAAAACTATCCTGACTACATATTCCCCTCCCCCTGCCCCGAGGCCTAAAACCCTGCCCCTTTACATACACTACCCCGACCACATCTCACCCCCGCGCTGTCCCTGAAACGACCCCAACTCCTTCCACTGCCCTTAGGCCTAACACCCTAACCCCTAATTTTAAAAAAAATGACACGACCCCCCCCCACCAGCCCTGAAAATGACCCTGACCTCCCAGCCCTGAAAACTACCCCGAACCCCCGCCCTGAAAACTACCCCGAACCCCGCTCTGAAAACTACCCCAATCCCCCCACCCTGTAAACTACACCGACCCTACCCAACCCTGAAAACTACCTCCCCAACCCAGAGAAAGCCAGCCCTAGCCCCACTTACCTCGCCGTGTCCTCTGGCTCTCTTCCTGGTGTCTTCCTGCTTCCGCAGAGCAGCAGCTAGACCGCGCACTGCCTTAATCAAGCATATGCATGGTTAAGGCATATGTGTGGTTAAGGCATATGCGTGGTAGCACTTGCGTAGTCGGAACATCAGTGGCTGAGACCGCAGTGTTTTGACTGTTTCCCAGTCAAGACCGATATCACCTTCCCAACTGGACAAAACTATCAATCCCAAACAGCACAGTGACAGACATTACTTACTCACTCACTCTCTCAGGCCAGCAGGTGGCGCCCAGTGTAACAATCTTTTTTGGTGTCTAATGACCTCGTTCTCCACGGCTTCCCTCACAACCACTGGCCCTCATCTCTCCATAGTCCCTCTATCACAAATATTTAATTTGTTTTATAGCGCTACTCATACCATTTCACGGTGTCAGAGCACTTAACATCACAGGCAGATTACACAGAGACAATGAATCATACATGTGTAAATCAGTCAAGGAAATGTTAAATAAAACAATGAGGATTACAAGGTGTAGGAGTCACATGTCACAGATACAAGGAGGCAGTATATTTTAAGTGTGTTTGGTATGGAGAAGTAGAAACTCTGGTTTAAAACGTACCACAGTGGTTGGGCTTAGCTTCCTAATAAGAATGCATTTATACCCAAACAAGCTCCTTTTAGCAACATTAGGTTCTGTGATATGCGTGATACACAAGACTTTGCAGCAGGCACAATTAACCCTCTGCGCTATCCTGCCCCCAGCGCCCGCTAAACTCCTATTAACTGAATTTACCAAAAAGAAACTAAAGTAAATTCACAGATTTTTTTCCCGAGGGACCACAAGACTAGACCGAATAATCAATTAAACACTGGATTAACCACTAATCTTGGATTCGGGCGGTGCTTGTTACTCGCCATAAAGCCCTACAACGAACGAATCGTCGGTAGCAGAAAGCACGATTGAAAAGCAATTACAAAACTAGACGCCGAGCAACATTTAAGTGCAACACATTAGTCTTTGATGCCCTCTAGCGGTGTTCTGAAGCGTCTTCATCTGCTGTACATAATACAGACACAACTAAGCGATGTAGTTAGTTCTTTCTGCCTGGCGCAGATAAAGCTGTTGCACAAAATACGGGTTGTCAAAAGAGCAGTGAAGGCACTCCCTTTACCCGTGAGAAAGAGATTACAATTTGTATTTCACTGTCCATCGGTGCAGATGTCAGTGTAAAAAATAAATAAAAGCTTTGGGGGTGTTTGACAGTTAAAAAAAGCCTAAAGACATCTATTTCAAGCACAGTTTCTAGGATGGAGCTCCACCCTTTTAGATACAAGCATTTGCAATGCAATAGGTCTCGCGTTTGCAAGAGTTTAAGATATTGGCATTGCAAATGACAATGCCTCTTATTTATGTGTTTTCAAAACCAACACATTTATAAAAGGCATTGTCATTTCTAATGGCAATAGCTAAAACTCTTGCAAATGCAATACCACTTTCATAGTGCCGCGCCCTTTCTTTAGACGCTGCTCGCCGTATTCAGGTTACAGCGAGCTGTGTCTAAAGAAAGGGGCGTGGCCACCATTAAAGTGAAAGCACGTCATGGGGCGCTTTTACCCCCCCCCCCCAAAAAATGTGTTCACTAACAAATGTTTTGGGGGGGTAAAAGTGCCCCATGCCGTGCTTCCACTTTAATGTTGGGCACGCCCCTTTCTTTTGACGCGGCTCGCTGTAACCTGAATACGGCAGCAGCGTCTAAAGAAAGGGGCGCAGCCACTATGTAAGTGAAAGCATGTTCTGGGGGCTTTCACTGAGAAATAAAATGTTTCGTAGCGCCCGCTAAAGTTAAAGCGGACCGCGCTGCCAAATAAATAAATAAGCGCTGCCGCTATATGAAAAGCGGACCGCACTGCTAACGTAAATAAAGAAACACAGGCGCTATAGTTAAAGCGGACCGCCTTTAGCACTTAAAATAAAAGCGGGCGGCATGCTGCTTGTAGGAAAGCGCGTAGTGGGTGGAATAGGGGCAAATCATTAAAGAAAATAGTGCCCACCGCCTAGATAAAGCAGACCGTGTAACAACAGAAGTAAAAAGTCCAGTCCTTATGGGAGGTTACAAATGCAGACAAGGCGGTACCAAGGAGGGACTACTAAGCCTATTCATGAGTGAAAAGCAATGATTTAGAAAGGACAGTAACAGGAGCCAATTGAAAAGATGGGCAGGACATGGGCAGAGCTGCAAGTCCCTACCTGAACACAGCATGCCTCGCAGAGCAGCGCATGCGCTGCCCAGGCTCTACCTACAAAATGACATAAAAAAATACTTTGTTTACACAGCAGGTGAGATTGTCATGCCAGCACTCTGGTAGCACCTCCCTCGCCGTATTACTCAGCCACGCCTTTCTTAATCCCCTTCCAAGGCCTTCCTTCACACCCAAATGCCTACGGTCCGTCCAATATCCAAGTCACTCTCCTCAGCCCCATCCCGTGTCCCTTCCACCATGCCCCCTGGCAAAACAAAGACCTTTTTCATTGACATCTAGCTCATACAGTAAGTGCACGTGGTACAAGTAGTGGGACATAAATAGCGATTTGTTCATTGATGGATGAAATGATCTGCTTTCTGGGTTTTCTTTGAGGGTTCTTTCTTGATTTTGACCAAAATAAATGTCCTTTTCGGAGAAAATCAGCCATAAACTCATCCAGCACTGAGCAGTACCATTGCAACTGGGACTTTAGCATCTGCGCTGGCAGTAAGCGGGTGTGGCGTGCTATACAAGAGTGTGAAAGGACGGACAAGGCAGTTCAGAAGGTTGATGTTCCTGCTGTGTACATCTGTGTCAGCCTGTAGACCTTAGGTTACCATACTGTTGCTTGAACATGAAATACCTTGAAAAAACAAGAGGCGTTTGGCAAAACAGGAACAGTTTGTTTAATTAAACAGTGCAGCCGAAGAACAGTTACAGGCCTAGGGTCTGAGGACTATCTCAACTTACACTCGATCTGACATGGGTTTTTGTACAATTCATTGAATGCCATGGCGATCCTTTTTTGGTAAGGAATGTGAATGTCTTTGGAGTCATAAATTAATGTATTTAATGAGGAATCCAGGTGGGCCTCGACTTTGCGTGGACACAATGCGGCCAGTAGGTAATGTGTCCAGATGTCCAGCATGGGGAGCATGTGATCACTGTGTGTGCTGTGTCCTGATTGGCTATGTGTTGCTAACCTTATGGGGCATCTGACTTTATGGTGTTTTGGAAACATGCGTACCCCTCCGGCCATGTGTCCTTTATTGAGGCCAATCTCCTTGGACAATTCCGGTGTTGCTGCACCTATCTGTGGGATTGATCTGGGGTTTCCTGTTTGCGCATTTGTCTACATGCCACCCCACCTGTGACCTGTCAATGAGTAACCTTGGGCCTGGGCCTCAGCACCTGCCCGACTACGCATTTCTGAGTCGGGTTTGACTTGAAACAGAGTTCATAATGGGCGAATTTGTCAATAAAGATGCAACTTCGTTTTGATACATGAATGTATAGTTATTCATATTGACAGACTTTTTCAGTATTAACAATACCACTGGGATAGCAGAAAGGGTTAATGCCCATGCTACTGAAACCTGTGTGCAACCTGCTTCCATAGGTTCCACTTCAGAAACCCAGCTGGACAATGAGTTTTAGATGTTACAATGCTGAGGGTTAAACAGCTGGCGCTTCCCGAGGTTATTACCTGCTTTATGTATAACCAGTGCTTTAAATGGGCCGGTACTCACCAGTACTGAGTACCGGCACTTCCAATTTTTTTTGCCGTCAGTACCGGCACTTCTCTGTAGCCAGGGAGAGTACCGGTACCCTGATCCACAGCACTGCAGGCGCAGGTTAAGTTTCTCCTCCAGTGCAGGGCAGATGCCGCTTTGCTTCCGAGGAGCATGTAATTAACCGAGCTGTGAAGTAGCCTATCGCAGAGTTGCTGGTGAAGATTCCAGCAGCGCCCATTTGAATGTCCCCAAACTGCAGGGGTTTGAGAGGGCTTGTGTCACGCTGTGATTATCAGGACAGGGTCTCTAGACAGACCCGTCACTGTCAATCAGGTGCGCAGTGACCATTCGGGTGAAAGTGCCATCATGGCTTTCATTATGTGTAATGAGTTAATCTGTTTTATTGACAAACACATTTCTCATGTGTTTTGATATGTGCTGCAACTGGTACAGAAGTCATTATGTATGATCATATCTGGCCTTAGCCCCGCCCACATCTCTATTTTAATGAATGTATGTATGAGCTTTATTCGACAGAAAATGTCATAAAAGCTATAGATAAAAGATTAAAAAAAAATTAAAAAAGGAAATACAAACGTGCGACATCTTGAGTTTATATAAACCTCAGTACAACATGGTAATGGATTAGGCCCTTAACGTAATAATACATATATCATATTCAAATGATTAAAAAACAATACAACAGAGACAAATGCGCAATTGATGAATCTAATACAAATCTGCAATAAAACAAGATAAAACCAGTAAGCACTTCATCTTAATAATGGATCAATAATATGCTGAAATTTTTTAAATTTTTCCTGACAAAGCAGCAGAAGTTAGCAGGTAAAGTGCTTGTGCATGAGAATTAAAACAGATTTAATGTTGTGGCAAATATTTGCCACAACCTTATTTGAGTTAAAACTATGCCATTCTTGAAAGAGCTTTCCACCTAATAAGCCATGCTTGTCCTAAAAACTTTGCTACGCAGCATGCAAAAAGGGGTCTAGGATCGGACCTGAGAATACGCAATGCTGTGTGGTGATCCCGTGTGCCCAATTGCTGGCAAATCAATTTTAGCCATTTAGCCCGTGAGGAGTTATATGCCGGGCAGGCGAACATTACATGGGCAGTACTTTTTTGTCGGGGCTTTGCAGCATGGTCAGTCTTTTCCATTGCTTGTGTGCCATTTCGCAGTCGTCTCGCGAACAGGGAGGGTTCCAAACCTAAAATGTTTGTACAACATCCTGTCCCATGGACCTGGATTATATCAAGGAAGGGTTCAAGATGTCTAATTTGTTTAGGAGAATAAAATTCTGTTGTTAATTTACCCACATTAGGTTTGCAGTTCTCCCGTTGGTCCACCCATTCCCAATATAGACGTTTGAGCTCGTCTCTCCTTGGGGGGTTCCTGGCTATCCCAATAGGCTCGGAGTCCAATGGCTGTCAACGTTTTTTTTACATTGGAAATCCAGCCTATTTTGCAGCCAGTGTCTAGGCGGATGATCTAAGTGAGGGCTTCGGCATAAGAAAGAAGCTCAGGGGTCCGCCTAATGCGAGCCAAAAGAGCAATGGGCGTAACCTGGCTACGTCGCCGATCGACCGCCTGCCCATATCCAGCAATAGAGGGATAAGGGGAACATATTTGGGTAACGTTACCAGATCCCTAAAAAATTTGTGTTCGGATCGGCAGAGCTCATCAAGCTTATCAAAACCCCAGACCTTTGCTCCTTAAAGAGCAGAGCTAACTGCTTTGGCGTCATAAACTTGGAGGGCGGGGGCTACCGGCCAAGTGTGTGAAAGGCGGTGTTCTTTCCCTATTGCTCCAGCCACTCGCTTGTGTCCCAACAGCATCTTTGCTAAGTGGGGTCTCCAGGACATTTTGTCGGAGTCTTACACCTAGGTAATCAAAAGTGTCTACCCTTTCAAGGGGTACCCCACCCAGTGAAGGGTCATTCCTATATAACTTGTGGACGTTGAAGGCCATAAATTTAGTTTTTAAACTGTTTATGACCAATCCCCGATTATCGCAGAAGAGTTGGAATCTGTCAAGGAGGCGTTGCAACCCAACTGGGGTCTTAGATATCAGCAGGGTGTCGTCTGCAAACATGGTACCTTGTTGCCCCCCAAGATAGGCGGGTCTGCAGGCACCTCCTGGAGAAAATCGACTACCCCATTCACGTACAGGGAGAACAAAGTTGGGGCCAGAACACAGCCCTGTCGGACTCCTCTGTTGACAGAGATGCGTTCTGTTAATTGCCCCTGCGCCCCCCACCTGACCTGGGCAAAATTGCCCTCATGGAGCCGGATCAGTAGTTTAAGGATAAAAGGGGGGATGCCCATCTCGCCAAGCATCGTCCACAGTTTGGATCTGGGTACCAGGTCTAAGGCAGTCTTCAAATCGATAAATGCGAGATAGAGACTGCCTTTGCCTAGCACCACTACCTTCCAATAAATGAGGAGGAGTCTAAACACCTGATCCATTGTCCCAGTCTTTGGTCTAAATCCGGCCTGATACTGGGAAAGGATGGCATCGTCCTCAGTCCACGACTATATACTATGCAGAAGCACCCGACCGAAGACCTTCTGCATAGCATCAATCAGGCTGATTGGTCTATAATTGGAAGGGTCGTCCCTAGCACCCTTTTTGTAAATGGGGACCACTTCAGCGGCCCATGACTCCGGAACCGGGGCTCCGCTAGCTATTGCATTTACTAGTAATAGGATGTAACGTGCCCAGGGGGTCGGCCCAAAAAAGATCTCCTGGCAAGCCATCTGGGCCCGCTGCTTTGGAGGGGACAATTTTGCTTATTGCAGCTTCTATCTCCAATAAATTGAAACACTCAGCTTCTACCAGAGGCCCATTTAACCTATCTAGTTCCTCAGCTACAATGGCCTCTGGCATAGAGTAGAGCTTTTTAAAATGATCGTGCCAAGCCTGACCAGTGATGTAATTTGGAGGTGACCATGCACCCGATTTGCTTCCCCAGGTGACCAATTTCCAAAACAGATTGGTGTCTTTAAATGAGCATGCTTCTTTAAGTTGCTGCCAGCGGGATTCATCCCATTCTGTCTTTGCCTCCCGCTGGGCTGCTTTGTAGGAATTTCTAGCGGTTTTTATGAGCAGCTGATTTTTCTCTTTGATAGCTGCAGCCAGGATCAATCTTTTTTGCCTGCATTTTTTGGTGTACCACGAATATGGATCCTTGGCATTATTACTAGGTTTTTTGCCCGGGTTGGGAGCTTGAAAGTATGCACTAATTTGGGTGACAGTGTGTGTATGGACCCTGGAAACGTCCACCAGTCTGGTTGCACTGTGGGCAGCAACTTGGAGCTCGAGTGTTCCTGCAATTAGGTCGTGTTTAATACAAGCAATCTTTGCGTCATTGCAAAACTACCTTCTTCCATTTCAAAAACTTTTTAGTTTGATGGAACTATATCCCTAGTGGCTGTCAGGGGTAGGTTACTCAGCTGGTAGTAGAGTGCCTCCCACAAGGGCTTCAGAGTTAAGCATAAGGGATTGTGGTCACTCTCTGTGGTCGAGCCCACTATCATGTCGACCAAGTTCCCCCACAATTTCACATCGAGGAGGATATCGTCAATCTGGGATGGACAGCTGACTATTAAAGGTGTTAGCACCTTGCTTATCTGATGGCGACCAACCGTTAACTGCCCTCAGCCCATATTCCATAGTGATGGCATTAAGTTGGAGTGCCTGTTGTGTCCATCTTTTGACTGGGGGGGGGAGGTCAAGTTGAGGGACTGCCCATCTATTGTCTTGTTCTTCTATTCCCGTTAGGTCTTCTATAGCCAAGGGTTCAAAGGTGCAGTTAAAATCCCCTGCAACCACCACTCTAGCATGGGTTGAGCAATTAACTAGGCATTCGTCCAGTGCTGAAATGGTGGGTGAGGACCTGCCTCCTTTTGTCCCTCTTGCGTAGACATTAAAGAGTTCGATTATGGGTCCACCCCTTGGCCCCCTAATGCTTAACCACAGGATATCAGGGCTTGAGCTTGTTTGAAGAATGATTCGGCAGTCAAGGGCAATATTTATCCAGACAAATCAAGCCCCCGGACGGACGCCCCCTCCCTGTGAAAGTTGCGGGTGAATGAAAACAAGTGTAACCAGCTTTATATAATGGAACCAGACTCCACGTCTCCTGGAAGATACAAACATCAAAACCTTCCACTAGTTGATTCCAATGAGGGAGTGGGATTTTACTACTTAGACCCGCCACATTCCATGACACAATCTTCAGCTGTTGATGAAATGTGGAACCAAGAGTAACACTTTGTGTGGGAATATGGCTGTTGGTTGGTAGATGTTATGTTATTAAGACTTGTAAAGCGCACAAATACCCGGAGGTGTCTTGGCGCTACGGACAAAATAAGCCACTGATGAGTCACTAGTTACAGAAGAGCCAGGTTTTTAGTTCCTTTCTGAAAGAGACAAGAGATGATGCATTTCTCAAATCAATCGGTAGGGAATTCCAGAGTTTGGCAGCGCAGTAATGAAAGCTGCGACCACCCCAGAGTAAGGTGCGAATTCTGGGCACTCTCAAGAGTTTAGCACCAGATGAACGAAGGTGTCTAGTTGGTTCGTACCAAACAAGAAGATTTTGCAAAAAGGCTGGCCCTGTATGATTCAGGGCCCTGAACACCAGGCTAAGAGCCTTGAATTTTATTCGCTGCGCTACAGGGAGCCAATGCAAATTACGGATCTCACCAGATACTGATTTGAACCAAGGGGTGTTTGACAGAAGTCGAGCGGCTGAGTTTTGCACGCTCTGTAATCTTTTCAGGCAGTGCTTCTGGACGTTTATAAACAGTCCATTACAATAATCCAATTTAGACTGGATTAATGAAGTGACTACAGTTCTTTTCGTGTCCTCCGGAAGATAAGGGAGAATCTTCCTGAGTTTCTTAATAAGGAAGTGGGCGGAAGAAACCACAGCATTAGTGTGTTGAACAAAAGAAAGTTTACTATCCACCCATACTCCCAGGTTCTTCACTTTAATTGCTGGTTCCGGTGGATCACCCATATCAACGGGCCACCACACACTGCCCCAACTAGGATGCAGATTCCCAAAAGTCAAAACTTCAGTTTTTCCAGAATTGAGTTTAAGGCAGTGTGTGCTCATCCAATTAGTGATGACACCCATGCAGTTCTTAAATTGCAGAGCAGGCGAAGACTGATTTTTATATGCTGCTACTACAATCTGGGAATCATCTGCATACGAAGTGAGGCTAAAGCCAAAAATCCGGATAAGTGGGGCTAGTTCAGAGACGTATATATTAAACAGGGTGGGGCTCAATGAGGAGCCATGGGGCACTCCACAAGGGAGGAAATATGGCTCAGACTGGTATCCATCGATCGACACTACCAGTCTTCTGTCCTTAAGAAAGGAGGACACCAGTGCCAGTGCTGAACCCCCAACTCCCAGAATCTTCAGCCGTTGTTGTAGGAGGAAATGATCAACCGTATCAAATGCGGCTGATAGATCGAGGAGTATCAGGGCCGCTGACCCTCCCCCATCCATCACCGCTCTTATTTCCTCCGTGGCTTTGATGAGTGCCGTTTCGGTACTGTGTTCCCGACGGAAACCGAACTGAGAATGGTCCAACAGATCATGTTCACCAATAAACTGGGAAAGTTGGATATTCATAATTTTGTCAACTATCTTCGCAGGCAGCGGCAAGCGGGCTATGGGGCGATAGTTTTTGGGATCAGCTGCATCCAAAGTTGGTTTTTTCAGCAGTGGGAGGATAGACGTGTCCTTCCAAATTGCTGGGAAATTGCCAGAGGAGAACATGGAGTTGAAAATATTTGTTAACACCGGGCTTACCAAATGAGAGACTTCTTTCAGCAGCTCAGGTGGGCAAGGGTCCTCTGGGGAGCCCGATTTAGCCTCCAGAATGTGTTTTGCCACTGTATCCAATGATACTGGTGTAAAACTGAGCAGGGTGTTTGTACCCTGAGAGATCGGTGAGAGCGGCAGGGTGGTGGCATGAGCTAATGTATCCTCAAAATTTTTAAAGATGTCCAGAACTTTAGTTTTAAAGGCAGAAGCAATGGCATCACAGGACTCTTGACTATTTTCTGGCCCTGTACTATGAGGGGTGGTAAGTTTGTTCACTGCTGTAAAGAGAGCTTTAGAGGAATGTTTTGCCTCCGAGATTACTCTAGTAAAATATTCTCTCTTTTCCAATGTAAGAAGATTTTTATATTCTCTTAAAGCTAATTTATATGTTTCCCTCTCGGATGAATCATACTTAACGCGCCAGCGTCTTTCCAGCCGGCGACATTTTTGTTTTTCTGCCCGTAAGGCATCTGAGAACCAAGGGGCTGAAGGGGTTCTCCTATTACCAGCAGTGCTTTTGGTGGGCACTGCGGCTAAAAACGCCGTATTTAACCAATCTGTGTAGATGGGTTGATGTTTGCGAGGCTGGATGTATGGGAGTGCCAAGGGCTATCTCTTCTTCTACAGGGATAGAGGGTCTACTTATGCTAGCCCTACGTTGGGAACTGCCCTTGTTGCAATGTGAGATGCTATGAGGAGTCGGAGTGGCAGAGGGGCTAGCTGTGTGGTTGGAACTGGGTGTATCGATAGGTAAGTCAAGGTGATGTGAAGCCAGATCCTGTAGTCAGTCATTGACCTCAAGCGAGGAGGTGCCTGCCAGATGTGGTGGTGGCTGTAAAGCTGGTGTCTTGCCTTGATCGTATATTGGAGTATGCCTAAATTGAATGGAAGACCCATCAGGGGGGCAAGTGCGAAATTCTAGAGCAAGGAGGTTTTCCGCCATCTCAGTTCCCTTTAGGGTAATCTCGATGTTATCCAGTGGATAGGTTGAAGAGGTGCACCTCCGTGCCCTAAGAATATCATCTCCGATTACTGATCGGCAACCCCTAACATGACGGATCCAATGGGCCACCTTGTTGATCAGGAAGTCTTCGCTCTCATGGCCATTCTTGATATTAATTTTCGGGACATTGGTCATATAAATCTTTTTGGTTTGCAACGAGTTTGTGATGGCTAGGGTAGCTAGAGGAGGCAACTGGTCTTGGCTACCGTAAATAGGTGATTGGGCATGCCGTGGAAGTGTGGCTCTATAGCCATTTAGGGGGTCTTGTAGGGCTGCTAGTCTCTTGAATTTGTCTTGGATAGTGATAATAGGATTGCTTGTTCTCCCTACTAAGGGATCTATTGGAGCTTGTCTGCAAGCGGGAGTAGCAGGAATGGCCGGTTGCTTTAAAGTAGGGCATTATTTTAATGAGTACCTGCACTTATTTTTTCCCCATTTAAAGCACTGTGTATAACTGAACATCAGAACTGACACCAGCACATGCAAGTGCCTGGATACCCATCTAAATCGGATAGCACTTAGCAAGCGATAACTATTTTTTCCCTATCCAAAGGTGCGTACATTCTGCTAACAATAGGCAAGCGGGTCAATGTACGTGCTGCAGAAATCTGCAGGTCACAGGCTCAAATCCCAGCAGTCTCCTTTGCCGCCTCCCACCGTTCAGATGATGCTACGAGTGCAAAGCCTGCTGTCTAAAAGTGGTTCTTCAAAAACTGCAGTAAAGTGCTCAGACACGCCAGCGATTATGCTGTGCGCAATAAAAGCTGTACATATTATGATGGCATATTCGTAAAACAGTGGTTCCCAAAGTGCACCGTGGCTCCCTGGGGAGCGGTCAATCCTAGCCAGGGGAGTCGCGCACCAAGCACTTTAATGCATTTAATGTTGAAGGGTCTGTTGGCTTCAGTTAAACTAATTAGACTTAAACGCATGAGGTAGATGATTTGTAAGTGACATGCCTAAAGCTGTAAACGTAGTGCTTAATTGATGGCATGTTGCGGGAGATGACCTCCATATTTTACTGGATCCCCACGTTCCAACACTCCCAAAGTAAGCGGAAGATGCCCGATTTATTTTGTTACTCGTTAGTAGTTTCGTTTTTCTCCTAATGCATTTTACACCAACGCAAGTTATGAGGAAAGTACAGTTGTCCTGTGTATTAAACACACCAAGTATTATTAAGTATTGACATTTGTACTTGAATCATAGGTACTTTCAGTACACATTTCTTTCAGTACACACACATTTCCAGACAGGCCTGCTCTCTCCTTGAGCACAGGGAAGTAAAACACCATATACAGCATAATGCCAACATGTGGAAGCAAGAAAGAGGGATGTTTATATAAATAAAATAAAAAAAAGAAATCAGAGGAATTTGGTTTACTTGCATGGATTTGGAGGCAATATTAGGGAGGAGACAGCAAAAATAAAGCTGTATGTGGTTTAAAAAATCGTGAGTCACCCTGCTGAGACAGGTGTGTTGGCACGAATGACATGGGTAGAAATGGAAGTGCATGCAAATATTCTTCAAGCGCAGAAACACTTTGGCAAAGGGGCCTACATGCATAGGGGTGCTATCTAGCACTGTAAGTGGGATAAAAAAGTTTGAGAGGGTACTCTATAAAAAGGCATGGGCAAAGAAGTGTAACTATGAATATTTTATTAGAGGTGCCGCCTTAGTAATAGAAAACATCCTGCGTATATGATTATAATACCTTCATCAGCTTCATCCCAATTATTTTCAGGGAGAAAAATGCAAGTACTCCCGAGGCTGGGCTTACATTCACCCCACCCTCCAAAAAAAGTAACAATGGGGAGCCATGGGGAATGGCCAGTAGGTAAGGGCGTCGCGGGTCGAAAAAGTTTGGGAACCACTGTCGTAAAAGATGATATAACTTAAGCACACCCCCCTCTTATGCGTATACAGTAGGTGATCTAAAAATTAAAATTTAATGTTAAGAAGTTGGGAGAATACAGGCTAGATTACTGGTAAAACTCGCGAGTGATGGTCTTTGTCGCCCTCTTCAGGCACAGAGACGTCTGAGGCGCATTTAGGATTGGCTGTGCGCTGTCTGCATCCATGATTCTCGGGCTTTGAAATAGTTCTTTACATTAGGCAGGTTTTCATATGGCTCAGACTGCCATGCTCACTTTCTTCAGCTAGCAGTAAGGGAGAATTTCTTGATGGAAACAGATTAAACAGAAATATTACTTTATTCGGCTAAATTAAACCATAAAAGTACATCAGCAATTAAAATAGATTAAAATTAATTAAATATCAACAAATATTTCGTATTACACTACAGCATACGAACAAACTCCAGACACAGCTAAGATGATGCTTACAATGTGCAATCAGGGTGTTCACTAAAAATAACCCAGTGCAAGAGCCTGGATTCAATCTCTGATTTAACAAATAACTAAGCCAATGTAAAACAATGCCAACTACCCTGAGGTTTTTGAAGTTTACTACTACACAATCGCCTTACACAATCTCTGGATCATAGCCCACCCGTTTAACTCTCCCAACTAATAGGATTTCATTAAACAAATCTTTTGAAAACACCGATTTCTTCTTCAACCAGTGGTCTACTTTTGCTTTTAAGTCAGACTCTTGTTCTGACTTTTCTGCAGTTGAGAACAGGATATTTCTTAAAACCAACATATAAGGAGTACAAGCTGGAGGTAGATTAAGATGGAATGCATTATATACACTACTTGAATACACCTTATTTGTAATACAAGGAGACGACTTGGGTGAAGTACTTGCTTTGGCGTTGCTTATATACCGGGTTCTTGGCTTGAGAGGTTTAGTTCTTATTGGTTGAATGTTTTTAATATATACATGATTTATTGAGTTAGTACAGTTCGGCTACAATTGGTTTACCAACTTCTAAGTGGGAGGATTACCACAGTGACTCAATGTGCTCAAATACGAGATCCAGCCAAGACCTACAACCGAAAGACATCTTTGAACAAAACAAAGTTGTAAACGTCTGAGCCCAACACTAGATGGTAGGAGCTTTCTTTAACTGGCATTGAGCCTTTGAAATTTTCTGTCTTGTGATGAGGTCTCCTTTTCATCAGGTTGGATCTTAGGAGGAACTGTGGGCGCAAACCTTAGTGTCTAAATGTGAGCAAGAATAGGGAGCAACAGAAGCACTGGAGGTTCTCCCTCGCCTCCTCATGGTGTTTGTTGTGGACACCTTCTACAAAGCCTTTAGAAAAATCTGCATGCACCTGTACAGTAGGTAACGAAGTACGTACAAATGTGCTCACTCTTATTTTAATGAAAGAGGAGCAATTCTGTCTATCCTGTCTGATGATTCTCTCTGGGTAAAAAGCCTACAGCTTTCCTGGTCTTATTTTTTTTCCAAATTTCACAGTTTTATGGTATACTGAAAGGAAGGCAATAGATGCACACCTCATGAGGGACATCAAGGAAGGGCTTCTTAAAACACACTTCTGGGGGGGGGGGGGGGGAAGAGGTGGCTATAATCCCGCCTCCTCAGCACTGAGGGAAGCAAAGGTCGCACCTGCACCCAGACGATGGGGGACGGATCTTAACTAGCTTGCAGATATTCTTCGCGTGATCCATGAGTGATCTTAGTCTACCCTACCCTACAAGTAAAAAACAGACCACAACACGAGCAAGCCACAAAAAGTAGGAAATAGTAGCTAACTGCACTTCATGTAAGAAACAGAGGACCAAGAGCTCATTTACAAGCTACTTATTAACGGACTGCCTGAAAAAGCTACTTTAAAAATAGGGCAGTATAGAATCCAAGCAGCTAGCTGCAGAATCAATGGGGTGAAAATATCAGCAAATAAATCAGCTACACTAAGTAACAGCAGATTGTGGCAGGACGACTCTGCAACGGGGTGGACACAAAATGCGACGTTTAGGATTGTACCATAGTACCAGTGGTGCAAATAAAAGTTGGAATGAAGAATTTGGAGAATGTGAAGACAGCCTTCAATAAGAGGATAAACAGGGCATGATATACCTACACAACTACCTGCAGAAATTACAAAATGACAAGTGCAGTCCTGAAGGATGAATCTCTCAGAGAAGGGACATTAAGATAAGCACACAAAAGAAAGAGGTAATAGACGAGATTTTTCTCTTTAATGTATGCAAAAGATCCAAGATATGGAGAGGATGTGGAAACTTATAAGTCTTTAACAATGTGGGAGAACACGCATGTTTGCCCTACCCACTGTGAGGTGGCTGATCAGAAGCGTTCCGTATCGGTAAAGTGGAGTAACTGAAGCTACTACACAAAGCTGTACAAAGGACTACTGTTCAGAGTGACACAAACTCTACATCACCTTGCACCTGCGTAGTTGTGGAAAATTTCACCTTTGTCATGTAGAGATAACTATCTATAACCAACACTCCCATTTTGGAATGGGTTTACACCACTCCTTACTTTGTCATGGATACCTTGTGTTGAAGACCACATTACCTATGCCTTCAATAGTTTCTTCCTTGTAGTTTATTTTCATTTGACTTCTTTACCTTAGGAAGCTGGCACTATATATGGTATACCACTAGGTGGTTATACCGTGCACAGAGTCCAGAGATGCACCCAGAAGTGTACAGGGCTCAATGCAAACCCTAAGTGCTCTATTTGTGGTAGTGTGGGAGAGCAGCCTTAGGCCCACACAGAGGATTGTAAGACATTTGTTGTGCACACAATGACCAATAAATGACACAACTCAAAATGGAGATCCAAATAAGCTTTGTTCAAGATTTATTTTAAGACCAAGGTCTTCGCAAAAAGGCAACTACGTTTTTAAATAGGAGTTCTTTTCAGTTGCAAAAGTGGACACTTAGTGCAACTTTCAGTCTTTGCAATGTTAACCTATGGAGGAAAATAATGTGGTTTTACAAGTACGTAAACAACTTACAAATCCAGTCTTCAGGTTGCAGGGTCAGCAGAGGGCAAGGTTCAGTTAAGCACAAAATCTGCTTCACCAGCGGCACAGGGGCGGCCGGGTGCAGAGGTCAAAGTTGAAGATTAGGCCCAATGTTACACGATAGAGACTGGGGGGTGCTTGAAGACACACTGCTTGCAGGTAAGTACAGCGGCTGCGGGCTCAAGCTTCAGAGGTTTAAGCAAGCACAGGGTGCAGGGGGGCACAAGGCAGAACCAAGCATACACCACCAGCGGCGGCCGCGTGCAAACCCGGTGTTGGGCACCTAATGCAATTCAATGGGGGAAACTCAGTTTGGAAAACAGGCTGCAGACAACGAACTGGAAGCTGCACGAAGGAAACCAGCCACAGCAGAGGTAAGTTGGGATGCTGTAGGTCGTAGGGATACAGTCAGTCGAAGTCATCAAGGCCCAGTGGCTTCGGGGGCAGGGGTGTCCTTTAACGTCTGTTTTTTCTTGCCGGTCGCAGTGGGGGGTGGGGAGCCTTTGGATTCACACTGCAGGCGTCATCGTGGAGTCCAGGAGAGGTCGACCAATGATGGACTTGGACCCGGGATCGCTAGGGAACCTTTGCTGGATCGGTGGTCCACCTGGACACAGGCTGGAGGTGTTGGGTGCAGAGTGGTCAGGGATTGCGGATCCGAAGAGCACGAGAGTCCTTTGGGTTGGTTTCTTTTGGACAGAGCCGCTGTCTAGGGAGTTCTGGTCTTCTTCAAATGCAGCCAGTTCTCCCAGGGGTTGTGGAGGTCATGGACTGCAGAGGCAGGTAGGGCTTGGGCCAAGTCAGTGGGCGCCAGTAGTCTTCTCTGCACGGAGTCTTCTTCGTCCTTCTTAGGTCGGCAGGAACTAGTTTCAGGGTCTAGGGAAACCACCTAAATACTAGATTTAGGAGCGTTTTAAGGGAGTGACAGGTAGGGCCAATGGGCACATTACCTAGGGTGTCTAAACCCTCAATTATGCCACACTCCTGTGGGAGGGGGCATAGTCCTAGCCCTGACTGGATCAGCCCCCGCCCCCCCGCCACACCCCCCCATCTTCAAGATGGCAGGACCGAAAGATGCGCTTCACCTCTCCTCCTTCACCATAGTGGTAGAGTTGGCAGAGGTGGGCACAAATTCTTCCTAGTTTTTCCCACCCAAAGTGGGGTCTAAACCAGGGGCTGCCACCAGCTGCTAAGAGCAAAGCCTGGGGGTCACATTACAAAGGCAGCAGGCCTTTGAAGCTTCCCTCTCGAGCACTGTGCCCATCCTGGGGGAGGTGGTGCGATATCTCTGCCCAGGATGTGCTCTGTTTCTGGTTCCATAGAGTGGGGGCCCTCAACCCAGGGGTCCAGAAACATGTCTGGTGGTGGCAGGCTGCCTAAAGCCAGTCTGTGACCACACCAGGGTTGGTAGGTTTTCAGGGGCACCTCCGAGTACATTTTAATAAATCCAACACTGGCATCAGTGTGGGTTTATTGAGTAGTAGTAGTTTGGTACCAAACACTCCTTGGTTCAGAGAAGCCATCATGGTGCTGGGGAACTCGAGTTGTCGAGTTTCTAGCCCATGTACTCTCTATGGCTTCCCTGGCACTTACAATATCTAAGAATAGACTTAAATATTGTAGGGGCATATCTACTCATGCAGATATGCCCACACCTGTGATATAGTGCACCCAGCCTTTGGGCTAGAGGGGTGACTTACCTATACCATAGGCAGTGCTAGTTGGCATGGCACACCGGCATTGTGCCATGTCGACGTTGTCGTTTTGTCTGGGCCAAGCCATGCATGCTGCAGTGGCAGTCTGCATGGCCTAGCCGAGGGGTCCCTAGGGGACCCTCTTCAGGACCAATGCCCTAGGTACCATTTACTAGAGACTAATAGGGGACCTGAAAGGCCAATTGTGTAACAGTTTTAGGGAAACACTGGCACAGTGGACCTGGTTGGCAGGGACCCTGTGCACTACAATCAAAACTACATCATTTTCCAAGCAAAAAGCAGGCGGTTAACCATGTCAAAAGTGGCACTCTCTCACAACCTTGACGTTGCTTCACATCATTTTAAACAGGGCTATCTGTTAATTGCAGGCCTAGTAGGGCACCTATTTTTTCTGGTCATTGGCTAGTGTCATGTAAAACGACAATGCCCAATCCTAAGAATACCAGTGTCTGTTACTTAACGGCTCAGCAACGTTTCGGCTTGATTTTACAAATAAATGTTTCACCGAGTCCAAAAACACTAAAGTCAAATTGCAGGAGTATTTGTAAAGCAGCAGTCCGGTTATTCTCAGTCTGACAACTTGGAGTAATTCAGGCATGTGAATCTATGAACGATTGAGTGCTGGGGAATTGTAAGAAATTTCCAAAATCTGTGGAAAAGTAAGACACCCGATTTTTCTTCCGAAAAGTGTGCAACAGTTTTGAACAGTCCGACTATAGATGTCCTAGCATACCTCAGCATTACCTGTAAGCTCCATATTGTGGCACTGGAATGTAGTTTTGTCAACTGATTTCAAATAGCTCCACCTTGAATCTAAGTTCAGTTTCTTAAGTGTCCCAAGTAGACCCAATACCAGGGTTTTCCTTTTTCCATCTAACATGCTTTGATATGTACGGCACTCTCAATAGGCAGTCATGTGAGCAGTCGTACACCGCCAAACCTTGCAATCGGTCGGCACATTTACCCCCCAAAAATACACAAAGACAACGTTTTTAAGAAAACAAAATGCTTATTTACTCTCTAAAACAAGGCAAACTGTTTATAGATTTGCAACACATGGAAAAGGTACACAGCATCATAGCAGGCATACAGAAAGGAACCAATCCGGCGAATCAAATAGTGCATGTGATAGGACAGAGGGGAGAAAAACACAAACAGCATTACTGGTCAGGGCTTGCCTCTGCACCACAGCTCTGTTAACAGGAATAATGTTTTTATCCTTACCAGCAGACAGAAATTCTTGCCAAGACTGCCAAAGACTACAAGAATTATTTAGGGCTCTGAACTTGCTTAGAAACCAAGGAACAACTTTGGAGCAGAAGAGAATAGACCACCAGAACAAATCCCAGGCAGGTTTTCTCAAATCAATACCAAATTTCCCTGGAATGACAAAGACGGAAAAGCAATCCGCCTCACAATAATGAACATTTTAGACAGACGCCAAACTATCCTCATTATGTGGTGGCCATGGATCCCATTACAGCGTTGCCCACTCCATGTACGCTTGCTCAGCGAGCAACACTACAAAAAAGTGAATACCCTTTTTTCTCATCAGCCTCTGAGCAGAGCCTGAGGTAAAGCTAAACAGGAGTCTATGGAAGCAGAGAACAAGAAAGCCGTTTACACTACCTCCCAAACTGGAATCTCAACTGAGCAACTCGTGCTGATTTCAGACTATCATACTATAGTTAAAGATGTAAAATCCATTGCACAATGATCCATGTAAATCCACAGTACTCTACTATACTATGAAAGAAGTGGACAATCATGTTGCTCACCGGGCCCAACTGCATGGCAAATGCCCATAAGCATGGTTTTCAAAGTTTGTAATCGTAACCCCTGTCTATGCCTGAACAAAAATCACAATAAAAGAGCTAGAGCCTGAGGGAGCATGTCAAACATCCAGTACCTGGTCCTTGTTTCCGCTCCCACAAAAATAAAAGTCTCATTTGCCTAACAAGCACAGACATCTGTTAGCATTAGGTGATGCTGGAATGGTTTCAATCTTGTGGAAGGACACTAAGTGGATAAAAAAAACTAGAACAACCAAAAACAAACTGTACCTGCCAGCCGTCTTCAAACTCCTAAACCGAGGATCATTGTCATTAGTGAAACATTTTCTTTAAAATCCAATAATATCAAGCTTAGCCAACAGAAAATTCAGAAAAAAAATATCTGTTGCTCTTTCATCTCTAGCACATAGCTTCTAACCAAAACACATCAAAAACAGAAGCATGCGGTCTTCACAGTCCCAACTAAACTGACCACCATACTCAGCATGTTCCGTAAGGTACAATGGATTGGAAGTCTACAGAGTTTGGAGGCACACGCTTGTCCAGCACCCAAAATGTTCTCCCCAAAACCAATTCTTTTCCATCTTTGTACAACCGCTTGTTTAGAAACAGGAACTTTATTTAAAACTTCCACTGGGTGGAAGTCAGCTTAACCCCAAGAAGTCAGAGCTGAAGCCGGTAAGTTACAGGCTTGCGCTCCTGACTGCACTACCAGACTGCAGCCGGTACTAGCTTCAATCTATACGAGCTCTGCACCCTGGGGCTTCCTCAGTTCATCACCAACAGTTTATAACAAGGTCACTGTCTACTCCTGGAAGCTACCGGATGTAAAGTTAGTGCCTTTCGCACACAAGAGCCTAACATCGCTTCCTTCAGCAAGGAAGCATGAGGGACCCTCCACAAACAGACTGTCATGTAACCCATGAAACAGAGGCAGTAAGCGTAGCCAAGTGTTTACACCCACAACTTCTACAGACAGAAGATAGCAAGTCCAAAGGGAACCTTTTGATGCTGGCTGCACTCTGCTGTACCTTTCTCAGCCGTACCATTTACAAGAGCAAAATTGCAGGCCTGTGTTTCAATATTTTTTTTGTTTGGGTCCTTATGTCCATGCTGGTGGCTACAAGTGTTCATTTATAGTTCAACATTCCGGGGCATCAATTGTAAATAGTGCTTATGCTGAGCTGGACTACACTAAGCACTTTTTTTTTTTTTTTTAAATAGTGGTTACTCCAGAAGCACACAATGAGCAACTTCTTGATTTCAATACCGTTAGTTTCCAATTTCAATAGTTGGCATTAAGCGAGATTACATTTCATGTTTTAATGATCTTCCTTTTTTGATAATTCTGTATTCCTGAAGTCTTTTTCACATTAAATGTATGTTTGCAAAGTAATGCAAACTTTTTTTATACAATAAACAGGCATGCGTTTCACCCATAGGAGCTCCAGCAAACGTCATATGTTTCTTCACTTGGCATGAGATTCTCACATTCTCTGTATCTGGTGCTGGACATTAAACCCTGATCCATGCCTGAAAAGAAATTTAAAGTTCTGCACCCAAGTGACTACAGTTGTCATATGGACATGAAATTTTGAAATGCGCATAAGGAATAGACGACAAAACTAGTCTATTAACAGCTAAAAATGTAAACACATTGCAACATTATTATATGCCAACTACGGTACAAGAAAAATCAATGGAAGTGAAAATAAGTACACTATTTATACCCCAAAACGGTATTGTTCACCACCAGTGCCTCTGTAATGTTAAAACAGCACTACAATACACAAGGAATTCAAAACCACATCATCTTAGGCAGGACTGCTCACATGGCTGGACTGTAATATACCAGATTCTGGCTTCTCATACAAGCACATTCAAGCTATACCCATGTTACACCAGAGCACTATTCTAAAATGCCTCATCCAAGTGCTATTGGCTAGCAACAGCCTCAATAACAGCGCTGTAACTGTGGTGCTGGCTTGTTCGACAGGAAGAAGCTAGAATCTTCAGGCCAAAAGGCCACCCCGTCAGGCAGACATGTGGTAGCCAAATGTTACAAAGAACGAGAAAGCCATAAACCGATCAGATGGGGAAAGCATATGTATGAAAAGATTACTCAGGGTGGGACAATCCAGCACTATTGGAGCCCTGATATGCAGGAGATATTCGGACCTATCTGATCAATGTAACCAGAGATGGTTGGGGGAGGGAGCAGCTCTCAACAGGAACTGTCCATTGTGTGCCAACAATGGAAAGTCAGGGTTGTGCCTCCGACATCTCTGTAGGACTTGCTCTAGTAATCACGACTGTAGTAGCCATCATCCCCACGGACGTTTTCTGGTTGATAGGGTTTCTGAAACCATCCCTCCTGAGGTCTCACTCTTTGAACTGGATCCCTGTACTCCACGTACGCAGCTCCACCAGACCTCTTGGCTTTTACACTGTGGAAAGATAGGAATAACATTAACAAAGGCCTGCGATTTAACTAGCACCTTCTTTTATAATTATTATAGGAGAGTTTGTGAAGTACTGTTAAATGAACGGTACAAAGGAGCTGCATATTCATTAAGGTTTGCCATCAATACCCCCCACTCCCCAAAATGCAAAATCAGCTATATTTTATCTGCATTCCAAGTGGTGCTAACAAGTAAAAACCTTTTTTTCCATACCTTCTTTACTATAGTGAGCTAGTGAACCTAGAACAAAGATCCTTGCTTACAGGAAGCAGAAGGCTACTAAACATTTCACTTCCTAGGTGTTTGAACACCCATGTGTCAGCTCTCTTAAGAATCGGTGGTGGGTTGTTCAAACATGTGCACCTCTTGGTGTGTTTGTGCAATCATACAAACTATTTTTCCCCCCCATCACACCCAGGGATATGTTTTTGTGCAACCTCTGCTTCAATATCTACTTGCACCGGATAATATAATAAATATGGATTTTTTTTCAATAAATTCCCTTCATATTTTGTTGCATTTCTCACATGGTCACACTAGCCCTGGAACAATAACAAAAGGATATGTGGCTATAAACGTGCAGTCTTCAAACACCAAATATATGTGGGTCTTCCATATATTCTATATATTTTGAACATCTAAATTCTAAGGATTCTGGCTGCTGGATGCCAGACATCCCTCAAGAGAATGCATTGAACATGATCCAAACCAGATTTTCAGGCATTTTTCCACTAAACCTGGTTAACTCCTTGAGGTCTTACTCAACAAGAGAACATCCCTGCACAAGCTTCACCCCCACATATATGTTCCTATGGGCCTTCTGAGTTTGGGGGCACAAAAAGTGTAGGGTTTCAATGTGTTTGAGCAGGGATTTACCACTAGGCACCAGGGAATATTTAGGATTTGGGGTGGGGCGCAGTGGTGGTCTGTACTATTAGCAGGGAGGGGGCAGTCTGGGCACAAAAGCACTGAAGAACTGAAGCGCCCAGGTCCGAGGCAATCAGCGACGCACTCCCATGTCACGAGGAGGTGGGCCTCGAGGTGCTTTGCCAGGCTGAAGGTCACGCCCAGAGGAGTTGACACTTCTTCAGCATGGCAAAGTTCAGCTCAGGCAGCCAGGAGCCTGTGCATTTAGCGCATGTCTAGCTCCTGGTTGCCTGACCTGAAAATAAAGTGTGTCTGTCGGGATGAGCTTCTCGCAGCCTGACAGACATGCTTTATAATGGCCAAAAGGTGAGGGGGGCATGGCCCCTTAGGAGATTAGGAAGGGCCGGAGCTGATGGGGTGGCTGGGTTGAAATTGCGGACAGAGAAGCTTCCATGGGAGAGGACAGCAACATTTGAGCCTGGGATAGGCCAGCAAACTTTATTTGTTAATCGACACCATGGGCTTAAGTTGGCAGCGCTTACATATCACAGATCTTTATGAATCTATATTGACCTTTAAGCCGAGCCTGCCATTTTGCCCGAAAGCATACACTCCTGAGTATGGTATTGTCTATTATTTTAGCTTAGAGACGGAAACATCAGCACAATTGCCACTTCTTGCTTCACTCAACATTACATGGCTAATCACCCAAAAACGCAAGTGCAATGAAGGATGATTGATATGGACACTACAATATTCGAGAGTGGACTGGCATATGTTAATTTCAACATTGGACACTGAAAGACTTACTGTTGGTCACATATTGTTTTTTTTTAAAAATTATAAATGACCCCCTCTCAAGTACTGAAAGTATTGAACCTACAAGGTCAATTTTACATGTACGCTTGGATTGCCTTTCTTCCGCCGGCTCACATCTGCATTTACTGTTGTATTAAGCTGTGAATTTTTCACCTTTCTCTGAACAACTTATTCTAATGATTATATATAACGGAGTGCATAAACCATCCTCTTGGCAACACAGAGTTTTTTGTTCTTTGTATTTACCCAAACTCTCAAGCGGTTTTTGGGTTGCCCTTTCTTAAATACATTGGAGGATGATGCAGCATGTTTTTTGCTTGATTTTGGTGATGATCCTTAGCCTGGTATTGGAAATTTGCGTGTGCTTTTCTGTCATCTCCCCTCATTCTATCAGAAAATGCCACCCACCTTTACCAAGCCATCAGGAAATGCCACCCTTTGTTGCCATACCAGCTGGTATAGAACAGGCATCTCTTGTTCGCTTTGGAGGTAACGAGTTCCCCATTCCTCTTGCATCAGTGGCATAATGCATGGTCAGCTGAGCTTAATTCTTCTTGCCAATTACTTTAGCTAATCAAAATCAGTGCAGCTAGTAATGGTTTTAAATTGGGGGAGAAAAAAAAAAAAAAAAAAAAAAAAAGAAGAGGTCCATGTTGGAAACTAGAAAACGTGCTTGCGAAAAATCTTTCATCTCTGTAATTTCAAATTATGCATAAACTGAATATTGTGGTGGAAAATTGATATCTTTCAAAGTCACTAGAAATTCTGTGATTAGGACTTTTCCATGAAGGCACTACTAAAATGTTGGAATATACCTTCTTGACATTCTCCTTTTGATCTCCTGAGCCTGTCAGCCCAATTATTGGTAATGCCTGGCAGATGGCCTATACACACTATGTAGTGCTGAACTGAATGGGAGGAATAGCCCTGTTGCTAAAGGTGAGCCTCCTAATGGGGTGAGTGACATTGTTCCTCCCTGCTTGTTGATAGAAAATGGAGGTGGTGTTGTCTATGCATAGGAGCATTGGTGTGGTCTGATTCCTCCAAAGAAATAGCCAGAGGCCTGGTCTGATGGCCCAGAATTTTACAAAAAGTGATGTGCAGTTATGCTTCTTGGTCTGTCTTGCTGTCCTTGGCATATAATTCCTGGAGATGGTAAACACAGCTGTTCACTGATGTAACCATTGTGATGCGCAGTGCCTCCGATGTATTACCATTGATCCACACTTTTGCCAGCGGACTAGTGTACAGCAGGCGTACCGTACCCACTGTAGAAAGGTCTGGGGGACCCCATTCGATGCAAGACCATGAACATGTACATCCACTCTATGGAGTCAAATGCTTTTGCGGTGTCCAGAAGGACCACCGCCTGCATGGATGGGTCTAACTGGTGGAGCAGTGCAAAGAGTGAGCAAATTATGCGCAGTTGATTGCGTGGGGATAAAGGGTGACTGGTCCGGCAGAACCATATTAGTGAGCAGAGGCTGGAGTCTGGTGGCTAAAATCTTAGCCACCAGAGGCTGGAGTCTGGTGGCTAAAATCTTAGCCAGGATAATTACATCTGTATTTATCAATGACAAGTCAGTAAGACTCACATTGATCAGGTTGCATGTCAGACTTTAATAATATTATAATGACTTAAAAACCAGAGTTTATCTAATGCATCTTTTTACTTCCTTTACGCATCTATATACCTTCCATGTACTTGGATCTATATATATTTATTACTTTTCTCCTAAAAAAGCATATCCAATGCACTACCCTATTTCTCACCCTATACCTCTATCAATATCTTTAATCTACATATACCTACCTCCTTTATGCATCTATATATTTATCACTTTCTTCCAATTCAGCATATCCAATGCATTATCCTATTTCTCACCCTATACTTCTCTCAATATATCTTCTACCCCTACTTTCCGACTCATCTCAAACTTCTTCCTACTACTCTTTCCAATGCACAACCCTATTTCTCACCCTATACCTCTATCAATATACCCTCTACATCCACTCTCTCATTTATCCCAAACCCCCTACCACTACTATGATCCCCAAAATAACCTTTCTAGACTCTCCCATACTCTACTCCTCCTTGCATCATCTGACACCTCTTTTTACTTTTACTTTTTACTATACTGATCCCCCAAAACAAGCCTTTCTAAACTCTTCCCCTCCACATCGCCTTTTTACTCATCCCAAAGAATCTTCCTACTGCTATGACCTCCAAAAAAAAAAGTCTAAATCCTTCACTCTTCTATCCCTCCACTATCCTTTTCAATCAAAATAACAGACTAACATGTTTACTTCTCAAATTTCATATTTCACTATACTAATTCACCACTAATCCTTTTGGGGTTCCAGAGTAGCATGATACTCGCCATAAAAGCGCCTCAACACCTCATCAGAGGTAGCAAGCACTATATAAATGCAAACCTTTTCCCCTCTTCTATCCCTCCGCTACTCTTCTCTATCCAAATAACTGAAAAACATATCCACCACTCAAATTACTTTCATATTTCACTATACTAATTTTCAACACTAATCCTCTATGGATTCTGGAGTAGCGTGCTACTAGCCAATAAAGCGCTTCGACACCCCATCAGGGGTAACAAGCACTATATAAATGCAAACCTTTTTCCCTTTTCTATCCCTCCCCAACCCTTCTCAATCCAAATAACTGACTAATATCCACCACTCAAATTACTTTCATATTTCACTATACTAATTCACCACTAATCCTTTACGGGTTTCCGGAGTAGCGTGCTACTCGCCCCCCCCAGCCCCCCCTCCCCAAAAAGCGCTTCAACACCCCATCAGGGGTAACAAGCGCTATATAAATACAAACCTTTTTCCCCTCTTCTATCCTTCCGCTATCCTTCTGAATCCAAATAATTGACTAACCTATCCACCACTTAAATAACTTTCATATTTCACTATACTAATTCAACACTAATCCTTTATGGGTTCCGGAGTAGCGTGCTACTCGACGAAAAAGCGATTCGACGCCTCGTCAGGGGCAGTAAGCGCTATATAAATGCAATTACAATAAGAACGTCCTTCGAAAGGAAATGAATACTTTGAGAAAGTGCACCTCAAGGCCTACCAGAGGAGATAGATTTCACGGGTAATGCGGTCTGGTCTTAAAAAAATCCAAGATCTGCACCTACTGACTATCCAATTCGTTCAGCAGTGGCAGGCAGCACAGTGATAAAAGTTGTAGGCGACTGCAATGCAGAGGACATCCCATATATGGAGTGAAGAGGCATACGGAGGTGCTTTACATACTTTTAGATTCGCCAAACTATTTATTGAAGGCATCAGAGGCACTCCTCAGGAGACAAGGCTTTCAGTCTAATTGAAGAAAATGAATAAGTCAGGCTTCTCCAACGGGTAGCTCATGAGCTAATGGTTGCTCTCCAGCTACCTGCAAGTAGCTCTCCTGTGTGCAGTCCAGTTTACGAAATGTGAGACTTTTGCTCAGCTGAATTAATAGATGTATACCAAAATTAAAAAGTTTGCATTTGAGACAAAATTTGCGTATTTTCAGACCTTCAATTTCAAAATATATTTAAAGCGGATATTTGATGAATCATGTGGCGCTGGGTGAAACGTATTGCTAATATTAACTTGACCTTGGTGCCAGGGGTTATAGCTATGCCTGCTAAGCATTACCCATGTAAAGGAATTCCAAATAGACAAAGTCTTTTTTACACTGCTAGTGCCAAACCTGCCTGATGCACTAAAGTGATCATTTCTGGCATCCCTCCTGCACTGAGGTGAACCTGCCAGTAATTTTGCATGGGGGAGGGGGCACCTATTTAATCTTGTCGGATGTGGTCATTGTTACAACACTAATGACATTAATAGCTCGGGATGATTTACATTGAGCATAAGCAGGTCTTATTACAGAAAAGGTTGGAGACCCCCGATATAAGTAGACCAGGTGAGGGAAGATTTATCACTGTTCAGAGCCAGTCCCAGTCTGCAAGAAACACAACGGAAGGCATCTATGGCTCTCTTTGCCTAGATCAAACTTGCAAATGAGTTAGTCAAAAGTTATAGAATACTTGATGTCTCTCAAAGCTTGCTGCAGCACTTTGAGAGATTTCTTGGTGCAGGTTTCAGTCCAAGGGGCAGTAACTGAATTAATGACTATAAGCAACCCCCAACCACAGAAACTTGGCAATACGGGAGATGTGGTCGTGCAAGGCCAATGTCATTGAGAACTCTCCTTCCTAGAGAAACTGGAAACGGGGCCACACCTTGAAGGGTAACCAAAGACTATTTCCATTTCCAATCAAACCAATTTTCAGGCAGCAAAATGCATGGGGCAAGGAAACCAATGATAGAATTAAGGTAAAGATAAAGCTCCTGGTGTCCCAGATTATGTCTTACTGAAGGAGCAAACAGCAACGGTGTTCACTCAATATCACCTTTGAATATATGCTGCAATGCATGATATGATAGCATGTGCTCTGGAAACAGTCTTTTCTAATCCACAACATTGGCACACACAAATCTATCAAATGCCTTTTTTGGTGGGGGTTTGGAGGCAGGGAGGAGTGAAAGAGGAAGGTTGACGCAAAGCCCGCAAATAAAAACTGAACATAACCCAGAAACTACCTATCAGAAAGCAGCTTTGGTATAACAAAAAATTGTTTACAAAAATATTTTGAGGAAAAAAACAAATGCAAGTGCCGGTGTTTGAAGATCCTACAAAAAGCCGAAAAGAAGGTCTAAGCGGTGTAGAGCTCCTACGGGGTCTTAATCAGACTGTGCATTACTGCCTCTGTGAGAATATGCTTACATGAACAGCTTTTTTTTTACCTGCTCTTAAACGTTACATACAGCATAATATACAGATCC
Source organism: Calotriton arnoldi (assembly GCA_963921515.1). Lineage (NCBI taxonomy): Eukaryota > Metazoa > Chordata > Amphibia > Caudata > Salamandridae > Calotriton > Calotriton arnoldi. The sequence continues at coordinate 2,520,503 of CAWUFW010001719.1, read as the reverse complement.
AATTTAGTTTGCAAGTGTCCAGGACACAGTAAACAATATTCTGATTTATACATAACATTAATCGGCCTCTTTCAACTAAAGCACAAACGGTACCCCTGGAAGGTCTTTGTGGTGAGCATATGGCAATGGTAATGGGTAATGTTCTTCCGCGTCGTCCATGTTTTTTTGTTGTTGTTTTTTTTAACTCTAGTCAGATTCCACATACTGCTCGATAGATGTTCTGCTGGTCATTGTCGGTACATTGTGTTTTTCATACAATGTCACCCATGTCATTTTCCCCATTCAATCAATCTTCGGTGGATCCCTCTATTGCCACAGTCTTTGGTGACAGTTTTGACGATGGCAGATTTTCATACAACATCCTCGGCGTGGTGGTTTCATCTCTGGAACACCCTCAAAGTCTTGAATTAGGGCCACTTCAGGCTTCTTTGGAATGGTTCAATGAACGTGCCAAAAATATCATCCTACCACTCATTCCCACATTACATATAGTATATCTGCCCTTTCCTCATCACATTTCCAACACCAAGAATCACAGCTTCACACAATACATTAGCTTAAAACAGCAACAGGCTTGGTTCTTGCTCACTCCAAACTGCTCTCTAACCGGCTAAAATGTCCTGAAATTCTCATCACCAATGAAACCAGACTAACTGCATTGTTTCTCCATTTGGGCGAGTATGTAGATGCAGCTATAACAACTTATGTGCTCTTCCCGCACCTGCCAATTGCGCTCATTAGGGTATTCAGGCTTACCCCGGTGCCTTACAGTATATTAGTGCCAAACATAGTATCTACTGCAGCTCTGGCTCCCAGTAGAGCTTTCTCTATCTGAAAGCATTTTGGTTGCCTCTTTACTGCTAAGATTGGGGCACAGTGAGCTAGGTGATGCATGAAATAGTAAATTTGCATGTCCCCTGCATGCACTTTCACATAACTTCAACCTTACAAGCCATGGCTTGACATGAAATGAAAAAATCATTTATATAGCGCATGGCTACCTGGGAGAATCCCAGCGCTGGATCAACCCTTACAAATTTTTAACCCCCTCCATAAACACCCCCCCCCCCCAATTATCTTTTTGATGGCGCACAGTGGGATCTTTTACGGTAACATGGCAGATGGTACAACTGTGGCATCAGCACAATCTTAATAATTGGGATTCTTTCACCCATAATAACTATATGTTGCTTCAGTTCTGTAGTTTCATGTACAATCCCCTATTCAGTTTCACTCCCAAGTACTGTTTTTTTTAGGTTTTTTTTTTAGTTTTATATCGCACGAACTCGACCAGAAGATATTGGGTATCAGAGCGCTTTACATGAGCACCAGTTACGTTACAGATTGACACATTCATTTTTTGTTAGGCATGGGGAGATTAAGTGATTTGCCCAGAATCACAGGATGTTGAGCGTCCCTGCCAAGACTCGAACCCGATTCCCCAGCTTCGAGGTCGACCGCTCTAGCCGTAAGGCTACATCCTCTGCTCCATGTGACCCACCAAACTCCTCTGCGTACAATCGCCTACTTATCTAGTGTGCCCATTAGTGGCAGCACTTAACACTTTGTCTAACTGACTTTCCACTTGTCCCATTTAAGCATCAATCAATGCCTCTGGTTCCTCCAAAACCATCATGATGTAATCTGCGAAGAGTTGGGCTTACCTTCCCACCCTTTAAGTCTTAGCACTTTTATGTTGATATTGTTCCTTATATTTAAGGCCAACATTTCCAAGGCTGGGAGTAGTAGCAGCGGGGAAAGAGGACAACCTGGTCATGTGCCCCTGCCAATTGGAAAGAATCAGACAATCTGCCTTAACATCCGACAACATGCCACTGGTCTGGCACAGTAGCTCAACTTTATATATGGTCCCATTCAATCCCATCAAAAGCTTTTGCTGTGTCCAATGACACTAACTCTAGAAACCCCTATTCATAAGGATCCATAACACAAGCTAGTTGTCTTTAAAACCTTTTCTAAAATGAAAAATACCTGGCTTTCCGTATGCACTCTAGCATCTGTGGAGCGAGCCTATTTTCCAACACTTAACTTCTGCATTTATAATGGCACATTTGGTTTTGCCCCAATCCAGCTTAGGGATGCCCGATATAATTGCCCTTTTTAATTCATTTTTCAGTCTACGCCATCCGGTGCCTTTTTAAACATCTTGGCCAGGATTGGCAGCATGTCGCCACAGATTTCATAAAATTAGGAAGTGAAGCCACCCACCCTCGAAACCCTGCCCACACACCCAAAGTCTATGGCAGCCTTCTTTATTTCCTCCAGTCATCTCTACTCCTACGTTTCTGCTGAACCTCCTAGCCTACCTTGGGCATCAGGTTTTTTTTTTTTTTTTTTGGTAAGTATTCAAGATTATCGTCTGTGCATTATGAGCGGACATACAGTGCCTCGTTAAACCATGACAGCTGTCCCCGTATGGTGTCCTGCAAGTTACTATTTCACAACTTTCCTTCTCAGTGGGATCGCCATTGCTGCCTTCCTGGCCTTCAGTTGTGCTACTGGAAACCTTGCCACCATCTCCCCCTGCTGGAGCGGCAGTTGTTTAACCTTAAAGAGTGCACATTCTGCTTGACTAGTAAGTATATTCAGTTCAAGTGTGGTTACTATTAATTCCTGTGGTATCTTGACTTTAGGACTTCTGTTACAGTCCTTGATCAAACTCTTAATTTTAAACTCAGTACCATCAGTTTTTCTCTGGTTCATCTCTTGGCCTCTGTTCCCATCTTTTCTAGCTTTATTCGGATTCAGGCCTTGGTCGCTACCTAAAGTACAACTGTTTCCTATACTGTATCTGCGCTGTTCTCCATCAACTCTCAGCAACTGCTGTAAGGTATTTTTGTTTTCTGGCCTTTTAGGTCTGCCTATATTCATCCTCCAAAGCCTTTACACTCTTTCTTCCATTCCCACTCCTAAGTTACTGGACAGAGATCGTTTAAATCTCCACTTTCAATCTCAAATTAAGCCCTCTTCGATGCAACTGAATGGAGTAGCAAGCTGAAACGTATTCTAGGAAATGCTCCATAATCGCAAGACTGAAAGGTGTGCTTACTGTTGCTGGGGTGAGCAAACTTCTGTCCTTCCACTAGGCCTAACGTGTATCAAAGTTTTAAGACCCTCCATGTCTTTGTTTTATCCCAGGTTTGGTTATCCTGATCCGTCTACAATTAGGTGTTAAGGAATAATCAAATCATGTCCAGCAGCAGCTTATAAAATCTCCCTTTGTAGTCTAGCATACAATTCTGCCTCGCCTCCCATGGGTACACTATATGATCCAACTGTTATTTCTGAGCACTGAACCTGCAGCACTGCCATCGCAATCCTTTGGCATCCTTCTGGACCTTCACTACATTGCATGCCAATTTTCTTGCTGATGAACAGCGCCACCTCCCCAATTACCAACTGATGGGGAACTATTGATGCACCTCTAAAGCCAACCACTCAAGTTTGCCTACTTATTTTGTTCTTAAGTGTCTCCTGAACGAGTGCCAATTCGGGTTGTTTTGTGGCCAAGTAGTTTACCTTTTTTTTTTGCTTATAGTGTCCAAGTCCATTCACAATTAACACAACATACACATTTTCCACTAAATCCCTTCCTTATATCACTTTTCTCTACACCTTTGTAGATATTCTCATATGCTATTGCTGTGTTTCACAATTATCCTCCCCTCACCTTTTGAGGAGTACACTATTTCCAGGGTCTAAATGTAGCACTCCCTCCAATGTAGATGTGCATCTTGCCAGTTTTACTTCTTCACTCCGATTGCTGGCATTTAATTTATTTTCAGTTATTTATTGTCCCCACCAGTTTTTTTGCAGGCACCTCAGAGTGTCACTGTAATTTGCCTTTACTATTCCTGAAATGCCATGCTTCATTCCAAACATTCTGCTGTGAACTCACCCTCCAGTAAGTCTTCAATTTGGTTCTTTTCATTGACAATGGCTTTCCTTTTTGTCCAACTGGGCCACTGTGGTGCTCGTCCACTGGAAATCCAATCTTCCTGCTCAACTCACTTCCTTCGTGAGTGTTCCTTTGAGTCCTGCATCACTGGCTGGTTGTCTACTCAAGAGTCCTTCTGACCATGCCCTCAGCACCCCTGGCAGCAGCCTCCATTCCTGAGAGCCAGCTCACGTCCTGGCACCTACCTACCAATTTAGGACTACAATCTGAAGATGGCAGAACCTTCGATCACAGAATGCCCCTGCTGTGCCATGTTCCTTACTGCTGCACTGCTTGCACGTGGCAACCATCTACCAAGTGAGGTAACTCGATCCCCCGGGTCAATTACAAGGCAACTCACCACCATTCGATAAACACCTACAACTGTTATGGTCTCAGGCTAGACTCCACTTTGCTACTTGGTCCCCAAAACGGTAGCCCCCCGAGCCCTTCAAACTACCAGCTATCTTCTGTTTAACTGCTTTTTCTGGGTGTCACCAAACCTGTGAAGCCTATCTTTCCAGAGCAACAAGAGTGGTCTGCTTAGTAAACCTACATTTTAGACTCAGTAGCGTTGCGTTTATGCTCAGTGGCAGAAAGTGGCTTTTGTCAGGTTTGGGTAGTTCTACAGCTGCATTCCCCTCCACTATCCCCATTTGCCTTGCTTGCATCAAAAGATTTCTTTGCCTCACCACCTTAGCAATGACAACAAAAACACTTGGTGGATTATTCTGCTTGGGCTCAGCATTGTGTGCCAAGTCCAAATCTGGCCACGCTTTCCAGCCAAAAACGTCTGAGAGCAATGTCTTCACAAACTTTTCTGGCTTCATGTCCTCTGCTCAACAGCAGCCAAATGGATGTTACTTTTACTTCCCCTCAAACTTGTACTACATTGTGTCCAAGGAATCCTGTAAACTTTGTGTCTCTTTTAAGTGATCATTTGAGGTTTCACAGGCCTGCAGGATCCTCTCCTTGCAGCTGTAACAGACAAAACCAGCTTTATTTCTTGTGAATCCATCCAAAATTCTTTGACATTTGTTGCCATTATTTAAAGGATATGCCACCTTTTTATTTCTTTGACTAGATCCGACTTGTTGCTTCAGATAATGTGGTTCCTCAGTCCTGGCCTACCATGTCTTCAGGGCTGCTAACACCAGCCTTCCTCTCCCCTTGCTATATTGTTCATCTTTCTTTTCCCTAGCTGCCCACTGTAACCAAACCCTTCTATACTGCTTTCCAAAGCAGTTTCTGCCTTCAAAATCCTAGAATGTAATGTTAAATGTATGGGTCTGGATTCACATTTCGGAACTGGAGAGAAAGGGAAGCAAGTCTCCCAGTTGTTTTTTTATGTATACATATAGTTATTTAAATTGAAAAATTAAGTGTAGTCTCTTGCCATTGATTTTTTAAAAATAAAACGTGCGAGACTTTTTATATGATGCAAAGCGTGTGCTAGGATACTGTACATATACCAAGGCAGACTTTATAATTTAATAAAATTCCGTGATGGAGAACTTAGATTCTTTATTTATTGAAGGCGGCCACATCAATTCATGGCGGGAGGTGTCTGGCAGTAAAATAATGTTGGTAGGGTACAGAACAAATGTGTATAATGTGTGGTAGGAGCTTACAGTGAAACAGGTCACAGGTGTTCTAGAGATCTAAATATTATACCATCAGGAGGAGAGCTAATCAGGTGGTTATTTGTACTATAAAATGAAGAGTAGTTTCTTGGGCACCTTTGGGCAGCATGTGGTGCATATTTAAAAGAAGGGAGTTGATTTGGCAGATGCATTGGTATGGGAAGGCTTGAGAAAAAGTCTATCTAGTGCATGTACCATGGTCTCCATTAGAATATAGAAGGAAAGTAGGCCAGTTTAAACAGAAGTGTTCGCTTAGGAGCAGTGATTCCAGTATTGAAACATAAAATGCACATAAAACAAGTGTCACATACTTGGCCTTGTGCTTGCTTCCGCTAATATGTGCCTGGTACTGCTCCGTCGAGTTGAGAGTAATGTTGCAGTCCTCACAAGGGTACGTCTTCTGATCTGAAAAACAGTCACACGTCAGAAGAAATCAGGATTGCTTATCTCAGAAAAATGCGTTAACTGGACAACATTGAAGGCATATACCACAGAAGGCTGTGGCAGCAAGAAATGTGCCAAACAGCCTGTTGCAGATATGTACTGGGTGTGACTGTGCCTAGTACAAACATGGCGAAAGCACTTGTTTTCAGAAGAGAAAATAAGGAACATGCTCAGAACATGGTATAGCCCCAGAAATGAGAACACACATGAAAGAACATCAGCAGTGAGCCAGATTACCAAGAACCCGGAAAGGTCAAACGCGACAACAGTTAACTGTCCAAGCAGATTTTTCCAAAAATGACATTTGTTCACAGATGTGCATCTATGGACAATGTGCAAGATTCCTTTGCAGCTGAATCAGAGTGCACCACCAACCAAATACAATAGAATTCAACTTTCCACTGAGCAAAGAACATGGAAAACCTCCTTCGGTCTCGAGAATCAGGTGACCCATATAACCAGAAAAAAAATAACTCACTCAAACGAGCAGCAAAAGCAGAAATCAACAGCCTCATGAATAAAACTGCCCACTATCGAGGACAGAGAGCAAAGAACATAAAAACATACCAGCTTTTTTTCTCATCCTAGACAGCCGCAAAGAGCTACATATCACAACAGAAACATTTCACACAAATCTTTGACAGCATATATATTGGCCTCCAGCAGATTAAGCTCAGATAGGCAGGAAGTAACATGCAGGATGGATTCCATATTTTCACATCCACACAAAACAAGTCAACAGCATTACCTGGAGCGGACCCAGAAGACACTGACATTCAATGGGACCAGAATGGACTATGTACCTAGGCAATTTATTGTGTACAGTTAACTGAAAATTGAAAGTGCTAACACTTCAAATGGAAATGGCAAAACAGCAGGTTTCAATCACTGTGGCATGGACTACCAGTCGGGCACTGTAGACCCACTGCCTTCTGCAGTGTGTCTGTCAAGTTGTTGACGCACAAAAATCAAAACAATCCTTTGGAAAGCATGGACATATGAGCGCAATGTGGCAAAAAACCAAAAAGCATTGTGAAAAAGTATTTGATGTCTGCCTCAAAACAGAGGCACTCTGGGAGCCAAAACAAATACCTGCCCTCAACCACACTGAAGGTCATTTCAGTCAACTGTATTAAAAACCCAAACTAAAAGACATAGTAGACTTGCGTCTAAATTGACCGCACACTTACTTCCAGATTGTACAGCAGGAGGGACATGACTGGCAATAGCAGCAGCCACACTGGGTGGCAGCTGAAATCCCCCCGCCAGCTTGTTTTTGCCCTCTTGCTTTTTATGCTTCTTGCCAGAGTAATGCTGTTGAGCCATCAGAGGGTTATTGAACGGGGAACTGCAGAGTGTACAATACTTCTCCGGATCTAAAGGGTTGTTAGATGGACGAACTGGAGTCGCTGGTACTCGGGCCATGCCTAAGGAATCAGAATTAGAGTAAAGAGGGATCAGGCATTTCTGTAAAGCAAACAGTTGTGACAGCACGCAAGTAGAGTGAAGATATGGTCAGATTACCTTTTTTTTTTCTTTTTTTTTTTTTAAACTGGGGTGAAGCCAAACTGTCTTGTGTACATAATAAAGCAAATTAGATCACAAATATCAAAGGGCACCCCAGGAATAAGCCCCACAATGGCGAAGTGTGTCTTCTAGCTAAAGAATTACGAGGATCAGGAAATCATGGTCACACATTTCTGGGCTATGATAATGGGATACCTCCGCTGAGAGAACAACCTACCACTGTGCAATCGTGTCTCAATAACTTAAAACTCTTCTCTAAAATTATTTTCACATGGTGTTGCAAGTCAATGGTTACCTTAAGACTTGGTAAAACCTCCAACATTGTATCTTAGAATAACTTAGATTTTCAGGCCTAATTTATAAAGCAGATATTTGACTTTCTGACATGGGATTTACACAAGATCAGCCATGTGTTCTGGGACGGTAATGTAGAAAGCACAAACAGTCCAGATAACTCCTTATATACCGCAGTACAATAGGAGCATGTTGACATTTTTGAAAGGCAATTAAAGATCTCTGGATTCCAGAATGTTGAAGATTAGAAAGATGGCTGGTCTTAGTAGTGCAACTTGCACTAGATCTCTGAACTGCTGCATCTTCAAGTCAAACAAAATCATATGACATTTCTGCAATAATATTCCCGGACTCGATATAAAAATGCCTCAAAGATGGTGGTGTTCCTCAATGAAACACACGATATAGCCAAAACTTCGCTCAGCAGCACTTACAACCAAGAGTAGCTGGAAACAAACGTCTTTTCAGCCCTAGCAATGTGCAGGCCCGATCTAAAAGACATTCCAGTAACTAGCAAAGCACTTCAATCCCACAGCAAAACCTAATACCCACAGCTCAAATATAACAGAAAATTTACCAAGAACAATGCCTGTGAAACACCACATGCTCACACAGACGGTCACCTCTGGTGTAGTCAGAAAGACACCAGTCCGCTGCCATCTCTACTAGGCCACACCAATGGCAGAATATGAACACCACAAGCACGATAACATAGGATTTTGCCAGTCAATGCACTTTCACATCCACCAATAACATTAACAACTAAATAACTTGCATTGATCTCCACATCTACCAGAATCCCAGGTTAAAGAAGACGCTATGAATAATAAATAGGTATTTCTGCCCCTTCAGTCCCAAGAATGAAGGGTCCATTATTATTTTTATTATTATTGAGAACCTCTGTGCCCCTGCTGTAGATACTCATGGAGGGGCCTCATAACCCGGGAAGCAGGGTTAGGGCGTAGGCTAAAAGGGGTAAGGTGATTGGGGCTGTGAGGTAGGAATACTAGGGAATAGCTTGCATCCATGCCATGAATATCGGAGATGGTTTTCAGGTGTCTGAGCAGCAGCGCCATGAGAAGTTAGGTCATCTTTATGTATAGAGCGCAACGTAGGCTGAACCTTCTTAGCATTAAATAGAAAAGAAAGGAAAAGCTCAGACCCGAGATATATGCATTTAAAAAAAAAATAAAGATTGTGGTTTTGTTCTGTAGAAAGGACCAGAGGACGTGTGTTCCACTATCTGGCGCTCACCACAGCCTTTTCGTTTTCTGGATGTCCAGAAGAAAGATGCTAGACGACCCAAGAGTGATGCAAGTTATCTTTTTTGTTAATCTAGGAAGGCTGAGGTTTTGGCACAGATTTCCTTTTGAACAGTGGTCATAGCCTTAAACATGATCTTACATTGATTGAACAAGGAACCCATGCAGAGATTTCAACACAGCAGTAATGTGGATACATCTCATTACCTTAGAAACGAAAGTTTGAATGAATCAGAGCATGGAGTAATTTTATACGAGTAACCAGATATACTGCATTGAAATAGTCTAACCTTGATCAACCAATGCATTAATGGAAGAGGTATGAAAACTAGGAGTTATGAAAGGCAAGATCTTTTTTAAAATGTTTAGTTGAAGAAAATTATGTAGACAAGAGGTGTACACCCAAAGAAGGCTAGCCACACCTCTAGGGTGGGCTACCTGGCCTGTACAGCTTAGAAAGGTTTCTGCCATTTTTTTAAATGGCAGAATAGAGAGTTCCAAGTAGAAAAGGTGACACCCAAATCCCCCCAGATGTGGTCACCTCAGGGGCTGATTAGGTGCAGGACTTGTAGCCCATTGGCCACATGCACCCACACCCCTAACTCCCCTAAATCTAGGATTTAAGGGGCACCCCTGGCACCAGAACCTCAGTTCTGATGTGACTTTTAACAAAGGACACAGAAGAGACCAAAGTCTGCCACAACAGGAGCTGCACAAACCAAATGTGTGATACTCTGCACCTGTGGCAACCTTCCTGGAACTGCACAACTGACTCGTCCGGGACCCAAGACCGGTTCCCCCAGACAGAGGGACCCTTTGAGAGCCAAAGGCACCTCCAGCCTCCAATGAACTAGTGGCACTAGTCTCCTGCACACCGCAGGTAAAAACAACGTACTGGAACCAAAGAATCGCTGGCCATCAGCTAAAAGTAGATGGTCCAGTGCAATTGTGGGAAACGTAGTCCTGACCGCCAGCAAGATTCAGGCGGCTACCATTTTCCCCAGGACCTCCTTATGTTGAAATAACTTCTCTCTGACCTAACCGCTGCTAAGGCTTGACGGTGAGCAGTCCAGCAACCACCACCTTTACTCGATGCTAAAACTCAAGGGAAAACTGCAACACTTTCATCAGACACCAGCTGTGGCCTCGTAAACTTTTTGCACCCATTTCCTCACCGGCTCTGTGTAATGAGTAAAACCAGCCCCCCGCGGCTCCCACCTCAGCACCACAGGCAGCACGTACAACTCTGAACCCGGGCCTCTCCATCCAGGTAAAATTCAACTGATTGTCGTGGCTTGGTCCTAGGACGCGTATCACCTTAACCCTCCTTGGGTTCCACGCAACTCGACCTGCAAGTTACCGATTTGTCACTAGTGCTTTTTCCCATTGACCGCAATGCTAAAGTTTTGCAGTACTGATTTGTTATTGCTTCTAACATCCACAACTCCGGTTGCACTTATCCGATTTTCTGCGTTTTGGTGTCTAAATTTAAATACAAATCTGCTTTATTTTTATAAATTGGCGTTAGATTTTGTTCGAGTCGTGTCAATTACTTATCATCCATGTTGTTACTCTGAAATGTTTAATACATGTTTTTCTAGTACAGCCTGACAGCTCTTTGCCTCTCTACGAGGAATGAGCTATGGATTTATTATGGTGTATACATGGACAATCTTAGGGGTATTGTGAGTATTGGCTAGTGAAACCTAACCAGTATCCCATACTCCACCTTCCTACAACTACCAGTCATGAAGGATTTAATCCAGTGTAAAACTTTACCTGAATATAGCTTCTTCCAAGGTAGAGAGTAGAATGTTATGATCAATGGAGTCGAAAGCTGCAGATAGATCTGATGGGGTTACCATTTTCATTTTCCAGTATCAACATCGTTTCTTAGATCACCTAGGGCAGACAGTACTACTTCTTCGTGTCTACTATAATTAAGCCAGGACAATTTTTTTTTTTTTATTAGCCTATGTAAGGGAGCAAAGAAATTAGGCAAAATGGTTTTACAACATAATCCGAAGAGCAGGAAAGATACCTTGAGAGAAAGTTAATATTGTTCAAAAAAATATATTTCATCAGTCTTACTGAGACAATATCAGATGGGGAGCTGGAAGGTCTGCTATTCTGATCACTTTACAAATCTGTTCATGTGTGATGGACGAAAGGTAGTCATACAAGGTTTATATAAGGCCAGTTGTGCAGAGCCAACTAGGATATCCGGTCTAGGTATACTCTCTGTAGTAATCAATTCTCTGATTATTGGAATTTTGTCTTTAAAAAAAAGAAAAAAAAAAAAAAAAAAAGGGGGAGGCCAGGTTATCGCACAATTGATTAGATCAAGAAAAAAAAAATTGGGAGCCGTCTTGCAATTGAGAAATGTGAAAAATTCACTCCAACTGAATTAGGCACTGTACTTCACATTCTGAAAGAGGCTTGTTTGGCGTATTATTTTCATTTTATAACTAGATGTTTCTCTGAAGGCAGATAGAAGGTTGAGGTCTTAATGTCTGTCACTGCAATTCTGCTGTCTGAACTTTAAATTTAAGAACTTTTAGATTGGAGGAAACTATACATTGGTTCTCTTTTTAAAATGCAGCCTACTTCTGTTTCTGAAGATTCAGAGAACTATCTAGCATCACAGAAAGGACGGTGTATATACATATCTCCAAGCAGGTCATTAGAACTAGTCTTATTCCTGCTTATGTGCATAGCATGGGATAAGACGGCCACAGCAGAAGCTAGTACTTCACACATGCAGTTCTTACAGTCTCATTTCAATACATAAGAACAGGCATTTTGAGAACTTAATTTAGCTGGGACGTGAATGGTAAAATGTATAGCAAGATGGTCTGTCCTTTTTGGAGGGCACCCGGGGGGCCCTGGATATCAGGGTTGAAAAAGGAACGAGAAACCTGGGCGGGATGCGAGAGCAAAGTGTTACTCAGGAACACATGTAAGGGGATAGGCACAGGGCCTGGGAAGCATTAGTAGATGGTATGAGAGACCCGGAACCAGAGTCAGGTGAGTCTTCACCATCGATACAATCTCTGCCGGAGTTCTTAAGGGGATGTTTACTTTAGATATAATCAAGCAGAATTACATTGTAACAAATAGAGACCTGAGATTCGTAAGAATAATAATACCATAATGTATTTGTATGAATATTCACGCACCCAAAGTGCAATAAAATCTATTATAAAAAATAAAAATAAAAAGATGGTCTGTCCAACGAAGGGGACTGGTAGGCTGGATCATGAGATTGGATACTGAAAATAATACGATCTAAGATTGTCAGCTATACAAGTGACATCAGAGTTCTGGAGTTTCAGATTTTAAACAGTAGGATCAATTAGAAATGTCAAGAGTTGGGCCCACTGGGGTTGCAAACCAAACTTCAAAATCCCCCAGAGGAATAGGTTTCTTATGACAGGCAAATAGCAATTTCCTCTGTCAATGTTGGAAAATAGGTGAGGAATCAGGTGGTCTACAAAGTACAATAAAAAACACCTGTACATTCCCAACCTTAAGACCTATTGATACAAATTCATAACCAGAATACAGTTGAATGGGTGTGAATGAGCTATTATTACAATCCCCCCCTTCGCCTATTCTCTATCATCTGAAAATGTTGCAACTATCTGGCTCTAAATACTCAATAACTGGGGCGTTATCCTGTCACAACCAAGCCTCATGAGGAATCTTATTTAGGAAAGAAAAAAGTGCCAATCACAAGGATGTTTAGTACCAGTACACAATATGCAGTGCACAGCCTTTAACACATTTGGTTGAGCTAGTCTTCCAAATCCCTCTTTCCTTGGCTTTTTCACCCATACACTAGCAATGCCATGAATTGGTTTGAGTGCCAGTCAATGGGCGAGTATGTTTCGTGGTTGGCTGGGGTAAAGAGAAGAGAGATTTAAAAACTCCTCAGAATGTTTTCAACCTGCTGTCCCATCATTCATTGAAGAAATGACATACAACGGATTCCCTCAGTATCCTATAAGTGAAATATTCATATGTATGCACTACATAGATATCATACTTGGATATAGTTCTCAACCGAACTATCTCACTTTAACAAGCTGCCAGAGCTGCAGAGGCTTCCAATCTGACCTTGCGTGGACAAGCTTCAACAGCTGTTCAGAAGCAACTTAGAGGTCACTTTGCTTTTCCTGACTTCCATGTTAGTTTGTGCATTTCTGCTTACACTGTATGTCTGTATTATAATAACTGGCACAGTGCTGATCATGCATTTCTCTGTTGACCATCTTTGGCATGGTGTCTTTTTCCAGTTCTGCTAAAGTTACATTACAAATTGTTTATATGGCCCAAAAAACAGTCACACAGAGGAGAAGACTGAGAGCACCATTGTGTGCTCCGACTTTTTCCTTGCAGGCCAGCAAAAATTTGTGCCTTTAAAACGTTTCATTTTGTTTCTGAGCAACTCCTGTGTCTGTTTTGTTTACTTCATTGCTCTTGGGAGGATGCAAAAGTATTGTATTTCCCTAATAGGTCGGATGTTGCTGAGGATTTGATGCACTTAACTTTTGCATTGGGATAGTATATGTTGTCATTTTGTATGTAAAGGAAACAAATTGGTTTGGGTCGCTAATAGATTACCAATCTTTGTTTTGAATAATTCAGTTTTGTTATATAATAATTTTCTATGGCTACAATGATTGAGTAAACCAATAGGGAGAATAGTCATTATCGCTGACATAAAAAAAAATAACACTGTAAAAGTATCTCTAGATATATTTAGGGACTGTCCAACAACAAAGCAAGTACTGGTAAAGTCAGTAGGCCTGGTTTCAGTGTGAATTATGATTGAAAATTCCATGGACATAAAAAAAAGATTGCTTGCTACAATGTATTTATGAGAAAGAATTTAATGTGATGAGGCAATGTAGTTTTGAAATATAAACAAGTCCATCATATTGCAATGAAAACACTTCATAGCAAGCGGAAGGATGTTATCTAACAACCACCAGCATGAGGCAAGTGGAATACTTCTCTGGGTGAAGACAAACCCACTCTGAATTTTAAAGCATTGGTAACAGGTCTTTGTAGGAAAGTGCCCGTTTTTGACATGGTCACCCCTACTTTTTGCTTGATATCTAATGTGATTCCGACTAGAGGTGCACTGGGTTCCTGCTAACCAGGTCCCCTGTGCCAGATCGCTTTCCCAAAACTGTGCTTTTGTACCCGCAATTGGCAATACCTTTAGCATCCCCTAGTAAATGGTACCCCTGGTACCTAGGGCAAGGAGGCTAAAGAGGATCCTTAAGGGCTGCAGCACATTGTGCCACCCTAAAGGACCTCTCACCAAGCACATACAGACTACCACTGCAGGCTGCGTGTCTTGGTGCAAACAAAAGTGCCAACACAACCTGGCACACATCACTGTGTGCCATGCCCACAGACACTGCATGCAGTGTAGGTAAGTCACCCCTACAGCAGGCCTTACAGCCCTATGACAGAGTGCACTATACTACATGTGAGGACATATCTGCATGAGCAGATATGCACTTGTACTGGTCAGCTCTTTTGCTGCCAGTACAAGTGAACCGGGAAGACATTTTAAGTACATGTGCTGGACATTGATGAAAACGAGTTCCCGGCTACATGATGGCTTTACTGAAAATAGGGATGTTTGGTATTGTATGCCAGTGTTGGATTTATTAATACATTCACACAGAGAACACCTTAGAGGTGCCCCCTGAAAACCTACCATCTACTGGTGTGTTGACTGACTTGTCTCTGGTGGCAGGCTGGCGAAAACCAGTTTCTGACCCAAGGGTAAGGGCCTTTGCTCTCAGGAGGCCATAAACAACACCTGTTTGGGCAGAAGGTGCTTGCACCCCCTCCCACAGGATGGCCTGCTGATTAGCATTCCAAGGCAGGGGAACTTCAAAGAGTCCAACGCCTTTAGTATGCAAACCTGGCTTCCCTCACAGGAGAATATGCCGCCCCACCTTTGGCACCTGGACAGGTGGGAAAATTAGCTAGTCAGATAGGTGTCCAACCTCACTCTAGTACCACCACTAAGGTGAGCTACCTGAAGTGGAGGCGCCTTTTCATAGTTAGCCATCTTGATGAGGGCAAACTTAGGCTCTCTGGGACAGGGTTATTTATGCCCACTTCCCCACAGGAAGTGGTCATATAGGGAGCGTGGTGTCCCCAACAGGATAAGTAGCTCTTTGGCTACTACCAAACACTCCCCTAACACCCTTAAATTCAGTATTTAGGGGAGCTCCTGGCACAAGGAAAACAGATCCTGCTGACCTACGGACACTGAAGAGCCACAAAAGCAAAGGCTGACCAAGGAGCCCCAGCCCTTCCGGCCGGTCTGCTGTTCCTGTCGAATTTGCGCCAAAGTCATCTCGTCCTGCAGATGTTGTGCCTCCCAAAGCCTGAGAGGACTGCCTCCTGTTAACAAAGACCCAGGACTCCTGTGGAGCAGCTGAGCTGATCTCCTGCATCCTGCAGGCACCCTAAGAAGCACAGTGAGGAATACAGACCCGTCAAAACCGGATGCCTTCAAGCACCACTCTACATGAGCCCCCCCCTTAGTGTCGTGTGTATCATTTATTGACTATTATGTGCATTTGCAGATATCCAACACTCCTCCCTGATAAGCCAAAAGCTGCTCGACCACACCACCCCCTAGAAGAGCACGGTGGGATTGCTACAGCAAGCCCCTATTCATTAGTAAGGGAATACAAGGTGGGCATCGATCACCAACATGGTGAATGACAGGCGCCACACAGCTTAAACCAGACCTTTCTAGAGGTCATTCGACACACATTGAAAAAATCTTCGACAAAACATCGAAAAAAGTCAGTCTAAAAGAGACAGAGGGGTAGCTCTTTTCAGGATAAGCGATAACTGGTGCGGAAAGAAAAGAAAAGAACTGCAGTCTACGCACCCGGATGGCACCTATATAGGTGACCGCAATGTCATATCCGGCACCAACGATTCAGACGCCACACAGACCCACCCGTCTGAGCACAGGTGTATTACTCACGCAAAAGTTTCCAGTTTTAGTCTGATGCCTGGGAAATTCAAAGGAAAGGAATCTGCAGCTAAAAGTCTATTAGATATTCCGTTTTTGGTATAGCATAAAGAGCCAGCTTCCTACAGTCTTGTAGACACAAAACAAAGACAATATCAGTATGCTAGAGAGGCATTTGGAGAAAAGCAAGATTAACACAAGAATATGTGCAGCTGAACAAACTCCGGAGCAGTCATCAGCAACTGAGCACATCTTTCAACCAGAAATAGATGCCATGACGAAAGGCCAATTTGTTAATGCAAGATATTCACCATATTTATTTTCCCCATACCTTGTGGACTAGCCCCTAGAGCATACCAGTTTGTCTGTACATTGAGGACCAAGGCCACATACCTGTCACTGGAGGACCTTGCTCCTTCAGCCTGAGATTCTTCGCATGCGTTTTACCTTCATAATGCGAAGCAGCCACCACAGGAGCAGAAAAGGACATGTTGCAGATAGGGCAACACTTGTTCCGGTCTTCTGCACCATTGCTACTCGACTGGAGACACAAATGGAATATGTTAAGAGTGGCTATTATCACAAAAATAAGATTTAAAATGCAATAAACTAAGAGGACTCTGATCATCTAAAGGCTGGGAAATATGTTTTGCCAAACAGGGAGCTTATTTTTCCTAGACCGAATACAAAGTACTACCATGATTTAACATGGCTCATCACCCCCACTTCTTCTCTGGGCTCAGCACTATAGCCACAAAATACACAAATGTGAAACACACAATGCAGCGTTAGTACAAATGTTTGGAATTGAGAACGTTTTAAAGGCCACACGAGTCACGTGTAAAGCAATCAGTTTATTGTTCAGGCCTACACACACCATCTAAAACAAAGGGGTTTGGTAAGGCATTTGCAACTTGAAAAACTGTAATAGTTGCAAAGATCCAGTGTACAATGCCAACATTTAATCAAACATTCTACTTTAAGGCAACTAAGCTATTGATTTCAACCAGAACTTTAAGAGCTATAAACTTGTAGCCAAGTTGGCATTAGTGCTCGTTCAATGTTAGGGCATGATAATATGGCTCTAAAGAATACATGTCCAAACTCGAATAAAATTAACCATGGTAAATCAAATTGCCTCCACCCCACAATGCCATTATTTTATGGCGTTCACTGATGAAATACCTATGAGTGCATTATGTAGCTGATCACAATAGGCCAATTTAAGCAGTTTTGGGACTTTATTCGAACTTCACCCCTGTTAACACTCCTCCTCAATTCACTCATCCAGACACTTCCCTCACCCTGGATATATGTAATAACACCCTATATTCATGTACCCTGCTCATCCTGCAGTCTGGCAAGCACACAGTTCATAAACATGCAGCCACGCAAACCACTCACCCTGTACTCATATAGGCTCTCCCCTCAACCTGCGCGCACACAAACTCAAAACCTGCACTCGGCCGCAGGCACAGGAAGTTAAGGTGAAGAGTAAACACATGGTCAACCCAATAAGATGGAGACTGCTACCACATTTCTTGGATCCTCTCAGCAAATCATAGTGCCTTTTCCTATGAATGCTGCTGACACCTTAGGTGAGGAATAAACTCTTATAAGATTGCAACTTCTGCCCAATCCAGACCTGTACTCAAGATAATCAACAGGAGGGCAACGTTAAATTCCCCTCTCAGAAGTGCATATGAAAGCTCTTCGATCACATATGATGACCCAAGAGCAGGGATACTGCTGTGGGTGCGTGTGGGGGAGGGTTTTCTAACTCCAATATTGGCGGATATGTCTCAGGCAGGGTCTGATACGGAGCCAGCATTTCAAGGAGAGCGTCAGTGAGTAGAATCCTAGTGATTTTTCAGTTGAAGTTCCTTCTAATGACAACTCATCTTCCAGTGATTCGGAGTACCATGGCCATGGTAGTCGCGATGCCCCTTTGCAAGCGCAATCTATGCAGTGGAGAGCCAGCGGCTAGGTAGTTCATTACAGAGAGCAGGTATGTACCACACAGAGTTCAGGCAAAGAGTGCTTACTTGACAGCGTCCTAAATTAGTTCAACTACAAATTCTCCAATTCACAGCAGCTGCTGGATGTATGGTCAATATTGCAAATTGGTACCGATTGACTACATCTTTTTTCTTGATGAAGGCTTTCTTGAGGAAACTGAGCACCAAACAAATCTGTATGCTGAATGGTTTTTGAGAAAGCATGGAGGCACGCTGGTGGTAGGAGAGGTGTAGGTTCCGGAACTTTCCCTTGCAGAAATGTGAGAAAAATGTGTGTCTTTAGCCAAGGTTTGTAAGGGCTTCAGAATTAAAGGAAGGAGAAAGGAGAAGAAAAAAAAGCCCCTGTACACACACCACCTTGGACTATGCTGCTTGTCTACTTACCAAAAATGACCGAGTTTTTTTAGGATACACACATATATACACACACACACACACACACACACACATATATATATATATATATATACAGATACACATACATATACACACACACATACATATATATTTGATAAAATGTAATGTCTCCAGGTTGCGCTCTGGGGCATTTTGTGTTGCTGGTGCTAGGCCCAGCCACAATCGTGGGGTACTGTTTTTATCTGGAGACATGTAGGAACACAGAAGAGTATAACATTTGTTATCACTAACACGATTTCTCTGACTGTTTGGCCTGTGTGCAAGATAAGACATTTTCTAAAATGCCCTCTTAATTACGATAGTATGGGTAGCCCCAAATTCAGAGGTTTACCAATAACCACTATTCCTAAACTCAGTATCTTGTGTACATTTCAGAAATATGTAGGTTTCCTTGATACATTTTTAATTCATTAGATTTTATCTTATGAATAGCTGTAAAAGCATTGGCAAAGCCAATAGGTCTTGCCTATGTAAGAGCTGTTGGTTTGCCAATGTCTTATAGCCATGTTTTAGAGCAGCATGGCGAAGTTATAAAAACCAACGTCATAGTGTATCTTATTCTTATAGCAGGTGGGGCAACAGACGAGAGGGTGGTGGCCACGGAGAGAAGAGACAACACGAATGACGCATTAGCTAGAAAGAAAAATAGTAGCTCAATCACAGCACCAGCAGTGGAAGGAGCCTAATCCAAAACATAAAGTTTCTTTGCCCAGGCCGCCCGCCCCCCCCCGGATCTATTATGTGGAAAAATGTTAAGATGGCCTAAGCGTCAGAACCACAAACATTAAAAAAAAAAAAATGCAATGGCTAAGCCAATAGGTCTCACCTTAGCGCTATATTGGCCTTGCCCATGATTTGTTGCAGATGCTGTGCAGCATTATAATACAAATAATTTTTTTCAAAGTGCAATGCAGCTGCCAAGCCACATCATTTTGCAGGCGTGCGCATGAGTGATGACGGATGCATGTGCATTCTGAAAGTACGATTTTTCTTTTTTTGATGTAAAATGTATCAATCTGAGATGGATAGGCAAGTGTAAAACAAAATATATAGCAATAGCGCGAAAGGATGGTGTTGTTTGAGGGCAGGGAGTGGACTGCAGGAGGGAGGGGATGGGGCAAAGCCTGAAAACAGTAAAAATAAATTTTTTAAAAGTACCTCAATCACAGCGTGAGCAGCAGAGAAATTGCGGGGGTTGGGTGGCGTTTACCAACACAGACGTGGGAGGGCAAATAAGTAACACGGTCTAAAATGTTAGAAAGAAAAAAAGGGCCTAAATCACAAAACGAGCAGCGGAGAGAAACTCATTTAGAATCAAGCTGTGCTTGATCCATGCGTCTTTAGAAACAGGAAGAGGCGCCTGTCCTGCGCTGTCCAATTAGGAGGCAGCAAAGAAGATGTGACACTGAAGTCCACGAATGGTAAACGATAGGCAGGCTCCAAGACTTTTTTGTAAATAGTGTCTCGCAAGTGAGAGCGCATGCCTTACCCATTCTCAACCCTAAAAGGGGCTCAGCACTGGTGGTGGAAAAAAGCCTTAGAAGTTAAGGGGTTAATAGAAATGTAAACAAACTATGCCAAACTGGCCTTATATTTAAGACACCAAAATAAAATTACAAAGAAGAGGATGCCAGTTCAGCTTAAATTGCTTACAAATAATCCTGGAGCCAGGGTTATTCCAGAGAACAACTTCATTTGAAACAAATATCAGATGCAGTAAGCAACCAGGTACTGCATTTAAATTATGCACCACTCTCAGAACAAACACATCCAGTTGCAAACGGGAATTAACAGAGTGCAATCCTATTACCATCAACTGAATGTGATTGCATACTTAAAGTGCAAACATCGTTTCCAAGCAGAGACCCTCAAAGTGCGGCAGTACCTCAGCAATGATGTATACAGTTGGGACCCCCACATAAACCCTGGGACTACTCTGGGATATTCGCCATAACTAGAGCCAAAATAGCTGTGTTCATGAAAAGAAAAAAAAGAGAGATCAAAGCCAAATCAGTAGGTTTCACTTCTCTGAAGTGAGGGATAGGAAAGCACAATGATGCAAATATATCCGCCCTTCTAAAAAAGAGACATGGCGCAAGATACAAAAATCTGGTACGGAGCCCACAGTGGTTACAAAAGAAAAGGAGTGCAGTTTGTGGATTAAGAGCAGGAAAACAGACTCCATCTGACTATGCGAATGTCATCTTTAGCATTAGCAGTTACCTTTATTAATCTCCCCTTGGGCTTTTTTATTGGTTTAAATGCAAAAAGATTCTGCTATCGACTAGAACTCTCAGGACCCACGACCAATTTCAGGCATACCTAAAAATGTGTACTTATTTTTGCCACGGTTTTACTTTTCAACGCCTCTGCATATATTAGTCCAAGTCTACTTAAAATGAATCTCATTTCATTATAATTTGCAACAATTGAATTAGTGCATATGTAGCATGTCTGTTGCAATGTTATTAACAAAACAAAGTAATGCGTTATCTAATTGATGGACAGCTGAGAATTCAATTACAGTATAAAAATATCTTCATTTAAAAAGAAAATGCGTTTAAATTGGAGATTGAGTGGTTCAGTTCAGCAAGCTTTATTCGGTATGTATAACATCCAGAAAAGCAACCAATATATATATACAAACAATTAAAACCAATAACAGACATTGTATATTTGATTAGTTACATTAGTTTAGATTATAAATCCATTAAAAAAAACATGATACTTGTTCTCAGATAAATTGAATTTAAAATGAATGTTGCGACATAAAAACAGATCTCGGGGTCTTTTAGTGCAATTAGTAGGTTCATAGCAGCATTGGTTGTTCTAACAGTATATTTTCTAAACAGTGGTTTTAAATAAGCGCGTCTAAGATGGGAATAAAAATCACAGAATATTAGAAAGTGCATGGTGCTCTGTTTGGAATGCTCATCACAAGGGCATAAGATTGTCGGGGGTGTTTTCATTTCGGGGAATGAGACTAAGTGATGAGCAATTCCCAATCTAAGCCTTGATAATACAAAGCGGTGCGAAGGCTTTGTAGCTAGTGACATAACTTTGAAAGCCATCAATATCAACAATTGTTTGGTAAAACAAATAAGTAGTTTGCTTCCCGACAATTCTCATGCAGATCACATTTTTATGTGCCAGGAATGTATCCTTTATTCCCCGCTTTGTCAGACCCGTCACGTAGGTTAGATTTTCCCGGATCTTGATCCTAAATAAATATTTACATCTATGATGTACTTTATCCAGGGAATAGATGTACTATTATCCAACTGCAAGCAATCCTGGATAATTGTTTGGGTAAATTTGGTCTCATCCTTGACCCAGATGGATCTCCAGAGCATAAGTGGTCGCATAGCAATCAAGTCTGACAAATAACTTATTCCCACTTCTCGGTGTACTATCTCAGTGGATGCGGAAGCTGGCAGGCATAGGAGACGTTTTAAAAAAGAATTCCTCAATTTGCAGTGCCTGGCTAGTATTGTGGCCCCACACCCCTGCACCATATAATGCAATTGAAGCGCATCTAGCTTTATAGATATCTACCATGTCTTTAATGCGGCGATCTCACAATTTGGATGCAAATCGGAAGACCCCATGTACGCTCTTTTGCATCTTTGCTCGCATATTAGATAGTTCATGTGACCAGTTCCCATTTGCTGAAAAAGTTATCACCAAGTAACAGAATTTATCGACAGTTTCCACTCTCGTACTATCTATAAAAAAAGTTTTGGGCTTTCTAGGCTTTAAGCCACATACCATGGTAAATGTCTTTGCTTTGTCGATTACCAACTTCCTTCTAGTAATAAACTCTTCGAACTTATCTATTAAACGCTGCAAGCCGACCGGGGTTCTAGATAAGAGGACAGCATCGTCTGCATAAAGCAGAACCGGTATGGCCTGGCCTGCAGCTTGTGGTGCATCCGCCTGTACTGACTTAAGGACTGTATCAATTTCATTTATAAATAAGGTAAAAAGCAAAGGTGCTAAGACACAGCCTTGGCGGATGCCTCTTTTAACCCTAAAATTCGGTGTACACTCTACCCGCTGGCCAAACCGGACTCTAGTTGTTAGTTTCTCATACAACCTTGCGAGAAAGTATATGATGGACTCTGGGGCACCTAGTTTAAGTAGGACTGGCCAGAGAATAGTATGATCAACAAGGTCAAAAGCACTGCTGAGATCAGCAAAACATAAAAATAGACTCCCTTGTTTGGCGCGAGTGTATTTGCCTATTAAAAGCTCTAATCTTGTTCTGTCGTACCTAGCCCTCTTCTAAAACCATATTGTGCCTGTGATAAAATCTCATTTTCCGTTACCCATTCCTCCAATCTTGCTAATAAAACTCTACTCATCACTTTTACTGAGGAGTCTAAAAGGGAAATAGGACGATAATTTTTTGCTTCCGATTTATTCCCTTTTTTATAGATGGGGATAATAACCGATTGCCCCCAGGTGGGGGGTGTATCCTCAATTACTGCGGAGTTAAATACTCTAGTGAGTATTGGTCCCCAAAGATCCGGTGTCGTTTTATAGACATCAATTGGGACCCCGTCAGGGCCCGGGGCTTTTCCGCCATTACTATCCCTTATTCCTAGCTTGACATCATCAAGCGTGATATTTAGGGGGATAATTGGCCACTTACGATCTCCTGAGCTAGGGTGGTCTAAAAACATCCTGATCAAGTGGATTAAAAATACTGGAGAAATGTAGCACCCATTCTTCACAACTGACATGGGACAGTAAATCCGGAAGAGAATCATTTTTAAGGAATGGTGAGTTGACTGTTTCCCAGAAAAGCTTATTATTGGAAGTACTCGCAGCCAGGGACAATTTATCCCACGCCTCTTCCTGAAGCCCTTTTCCTCATTTTAAGGACCGATTTATAGTCAGATCTGAAACTCTGTACTAATTCCTTATTCCTAGGTCTACTTCTGAGGGCCTGTTTTAATGGATTCAGGGCTTGGGTGCATGCATGGTTAAACCATCCCCTACTTTGGGTAGGTTTGTCTCTACAGGGTACAGTAATTATCATTTCAATACTTTCATTGATTTTACAAAAACAAGTTAGTAACCTTGCAGGGTCAACAGCTTCTTTGAGGCAGTCAAATATCTCCACACCACATTTTGAGATTATACTGCATAACACTGTGCCTGGGTCAATCCCTACCCATTTGATTCTTGTACCATTAGGTCTAATTGGAGCGATATTACCAATGACTGTATGCAGAATCCTAATTTTTATGCCCCATATCAGTATTGGCATTATAATACAATTATGGTCGCTAAGTAACAATTGTGCAATCCTCGGCGTAGAACATAGATGAACAATACTCGTAGATATTAGAACATAATCAATCGTTGTGTTAGCATTTCTTCCAGTATAAGTCGGTATCACCCCACCATTAGTATCACGTGCACTTTGTACCAAATCAAGGTCATATTTTGCAATCATTGTGTTTAGGGTATCTCCATATTTATTATGTGGGAAATGTATGCAGTCGTCCCCATCGTCGCTCTTGTACCCACAGACTTTAGTCATGGACAATGGACATGTTTGTATATTAAAGTCCCCTACCCACACAATGGCGAAATTGTTATTTACTGCTTGGATCAGATTATCTAACCCTTTTTCCAATTCCAGGGCTACATAGTGGCGAGTTGAATCAAAAACATTGTTATAAAAATTGACCAGGAGTACATCCCATCCGTCTTTACAGCACAACCATAATATCTGCGAGTGATCTCCTATTTTAATCACTCTTTTAACCATCACAGGGAGTTTATTTGATGAAAGAATTAAAAACCCACCTTTTGCTCTACCTACAGGAGAGGGTATTGCTGGTAATTCATAGGAGGTAAACCCTTCGAAATGTACTTGATCTGTACTCCAAGTTTCTCTCATGCAGATTATATCGTGTTTATTAATAAAATCTACCCAGCCTAGTGAGTCCTTTTTATTAGCCATTCCGGCTATATTCCATGTGACAATTGTATAGCCATTTATTGGGGAATTCTCTTTATCATCATCAAGGTGTTCGCATATTCTTTCATCGTCCTCACTTATATGTGGGAGCACTACGGATGGGCTTATTATATTTAAAGGGGAGTTAAGCATAGTTAGTCCCAGCGTATCTTCGTTGGATGTTCTGTCTCCCATCACCCCATCTCCCGTCAGCCCTTCTTCATCGTATCTAACCTCCACACTGGGTAGACGGGCATCGTAATGTCAATCATTTTCTTGGAGTGTACTAAGGACTTGAAATCGGTTAGACACTGAAAATGCGTATAATGGATGGGCTGGCTCTACGCAATTCTCGCTTGACGGCCCCCGCTCACCTCTTGTGTATACGCCTTAGGTGTCTATAAAAATAGCCGAGGGGTAGTAGGTACAAATTGAGGTCCTGATATGACAGTGCAGCCACTCTTTCTAGAGCATTCCTTGCCCATATGGGGCTTCTGAAGTTGATAATAATAAAGTCTCCTTGCAGATTTTTATCTAGGGGACCAATCCAGCTTACTCTTCTGGTTAGGAGTATCTGGTCTGCACAGCCCACTGGGTAGCCACAGTTCTTATTTAACCAGTGAACCACTTTATTTTTTAAAGCGTGGTCCGATTCCTTTTGTTCAGGCTTTAGCTGAGGTACATTCACCATGACTGCCACATATGGGCAGCATTCAGGGGGTAAATTTATAGAGATGCCAGTTCTACCCGTGTACGCCCCAGTCTCTCCTGACTTATTATGGCTCGTGCGCGTCTGCGTCCTCTCAATCCTATCCCCTCTAGTGGTATAAGATGGGTTATTCAGGGCCTCACTCTGTTGATGGTTGGTTGAGACCCCCTTGGGACCATTTTTACTCCTTTGACTTGCTCTACCTCGAGCCCCGCGATCCCCATTACTGTTAACTGGTGAGCCAGTTACCACATTGATAGTGGTTGTTTCCTGTGTAGATTGCTCGGCAAGACCCCCCAGTATTACATCCGTCTGTTCCCGACCATCTACATCAATATTCTTTAATCTCTCGCTAAGCTTATCTACATCTCCATTCAATTTATCTAATTTACTATAAAGTGGTTTTAGTAATTCTTCTAACTTTTGTGCTACAAGGGTTACAATTTGTGTGGTTTGTAAATCCATTGTCAGCCCTTGTTCAGGGGGAATCTTTATGTGCTTCATCTATCATGTTCTGTGTCGGTCCTTTCTTGTTTTTGTTATTCCCAGTCTTCGCTCGACTCTTTTTGCAACCTATTTTCCTTTTTGGGGTCGGGGATCCGCTTGGCGAATGTAATCGTTGTGCATCGGTCTGTGTGTGTGGATCTGTACCTGGATTCCCTGAACCCTCTATTATCAATGAGGTGCCTTGATGTTTATTGCAGGGAACCTCCTGGGTGTTCTCATGTTGGGTTTTCCCGCTACCCCCACCCAACTATGTCTTTTTTCGTCATACCGGCACCTAACGAAAGGCGGCGTTCCGCCCTATCTATTTCAACATTAATCGCACTAACTGCGCGCACTAAGAATCAATAGTGGTACATGGGGGGGGGGGGTCAACTACAAGTTTTTGTATTTTACGCTTCGCCATTTTGGTTATCTGGTTTAGTGCAGACAACCTTATCCTAAGAATGTCCTCAAAGTGTTCACAAAGTGCAAGGTACTAAAAAATAAAGTGCTGAGTGCGTAAATTTTAGGAACTCTGAGTTGATAAAGGTGCACAACAGTTACAACCTTCAGAATAGTCTTTAAAAAACAGATCGAGTGGTTTTTAAAATACTGTGGTTTGGTAAAGTGCCAAGTGCAGTACAAAGGGTCAATTCCAACAAATGTAAGACCCTCGAGATAAAATTTAAAGAGAAAACATACTATGTAACACTAATCACCAAAGAAATATTCACTCTGAGTTTTGTGAATATACATACACTACCCCTAAATAGGATTAAGAACAAACGAAACCTATCTACTCCTACTACAGGTGCATACCATTTACAGAACCTCCTTATTTTAAAGTCAATGGGTTTCATACAGTATTTAAAAGCATGGTCCGTAAAGAAAAGGAAAACAAGCATTTGGAATGCAATAGGTCTCGCATTACTGAAAGTTTGAGCTATTGGCGTTGCAAATAATGTTTTTTATTTTTATTTTTTGTCAACAAATATCCCAGCAGTAACAACAATGGTTCTTTTTTTAAAAGTAAGCTAACAAAATCTCACTTACAGCAAAAACAAATGGAAACATGATCAGCTGCAGGCGTTCTCTTTATAATTGCATTAAGGATGCAGTACCTTATGTGGCTAATAGAGGTCCCTTTACAACTCTACTGGGACACCTAGTACTACAGTACTGCAATTCTTTCTTGCTTCATGGATTTTATTTTATTACTTATGCTACTGCTGGGATATTTCTTGACAATTTTTTTTAATTAAAAAAAAACATTATTTGCAACACAAATAGCTCACATTTTCAGTAATGCGCAACTTGTCTGGCTAAACACTAAACAGGTGCATTTGGTGACTGAGTAATCTGAGTGTACGAGATATTAGAAAATAACTAAATTGAGAGAATCAGGTGTAATATACAGTTTAATCGGCGAGTTCTGAGTGGTCTGTTTTTCTGTGCTGCGTAGCCAGAAGTCGGTCACTTTGTGAAAAGAGAAGTGAAGTTACCATATGGGAAAGGTGTCTTGATGATGTCAGACGTCTGGTAATGTACAAAAAGAATCTTGTATCAACTGTGCCGATGCCAAGAAATGCCCACAAGTGTATGAACAATGAAGAGCTCTAACACACCCGTCATAAAACAAGCACATCTCTGCCGGTATGTCACAGGACTGATGCGTGCCTTCATATTTCACACCAACATCATTGTATCCTTTGTGAGCATGTGTTTTGGTGAAGCAATTTCTTAAGTGTACGCATGCGCATGAACACGTAACACTGTAAATGATATGGAGCACAGCATAACTCGTTCACTACGTGACTCAGACCTCAGCAAAGAAATATCTGCTGATTTGTGAAGTAAAGAACAGGTGTGCCATGAAAGTTTTTGACTATGCAGTGGTGAGAACATGCTTCCGGGTCTCAATCCTTTCCCCTACTTCTTAGATTTTACCCCAGAGCTCCGGCACCACTGAAGGAGACACAGGGCGTTTACTTTCAAGTACCGCACTTCAAAAATATGCTATGCTCCCCTTTACGGGGCTAAAGGGGACATTCATTAACGCCTCTCAGTATAGCTCACCAATAGCTGCCACTGTTGCTGCTTTTCCATATCAAGCCCCGGACACCGAACTCTATATTATTTCTTTACGTTGTTTTTGGGCTGCCCCGGTAACGCATTAAGCACGCTCATTATTACAAACTCCCAGGGTTGTCAGAGCCTAACTGGCATTGCTTATGGAAGCCAAGCCAGTGATGAGCATCACAGTACCAATAATGACCTAGTTCAGAGCAAACACAAACAAGCTGCGAGACGCGCTCTGTGGTGGGGGAGGGGCATTGAAGCGAGGCGCGCGCTTGGGCGAGCGAGAGGAAAGCCAGATGGGGCCTCTGCTCGTGCGCGTAACCGCACACTGTATGCCACACAAAGCTGTGGTCGGACTTTTAAAAGCCCACTCACTAAATGTCTCGCCAGAGCAGCGCATGCGCTGGCTCAGGCGAGACCTAAAAAAGAGGTTAGTTACAATTTGCGGCACACCACCTTACTGTTCAGTTCTGTTTTCGAAGATTTAATTCAGCCAGGGTTCAGTACACAGTGTCAGATTAAGTTTTGGGGCAATATTCCACCTTTGGCCCCTGGAGCCCAAAGCCAAGGGGGGGGTGGCCCTGCCTCGTTCGGCCGCAGACGGGCCCGCTCTTGGCCCGGGCTTCGCCCACGCGCTGCAGGAGTGTGGCGGCCCTTTTCTGCACCTCCAGGCGCGGAGAACACACGTCGGCAGCCTTTCCTGCCGCAAGAACAGCTGGGACAGGTAGTCTCAGGCTCCCTCTGGCCCCCTGGGAGCGTCCCACGCTGCAGGAGTGTGGCGGCCCTTTTTTGCGCCTCCAGACGCGGAGAAAACACGTCGGCGGCCTTTCCTGCCGCAAGAACAGCTGGGACAGGTAGTCTCAGGCTCCCTCTGGCTCCCGGTGAGAGTCCCGAGATTGAGTGGTTTAAAAACGTCCAAGAAATTAGAACCACCATGTTCAATATCCGAACAGCCTTCGCCAATATAGTTCGCAAACTCGGATTTACATGGGAGATGTGGCCCATCACCATGTTAAAAATAACGAGCTTTGACAAAGTCAATCATTCCAGCTGTGGCAGATATATATATATATTTGCTATGCAATACGTAAAAACAGGCCAGCGTGAGTAACAAACTCTTCGAGTCTCAGTGTAAGCGACATCCCCACGGCAGCACGGCGGCCTTGTGGCCACAGGTGCGTCCTCGGCTTCCTCTACGCCATTTTAATTCTGTTATCCAGTAGGGGGGCGGAGCTTGCCTGGGGCCAAGATGGCCACATAGTTTGAGAGCTCCGTCGAGCCATCTAGCTATCCTACATTTATCCGTCACATGTGCTGACCACTTGAAAGATCACAAGTCGCCATTTGTTCCGGAGTGCGCCGAGAACATAACGCGCAAATTTGTACCCGCCTCGACCACCTACAAACATCGGAGCTGCAGACCGACGTGGAGGCTCAACACTGGGCCTCGTTGCCTGGAGCAGAGAAGCGAGCAGATAGCCGGCCGGTAGCGAGGGGTCGCCCCTCCCTCAAGAGAACCTGCAAGCAGAAAATATAAAAAATACCAACTGTGCCGGCGTCCGCAACACAGCGTTCCGTACCTGCTACCTCGAAGGTCTGAGGAAAGTGCCGGACTACTGCGGAGGTGCGGCTAGGCGACGTCAGGTAGCGAGCACTGCTGGAGCACCTGCCGCGGAGAGCCAAGCATCGCACTTCGCGGGGCTGAAGACTAGATGCTTACGGAGAGGCCCGGGTCCTGGTAGAGACCGTGTGCGTAGCGGGGCAAAGTGAGGTGTCGCGCCTGGCTGCGCGAGATACCGCCGGCTCGAGCTCCTCCCTTCTCCTCCGGCCCGTCTTGCAGCAACTCCTCGGCCTGAGAGAGCGCAGGAGGGCCGGGCGCGGCCATTTTGGGACCTACGCTGCTGCATGTACGAAAGCGATCCGCACTGCGAAACTGAGGTGAGGCGGACTATCTATACATAGATAACAGCGGATTGCTGCTGCTCAGATAACGCGGCCGGCGCCTGGCCCCTAACCAAAGACACTTTGCGCCACTGCGCCTTCGCTAAACGACTGTCTGGCTGCGTGAACTGTCCTTGGGGCTTTCACATTCTCTCATGAGCTGACAGCATATTCTTTACACTCCTCTTCCCCGGGCAGACGGTTTGCACGGGCGGACATTTTAGAAAGCCATCCAGTCCGGAACAGGGGATATTCTTTATAACCCACCCAACACAGAGGCGGACTTCGGGCATCCTCAGCCCAACATCTAAACCCAATCAGTGAGCCATTAGCGCATAATAAATAGCAGCGAATAAATGCCCACGCGACGGCAAACTACATTTGGCTGACATATTTATGCGACGCGGTGGGGAACTGGTGAACAATACGCCACTAGCTGAACTTGGAACTGGATACTAGCTGGAATATACGAGACGCTGCTGTTGGGACAGAAGTCACTAAGCCCCACTGCGTAACGGGAATTGCCTGACGCAGAGCGCGTCTGGAGTGGTGATAGCGCTTATACCAAACGGAAGAAGTATTGGGTGGCGTCCTCCCCCATAGGACTTCAACACGACGTTGTACCTACTGGTGGCCACAGTCACGACCACTTAGTGAAATCAGTGGCGGCAGATAGCTGTGAAGCATAGCGGTGTGACGTAGTGGCCTGGTTGGGTGCACGGGGACGCCACTGGTAGAGCAGCAGAAACTCGGCCGCAGTGACCATGGGAAAGGTTGATAAGACACAGCCAAAGCTCCACTTCGAACAGCGCAAATCTAGGCTCCGTGAGCAGGATCCTGAAGAGGGCCTGAATGCGCACGCAGAAGAACCAGATCCTTTGGAAGGAGATATCTGCTCCATGCTAGCTGCGATGCAAAAGAGCTTGCAAAAGAGCTTGTCAACTATTGACAGTAAGATTGACTCTCTGGCGCTACGCATGGACCGCTTGACAGAACGCATGGATAAGCAAGCAGAACGGCAAGACACGACGGAACTAAGGGTCACGGAAGTAGAGGAAGCCCAGACAGAATTAGACTCGGAGCAGAAGCAAACGGGAAAATTGCTGTCGACTTTACGGGATAAGGAGGAGGATTTAGAAGCCCGCTCCCGTAGAAGCAACATACAAATTACGGGCCTTCCGGAGTCCACCAATGTGGGCAATATGGAACTATTTGTGGAGAAGCTCCTGGTGACATTGCTGGGGCACGAAACATTCTCTATGATTTTTGTAGTAGAGCGTGCGCATCGCTCTTTGGGACCAAACCCCCCCCCCCCCCCTGGAGCAGCACCGAGGCCTATCATCGCTAAATTGTTAAACTACAGGGACAGAGATGCGGCGCTGAAAGCGGCCCGAGAGAAACAATCACTGCAATATGAGGGGTCTGTCATTTCACTTTATCCGGATTTTACGGTCCGTGGGCAGGAGGCGCGCAGACAATCCGCGCCGCTGAAGAAGCAATTACGTGAACAAAATCTGGACTACGCAATGTTGTATCCGGCAAGGTTGCGAGTCAACAGACGGGGGCACTCCCGCATTTTTACTGACCCTACAATCCTGCAGAAAGCCCTGAAGGAATGATCAAAGGACAGAGCCCACCATACTGCCTCGCCGATTCATGAGGGTGCTAATGGAAGCGGACTAGAGGAGCAGGACTGAATGCTGTTTTCATATCCTTGCCAGTTAAGATCTCGTCTGGTGAGGTGGCGGGAAATGTTATAATTGAGTGAACTCAGAGGAGCAGTTGGCGTAAACGTAGTGAGATGTGAATGGCTCTTAGCAGCTGAAAGGGTACTGTGCAGTTGCTTAGCGTTGTATAAATAATGGTTGCGACAGGTTGCGTAAAGATTGACCCGCATATTGAGATTGAAGTCATACCATGCTGCTGTAGCAAAGCTCGAGAACCAAATACAAGGGAACCCTACTCACTTGGAACCAGGGTACTTAAATTATCAAAAACAATGGCTCCTGTGGATTAATGGCAATTTAATTTTGATGTATAAATGCACAATGGCAATGTAATGGGTTAATGTGATGTCAAAAGAAGGAGTCGAACACACCTTGGATTTGTATTTCATGAACAATTATTTATATAGTTTTTGAAACAAAATACATACATGGTAATTAAATAATCATCTAACTTTAGTGAGTGGTGTCCCAGTGAAAAAATGGAACCTAAAACAATGGTGACATATGTGTAACATATATACAAGGTTTCTATACTTCATAAAGACGACCATCAGGAGGTATATATTATATGAACCGTGCTTTATACAATGATAAGTGCTGGTTTTTAATGTATAAAGCACGGTTCATATAATATATACCTCCTGATGGTCGTCTTTATGAAGTATAGGAAACCTTGTATATATGTTACACACATGTCACCATTGTTTTAGGTTCCATTTTTTCACTGGGACACCACTCACTAAAGTTAGATGATTATTTAATTACCATGTATGTATTTTATTTCAAAAACTATATAAATAATTGTTCATGAAATACAAATCCAAGGTGTGTTCGACTCCTTCTCTTTTTGACATCACATTAACCCATTACATTGCCATTGTGCATTTATACATCAAAATTAAATTGCCATTAGTCCACAGGAGCCATTGTTTTTGATAATTTAAGTACCCTTGCTCCAAGTGAGTAGGATTTCCCTTGTATTTGGTTCTCGACATTTAGAGCGATGGCTGCACCGCAAGGGAAATATCTTGTAACAGGATTTCCCACACACCCTATATAATCATAGGGTCTATTTGTAGCTCCCTGGGTTATGATGTCTGAAAGAGAAGCCCCCCTCCCTATACACCGATGAGTACATTGCAAAAATAATTAGTGGACCATCCCTGTTCTCTAACCAACCTAGCAGTATTGTGAGCCCACGACAGCAATTGCTTGAAAAATTGGAGAAAGCGCATGTCAGGACCGAACTTCATGCTCGGATGCTGACTGAGTATTTGAAGGCAGGAATTATCCCGCAAGGGTTACAGGTCAGAAACGTCCCAGGCATATTCAGAGAGGATCCAAAATTCAAAGGGGGTTTCAGCCATATTTCCACAACCTGCTCACGCCACTGGATGGTGTTAGGTGTGGAAACGGCTATAGAACACGCAAAAGCGGAACTCAAAGAAATTGAATAATTAGAGAAAGAACTACTTGGAGGTGACGGAGTAGCAGAGGCTAAAATACTCTTGGACAAACTTAACAAAACAATAGATGATTTCAACTCCTTTGAGTTGAAGAAAAAGGCAGATAAAGTGATGAAAGATATAAAGAACTTCTCAAAAGAAAAGGCTTATCCCTATCTGAGAGAAGACTATTACAGTACTATAGGTACACAAAACAGACAAAACACGTGGGGCAGATTTAGAAGGAATCAGCCAATCACTTTCTCGGTGTCTTCAGGTGGTTCAGACGACTCGGACGCTCAACCAGGACCAAGTCGGCCCGACAATCACCCAGGTCAGCCTTTTTTAGATCAGGGCGGAAGAGAAAAGCCAAAACATGGTATCAATATTCAGGAGAAAGGCAAACACGGAACAAACATTATCAATGGGGCCCCCAGCCATATTAGATCATGAGGGCACCAATACAGAGACCATCCCTATCTTCAATTTATCACAGCATGTGTTATCCTCAGCAGAAATTTCTTTACTAAGTAAGGGACTATCATTTGTGATAACAGAGCGCACCAATTTTTTCAATCTTAAGACAGAACTATACCAGTTTTTCCGCAAGATACGTCTAAAACTGTTCTTTATGGACAGGAATGACATAGTACCAGATTCTGTCACAGGACTCAGACCACCCTCTACTTTCTACCCTACTAATGCCATGATGCCGCCAGAACTCATAACATATGAAAAATTAGTTCTCGCAGGAGTAGACAACTTTAAAAACAATAGTCGATACATACCATACAATATCAGCCTAGAAGAAGGAAAAGCCCTGGAGGGGCTCAAAAATGACAAGTCTATCATACCAAAACCAGCAGACAAAGGGGGTGGAATTGTTGTCCAAGCCCGGAAAGATTATGACACAGATCAGAAAACAGATAGGTGAAGTCAAACACTACAAGAAATTAGATACTAACCCACTAGCGGACCTCAGAGAAAAGATTTTGAGGATAACCACGGAAGGAAAAGCCCAAGGTTTTATAAGCAAGAAGGAACTTGAATTTCTTAATGCGGAAAACCCGAGAACCCCAGTCCTATACACCATCCCTAAGATTCATAAAAGCACCACAAATCCTCCTGGACGCCCGATACTATCGGGTTGTGGTTCCATCTTAGAATCGATTGGTAAATATATAGATTTCTTTATCAAGGAATTTGTCCCCTTACAGGAAACATACTTAAGAGACTCCATGTACATGATCAACCTAGTTGAGAACAAGCCATATAACATTGAGACAGATTGGCTAGCCACTCTCGATATTTCATCTCTCTACACCAACATACCACAAAATGACAGTATTCAGGTGATAAAAAAAATCTATTAGATACCAGACCAAGACAGACCTTAGTACCAACTACATTTATCATTTCTCTTCTACAAATTGCCCTGAGATCTAACTATTTTGTATCAGAAGGTAGCTACTATCAGCAATGCTCTGGAACCAGCATGGGAGCAATTTTTGCGCCGAATCTGGCGAACATCTACATGGACCATGTAGAACAAAAATTTGCCCTCAATGCCATGAATACGTACCGCTCCAACATTAAATGTTGGAAGCGGTACATAGATGACATTTTTCTCATTTGGTCAGGTAGTGAGTCTGATTTCAATGACTTTGTAACATATTTGAACAATATTAAAAAACACCTCACTTTCACCTCTACCATTGATAAATCTAGTATAACTTTCCTAGATTTAAATATACAACATGAAAATGGTGTTTTATACACCTCCCTCCACAGGAAACCAACAGAAAGGAACACACTACTTTCCTACAAAAGCTACCACCCACGGGCACTAAGAGACGGTCTACCGTTCGGTCAATTTCTGCGCTTGCGCAGAAATTGTACGAAAAAGGAAGACTACATGAAAGAGGCAGAAACTCTTAAAGCCAAATTAGTGGCGAGAGGCTACCCGAACAGGCTAGTTAGGTCACTAAAACGCGCCTGGTTCTATCCAAGAGAAGAACTGCTAGTCACTAAAGAAAAGACCACAGTTGACAGACTTATTTGCGTGACTACGTTTGGTGTACATACCAATCAAGTCCGCAAATTAAAAACAAAGAACTGGCATATCATAAAGAACTTAGATTCTACAATCGAAGTGCCTATGTTCGCCTTCAAGCGCGGCAAGAACGTGAAAGACCACCTAATCCGGTCATCCACGGAAAGCCCATTACAAACAACCAGATCATTGCTGTCTACCTGGGGCCTGCCAGAGGTTAAAGGGCATTTCAAATGCAGCAACTGTATATCATGCGCTTTTACTTTCAACACCAAAACATTCGAACATGCGAATGTTAAACACACACTGGAATTTTTTGCAAACTGCAACACAAGGAATGTCGTGTATTGCATAACATGTCCCTGTAAATTGCCCTACATTGGACAGACACAACAACCCATAAAAGACAGAATAGGGCAACACCGCAGCCCCATTAGACATTCTGTAGCCAACGCCCCCCTAGTGAGCCATTTTACCGAGAAAAACCACACGGCAGATGATATTAGATGGCAAGTCATAGACAAAGCCTCTATTCCAGAAAGAGGAGGAGACCACACACAGATTCTCCAACGACTAGAATGTCGTTGGATAGAACGAACCAATTCGATAGCCCAAGGGTGTAAGAAAGTGGCTCTGTATATACTGAACCAAAGTAAGGTTCAGTGTGCACAGAGTCCACAGTCCCCAGAGGTTTGGCAGAGGCTAAAGTTAGATATAACCTTACTCTCTAAAGTGGTAGCTTGGTCGAGCAGTAAGGCAGTATCAGAGGACAGTGTAAAGCATTTGTTGTACACACTCAGTCAGCAAATGGTCTCACACACAAGAACTGAACTCTAGGCCAATTGTTTTGTATATAAAAATATATAGTTGTTTTATTTTAGAACCAACAATAGGTATCAAAATACTTTCTCAGAATAAAATGCTGTAGTTGTATACTTTCAATTTACAATAGACTTGCAAAGGCAATTGTTACAGTTGTTGCAATAGGCAACACAATTTCAACACAATGTTAACATTGAGCTCAATGGAGAATTTTAAGTAAATGCGATATAAATTACTTTACGTATGATTTTCTTACTCAGGGCTGGATCCTGGATTCAGCCCTGGTGCATTTCCTGTAAACAGTTGAAAGAATTCGTTTTTGTTGCACAGGCGATTTTTAGGGAATATTTGTAAGTTTCAAAAATCGACACTTAGAAGAATTTTTGGAGAAAACCAGGCAATGTTATCCTATGGAGGAAAATCAGGTTATCGGTAAGTACAGTTGTAATTGCTTTTTAGGGTCAGTGCTGGGCACCAAGATCCAGCACTGGGATCTCTCCTGATAACAGGTGAGTAATTTCGTTTTTGATATTCGGACGATTTTTAGTGAATATTTCAAGATTTCAAAAGTTGACACTTAGAAACTTTTTCGAACAGTCCATTGACTTTTACTGTAATATGCAGGTAGGTAATTATCGCGTTACTTTTCTAACCTCAGGACTGGGTCCTAGATTCAGTCCTGGGACATTTCCTGCAAACAGGTGAGTAAAGTCGTTTTGGTTAAACACACAATTTTTAAGCAATATTTTTAGTTTTTGAAACTCCACACTTAGTCGTTTTTTCAGAGAAAAACACCCAATGTTATCCTAAGGAGGGAAAACAAGTTATCAGTTTGCAGGTAAGTTTTTGACTGTGGGAGTCCAGGTTCTGGGGTTAGACTCGGGGGTCCCCCAGGGTCAGTGATGCACTCTTGTTGCACCCACAGCGGCACTATGGCGGCCGGATGCAGAGTGTTGAGGCCCCAATGTTATCCTATGGGGGATAGGGAGCCTTCGGTTGGTGGCTGCTGGCTAGCAGGCCACTGGGTTGTGGGAGCAAAGCTCCTGGATGTAGACTTGGCACAAAGGGGGAAGCAAGTGAGCACCAAAAGCACACCGACAGCGGCACTCGGGCGGCTGGGTGCAGAGGGCTATTATGGCGTCGGGTTCCCTGTTGAAGTCTATGGCGATTCTCCGGACTGGACAAACACTGCAGGCTTGGAAACGAGAGTCTCCTGGGATCTACCAACACTTCGAGGGGTAAGTTGAGATGGCTTGGCTTAGGTAGGCACCCTGGGTTTGGGCACACAAGGCCGTGGGGCGCAGGGGTGCCTTTTAGTGTCGGATTTTTCTTACCTGCTCTGGTCGCGGTAGGGGGGACCCTCTGGACTGAGGCTGCAGGCTTCGTCTGGAGGTTTGAGGCAGGTCAGGAGTCGCCGGATTCCAGGTCAGGATCGCCGGGGAGACCTCTTGGTGTTTTTTTTTTTTTTTTTTTTACTCGAGCTCGGGCCGGGTTCGGTGGGTGCAGAGTGGGCTGGATTCGCGATCCCGGGCTGGTGCCAGGGGTGCTGGTTTTGAACAAATCCGGTGTTCACGGGAGAAGCAGGCGGTTCAAGTGAAGGCAGGCAGGTCCTCCGGGGTTTGTGAGGTTGCTGGCTGCAGGGCACACCGGGATTTCGTAGAAAGCAGGTTCGAGGGGAGACAGGCCGGTAGGGCTGGGGCCAAGTCAGTTGTTGTCTTCCTCTTGTTAGCAGGCTGCACGGCTGTTTGGTCCTTGTTCTTCTTTTCTTGTTGTTGTTGCTGGATCTGAGGAAGGAAGGTTCAGGGTGCCCCTAAATACTAAATTTAGGAGCGTTGCAGGTAGGGCAAGGGCAGGGACCAGTGGGTCCCTGTCCTGGGGTGAGTACACCCCCTATCCTGCCACTCTCCAGTGGGAGGGGGGCAGGAGCCTAGCTCGGATTGGGTAGGGCTCCCCATTCTCAAAATGGCGAGAGCCCGGAGTTGTGCTTTACCTCGCCTCTCCCACCTGAGGGGTGGGGTTGGCAGAGGCTGGCACACCCCCTTCCCTTCCTTTGTTTTTCCCGCCTGTCTTCCCGCCAAAGTGGGGGTCAGAACCGGTGGGGGCCAGTATGCTGAGTACAGCAAGTGGCCTGGAGAAGCTCACAAAGGCGGCATGCCTTTGAAGCTCCCCCTGCCCATCCTGGGGGAGGAGACCTAGCACCTCGTCCCAGGATGTGCATTGTTGCAGGCCCAGGAGAGCGGATGGCTCTCTACCCAGGGGTCCAGCAACATGTCTGCTGTGTGGCAGCCTAGGCAGCCTCTCAGTCAGGACACTGGTAGTTGGTTAGGTTTATGGGGGCATCTCTAAGATGCCCTCTGTAGTGCATTTTACATTAAATCCCACACTGGCATCAGTGTGGGTTTAATGTGCTGAGAAGTTTGATACCAAACTTCTCAGTCTTCAGTGTAGCCATTATGGTGCTGCGGAGTTCGTAATGACAACCTCCCAGCACCATATACTCTTAATGGCATCACTGCACACAGTGCCCAGGAATGGCCCTGGGTACTGTAGGGGCACAGGGCTCATGCACCTGTGCCCACACCACTGGAATAGTGCACCCAGCTAGAGGGGTGACTGAGGTATGCCAGGGCAGTGTGTGTGGGCATGGCACACAGGGATGTGTGCCATGTCGACTCTCTGTTTAGTTCTGCACCAAGACACTCAGCCTGCAAAGGCAGGGTGTGTGCGTCAGGGTACAGGGACTATAAGGGTGGCACAATAAGTGCTGCAGCCCTTGGGGGCCTTCTCTGGTCACAGTGCCCTGGGTACCTAGGGTACCATTTACCAGGGGCTTACCTGTGGCCAGAGATGCCAATTGGGTTTAGGCTTTAGTACAGTTTTTAGGGAAGGAACACAGGCCCTGGGTACCTGATTGGCAGGGACCCAGGGCACACCAAGGAAAAGTGCATCAGTTATCAGGCAAAAAGTGGGGGGGTTACTGCAACAGAAACCCACTTTCCTACAAAGGGTTAAACTCCGCAGAAGAGTGGCGTGGATTTGTCACCACATTAAGTAACTGACACATTAATGTGTACGTGTCCACCCATTAAGTACCTTGCCATTAAATTTTTTTTTTTTATTTTGTTTAAAAATGCTATGCCAAATATGACCACTTGTACAGCAATCACAATTGTGATCGTATAGTACAGCACACGTCCATATGCGGCGGTATACAGATTCATATCAATAGATTATATCTGCCATATATATAGCATATAACGGCATAATCGTGCACTAGAACGGAAATGAAACGCGCAGGTCAAGAATAATGTGTTAACATTTGTCAACACCTACAGAGTCTGTACTAATATATTAAATATATTATGTATCCATCAAAGTGTAAGAACACGTAAGGGTCTAGATTGCAAGTCTGCATCATTTATTATACCAATGTATCATATTCTGTATTAATTGTATAATGTGTCCATCAAGGTGTGTGAACACGTAATGGTCCAGATTGTGCATCATGTATTGTTCCAATGTTATTTATTCTAAACTAAGTGCACAATGTGTCAATCCAGATATGTGAACACGTAAGGGACAAGAATGAAAGTCTGCATCATTTACTGATGCAACCACACGCACGGATACACCTTTAATACACGCATCATTCACGGACGCAACTACACGCACACATACATCTTTTGTATATCCTACAGCCGCCCGGAGATCACTAACTAAATCTAACATTCCCCTCTGCAATGCAACACTTTGATGAAATAACACACGCCCTCACAAGCGGAAATCGCTAAGAGAGAGAAATACAGACACTTTATTTTTTTTTATTTTTTCGGATGCCACACTACCGCCGGTCTGTTGTCCGTTTCCATTGTAGACGACAGAGCAGCTGATTACATTTACAGCTGCCACTCTACAGTCTGGTCTGTCCACATCGTCATTCCGCTTTTGGCGGGAACAGAGCCGTTATATACTCACAGGCTCAGTGTCATTGAACCCAGCAGACAGACTGACGCTGTTCTGTTTCGAAGCTGTCCAGATGCAGGCACCAATAGATTGATTTTTCAATAAGGTAAGAAGCATTAGGTACAGATTGGCTTGCTATTGACGCACCGAGCACCATTGATTAAGATCTGGCATGCCCAGCTTCTAATTTACAAAATGCTTTCACTTGGTTGTAGACCCCCCCCCCACTAGATGGAAGTAACCTTTACTATTTGCGAGACTGAGAACCGCCCACCGTGCCTAATTGAACTATCGTATGTCACTATACAAACAAGGAGCCTGCACCTTCAACGCGCAGAAACACCCATTTGGGTAAGCCTGTGAGATTATTAATAGACTTCCAAAGCGTATTTACGCTGTGACATTACTTGTAAACACGGGTTCCAAACATATAAATGCTCCCTTTTCTCTATAGAGTACACGCCAGGATTGTACACTCATCGTGCCTTCCTAAACCTTGTACGTGGAATTTTCCCGTTGTGCCATTCTGAATCTTGCCATGCGAGTATTACTTTTTTCACTACACTCACGGTGCCACTCCTTCCACACAAGGCTGCGCAGACTATCCTTCAGGTACTATACAGACTGCTCTCTCCATTTACAAGCATAGGTGCTTCATCACAGCCACATACTGACATTATCCCTCCTCTTCTTGTAGGTGTCCCTACATTCCTAGGTCCTGAGGAGACCCTACATTGCACACAGGGTCGAAACGCCGTCGACTGTTTTCAAAAGCGAACCATTAAAAACCAGCACTTATCATTGTATAAAGCACGGTTCATATAATATATATACCTCCTGATGGTCGTCTTTATGAAGTATAGGAAACCTTGTATATATGTTACACATATGTCACCATTGTTTTAGGTTCCATTTTTTCACTGGGACATCACTCACTAAAGTTAGATGATTTTTTTAATTACCATGTATGTATTTTGTTTCAAAAACTATATAAATAATTGTTCATGAAATACAAATCCAAGGTGTGTTCGACTCCTTCTCTTTTTGACATCACATTAACCCATTACATTGCCATTGTGCATTTAAACATCAAAATTAAATTGCCATTAGTCCACAGGAGCCATTGTTTTTGATAATAATAGCTGTAGCAAAGCTGGCATGAAGCACACTATAAGCAGGATGGCGAACGGACTAGGAGACATACTTGGTGCGTGCAAGAGAGCACAGGGCTCAGGCAACATCTGCCCGCAAGTGTGACCCACAAACTGGAACTTTTTTGTTTGCATTTGTTGTTTGATATAATTGTTTATGATTATTTTGTTGAAGTAAAGGGTTTGTTAGGGGTTTTCCTCCAGCGCAGAGTTGGGGTATGCATGGCGTGGGAGGGGGGGTGGGGGGAGGGGTGTGGGGCTCAGAGACACGCTAAAAGTTATACCTCAGTCACAGAAGTAACAGTCCAGTTCTTGAATAGATCACCCCATTACATGACAGCGCGAGACGACACCCAGACACTAGCATTGCATGAACACTGGCACTTCTCTTTATCACTTGGGGCTGATGCCAACTAGTAAGATTAACACCTTGACCTGGAATGTTAGAGGCCTGAATGATAATAGAAAGCTGAGGAAGATTCTGGACTACCTCACTAGACATAATATTGATATTGCGCTATTGCAGGAGTCGCACTTGCCAATCAACAGTAGAATGCTTACTTGCAGGGGGCTGATGGCTAATGTCCACGTAGCGGGATTCTCGTCTCATGCCCGAGGCGTGATTACCTGGGTTAACTCGAAGACAGGGCTATGATTGGAGCCATTAGAATCAGACTCAGAGGGGAGATATGTTATCTCAAGATGCTGCGGGAAAGGGCTGGATTTGATCGTAGTCAATATATATGGTCCGAATTATGATAACCCCAAGTTCTATGAAATGATAATGGAAAAGATGAGGAGCTATGGGAATGCCTTCCAGTTATGGGGCAGGGATTTTAGTTGCGTATTAGATCCGCATTTGGATAGGTCGGGAGGCCTGGACAGGCGTCTCACAGCAACTGCCCGAGTAATCATTGGGGCGATGATGCAGTGAGACTTACGCGATGTCTGGAGAACGAGATCTCTTGATAAGGGGGGGATATACTCACTACTCTTCCTATCACAACCTACACACTAGAATTGACTACTGGCTGGCTGCAGCGGGCTTGTATGCACAGGTCCTAGACTGCGTAGTGCTTCCGCGCACCTTCTCTGACCATTCTCCAGTGCTGTTGGTCTTGGAGACTCCAAGTAAACATGTCCCGCCTTTTACTTGGCGCTTCCCCCCTACTCCTTATTAGACCCAGTTTTTAAATCTGAAATCTATGAAGCGATAGAAACTTTCTTTGAGCACAATATAGGGTCGGTTCATTCCTTCTCAGTGGTTTGGGAAACTTTCAAAGTCTACATTAGGGGCATTACTATGACCAAACACTCCGGCGTCCTTCGGGCGCTGAGAAAA
Source organism: Calotriton arnoldi (assembly GCA_963921515.1). Classification (NCBI taxonomy): domain Eukaryota; kingdom Metazoa; phylum Chordata; class Amphibia; order Caudata; family Salamandridae; genus Calotriton; species Calotriton arnoldi. The sequence goes on along the minus strand of CAWUFW010001719.1, from coordinate 2,478,227 downwards.
CGACTCACAGACCTAGAAGGTAAACGAACGGCGCTGGAATGTAGGTTTCTCTCAGACGCTGATGAAAAATTGCAGGAGTAATTCCAAGAGATGCTAAAAGAGTACCATGAAACAGCAGACTCAGAACTGAAACACTTAGGCAAATACGCGACGGCCCGCACGTATGGAGAGGGCGAGCGTCCAGGCTCGATTCTGGCTTCTCTGTTAAAAAAACACATAGGGAGACAGCGGGGTGGCAGTAATTAATGATGAGTTAGGAGAACCTATCACGGATCTAACAGCAATTGCAAACAGATTTCGACAATACCATACTACACTATATGCCTCTAGAACAGAGGGACTTGACACAGAGATTTTAGATTACTTAGCGCACATCAAACTTCCTTGGCTGACGAACACGCAGCGGGAATATCTTTTGCGCCCACTAGAACAAGAGGAGATAATAGCAGCGCTGTCGGGGATGAGGGCTGGCAGTGCTCCAGGCGTGGACGGATTAACGGTATCCTTTTATAAGGAATTTAAAGACTTACTTATTCCACACTTGAGCACTTTGTTCGAAGAGATTAGCGGAATCGGTCAGATGCCACCATCTATGAGGGAGGCACTAATTGTAGCCATACTGAAGCCAGATAAATCCCCAACAGAGTGTGTGTCGTATTGCCCATTGTCGCTGCTGAATGTTGACACAAAATTGTATCGAGAAAGTAGTTGCAACAACTTTCTCGATCTGTATATGTGGTTAGTCAGCAGGGCCATGTAGCCAGAAATGAGCGTGCGTGCTTTGCGCGACCCTTTAGTACAGGTTAAGGGCCGGAGCGCCTAATTTACCCCCCCCCCATGTGATATGGCAGTGTAAGTATATCCCATCGGACCCGGGCATGTTTCCCGGCCCAAGCCAGCCTGAGTAGCAGGGATGTGAGCGTTCGAAAGAAAGAGCTAGGGAGGACCATCGGGATGTTAGCAAATAGGAACAAGAACCGGGGCAGCACAACCATCTTCATGATGGAGACCCTGCCAAGTAATGATAAAGGTAAACGGATCCAACGTTCTACGTCATCTTCTAGTTTGCTAACTGCAACCCCATAGTTGTCTCTGAATACCACCTCCGAATCCGTGTGAACCTTGATCCCCAAATAACGCACCGATTCTGTCGTCCATTGCAGGGGGAATTCAGGGGCAAGTTGAATGGTGTTGGGGGTGAGTGGGAATATGATCGATTTGGTCCAATTGACCTTCAGGCCAGACATTGCGCCAAACTTGACAACTTCGTGCAATACGGGGGACAAGTTCTGTTCAGGGTCCCTGATATAAAGCAGCATGACGTCCGCATATGTGGATATGACCAGCTCGTACCCCGGGAAACGTATACCCCTATGTCTGTGGTACTCCCGCAGGCCAGAGGCTCCACTACCAGTGCATAGAGTATAGGGGAGAGCGGGCATCCCTGCCGCGTGCCTCTAGTGATGCGTATTGTGTCCGTGACCATGTTGCCAATCTTTATTCTGGCAGTTGGGTTATTATAAAGGACGCCTACCATTTGTAGAAAGACGCCCCCCAGCCCCAATCTAGCCAATATGTGGTTCATGAAAGTCCATTCGATCGAATGCCTTCTCCATATCAAGAAACGCGGCGATTGCTTGCACATCTTGCCTGGTATGTTGAATTGCGCCGAAAACTGTTCTTAAATTGTACGTCAAATTTCTACTATGAACAAATCCAGCTTGCTCCGGGGCCGCAAGCAGCGGAACTAGAGGGGTCAGGCAGTTCGCCAGTATTTTAGCATCACCGCCTTAGACACAGTCCTAGTTGCAATTAACTATCCAGCAGTGGGAGACAAAAGGAGAACACTGAGTTCACTCCTCTGCATGGCCCACAGCAGGGCTCAAAATGTAATGAAAATGCATACGGCCTCTCGGAATAAAAAGTGGAGGCTTGCCAAGGAGGGAAAGGGATTACCCCGCCAAAGTTTGGAAATGCCACAAACCTTTGAGGGCGCAGTAGTAACACTAAAGGCAAGTCAGGCAGGCACACAGTGAGTCAGGGAAAGAGCCAGCAGGCGGCAATACAGGACTACTTTATTCATTAAGAGAGGAAAGGTGCTTACCAGTTAGAGACTGCTCAAGGGGAGCAATAACAATCCGCCATGGAACATCTAATTTGGAATTCGCTCAGTGACAGTGCGATCGCAAAAGAAATAACATGGGATGGTCTTAATTCTTGCTGAAGACGCCATTGAGGCAAGAATTTTGGCCTGTAGAATCAGTGGGGCCCCGGGCCTAATCGCCTGCCTGCAGCACTATTAACAAGCATTGGCATAGCCAACAGGTCTCACCTTTGGGACATTAGAAGTTTAGCCATGCAGCACATTATCCTGGGTGGTACGACATCTACTGTTATTTCACGAGAAGTATGCTAAAATGACCACACTTAACCAACACACTGAATAAAATAAGTAATTTCCAGGCAAGCACATTAGTGCTCCATATAGGGGTATAAGCGTTGCAATACAATAGTTAAGATAAGAAATAATGATGGTGCATGAGAATTCGACTCTCTCCCACACCTTCTCGCCATGTACAAGTACAGCCACAAGCCGGTCACAAAATAGTTGAATAGAACATAACTCCTAACTTCACAGGCAATATCAAATTTCTTCCCACAACGGCCACAATATGAAACACACACTTTACCACCCATGCAGAAGAGTGTGACAGCTTACGGGCCCACTCAGAAAGCATTTGAGGTCTTATTAATTGTAAAAATGAACTACTGAAAATAGTATAACATAATACCTTAAGCGGTATGTTGTACAGCAAGAAATACTAATGAGCCCTTGCCAGAGAAGCTCGGGTCCGGACTCTTACAACCATTTTTTAGCAAAGCTGAAGGCCCTCCAGTTCTCCCTCAGGCCATGCTCCTGACTAGTGCACATCTTAATCTCTCCATGTTATCTATGTCAGTAATTCATTGGTATTGTCATTGCGTTTATATAGCACTTACTACCCTTGACGAGGAAAGGTGCACAAAGGACCATGGAGGAAGGTATACGGCCTGAAAGACCTCCAATGTTGTTTGAAGGTCCTGGGGTGAGGTCAGGTTGTTGAGGACAGTAGGAGAACATTTTCAAACAAAAAGCAAAGCAAACATATGCAACAATCGTTAAGTTCTCTTTTCCCCAGGGAACTGCGCAGGCTAGGATTGACCAGCCGAGATGAGACAAGCTGAGGGTGGAACAAAAATAAACAGAACGTGAAAAGTAAAATGACCACAGAACTGGAGCCCTCGGCACCGAGGAAACCGGACAGGAAGGAATTTTTCAGAATTGAAAGTTGGAGTTAAATAAACAGAAAGGGAGGAGTAAGAACAAAACAAAGGCAGAGGGAGGAAGCATAAAACATACCAGAAGAACGAAAGGCCCGTGCAGCGAGTAAACAGGAGCCGAAGGTGGACAAAGAGAGGGGGCGGGAGCAAAGGCAACATGGACAACGGTAGTGCTCCGAGCAAATCAGATATCCATAAAGGAAACAAGAGCGGCAGCGGGCAAGCGAGAAACGGTGCAGGACCATTCAATGCAGAAAGGGAAAAAAAAAAAAAAAAGAAAAAAAAAAGTGCGACAAAGGATAATTAAATCCGACAGTAAGGGCACATGTTTTCACTTTCATGTCCCCACAAAAGTCAAAGGCAGAACAAAGGGCAGCGTTTCACCAATAAAAAGAGAGCTATTTAGAAAAGCACACGAAGCAACAAATGGAAAGTGGTGGGTGTGGCCTTAGCCCTCAGAGGGATTACAAGTCACAGAGCAGCACATTTGCGCTGCATCTATGCTTGACCTAAGAAGGTCCTCAAGCTTCTCCTATTCGACATACATCTTGGTTAATTCACCCTTGACCAGACTGAAGTACTTTCTCCACTGCGCCCTGATCTGACTTCGTGTAACTGTTGATTTCCTCTGCCCAACTGTTGTAACTGTCTCTTGTGGTAACGTTTGTACGTATCCATTGATGCAGCCCTGCCAAGTATCACGCATCATGCATTAGACTAACGCATTTCAGCGTGGTGGTCCGCATCACCGCACTGAAATGCATTGTCACGCATATAGCGCCTTATCAGCTTTTAAGCCGGAGCGCTGCTTAAGTACCTGGCAGAGAGTGACAACTTGGTATTATCACTCAGGCAGTGCGCGTTGTAACAGACTTGGGGCCTGGCTCAGGCAGTTTGCTCTGGTCAGGGCTGGGGGGAGAGGTAGAGGAGAGGGGTTGGATGGAGCAGGCACCGGGTCGTCATCCTCATGACAGGAAATTCTCTTAGCATCCTAACACTCAACGTACGAGGGCTCAATAACCCGATAAAAAGGAGAGCGATACTTAATTTTCTTGAGGCCTCCCGGGCAGACATATGCCTACTGCAGGAAACCCACCTCTCACAAGGGGACTGTCACAGATTGAAATAGAGGGCCTTCCCGCAGCAATTCTTTTCGTCCGGTCCTTTTAAGTCGGCGGGAGTGGCAATCCTGGAGGCCAGATCCTTCCGCGGGGTGGTAGAACAAAAGACAGAAGAAATAAGGGGGCGGCTATTGATCTAAGGGTTCTCCATCGCGGGACGGTCCCTTGCGATAGGCACAATCTATGCTCCAAACGAGAGACAAGAAGGGTTCCTCCATGGGGCACTGGAGAGAGCGCCGGGTTCAGGGGACCGGCTGGTTCTACTTGGAGGGGACCTAAACCTGGTATTTGATAATGCGAGTGACAGGTCAGGTCAGCGCAGAGGTACGGCCAGTCCGGGGCGTTGTCTATGGAGGGCCTAGCGCGACTAGGGCGGATGGGGGTGGTGGACTTGTGGAGGGCTAAGCATCCACAGTCCAAGGAATACTCGTACTACCCTAATGCCCATAAAACGTATGCCAGGTTGGATTATTTCCTGGGTACCAAGGAAGTTCTCCCTCTCACACAAGACATGGACATACACACTGCGGCGCTGTCCGACCACAGAGCGGTCACTCTTTCGCTTTCTCTCCCCCCACTGGCTCACCCACTCAGGTCTTGGAGGCTGCAGGATACCATGCTACTTCGTAAGGCGGTCAAGGACCAAAACCAGCATGCACTGGAAGATTATCTCTCACATAATGATACACCTGAAATTTCGTTAGCGATATTATGGGGTGCACTCAAGTCTGTCATTAGAGGGGAATTTATTGCTCTTTCCGCAGCAGACAATAAGATGCGCAGGGAAAAAAGGGAGGCCCTCATTGGACAAACAAGGGAACTTGAACGCATACACCAGCGCACGGGAGCGCCACGGGTGTGGCGCCAGCTATCCAACATGCGCGCACAACTAGCAGCTATAGATACTGACAGGGCAGAATACTCAGCCTCCGCCTACGACACTCCTATTATATTGGGGGAGACAAGTGCGGCAGGCGTCTGGCTAACGCCCTTCGGGCTAAGCATCAAGAACAGGGTATCACCGAGATTTATTCCTCCGCAGGGAACCTGGTCACTGACAGTTCAGAGATAGCGCAAGCTTTCAAGGATTTTTATGAGCAGCTGTATGACTCCCAATGCCTGGACAGTGAGGCAGGATCCCGATATCTGGCGGGGGCCAATACCTCGACTCTTACTCCAGAACAGGCAGAGTCCCTCGATGAGGATATACGCATCGAGGTGGTTATCTCGGCGATAGCGCGCCTCAAACCTGCGAAGTCACCGGGCCCAGACGGGATCTCGGCGGCTTTTTATAAAGTCTTCTGCCCCACTCTTGCCCTGGTTCTCACAAAACTGTATAATTCCTTTTCGGCTCCGGGGGCGATCCTTGCTGACATGCTCCAAGCCTCTATAATAGTTCTCCCTAAGCCTGGCAAGGATGTAAAGCGTTGCAGTTCATACCGGCCGATCTCCCTCTTAAACATCGACCTTAAACTCTACACTAGTATCATAGCCCACAGAATTAACGAATGCCTTCCCTACCTGGTGGACCCAGACCAAGCAGGCTTCATGCCCCATAGACAGGCCAGCGATAATACAAAGAGAGCCTTGCACATTATCGATTAGGCGAATAGGTTTCAGGGGGAATATATGCTCCTAGCAGTTGACGCCGAGAAGGCGTTCGACCGAGTTCACTGGCCGTACCTTGATCAGGTACTGACACATTTTGGGTTCCGAGACACATGCAGAACCCGCATCCTAAATTGCTACCTAGCCCCTTCCGCGTCGGTCCGGATTAATGGCTTTACATCATCCCCCTTCTCCATACACAGAGGCACCCGCCAGGGTTGCCCGCTTTCGCCCTTGTTATTCGCGCTGTATATGGAGCCCATGGCCCAGAGGATCAGAGATCACTCGGACATTGCCGGCGTCCCGTTCGGTGGAGACAGGCACTCCATAAGTCTCTATGCGGACAACGTCCTGGCATCCCTGGCGGACCCGATGGCTTCTCTGCCGGCCTTTATGGGGTAGCTGAAAGCCTTCGGGCGGTCTCGGGGTTTCAAATCAACGTCAGTAAATCCCAGGCGCTCAACCTCTCGTTGCCCCGGGGCCCAGTGGACCTCCTCACGGCACAATTTCCGGTGCAGTGGGCATCAGAGTCTATTCCGTATCTGGGGGTACAATTGGCCAGCACAATCCCAACGACAAAAGAAAGCAATTACAAGGCGCTACTCAACAGATACGAAACGACCTGGGGAGGTGGAAGCACCTTCGAATTTCTTGGTTGGGGCGGATAGCGGACTGTAAGATGACAGCCCTCCCTAAGATACTATATCTCTTTCAAACTATGCCCCTCTTTCCCCCGCAAGGTATGATTGCCAAACTTCAATCAGAACTCACGCAGTTCATTTGGCAGGGACGGAAACCGCATTTGAAGCGCACCCTGAGCTATCTTTCCCCGGAGGCTGGAGGGCTGGGAATCCCGGATTTGCATCTCTACTTCAAGGGGGCACAGCTGCGCTATCTGGTGGAGTGGAGCCGCTCGGAGTCTGAGAAGCACTGGCTCTTCCAGGACAGGGCGGTGGCGGGTACGGCTCTCTGGAAGATTCCATTTCTTCCCAAAGCAAATAGGCCGCGAAGCCTGTACCTGTCCTCAATCACCCGCACGACGATGTCAGTTTGGGATAGTGTTAGCACCAGAAAGGGTCGGACTACGTACCCGTCCCCGCTATCTCCCCTGTTCGAGAATCCGGACTTCACCCCGGGATATGTGGCGGCGGATTTTACAACTTGGAGGGGATCGGAATGCCGCTCCATGGGCCATTTCTTTGACCTAGAGGGCCTGCGCTCATTCACCCAGCTAAGGGAGGACTTTGGACTCCCCGAAACTGAAAGATTTCACTATCTTCAGCTGAGACACTGGATCATGCATCCCGCCAACCGCGCCAAAGCACAACGCCACTTGACTCAGTACGAAAGATGGCTCCTGAACAAGAAGTCCGATAAAGGCATGATTTCAGAGCTTTACACGATCTTGCTACAAACACAGACTCACACAATCCACGCTGGGAGGGCGCGTTGGGAGGAGGAGATAGGGAGATCCCTGAGCGCAAAAGAATGGGAGGGCATTGCCTACAGGGCTTGTCACACAGCACGGAGTATGGCCCTTACTGAGATACTAAGATCACGTCACACTGGTACAACAGGCCAGTCCGAATAAATAAAATTAAGCCTTCACACAATGGTAGCTGCTGGGGGAGGGCTGCGGTAATAAGGGGTCCCTCAGTCACATTCTATGGGACTGCCCGCTGATCCGGACATACTGGACACAGGTTATTGACGATATAGACAAACACTTGGACACGCAGCTTCCACGGTTTCCAGCCTATGTGCTGCTAGGCCTCCCAAACCCAATAACATATCCTCTGAAATCTGTCCGAGGCCGGCAGATCGGAGTGGCGCTGGGGGCGGCAGCCCAGGCTATCCTCGCCCATTGGGGCACGGCAAATGTCCCTACACATACCAACTGGCTGCACAGAATTTGGCACATTTTAGGGATGGAAAAGATCTCAATGTCACTAGCAGGGAAGGGGGGACAAATTTCAGGAGGTTTGGAGCCCTTACGTGTCCCTACTGTCACAAGAATTTCACGAGCTGACATGCCCCAAATATCTCAGACTGTTACGCCTTTCGGAGGTCCCTGATCCGAAAAGACCCACAGAGAAGTGACCGCATTTATATACACACTTGGGTGTAGCCACCACATAGGGTTGAGTGGGGATGGGGAGGGGGGAGTTGGGGGGGGGGGGATTCTCTAGTGTTTTTTTTTGTTTTGTTCCTTCTTCTTCCTTTATGGAATTGTTTATGTACCAGTCGCAGCATGGCATGTAGCCAGTCACGCTTTCAGATACTTGTAGGCCTTAAAGATTCACATCAACCGCTATATACGTATGGTACGTTTTGAAAAATCAATAAAAGATTTAAACCATAAATCAAACAGGTTTTCGGTCAGAATCAAGCACCAATGATAATCCGACAGCTTTTGTCTTGCTCACGGAAATATACTCAAGAAGAAAAACTGCTGTATACACCCGCTTTGTAGACCTGACCAAAGCATTCAACCTGGTTAATAGGAGTCACCTGTGGCAACAACTTGCAGCCTGGAATATTCCACTGAATCTCCTCCGTGGAATACAGCTTTTGTATTCAGAAAATTGGGACAGGGTAACTCTTGGAAGCAGTGGTTTAACATCCAGAACCCAGATAAAGAGGCGTTAAACAAGGGTGTGTCCTTGCACCCACTCTATTCAATCTATACCTAGCAGGCTTGAGTGTACAACTAGATTACATCCGCCAAAATTAGGCCAACAACTTACAACATAATTATATGCCGATTATATTGTCCTATTCAATTTATCAGACATAGGTCTACAGAACCTAATGCATTCTTAATTCCAATAGCGCACCTCCAATGAGCTGATCATAAATAAGGCTCCCGGTTTTATAGTATTTATTTTTTTAACATATCAGTCTGTATTTATCCATATTTATTTTTTGGCCATTTTATCTGTATTTATCCATATTTATTTTGTGCTGCGTGTATAAATGAAGTTGTAAAACTGTACATTTCCATATCCAACTGTTAGACGCACTCATACTTTGATGCCTGTTGTGATTTAGCTATTTAAGCTGTCAAATATTAACAATAAATCCACTAAATATTAGCATTATATCACAAACATATGTTGACATATGCCATTATTTAAAGAAATGTCATCCTGTTTTTTTTAATTTCCCATGCTATCCATTTGCTCAGCTATTGGGCTGCAATTCATTAAAGGCAGCACGGAGAGTCACTTAATAGAAGCACAATTTTCTGTATTTATTCACTTTTAAAAATAAATGCAGACAGAAAACACATTGTTTTCTGTCTGTATTTATCTGTAAAAATCAGTAAAAACGGAAAACAGGCCGCCTTAATCATAAACCTTGAGGAAACGATGGTAGTTGTCTTCGGGAATAGGGTTATCTGGAGTAAGATCTGGTATTGTGGAGGAAGCCCTGTGCTCAGAAGTGGGAGTTATGAGACTCTAGGCATATGGCAACAAGAGTGCAGGTCCCATTTCCTGTATTTGAACACACTGAAAGAGGGTGAAATAAATTCCAGCGCTTCAGATCCTGGCAACTAAATTACAAAGCCCCTCTAGGCAGCCTCTGGTGACAGCAATAAAAGCAACGTTTCTGCCTTCGCTGACATATGGCTTAGATCCAGTGTTGCCTTCCTCGTCATCTCCACTCACCCATGGCTGGTCCCGTGGCCTCTCAGACACATCATGATCTTCGTTCTGGCCCGGCAGAGCCCGAGCAACATGGCCGATTTCCGGTGGAGCCGCTTCAGCAGCTGTGGGGGAGACTGGGTCTGTTGCTCTGCGGGCACCCCCCCTTTGAGCGAAAGACATTGAGTGGGACCGGCTGAATGTGATCACCAAGGTCATTGTTCCCTTGCCTGGCCCCTGGATGGCTGCCACAGTGATCCCTGCCTCGTTGTGCTACTGCTCTGGGACAAAGACCGGACTCCAACCTGACCTTGAACCTATCCCCTTCCTGCTTACCCTTCAGGACTTAGAACCTATTGAACATACCTCTGACAGCAGAGACCTAGCTTTTTGGCTGATGCCCGGTGGAGCTACCTGATAGCTATAGAGGAGATGGGTTGTGGACTTCCCCCTCGACCATCACCTACCCAGCCGGACTTTGGGCACTTTCCTTCGTCTCTCCGTCATATCTCCCTCCTATCCCTTCACCCTACCCCTTTACCCTTCTACGCTCCTTTCATCTCGTCTCTTTGCTCTTTAAATGTTTTTCCGTTCAGACCTAGTTATTTGACCGATGCCCGGTGGAGCTACCTGATAGCTATAGAGGAGATGGGCTGGGGACTTCCCCCTCGGCCGTCACCTACCCAGCCGGTCCTTGGGCAGACTTTCCCTTCGTCTCTCCGTTGTATCTTCCTCCTACCCCTTTACCCGACCCCCTTACCCTTCTTCTATCCTTTGACCTAGTCTTCAATGATCTTTAAATGTTTTGCTTGCAACTATGTAACCTGTAACTGATGTAATTTTGTAACACTGTGGTACCTCATGTAAAGCGCTCTAATACCTCCGGGTCTAGCCAGCGCTATATAAAACTCAGCAAATAAATAAAATAAACCCTCCCTGAGAAATTTGCTAGCTTCTTGAACAAAGCCCAGAGTAAAATCTATTGCTTAATTTTCATCTTACCTCAAAGCGCCTCACCGGCGCAGATTAGACTTGAATTCGGCCTACAAGAACAGGAAGTTTCAGAAGCAGGTGCTTCCCTCAAATATGCTGCTTTACTACAGCAGGCAAAAGCTAACATTAAGAGGGCTACTATGGCAAGACATCTCTCTCAACACTTCTCATAACACAAATAGCTGGTCAGCAAAAATAAAAGATCTGAAAGTGGAACAGCTCTGGAAAACTAATCTGCTGCAGCAGCTGCTTAAGTGTGTGCTAAATAAACAACCAAGACGGATCTCCTGGTGGGAAGACAAAGTAAAATTCAGATTGCGCAAAAATGCATTTAGTGCCCTAATTGCGCAATCCTACACGAACATCACCCTCAGAAACCATGTGAAAATTTAATTTCTTCAAGCCAGATTCCGAATAATTTGCCATCAATTGATGACTTTCCAAGGCCTGCAGGTTATGTCATTACCAACGGGTAGACTTCTCGCCCACATTATGTATCGGTTCAATCTTACTGCTGTGGCGCAGAATAAGCCTCCATAATATCTTCAATTCAAATGGCATCAGATCCAGCAGACAAGCAGTACTCTTCTGTATTAAAGGGTCTTCACCACAATCTATAGCTTGCTTTGCTAAATTTCTCCTAATAGCGGATCAGTTGTTAAAATAGAATAACACAGAGAGAAATGAACTGCTTAAGGACTGCTTAAGGACTAAGCATAATTCCTTCTTAAGAAGCTTGATCATGGGAAAAGCCCCTTCATTGAACCTGGCTAATAAAGCAGCATTGCTGTCGTATCCAGTTGGGGGTTCAAGGAGTGAATAGAGTTAAGACCCTGGATGAACTGTATGCAAATTTGCACAAGTTGGCTAACTACTGCGGATTGGCCCGACGATAAGAGAAGGTTATCTAACCTTCCATGTTAATAAGTACTTTCTTCCTTTTACATTTTCTGTATAGTTTTAGTTGTCGTGATTTATGGAAGGGACGTTTTTAAATTGAATGTTTACGCTGCACTAGTCGGATTGGCTTTATTGAAGTTAATTTTGCAAATCTGCAAAGATTGGCAAACTATTGCCGATTGGCTTGATAAGAGAAGATTATTCAACCTTCTGTATTGATAAGCACTTTCCCCCCCCTCAACATTTTTTGTACAGTTTTAGCTGTCAGGACTTAAGGGAAGGATGTTTATACATTGAATGTTTATGCTACACTAGTCTGGATTGGCTCTGCTGAAGTTTATTTTTAACTGGGAGTGTTCCACAGTCGCACGCAGCCAACGCATGGCTTGGTGCTCTGAAATTGTTGCTGAAGTGTACTTTAGCTTCCACCTGTGCAAAATGTTCCCATCGATACTGTGCTCTTTACAATTCTTGTTTTTATTCGGCAGTATGGTTGTCACAAATGTCCGGCCGAATTGACAAATAGTTGACGTCCTTTTTTAGGTCACAGCTCACCAGACAGCGCAGCTATCTGGTTTGCTAAAGACATCTTGGAGACTTTCATAAAGTTGGCCTAGGAATGCATTTCACCCGTTGATTACTACTGGCTTTGTAACTCACATTTTCTAGCTTTATATTTGCTAGCTTTATTTGCTTTAGGCTCACCAGGTTCAGTTCGTCCCTCCAATTGCGTAAATAGCGTTTACTGTATTCTTCCACGATCTCACTTTCTGTAAAAAGGCCTTTACATCTTGATCTGATCTGGTCACATTTGCTGTGCGGTCAAAGACCAAGGTCAAATGTCAGACGCTGTCTTCTGAGGGCACTAGTTTACTTTTCTTTCTCCGACTACAAAGCAAGAGGATTTATGCAACAATCTTGCTGGATACTGGATAAGAGGTTTTTTCTAGCACATGACAACATTTAAATGAACTGTGTAAGTATTTCAGAATTAGGAACACAAATTAAGCACATTTTTTGTTATTTCTGAAGTGCGTTGGAAACAAATGCTTTAATATGATCAAAACAAACAATTAACACTAGGTGATGCAATTTCCACACATTTTCATTGGTGCTTTGCATAGTTTTATTAGTAAAACTGTATATCTGTGCAAATGTAACAGTCATTACAATTGAAAATGTGTCTGAAATGGCAGTGCGCTACCATACCATGCATACCCCGTTGTACTCTGCACCACTCCACGACGCTGCACTGTATGCCGCTGAATTCAATGCCACTGCACTTTATGCCACAATACTTTGCAACAGTCTAAGCCAGAGTTCTTCAATCTGTGGGGCGCGCCCCCCTGGGGGGGCGCAACACCATCTCAGGGGGGGGGCGCTCACTCCACTCTAATCTTACCTTTGTTCCCTGCGTCGCAAGTCTTCTTGGAGAACTCCGGTATGGTTGGAGGGGGAGGGAGGGGAAATCGATGGGGCACGACCTGCCCATGCTTTTGTCTTGTTAATCGTCCCAGGAGGGGGTTAATTCATGCTGCAGTGAGAGGCAGGAAGTCTCCTTTGCTAAAACCGAAAGCAAACGAACCGACCATCCCGTTCCTTCCAATTCCATATCATAGCAGAGGAGACTCCTTGCCTCCCACTGCAGCTGAAGCATTTGAGCTCTATGAATTAACCCCCTCCTGGGAGGGTTAGCTCTTCCCAGAAAGGAGACAAAGTTTATTTTAAAATTACACAGGCAGGCGCGCAAAATGACAGCCAGCCATGTGTTGTTTAAACAGCCTGCAAATTGCTTGCTTGTCTTGACACTAAATATGGTTATAAATAAAGAAGTATGTATTAATTTGTAATGTGACTTTTCTGTCTTTGTTCCCTTTTATTATCAGTCATGGATCATTCAGGAAGCCCTTGAACACAATGAAAAGTTCTTTCTATTTCTATTTGCTGTTCAAAGTATGCACAGATAAGTGATGAAAATACAGCTTTAGGTGAATGTTTATTTTTGTACCGTCTGGGACATTGAAATAATGAGCTGGAAACCCTAATCACAAGACTGGGAGTTTGTTGCAGGATCAGCACATTATTTATTTCCTCCACCCAGATCCCTGGTTACTGCCATAATAGCAATAGTTTAACACATTTGAAACCCTACGCTGCCGTCAATAACATACTGAGTTACTTCAAGTGTCTGGGATTGCACCTTGCATTCAGACAACTCGCTCCTCATTCTCGCCCTTCACTTTCACACTCACAGCGATCACAATGCCCTCACACCATTCACCCACTTACCCTGCACTCACAGTGATCACTCTGCACTCACAATGCACTTGCGCTGTTCACCCTGCAGTCACACGAGCACACTACTCAACCTGCACTCATGTGACACTTCACTCACCTGTCCCCCTCACTGCTCAATCTGCAATCTCACTCAAATAAGCCCACCACTAACCATACATTCATTCGCCCCGCTCTGCACTTACATCCGCACCCAAATTCATATGGTCACCTCACTCAACCTGCAGTCACTCCTCTTACCCTACTCTCACACTGTCGCATGGCTCACCGTGCACTCACATGGGCACTCCTTCCACCCACACAGTGCAGAGGTTTAATGTGCCTGATACAAAGAACATGTACCATGCAGATCACTGAACTGAGTATGAGTAAACATTGTGTAGCGCTATAAAAAAATGAAATGTTTGCCAGAAAGGTGTTATAGAGAGATGAGGTGCATCGTTGGTAAGTGGTAATGAGGAAAATCATGGAGGAGGAGGAAATGGGGGTGCCAAAAAAGACTGTTGCACTGTGTGCGACAAGTGCTAGGGCCAGCCCTGGCTGGGAGTGTTAGCCCCACCCGAAGTTCGGGTCTAGTTGCGCCCCTGTACACAAGTATGGGCATGTCGTGCCCCATCAAGGTTTTCGTCCTAAATTACAAAAGGACACATTTACATGCACTGCAATCCAGCCTTTCAGGGGGCCCCATGATAGAGACAGCTCTGTTTTTGCCCTGATGGCCTGGAATAATTCCTGAACAGATTCTTGTAAATACTGTTTTGTTTCATTTCTTTTTAATGGGATTGATGTGAGGGAGCCTATTACTATTTGCAGAGAAATGTGTTTGTTTCATGCAACAACCATAAAAAAGTTTATTTTAGATCCAAGCGGGTCCTCACATATGAGAAATTGGAGGATATCACAGATATTATTCGCTGTAAAATTAGTGGGCTGCTGCTTTGTTACAACAGTGAAAACACATCACTATCTCTGAATATTAGATGTAAACTCTTTTAGAATTTCGACCATAGTGCCTGTGCACCGCTAGTAGCCTGGCTAAAGAGGGTATGGCAGAGTTGAAAGTAAATCATTTAAACTCAAAGCTGTACTGAACAGGGGCCCCCAAAATAGTTTTGGCCCAGGGCACCCAAAATCCTTAACATGTCCCTGCCACCACAAAGTCGGTCAGACAACATTGCTCTGAAGTAAAAATAGACATCATTAATTTATTATTAGTTCTATTTTTTTTAAACATAAGCCCGACGTGTCCTTAAACCCCCACGGCTTCAGGCAAGCAACTTATCGTACCACTAAGGAATTCTCAATTAGGTGTTCGTTCAGCGCCCTCTCTGTGGACTTTCAACTTTGTCTTCGGATCCATAACTGGTTGCTGGGCAATTATCCCATTATAATGATTTCTAGAGAAGATTTGTTTCTCGTGTACCAGCTCTGAGCTAGGGAGTGCTCAAAAAATCTGACAACACTGTCTCTGGTTTGGCTGAAAATGTCAGCAGTTTCTCTCAAAGCTGAATATTCTGCAATCAAAACTCTCTTGCCTTTCAGCTCGTCCTATTTATGTGAGATTGGGTTCTCAGCACTTGCGGTATTAAAGACTAAGTACCGTTCAAGACTGGATGTGGAGCACAACCTGAGGATGGCAGTAGCAAAAATCCATCCACAGATGGACCGTCTCTGTGGCGAAAAATAGGCACACTCGTCACATTTATGTTGGTGGTGTTATTATCAATCTATGTCATGTGTAAAACAAAGCATCCTAGTAAAAACAATTTGCGCACATTTTATCTTGGAAAATGGTGTTTTGAGCTGTGTAATAAGCCTCTGTCATTTCACCACACCCACTCACAAACCTGCAGTTTACTAAACCCTCTTATTGTGTTGAACATTATTTGCTGGATATGGCCCGGGATATGCGCGTGGTGGCCGATTAAGTAGTGTACCAGATTCCAGAAATTTCTGTCAGGTGGTGGGGGGGCCCAACATGTAAAAGAATTCAGCTGGGGGGGCTCAACCTACAAAAGTTTGAAGACCTCTGGTCTAAGCCAATCCACTCTACACCAGTCCATTCTATGCCACTCCAGTGTACGCCACTCTACTCTCCGCCACTTCACTCTTCGCCTCTCCATGCAACTCTCATCTACGCCACTAACTTTTAGCCATTCTGAACAGCAGCCACACTGGTTTACAACATAGATAAAAAACAGTGGCAAAGTAAATCGCTCTTGCATAGGCGAGACCTATTGGCTTTGCCATTGCTTGTTTATTTTATCATTGTAATGGTTTTAACTAATCGCGCAAATAAAGATCTGAATTGTGTATTTGTTCAGAGGAGACCTTGCCTGTCATTTCCAGATGGGCCAGGGCCAAGATTTAATAGCATATTGTTGGTGCCAGTCAGTGGTGGCACTCACTAGCTGATGAACAATGGCTTGGAATTCATCCCAAGTGATTACTAGTGGCCAACATTAACTGAAGCATCCCACTACTCACTTTTTTGCACCTTCAAAATTATCATGTCAGAATTGTGAGTCCCATGATGTGTAGACCACCTTTGGGACCCCTAGTGGTTGGGGCTTAATGCATTTAACTTCTCTGCCCTTGTTTGTTCTGAGCATTAACTTAAAATAGCGTATTGACTAACAGTCAAACCTCTTGTTTGGCGATTTAAATTCTGTTGAGTAGTCAGGAGGTTACTTTGACACGGCACCGATTAACCAGTCATCTACATGCACTCAAAGGAAGTCAGTCAACAGCTTTGCTGTACAGCCCACCCATTCACTTGGTAAAAGTGCTAAATTCCAATTTGAGACAATAAAAAAAAGTCGCTAATCTCCTTTTACAACTGAAGTAACAGCAAAGTTGTGTGTGTAAGCATAAACAAAATGTTTATTAGTTTAGTGTGATTGGCATATACAACACCCATGCCATTACCCCCCCAAATAAATAAAATTACCAGATCAAGTGAGCCATCAATTTTTAGCTTTTTTGCCGATGATTCACCCTCCTGGAGCTGGGCCATATACCTTCGAGTTTTGTTTGCATGCTTCTTGCTCTGGAAAGAACAGACAATGACTGTCAGCTAATTAG
This sequence comes from Calotriton arnoldi, assembly GCA_963921515.1. Classification (NCBI taxonomy): domain Eukaryota; kingdom Metazoa; phylum Chordata; class Amphibia; order Caudata; family Salamandridae; genus Calotriton; species Calotriton arnoldi. Next base: position 2,461,258 of record CAWUFW010001719.1, on the reverse strand, counting down.
AGACAGCAGTTGAAAAAAATGTATCATTTTTAGATCTGGGAAGCATACAACCCATTTAAAAGAACAGTTTAAAACAGCTAATTATTTTCCAACAAACATAATTTGTATCAATATTGTTTGCTTTTGCAGGCGAGTTGAAATTTGCTGATACGAGGAGGGAGATAAGGTGTACAGATCATGGGGACATTCTGTTAACTATATTGCTGCTATGGTTTATAAAGTGCTGCACACAAGGAAGAGGGCACTTGTGTAACCAATCCATATATTGTTTCCAAATTACAATTATGACTTTTGAAACAGCAGTCAATGAAATCTCAAGACAATGAGGCAGCCTACCTTGGACTGCCTGCATGTACTCAAATGGCTTACAAAAGTTATTTGATAAAGCAATTGTCTGACAACAGACCGCCTCGAATTGCTGTTGAAATATGAAGATCATAAATAAGAGAATACATTGTTGGTGCACGACTAGGCGATTTAATTAGAACACCCTGCTTTCAAAAGACCGAGGTCGATAACCTTCTGAAGTGTGTTTTATTTTGTGCATCACCCTACTCAGACAGGAACTGGCACGGATATTACAAACAGGCACTTTGTTAAAAAAGTAACAGGTAGCTAACTAAACAGCAATGCATCCCAATAGTCATGGCACCTCACTGCCACGTTTTAGAAGCACTGAAATATAATTGCAAATGAATATAAAACCAACAATCTTGACAGATGGCGTCAGCGACATTATTGATGAAGTAATGTAGCACTGTATGCGAGAGGTTACAAAGATGGCATGTGGTAGGGGGTGGAGTTTGGGTTACCTTACTACTTTAATTACTCTATTTCCGGTCTTGAAGGTTTGGGTTGTAGGTACAACTCACCTTTCATCAACCTTTAAACATTTCAAGCAATTTTGCTTACAATACAAACATGTTCCTGCGATGCAATCAATTCTCAGTTGTACCCATTCGTGTATTGTTGCACACAGGATTAATGTTCTCAATTAAGTAATTAGCGAGGTTCCTGTCAGACTAAAACATATGGCTTATGCAACACTACATATGGGAAAGTGCTTTACCGCCACTCCAAGTTTTCAAACATTGTCGTACCTGCAGCTTCTACTGGAAATATGTGGTTTCTCACGTTGCAACTAGAGGTCCCGTAGTTACTTCGATATATGTGAAATTATACCAGTACCATTTAAACTCTTTCACAAAGCGACAAAGAAAAATATGGAACATAAATCGTAAACAAGCGCATTGCATTCAAACCTGGGACACTGAGAAAACAATCCCCATCATACCACTAGAGTAGTGCTGATAGACACGAGCTCGCAAAATAGCTCTATTCGCAAGTATTTGTGCTTATAACTAAAAGGCTTGTCCATTCGCACATGGCGAACAAGCTTTACGTGGAAACACGAATTAAATAACAATTCTAGAATTTACATTTAATCTTCAGTACCTGATAGTGCGCAAGCTTCTGCGACTCAGAGATGAGAACGGCACTGCACACTTTACACTGGGTATCGGTGAAAATATGACTGTTCTCCCGGATGAGGCGATGCACTAAAAAGACAAGAGAACACAATAGAACATTACAGAGCTTTGACCACCAAAGGAATTAGAAGTCACCGATGAAAGATGCAATGGCTTTGCTTCTGCAGGGAAAAATCAGACAGTGCAGGGTAAACACCAACGTATGCCACCTGCATTAAAACAGTAGAATGGTAGGGCCCTTAAAAAAGAATGGTTCAGACACGAAAGGGAAACGCAAAGGTAAAAGGATGCTCACTAGCAAGTGTGGCTTGAGAACAGGGAAATGCTCGAGGAACACTACAAACTGACATTACACCCCCCACCCCCAAACTTCCCAGTCACCCTATTGCCTGAGTCAAGTAGCTTTTCATCTTCTGATACGTTAAAGAAGGTCACAATCTCTAATCATAACTCAGTTTCTGTTAGGAAATGCCCATCTCGAGATGTCGAACTGAGCCGATCCCTCCTATGGTCTAGTACTCATCACCTATAGCATTACTTCAACCTCTCCTTCAGGTCACCACCTCTGAAGCTCGCGCACACCCAAGTCAACTTCACTTTACTCTAGGTCATCGGCTTTTCCCTCCCTAGTCTCACCTTCCTCCTCGCCCACCGCCATATAAGGGTCAAGCTCCTCTTGTTCCGCCATTTTCTCCCTCTCAGTGCTTCAGCAGAGAATGGAGAAGAGACGCAAATCTAATTCTCGCGAGTCTGAACTGCACGCATGCGCTGTAGACTTCCTGCGCATTGTCGCGTATGTCGGAGGGTTACTCTTATAGGTGATGTGCGCGTCCGTATCCATCTTACGAATTTGTTCTGTGGTACCCAATGCGACCGCCGTGATGTTCAGATTTTGCAAGAGCGGTCGTTCGTTTACCATCTCTCGTGCACTAGTATTATCCAAAGCAATTACAAGAGAGAAGCTAACTGCCTGTCTCTAACATGGCTGCCGAAGGACATAAGCCGGAGGTGCGTTGCCTAGGTGATACTAATAACAGTCACAACTACTTTTGAAAATCAAAAAACGTGTAATGTATGTAGTGTGTTTTTTCAACATGTGCGCGAGTAGCTGACAGGAGAAGATTTTTGTTTGCATTATGGTGCTTGTACAGCCGTAACAACATTCTGTGAAGAAAAAGAGGGAGGATTTTATGGCAATATTGTGCAGACATCCTTTATTGCTCTCAGACAGAGCAACCACAAACTAGAACATTCATATGAAACTATTCTTAATATTCCAGCATGTACATAAGATCATGGAACCAGCAGGCACCTTCCTTCTTTTGTTATTGCTCAGATACATACTGTGGCGTCCGGCAAGGTGCAAGGTAAAGCCGCAGCGCATATTTATTTAATGCATTTTTATAAAGCGCGGACTTTACCCGAAGGTGTCAGAGCGCTGTACGATAGAACCAGTTACGTTACATGAGAGAAATGTTACAAAATAGAACGTTACAAAAATAAACAGGAGACTAGAAGAGGTAGGGTAAAACCATAGAATGTAAGAACCCAATATCAAACACAGCAAGCAAGGGTGAGGAATGTACAAGAAAATATTACAAATTTACAATGATGAACGAACTTCCTAGAGGGGTCTGAGAATGAAGGTATTAGTTCTGAAAGTGTCTTTGGAAGAGAAGAGATTTGAGGTCAGCTTTGAAGATCCGGATAGAGGTGGTGGCATGGAGCAATGGAGGAAGCGAGTTCCAGATTCTCACCGCATTGCCTGAGAACGATTGAGCCATCGATCTTTCCCTTTTGAAGGAGGGGGGCTCAAGCAGAAACTTTTCCACATTCCGAGAAGGTCTCGATCCTCCAGACATTTTCAGTTTATTCGCCAGGTAACGAGGGGAGGAAGTGTGCAAGGCTTTGTGGGTGATGCAGGACGTTTTGTAAATAGATCTTGCCTCGATGGGAAGCCATCGAAGAGAAGACAGGATAGGAGTGATGTGGTCACTTCGTTTGGACCCTGAAATAAAGCGAGCTGCTGAATGGAGGACGGATTTGAGGGGAGAGAGGTGAGATTTGGGTAGGCCAGTCTGAAGAGAATTGCAGTAATCCAGTCTAGAGAGAACTAGCGATTGGACCAAGGTTTTTAGGTCTTTCTCCGCGAAGAACCGACGAATCCCCCACAGAAGGCGCAGCTGGTAACGTGCGTTCTTGGCAATGGAGTTAATGTGGGAGATTAGGTTGAGTCTTTTGTCAAGTATGACACCTAGGGATTTAGCGCTGTCGACAATGATGGGTTTATTGTTGAGTAAATTCAGCTGATCCATCCAGGATTGAACAGGAGGCGGGGAGAGAGAGGTAGATAGGAGGAGGAATTCAGTTTTGGAGGGATTGAGAATGAGTTGGTGAGCTAACATCCAGTTGTGAATAGAGTTGAGAGTAGAGTTGAGTAGTGAGAGATCATGTGAGGAAGACACCTTGAGGTAGATTTGAGTGTCATCCGCATAGAGATGGTAGTGGATCCCAGATTTACTTAGGAGGTTCCCTAATGGTTCCAGATAGAGATTAAACAAAGTGGGTGCAAGGACAGAACCTTGAGGGACGCCTTGACCAACCACCAATGGAGACGAAAGACTGTTCGCTATCTTGATCATTTGGGATCTGTCCGAGAGGAATGAGGTAAACCATTTAAGCACTGTGCCTTCCACGCCCATTCTCTGTTGAAGAGTGTTAAGGAGGGTGTTGTGATTAACAGTGTCAAAGGCTGCAGAGAGGTCAAGAAGAATCAGAAGGCACGATTCCCCAGAATCGAGTATATGCAGCGCATCATCAATCACTTGCAGCAGGGCTGTTTCAGTGCTGCAATTTTGAATGAAGCCAGATTGGAACACGTCAAGGAGATTATTGTCCATAATATGTAGGGAAAGTTGTTTCGCAACACATTTTTCTGTGATTTTCGAAAGAAAAGGGAGGTTGGTGATGGGGCGGAAGTTGTTGAGGTCATTCGCGTCTGCGGAGGTTTTTTTTAGAAGAGGGGTAACTTGTCCTGTTTTGAGGGCAGCTGGGAGGGAGCCTTGACTGAGGAAGAGATTAACTAGCCTGGTCCAGTAAGAGAGAGTATTGGTGTAGAAATCAATGGCGATGACACTAGGGATGGGGTCAGAAGAATGGTTGGAGGGTTTGGTTTCGAGGATGCATTTGAGGAGGTCATCTTCCCAGATGGCGGCAAAGTTCTGCCAAGTGACTAAGGATTTTCGCTCCTCAATGGGGGTGGGGTGGGTGACCTGATCCACCAGTGATTTGACCTTTTCATCGAAGAATATAGCAAATTCTGCTGCTTTCTTTGAAGAATCCTCAGGCTTGATGGTTTGGGGAGAGCAGTTTGGGTTTCTTATGAGGTCAAAAAGTTTTTTGGTCTGTTTTTGGCTGAGTCGAGGAGGGATCTGAAATGTGATGCTTTTTCATGGAAGATGTGCTTGTGGTATTTGGATCTTGCCGAACGTAAATGAGAGAGATTGGAGGTGGATGGAGATTGTCTCCAATGTTTCTCCAAGATTCTAAGGTTCTTCCTTTCATCATAGAGAGCTTTATTGAACCAAGGTGCTGAGGGGGTGGGTCTTTTCCTTTTGCTTTGGAGTGGAGCGACATTATCGATTTCGAATGCTAGGACTGAGAGGCAATGGGAGGTGAGATCGTTGACATCCACGTTAGGTTCTAGTCTAGGAAGTGAACGCATAGCAGAATCACACAGAGTGTCAAGATCAATGTTTTTAGTGTTGCGGAACCAGGTAGAAGCCCTTTTAGGTTGGCCGAGAGTTATAACGTGCGAAAGGTGAAAACGGAAGGGAATGAGGAAGTGGTCTGACCAGTCTACATGGATAGGGGGAGCAATAGTAAGCAGGTCTGCTTTAGAAATAACAAGGTCCAGAATTGAGCCCTTAGAGTGTGTAATTTCCGAGCAGTGTTGGAAAAGATCATTGGCTGAGAGAAAGGTGGCAAGCTTGTTGGCAGCTGAGTCTTCCAAGGAGCCCCAGTGGAGATTGAAGTCACCCAGGAAGATCTGCCTGTCACTTTGAGAATATTGCTCACTGATGAAGTCGGTGAGTTCCTCCAAAAAGGAAGAGCAGTTACCGGGCGGGTGGTAGATGGCATGGAACCTGAAGGGTGAGCCGTGATGTACTTGAAGTTCTAGGGATAGGCATTCGAATGTACGGAAGAAGATGGTAGGAAAGGCTTTAATTTGAAGGGAGTTTCTGAAGATGATAGCGACACCTCCCCAAATTTTGTCTGTTCTGTCATTTCTGAGGATAGAGTAGTCGGTAGGTATCAGAAGAGCAAACAAAGTATGAGAGGAGTCATTAAACCAGGTCTCAGTGAGGAAGAGCATGTCAAGATTGTAGTGGGTGATAGTGTCAGAGATTTCCAGTTTGTGTTTGATTGCAGATCTGCAGATATGTTCGTGCTGAATGGATAAAGACGGAGTGACCATGGGCGATCACTCTGCCTGTATTTATGCCTTTTGGCTGCGCCCGTCCCTTGGGCTGTGTAGTGCGATACATTGTATCGTAGAGGCCGGGTGGCACTCTACATCCTTCCCAACGTTTACTAACACAGAACAAATGGGTACTCATTTCTTTGGTATGTGACAAATGTAGTCTTTTAGTCTCTGTCTCAGTACAGCATTGGGCCAGGATCCATACCTCTGGCTTCGGCCACTTGATTGCTGGCTCGTTGGTTGTTCATCGATCATGCCTATCGGACTCGTGGGTATCCGGGGGCCGGTCTCTTGGAGCCAGTATCGTTCGCTCTGGCTCTACTGGTGTCGTCTCACGGTGACGGCTAGGTGCTGCCATGCCGACTTCTGGTGTCTCATCCATCGCCTCTTTGCGGTTGTCCTGTTCATTCGCTTGTTACCGGATCTGCTTGAACCAGGAGACATTTCTGGATTCGATAGACAGGCCTAGCTGAACTGTGAACATTGTCCCCTAGATGTTGATGATTTCTCACACTTCCTTCTTGAACGGGGTGCAGAACTTCCACCCCGGGCGTCGATCTCTCATAATCACCTTGTCTCCTATCACCAGTTCTGGGACAACAGCCTTGCGAGCTCAACTAACCCTGTCATTCATGGTCTTCCTTCTCTCCGGAGTGGCCTGGGTGTTGACGGCAGGGCTCCAGCTGGGTCCTGCTGGAATGATATCTTGGGTGTGTCTCCTCATCAGCAAATCACTTGGGACACACCTATGGTGCAGTGTGGTGTTTGCCAGTAGGCCTTTAGGAAGTGATGCAGGCAGCACTCAGCATCCTCCCCTTGCTCCACTCCGATCCGCAGTGCCCTATTCAGAGTACGTATAAAGTGCTCCACCTCTCCATTGACCTGGGGCCATGGAGGGGTCACTTTTTGGTGTTTGATGTTCAGGCTGCGTAGGTATGATAGGAAATCCAGCACCTGGAATGGAGGTCCATTGTCAGTTTTTATTTCATCTGGGATTTCCAGCAACACAAATATCTTCTCCAGTGTGGACTTCACATTCACAAAGGCCGTTGACAGCACAAGTTCTACAGCTGGGTAGTTGGTATGGCTGTCTACCACCATTGCTGTGAATCGGCCATCAGGAAAACTGCCAAAGTCCATGCTGACGCAGGACCATGGCGTCAGGCAGGCTTCTTAGGTGATTACCCGGGGAGACGGTGGGTGCTTACTCATGATGGCACAGGGGTGGCAGCCTCTCACTCTGTCACCCACCTAGTTATCCATGCCAGGGAACCATACCTTGTCTCTGAGGCGTGCATTGGTATTCACGATGCCCTAGTGACCCTGGTGTGCTAGTTAAATGGCTCTCGCCCACAGGCTTTTTGACATCACAATCCGTCGTCCTCGGAGAAGCAAGCCTTCTTCGCTTGTGCTGAGTTCCTCCCGGATCCTCAGGTTTGGCTCATCACCGATTGCTGATACGCAGTTTAATGCTTTAGCGCCGTCCACGAAATTGCACCATGGTCTCCTCCAGAGCGCCTTTTTTGCCTTGGAGAGGCTTGTGTCCTTTTCCGTGGCTTCTTGGATCTCCGGAATGGAGCATGTTCTCGGACAGGTCTCATAGACCACCATTCTCACGAACTTCTCTGCACCTTCATCTTCCTCTGTGGTACCTGTCCCAGCTTGTGCTGGCGGGTGTCTGGACAGATCACCTGCTGGATTATTCACCCCTGGGCGATACACAACCTCGAACATGTATGGTTGAAGCTGCATGGCCCACCACTCGATGAAAGGTGGTCCTTTACAGGCTGGGCCAGCAAAGAGTGGCACAGGTGGAAGTGTCGGCATGCCCATCGGATTGCTAATGCCTCACGCTCAATCTGGGCGTACCTGGTGTCCATAAGTGCCCTACTTGAATAGGCAATGGGCCCCCACGGTCCTTCACATTTTTGTTGCAGGAGTACGGCGTCAAGGCCAACGGGGCTCGCATCCACCACCAGGTCCACTTTTGTGCCTGGGGTTAAAGTATGCCATTGTTGCATCATCTAGGAGTGCCTACTTTACCTCTCGGAATGCTTGGTTGGCTCGGGCGTCCCAATCCCACAGACTGTCATGCTTTGTTAAGGCCTATAGCGGCTCCGATAAGGTGACCAGGCATGGGATGAAACATCTGCAGTAGTTGGCCATTCCTAGGAAACCTCTCACCTCTGATGCAGTTCATGGGACAGCTGCATTCTTGATGGCTTCAACCTTCTTCGGGTCCACTTGACAAGTGGTATCCAAAGAATTAGATGGAGTTGGTGCAGAACAAGCACTTCTGCTTGTGGAGGGTTAGCCCGCAGTCTGCTAACCGCTTTAATGTCCCCCTCAGCTGCACGCAGCGGTCTTCTACTGTGTCGTAATATATCAAAATGCCGTCGCTAATATTTGGCACACTGACCAGCCCAGATAGGGATTCTCGGATGATGTTTTGAAACACCTCTGCTGCTGATGAGATTCTGAACTTGAGGCGTCGGTATCTATGAAGACCCACATGTGTTGAGAAGGTAGTTATGTACCTGCTTGCTTCGTCGAGCTCGAGCTGGGGAAGCCTGCATTGAGGTCCAGCTTCGAACATCACCTGGCTCCATTGAGGTCTGCCGCTATGTTATTGACTGTGGGGGTGATGTGCCGTTCTCGGCGTATGGCTTTGTTCGGGAGCCACATATTAATGCATAGTCTTATGGCTTCCGGATGCATGGGCTTGGGTGCTGTTACGAGAGGCGAGACCCATGGGGTGGACCCAGTGACTTATTCAATCACCCTTTGCTGTTCGAGTTGGTCTAACTCCTCAGCTAACGGGTGCAGGTGGAATGGCACTCTCCTGTGCCGGAGAGCTACAGGTCTCACAGTCTCATCGATGTGGAGCTTTAACTTCAGGTGCCTCAACCCCACAAACAGCTGTGGGAACTCCTGTAGAATGTTTGTGGCTTGCGAGTCATGCACCAGCCGGGCAAAGAAGACCAATCCCAAGTCTTCCAAGGTGCGGCACCCAAGGAGAGTGCCTGTGTCTCCTCTGGTCATTTGGAACCGAGCCTGTATCCTCTTACCTTCATTCTCCACTGTTCAACTCTTCTCAGCAGTAATGGTTCAGTGTCCTCACACTTGTAGATCCAGGCTTTGGTGGTTGTCAGTTTTGGTCATGGATTGATTATGTTGAATTGGGTTGAGTCCATGGCGTTTACGGATGCTCCCATGTCGATGAGAGCTGTGACCTGGGTGCCTTCAATGTCAACCCTGCACATCTGCGGGGGTCGCTTGCGGTGGCTTTCTTTGGCAGTGAATGAGATTGTGAATACTTCGTAGTCGTCGGCCTCATCGGGGCGACTTGTAGCCGATGCACAGAATGTCCCGCTTCTTCCTCCTTGAGGGACAGCTGCTGTAGGGTTGGCCGCTCTCGCCCTCAGTATCCTGCACCTGTGCTAAGCCCACTCCTGCGGCACACCTTGGCAAAAGGGTTCATGTGCCCACACTTCGAACATGTCTTCCCTTGTACAGTGCACACATTCGGCGGGCGGTGTGTCAGACAGCAGTTGGCGCAGCCTTTCTCAGTTTGCTTAGGCGTGGCGGTGTTGCGCGGCCTGGCGGGGCATCTCTGGATGGTGTTGACTTGCTCCTCTTTGATCTTTACCGCCCAGGTCGCGCTCGTTGGGGCCGCTCCTCTTGCCAATGCTGCTTCCATGTCCTCAGCTCTACTGTCTGACAGTTTGTGGGATCTTGCCAGTATCAGGATGTTTTTCAGGGAGATAGCCTACTGTCATAATATGAGTTTCCTAACAGCTGATGACCGGCAGCCCTGGATCAGTTGAGCCCTGATTTTGTCCGGCGGGTTGATCTTGGTACATGTGCTTGCTAGTGCGTAGAAGATGTCTACAGACTCATCGTCTGCTTGCCGGGCCTGTCTCAGTTTGAACCTCTTGTAGTGGGGGCTGAGTTGGGGGTCGAGGTGGCGGTTCAAGGACGCTACTGCAGCGCTCAAGTCGTCGTCTCCTTCAGTGTTGGGGAGGTGTTCGAATAGGTCATACAGCTCTTCGCCGCTGACGTGGAGCATCATAGATCTCTTCATCGTCCCGTCTATTTCACGTGTGGTGCGAAAGTAGTGCTATAGGCATCCAATCCATTGGCACCAGCGTGGGGCGGCTGTGGCAGGGTTTACCAACTGACTGAATGATGTGATGCAGGAATGCGCACATCTTGCTGGAGCAGGCGGTGCAGCGTTTTGTTTCTAGTCCGACTTTTTTTTTTGCAAGCTTGCATTCCTACGCACCACTAACCCCTTCAGCGTGAGCCCCTTTCATTGTATGTGCTTTCTGTTGTGTCCTGAGTGGTTACAGGGGGTTTCTGCTGTACTATTCCACTTCTTTGTCTTTTTTTGTCGCAGAGTCCTATCCTTTTCAGGATCAACTTACTCACATGTCTTGTCTTTATATCCCTTGTGCGCCTGGCATTGTCATTCCTGTAGTTCAATTAAAGTGTTTTACTTTTTTTTATTTTCTGTGCTTGCTTTTTTTTTTTTTGACTTGCACTAGCTTGTGCTTGTTGGCAGGCTGAAGTGATGGCAGGTATCACCCTCGTGCATGACCCAACAGCCAGGAGAGTCAGCCGCTTCCCGACTTCCTGCTGGATCCCATGATGCCGGGTGCCCTCTGAGGCCCTGCCGCTAGCTGAACGTTGTCGCTGCATAGGCCTCCTGAATGCAAGGTGCAGTGTGGATGGCAGTCGCTAGGTGGCGCTGCAGCCAGTTTCTTTGACTGGATATTCTGACGAGAAGCCTTCGTAAACGCCGAATGGAGCCGTTTGGAGCCACTTCCAAGTCCTAATCTGCCCACCCTATTACGATGCGTATTTCAGACGTGCCGAATCTGTTGGGTCAACCACCTCGTTAGAGCAGTCGGAAGGGGAGTATTTCAACTCCGAATCACGTCACAACATGATTTCTGCGACTGAGACTGTGCAGCTATGGAGTCCATTGTGCATGTCATCCCTCTACTATACCTCTATGATTAATATTACAATCCCCAACCGACGCGGTCGTCGCCGACGTTACGTTAGACACCTACTCCTAGAGAATAACGTAACTACACAGCAATAGTCAATACAGTAGAAAGTGTTCTGTAGCATGTCGTGTATGGCAAATAAGGGAATGTCATCATCAGGTACCTACAGTCAGACCGCCAAATACTGGGAGAAACACACAGTGAGGGGGAGGTCCGGAGCGAGGACGGAGACTCGCAATGTTTCACCTATGGCGGCCCGGGTATCCACGTAGGGAGGAAAGAGTTAACCGAGATGACTCCCTCCTCCTCACAGGAAGAAGGAAGTCCCGGGGAGTTCCCCAACGAATGGCGTTCCAGAAAGAAGCCGGAAGAGGAGGGTCAATCACCACGTAAGAGGAGGGATTCGGAGAAGAACGGGACCCGGGAAGACGCGGAGCCAAGGACGGGACCGGAGGAGAGGAGCCCTAAAGAGGACCCGCCGAAGGACCGGGAGAGCCTAAGAAACCCCGCAGAAGAGGAAGAGACTGGCGAGGAAGCGGAGAACTGGTGCGAGGACTGGTGGACGCCTCCTTCCCCCCCGGAGGTAGCTTTGAAGCCGCCGCAACTCAGGAGAGTTGCGGCAGACGCGGTGAGTGATATGGGCAGGAGGGAGGAGAGTGAGGGGTGGGGTAAAAGGAGTGAAGAAGGGCCAGGAGGGGGGGTATTGTCCTGCAAGCGTGCCGAGGTCAACTCTGACACCACCTGATGAATGGTAACACAGCCCTGCATAATTATGGGGATTATCTGTGCATTTTTTTTTACGTATTTGCGCTTTGCTCTAGAGGGAGTCCGGCACTAAAAGGAATCAGTCCGCATCTTTGTTTCTGCGTGTGCACTTTATTTTGATGTATTCACGCTCTGCCCTGTAGAGAAACAGCCCGCATTAACTTTTTTCAGACTCTTCCTTTTAAAAGGTGTTTGTATTGTGAAATGTGAGGAAATAGTCTTCCCCTCGGGATACATTTCCTGATTGATTCAGTTTCTTCTTTACTTTGTGTTCCCTTCGGGATAAGGCTGTTTTGAGCAAGGGGGCTACAGGAAGCCTAAAAGGGGAATGTAAAGTCTCAAGACTATTTTCTGGATTGGCACAGGTTATTTCTTTTCCCCTCCCTCTACCTTCACTTTGGGTGTGGTGACGGTGATACAGACTTAAAGTAGGGACATTCCACTTACCGCTGTTTTCTTCTCTTTTGAGAGACTACGGGGGGACGTCATCCTGACCTCGTTGAGTGGACATTCCTAGAAAGAAGAAAAGAGAAGAGTGACGGAGAGAACATCACAAGGAGAGTCCTTATCCTTCAAGTGTGATGGACTTTATTACATTCCACAACTGTTCAATAAAAGTTCGTCAAAATTGAGCCACATATTAAGCCTCCTAGATTCTGTTTCCAACCATCCCTCTCACAAGTGGTGTCAGAAGGGGAACCGTGGAAATGGAGGCTGCAGTACAGAAAATGGCGGAAAATCAAGAAAAATTGGGATGCATTATGGAGAAATTTCTGGCCGTGGCTGAAGAAGACAGGGAGAAGCTCCATAAAACTTTAACCGAACAAAGTCAAACCCAAGAGTCAGTGATTGGGAAATTGGCGGACACTCTTAGTCAACAGCGAGGACATACCACCCTCCCTTCTGTAGTCTTACAGAAGTATGTTAGTGGGGAGGATCCCGATTTATTCTTTTAAAATTTTGACGAATGGCCAGAGCAGTGGGGTGGCCCTTGGACAAATGGGGCCAATATCTGGGACCCCTCTTTTCTGGGGATGTGCAGGCCGCGTACCAGGCAGCCAATCCACTTGGAGTTACCCCATATGACAAAGTTAAGAAAAACATTCTAGAACGATTGGGAGTAGATGAAGAAACCTATCGTATTCGACTTAAGCAAATTAAGGAGGGACCCCAAGAGACTCCTAGAGCTCTCTCTTACAGAGTAAAAGATATGGCAGACCGGTGGCTAAAGCCGTTGGTATCTAACAAAGAAGAAATCATGGAAAGGATTTACTTGGAACAGTATTTAACGTCCTTACACCCTCCGATACAAAAGTGGGTCCGACAACACACCCTGTTGAACATGGAAAGAGCAGTTGAGATAGCCAGTGCGTTTAATAGGGCTCAGGAACTACAAAGAGGCAAGGAAGAAACCCATTGGAAGTCGTCGGGGGGAACCACAACAAAGATCAGTCGACAACCTATCCCAAGAAAGCCTGACACAGTCACCCTAATGCCTGGACCTTTGCCAGTACCCATCCGAACTCCACCCCCATCAGGTCCCCAATGTTTTAACTGTGGAGCGTTCGGCCACATAGCTCGTGTATGTCCTCAGAAGGAAGAGCCAATGGAAGTGGGGCTTACTTGATCCTTCTATTGTACCAAACAGGGGCAAGTGCTTCCTTATCATAGAACAGTGTGGGTAAATGGGGAGGATAGATCAGCCCTAATTGACACAGGATGTCTGCACAGTGTTATGAGGCCACAAAGCGTGCCAGGTGGGAGTCCACAACCTACGGGTCTTGTGAACATTCAATGTGTCCATGGTGATAATAGACAGTATCCTACCATCAAGGTACAAGTACAACACAAACCCTCGGTAAGACCAGTCCCTCTACGAGTAGGACTTATCCATAAGTTACCCGAACCCTTTGTCCTAGGAAGAGATTATCCCTACATGAACCAGTTATTGCAGGGAGGTGGGGATGATGGAGACGAGCAGAGAAAAACTGCCCCGTTTGCTCAAGAACAGGAACTCAGTTTTTCTCCTGGAAAGCCTAGGAAAAGTAAGAATCAAAAGAGAAAAGAAAAGAAAGACTGGATTCAAATAGCATTAACCCAACCAAAAGAGGATGCCATGTGGCAGCACGATCAGGGCTTTCACGCAGCCCAACGAGAAGATCCGACCTTAAGGGAGGCCTGGAATAGAGCCATGGTTGCTGAAGACCCAGAGCAAGAAGGTCCCCAGTTCTTTGTCAAAGAGGGGCTGGTGTATAGAAAGGGGGGGAGGAACCAAGCCCCTCAATTACTAGTACCCCAAAAGTATAGAGAAAAAGTGCTATTATTAGCTCATAGCCACTTGCGGGGGGGCCATTGTGGGAGAGAAAAAACAGAGAAAGCTATTCTTGAAAAATTGTACTGGCCAGGTGTTGGACTTGGCCCTTATGTTCCCAAAATGTTTCGCTTTTCCCCCCTGGCCTATGTATTTACCTGATGTGGCTAAAATGTAAAAGGGTAATACTGTGTAATGGTGTCACTGTCACTTTTAAAATGGACGCCATTCCTGCCTGCCCTTGTGCCGCCTGACTGAGTTGAGTGGCGGTCTAGATGTTGTTTCCCAGCACTCCCAGCTTTTGGAGGGAAACCTGGCAGCCAGGGTGCTCTACACCTCCCCCTAAACCAGTTAAGACCGGTTCCCCAGGGAACCTTCCAAAAGATGCCAGCCTTGTCTGGTAGGTGGGGTGAGGGGCGGATATAAAGGGGGGCTGTTCTGCCATGTGCTCAGTGAGTGACAGAGCAGGAGAAGTGACTGAGGGGGAACTCTGCCAGGAGGTACCGCCACATTGGGCCTGTGTGCTGGCCCCTGCGCCCATCTGCACCCCTCTGTTGTCCCCAGGGCCAGTAAAGGGACACCGCCGGAGTGGAGGCTGCTGTGCTGGCAGGATTGCCACCATAATGGAGGATGACCGTTCCGAGGAACTGCGGCTTCAGGACTGGTGAGCCGCCTTGCTGGCCACTGATCTCGCCCTGCACTACTTGTCCCCTGGCCCCCTAGCGCCTCGTGAGCGCCATATTGGGACTGCCTGTACTTCGAGGAGGTGAGGAGCGTGGGCAAGACCTTCCCCTGTGGGCCCTGGACCTGTGAGGTCCCTAGCGTCTTTGGAGCGTTTTCCTTTAATTGACTGTTGCCTGCCTGCACTCTAGCGCCTGGGGAGCGCTATAGTTAGTGTGCCCGAAGAAGAGGAGCCCTAGCGTTTGTCCCTGCAGCTTGTAGTGCCTATTGCCCAGGAGGTGGGGAGCGTGTATCCCCGAAGCGCTGTGCTGCCACGTGTCCCGAGGAAATCCCGGAGTGGGGGATCCCCCCTGAGACTTGCCTGCAAGCGGGTGCTCACCCCGCGTGTGTGCCGCCACGTGGTGCTAATCAAACCAGCGGGAGCCCACCCCGTGGCTTTTGTGCTCATTTAACGGGAGCCTACCCCGTATTGCCCCGCACGAGGAAAATTGCCCAGGATCACCGCCGCCACCCGGGAGAACTGCCTCACTAGAAGTTGGTGGGAGCCTACCCCACGTGTCACCGAGCGCGCGCGGGTGCCCACCCCGCATCTGCCTCTACGTGAAAGCGGGAGCCCACCCCGCGTGCTACCGCCAAAAGAAAACTCACTGCCGCAGCCTGGGCCGAAGACTAGCAGAGGGCCGCCGCTCTGCCTGCGGCGACCCGGAAGCCAGGCAGGAGTGCGCCCGGTTGGGGGCGTGACCTACCGGCAGGGAGGAGAAGCGCCGGAAGAAGAATCCAGGCAGGAGCCCACCCCGCGCTGGCCAACGCCGCCGGAGACGTCGCTCCGGAAGTAGGTGGGGGCTCCCCGTGAGCGGAGGAGAGCCCCGCGTGTGCCGCGCTGGAGAGAGGAAGCCGGAGGTCAGCGCGAGAGCTGCCGGTCGTTGGCGGGGCTCCTGTGGAAAAGGGAGAGCCCCGCGAGCCTTGCAGAGAAGTCCCGGGTCCCAGGAGGGGCTCGGGTGAAGTCACCGGGAGGCCGGAGCAGGGACCAGAGTAGCTCCCGCAAGATCCCGGTGAGTGGGGCCCATTGTGGAGCAGGGGGTGGAGAGGGCAACGGGGTACATTGCCGGTGCCCGCCCCCCTGTGGTCCTGCCCAGAGGCCCTGTGTGGTCGTGCCGGTCCTCCCAGCTGCCCCGCTTGGCACCAGGGGAGCTGCAACGAGCTACCACCGCTGCTGGGGCACAGTGGTGCCAGTTCTTTTGGGGACATCTTTCTTCATTCCCTAGCCCCGGAGGGGGGGCCTCACCCCTACGCCCAGTGGTGCTAGTGACCGGCCGCACTTCACAGTTGCACCGCGAGAGTGCGGGCAACTGCACCGAGGGGGACATACCATTATTGAATCCCGGAGGAGGGGGCTCCAAGGTAACTGTGTTCTTTTGTGCTGCCCCGCAGAAGCGGGCCACTACTAATGAGGGTCATACCGGGCGCTACGCCCTATGTGTTGTTGATGCTGGGGTTGCCCCAATGTTTAGGATGTATGCCTATTTCTGGTACATAATGTGCTTTGATGCCTCATGCCATTTATGCTCCTAATGAGGTGCCAACCAGATGCCACCGGTTGATGTATTTACCTGCCTGACCCTAAGGTAGTGATGTTTATGTTCACAGGTTTATGCCCATTTTGATGCCTATTGCCAAGGTGGTACCGGCTAACGAGGGTTGCCTCTTGTGAGGTGGTGGTATGCCTAAGGTTGCATGTTATCCCAATGCCAAGCAGATTATGTATGTTGCATTTCCCGGCCTCCTGTTCCTGCAAGGTATACCAAGGTGTTCATACATAGGGTTATGCTAATATGTCTGGTCCTGCTGGGATTTTTCTTCCGCATAGGGTAATGCCGCTAAGTTAATGTTTTTACCCCACAGGTACGGACTGATTACGCCTGTTATTACTAATGGACTTTCGTACATGTTCTGAGCTTATAATGATTCTGGCAGCGGCCCGATTGGCGCTGCCCTGTAAATAGTCCCCACTGTTTCTATCTACCGGGTGCCGGTTGGCGGCGTGTTTACCGCTGTGGTTACCATCTGCTATGTTATGGCATAATACAGATACTGTTTTTCTTACTCCAACTGGTGTGGTCTCCTTTTTGTAGTGTGCCTGGAGTGTCGCCTGTGTGTGCTGCGCGGATGCTTTACACAATGCTCCGAGTTTAGCCTTCCCGCTCCGCACCACGCTACCCCGTTTCCAACATTGGTGTTCAGCGGGGGGATAGGACTTGTGTTTGCGCAGTACCATAGCGACGACTGGTTGCACTACAAAGGGTGCACTTGAGAGTAACCACAGATTTGGGGACTGTTTTGCTGATTGTATTTCCTTTTGGAAGTGTTGTTTTGGGGATTGTGTCTCCCTGTTGCACAGTGGGTGGTGTATCCCGAGGGTATCACCAGGATGGGGTTAACCTACGACGAGGATTGCCTGTGGGAGTACACTGAGCAGGAGGTGTTAGACCTCTGCCGTGAGAGAGGGATACCCACAGTAGGCAACACCCGCAGGAAGTTGTTCCTCTATGAGGCCCTGAGAAGGGGGGAACCCTTAGAGCCCTGTGGGGACCTTTCTGATTACCCCTCCGCATATTTAGGGTGTGGATCTGGTAGAGACCGTGAGTGGGACTCTGAGAGTGAGGGGTCCCAGTCCATAACCCTGGAGGGTGGTGACTCTGAGGAGGAAGGAGATGTTAGGGCAGAGACACCGGTAGCGAATGAGGACACCATAGAGAGGGAGTCCCGTGCTGGGTCCAGCCCCAGGGGCACTGCCCCACCCCTTTCCCTGTCCCCAGAAGAGTGGGTAGATAGGAGGGAAGAAAGGGAGCACCAGCTGGCTTTGGAGAGACTCAGGTTAGGGCACGCCAAGAGGATAGCGCAGCTGAGGGTTGAGGAAAAAAGGCTAGAGACCGAGAGGGTCCTAGCGCAGGAGAGGATGGCGGAGGCGGAGAGGGCCTTCGCCAGGGAGAGACTAGCTCAGGGGGGTAGGTTGTCCCCTGAGAGTGGTGTCTGTGGTCTGGATTCACCAGTGAGGGTGGGATCCAGTGGTGGCAGCGAGAGTGAAGCCAGTGCAGGAAGTCCCACTCCCAGAGCCCGGAAGATGGTGCCTGATCCCCAAGAGGAGGGGGGCAGGTTGGAATTTAGGGGCGGCAAGAAACTGTCCCATCAGTCTTGGGGGGAGTATGTGGACGGGTGTTGGACCGCACTGGAGGAGTGGATGGTGTGTGGCGCGGTGATCGATTGGGATGGGCTGTGCCATCTGCTTATCAGGGAGCACGTGCTCAAGAGTTGTTTTCCCAGGTTGCGCCACCACCTGTTGCAGTGTGGGCTCTCTGACCCCAGGGAGCTTGCACGGGAGGCAGACCTTTGGGTGAGGGCCAGAGAGTCGGAGAGGGCATTGGGGAGTGATCCAGAAGGGAGTGGCTCAGGGATATTCCCACCCCGGGAGGGGGGAGGAGTGCAGAGTAGCCCAGCTAGGTCCCAGGATAGTGAGAGGGTTGTAGGGCCTCACATCCTATCTATAGGAAGGAGTGAGACGGGGAGGTGTCCCGAGGTGCCCCAACCGCAGTCAAAGGGCCTGGAGAGTTCCATAAGGGAACCCCAGGTTGGGAGCCTAGGCTGTCCCGATGGGCCATCCCTGGAAAGGGATCCTCTTGTGTCAGGAGAACCCGGGGCGTCGGTAATCCGAGCTCCAGGGGTTCTGGGGTCTGCTCAGCCACAGGGTTTAGATCCTGGGCTGGGGTGCCAGGTTCAGGGGCTGCCTGACCTGGAGGGAGGGGCACTTGTAATCAAGGTCCCTACCGGTTTCACTTCCAGGGGTACTTCTCCAGGTGGGAGGGTGCAGAACTCTGGAAGGGGGTGCAGAGGGAGGAAGGACTCGCCTCTGGCACCGGCTCAACCACAGGGCTTCGATCCTGGGTTGGGAGGCCCGGTTCAGGTATTGCCTGACCTGGCGGGAGGGACGTCTGTAAGCAGTGTCCCTCCGGAGCTGTCTTCCAGGGGTACCACTCCAGTTGGGAGGGTACGGAACTCTGGGAGGGGGTGCAGAGGAGGGAGGACTCGCCTCTGGCACCGGGGCAACCTAAGGGTTTAGACCCTGGGTTGGTGGATCGGTTGCAGGGCCACGGCCCTGGACGAGTGAGAGAGTGGTGGTCTGAGGGTGCCCCACATAGGAGGAGCCGGTCCTGGCTGCAGCCAACTAGGGAGCACCAGGGGGGTGACCTAGTTGGTCCAGGAGGAGTTGAGAGAGGGAACCATCGGGTTCCAGAGTGGCGAAGAACCTGCGGGTGCCCCTGCAGTTGTGGGCCCGCGTCCACGTGTTCTCGCCCCAAGCAGGGAAGCCCATCAAGGCATTGATCGGTCTACCCTGGCTTTTGGCTGGGAGGGGGTTGTGTTGGACTTGGCCCTTATGTTCCCAAACTTTTTCGCTTTTCCCCCCTGGCCTATGTATTTACCTGATGTGGCTAAAATGTAAAAGGGTAATACTGTGTAATGGTGTCACTGTCACTTTTAAAATGGACGCCATTCCTGCCTGCCCTTGTGCCGCCTGACTGAGTTGAGTGGCAGTCTAGATGTTGTTTCCCAGCACTCCCAGCTTTTGGAGGGAAACCTGGCAGCCAGGGTGCTCTACACCTCCCCCTAAACCAGTTAAGACCGGTTCCCCAGGGAACCTTCCAGAAGTTGCCAGCCTTGTCTGGTAGGTGGGGTGAGTATAAAGGGGGGCTGTGCTGCCATGTGCTCAGTGAGTGACAGAGCAGGAGAAGTGACTGAGGGGGAACTCTGCCAGGAGGTACCGCCACATTGGGCCTGTGTGCTGGCCCCTGCGCCCATCTGCACCCCTCTGTTGTCCCCAGGGCCAGTAAAGGGACACCGCCGGAGTGGAGGCTGCTGGTTGCCACCATAATGGAGGATGACCGTTCCGAGGAACTGCGGCTTCAGGACTGGTGAGCCGCCCTGCTGGCCACTGATCTCGCCCTGCACTACTTGTCCCCTGGCCCCCTAGCGCCTCGTGAGCGCCATATTGGGACTGCCTGTACTTCGAGGAGGTGAGGAGCGTGGGCAAGACCTTCCCCTGTGGGCCCTGGACCTGTGAGGTCCCTAGCGCCTTTGGAGCGTTTTCCTTTAATTGACTGTTGCCTGCCTGCACTCTAGCGCCTGGGGAGCGCTATAGTTAGTGTGCCCGAAGAAGAGGAGCCCTAGCGTTTGTCCTTGCAGCTTGTAGTGCCTCTAGCGCCTCGTGGGCGCTATATTTCCATTGCCCAGGAGGTGGGGAGCATGTATCCCCGTAGCGCTGTGCTGCCACGTGTCCCCAGGAAATCCCGGAGTGGGGGATCCCCCCTGAGACTTGCCTGCAAGCGGGTGCCCACCCCGCGTGTGTGCCGCCACGTGGTGCTAATCAAACCAGCGGGAGCCCACCCCGTGGCTTTTGTGCTCATTTAATGGGAGCCTACCCCGTATTGCCCCGCACGAGGGAAATTGCCCAGGATCACCGCCGCCGCCCGGGAGAACGGCCTCACTAGAAGTTGGTGGGAGCCTACCCCACGTGTCACTGAGCGCGCGCGGGTGCCCACCCCGCATCTGCCTCTATGTGAAAGCGGGAGCCCACCCCGCGTGCTACCGCCAAAAGAAAACTCACCGCCGCAGCCCGGGCCGAAGACTAGCAGAGGGCCGCCGCTCTGCCTGCGGCGACCCGGAAGCCAGGCAGGAGTGCGCCCGGTTGGGGGCGTCACCTACCGGCAGGGAGGAGAAGCGCCGGAAGAAGAATCCAGGCGGGAGCCCACCCCGCGCTGGCCAACGCCGCCGGAGACGTCGCTCCGGAAGTAGGTGGGGGCTCCCCGTGAGCGGAGGAGAGCCCCGCGTGTGCCGCGCTGGAGAGAGGAAGCCGGAGGTCAGCGCGAGAGCTGCCGGTCGTTGGCGGGGCTCCCGTGGAAAAGGGAGAGCCCTGCGAGCCTTGCAGAGAAGTCCTGGGTCCCAGGAGGGGCTCGGGTGAAGTCACCGGGAGGCCGGAGCAGGGACCGGAGTAGCTCCCGCAAGATCCCGGTGAGTGGGGCCCATTGTGGAGCAGGGGGTGGAGAGGGCAACTGGGTACATTGCCGGTGCCCGCCCCCCTGTGGTCCTGCCCAGAGGCCCCGTGTGGTCGTGCCGGTCCTCCCAGCTGCCCCGCTTGGCACCAGGGGAGCTGCAACGAGTTACCACCGCTGCTGGGGCACAGTGGTGCCAGTTCTTTTGGGGGCATCTTTCTTCATTCCCTAAGCCCCGGAGGGGGGGCTCACCCCTACGCCCAGTGGTGCTAGTGACCGGCCGCACTTCACAGTTGCACCGCGAGAGCGCGGGCAACTGCACCGAGGGGGACATACCATTATTGAAGCGCGGAGGAGGGGGCTCCAAGGTAACTGTGTACTTTTGTGCTGTCCCGCAGAAGCGGGCCACTACTAATGAGGGTCATACCGGGCGCTACGCCCTATGTGTTGTTGAGGCTGGGGTTGCCCCTATGTTTAGGATGTATGCCTATTTCTGGTACATAATGTGCTTTGATGCCTCATGCCATTTATGCTCCTAATGAGGTGCCAACCAGATGCCACCGGTTGATGTATTTACCTGCCTGACCCTAAGGTAGTGATGTTTATGTTCACAGGTTTATGCCCATTTTGATGCCTATTGCCAAGGTGGTACCGGCTAAGGAGGGTTGCCTCTTGTGAGGTGGTGGTATGCCTAAGGTTGCATGTTATCCCAATGCCAAGCAGATTATGTATGTTGCATTTCCCGGCCTCCTGTTCCTGCAAGGTATACCAAGGTGTTCATACCTAGGGTTATGCTAATATGTCTGGTCCTGCTGGGATTTTTCTTCCGCATAGGGTAATGCCGCTAAGTTAATGTTTTTACCCCACAGGTACGGACTGATTACGCCTGTTATTACTAATGGACTTTCGTACATGTTCTGAGCTTATAATGATTCTGGCAGCGGCCCGATTGGCGCTGCCCTGTAAATAGTCCCCACTGTTTCTATCTACCGGGTGCCGGTTGGCGCCGTGTTTACCGCTGTGGTTACCATCTGCTATGTTATGGCATAATACAGATACTGTTTTTCTTACTCCAACTGGTGTGGTCTCCTTTTTGTAGTGTGCCTGCTGGAGTGTCGCCTGTGTGTGCTGCGCGGATGCTTTACACAATGCTCCGAGTTTAGCCTTCCCGCTCCGCACCACGCTACCCCGTTTCCAACACCAGGGATCTACCAACAGGTTCGTAGGTATTGTAAAGAATGTCCTATATGTCAGAAAAATAGCAGGTCCCTTCCCCTTAAGGTACCCTTGCAACCCTTACCCATAATCGAAGAACCGTTCACCAGAGTAGGGATGGACATCATAGGTCCCCTTCTTCCCTTTCGTAGCGGGTGTCGGTATGTACTAGTCCTAGTGGACTACGCCACTCGTTTTCCTGAGGCAGTGGCCTTGAGACAACCTAATGCCTTACAGATAGCCAAGGCTATGGTTAACATCTTCTCCCGGGTAGGATTTCCCTGGGAAATCATAACCGACCAGGGCACTTCTTTTATTTCCAAACTGATGAAACAGGTGTGCCAACAGTTGAACATTAAACAGTCAGAACATCTGCATATCATCCTCAAACAGATGGGTTGATAGAACGATATAATGCCACGCTTAAGACTCCCCTAAAGAAGCTCCTTGACCTAGAAACACGCAAGTGGGAGGACATGCTTCCTTTAGCCCTCTTTGCCATCCGTTGTAAACAACAAAAAAGCACTGGGTATTCACCCTTTGAGTTGTTGTATGGCAGACAACCACGCACATTACTTGAGATGGTGAGAGAAGAATGGGAGGAAGAACAAGAAGGAGGTAAACCCCTACCCGAATATGTTCTTAATTTAAAAACCCACTTACAACAAATACGAAGTATTGTAAGAACTCACCTAGAACAGGCCCAGACCTCTCAAAAGAACCAATACGACAAAAGGACTAAAGAACTTACCCTTGAAATAGGCGATTTTGCTTTATTGATGATGCCCACATCTGATCACAAGATGTTAGGCCCAGTGGCAGGGCCCGTTCAAGATAATAGAAAAAGTAACTCCAGTAACGTATCGCCTGGAAATGGATCCTAAGAATCCGTGCACACCCAGATATTCCATATTAACTTATTAAAAAAATGGGAAGGAGCCATACCAACTTTGTTAGGACTGGCCGAACAAACAGAACCCTTGTACCACAGGAGTATAGATCCAGAACTGCCTGAGTCTCAGAAACAAGAGCTGTGTAAACAGTTACAAACCCTACAAGAAGTGTTCTCTCTTAGTCCCGGTAAGACAAACTTAGTGGAACATGCAATTCATACTATCCCGGGAAAGAAAGTGAAATTATGCCCCTATCGTATCCATGAATCATGTAGAGACGCAATAAGAAATGAGGTGCAACAAATGCTTCAGATGGGTATAATAGAACCATCCAACAGTGAGTGGAATTCTCCTATCGTTTTAGTACCAAAACCTGATGGGTCCATCAGGTTCTGCATAGACTTTAGAGAAGTCAATACGATTTCTCAATTTGACTCCTACCCATTACCAAGAGTCGATGAAATGATTGAAAGGATTGGAAAAGCTCGCTATATAAGCACCCTGGACCTTTGCAAAGGGTATTGGCAAGTACCCTTGAAATGCCAAGATAGAGAGAAGACCGCCTTCTCTACTCCAGAGGGTCTATTCCATTTTACTGTCCACCCCTTTGGGCTACATGGGGCCCCTGCAACGTTCCAGAGATTAATGAATACTGTCTTGAGGCCCTGTGCTGCATTTGCTGCTGCTTATATAGACGACATAGTGATTCGCAGTACTACCTGGGAACAACACCTACATCATTTGAAAACAGTGATCCAAACCCTGAGAGAGAGTGGTTTGACCATAAATCCCTCCAAGAGCCGACTAGCTGCTAAATCAGTGAAATACCTCGAATACCTGTTTGGAGAAGGTCTGATAAAACCACAGGAAGAAAAAGTAGCGGCTATAACCAACATACCCTTTCCTCAAACTAAAAGAGACCTAAGGGCGTTCTTGGGCATTTTAGGGTATTATCGGCGATTTATACCTGATTGCGCTCAGATAGCTAATCCTCTAACAGATCTCCTGAGAAAGGATGCGAAAACAGAAAAAAAACTAAAACATCCATCCTCTTCGGCTCTTCAAGCCTTCCAGCAGTTAAAACAAGCTATAACCTCGAGGCCCATCCTCCTCAATCCAGACTACACCAAACCCTTTATTTTGCAGACAGACGCCTCAGAGCATGGGTTAGGTGCTGTATTATCCCAGACCGATCCACAAGGACAGGAAAGACCTGTCTTGTAGATCAGCCGAAAATTGTTCCCTCAGGAGAAGAGATATGCGGTAATAGCAAAAGAAGCATTGGCCATAAAATGGGCCATTGAATCCCTTAGATATTACTTAGAAGGTCGAGAATTTGTTTTATTCACTGATCATGCCCCATTGGAATGGCTCGCAAAGAATAAGGGACACAATGATAGAGTTATGAGATGGTTCTTAGCCCTACAATCCTTTCGGTTTACCACTCTGCACAGAAGAGGAAAAGACCAAACCAATGCAGACTATCTTTCCAGATACCCCCTTGATTCATTTCTTGCTGGCAAGAAAATTAGGGAAGAGGGATGTGAGGGGGAGGTCCGGAGCGAGGATGGAGACTTGCAGTGTTTCACCTATGGCGGCCCGGGTTTCCACGTAGGGAGAAAAGAGTTAACCGAGATGACTCCCTCCTCCTCACAGGAAGAAGGAAGTCCCGGGAGTTCCCCAACGAATGGCGTTCCAGAAAGAAGCCAGAAGAGGAGGGTCAATCACCACGTAAGAGGAGGAATTCAGAGAAGAACGGGACACCGGAAGACGCGGAGCCAAGGACGAGACCGGAGGAGAGGAGCCCTGAAGAGGACCCGCAGAAGGACCGGGAGAGCCTAAGAAACCCCGCGGAAGAGGAAGAGACTGGCGAGGAAGCGGAGAACTGGTGCGAGGACTGGTGGACGCCTCCTTCCCCCCCGGAGGTCACTTTGAAGCCGCCGCAACTCAGGAGACGCGGTGAGTGATACGGGCATGAGGGAGGAGAGTGAGGGTGGGGTGAAAGGAGTGAAGAAGGGCCCGGAGGGGGGGTATTGCCCTGCAAGCGTGCCGAGGCCAACTCTGACGCCACCCGATGAATGGTAACACAGCCCTGCATAATTATGGGGATTATCTGTGCATTTTGTTTGATGTATGTGCGCTTTGCTCTAGAGGGAGTCCGGCACTAAAAGGAATCAGTCCGCATCTTTGTTTCTGCACATGCACTTTATTTTGATGTATTCACGCTCGTCCCTGTAGAGAAACAGCCCGCAATAAGTTTTTTCAGACTCTTCTTTTCAAAAAGGGGTTTGTATTGTGAAATGTGAGGAAATAGTCTTCCACTCAGGATACATTTCCTGATTGATTCAGTATCTTCTTTACTTTGTGTTCCCTTCGGGAGAAGGCTGTTTTGAGCAAGGGGACTACATGGAACCCTAAAAGGGGAATGTAAAGTCTCAAGACTATTTTCTGGATTGGCACAGGTTATTTCTTTTCCCCTCCCTCTACCTTCACTTCGGGTGTGGTGACGGTGATACAGACTTAAAGTAGGGACATTCCACTTACCGCTGTTTTCTTCTCTTTTGAGAGACTACGGGGGGACGTCATCCTGACCTTGTTGAGTGGACATTCCTAGAAAGAAGAAAAGAGAAGAGTAACGGAGAGAACATCACAAGGAGAGTCCTTATCCTTCAAGTTTGATGGACTTTATTACATTCCACAACTGTTCAATAAAAGTTCGTCAAAATTGAGCCACATATTAAGCCTCCTAGATTCTGTTTCCGTCCATCCCTCCCACACACACATTTTACGTTGGAACAGGAATGCCCATAGCCACATATATGTATGTATAATAAAGTGAATGCATGAGTACACCACAGCACACAACGAAACATCACAGGGCAACAGAACTTCAATGTACTCACAAAAGTATGTCCACAGAGACATATTCACTGGCACCATGCCCGTACCTACATGCATCAGTTCCCCAGGAAAAATCCAAATATCTGAAACGCATACAAAGACAACAACATCACATGTCATAGGAAGTCACATTGCAGGAAGTGACACCATTCACCCTAATTACCTTGCCATTTCCAAAACACCATAGCAGAAGCACATTATCTACTCTGTATAGCTTCAAAATAAACAACAACATGTATAAACCACACAGGAAAGTGAAGTCAAATTATATGGCTGATCTACCAATACAATACATTCACCCAATCAGATGAAAAACCTAGGCCTAGCTTGTTTACTCTCTCACACCTCACTTTAATTGATGCACCAATTGTTGACAGATCAGTACATGTCTCTAAACAACAAATTGATTACTACAATCCAACCTGGCCTGACACTCCCCTGTCAGCCCAATCCCACAGTCCCACATCCTGTGTCATGATGAGTACAGCAGTGTCTGAGCAGGTATCCACCCAAGCCTATGTCCACCATCATCTCAGCCTCACCGCAGGGCACGTAGCCAGGTCATCCTAGGGAGACACAGCCAGAATGGGATGTTGGATGTGTCAGGAATAACAACATGGGAAGGATCCAGCACAGATCCAAAGCAGGACTCAACCAGATGAATCACTTACATACAATCCCTAGCAGGCACCCAGGTCTGATAGCACGCACACTGCACTCAAATACACTGGGACACAACTATCTTGGGACCCCATATGCTTTGCCAGGCCAGGTTTACATGCCCCTGGTGGACCCGTGCCATTCACCCACCACTGTTCACTCAGGCCCAGCCAGCAGGGTATGGGATAGGATACCTACCTGTACAGTCAGGACAGGTTATCAAAATGTCCCACTTGGAGTTATAGCACTCAAAAAAGGGACAAAGTGATAACAGTCCACACAGAGCAGGCATCAAATCTGCAGTTACACAAAGGGTGGTTCATCATCCAAAATCTTGGCGAAGGAAGACACACCTCTCCAAACTAAGACAATTGCTCACATACAAAAGACAGAGACAGGGAAATGCGTTTGCTGGCATATGGCACAATGAATGTCCCTGCACACAAGTTACAAGACATTTCAATATCCAAACCAAAACCTTACTATCAGCTCATTATCATGTCCTGGACACAAATTGGGATGGATGTAAATCATCTTTCATTAAGCAGGCAATCTAGATCTGGTCAGATGGGCAGAACAAACATTCATCAATGAGTCAAGCATACCACAACAGGAGCATATGGAACAAAATTGAACAACACGATAAACGTAACAAGCTAGACCAGCACAGAGGGACCATGTGCATTTAGAAAGTCAGCAATACACACACCTCACAGCCCACACATGGGGGGGTGAGACCGGAGCCTCTAGTACAATAGCCATTGTCAACAGTTGACATTGTAGCAGATGTGTACTCTAAAAGACACCACTACACGTGAACAAAGGAGGAACTGTCATGCAGACAGTCTGCCTCACAAAACAGAGCAGCTGCCTCATCTAGCCATGTCCGGAACACCTCTGATAGGTCCATGACCACATGTCTCTGACCCTCACCCTACAAAGGCCTACACCCATCCAGTGGCTCTTCATGTAACAAATTATCCAAAAACATAGCTATTGCAATCCTCTGGAGGAACCTAACTCACTCCCTGCGCTGCACAGTAACCTCAGCCCTACACCATTAGTGATTTGCTGCGCACAAGTGTTGCAGTGTTGGGACTGCAGTGGCGTGTGATGAGCATTTACAAATCCATCCTTTCATTGGATAACTTCAAAAACATCATCTGCAGGAATATCCCTCTCTGCATCCACTCCAATGGAAGGCGGTTGAACCAACCCCTCACTGGGCCAAGTACACCTGTAACTCAGCAACACAGGTTTACAGCATACAGCCATGTCCAGAACATATGTAACAATTACAAAATAGGTGCATTACATCGTGTCCACAGATGGCAGGACATAAACCTTCCTTGTCGGACAGCTGAGGTGAGACATGCCCTGTGCCAGATGTCAAATTGAATGGAATGGAGTTTGGCATTATGACATACTGTAGATCGGTAGTGCCTAGTCTATTCTCACTCCTTGCCTGTGGAGGACTCATAATATATCAGTGTCCCATAGCTAGCGAGCAGGTGATAGTGGGCCATTCTTCATGTGTCAAAACACATCAATAAATAAGATCACCAGTCTCCAAACTCCACCCATTACGTGTAGGGTGTGGGTTTCGGGGCCGATGCGCCAAATCAGTGTCTGTCACTCTCCACATGTGTCCCATCTCAACCATCAGTGTGCCATGTGCCCAGAAATGGACCCCTGCAATGTCAGGATCTTCCTGCAACTGGACAAAGGTAATGTGCTCCCAGACCCTGATTAGGTCCCCCACTGAGCTAGCTCAATCCTGTGTCTCTCCATGCTGTCAGTCCTTCCCAATAATGCCTCCATGGAAAACTGCTAGGAAGTGCAGAATAACAGATGGAGAGTACGGGATCATGCCCCTCAGTAGCCACAGGCCCACTACCCCAAAAACACACTTACACCAGGCTGTCAGCTCCACAGGAGAGCTGTGCTTCAGGGAGCAACATTGATCCCACAATCTTATGTGCCCTGCATTTTGGGAACATGCTCATTTCGTACAACTGCCTACCAAACAAACTTAACACTGGCCATTGCAGTGGTCCTCCCACATAACATTCCTTTTAAAATGCACAGCCTTGACGGCCTTCACTCAGGAAAATGCAGCCTCCACAGAGCCACACTTTTCATGCCACTATTGCAGATCAACTCTCGCAGCATGGTGTCAAACTCCCTGGAGGTGGCACCAGGCACAGCCACTGCAGGTGATGGCAAAAACACAAGATGCAGGGGAGCATGATCTTCCCAAAAAGTGAAATACAGCCTTGACCTGTAACTGGAAGAGTGCTTAAAAAAATGTGGACGTAATGAGGATATGGCCCTGCTAAGATTCACACACTGAGATACTTTGCATCATCACAGTCACAAATCCATAAGTACCAAAAAACATGAAGCTCACGCATCACACTCTGCTCATCCGCCATCACCTCTTGTGGAGGATAATCCACACAAAGGGCAAAAACACAACACTTGGCCCACTTAACACACAAACTCGCCACACCCTGCAAATCGAATTGTCTCACAGAAATATCTGTAATGTCCCTGCAGACAGACTGAATATAGAGCAGCAGGTCGTCTGCATCAATGGATACTACATGTACTTCATTGCACAGTGGAACTCACCATTATTAACACCCCTGACAAATTTGTTGGCTAGCGGCTACATTGGCAGGGCAAAGAGAAGTTGGGAAAGGGGACAGCCCCGACGAGTCCCCCTGCACAATCTAATAGAGGACGACGCTTGACTTGGGCAGTTGGCTTGGCATCAAAAACACATATGTGTTGTTGCAGCTGCCCTGCTATGTACAGTTTTGACACAGTGGCAAACATGTATACACAATCAAAGGAACTGTATGCTATTAAAATTTCTAGCACCAAGCAGGCTACGTAAGGACACCTCCCATGGACCAGCTGCAGCACACTATTTTGCATTAGGATGTTAAGCACCGTGGATTTATCAGGGAGAAAATCCTTTTGGACACCATGCACTAGATGCCGTTGGTGTACCAGCAGGTGAGGCGCCTCTAATATACTAAGGATTAACAATTCCTTGCAAGCAGGGTCAAAGGAGTTTGTGGCTATAGGCTCAGCTAGGTCACTGTTGGGTTTTTAACAATGTACACCGAAAAAATTGCCACAAGGATTGTGAGTGTCTCCAATCACTCAAGGTGACACAAGAGAGAGACAGTCACCTGTGTTCAAGTACAAGCTCATAGGCATCATCGAGACTGGGCGGGAGGCTGTCCAACGCATGAGTGGTCAACGTGGCAGTGCGCAGAACCACTCTGAGTATCTCTTGTACCAGCCAACGGGGTGTTGATCACTGCACGGGCTGCCAGATCAAGTACAGGTAGATCCAATCCAGTCAGGAATCATGAAACGTCTACATTGCATTCAGACTAGGGAGGAATGTATAGGCCACAACAATACACAGTGAAAGATTCATGGATGGTTGCCTGACTAGTTGGCATCTGGGGCAGGTGATCCATAATCATCAACATCTGCTGGGTTGTTGTTAAGCAACAGAGGAGGCAGGACAGGAGTTGCCCTGCCTTATCTCCCTCTGTGTGCATTCCAGCTTGTCATGTTGCAAAGTAAAAGCAACACAGTTGCTCAATTAGATGGGTGTGGTGTGTTTGAGCATCTGCCAGCATGGCTAACATCACAACCTGCAACTAGACCGCAGTCTATTGATGACCTAGTGATGCCTCTGTCTACAGCAAATCCCTGTGGATATTGGCCCTAGACACCACCAAAGTCCCCAGCCCCAGCCACTCAGTACTGATTTCAGTGCTTCCCACTTCAACAACATAGAAGTTGTTGTGTCCCAGTCGTCAGTGAAATATTTGGAGACGGAATCCCTCAGGAATAAGCAAAATGCACGGCAAAACAACAACGTAGGATGCAGTCACCATGTGTGGACTGGGGGCGCTGTACACCACACCTAATCTGTATGTGTATTGGGTTATCTTCAGAGAGTGTTCTTCACAACTATTCAGCATCTAGCTCCTCAGGCTGTAGTGTGAACTGCTAATAAACAATTCCATTCAGAATGTGCAGATTGTGTACTGCAGAGTAGTAGGAGTACTCATGAGTCTCATGACGTAGGATCCACCAACAGTGTTGGAGGGACCAGATTGCAGCCCATTGTGTAACATGAGCTGCCAGCACTGGAGAGGATGTCGGGGGGAGAGGGGGTGCTTAATCTGTGGCTCTCGGACACAATTGACATTGCCGTCCTTACCCTTGCCAAACCAGATTAGAGGAGGCAGAAAAAATTAAAAATGCAAACACTTATGGAACTGGGTATAATATTCCGGTGTCATATGTGTCTCTTTTAACAGTGCAATGATTTTTCATCAGCACATCCAGAGATATCATTACAATGCGCCTATCTCCCTTGGTGTCTACATAACTCTGACATTCAAAGTGAGAATGCCATCAGTACCCATGTGAGTAGTGTACTGGGAAGTGTGGGGATGCGTTTCAGGATTAGTCTGCCCCTAGGTGGCCCCCCAACACACATCCTGGAGTTTTCACTTGGGGGGGCGGGGGGGCTATGGCCCTCTAACCAATGGACTGCCATTCAATGTTTCGGCATCATGATAGGAAAATATGAGTACTCAACACCTCCATCACAGGGCAGTATCCAAGGGGAAGAATGAGCAATCAGTGACAACATCTATCTACAAAGGGTAACTTGGCACTCATGCCCACACACAACTTAGACTAGGCAAGGCTAGGTGGAGGGAACGTGTCCTGTGATGGCAATAGGTTTTGCATATGCCAATGTTCTCCTAGCGGCCATGTCAACAATCTGTCATGAACAATAAGTGGGAGACAGCAAGCTGCAGCAAACACATACTACATCCTCAATTTTCATCAGGCAACTGTTTTTGAATACTTACATCCACCTAATCGCCACATGTGTACATTTCAACATTCGCTCTTGGCATGCATAATCTCTACTCGTGCAGGTCTGACCCCTCTCACATCCACCTCAAAGTACATGCTCATCTCTCAACATATCCTACACATACAAGCTCTACATAATCACCCTCTGGTGCCGCTATCTGGAAAACCATTTCTACCCTCCAAGCTCCACCCTTGTACTCTAACTCTTCCACCCAGACTCTCACAATCTCATACTGGCGCTGCCCTTCTTACATCCAAAACTACATTCACAGCACCACTCTTCATCACTATGTACACAACACCTCTCCCATACATGATATGTACACAATGTACTGTACTCATCACCTCCTCAGCAGATGTCGAAAGTATCATGTCAAATGGACCCCTCTCATCACCATTTGAACCCTCACTAATGTCTTGGACTGCACTTTTATCACAATGTGCAGCATCACATCCAACTCTGACATTCACACTTAACACCTCACCACATCTCTCACCCAGAAACTTACATTGCTCAATGAATATGTCCTCATTCATTTGCATCTCACCATTCACTCACCCTACTCTGCTTAAGGACTACTGACAGTCATTTCACAAACTACTGCATCCACAGATTCAAACACAACATACATCAACTGGACAACACCTCACATCTCTCCATACAGCACCCTAATTTACAAAACTGGTGTATACCCTTGACATACACTTATCCACTTGTTACAATTAACATGTTTAACCTTGTCTCACTGTGGCCCTGCCACATCCACATCTCAGTTCCATGCTCCATACTTCCATTGACTTCTGCACTTTAACAACTACCTCCATCAATGACACTGCCCTGTCACAGTCATCTCTCACCGTAGTGCCACATACTACAGCTCTCATCTCCTGCCAGACTCCAACCTTGTCTAGGTGGTTCCACCTCAATCACATCTACCTATTCCTAGCATACCTTGTCCAGGCTTTAACCTGTCTTACAAGGTCACACACTCTGATTCCCACACCTCAGCATTTCCAAACATTCACATTGTAAGAATGAGGATACTTCACGTCTCCTATACAAGAACTGCCTGTGAACTTAACTCCTACCTTCCACTGTCATAAAAATCCTAACTTGTCCTGCTCCCATTACGTATGAGGCTCCAGTCCATGTCCAAAATGGAAACACAAGTCTCTCTCTCACCTCTACCCTTGTTAATCCAGCTCAGCCCATGTAACATCAACCTTGCAAAACACATCTGCAGCTAGGCCTCACATTCCAAGATCCACCTCCTCCCCTGTCTGTCAACTTAGTGCATGGATGTGACACAGGCTCCTGTAGCATCTGCACAGCAAACGGGCCCACAACACTTTTGCGCACTCACAGTCCACTCGGCTTACCACATGTAGCACAGGGCAATCCAATAGACATAACAGCACTCCTAGTTCAGCTCTGTGTGATCTGGGACAGCATCAAGCATAGCTCAAAAGTACTCCATTGTCATCTATGCACAAATGACAACCTACACACAAATCATATGCTCAACTACAAATGATGTGTGGTTAAAATGGTAAAGTCCTAGCTTGTACAGTCAAAACAACTGTCAGTGGAAAAGTGTGCAGAAATTCAAAATCTCAACCATTCTCAACTCTTCTCACTCGGCACTCATCCCTGTTGAGCAGTGCCCAAAGTGCTACAATTACATTATGCCTGTCAGACTTCTGTTGGGGGGGTGTACCATAGGATTCCCCAATGTTCATCCAGGCAGGGGCAGGTTGCAGTCACATCCATAGCACTTACAAGTGATGTGGCCACATGATGTAGTGATGACTATGCATTGTGTACACTGTGTGAGGGGTGACCACAAGTCAAGTGTTGCATGAAAGACAAAGCCTTTAAAAAAAATAACATTCCAGGCCATAAACGGAAGGTGTGTTTGTGCCAAACACATTGACATCTCAGCCCATTCCTAAGTGTCCCAGGTGAGGGGTGTTGTGTGTTGATTCCTGATCACCCTGATGCACTATGGATTAAAACCCAAGGGAGGGATCTATCCACATGTAGCTCGTAACAGTGACAGCACACTAAAGGCAGTGCTCTGTTGCAGGGCTCTGTAGTCATTAGCGTTTCTGAGGCCCTGGGCAGCTGAGCACGGGCAGCGTCAGCCTGGACTGGCACACAGCATCCACCCTGAACTAAATCCATTCCACAACACTCCAGTTACCAACAACTGAGGTTCAGACTGCTTGCATGAACTGAGCAAAGAAGGAGATTGTTGCCGTGCATTGTCATGCTGAAAAGCTACACCTTCTGCTGTGTCACATGAGGAGGCTAGAAGGGGCATTGGATAGCCAAGCACATGCAAATGTCGGTCACTCTGAATGCACTAAAAGGACTTGACATAGCCTAGCATTCCCAACCGGACTATTAGATGGACACAAAAAATACCCTTAGAAATGAATAGAGTTTGCCTAAATGTCTGAAACATAAATGGCACACAAAAACCATGCAGCCACCTTCATTGCCCCTGAACAAGTAGATGAGAATCTTGGACACAACAAGCACAATCCACTCCTGACAGTATTGTGTAAACTACTAATCCATATGTAGCTAAGTCACATATGTGTCATCTAACTGATATGACTATTACAGCCTTTGGCAAATACAAACTGTCTGCCATCTTAGGTACAATGTTAGGTGTGTCATGTCCCATCTCTGAATCATATGCCTGAAACAACAACATTTAGAACTTGTGCCCATATGAGAAATGCACTAGCAACTTGCTCAGTTGGGTGGAAAAGGTAGACCCCTACTCATGATACATATCCCTATGACGGCACACAAACAAACCCTTGTCCAAACAGGATACACAGTAGGTTTCATTGAAGGAACAACATAAACCTTATCACAATGCAAAAAACAAGTTGAACAAACAACAAAACAACAAGTCTGAAGTACCACGCATTGTGTCTTGGTTACAGTTAGCTTGTTACACATCCTCTCTGGCCATGTAGACACGCCCAAAGTCACTTATCGCACAAATACTCATTGAAAAGCTTGGACAACATATTGCAAATAACATCAGCCTGGGATAGACCATACATCCGCATGTATACCTCTGCTTAACATACTCTGGTCTGGCGCATCAAATATCTGGCTGTAGGAGAAAATGCACGGCTATGTGTGCCCCAATACAGAATCAAAAGGAACATCACATGAGCATGATGTGGACAAAGTCCATTTACCTGAATTGTGAAATGGCCAGACTCTCACACTCCGACTGTGGCATGAGGCCACAATGGGATGCACATTACAACGCTAGGCACTGTACAACTCTACAATCACCGCATGTCATCACTAGCATTCTAATTGTGTGACAACCATTCATGCACCATACATTGTGTACACATGCAACTAACACCTACAACAATTGTGTCTCTGTAAGGACTGTAAATCACTGTAACAGGTCCTGGACACACACTATCCACATGATGTACACAAACAAAATCTGGTTGGAATTACTGACCTCTCATTGTACAGGCCCTGGACAATACAGACCACAGACACCTTGACTAACAAGGATATATGCAGAAAGTGGAGTCCTGGGAGGCAATAGGGTCGGGACACTGTCAGAATAATGCTTACCTTACACTCACCATGGGCACAGGAAATGTTTCAGGTGGGTACACAGCCCTGAAGGGTATTGGCCCACAGTGGCATGCCACCTGTGGCAAGGTTGTCATTGCCAGTAGTCTACCAGATCTATAGAAGACACAGACATGGGTCCACCACTATCAAGTCACATACAACAATTGTATCATTACTTTGTGTACATGGGTGTGTCCCAAGTCACTACCATGTAGTCAAAGTCCATATGGACCCAGGTGTATTGATGAGACAGGTGTCTTTCAGCCCATCATAAACATATGCAGCATGCTTCTCCTAAACTGTTGTATTTTGCCTCACGTGCACTATGTTGACATCTGAAAGCATGAACCATGTGGAACTGTGTTGTCCCATACAAGCTTTGTAACTTCATGTCACACTCAAAGTCAAAACCAATGTTAACATTGACATCTAGCCAAAGTAGGCACAAAAATCTAGGATACATACTAACCAAGTGGTTGTACTCCATGGACCATATGCAATCCACGCCATACTAACATCATTGTATACTTACATCACAAATTACACCTGAATGACAGTTAACCAGAAATCCATTTTGAGGGCACAGAAATATGAAAAGATAAATAGAAATGCTTTATTCAGCAAAATAATTTGATGAGAAAAAGGCCAATGGCCAATCCAATTATGTCCATGGCTTTGAGGGCCACAAATATCATGTCCTGCATTGCTTGCCTGCACTTCTCCTGCAAAGGGACTCCTTCCGCAGGAGGGGCATCCAGGGGGCAGTCCAGGCACCTAAGGGACAAAACTTAGGAGGACTGGGTTGGGTTTGGGGAGGGAGGGATGGAATCAGGGGGGAGGTCAATAGCAGTGGTAGGGTCAGATTGAGGGGGGGGGTCAACTGCAGTGGGAGGGTCAGATTGAGGGAGGGTGGGTCAACTGCAGTGGGAGGGTCAGATGGAGGGGTGTGGGTCAACTGCAGTATGAGGGTCAGATTTAGGGGGGTGGGTCAACTGCAGTGGGAGGGTCAGATGGAAGGGGAGGTGGGTCAACTGCAGTGGGAGGGCTAGATGGAGTGCGGGAAGGGCTGTGTTTTACAAGTTTGGGGATGCGGTAATTGGCAATAGTGTGAACGGGAATAGGGTGGGGATGTGACTTTTTGGGGTGGGTCTTTTGGGTGTGGAGGTACTGGGCTGGGATGGGGAAGTATGGGTTTCTGGAGGGTTTGGGACTTTGGAGACCGGGGGATTTTGGGCTTATATTTTTCTCAGTGGGCAGGGGGGGCAGATGGAGATGGCAGGGCTGGGGGGTGGATTTCCTCTTCTTCTTGGGAGGGGGTTGGCAGGTTTGGGTAGGGAAGAGGTCAAGGGCACAGAGGTGGGGTGTCTTGGCAGAGGGGGTAACAGGAAAGGCAAGGGTAGGGGTTGTGGAGGCAGAGGGTTGTGAGGTCTGCAGCGTGTCTGTGGATGCTGGTGAGATGTGGTGTCTAGTGGTATGTCTTTGGGGGTGAGTGGCAGGGATGGTGGTAGACTCGGATGTAGAGGATTCAGTCCCTGGGTCATCCACCACCACTTGGGAGTCCTCATTGGAGCTCAAACTGGTCGGTGATCCAACAGATGTTCTATCCGACGTGCCCTCAGTGAGGCTCCCTTCACCCTCCGTGCCACTGGTTCCCTCCTGCTCAGACTCAGCACTGTAACCAGTCTGGCGAGCTGCTTCCCCTTGCTCCGTGGCACTGGCTGCTCCGCTGGCTGGTTCTGATGCTGTGAACAAGTAGGAAAATTAAGCACATGAGTCGTCCGTATGTACTTGACACATAGGTATCATCACAAATCTTCACAGATCAACCAACTCCATCCATTGTACTTGTGCAATTATTTTTGATACTGTTCCGTAAATAGCACTTTTTAGTATGCCAGTTAAACTATGCTCTCTCACACATGATGTTGTCAGCGACATTGTGTGTAGCAATATCAAAAGCCACAACAACAGTGTCAACTACTTCAATATGTACCAGCTGATGTATTGTCTTTCGTTACTGACGGCCTTGTGTCATGACATACCTGTCTCATCTAATGCTAGGTAGTTTAGACCTCACAATGGAAATAGGAGTCACACAATTTAATTGAGACATGGTATCCATTATGCAATCCCTAGTCATCAATTTGGGAACCATTGGGTCTAATGTTACAGGTCATATAACTTTATTGTCAGACATCAAGCTGGTGTAGTCATTGCATAAGTCATATCACATAGATAACAGTGATTGTGCTCATTTGTCCTGTAGCTTAAGTTCTTTCCTGTCCGGTCACACATCCAATTCTTATTTTGGAGGCACCAAGGTAGTAGGCATAGCTAGAGTGAGAGGTACACGGCCCACAGTCTTGTGTTATCTATGCACACTGTTAGAAAGATGACTCCGAATGTTCTGCACATTGGAAACATCTCACCAGTTTCACATGTGAACAATGCTCAACACACTGCCAAGTCCAATGACTGAATCTCCACAATGATTCAGGTGGATCACTATGCCACTGGGCCGCCTGGGTGCATCGTCTGTACAGACTATTAGTAATGAACATCTTTTCTTTAAGAGTTTAGTCAACACTGTGTACCATATGTCCAGATTGCAGAAGTCCCCATTTGTAGAGGCAAGTCTGAATGTCCCTCACTTCTTTTTGCCATCGTGCACACTTTGTACAGCTTAAATTGCTCTTGTTTACCATCTCATTTTGTTTAATTACTTCCAAATGGTGCACATGTGACATCTCTGAATCTAACAGTGATGCATCGAACATATTATTTAAAAAGGCATCAAGTATGAATAGTAAAGAGCATTTACACACATGGGAACCGTTGTGAATGTGTATCTAACATCATACCTTACAATTCCAGCCGTTTCCACCAGTGACCACCTTTGTTTGCCACAGAATGGCATGTGTCGTCTCCATTACAGAGTCAGACACATGGACTCAATCGTTTGAATGGAGAGAATGGAATCTTACACCCAATCATGTGAAAGGCCAGTGTGACAGGTGACCTGAGTTAGCAAACCTGTAATTAGCCCATGGGATACATTGGATTACATTGAGCACCACGGCTGGGACCTAACATTGGCACACTCACCAATCAAAACTCACCAAGGCCTCAACATAGGCATCACCTGCTACCGGGATGTATAGCATGGGCTTTTTACACTTGAGTGCTCCAACAGCAACGTAGTTCACAGATTTGTTGTGACCACACTGAGAACAGTTCAGACATTAGTCAATGTGCTGACATGTTGAACAAATGCATTATTCCTGAAGGTTATCTCCATGCACATGTGTAAGAAAGTGCCCTCTTTTTGCATGGTTGCCCCCACTTTTTGCTAAACTGCTGATGTACTTTGACTGAGTGTGCCATGGGTTCCTGTCAAACAGGTACCCAGGGCCTATGTTCTTTCCCTAAAACTGCATTAAAAACAAATCCCAATTGGCCAGGGAAGGCCTCTAAGGGCTGCAGCACTTATGGTGGCACCCTTAGAGGCCCTGTACCTTTACACACACACACACTGCCTTTGCAGGCTGGGAGACACAGCCAGAATGGGATGTTGGATGTGTCAGGAATAACAACATGGGAAGGATCCAGCACAGATCCAAAGCAGGACTCAACCAGATGAATCCCTTACATACAATCCCTAGCAGGCACCCAGGTCTGATAGCACGCACACTGCACTCAAATACACTGAGACACAACTATCTTGGGACCCCATATGCTTTGCCAGGCCAGGTTTACATGCCCCTGGTGGACCCGTGCCATTCACCCACCACTGTTCACTCAGGCCAGCCAGCAGGGTATGGGATAGGATACCTACCTGTACAGTCAGGACAGGTTATCAAAATGTCCCACTTGGAGTTATAGCACTCAAAAAAGGGACAAAGTGATAACAGTCCACACAGAGCAGGCATCAAATCTGCAGTTACACAAAGGGTGGTTCATCATCCAAAATCTTGGCGAAGGAAGACACACCTCTCCAAACTAAGACAATTGCTCACATACAAAAGACAGAGACAGGGAAATGCGTTTGCTGGCATATGGCACAATGAATGTCCCTGCACACAAGTTACAAGACATTTCAACATCCAAACCAAAACCTTACTATCAGCTCATTATCATGTCCTGGACACAAATTGGGATGGATGTAAATCATCTTTCATTAAGCAGGCAATCTAGATCTGGTCAGATGGGCAGAACAAACATTCATCAATGAGTCAAGCATACCACAACAGGAGCATATGGAACAAAATTGAACAACACGATAAACGTAACAAGCTAGACCAGCACAGAGGGACCATGTGCATTTAGAAAGTCAGCAATACACACACCTCACAGCCCACACAAGGGGGGGTGAGACCGGAGCCTCTAGTACAATAGCCATTGACAACAGTTGACATTGTAGCAGATGTGTACTCTAAAAGACACCACTACACGTGAACAAAGGAGGAACTGTCATGCAGACAGTCTGCCTCACAAAACAGAGCAGCTGCCTCATCTAGCCATGTCCGGAACACCTCTGATAGGTCCATGACCACATGTCTCTGACCCTCACCCTACAAAGTCCTACACCCATCCAGTGGCTCTTCATGTAACAATTATCCAAAAACATAGCTATTGCAATCCTCTGGAGGAACCTAACTCACTCCCTGCGCTGCACAGTAACCTCAGCCCTACACCATTAGTGATTTGCTGCACACAAGTGTTGCAGTGTTGGGACTGCAGTGGCCTAACAATGCCTACAAATGGCCTGGCGTGTGATGAGCATTTACAAATCCATCCTTTCATTGGATAACTTCAAAAACATCATCTGCAGGAATATCCCTCTCTGCATCCACTCCAATGGAAGGCGGTTGAACCAACCCCTCACTGGGCCAAGTACACCTGTAACTCAGCAACACAGGTTTACAGCATACAGCCATGTCCAGAACATATGTAACAATTACAAAATAGGTGCATTACATCGTGTCCACAGATGGCAGGACACAATCCTTCCTTGTCGGACAGCTGAGGTGAGACATGCCCTGTGCCAGATGTCAAATTGAATGGAATGGAGTTTGGCATTATGACATACTGTAGATCGGTAGTGCCTAGTCTATTCTCACTCCTTGCCTGTGGAGGACTCATAATATATCAGTGTCCCATAGCTAGCGAGCAGGTGATAGTGGGGCATTCTTCATGTGTCAAAACACATCAATAAATAAGATCACCAGTCTCCAAACTCCACCCATTACGTGTAGGGTGTGGGTTTCGGGGCCGATGCGCCAAATCTGTGTCTGTCACTCTCCACATGTGTCCCATCTCAACCATCAGTGTGCCATGTGCCCAGAAATGGACCCCTGCAATGTCAGGATCTTCCTGCAACTGGGCAAAGGTAATGTGCTCCCAGACCCTGATTAGGTCCCCCACTGAGCTAGCTCAATCCTGTGTCTCTCCATGCTGTCAGTCCTTCCCAATAATGCCTCCATGGAAAACTGCTAGGAAGTGCAGAATAACAGATGGAGAGTACGGGATCATGCCCCTCAGTAGCCACAGGCCCACTACCCCAAAAACACACTTACACCAGGCTGTCAGCTCCACAGGAGAGCTGTGCTTCAGGGAGCAACATTGATCCCGCAATCTTATGTGCCCTGCATTTTGGGAACATGCTCATTTCGTACAGCTGCCTACCAAACAAACTTAACACTGGCCATTGCAGTGGTCCTGCCACATAACATTCCTTTTAAAATGCACAGCCGTGACGGCCTTCACTCAGGAAAATGCAGCCTCCACAGAGCCACACTTTTCATGCCACTATTGCAGATCAACTCTCGCAGCATGGTGTCAAACTCCCTGGAGGTGGCAACAGGCACAGCCACTGCAGGTGATGGCAAAAACACAAGATGCAGGGGAGCATGATCTTCCCAGAAAGTGAAATACAGCCTTGACCTGTAACTGGAAGAGTGCTTAAAAAAAAATGTGGACGTAATGAGGATATGGCCCTGCTAAGATTCACACACTGAGATACTTTGCATCATCACAGTCACAAATCCATAAGTACCAAAAAACATGAAGCTCACGCATCACACTCTGCTCATCCGCCATCACCTCTTGTGGAGGATAATCCACACAAAGGGCAAAAACACAACACTTGGCCCACTTAACACACAAACTCGCCACACCCTGCAAATCGAATTGTCTCACAGAAATATCTGTAATGTCCCTGCAGACAGACTGAATATAGAGCAGCAGGTCGTCTGCATCAATGGATACTACATGTACTTCATTGCACAGTGGAACTCACCATTATTAACACCCCTGACAAATTTGTTGGCTAGCGGCTACATTGGCAGGGCAAAGAGAAGTTGGGAAAGGGGACAGCCCAGACGAGTCCCCCTGCACAATCTAATAGAGGACGACGCTTGACTTGGGCAGTTGGCTTGGCATCAAAAACACATATGTGTTGTTGCAGCTGCCCTGCTATGTACAGTTTTGACACAGTGGCAAACATGTATACACAATCAAAGGAACTGTATGCTATTAAAATTTCTAGCACCAAGCAGGCTACGTAAGGACACCTCCCATGGACCAGCTGCAGCACACTATTTTGCATTAGGATGTTAAGCACCGTGGATTTATCAGGGAGAAAATCCTTTTGGACACCATGCACTAGATGCCGTTGGTGTACCAGCAGGTGAGGCGCCTCTAATATACTAAGGATTAACAATTACTTGCAAGCAGGGACAAAGGAGTTTGTGGCTATAGGCTCAGCTAGGTCACTGTTGGGTTTTTAACAATGTACACCGAAATAATTGCCACAAGGATTGTGAGTGTCTCCAATCACTCAAGGTGGCCCAAGAGAGAGACAGTCACCTGTGTTCAAGTACAAGCTCATAGGCATCATCAAGACTGGGCGGGAGGCTGTCCAACGCATGAGTGGTCAACGTGGCAGTGCGCAGAACCACTCTGAGTATCTCTTGTACCAGCCAACGGGGTGTTGATCACTGCACTGGCTGCCAGATCAAGTACAGGTAGATCCAATCCAGTCAGGAATCATGAAACGTCTACATTGCATTCAGACTAGGGAGGAATGTATAGGCCACAACAATACACAGTGAAAGATTCATGGATGGTTGCCTGACTAGTTGGCATCTGGGGCAGGTGATCCATAATCATCAACATCTGCTGGGTTGTTGTTAAGCAACAAAGGAGGCAGGACAGGAGTTGCCCTGCCTTATCTCCCTCTGTGTG
The DNA here is from genome assembly GCA_963921515.1 of Calotriton arnoldi. Lineage (NCBI taxonomy): Eukaryota > Metazoa > Chordata > Amphibia > Caudata > Salamandridae > Calotriton > Calotriton arnoldi. The sequence goes on along the minus strand of CAWUFW010001719.1, from coordinate 2,419,004 downwards.
CATTCCAGCTTGTCATGTTGCAAAGTAAAAGCAACACAGTTGCTCAATTAGATGGGTGTGGTGTGTTTGAGCATCTGCAAAAAACAACAATTGATGGACAGAATGCAGAACAATGTCATACATTCACCCCAGTACAGAGATCTGGGCCTAAATCCATCGTTTTTTTGCTCACCATGCCATTCCAGTTTGAACCCAGCCATATGCAAATCAGTCTTGACCCTGTGCCTCATGGGAACAGTCCAGCCCGAACTGCCAAGCCAGGTCCTCCCTGGAGTGGAAACAAGCATCCTAGGACCGGTTTTGGGGTTTCACCTCTTCAGCCAGGATAGCTTGATTCCAGTGGCATGGAGAGCACGGGACCCACGTCTGGGCATACCCGTCCCACTCGGGGTGACAAATGCAAAAACAACAATTGATGGACAGAATGCAGAACAATGTCATACATTCACCCCAGTACAGAGATCTGGGCCTAAATCCATCGTTTTTTGCTCACCATGCCATTCCAGTTTGAACCCAGCCATATGCAAATCAGTCTTGACCCTGTGCCTCATGGGAACAGTCCAGCCCGAACTGCCAAGCCAGGTCCTCCCTGGACTGGAATCAAGCATCCTAGGACCGGTTCGGGGTTTCACCCCTCTTCAGCCTGGTAGATCCAATCCAGTCAGGAATCATGAAACGTCTACCTTGCATTCAGACTAGGGAGGAATGTATAGGCCACAACAATACACAGTGAAAGATTCATGGATGGTTGCCTGAATAGTTGGCATCTGGGGCAGGTGATCCATAATCATCAACATCTGCTGGGTTGTTGTTAAGCTAACAGAGGAGGCAGGACAGGAGTTGCCCTGCCTTATCTCCCTCTGTGTGCATTCCAGCTTGTCATGTTGCAAAGTAAAAGCAACACAGTTGCTCAATTAGATGGGTGTGGTGTGTTTGAGCATCTGCCAGCATGGCTAACATCACAACCTGCAACTAGACCGCAGTCTATTGATGACCTAGTGATGCCTCTGTCTACAGCAAATCCCTGTGGATATTGGCCCTAGACACCACCAAAGTCCCCAGCCCCAGCCACTCAGTACTGATTCCAGTGCTTCCCACTTCAACAACATAGAAGTTGTTGTGTCCCAGTCGTCAGTGAAATATTTGGAGACGGAATCCCTCAGGAATAAGCAAAATGCACGGCAAAACAACAACGTAGGATGCAGTCACCATGTGTGGACTGGGGGCGCTGTACACCACACCTAATCTGTATGTGTATTGGGTTATCTTCAGACAGTGTTCTTCACAACTATTCAGCATCTAGCTCCTCAGGCTGTAGTGTGAACTGCTAATAAACAATTCCATTCAGAATGTGCAGATTGTGTACTGCAGAGTAGTAGGAGTACTCATGAGTCTCATGACGTAGGATCCACCAACAGCGTTGGAGGGACCAGATTGCAGCCCATTGTGTAACATGAGCTGCCAGCACTGGAGAGGACGTCGGGGGGAGAGGGGGTGCTTAATATGTGGCTCTCGGACACAATTGACATTGCCGTCCTCAAGCCAGGGGATATGGGTACACCTTGTGAGGATGAGGGATATGTGCAGAATGAAGTTTGCTTTGTCCACATTTGGCACTGAAACACTGCCCTCTAATCTTTGAAAACATCAAGGAGACCCTCTACAAAGACATACTGCCCTCAGGCTCTGTGGCAGTGTTTAATGGGGTAAATGGGACCCCGTATGGACCCACACAGTGGTTACCCTTGCCAAACCAGATTAGAGGAGGCAGAAAAAATTAAAAATGCAAACACTTATGGAACTGGGTATAATATTCCGGTGTCATATGTGTCTCTTTTAACAGTGCAATGATTTTTCATCAGCACATCCAGAGATATCATTACAATGCGCCTATCTCCCTTGGTGTCTCCATAACTCTGACATTCAAAGTGAGAATGCCATCAGTACCCATGTGAGTAGTGTACTGGGAAGTGTGGGGATGCGTTTCAGGATTAGTCTGCCCCTAGGTGGCCCCCCAACACACATCCTGGAGTTTTCACTTGGGGGGGGGGCTATGGCCCTCTAACCAATGGACTGCCATTCAATGTTTCGGCTTCATGATAGGAAAATATGAGTACTCAACACCTCCATCACAGGGCAGTATCCAAGGGGAAGAATGAGCAATCAGTGACAACATCTATCTACAAAGGGTAACTTGGCACTCATGCCCACACACAACTTAGACTAGGCAAGGCTAGGTGGAGGGAACGTGTCCTGTGATGTCAATAGGTTTTGCATATGCCAATGTTCTCCTAGCGGCCATGTCAACAATCTGTCATGAACAATAAGTGGGAGACAGCAAGTTGCAGCAAACACATACTACATCCTCAACTTTCATCAGGCAACTGTTTTTGAATACTTACATCCACCTAATCGCCACATGTGTACATTTCAACATTCGCTCTTGGCATGCATAATCTCTACTCGTGCAGGTCTGACCCCTCTCACATCCACCTCAAAGTACATGCTCATCTCTCAACATATCCTACACATACAAGCTCTACATAATCACCCTCTGGTGCCGCTATCTGTAAAACCATTTCTGCCCTCCAAGCTCCACCCTTGTACTCTAACTCTTCCACCCAGACTCTCACAATCTCATACTGGCGCTGCCCTTCTTACATCCAAAACTACATTCACAGCACCACTCTTCATCACTATGTACACAACACCTCTCCCATACATGATATGTACACAATGTACTGTACTCATCACCTCCTCAGCAGATGTCAAACGTATCATGTCAAATGGACCCCTCTCATCACCATTTGAACCCTCACTAATGTCTTGGACTGCACTTTTATCACAATGTGCAGCATCACATCCAACTCTGACATTCACACTTAACACCTCACCACATCTCTCACCCAGACACTTACATTGCTCAATGAATATGTCCTCATTCATTTGCATCTCACCATTCACTCACCCTACTCTGCTTAAGGACTACTGACAGTCATTTCACAAACTACTGCATCCACAGATTAAAACACAACATACATCAACTGGAACACACCTCTCATCTCTCCATACAGCACCCTAACTTACAAAACTGGTGTATACCCTTGACATACACTTATCCACTTGTTACAATTAACATGTTTAACCTTGTCTCCCTGTGGCCCTGCCACATCCACATCTCAGTCCCATGCTCCATACTTCCATTGACTTCTGCACTTTAACAACTAACTCCATCAATGACACTGCCCTGTCACAGTCATCTCTCACCGTAGTGCCACATACTACAGCTCTCATCTCCTGCCAGACTCCAACCTTGTCTAGGTGGTTCCACCTCAATCACATCTACCTATTCCTAGCATACCTTGTCCAGGCTTTAACCTGTCTTACAAGGTCACACACTCTGATTCCCACACCTCAGCATTTCCAAACATTCACATTGTAAGAATGAGGATACTTCACGTCTCCTATACAAGAACTGCCTGTGAACTTAACTCCTACCTTCCACTCTCATAAAAATCCTAACTTGTCCTGCTCCCATTACGTATGAGGCTCCAGTCCATGTCCAAAATGGAAACACAAGTCTCTCTCACCTCTACCCTTGTTAATCCAGCTCAGCCCATGTAACATCAACCTTGCAAAACACATCTGCAGCTAGGCCTCACATTCCAAGATCCACCTCCTCCCCTGTCTGTCAACTTAGTGCATGGATGTGACACAGGCTCCTGTAGCATCTGCACAGCAAACGGGCCCACAACACTTTTGCGCACTCACAGTCCACTCGGCTTACCACATGTAGCACAGGGCAATCCAATAGACATAACAGCACTCCTAGTTCAGCTCTGTGTGATCTGGGACAGCATCAAGCATAGCTCAAAAGTACTCCATTGTCATCTATGCACAAATGACAACCTACACACAAATCATATGCTCAACTACAAATGATGTGTGGTTAAAATGGTAAAGTCCTAGCTTGTACAGTCAAAACAATTGTCAGTGGAAAAGTGTGCAGAAATTCAAAATCTCAACCATTCTCAACTCTTCTCACTCGGCACTCATCCCTGTTGAGCAGTGCCCAAAGTGCTACAATTACATTATGCCTGTCAGACTTCTGTTGGGGGGGTGTACCATAGGATTCCCCAATGTTCATCCAGGCAGGGGCAGGTTGCAGTCACATCCATAGCACTTACAAGTGATGTGGCCACATGATGTAGTGATGACTATGCATTGTGTACACTGTGTGAGGGGTGACCACAAGTCAAGTGTTGCATAAAAGACAAAGCCTTTAAAAAAAAATAACATTCCAGGCCATAAACGGAAGGTGTGTTTGTGCCAAACACATTGACATCTCAGCCCATTCCTAAGTGTCCCAGGTGAGGGGTGTTGTGTGTTGATTCCTGATCACCCTGATGCACTATGGATTAAAACCCAAGGGAGGGATCTATCCACATGTAGCTCGTAACAGTGACAGCACACTAAAGGCAGTGCTCTGTTGCAGGGCTCTGTAGTCATTAGCGTTTCTGAGGCCCTGGGCAGCTGAGCACGGGCAGCGTCAGCCTGGACTGGCACACAGCATCCACCCTGAACTAAATCCACTCCACAACACTCCAGTTACCAACAACTGAGGTTCAGACTGCTTGCATGAACTGAGCAAAGAAGGAGATTGTTGCCGTGCATTGTCATGCTGAAAAGCTACACCTTCTGCTGTGTCACATGAGGGGGCTAGAAGGGGCATTGGATAACCAAGCACATACAAATGTCGGTCACTCTGAATGCACTAAAAGGACTTGACATAGCCTAGCATTCCCAACCGGACTATTAGATGGACACAAAAAATACCCTTAGAAATGAATAGAGTTTGCCTAAATGTCTGAAACATAAATGGCACACAAAGACCATGCAGCCACCAGCATTGCCCCTGAACAAGTAGATGAGAATCTTGGACACAACAAGCACAATCCACTCCTGACAGTATTGTGTAAACTACTAATGCATATGTAGCTAAGTCACATATGTGTCATCTAACTGATATGACTATTACAGCCTTTGGCAAATACAAACTGTCTGCCATCTTAGGTACAATGTTAGGTGTGTCATGTCCCATCTCTGAATCATATGCCTGAAACAACAACATTTAGAACTTGTGCCCATATGAGAAATGCACTAGCAACTTGCTCAGTTGGGTGGAAAAGGTAGACCCATACTCATGATACATATCCCTATGACGGCACACAAACAAACCCTTGTCCAAACAGGATACACAGTAGGTTTCATTGAAGGAACAACATAAAGCTTATCACAATGCAAAAAACAAGTTGAACAAACAACAAAACAACAAGTCTGAAGTACCACGCATTGTGTCTTGGTTACAGTTAGCTTGTTACACATCCTCTCTGGCCATGTAGACACGCCCAAAGTCACTTATCGCACAAATACTCATTGAAAAGCTTGGACAACATATTGCAAATAACATCAGCCTGGGATAGACCATACATCCGCATGTATACCTCTGCTTAACATACTCTGGTCTGGCGCATCAAATATCTGGCTGTAGGAGAAAATGCACTGGCTATGTGTGCCCCAATACAGAATCAAAAGGAACATCACATGAGCATGATGTGGACAAAGTCCATTTCCTGAATTGTGAAATGGCCAGACTCTCACACTCCAACTGTGGCATGAGGCCACAATGGGATGCACATTACAACGCTAGGCACTGTACAACTCTACAATCACTGCATGTCATCACTAGCATTCTAATTGTGTGACAACCATTCATGCACCATACATTGTGTACACATGCAACTAACACCTACAACAATTGTGTCTCTGTAAGGACTGTAAATCACTGTAACAGGTCCTGGACACACACTATCCACATGATGTACACAAACAAAATCTGGTTGGAATTACTGACCTCTCATTGTACAGGCCCTGGCAATATAGACTACAGACACCTTGACTAACAAGGATATATGCAGAAAGTGGAGTCCTGGGAGGCAATAGGGTTGGGATACTGTCAGAATAATGCTTACCTTACACTCACCATGGGCACAGGAAATGTTTCAGGTGGGTACACAGCCCTGAAGGGTATTGGCCCACAGTGGCACGCCACCTGTGGCAAGGTTGTCATTGCCAGTAGTCTACCAGATCTATAGAAGACACAGACATGGGTCCACCACTATCAAGTCATATACAACAATTGTGTCATTACTTTGTGTACATGGGTGTGTCCCAAGTCAGTACCATGTAGTCAAAGTCCATATTGACCCAGGTGTATTGATGAGACAGGTGTATTTCAGCCCATCATAAACATATGCAGCATGCTTCTCCTAAACTGTTGTATTTTACCTCACGTGCTCTATGTTGACATCTGAAAGCATGAACCATGTGGAACTGTGTTGTCCCATACAAGCTTTGTAACTTCATGTCACACTCAAAGTCAAAACCAATGTTAACATTGACATCTAGCCAAAGTAGGCACAAAAATCTAGGATACATACTAACCAAGTGGTTGTACTCCATGGACCATATGCAATCCACGCCATACTAACATCATTGTATACTTACATCACAAATTACACCTGAATGACAGTTAACCAGAAATCCATTTTGAGGACACAGAAATATGAAAAGATAAATAGAAATGCTTTATTCAGCAAAATAATTTGATGAGAAAAAGGCCAATGGCCAATCCAATTATGTCCAGGGCTTTGAGGGCCACAAATATCATGTCCTGCATTGCTTGCCTGCACTTCTCCTGCAAAGGGACTCCTTCCGCAGGAGGGGCATCCAGGGGGCAGTCCAGGCACCCAAGGGACAAAACTTAGGAGGACTGGGTTGGGTTTGGGGAGGGAGGGATGGAATCAGGGGGGAGGTCAATAGCAGTGGCAGGGTCAGATTGGGGGGTGGGTCAACTGCAGTGGGAGGGTCAGATTGAGGGAGGGTGGGTCAACTGCAGTGGGAGGGTCAGATGGAGGGGTGTGGGTCAACTGCAGTAGGAGGGTCAGATTTAGGGGGGTGGGTCAACTGCAGTGGGAGGGTCAGATGGAAGGGGAGGTGGGACAACTGCAGTGGGAGGGCTAGATGGAGTGCGGGAAGGGCTGGGTTTTATAAGTTTGGGGATGCGGTAATTGGCAATAGTGTGAACGGGAATAGGGTGGGGATGTGACTTTTTGGGGTGGGTCTTTTTGGGTGTGGAGGTACTGGGCTGGGATGGGGACGTATGGGTTTCTGGAGGGGTTTGGGACTTTGGAGACCGGGGGGATTTTGGGCTTATATTTTTCTCAGTGGGCAGGGGGGGCAGATGGAGATGGCAGGGCTGGGGGGTGGATTTCCTCTTCTTCTTGGGAGGGGGGTTGGCAGGTTTGGGTAGGGAAGAGGTCAAGGGCACAGAGGTGGAGTGTCTTGGCAGAGGGGGTAACAGGAAAGGCAAGGGTAGGGGTTGTGGAGGCAGAGGGTTGTGAGGTCTGCAGCGTGTCTGTGGATGCTGGTGAGATGTGGTGTCTAGTGGTATGTCTGTGGGGGTGAGTGGCAGGGATGGTGGTGGACTCGGATATAGAGGATTCAGTCCCTGGGTCATCCACCACCACTTGGGAGTCCTCATTGGAGCTCAAACTGGTCGGTGATCCAACAGATGTTCTATCCGACGTGCCCTCAGTGAGGCTCCCTTCACCCTCCGTGCCACTGGTTCCCTCCTGCTCAGACTCAGCACTGTAACCAGTCTGGCGAGCTGCTTCCCCTTGCTCCGTGGCACTGGCTCCTCCGCTGGCTGGTTCTGATGCTGTGAACAAGTAGGAAAATTAAGCACATGAGTCGTCCGTATGTACTTGACACATAGGTATCATCACAAATCTTCACAGATCAACCAACTACATCCATTGTACTTGTGCAATTATTTTTGATACTGTTCCGTAAATAGCACTTTTTAGTATGCCAGTTAAACTATGCTCTCTCACACATGATGTTGTCAGCGACATTGTGTGTAGCAATATCAAAAGCCACAACAACAGTGTCAACTACTTCAATATGTACCAGCTGATGTATTGTCTTTCGTTACTGATGGCCTTGTGTCATGACATACCTGTCTCATCTAATGCTAGGTAGTTTAGACCTCACAATGGGAATAGGAGTCACACAATTTAATTGAGACATGGTATCCATTATGCAATCCCTAGTCATCAATTTGGGAACCATTGGGTCTAATGTTACAGGTCATATAACTTTGTCAGACATCAAGCTGGTGTAGTCATTGCATAAGTCATATCACATAGATAACAGTGATTGTGCTCATTTGTCCTGTAGCTTAAGTTCTTTCCTTTCCGGTCACACATCCAATTCTTATTGTGGAGGCACCAAGGTAGTAGGCATAGCTAGAGTGAGAGGTACACGGCCCACAGTCTTGTGTTATCTATGCACAGTGTTAGAAAGATGACTCCGAATGTTGTGCACATTGGAAACATCTCACCAGTTTCACATGTGAACAATGCTCAACACACTGCCAAGTTCAATGACTGAATCTCCACAATGATTCAGGTGGATCACTATGCCACTGGGCCGCCTGGGTGAATTGTCTGTACAGACTATTAGTAATGAACATCTTTTCTTTAAGAGTTTAGTCAACACTGTGTACCATTATGTCCAGATTGCAGAAGTCCCCATTTGTAGAGGCCAAGTCTGAATGTCCCTCACTTCTTTTTGCCATCGTGCACACTTTGTACAGCTTAAATTGCTCTTGTTTACCATCTCATTTTGTTTAATTACTTCGAAATGGTGCACATGTGACATCTCTGAATCTAACAGTGATGCATCGAACATATTATTTAAAAAGGCATCAAGTATGAATAGTAAAGAGCATTTACACACATGGGAACCGTTGTGAATGTGTATCTAACATCATACCTTACAATTCCAGCCCTGTTTCCACCAGTGACCACCTTTGTTTGCCACAGAATGGCATGTGTCGTCTCCATTACAGAGTCAGACACATGGACTCAATCGTTTGAATGGAGAGAATGGAATCTTACACCCAATCATGTGAAAGGCCAGTGTGACAGGTGACCTAAGTTAGCCACCCTGTAATTAACCCATGGGATACATTGGATTACATTGAGCACCACGGCTGGGACCTAACATTGGCACACTCACCAATCAAAACTCACCAAGGCCTCAACATAGACATCACCTGCTACCGGGATGTATAGCATGGGCTTTTTACACTTGAGTGCTCCAACAGCAACATACTTCACAGATTTGTTGTGACCACACTGAGAACAGTTCAGACATTAGTCAATGTGCTGACATGTTGAACAAATGCATTATTCCTGAAGGTTATCTCCATGCACATGTGTAAGAAAGTGCCCTCTAAACTTTTGCGTGGTTGCCCCCACTTTTTGCTAAACTGCTGATGTACTTTGACTGAGTGTGCCATGGGTTCCTGTCAAATAGGTACCCAGGGCCTATGTTCTTTCCCTATAACTGCATTAAAAACAAATCCCAATTGGCCAGGGAAGGCCTCTAAGGGCTGCAGCACTTATGGTGCCACCCTTAGAGGCCCTGTACCTATACACACACACACTGCCTTTGCAGGCTGCGTGTTTTGTGGCAGAACAAAGTGAAGAGTCGACATGGCACACATTCCTGTGTGCCATGCCTACAACCCACTGCCCTGGCATAGGTCGGAGGGGATATTGGGGTTGAGCCTGTGGCATAGACCGCAAAGGTATTTCATGGGGGGAGAATTTTTATCCCAGCCCACGTGATTACGGTACAGTGCCGGGGCTAGGGCCACAGCCCATTCTGCTGCGAAAGCCTCCGCATGCTCCTTGGGGACATAACGTGAAAAACTCGGAAGTATTACTTCCTCCCCTTTCGGAGCACCGAGAACAAATGGTGGTGGCCAATCCGCCTCTGCCAATAATATGTCGTAAGAAGGGGTCAGATTTTCCCAAAAAATCCCTTTAATAACACGCTCAATGTCACCTTCAATTAGAAGGACTATATTATATAGTCTGTCAGGGGGTGCCACTCGGGTGTCAGCTGTCTCGACAGTAATGAAAGTGTCAGTTGCTGCCGCCTCCACATGAGGACGCAGTGCCTCCCGCACTATGGTAACTTTCGCGGCGCTGTCTAGCAGCGTCACTGCCCACGTCCAATTCAGGAGTCTCGTTCTCACCGTCTGTGGCATATCTCGCTGTTAAAGCAGCAACTTTTTTCTTCTGAAATCGAGGACGAGAACGTGGAAATTCTTCTGGTTTTCCCTTGCCTCCAGTCGGACGAGGCTGGTCCCGTCCTTGGGGGGCGTCTCGACCCTTGCCTCGATCCTGGCGATCTCCTCCACCAGCCTGTGAGCCCGATGGTGCCTGTGAAGAACGAGGAGAACGCTGTTCAGGGACCTGAATCCTGTCAGGAGACTTAATTTTCGCTCGGTCGCGCAAATCATAAGTGCGTTCAGAAGACTCGGAAGCCGGTGACGCAGCACGCGACCCCTGTTTCTGTGGTTGCTTCCCCTGCTTCTTTATTTTCCAGTTCTTTTTAGAAAAGAACGGTTTCTCGTTTTTATCAGACTGAGATTTTTGTTGTGTTTGTGTCTGAGTTTGCATTTTAGCAAAAGGCTTAACTCCCAAACTATTGTGGCCAATGGTTTTATAAGCCTGTGCAATAATTTTTGCTAATTCGCGAGGCTTGTCCAGCTCTGGGACTAAAGCCAAAGTGTTCGCTACTTGAAAGTTAACTGCATCACCCTTGACATTGGCAAGGATTAGATCAGCCACTACATCAACAATCCCACTAGTCGCATCCCCAATTCCACAGCCGCTTCAGGGCCATGTTCGTCTTGAACACGCTTAAACACGGCGGGGAGGACTGTCATGGAGGGAGTGCCGAAACACTTTGCAACAACTGGGGTATGGTATTTGCGGCAGTGTATGCGGTCTGTTAACTCGGGAATTAAGTCCTTTGGCAAACTTATAGTCAAAATCCTGCGTTTTTCCACAGGAGAGGTATTTGGAAACACTGCCTCCAGCTGGTCAAATTTCTCAGCAAGCCAATAAGGCAAATCATCCTTATTCTGTGGGCGCTTGCCCATCACCGAATTAACCATGACGGGACTTCTAGTTACACCGCCAGCCCAGCTGGTTGCGCTGCAACTCCAGGAGGGGCGAACTGGACGTTGCGTGTGACATATTGTACCAAAGCTCTGTGCACACGTACCAAAGACGTATGCAACACGCGCAGTTCATCTACCGGAACCGCTAAATAACGTGGATGCGGGGTGTACCCGGCCAAAACAGGCCAAGCGGCCCCATCTATCGATAAAGGGCCTAAATGAATCGGGGTGACCGGGTGTGGGAGGGCGCCATTAAACCAAATTCGGTGTTGCCATGCCGTGAGCGGAACCTCAAGAGCCTGATAAGGCCGATAAGCATTAGGAAGGGCCGTGGCAGTGTACACATGGAACAAATTATCAGCTCCATCCACCGCCGGAAAAGTGACCCATGAATAAAACACCTCAAAGTGGTAAGCTGGATCAGCTTGCACCACAAAGATTAGAGCGACACCCGCGTCAGGCACTCCATACGCTGTCAAATGAGCTCGGAGAGCAGCGCGGCTATGTGCCGGGATATTTATATTCACAGCTATTAAGACCAAGAATGAATAACAGAGTGCGTGGCAGCGCAATATAGGGTTAACAATAAAGAGAATACCTTTTAATAACTTCAAGCTTGAAAGAACCTATAAAAACATCAATATAGGAGGTTACACCCTCACATCTGTTTCCGGAAACAGAAGTGAGGGAATTGTGGACAAGCACAAGCACTACTCAAGAGTCTCGCAGATAAGAACCAGACCAAACGTTGTGGGCGCCATGTTGCAGGGATTCTGCACATATACAGAACTATGCGCAGGAAAACTGGACCTCGGTGTATGGTGGTGTACCAACCATCCACCTTAGTGCCCAAAATCCCAATCCGACTAGCTATAGTGTCTCATTCGTTCTCCGTACTACAGCGAAGCTACCAATGATTAGACATCCCAGAACACGGACTCTTTCAGGAATCGCGGGAGCAAGAACACTCTTTCATTACTCACTCATACTTGTCCACAATGTGCGTATTAAGAGACACAGTATAGTTTAAAATGTTTATTTCAACTAACGTGCTCTAAGACACAGTACACGTGCCAGTACTAGCAGCATAATGCATAAAGACAAAATAGTAAGCATTGTTACAATTCCATAGAATACAAACGGGGACAGCATTATATAAAGACAGTGGATAAAGGACTATAATGCCTTGCCACCCTCCTCGTGCTAGTAACTAGTTTATTATAAGAATAGAAGACCTCTGGGCTTTGTCAGGGGGACCCCCATACCTTAAGAACTAGATGTAAGGTTTACAGCATCGGACAAGCACAGCTCTTCTCCCTGGAAAGGTTTTTCTCCAAGTGCCTCTAACAGGTAGCTTGCAATATTAAAAGCACTCGAATTTCAGCAGTGCAGCTGTGCTTCGGGTTATGTCTAAGTGCGTGGGCCTGACCAGAACAGAATAACAAGGGACGTTGTTTTTCGACCTTGTACATCGTGTGCAGACGAAAACCACAGAGAACAGTAGAAAACGTGAGAGGCAGAAATGTTGACAGTTCTCATGAACATAGGCACGAGCAGAGTCTACAAAAACAAAGTCACGAAGTAACGTGTGCAAAAGAGGCATCATGGCAGCTAGGCCTAAGCTAACTTAGCAATGTCGACAATGAGGCCACAATTCACACTACAGGTTAGTTGCGCTCAAATAAAGACAGGGTCTGATAGTGCTGCCTTATACTTGTTGTCAATGCGTGGTGTTATTATTCTGGCTTTGACCGGGTCTTTAAAAATGTTGTCTGCATGACGTGTCCTTAAGTAATGGTAAGTATTGTGCCTCTCTGTGCATTAGATAAAGTTCCGAATAGAAAATCCTCCTCTATTGAATCTCTATATAAGGGTATATGATGGAAGGTAGCTGCTCGTGCTATCAGATCCTGATAAGCAGAGGCATCATCAGGTGGTGATGGGCGGGTGGGATACAAGTCAGGGTCAGTGTCGCCTTGAGGCTCAATGTCATAATCATCCCAAGCATCCCCTGGTTGTGTGTATAATGGGATCTTCTTCGCTTATTGATTGAGGGAACTTGTTACCTGCCTTAGATAAATGTGGTGAGTGAGGTAGTGGAGTAGATGGAGGTGGTGTAGGTGAAGTTGAAATGGGAATGTGCAATAGACTAGTTGCAGCATACTTTCTTTTTTACAGGTTGAACAGTAATCTCTAGAGCCTCCTCAAAAGTTAACTGCCTTTTAGAAGTGTGCTGTTTTGGTGGCTGGATCACTATTCTCTTGGCTCCAGGCTGAATTTGGAGTCTTTTTCTTTCCGATCAAGCCATTCTTGAAATTGTTCGAGGATTGGCTCTGGTGAGATTTCGGTCTGAAAGCGAAGCATTTCGGTGGCAGAAGCTTTATTTTAGCTGGAGTTATGTTCGGATCCGAAATCGACAGTCTGTTTCAGTGAGGAGACCTAAGATCAAGATGCTGTGGACCCGGGTGTGGAGGAGGTGTAGGCCGAATTTTCAGAGTTGAGCCAGAGGGCGGGGCTTCCGAATCAGTTTTTCAGTGCGCTATTGTTGGAAACGGGGTTACCGAGACCGTTATGGTAGCATGGCGCAAAGCGGGGAAAGGCACGCGAAGGCAATGTGTAAGGCAGTTGTGCAGCACACTCTCACATTAACTCAGAAATGCGACGCAATAACCGGACACCACACCAGGCTTGTATAAGTAACAATCAGGTTCCTTTATATTGATCAAGATGGCATTCAATTATTCAAATTATACATTCGGGTAACTAGTGCGCGTTCATTTAAAAAGACCCTTCACAATTCTGGCCACTAAAAGGCCGCATTAAAATCACAGCACCACTGCTCATTCGGGTGCTCTTTACCAACTAGGGCCTAGAACAGGCGCAACACGGTTTATACATCAACATATATACAGTAGGCCTAGGTACTCTATACAGCCTATGATACACTAGGCGGGAGGAATCCTACAGGGAACCCCTCAACATGTCCAGCAGCTGGGGGCTACCAAAAGGGGGAACTTCTTTATCTCCCCGGGAGGCTAGGGTCATAGGATGTGCCTGGCCTGTAATCCCAAAGTCATTAAAGGCCCCCTCCCTCCGTGATCCCTCCTCAAGGGTGGCCCCCGGCCTCCAGGGGCTTAACCTAGAGCCCTAGGGGCCTCCTGGGCTCACCTGCGGTGTTGTGGCTGGCTGCGGGGCCTTACGGCGGACTCCTCTCTGGCCCGGCCCTCTGTGGTGGGGGCGGGGCCCGCGCGAGTCTTGCGGCCCTCCGGCCGGTGCTGGTTGGCTTTCTCGAGGCTATGGAGCCTCTCGCGTTGTTTCCCCTTCGTTGGGGGCCGGTATGCCCCTCCTCCGGCCCCCGTGGAGTCCAGGGAGAGAGTGAGGACTCGGTGCGGGAGCCGGCGGTCCTGCCAGTCGGCTCCGGCGTCCCGAGAGGTGAGGAGGTCCTTCCTTACCTCCCGGCGTGCTGGGCGGAGGCGGGCTCTTCACGGCGCCCAATCCGGGCGCGGCGGCGATTCTTCGCGGGGCTCCCGTTGGCAGTGGAGCCCGGGGACGTCCTCCCGATTGGCTCCGGCTGAGCCAATCGCGTCGCGACCTTCTCTTCCTCCGGGGCTCCCGATGACAGTGGAGCCCCTCTGACGTCGATGTTCGGCTCTGCTGGGCCAATCACGTCGCGGCTTCTGGTGGTTGCCAGGCGACGCCCTCTTCTCCGGCGATTGGCTTTGGCGGGCCAATCCCGTCGCGGCCTTTCCGGGCGCGACCTGTGACGCGGTCAGCGTCCCCGGCCCTCGGCGACAGCGTCCACGGGCCGGGAGGCCGCAGCAGGCCTCAGTTCACTTCACGCGGCCCACGGGGCTGCGGCGGCGGTATTCTTGGCCGCGCTGGCAGCGGCAGGGGTCTCGGGCCCGGCGGTGACTTGTGGTGATTTCGGTGAGGGCGCGGACGGCGCCCTCACCACTACTATGAATAGGGGAGAGATCTCCCGGCCTCAGTTCCCTTCTTCAAGCGGCGGCGGCCGCGGCGGTGATCCGGTCACCAGGTCAGTGACCGAGGGGGGTCAAGTTCTCTCCTCACTTGGGGTTGCAGCGCTGGCGCGCTGACAGCCTTAGGCACAGGCTGTGTAAGAGTGGTTCTTGGAGGACAGTCCAGCTGTCTGTATAGGTAGGTAGGGGGTGAAGGCCTAGCGCTTAGGACGCAGCGCTTCGCCTCCTGATCCCCTCTCAATGGTTTTCACTTTAGGTCCTGCAGGTCATGGATTCAGCAAAGTCTCTTTATGAACAGGGGGGTTGTGAGTTGGTGATTCTTGGAGGGGTTGATGTGCCTCCTGGCACGCTGGAGATGGTTCCCTGGGTCCCCTCACACTGGGCAAGATCAGTGGGTGGTGGGCGTTCCTCATCTATCTTACGGCAGCAGGGCCTTGACCCTGTCAGCGGCAGTAGTGTAGGTCTCCCCTAGGCCCTAAAGTCTGTACTCCAGCGCAGGTTCTCCCAGGTTCAGCGGTGCCTCAACCTAACTAACTCCAGGTTTTCCCTCCAAGCCTCTTATACCCCTAGGTCAGGTGACCCTCCCAAAGGCGGCAAAGTGTAACTCCTCCCACAGCCCGGAAGGTTCTGGAACCTTCCACCTACCTAGCTATGGGGCCCAGAGGCGGGGACGGGATGGCTACTGTATCCCTTGTCCCAGCCTGACTCTGGCGACTAGTGTGTATGTGTGGAAGGCCCTCTGCAGTAGCAGGGGCCTGTGGCAGCCATCTTTGGTGAGAGAGCACCTGCACCTCAGCACTGACCAGCAGTGGCAAGGCGCCCGGAGACCTAGGTCCAGTAAAAATATGGTGGCAAAAATGAGGCGCAGAAAGGGAAAAAAACAGGGTAAGACCACCCTAGGGCTGACAGGTCTAACACACGTCCCCCCAGCCGAAAGAGGGAGAGCTTCCCAACCTCTAGGGAGTTCTCTTCACTAAGGCGGAAAAACCGGGAGAGACCGTCAGCGTTGGCGTGGTCTACACCGGGTCGATGTTCCACCCGAAAGTCCATCCCCTGGAGGAAATGGACCATCTCAACAATTTGGGATTTTCGCCTCTCATCTGCATGAGCCAGCGAAGGGGTCTGTGGTCGGTCTGGACCAAGAAGTGACAACCAAAAGGTATGGCCTCAACTTCTTCACCGCCCAAACCACAGCAAAGGCTTCCCGCTCGATGGTACTCCACCGCTGTTCCCGGGGAGTAGTCGTCGGGAGATAAAGGCCACTGGCTGGTCTTGGCCATCGTCATTCAGCTGCGAGAGCACAGCTCCTATGCCATGCTCAGAAGCGTCTGTCTGCACGATAAATTCCCGGCCGAAGTCGGGGGTCCGGAGCACCGGTGCGGTGCACATGGCACGTTTAAGAGTCTCAAAGGCATCTTGGCAGGCAGCCGTCCAGATTACTCTGCGTGGCTGTTTCTTGGAAGTCAATTCCGTCAATGGGCCCACGATGGTTCCATATCCCTTGACGAACCGGCGGTAGTATCCCGTGAGGCCGAGAAAGCTCGGACCTCTGTTTGGGTCTTGGGGGCTCCCAGGCCATGATGGTCTCAATCTTGGCTTGGAGGGGTTGCACCTTACCTCCGCCCACCAGATGTCCCAGGTACACGACAGATCCCTGTCCAATCTGGCACTTGCTGGCCTTGATGGTTAGACCAGCCCTTTGCAAAGCCTGCAGCACCTCCTGGAGATGCTGCAGATGGTCCTCCCAGCGGCTACTGAAGACAGCTATGTCATCCAGGTAGGCAGCAGAGAAGGCCTCTAGGCCAGACAGCACCTGGTTCACCAACCGCTGGAAAGTGGCGGGAGCATTTTTCAACCCGAAGGGCATCACCTGGAATTGAAAGTGGCCCTCGGGGGTGGAGAACGCAGTCTTCTCCCTTGCTCCTTCCGCCATGGCGATCTGCCAATATCCTGATGTTAAATCAATGGTACTCAAATACCGGGCTGCTCCCAGCCGGTCAATGAGCTCATCCGCCCGAGGGATCGGGTGAGCGTCGGTCTTGGTGACCGAGTTGAGTCCACGATAATCCACACAGAACCGAAGTTCTGGTGTGGTGCCAGGGGGCCGCTTTGGCACCAACACTACCGGACTAGCCCAAGGGCTACTGGAAGGCTCAATCACCCCAGTTCTAGCATCTTTACCACCTCACTCTGGATACTAGCCTTGACCTTATCGGACAGCCGGTAAGACTTGTTCTTCACTGGCGGACTGTCCCCTGTGTCCACATCATGGGTACACAGGTGCGTGATTCCAGGCGTGAGGGAAAACAACGAGGCGTACTGCCCCAAAACCTGGCGGCAGTCCCTCTGTTGCTCTGGGGTCAAGGATGGGGCGAGGACTACTCCCTCTACCGAACCATCCTTCTCGTGGACCGCCAGAAGGTCTGGCAGAGGCTCACTCTCTTCCTCCTCACTCCCATCCGTTATCATCAAGAGAGTGAGCTCGGAACGCTCCTGGTGTGGCTTCAGGCGGTTGGACGTGGAGCACCCGGTGGGGTTGACGGGGGTCTTCATGTCGACGACATACGTGGTCTGGCCTTTTCGTTCTAAGATCTCAAACGGCCCAGTCCATCGGTCCTGGAGGGCACTAAGCTCTCCTGGCTCCATGACCCACACCTTCTGTCCAGCGTCTAACTCCTACCGTCCGCGCGTTCCGGTCATACCATTGCTTCATGACGGCCTGACTTGCCTCTAAGTTGTCCGAGGCCTCCTTCCACAGCTTGGCCACTTGGCTGCGGAACGCCAGCATATAGCTGACCACATCACGGGAAGCTTCGAGGAAGACTTCTCCCACCCCTCTTTGACAAGACTGAGGGGCCCCCGAACGGGGTGGCCATAGAGCAGCTCAAAGGGGCTGAAACCGACCCCTTCTGCGGCACCTCTCGGTAGGAGAAGAGCAGACAGGGTAAGAGGACGTCCCACTTTCTTCTCAAGTCCTCGGGTAGGCTCCTGATCATCCCCTTCAAGGTTTTGTTGAAGCGCTCCACGAGCCCGTTCGTCTGGGGGTGGTAAGGAGTGGAGAACCGGTAGGTCACTCCACACTCCTTCCACATGGCCTGCATGTAGGCCGACATGAAATTCGTGCCCCTATCTGACACCACGACCTTGGGGAATCCCACTCGGGTAAAAATCCCCATGAGGGCCCGCGCCACCACCGGTGCTGTGATGGTCCTCAGAGGGATTGCCTCTGGGTACCGGGTGGCGTGGTCTACTAGCACCAAAATGAACCTATGCCCAGCTGAAGTCGGCGGATCCAACGGCCCGACAATGTCAATCCCCACTCGCTCAAAAGGGGTATCGACCACTGGGAGAGGTTCTAGAGGACCTTCACCTTAGTCCCTGTCTTGCCGCTTGCTTGGCAAGTGGTGCAGGTCTTGCAATAAGTGTCAGAAGTGACGCGCATCCTGGGCCAGTAAAAATGTGGGACCAAGCGCGCAAACGTCTTGTCCTGGCCCAGGTGTCCTGCTAGTGGTATCTCATGCGCCAACTCTAGCAGAAAGGCTCGGTGGCATTGGGGGACCACCACGGCCCTTGAGGACCCATGCACCGGAGCCTTAGGCTCACTGTAGAGGAGACCATCCTCCCAGTAGACATGGTAATTACCAGTCTCTGTTCCAGCTGCTTGGGCGTCGGCCTGTTGCCGTATGCCAACAAGCGTAGGGCACTCCCTCTGTGCCCGGCAAAATTCTTCCCGGGTAGGCCCTCCTTCCACCTGCCACTCTGCAGGGGTCGGCAGGTCCCCCACGGAAAACCAACCACCTCAGCGGACTCCGGGGTCACCTCCGCGGGCTCCCCATCCATCTCACCGGGTGTTTCCTCCCGGACATCTCCTCGTCCAGCAGTGGGCTGGGCCCTTCTTTCAGGCTCCAACCCGGGCTGAGTTCCTGGTCGGGCAGCCATGGACCGCGTGATAACGCAAGTCCATCCTGGTAACCCCAACATCTCAGCATGGGCATTGAACTCTACCTCTCTCCAGGCAGTATGTTCTAAATCGTTGCCCAGCAGACAGTCAACTGGCATGGCAGGGCTCACCGCAACCTTCATCAGACCTGACACTCCTCCCCACTCAAAGGGAACTTGGGCCACGGGGTAATGACCCAGGCTATTATCAGCCATCACAACCGGGTGGAACTCCTCAGGAATCACCTGCTCTGGGGACACCAGCTGACGTTTCACCATTGTCATACTGGCACCTGTGTCCCTCAGAGCCTCCACCTCCTCCCCGTTCACCAGGACCCTCTGCCGATACTTGGCAGTGTTCTCGGGTACCTGCACCCTTGGGATGATCTCCCTATCCCCCAGGGAAACTAAGGTCAAGCCTGTCCACTCACCTCCCCTACCTAGGGACAACTCCTCCCCAAGCGCTACACTGGCCACCCGGGGTCTTACCTCCTGTGGGGGCTGGGGCTCTCTTGCGACACTGGGCATCCCCCTTGTAGTGTCCAACCTCCCCGCACTCGTAGCACCGGACAGTTCTGGGCTGCTGACTCCTGTCAGGGTAAGTGGGTTTCTGGTATCCAGATTGGGATGGGAAACCTACCCCTCTCCCAGGCGGTCTATTTTGGGGACCTTTAAAGAACTCCCTCTTTTTATCTCCCCTCTTTCTTCTGGGGAACACCTGTCCACCCTTCGGGGATCCGCCCCGGCTCCCTTGTGGGACACCCTAGTGCTGACCCACGTGTCTGCCTCCTCTGCAAGCTCCCTTGGGTTGGTCAGCTTGCGGTCCACCAAGTACTGGCGCAGCTCCGGAAAACATTTCTCGAGGAGGTGCTCTCTCAAAAATAGGTCGTACAGCCCAGTGTAATTGTCAACCTCGCTGCCACGCACCCAACCCTCTAATGCCTTCCGGGCATAATCATAAAAATCTACCCAGTTTTGTGTGGTGAGCTTGTGGCTGTTGCGAAACTTTTGGCGGTACTTCTCAGGGGTGAGGCCAAACTTCCTGAGCAGGGCCTCCCTCATGATAGGGTAGTTGGTTCGATCCCCCTTTTCTAAGGTTAGCAGTGTGTCCCTGACTAGTGGAGGTATGTATCTATAAAGTCCTCCTCCCCAGTAGCTCTCAGGAACTCTATGGGCCACCAAAGCTACCTCGTACGCCGTCAACCACTTGTCTATGTCATCACCCACACTAAAGCTGGCCATCACCTCCCTGGGTAGGTAAAATTTGGGCTCCTGTGGAACCCCAGTAGGTACGCTGCCACCATTTCCTTTGCCTTCCATTTCCATTTGCAAGGCTCGGAGCTCCAGTTCTTTCAGGCTAAGCTCATGTACAAGCCTTCTTTCCTCCATGGCTAGCCTTCCCTGTTCTCGCTCCCTTTCCATCTTAGCCAATTCTAATGTCAATTGCCTTTGCTGCCTTCTGTCCTCGAATTCCTCTGGTGACACACTCCCCCTGACGCACTACTGCCTGCCCTGGAACGTCTTCCTGGCAACACATTCTCGCTGACGTCAATGTTCAGTAGGCTCAGTTCTCCTGGGTCGTCTGTCTCCCTCTGCTCCTCCTCCTCCCCTCTTCCCTCCGGGTGGGCCATGACCCATGCCCTCAAAGCCTTCTGAAGTACCTCCTTCCTGGCACCTCGCTTGACGGCCACCCCCTCTCTAGGCAGAACTCCTTGAGCTGGTTCACCGTGTACCTCTCTAGGTCGGCTAGCTCAAACTCCATCCTCCTAGGTGGGGTCCCAGACAACTTAAGGAAGGGGTCCTAAATGGAAGGCAGCAGGTCTAACACAGGACTAATACAACTGGCAATTTACAATAGAATTCCTCCTACTTATTATTTTCCTAGGTGTCCAATTGCGGCGCACACTGAGTCACTGTAGGGTGCTGCACAAATACCAGTCCTTATCCCACCGCTGAACACCAATGTTGGAAACGGGGTTACCGAGACCGTTATGGTAGCATGGCGCAAAGCGGGGAAAGGCACGCGAAGGCAATGTGTAAGGCAGTTGTGCAGCACACTCTCACATTAACTCAGAAATGCGACGCAATAACCGGACACCACACCAGGCTTGTATAAGTAACAATCAGGTTCCTTTATATTGATCAAGATGGCATTCAATTATTCAAATTATACATTCGGGTAACTAGTGCGCGTTCATTTAAAAAGACCCTTCACAATTCTGGCCACTAAAAGGCCGCATTAAAATCACAGCACCACTGCTCATTCGGGTGCTCTTTACCAACTAGGGCCTAGAACAGGCGCAACACGGTTTATACATCAACATATATACAGTAGGCCTAGGTACTCTATACAGCCTATGATACACTAGGCGGGAGGGAATCCTACAGGGAACCCCTCAACATGTCCAGCAGCTGGGGGCTACCAAAAGGGGGAACTTCTTTATCTCCCCGGGAGGCTAGGGTCATAGGATGTGCCTGGCCTGTAATCCCAAAGTCATTAAAGGCCCCTCCCTCCGTGATCCCTCCTCAAGGGTGGCCCCCGGCCCCAGGGGCTTAACCTAGAGCCCTAGGGGCCTCCTGGGCTCACCTGCGGTGTTGTGGCTGGCTGCGGGGCCTTACGGCGGACTCCTCTCTGGCCCGGCCCTCTGTGGTGGGGGCGGGGCCCGGCGCGAGTCTTGCGGCCCTCCGGCCGGTGCTGGTTGGCTTTCTCGAGGCTATGGAGCCTCTCGCGTTGTTTCCCCTTCGTTGGGGGGCCGGTATGCCCCTCCTCCGGCCCCCGTGGAGTCCAGGGAGAGAGTGAGGACTCGGTGCGGGAGCCGGCGGTCCTGCCAGTCGGCTCCGGCGTCCCGAGAGGTGAGGAGGTCCTTCCTTACCTCCCGGCGTGCTGGGCGGAGGCGGGCTCTTCACGGCGCCCAATCCGGGCGCGGCGGCGATTCTTCGCGGGGCTCCCGTTGGCAGTGGAGCCCCGGGGACGTCCTCCCGATTGGCTCCGGCTGAGCCAATCGCGTCGCGACCTTCTCTTCCTCCGGGGGCTCCCGATGACAGTGGAGCCCCTCTGACGTCGATGTTCGGCTCTGCTGGGCCAATCACGTCGCGGCTTCTGGTGGTTGCCAGGCGACGCCCTCTTCTCCGGCGATTGGCTTTGGCGGGCCAATCCCGTCGCGGCCTTTCCGGGGCGCGACCTGTGACGCGGTCAGCGTCCCCGGCCCCTCGGCGACAGCGTCCACGGGCCGGGAGGCCGCAGCAGGCCTCAGTTCACTTCACGCGGCCCACGGGGCTGCGGCGGCGGTATTCTTGGCCGCGCTGGCAGCGGCAGGGGTCTCGGGCCCGGCGGTGACTTGTGGTGATTTCGGTGAGGGCGCGGACGGCGCCCTCACCACTACTATGAATAGGGGAGAGATCTCCCGGCCTCAGTTCCCTTCTTCAAGCGGCGGCGGCCGCGGCGGTGATCCGGTCACCAGGTCAGTGACCGAGGGGGGTCAAGTTCTCTCCTCACTTGGGGTTGCAGCGCTGGCGCGCTGACAGCCTTAGGCACAGGCTGTGTAAGAGTGGTTCTTGGAGGACAGTCCAGCTGTCTGTATAGGTAGGTAGGGGGTGAAGGCCTAGCGCTTAGGACGCAGCGCTTCGCCTCCTGATCCCCTCTCAATGGTTTTCACTTTAGGTCCTGCAGGTCATGGATTCAGCAAAGTCTCTTTATGAACAGGGGGGGTTGTGAGTTGGTGATTCTTGGAGGGGTTGATGTGCCTCCTGGCACGCTGGAGATGGTTCCCTGGGTCCCCTCACACTGGGCAAGATCAGTGGGTGGTGGGCGTTCCTCATCTATCTTACGGCAGCAGGGCCTTGACCCTGTCAGCGGCAGTAGTGTAGGTCTCCCCCTAGGCCCTAAAGTCTGTACTCCAGCGCAGGTTCTCCCAGGTTCAGCGGTGCCTCAACCTAACTAACTCCAGGTTTTCCCTCCAAGCCTCTTATACCCCTAGGTCAGGTGACCCTCCCAAAGGCGGCAAAGTGTAACTCCTCCCACAGCCCGGAAGGTTCTGGAACCTTCCACCTACCTAGCTATGGGGCCCAGAGGCGGGGACGGGATGGCTACTGTATCCCTTGTCCCAGCCTGACTCTGGCGACTAGTGTGTATGTGTGGAAGGCCCTCTGCAGTAGCAGGGGCCTGTGGCAGCCATCTTTGGTGAGAGAGCACCTGCACCTCAGCACTGACCAGCAGTGGCAAGGCGCCCGGAGACCTAGGTCCAGTAAAAATATGGTGGCAAAAATGAGGCGCAGAAAGGGAAAAAAACAGGGTAAGACCACCCTAGGGCTGACAGGTCTAACAGCTATGATGACTTTTTTTGCAGTGCGGCCCATGAGCACTTTTTTTGGTGGAAGCTGATGGTTTGGGCTTAGGATCAGGGGTAGAAGTACTCACTGTCCGATGCTTCTGTGCAGGCTGAAGCATGGTCAAGTCATCATCTGATTGGGACTCGGAGTGGGAATCTTGAATGGAAAGGCTTCCTCCTGTGCCGTTGAAGCTTCTTCCTCCTACTCTTGTCGACCGAAGATGTCCAGGACATCGTCCGCTCGCGCTGCATTTCTGTCAAGCATGTTGGTCCCGAAGAAGCGAGAGGCATAGATTGCAAACAGGATGTTGGTCGGTATGAGGATATTTGGCGTGACAATCCGGACAGAAATGGAACAGAGTGTCTTCCATCAGCACGTCATTCTTTGAGAGCTTTAGAAATGGAGAAGCTCGGCCGGGTCGGGCGTGGCCCGTGGAAGCGAGCCAAAGACCTGCTATTCGGAATGGTGTGTGGGACGTAATAGGAGACCGATCAAGGCAATACCGTTGAGTGAAGATATTAACGAACCGTAGGGAGCCCGAAGGAGTCTCGAACCGGAGAGTGAGATATTACATCCGAACCCGTCAGCGGAAATAAAACAATCTGAAGATGGCGTCAATGACCATGCGCAGTATTACCAAGAGGAGGAGTCACACAGCCTTGTGACTCGAAGAAAACTTCTTGGATCAAAAACAACTTGTAATCATCCAAGCCCAACACTGTAAGAAAGTGCCCTCTTTTTGCATTGTTGCCCCCACTTTTTGCTAAACTGATGATGTACTTTGACTGAGTGTGCCCTAGGTTCCTGCCAAACAGGTACCCAGGGCCTATGTTCTTTCCCTAAACTGCATTAAAAACAAAACCCAATTGGCACTCTTTGGCCACAGGTCAGTCCCTTTTAAATGGTACTACAGTTACCAAGGGCACTGTGGCCAGGGAAGGCTTCTAAGGGCTGCAGCACTTATTGTGTCATCCTTAGAGGCCCAGTACCTTTACACACACACACACTGCCATTGCAGGCTGCGTGCTTTGGTGCAGAACAAAGTGAAGAGTCAACATGTCACCAATCCCTGTGTGCCATGCCTACAGCCCACTGCCCTGGCATAAGTATGCCACTCCTCTAGCTGGGTGCACTATACCAGTGGTGAGGGTACAGGTGCATGAGCCCTGTACCCCTACAATGTCTAGGTCAATTCTTAGACATTGTAAGTGCAGTAATGCCATTAAGAGTATATGGTGCTGGGAGTCTGTCATTACGAACTCCACAGCACCATGATGACTTTACTGACAACTGTGAAGTTTGGTATCAAACTTCTCAGCACATTAAACCCACACTGATGCCAGTGTGGGATTTAATGAAAAATGCACTCAGAGGGCATCTTAGAGATGCCCCCTGAAAAACGACCTAACACTAGTGTCCAGGCTGAGTGGCTGCTCGCCAGCTGCCTCCACCAGACATGTTTCTGGACCCCTGGGTCGAGAGCCTGCTGCTCTCGGGGGTCTGAAACAATGCCCATCCTGGGACGAGGTGCCAAGCCTCCTCCCCCAGGATGGGCAGGGTCCACGAAGGGGAAGCTTCAAAGGCTTGCCGCCTTTGTGAGCTACCCCAGGCCTTTGCTGCTTCCAGCAACTGGCCCCCACCGGTTCTGACCCCCACTTTGGGCAGGAGAATCGGCGGGAAAACCAAGTGAGGAAGGGAGGTGTGCCCACCTTTGCCAACCCCACCCCTCAGGTGGGGGAGGCGAGGTGAAGCACAACTCTCAGTCCCCGCCATCTTGCAGGTGGGGGACACAGCCAACCAGAGTGAGGCATATGCCCCCCTCCCACTGGAGGGTGGCATAATAGGAGGTGTACCCACCCCAGGGAAGGGACCCATTGGTCCCAACTTTACTTACCTGTAATGCCCCTAAATTTAGTATTTAGGGGCAACCCTGAACCTTGCCTCCTCAGACAAGAACCGACCAAGAAGAAGAGAAGAAGGGAGATGTGCTGAAACTAAGAAGAGGAGGACGCCCACTGACTTGGCCCCAGCCCTACGGGCCTATCCCCACCTCAAACCTGCTCCAGGGAAATCCCGGTGTGTCCTGCAGCCAGCAACCTCAAGAACCCCGAGGACCTGCCCTGCCTTTCACAAGAAAGACTTTGTCTCCCATGAGCACCAGATTTGCTCACCAACAGACTCAGACTCCAGCCAAAACCGTGAGTCTGCACCCGTCGCCCACGGCCCGAGTTTGAGTGGCCCAACACCACAAGGAGGTCTCCCCAGCGATCCTGACCTGAGATCTGGTGATCTCTGATTTGTCTCGAAACTCCAAGCGAAGCCTGCAGCCTCTTTCTGGAGGATGACCGCGACCCGAGCTGGTAAGAAAACCCGACGCCCCACGGCCTTGGGTGGCCCAACCGACGGAGTCCCAGCATCCCCAGGCATCCCAACTTACCTCTCCAACCGGTGGTCACCTCCAGAAGATCTTTGTCCTCGAGCCTGTAGTTTTTGTTGCAACCGGAGAATCCCCATTGAAATCAACAGGGAACCCGACGCCAAAACAGCACCCTGCACCCAGCCGCCCCTGCGCCACTGCGGGTGTACTTTGGGTGCTAACTCGGATCCCCCTTTGCCCTGAGCCTAACACCAGGAGCTTTGCTCCCACAACCTTGTGGCCTGCTCGTGAGCAGCCACCAACTGGAGGCCCCCTATCCCCCACTGGATAACATTGGGCCTCAGCACTCTGCACCCGGCCGGCCTAGTGCCGCTGAGGGTGTTTCAAGAGTGCATCCTTGACCCTGGGGGAATCCTGATTCTTACCCCAGAATACCAACTCCCGCAAAACAGTACTTACCTGCAAACCGTTAACTTCATTTTTCTTCATAGGAATACATTGACTGTTTTTCCTTGAAAAGTGTGGGGTTGGTTTGTATGGAACATTGAAAAACTGACTATGTACTAAAAGTGTATAACTTACCTTTTGTCTAGGAGATGTATCAGTGTGGTATCTAGGCATATCACACTGATTAGCAAAAGTAATCTGAAAAGTAATCTAAAAAGTAACGTACATAGTAATTTGAAAAGTAACTGAAAACTAATTTCGAAACATTGACTTACCTGTAATTCAATCAACTGCATTTGAACTTTCATTCAATTGTAAAACATTGCATAAGATTTTGCAAAACATTTATTTCACTTACCTGCACCAGGCTTGGCTTGGTTCTAGAAATAAAATAATAATATTTTTGATACGAACAAATTGGTCTGAGTTCAGTCTTTGAGTGTGTGACATCATTTGCTGCCTGAGTGTGTACAACAAATGCTTAACACTACCCTCTGATAAAGCCTTACTGCCCGCCCACACTACCACAAATAGAGAGTAAGGTGCTATCTACTTTTACCTCTGCCTACCTTTGGGGTTCCACTGGACTCTGTGCACACTATACCACATTTTGGTATAGTATATACAGAGCCAGCTTCCTACAACACGTTGTAATTTGTTCAGATCACATGAGCATGGCACTACTGTCACTACCCTGAACACGTTGTCATCACATGTTCCAGATGAAAGGGGCATAACCAGGCATCTACTTATCCTTGTGCATATGCATCTTTTAACACTGAACAGTGGTTTTGGGTGTCTTACAACCTGTAAAAGGGCCAGCAGGCTAAGATACTTCAACGTGCATGGTTAAAAAAGTTGTGCAAAAAGGCACATACTCAACCCCTCCTTGCTGCTGTGTGGCTTTCAACTTCCCATCCAGGTCAGGGAAGACCACCGCTAGGATGTAGAGTATGTGGGAGGTCAGAGTTTGGTACGCACCCCTCTTGCCTGGAGGTGACAGGCCCAGCTGGACTTCCACGCTCGTCTTCATCCAGCCCACGAAGGTGCTGCCACAATTTGCGACAATGATGGGTGCGCCGATTGGCGACCCCCACGGAGCGCACCTTCCGGGCGATAGTCCTCCACAGCTCGGCCTTCTGATGGGCGTTGACCTGTAAGGATGACATGGTGACAGACCCTTAGTTCTCATGCAACATGTACAGAGACAAATACTGGTACGCATAGGTCATGGTCAGATTGGCAACAATGTCTATGGGGTAGGCAAGTGGCATTATGTGCAGTTCTCCTGTGTTCAATGATGACTCCATATCATGAGAACAGTGATAAGATGTTTACCCCAGTACACACACTTCTACAGCAGTGTACTTGCCCAGAACCGTCATCTACACACTTTGAAACTTTAAAAAAACAGTTTACATGCTTTTCTTTGAGATTCCTAATGACAATAGTGCACGGTTATTGCATATGTCAAATGACAATGCAGTGTGATCATCACTCACCTGCTCCTCTGGTTTGCCATAGAGCTGCCTGTACAGAGGCAGGAGGGTGTCCAGCAGCACCTGGTTTTCCTCCTGGGTGAAGGCTGGGGCCCTGACCTATGTACGTGCCATAGTAGCTCCCAGAGGATGTGGACAGCAGCAGAGAGATGGGGAGGTGCAGGAATAATGCAGGTAGAGCAGGCAAGTGAAGTCTCTAGGGAACAGACAGACTCATATCTAAACCGCAGAGGCGGTCTTCAGTCCATGCGGCCAAAGCAATAGGTTTGTGTCGGTTGCATTTTCCGAATCGGTCCAATGCATTACATTCCTTGCAGATGACACGCCTACCGCGCGGTTTAAAAAATATCATCGGACAGCGAGTGACTTTGATACATTGGCAATGGGAGGTTACTGAGTCGGTTTACATGTGATGCCGACACAACCTGAAACCCGCGTCTGTCACCATAACAACTGACAGGCTATGGCTGTGTCCGAATCGGTTATGATGTGCCTACCGCGTCCTTTGAATAGAAACCCGCGTCTGTCACCATAACAACTGACAGCCTATGGCTGTGTCCGAATCGCTTATAATGCGCATACCGCGTCCTTTGAATAGAAACCCGCGTCTGTCACCATAACAACTGACAGCCTATGGCTGTGTCCGAATCGGTTATAATGCGCATACCGCGTCCTTTGAATAGAAACTCGCATCTGTCACCATAACAACTGACAGCCTATGGCTGTGTCTGAATTGGTTATGATGCACCTACCGCGTCCTTAGAGTAATCGGTTGGCAGGGAAGACACTTTTGTAAATGTTGTAATTTTGTGAAGGTCCATGGCTGGAAGCAGCTTTTTACTGTTCATAAGGACATCTAAATGAAACGCTCACACTCCCATGATGACCTAACCTTGAGGGGCACATGTGACACTGAGTGGGAGGCTAATACCAACTGGAAAACAAACAACTCCGTTTATCTCTTAGGTTTGGTCACAGTCACAAAGCGTTTTTTGGGCAATACAAGTACAGTCTTTACCTAGTCATTGCATTACGGGACAGTGTGACCCAGGGTGCAATCTGTGTGATGTGAACCTGGAAAGGTGGTGTATTTTTCAAGTCCTGGATAATGCATTTACCAAGGAATGACTACACCGTGACATTAAGCAGCCACATAAGCTTAGGTTTGAGATGTGAATTTCTAGTGTATCTTTGTGTCCCACACTTAAGTGGACACCTGCATTATATGGGACTCATACATAGTTAATGGTTTGTGTATGTAATTTTATGTGTAATGTAGACATGACAACATGACAGTGTCCACCCTGTGACAGTAATGTGCAAGATTAGCATTGTGAGACGCTGTGTGTATGTGGTGTCCCACATATAAGGCATTACATGATTCTATTGTGGGTACATTAGAACCATGTGATTGTTCTCACAAAACTATATCTAGGCTTATTTGGTTGTGAGTGGTGGAGTATGCCATGCTAGCTTTACATGAACAGTGACAGACATTAGTGAAGTTTACACTACTGCACTCTATTTGCTGTGTCACCATACCTTGGAAACATGTCCGGCAAGGGTCATTATGCTGTGATATATGTGAGGACAACCTCATTCATTGAGGTGTGTATTTCCATTGCCATCCAGTTTTAGGTGTGGTAATTTTTGATTTGCTGTTTGTCGAAGTGCATGTTGCTTGGGACATTGTGAACTAACACAATTGATGAGTTTAGCCAGCAGTTGTCACCTCATTTGCAGGCTGGTCACACTTATCCAACAGCACTGACCTCCAAGGTGAAGGTGATGGCAGCATTGCATTTCTTTGCCACAGGAACATTCCAGTACACAGTGGCAACATCAGGTGGAATGTCCCAGCCCATGTTCAGCAATGTCCTTCGGGATGTGTTGCAGACATTGCTCCGTTACCTGGACCACCACATCATGTTTCCTAAACCTGGAGAGTTGTCTGACATCAAGGGTGATTTCTTTGCCTTAGGAAGGATACCCCATTGTCACGGGATCCCTAACGGGTGGTATACTGAGCCACAAGGAGACCAGGGATGAGGTGTAAAGAGTATTTATTCAAGTAACGGTGAGTCTATGGGCAGCTGAGTCCTCCTCTTGGTAGGGCCACTGTGTGAGACGGCTTGCGGTCTTGTTTGTTGATGGCGGTGGGTCCGTCTCGCCTTCTCTCCTCGTCTATGGTTCACTGACTCCAAATACCCAGAAGAGAAAGCATAGAGCGGGGTCAGTGGGGAAGCTTCGTCCTTCCCTATCGATGGGTTCGGGGAGTGAGGGAATATGCACCACCAGCACCGTGCAGATCCCTGACGTGACCTCCCTCTTGAGCACCAACCCCCTTCCCGTGCCCTGAAAACCCCTGGATGGTCGCCCGTACCTTGTCAAGCCACCCTCCTCCTGGAGGGCGGCGGGGCGGAACGTAATATCGTTGGCCTCCTGGCTTGTCGTCTTCGTCGTCCGCAGGGCTCCGTCTTCCGTTTCCTCTCCGACCGTCTGCGTTCTCCAACCTCCACGCCTTCAGAGCTCCTGCCGGTTGGGATATTCCTTTCTCATACGCCTCGGGGCTCTCCTCTCTTGTTCCGATCTCTTCCTCCTCTGATTGGTCGGCGGATGCTGATGTCACGGGCCACGCCTCCGGGGACTCCTCCGACGGTGATTCCTTAAAGGGCTCTACACCGGCCTGCGTAGAAGGCAACAGCATGCCGTTAACCGGGTCAGGGGGCCAATCGGGTCCACCGTCGTCAGCGGACTCCTGACACATGCCCCCCCTTGAGGTTTCCCGATCGGGGGAACACGGATAACGCGACAGGAAGTCCGCATTGCCCTGATCCCTGCCCTTGCGGTGGAGGACCTGGAAGCAGTATGGCTGAAGGGACAGGAACCACCTAAGGACGCGGTCATTGGAGCCCTTGTTCCGTTGTAGCCAGGTGAGTGGAGCGTGATCCGTATACAACAGAAAAGGGCGTCCCTCTAGATAATACCTTAGCTTGTCTATACTCCATTTGATGGCCAAGCACTCTTTCTCGATTATGGGGTATACCCGTTCTCTGGGGAAGAGTTTCCTGCTAATGTATAGAACTGGCCTCTCCAGCCCTTCGTCATCCAACTGGGAGAGAACGGCTCCTATACCCATCCCTGAAGCGTCCGTCTGTAGGATGAAGGTCTTCTGAAAGTCGGGCGTCAGTAAAAAAGGGGAAGTGGTAAGGGCGTCTTTCAGGGTTTGAAACGCAGCTAGTTCGTCTTGGGTCGGGGAACGGAGGTGACTGGGGCCGGTATTTTTCTTTAGCAGGTCTGTGAGGGGGCTGGTTGTGTCAGAAAATTGGGGAATGAATCGTCGGTAGTATCCGATTAACCCCAAGAAAGCCCTTAGTTCTTTTTTTGTGCTGGGATAAGGGGTGTCCTGAATCGCCCTCACCTTCTCGTTTTGTGGTTCAATCAAGCCCTTTCCCAACAAGTACCCCAAGTATTTAACCCTCTGAAAAGCAAACCGGGACTTCCTTGCGTTGATGTGTAGGTTCGCTTTTGTTAGTTCGGCTAGGATGGCTGATAGATGGCGAAGGTGTTCCGGCCATGTTTTACTAAACACCACGATATCGTCCAGATAGGCAGACGAATACCCCTGGTGATGCCTCAGAAGTGTGTCCATCAACCGCTGGAAGCTGGCCGGGGCACCGTGGAGGCCAAACGGCAGAACCGTGAACTGGAACAACCCGTCCGGGGTGGAAAAGGCCGTTTTCTCTTGGTCCCCGGGGTGAAGGGGGATCTGCCAGTAGCCCTTGGTGAGGTCGATGGTGGTGATGTAACGAGCCTCACCAAGGCGTTCAATTAACTCGTCCACCCTCGGGAGGGGATATCCGTCCTGCTTGGATACCCGATTCACCGCTCTGAAATCAATGCAGAATCGGGTGCTTCCATCGGGTTTTGGGACTAGGACGATCGGTGAGCACCAATTGCTCTTAGACGGCACCACCACCCCCATGGCTAACATGTCTGTTACTTCCTTCCTTATGGCTGCCCTACGTGCCTCGGGGACCCGATACGGTCTCTGTTTGACTACGACTCCTTCGGGGGTGGGTATTGCATGTACCGCTAAAGAGGTCCTGCCAGGCTGATCTGAAAATATAGCGGAGAATGTGTGCAAAAGGTTTTTTAAATCTGCTGTTTCCTGGGGCTCTAGGTCTGGGCTCAGCAGGGTGTCCTTTACCGAGGACTTGGTTGGGGACGCAAGAGATACCGTGCAGGGTTTGTTGGGGAGGGGACCTAACCACTTTTTCAGAAGGTTTACGTGATAGATTTGTGTCTTACCAGGGGAGAGCTGCAAGACATATGTGATATTCCCGACCCTGCGCTCTATCTTGTATGGTCCTTGCCACTCCTTTCTGAGTTTGTGAGTAGAGGATGGGAGGAGAAGCAGGACCCAGTCCCCTGGCTTTAGCTCCCTCCACCTCTTGCCCTTATCATACTGGACCTTTTGTTGGGTCTGTGCTTTTTCCAAGTTCTCCCGAGCCAAGGACCTCAACTTATGTAGCCGCGATTTAACCTGGTTTGCATACTCCAGTAAGGCCTGGGCTTCACTCAACCCCCGTTCCTCCCAGCTTTCCTTCGTGATTTCAAGGAGGGTACGTGGTCGTCTCCCAAACATTAGTTCGAAGGGAGAGACCCCTAAGCTGCTCTGAACAGCGCTGCGGATGACAAAAAGGGCTAGGGGAAGCAATTGGTCCCAGTTCCTTCCATCCCCACTCAATAGTTTCTTTAATGTGAGCTTTAGGTTCCCATTGTACCGTTCTACAAGGCCATCAGTCTGGGGGTGGTACACAGAGGTACGTATGTGTTTGATCCCCAGCTGCTTGCAGACTTGCTTCATAAGACGTGATACAAACGGTGTGCCCTGGTCTGTCACTAGTTCTCGGGGGAACCCCATTCGTGAGAAGACCTCTATCACCCTTTGTGCTATTGTAGTGGTGGTGGCTGTTCGCAGAGGTATTGCTTCAGGGTACCGTGTTGCATAATCAACGATCATGAGCACATATTGGTGTCCCTTGCTGGACTTCGGGAGAGGACCTATGAGGTCCATTCCCACTCTTTCGAAAGGACGACTCATTATGGGAAGAGGCTGCAGGGGGACTTTGGGGGGACATATGGGTTCTTTCTTTGGCAAATGGCACACTCTTGGCAGTATTTCTTGGTTTGGAGGTAGATACCGGGCCAATAAAAACAACCAAGGATCGCCTGACTGGTCTTCTCTGCCCCCACATGTCCTGCAAGGAGGTGTGAATGCGCAAAGAAAAGGATTTGCTCCCTAAAACTGGTGGGGACTAATAGCTGTGGTTCTACCCCTTCCTTTGCAACACGATAGAGGAGCCCGTTTTGTTCCCTGAAACAAGGGTAGGGGGGACTGGGGTTGTTCTCTATGTCCTGCGCGCTTTGCCAGGCGTTTCTAAGAGAGGCGTCGTTAAGCTGGGCCGTCCTGAAGTTGTTATCGTTAGCCCAGGGTTCGGAAGACAACAGGGTATTATGAGGACCGGTGTCTGTCTCCCCCGCCCGCAAAGCTTTGGACAAAAGGAGGGAAAAGCAAGGATTGTCTACTCCCAGAATCAGGGCCTCAGGAAGGTTAGGGAGAACACCTACAACGATAGAGATGCTCCTGCCTGAGTCAATGCTGATGGTCAGGTGGGCTGTAGGATATTCCCTGATGTCCCCATGCACACAGCGGATGCTGACTGTTCTCTTGGGTATAAAAGAGGAGGAGGGGACTATGTCTTCCCTGGCCAACGAGTGCTTGCACCCTGAGTCTAACAGGACTGTTACCTCCTTCTGATTGACTAGAAGACTCACATAGTAGATGTGTCCCGTTTCTTGGGCGTAGAGGACTGAGCGGGGAGCATAGCTGACGTCCATAGGTTCGTCTTCCGTTTTGTCCTTTCTTTTCCTGCAGAAACGGGCTATGTGGCCCCACTCGCCACACTCGAAACACTGAGGGCCGTTCGTAGCAAAGCTCTCTGGCCTTCCGGTCCGGTTTCTGTATGGCTCCAGAGGCGGTTTTGTTGGTCTTCTTTCGATCTTGACCGGCAGGGCCCCTTCTGGTTCTTCTCTGGTTCTTTTAGTAGTGGGCGACTTTGTGCGCGGGAATAGGAGGTGGCCATTTCAATGGCGTGCTCCAAGGTCAGTCCTGCATGCTGCCGTAGCCACCTTTGGGTACCATACGGCAGGGCCTCAAGATACTGCTCCAAATAGATCTTGCCCATTACTTCTTCCATGTTAGCCTCCTGGGGTTTGAGCCAACGGTCCGCAGCGTCCTTAATTTTATAAAACAACATTTTGGGTGTGTCACTAGAGAGACCCCGTTCCTGTCTGAACTTGAGGCGGTGTGTCTCGTCATCCACCCCTAGGCGGTCCAGTATATACTGTTTTACTGTGCCATAGACCGCTGTGCCGTCTCTGTTGACGTTCTGGTAGGCTGCCTGGGCGTCGGCTGTAAGCAGAGGGGCCAAGTAGAAAGGCCAGCGATCCGCGGGCCACCCGCTAGCCCTGGCAGCCCTCTCGAAGTTCAGGAAGAAGGACAGTGGGTCTTCTCCATGGACGAACTTTTGTAACGGGACGATTGTACCCGGGGGTGCAGGGGATCTTCCTTGCCCGTTGCCGGCGAGAACGTGGCTCTGTCCTTCCACCAGTCGTAGCATCTGGTCAGCCTGTAGTTGTATGGCAGCAGTGAAGGCTGCCCTGTCCATCTCGGCCTGACTGGAGTGCCTCTCAATGGCCCACTCCAACTTGGCCTGGCCCTCCTTTAGCTGATATACCAGGTTCTCCATCCTGTATCGGAATGGCTATGCCTGTGTTCTCCACCACGTTGTCACGGGATCCCTAACGGGTGGTATACTGAGCCACAAGGAGACCAGGGATGAGGTGTAAAGAGTATTTATTCAAGTAACGGTGAGTCTATGGGCAGCTGAGTCCTCCTCTTGGTAGGGCCACTGTGTGAGACGGCTTGCGGTCTTGTTTGTTGATGGCGGTGGGTCCGTCTCGCCTTCTCTCCTCGTCTATGGTTCACTGACTCCAAATACCCAGAAGAGAAAGCATAGAGCGGGGTCAGTGGGGAAGCTTCGTCCTTCCCTATCGATGGGTTCGGGGAGTGAGGGAATATGCACCACCAGCACCGTGCAGATCCCTGACGTGACCTCCCTCGAGCACCAACCCCCTTCCCGTGCCCTGAAAACCCCTGGATGGTCGCCCGTACCTTGTCAAGCCACCCTCCTCCTGGAGGGCGGCGGGGCGGAACGTAATATCGTTGGCCTCCTGGCTTGTCGTCTTCGTCGTCCGCAGGGCTCCGTCTTCCGTTTCCTCTCCGACCGTCTGCGTTCTCCAACCTCCACGCCTTCAGAGCTCCTGCCGGTTGGGATATTCCTTTCTCATACGCCTCGGGGCTCTCCTCTCTTGTTCCGATCTCTTCCTCCTCTGATTGGTCGGCGGATGCTGATGTCACGGGCCACGCCTCCGGGGACTCCTCCGACGGTGATTCCTTAAAGGGCTCTACACCGGCCTGCGTAGAAGGCAACAGCATGCCGTTAACCGGGTCAGGGGGCCAATCGGGTCCACCGTCGTCAGCGGACTCCTGACACATCTTCCGTTTCCTCTCCGACCGTCTGCGTTCTCCAACCTCCACGCCTTCAGAGCTCCTGCCGGTTGGGATATTCCTTTCTCATACGCCTCGGGGCTCTCCTCTCTTGTTCCGATCTCTTCCTCCTCTGATTGGTCGGCGGATGCTGATGTCACGGGCCACGCCTCCGGGGACTCCTCCGACGGTGATTCCTTAAAGGGCTCTACACCGGCCTGCGTAGAAGGCAACAGCATGCCGTTAACCGGGTCAGGGGGCCAATCGGGTCCACCGTCGTCAGCGGACTCCTGACACCCATATCATTGGAACAATTGATGGCACCCATGTTGCGTTGATCCCACCACAGGCCAGTGAACAGGTCTATCGCAACCGCAAACATTACCACTCCATCAATGTCCAGGTGTGTTTGGCTGACATCTCACACGTCTGTGCCCGTTTCTCTGGCTCTGCACATGACGCATACATCATGCGAAACAGCATCATACCACATTTGATGAGTCAACTGCAACCTGACCGTGCCTGGCTTGTTGGTAGGTGATGTTGTCTGTGTATGTTGCAGTGTGTGTTGGTTGTATGTCAGATAGTGATCTGTTGTCAGACAACTGAAGTCTTTTCTGTGTTCAATGTAGGAGACTCTGGATACCCCAACCAGCCATGGTTACTGACACCACTGCGCAACCCAGTCCTCCCAGCAGAAGTGCGCTTTAATGAGGCCCATGGTAGGACCAGGTGGACAGTGGAGCAGACTTTTGGCCTCTTGAAGACAAGATTCCGCTGACTGGACAGGACGGGAGGAGCCCTCCAATATGCCCCATTAAAGGTGTACCAGATCATCGCGGCTTGCTGCATGCTACACAACGTGGCAATACGTAAGGGCATACCTCTGATAGTGGACAATGGAGACCAGCAGGTGCCACTGAGGGAGGATCCAAGACTGGGCCACGATGACAGTGGTGATGAATATGATGGCATGGATTTGAGACAACAGCTTATCCACAACTTTTTCTCATGACCTTAAGTATGCAATGAGAGGAGGTAACTAACTCCAATTGTTTGTTGTTGTGTTGCTGGTGGACAATGTGTATGTATGCTTGTGAGTGTCTGATACTTGTCCTGAGGTTTTTCCTAAGATGGGTCTTTGAAATGGGCAGATTAACATGTACAGTGTTACCGTGAAGCCTAGCTAGTGTTCACACTGACATTTTCGTGCTTAAGATGACATAGTTTGCAGAATTTTGCTACCTTATTCCTGATTTCCTGACTCTGTTCTATGTTGTTTATTACCAGGGTACTTTGCCATGTCATCCACAGAGTGGACTTGCAAGTTGTGACCTCACCAGACACATGATGCTGTGACAGACTCCGACATGGAACTGTTGCTGAACTCCCTGGCACGCACTTCCTTCAGACCTGATAGTCAGTTGATTTTGTTTTTAGTGCCTTTCAGTACTGTGTGATGTGATTTGACTTTGTGTTCATGCACCATGTTGTATCTGGAAAATAAACCTGTGTTTCACATTGAGGTGTGCCTTGTCTGTTATCACACATCCAAAGAGTTTTCAAATCAAAATTTGACCATGATGAGCTGGTTTGCTAACAATGATTGTTGATTTTGCTGGCAAATGGTGATAGTTTTGTAGACAATAGACTTCCATTGAATCTGTGCCATGTACTATGGGTTGTGTGATAACATGGTTGTGTATATCTATCATGCTGTGCCAAGGTACATATACTCACGAGCCCTTAGATTACTTTTTGGAAGGGATTTGTTACCAATGTTGTTGACAATTTCTTCTTTGTGATTTTGCGGGTCAATACAATATGTACATTTGGAATTCAAAGTCACAACATGAGCAAGTATTTCGGTATAAAGTGTTTTCTTTTTGTGCATAAAGTGATATAATAAAACTACACAATGGTGGTGTGCTCACAAAGAAAAAAAGACCGTGCAGATGGGAGTTGATAGTGTTTGTAGATTAACTTCTCCAGGGTAAAGCCACAGTTATTTGAGTCCAAAGTCCAACTTTGACCCTCCATCCAAAGTAGGACAGTTCTTGATGACAGTCAACAAAGTGAACCCTTGGCACACACTGGAGGATATCAGGGGCACATTGTCACTTCCTGGGGGTGGTGCATTGCCATCTGACTCTCATGGATTTTTCCTCGGACAACCCTTCCCACGTTTGGCTGGGGGACCCACAGCTGCAGGTGCCTGGGATACTGTGGACTCTCTGCCAGACTCCACATCCCTCCCTGTGGCTTGTGCAGATGTTGATGCACCAGATGTTGTGGGCACACAGGGAGGTGTGGTCAAGTGAGTTGCAATCTGGCAGAGGTTGGTACCAATGTCCCGCAGCACCCCAGTCATATCGTCAATTTTCTGATTGAACATGTCCAGCCATTGGTTTTGGCCTGCCTGCAGCTGTTCGATGTTACGTAGGATCCCAATTACCTGGCCCATTTCTCCCTGGTAACCCTGGTAGGCATGGATCACCCGGGAGAGGTTTTGGTGATCAGCATCGGCAGCACCAGCTACTTGACGGCATAGATCCCCACGGCCCCTATCCACCCCTACCCTCCCAAGCAGGCCCAGTTGTTGGTGGCACAGTCATCACCGAGCCTCCTTCCTCATTGACGGGGGTGTTGTTGTTGATCAACTCCAGAGTGCTCTGTATTGCTGTGCTGTTGGCGGTGTCCCGGGCTGCTGTGTCCATCAGGGTAGGGGTCAGCTGGTTGTTGTCAGCTGAGGCGGGAGTGGTTGAAGTGGATCCTGCTGTAGATGCTGGTGCTGTGTTCCGACCCAAACCTGATGGGCCAGGTTGGTCCTTGTCGTCCGAGGATGTGTGAGAGTCTTCTTTGCCGGAGAGCTCCTGGTCAGACAGAGTCTGGGACTGGCTGTCCTCATTTGGTCCA
The DNA here is from genome assembly GCA_963921515.1 of Calotriton arnoldi. Lineage (NCBI taxonomy): Eukaryota > Metazoa > Chordata > Amphibia > Caudata > Salamandridae > Calotriton > Calotriton arnoldi. The sequence continues at coordinate 2,380,798 of CAWUFW010001719.1, read as the reverse complement.
GTGGTGTTCCCAGCTCGCCCTGTAGGTACAGAAATGACACATTCATTGATGTGAATATCCACTGCACCTCAAATCATACCCATTACATAGATGACTGAACCTAACAATAAGTTCATGAAGATAGATTGGCCTTCTTCATCCATGATGCTGGCCTATGTTTTTGGAGAACAATGCAATTCTGACAAGATGTGGATTGGTGAACATGTCCACCTATGTGCATAAATGGGCATGTTGTGTTTAGTTCTCATTACATGTCCAAAGACATTGACTGGTACCTGACACTCTGTGGATGACACTGGTGGGTTGGTGTTCTCCATATCTGTACTTTCACGGTGACATACGTATTCTTTAGTTCCCAAGGTTGGAGTTTGTCAGGCCTGTGTACTGGGCTTAATCCATGTCTCAGCAGTCACATAGGTGTGGCTGCCTACACAGTCACAGTCTGTTGCTTTCCCCCGCATTTTGTGGTCATGGTGTGAGTGAGGTGCTTATTGTTCTCATCTCATGACACACATGTGAATGAATGCCTGTGAGGAGCCAAATGTGTGACTGCTTAGCTTTGTGCCTACACAGATCATGTATTTTGTAAATTGACTCCATAGCCAGATGAGATCACAAACTCTGCTTTCTGCTATTTTGTGGCTAACTAATTTCATGAGCTGAGGTATGAGTGCTTATGGTGTTTTTGTGAAACTTACACTCCTCCTCCCACCCAGCCCAACCAGCCTACCTGGCACTCTGCTTTCCTGACTGTGAGTGGAAATGTGGTAGCAAGATGGCTGACACTAGGGACTGGTGTTTAAAGCACTAGGCCATGATGGGAGTTGTGGTCAAGTCAGACACCAGTCCCCAGTGCCAGTAATCTTGCCACTACATTCCCAACCACTGTCAGCAAAGCAGGGTACCAGGGGTGCTGTTTGGGCTATGTGGGAAGGTGTGTGAAAGACAGGGCTTGATGGGAGATGTAGTGATATCAAACACTCATCCTCCCACTCAGCCCAACCAGCACAGCTGTAACTCTGCTTTCCTGACAGTGAGGGGAAATCTACTTGCAAGATGGCTGACACTGGGGACTGGTGTTTGTAGCACAAGTCCTTGATGGGAGTTGGGGACAGATGAAACACCATTCACTATTGTCAGCCATCCTGCTAGTGGATTTGGAACCACTGTGAGGAAAGCCTGGTTCCTGATGGGCTGTTTGGGCTGGGTGGGAAGAGTGTGTGTAGGTCAGGATCTGCTGAAAGTTGTGGCCACACCATACACCAGTCCCCAGTGTCACCATCTTGCAAGTACATTTCCACTCACTGTCAGGTAAGCATAGTTCCAGGGGTGCTGTTTGTACAGGGTGGGAAGAGTTTATATCAGGGGTCTCCAACCAGTAGATTGCGAGCTACTAGTAGCTCTCCGATACCCTGTGAGTGGCTTGAGGCACCAACATCTATATTAGTGCCCTTTGATGACCTGCATTGAAAGTAAACAAGGCTTTATTAGTGTCTTAATTTCAGGCCTCTTGCAGCACTTGCCCGCCTTCACCTAAACCAGCTGCTCACATAGGCTAAAATGAAATTGGCTGGGGCAGGGCGGGTAGGTGACATGAGTGCCAAAAACCTGGCATGAGCAGTATTAGAGTGCCCACCAAGTGCTACGCCGCGTCCCTTCAACTGCCCGGCACGGCACTTCAGTCCTCTGTGTCCAGTATAGCCGGAGTGGCAGCCTTGACACCGGAGCCTTATTTTAAAGCCCAGGCCTTCGCTTAGCTTTGTTGTAGCTGCAAACCACAACGTTTAGCACCTTGAGTTGAATAGCACAAGGCCGAAGCCTGGCATAAGGTTCCTAACTCACGTTTATGGCCTACTTGCAAGAAGTACTTTATTTCAAAAGAAATCCATGTGAAATGCTGTTTTATTGTTTCAGTGTCGAGATGATGCGTGAAATGTGAGCAGTACTTTGTTTATTTAAAACATTTTTTAAAAAGTATCCCTGTGAAATGCTACTTTAATTACAGCTTGCATCTTCCAGCTGTTTGCGTTCAGCACCTTTAAGGCAGGACTGCACTAAGCTTTCTCTCTGGTCTTCCAAGTAAGCTGCTACTGCCCTCTGACTGACACTGTCATTGAGAGCCACCCTAAACACCCTGGTCTCGACCAGATCATGCCTTGCAAGATCTTCAAAACAACAGTAGCAGGAGGTGTTGATGGTTTTGTTTGACTCTGACAAAATGTTGGTGTGACTCTTGCTTTTTATGTCGCCTGTAGCATGCACCAATGCAAACAGTGGCAAATTGACATCTAGACTCGCAAACATAACACCATTAGTGCCACACTGAGATCTATCAAATGAAACTGCGTTCTAAAACAGAGACTAATGCTTTAGTGCTACACATTCCGTAAACGTAGTGAATGCTAGGACAAAACGCTCTCAGAATACATGTAGATAAAATGTAGAACTGCATTTCTATTCATTTGGACAACTCAATGAACAGACCGCCTCCAGGCACTTCAATGACAGAAGTTATGGTTACAGGACAAAACATGCTACGGACCTTTTAAAGATGACAGGCAAAGTAGGCCATGCTGGAATTCAAATCTGTTCCTGTAGATCTTGGGGCAGAACCTCAGCCAACTGAAGTGTCCTAATAGGCTACAAGGGCACTGTATATGACTTAGCATTATTTGCAACAGGAACATTTTAAACCTGGGTGCGTTTTGTACACTTAGTGCGTGTGGAGGGGGGCAGTCCAGTAGAGAGTGGAGAACAGTACTGTGCACCTGCAGGGTATGTACATTTACATTTGAATGAATATGGAAGTACTGGAATTTGCCCATAATCTCACAGTTATTGGTTAAGTGTAAAGCTGTGATTCAAACACAAGTCTACAATTTACAAAATTAGATTTGAAGACACCAGGCCACTTTTCTTGGTTTTGGGAAATTTTGCCAGAGGAAGTGTACATGTGACTGATGACACTTGAGCGAGGGCACCACTAGTGCTCAAAAGGCACGCCATTTGTAAGTGTGCCTCTACCCCACAAGATAGCGTCACACACAATCTAAGGGGCATGAAATACGTTTTTCATATTTATCAGTAATTCCAGATTTAAAATCTAAGGAAATGCTAAAATGTACACATCATATGAATTGAAAGCGCCAGAGAAATTGTGCTAGCTGTGTGCAAGAAAAATAAATGCTTCGGACACCTCTATATGTAACAGTACAATAGAATGGGAGGTCTTTTGGCAGGATGCCAGCAATTGTACCCTATGGCCTGTGTTTTGGTCACAGCTTCTCTACTTACATTAACAGTGCACACCTGGAGATATGCTCTACCAGCATACATGCGTTCATTTGATAGATCTCAGTGTGGCAATAATGGTGTTGTGTTTGAGAGTCTAGATGTCAATTTGCCACTGTTTGCATTGGTACATGCTACAGGCGACATAAAAAGCAAGAGTCACACCAACATTTTGTCAGAGTCAAACAAAACCATCAACACCTCCTGCTACTGTTGTTTTGAAAATCTTGCAAGGCATGATCTGGTCGAGACCAGGGTGTTTAGGGTGGCTCTCAATGACAGTGTCAGTCAGAGGGCAGTAGCAGCTTACCTGGAAGACCAGAGAGAAAGCTTAGTGCAGTCCTGCCTTAAAGGTGCTGAACGCAAACAGCTGGAAGATGCAAGCTGTAATTAAAGTAGCATTTCACAGGGATACTTTTTGTTTTTTTTTAATAAACAAAGTACTGCTCGCATTTCACCCATCATCTCGACACTGAAACAATAAAACAGCAGTTCACATGGATTTCTTTTGAAATAAAGTACTTCTTGCAAGTAGGCCATAATAAACCTTATGCCAGGCCCCGGCCATGTGCTCTTCAATTCAAGGTGCTTAACGTTTTGGTTTGCAGCTACAACAAAGCTAACCGAAGGCCTGGGCTTTAAAATAAGGCTCCAGTGTCAAGGCTGCCACTCCGGCTATACTGGACATAGAGGACTGAAGTGCTGTGCCGAGCAGTTGACGGGACGCGGCGTAGCACTTGGTGGGCACTCTAATACTGCTCATGCCAGGCTTTTGGCACTCATGTCACCTACCCACCCTGCCCCAGCCAAATTCATTTTAGCCTATGTGAGCAACTGGTTTAGGTGAAGGCGGGCAAGTGCTGCAAGAGGCCTGAAATTAAGACACTAATAAAGCCTTGTTTACTTTTAATGCAGGTCATCAAAGGGCACTAATATAGATGTTTGTGCTTCGAGCTACTCACAGGGTATCGGAGAGCTACTGGCAGCTCGCGATCTACTGGTTGGAGACCTCTGGTATAGCCCTAAATTCTACCCTCAACAACTCCCGGACTAAGGAACGTCAGTCTTTAGAAACAGATCTCCAGAATGCGGTGAGACTTCACAAAGACAACCCTACTCTGTCACATCAGAAAAAGGTTACAGCACTTCGGGGGAAACTCAATGCACTGTCCAATAACCGAGGGGAACTCACCATGCTCCGCCTTCACCGAACAACTTATGACCAGAGTAACAAGATAGGCTCCCACTTAGCAAGGCAACTGAGAGTGAAAAGTGAGAAAGAATATATAGGAGACATTTGCAACGAACAAGACAAAATTATCCTGCACGATGCGGGGAAATCCCAGGTCTTCGGTAGATATTACCGAACCTTATATACGGCGGACCTCACGAGCGAGGCTGTGCAGTTAAAATATTTGCAGGGCGTGACTCTACCCCAGGTTTCTAGGGCCCCAAATTAAATTTTAGGGAGCCCCATTACGGAGGAGGAAGTCCGTTGCGCGATAACTAATCTTAAATGCCATAAATCTCCTGGATCAGATGGACTGACGGCCCAATTTTACAAATCCTACATGGCGGAACTAGTCCCACATCTAGTCTCACTATTTAACCATATGGCCGAAAAAGGCATGGTCACAGAATCTATGAGTGAAGCCCTAATTTCTCTGAACCCTACACAAGGTTAGGACCGGAGGCAATGCGGCTCCTATCGTCCGATTGTCCTGCTGAATCTAGACGCCAAACTGTATTTGAAGATTTTAGCTACCCGGTTTGATGACCTACTCCCAGACTTGATACATCCAGACAAGTATGGATTTATAAAAGGCAGGCAGACACACAACAATATTAGAAGAATAGTCCATCTGATTGAAAAAGTCTCCAAGAAGTCAGTATCGGCAGTTCTCCTGGCGTTGGACGCCGAGAAGGCGTTCGATCGTGTAGATTGGCACTTTCTCTTCCACACCTTGAGATGGTTCGGCTTCTGCGACAAATTCTTGATCATGATTAAAGGCAATTACTCGACTCCCACTGCGAAGGTGCTAGTCAATGGGGTAAGCTCTGGAGTGTTCCCGCTTGAGAGGGGAACGAGGCAGGGGTGGCCAACTTACTGTTTGCCTTAAGTATAGAACCATTGGCAGCCAGGATACGTCAAAATCCACAGATTTATGGAATCCGATTCGCAGAGGAGGAACATAAGATTTCACTCTTTGCGGATGACATCCTGCTCTCCCTGGCCCAACCCCCTACCTCGCTTGAAGCTGCCTTAGAGGAACTACACTACTTTGAGGAAGTGGCGGGACTCCGCATTAATTTATCTAAATCGCATCTGCTTAATCTGACGGTTCCTCCGGCAGAGGTGGATGGTCTCACTAGATCGACACCCTTTAAATGGGCAATTCACGGGATCAAATATCTAGGCATTAAGATCACCCCCAAACTATCGGAACTATTTCGAGCCAATTTCCCTCCTTTATTACGGCAATTAAAAATAGACCTAAAGAGGTGGGCGCCGCTATATCTATCTTGGTTGGGGAGGATACACACCATTAAAATTTCAGTTCTTCCCAAATTACTCTATTTGTCCCAAGGGCTCCCAATAGAAGTAGAGAGCAGCTTCTTCTCAAGTCTACGCTCCATGGTAACACATTTCATATGGCAAAGGCGCAACTTTCCCATAAGGTGCTACGGTTGTCCAAAGCTGCGGGGGCCTGCCGTTACCGGATTTTAATTTATACTATAAAGCGGCACAGCTGAGGGTAATTCCAGAATGGTCAGCCCTGGAGTCAGACAAGCACTGGCTCCATATGGACAGAGCTGTCATGGGGAAGTACATTTGGGACGTACTGTGGAAGCCTAAAGTGGACCGCCCCCTGAATGCATACTTGAGCACACCCACATGCACAACTCTCAAAGTCGGTCACTGGGGCCAGGGGTTGACCACTTTCCCTTCCCCTCTCATGCCTATACATTTTAATCCGGCATTCCCGCCTGCACTGAAGCTTGGCCCCTTTGAGGCGTGGAGGGTAGGGGGGTGCCTTACAGTCTCAGACTTGCTTCATAACTGGGATGTACGAACTTTTGAAAATTGCGCCAGAGACTTCCACCTTCCCCCCACAGAACGCTACCGGTACTATCAGTTAATACATTGGGTATCTCATTCAGACATGTGGGAAGCAGCCACAAGAGAACTCACACCCATTGAGCAGTTTGCGAAACGAGGTAGTGGTACAAAGGGTACTATCTCCTTTCTATACAATCTGTTGTTAGACACTTTGCATTCTCCCCGCCCCCGATATAAAGACCACTGGGAGGGCATTCTAGATGACTCCATTACGGAAGCTCAGTGGACCGGAGTAGTGAGGGATGTTCCCAAGTTCCATCACTCCATGGGGCTCAGGGAGGCGCATTATAAATTATTATTCGATTGGTATCTTTACCCCACTAAGCTTAAGAAAATATTTCCCCAGACGACGTCAGACCTCTGCTGGAGGGGCTTTGGGCTACTGGGTGATTTTCAACATATTTGGTGGGAATGCCCCACGATCCGTCCCTTCTGGTCTGAGATACTGGCGCAGCTCAAAGAAATTTTAGGATATCCTTTACCGGATGAACCAGGTTTTGTGCTCTTGGACCTACGGAATGACTCCTTGCGATTCCAAACACATGAGGACACATCAATTATGTGGCTTTGCCTAGGGGCGGCCAAAATGGCAGTGGCAGCTGCATGGAAAAAAGCAGAGGCCCCCTCGCTGCCCCAATGGCATGCAAGGCTGTGGAAGGCGATAAGAATGGAGCAGTTGGCGGATGTCCTGACAGACTCCTATACAACTTTTGAGTATATATGGGGCCCTCTGGTGTCATATTTTTCAAAGGGCTTGCCTCTGTGTGCTTGTCCTGCCAGAACGGGGGCTCTGCATTTATTCCAATTTTGAATGTATTTGACCGTAGGGAAACTGAGCGACTCATGGCAATGCCACAATACCACTGAGAACTCCTGTCTGCATGTAGCTTTGTCTCTAGATAAGCCCTGTACCCTCATGTGCTACACCCTTTTTGTTTATTATCGTTTGTGGGGTTTGTAGGGAGGGGGGTGAGAGGCGGAATGCACCTTGTGGGGGGGGGGACTTTGTGATTATTGTTTTAATTGGGCTATGTCTACCTCTCTATTGATGATAACTGTACTACTGGAAATAGCAACTCCCCTGAGCTGATGAGTCATGTTGATCCTTTGTATTGTGTTTTTTTTTCTTCTACTTGAGAAAATAAACAAGAATTTTGACAAAAAAAACAAAACCAAACCAACAAACCACACAGACAATTAAGAAACTAGTGTAAAAGAAGGAACCTCATTCCCTTTCCTTCGGTCTGCACACAAATGAGAAGAAAGAAGCCAGCCACACTGCCCAAACTTTACAGGTAACTACAAAACAATTTTAGTAATTAATTATTTCCCTTAACCTAACTCCCAACTCTCTTAAACAAATATTACAAAGTTAACAAAATAAGTAATTCATGTATTTCTATTTTTATTAACAGTCAAAGACCTGCCACGCAGACCAATACAAAGCAGGGGATCTTCCAAATCAACAGGAGGAAAAAAACAACTAACCTGAAAAAGTGAAGCTTGCTTCCACACATAGGTATAAAAAACACAAGAGATGTAACTAAACTGTTCAAGTAACTAGTATAACACACAAAACACAATAGTTAATGTTGTTAATGTATTTTAATGTAACTTATAGTACATGTCCAAAAAAGCAAGATACACTGTTTCCCAGTAAGGAAAACCCCTGCTAACGTACCTAGACTGCACCTACAGCAAAGAAAGTAGCAGCAAAGAATGTAGCCATTGGAAATGCACCAAATAAATATTCAAACGGTTGCTTTGGGAGAGCAATTATTGTAAATCATGAAGTAGAAAGCCCCACTGAGTATAATCGTCATCCAAATATGGCAGAAATAAAGGTCAGAAATACAGTTCAAGACCTCAAGGAAACTTCCACAAGCTCTAGAAGAACGCACCAAAGTGGTTGTAAAAACATGAAAAATTAGATACAAAAAATATCTCTAAAATAAAAAATAAAAAAACAGCATCAAAAAAGAAATACCCCAAATAGCATTAAATAGAACAATTACATAGCATACACATAATCAACATTTAATACACATTGCACATATAATAAATATATGGTAAGATACAAGCCTTCCCGGAAATCGTCAAAACTACAGAAATCTAGTAAATAATCTACCAAAAATGAAACCAACTGTAATTAAATATAGCACAATAACTTACAACATATCAGAACTTTTAATACATGGCAATTTACATGCACGTCCAACACAATGTTACACAAAACTGACAACTACATTCTACACACTACACAAAATAACACTACCTACATCAAAAAGACAACTCATTGCGTGAACTCCAACTGGTGTAGTTCTACAAAGTTTGTTTTCCCACTCACAGGTGACACAGGTGAACTTTGGTTCAGTGCACCAAAACTGAATATGAAAGACAGGTTAGTGTAGCCCAGCAGTTCTCCACCCAAAGAATTGTTGAAGTAGAATTATTGCATTGGATGAAGTGGAGTTTATCTGAGGGGAATGATGTACCTATACTTTCCTAATTTAAGAAACACAGTTCTCCTACTTTTTGTGGAACGACAGCCATCCCGGGACGGTTAATTCCAACAGTTAAAATGCTTCAGTTGAAGCATGCGGCAGAGAGTCTTGTGCTGTGAAATCGAGGGAAGGGCAGACAGCTAAACAAGCCTTCTTGCCAGTGTGCCTGCTTGCCTGAAAGAAATGCAAATGTGCACAGCTGGTTAATCTGCAAATGTAAAGAGTGCCTGGAAGCCGGTATTGGCTTTAATTGATAAAATACCTAGATGTTTCCTGATGACACAGATATATTCTTTTTGAGTGGTATTGCAAGAGTTACCAGCTGAGCTGTGAAGTGTGGGCTTTTAATAGGCAGTAATAAAAACAACTGCACTATGTGCAATCTGGGAATTACTAAAATCTGTATTTTGGAAGCACTTGATCGTAAACCTTTTTGCGCATTTTGTAGCAGCCTATCTTTAGATGTGGGTAAATCAAGTTTAAAATAATGATTACATATTCACAGAGCTTTCTGTCAGTGTCTGGGACCTCGTAGCACTGATCATACACATGTCACTATTCTCCACTGCACCAACTAAGATTCATTTCTGTGGCTCTCTGGTCACATACATAAACCTCTAAAATGCTTTAACTATAGCGGTTTCATTATGTATGATGGTGTGTTTCCCACTGATTACCTTAACTTACATTTATTTTTTATTTAAGTTGAGCCATATTTTATATGTAGTTACCTGAAGGTAAAAGACCAAAAAACGTTACAGAATAGTTTGGTTTTTCAGCCATGCCTTTGACTCTGCCCCCTACGCTCACTCACCCGCCCCCTTTGCGCACGGCATCACAGCTCCCATACTTTTTTTAATGCACTTCAACCACTGAATCGTTTCTTTTGGTTACTAACAATCCCAGGAGAAAGTGGTTAATACCTGTATGTCGGCTTTTATCGATTAAGCAACCAGTAGAGGCGCTGCGAATATTTAGATCAGACCCCACAAAGTGGTTAGTATTCGCCATATCACGGTACCTGCTATACATCTGGCGTACTAGGTACAAGTTGCTATCCATAAGGTAAAGCCTGGTACAATGCAAGAACAGGTATAATAAGCAAATGTTATTATGAGGCTGATGATAACACTTGCCCTTAAAGTTTATGGCCACATGTTTTAACTTCTCTTTTCTATCCATTCTCAATTTTTTAAATATTTTTATGCTAAGCTGTTTATTTTAATATTGTATACTGTAATTTATTAGGAAGATTGCTGTTTACATTATTGTGAATGATCTTTATTTTGATCGAATAAATAACTACTAACAATTACTAACCTGGGATCTGAGGCACCGGGGTATCGGAATCAAACCTATTTCATTCTTTACAATAACACACACACACAAATGGCACTAACAAGAATAGAGTTTTTTTAACTAAAAGCATTTATTACAACAGGGCGAACCTGTATGTTGGTACATCTAAAACCACCATATAGAATATCATAAAACCAGCAAATAGGCAAATTGTGAACGAGAATAAAATTAACATTTCTAACATAGGTTAAATGTCTTTTAAAATCTAACACTCTAAAACCTACTTCTATGCGCTCCTCTAGGAGACCATGGAAAGTAAAACTTGCAATGTAGACTTTCTTAGGGAGAAGCAACACACTACAATCCTTGTTAATAGTCAAAGCTGTGGCTTTCAAAGAGGCGTGATGGCCGCGTTCCCTGCAAAAGGAAAACGCAAGCGCCGGTGTCCTTACTCCAGGACTCATCTCGTTACCTGCATCGTGTGCGATGTAGCATCTTGTTGGTGTGCTGCCAGCAACTCAAGACCTTCTCCGGTAGTATCTTGTGCAATAATCTGGGCAAAGGACCTCTCCTCATAACTGGTCAAGTGGTAGTTCTCATACATTAAATCTTATCAGAGATTGGAATTTCTGACAGTTTAGGAATGTCTGACATAGATTATGTGCATCAAGGTATGCGTCCCAGACGTATCCTTATGAACATACAAGGTAATACTATTTTGGCTATATGTCTGTGTTTACTATTATTTGACCTTGATATTATGAAACTAAACACTTGTCCCAGACTTGATGCCGCATCATGTGTGATATCTATGTCACTGTCTGAATGACTTGATACTTTCACAGTTCTTGGAACGATAAAGTAAGACAACATCTGCGTCAATGGCGGACTTGACAATAATTCTGCATAAATTGAGGAAAATGGTGACTGAATGGCAACTCCCATTATCTAAGATGGAGTCGTGGCCTTCTTAAAATGGAATAAAACCTTAGGGGCTCTACGTCAAACTAACTACACTAAAACACACTTACAAACAGTAAATACCTACAATAAACCTTAAGAATAATAGTAAAATTTAAAAAGTCTTACCATAACCAACAACACCCTGAATCCCAATTGACTGCGACGACTCCAAACCCTTAGTAAGGAAAAAAAGAATAAAAAATAGACTAAACATCCATAGAAATCATTGGAATTACAAAATAGCAATATAATATATATATATATATATATATATATATTATCTACTGGCGGTCGCCAGTAGATAGTTATAGTTAGGACCTATTTTCCATAGGAAATTCACAACATTCTATTCCCAATAACTTTGGCGCCGATTGACGAATCTTCGCGAAATTTTCAAAACTTATGGCCCGCTCCGGTCCGCTCCTATCCTGAAAGTTTCGGGGTGATTCGTCAAGTGGGGGCCGAGAAAAAAGGGGGGTCCCAAAACGTGTTTTCCCCATGCAATTTTCCATAGGAACCTTTAGTCGCAGCTACAGCCTGAACTGCTGAACGGAATTACACCAAATTTGGCAAAAAGGTAGCCCTTGGTTCAGAGTCGTGCCTTTTGGTTAAATGGTGTAAATCCGTTCAGTAGTTCCTGAGAAAATCCAAAGTAAATTCACATATATATCTATGGCCGCGGTGGATCCGCGCACCCTCCCGATCACGAGCTGTATGCTAATTGGCTGTCAACACTCCAAACCAGGAAGTGTTGGCAGCCATCTTGTTCCTCGGTAGAACCGAGGCACAAGAAACAAGTGCGCAAAACGCAAAAAGGGGGCAGGGTAGAAACACCCTGACCCCCTAGGCCTGCTTAGGGGGTCCCACAAGGACCCCCAGGGGCAAAATAAGCATTTTTTTTTTTTTTAAATCGGCGGGATGCGCGGATTCCGCCGTGAAAAAAAAAAGCGAAGCGAGGGCTCCCGCGCTTCGTTGTTTTTTGGCCCCCGGGTGGGCCAAGTCCCGGGGGCATGCGGGGTTTATGAAAATAAGGAGTGGGGGGGCCTCTAAGGCCCCCCCAAGCCCCGGGGACCGCCACCCCCGGGGCTTTCAATTAAAAATGGTGCGGGAGGGCCCTCGGCCCTCCCGCAGCCCTGGGGAACGCCACCCCCCGGGGCTTCTTTTTTTAAAATTAAAATTACCTGTGTGGGGGGGCTCGAGCCCCCCCACACGCCCCGGGGACCGCCACCTCCCCGGGGAACTAAGAATTTGAATGTGGGGGTCCGTTTCGGAACCCCGAGCCCCGGGGACCACCACCTTCCCGGGGCTTTGCACAGGTTGGGAGGGGGGCCGCGCAGCCCCCCTCCTGGAGCCCTTGATGTACCTGGGGACCGCCACCCCCCAGGGCCGGCTCCTGCAGTGTCCCGGGGTGCTCACCCCCGGGACACTGTAGTTTGCTATGGCAGTGCGGGAGCCTCACGGCTCCCGCCCTGCCATAGCATACTGCTTTGTTTTTGAAGAGAGAGCAGAAACCTGCTCTCTTCCAAAAACCAAAGACTATTGCTTTTCACACGGGAGCTGCATCTTAGCAGCTCCCCATGTGGAAAGCAATGCCGGCTCCCGAGGGACGCGGGAGCCGGCGGGACCGTGGGGGATTGGGGACCCCCACGGTCCCCAACAGAGAGGGCTAGCCCCGGGGATGGGGTTCCCGGGGCTACAAGTGGCCCGGGAGGGGGGCCATGCGGCCCCCCTCCCCAAAATTGAAATACATTTTTTTTTTTTAAAACAAAGGCCGGCCCCGGGGGATGGGGTCCCCGGGGCCATAAGTGGCCTGAGGAGGGGGGCAACGCAGCCCTCCTCCAAAAGATTTAAAAAAAAAAAAATAAGGCCAAGCCCCGGGAGATGGGGTCCCCGGGGCCGATTAAGGCCTCGGGAGGGGGGCCACGAGGGCCCCTTCCAAATTTTTGGGTTTTAAAAAAAAAAAAATGAGGGGGCAGGCCCTGGGGGATGGGGTCCCCAGGGCAAATAAATTACAAAAAGAAGGGGGGCCACACAGCCTCCCTTCTTAAAAATAAATTTAAAAAAAAAGACCGGCATCGCGCCGGAGGCCACGCCCTCCTTGTAGCACTCTGCAAACGCGCCCCTGGCGCGTTTGCAGATGGGGAACGATTCCCCTTGAATACTGGGGGTCCCTGGGGCCAACTAGCCCACCAGGAACCTCCAGTATGCGCTAGGGGCTGCGTTGCAGAGAGGTGTTCTGAGGCCAAGCCCCTTTTACACCTCTCTGCAACGCAGCTCTGTGGCGCTTAATGGAGGTAGCTGGTGGACTAGTTGCACCCCAGGGACCCTCAGGATTCAAGGGGAGTTAATCCCCGACTTAAAACGCGCCACGGGGCGCGTTTGCACAGGGGTGAAGGGAGGGGCGGGGCCTGAGGTGACATGTGTGCAAACACGCCCTGTGGCATGTTTTAAGTTGGGGGATTAAGGCCCTGAATCCTGAGGGTCCCTGGGGTCCAACTAGCCCACCAGGTACCTCCAGTAAGCGCCACAGAGCTGCGTTGCAGAGAGGTGTAAAAGGGGCGTGGCCTCGGACCACCTCTCTGCAACGCAGGCCTGTGGTGCTTACTGGAAGTACCTGGTGGGCTAGTTGGGCCCCAGGGACCCTCAGGATTCAAGGTGACCTAATCCCCCAACTTAAAACGCGCCACGGGGCGCGTTTGCACAGTGGTGAAGGGAGGGGGCGGGGCCTCAGGTGACATGTGCGCAAACACGCCCTGTGGTCCTAACTGTAGGTACCTGGGGGGCTAGTTGGGCCCCAGGGACCCTCAGGATTCAAGGGGACTTAATCCCACAACTTAAAATGCGCCACGGGGCGCGTTTGCACACATGTCACCTCAGGCCCCCCTCCCTTCACCACTGTGCAAACGCGCCCTGTAGCGCGTTTTAAGAGGTAGTTTTAATCCCCCTGCCCTATTATGTACTAGGGACTTACAGAGGAGGTCATGCTAATCACAGTGGTACCCCAACGCATAGTGTTCCCTAGTGTATGTAGGTGTTTTCACTGTATTCTAAGTGTCTTTTAGCATAGCACTGGCTCTGGTTAGTCAGAGTCAGTTACCACCAGTACCCGTCTGAAAAAGTTGTGGGCACAGGATGATTTTGCAACAAGGCCTCTTTCTGCTCCTCTGTTGGTTCTTTCTGCACATCTTTTGCTTCTTCCTGCACTTTTCTTCGTCTTTGTGGACTTCTGTTGCTTCTTTCTGCATTTCTTTTGCTTCTTTCTGTGCGTTTTTTCTTCTTTTTTCACATGTCCTACCTCTGTAGGCATAGTTAGAAACTAGCATTTAAAAAACCTTTGAAATTCACTTAAAAAACCATTAGTTTCAGGCACGTTATAGTTAGAAATTAGCATTTAAAAAACTTTTGAAATTCACTGAAAAAACCATAGGTTTCAGACACGTTATAGTTAGAAATTAGCATTTAAAAAACCTTTGAAATTCACTGAAAAACCATAGGTTTTAGGGAAAGTTATAGTTAGTTGGACATTGCACTCGTACAAAACCATAGAAATTCCCCCGTTATAGTTAGTTCAGCTAACTATAACTCGCGCTCCGCAATGCACTGCTGATGACGTCACATATTACATCACTCATGACATGGTCAGTGACATCACTGATGACATCACTGATGACATCTCAAATGACATCACTGATGACATCATCCATGTGATAATTTCATGCATCTTCTCACACCCTAATATAACTTTTGATACACCCACTCTAAATTACAGACTGCCATTCTCAAAACCATACACACTCCAGCACCAATAACTACATACCCACTCACTGATTCTTAGGTCTACACACACATCCATACTTACGGTCACTCAGTACAGGACTATCATATGCACTCATACTCCTATATAGACACTCAAACACCGCCACTCATCCATAGAGGTACTCACACACCTAGTCAGTCATGCAAATAATTAATCACACTGCCATTTACTCACCTATACAGTTATACACACACCAGCTCACTTACTCATACAAATACTAGCACATTCTTACGCTCTTATACAATCACTGATACAAGCACACACTCATCCATACAGTCACTCTCACAATCACACACTCTCACTTATAGCTATTTATATACTCCAACACACATATATACTGCCTTTCACATATGTAGTTAGTCACACATGTACCACTGAGACATACATTCACTCACTAACACACTCTTACACACACTCACCCACCCATACAGTCTATCACAGATGCACTCTTGAAACCATCCACCCAGTGAATCACCCACTCACACATCTATGCACAGAGTCGCACACACCCCACCCACACAAACACTCAGGCACCCATACAGATACTCAGACAACCAATCAATAACTCATATAGACACTCATGTAGCAATTCACAAACCCATGCAGCCACTTACACAGCAACAGCCAGACGGATACAGACATTCACCCAGTTTAGTCACTAACCCATGCATTCAGTAAGATACGTTTAATCACTCACTTATAGAGTTAGTCACGCACCTACTAAATCATCCATTCAGACACTTATACACCCACTCATTCTTCAATACGCCTTTCCCTATATATATTAAACATATTTAAACTTTACAGAAACACACAGTCACTGGATGATGTCATCAGTGATGTCATGAGTGATGTCACTGACCATGTCATGAGTGATGTAATACGTGACGTCATCAGCAGTGCATTGCGGGGGCGCGAGTTATAGTTAGCTGAACTAACTATAACGGGGGAATTTCACGGGTTTTGTACGAGTGCAATGTCCAACTAACTATAACTTTCCCTAAAACCTATGGTTTTTTCAGTGATATATATATATATATATATATGTCCAAGTTCAAATGCTCCTCCTAGGAGCTCCGCCCGTAGTTCAGTGGCGCGAACAGGCCGGTAGAGCAAACCGGCGTTTATGATTCCAACAGCAAATTACAATAATACGCGCTCTCAGGATGCAGTCAAAGGGAAAAATTTATTGCCCAAAGCAACGCGTTTCGGAAGAGACTTCCTTGTTCACACAATGAGCAATGTGAAATCTGTGCAATACATAGACTCTGTAGACATAGACAGCATACTCTCACAAGGTACATAATGGTACACGCAGCGTGGCGGCCATCTTAGAGGTAGAAATTCAATCGCAATACAACATTAATATGCATGCTGCCTGAATCTAAAAGTGTCAATCATATTATATACATCATAATATTCGCACCTTATTGGGTATTCAAAATGTCATAAGTCGACAGGGAAGGAAAAGAGACTAGAGAGATATAGAATATAGGACAGTTCCAATATGTCAGCCAGAGTTGAATGCTGATGTACTACACCCTCTAATAATCGGGGTCTGTCCATCGCAAGTTACATATTCTCAGCCTCCTCGCTATGCATTGCACAGTTATTACTGCACGTTAATCCGGTGCCGTAAGCGCGACATCAACTCACATAAATAGCCAGCAAGTGCGTATCTGTTCAATGCAGTGTTTTAATCATCTCATGTGATATACGAATAAATATAGAATATGGCACATTAGACACAATGTCCCATATATATTGTGGGCATATGTCAATCAAAACCCACTGGATTATTCCTTCCAATAAGACATGGCCCATCGCTGACTTCTGCATATAAGACCAATACTAGCGCCAAGTGGCAGAATTCTAGCTGATAGATCATCTACTGTCAAGAGACAAACAACGATAACAGTGAATATATGTGAAAAAATATCTTATCTAATCATAAATGGTGCACTCCCAGAAGGACGGAAGAAAAGGGTAGGTGGCCCGTGAAGTGTCCGTAATCAATCGGTGGGCCCCTTCCTTTCCTCCTGTGAAGAAAAAGAAAAAGAGAGAAAGTGGATTAGGATTAAAAATATATATACACAGTGCCACAATTACATTAATACTATACAGTCTTAAAAAGATATACATATAATACACATCATGCAACAGAAGAAGCTATGTTAGAGAATCAGTACTGGGGGATACATGTTCCTTATTCTTCATTTAGATGTGTTGCTAGTTCCTCATCCAGATTGTGTCCCATCGGGTACCTGTCTCGAGGTCAAGGATCCATTTGGATTCCTTTTTCCTGAGTTTCAACTCTCTGTTACCTCCTCTGGGACCCACTAGTACTTGTTCTATGGCAAAGTAACGCAAAAGTGAACTATTGGACAGGTGGTATTCGGCAAAATGTCTTGCCACAGGATAATGGGGGTCTTTGTTGATAATAGCCCTAAGATGTTCCATAACTCTCTTCTTAGCCATCAGAGTTGTGCTCCCTACATATCTTTTTTTGCACGGGCATTCCAAAATGTAAATAACATATGTAGAGCTACAAGTAAGAAACTGAGATATAGTTCTTTTTCTATTGGGATCTGGTGTATCAAACTCTCTCACCATGTGGCTTTCTCGGCACGCTTTGCAGTGGTCACAGGGGTAAAAACCCCTGAGGTTATGCAAGCTGGTATTTTGGGGTTCAGAAATGTCTCCGTGCATCAATATGTCTTTGAGGCTACGGCCCTTACGGTATGTGATTTTAGGTCTATCACTGATGGTAGGGCCCACTATGTTGTCAATCTTAAGGATGTTCCAATTCTCAGTGAGAATTTTCTGTACTTTCTGTGAGTCTTTGTTAAATGTGAGAATCACTCTTGTCTCTGATGGGTCATTTTTAAATTCCTTAGGTTGTAAAGTGCTATGCCTGTCAATGGTTTTAAGCTTAGATACTGCCTTGTTGAGTACCCACTCCGGGTACCCATGTGCTCTGAAACGTGAGATCATAACCTTTTCCTCCTTGAGGTAGTTCTCATCCGTACTGCAGTTCCTTCTTGCTCTCAGCAGCTCGCCAAAAGGGATACTCCATTTTAAAGTATCAGGGTGGCTGCTGAGAGCATGGAGGAGGCTGTTGCCTGCTGTATCTTTTCGAAACAATCTTGTTTCCAGGGTTCTTTCAATTGCTTTCACTTTAACATCCAGGAATTCTATTTCTTCATTACTCATGGTGTAAGTGAGTGAAATGTTATACGTGTTGGTGTTAAGTTTGGAAATGAATTCTCTGGCCTCGTCTTCACTCGCTTTCCATATAAGAAAAAGGTCATCGATGTAACGTAACCAGACTATAACTTTATCACAGTAAATGGCAAACTCAGTGTCATTTCGTACTTCCTCCTACCACAGTCCCAGGAACAAACCAGCAAAACTAGGGGCAAAACAAGTGCCCATAGCTGTCCCAAGTACTTGCTTAAACAGCTCACCATTAAACATAAAAATATTATTTTGGAGGCACAGGTACATCATCTCAATGAGCATCTTAGTATGTTCCAGATACATTATGTTTCTCTCATTCAAGAAATGGATACATGCACGTATGCCCTGATCATGGTCAATAATGGTGTAGAGGCTGGAGACATCTAAAGTGATAAACATATAGTTATCTTCCCACTGTATGTCCTCTATTTTGCACAAAAAGTCCTTAGTATCTTTCACATAAGAGGGGAGTTTGGTGACATAGTTTTGCAAAAAGTGATCTACGTATTTTGAAATGTTCTCGAAGACACTCCCTATTGATGAAACAATCGGCCTCCCTGGGGGGGCCACAGGGTTCTTATGTATCTTCAGCAGGAAGTAAATGATCGGGAGTTTGGGGTAGTCCTTTTTTAAAAATAAATATTCCTCCCACGCAATGATGCCTTCTTGTTGCCAATCTGATAATTTGCCCCAGGTGTTCAGTATACTGTCATTGTATGTTTTGGTGTTGCATCTGCAGTAAAACCTGTTGTTATCAAGCTGTCTGTGTGCTTCCGCAATATACATTTCTTTGCTGAGAAGCACAATGTTACCGCCTTTATCCGCAGGGCGGATCACAATGTCCCTGTCGTTGGCCAAAGCCGTAATAATGTCTCTTTGTTTAATTGTCATGTTAAAGGTTTTGTGGCCCCTGTAAAATCTTTTATGTTTACAGTCGAGTAAGGCTTTAGTTACTACATCGTGAAATGTGTCTATATTGTCGTGGGGTAAATTTGGGTAGAAGATAGAGCGGGGTTTGAAGGGGGTAGGGGCAGCCCTGTCCATGGTAATGTTCTCGATTTCATTCATACTCTCAGTATTTCCATTGGTCATACTCTCGTTGTTAAATTCCAATTCCTGCATAGTCATGAGTGTGTTAGCATCTCCTACCGTGAGATTTGTGGGATTGGTGCTGTTACTCACAGTAGGGCTATTGTTATTACTACCCCAGAGATTATGCCACTTGGTGAGTTTCAATTTCCTAACGAACTTGAATATGTCAATCCTAGTAGAGGAATAATAAAAAATTTCAGTAGGGCAGAAAGTTAAGCCTAAGCACAAAGTTCTTTTTTCAAGAAACGATAGTGATCGACTGGTAAGGTTGACAATAGTTTTGTTTACCATCGTGCTGTCCATCATTGTTGTTGTTGCTTCTTCCTCAAGCCCCCACGTCCGGTTCCCACAGGCTTTGCTTCGTTTCCTTTTCTGTATCCTTTGCTTCCATCTATTTCGTCGTTGTTGGCTCCTCCCCTGCCTCTTCCTCTTTGTCCTCTCCCTCTCGGTGCTGGTGTGGGGGTAGATTTTACCATTTGCCACCCCCTCCTCAGCGTTCAGTACTCGTCTAAAAAAGTAGCTTGTCTCGTTATGATCTCTACTTCCGAGGTTGTGCTTGTAGTGTTGATAGAGACATCAGTGTCGGAGTCGCTGTTACCTGCGGTAAGTGCAACAGTGTCCTTCCCATCTTGTGATTGTTTGGCGGTAGTTCCTCCAGGTTGGAAATTGTAGAGGTGGTCATATTTTCTACTGTAGGTCAAGATTCGCCCGCTCTCGTAATCCGCACAGTCGCGATGAAGTTTTCTCTGTTTTCTTAACTTGATATCTTCCTCATGTTGGAGCAGTCTACCTTTGAGATCCTCTTTAAACTTCATTATAGTCGTTTGATCGGTGTGCTTTTTGAATTCCTCGTCGAGTTCTACAATTTCCTTCATTATCGCCTCCCTATCCTCCCATGCATACTTAACCAGTATGCACAGCATCTTCCTTGAGCTTTTTCCCTTTGACTGCATCCTGAGAGCGCGTATTATTGTAATTTGCTGTTGGAATATATATATATATATATATATATATATATATATATATATATATATATATATATAATCATCAACACCTCTCTCTCCACTGGCTGTGTCCCCACCTCCCTTCAACTTGGACAAATCTCTCCCATAATCAAAAACCCCAATGCTGACCCCAATGACCTAAACAATCTCCGCCCTATCACTAACCTCCCCCTTCTCTCAAAGGTCCTTGAAAAATGTGTCCTACTACAACTAGACAAACACATCGAAAACTTCAACTTACTTGATCCCTTTCAATCAGGCTTCAGGAAAGGCTGCAGCACCGAAACGGCAATGCTCAATGTCGTCGATGACATCCACCACTCACTTGATAATGGCGAAACCTGCCTTCTTATCCTCCTTGATCTCTCCGCAGCGTTCGATACAGTCAACCATTCAGCCCTACTCAATGTGCTTAGGACCCGTTTCGGCCTCAATGATACTGCCTACAAATGGTTTGTCTCCTACCTACAACACCGTACTCAGCAAATCAAAATTCAAAACTGTTTTTCTAAACCCACTCCTGTCTCCCTTGGAGTCCCCAAGGATCTATTCTCTCTCCCTCCCTCTTTAACCTCTTTATGGAACCCCTCACCCTCATTCTCAAACAAGCAGGCATCAACTACCACCTCTACGCCGATGACACCCAAATCTATTGCAAGATTAAAACTCACGCCAACATCTTACACCTGAACAACACCCTCACCAAGATTCAAACCTGGTTCCACTCCAATCATCTCAAACTTAACCCTAATAAAACTGAAATCATTCTCTTCTCCCTAAAACAACCCTCTCCCCGTTCAATCATGGATCTCTGACCTCAACGCACTCAACTGCTCTCTCACCCTATCCAATTCCGTCAAATCTCTTGGTATTTCTATCAACAACACCTTGACCCTTAACGTCCACATCAAAAACTCTGCTAAAGGAGCCCTCTTCACTCTCCGTCACCTCAAGAAAATCAAACCCTTTATACCCACCGATGATTTTAAACTTGTAGTTCAGTCACTGGTTCTTTCACGTATCGATTATGGTAACGCCATCCTCAACGGAATCCCCAAGGTCCACCTCGCTCCAATCAAAGCAGTGCTCAACCTTGCAGCCAGGCTCATTACTGACTGCAAACGCTTCGATCACATATCCCCGGCTCTCAAATCCCTTAAATGGCTCCCAATTGAAGGCAGATCTGCCTACAAAATTGCCTGCATCACTCATAAAGCCCTCCACCAAAACACTCCGCAGTACCTCTCCAAGAAACTCCTCATTGCGGGTACCACACGACCCCTGAGAAGCACTAACTCCCTCCTCCTTATACCTCCACTGCATAAAAAGAAAGCCACACAATCACGCTCCTTCTCTGGGAATGCCCCTATCATCTGGAATGCCCTCCCAAAATACCTGCGCTGCAACCCTTCCTATCTCAGCTTCAAAAAAGACCTCAAAATCCACCTCCTCAATTATTATTGGGGATCCTAACTTGTGACCCGCACTCGATCTCCAATTTCACCATGTTACATTTGTTCAGTAATTCTTTGTCCATTTTCATGAACATCATCGGCCTAATTACTTGATATTTGTATAGCTCCTGCCCATGTTTATCTATTTGATTCCTTTATCTATTTGTTTTGATTTGCTTATCTATTTGATTTGTATACTTCACATGTTGTTATTATTATCTTTTATCTACGTATACGCCATGTTTGGCCCAACTATTATTGGGGGTTTTAATCTGCGACCTGCACCTGATCTCCAATCACCATGTTACTTTTTGTTCAGTATTATCTGTCCACTTCACGAACATCATTTACCTAGTTACTTTAAATGTATAGTTCTTGCTACTGTATATTTATTTTGTATATTTTATACGTTGTTTCTTTATCTTTTTATCTATCTGTATGTCATGTTTGCTTTATATTATTTTCTCTTGTAAAGCGCTCTGATACCTCTGGTCCAGCCAGCGCTATATAAAACTCTTAAAATAAAAAATAAAATAAATAAAATATATATATATATATATATATATACACATATATATATATATTTTTTTTAATTAATGTACTTGAATACCAAAAGTGTGAAAAATGTTTAAAATAAACCAAAAATGTGTATGATTTTTTCCAACATAGAATAAAAAATATGTACATTGCATGTGTGAAAATATTAATATTTTATGTGTAACTTAATTGCAGTGTAAAGACACTTCTGCAAACTACAAAAAATATAAGTAAATTAAACACTGTTAAAACACAGTATAAAAATTTGAACATGTGAAAAATGTTCTACATATGAAAAATATGTCTGTAAAGAAAATAAAAATGTATTAATACTGATTTACTGTTATAAACATTATTTGAACATTAAAATATTAATCAATTTTAAGAGCATATGTATGTGTTTGTTGACATGCAAAAACATATGTGTGTGTATAAATAAAGAAATAAAAATGATATTGCATAATATAAGATGTACATTGTATTTATTCACTATATTACAACACATATATATTTATAAAAACCTAAGTCACGTTGTGGGAAGTGTTGAACATTAAGGGGTTTATATTTACTATTCCCCTCCAACCTAAATTACTAAGGGGAAAAGTGTTGGACATTGAGGGGTTTACATATATTATTCACACTTCAGCCTAAGCTATGTTGGGTAAATGTTGGACATTGAGGGGTTTACATTTATTATTTCCACTCCAATGTAAGCTACATCCGAAAAATTTTAGACATTAAGGAGTTTAGATTTACTATTCCCACTGCAATCTAACCTACATTGGGGAAAGTGTTGGACATTGAGGGGGTAGGTTTACTATGCCCACTCAAATCTAAGCTACATTAGGGAAAATGTTTGACATTGAGGAGTTTAGATTTACTATTCCCACTCCCATGTAAGCTATGTCTGGGAAATGTTGGACAATGAGGGGTTTAGTTTTCCTATCCCCACTCCTGTCTAAGCTACATTAGAGAAAGATGTGGACATTGAGGGGTTTAGATTTACTATGCCCACTCAAATCTAAGCTACATTAGGGAAAGGTTTGGACATTGAGGAGTTTAGATTTACTATTCCCGCTCTAATCTAAGCAACACTGGGGAAAGTGTTGGACATTGTTGGGTTTTGATTTACAATTCCCACTCCGATGTATGTTATGTTGCGGAATGTGTTGGACATCGAGGGGTTTAGATTTACTATTCCCACCCCAACCTCCTACATCTGGGAAAGTGTTGGACGTTGAGAGGATTAGATTTTCTATTCCAACTTCAATCTAAGGTACATTGTAGAAAATGTTGGACATTGAGGGGTTTAGATTTACTATTCCCATTCCAATTTAAGCTACACTGGGGAAAGTGTTAGTCACTGAGGGGTTTAGATTTACTACTCCCATTCCAACCTAGCATACTTTGGGGAAAGTGTTGGACAATGACATGGACATAATTATGTATATATATATATATATATATATATATATATATATATATATATATATATAACATCAGAAATTAATTCAATATCTCCTAAAATATAATTTACATTTTTATAATTAATAAAAACATATTTTTAAATGTGTAATATTTCAATAAAACAAATGTACTTTACCAAAATAAAACAATATTTAAAAACAAGGCCCATACAAGCATCAGACATGACAAACAACAATTATTATCAAGAATAAATACATAATATTTAAATAATTTATTAATTTAATTTAGAAATAGAAAATACATATAAATTAATGACAAATATTATTATAAAAGATATTTATGTTATTTAAATTTTTAAAAATTACAACTCACCCTAAACGCCTACATTTCCCGACACGTGAAAAAAAACAAATAAACATCACTAACAATAAGCTATCATTTTTAAAAACTTAAAACAACTTCTTTTTTACTTTCTAAACTATTTCATTTTAAAATGCTACCCACCAGAAAAACCCCAATTCCCAACATCTCAAAATTGCAAAAAGTGAACATAGAAAACATTAAATATTAACTTTAGGATTAGATTAAACAAAACAAAAAATGACATCACTAAAGCATATAACAAATGATATTAACAACAACAACATTTAAAACTACAATATTTTAAACTTTGATATTAATTTACTAACTAAAACAAAGCCTGATATACTTACCAACTATATAAATTACCTTGATGTAATCATACTGTTGATATTCTGTCTGTGATATTTAATTCTGTTGATCTTGTGACTTCGATGTTTAGGGTGCACACTCTGTTTTAAATCGTAGCCTTGACAGTAGACAATTACGGAATGACTTCTTCAGACGCAAGATTTTCAACATATATTATAGATCTTTAGTTTGTTAATTTCTGAAAAGCAGTTGCATTAAATTGTTCAGACTTGATTAAAAACAACAGGGGGGCTGGACCTTCAAAAAATACACTGTGCTGCCAGTTTAAATAACCAGCCAGATCAAAGCGGTCGGGACAAGTACACTGCCCTAATGCCAGCTTGGCAGCTAATTGAATAGTAATATACATTAGGGCAGGCAGCAAACTTCAGTGAGGCCCATGTGCCTTTATACACTTTGCTCATGATAAGTGCCTATCTGCTCATTGCACCCCAATCACAATTTTTTTTGCCCACATGATAGAATGATTAATTGTATCAAAAGCAGTGGAAAAATCCAGAAATGCAAAATAAAAGGGCCCACCGCCATCCTGAACAGTATGGCATGCTAGAAATGTTAGGCCATGGTTTTATGCATTGTGGAAAGCCACGTGTGAAAAATTGTATGGAACTTAGGGATTATTCCTCTCCTGTTGAGCCATTTTGGTAGTTCGTTCATCGGAATTTTTGTAAATACTTTCATGCAGGGGCTCAACACAGATAGCAGACGATAATTTAAAGGCACATTCACATCATTGTTTTATGGATGGATAATAATATGTCCCATTCATCAGGGACCTGACCAGTTTTTTTTTAAATTACATTGTAGAGAAAGCCAAAATAGCAGTCCAGTGATCATTATACGTTTTAAGACGGTTGGAGCTCAATCTATTTGGGTGTGTTGGACTGGTTGCTGGCAGCCACCCCAAGCAATATCAATCAGGTGCAACTCAATAAGGACACCCAGTAAGGAGCATCACATGTGTAGTTGATACAATAGGACTTTCATTAAACACTAGCCCAAGCAAATATATTGGCAATGATTGCTAAACAGCAGCAGAACGGTTACATGTATATGTATAGTGCAATGCTAGCACAACAACAGCATAAGAAAGAAACAGTCTTGAATTACCCACAATGCAGTAAATCAAAAGCACAATAATGATTCTGTAAATCAAGGCAGAGAAGGAGAATCTGGCCCTTCACCCCTGGATAACTTAAGTTTAGCAGCTAGGACCGGGAAGCCCGCTCCGACCTCTCACCCTCTCTCTCTGGGAACGGTGCAACAGGGGCAGTGGCTGTGGGCGGGACGGCACATCTGCACAACTCTGTCTGTGAGCTTCCTTGAGGTATCCGCACCCCTCCTTTTATACACTAAAAGCTGGCTTACACAACATCATGTTCCTTTCCTGCACCAGTGGTTCTCGTGGTGTTACCACTGTTTTCGCTAACCCAGGATCCTCTTGAATCCTACTCGCCTTTTGTTCTCACTGTTACCAATCAGTCATTCTCTGAGGACCGTCAAACTACTCCCAGGCTCGTTCAGGGTCAGTACAACTTCAACAGTATGTCTCCGACAATCCACATGCCTCAGCCTGGTACGGTAAACACAGCACCTTGGCGGCACATATAGTTGTTTCTATTAGGAATGGCAAAAACAAGCATCATGAGATCATTTACTATCTCAGTGTGGTACATGGGTTTTCTGCATGCATTTTCACTCCTCAACACTGACTAAGCTAATGAACATTTTCACGTCACAATGTCTTTCGCACACTATTACCTATATACTGCACATCGGGCCAACAGCGTTAGATGTTTTCAGCCTCACAAGTATTACAACAATGGTATCAGGAGTAATAAACATCACAGGTGATTAATAAAGTTTCTTTGGCTCAGCTAGTACTACTTGTTGGTCACGAAACAGGGACTCAATATGCTTAATCCAAGTCGATATAGGAATGCCTCCAACAGCACATTCACTTAACACTTTATCCATCCCTTCAGCTGCCATTTTTAAAAACAGAACAAACAATCTAATAATATCCAACATTACAGACCAGTTCATATGACATAACTCTCTTTTTCTATATTTATTTCCCTTTTTATATATCTGCTTTTCTTTATCCTCATCCCATATTGGATAATGACCTTCCTTGGATGTCTCTTTAGGTGATGAGTTCTCTGAAGATGCTTCCTATGGACAGCCTTTACATTGGTATCAAATCATAGTGGATTCTGATTAATAAAGTTTGGGCCTATCTTACTTAGCCAGATTTGTAATAATCTTCCATGCTGAGGTGTCAGAGTATTATATTGCATTATTAAGTCATACGCCAAAAATCTGGGTTGATAATAACTTGCAATAAACCCAGCAACAGTAGCAAGAAAATGATTATCATGTTCTTCCCTGAAGGGAGTCAAAAATGTCAACCAGATTTCAAGACTAATTAATGAATTAGGATGTTGTTTAAAAACTATCATTATTTTTTCAACAATCAATGCTTGTTTTGTTTCTATCTTCCCCAGGAACCCCGCCTTCACTGTCTTTCCTATCCTAACCCTCCCTCCATGGTTCAGATTTGATAATTAGCCATTGTTTTTAATTTTTCTTATGTCAAAGCTTTTCATTTTTGTGGCTAAGGGGAATATGTGTGATTCCGACAGCATGTGTTAGATTTTTGTTGCTATGCTCGAGAATGATAGTGCTGTTTAATTCAGTTTGTGTTCCAAATTCTTTTCTAGTCATTTGATGTTGATCTATTATTGAAGCAGAATGTGCATTCATTCCTCCATTAAAAGATACAACTTAAATGTTCACCTGGTGTCTTTCCTTAGTTTACCACATACTAGTCATCAAATTGTAAAACACACATACAGTTGTGTTGAATCTGAAGTATTTAATATGATGAGCCCGAGGATGAATGTCCACCTCTGCCAGCACACCAACCATCTGACTCCGTATTTTGCAGACAACAACGCAAACATTCCACATTCAATATTCTAAATTCTGCAATGCAGAGAGCAGGCACATGCACAATATCATTTAAATATGCTGTTAGATCAACAACTGTAACAATGTGGTACCAGAATATTAGTGTCATAATATCTTCTGTCCCTACAGTGACAACGTCCTAAAAGCTATTTTCACTGTGGCAGGCCTACCTGTAATATGTAGAAAACCAGAGTGCAGATTAAAATACCAATACAGGAATCAAGGGAATGGGACCAGCTAGAAAAATTAAACCACTTGTTTAGTTTAATAGTTATTAAACATCCAATTCAATGGTGAAGTGAAATTGTTAATAAATATTAGGCAAAATAACTTTTTAGGAAGTTAATCTTTACCTGCCCGAACTGTCAGGTTAATTAGCATAAACCTTTGCTAGCTCTCAGCCTGTGCTCAGCATTGAATAGGTATGATAAAAAGTGTAAAAGTGTAAACATGTAAAATGCCTCCAGGAGTAAGCAATAGGCTGACCTGAATGGGCAAAGATACTCCTCTGAACTGCACAGAATATGTAAGGTTGGAATTGTAGGCATCACTTTTGACACTACAGTGTTGAATCCTGCTTGAGTGACATGTTGAGTCCCATACAACATTTGAGGCGTACTTGAAAGGGAGAGAACAGGATGCCAAGACGATTCTTGTGCACCCCTTGTCTGGTTACTGAAGGGCCCAGCTTTTATCCTATCAGATTTTTGTCTCTGGGTTTATTGCAGGTACAGTTTCTTCCTCAAACTGGATTTTAGTGTTAGCTGTGGGAGTACACTGGGATTACCATAGTACATTCATCTCTCTCACACACACACACACACACACACTGCCCTCAGAGCACAATTTGAGTGTGGCCAAAGACATTTGCCATCTTGGGTTACCGTGATACAGTGCATTTTTGGCCTGTTTGAGTAAGGCAAGATGGACCAACAACAAACGTTGGAAGGTCAGGGCCTGGGAACTTTTACACCATTGGTTAGGGGGGACCAGGAGTCATCTAGTGGCAGGCAGAAATGTGGCATCCCCAGTCACCCTCTTCAGAACACTTTTTGTCCCTGAGAAAAATCAGAAGAGGACTGGACTTGCTGTCTGTGATCTGAGAGGAGCCATGGAGGACTGGGCCTGCTCCCTCGTGCCCAGGACAAAGAAGTGGACTTCAAAGGTCAGTTGGCTGACCTGCTGTGTGGCTACAGTCAGACAACAAGCAGCAAGAGGCCTAATCCTGGAAGCAACTAACCAGCTGCAACTGGACCTGGTCTGGACCCTGCTGTTGGCATCTGCAATACACCCTGTGAGTCTTTAAGTGCCTTCCTAGAGGTCCTGGTGGGCTTTAGAAGTGTACTTCTGTGGTTCATTGGAACTTAAAAGACTAACGGCCTGATTACGATCTTAGCAGATGGGATACTCCAGCACAATTGTGATGGATATCCCGTCTGCTATATTACAAGTTCCATTATATCCTATGGAACTTGTAATACGGCGGACGGGATATCCGTCACATTTGTGACGGAATATCCCATCCACCAAGATCGTAATCATGCCCTAAGTCATAAAGTAAAATCTTTGACCAGGATGTACCTAGTTGGTGTACTCAACCCGCGCTCCATTGTGTAACGTCCTCCCCAGCCTGGGTACTCGCTAATGATTACACTATGCTCTAATGCTTACATCACAGTTCTACGAAGTCCATCAGTAGCCACAATGGTTCCATCACTACAAACTCACACGATACTACATCTCCCACGATAAATAATTTTTTTACAAATATATACAATTAGAGCTGTTCAATGAGTCTTCGTGTCGCTTGGATCACACGTCCTGACTGTGTCCTCGAAAACTGGGGACAGGTAGTAGAAATGTCATGACTGGCATTGGTGATGGAAAAACAGCAACAATCAGGGGTTCCTCACTTGTCTTTTCAGACCCAGTCTCTACAATGACATCAGTGCCTGATGAGCAACAAGCCACATTCGGAAGTGTGAGGAGACTTGCGTAATAGACTTCCCAAGACGTTGGGCAATCACCATGTGTCCTTTGCTGGTCACAACATGAAACGGTTCAGCATCAAAAGGAGCATCAGACTTTCGTTTCGGTTTCTATGCTGAAGAACAAGCACTTGATCCCTGATAGTGAACGTGACATCTTTTGCATGTCAACACTTCTCTGCATAGGCAACATCAGTGTTGCAAGGCTTTCCCCTGAAGTCAAGTGAGGGGTCGAGCGGTAAGCTCAAAGAGTGGAAGTTAAGACAGCTTTAAGCTTTTCTAGAACAGCATGTGGGACGGTTTTCTTTAAAATACTCATGAACCATTCCACAAGGCCATTGACCTGTGGCCAAAGAGGGGTGCTCTTCTGATGCTTCACATTAAGATGATTTAGAAAGTCTCTGAGTTCTCAACTGTTAAAAGGTGGGCCGTTGTCAGACTTTAAGATCACAGGAACACCCCAGGTTGTGAAGATGCTGTCTTATCTCTAAATGACACGTTCTTGAGTGACAGATGAGAGATATTCGATCAATGGAAAACTGGAATATTTGTCAACGATCACCATCACGTGATGTCTGTTGTCAAGAGGACCAAAGAAGTCCACTGCAATTACTTCCCATGCATATATTGGCATCTCTGACATGTTTAACGGGTGTTGAGTGGTTTTCAATGTTAGGCAATTGCATAGATGACAGGTCTTTAATTCTCTTTCAACTCTCTCGCTGAGATGTGGAAACCAGACTCGGTCTCGGACAGCTCGTTTGGTGGCAACAATTCCACGATGTCGTTCATGGGCCACTTCAATTATCTGTTGTCGCAGACTCACCGAATAACAATTCTTGAACCTCTTAGAATAATACCTTCCTGAGTAACGAACAGTTCATCTTTGACATTCTTAAACTTTGGATATTCACTGTCACTGGTAAGAGGTCGAGGGTACTGGTACCAAGACGGATGTGTAATAATGTCTTTCAGTTCAGCATGTCACTATCTTGACTTGAGGCAGTGACAATTTGTTGCAACAAAATGGCAGCTGGGGTGCTTGATTTTACTATGAAATTTGTGTAAGCTTTAGCCGTCTTAGAAGGGGTACCAGTGCATTGTAGAGGTACTCATGAGAAATAGTCGGCAGGGTTCTGATCTTTCACTGGATGATGCGAGGGTCTAGTTGTACTCTAGTAATCGCAGACCCCAACGTTCAATGTGAGGAGGCAAATTTGTCTTTGGATTGCCAAAGATAGTCAACAATGCTTGATGATCAGTCACAAGCATGAAGGGCTTCCCATTAAAGAATACATGGAAATGTTCACAAGCCCACACCATGGCTAAGCTTTCTTTCTCAGATTGTGAATAAACACATTCAGTTTGGGACAAACTTCGGATTGCATATGCCACAATACGTCTTCGAGCATTTGGGTATCTGCTGTGCTGTACAAGTATGGTGCCCAACCGACTGGGCTAGCATTAACAAGAACCGCAGTATGAAGCTTTGGATCAAAATATGCCATTTCAGTAGCATTGTTAATAGCTTGTTTGATTTTTTGGAAAATTTTCTCACAATCATGTGACCGAAGGATAGAAACATTCTTTTTCGTCAAGTCTCTTAATGGCCATTAACAGTGGCAAAGTCTCCTATATATATTTAGAGCAATAGCTGGCCATGCCAAAGAATGAAGAATGAACATAACGTAGAAACATCTTGTGGGGGGCTGGCAGTTGACAGAGCTTGCACCTTAGCTGGATCAGGGGGTCATGCCCCCATCAGAAAAGATATGGCCAAAGAATTTTAGCTTTGTCATATGGAACTCACATTTCTCTGCATTCAAAGTTAAACCAGCCTCAGCGAGCAGCTGACACACTTGCGTGAGAGCTTTAACATGCTCCTTCTGTGTAGCTCCGAAAATCAATGTCATCACTGTAATTGAAGGCATTAATGACAGGCTGTATGATACATCATATGACATCGTGGAATAACTCTGCAGCTGGTGACACACCAAAACGTAGTCTCTAGTAACGGAACAGACCAACATGTTTAGAAAAGGTTGTAATTCACCTGCAATTCTCCTTGAGTTCCAACTGATGATATCCTTTATTCAAATCCAAGCGAGAGAATACCTTTGCATCATTCAATTTATGTTATCATGTTGGCAATGTGCAGATCTGGATGTAGTTCTCTTTCAATTGCCTTATTTGCTTGACTCATATCCATGCAGATGCGTACAGCTCCTTCACTGTCCTTTTTGGGTACTACCACTATGGGAGACACCCATGGAGTTGGACCAGTGTAACGCTCAATGATATCGTGTTTGAGTAATGATTCAAGTTCTTTTTCAACAGCTTCCTGCAAGTGAAAGGCAATTCGTCTGTGTCTTTGACTAATAGGACGGATGTCCTTATTAATGTGTAATTGGACTTTCATTGTCTTTGAGTTTTCCCAACCCACAAAACAACAAAGGAAATAGGCTTACTATTTTGTGATGAGCATTCATGTTATAATTCACGGATATCAGTCCCATATCAGCGGCTGTGCTGAAGCTGGGTAAACAGGTGCTTGACGCCATAGCTGGCAGTACATGAATGGGTGCTTGTACTTTTGTTTTCTTATGCTTCATCGTGGCTACAAATGAATCTGGACTCTGGGGGTGTTGATGCAGCACACGTATACACTTTAGTTTTCGATGGTGTAAGTCGAGGCAATGGAGATAGTTCATTATATTTCTCCTCAGGCATAATATTTATTAACGCACCATTATCGATAATGAAAGGTATTGAACAACCATTGACTTTTACTGTGATCTTCGGACAATGTTTGAATGACTTTGGTGCTTTGTCATACCAATTTCTCTTGGACCAGTGTTTTTCCTTACAGGCAGCCAGTCCAACATGCGAACGCTTCTCTGAGGTAAACATCGACTTGGCACAACCATCTTCTTCACTTTCACTTGATAGAACTGTTTGACAAAAATGTACATGTCGTTCAACTTCGTTTGGTGTTGATTTGCCTCAGCTGATGTGGTCGCTTGGCCTTATGGGCGTGCATCATACGTCGCTGCTGGAACGTTCAGGCGGGCATTTTGTCTACAAGCTGTGACGCACTAACTTTCTCCTTCACCTTGCACATCGTCAAAAAATGGTTCTTCATTCCACAGCCTTTGCAGATCTGCCCAATAGAAATGAAAATCCACACCTGAAACACAACTTCATTTTCTGTGGAGAATTCACTCTGGGTCTCTCTGCATTCTGCTTTGGCTTATTTCTCACATTCATGATTGACTCACTCTGGGCATCTCCGGCCTCCATGTCAGCAGATTGTCGATCAGCACGCTTCAGACTCTTCAGTTCTGGCAGCCATGAGAACTCACTCCAGGCTCAGAGTTTCTCTCAGCATTCTTTGTCTGAACGAATCTGACAAACATCTGTCAATCACTCTGAGGTGTATAGCTTCCTCATAAGTAAATTAATTGAACCTACAGTGTTTGATGAGCATATCCAGCCTCTCGACAAATTTGTCGATGGTCTCACTAGCTTTATGTTGTTCTTAACTGAAGATGTACCTCTTGTAATATACATTTGCCATAGGATTAAATTTGACATTTAAGGCTGCTTTGATTTGACTGTATGTGTTTTCGTCAGCTCGCTTTTTGACTTCTTCTACAGTTTCATCAGCAAGATTTTTAAGGTACTTGATAATCTTCTTGCTATCTGCTTCCTCAATTGCATCAATGAAATCATCCAAGGCCTCTATCCATGCAGGCCAATCTGTCGCCAATATTCAACTTTTTTGTGGTATGGACAGAGGCGGCTCCTCCATTAAGGCGGAGGAGCGTAGCGCCGCCTGCTGCGAGCAGAGCAGGTACACACAGAATACTAAAATGGGCATTACCATTTTATTTTTCTGTGTGCTGCCGGCCGCACTAGCACAAGAATGATGGTGGGGGCGGGGCTGACAGATTCCTGCGTATTGCAGGATGACTGCTTCAAGTGCTCAGCCGGCAAATCTGTCATGCACACTTCAGAGCCAGCAATCCCAGTGCGGTAAAACAACTGATGGATTGCAGGTACAGGCCCCCAGCCTCAAAATGAGCATTGAGTTAGCCTGCTTCAACCAATCCTGGAGCTGATTGGTTGGATTTGCAAGCAGGAAGTAAGCCACTTTCCTTTCCTGCTCGTCAGGAGAGGAGAAAGGCAACATATCAATGAGTTGTATGGCGCGCCGTGCCTCACCGATTTTTTGAAGTTGCTAGCCCTCCCTGGGTATGGAATAGCGGTCGTGGTTTCAAGAAGGCAGCAGCATTGTAACCATTGGTGGAACTTACTGTCGTGGAGAGTAGAGTTCCTTCTGGCGCTGCTTGGTCATCTTTTTTATGCAAACCATCTTTGAGGCCTTGTGACGTGCTGGCCTCTGGATCATCTTTTTTTTTTTTTTAAACCTTTAATTATAAGTTTCATAAATACAAAACGTACATTTCAAGACACATGTTCGACACTTACAACTGTCAGTGATCCATCTAATACATAGTTATCCTGCGTAACACAATTACATGTTCAAGGCCTGGTGACACAGTGACACATTCTTCATTCACCTCTTTTTACCCCTCTCCAGGTGGGTAACTCAATTACTTGGGCCACTCTGTGGGCTGGTACCCTGTTCCGTTTGGGAGCTGACAGACGTCTGTTCCAGCAAATAGGACCTGTAGGGCTGCCAGATATCAAGTGGCCTAGACACCGGTTGCTGTAGTTGCGCGTACAGCTCGCTGGTAGTATTACAGTATGACATGCTGAACATCCAGCCCTTCAATGTTGGCGGGTATTTACTCCCCCAGTGTATTGCCACCTCTCTTTTAGCTAATAATAATGCAATTGCACTGAAACGCTTATATGGCTTAGCGATCTCTTGCACATACCCTAGCAGTGCCTGCATAGGTGACGGGGAAAGGCCCAAGCCAGTCATTTTCAACAGCTCACTAAATACTTGAGACCAAAATCGCGCCACTGTAGCACAAGTCCAAGCCATGTGCGCAAAATCGGCCATTGGGGCACTACATCTGGGACAGGTGTGCAGGCGCGATGGATCCATACGGTGAATCTTGGCAGGGGAAACGTAAGCTCGCCATAGAAATTTAAAATGTAGTATCTTATGTTTGTGATTAAATGAAACTTTACGTGTTTGCTCGCAACATGCCTGCCACTGTGCATCTGTAAGAGGGGCCCCCAGGTCCCATTCCCAGGCTGCACGTACCCCCTCATCCCTAACTAGAAGCATAGCCACCGAAGCCCTATACATCCTAGCCATGAGCCATGAGGTGTTCGCCGGTTATATCCTTGATAAGCAGTGTCAGCGGAGGAAACTCCTGTGGTTCCAAGGGGTAGCTCGGAACCAAGGATCTAAACGCTCTTTGCAATCTACACAAATTGAACTGGTCAAGGAACGTGGCCTCCTGAAATCTTGCATCCTCTTCCCTAGAGAACATGTGTCCATCTGGGAACACATCCCCAATTGTGATCAAGTTAAATTTGGTTAAGGTTCGTTGCATCGTAACCTCCTTGGTGACGGGTACCCAAATGTTCCCAGCAAGCGGGAGTGCCGGGGAGTACAGCAGCTGTACTCCCGTGGCTCGGGCTAATTGCATCCAGGCCCAGCTGGTCGTTGACAGCGTCTGTATGTCCAACGGGTCCCGTTTTAAAACGGTCGGGAGCAATGCAGACAAGGGGGTGGGGTGAGATAAATCTGCCTTGGGGCGTAAATATGGAATCCGTGAATCAAAATGAAACCAGTGCCTGGAAAAACTGCACTGTGCAACCAGGTAGTAAACGCGGAAATTGGGGATTCCGAACCCCCCCCCGCTCATACGGGAGCGTCAAGGTGTCCCAACTAATCCTAGGCTGTTTGCCGCCCCACACTAATCGAATTAATTTGGAGCGAAGCGTGGCAAAGAAGGTCTTGTATAGTGGTATTGGAATATTCTGGAACAGGTACAGGAATTGCAGCAAAACCACCATCTTAATCAGTGCTATGCTATCCTGCCAGCCATGGCCAAGGGGAGTTTAAGCCACCTCTCGATTTTACCATCCAGTTTCTCCATGGCTGGACCGTAGTTAAGTTGAAGTATTTGGGCCGGATCCCTGTGTATACTTATCCCCAGATATTTAACCGAGTCATCGCACCATCTCAAGGAAAACTCGGTGTCCCGGCTACAAGGGGCCTCCGTCAATGGGAAAAATTCAGACTTACCCCAGTTAATATGCACTAAAGCGATTGATCTCCTGCAAAAGGGGCCCCAGGTTTTCATCTGTGTGCCGCACGTATAAAATGATATCGTCAGCGTATAGTGTAATCAACAGTGGGCCCGTCTTAAATTGTATGCCCCAATGAAAATGATTATCCTGGAGGTGACGCACCAGGGGGTCCATCGCAATTACAAATAGCAATGGAGAAAGTGGACATCCCTGGCGCGTTCTTCTTGACAGCGTGAAGGATGCCGTCAACGAACCGTTCACCTGTATTCGTGCCGACGGAAAAGTAATATAATAACGAGACCACTGCTATGAACCTGGGCGGCAACCCCAGCCTTATCAGTGTAGCCCAAAGAAAGGGCCACTTTAGAGAGTCGAAGGCCTTTTCGGCATCTAAAAGTACTGCAGCTGCTGGGAGTGTAGGTGAAATCCTGTGCAATGTGGCAAACAGAGTAGGAAGGTTCAGGGCGGTGAATCTGTGTGGAATGAACCCTGCCTGGGCGGGTGATATCGACTGATCGATTATCAGTGCCAACCTGGTAGCCAGCATTTTTGCCAGAATCTTATAATCAAAATTCAATAGGGATAACGGCCTGTAAGAGCCACAACTCTTGGGGTCTTTACCTGCCTTGGGTATTAGTGTAATAACAGCCTCGCGGAGAGTCGGGGGGAGCACACCTGTTTCTATCGCTTCCTGATAAACATCTATCAGATGGGGGGCCAGTGTCCGTTTGAAGGCTTTATAGAAACTGCCGGAAAAGCCATCCAGACCCGGAGCTTCGGACCCATCCATTGCTTCTATAGCTTGAACCACATCATCCACTGTGAATGGCTCAGCCAGAAATTTCCTATGTGCATTCTCCAGCCAAACTAAGGCTATTTCATCCAAGTAGTTATTACTAGTATCAGTGCCCGGGGAGACTTTAGTAGTATATAACTCTTTATAATACAATAGTATTTTGGTCTCTATACCCTCGCAATCGGTTATAGTTTCACCATCATCCCCGATCAAGCTGGTTATGTACGTTGGGGCCCTGTTGGGCTGAATCAATCTAGCCAACGTGCGGCCTGGGCTCTCTCCCTCCCCGTATCTCCTGGCAACCGCATATTTTCCTAAATAGTGGGATTCCCTCTCCGCGGCCTCATGAAATTCAGCCAGGAGGGCCGCCCGTTGCCTCAACCCGGAAGTCGTCTGAGCGGTGCCCCGTTCTGTGTCAATAGCCACTAACTGCCTCTCAATCCCGGATAGGGTGTTGCGCAGATCTTTAAGAATTCCGGCCACTTTCGAGATACACCCCCCCTTATGTATGCTTTAAATGTCTCCCACAGCATGGCTTTAGTGTCTACAGTGCCCGCATTGAGTTCAAAGTAATCGTCAATGGCCTGACCTAACTCGTCTGCAAATACTTGATTGCGCAGTGCCATCTCGGGGAACCGCCACTGCTTGGCTCTAACACCTGGGCCAGGGATCCGCAGTCCCACCATAACCGGGGCATGGTCCGGCAAGGTATGCGGAAAGTGCCTCGTCTCACTCAGCCATGTAGCCACATCAGGAGTGAGGAACCAATAATCCAGCCTTGTCCACGTGTTGTGCGGCACCGCATAGTGTGTGTACATTGGTGTGTCTGCATGTAAGTGACGCAAAGCATCAATCAGCCGATACGCATCCAGCAACCCTGTCAAGGTTTGCCTGGCCCTTGGCTTCCTGTCTGATGTGTTGGCTGTGCTATCCAGCCATGGATTCAATAAAATATTCAAATCCCCACCCATGCATACCCGATCTGCCCCCATCCTGTAAATGCTGGCATGTAGGTCTATGAAGAATTCCGGATCGTCTATGTTTGGAGCATATACATTAACAAATAGTATTGTGTTCCCCGAAACCACCCCTTTACTAGTAGGATCCTGCCCGCCTGGTCTGAGTATACCTCCACAGCTCTAAATAGCACCCGCTTGTGTACTAGAATGGCGACCCCTCTAGAGTATGTGCTGTAACTAGCAAAATAACGATGTAAGCCCCAACTAGAGGCAAAACTGGGGGATTATGTGGCGACAAGTGAGTTTCCTGCAGGAAGGCAATGTCAACGTTGTGACGCTGCAGGTAGTGCAGTACTTGGTTTCTCTTCCGAGCATCGCGTCCCCGTACATTCCAAGACATAAACATTATGGTATCAATAACATTATTACTATGCATCATTCTCCATGTTTGTATCTAATCCACTATTTGGACTCACGAACATTACATATATTCTGAGCACGTGTCTACAATTTTGTAAAGAAAGCAGATCTGTGAACTTAACCCATCCCTCCCTCCCCCCTCCCATCCCCTCCCATCCCCTCAATCTTCGCTAGGGGAAAGCCCCAATTCCCAGTCAACAAAATGATCATAATACTAAAGATCTCAAACACACAAACAAGTGTAGGTGCCTAAGCACTGGGGGGTGACAACGCTACGCCTTGTCCCCGATTGCATGTTACCAAGAAAGGAGAACTATTTAAATCAGCCGCCCCCCCGGCAGCGGACGCCCCAATATTCATCAATATAGTAAGAAGCACAGGCAATACTCATCAACCATAGTCGTAACAGTTAGTCCATTAGCTGGCCGAGAGCAAATCTGCGCTGGCACCAGAGTCCGGCATCCCCGGAGAGCGATCCGGAGTTGGGGACTTCCTCTGACGACCATTCGCATCGCGCATTCCAAGAAATTCTTGCACCGCAGCAGGTGTTTCAAAAAGTCGGGATCGACCATCCACATCTATTCTGAGCCTTGCAGGATACAACATGCGGTACCTCAGTCCCGCCTTCCTCAAAGAGAGTTTGACCGCGGCAAATTTCTTACGTGCATCCTGCACCATTACCGTAAAGTCTGGGTACAAGGCTATAGTTGATCCCTGCCAGTCCAATGCTCCCTTCTCACGAGCCATATGCAGTGCAGTGTCCCGGTCCCTGAAATTGAGAAGCCGCGCCATTATAGGGCGCGGGGGACAGCCAGGATTAGGCCGAGGGCCAAGGGTGCGGTGTTCTCTTTCAACAACAAAAGTAGAAGTGAAGGATTCTCGACCGAACAGTTCAACCAGTAATCCCTCCACAAAGCCATCCGATCGGCCTGTGTTTGTGGACACCGGCACACCCATAATGCGAATATTGTTCCGCCTCCCTCGGGCTTCCAGGTCCTCATTCTTTTTTTTTTTGTAAAACTTTTTTTATTAATCAATATCAGCATATCAAGTACACTACATAGGAAGCAGAAGAGCACGCTACATGGAGACAATAGGCAAAATCAATTAATACAGCAAAATACTGGGAGGGTTTAGGGCAAAGGGAGGTCATCACTATCAAGGGAGAGGGGCGGTTGACATATGTCTCCACGATAGGAGTTCCACAGGCCCCATACACGGGTCCATTTTTTAGGGCAGCCCCGGGCAACATACACTGTCTTTTCCCTGAACATTGCCCAATCCAGAGCTTTCTTCCAGTCACCCACCGTTGGAGGTTGAGACGCCCCCCACAGCTGAGCAATATTTCTCTTAGCGAGCATAAGTCCCAAAGTGACCCATTGCGTTAAATAGACATTCAGATCCGTCGGTTCCCATATGTTCAACAAACATCTACGAGCATCTGGGCTAAGTTGTGTTGTTAACACTGTGTTGGTGATATCATGTATTTTACGCCAGAAGGGCTGAATTTTGTCACATTCCCAAATTATATGTATAAAAGTACCCATCTGGCCACAGCCCCGCCTACAGTCCCCCCATCTGTTCTTCCCATCCGTACCAGCTGCGGTCCGGTCACGTAAATCCTATGGAGTACTTTAAGTTGGACCAGGCGTAGGCGCGCGGGTATTGCCACTACTCTGGGCGAGGAAACGGCCTCTTGCCAGTCCTCATCGTCTATCTCGATTCCGTCCCTGGACCATTTCTCCCGAAGCGACTGGAGAGGGTCTGGCATGCTGTTGATCAGCTTTTTATATATCAATGAGATAGTGCTGTCAGGGATGTGGCCGTCCAAGACGCGGTCCTCCAATGGGGACGACTCTGGAGGGGCGGTACCACGCTGTATATGGGAGCGCAGGGCATGTCGGACCTGTGTATACCGGAAAATTTCAGAGTCAGCTAGATCGAATTGCTGTTGCAGGGTAGCGAATGACTTGATATCTGATTTGTCCCACAGATCCCCTATACGCGAGAGACCTATGAGGTCCCATTTGTCAAACCCTTTGCTTTTCCACAAGCTACCCAGCTGTTCCGAGTCCCATAACGGGGTAGCAAGTGTGAGCCTGCGATTCCAGCCAAGGCATTTAGTGGCAGTGTGCCAAACATGGACCGAGTGTTTGGTGGGGCCTGTGAGTTGGAATCGGTGTGGTTTGGAGTAAAGGGCTCTGTTATAGTTCCCACCCAAAAGGAGCCATCTATCCATGTTATGGCCTGGATCTCCAGGACGTAGGTAGGTGCCATGATTGATGGCAGCAAGATGTGCCGCCCAATAATACTTCTTGATATCGGGGAGGCTGATGCCCCCGTCATACCAATTTAGGGTGAGCTTGCCTAGGGCGATACGCGGCCGTCCACTCCACAACAGGTCCCGCTGAAGGCCCTCTATCTCCCTAAAGTAGGACGCTGGGACCGGATCCAGGGAGTTCTGCAGGGCGTATAAAAACCGGGGCAAAGACATCATTTTAAAAAGTGCCGCTTTTCCCAGTAGGGAAAGCGGGAGCGACTTCCAGCTGATTATGTCCTTACGCAACCTAGTCAAAGGGGGAAGTAGGTTCTGGGAGTAGTGGAGCGACGGGTCTAGGGTGAGAAAAATCCCCAAATACTTGAAGCCGTCTGTACGAATTTGAATGGGGCAACCCTTCGGTGGGATAGGCGGTGTTCCAGCCAAAACGAACCACAGGGATTTACTCCAGTTAATGGAGTATCCGGAGTACCTGCCGAAGACGGCCAGGATATCCAGGACCACATTTAGGGACCGCCTCGGAGAAGTCAGATAGAGCAGGATATCATCTGCGTAGAGCGAGATGCGGTCTTCCCACTCCGAGGACCAGCGCATGCCCCGAATCCTCGGGTCTCTACGTATCCAGGCCGCCAGCGGCTCCAGGGCCAGGGCAAACAGGAGAGGAGACAACGGACAGCCCTGCCGGGTCCCCTGACCCAGCTCAAAGGTATCCGATTTTTTGTTATTGACTACTACTTGTGCCAACGGTTTAGCATACAGAAGTTGTACCCATTGAATATATTTCGGGCCAAACCCCAACTTCTCCAGAACTGCCCAAAGATACGACCATTCAATGGTATCGAATGCCATGGTGGCATCGAGGGAGACTATTACAGCTGGTTCTAAAAGTGAGGTCGCTCTGCCTAGTACCCCATGCACCCTACGCAAGTTAAGTGCAGTGTTACGATGCGGAATGAAACCA
Organism: Calotriton arnoldi; assembly: GCA_963921515.1. NCBI lineage: Eukaryota > Metazoa > Chordata > Amphibia > Caudata > Salamandridae > Calotriton > Calotriton arnoldi. The sequence continues at coordinate 2,339,704 of CAWUFW010001719.1, read as the reverse complement.
GATTGGTCTGGATGGACCAGGGTTTCGATCACTGTGATCAGGCGGTTGGCCAGAAGTTTGGCCAAAATCTTGGGCTCTGCATTCAGGAGGGAAATTGGTCTGTATGACCCACAGTCAGTTCTCGGTTTCCCCTCTTTATGGATGGTGATAATAGTGGCCGTCCTCTGATCTATCGGCAGGAGCCCTCTCTCCCTTGAGTCCTCGTACATAGCCCTGAGATGTGGGGCCAGCCCGTCCGGTTGAAGTTTATATAATTCGACCGGAAGCCCGTTGGGGCCTGAGGCCTTTCCTGATCTAATGGACCTTATTGCCTTCGCTATTTCGTCGTTGGATATGTCACTATCTAAAAAGTCACGGTCATCAGCTGAGACCTTGGGCAGCGTTATGTCAGCAATCATCTGGCGGGAGTCCTCTACAGAATAAGGAGTAGTTGAAGAGTAGACCGCACAGAAGTGGGCAGCAAATTTATCTACAATGTCTTGAGGATCTGTGAGGGGGCCACCTCCCTCCCCTTGGATTTCTGGTACTAGGCGGTCTGCCCATTCTCTCTTGTCTAGCCATGCTAGCAATTTCCCAGCTTTATCTCCCACCTCATATAACCGTCCCTGCGCAGCTCTACCCAAGGCCCGCGCCTGGTCGGTCGCCAGCGCTCTGTACTCCTGCTGCCGGAGCCGTAGATAGTGGAGTTTATCGGGTGTGACCTCCGAATCCAGGACAGTTTCTAAGTGGCCAATCTCCGCCTCCATGGCCACTATCTCTCTGTGGTGGTCCTTTTTCTTGACCGAGATTAGGGATAGGGCCTGGCCCCGGATCACTGTCTTAAAGGCTTCCCACAGCGTCTGCGGGGAATCCACTGATCCCTCATTGTCAATAAAGTAATTATCTATGGCTGCAAGGAGCGCTTTGCGAATTTTGGGATCTCTAAAATACCACGGGTTGATGGGGGCCACCCTTCCCACTTGCTTATAATCAAGAACCATGTGAAGCCAAACCGGAGAGTGGTCGGAGATACCCCTGGCCAGATGTCTAGTCTCATGGATGTGTGCAATCTGAGATGCGGGAACCAGAAAGTAGTCGATACGTGAGAGGCTCCCGTGCGCCCCCGAGTGAAAGGTGTACTGCATTGTGTTTGGGTGATAGGTCCGCCAGCTATCCACCAACCCCATGGTCTCGAGAAATTCCGGAAGCCAACTGGAGGTGGGGCTCAATGTACGGGGGATATCGATCTAGCGCGCCCGAGACTACTGAGTTTAAGTCCCCTCCCAGGATCAACAGACTTTCTGGAATAGCTAGCAATATAGTTCCTAAATCCCTAAAGGTGGCGGCCTGCAGGCCAGGTGGTACATAAACCGAAAGGAGTGTGATGGGGTGTCCCGCCCATGTTCCCGTGACTCCAATGTATCGTCCCCAATCGTCTGCCCAGGTTGCGCTTACCACCAGAGGAAAGGATTTCTTCATCATAATACCCACCCCTCTTGAGCTGGAGGTGAATCCCGCATGGGCCAACATTATGTAGCCTCCTCTATGTAGTGCCTTGCATGTATTGCCGATGAGATGGGTTTCTTGGAGTAATACAATGTCGGGGGCCTGACGTTTGATGTACTGGAGAACAACACTACGTTTTATCTTGTCCCCTAACCCGTTGACATTCCAGCTTAACAATTTGATTCCTACGTCTCTCCGTGTAGCCATGATTGATTAAAAGATATCTCTACTCTTTCTACAGGGGTAGCAGCGTGTGTCTCGGCCCCCTCCCCAGGCGGTACTACTAATGATGCTGATACAACAAACACAACAAAAACCAAACAAAACATTCCCTCCCAACAACCCCCACCCCGCTGCCCTGCACTCTGGGCCTAGAACTGCCCATCGAAAACTTGCAGAGTGCCTGTCGCCCTTGGAATGAACTAAGAGTAGAAGAAAAGGGGGAAATTAAAGCGCTCCGCCTCCCTGTCCCCCACAAGTCAAGTGTACATCCTCCTTGCACGAGTGTGCCAAGTCTAAGAGGGTCCACAGCCACGAAGGCTCAGAGAGAGAGAATACCCACCCACAACCCACCCCACAACAGGCCCAACATATTCCGTGCAAAGATGCATGGCGATACAGCCCCTCTTCAGACAGGGCGCGTGTCCTCACTCTCACTTCGGACATGGCCGCCTGGGCTCCGCATTCCACGGCGCTCGATCCAGTCAGCTGCAGCCTCGGGCTGCTCGAAAAACCAGGCCCGTCCATCCGCCTCGACCCGAAGACGTGCTGGAAAGAGCATCGCATATTTCAGTCCTCTGTCTCTAAGCACTTTTTTTACGGAGAGGAACGACCTCCTCTGCGTCTGCACCCTCTGTGTGAAATCCGGGAAAAAGGTTATGTCTGCGTTTCGTAGCGGAGGGGGCCCGCGCCCTGGCGTTCTGTAGGACGACATCCCTGTCCCGGAAGTTTAGAACTCTGGCCAACATTGGCCTCGGGGGCGCGCCCGGCCTAGGACGGCCGCCCGGGACCCTATGTGCCCGTTCGATGACAAAGAACTTACTGAGGCCTTTGGGCTGAAGATGTGTCAGGATGAGGTCCTCCACGAATAGGTCAGGGGATTGCCCCTCCGATTTCTCTGGAACACCCAGGATGCGGAGGTTGTTGCGCCGCATGCGGCCTTCGTAGTCGTCCAGTTTTAGGTCAGTGATGTTACGCGAGTTTTGTAATTCGCGGACTTCTCCTTGGAGTTGGGCGACATCTCCGACGAGGCTCGTGGCGGTGATCTCCACCTGCTTCACCTTCTCGTTCAGTTTTCCCAGATCCGCCCTGATAAGGTTCACGTCAATAGCCATGGTGTCCATTTTATGTTCCAGGGAGGTTTTAACTCCAGTGATCGCGTCCATGACGTCTTTTAATGATAATTCCTGCTCTTCTTCGCCCAGGCCACTCTGGGAGGCTCCTCCGGATAGTCGGCTCTGGTGCGTGTCTTTGGGGACAGTGTAGCGGTCCAGTTTGTTAGTTTGCGTCCCTCTGGGCCCCCGGGTCCCAGGGCCTTTACTCCGATCCATTACGCCACTGAGCAGGTACTCAGGCCTTCCCCGCTCACTCTGGAGAGTCGGCTGTCTGGGCCTCAGGCTGTCTTCCACCAGCCGGCGAAGCAGTGGTCCCGCTGGCCCCAATAGGTCAGGTGGAGGGAGAGCCAACACAGGCTCTGAGATCCCGCCGGGAGCTCCACTCCGTGTGGTGGGGCTGCAAATGTATGTACTGGTTTCAGGAGTGGGACTTAAGCCTCCCCAGGCCTGGAGCGTCTTCTCCCCTGGGTCGCCTTGTACGCTTTCTGTCTGCCAGGGGGGGGGGGTGTTTTCCCCACTGCCCACACTACCGTAGCTCTCCCTGGGTCCTGTCGGTGGTATGCCTGTGATCTCAACACAGTGGGCCTCCCCGCTCAGGGTCCAGTGTCTGGATTCGTCGCAATTCGTGGGGGGGGAGCGGGATGGTGAGCCACCGGCCCTCGCGTTGCAGCCCTGCCGCTCGCCGACTGCACCCCTAACGCGCAGGACAGGACTGCGCCTGGGCCTTTCCTGCTGGATGAAGTTTCTATCCCGGCCCCACTTGCCTGCGAGTTATGGCGGGGTCCCGATTTGTTTGGGGCGAGTCACAGTCTCTTTGCAGCGATGATGTATCCCGGGCCCCACGCCGCGAAAAGTCCCCGACCCGGCTGGGCCGTTCCCGGGCCTCTCGGAGCACTGTGTGTCCCGGCTTCTGGCTGGACGGTAGGCCTCACCGCCTCCGCCCCCGTAACTTTGGTGCCAGGCGTCTGACACAAGCCGGAGCGGGCGGGGTGGTAACCGCTGGTGTTCCGATGCAGGGATCCTCTCTCGGAGGACACGGATCTATGTGCCGGATAGGTGTTTGGGAAGGGTCGGGCGGCGGAGCTCTACTTTACGCGGCCATCATGGATCGCTGCTTGGCCACGCCCCCAGGTCCTCATTCTTGATAGCTATTCTATTCTCTCAATCTTTTTAGTGGTTTGTGCGGCGCCGTCCTCCGGGTCCGAAATCCTGCCCTCAGCTTTCTCCAGCCTTCCTTCATGTTGATCCAGCCAGGCCCCCATTTTGTCAAGCCGTTTGTCCAGTGAGTCGAAGCACGTATCAAGCGCCTTGAAGCCTGCCCGCAACTCAGCCATTAGCGCTTCGTTACTCTGGGGGGTCGTCTGTGGGGGACCTGCAGTGTCGCCTCCTTCCGCCATTGACGCTCCTGTTGCATCCGTCCCACCACCCGGCTTCTCATAGGCGAGCTCTTTGCTTGGGGTCTCCTTTGCCCATGTCCACCCTTTTCTGGTGTAGCCGCTAGGCCAACGCACACTCTTGGGCCTGTCGCTGTACACGTTCCCAGTGCGCTAATGTATCCGCAATTCAACAATGCACCAGGCTGAGCAACGGCCACTCCACTCTCAGCCGGTTAACTCACCCCCTCCTCGTGTGGCGCGGGACCACAATCACTGGTGTCACAGGGATGTTCTATATGTGCTTACGTGTTAGCCATATCCCACTCGCATCCTCTCCGGTGGGACCTCTGTACCAAATGCCACAACCCCCCTGTGTTAACTCCCAGTCCGGGTCACCCCTAGTGGTGTGCTGTGCCCTGCTGGCTGTTGTTAACTCTGCATACTGACTTTTGACCCTTACTGGGCAGTTGTGTGGCCGCACCGTTGTACGTGCTTCCCGCTATCATTGGGGGCACTCCGTCGGGTCCCTCCCGCTCCTCTCACCTCTGCCGCTCAAATGTTCGTGAGCGGTCAACCCAGCGACGGCGTGTCATCATCTCCGCCACTCGGCCGCTCCTCATATGTGCCCACGATTCTTCTGGGGCCCCCAGGGGGGAAAAACATTTGCTTATTGGTCCTGGGAGGGCGCCCAGGCCGCCGTCGTCATGCCGCCAGTCGCCGCTCCGCTGTACCGCACAACGTCATTAGTGTGCGGCCATCTTGATTTTGAAGCGCCGAAGGCGCCGAGCCCCAAGCCAGTCCAGGCCCGAGCCACTGAGCTCAGCGCCGGCTCCACCCGCACTCGAGCTCCCAGCCTCCTGCTTGCCACGCCTCTCCCAGGCCCGCAGACATGGGTGCCCGGAGTGGAGCCTCGGTTTAACACTGGGGCAGGATCGCCATGACGCCCGTCATTAGGGCTCTCGCCGGTGCTTCCGCTGGTCCTCTAGGGCGCCGCTACCACCAGGCGGCCGATGTTTATGGGGAAGTTCGGCGGAGCTCCACAGCTACGCGGCCATCTTGGTCCGCAGCTTGGCCACGCCCGCCTCTGGATCATCTTTGATACTGACAGGAAACAGGACCCCTCTCTTGGTCTCCACTGGAGAAGCAAACTGTCATGATTCTGATTGCTGCTCTTGGCTTTTTGCACTTCGGAAACCTTTGGAGTTGTTCTCAGCCCCACTCGGCAGCTTTGATGGGGTGCCACTCCAAAAATGGACACCTCTGCAAGCACAACCCTGTGTGCTTTCTCTGGGGTCACTCCCTCAAGCGCTGTGGCATGATGACTCTCTTTACTTAGTACTGGTAGCAGTTTCTTCTATCACTTTGCTCTTCAGCACCTCTTTGGGATTTCTGACACCTTGTTGATCTCTGCCTCGCAGTGCTCCTGTTCACAGTGTTATTTTGCACTTGGGGGCTCTTTCAAAATCTAGTTGAATCCACGCATAGCATTGTCACGCCGTATGAATGTATGCTTTGAGTTGCGTAGTAGCGCTGTACCTCTTTGTGCAGCCTTCCAGCAGTTTCTCAGCCAACGATTTGTAAACTTCTCAGTCAAGCTTTCATTAGCATCAAATGCTTTACATAGAACTAGGACTGTGCTTTGACTCCACATATGCCAAACGTCGATTCCGCACTTTGACGGTGGCACACGTGGCATGCATGAGCAATTTGCTGAACCATGGCAAATTCTCTGGGAGAGCACTGTCGATCTTCGGGTTACTTATCCCCTATCTTGTTGCCAGCTGTAGCGTTTCCCCCAGCCTGGGTACTCGCTAATGACTATGCCACACACAGAGCTTAGTATAACATGCCTTTATTCTTCTGCGTGTAACCGCGAACTCAACATTCTAAACCTGCATTCACTTCACTATGCTCTAATGCTTACGTCACAGTTCTATCAAGTCCATCAGGATCCACAATGGTTCTTTCATTATAAACTCACACAACACTACACATCGCAGACAGCCTGAAATTGTGCCTAGATCGCGGCCTACCGCGATCATTACTATCATTGGCGCTGTACACTTTTTGGTGCTATTTTCCCTTACATATTTAAAAACTCATAACACCAGTTCCTTTTATTGGATTTTTGTCATTTTGATGTCATAATGTTTATTAAACTCTATTTTTTCTAATTCTGTTTGGGATTTTATTGCTTGCATTCTGACTTCATTACTGTTTTGATGCTGCATAGATTATTTACACATTGCCCTAAGTTAAGCCTGTTTGCTCTGTGGCATAGCCCCTATGGGGGTTGAGCTCAGGTAAATTTAGTGACTTGGTGGGTTCACCCTGACTAGCGTTGTGATTATTCCTTGAAGTGGGCAGCCGCCCACCCCAATAATAATCCAGTTTCTCACAATCAGCCAACTTGTAATCAGTTCCCAGGAATGAAAATTCAATTTCCTGGTGTCATTATCAACGGGTAAATGCAATGCTTTTGCCAAGAGCTTACCACAGGATAGTTTGATCTGACACGGGTACAAAAACTAGAAAAATCACTAAAGCCGGTATTTTCCATCTTTTCAGTACACACTTTAAACAGTAAATGTTAAAAGTTAACACCTAAAAATATGTTTTACAGCTGCCCTAACGACTCGCCTGATAATTAAAGTAAACAAAAAGAGACAGATCATGCTAGCCCCTTATTTAGAACTAAAACATGATGTCTGTTATTACTTCTTCTCAAATTTCTATATTTATAACTGACATTTGCTGTCCCACTAACAATGAAAACAAGCATTTGCAATGCAATCGGTCTCACATTTGGGAAAATTAGAGCTATTGGCCTTGCAAATGACAATGTTTTTTAGTTATGTTTTTTTGTTTGCAGTGGAGTGATCATTTAGAAAAAAAGTGCACGCTATACCATATTATAAGCTTTCACAGCAACTGTACAGTATAGCAGATTTGGTTTGTAGTGACTCACAGACAGTGAGGGAACAGATCGAGAAATGTTCACTCAGGAACCCTTAAGGAAGGTCGAGAGGGTGATGCTCTCAGGGTCACCAAGGGTGCGTTCAGGACACTGAAATATGGGAAAGAAGAGGGTGCATTGAGGGACAATGAAGGAATGGAGGGACACTGAGAGAATTGGAAAAGGAAGGCACAGTCAAGGACATGGAAGGAGAGCAGAGCGTGCCCTCAATGACCCCGAGGGAAGGGAGTAAGGAGGGGGCCGTCAGCTTAGTCAGTGAAACCGAGGGAAGAGGAGACGTGGCGCACCTCCGATGTACCTGTACTTAAAGTACTGGGCTCCTGAAACAAGTTACATGCGATCTGATTACTTCAAAGTATAAAAACCTGACATAAGATAACCCTGTTCGCTTCTCGGTTCTCAGGGGAGTGCCAAATTGCTTGACTGATTAACATAAACAATCTGTGTTTGCCAGTTGTGATTTTACACATATTGACATAAACTATATTGTGCTGCAGAGCTTCGAACAGAGCAACGTGGGGACTGTTTGTCAGCCCACTGCTCACTGCAGAATACAGGGATATGATCTAGGGGACAGATGGGAGAAGGTTCACGGGAGAGAGGGTATAGGAAAGGAAAGGACAGAATGAGAAATGAACTAAGCAGGTGAGTGAAAGAAGGAAATGAGAACAAGGGAGATGAAAAGAGGAGGAGGGAAGAAGAAAGAAAGGAGAGGTGGCAGGAAGGAGGCATCAAGGAGGAAGAGAGGGAAGAAAGAAGGGATGAATAAAGGAGCAATAAAGGAATTTAGGGGAGGAAGTAACAACAGAGTAAAAGGACCGACAGGAAGAGTGAGAGCAAGGTGGAAGGGAGGAACAAAGTGAGCGAGGCACGGAGAGAGGAGACGGGAATGACTGAAAGAGGGAAGGACTTGGATGAAGACAGACATGCATGAATAGTGTAAGAGAGCCAGAAATAGAAGCCCTGCCAGAGACTGACAATCTAGTGAATGGTTGGGCAGAAGAAGGGGGTCGATGCACGCAGAAATTAAATGAATGAATTACTGAAAAGATGTATATTGCTCCGCAAACTAAGCGCAGTCAGGTTCCCAGTAAGAAGACTCTGCCCTGTGGTGGTGGTGGCAGGGTTAGCAGAACGCATAGCACATGCCTGACCCTACTGACACACTACAATACCCCATATGCAATCGTTCTGACAGCAGGATGTCGTAGTGAATGAGGATGTCACGTCACAACGCGGAGCACTGAAGTCGGGATTTAAAGGCGCAGGAACCGGCCAATCGGAGGAGCGGGCCAGGAGGACACCACACAAGTTAAAGGGACTGTGAGCTGGTGACGATCGGAAAGCCAGAGACTGACGATCTAGTGAATGGGTCGACAGGAGAAGGGGGGTCGATGGACGTAGAAATTAAATGAATGAATTACTGCAAAAAAACCATAAAATGTTTTAAAAGTTGAGTTGTGCGAGCCACGCAGAACATAAGAAAGGCATGCGGCCGCCATTGTTAAAGATAAAGTGCGGCATGGCGGGCTGCTAATAAAAACCAGATGTTTTAAAAGTTGAGTTGTGCGAGCCGTGCAGACCAAAAGAAAGGTGCGCGGTCGCCATTGTTAAAGATAAAGCGTGGCATAGAGTGTTGCAAAAAAAACCATAGAATGTTTTAAAAGTAGAGTTCTGTGAGCCACGCAGAACAAACTAAAGGCACGCAGCCGCAATGTTAAAGATGAAGCGCGGTGTGCCGCGGTGCAAAAATAAAACATACAATGTTGGCTTGCACACACTCTTACTGAGCAGTGCACGCTAAGCAACTGAAACAAAATAAAAACACGACTGAAATTACACAAAAATGTGTCGGGGAAGTGCGTAGCTGTCGTGCCTGCAACGTCAGCTATGACGAAAAAGTCATTAACAAAAGAATGCTCAGAAACTATAAATAAAATGTACAAAGTAAGGTCAAATGTAACAGGGGCAGTCCTCATGTGAGGTTACAACAGTAGAAAAGGAGGGACTACTAAAAAAATTAACCAAAGAAAAAGATGCATTTCCAAAAACAGTCAAAGGAGCCAATTAAAAACATGGGCGGACCTTAAAGCCCATATTCTGGATACAGCATGTCTTGAAGAGTCAGGCGAGACCTGAAAACGGTCCACGATGAGCATACTATTTCTCTACAACGGGTCGCCTTACTAATGACATTAAGTGGAAATATTTGGAGCTGCTAAGCATTGGCTCAGACTAAGAGCTCTTATATGCAATTGGCTGAAAAAGCTCTGCTCATTAAATAATTGGCTGTTTGGTCTCGCATACTACACTGTGCCTTACTTAGGATTGGCTGAGTAAATGTTTCCAAGTGGTTCATTGGATAGTAGTGGAGAGGCCGCATCGGGCCCAGTATAATATTTTCGGAACCGGTATCGCTGACTTCTGCTATGGGTCGGAGTCCAGTAACCTGAGGACGGTGAATATGATTAATAAGTTGGTGACTGTATCTCAGTGAGCTGTTAATGACCCCGAGGCTTCAGAAAACACCGCTGAACCGAGTTAGCGAGATCGATGCTAGTTGTGACCACATCTTTTTCCCCGCACCATGAAGTCCGTCTGACTGGACTCCTCCCCGCGCAGCTTCTGTGGCTCGATACTTCACCGAGAGCCATTCGGGCAGTAAGTGCGTCATGATCACGTCATTTCCTTGTTCCCCCGACAGCGAGTAGCGACTCTTCCTGGGATAAGCCGCAGTTTCCATCATGTGAACACCGAAAGAGGTACATAAAGCAAACAGGAGGCACGCACTCAACATGCCCTACAGTTATATATTGGTGTAGTAATGTGCCAAAGTATGAGGTGTGTGATGATGCTTCTGGCGAGGAATACATGAGACTGCCTGACGTCTGCAAGTGTTGTGCTGGTTGGGTCCTCTTAGCTCAGAGGCTAAATTGGCTTGGGGGACTGCACTGCAAGTGTGGTGAGTTGTTGAATTCATTGTCCACAAGGTGGGACACGAGACAGTAACCTGGAGTGACCAAAAATAGTGAATTATGATGTCCGTGGCCACAGTATTTAGCTAACTAACGCCCGTTTTCTAGGTGCCCAGTTCGTGAGTTAAAGCTAAGGAGTTAGTGGTCAAATTGTTTTATTCCTTTCGAAAACTGGTGCCTTTTGCAAACGGTAAAGCAGAAACCACCTGCCAGCCCTTGACCAAGTGCCCGCTCTTGTGAAATGGGTTAATCAGTGTGCGTCAGGAGAGGGCCAATGCCATCTGTGCTTGGCATGGATGGTACTCAGAGCTGTCTGGGCCATGCATGATTAGCTCATCCAAGAGGGAGTTAGCCTTACATTCTTTTTGTACTTTTGAAGTTCTAGATTAAATGACCACACGTCCCAGAATGCAAAGAGTAGATAGACCTGGAGGATGACCAACTCGTGGAGAGATCACGTGATACATTTACGTTTATCCCCACGGCAGTTCACAGATGGCATCAACATTGTACAGGTCTGCAGGAACATGGCTGTACAGCCTTTGGTTGAAGAACATTTTGCATTCATCCTTAGAATGTAAAAACTGCACGTGAGATAATTCCAGCAGACCCCAGTTCTGCCCTGAAACCGGATATTGGCGTCTAATGGTATACATTCCCTATAGTTGGTGTTTTTTTAAATTTAGTTAATTAACAGAGTAGTTCCACAGAGACACTACATCAGTACAAAAGTCTACTTTTAGATTTAATAAAACTTTACATATGGGTGGTTGCACAATAAGTGTAATGCATCCTCGTGTGTTTCAACCAGACATTTTAAAAATAAGGGTATAATGAACTTCTCTTTAAAATGCAATAATCTTGGACAAAAGAAAAGTACACGAATTGTACCCTGCGTGTTAGAGACACAAAACTGAGACCCTGGATGAATGTTAATTCCTTCCTTTTTTGAGCCATACATTTCCTCCTAGTGCAAGTGAGCAACATTTAAATTTCAGGAATGCCCTGCGTGCAAATCGACACATGCCTGCTTGCAAGTAAAATTGCATTACCACGGCCCACATCTTACGAGAAAAAAAAATCACCTTTTGATCCAAAGACCAGTGTGTTAAACCATCTTGAAAGTTGTTTTTTTTATGTGCGCTAAGTTTTTAAGCCATAATCTCAAAGATATTTGCTTTTTTATGTGTAAACACTCTTTTGTAATTAACTCCTAACAAGTTTAGTCAACCAGTAAAAGTTAATGAAGACAACTAGATCTTTTTCATATTATGGGTAAATTCACACCCAATGATTTTTTTTAACAAGTATTCAGGACTGATAAGTTAAAAGCATAACAACCTGCCAATAAGCTGGCTATGCTATTTCTGTTAGGCTTAACTCAAGACAAATCATTCAGATGAAAATAGAGCTATTAAGGTCTGGATAGTGTTTCCAAAGTTTGGATTTGACAAGGGTTGATGGAATTTATTGACTGTACTTTGTTTTCATATAATGTAACCAAGGGTATTTCACCAAGGGTATTTTAGCAATATAGGCCTTGATAATTGATTGCACATTTCTTTTACCAAGTGCTTAAAAAAATTGCTGGATGCCACAACCAATCAATTTCGATGTGGACAACTGACCTATATCATGATTAATCAGGGTCAAATTATTTGACATGTTCTCACCCAAATAGATGTAGTCTTTTACTATTTCAAATCTTTTTCCTTTATAAAACCTGGAACGGGGAGTTTTTAAACCTTGGACACCCATTATAAATATTTTAGTTTTCCCTTCTTTAATAGAGAGATTATAATGTTCAACGAATAAGGCCAAGATGTGACTTTGTCTCTGTAATCCTATAGGTGCAAGGACCATTAACACTGGGACATCTGCATACATTCATGTAGATATTTCTTTTTTTCCAAGTTTTCACCCGATGATCAGATAAATATAAAGAGAATAACAATGGGGTCCCGTCGGTAATTACTCATTCTAAGACTTTCAAACAGTGCTGCTACTCTGGTCCCGTCAGTGATTCCTCCAAGTCTTCCAGACAGTGCTGCTACTCTGGTCCCATCGGAAATTCCCACATTTTAAGTCCTCTAGGCAGTGCTGCAGCTGTGTCTCTGTTCTCAGTGGTAATTCCTCATTCTAAGTCCTCTAGACAGTGCTGCTAGTTACTTCTCTGGTCCTATCAGTAATTCCTCATTCTAAGTCCTCTAGGCAGTGCTGGAACTGCTTCTCTGGTCCCAGTGGTAATTCCTCATTCTAAGTCCTCTAGGCAGTGCTGCAGCTATATCTCTGTTCATACATCCACTACACTCCAAACCAAAACACATAGATAAAAGACATTGTCATTTACAACGCCAATAGCTCTAACTCTGACAAATGCGAGACCTATTGCATTGCAAATGCTTGTTAAATGTGTATACGCAATGCACAAAATGGACATCTTTGGGCAATTAGTGTTTGAGCCTTTGTGGAAAAGCTCCCTGGTAAATATAATCAATTAACTTCGTAAATATATCATCCATATTTGTGTAGTTTTCTGCAGTGCAAAAACGGATGTAGAATACAGAGAGAGATTGATTATAGTACATTTAGGTTATGTGATTTGTTTCTGTCTTGTCTGTTGTAAAAGGAAACCGAAATAAGCCCATTCATGGTATACTGGTTAGGAGAACAAGTTGCTGCATTGATATGGCGATTAAAATCAGTTCTTGCAATAAGTAACTGTGTTCCATTCTTGTATGAACTATTTTTATTAACCTGACTTTTAACAAAGACTGTATTATTGGGAATAAGCTGATTTAATCAGGATATGTAATTGATTAATTGAAATCCACATGTGCTACTTCAGTGTACACTGTCTGTTCACTGGTGTGAAGGTTTGTCTGCACCTTATGTGGTTCAACAAGTGTTGATGGTTTCTGTTGTATATAACAAGTGTGTTACAGCCTTACTGAGCTATAGTTTACAAAATCTTACAAATGAACAAAAGTAAATATTGTATGATTGCTGTCTTTCCTGGAACAATTGTGATTCATACGATGGTTCCTTAAAAGTACCTGAAATGGTAGTGAGGTGTTTTTTTCTTGTTTATTTACATAAGACATGAGGTAACTTTCACCTAAGACAACTGGCCACCAGAAATGTATATTTCTTTGCGCACCAAGGAGCTGCAGAGGTGCTTTTATCTATGCTTCACAACACAATAAGATCGCAAATTGGGATATGGAAGAGTGCTTGCATAAGTGTGGCTTCATATCTGTATTGTGCCAGTTTTAAGGGACAACAAAAAGCTAAATTTTTCCAGCTGTCCAGGCACAACATAGCCAGCACCTGCTTCGTAGGCGGCACTCTGTACACAGTTGTGTTCCTTCCTGCTTTCCTTCCCAAAACCATAGGTTAGTTAAGTCACACGTCCACATGAATATGAATTTATCCTTCATTCAGGACCCAATTTGTTTTGTAGCTCTTTCGATTATTTTGTATTTTATAGCAGGGTTGGATTGGGATTAAAAATTGGCCCGGGCACACCAAAAAAAAGTGGCCCACATTTGCGTATTGCCTTCCGCAAAACACTGCTTCAGGGAAGTTTTATGAAAAGAAAGGGGGTGGGGTGCATGTTTTATTAACTTCACTTAGATGCACAGATTAATTCACACTGCTGAGCCGCACATGAAAGTGAGACCACTTGTGCTCAGGCCCCCTGCCCCGCTCAATCCGCATACATTAATGGGCTGGCCCAGCGAGAGAAAGGGAGTGATACCTCCGCCCATCTGCCTCTAGAAAGGCCACTCAGGCACCCACTGGGCAGCTGGCGGCATCCTATCAGCACAGACAGCCCCCAGGCTCCCCAAAAAAGCAGCCCACAGCTAGAACTCGGCTACAGGCCCTTCGGCCATTTCCTGAGTGCCCGCGTTACCAATCCGACCCTGTTTTATTGATGAGTGGTTCCATACGTAGTGCATTGGTTAGCGGTGATGGGGGTAGACTCATCTTATCCTACAAGAAAGCGTAATATTTGGTGATAGCATGCCATTAACCCAGACTTTATCCTTCGGGGTCTGATAATTTGCTAACATAAAATGTTTCATCATGAATCCCACATCAACCTTGTCTAACAATTTCTATATCCGTATCCATTATATTCTATTGAATGCTTCAGCATCTAGATTCAAGAGACAAATGTGAGTGCGATTGTTCAGCTCTGTTTATCAAATGTACTGCCAGACGTATTTAAATGGTATGTTTATGTATATGGTATTTCTACGGCGCAAAACTAGCCAAAAGGCATAGGAATACTGTCTTTGGTTAAAGACAAGCATAAAGTCAATGAGTAATAGGAGCAGAATCTAGATGGTGGACTGTTGATGTCTTGTGATGTAGTGTTCTTTAAAGAGATGAGAAATGTTATCCCAAGTCTGCCTGTGTTTAACCAATCCAGATTGAAAGTAAGAGATCAATGTAGGCCAAATCAGGTGAAGGTGTGCTATCGATTTTTGGGATGAATATTTTGACATCTACATTTAACAACGCATCCAGGCAATAAGAATTTCAGGATGTAGACTTTTTTTTTTTGAGGTTTGAGTAGCAATGTGTGGTTGAGTAAGTCCTTGATTACATTATGGTACCAGACTGCAATAAGTAATTAAAAACTTTGGCTCAGAGACCTACCAGTTAGTTAAGAAAAGCTTTATAGAATTATAAAGTAAATCCTTCTGTACCCGCAACCTTGTTACCAGCCACACTACCTGTAGCTGCCATAACTTCTTCGGATCTTTCAATTGTTGGAACAAATCTTGGTCTTTTGAGGGAAAAGCAAAATAAATCCGGTATTGAGTGGCCAGATCTCCATCTACATCCTCGGGTATATACAAAGACTCATTCATATAAGGCTTGGAAAATCTTTCATAATATCTTCCGTCCGGTGTAAGAAAGCATCTTTTATGGTCTGCATGTGGTGATATGATGGTAGCTGGCAGTCTATCTGCTCTTTTAGCTTTCTCATAACATTTGTGGTTCAGAAGCTGCATTATACTGTCCTCTTCATTTTCAGAATTTGACCAAGTTCCCTCTGGATATTTTCAGAGCCTTAAAAGTTGTGGGTCAGCATTCTAACTTGTGTTGATTTTCCAATTCAAAACTCTGCACCTAAAGCTTCTTTTTCTTCCTATCTTTCCTTTTTTAAGCCAGTTTCACAAAGGCCACTGTGTGAGAAATCAATTCATCTCAAATGTCCACTTTACCTGCATCCCATACCACATCTCAATTAACTTTGGTCTGTGCATTTTTTAGGAAATAATGTTCCAATGTTTCTTTGAGGAACAATTTGACAATTGAAGCATGAAAGGCAATTTCATTCAATTGCTATGGCATTTTTGTTCGATGCACTAGAGGTAAGTTATCAAGCAGCAATGTGACGGGCTAGTGGGCGTGCAAAACTGTTGTACCAGTGGGCACATCTATCACCTGAAGCGGTCAAAGCAGAGTTTAGTTAAATAAAAAACTATTCTCGTGTAAGATTTGTGCATATTAGAATAGAACATGAGATGTTGTCTCGGACATATATCTGTGAGATTTTAAGTCCTCTGTGCCCAAGAGTAAGGCAGTGGAGGTAGATTGGGCCAAATACCTATTTCTGGAGCCATGCAATAAAGGGTCAAAAGTTAAATGAAAATCTTCCTCTATCAGGTCGCGCACCATAAAATCCGGCAGAGCTGGGAAAAGGTTAGTGTAGAATTCATCTTTTGTTAAGGTCATAAATTGAAAAGATTGAAACTTCTCATACCCTTTCTGAACTCTATAACCAATCATATCAGAATTTTCTCAGAGATCCCATCTGAACTCCATGGAAGTTGTGTCCCTCCCTTGCTCTTGTCTATGAGTCCTAAACCAGCCTTGTAATACAAATCCCCTGAAAGTTGCTGTGTGCTCGGATTGTGATGGAAGTGAGTAGCTTGATGTCACAATTCAGAACAGTAAAGTATTACAAACAGTTAAATCTTCCAATGAAAAATGGTTAGTACCACAACCGAATTTAGCTGTAAAAAGACAGTAGAGAAAACATAACTGTAAACAATAATATCGAATTTCATTAAATGAGTGGAGATGCAGCTTCTTGCCTATCTATGAAGCCACTACCTCTCTCGCATCACCAGTAAGTCAAGGAAAAAAGCAAATTATCTTTTTGTTAACTATAGAAAAAAACTGTTGCAGTTTAACAGAATTTTAAGGTACCTGCTGGACAGAGAAACTCAAACCTCACGCCTTACTCTCGCAGTACAACATAATTACTTGATTCAAATGCAACACTGATGGCGCCTATAGTCCGAACATTCAAGTATTATCCGTCATCAGAGGAACCTTGTAGAGGGGTTCTTTCTCAAGTCATCTTCTGAAACTCCGCGGTGCTTGCTGGTCTCTGCTGGTACTTTGTTTTCTCCATTCAGATGATAAAGAAACAGATAAGCCTGGTTAAGACTGGCCTTTTATCATTGTTGTCCAGCTGAAGCAGTGTCTTAGCTTCCTCCATTGTTCTCATCACCTGAGTCTAGCCATTTTTTTTATTTTACTGATTTCTTTCCATTACTTGACACACAACATAAGCTGAGGCCAGCTTTATTAAATTGTCATCTCAGCAGTCATACTTATCAAGGTATTACATGAGTGCAGAGTATGCAAAATCTCTATTTTAGAAACTGAGACTATTAGTTGACATTCCGCTAGGTAAACATAGCAGCCCTCTCTTGAATTTGGCAATACCGTTCCCAAGCGCAAGGAAGTCATGCCCCCCATGTTCTAGCATTCCCTCATTGTGGCACATCCTTCCTTTACTCACACCTCCGCTCCACGTCGCGTGCTAATCTGAATCCTTGGTCTCTTACTAAGGTATACCTTAAATTATTATTATTATTATTGAGTTTTTGTATAGCGCATAGCTACCCGTAGGGTTTCCCTGCGCTTGGGGACAGGTTCTGCAGCCTCGAAAGTGACCTAAAATAGTCAGGTTTTTTCCTCCTTGCGAAAAGTGGACAAGGAGGTGCAGCCCCTGAGAGATTCGGGAAGAGCATTGCACAGCTTAGGGCCCAGAAAAGAGAACAAACAGCCACCCATCCGGGTGACTCTGACTGGGCATCGTGTAAAGGGAACTGTTGCTGGAGCGCAGAGAGCATGGGTGATGGTAGGGAACAACTAGTTTTTGCAGGAACCGCGGTCCCCCGTTAGAGGTGATTTTGTGTATAAAGCAAAGAGCTTTGAAGTTAATGCGCTTGCCCACTGTGAGCCAGTGGAGATCACAGAAAAGATAAGAAGCAGAAGAGTGTTTGGGAAGCCGAAATAAGAGCCTGGTGGCAGAGTATTGGCGCACATGCAGATGTCTGAACACGGATTTAGCAGCCCCCAGGTATAGAATAATACCATAGTCCACCCTTGATAATATCATGGCCTGGATGATGGTTCTTTGGGCAGAGAAAGGAAGTATCTCTAAGATTTTTTTGAGCCATTTCATAATGGCAAAGCAGGAAGAGATAATCTTAGCAGCCTGAAACTTCGTGGACAAGGTGGTGTCAAGCCAGAAGTCCACATTTTTCACTTTGGGGACAGGTTCAGAGAGTGCTCTCAGTGTAGCAGGCCAGTGTTGGGGGGGGGGTGGGGCCCAGAGCTGGGGGTTCCTGCCTAGCACCATAACCTCTGTGTTGTCACCATTTCATTTCAGAGAGTTGGAATTCATCCAGGAGGAGAGAAGACAGAGGCAGGAATTGAGATAATCTATATTGGCTTCCTGCTCAGACGATAAGGAGAAAACATTTGCATGTCGTCTGCGTAAGAGAACAGGGTCAGGCCACAGCTTTCCACTAGGTCTGCCAGGGGGTGGACATAGATATTAAAAAGCGAGGGACTAAGAGCAGAACCCTGAGGGACTCCTGAAGTGAGTGAGTGAGGTCTAGACATTGTGTTTGTGGAGAAAACCTGGAAAGTTCGATCCACCAGAAAGGATTTTAACCAGTCAAGCGCCAAGCCTTGTAGGCCTAGTTGGTCCAGTCTGACAGTCAGATTATCATGAGACACAGTGTTAAAGGCTGTGCTAAGATCTAGTAGAAAGAGCCCGGAAGTGCCACCCTTATCCAGGAGTGGCGTAGGTGTTCCATGACTCCTAGGAGGGCAGATTCTGTACTGTGCTCAGCTCTGAAACCTGACTGTGAAGGATGGAGGGCATTTTGGGCTTCCATGTATGCAGTGATTTGAGACTTAACATGCTTCTCCAAGATTTTCAAGAAAATGGGCAGCAAAGAAATTGGCCTGTAATTGGCCCATTTTGATGGATCTAGGTGAGATTGTTTTTTTTGTTGGCAGAGGAAGCACCATGGCATGCTTCCAGGCTTTGGGAAGGCGCCCCTCATTCAGGAAGGAGTCAAGAAGATCAACTAACAAAGACAGAAGGTGTGGGCTCAGGGAGCAGAGCTTGGATGGAGGAAGAGTATCCAATGGGGAGCCTGATTTAATGGACTGCAGTAAATCCAGAAAGCAGGGAGAGTCCAGGAGGAGCAAGGATTGTAGTAGAGCAGAAGTCAGGGTCATACTCTGGGGACTAGTTTCATTAGAGGGAGAAGGACTTAAGTTGGAGTAAATACTAGTATTGCCAACTTGGCTTTCATCAGTTCCAGCTGCATCCAAGGTAAGGCAAATGGTTGTTACTTTCTCAACAAAAAAGTCCGCCAGCTCTTCACATTGGACCTGTGAGAGACGGGGGGAATGTTGTTGCTGTGGTTTGATAGATCTTGGACCACTTTGAATAGGGTTTTTGGACGGTTTTGGGCTTTCTATATTTTTTCAGAAAAAGGCCGCCTTGGCATATCTACATTGCGTATGACAATTATTCAGGGCCATTTTGTATTTTAATTTTAAATCCCTGTCCTATAGTTTCCTCCAAGCCCTTTCAAGTCTCTAACAGAGTTGCTTTTCCTCATGTAAGGTCTCATTGAGGCTGCCAAGATCCGCCAGCACTTCCGCGACCATGCCCTCGTATACCCCGAAAGGCAAATACTGATTTCCCTATATGCCGATGATCTCACCCTCTACCTCCGCAACCCGGAGGACAGTCTCAACCCCATTTTAAGATTGCTCATCCTCTTTGGACACCTCTCTGGGGTCAACATAAACTGGGGGAAGTCCCAACTTTTCCCCCTCACTGAGGCCACACGGTTCAAACCAGACTACCCTCTCACGTGGTGCAACGATACGGTCACATATCTCGGCATAGCAATCACTCGAAATCGGAACGACTTGATGGCAGCCAACTACGGGCGCGCACTAGACCTCCTTACTGACAAAATCACCAGGTGGATTGCCATGCCAATTTCCCTGGCCGGGAGAGCCTCACTCATCAAGATGGTAATCCTGCCCAAACTGCTCTATCTTTTAACTAACATCCCTTATGCCCCTAGCAGGCATTTCTTTAAAGCCCTAAAAACTCAACTCATCCGTCTCACCTGTGGAGGGAAACAAGCTAGATTGCGCTGGGACGCTCTCACCCGGCCCTATAGTGCTGGAGGATTTGAGATCCCAGATCTAGAACTGTATTTCAGCTGTGCCCAAGCTCACTTCGCGGCGTACTGGATCAACCCCCCCCATATATGCCTCACTTAGCAGTCGAAGACGGGTATATGACCCCGACCCCTTGCTCCGCTTACCTTAGTACACCTGCCATCCCGAGACGCCTTGCCTCAACCACATTAGACTGCACCACCAGCGCTTGGCGAGACCTAGCCCGTCGCCTCCACACAACCATACTATACTCCCCCTTATTACCCCTCCAAGGCAGGCTTGATCTCCCAGTCACGCAAGAAGGCGGCTGCCGACAACTCCTCCCGAAACTCTCCATTCAGACCTGGGGTAGGCTCTATGTTAATGGCACATTCTGTACCAGTGAGGAGTTCTTCGGCGCTACCATACCCACCCCCCTGGAACGTTTCTTCTACATCAGGCTGAGACAGGACGTTAAGGCCCTCACCCCGTGCTTCCCACAGGAGCCCCCCCTATGACTCCGCTACACGCTCTCCTGCAGCAAACTACCCCCACACATGTTGTATCGCTGCTGTACCGCATTACCCAAAGAGACTGCACACACAACCCCCCTTCTGCTAGGTCCCGCTGGGAGGAAGAACTCAGCTCCCCCCTTACTGACGACCAGTGGTCCTTCTGCTGCCAACAGACTGGGAAAATCTCTGCCAGCAGCCGGCTTCGCATCGTTCACTATAAGTACATACACCGTCTTTACTACACGCCCACGCGCTTGATGCGCCTTCACCTCCGCGACACTGACCGCTGTGACCGATGTGGGTGTGAAGGTGCGGATTTTAGACACCTGGCTTGGGATTGCCCTCCCATCCGTCGCTACTGGTCGGAGGTGTTGGTGGCGCTTGACCGGATGACCGGACTACACGTTCCCGACGACCCCCTTGTTACGCTCCTAGGGTACACTGAGGCATTGACCGCTTCAGTGCGGAGATACATCTCTCTGGCGCTTCTGTTAGCTAAAAGACGAATAGCCTGCAGGTGGGGTAGAGGGAGAGCGCCCAAATTCAAAGACTGGTTGAAGGACCTTATATATTGCCAAGAACAACTGCACACTTACTCCGAGCTCCTACCGCCCTCCTCCCGCCCACGTGACATATGGTCTCCCCTCCAGTCATACCTTCTGGAGCAGGCTGCCACCGATGAAGCAGATATGGAGCCACGACCGGTGGTTTGACGGGGGGCACACATGAGTTGCAGCTTGAATTATACGGCGCCTAATGTTTGCTGGCAGGCAAAACTCGGGATGGTTGCAAAAGTGGGACTTTGGTCGCTTAATACAAAGTGCTAAGGATATTTTGATGCCATATGAATGCTCAACTTGCATTGTCAACATTATTAAGTGGTAATGTTTATCTCTTAAAGGTTTGTCTTCTATGCCTGAAACTCAATAAAGAGAATAAAAAAAATAAAAAAAAGGTCTCATTGAACCAGGGGAGTGTTGTCTGGACACTGATTTAGGCTTAGCTGGTAGAATAGAGTTAAGGGAACTTAGGAGCCAGTTATCGACCGCGGAGAAATCTTGGTTTGCCTGCTGTACTAGTGGAGGCAGAGTGTCTGATAGACGAGTATTAGAAGCAGAAAGGTCAATATTGGCTCAGTTTCTAACCATGACTTTGGGCCTGGTTGCTGTGGGAATGACAAATGAATGGGAGGGTATAGAAAAAGGCACTGCAAGGTGGTCGGACCAGAGTAAAGGTAAGGGTGGGTCAGAGGTGAGACCAGTGATGTTAGAAAAAAATGGGAATCCACCAGGTGACCTGTCTGCTTTGTGTGTGGGGGAAGAGTTGATTAAATTGAGGTTATGGGCACCCCGGTCCTCTATGAGAGTCTAAGTTTGCACGTAGCATCTTCTAGATGCATGTTAAAGTCTCCTAGTAGGGAGAAGTTAGCGTATTTAAGTATGTATGAGGAGATTAGGTTGGCTAACGTAGAGCACCAGCTTCAAGCATATATATCGGGGATCTATAGATTAGGACTCCTGAGACAGTAAATTTGCAGTGTTTGCAGCTATTGTTGTAGCCAGGAGGAAGAATAGACGAATGGCAGGCTTCTGCACAAACTGGGCGAAAAGCTAAAAGCGGTCTCGAGGAGAAAGTCTTTCTAGAAGTCTCAGATGGAGCAGGGGTCCTGGCCCTTGGCCCCGGTCGGATGCGGACAAGCGCAGACCAGCTTGCCTTTAGCGCGCCCGCTGCGCGTCGGCGCCAGCCTGCCTTTAAATGGTGTAGAAGAGTGTCCTAAATGCTGCACGGCTGTGCAAAAGCCATCCAAGATGGCGGCTGTCGGGACACAGTCAAGTTAGCCGAGTGACGTGTCCCAGCTACTTCTGCTCGATGGGGAAACCCGCAGCAGACCAAGGAGCTGGGAGTTAGAACAATCACAGGCGGCAAGTGGTCGCTAAGTTAAAATAGTGGACAAAGGTATGAGTTTTAAAAATGTACTTTACGACAGTACTAACCCCCAGGCTAGTATCGAATACTATCAGGATACTGAGCACATAGTCACACGTAGTGATTAACCCGTGCCAATACAGGCTTGGTGAACAAAGTAAATTTGTTTTTTACCACAATCACTAAAGATGGGAAAAGAGATTTAAGAACATTTATAATGGAATCAAGGCAGATCGGAATACCCAGCGTGTGGTGCCTTCAAATGGTCCCCATATATCATATGGGCTTGTCACTTTTGGCTGCAGGTATCTGCAGTCTTCCACAGTGATCTGGCACTTAGTAACATCTGGGACCCATGCCTTAACTATGGGACTTGTGTGTAGCCAGGACAAGGCCACCCTGCGCTTATCCAACAGGATCATAATTATCTCAATTTAGACAGGATGTGCTGGACATATGCCAAGCCTGTAATTCATGTGGCCCCTGAATAATCTCGCATATGACACCAATGATCATCATCCGTATACCCGCATCATGGGGTATAACCAGGCCTGATGTATGAAGTTGGGCTGTGGGGCTTGGCATCTGCGACACTCAGGACTGAGCATGGAGTCTATGTATGTGACATTGGTGTATGATATACTCTCATGTATCTGTTTGAAGTGTAGCAGTTTGTGTCAGTTCGGGGTTACCAACATTGTCTCCATACAGCATGCACCTGAAATTTTCACCCTGATATCAGGCATGCACTGCCTTTTAGCTACCAACCCCTAGTTTTCCCGCATGGCATTTGCCATTTCGAATTTGGCCAGCCAACGTCTTGTATCCAGCAAGCTGATCATCTGAATAAGGGGTATGCAGGAGCTGGTATTGTATGTTCTTGTGGCAAAGGTATGACTTGATTTCCGTCATGTCTGCATTTATTGAGAAATGTCATGGAAACTTCCTGGAAAGAAGCAGACTATAGTCAGGACGTCTGAAATCATTTTTTAGATCTGATCTAGGCAGCGTATGCGCTGTCTCTTCAAGACTGCTGTATCTACTCTGTGGGGTAAGTGCACACCAGGTGCACACTCATTGCTGCCATGGGTTCTTTGTAGTGCCTCTCTTAAATGCCTGTTTTGTATTTGTCACTTAGTTGTATTTGTCCCCCCTTTCGTTGCTTGGTTTCCTCCCAAGCAGACTGCCCCTGTGACATGTACGCTTACTCTATTCTTAATGTATGTGTTTGTCAGTGTACTGTTTTTTTGCGGCTTGTCCCGTTTTCAGCTTCAGAATGGCGGGGTGCTCAGTCAAAATGGAACGCAAGTTCGACATCCAACCGCTATGGTGCTCACTCATCCCCACAGCACTCCAGGCTTGTTTTAGATTGAAGTGATAGTTTCACAGTTGCGAAGGAGTAAATCGTTCCTCAAGGACCCTGCTAGACAACGGAGAAACAGCAGCCCTCATCCTCCTGGACCTATCAGCCGCCTTCGACACGGTCTGCCACCTCACACTACGAACACGCCTTCACGACGCCGGGATCCAAGAGAAGGCCCTGGACTGGACCACATCCTTCCTTTCCGGCAGAACACAAAGCGTCCGCCTCGCCCCCTTCCGATCCAAGGCCACCAAGATCATCTGCGGCGTACCCCAAGGCTCCTCCCTCAGCCCAACGCTGTTCAACATCTACATGGCACCCCTCGCCCACGTCGCCCGACAGCACAACCTCAACATCATCTCCTACGCCGACGACACCCAGCTGATCCTCTCCCTCACCAAAGACCCTCACACCGCCAAAGCCCACCTCCACGAAGGAATGAAGGCCGTCGCCGAATGGATGAGGACCAGCCGCCTGAAGCTGAACTCGGACAAGACGGAGGTCCTCATCCTTGGTTCCAACCCTTCAGCCTGGGACGACTCCTGGTGGCCAACATCACTGGGAACAGCCCCGCCACCCACCGACCACGTACGCAACCTAGGGGTCATCCTCGACCCCACCCTCTCCATGACTAAGCAGGTCAACGCCGTTTCCTCATCCTGCTTCAACATCCTCCGAATGCTCCGCAGGATCTTCAAGTGGATCCCCACCGAAACAAGAAAAACAGTCACCCAGGCCCTCGTCACCAGCAGGCTGGACTACGGAAACGCCCTCTACGCAGGAACGACGGCTAAGCTCCTGAGACGGCTGCAACGCATCCAGAACGCCTCTGCACGTTTTATCCTCGACATCCCCCGACGCAGCCACATCACACCCCACCTGAGAGACCTGCACTGGCTCCCTGTCAACAAGAGGATAACCTTCAAGCTCCTCACCCACGCACACAAAGCACTCCACAACTCCGGACCAGCCTACCTCAACAGACGACTCAGCTTCTACACCCCCACCCGCCAGCTCCGCTCGACCAGCCTCGCCCTCGCCACAGTCCCCCGCATCCGGAAAACGACCGCTGGCGGCAGATCCTTCTCCCACCTCGCCGCCAAGACCTGGAACACCCTCCCCACCAACCTCCGACAGACCCAAGACCTACTGGCCTTCAGAAGACTCCTCAAGACCTGGCTCTTCGATCAGTAGCAGCACCACCCCCCTCTTCCCCCAGCGCCTTGAGACCCTCGCGGGTATGTAGTGCGCTTTATAAGTGACATGATTGATTGATTGAAGTTTCCAAACACAATTTGAACTTGCTATTTTGGGAAGCTAGTCTTTCTTTTCGAGTCGGGGAGGAATTGTACACGTTTTGTTGGAGTTTAGGATGTGGGAGTAATTTAAAGACACTGGGATCTGACGGTGGTAATATTTTTGGGGATCCCGCAGTTTTGCTTCAAATAGTGGCAGTTTTGTCGTGGGATCTCCATTTGCACACACACTTTGCTGTTTTATTGTGTGCTTTCAAATGTTTCATTGTGTGCTTTCAAATGGAATTGAAAGGCAAATGGGGCTAAAACGTGGAGCCCGTTCGTGGTCAAAACATGCACGGTGAAAGATGTTTGTTGTGTTGACCATGTCTAATCCTTTGGACCCCCCACCTACCACGTATTGGCATCTGTTGTACCAAGGACTCTGGCGGGTTGGAACACTATTTTATTTACGTCTGGATGAAATTTACCGTTATGCTGGTATAATTTTGTTATGTCTGTTAAGTGAATTTCCATGACTCTGCGCCGCATGGTGTAATTATGCTGCTTTTCTGGCAAAATTTTAGCACTGGAGTAGGGAAAGAATGCGAATGACCAATACACGAGTGGTTGTTTGTAGTATTTGTGGGTTTTTTGCGCTATTTTTTTAAGAGCAAAATGCGCCTGCATCGAAAATGAACGTAAGAATGCATTTCTCATTAACATATAGCGCTAAATGCCAGTTTTGCATTATTTGTATTTTTTTAATGCAGAATTTTGCACAGCTCTGGATTTATTGTCTTTTACTGTGTCGAGATGTAACATATTGTTTGCTCCATAGTCAACAGGTCTATTGCACTTCTGCTGCAGTATTTTACAGTGAGCTGTTTATCCGTTTACTAACTACAGTGTTGTTTTTCCAGCCCAAGCCTTTTAAACCGATGCTTCTTTCACGAGGCATGTTCATGTTGTTTATTTACCTTTTGTGTGTCTCTGCAGTCCCTAATTCACCCCTGCCGTTGCTGCTCCGTCGCTTGTGTCCCCCCTCCCAGCTGTTTCTGCTTGCTTTCCCACCCCCTCACACACCGTTCCACCCCATCCAGCTTTAATTACCACCTACATCCCTCCCTCGTGTTGCTTGTTGCAGCTGGCACCGTAGTAATTACTGTAACGACATTGGGAGGAAAAAATGCATATTAAGCCATTCTTTGATAGAAATATATGATGGCACACCAACCCGTTAATTGTTTGTACCTGTAATGAAAGCACATTTTAAAGATGAAAGCATCAAGCAGAAGATAATGCAAGGTATCTTTTTGTGAGAAATGTAGGTGATTGAACTGGAAAGCGCTCGGGCCAAGTCTCTCAAAACAAGCATCTTCGTCCAGCACAGGCAGCCACGTATGTGTGCTTGAAGGCATTTCTGCTGAGTATACCCATTTCCAGCTCCATTTGCATAATTGCACAGTTACTATCCACATAGTTCCACTGCACACAATAGCACATAATTCCTCTGCACACCATACCACATAATTCCACTACACACCATACCACATAATTAAGGCTCCCTGTTTTCTGTTTTTACTGATTTTTACAGATAAATACAGACGGACAAACATTTATTTTCTTGTCTGTATTTTTAAATGTGGATAAAACAAAAATTGGTTTGCTTTTTGAGTAATTTTAAATACTGTCTGCCATGACTACCGGGCCAAAAGCTGTGTTGATAGGTAAGGGGGTTCAAAAAGAGAGGGATTTTAGAAAAGAGGCTTCTAACAGCAGCAGATGTGCACAAGGTTGATACTGAAATTTGCATATTTTTATATAAGTGCGTTGATTTATCTTCTGTGGGTGTTCACAGCATTGAAACCCAACAGGCATTCAAGCATGAGTTCATATTTATTGGTTAAATAAATGTGGAAATATACTCACTTCAGCCTCATTTTTTCTCAAAACTCAAAATGAATATGGATAAATACAGATAAAATTATCAAAAAATAAATATGGATAAATACAGACGGAAATATCCAGAAAATAAATACCATAAGACCAGGAGCCCTACACATAATTCCACTACACAAATCCAAGCCACACAATTACACAACTAACAATTCCAATACAACCCACATAATTCCACTACACACCATATACATGCACTCCATAACACATGGGTAAAAACATTGTCATTTACACCACCAATAGCTCTAACTCAAGCAAATGCGAGACCTATTGCATTTCCAATGCTTGTTTTACTTGGTATCGGAGAATACACAAGTTGGTTAGGTCTAAAATGATGTCAGTCTTCATCAGCCTTCAGTATGTGGCAAAACAATTTCTGGATGTTTCCTTCCCAATCAACGTTCATTATAGCTTTAATTCCTCGGATGTGTATATTGTAGCTGCAATTCCTGTTTCTCTATTGTTTGTTTTTCTCAAGCGTATTGGCCTGTTTATATTCCACCTTTGCCACTCAGTCCATTAACTCATTATGAAAATGTGCCTGCTTTGCCAGGTAATTCTCAACTTGATCCGTCCTGGTTTCAGTCTTTTTGCAGGACGTGATTCAGTTCATTAAGGACTTTGTATAGTCATGGCCCTGAGCCATGCATTCTTTCCAGAACTTCCTGCATACAGAAGTGAATATCTCCTTATGTTGAGGGCGCTTGCAGGTCTGCAGATGACAGTTGGGCGTTTGTGCTCTGCCCCACGGCAGTGGTATCATCAACTGTTACTTTCTTATCAGACTTTGCCACCGTCAGAAAATTCTTGACGGAGGGGGCATTCAGTCCTTTGAGCTTTTCATCTGCCATAGCATTCACATTTTTCTTTCTCTGTGGAATCCTGACATGAATTCGTAGATGAATGATCTTGCATCGGCACAACAGACTAAATATTTAAGTGTGTGTGTGAATGCCTTGTCGTCCCATTAGCAAAAAAAAAAAAAAAAAAATACCGCTTATCAGGAGTCGACATAAAGATCACCAGTAGAGAGTGCACAGCTTGCTGCAAGTTAAACCATGTCAAGCTGCTTCAAAGGCCTCCCTGACAAAGTTGATGTCTAACAAATATCTATGGAAACATTGAGACCAAAAAAGGTCTGGAAAACACACAGCTTTCTCATGACTTATTCTAATAATGGTATTGGAACTTTTTGTGGGATTGCCACAGTGGTATCTGATGTATGGTCTTAGTGGTTTTAAATGTTCTTAATGCGGCCGATCAGGCATCCCTGATTCAGTACGCTGCCATCTGAGAGCACATTTGATTGCCGTTGACACCGGGGTTTTATAGACATTGGGTTCTTTTAGGTTGAGAATCTACTTATTTAGTAAATATCTATTAATCATTTACCATTTAGGGGAAACTCTAGCATTATGTTCTTTCTTGGACACTTGGGTGATGTATGTTTTACATATGTGGTTTTTTAAGGTTTTAATTCTTTCACATATTGACTGTTAATTTGGTATAATTCTGGGTCAAGCATTTAGTTTTTTAACGTTTGCGATACGTTTTGACAAGTAGGCTTATGTTCCGTTCTACATCTGCAATTTGTTTGCAGAATTTCCTCTGTCCCTTTTTTTGCCTTATTCTGTCTATTAGTATAGCAGATGATGACACTGTAAATTCTGATTAACATGTGACCAAACAGGAATATATGTTTTTTAATTGTTTTTAATGAATATTGTGATGGTTTGCTTTGGGGTGTTTATTTCTGGTTTTCTTTTCTGTCTTTTCTGATACTCTAGGAGTTTTTTGCACACCTGTTAATGTAATTAGAACACGGGTGTGTGATAAATATGATGTGTTCTTCATTTGTAGTCATCTTGTGTGAAAGGTGACTTGTTTTACTTTTTGTATTGCTCCCCAGCCCTGAAGAAGTCATGGGGAGATTACCCATTGACGAAACGCGCGTTGGCTGGTTTGCGCAAGAGAAATCATATTAAAATTGAACCATAAAGGATTAAGGATTTGTCTCGACTTTGCAAATTCCAGGAACGGTGTCATATATATCTTACTTTTGCGTGTGCATAGGATCTGTTATTTTGTTTTGTCTTGGATCTTCGGGTCCTGTTTTGGGGGTTTATAGGGATATTTCCCCCACCTTTTGCACCGCACTTATTTTGTTCAAATTCAATACTGTTCACGCTATTTGGTTTAGCGCCGATACAACATGCCTGTGTGAATTAATGTCCCCTCCTCCTTTTTGTCAACGCTGCCATCTTATTGCAGGGCTTAGCCCTCGTCTGTCTTCCAACAAGAGTGTCAAGTGGGCCACCAGTTCTCTGTAGAGAGTGACTGAGACTCCACACTGGCACCAGTGGACAACGGAGCAGGATCAATTAGTGATTTAAGGAGTATCGCGCATGCCGCCTTGCTTTGCAACCATTTCAGCGGGGTAGCGGGGAGTACTTCTGCATTTGCCATAAGGTCAATAAAAATGCCCATAATCTGACCAATCTGGTTGCACTGGTGTGCATATCACATTGCCTCTCATCACTGCTCGATAAGAGATGCAGAATTCCACGCTGTCAGCTATAGCAGGAGCCACAAATTGAAGTTCAACAGCAATGCATCTTTCTGGGTTGCAGCTCCTGCCACACTCTTAATTTACTTTGCTAACATTGCCGTCCACCATTTTAGAATGGTAAATACAAATGGCTTAAAAGCATCAAGATGCACACATCACGACACACATACGCCACACGTGTGAGTGCTTTGGTGACCATCTTGAAAATGTTATTTCTTTAATAGAAAACCCATTGTAAGATTGCAGGTCATGCATGCTTGTGTATCTTGATGCATGCGTTAATGAGGTAATGCAGAAAAGCATTGGCAAAACCAGTGGTTATGCCTTTGAGAGCATAGACCTATTGGATGTGCAAGTTCTTGTTATTATGGCACTGCTCAAGCATTCATGGCTTATGCTAATAATAGGAAGCTTAGTGTTTCACCCTGTGAGGGCTACTTAAAATATATGCCTGATTTCCCTTCAATAAACAAGATTGCCAAATGAATCGCTTTGGGTCATAGAGGCAGCGGAGCAGAGGTATAGGTCTGGTGCCAAAACAGTTGATCTTGCAAACTCTGGCATCTGATGTAGAATTGTCATCAGCTGACTGATTTTGCACTGCTACTAGTGTCCACATTGTCCCAGTATCACAATACTCTGGCAACTTTACATATGCATTACCCAAGTAGCAGCTTAGCATGCCAGTGTCATTCTACGTTTTGTGCATAAAGTGTCATAGCAAGGCTAATAAACAACACCTGAATATGCAAGGCACCATTGCCAGGTCGATATCACAATGGCCCAGTATATCCAATGTCCTATTTGGTCCAGTTGCCACATTACTCCAGAATGTTGAAAGCCATTGCCAGACCAGCACCAGCAATAGCTGCAGGCATTTAAAGACTGTTGCCAACCCCTTAACCACAGTAGCCTACAGCAGGAAAAGAACCAGTGTGCTCTTTCCCCCACTTTCCTGGAGTGTACACCTCACTCCAGCCAGTGTGGTGGTGCATTTGGCTCCTCTTTTACAATGATGTTAGCTGTAGTAGCCATCACAACTTCCTGAGCATGAACCGCTATGCTTACAGTAGTAAGTCATGTAAACTGCGCATCCTGTTGTGCAGAAGCTCAACTATGCACATACAACACTGTAGAGCAATCGGCGTGGTTTTACAGGTTCTGTGCTTCCTTGGGTACTTCTTGCCACTCACCTCAGTAAAGTGTGGGAGTAATCCAGAAAATAACCCCTCTTCCGTTTCTGACGCTCCGATCCTTTGATTGAGAGGAGTAGGGTGATCATTGAGCTTGGCTAGTCAGCGATAGCTATGGCATTCCAGGCTTGTAGACTCAGTATGCGCCGCTCCCTCATACCTTTTAGGTCCAGATAGAAAACTGTGTAAGCTGCCCATGTTCGATCGGGGGGTGCACTGGTGAAACCGAATGCCAGTTCAGCATTACCCTCTACCTAATGGGGTTTGGCAGGTGATGGATGTGGTTGAGTCCTCTGTAGACTGTTTACCCATCGCTTTTCATACTCCCTCTCTGAGCTGAAGTTGCAATCCTGGGACAGCAGTTTCTGTGTTGTTGGGGGCATGGTCTGTATGTGAACATTTTACTTTACCAGCGAGAGACGGATTTCATCCTTTGAAAAGCTTTCCAGGTAAAGTTTTATAGGTGAGTATTGAACTTTGATAGGCTGAAATGTGATCAAACTGTGGTTTAAGGTGCAATAAATTACATATATTTTGGTGGAAGGAATGTCTAAAAACACAGAAGTTGGGGCACAAAAAGCTCACGATTGCCACACACCTGTTGCATCACATCCCAGACACCTCCTGGTTGCCTCTTCTCCCCTACTCACATTTGGAAAGTTGATGTTGTCATCTTGGTGGCTGACTAACAAATTGAGCTTACACTTGAAAGTGAACGACAGGTCATCATTTGAAAATACCCTACACCACCCAACAACAGTTCCTTATTTAGCAGTTTTATAGAGAAACACTCCCATTCAGGGTGGCATTCAGATCAAGGTGAGCTTGGATAGATCTGTTTTCAGGCAGCATTTTACACATGTAGTTGAGTTCTGCTTCTTGGCTTGTCTTCAAGACGTTACACAGCTCAACGCCCCAAGGATGTTCCACTGTTTTTCAGCTGCTTCAAGACAAGTTGCGAAACATGGGTTCTTCGTGATTTGCTATTTTGGTTGTGCAGATGTCTTGGCCATTTCTCCAGTATGATTTGTGTTTGTTGCAGAAAGCTTTGAAATTAATTGTTGCGTATTCTAGGAGCCAGTAAAGCATTTTCAGAGCTGGTTTTATGTGGTGCTTTTTTTGCAGATTCGTGGACGTCTGGCCACCTGTTTTTCGAGACCTTGCTGCCCACTAGTAAGTTGGAGGCACACACTGTTCTACAAGACGAGGACAAATTGCCTAATATATATCTTCTATAGCAACTGCTGCTTCTGTTATATTGAATTGTGGCTGACTGTTGATTTCAGCTTCATTGATATGTGGTTAAGCACCCCTGAAATGAAACCTTCTCCACCTCCCAACGTCGGTAGTACTTTTTTATTGACTTCCTCTTACTCTCTCCTACAAGCTTGCTCCACACTATGGAAGCACGATCGTAAAAGGCTGTGCCTCCCAGTTTCCTCTATCTGAACCTATGTATATTTAGTTAAAAGGACATGAAGACTGGAGTGTACTTTTAGGAGTATACCACAAAATTTATATTTTTTCCTAAATACATAGGCAAAGTTCACACAGTCTTGCCAAATGTTCTTAATGACGTGGGTCTCATCAGAAGATATTTTTGCCATACCGAAATGGTAGAGTATTCCTAATCTAATTGTAAACCTCCCAGTGCTGCTACCACCATCATCTAGGCTGAGTTTGGGTTACAGTTTGTGAAATATCCTCATTTGGAACAGAGTGGCTTAGCAGTGCTAAAGTGCATGCGCTTTCTTCATAAAACATAGTAATATTGGTTTCTCCCCAAAATGACACATTTAATTTACTTATAAGCCTGTAGTAAAGTCCACTACATGTGCTCAGGGCCTGTAAATTGAATGCTACTAGTGGGCCTGCAGCACTTATTGTGCCACCTACTTAAGTAGCCCTCAAACCATGGCTCAGGCCTGCTGTTGCAGAGCCTGTGTGGGCAGTTTACACTGCCATGTCGACCTGGCAAAAGAAACTCCTTTGCCGGCCCAAACCATCCCTTTTTAGGTCTCGCCTGAGCCAGCGCATGCGCTGCTCTGCGAGACATTTAGTAGTGGGCTTTTAAAAGTGCTACCACACACTTTTGCTGGCCTAGCGCTTGCGGTTACGCGCGCGCGCAGCCGCCAGCTTTCAGCGCCCGATCAGGCGCCATCTGGCTTTCCTCTCGCTTGCTCTCTGAACGCTCCTCCGCCCCTCCCCCGCCGCGTCTCGCGTTAATTGGAAACATATGCTGCTTTCACTTTCGCTCGCGTGCGCACCACTTTCGAAGCCGGGCTTGTCTTGTTTTTTCTTTTAGCGCGTGCGCACAACTCCCGCTTGTTTCATCATGCCCTGGAGACTGCCCTTCTTGCCTGCATTGGTTCACTGTTGGTCTTAATAAGTAACTGTTGTGCTCTACTTTTTCTTTTGCCTTTGCTTCTTTTGTTAATTTCCTGCTCATGTTCCCTGCTCCTGCTTGTAGCTCCAAGCGCCGCCCGCGTCCCGCTTTTCCAGCAATGCGTGAACAAACCATACTTGTGTGTGCCAAACACTACCCAGAAAAATCGGCAAACATTGAAATAAGCGAGTTTATCTCAGTGCTCGCATGACGCGGTTCAAACATAGAGCAGAGCTTTCTTGTTGGGTTGTTTATTTTGGAAACCTAAATCAATTAAAGTGAAGTTTGGGGGAATTTTCCGCTGTGGATCAGTTAAAGGGGGTGTGGTATTTAAATCTGATTTTAATCACACTGTGCTGCTGGCGCTCCAGAACAAGCAGTGTGTGTGCGTCGCAGCCACACTCCCTAATGAATTACAATGCAGCGCGTCCGTGCTGTCAGTTTACTGTGTTGTCTGTCCGTGTCCGTGCGTCCGCGCACTCCCTACCTCCGCAACCAATGCTAAGGTTTTATTGCAGCCTCTTTCGGACTGCGAGACTCACAGATATAATGTTTTGGTTTCACATGTTGCGCTTGTCAATTAGACAAAGAAAACAAGCTTTTCTACGACTTGCCTCCTACGGTTGATCAACCACCAGAAAAAAAGCGTCACACGTTCCAGCTCCTAATGCGGCGGAAACACTGTGCCTTATTAGAGCTGCTTGTTAGTTAGGTTGCCTTGTTGCTAGTTGGGACTCTGCGCATGTCCTAGTGCATTTTTTTATTCATAAAACCAAATTGCTTTCGGTAGTAAAACTTCTCACCATTGTTTTTTTAAAATTTTCTTTTAGCGCGCGCGCACACACAACTCCCGGGCTTGTTGCCCTTAGACCTTTGTTCACGCGCTCCTGCCACAGCATGTAGCTACTGCCCCTGCCCGCCTTCGGTAAACTTTAGCGGCCGAGGGCTCCTGGAGAATGCACGCGCCCCTGCCCGCCTTCAGTAAACTTTCCCATGCTCCACCTCCTCAGGTACGACCCTGCAGCGACGACTGCTTCCCCCTCCCTTTTCCTGCACTTCCAGGCAGCACTAAAAACACACCGCCCCTGTGCGCATTTTTAGCCTCCTCCCCCACCCACAGAGTGCTTTCCAGTCCTCTATGGCTATGGACTGTGTTTCGAGCCACAAACTAGGATTCTGACCTCTGCGTTCTGGAAACCCAGCCCTCAGATCCTGCTGCCCCCCTTCCCTCCCCACCCCCGGCCAAGGACTCCGAAAACTGCAAGTGTGCTCCCCCCACAGCTCCAGGCATCCAAGGAGGGGCCCTGGCGTCGCGCCTCCTCCCTTAAACAGTTGACGAAAGCCGGTTTATTATTGGTCTCCCAGGCGCCGTGAATACATCTCTCGCGGTCCAAGGTTGGTGCGAACTATCATTTTAAACTTATTTTTCTTTGACGTTGTTGCAAAGAAGCCAGAACTTAAAGTTCCATCATGAGTGCCCATAAAACGACCAGGCACCCCCCTCTCTCCTGGGAATTAATCAGCAATGTTGCGCTTAAGCTGTAAACTTAGTAAGCTAAAGTGCGGGTGCAGCGATTTGCTTAAAAAGTAACCAAATAGATATTTTTTTCTATTTCTTTACTTTTTAAGCAATTGCGGCACCTGCGCTTTAGCTTCCGATGTATACAGCTAAAGTGCGAGTGGCACAAATGTCTCGCATTTGCCAAAGTTTGAAGTATTGGCATTGTAAATGACAATGGCTTTTATTTGGTTTTCAAAACACATAAATAAAAGGCATTATCATTTACAATGCCAATACCTCAAACTCTTTCAAATGCGAGACTATTGCATTGCAAATGCTTGTGTTAATTATAAGCTGTGGTCTGCCTAGTCGCAGACAGATGAGGCCCATACAGAACCCCACCCCCCCATTTACCACCCATACAACCTCACACCCCCCCCCCCCTCGTACCAACCAGATGTGAGGCACTGCCCCATGTATCACAGCCAGCCCCCACCCCGTTCTCCTTATCTGTAACATTCTTTCCTTTGGACGACCTCCCCCCCCATTAAACCTTGTAACCAGATACGTCGCTGCCTCTTCTCTATATGCCCAAACCAGTGCCCCCTGCCCCCCCTCCGGCGCACCTCTGTCTCTGTCCCAACCCCAATCAGTGTGCATGCGTCTGCCTTCCTGAGCCCCCTCCCCTTTACCTGACCCGCATTGATAACGCCCTCCCCACCATACTCCAAAACCACCCGATCGTGCTTACTCCGCACAACCCCCTCCCCCAACATCCTGTCGGGTTCCCATCCAAACCATCATATCTGCCAAGTAGATCAAAGGACCCCAACCGACCTCAGAAGGATGAAAGGCTTAGGCATAAAGACCAGCCTCGAACCGCCATCAAATGACACACGCTGCTCCCCCAACCCTCTCACCATAAGGGTTGGAGCCAAAACGGCAATCACTTCTTGGGCAGAGGACCGACACCCTCCCCCCGCCATAGACAGACCTCCACAACGTCAAACATTCTTCCTGTACTTTAGAAGGTGACAATGTTTGTACACCTGGGTTCCGCTCCCCCCTCTTGGAGGCGAGCTGCCACACATTGGGGTGGGGTAACTGTCTGATTCATTAAGTGCCTCTGTGGCTCAAACTTTCCCACAAGTGAGTTCTGACAGCCCGTCCGTCCCTTTGCAGTTATGGCATTCTCGCGAGCAGGTCCGTGACTGCTGGGAAGTCATGCAACTTTCTCTGAAAAGCTGCAGTTTTAGCTGGACAAATACTATAAATAGACACCAATTCTTACAAATGTCTTTTTATTTTTATTTATGACGAACACTGTGAATCGGAGGCAAGTAGGGTATCTGATATTCCTTTGTTAACGTGCGTAATGGACGACGTGCTCTACTGTTTTCATGTGTTTTTTTGTAACTTTTTGCAAGGTTCCTTTGTTGATGCTCGTGGGATTAGAGGACGATTAGACCCCTGTGATTTTGGTCAATTGTGCATCCCCCTCACAACCCCTTCACTCCCGCACTGCTGGGATGTTCTGTCCCGTTGTCTCCTAGCGGCGCTGTTGAGGCCGCCAGGTTTTTGTGAGCATGCCAGCTGGGCATGATGGGGGGAACAAGAGTGCTCACACCATTCGTTTGTGTACTGATTAATGTTAAATTTGGCCTCCGTGTTCACTGTACGTCTCAAGTTGTGCAGCGAGTGCATACACACTGTTGGCAGGTTTTCAATGTGGTGCCAGACTTTAATAAAAGGTGCAATGTGGTTCATGTAGGGGGTAGTCTTGGGTGAGCCTTTTGAGCACACCGGCCGGGCATCATGGGGGGAGCAAGGGTGCTGGATTTATTCATTTGTGTGCGGCATAATGTTAAATTTGACCGCCGTGTTCACTACGCATCACGAATTATGCAGCACGTTGCGTGCGGGCTGTTGGCGAGTTGTTTCGAGTGTTTCCATGTGGTGCTTGATTTAATAAAGGGCGCAATGTGGTTGGTTTATGGTGGGGTCTCAACGGCTAGGTGGGCATTGTTCATGGAGCTGCAGGTAAGGGAGCTTAGGGGCTGGCTCGGGTCCTTTGTCCTGAGTGTGCACCCTGGTTTTCTCTTGTTATTGCTCTGTTCTTGTTCCTGATTTATAAGCACACCAGCATGAAAACTGCTATATGTTTGGAACGCTGAAACTTGTTTGCTTTTCTTGCCCATGGTTTCCTCGCTCTTCTTTCTAAAATTCACTGTAAACCATTTCTTGGCATCTAACGTTGCTGCAATCTCCGCGTCCTCCTCTATTCCGCCCAGACTTTTTGTGTTACCTCCTCTCTTTTCTCTCTTCCTTCTTACTGCCCTCATTTGTCTTCCTCTCTGCCCTGCATTTAAACTCCATTGAAGGCGTACTGTCCTGTGAAAGGTTTATTTTTTAAATCACCCTTTTAATTCAAGCATTTTGTATCTTATTTGCACCAAGGTTAAGCTTGCAGCCCACAACCAGTGATCTCTATGTGCAATTTACATAACCCAATTCAAGTAATCCATTGCTGTGAACACTGGCGTTTGTAAATGTAACTCACCACTTTGCATACTCCGCAAGTAAGAACGAATACTGGGGCCCTGATAGCGCTGGATCTGTCAGTCGCCTTCAACACTTTTACCTCTCCATATAAGCGCTGTCATCATAAACCCCACTGAGAAGATATAACTTACTGAGCACTAAAGATTTCAGCACTTTTATGAATATGCAAATGACGTTACAACATATGAATACTTTTGGGAGTGCAGTTCAGGATTGAATGAGTACTTAGATCAGAAGGAGAGGCTCGAGTAATCCCCAACTTTAAAGAACATAGGCTGAAGTCGAGTAACTAATTTGCATGTGAAAATATCTGCCTGGCTCACTGAGGATGAAGAATAGGGAAGGCTCCTGGGTGAGGGGTCTGTTCATTTTGTGGCAGGTGAAGGGCTAGGGATCAAGCCTGTCTGCTGGACTATGTCTTTTTCAATAGACGTGATTTATGTAGCCGCCATAACCCAATGACAATCTTTACTTATTAGCACAAGTATAGACATGGTCTGCTATATTTTTCAGTGCCTATCTGGCCCTGTTGGGAAACTGACCTCGTCTCCTTGTATCTATGCCAGTGATGCAGTCAGTGGTCAAGCTGTGTCCTTGAAGGCAAGGATGCTTTGTCCTCCTGCCTTTTGGCCATTGATTTATTAATGAATTGTAACTTCTACAAAATGAACCTGATATGATGCTGGCTAGTGTCCTTCTCATTTACTGGCCCTGACCTAAATCTCAAGTACAACCCCTTCACCTATTTTTTAAGTGTGAAATCTAAAAGTGGTCATGAATATAAAGCTGTTTTGATACCACACATTTCTTTTGTGGTGAACGCCGGCTTTAACCACCTATGCATCAACAAAGCACTCGTGTGTTTTTTTTAGTAATTTCCGTAGAGAACAAGCTGTCATGTGTCTGGCGCGGTCAGGATTAGAGTGCGTTGTCTCCGGATCTGTGATATATCTACCCAGACACTGCAGTAGCTCCAGAACCAGGCTGTTTACACAGTGTCACATCAAACTTTAGTCGCATGAGCTGTCAACTATTCATGAACTCCCTAGCAAATGGTATAATAATTAGTACTTTTTCTGTCCCGTTTTTAATGAACAAACTTCGGTTCGACAGAAAGTTATTTGCAAATCGGTTCAAATACATATTTGTAAAGTAATAGAAACAAGCATTGGCATAGCCAATAGGTCTCACCTTGGGGACCTTATAAGTGTTTAGCCAAGCAACAGTTGATGTTGTTGCACCAAGGATATTGTGCTGCTTAACTAAATACTTATAAGGTCCCAAAAGCGAGACCTATTGGCTATGCCAATGCTTGTTATATATATGTCACCCCTAAGGTAGGTTTACATATCCTGGTAGTGGAAAACCTCTCAAATTCATTTTTCACTACAGCAAGCCCTATCTCTCCCATAGGATAACATTTATTACATTTTATAAGAGTAATTTCTAACTGGGAAGATATAACTGATTCAAGTTTGGTGTCTCTGGAATCACAATTTAAAAGCAAACTCATGGTGAAGTCGGATTTTAAATTGCAGTTGTGAAAATGCCACTTTTAGAACGTTCTGCATTGTGTCCAACAATTGTTGTTTTGGCATTTGTCACCCCGAGTGGGACGTGTATGCCCAGACGTGGGCCCCGTGCTCTCCATGCCACTGGAGTCACGCTATCCTGGCTGATGAGGGGTAAAACCCCGAAACCGGTCCTAGGATGCTTGTTTCCAGTCCAGGGAGGACCTGGCCTGGCAGTTCGGTCTGGACTGATCCCATTGGGCGCAGGGTCAAGACTGATTTGCATATGGCTGGGTTCAAACTGGAATGGCATGGGGAGCAAAAAAACGATGGATTTAGGCCCAGATCTCTGTACTGGGGTGAATGTATGGCATTGTTCTGCATTCTGTCCATCAGTTGTTGTTGCACCTTTAGAAAGTTGGAATTTTCTTACTTTAGCCACCATTCAGTACACTTCTGAACCTGTGAAGACTGCCAGGAAGAAGGACTGCTGTGCTGCTGAAAATACCTCCACTCTGCTGGACTGCTGTTTTGCTGTACTCCTGCCTTGCTGTGGTGACCAGCTGCCCTCTTGCCTGGGTGAGGGGACTGGACCTGCATCACTTGACCCCAGAGTGACTCCAAGGGCTAGCTGGCTGGCCTCCTGTTCTGAAGTTTCAGGGACATAAAAGGCTTCCAACCGACTTGCTTCTGCACCTAAGACTCTGCCATCTGTGAGTCTACCCTGCCAAGTGGTGCCACCCCAGTCCTGGACCTTTGGAAATGGGCCTAAGGTGTTTCCCCAGTGGAGCCAACGTATCCTCTGCTTAGCGATGCATTCCTGGGCAGAACCGACGCATCTCCTTGGCTGAGTGGTGCATCTTGAACAAAGCTGATGCATTGCCCTTGTTGCGTGGATTGGACTGTCTCAAAAGACTCACATCGCCGCTGCTTCCCGCATCATGGGACCGACGCTGTGTGCTTTTCCCGGTGCAAGCTCCTCCCATCCCTCGTCAACAGCAGCCTTGACGACGACACTGAACCTCTGCATCGCAGTGTCACCGCTCATCTGAACCGATGCATTGTCTCCACTGTGCCCTGCATCCTTGACACTGGCCTTCGCATTGCAAGCCCTGTCGACA
The DNA here is from genome assembly GCA_963921515.1 of Calotriton arnoldi. Classification (NCBI taxonomy): domain Eukaryota; kingdom Metazoa; phylum Chordata; class Amphibia; order Caudata; family Salamandridae; genus Calotriton; species Calotriton arnoldi. Next base: position 2,300,200 of record CAWUFW010001719.1, on the reverse strand, counting down.
GGATTCTATGTGCATCAGGACCTTGCACTGCAGCCTCATTGCATCTCGGAACTGACGCATTGCCTTTGCTGCGTGACACATCTGTAACACGGATCCATGCATTGTTTTGCAACCAGGATTAAGGTACTTTGTTCAGCTGACTTAACTGGATCCCTGTAGCCGGCCCGTGCTCCATTGCAGTCGACCTGAACGTTTGACTTTGTCCCGGTCTGGCGTTACCAGATATCCCAAATAGCTCTTTTTAGGTCTCGCCTACGCAGCGCGCATGTGCTGCATAGGAGGACCTGTAGCCGTCGTTCAGCTCTTTTTCAAAGCACATACTCGTGCTTGTGGCGGCATACACCTTGCGGGAGTGCGCAGCGGCGCGCCACAAGCACGAGTATGTGCTTTGAAAAAGAGCTGACTGCGCGCGCACGCATACACGCACGCACCACTCCCGGGCTTGTTATTCGTCTTACAGAAAAGACCAGCTTCAGTGACTTCTGGCAGCAGCGGGCTCGCGCTTGACCGCAAGCTGTCTGTTTTCACTGTCTGTGTTGAGAAACATTGAGAAGAAATTAAATCCAGGCTCCAGGAAAACACGAGTACGGTAATATGGATTTTCTCTCTTTTTATTCAGGATCCAGCAAAGGAACAGACATCATGTAGCTCAGGTACACAGTTGAATGCCCTAACGGCATAACGAACACACTTTTATACAATCAATGCAATTCAAAGGAATACTCGCCGCGAGACCCCAAACAACCATAACATTTTGAAGGAAAACAGGAACACGCCGATAAATAATGCGCGTGTCTTTCTCTTGCCAGTTAAGGGAAAACAAATATGACGCACACACGCGCGAGTACGCGGTAAACAACGTCGCGCTCTCGCGTGTATTTAACACTTGGTGTGCTCTGATTTTCTCCCACTGTTTCCAGACACCCTTCGGTGTTCTCCAATATATCGCCCTTACCTGTCTCTGATGTTGGGATAGAGTCTAGCTCTCTGTTGTGTGCCTGCTTGCGCCCTCCCCATCGATTCTATGTTGAGACACTCTGCATGTGTCCGTCTATACTACCTTTAATGACCTACGCACCATCAAAAACATTCTCACTTGAGCATTGATGTCTTCATGTTAGGGGTTGGATGTTTAGAAAGGATTACAAAGGCAATATTTGGGCACTTCCCTGAGCCGTGCTTTCTTCTCTTAATTATCATTACTAAGTGTGAGAGCTCACTGGTGACAGACAACCAGTTATAACATTGGCATGAATGTTTTTGTTCTGTAACTACCCCCAATTCTGCAAGAAAGACTTTGCACGAGGCAAATGTAGATACCGTTTTTTTAATTTTGTGCCTTCATACAGAGATGCCTCAGTAAAAAGGAGTTGTAGACCTTCCCACTTCTGTCCTAGTAGGCAGTGGTGAAGAATCTCCTCCCAGCAGTACTCTCCGACAGCTGGCCATAGAAGTTTGAGAATAGTCCCAGCATCCAAATGTCTCTCCTTTGCCAATCCATCTTGCAGATAGCGGCAACCTGTCCACAGGGGTGTTTGCTACAGTTCCGTACCACCACTTTGCTGTCGCAGACAGCACTTGAGAATACTGAAATGTTAGGCTGCAGCTCTTACAATGTGCATTTTTTGAAACCATAATTGTGTTTGTATGCACACTGCCAGCCCTCCAGGCTCTAGAGTCTAGCAAATTACACGAGGAGAGGGCTGGGCTGAACCACAATCCTTCTGCAGACTGCTTATGTACACTGCAGAAGAGGATTACACATGTGAGAGGGAGTCGTTCCATCAATCCATAGCTGCCGTGTTGCATGTGCCAAAGCAATACAGCTTGCCAGCAAAAGGTGTCTGCCATGGGGCGCTCTTAAAACAACCTGCCAAAGTAGAAGGTTTGGGGTCCCAAGCCTATCCCGCTTAGGGGCCGCATCTCCCTGCTCCCACCCCGGTTGCTCCATTTCCTCTTTCCAGTCCAGGGTTCCAGGCCTTCCAACTGCTATTTAAAGTAGAGAGCAGACAGCAGATAAATTAATGCAAGTAGAAATAATGTTTTTGAAGTTGAAAGAGGGAATAGGATGAATATGTGTGTGCGTTGCATGCTTGTGAATGTGCTTGCTCTGGCATATTTGTGGTGTTTTATGGGGGACATGCATGGCATGGTGGTGCAAGCTCATGGTAAAATGCTGGAGCTGGCACATGAAGACAAACAAGCATTGGCATTGCCAATAGGTCTCGCCTTTGGGACCTTATAAGTATTTAGTTATGCAGCACAATATCCTTGGTGCAACAACATCAACTGTTGCATGGCTAAACACTTATAAGGTCTCAAAGGCGAGACCTATTGGCTATGCCAATGCTTGTTGCCACTTGGTGCTATTTGTTTTACTATAAACTTTAAAATTCCATATCTCAAGTTCTACTTATTAGATTTTTGTCGTTTTGGTCTTCATTTTTTTTAATTTAAGCTCTATTTTTCTAACCTGGTGTGGAATCTTTTTGTGTGGAGTTTTCACTGATTTAGTGTTTGAAGTGTTGCACGAATACTTTAATCATTGCCTCTAAAGTTAAGCCTGACTGCTCTGTGCCAACCTACCAGAGGGTGAGCCTCTGCCTTACCCTGACTAGGATTGTGGTTACTGCTTGACCCCAGTCAACCGGGAACCCAATTTGTAACCCACAGTAAATTGAGTGAACAAAAGTTTTCGATGGGAAAACATTAGGCGGTTGTCTAAGGATTCACAGCATGAGATTATTGGAAGTGACCCTTCTCTCTCCCTAGCTGTGACACAGAACCTCTCAAATGCCCATGAAGAACTCTGAGACTGTAGGTCACCTTGGTTCATTTAAGTGCACATACCCTTGTGCCGCCCTCGGGCTGTAGATCCCTTGATGAGTTTAATACTCTGAAGCTGGTCAGCTGTGTAGATGGAGCCTCTATTGGGCTTCTAGTGGGGTCCTTTAGGTGTTATTTGCTGGAGCCAGTCCCCTCCTGTGCTGCAGTTGTTCACTAACAAGACGGCAGGATGACTCTGAGTGGTGTGGTTGGGCGCTCTGGGTGAAGTTGCATGCTATGCTGGATTGCTGGGATGATGAGTTTCTTTTGCTTTATGCAGCTCTAAGGTTACATTGAAGGAAACATGGAAAAGAGCCTCAAGGACAGAGAAATGATCGGCATGGTATAGCAGTGGTAATTTGGAAAGAGCCCTGGGGCCTGAGTGACTTTCCCCAAAACGGTGCTACCCAGTTGGACAGTACGTTAATGCTTAGTGGCTGTCTGGCCTTCAGATTCTAGTCAGTTAGTGGGTAAGGTGAGAACAGAAAAAGGGAAGAAGGTGGAAGTTGGGTTGAGGTGAGAGGTGAATGTGGAATGGATGCTTCTAAATATCTGGGTATTATGGTACATGTCTGTGGCATCTCTGTCCCCACCCCCTCTCTGTGTCTACAGCCTGATGTTTCCTGCAGCCTTTTCCGAATGGATAAATACCTGTAGGCCAACAGTAAAAGAGGAAAGGAGGTCGGAGGGAACTATATTCATCTCCATTGGCCCTAACTCTTCCTTGAGGAGGGTGCCATCGGAGTTTAAGACCTGCCATATGCAATCTCCGAATATTTAACAACACTCTGCCAAGAACGTGCCACTTGTGGGTACGTGTAATAAATAGAAACATAACGTATGTTTCTTTACGTTTATGGCAACTAGCATTGAAATTGTAGTCAGTTGTGTTTGTTTTTGTGCACTTCCTTTGCAGAAATTTGAGTTGCTGTTTCATGAGCTGTTTATTGCTGGTTACTTGTTTATTTCTGAAACAAAAATTGGTATATAACACTGCTCCAAGTATATAGCTCTCCTAACACCACCCATGCTTTCCTTCTGCTTACTTTTTCGTACCCCTTACTTACCTTATTAACCCATAAACAAATAGCATTGAAGTATCTCGTCCTATTTTGCATTATAGTATCCCATCCTATTTACTTTTTCCAGATTCTTCTTTTTCTTTTAGTGCTGTTTCTTGTGGGGTTCCGTACTTCTATTCACTATCCAGTCGTATTCAAAGTTGTGTGTCAACCGTATGCCCTGCAATCCTCCTTTACAGACAAGCACCTGAAATACAAATCTTATAATTGTGAATGTTAGTGGCAGTATTCCTGCATTGCACGAGGGAGGCCGACCACCAGGCAACAAGCTTTTTTTGGCTCAGCGATATGTGCCTGTTTTACATCTCTGATGCAGTGCTTAATGTGTAAAAAAAAAAAAAAGTGCCAGGGCCCTCATCAGGAGGCCCCTTCTGATTGCGCCGCCCATTGCTGCTGTCTGTGCTGCCAGTTATAGCAACAATACAGTTAATAACATCACACTCTTACAAGTGTGACTATTCTTACTATTCCGGGCCCCCAAAGCTATAAGAATGGCTTTTGGCGATAGGTATTAGTCCATTTTAATGTATATTGAATGAATAAACCACTGTTGTGCTCGTCTCTAAATTGGACATACAGCGTCACCATGTGGCAGACTGTCATAAGTGCTGGTATTGACAATTAAGTGCCGGTGCCGACCACCGGACATCACCTGCTCAAAATAAGCACTGCGGCTGGATGACTGTGATTAGGACGTGTAGTTTCATATTTGACGAGTTCTGTTACCCATGCCTCCAAATTATTCAGTGTCTCACTCGAGCTTCTTTCACCCGTTTGCACCATACCACTCCTCATGGAGGCTGAACAGTGTCCACTCTTAAGCTTTTGTGTGTGTTATCGGCTCCAACAGATAAACACCTAATGGATAGACCAGTGATCGTTACCTCATAATGAGCTGGTGTATAAGGTATTCATAGCTTTATAAAGCAGTTCTTGGTCAGCTAGCACGAACATTTTATAAATTTTGGAAAAAAAACATGAACCAGAGTCCATTCACTCCTTCCCTCCACCACTACCCGGTGAAGCTGCGTTGCTTCTAAGCCTACTTGAGGTGGGAGAGGAGGGCCGCCATTGACCTGCCTTTCTTTCGCTTCGCAGCAAAGCTTGTGCTGCAGAACTTGTCTTGGCTTGGTAGATGCAGGAAAGTTTTCTGTACTTAGTTCTTTGCTGGAGAACGGTAGATGACTTTGCTGGATTTCAATCATTTTCTTAGTAGAAATATCACACCAAAGGAATTGATCTGCGAGCAAGAGAACTACCCCATTACCTGGAATGAACACAACATTAGTTTCCACTCAGTCTTGTTTATTGTGTCTCCTCAGCAGCGTCCTGTAACACATGCTAACTTACCAGGCCATGGAGAATGGTGATTTAGATTCCTTTCTTTCAGAACACTCTGCTATTCAGCCACTGAACCCGTTGATGACTATTAACCAAGTCCACCTATTTCTGTCTGCCACTTTTGACAATGGTTCCCCTCAAAGCCTGAAGACCATGACCGCACTGCTGGAAGCCGATTGTTTCAACTCTGATGTAAAATCACGGAAATCCAAAACTAGACCTCTCAAAAGACATTGGCTGAAAGAGGTAAATCAGAATGTGAAAAGGTCTCCAGCAACAGTAGAGAACCGATAAAGCAGCCATTAAGGATGCAAACAATTTCACTACTCACAAGACATCTTGGATGCAACATGTCCCTCCTAAGAACTTTTCAAAATCCTTTATGAATTTTGTAACTCAGTCTACTGCGCAATCTGCACCAATCAGTGTCAGGAACTTTGCTACTCTCTGTGTACTATATCATTGATAAAACTACCACATATGAGACGCACTTTCTTATTGAAAGTAGTCTTGCCAAGTGTGCTGAATCTGCTCCTATGAGCAGATAACCCTACTTGGTTAACTTGCTTTCCATAAATGAAAACGGTGAACTAACCAATTCTGCCTACATGGCCGAAGGATAAAGCAACTTTCTGGAGGCAAAATATTGAATTGGGAACAGGTTGAATAAGTACCTGAAGGCAGCAGCATTGTTGAATGCCAATCCGTAAGCATGCAGGCTGGCACGTAATGCTCCTCCTGCCTGTAGGTACTCTTTCGGCCTGTTCAGTCTTCAATCCTCCATGAAGCTGCTTCACATGGCGTATAACACAGCTTTAAGGGCCATAATGTTTTTCTGCGATGCATGAGATTTCAGAATGCTGGATGATGTCTCTATTAAATATGCATTGGCAATGTAATTTGGTCTCACCTTCACATACCGATGAGACTGACTGGCATTGCTATTGCTTGTTTGTAGTAGTCTGTCAAGATTAATGATTTATCTGGCATATTTCTGCTGCATCCTTTCCAGTGACCGCCTGGTGGCTCTGAAAAGCAGCAAACTGATTTGTAAACTTGGCTGTGTTTGCAATGCTCTGTTTGAGTAGGAAGAATTAAGTATCTCAAAACACGGAAAGGGTGGAAAGCAGCAAATGGGACTAATCAAGGCAACTGAGATTGCCACGTAAGGCATCCAGTCTCGAGCAATGATTGGCTCTGTGGAGCATGGTGTACAGAACTGCCTCCCGACAGACAGCTGGATGACTGTAGTGAGACTGCAAAAAGAGAAGAGGTGTCAAAAGGGTGACCATTCGTTACAGATTGGTTTAGCCAGCAATTACATTCACATGTCAAATAACAAAAGTGGCTTTGTTGTCACCTCTGTGAAACGTATGTTCTTTTTACTGATTGTTACGCTTATGTGCATGCTTGACTTAGGAACTCCACTTCACCGGTTTAATAAATTTTTCTTTGCACATTTACCAATTTTTTCCCAATATTTCCATTGATAGAAATTGTAATTTTCTAACCTAAAACAATATGATATATTCAGTTACATCCCAGATGTCTCTTAGTTGGTTTTGTTGAATGCATTTTGCATCTCCTGCAGTGTATTGACCTATTATTCCTTCCAAAGTGGATAAAGGAACACAAATAGTGATTTAACTTGGTTTTAAATGTTTTGTGTCATTCCGTAGGGAACATAAATGTTAGTATCACAAACTCGTATATGTCTATGGAATAAAGCATAGCCTTTTCTTTGGAATTATGATACGTTATGGCAGGAGCAGTGAGGCAAATGATTCCACAAAGTTGATTCAGGAAATATATGCCATTTAAGGTTTTGTATTTAGAAAGGCAACCCTGAATGTCTACTCTACATGGATGATGCACTATAAATAGGCATAGAAAGTTTCTAATTGTTTGCAGATGGCTCCTCTTTGATCACAGTAACATAAAGTAGTATCTGTGTTCTTGCTTGTTATGATTATTTTGTGGGTCTCATTAACTTTAGATTAATTGCAAAATGTGGGCTCTAACATCCACATGTAGCATTAAAGTCAAATTTGAAGTAGTCAGGACCATTGAATGTTCGACTGTTTAGCTGCACCCTGTTCATGTGCTCTACATAATCAAAATGCAAATCTTGATGTAATGCAGAACAATGGCTGTGGGGGTGAAAAACCTTGACACGGTTCCAGTGTACTGGCCAGCTCCTGCTTTCATTACTTTCTGGTATATAGTAAGTTTCTTGACCAGCAGGTTCACATCCTGAGTTTTCTGAGAAGTTCTCTGTGTGATTTTGGCTAAGTGGGTTGCTCACCAGTAGAGTATTCTAGTCTGATGTGTATGAGGACCTCCAGAGTGGTACCTTTTTAGGTCTGACATTAGCAAAGACCTTTTGATTTTTTTCTAAAATTATAAATGTTATAAACTTGAAAGAGACTTCAGCTATCCCCATTCCTCATGGTCTGTTGTGTCATGCACTTATTTCTTCTGCTCACTACAGCATAGGGCAGTGGATCAACCCAATTTAGACATTGGCGCTCTTCTTTGTGGTCTTTCACAAGGAGCACATCCACACACAAAGTTGGCCCCTTCAGTGCTAGGATTATATATATATATATATCTTTATATTTGTATTGGCCAGGGCCTAGCAGCTCACTCAGCAATAATGTTTTACAGAAACTATAACGAACCATCAATTGCAAAGTCAAAAGGCTGGAAGCTGACTCTAGTCTAGCCCTTTTTGCCTTTGCCAATGATTGTGGTTTTTTTAACGGTTCTGTCCTACTACATGTGTTTGCGCTGTTCACCCCTCTCGCCCTCCCTTTACAGGCCGTTGTAGGCATGTTGTTGTGTGCCTAGCTCTGAACATCAATGCTTTTCAGTGGAACAGGGAGAGAAGTTCCTGTAATCATCAATATATCACTTTATTTTGTCTTATCCAAGGTACAGTGACCTAATTGAGGTACATGCTTTGAGGACTAATTTTCATAATTCTTACCAAGAAACTGGAATACAATCTTTTATGGGGGTGTTAGGGTACTTTTGTTCATTCAGATGCTAATGTACAAATTAGCCATTTTAAAGAGTTTGTTCCTACCATAATCCTGTGCCTGCAAGAAGCAGAGATTTAAGGAATTTGATCATATACATAGGTCGATATCAGAACACAGTTTGATTTTGATTACAATTCTGATCAATCTTTGCATCAATTAGGCTGCGAAAAATAGTGTTCATAGTATGTGAAATGTGAATATTTATACACATCACTGTTTATATTTTGTTTTGTGGATAAGGTTGAAATTCTCCTAATAAGTATACAGTTCAGATTTAGAAGCTGCCTACAATCTATATGAATGTCCTCTCTCTGCATTTACGACTGTGGGCAGCAATGACTGTTTCTAGAGGCTATTCCTAATAAAATGAACCTGCCCAAGAGGAAGTAGAAACAGCCGTCAACACCTTTATAATCCTGCCTACCCGTCTTCAGTTGAACTGTGAACCTGTGGCGGGTATCGATTGTTTTTGACAGCTTGCTAATATATCTTGTGTGTTTTCTTCTATAGTGAAGAATGCCATTGAAGAGGAGGAAGCTGGACTCAGAGGCCACTGGCTCTAAGGAGAAGGCCAAGGAAGACGATGAGAGTGACAGCCAAGAGCACAGGAGTCTATGGAGGCCCATGAAAAAGCGAAATTTTGCAAATGCTTTTATTGTTATATCTGACAGCGATGGAGAGGTGAGTGACCTTTGACAGCAAACTTTGTCATCATAAAAGTAAAGTGGTGATACAACCCTCTTGTGCTCTACAGCAATGTTTACAGCCCCCCAGAACCGGCAATGTTTGAACTCTTAGCATGATGTGCTTGCTTTCATAGTGCAGCCTGGTTTGTCTAAAAGAGGTGCAATGTGGGGAGAGGGTAAATTAGACATTTTGCCTTCAGTTCTGCGTTGTAGCACTTTCTGTGATTAGAGGTAGACCTCTTCCCAGGAGACCACTGTTTAATGGCTAATACCGCATTAGAGGAACCTACATTTTACTCTACTGAGCCTTGCACCAGCAAGTTCGCTTTTGGAGTAGGCTATTTATTCCCTGCTTCCATTGCTTCATTTCCATCCTCGGGCTGGAGATGTGGTGTTCTGATGTCTAGCTCCTTCGAAACTACATCCTTACTGCCACTGGTCTATTTCCTAGAGAATCGTAGAATTAAAGCACAATAGAAATTTGTTGGAAGCAAACATGAACATGTTTATTTAAAGTGTACGCTAACAAAGCTTTTGTGGTATTTTTGAAACGTCACCACGGGATGAGCATGATACTCTCCTTGACATTCGACTGAAGAGGTCCTGTTTTTTTCCTAGTCCTCCTTGTGTGGTGTATTGGGAAACAAGTGTTTTAGCACTGATGCTGTAGTCTGGTGCATTTATTTTTTAGCAGAGATGCAGGTGGCTCTGGGAGAAGCCTTATCCCCTGCTGTAAAGTGAATCACAGCCCAAGAGAGTAGAATGAGGAGTTTGGAAGCAGGTGTAGTTTCTGCTAAGTCCCCTGGGAAGGAGAAGGAGAGTTGAGAAATAATATGCTTGGCTGTGCTTTTTCATCAGGGAGGATTGTTTGTTTGAGAGCCCAGTAGAACGTAAAAAGGCTGTTGGTTCTTCAGATATCACTGTGCTTTCATGCCCCTATTCTATGTCTTTATGAGCTTCTCACCTGTGACCCTTCATGAGAAAGGGACCACATTAAATGCTGAAAGGATATTATTAGGAACGCAAATATAATTTTTAGGTTTCGCCTATACAGCGCATGCGCTGTCTCTGCAATACTTTCGTTCACATACAGTGGGCTTACAGCCAGCCATAGCTTACCATTGGTTAGCTTCAGCATCACTCTCATTTGCTTTTTTCCCCGTTGGTGACGGCATGCAGACGTCATGTTCTCTTGTATTTGGCCCACACCTGGAGCATGGACCAAGTACTTGTGTCCTTCCACTGCTTCTGTTTTAGGAGCTACTTCTTTTGTGTTCAAGCACTATATGTGAGTGCTTGTGTTTTCAGTCCTCTTCCCCCGCCCCTTTCCAGGTTGCTTCTTTTGTCCCTCCCACCCGCCCCTTTCCAGGTTGCTTCTTTTGTCCCTCCCACCCGCCCCTTTCCAGGTTGCTTCTTTTGTCCCTCCCACCCGCCCCTTTCCAGGTTGCTTCTTTTGTCCCTCCCACCCGCCCCTTTCCAGGTTGCTTCTTTTGTCCCTCCCACCCGCCCCTTTCCAGGTTGCTTCTTTTGTCCCTCCCACCCACCCTGCTTCTTTTTCCCCTCCCACCCACCCTGCTTCTTTTCCCCCTCCCATCCCGCTACCCTGCACTCTATGCCACTGCACTCTACCCACTCTGCTCTACTCTGCACCACTCTACCCCTCTGCGCCACTCTACCCCTCTGCGCCACTGCACTCTACCCACTCTGCTCTACCCTGCACCACTCTACCCCTCTGTGCCACGGCACTCTACCCACTCTGCTGTACTCTGCACCACTCTACCCCTGTGCGCCACTGCACTCTACCCGCTCTGCTCTACTCTGCACCACTCTACCACTCTGCGCCACGGCACTCTATCCACTCTGCTCTACCCTTCACCACTCTACCCCTCTGTGCCACTGCACTCTACCCTCTCTGCTCTACCCTGCACCACTCTACCCTGCACCACTCTACCCCTCTGCGCCACTGCACTCTGCTCTACCCTTCACCACTCTACCCCTCTGTGCCACTGCACTCTACCCACTCTGCACCACTCTACCCCTCTGCGCCACTGCACTCTGCTCTACTCTGCACCACTCTACCCCTCTGCGCCACAGCACTCTATCCACTCTGCTCTACCCTTCACCACTCTACCCCACTGTGCTACTGCACTCTACCCACTCTGCTCTACTCTGCACCACTCTACCCCTCTGTGCCACTGCACTCTGATCTACCTTTCACCACTCTACCCCTCTGTGCCACTGCACTCTACCCACTCTGCTCTACTCTGCACCACTCTACCCCTCTGCGCCACTGCACTTTGCTCTACTCTGCACCACTCTACCCCACGGCACTCTATCCTCTCTGCTCTACCCTGCACCACTCTACCCCTCTGCCGTCTACGCCACAACACTCTATGCACTCTGCTCTACTCCACTCTGCGTGTTAGGAAGAACAAGGGAACCCAATTCGAATGGTCGGGGACCTTGGGTATTAATGAATTTTAGACACACTGGTCCACAAACAAGGACAATAGAAGCAAGGAAAGATGAATATAGACTCAGAATCAGTACTATATTTCAAACTGTCCAGCCGGACAGGATTGATTTAATATTTGAAGTATTCACAAAAAATAAATAAAGTGGGACACAATCCTGCATCCAACTAAGTGTACATAAAACAAAAACATAAACAAAGGCTCAGGCAGAGAGAATGCTTGTATAGCATACATTCAAATAAGACAGGCATCAGCACCGTTACACATGAGTAATATCAGGTAAAATAGCTTTTACGGTGTACAGAGAGTCGACGACGCTTCGATCCCTTTTGAACAATTGTGGGATCACCATCAGGACATAGTGTTACATTCCTGAGTAAAATTGCCTGTAAAACAATAAGGGGAAAAGGAAAGAAGAAAACAGAAGGGTCAGTTTAGAAGGGGTTAAAAATGGCGAATCAACAGTTACCATGCAGATGTGGGTGAACGGGTGATTAATTCCAAATGGAGAACTTTGGCGGAGTGAACAAGTGAAAATCTGGTGAAGCTATTTGAGCTGATGCCAACCCAGCCAATTGAGCGAGAGACAACCAGAGGAGGGTTCGACCTAGTGCAGAGCGCGAGAGGTGTTGACCTCAAACTGTGGAATTCAATTGAGAGTGTACCGTGGCCTTGCAAGGGCCAGTGATCTAGAGTGGATTGAAGAAGTGAAGCGGTCTAGGTAACCTAAGGGAGAACCATGTGTAATTTTCGGCGTGCCACAGGGGGTGAAATGAACCAACCAATTAATTGGCCACTGGGGTCTAGGCTTACCGTACAACCGAAATGAAGCCGACAAGCCAATGAAAAGGATCGTGAAACTGAGGTGAAGGTTGAGGACCTACCAAGAATCCTGTGGGGCTGATCCACTGGATTGGTGAGAAATAGTGCAGGACCGCGTCCGCGCGTCCAATGCAGAGTACCTGGGTCACCCCCACCACGCGGACCATCCGCAATAACAGCATTTTCATTTTCAACCGGCTCAATTCTTCGCTCCATATGTACTTTATAAGGACACGCTGCTGCGGTCCTTTTCATTGGCTTGTCGGCTTCATTTCGATTGTACGGTAAGCCTAGACCCCAGTGGCCAATTCATTGGTTGGTTCATTTCACCCCGTGTGGCATGCCGAAAATTACACATGGTTCTCCCTTAGGTTACCTAGACCGCTTCACTTCTTCAATCCACTCTAGATCACTGGCCCTTGCAAGGCCACGGTACTCTCTCAATTGTATTCCATAGTTTGAGGTCAACACCTCTCACGCTCTGCACTAGGTCGAACCCTCCTCTGGTTGCCTCTCACTCAATTGGCTGGGTTGGCATCAGCTCTAATAGCTTCACCAGATCTTCACTTATTCACTCCGCCGAAGTTCTCCATTTGGAATTAATCACCCTTTCACCCACATCTGCATGGTAACTGTCGATTCGCCGTTTTTAACCCCTTCTAAACTTACCCTTCTATTGTCTTCTTTCCTTTTCCCCTTATTGTTTTACAGGCAATTTTACTCGGGCATGTAACACTATGTCCTGATGATGATCCCACAATTGTTCAAAAGGGATCGAAACGTCTTTGACTCTCTGTACACCGCAAACGCTATTTTACCGGATATTACTCATGTGTAATGGTGTCTTCACACATTGATGCTTGTCTTATTTGAATGTATGACATACAAGCATTCGCTCTGCCTGAGCTTTTGTTTTTGTTTGTTTTTGTTTTATGTACACTTAGTTGGATGCAGGATTGTGTCCCACTTTATTTATTTTTTGTGAATACTTCAAATATTATATCAATCCTGTCCGACTGGACAGCTTGAAATATAGTACTGATTCTGAGTCTATATTAATCTTTCCTTGCTTCTATTGTCCTTGTTTGTGGACCAGTGTGTCTAAAATTCTACTCCACTCTGCAGCACTTCACCCCTCTGCAGTCTACGCCACTGCACTCTACGCACTCTACTCTGCACCACTTTATGCCACTGCCCTCTGTGCACCACTTCACCCTGCACCACTCTACTCTATGCCACTACCCTCTACGCCACTCTTCTCCACACCACTTTACTCAACTCCATGCCACTCTACTCCCCTCTACTCTATGCCCCTCCCCGCCCCGCCACTCTATGCCCCTCCACTCTATGCCCCTCCCCTCCACTTTACTCTAGGCTCATCCACTCCCCTCCACTTTACTCTATGCCCATCCACTCCCCTCCACTGTACTCTATGCCCATCCACTCTACTCTACGCCACTGCAATCAGCGCCACTCAACTCCACAGTACGCCACTCCACTCTACACAGAGCCACTATACGTCACTCTACCCGACTCCACTCTACACAGTGCCACTATACGTCACTCTACCCCACTCCACTCAGTCACTCTATGCTGCTCTGCTCTATGCTGCTCTGCTCTATGCTGCTCTGTGCCGCTCTGCTCTACCTCTCTTCGCTCTACCACACTCTACTCTATGCCACTCAACTCCACGCCACACCACTCTACTCCACGCCACACCACTCTTGTCTACCATATGCCACTCTACTCAACTCTATGCCATTCCAGGCCTCTGCACTCTACACTACTCTACGCCAGTCCACTCTACTCTATGCCACTCCCATCCGCTGTACGCCACTCCACTCTACTGAGCACCACTCCACTCTACTTCACTCCAGGCCACTCTACTCTACTCCACTCCATGCTGCTCTAAAACATGGCTAAAAGACATTGGCAAAGCCAATAGCTCTCGCGTAGGCAAACCCTATTGGTTTTGCCAGTGCTTATTTTAACATCACTCTGAAATCTATAGCTCCGTTTTTTTCTGCAGCAACAGAATTCCACGTTCACTCTAATAGGGTTCCTGCCACATACTGTTTTCCTCGTGCTGTACATGGAGTGGCACAACTGGTTCCGCTTTGAACTTGGCTGATCCTTGCAAGGGTCGTTGGAACCAGTGTGGTGTTTGTTCCTCCCTAACCAGTATGTTTGTCCTGGCTAACATTGGGATTTGATGAGTTGTTCGGGTGTTGTGATTAACGCATTGCACTGTCCCCCGGGCCTCTGGTCAGGACATAGGACCTTGGAAAATTGGGGTCTGTCTTATTGAAACTTCGAAACACACCATGCTGCCCACTTTATCCTGTGACTGATGCGTAAGCTTGCCTGATTGCTTCTTGGCCCAAATCCATGCATGTGTGAGTTGTAGTCTTTATTTCAGTTGAAGTAGACTCTTAAGCACCTGATAATGATGAGTGATAAAAAAGGATTTTCCATGGCTTGAGAAAGGGCTGCTAAATGACCTTCCCTAGCCAAGTGCATGCTTCTGCACTACTCAAGCCAGTGTGCCTAAACTCCACTGCAGTGCCTTTAGAAACAATACTTCTGGTACTAATCCCAGGCCTCTGGCCTTATCTGGGTATTCTGGCAATCTGCCCTAATCATTGAAGCACCCTAGCCAATTCTCTTTGCTATTTCCTTGCATGAAGAAGAAATATACTAATTGAACACGAATCTGTACACCGATGATCCCAGTACAGAGGACATTTATTTTGCTTGGTGCCTGAAACTTTCTTTTCATATTGGTTCGCTCCAGCCAGTGTCTGCCAACCAGAGCCCAATTTTACTTCCTGCAGTCTAAGACTTTGTCGTTTTCATGACCAGGTCTTGTTTTGCTTCAAGACTCTAATCATCACCTCCACGTAGTTTGCCTCAACACCAGATGTCAAGTGAAGGCACCTGAGTTGGAAAATCCAGCACACATGTCAGCTGTTAATTGAGGCCAAGAAGTGTCCATGTCGTCATCTTCTTGGTAGTGCCACTTTGTCATTGCACAACCAGGGTCACATGCAACTTCATTTGGACATGAGTGAAAGGGGAGGCGTGTGCATCACTATTGCCAGTATTTACATATTACTACTGATTCCTGTGTCCGCTATGTGGTTTGGATGTCTGTGCTATGCAATTATTCCCCTCGCGATTGGGGCCACCTCTGTCTTAGTCACAAAATAAGAAGGAAGTGAGCTGTAGAGCACACCTCCCAAAAGTGTAAAGGTTGACCACTTCTAGAGCTTCTTCAGTCTCCAGAAAGGAGGAGTTAGGCTTTTGCCCAGTTCTTGACCTGTATTATCTGAAGCTGTTCATTCTTCTCCAGAGGTTCAAGATTCTAATTCTGGCTAATGTGTGCACTCCTTTAGTCCAGAGACTGGTTGTGCTTTGTGAACCAGAAGGATGCATACTTCAAGTTCCTCTCTGGTAGACCCATTGACGGGCCCTGAGGTGCCTAGTGATCACTGAGCATAACCAGTACAAAATGCTGACATTTGGCATCAGTGCAGCTCCACATGTTATGAAACTTTTTGTGCATTCTGTAGCATGGTGCAACTCTTACCCATGCCTGGACTTCTTTCTGTAAAGACACTATTAAAATCTTATCTCCTAGCAGGTTGGACCTGTACCAGGACCCTTTGCAATCTTGAGGTCTTAGCAAACTGCTCCAAATTTTCCCTGATTCCATCTAGAAGAATTTAATTGATTGGGGTTGTCAAAGGCATAATTGCCTGTCCCTCTATCAAAGAGGCAGTCCAAATCCTTTTTAGTCCACGCATCTCTTTTTGAACGCTGAGATGGAAGGCCCGTCCACCTGACACACTGCAGGTTTTGATTACCATAGATTCATTAGAGTACAGTTGGTCTCTGGGCTGGTAGTAGACCTGCGTGAATAGTCTAGTGTCCGGGCAAGTGCCTCCTGGTCTAGAACATTGTGGATATCTTAACCCAAAGAGGAGGATCTGTGCGCATGCAGTGAGTGGGAAATGATCCAGATAGTTCTTCACACATTATTTTGAGGTATGGTCTACCTGGATATAAGAGAATTTTGCATAGGGAACTGGCTGATGCCCTACCAGTTGAATTAAGTCTACAAAAAGTGATTGATGGAATGCTGGAATTAATCTCAGCCACTGGTTGTAACTCGGGCCGCATTCCAGTCCATTGTTATTTTGCACACTGTTGCCTCAGTTTTGACACAGTCACATTTGTCTAAGCCAGTAATCCACTGATTACTTGGCATCCCAGTGCCTGTTGTGGGTTCCCCTGGATCAGTGAGTGCCCCCATCACCAGAAAATCTCTATTGTAACTAGTGGGTGGGAAGCAAGCCTCATTATCCCTCTCAACACTGAAGGGGCATTTAGGGTATACTGGTTATCCCTGCCAGCTACTCTCCCCTCCGTAGTACTGTTTCTACTGGATTTTTGGACATCAGGGACTGGTAAATTTGTACCCAGAACCAGACACATGCGACCAAAAACCTTGTCAGCTGTGGACATCATGGGAGGCGCTCTAGAAAGCACCTATAAGGCTATTACTGATGAGTGTTTTTTTTTTTTTAACAATATTAATTGACTTTTATTGCATATATGAACAGAGCAAATGGTAACACAGTACAGCGAGCACCACATAGTTTGACATTTGAGACTTTTGTTTGTTTGTTATTCCCCCCTACTCATTGTGTCTACCTGTCCCAGTCAATAGTAATTGATCCATTTTCCCCAAATCCTTGCATGTTTCCGTCGGCATCCCCAAGATGCGTAGATAGGTTCCTCGAGCTTGGCTGAAGGGTGTGTTCTTAATCCTTTGGCTGTAGCTTTTGAACATATTTTTAAGATGATGCCAGGTGCACTGGATGCATTCCCATAGATACAGTGATGCACAATCACTGCATATTGAAACCCCAAGAAATATTTGCTAAAATCTATGATCTTCTTTTTGAATAGATTTTGCACTGATCTGATCCATAACACATTCAAGAATACCCAGGTGTAGCCAAACAGTTCCGATAGATAACGAGGCCAAAAGTCTCACTGTCAAATAATTCTCCAGCACCTAGCATTAAGGAGCTACAATAATCTTTTTGGGTGCTTCCCTAGCCTAGAATGTGCTACAGTCTTCTCAGTCTTGATTCCTGTGGTTAGATCTGTTGAATATTTACTAACCTGTAAATTCATTTTCCTTACATTGGTTTACCCCATCATGAAGCCTGCCTTGAGGTGGAGCCTCAATATTGTCCCAGCTAATATGATCAGCCTTATGAACTGATGCCGAACTGTGACATGAAGCTGACTTTATGGAAAAGAGCCTCGATAATTATGTTGACATATACAAGAGGGAGCAAGCTTCAATTACCATGCAGATTTGAACCTTGGACCATTTTCCATCCATGAGAACAAAGTGTTGCTTGGAACACATATGGCCTTTGTATGAAAGATTCTGCCTGAATTTCACTTGAACGAAGCAATATTTCTCCTATTCCTCTTTAGTAAGGGTGTTCGAAGCCAGCAGCTGAAGCCAAGAAATACTCACACCCTGTTTACGGCAGCATCATCTGAAGATGTTCAACCATAAGGACCCCATAACACTCGATTGAGAGGTGAGGGTAAAGTGGCTTGCACTGTTTTACCACCATTAGGCCTTTTGTTATGACAGACTCCTGAGTCTGCTCTGTGATTTGTGGCATCTGTTCACTAGGACAAAGTGGGGCTCGCAACAAACCTCTTCTTTGTCTTAAAGATGTCTGAATTTCACCTACATGAAAAGATACTTCTCTCACTCTTCTTTGTGCCCCCATATTGCTTCTTGGCTGAAGAGGTGCTGCACAACATGGATATCAGGCATGCTGCTATGTTTTTTGTGCACAGAACAGCTTAACTTTGTTGTGCTGGCTAGCTCTTCATCACTTTTTGGGGTACAGTTGCTGGCAAGTTTGTACCTAAGATCGCCATTGACATCTGGCTCAACAACTACATATTTGTTTGCAAGTTTCTACAGGGAATATCTCTTAAGCTAATGTCTAAGCTTATTCCACGAGTGCCAGTGTGCCATCTGTGCAATTTCCCAGGCTTGTTCTTGTGAGAAAGTTTATGTGGCAGCCATGTATGTTACCCCACATGCCTTCTACAAGTAACTTAATTTTGATATTACGTTTATAGCCGATGTCCATGGCCAAGAGGTCTAGAGAAACCTTTGAATTAGTCTGTGTGGCTGCTGCATACTGCCTTTTCTTTCTCCTCAGTGTATTTTTTCTCTTGCTGTAAAATCCTTTTACACATTAGGAGTAGAATAAAGTTTCCCTTTAGGTGATGGTATTTATTCCCAATTCCTAGGGTCTTTTCTCTTACCAACACTTTCCTGGTTGCCCCTCTGCCATTGATCCGAAACTACACAATGATTTGCTACATTTCAAAAGTGGCGATTGTGCAGTTTGTTTCAGGCATAGGTCAAGAGCATATGGTTGAGTATACGCAATGAAGCATGTGGGATTCCAGTAGAGCAATTGAGAACTTTTGGGAAACATTTTCCACCCCGCAACTAGCCAAGAGGTTGAGAATTGAAGCGCTCCTTGGGTTAGGAGTTACTGAGTCCCAGAAAGGTAACTTTATATTAATACCATTGCATCCCTCTCTCTACCTATTCAGTGTTTTGTGTAGGACTGCATGTTACCCATGTGTTTACATGGGTATTTGGTAAGTTAGCACAACCGTGTGATGGGATCAGTAACTACTTCGATCTACTTGATTTGAAAATGGTTAGCAGCCTTCATCCCTGATAAAGTGAATAAATTAATGTGTATTGTAAATGTAACTAATTATGTGTAATGTGGCTAGGCATCTATTGCCGTTTGTTAGACCGGGCCTTTGTTGGTGTGGTATCCCCTAACCTTTTTGGCTGCTGACCTCATGTTTTGACCTTGTGTTACTAGCCTTAGGACTTGAGCGGGTTTGGCACCGCCGTGCAGTGCTAAAGTGCTGTGCTTGTCATATACATACTGTGGATCGTTGTATATATGATTGGCTGATTCGAGTTAACTGTAAGTCCCTTGTCATGGGGTAAGACCTATACCAGGGGCATGTATCTCGAATGCGCCTCCATGGTTGTGCCTCATCGATTGTCCCACAGGTTTGCCCTGGTGGGGCCTGTGTGCATCGGTTACTGTTATGCAGTTTGGCATTTATAAAGCTACATGCCAATGTTCTGCATGTCTCCTGCTGTATCGTAGCTGTCCCTGGTGACAGGGTGTGGTGTTGAGAGGAGGTTGTATGTGTTACCTGCAAGAGTCGTAAATGACACCGGATGGTGTGTTCGGTACGATGGGGCCTGCTACTCGCATTGGATTAGCATGAGGAGGTGTAGGAAAAGGCTGTTGAGCATTATTTCCTACGGGCAGAATAGTAAAAGGATAGTGTTTGGTATCGATGAGTTCGTAATGGCGAATCCTCTCTGGTATTGGGAGGGGTTTCAACATTACGGTGCTGGAAATGTCACTTTTGGAAAGGGAGCATTTTGATGCTCGGGCTCTGTGTGCCTGGCGGCCTGTCTCCTAATTCATAACTTGGTGCTAGGGGAGCAGCCACATCTGTACATTCCTGATAAAGGGCCATAAATAAGGGGTTCACAGGAAACTGCGGACCTCTGACTCGAAGGGGCATTTCTGGTATGGTTAGGTGGGGTGGAATTGGCACCTGCATTCCAAGGGGCAGGGTCTTGGGCCCACTAAAGATTGTGATCAAACCTCCTGGGGTAGGATAGCAGACAGGACAAAATTTAGAGAAGGCCTGGGCATTTCAAAGGTGGCCTGTTGAACTGATTGTATCTTCAAAGGCCATGGTGGGTATAACTACTGGGGCTTCGGCCTCCGTAAGTAGACACACTTTTGGATTTGAAACCCTACTACGCTGGTTCGATACTGGGACATTGACATGAGCAATCATTAGGGCAGGAGGGACTGCAACTGGATTATCCACTGACTTGTGGTGGCTTGGAGCTTGTCGTGCTCTAGAAAGGGGACTATCACTTGATGGAGTTTGTGTTTTGCCTGGACGTTGCTGGCCTGCAGCTGGTGCGCCAACTTTTGTGGCCTGTGTCTCGAAGTACTCTCCAAGGGCCGGTGAGCTGGCCTCCTGTCCACGAGATCCCAGGGACACAAAGGATCTCACTGTCTACACGAGATCATAAGGACTGCGCTGGATGCGGCAGAGACAGGTGGAAGTGATCATGATTGGGACAAGGACCATCCTGACATACACCATCATCTCGCTGTGCAAGAGGAGGGTGTGCACAAGATTAGCAACCATCTGAGGTGCTGGGACGTGTGGAGTTTGAGGAGTGCAGGGGAAGCTTGCGGAATCGGAGGACCTGTGCTTGCAACCAGGAGACCTGTGCTTGTTTGCGTTCCAGCGCGTGTGATGTCCGAGGGGTGTCGGGGGAACCCGAGTCAGGTGCTGAGACTGTCTTCGGCCTCCAGATCGGGAGGACGACAGTGCCTGACATTGCGGCCTCTGTCTGAGGTCATTGACTCCCTCTCCCTGGCCCCAGCCACAGGTTGCTTTGTTTTGCAGAACACTGTGACGAGACCCCAGGGGTTTTGTGTGCCTTGTGAGAATCTGCAACTGACTGTCAGGGGTCTACTGCAGGTCACTCCTCCGCTTGCGGGGAAAACATTTCTCCAGACTTGAAAGCACACCATCTTCCTGGATCACAATCTTTTGTCTACGAGGGGTGGGGGTGGAGGGGTGTATCGATCACGCATTCGTGCAGGTTCTGTCGGGCCCCTGGCGATCTAATCCGGATGGACGAAACTAAGTAACCGTTTCTTCCCATGTTAGGTGGTTGTGACTGTCTAGTCAGCGAGGCACCAGTCGGGGCAACGTATATCATTGGCTGGTAAGGTTGAAGACTGAGGGGCGGGTCACAAGGTATAGTCAAAGAACTGTGACTGCTTAACCTTTCTGCTAATGGGAAAGTCCAACAATTGCATATAACTGTAAAGTGTATATACAATGTGTGTTTTTTTTAAAATTTCAATAGAGAAGTTTGACAATTGCATATAACTGTAGAGTGTATATACAATGTGTATCTCGTTTTGATAAGTGTGTGCGTATAATACAAAGACGATACGGTGTGGAGTCTTTTTGTAGCGTAAGCAATGTGTTGCAAAAGGGGGTGTTGTGCCAATACTTTACACTCGAGCCCTGAGGAAAAGCCTGACTGCTCAGGGCCAAGCAACCAGAGGGTAAGCACAGGTTATTGGACAAGTGTATCATACAAATTCTATTTGGAACAGTAGATTCTGACTGGCTTAGATTTGTCTTAGCCAGCCCGAAGCCGCTGGGTCTAACGCCGGTTCTGTTGAGGTTTTGAAATCAGTGCTTTGTTGTGGCACCCTCAGTCTGCTCTTTGCCCTGGCAGATTTGCAGCAGATTGTTGATCTTTATGCAATTTTCTCATTTGCTGTTACTGCAGTTGTGCTTTTGTTTCTCTTGCTGTAAGTATGTACATGACACTGAAACCTTTTAGGAGCAACCGAGTTGTTCTTTTCTTCGTCTGGAATGCATTTTATCACAGCTTTTTCCAGACAAGGAGGCTTGTCAGATCCTGAGGAGATCCTGAGGCCTTACAAACAAGCATTGGCATAGCCAATAGGTCTCGCTTTTGGGACCTTATAAGTATTTAGTTATGCAGCACAATATCCTTGGTGCAACAACATCAACTGTTGCATGGCTAAACACTTATAAGGTCCCAAAGGCGAGACCTATTGGCTATGCCAATGCTTGTTTAGAACTTGTGCCCTGGTGCAAATAAATTGCCAAACGAAAAGCACAGGGATGTTGATTGTTTTATGTACAGAAAGGTTCATTGAGGTTGAAACATTTAAGCACAGAGAGCATAAACTGAGATAAAGCTCGGGGTTTAAACCTGTCAGATCCTAGCACTTACATTTCGTGGGGTGTAAAGGATGAGATTACTGAGTTCAGAGAATGACTGCGGAAGAAGGTAAAGGCGAGTAGTTTAACCGAAAATAACTCACTGGAAGCTGTCATTGTTTATTCGGTAATTGATCTTGCTCCGGATTTTAACACTTGCATAATGGTTGCGGGGCTGATTGAACGCCTCAGAGGCGCTTCTACTCCAAGCTGTTGGTGAGAGAGGAAGTGTGCCGCCGCATCAGAGACTTGAATTAGAAATACCAGTCGGGATGCGCTTTGCTGTTCACACCCCGCAAATCTGGACGGTATCCAGGGTTTTTACTTAAAAGGCAACACGCTGAGAAACGCACTTTAACTCAGCTGTTTCCATGTCCGAGAGAAATGAAGCAGCAGTGATATGTAGAATTAGAAATGGCTAACCGTGATGTTTTTTTAATTTTAGTGGCATCAAATGGAAAACAAGAAAAGAACAAGCAGTAATAACATTTAGGACGATGGCACGAAGACGAATGTAGTCAATAGATCGAGTGCCTTGACACATGCTTAAGTTGCTTGAAAGAAAAGTAAATTAAATTGTATATAATTATGATTTATAAAATGGGGGCCTGAAATATGCAGGAAAGCCCTGTCACCCATAGTATACAATGATGAATGGCAATACAATTTTTAAATTACTAAACAGAAGTCCTTTAGCTCGCTGACGATTCCCAGAATTCAATTGACCCGGCTTTAATAACTCCATTTCCTCCAGCCACATAGCAACACACATAACATTTTACAAGCATCGCAAGGAGAGAATTGCGACTGACAAATCTATAATAACGTCTCCGTGGCCTGTGAAATGTAATGAATTCCTTTCAGTCTTCGCTGAAATTGAAAACCCAGACAAACTCAATTTAATCCACCCTGAAAATGAGGCACTTCCTGAAACGGGAACCTCTGGCCCTGCTGGAGGCTGGGCCAAGCCAACAGCTTTCACTTTTCTGTTTGCCAAACACAAACTTCCCTAACAGACATCACATGGGGTCTGCGCCAGAAGACACAGAGGTTTTGTGTTTGCATGTGAGCTCGTCTGAAAAGGGATGACAGCAAGGGAGTCATAATACAATATACAAAGTTTGAAAACAAAAAGTCACGCTCAACTTGAAGTCAAAAGTGGATACTGAAGTGTGCGATCCCAGGCCCGGTCAGAAGTCACATCCTTATAAATCTAAACTTTTTTATGAGCTATCGTTTCATAATAGAAAAAAAGCACAGAAACCTCGCTCAAAAGCCAGCAGATCTGCGGTGCATGAGTACTGACTGAAATATTAAAACATTAAGAAACTAGAGATTAGGTGCACGAGTCACCGGTTGTCTTGGTTCACAAATAAAACAGAGTGACGTGTTCAAGGAAAGAGAGACATCTCCGTAGAGGAAGTTTACGATGACAAACTGATCAAGGCAGGGAAGGCAGAAGGGCTGGGGCTGCGTTCGAGTTATGCCAGGACCTGCTTGACTTGTCACTCACTCTTCCCCAATCCTTCCGCTCATTCAGAGGCACTCACCTTTGGGGGTCTTATGATGTTCATCAAAGCCAGACAGCCTCTGAAGTGTTCGAATTAGTCAAATGCCACTCCTGACAGTCGCTGTCCTTGCGTGATGCAAATGGTGCTCATGCACAGCGCTCCGATGCCGAGTTGGCGCTGTATAAACCTGCAAGCGCGGGAAGCCGGAGGGCGCCTCACAGACTCGTGCAAAGAGGGGAGGCGCGCGAGCTATGCCGGCTGCCGCCAGAGCACGTCAGGGAGGAATGCGGCCCGGGAGACATGGGAACGAGGCGGCGAGCGACGGAAATCATGTGGGAGACATGGGAACGAGGCGGCGAGCGACGGAAATCATGTGGGGAGCGGGGCCGCGAGCGGTGAGCCGCAGAAGGTGAGCGAAGCCGGAAACTACGGGGCGCATCGGGGGACATGGAGCGGGGCGAGTGAGCGCGGCAGCCTGCAGAGCTGATCAAACGCTCGTGCGTCGTGGCTGGCCTTTGGATGAGTACGCGCGGCAGACATGTGTTTCCACTTATCGCGCCCGCGTCTGGGCACGATAATTGGAAACACATGTTTGCCGCGCGTACCCATCTCAAAAGGCCAGCCACGACGCACGAGCGTTTCTTGGACTGCTTTGAAAACTCGCTTACAATAAGTCTTCGCCTCTAAGCAGCGCTTGCGCGCTACTCGAGGCTCGACCTAAAAAGTGTTCAAATCAGCCCCACACTGCTGGAGGCCGTGACTAGAAAAGGGCTATGGATGTAGGCTGGGAATTTCGAATTCCGAATACAGACTGGACAGAATATTGCTTAAACAATATCGACGAACAAAATATCGAAAGGTAAGTTTCTGTACATTTTCTATTCCTAACTCCACATATGTACCATGGTGATCTGTCTTCAAGGTATGTAGATGTGGAGTTAGGAATATTAAATTCTTCTCTTCCACTGGGTACTTACCTTTAGATATTTTGTCCTTCGAAATTGTTGTAACAATATTCTGTCCTGTTGATATTCGGGATTTGATAGTCCCTCTACAGTTAGGACTATGGTGGTATAATTTGGCTTATGGCAACCCTTTATTCTTTAAAAACAACCCCTAAGCCTGCAACCTCCTGAGGAAATGGCAGTGTGGGAGTATAGCGAGTCTGGCCTTGAGGATGTTGTCCTAAAATGAGTAGTTGTGCAGATTAACCATTCCACCAAACTCCTCATTTCATGTATAACGGCAGTTGGATTATGTGACTATTTAGTTCGTTAAACTCATTGCATACTTGGAAGCTTTATTTTCTTTTTAAAGTGAATCATTCTATTCAGCTCACCCTGTTATGAAAAGGTTCTACAAGTGTTCATGCCACCAGTCACCTTACGACTGACATTTACAATAACTAAGCAGTTCTTGTAATGAATACTGCTAAGCTTTTTATCTTCTACCCCACTCACGCTCCTGGCTTCTAAAACCTGATCTAAATCGATTTCCCCAGCTTGTTATATAGGGGAGAGTACAGGTAAGACTTTAGCAAAATATTTCTCATCCCAATCATAACGTTTGTCACTGGGACCAAATTTCCTTTAGATAGGGTTGCAGATTTTCTTTTAGTTAGGTTTGCATACAAAATTACAGATGAATTTGAATATACAGCTTTAACAGTCCAGAGGCGCGTAATGCCTTCTTTGTTTAGTTTTGTGTGCCATAATTTTCTGTTATTTGACTTACCCATGGCCTTCTAAATGTGTCTCTTGCCTCTCTATTGCAGTTTATTCTGTAAATACCAGTACAGAAAGAAGGCTTGTGTACCCTATTCAATATATGCCATGTTAGCACACATCTATGGACAGTGACACTTGTTGTACATATGAGGAATCTAGCGAGCAAGCCCCAAGTACTATCTCCACTGTTTCACTTCAAATTTGTCCGTGGTCCTGCATCTCCCTTCCTGTGTCGCTGCTCTTTAAAAGAATTAGCTCTTAAACCTATGCAGTATTTTGACAAACGATAACCATCTTTGCTGTTGAATTGCAGTAAAGCACACCTTGACATTTTTGCTTGCTTACTTCAAATGGTTATTCTTTTTTTTTTTCTTTCAATTACTGTGCGGGACACTCCAAATCCAACTCTACACCATTGGATTCAGCTTTATATTCATTCGGTTTTTTAAGTTCTTAGTAGCACCTACAAGGATTAAGGCCTCTGTCATCCAACAAAACTCCATATAGACATGAACTAATACCATTTGATACAGAAATTATCTGCTTTAAATTCTGCATGTTATCATATGCAGCTGTCATATCAGTTGGGGGGGGTTACAGGATCGGGCAAACATTGTCCGTCAGAGGCCCACTAGTTGCTTCAGTCAGTCTATCTCGAGGTTCCCGAATCTGGATCAAGTTTACAACTTTATTCCCCAATTATCTCATGCTTTTTTTCTGATCCTCCAACAAGTATTTAGATTGCCCTTCTCTTAAAACGTTAAGATGATCCGTTGTATCCCTATTAAAGGCTGAATGTGTTTTCTCATTTAGCATGAAGTCATTCCCATTCCAGCCATCTTGACCTGGTGTGATTTGTTGTGCAGGATAGTTGTGAGGGAGAGAGGGCAGAACTTGAGTGAGAGTGGGGTCAAGAGTGGAGCTGGTTGGTTTAACAGCATAGTAGTAATTCTTGTTCTGTTGCATCCCTTTGTTTTCACTGCTTTCTTTCCTTCCTGAACATTCTCGGCCTTTCCCTGGTCAGGACAGGGGGCATTCTTAAGGACAGCGGCTCAGGGGTGTAACACAGGCTCCCGCGTGCGGGTGGGCCCCCAAGCTCCAGGGGGCCCCCTCAGCACAGCACCTCGTCCGGAGAGATCCTGATTGAGTCCAGAGGGGGGCCCTTCACGTACCTTGCAGGAGGGGGCCCTCAATTTTCGTTACGCCACTGTAGCGGCTAGAATATATCCTTGCTGCTTCTCAAAGAGTAAGTCTGGCTCTAGATATGGCCCACTAAGGTCTGTCCTGACACTTGTTAAAATAGCTCAGATGTATATGCATCCATTGTAACCTGCAAGGTAAGAGTTCGTTTTTTAAAAAACTTTTTTTTATTTATTTGATCGTTAACAAATGTCATGGCAAATAACATACAAAGAAATTCATTAGGAAAAGAGACAATAATACAAAAACATAACCAAAAACATAACATAAGCTTTGAGATCCATCGTGAAGCCTAAAAAAAAACTAAAAAAAACAAAAAACCCAAAATGAAGAGCACGATAGGACATATACCTATGCAACCAACAATCGGCCGATCCCATCTATAACAGTTATCATTGAGACCATTCCTTGATAGGGGCCCACATTTTAGTACCCATCTCCCGCCTCCTTTTCCCCCTTAAGAGGTACACAGACGAATCCATATTATACAGTGCCAACATCCTAGATCTCCAATTAAAAAAGGTGGGAGCTTCCGGGCCTATCCATTGTGACGTAATGCACAGCCGAGCCATCACCATTGCTATAAACAAAAAGGCGGCAGTGTATCTGGGTCTTCCGACCCTCCCGGTCTCCTCATAACCCATTATTACCAACTCTGGGGAAATTACGACCGGGATTTTTAGAGCTGTATTTATAAAATACTCAATTTCATGAAAAAATTCCCCCAGGCTTGGGCATAGATAAAACATATGGATCGCATCAGCCGCTTGAAACCCACACCTGCCACATCTATCACCCTTCCGCCCCCCCCCACTTAGCAATCTTCGCAGGTGTGTAGTACAAATCAAACACCGCCATATAACATTGAGTCCGAAGGCTGCCAGAGATTAAGATCTGGCTTGCTAGTTCTAAGGTATAACCAATATCGACCCCCTTCTTACCAAGTTTTCTCTCCCACTTGATATTCTGATCATCGATATCATCCGGGAAACGAGACAGAAGATATTGATTATTATGCCTATTCTCACTTTCCTTCGGCCCAATTCAACTATAGAAATCTTTTCAAACACAGAAGTAGCCCCACTTCGATGTCTATCAAAAAAACTCCTAATCTGAAGATATTTAAAAAAGTCTTAGTTACTTAGCTGAAACTTCTCCCTTAAAAAAGAAAAGGATGCCATTTGCCCTTCCTGACACAAATCACCAATAACCTTCAAACCCACCCGCTGCCATCTGAAGATAACCTGATCCTGAAAAATCGATGGCAAAATACCAGCAGCCGAAAACGGCGTATAAGCATTGATATTCAGGATTTTCCATTTACGCCGAATTTTCCGCCAAATCGAGTACGCAGCGCTAATTACTTTAAACCTCGTTTTCTTAAAATAACTCGGTTCCAATATCCGAACTAGAATGCCCTTTGCCGCCTCCCCCAGACCTATTTCATAAATAGTCGGTCTGTTAGCCAACGGGACCTCAGCCCTATCCCCTACTAAGAGTACTTCAAAATGTTGCAGCATGGATGACCAGTAGTACAGCAAAATATTGGGAACCGCCCAGCCACACCGGTCCCTAGGGAGACACATCCATTTAGCAGCCCTGCGCGATCGGCGATAGCCCCAAAGAAATCTAGAGCATATCCTCTCAGCCCTAACCAGGCATTCTTGAGGAAACTCTAGGGGGATAGTTCTGAATAAATACATAAACTTTGGAAGAACCAGCATTTTAAGTATATTACAACGGCCGTATAGCGAAAGATGCAGATGGTCTAGTCTTTCTAGTTTAGTATTTATAGATTCGACCACTGGTAAGATGTTCAGGTCGGGGATACTATCAACTGAGGCAGTGATTTTAACCCCCAAATACGTTGCTTCAGTAACAACAGGGACATCGGCAGGACACAGAAACGCTGAATGTAGGATCTGCGTCTTCTCGATATTCAATTTATACCCTGATATTGAGCCAAATTGCTCTGCGAGACTCTTTAAGGTCGCAAAAGCCAAAGCAACATCCCTAGTTAAGACCACGATATCGTCCGCATAAGCTAGCGTTTTATAGTCTGTATCATTAACCCTAATCGGCAGAATATTTTGATTCCCTTCAATTTTGCTGAGAAAAGGGTCAATGTACAGAGCAAAAGCAAGGGCGAACACGGACACCCTTGTCTAGTGCCCCTGCTAATGTTAAATGTCCCTGTTTCCTGACCTGAAATACGGATTGTTGCGTCTGGGGAGATATACAACGCCTGTAGTGCCTGAATAAATTCAGTACTGATCCCTTTCCAGCGAAGCACTGCCCACAAAAATCGCCAGGAGACCCTGTCGAACGCCTTCTCGGCGTCCAACAGGATCACCCCCAAGGGCGACTCTGTGGCCTGCGCCCAATCCAGCAAAGCAATGACCCGTCTAACATGGTCAGCCGTGTCCCTTCCAGGAATAAACCCATGTTGACATATGGACACTAGCGAAGTGATGACTTTCGCGAGTCTAGTGGCTAGGATTTTTGAGTAAACCTTGCTATCCGTATTAATAAGTGACATAGGGCGAGAGGAGGAGGGATTTAGCTCAGGCTTATCTTTTTTCTTAAAAAGAACAACGGTTGTTCGCCTCCAGGATTCGGGTATAACACCCCTTTGTGCCTCCCGAAATACAGATAAAACATCCTGTCGGATTTCTTGAGAGAAAGCCCTATAAAATTCTAACGGGATAGCGTCAGGGCCAGCGGCCTTTCCATTAGCCAAAGATTTTATGGCCATTT
Source organism: Calotriton arnoldi (assembly GCA_963921515.1). Lineage (NCBI taxonomy): Eukaryota > Metazoa > Chordata > Amphibia > Caudata > Salamandridae > Calotriton > Calotriton arnoldi. The sequence continues at coordinate 2,270,773 of CAWUFW010001719.1, read as the reverse complement.
CCACCTCCTCCCATGTAACTGGTACTGAGAGAGCCTCATTCTGTTCTGCTGTAATTTTAGTAGTATCAATGTCTTGCAGGAACCCCTCCGTCCAAGACTCACTAGATATCATAGTCCTTTCCTCCGTATATAGCTGGGTGTAAAATTTTTCAAACACCTTCATGACCCCCTCCTGTGTATCCTGAATCTGACCATACTGATCTTGGACTCTGAGAATTCTATTTGCTACATTTCTCTGCTGTAACCGTTTAGCGAGAACTCTACCAGAGTTTTCCCCAAATTCATACATCATAGTACGATATTGCATATACTTTGCGGCCAAGTCTTCCCCAAAGTGTTTTAATAATTTGGATTTGATAATGGCCACCGCTTGTTGACTTCGATCAGTATCGTGACCATCCTTAATATCCTGCATTAGCTCCAACTCTGCTACCCGTAATTGCTCAATGCGCCCCTTAGTCTGCTCCTGAGCAGTCTTCCAGCGATAGGCAGCAAAGCTCTTAGTCTCGCCCCGTACTGCAGCTTTGAATGTATCCCACACTATACAATCTGAAGCGGTCTTTCTGTTCATGCTTAGAAATTCCGTTATCCATTTAGACATATGGTCCCGATAGGCTTGATCCAGTAGTAATTTCCTTTCAAATGTCCATGGCCTTGGAACCCTATCCATATGCCCCCAGGGACATTCTACTATCAACGAATTATGGTCAGATAATATTCTTGGGGGAATTTCAATAGAGATTCCCTCTACCAGCTGGTCAGACATAAAAAAATAGTCCAGACGGACCATTTTATTGTGGGGGGCAGAATAATACGTGAAGCCATAATCATCTTTTTTATGCCTAAACCAGGCGTCCACTAATCTGTGTTCACATACTAGAGTTCGAAGAGCCTTAAAAACTCTCGGTTTCCTCCCCAGATATTCTTGGTTACTTAAAAGATTAAAGTTGCCTGCAAAATGAATATTTAAATCCCCACAAACAATCAGTGGATGCGGCCACAATGCTAGCTCAACATTTAAGAATTTCATAACCTCTGCATCATCTAAATTTGAGCCATAAATCGAACAGATAGAAATAGGCCTATTATTAATCATAATTTCAGCCACTACCCATCGACCCGCTCTATCCTCTTTCACTTTTTTACAGATCCCAGCTCCCCGCCTTACCAATATGGCCACACCTCTGATCATAGATGATTGTCTTGTACAGGCTACTAAGTCAAAGCCTAACCCTTTCAAACACTCCCGCTTCCCCCACGGGATATGTGTTTCTTGTAAACACAAAACATCCACCTGCATGGTTTGTAAAACTTTGCATAGGAGCCCCTGCTTCTTGCCATCATTTAGGCCACAGACGTTCCAGGTACAAATACGCAACCTACCCCTCATTATTTAATAAAGACATAGATCCTAAACACAACTCAACAAATAGTGATAATCTGTTAACACCACCATTTTTACTCATTATCTCCGTTCCAATACCAAAATTCACATTACAATTGCCATGACTACAATTAAAGACCAAAACCCAGCATGCCCACCAAGCCCCACACCCCTTGACCCCACACCCACCCCTTACCCCAACCCAACCCCCCACCCACCCCAACACTCCCCCCCCCCCCTTGTGAGGCAACAGGACCGAAGTCCTTGTGATGGTATAAACTGGCTACCCCCGCTCTCCCCTGGATTCTTCCTCCCATTTTACCGAGGAGGGGATCTGAGCTACTACGAGCCAATATAGTACCTAGAAAAAAGACCATTTTCATTAGCTCACCCCCCACCTCCTTAACTAAACTATGATAATACCAATGATGGAAGAAAAGGTTGATTCATTTGCACTTTCTAAATTGAATTCAAAAATTCCTTTGCCTGGATTTCAGACAAAAAAAATCTTGTCTGTCCCTGAAATATTATTTTCAACTTAGAGGGATAGAGCAAAAAGGCTTGCGCCCCTTTGCTTGAAATGCTGCAATTAGCTGGCGGAGCTGCCACCTCCGCTCAACTGTTGCCTGACAGAAATCGGGTCTGACAAAAAACTCAGTCCTTCCCTACTCTCTTCCTGTCTGGCCTTGCTAGATCGTAGACTCCTTCTCTAGCTAAAAAATTGTTTAGACATTAGTATCGCCCGAGGTTTATCCATGGCTGAGCCCGACTTCTGCCTTAACTTGAAGGGAAACCTGTGTGCTCGCTGCACCTCTGCCTGCCAGTCCCACTGCTTCAAATCCGGAAATGCTTCGGAAAATAGTTCTACAACAAACTGTCGGGCATCCGAGCCCTCCTTGCCTTCCGGAATGCCTAAGATTCATAAGTTATTCCTCCTGGCGCGATTCTCCAGGTCCGTCAGTTTCCACAGCATATCGTCCCTTTGTGCTTTAATCGAGTCCGTAAGGCCTTTCTGTACTGCAAGATCATCTTCTAACGTAGAGATCCTCTCTTCAGCCTCAACGATCCTAGCTGCTATATCCGAACACGTTTTGGCCACTCTCCGAATCGAATTTTGCATCTTACGACACGCACCCTGTGTACGATAGCTTTCCTGACGTGTCTCTTCCCGATGCGCCATAATAATCTGATAAATGGTGGACAATGTTATCTCCGAAGGGGGTCCCTGAGTGACATCTAAACCACTAGTATCAACCACAGCGGCACTTCCGATGGTTCCAGGCTGAGTTGAAAAGGAATAATCCCATGCCATTGATCCCATTATCCCAGAGGCCTTGTTTGTCATATGACCCCCTTGATCTCTTTGCTTCTTGAGCTTGCGAACCGTTCCCTCATCTCGCAGCAATACTTCGCCCGTTTGCCCTTCTCCAAACCGCCAGTCAGCGAGATCGCTGTCATCCGTCCACTCCTTCTCCGGACCTTCATCCTCCGATGATCCCGAGGGGTCTGACATTGAATAAAATTTGTCTCCCCCTTCAAACTCCTTTACGAGCCCACTAACATCGCCAAGATCCCTTGAGCCAGCCCCTTGAACTTCTGTTCTTGTAGAATCATCCCCCTTGCTGAGCGATTTAGCATTTTGTTGATCTCCTATGACCTGGACTTCAGACTGAGGGACTACAATTCCCATAATTCCACTGCTCGGGGGAGCCACCATGGTCCTGGATTCGCTTTTGCCATCCAAATCAGCCTCGGGCATACTTTTACTTCCCCCAACAAGCGTTATGTCATTAGCTGCCGAGCCCCCATTGTGAACCGGCGAACTAGCCCGAGCCTGCTCTTTAAGCTGAAACTCATTCTGATTGCGGACAGACACTCGCTGACTCCCGTCAGACACACTCAAAGTGGAGACAGTACCTGTATTCGTCTTTCCTTCCTCTGCGTCCAGATGGCTTGGGGATTTATTAGCAGATACTAACTCCTGCCTGCTCCCTCCCACGCTCGTGAGAGGCTCAGCTCTTTTAATTTTCCCAGCCTGCGCCTTGAAGAGTGAGGGGAGCGTCTGCTTCCCTTTGCCCGCTACTGCAGCCATCGTCTGGGGGTGTCCGCCGGCTCCAGCCACTGTCTCTGCTGTCCTACGATTGAGTTGGGGTTCTCTTTCCCCGCTGGCGCCTTTCCTGGGGCTGGCAGACTGCGCGAGCAGAGTACGAGTCTTTAGACTCTTTGACGGTGCTTTCGGCGCCATAGCACAATGCAGCCGTAGAAGTGCTCCTGAGAAGCCCACGCAGATCGGAAGAAATCCCAACCAGGCTGTGCTGCTAGGTAAGTCTCGTCGCAGCTGTATCAATCGCCAGAGCATATCGGTCTGTTTCAAATCATACGGATTTTCTGCCGCTTTTGACTGAACTTGGGAGGAATTGTCCAGGAGAGAACCCGAACGCCAGCTCACACAGCCGAGTGACCGGCCGCCATCTTGCCGCCACCCGTGCTCCGCTTGTTATTCTTTTTAGATGCAAAACTAGAGATGATGCCATAATATTTGCAGGAGGTGATTTCACCACTATTGAGGTGTAATATATTTAGGTCATCATCATCTTATCAATCAGAATCACTGTTTTTTATTTGTATTTAATGTTGAAACCTTAACTTAAATGACTAGGTTGTCTGATTGGTGTTTGATTTAACTGCATCACACTTCTCTTCACCATCAAAGAGTTTCATGAACTGAATGTTATCAACTGTGAAGTCTGTGTGCTGACTAAATTCTAGGGGACACCTCAGCAGCACATATTATTGGACAGATGCGCCATCCTACCTATTCAACTTTTCTGGTTCACTCTGTCTGCTCCTCCCCATCCATTCCACACCTCCCACGTTTCACTAGCACAACACGATAATCTGCAGGCTTGGATGTTGTGTACCCCCACCCCCCATAGGGGAGGATGGCTATTAGTCCATTGCCAGACTCCGTAGGCTGTCCGTTGTTGATAGGTGATTGATATTCATGATTATACGCCTTTTTCATATACCCCTATACAGCCATTGACCTTCTCTCTGAAAAGCCATTTTGTTCCTCATAACCGGATACTTCACCCCCACCGTGCATTGTGTAATTATGTTCGGCATATTCTATTTGTTGCAATCTCCTAATCTTGAATTCAGATCACTACTAGTTAATGATAATTTTAGTAGTTCGAAAGGTAGCATCTCCATTCTGTGCCTCGTTCATCCCCTTTAAGCATAATGTAAACGATCATTCCAAAATACCTTCTTGCATGCAAGAATGAATTTACTGTATCTTACTCTCCTACCAGAGGCAGCATAGGAGAATACTTTGTGGGTTGTTGCCCTCCATTGTGACATCTTCTCCACGTCTGGAAGGCCGTGCGCTGCAGCAAGGAGCAGTAAGGAGTGGGTGTAGCCGGTAGCAGTAGCTTCGCTGTCACCAGCCTGGGACTGGATGCTGGGTCCGCCAGGCATGTTCCCTCCTCGTTTACTCCCTCCACCCACTGTGCTAGCCACTATAATTCGGCAGCCAGCATGTAAAATTCGAAATTCGGCACCCCTAGTCCCCTCTCCGACATAGGGCGCTGTAGAGTTTTCAGGGACACCCTCGGGCATCCGTCACGGCAGACCAGGTCCCGCAGCAGGGCATTCAGAGGGTGAAACCAGCTTCTCGGCATCAAAACCGGGAGATTCACGAAAAAGTACAACAGCCGGGGCAGCATAACCATTTTGGACAATGTGATCCGGGACATGATGGGCAATTGTAACGTGCTCCAGAAATGGACACAGGAGCGAAGTGAACGCAGCGCCTCTCCCAGGTTCCCGTCTTTTAGATCATCTAAGTCGTGAAAAATATGAATGCCCAGGTATTTAAAGGTGCGCTGTGCCCAAAGAATGTCGACCGGCAGTGCCTCTGGTCTGGGCATAGGCCCAGCTATGGGAAACAGATATGTCTTGGATTTATTAACCCTGAGAGCAGAGCAAAGTCGTCCAGAATATGCAGAGCCTCAGAAGCACCCTCAACTGCCTCCGTAAGGTATAACAACAAGTCATCTGCATATAGAGAGATGTGGTGCCGCCGCCCGCCCAGAGACAGACCCAGCCCTCCCCTCCGAGGCGGAATCGTTCCGCAAGCAGTTCAATGACCAGGGCAAACAGGAGTGGGGAAAGGGGACATCCCTGCCGAGACCCCTGAGAAATCCTGTACAGCCTGGAGATGGTTCGTTCCTTCTTGACTCTTGCAGTGGGCGAGGCATAAAGAAGCCGTACCTACCGTACCCAATCATCCCCAGACCCATGCACAGCATCACCTCAAAAAGGTACTCCCAGCTCACCGTATCGAACGCCTTCTCCAGGTTGACAGATAAAACCGCCGCCTGTCAGTGGGCTGGTGCATCTGCATGGTATAGTATGGAGTAGAGCCTGCGGAGGTTATAAGAGGTCCTTCGAGAGGGGATAAACCCGTTTTGGTCCGGGTGGATCAGAGACTTCATATGTGGGAGCAGTCTGCCTGCCAACACCTTGCTCAAGATCTTGAAGTCTAGGTTGAGCATGGAGAGAGGCCTATAATCCCTCACTCCCGCGTCCGGTTTCTTGGACTTAGGGAGAGGGATCACAAGCGTCGTCTGGGTGGAGTCTGGCAAACCCAGCCCCCCCTCATATGCCTCCGCAAACAACGCCACAAGATGTGGGGCTAGTGTATCAGCGAACCGCTGATAGAACTCGGCCGGAAGGCCATCAGGCCCGGGCGTCTTACCAGGCGCCAGCGCCGCTATGGCGGCCTTGACTTCCTGCAAGGTGATCGGGTCCCCCAGGTCATCTGCCTCCAACGTACGGAGTTGCAGAGGGCCTAGAAAGTGCTGAATATCCGGCAAGGGGGCCGCGGCCGGGGCCTCATACAACCGCTCATAATACGTTAAGAAGGAGTCATTAATGGCATCTGGGTCGTGCACCACGTCCCCCGAGTCCAAGCCAAGCCGTGTAACAGTCGCTCCCCCCAGCTCAGGTTTAATTAATCGTGCTAACAGTCGACCCGCCCTCCCTTCCTCCCTTTGCACTCTATCTAGGTAATCCTTATAGTTGTAACATATCAGCCTGCCCAGCACGTCATTATAACGTACCTGTGCTTCTTGTAAGGACACCCAGGCCGCATCATCTGTACCCTGTAAATTGTCTAGTCTACAGACAGTCCCCTCCAGGTCCAGGAGTTCCCGGCGAATCTCCCTGTGAGCCCCGCACGCCTGAGCCATACAGTGGTCCCGCACGACCCCCTTGAACGCTTCCCACTCCACCTGGGGAGAGGAGGCTGTGTTGGCATTAATAGGGAAGTATGCTTCGACCAGTGCGAGCAGTGAGGCCCAGAAGGGGACATCGTCAAGCAATGACTGGTTCAATTTCCATGTGGGTATTGGAGGACGCCGCCCCGGTGGTTGGTGTGACATGATTAATGGGCTATGGTCCGACAGAGTGCGCCCCAGATATTCGGAGTGGGAAACGGAACCATTAAAGGCCGGGGAGCAGAGGAACGTATCGAGCCTGGTGTGAACCTGGTGGACCGGCGAAAAGAAGCAGTACTCCCTATCCCCTGCGTGCTGCAGCCTCCAGGTATCCACAAGGCCCCAGTGGGATATCCAGGTTCGGAAACCCAATGCCGTACGATGTGACTGAGTCCCCGGTAGGGGAGGGTGCGAACGGTCAACTCCCACATCCGCAACACAGTTAAAGTCGCCCCCCAAGATTAGAGGACCAGTCAAGCAATGAGCCAGGGAGGCGGAGAAAGACTCCAGGATACCGACTTGGTCCTGATTAGGTGCATATACATTGCCTAGCGTCACCTCCTGCCCCGCTAGTCTCCCCGTGAGCAGGGTATACCGCCCCTCCATGTCAAGCCATGAGTGTTCAAGAGCGAAGGGGACCCCAGGCTTTACCCAGATCAACACCCCCCTGGCGAAGGCCGAGAAGGTGGTCGTAAAGATCTGACCCCGCCACCCCATCTTCAACTTCCCGGCCTCCTCCCTATTAAGATGTGTCTCTTGGAGGAATGCAATGTGCACGTCCCTGCGCCGCAGATAGGAATAAATGTTGTGGCGTTTGGCCATTGTTCCCATGCCTCGAATGTTCCACGTGAGGAACCTCACAGTGTTAGGTGTACCTGCCTTTTCTACAGGAACCCGCCTCACAGCAACATAGGGGGACCCCTCCCCCACCCGCTCCCTCGTGTATGCACAACTGCCCTCCTCTGCAAACAACCAAACAGAAAATACCAACAAATGAACCCCCATGTTGAACAACTCCCCGACCCCAGGGCAGCCTGACAACGGTCAGTAGCCCAAACAGCATGTGGAACTTAGCCCTTGGTGAGGCCCTAACCCAATAAGGCACTCAAGGGGGGGTGAACAGAAAAAAACATAGTTCTGGCACACATACCGTCCGGAGCGCGCCAGCCCCTCAAGAATAGGTCAGCTCGAGACCAGAGTCTGCTACCAACAGTTCAGCAACACACCAGGGGTCAGGATCGCCTCGAAGTCCAAGCAGCCTCACATTACTTCATCAGCCGTCTTCGGAGTCTTTACGCTGTCACTACGGGAGGTGTTGGAGTCGTTGTCCCCAGTATCCCTCGAAGAGAGGGCCTCCACCTCCGGGGAGGGGCTCCTGCCCTGCAAGAGCGCCGCCACCGCCTGCAGGGCTTCAGCCCTCTCCTTCTCAGTTTGCGACGAAGTCGGATTCTTAGGGGCTCCCCTACGGGAGCGCCTTCTGGAGCGCTTCCCAAGTTCCGCCGTTTTCCTCAACTCTGGTTTAGGGCCCGCGGGCTGGGGGGCCCCGATCATATAGGCCTCGATCCAGGCCTCTCTCGGACTGCCGCAGAAGTGAGTATCGCCATCCAAGATGATCTGCAGTCGGGCCGGGAACATCAGGGAGTCCTGGAGGCCTTCCTCCCTTAGTACCTTCTTGACCTCCAGAAACGAGGCCCGCTTCTTCTGCACTTCCAGAGTGTAATCCGGGAAGAGGGAAACTTTACTATTATTAACCGTGTAGGGGACCTCAGCGCGCGCCTTTTGCGGGAGCACATCCCTGTCCCTGAAATGGAGCAACCGGGCCACTACCGGCCGCGGAGGACGCCCCGGCACCGGGGGCCTGGCCGGGACTCTGTGGGCCCTCTCGAGGGTGTAAAAGGTCGCCAGGCCCACAGATGCCACCACGCTCCTCAGCCACTGTTCCAAGTAGGACACCATGTCGCCGCCCTCAACTCCCTCCGGCAGGCCTAGGACTCGAATGTTGTTCTGCCTATTGCGTCCCTCTGCATCTTCGGCCCTCCGCTCCAGCATGCCCACCCTGTCTGTGAGGGCTCCCAACTGCTGCTCCAAGGCATTTTGGGCGGGGGCTATTGCGGTAATGTTGGACTCGGTCTCCTTCGCCCTCTCGGAGAGCTTCTTGTGTTTTTCTCGCAGGAGGCTGAGCCCTATCGCCACCGTGCTGATGTCCTGATGGAGAGTGGCCTTCGTGTCCGCAATAGCCTCCAGTATCTTGCCCAGCTGCTGCAGTATTGGATCCTCCGGAGCCGTCCGCAATTGCTCCTGGGCACTGTCTTCCGGGTCGTGCAAGACCCCAACCTGCCGGCCTCGAGGTTTCCCCATGGCGCCAGATAGCCCCCCCAGGCCGATGGACCGTGCCGGGGAGGGAAGGCAACCCAGCAACCGGCTCCGCCACACGCACTACAGTGCAGGCCTGCGGCATTCGGGAGGGTCTCGACACTTCAACCCCCAAAGCAGTCTCTCTATTGAAGGGCCCAATGTCCTGTGTGCTTCTGTGCCTCCCCGATGGCCGAGTCCCCACCCAGGTCGACGCTCGCACCAATATTCGGGGCTGACCTCACATGGTCTCAGGCGGCGATTTGCCCGCTGCCACTTTTGTCGTTGTCCGGGGTGCACCCCCCTGTGGCGCCTCCACTCTCCTCAAGAAGGCCCGCCACGCTCCAGGGCGATGACCAACGTGTCTCACAGGTAGCAGGCCTGCTGAACCTGGATTACCCTGCGCTCCAGAGCGTGCACAGCCTTTCAATATGGCTGCGACCGCTCCCCCCGGGGGTCGCATCTAAAGCCCACCGACAAGGCACCGCAGGTCCCAGGCCCACCTCCGGGGGGAGCCCCCAGGCCGCGTTCACCCTCAGGGAGGCCTCAGCCCTCTCAGCCGCACGCTCTCACCAGTCCTCAGGCACTGGCGGAAACTCTGTTCCTCCGCATTCGGCTTGTGGTGCCCCCACACCTCGACGCGGCCAGCAGGGACGACGGGCACTCCTCCGCCACCAGGGCTGATGGCAAGGCCCACACTCCAGTCTTCGAGCCCCGACCCGGGCTCCGAACACACGCCCCACCCTGCACCTCACCTCCGGAGGCCGTGTTGCGCAGCGTTTGCCTCCGTCACGGCAGCGCCATCGCCGCTGTAATGTGCCGCCGGGCCACTGCTTACATAGGCACTGTGCTGCGTGGCTCAGTCCAGTTGGTGGACGGAGAGTCGTCGAGTGGGGAACAAGACCCAGCAATCCCCAGGCTCCGCCGCGGCTCTCGGGCACCGATCAGACCCGGGCCGCCATTTTGAGGCTTTCCGGCCTCCGTCGGGAGTTCAGGCTCTCCCCCCTTCACCTGGGAGCAGATGTGATTGCCGGAACCAGCTCTCCGACGTCCTGGCACCGCCAGACCAGCCTCGAGACGGTGTCTGGGCTAGGGCATTGGTGAATTAGGCTAATAATTAGCAGGCCGGCGCGGAGCTCCGAGCTCACGCGTCCGCCATTGTCGGCTCCTTGGATACGCCCCGCTGTATTGTTTTTATTATTGGATGTATGATTGTGCTCTTCATACCTTAACTTCACTTGCTGTTTGACCAACGTGAAGGAGACCAAGACATTTTAGTACACATGTTATAAGTGTTCTGTCATGGTTGTAATAGTTTCTTATTATCAACCGTTTCCTCGTTTGGAGATGATGAATTAGATTTCCAGTAATCTAATTGTTACAGTTTAAACTAGCAAAGTTCCAGACTTGTTCTGAAGCATCATGCTTTGAGACTCCTTTAGATTGTTTCTTTGCTGTCATTAGGTAATCTTTTAGATTTTTCTCTGTTTGGAAAACAGTGTTTGTTATGGTCTGGCTTAACAGCGCAGATGTCGCCGTGCAATTATGGGCGAATCACCAGGAGAGGGCTTACGTTCTGCCCACTTGTTGGGAGCCAGGAATTCATGTTTTGATTGAGAAGAAGTTGTGCTTGCCCTCCTCACAGCTGTGATAATTTAGTTTATCTATCTTTCTGCCCGAGCTTGAACTTTCGTGGGCACCCACGTACCATTGTATGTAGTGTCTTAGATAACCAGATAATTGTTGTCGTTTTTCTCTGGCAGCAGCACAGATGGGAGGAGGAACCTTAGTTATGTACATTCATTTTTAGTTCTGGCTTGACAGTGCATTCATAAGTGAGACCTATTGGCATTTTCCATGCTTGTTTTGTATAAACAGTTCCGCTAATTGTTGCAGCTGTTATGGGTACCTACTGTTTTAACCGTACTGTTTTAATGGAATTTGTGAATCTTTAAAAGTGAATGTATAATTTGGTATCTTTTTTATTGATTGTTTTTGCATCACTCGCCTCTTTTTAAGTTGAACCTTTTCAGTAGCCTTCACTAACAATACCCTCAACTCAGTAGTACTAGTTCAGTGACCAAGGATGAAAGGCTGAATGTGCCCTGTTATGAGGTTATCCTGTAACTTGCAGGTGCTAGACAGATCTGTGCATTGAGTGTGTTAATGCACGAAGTTTCCTAACAAGCATATTGAAGGCTACCTTTTAGACCTTCCTCTACTCCTAAGGCATGGCTCTTGAGTGATTTCCAGTTCAGTGGCCTCTGGTTCAAAGTGCTGCCAACCAAATATCTCTCTAGTGTGATCCTCTTTCCAGGGATTGTGTGTTTCGCTGACTGCAAAGCTTCATCCAAATGTTGCTTGTCGCTGATCCATGTTCTCAAACATGAACGATTAAAAATACTTGAAGCGCATCTCTTTCTCTGCCCATCAGGACTCATTTGATTCACTCTTGCAGAAAGCTCTTAGCATGTTAATTATGCCTACCCAATATTTTGGCCCCTGTCAGCAGGCAGGACAGCTCTCTCCTCTCCAGTTGAATCCTTTTAGTACTTTTTAGAGGGCAGCTTGCAGATTGTTGGTTTCTGTCAGTTTAGCCTTGCTTCATGTGTGCCAAGACCTGGCAGTCACAGTGATGTCCACCAGCTGCATTGTAGTTTCCCACAGGCTGCTCTTTTTACTTGAAGTGTAAAGCTGACAATAATGTGCAAATATGACGGTGATCTCTTGAGGTGCCACGCCAGGTTAGGAGGGTTTGTGTGTTCTTGGGACACCAGCATGTGCATAATGAACCGAAGAGTCCCACACCAGCACTTTTAGAAAGCCTATAGCCTAGCATAATTTAGAGCCCTACTGGCTTCCTTTTGTTAGTCACTGAAATTCTTTTGTCTGTTGATTTGAAATGTGACCTTCTCAGTGTCACTAGTTCATCATAGTGAAAGCCAGGGCTACTGGCAGATCCTGTTCTATAGAACCAGTTGTTCTGTGCTCTTGTTTCTGGTGATTGTATTGTTAGTTTTGCTTTCACATTTACCAGTGTTTCTTGCTTTTTTGTTAGCAGACAGCGAAGGAGAAAATGGAAGAGCAGAGGAGAAAAACCAAACAAAGTGTCCTCAGCAAACTGGAGGAGAAGAGAAGAATTGCTCGTAAGTTCTGGTCAAGTTCATAGGGTCGAGCTTTAGTGTTTAGTTTTGGGAGATCCTGTTAGAGGGAAGGCTCTGACCAGTCTAGATATTAAAGGTGTTCTGACTGTGGAATGTCTGCATGATAAGATATTTATGAACACTGAAGCCCATTCGTCTGGGGTTTGTATATGCTGTCTAAAGCACTAGGAATTAAGATAGTGGTGGGACCATAGTTTTCTCTGCTATGTAACCCTAAACCATTACATTTTCTCTTGGTGAATCCTTTTTTTTAACTTTGCTTTTTGCTGTTGGAAGGAGTTGTGCATGCAGTGTGTCCTCTGATCACTGCAATGAGTCCTGTAAATATGTAAGATTGTCCATTGCAAAGCTGCAGTGAAAGAATGCTGTTAACACTGCGTTGATCCTGTAGCATTGTAGTTTTGTCTCACTTAGTAACAATCCGGCTAAGCTTGTACTAGTCCAGTATCCCACAGAGCCTCCGAGGGACCTGTAGCGTTAGATTTGTGTATCATGGAACGGGCTGCTCTGGCTAAATGCTCTTTGCTGCAGTAAGTACTGTAATGGTGGGACCGTTTCAAGCAGTGGCGCTCAGTAAATGTTTACAAAGGGTACACAGATTGTTTTTGGATTGTAGTTTGATTTCATAGAAAGAGCAGCTCTCACTTATTGTCCAAGTACTGGTGCAGTGCATCCTGTAGCATTATAGTTCTGTCCATTGCGGGAAATTGCATTCATTCACTAAAGTTCTTTGGAAGGCTGTATTTTTTATTTTTTTTATATATTTCTTTTTATTAAACAGATCGACCAAATACACATCAAGTGATACAAGCAGATATCTCCATCTTTCCTCAACGACATTCCATACAGTTCAAAATTATACACCGTTATTGCCGTTGGTAGATCAAGGGGACTCGTGCGTTTCAGCGCCTCTCAAACGGTCCGGTGGAGCACAGATGTCCCCCCTGTAATGGTTCCAAGCGTCCCATACCCTGCTCCATTTCCCGGGACATCCCTGGCGATGTAGACTGACTTCTCCCTAAACATACACCAATCCAAATCCTCCGCCCACTTCTCGGTCCGGGCGGCTGGCTAGCCCCCACAGTTGGGCGATGTTACGCTTCGCCACCATGAATGCCAAAGTAGCCCATTGTGTTGTGTAGGTGTTGAGGTCCGTCGGCTCCCAGACATTTAGGATACATCTACGGGCCTCCGGCTGCAGATCTATCCCTAGGACCACCCTCAGTGTGTGGTGAATCGCTCCCCAATATGTTTGTATGCTTTGGCAGCGCCACAGTATATGCATAAATGTCCCCAGTTCCCCACAGCCCCTTCTGCACTCTCCACTGTCCGAGCGACCCATTCGAGCCAGACAGGGTCCTGTAACATATGTCCTATGTAGTATCTTTAGCTGCACCAACCTCAGCCTCGTCTGAATTGCCACCACCCGCGGGGAAGAGATCGCCTCCTGCCAATCCTCGTCGTCTAGTTCTAGGCCGTCCTCATTCCAGTGTCTTTTTATATTAAGCAATGGATCTTCCATGTTGTTTATTAGTTTCCTATATATCAGAGAAATGGTCTTCTCCTGAAGATGTCCATCCAGCACCCTATCCTCTAGGGGAGAAGCGTCTGGAAGGGTCGTGTCCCTAGGGATGTGTGTAAGCAGCGCATGTCGAACCTGGAGGTAACGGAAGTGCTCACAATCATTCAAGTTGTACTGCAGCTTAAGTGAGTCAAATGTATGTATTGTTCCCTCTCCCCAAACGTCTTTTATTCGTGAGATCCCGATGAGGTCCCACTTATCAAACCCCTTGGACTTCCAGAGGCTTCCCAATTTCTCCGAATTCCATAGTGGGGTGGCTAGCGTGAATTTGCCTTCCCATTTAAGGTGTCTATTGGCCGCATGCCACACCTGGACGGCATGCGCCGTGGGTCGTGTGAGCTGAAATCTGCGGGGCCCAGCATATAGCGCTCTGGTGTATTCTCCCCCTGGGAGCTGCCACCTATCCATAGCGAATCCGGGATCATTTGGCTGCCCATAGATCCCGTGATTGACTGCCGCCAGTTGGGATGCCCAGTAGTATTTCCTCAGGTCAGGCAACCCTATTCCTCCGTCATACCAATTGAGAGTAAGCTTGGAAAACGCTATACGGGGTTTACCATCCCAAAGGAGCTGTCTCTGGAGAGACTCGATTTCCCTGAAATAAGACGCGGGGACCGGATCCATCGTATTTTGGAGCACGTACAAGAACCGAGGCAGAGCCATCATTTTAAAAAGTACTGCCCTACCCAACATGGAGAGTGGAAGGGCCTTCCAGCGCACCACGTCATTCCTGAGTCGCGACAGGGGAGGGCTCAGATTGTTGGCATAACGAAGTTTCGAGTCTAATGTTATGTAAATGCCGAGGTACCTGAAGCCTTCGAGGGCAATTTGGATCGGGCAATTGCCTGGAATGACCGGCGGGTCACCTCTCAGGACATATAGCACCGATTTGGACCAATTTATAGCAAAGCCTGAATATCTGCCGAAAATTGCCAACACGTCTAAAAAGCGGATCAGCGACCCTCTCGGATTAGTGAGATAGAGCAGGACATCATCTGCGTAAAGGGAGATTTTATCTTCCCATTCCAACGACCATCGCAGTCCACGTATAGAACGGTCATGTCTGACCCATGCTGCGAGCGGCTCCAGGGCCAGTGCAAAAAGGAGCGGGGACAGGGGACAACCCTGTCTAGTGCCCCTACTCAAATGGAAATCGGGGGACTTGCGGTTGTTTACCACCACTCGGGCCATCGGATCAGAGTACAGAAGGCGTACCCAGCCTGTGAATTCCGGTCCGAAACCCAGTTTGTCCAGTACTGCATATAGATAAGGCCACTCGACCATGTCAAATGCCATGGTGGCGTCCAGTGACACGAGTGCCGCCGGTTCCATAATTGTAGGAGTTCTACCCAGTACTCCATGTAACCGTCTCAGATTGAGGGCAGTGTTGCGATGTGGCATAAAGCCCGATTGATCCGGATGGATCAAGGTGGTGATAACTTTTGCCAAGCGGGTTGCCAGTAACTTCGCAAGGACTTTGGGTTCTACGTTTAGCAATGAAATGGGCCTATAGGACGCGCAGCTTGTTCTGGACTTGCCTTCCTTGTATATGACCACTATGTTGGCCACTCGTTGGTCATACGGAAGTTGCCCCTTTTCTCTGCTTTCCTCGAGCATGGAACGGAGGTATGGGACGAGTCTATCGGACCTCAATTTATAAAGCTCGACAGGAATGCCATTAGGCCCCAAGGCCTTCCCCGAATGCACTCCCCTGATAGCCTGCGCCACCTCATCGTCCGTGAGTGGGGATTCCAGATAGTCTCTGTTTTCGCCTGATAGGACTGGTAACTGGATATCTCTAATCATCTCCCTGTTGTCCGCTTCTGTAAATTTACCCGCCGTACTATACACCACGCGATAGTATTTTGCAAACGCGTCTGCAATAGCCTGCGGGTCCGTGATGGTGCTGGAATCCTCCCCCCGTAGCTCAGGTACCAGCCTCGACGCCCATTCCCTTCTATCTAGCCAAGCGATCAGCTTTTCCGCTTTATCTCCGTGTTCATATATTCTACTCTGAACCTCTCTGCTCTGCGCCCTGGCTCTATCTCTGGCGATACTACTGAACTCGTCTTGCCGTAACTTCAAACGGTGAAGGCCCTCAGGGGTCACCGTCCGAGCCATCTCCTCTTCTGATTTTAACACTTCCTCTTCTGCTTTTTCCAGTTCAGCCTGCCGTTCCCTCTTTTTCCCCGCAATCAAGGAGACAGTCTCTCCCCGGATGACAGTTTTATATGCCTCCCACAGCGTCTGCGCTGAGTCCACCGTGCCCTGATTCTCCAGAAAATACCTGTCAGTAGCTGTGGCTATGCACTTCTTCATGGAAGGGTCTCTCAAATGCCATGGGTTAATAGGGGCTACCCTACCTGCAGTCACCTGGTCGAATTCCATTTTAAGCCATACAGGGGACTGATCCGAGATGCCTCTACCCAGATGGCGAACCTCCCGGAGGGCATGAGCCTGTGTGGCCGGGACGAATACATAGTCTATTCCCGATAAACTTTGATGTACACATAACACGTGTGTATACTGTGCTCTGCCTGGGTTGGGTGCCCGCCAGCCATCCACCAGCCCCATTGTGTCCAGATAGTCGGGAAGCCACCTTTGCGCGGGTCTTAGTGTACGAGCCGGATATCGGTCTATTTCCCCGTCCATTACCGCGTTAAAGTCTCCCCCCAGCACCAAGAGGCCCAAGGGTAGCGTCAAAAAGATTGAACCCAGGTCTTGAAATGTGTCGGACTGTAAGCCAGGTGGGACATAGATTGAAACAAACGTGGTTGTGTTCCCCTCCCATTGTCCCGATATTCCAACATATCTACCCCGCTTGTCGGACCATGTAGCCTGTACAGTAAGGGGGAATGAGTTTTTAACCAATATACCAACCCCCCTTGACCCTGTAGTGAATCCCGCATGTGCCACAAGTTTATAACCTCCTTTATGAAGGGCCATGCACTTATTCCCAATTAAATGTGTTTCCTGCAAAAGTACCAGATCCGGGGTGTGTCGTCTGATAAACTGATTTACCATCCCCCTCTTTATTTTGTCACCCAGTCCGTTAACATTCCAACTCAGCACGCTAATCCCCGATCCCCGTCTATCATTCGTCATTAAACTGGTTTAGAAATGTCACCTGCATTGCATTGTCAGTTGATGATGTCGAAACAATTAAAACTACAAACATTCTCACAAACAATGCGACCTTAAAAACGATGAGCGCAACATGTCCCACCCCCCTCCCCCCCTCCCTGCACCCCTGCTCGTGGCATTTGCCCATCCCCAACTGGCAGAGTGCCTGTCGCCCCACACACTAAACCTACTGTTTAACTAAAGGTAGTAAAGAGGAGGAAGGCCGGTGCCCCGTCTCCCCCCCAAACCCAAGACAAAATGATCTCCATTGAAGCCAACATCACCCAGTCAAGTCATGGTTTTCCCTGTGGTTGGGCGGCCTCTAAGCTATGTGTCGAGACCCCAATACCTGACAATGTACATTAGTCCCAAGTGTTGTGTTTCCGCTCTCATTCCTGTTCCTGCGATGCGTCTTCTCCGCCCCGGTCTCGCTCTCCCGATACACCAGGGGGACGGCTGTCGATCCAGTCCGAAGCCACCTCCGGACTATCAAAGAACCAGGCTCTCCCCTCGACCTCCACCCTCAGCCGCGCCGGAAACATCATGGCATATTTCATCCCCTTGTCCCTGAGTTTTTCCTTGACTGCGAAAAAGTTCCGACGTTGTTTCTGCACCATTTGTGTGAAGTCTGGGAAGAAAGAGAGGGTAGCATTCTCATACCTCAGAGGGGGTCCCGAGCAGGCCGCCTGCAGGATAGCGTCTCTGTCCCTGAAATTCAACACCCTGGCAATCATCGGACGTGGGGGCGCACCAGGCTTGGGGCGCCCTCCCGGGACTCTATGTGCACGCTCGGCGGTAAAGAAGTTACTCAGTCCCTTGGGCTTGAGGTGCGTGAGGATAAGGTCTTCAACAAACAGGTCTGGGGCTGGGCCTTCAGACTTTTCGGGCACCCCCAGGATACGTATATTATTTCGCCGGGCTCTTCCTTCGTACTCATCCAGCTTACGCTTGGTCAGGTCTTGAGAAGTTTTGAGTTCCTGCACTTCCTGTTGGAGCAACGCCACATCATCGGTCAGACTGGCAGTCTTTATGTCTAGCGATTTGACCTTTTCATTAACTTTAGTAAGGTCTGCGCGGATAAGATTGACCTCGATGGTGACTGTGTCCAACTTATTGTCAAGCGACTCCATTTTCTGTCCCAGTGACGATTTGACCCCGTCTATTGCTGCCATTACATCGAGCAGCGTCGGTTCAGGTGAAGGGCCTGAGGAGTCGCCCCCGCCGACAGAGTGTGTCTTAAGTCTGTAGGGGAGCCCTTGGGCATCGTGTATCTGTCTAATTTGTTGGTCTGGACCTGTCTCACCCCTTTAGATGTCCTCGGCTGGTGCCTGTCCACCTCCGGCTTGGTCGCCATCTAATGCTCTATGATCGGGACACGCCGGCGCTGTTTCCCCCGTAAAATGCGTTATATTAGATCTCGGCCGGTTCTTTCGTGGCAGGCTATCTGTCTCTCCACTGCACTGCCAGTGTTCATTAGGGCAGGTCTATACTGGGGGCACACTGAGCTCCTTTGCAGTGTAGCTGGTGCGCGGCTATAACAGTCTCAGAGAGCGACCAATGCGTAACGGAACTGGTGCCTACCGTAATCCGTGGCCAATACCTCCTAGACCAGCCCCACTGCCTGATGAAAGTCTACACCAGGGGGGGGGGGGACCTCTCCCCCACCCCTCCAACCCCACCAACAAAAACACCCGGGCCGGGCCCCCCACCACTGTCGCCGAATCTCCTCCTCACGGCTCACCGATCGGCTCGGTAGACTTCCTGGGTCAAGAAGCATCCTCCGGAGGGGCCGCCTTCAGTCAACCTTCCCCTGGGGCTCCAATCTCGCAGCAGGGTTTATTAGCGGCTTACAATCCGAGTGGCTGGCCTCTCGGGCACCTGAGCCTGCCCTCCTGGGCGCGCGGTGTGTCTCCTTCTCAATAGTTTGTAGGAGGGGGGGGGAAGGGCACGCACACAGCAGCCCCCAACAACCCCCCCGGGTCCCCTGCAGGATTTCCTCGCTTTGGCCTTTCTGCTGCCTCGCAGCCTGTGTCAGCGCCGCGGCGCCTCTGTATCTCAGACTCTCCGCCTGCCACTCCAGAAACCATATACGAAGGGGCGGGGGGGCTTCACCAACGCGCCCCCGCTCGTCCCCTCCGCTTCCAATATGCCGCCGCAACTGCTACCCAACGAGTTCCAGGGAATGGGGCGAGACCGGCGACTTCCGGTCCGCGACCCCAGTGTTATTGAACTGCGCCCCGGCCACAGCCCAAACTCGAGTCCCCGGCTCCGGACTCCACGAAGGCCGCAATGCGTGATTGTCGTATCTCCGGTCCCTGGTGTCACAGAGGGGCCGGAGTTGCTGCCGGGAGCGTCGCTATTACTCCGCCGTCGAGCGGTATGCTTCAATGTCAGGATATTTCACAGGATCTCTAGGCTGGGGGATGGGCACTGCGGAGCCGAGGTCTTATGCGGCCATCTTGGATTGGCGCGTGGCTCCTCCCACTGGAAGGCTGTATTAAGTCTGTGAGATTGTAGGATTTATTGCCTTTGCCTCACGCTGTAAAAAGTCCAATGAAATTGTGGAGCTTATATGTTTTCACTGATTGAAAAGGAGGATTTCTACCACAAACGCTGTCTGTAAGAAAAACAACTGTAAATAAGTCCATAGATAGGTTGGATATACATAGTTGAAGTCAGAATGATGGCATTATACTTTGACATTGTAACACATAAAGTGTGATAAAGGTAGAAAAAATCATGAATTCTTCAGTCACGTGTAGATTCAGTTTAAGGGTGGGTGTTAGGGAGATGGGTGGAGTGGATGCAAGGAAGCAAGCAAGAAGGATGAGTTCAGACATTTTAAAGTTCAAGGTGATTGAGGGATGCTTTAAAGGTGATCATGAACGTGTGCAGTGAATGGTAGCTGTCAGCCCAGCTGCAAGTGCTGAAAGGACTTACGGGAAGTTGGCACAGAGTGACAAGAACTCCAGGAGATGCAGATGGGACAGTCAGAAAGGTAACATGAAAACCAGTCAACCAGCCCAGAGCTGATTCAGTGATGCCAAGTGTAGGAAATGACGATGTGCTTGGTCTGACTGATGGCGAGAGGTTGAGGAAAATTGGGATAGATGTTTCATATGGTAAGCAGTCGCTATGATTCAATGCATGAGAGTAATTTGTTGACCACATTTGATCCGTGAAGGGCATTTTCCATAGCATGAAGTGCTCATAAGTCTGATTGGAAAGTATTAAGTCATTTGTGAGTGAAATAGGGTGTGAGACTATTGAACACAAAATGGTGCTGTATTTTGGAGGAGGGAAGTTGAGAAAAGGGAGGAAAAGGTGTGTCGGCTTTAGGTGTTGAACAATGATAAAATGTTTTAATAAGCAGGGGCCAAAGACAAGAGCTGAGAGATTAAGGTGTTGGTGTTGATCAAACAGGGAGGGGAGAGTAGGAATATGATATGTCACATCAAATTGAACGTGGACAAGACCAAAATTTTGGAGATAGGCAACCAACCCCAGTGACTGGGCCCTCACCAGTTGCCCAAGACTCTTGGGCCTTGCCCCACCCCAATACCTGCTGTTAGCAATTTGGGCTTCTGGCTAGATAGAAAGCTCTCAATGAACACCCAGATCACCAAGGTAGTGGCTTCCTGCTTTGGAATACTTAGATGGCTGAGAAAGATTGTTTGCTGCCTACCATTCCCAGCCCATAGACCAGTGACACAAGCATTGATTCTTTCCCGACTGGATAATGGCAACATATTCTATCTGGGTGTTTCTAAGGGTGCTCTCAGATGACTGCAGCTTGTTCAAAATGCTGCTGCAAGGATGCTTCTAAAGCCACCAAAATTCACCGCCACAGCTAAGCTTTTGCATGAGCTCTACTGACTGTTGGTAGAGAAAAAGGATTAATTTCAAAACATTCTGCTACATGCACAAAATAAGAGAAAATAAAGGCCCTAAATGTCTGATACCTGTTGTCTTTCTACATTCCACATCGCTCCCTTCGATCCAGCAACGCCAGCTTTTTCTCAGTTCCCCGAGTAAAAAGAACACACCAAGGAGGACGGGCATTCTCCTACCTAGGGCCCGGACTATGGAACACATTTGCCACAGTCACTGAGATCCTGCCAGTCTCTTGCCATATTTCTAAAACAATTAAAAACCTGGCTGTTCTAATAAATTATTCCATCAATCTCTGATGACGTACCATGTGAAGGCCTAGCACCCGACACCCATTGCGGGTAGCTGTCCGCTTTACAAAACTACAATAATAATAATAATCATAACATCTATAGCTGATGTTTAAAGGCGTCAAGATTTTTGATTGGTCTTTAAGCGTTGTGTCACCAGCAGAGAAGTTTGGCTTTTTGTCTCTGAGAATATCAATATTAATAAACAAGGCCTTTTCTCTTACTTTTGTTTGAGTAAGAATAGTAAATGTCTCTTAAATGAAAAAGGAAAGTGTTGTTTTGGGTTTGTGTTCGCTAGCTCCCAACTCCTGTAATCTCTCAGCTGTACGTAAAGCAGCCGTTGTGACAGATCTAAGATGTTGGGATTGCTCATTCTTTATTCTACTAAAGCACGTCTTGAAATTTATATGTGAAGCACTGAGCAGACAACCGAAATTGACCCTGGAAACTGGGCACAGAAGCTTTTGGACTGATGACTCTAATGTTTCCCAAATGCATGCAAATGCTTTACAGGATATAATAGTTTATTATTAACGTGTGAGTAGTGTATATAAAAATATACCACTGTGCCCTGTTCTAATGCTAATTCTTAAATAAATGGTATAACTATACTTGTTGGTGAGAAATTGCATTTCCCGGTTTAGAAACAGGAAGCATTAAGGTTAGTGCAAGCTTTTGCTAAACAAAACAGAAAGTTTAAGCTATGATTTTCAGATCTGTGAAGTCTAAGGTAAGGTCATGACGTGTCATTGCTGCTTGGATGCTTTCCTGATACCTTCCACTGCCTGTGAGAAGGAGATGTACTCAGTTTGGCTTAGTGTAAGGATGAACATTCTGATTTCAATGTCAAAAATACATTTTTAGATGGTCATTACAGAAATAGAGGTACTACTGTGTGTGGGGCTTCAACACCTCTCACCCATTGAGGTGGGTGAGAAAAAGATCAGAATTGACAGTTTTCCCAGCCACCCGCTCATTACATCTTGAAATGCCACAGGAGTTCTGGAAAGTAGTAAGCACCCACAGTGTGTGGCCTGTGCGGTGTACCACCCATAGGAAGGGGTCTATAGTGGCACCCTCTCCTGGGATGGGTTTTGGTTCCAAGGGGCACCTCCACAGTACACCACATCAAGAAAATGCCACCAATGTAGACATCTCACATTCAGACCAGAGCATGAAGCTGTTCTACATGTGTGCAGTGTATGTCGTTGTAGTGCTGTAAGGTTGATTTGCTATTCAGAGTTGTGAAGTTGGGGCCTGTTTTGCATGGGAAGATCTCACGCCAGTCAAGGACTGCATACTAACCCATCTGTCAATATTTTCAGGCGGGAACTCAGGCTAGCAGATGTTTGCCATTGGCTGGAGCTCTCTCCTGGAACCGTTAGTTCTCCCATATTGGGGTGGGCCCTTCATCCTAACAGTAGGCAGCAGTTTCATAATGAGGCCACAGGAGTTTGCTAGTGCTCCAGGTGAGGCAGAACTTTGTTTACATGTTAGAATCAAGCTAGTACTCCTCAAATAAGTATGGAGATGTCACTAACAATAGGCCAAACCCATGAAGTAGTCTAATAGATTTGCAAATGTTTGCTCCTGTGCTTCCACCTAAAACTTATGTCAGAAGTGTAGCTGTGGTAGGTCACCCTAATATTTTTACTACCTTGTCCAGATAGAGCCATTAAGGTATAAATATATACTTCATTTAATTGTTAACTAGCTGCAAATAATGGATTGAAGCCCAAATGCCCATACATTATTATAGTTATGAAATATGCTCACCAAGAAGTTGACACTAAACTTATAAAACGAATTATTATAATATGCACTGACTTAAAAATATTGTATGAAGATCTAGTTTGTGATTGTGACACTTTTAAAAGGGCGGTCCATTAACATTAGTAATTTTTAGGCCCTGCATGTCATGGGTGTTTGGTGTGCATACTAAAAAAGAGGCACCTCTGCACAGCTTGTGGTTTGTAGGGACTGAAGCTCAGTGTTTCTGGAAGCACGTAAAAGTAACTACTTGTGAAATGGATGAACTAACGACATAACGGAATTACTGGCACGTGCAAGTTGCAGTGTAAATTTAAAATCCAACCCCAAAGCTGTTCTTCAGTTTATTATTGAATTCTGAAAACATGGTCACAGTATGTTTGCTAAAAGTCTCTATTAAGAGCACGTTATAAGAGAAACAAACACCTTGAAAATGCTGTGGCCATCTGTGCTTTGACGACCTTTAATGAACTCCCCTCTTGGAGGATTTAATCTGATATTTAAACACCTACGTCGTGGCTCGGAATTAGTTACAAACCTCCATAAACTAGGGAAAGAAAGAGGATCTCGTCACTTTCCTTTGGGGAAAAAATAAAGTGCAGGGTGTAGCTTCTGAGGGTGACCAGTGTTTGTTGGTCGGGACTGTACTCTGCATCCAATCACCTCTTGCTTTAGGATAGTAGAGGTCCATTGGCGGGTGACCCATACCAGTCCGATACTAGGGTTTTCTTTGATTTTCATAATGTTTAATTTATTCTGGATATTTTTCTTCCATCAGAGATGACTGAAGAGGAGCAGTTAGAGCTTGCAGTGAGGATGAGTAAGCAGGAGGCAAGCCAGGCCACCTACCAGCGGGAGGAGGAGGAGGATGAGCTGCTGAAGAAGGCCATCACCGAAAGCCTCAATGTAACTACAGGAATGAGTGTGGTGTGCAGTTCAGAATGCAGTACAAACTTGAGTATGATATACATAAGTCAGAGCACTTCCCACCAGTTGTAGGAGATAGCTGGAGCAGGACGGGCGTGCCTCCTTTGTGCTTTGATGGAGGCACAGTTGTGGTGCTAATGGTGGTGAAGGACGCATGAGACTGCTGAGGAGACTCTCAGATTTGGAATTGGATTAAGGGACAGCTGTGGGGACAGGGTTATAACGCACATGATTTTACCTAAGACCATTCAGTCCTCTCTTGCATAAAGTTTAGGATGGCCTGCTGAGTAGGCCAAGCAAAGGTTGCATTGTATCCCTAGCATAAGATTCTCTCTGCATTCATAAAAGGTAAAATACATCTGCACACGTGAGATTTCCGAACACACACACTTTTAAAATAATTGTGTTTAAATTGAAAAGAAATAGACCTGCAAAACATGCCTGCTGAAGTGCATCATTTTGTGTCATTGTTTATTTTTTAAATAAATCGATTAGATATATCAAGTATAGCAGAGTTTGCTTGATTGAAAACGGTGCCTCACTATGATTTTTTCAAAAAACAAAGAAGGAAATGGTACTCTTATACCACAAAAGAGTCTAAAATGACACACCTGCCCCTTCGGGAAACTTCGAAGCTGCACCTATCCCATTATGTCAAATGTTTGCTGTAGTCATTGAGGCTATATTTGACTCTGTTTTCCTTGCATTCACTTTGTCTTTGGATGACTGCTAGATTTTCTAACCTTTTTTCTCTGTACTGTAGACACGAACTCAGTTTTAGCACCAAGATACCCATTGGCGTTCATCCACATACAAATACCTTTATTCATGAATGTTTTTGCAAGTGTTTGTATCTCTACTGTGAGATTTTTTTCTCCTTCATAGTTTCTCAACTTCCCTGTCCTTTTTACATAAATGCCCAGCTGGTGGTATCAAGATGACCACAACAGATAATCAGGTTATCTCTGTGTTTTTTCTTCCTGGCTCTCATACAATTTAATAGGCCATCCAGTGTAGAGAGAAAAAAGAGAGTTAATTCTGCCCAGTCCTCTATTTTTAATAATTGGTGACATTAGGCATTCAAGAATGTTAATTTGTTTGATTATGTGAACTAGGGTTTTGAGATCCTCGGGGACATCATTCACCAGATGGCTCTTTTATGAATTTCAGCATTTTACAGGAAATGTCCTGCAGGAGGTGAGGGAGAGGGAGCAGATTTGCCTCGGAGCAGAGATATGAGAGATCGTCAAACGTAGTGAACTCCTATATTTTGCTTCAGCTCATCAAGGGTTGAAAGGGGGGGCCTTTTTCCTCCCGTCCAGCCTCTTAATACTGCTTCTGTCAGCGTAGGAGACAAATCCACAGTTTCTTGTAATTGCATCCACTCATGGTCGATTTTGACTTGATTGACATTAAGGCACTCAATTTTGAGATACAAGACGTTGCACTGTTTGCTTCAACGTCCAGGCTTTTTGTGTATTCTTGGTCATTGTGGAGGCATCCATTGACGTCAAGAACCTTTTTGCATCAATCCTTTTATCCGTCATTCAAGATTTTCCTTCTAACATCAGAAGTACGTTCCCAAAGGCTTTGTGCGAATCCTGGGAAATGGTCAGGGCTTCCTTGTCATCAATAGACCCATCACAAAACTCAAATGATTCCAACATTTGATGGAGATTGTTATGCCTGAACCTCCACGTATTAATCCAGGCACTCCAGAAGGGGTTCCTTCCTCTTACAATTCCTTCTGAGGACCACAACCTGTACCACAGCCTTCCCTTGCAACTTTCAAAGAAAAGGTTCTACATCCTAAAAAATTCTCCCACAAAAAATCTAGAACTGAAAGGGTGCTAGGATACACTTGTAAGAGGACTAGAGAGAGAGAGACTTCCAAGTGAGAAACATCATCGTAAACATCCTTGTCAGGAGCAAAACTATGTTCCACAAATATTTATCAAGGGAAGAAAGTTCCATGGGTAGCACGTCTCAATCTTTTGCTTGTGAAGGTGCTCTACAATCGATTCTGCATTTCTCAAATTTATTCTTTCAGGGGTTTCTTTAATCTGGTAGCCTTTTGCCAAGTTTCCCATCAAACAGAAATGTTAAAACTCAGACAATGTAGCATACTTCACTGCGATTTGAAGCCATTGAATCAAACCAGTGGAGGCCTTCTAGCACCTTTGTTAAGTACGCTTGTAACTCTGTTTTTGGTGAGGCCAGTTAAATGATTAGAGGACATTTTAAGGATCCAGATTCAGGCCCAAAGTGTCCAATAGAAGACCCCCCCATCTTATTCTGCTAAAAGAGCTATAGAACAAGTAGTTGATTTGCTTCCGCTCCACATACCATATGTACATCTTCCACATACCAGGTGATGTTCATGTCTGGTGTCACTACAGAGCCGTGCAGCATATAAGCATAATTAAATGCCTTAACCTTGTCTGCTCTTGGATGAAGTAAAACTACCTTTGTTTTAAAAGATCAGACGGACATCCTAACCACACAAGAGGTTGGATCAGACTCCTCTTTGTTCTACTGGGTTTCCAAGTTGGTCTCTCCTGCTTCGTCCCAACAAGTCTGAAACCTAGGATAATTTTTTACTCTGCCCTCAACTTTACCTGGAAAAGCAACATAGTAGCTATGAGAACTAATTTCCATCCCTTCCATCCTTTCTGTGGAAAGTTTTCCTGCTCCTTCAAACCAGCCACCCTATAGTGCTTATGTGTGCTTTTCTTATCTCAATTGGGCTACCGGAACGTAACTCAAACTGGCCTTCCAACAAAAATTATTCTTCAGATTGCAAAAAGTGCAAAACATGGCAGACAGAATGCGTATTTACAGAAATGGGTATCGCATTAAACAAACCTTAAAATCTCTCCATTGTTTCCTGGTTCAGTACAGTATCAAGTTTAAACCATTGTGCAATATGCAAAGGTCCTGGCCACCTTCAGATGCTGGCACGCCACTGTACTCCATCCAGGAGCCAGTTATTGTCCTCAAACCATTTGATCCAACAGCGTTCTATTAAGAGACTAAAGTATGGTGAAAGATCCATTAGGTCCAGGGGCTGAAACTGTGGACAAGCCTTCGCTCTCAGCTTACATTGAATGCCGCCACCTTCCGTTTTGAAAAACTCCTGAAAAACAGACTTTTCAAACAGGTTATAAACTAAGATTAAAATTGTGATGTGGCGATTTAGAAGAATGGCTTCTGTTTGTCATGCGACCATACTTTTTAATTCCTATGTTCTTTGAACTTTCACTATCATGTATTTACTTTCTTTACCCGCACTTAGTGGCTTGGGTGACCTGTCGCACATTATAAATCTCTGAAATAAAGAAATCACTGCCATAGTCGTGCTATACTGTCAAAATGTATAATGTTACCTCGGACTCCTTCAAACACACTGATTATTAGAGGAGCCATATAAGTGCTGAGAAAAGTCCTTCGTCAAAATGAATGAGCAACATATGGTTTAAAAACGCCAGATTTGTTTGGCAAGAGGATAATCATAAACCAACAAGTGAAGTAGTAAATAGGGGTTCCAAGTAAAGACTCAGTACAGATGGTAAGTGAGATACTGATAAGTGCATAGAAAAGTATATATACTGGTTACATTGGCAGTCCATTTACATCACTGATGTTATATCAGTTCAGGGATATGTTGTCTGTAGTTCATGTGTGACCATGAGAAATTAAGCTGTTAGAATTTTGATCCACAACATAAATTAGAATAGGCCTTCTTCAGGACAAAGAACAGGTAGCAACCTATGATATAATGAAAACAGTCTATAATTCGATTTTAAAACAAGCAGTGATATAGAAAAAACAAAAGTTAATGTGACGTTATAGTTGAGTGAAATGTTCAGTAACAACATAACGTTTTAGACTCTAAAAACCACAGAAATTCACCAATTATATTTCTAGTTATCTCAACTAGCTATAACTCATGCCCTAAGGTAACTATAACATAAACTAATATTTTATTACTGTATGTAAAACCAACCGCCAGAGGCCGTGCGTGGCGGGCGGTTGACGCCAGGCCCCTCTGCCAAACTGCCCCCAGGCAGCCGACTCCACGCTGTTCATGGCCTTCGTCTGTGCACATCAGGGGGTTGGTCACAGGCCCTGTGACAAACCCACCAGGAGGCAACCAACACCCCCACAGGCAGCCAACTCCATGGAACGCATGGCCTTTCGTTGTGCGTGGCATGGGGTTGGCCGCAGGCAACCAACTCCACGCTGTGCTTGGCCTTTGG
The DNA here is from genome assembly GCA_963921515.1 of Calotriton arnoldi. Classification (NCBI taxonomy): domain Eukaryota; kingdom Metazoa; phylum Chordata; class Amphibia; order Caudata; family Salamandridae; genus Calotriton; species Calotriton arnoldi. Next base: position 2,242,749 of record CAWUFW010001719.1, on the reverse strand, counting down.
CCGTGCACAGCAGGGTTGGCCAGAGGGTCTGGCCTGCCATCAGGCCCTGTTGCCGACCACCCAGCAGACTGCCACCCCTCTAGTTTCTGAAACTGTCCACCCTGTTTGATTATTGTTCTACTAAGGGCATAGTAGCTCCAACAGTGGGTGAGGCGGTAGTAATGGTCATACCAAAACGCAATAAGTACATTAAGCATTGTGCATCCTTTTGATCTATAGCCCTCTTGAACATTGATGCTAAGCTCCACATGAAGATTTTGGCCACCCACCTCAATGAAGGGCTCCATACTCTGGTACACCCAGACCAGAGAGGGTTCCTTCAGGGACGCCAGGCCCATGACAGTGTATGAGCGACCATCCACTTGATAGAGAAGGCGTCCTTTAACATTATTCCCGCAGTACTGCTATCTCTAGGTGTGGAGAAGACCTTCAATAGGGTCAATTGGACCTTCTTACTACTCACACTCTAGAAAATGGCCTCCTACCGAAGTTCCTGAAAATGATCTTCTCAAACTTATCCCACCCATTGGCCAGCGTCGCCCTGAATGACCACCTCTCGAGGCCTTTTTGACTTTTCAGAGGCGCCAGACGGGGGTGCCCCCTATTGCCGCCACTATTTGCTGTATTCATAGAAAACTTTAGCTTGCCAGATCCAACAATCCGCCGCAGTGACTGGAATTAAATTTTGGCCCAAAGAATTCAAAATCTCCCTTTAGGATGACGGGGTGCTTTTGACGCTGGGATCCCCGAGCACTTCAAACCCAGCAGTAGTAGAGCAACTCTAGGCCAACGAGAGGGCATCTGGCTATAAGATTAACTACGACAAATCTGAAATTCTTAACTTGACAGTGGCTATAGGGGAGGTGGCTAGACTGTCAAAAAATGTTCCTTTTCGATAGGACACATCCTCAATTAAATATTTGGGGGTCCGACTCAAGCGGACTATTCGGGAACTCTTTAACGCCAACGAGCCCCCGTTGGTTACTGCCATCACGGAAGACCTCTATTTATGGGGAAACCTAATGCTCTCCTGGTTTGGTAGAATTAATGCAGTAAAAATGAACATCCGCCCTTGCCTACTTTACATGTTTCAGGCCCTCCCTGACCAGATCCCCCCTACCTACCACCTATTCAGTGGAAACAAATGGCCTTTAAATGGAAAGGAAAGGCCCTGAGGCTTCCACAGAGATGAATGATCCAATCACGGGAAGCAGCTGGTCTGGCAGTTCCTAGCATTCCTCACTATTACGCGTCGGCGCAACTGTGGTAGTAGACTGGTCTACAATGGTGTTAGAGAAAAATTGACGGCAAATGGACCACAGCATACTTTGCAGGCCATTATGGGACTTGGTGTGGTTGGAGAAATGCCATAGACGCCCTAACGCCTACATCAGAACCACGACCCACAAGATGTGGGACAGATATGTGGGATCACAGGGCCTGGTGTCATACCTGTCGCCCTTACACTCCTATCCATTATAATCTGGCATTTACACCGGCCCTCGAGGGCCACTCTTTTGGGCTGCAGAATGATTTCTTACATGCATGACGCCATGACTCCAGAACATTTCCTGCAATGTAAAGCATTCTACAGTATAACTGAATCCGAGAGGATACACTACCCCCAGATTTGACACTGGGTAACTCAACCCCCATCCTAGCTGAAGCCACCAGGGCCCAGACTCCCTTTGAATATCAGTTCCCTAAACTGATTGGCACTCGGGGAACAATCTCAACATTGTATACATTTCTATTGGGAAACAGCGTTTACAACGCTGTTTCCACAACGCATGGCTTTACAACACGGTCGTTACAACGACCGCGTTGCTACCACGCGTGCCACTACATCGCAAGTCGTATCAACGACTTTCTGTAGGGGGCGTGCAACACCAGGGAATGTGTTGGATTTTAAATCCATCACCTTCCCTGCTGTTGCACAAACTGGAGTTGGAATCGTAATTAATACTATTTCTAAGTCCAGCGCGCCCCCTACAGCAAGCCGTTGATACGACTTGCGATGTAATGGCACGCGTGGTAACAACGCGGTCGTTACAACGACCGCGTTGTAAAGCCATGCATTGTGAATGTATGCGTTGAAGCGTCATACATTCATTTCTATTAGCTTACAAGACCCCACAGAGTAGGGAATAGGAACGCGCTCTAGTAATGCAAGTGGTACCTAAACGGTGGTATAAACTGAATAGGGACGTATATTCATCCTCTCCTTCAACTTGGGGTGGGAAATACACTTTAAATTCTGGTATGGGTGGCATTCTACTCCCCTCAAACTACACTGCCTGTACTATGATGCGTCTCCTAGGTGCTGGAGGGGGTGTAGGACACTGCGACAGGTGCTCTACATATGGTGGGACTGCCCGGTGATCCGACCCTTTTGGGAGCAATTGTCTAAACTGCTCCAAAAAATCTTGAACTTCCCTATCCCCACTACTCCAGATGTGATGCCCCTAGGCCTCAAACCCCTCAATCTGACTCAAATGACCAAAGATGAATGGTACATGGTCTACACTTGCAATGGAGCGTTTTACAAGTAATATGCAAGGGACCCACCTACTTTTTGATGTCAAATGGAAACCACTGTTTATGCAATTAAATGGAGGCCCACCCAGTTCGACCCTTCCACATGATGTGACGGAAAGCCCTGGGCCTTTTTCACTGATATAGGGAGGGCGAATACCTACTACCATTCCACACTGGAATTATGTTGAGAAGGTTCCGATATGGTTGGTATGAACTGTCCTAGCTAACCGTGACATTGTTTTTTCAGGAGGACACAAATGTACTGGCATTGCTCAGTGCAAGTGGAAAATCATAGAAACTAAATTGCTTATCAGTATACTGAAACTCCAGTCAGATGGCCTAAATGTCAGGTTCTTTGAACCAGGTGCACAGAACAAAACTTTGCCAACTATATACACAATCCCCCACCAGATTAGAGAGAGCTCCAGAAGATATGACATTGGGCACTTGCATCACAAAGCTTTCTAAAACAACTACAAATACTATGTGACTAGATAAGCATCCTATGTATCCTTTTTTTCGTACTACTTCCCTAATCTGTAGAAAGGAAGAGCCGCTTGCTTTTTCGTATTAGCATGAACCGTATGTCCTGGTAAAAGTGCTGGACCCTGTGTTGTCATTTTGTGATCGGCAAAACCTGTTGACACCTAGACATGAATGGTCCTTTAGTGGATCTGCTGCACTTTTAATTTTATGTTGGAGGGCACGAATAAAGTGTTCACATGCCCAGCATTTCACAAAGTTGATCACAAGTCTCTTGGTAGCAAGAATACAAGTAGGGATAGTCAGAATACTAAGACTACACCTCTGGAAGGAAATACGTACGTAAGTAAAGACTGTATGGAAAATTATTCCAGAAAGATCAACATCTATGACCACCTCTCACAGTAGTAAACAGTGAATTACCACATTACATGATGCTCCCTGACTGATAGAAGAATATCATGATAAAGCATGCTACAGTGAATTTTTTGCGATATTATGGATAGATGTGATAACACGTACAGAAAAACACTAGAAACACACTTAGTTGCTGCACCTTTATCTGTGTTTTGACAAAGGGATGACTGGTGACATTTAAGTAGTCTCACACTATGATTATGCTCCTACACCACCTGTGATGAGCAGGCTTGAGCTGCTGTGATGAGGCTGTTACATTCATACATGATTGAAGTTGATCCTAAATCCTATTTGAGCTAATTACTACTTTGGAAACCGTGCATTATATTTATGAGCATCTAATCAATTTTTGCTCTTTTTGGTGATCAGTATATCAGAATTAATGGGACAGATTGGGAATGGTGGTACTTAAGGCCAGAGGTTGTTAAAGTATTATTTGAAATGTAAGCCTTGAGGAAACAGTTGCTGGTGAAGCAGTTGTTGTCTCAAGATCTGTATCTTATTTGTCATATGACTGAAGCTACATCTGCTAGACATGAGCATAAAAGTCAAGGACTATGAAGTTAATTTTTGGTACGTGGCACTTTGTTCACAGTTGACTATTAGGAGGTGCCTTCCTAATTGGTTGATTGTATTGCATAAAATGTTACACTGGTGGATAGTTGGTGTTGGAGAGAGCACCCCCTGCTAGCGGCACAGAGCTTGCTCATCCACCTGCCTCAACCTGTGTTTGATTAAAATTGTAAAATATTACTGAAAATGGAAATAATTTGTATTACATTTCTTTGGTAACCATTATACTGTTTGGTGCAGCACATCTTACCTGCCTTGCCTTACCAAGAAAGGGCTCTCGTAAACTTCTGTAAGAGCCCATATTTTAGCCCTCTCAGGTCACAGAAAGACTATACTGAAGGAATCTTTGTTCAGGATACCTCAGAGACACACTTTTACTCCAGTATTGGAACTTTCATAGACTCGCATGCTTAAATCTTTCCTGGTTGTTGAGATGGGAGTCCCCGGTACCATATAATAGTAATACAATGTTAAAGACAGTGCATGTCGGCTCTAGGCACTTTGTTTGCAACCTATCATAGTCTATTTAAAAAAGAGACCAAACTTATACTTTAGCCAGTCAGGCTGCCCTACCTTCCAGAACACTCCTGAGAGAGTTCCTTTACCTCAGATTTTCTACCGCTTATCGTGCTAGGGAGTCTCCACTGAGCTCTGCTTAGTTATTTTCCTATTTGGATACTTTTTCAGGATATTTCCCAAATGTTGGTGCTGTGGGAGATTTTCTTGTTACCCACAGAGTTTTCACATACAGATTTGACTTCATTTTAACATCATGACTAGTCTCTTCAGGTCCTGCAATACCTGTGGTAAAAACAGACTTCACTCTGAAGACCCGCACCAAGATTGCATTTACTGCCTCTACCCGGATCATTCTGACAAGGACTGTAAGGTATGTCTTACCTTTTCATCCAAGACTTTTAAAGGATAGAAAAGAAAGTTTGCTAATCTAGCTTCAAAAGGCTCAAAATCAGAAAAGAGCCAGTGTCAGACTCAGATAGTGAGGACTCCTCTTCGTCCTCTAGAAGATCTTATAAGAGAGAGATTACCCTTTTCTCGGTCCTCCTCTGAGCAGTCAAGAAAAGCCTAAAAAAAGACCACTCATTGGTCTTACAAAGGCCGCAGTCCTTCAAAATCTCCTCGCAGATCTAAATCATCTTTGAAAAAAGACAAAAAACAACCTTCTACCTCCTCAGATAAGGACATCCTCTGAACGGCGTACACCACCTCTCAAGGTCAGTCACTCCTTCAAAAAACCTTTCTCAGCTCCGCTGGCTGATGCATCATCGGCAAGCAGGCTACCGTCTACAAGAACATCGGCGCCATCCGCAATGAAGACGTATACGGCGGCATCATTGACAATAGCTACAATAACTACGCTGTCCATCACTTCCGCCTTCTCCTTGACGTCTCTTACTAGGCTGTCAACGCTCAAGATTTCTCTAATCTTATCGGTGAAGGCTCAGTTGACGACTCCGCCGATGACTGTAATAGTGCAGACGACTACAATACCAAAGGCAGGTAACACATTAGCAAAACGGTCGACGACCTCATCGAGGACACCGTCAACAACAGATAAAATGGCAAAACAGCAAAAGACAAGGTTGTTAACCCCAGAACACACCTCTCCAAGCAAGGTGACACCCCTCATACCTACTCATCTCTTGGAGGAAGAAGAATCAGATGATGGTCGCGCGCAGTCCCTCTGAGTTGCATGTTAAATGCCAGGAATAGGGCTATGATGAAGACTATGAACAGCATTATTATTCATCACATTTCCAGTATCAGCAGCCATGTCAGGAAGAGATGGTTTGTCTACCTGTCACTCTGGTTTGGACTTGCAGTTTATGATTGCAGGTAATTCATACACCACAGACAGCCCTACTACATGAACCAGATACCTCTGATAAGGAGCGAGAGGAAGGAGAACTCCGTGATGCCCAAACAGAATGGGATGACTTCCTCATCCCTACAGTCAATCAAAAGAGAGAGACCTGGCCAGTTAAAGGTCCAGCACTCATGCTCCCATCTTGGAATATATATATACTAGCGGAGGGTGGCTGTTCCTATGGAGAAGATAGGTAAAGTGTGGCTGGAAAGTATATTAAGTAAGGAATCTTCCTTATTGAAGATATAGCCCTCACACCCCAAATGGGTGTCATGCTTCATCATCAGGCTTAGCTCCTCGTGGGGAAGGCGCTGCAATGCCTCATGGGCCCAGCGAGAGGGCTCTTTGGCGGAGATCTTCTCTTTCAGCCGTGATGATGAGGGCAGGTATGTGGGAATGGGATATTGTGTAGTGAAGGGACAAAGGGGGAGCAATTGTCCTTCTAGCCACCACTGATTACGACAATGAATGTCTACGTCAACTATCCCATCCAATCAACTGCGATCCAACCACAAGGTGTCAACCCGAACTAAACATATTATCCCATCCCCACATATATGCCCTGATCATCATGGCTGAAAGAGAAGATCTCCAGAACTAAACATCTGGTCAGCGCAGCGAAAGCACACTTCCTGATTAATCTCTCACCCAGGACCCCTTATTTCTATAACTTGCCAAAGATACACAAGGGGATCTCTCACCCAGGACACCATATTTTTATATCTTGCCAAAGATACACACGGGGATCTCACCACTGCTTGAAAGACCGATAGTTCGGGTATCGACTCCCTCCTAGAACCATTGAGTACATTTTGTGATCATTTCTTACAACCCTTGGTTTCGAAGACACCGTCATACCGGAAGGATACCACTGATGTATTGAATCTACTAAGGACCTCCCATCACAGAAGGAGATTGATTTACTGGTAACCCTCGATGTTGAAGCACTCTGTACCAACATACCACAGGATGCCACCCTCGAGGTGATGGAGATCAGCCTCCAGGCAGAGACCCACTGGGTCTCGGCGACACCAATCCGCATCATCGTCGACTGTGCTTCCATAGCCCTCAAAGAGAATTTTTTTCAAATACAAAGTTCAACTCTACCATCAAATACAGGAAAATCCATGGGGAGCTCAATTGTGCTGCGCCTAGCCTGCTTCTACATGGCGGCGTTCAAGAGACAACACATCTTCGGGGTCGACTACCCATACAACATCAATATCTTGATATGACTCAGATTCATCGATTACATCTTGGTCTTTTGGCACGGGGACATTGAAACATGACACAACTTCTGCTCCTGGGTCAACACACTTAACCCATATTTAAAATTCACGGGTACTGTGTCAGACCAAGCAGTACCCTTCCTGGACTTCTCGATCTCCCATGTTGCGGGGAGACTGTCAACGACTAATTTTAAGAAACCAACTGACCTGAACAGTCTTCTCCTCAATAGAAGCCACCGCCCCAGGGCACTGCACAACAACCTCCCATTTGGACAATGACACCCTGAAGAATATGATACCGTAGCAAAAGACCTCTGCACCAACTTGGTCTCACGCAACTACCCCCATAGGATAGTCACCTAAGCATGCAAGAGAGTGAGAAATAACCAATGGGAGGCTCTCCTGGAGACACGAGAAAAGACACCAGATGACCTGATCACCTGCGTGACCACCTTCATGCCGACCTCTATCTGATTAAAGAAAACATTGGTTGATCCGAAGGACAGGTTCCCTTGACATCTCCAAGATGTGCATGCAAACGGGCAAAGAACCTTAAAGACCTTCTAGTCCACTCCCGACCCCAAGCAATGCCCTGGACACAACAACTCACTCTCTGGGGTCTACCACCAGTAACGGAACATTGCCCATGCAGAATGTGTGCTGTATGCCCATCTACAAAAGCTACTAAAGAGATCCACCTAGAAGGATTATGCATTTGGACACAAAAGGGTCATACAAACTGCAACTCCAGGAACTGTATGTTCGAGGCATGTGAGCTGCAGAGCTCACACTTTGCATTAGATCGCCATCTGGTGTTGGGCTCGGATGCTTGCACTTTGTTGTTGTCTTCGAAGAAGTCTTTTGTAGTCATGTGATAGGTGACTCCTCCTTTGGACAATAGTGCGCATGGGCATCGACTCCATCCTCAGATTGTTTTTTTTCGCCATCGGGTTCGGATGCAACTTTCGACACTCCGGTTCGAAACTTTCTTCTACTGTTTTTTCAATACTTCAAACCTTCTACAACTTCTGTCGATATCGCCATCTCGACGCGTCTCTTCTTCGATCCCCTTTCCAGTCGTCGACGCGGCCCGCTGGGCCCATCGACGCCGTAAGGCCTACAGCTAATGGAAAGGACGCCCTTCCGAAAATGCCCCCCAGTGTGGAGCAAAGTTCCCCCACAGTGACCATCACGAGGTCTGTAACCTGTGCCTTTCGCCCGACCACAACGAGGCCACCTGCCCAGATTGCGCCTCCTTCCGCTCCAAAAGACCATTCGGGATCGTCGAGCTCGAAGACACGTTATGGCGCAACGGTCCGCTCCAGAACCTGTCGACATCTTCAACGAGGGCCCCGATGTCCCGGAGGAAGATTCCGAAGACCTAACCATCGTCTCGGAGGCAGAGGACTCAGACGGTTCCATCACTCCTGGGCAACGAGTGAGTACTACTGCCCCTGCCCCAACCCCCCCATCAAAACAGAAGGCACCGGTCAAGACTTCGCCTGCTGGCCCCAGTCGCGACCGAAAACATGCTTTGGACGCCCCGGCTCGGCACCGAAGAAAAGACTAAAGCCTTCCAGTTCCTCGGTACCGACCAAGCCGCATGGATCAGTTCCACCGGCACCTTCGGCGCCGAAGCCAAAGGAACACTCGGCTCCGAAATCCACCTCGGTCCCAAAACCCGCCTCCAAGCATGCGGATAAGTCGGCGTCGAAACCAAGGCTCCACGACACAGCCCCTAAGCCAAAGCTGTCGGAGCCGATTGCCAAGCCGAAGGACTCTTCCACGCCTTCCAAGGCCAAAGAGCACACAAAGCAACCATCACCGCGCTCGGAACCGAAAAAGTCGGCGCCGAAGCCAAATCTCCAGGAGGAGGAACTGTTTCAACCGGATCCTATCGATCCTAAACAACAAACTTTACATTAACCCTAAAACTGGACATGTCTCTACTGTGCCACGCCACGAGCCCGTCCCTGTCAAAAAGGACTCTGCTACTTTCCCTATGCCTCCTTCTTCCCCTGTCCTTCCACCTAACACCCCTCCTCTCTACATCCCTGTTACACCCCCTCAGCCTGTAACATCTCCACCACATGACTATCAGGACGACATGGGGGATGGTGGTGACCCTGATGACGTTTTCCCAGACCCAGATGACCCACCACAGGACGATTGGGGCTACAATGATCCCATAGATCTTCCAGACCTCCCAAGCCCTCCACCATATCCCACAAAACCATCTCCCCAGATGATAACATTGGTTTTGGGCAACTTATTCACAGGGCTGCTGTCTTTCATGGGGTACATATACACACTCAACCCACCAGAGGAAGATTTCCTCTTAGATACCTTCGAACAGTCTCAACGAACTGTACAGACATTGCCCATGATTAAAGGAGTCATCAAACATGCTCCTGAGATATTTAAAGATCCTGTACGGGCCAGGATTCTTAACCCTAGGATCGTCAAAAAATATAGACCTGCCCCTGATGACCCTGCCTACATCAAAGGCCAGCTTCCTCTTGACTCCTTAGTCGTCTCCAATGCTCGTAAACGGGCTAATTCTCAGACTTCAGGAGACGCTCCGCCCCCTGATAAGGAGTCAAACTTGTTGGATGCCTCTGGCAACGCAGGTGGCTGCGCAAGCCACCAATCACTGGCGCATAGCCAACACCCAGGCACTGCTGGCAAGATACGATAGGGCCCACTACGACCAGCTAGAAACCCTATTACAACACCTCCCTGACCAGTACAAGACGCAGGCAAATGATCTCATTCAGGAGGGCAAATTAATCTCCAATGCGTCCATTAAGTGTGCCCTTGATGCGGCCGACACCGCCGCTAGGTCTGTTAACACCAGCGTACTCATCAGAAGGCATGCCTGGTTACGCATTTCAGGCTTCAAGCCAGAGGTTCAAACCACCATTTTAAACCAGCCGTTTAATCAGAACCAACTCTTTGGTCTGGCTGTAGACACGGCACTTGAAAAAATGAAGAAGGATACTGACACTGCCAAATCAATGGGAGCATTGCAGTCTCCACAACAACGTGGCTCCTTTCGCCGCTCCTTCTACAGAGGAGGCTCTAGGAACACCAACACAGACAATTCCTCTTCTTACAGAAACACCACCCAAACATCTCCCAAAAGGGGATACTTTAGAGGTGGTTACCGAGGCAACAACAGTAAGGGCAGAGGCCGAGGTAGTACCAACACCCGTACTCTCCCCACTCCTAAACAGTGACTTCCCTCCACTTCCCCCGACCATTCCACTCCTGTCGGGGGACGACTAGCACAGTTCCTACCTGTCTGGAACTCCATTACAACAGACAGGTGGGTGAGACAAATTATCCAACATGATTACTGCCTAGAACTTACAGCTGCCCCCCCAAACATACCACCCAGGCAGCGTCCAATGTCCGCGGACCATCCCATGCTTTTAAAGCAAGAAGTTCTTTCCCTGCTTCAAAAGCACGGCATAGAGCCAGTCCCTCTAAAACACCAGGGCACAGGGGTTTACTCCCTGTATTTCCTAATCCCCAAAAAGGATGGGACTCTAAGGCCCATTCTAGACCTCAGACCCCTCAATCAGTACATACATTCGGATCATTTTCACATGATCACTCTCCAACAAGTGCTTCCCTTACTACAACAAGAGGACTTCCTTGTCACACTAGACCTCAAGGACGCCTACTTCCACATTCCCATACATCCTGCTCACAGGAAGTATCTAAGGTTCGTACTCGATGGACAGCACTACCAGTTCAAAGTACTTCCATTCGGAGTCACCACCGCTCCAAGAGTGTTTACCAAATGCCTTGCAGTAGTAGCAGCACACCTACGAAGACAGCAAATACACGTCTTCCCATACTCTGGACGACTGGCTCATCAAAGCCAGATCATTCAACCAGTGTGTCCAACACACTCATCAAACTATACAAACACTACACAACTTGGGGTTCACAATAAACTACACCAAGTCTCACCTCCAACCATCCCATATACATCAATATCTATGAGCCACAATAAACACTTCCACAGCCCTAGCTTATCCCAGCCCAGCCAGGATAGCCAGTATACAAACCCTCATCACCAGGTTTCAAATACAACACTCTCTCCCAGCCAGAGTATTCATGCAACTAATCGGCATGATGGCATCTTGCATTTTCATCGTCCCTCATGCAAAACTTCAAATGCGTCCCCTACAAGAGTGTCTAGCGCACCAATGGAACCAGGCTCACGGACAACTTACAGATCTGGTGTTGGTGGACAGCCGCACACATCGCTCTCTGCAGTGGTGGAACACAAAAATTTGTCCAAAGGGCGGCCGTTCCTAGAGCCTGTTCCACAAATAGTACTAACAACGGACGCATCACTCACAGGATGGGGTGCACACCTGTTAGGTCATACAACACAAGGCAAGTGGACCACTCAACAAAAGCTGCTCCACATCAATCATCTGGAGTTACTAGCTATATTCCTAGCTCTCAAATCCTTCCAACTCCACGTACAAAACAAGGCTGTCCTGATCCGAACAGACAACATCACAGCCATGTACTACATACAAAAACAGGGGGGGGACACACTCTCCACAACTGTCCCAACTGGCACAGGACATTTGGTGGTGGGCCATTCCACAAAACATATACCTTCTAGCAGAACACCTACCAGGAGTTCACAATCAGATTGCCGATCTGTTAAGTCGACAGACACAACAGATTCACGAATGGGAACTACATCCACAAGTTCTTCTACCGTTTTTCCGCATGTGGGGCCAGCCAGACATTGATCTGTTCGCCACACAACAAAACGCAAAATGCCCAACCTTCGCCGCCAGGTTTCCACACCCGCAGTCCAAGGGCAATGCGATATGGATGAACTGGTCCGGCAGATTTGCGTACGCTTTTCCACCACTACCACTCCTTCCACTTGTGGTACGCAAGCTCCGACAACAGTCTCTAAAAATTATCCTAGTAGCTCCCACATGGGCACGCCAACCGTGATTCACCACACTGCTGGAACTATCAGTAGTCCCATATCAAAAACTACACCTCTCCCCATCAATGCTAACGCAGAGCCATGGAGAGATAAGGCACCCAGATCCATCCCAATTGAACCTTGCGATCTGGCTCCTGAAGTCCTAGAATTCGGTTACCTTAACCTACCGGCAGACTGTATGAACATTATTAAAGAGGCTAGACGCCCTACTACCAGAGCTTGCTATGCAGCAAAATGGAAAAGATTCGCTATTTACTGCACTAACAATAATATCCAGCCATTACAGGCCTCCACGCAAAACATCATTTGCTACTTACTACATTTGCAAAGATGTAATCTTGCATACTCATCCATACGTCTGCATCTAGCGGCCCTTGCTGCTTACCTACAGAACAGGCAACACTTATCACTCTTTAGAGTCCCAGCCATTAAAGCCTTTATGGAAGGCCTTAAACGGATCATACCTCCCAGATTACCACCTTCCCCAGTGTGGAATCTTAACATACTACTTACTAGGCTCATGGGACCACCATTTGAACCCCTGCATAAATGTGAACTTCAATTTCTTACATGGAAAGTCGCGTTCCTAATTGCAATCACCTCTCTCAGGAGAGTGAGTGAGATCCAGGCTTTAACTATACAAGAGCCCTTCTTACAAATACATCATAGCAAAATAGTTCTCAGGACAAACCCAAAATTCCTTCCAAAAGTCATTTCGCCTTTCCACCTTAACCAATCTGTAGAACTACCCGTGTTTTTTCAAAACCCAGATTCTGTAGCAGAAAGAGCTCTCCACACCCTGGATGTCAAAAGAGCCCTAATGTATTACATTGACAGAACCAAATCATTTCGTAAAACAAAACAATTGTTTGTAGCTTTCTCTCCACCACATAAGGGTAACCCCATCTCAAAAGCTGGGATTGCAAGGTGGATTGTTAAATGTATCCAAATATGCTACCAAAAAGCCAAACGCACATTATCAATTACCCCTAGAGCGCACTCAACACGCAAACTAGGGGCTTCCATGGCATTCTTAGGGAACATCCCCCTAGAAGACATATGTAAGGCAGCCACATGGTCTACAACACACACCTTCACTAAACACTATTGTGTTGATGTGCAAGCCAAGCAACAAGCTTCTGTGGGCCAAGCTGTCCTTAGAACCTTTTTCAAACTACTGCAACACATACAGGTGACCACCGCTAGGGGAGATACTGCTGTACAGTCTATGCAAAGTGTGAGCTCTGCAGCTCACATGCCTCGAACGGAAAATGCTACTTACCAGTATGCATCTGTTCTTGGCATGTAGAGCTGCAGATCCTCACACGACCACCCACCTCCCCGGGACCTGCATGTGTTCCAGTCCTATCTTATTTAGATATACACACATGGACATCCTTTTCTACTAACTCCATCACTCCCCATTATGGCGAAAAACAAACTGAGGATGGAGTCGATGCCCATGCGCACTATTGTCCAAAGGAGGAGTCACCTATCACATGACTACAAAAGACTTCTTCAAAGACAACAACAAAGTGCAAGCATCCGAGCCCAACACCAGATGGCGATCTAATGCAAAGTGTGAGGATCTGCAGCTCTACATGCCAAGAACAGATGCATACTGGTAAGTAGCATACTTAATCACTTGCCCCTGTGCTTTAAATGGGATGACAACGAGACCAATAAAGACCAGGATAATGAGCATTGCAGCAATGTACGGTGCAAACGTACCACTACCAAGATATCTGTACACTTCCTTACTGTCAATCAAACACCAGATGACATCAGGTGGACTGTCTAGGAGGCTAATGATCGCTGGGAGCAACAATCATTTAACAGGGAACAACGCTGGATTTTTCGTCTGAAAACCCACATACTTGGCATTCCGTGGCATAAATGTACCATATGATGCCAGAAACCATTATCCATGGAACATAAATTATTTCAGCATCCCCTGGACTTGATAGCCTGACTCCCAGAAACGGTGAGCACCATAACACAACTTAATTCATATCACCCTTCACTTTGACATATTCCTGACAGTATCTCTGACTAGGTCAAGATGGCCGCCAGGTTCTGTGGAGTGGAGAGCACAGGGGATCAATAAGTGCAGTCCACACACAAGGTTTTTAGTGATATTTTTAGAATCGTGCCGCCCATTGTTCATGATTCTGTGGCGGGCCAGCCCCTTGGCACAAGAACAATTTTCCTGCAAACGATGGCCCCATTTCCAGACCTGGGCTAATATCACAACATTACTCTATTAATATACCGTATTACTTTTGATATACTCTCCATGGTATCTTTAACTAGGCCAAGATGGACGCCAAGCTCTGTCCCTCATCGCGGGGACCTCTAATGTCAGGTGCCCGTCCGCAACACCACTGGGCAGAGTTCAGTGGGGGGGCGGGCACAGGAAACCAACCGCCATAGTCCAAACACAACTTGCTTAGTGATATGTGCAGAAACGGGCCACCTGTTACTCATACAACAGAGCTGGGTAAGTTTCACGGCACATTGACAACGGAACATTCCTTGCAATAGTTTTGACTAGGCCTAGATGGCCACACCAATCCCGCTCTAACCTCGTGACCTGCCACCCGGGAAACATTCAGGTGAATGATCCACACCTGGTCGAGAACCAACATATAAAAATAGCTACCCCACACCCAGCGCATTACCTCCAGATGGGCAGAAAGTGGTAGGTCACACGCTAATCTCCGCGTCGGACCATGTGAGTATCAAAACCATGACGGCATGCCCGGGCTTTCCTGGTGCGATCACCTTGTTTTAATCGATTTGGCTTTATTTGTATTTTACAGTTGAAGCCACAGTTAACATGCAGTTCTCTGCCTTGATCTAAGGCGAACCTTATACACCATCAGGGTAAGAGAAATCTGGTTGTATGACATAGCCATTCGTTCATTCACCACACACGTTTTTACTACGCATATTTTAAAACTCATACCACTACCACGCAATCACATTGGCTCCCATTTGAAATACCTTCACCACGTAATCCACTTCCACGCATACTTTTACCGCGCTTACTGTTAGTGTAAAATCCAGTCACAGTCTAACTCTGCCACCTACTGTTCAAAGGTTACACATTAATTCTTAATACGTTACTGTTAACAATATATATATATATATTTATGTGTATATACATATATATATATATTTAACAAATGACATTTAGGTCGTTTACAGGTTTGCTAATATATTAACATTTTATATTTTTGGGGGAGAAGCCCCCCCCCCGAACCCTCCTTTTAAATGACCCTTTAAAATATATGAAATACTTACCACATGCGTTGTAAACACTTGCGTGTTAAAGACTTGCTTGGTAAAAGTGATTACGATGTAAGAAATGCGTTGTAATTGCTATTCGTTGTAAAAATGTAATGGTATTGGCTGTTCCCTGAGAAATCCCTACCCTGAGGTGGGAAATGATACTATTTGTTGTGGAAGGTTGCCTGATTTTGTGTTTGTCTGTCTTGAAACAATGTTACCTGCTACCACCATTATGCCACTCGCCTGTTTTGATATGTGTCTCACCAATTATGAAGGAGCTAAGCTTGCGCTCCCAGCACGTTTTGTCACACAATTCCAGCATATGAAAAATGATTAGGAGTCCCTATCTATAGGTCTTAAGAAGGTATTCACCATGTATAATTGCATACATATAACTTCTGTCCACACTATTTTCTCTTCTCTTTTCCAGATTGAAATTGAGATCCAAGTAGGGAGTCTACTTGTAGGTACAAAGGAGCGTAAGCATCCCTAGAGATCATTATAAATAACCTTTTTATAATCAAGTCATATATCCTGCTCTGGTGTAGGGTAGGGATATTTTACTCAGTTGGTCCTGAAGAAATGCCACGGATCCCTCCTGGACAATGCAGGCATGAAACATGTCGACCTTTTGATCACACACTGTTAGGTTGTCATGGTTCGTAACACCCCTTTGACAATCTACATCCACCTGTTTTTAACCCTGCCAAGGGGACCACTGTTTAAAACTTAATGGCACCCCTTAGGAAGTTTTAAGACACATTTCACTATACATATTATCCCATCCCCACATACTCGCACTCCTTATCACGCCTGAAAGAGAAGATCTCTGGCAAAGAGCCCTTAAGTGTGAAGGAAGTGACCCGAATAGGGCCATCCGGGTCACTCGTGACCACCTCTCGGCCTTCCAAACAAATGAAGAGTCGGTCAGACAGTAGAGAATATAAACCAAAGTTATTTATTAGTATTGCGCTGCAGCGGAGCCCAGTCTGACCAGCCTCACGAGATGGCTGCCGAGGGACTGAATTCCCCCATCATAACATCCAGAATTATACATTTCCAATTCCCTAAGAACACGCCCAGGCTGGAAATTTCCAGTCCAGGCACTAGCAAACAAAGGAGATACAGAAGGATGAGCTACAGTCCTGAGACCGGGTACGTTATCTTTGCTCCAAGGTTACTCTGCCCGTGCCCGTCATTCTAGAAGGTGGGAACGAGCCTATCTAACAGCAAAGGTATGCCATAATAGAGAGTACATTCGTTAGTGCAGCTGAACTCGGCCTTGGAGGAACACAAACTAAAGATGCATGGAGGCAGTTTACTGCTGAGGCAAGCAGTATGAGGCAGGAGCTTAGCTTCGATCATAGAACAAAATGGCGGCTACTAATAAAATGGCGCCATGAATGCTAACTTAACACAGAACGAAATACGAGCAGTGGAACAATAACATTTTCAATTCTAACAGACCCTCCTTTTAGCATTCATTGCTAAATTTTATTATTGCCATCAGGTAAGGGCCTTACAATTCTAAAAGAAGGGAAAAATGTTCAAGCATAGGCAACATTTGCTAACTCATTTGGCTACCAGTGAAAGTTAAAACTCTGTGCGGTATGTAATGGACACATTACAAGGCTAGGCATACATCATTAATATTAAAAAATGCCCTCGTCAATGCACATCATATCCTGGATGTCTTGCATCATCATGGCCTTGTTCTTAGAGACATGCTCCGAGTGTTTGGGGCGAGGTGTCAACATGTGTACACAGCAGGCATAACAGGCAGGAAGGCAGTGTATGCACAGACAACATGTTAAAATGATACCAGCTATGGCAACCAGGAAAATGATAATCTTCCAACCCCAAGATGTGAATAGGCCCCAAAACCACCCCGTGAGAGACCACGTGCCATTTTCCTGGTGTATGTCAGAGGCAAGCCTATGGAGCTTCTGTGTAGCAGCATATACATTCGGAGCGTGGTCCGGTATGTATACACAGCAACTACTTCCGCTGACCCGGCAGGCCCCAACCCTATCAGCAAGGATGACCTCTAGCACCATCCGGTTTTGAAGGGCAACGAGTCTCGTAGCCTAGAGCTCAGCTGTAATATTAGTCAGGATACCAGCAGTTGTATTTATCACTCCTTCCACCACCCTAGTGAGTCTACGAATGTTTAGGCTATTGGACATAGGGCCTCAAAAGGGTATAATACCTTTCATGGCATCGGTGAACTGCTGCAGAGTGGTGTCTGTCTGATCTACATCTTCCGTGTTAATAACCCTCATGACTCGGGACAGGTATGTGCTCCTACGTTGCAATCGATGGTCTTTATGGTAATTGGGCGGGGCTATATATACAGGGGGCAAGAGGTAATAGAGATAACACCTACCCGACAATCCCTCAGGGAGCCAAACATAACCCTTGGATCCACAAATGAAGTAGACATTAGGGGGTAGTACCAGGGGTGGACTATCTGTCGCTCTCAGCTTATATGTAGTGTTGCACCTGCTCTCCCCAACCTCTATCTTCCAGCTCCCCTGGACACAGAAAGTAGCTGTGGTGTTAACCACTGACAGCGGCATTGGCTTATTTTCAGTCACATTACGAGCCTGAAAGGACTGGAAATATTTTGACGTGTGAACCCCAGGAAATCATCTACTTTTGTACGAGACCATGTTCCATTTCTTACTCCTTTCTATGCATGCATGCAAGAGCTTAGGAACAATCTGCTGAACGGCTCTCGACCTGTAGGAGCACCAGGAGGTGCTCTATGCTGGAAGCGTACATTTTGTGTTATGGTGCGGGGACCAATACTCTTTCTTTCTAATGTAGTAAATGAGGGAGGTGGACGTACCATACTAAGCAATGCAAACCACCCCTCACAGATATTACTATAGGACAACGGCATGGACAATAAGTTCTCACTTTTATGGGTCACCGAGGGAAGTAGTCCACACACCCAACAGTTTGTCATGTTAGACGCATTATGTGTCTGGCGCAACATTTGTATTAACACATTATCCTTATAAGACTTTCGGTGCTCCCCTTTGTGAGGTGCCAAAGTTACAAACATATGTTCGGGGGGGGGGGGGGAGGCAGGTGTTGTACCAATCAAGGAATGCACAGGATATTTTTCTTCAAGAAACCACATTATTCCAAGCATTGCTATGAGAGAAATCAGGACAATGAGCATAAAAACTATTTTACTCTTTCTCGACCAACTGGGCCAGCCAACCCCATTCCCCTCCAAATGTGGTGCTGCAAAAGGCTGTTCCTCCTCAACAATTGGGCGGCCAAAGGGATACATAGTGATCAAAAGAGGAAAACGCAATGCAATGGTGTCAATGACAAGGAAATAGTAGGATGGGGAAAATGTTTTCAAGCGTCCTTCTGAGCCTCGCAGGGAGACTCCTATTGTTCATCTACGGTGGGGCAGCGCGATCGCGGCCCGTTTAAGAAATCCCACGTCGTCCAGGATAGGGCACCCCCCCCTTCCGGGAAGACACCCTCCGCTTATCCCGTTCAGTGTCTTGGACGATGCACCAATCTCCCTTTCCCTAAGCTATCATTGGTACCGCAGGCAGGGTACATACACCTTATTCTTCATTCATGCAGTCTATCCCTACTAATCTGACTTTTCCTTTGGTGCACTGTCCCTGTCGGGGTGCAAATTGTACCTAGCCACTCCGGGCACAGAGTGGTCAGCGAACAGGGGCTCAAATTCAGAGGGGCTAATAGACTGGGACTCGAGCATTTGTGGGTCAGGTGGAGGAGGATCCTGGATGGTCCTCACTTCAGGGGGGACCGCCTCATTCAACACCGCCTCGTTCTCCTCCTCTGTTTGCACCCACGTCAGTCGGGCGTCTGAAAAAGGGATGAAGCGTGGCACTTTCTCTATCTCGTGGTCACCTATGCCATTGATCACCCCCTGGTCATAGGGGAGAGGCAGCTGCACCTTGCTGCAATGGCTGGTGTGGAGCCAGTTCTTCCGACCAGTCACTTTGACGGCACTCCTGGTGGCAAGAAGTACCTGCAGAGGCCCCTTCCAACGAGGCTCCAGGATCCCCAATTCTGAAAGTGCCGCACAAGGACAAAATTGCCAGGTCGGATGGTGTGCCCGGGCCCCTCTGTTTGCGGTGGTAATGTCTCTTGTATCTGTTGATGAATAGAACGCAAATTTTTTGTCAATTCATAAAGGTAGTCCACCAACAGAGGATACTCCATATCGGACAAATGCTTTGGTCGCGGGACCCTCCAAACATTTGCTGGGCGGCCGAACACGACCTCATATGGGGACAACCCTGTCCTAGTGTGAGCCGTAGCCTGGTTAACAAAAGAGCTAACGGTAAAGCATCTGGCCACTTCAATCCTGTGCTTTCCTGAATTTTTGCTAGTTTCAGTTTGAGAGTACCATTGTACTTCTCAACCAAACCTGCTGACTGGGGGTGGTGTGCAGCATGAAACATCTGTCTAATGTGCAACCCATCACACACCAACTGGATGACCTTTGAATTAAAGTGACTGCCATTGTCACTCCAAATCAAACGAGGCACACCGAAGCGGGGAAAGAACTCCTTCAGGAGGGCTTTTGCTGTCGCCAAAGCTGTATTCTCCTTAGTGGGTAAGCCTGAAGGACCTCAAAAGGGAAACAAGGGGGTGCGATATTGCCAAGGGGTGTAGGAGTGCCTTTCCCAGGATTGTACATCATACATACCATAGAATACTTATCCAAATGGGCAGTGTTAGAAATGGGGGTCTCTAGTTGGCAGAGGTAGGTACCTTTGACCTAGTAGGGGCCCTTGCTTCTAGTCAGGGTAAGGGGGCTACACTCCTAAAATAACCCCTGCTCACCCCCTTGGTAGCTTGGCACGAGCAGGTAGGCTTATCTCAGAGGCAGTGTGTAAAGCATTTGTGAACACATACAGTAATACAGTGAAAACACTACAAATGGACACCACACCAGTTTAGAAAAATAAGTAATCTTTATCTAGACTTAACACAAGACCAAACGACAAAAATCCACAATACAGTACTCAAAAATATGACTTTAGATGGTAGAAATAGCTTAGTTCAATGTAGATGGTAAATGTGACACTTTACTCTCAAAGTACCTTGGATGCGTCACGCAATACAAACAAAAGGGTCGCAGGGAAGGCGATGCATCAGTTCCTTGCTTCGGGGGAGGCGGCACACCTGTTCCTTACTGCAGCGCAGGGGAGGCGATGCGTCTGTTCCTTACCGGAGAGGAGGCAAAGCGTCTGTTTCTTACTGTGATCCGGTGCGATGTGACAAAATGGCGCCTCGATGCGATGCGACGATCCGGTGCGATACGACAAAATGGCGTCTTTGATGCGATGCGACAACGTGGATGCGATGCGTGCACGCCCGACACGCCGTGCGGCGAAATCGATGAACTTTGGAGCCGCGACAGGCCCTGCGACACGCTTCTCCGGTGATGCAACGTCAACCTCTGCGGCGGCGGCACGCTTCTCCGGTGATGCGACACGCTTCCTCGGCGATGCGACAGCGAACAGCTGCGGCGGCGACATGCTTCTTCGGCGATGCGACGGCAACTGGTGCGGTGGTGACACGTTTCTTCCTCGTTGCATCGCGCTTCCAGCTCCCAGCATCACTCAGTCTCCAGAGGGCCCAAAACAACAGCAGGCACCTCACTGCAGGTAGAATTCCCAGCAAGGAAATTCAGGGGGAGCTGGTGGTGAAGTCTTTGTGTCCCTGAGACTTCAGAACAAGAGGCAAGCTCAGCTTCAAGCCCTTGGAGATCTTCCTCAAGATAGTAAAAGTACACACAAAGTTCCTTTTCTCCTTTCCTTGGCAATGAGTAAACCACTGCAGGCCAACCCCAAACAGCAAACAGCACAGGGGCAGTCTCCTCCTTCAGCTTCCTTGGTTTCTCTCCTTGGCAAAGGGTTCGTCTTGATTCCCAGAAGTGATCTAAAGTTCTGGGGTCTGGGCCCCAATACTTATACTGCAAAATCCTTTGTTCTCTGAAGGCAGAGAGTGTCTGTGCCCAGCCAAAACCAGTTCTGTCCTCCCTGGTGCAGCTTCCTCGCTGGAGGTGGAGACAGCATTGTTGAAAGCAGACCTGGCCCAGGTAGCTGAAAGGAAATCTCCTCCCCCCTAATCTCTATTCTATGAAGGCTGAGGCCAGTGAAAGGAAATCTCCTCCCCCTACTCCCTATTCAATGCAGGTCCTATTCAGCCCAGCCCTGACCCATCAGACTGCTGGAGCCAAAGCCCTCTCCAGCCTCCTGTCACTCACAAACCAGACATGGAATACACAAACCTAGCAGAGGCATACTGGATGGTTAGGCAAGAAAATACCTACTTTCTAAAAGTGGTATTTTCAAACGCAGAATGTAAAAATCACCTACACTAAAAGATGTATTTTAACATTCTGAGTTCAGGCATACTAAACTTTATTTTCCTATCTTGTTCCTAGGGTCAGTTAGGATTATAAGATGTTATAATCAAACTGCCCATTCTGGCCTATGGGAACAGATAGCCTTGCAATAGTGAAAAAACGAAATTGGCTGTAATTCACTATCAGGACATGCCACACACATCAGGGCATATCCTACCTTTCACATTCAATGCACCCTGCCCTTGGGCCTATCTTAGGGGTGACTAATATGTAGAAAAGGGAAGGTTTAGGGACTGGCAAGTGGGTGCACTTGCCAAGTCAACATGGCAGTCCCAAACTGCACACAGGCTCTGCAATGGCAGGCCTGAGCCATATTTTACAAGCTGCTTCTGTGGATGGCACAATCAGTGCTGCAAGCCCACCAGCAGCATTTGATTTACAGGCCCTGGGCACTCATGGTGCACTGTACTAGGGTCTGACAGTAAATCAAATAAGCCAATCATGGAGTCACTAATCCATTACAACAATTTACAATAGGGCGCACTTGCACTTTGGCACTGAATAGCAGTGGCAAAGTGCCCAAAGCATCTAAACCAGCAAAAACATAGCAAAAACACAGGAGGCAACAGCAAAAAATGGAAGGGAGACCCACGCCAATGGTGCCAGGTCTAACAGGCAGCAACCTTCGGGATGTTATCATTCTGCCACACGGGGTCCAATAGTTTACATATGCCCTTGGCGCTAATGTGAGCTGGCCCGTGCGCCATAGTGACTACAGGGAGGACATAGGCATCCGTTAACATCCACCTTTGTTTTCCTGACTTATCCGTCCAGCACCCATCTTCGTCTAAACGTGCTGTGCTTTCCTGCCATACTGCTAGCTCCTCAATCGTTGCCTCACTCTGTATTTCTTTGACACTATCCAGTGTATCCTCAAACATAGTAACTTCGGATACCCATCTAGCAAGGCCTGCCACAAACATTTTTATCATTTTTGTTCGAGCTGTCTCCTTAGCTGTTTGATCTGCAAATGCATTTCCCCTTCCCACATCATCAGTATTTGCCTTGTGGGCGCTGAACTTCACTATTGCCAACTTCTTAGGAAGTGTCAGAGCTGACAAAAGCCTGTGTATCAATGGGCCATTCTGTATCTTTAAGCCGTGTGAAGTCAGGAATCTTCTCTCCGCCCAGAGCCGCCTGAAATTGTGGGCAACTCCAAAGGCGTACTGACAGTCATTATAAATATTGAAAGTCAGTCCCTCACTCAACTCACAAGCTCGAAGAAGGGCAACTAACTCTGCAGCTTGGGCCAATTGATAGGGCACTCGTGATGTCTCGACTACTGTGTGTAAGGTAGTTACGGCATATGCCGCTGTTGTTGTGCCATCCGGTAATTTGAAACAAGAGCCATCGACATATAGCTCCCCTTGGGGTTCAGATAGGGGAACATCAGTCGGGTCTACCCGTCCCTTCGTCTCTTCTTCAGTTCGAAAAATGCAATAGTGCACATCTATTTCCTCACTTTTTAGAAGGGAGGGGGAGTAACGTGGCTGGGTTCAGGGTGGCACATCTTTTGATGGTGACGTGTGGTGCGAATAGGGTCAGCTCATAGCCAGTCAGACGCGCACTGGTAAGGTCCTGCGTCTTTGTTCTGTTCAAAAGTGTGTTCACAGCACGAGGTACCATAACTGTGAGATCGGTATCAAGGACGAGCCCTGCCGATTGTCGGATAGAGACAGCCACTGCCGCGACCGCTCTTAGACAGCTCAGGAGGGCTCTCGCGACGTTATCAAGCAGAGCAGAAAAATAAGCACACGGCCTCTGCTTACCTCCAAAGGCCTCTGTTAAGACAGAGTGCGCAGCCAGCCGTCTCGTGTACATACAACACGAATGGCTTCTGGTAATCAGGCGTACCAAGCACAGGCGCAGAGCAAAGCGCAACCTTTAATTGCTCAAAAGCTTGTTGACATTCAGGTGTCCAAGGCAAGGGTTCGTGCACATGTTTAGCAGCAGCGGCTTTGTTAGTAAGGAAAAGTTAGGTATCCAGTGCCGACAGTACGCAGTAATGCCAATGAAAGCTCGCACATCCCGCTGAGTCTTAGGGATGGGCATTTTGACAATAGCACTAATGCGTTCAGGTGTTAGTCTCCTTCCCTCCTTCGACAGTAGGTGACCTATGTAGGTGACCTCCTCTCGACAATATTGAAATTTTGAAAGGGACACTTTATGTCCGTGATGGACCAAATGTAGCAACAATTTAACCGTTGCATCTTTGCAACCGTCTTCAGTGTCGGAAGCGATCAAGAGATCGTCCACATACTGCAATAATACATTACCTGGGGGAAGTGTGAGGGAATCCAATTGGCCTTTTAAAGCTTGACTATATATACTAGAACTTTCAGTATAGCCCTGAGGAGCCTGACAGAATCTAAAGCTTCTGCAGGCAAGGGCAAATCCAAACAGATGCCTACTATCTGGATGGATTGGAATGCTAAAGAATGCATTTTTCAAATCGATGACAGAAAAGAATTTGGCAGAGGAAGGAATCATAGTCAGAAGGGCAGTGATGTCGGGGACAACTGGGAACTGAGGGACCACGATCTTCGTAACCTCACGCAAATCAATCACAAACCGATAGATATCTGGATGATCATCAGAGGAACCCGAGGGTGTCCTATTAAGAATGGGAAGAATAGGGCTATTGCACACATTCGCAGTCATCTCTTCAACAACCCCTGACTTAATCAAATCTTGTATAATCTGCAATAGGGCTCGCTCCCCTGCTTGCGGTATTTTGTACTGAGGGATACGAGGGAGAACAGCGTTGTCCTCGACCCTGATAGAAACTGGAGGTATCTGCAACAGCCCTACATCCGTATCACCTGTAGCCCATAAAGTAGTTGGCACATCTTTAAACTCAGCGGGGAGGGGTTCATCTTTGGACAAACACTGTTTGGAACTCACTACATTGGGTCCTATTGTCATATAGACACCATCCGGGGAGCAAGAAATGGTCGCGTGCAACCTCTTTAACAAATCCAAACCCATCAAGTTTTCTCCACAGTTGGATGTCAATAGTAAGGGCGAATCTACAGTAAAGGGACCAATAGTCAGGGCAAGTGGCTTGGAAATGGGGCTCACAACTGGTATACCTGAAAAGCCTACCGAAACATTATTTTGGCTGGACAGGGCTGCCCCGGGGACCAGTGAATGAGAAACAGAGCTGTTCATTGCGCCTGTATCCACCAAGAATTGCTTAGCTGAGCCCTGCAAGTCAGCAGTAACATAAGGTCCGCGCTGATCTACAGGTATCTGAACTGGTCCCTCGCCCTGTCCCTGGCTGTCCTAGCCATGAGTCAACCCAGTCACTTCATCCAAATCGTAGTCATCATGATAGTACTGTCGGCCCGAGGGTCATCGAAATAGTTCAGATCAGAGCGACCCTGCTGTTCCTCATTTTCCTGGCCTCCGTCATGACCACCTGCTCCACGACCCCGTCCACGAGAACCTCGGCCTCTAGGGGCCGCAACCTTCTGCAACAATGTCGGGCACTCACTGCGCCAGTGTTCCTCCTCCTTACAATATGCACACTGGTTCAGCCCCACAGGCGCAGCATTTTTGCTAGTGCGGGGCAGCTGTCGGGCCGGACCAATGCAGCGTCCTCTCCAGTTCCCTCGAAATACCTGCTGCATCAATACCTTCGTCTTCAACTCCTTATTTTTCTTCTCCACCTTCTTCTTCTCTTCGTTCTCTCTATGCTCCTAATACTGTGCCATACTTAATATCACTGATGGGGAGGAGGTAGTCCCAAGTGCTCTCCGAAGCCTGCAACCGAGTTGCGATCTCGGGAAGCAGGTTCGTAACAAATCTGTTAACGAACAATCGGACACCTCCTTCCATCGACAAGTCCTGTCCACTGAAATCCCAAAACACACCTTCAAACCTAGTAAAAAAAAATCAGATACACTTTCATCTTTCTTCTGACGACATGCCGTTAACTTGTCACAATCTACTCTTCTAGGTGGAATTAGAGAGTGCATGTAGGTAATATTTCGACCTGGCAAAGCTAGTATCTCAGCCTTAGGCTTCTCACCAGGCTTCCTCTCTTTATCCCATGCCCTGATCTCATCCCAAGTGCCACCTAACTCCACAACATGGTCCTGCGTATGCACCTGCCGCCAAATATCAACTGGCACCAATAAACCGAAAAACATCTCCATGTCTGCCAACGTCATCACCGTCGACGCAGCCTCTGTTAATTCTTTATAATATGCAGTTGGATTTTTTCTAGGGTTGGGTAACTGAGTCTTAAGAGATAAAACCTCACTTATTTTCCAAGGAGTATAAACCCATTGTTCTTGGAAGCGGGCCTCTACTCGCTGTCTGACGACAGCATCCCTCTGATCTCGCAGCTCTGGTATCTCAGGGTGGAAGACAGATGTACTTCCCTCATCGGAAACTGGGACACTGTTGGGCTCTTCTGATACAACCTGCCTAGGTATCCGATCAACGTCACAACATTACTAAAAACGTCGTTGGGGCCATGTCAGCAGCATACACACGGTCCCGGATGTCATAAATAATTTGGGGTGCGACACCATTGAAGCACTGTTCCCACAACCCAATCAGAGTAGCCGACATATGTTAAAGGGCATGCTGCTGTACAAACGGTTCATACTCTTTCAACATGCTCCACACATCTTCCATACTGTAAATCGGACTCCGGGCCCACTGGGCAGCCTGGTTAACTGCCATCTTTTTCTCTGCATCCCCCACATCAGACCGAATCAACACCCGCCCCATTTGCTCCCTTGCAGTCTCCAAGTCCCCGTCATCCAGTCCACGCACCGGCGTTCCAATGCTCAACAAGGTTGGGGAGAGGAGATGTGGGGAGGGCACAATAGTCGAAGAGGCAGGCACCAGAGTTACTAATGACTGTGCCGTAGGTGTAAGCGATGGAGAGAGGGAAGAAGTTGGAACAATAGGCGTAGCAGGGAGACCTGCAGTCGCTGCAGGCGTGACAGGTGAAGCCGAAGAAGAAACGGGAGGCGCCGTAGCCGAGGCAGACGGGTCAATAGCAGGAGAACCATAGGCAGGGGCAGGAGAGGCAGAAGACTGGGGCTGTGGGACAGCAGGATATATCCTTTGCGGAGCATATGGAGGCGGGGGTCGGGTATCTAACAGATCCTCCACAAATGTATCGCCTTCTTCTCGGGCAACATAGGATTTGTCACATTACAACCTAAACTTTCTATCGGCACACTCTATACCCTTCTCTATCTTTTCTCTATCGTACGCTACTGCTTTCTGGGTTACTGTCTGCATCTTTCCCCTTCGGGCCTCTTTTTCTGCTCTCATTCGTCTTTCCTTAGCTTCCTTTTGCCATACCTGGAGATAATCAAACATTGGCTGCCTACTTCGTTTTGCAAACAATTTATCTTGCAGGAAATTCAATTTTTGTTCATCAAAGGCACCTGTTAGCGGCCACTGCAACTCGGCCTTGCCCCTCGTATATTTGTGCCATAGTGTACTAAACATAACGGGGCCAAGGTCATGCTTGACGTACATGTCAAAGTTTGGGGTGCCTTCCGGAGGCGCAGGCTGCCTCTCTTCCAATCGAGCATCAGCGGAACAACAACGGCACCCAAAACAACACAACTTGCTCCAGCAGGGCATCTTAAAAGGAAGCAAGGTCACTATTCGTGCCAGACGAATAGTTCGCAGATATCTTTTGAAAGGTCAGTCCTCGGACCGTATCAAACAAGGAAACCCAAAGGTCAGACCTCAGACTGCACCAAAATACAATTTAGAGTCGACACCATAAAACCAAGAAATCAGCCAAATCCCAGGCATTTTCAAAAGCAAGCCAAATCCATTATTTTGCCTGGCAAAGTGTCTGCAGACACCTTGTATCCAAAATTGGTCCGCAGACCTACCGATCACAAAGCAAAAGTGGTCCTCAGACCACACTCAAAATGGCGCCATATTCACAAAGAACTAAAGCAAACTCACCTGGTGCACACAGGTCGAACAAACGGTCAGATCCAAGGGTTTCGCCTTTTCAGGATCCCAGCCTGGACGACCACTGGGCGAGGCACCGCCCAATCAGACAGGGGGGGCAGCTGCGAGTGCTAGGCTCTATCGTGCAGGGATCCCCGATCCGCCCATCCGACCCGACGTGGCCCCGTCCTCCTCACCCATCCGCCGGCAAGGATGGGTCACCCGATGGAGTCCCTGTTCGGGCGCCAACTGAAGGAAGTAACCCGAATAGGGCCACCCGGGTCACTCGTGACCACCTCTCGGCCTTTCAAACAAATGAAGAGTCGGTCATACAGTAGAGAATATAAACCAAAGTTATTTATTAGTATTGCGCTGCAGCGGAGCCTAGTCTGACCAGCCTCACAAGATGGCTGCCGAGGGACTGACTTCCCCCAACATTACATCCAGAATTATACATTTCCAGTCCAGGCACTAGCAAACAAAGGAGACACAGAAGGATGAGCTACAGTCCCGAGACCGGGTACATGTTATCTTTGCTCCAAGGTTACTCTGCCTGTGCCCGTCATTCTAGAAGGTGGGAACGAGCCTATCTAACAGCAAAGGTATGCCATAATAGAGAGCACATTCGTTAGTGCAGCTGAACTCGGCCTTGGAGGAACACAAACTAAAGATGCATGGAGGCAGTTTTCTGCTGAGGCAAGCAGTATGAGGCAGGAGCTTAGCTTCGATCATAGAACAAAATGCGGCTACTAATAAAATGGCGCCATAAATGCTAACTTAATACAGAACGAAATACGAGCAATGGAACAATAACATTTTCAATTCTAACACGTGGGGCCCATGGGGCATTGCAGCACCGGCCCCACGATGAGCTAAACCTGATGATGAAGGATGACATCCATTTGGTTGTCCGAGGGCTATATCTTCCAATAAGGAAGACTCCTCACTTAATATACTTTCCAACCGCATTTAACCTCTCTTCTCCATAGGAACAGCCACCCTCCGCTTGTATATACCTCATCCCTACACCATCATCTCTGTCACCCGCCCCAGTGGACTCACCACCGGAGGATATTGGGGAGGGTTTGGGAAGAGGGCTTAAAAGTCATGAAAAATCCATCTACAGTAACAGCGGTCTTCCACGCCTTGTCAAGAAATATAAAGCCCCTGAAGACTCCCCGGCTTGTTTGACTGGCCAGTCAAAGCCAGACTCAGTAATAACACAGGCAGTCCAGAGCAGATCAAAGAACCCCTCCACTCCAATTTCTGCGCCTCCAGACAAAGAGGGCAGATGCTTGGATAATATTGGCAAGCATTTTTCATCCATGTTAGGGCTGACAGAGTGGCTAATTTGCTGGCTGCTTTGGGGAGGTATGATCGACATGTATGGGCTGACATCGCCCCTTATATAGAGTAACTTCCGGAAGAGGCAAAAACTGAAGCCAAAAAGATCTTGCAGAAGTGGAAGCGCACATCGGCAGAGATCATAGACTGTGCCATGGATATCGCCACCACTGTGTTTAGGCAACTAGCGGACTGTACTGTGCTCAGAAGACAAGGCTGGCTCAAAGCTACCTCTAGCCCTGAAGTACAGAATAAAATTCTAGATCTTCCCTTTGACGGAGAGGCCTTGTTCAACAAGCATGTCGATGAAGCCCTTGAGGCAATAAAGAATGAAACAGAGACTTCTAATTTGCTGGGGATTCTTCAATTCAAAAATATGCCCTTTCGGGGACCAAACAAAGAGGCAGGCCTTCTTATAGGGCAGACTACCAGCAAAACCAGTATCCCTCTTGCACGTCTACCTCCCAGCAGTTTCATCCGCAATATGCCCAAAGGCAACCACCTCAAGCGGCATACAGCAGGCCTCTGCCTAGAGGAAGAGCGGCACATCAGGGAAAGGACACTGGTCATCACCAATGACCTGTCTATCCCTCCCTCCTCACCTTTCAGACTGGTATGAAGAATATCCCACTTCATCCAACGTTGGCAACAGATAACATCGGCACAATGGGTCCTAGACCTTGTTCAATTCGGACACAAACTCTAGAATTCATTCAGAAACCACCATCGAATCCACTGCATACCTCCACTCCCAAACATCTGTCCCTCTTTCACAGCAAGGAAAGGGATTCTCTTCCAGTTTCTTCCTTATTCGCAAAAAGTGGAAGGAATGGTGGCATATCCTTGATCTCAGAGATCTCATCACGTATCTCAAAAAACAATAATTCCGCATGGTGATGTTACAAGATATTCTTCTATTGTCGTGTAATTCCTACCAATCTGTAGGATCTGCGCATTGTTTGGACAACATGAACTGAGGGCTTGGTGTCAAGACTGATTCTGGACACCCCCGCAGGATGTGTTTGCCTATGGACCAGCTAACTCACAGTGCCACTGTAAGCCCCCTAACCTACCAGGGAGCGAACAGTTTCTGGCAGCCACTGAACATGACTACCCTGACCCCTCAGGGATCATGAAAACAGTACAGAATCTTTCGCTCAGTCACTCGTGCTTACTTTCCCTCAGAGAAGTATACAGAATAAACAGTGGGACATTTTCAATATTTATTGACCAACGTTATTCTTGTATAAAATACACATGCTGCAATGATTAGGAGACAGAAGCAAATAAAGGAGATTACATGCACCAAAAGAGTGAAGGATAGATACATTTCTACCATGATGCTGAGGCAATTAATATATGCAGGCATATATGCAATATGGTAATCTAAGGTACTCCTATGATGCGGACCCTACTCAGAGTGTGTATGGGTGTAGAGACAAAAATCCCCCAAGGGACGATCCAAACCCATTACCTGATAGGAGAGAGTGAAGGACCCCGTCTTGGTCTCGAGTTGGACACCCCTCACAGAATCTCAGACCGGTGCGTGGTGATTTCTCAGCACGCAGGGACCTTCAGTGTCAGCAGAAGTGCCTCCTCTACCAATCTATCGGGATGCCTATTTATAATAAAAAGCAGCCTTTGCGATGTGTGCGCTACATTAGTGATGTTATGGATATGTAGATAGCGCTGTCGCCCCTTGGATGAAGATAGGACGCTTTTGTACCTAGTGCATTGAGAGGCCTAGTACATGATGTTCATGGCATCGTGATAATGTTGTGCGAAGCTGCATGTGTAAACAAAGTAGTTTTAGAGAAACTAATCCAACATTGTTGTGCATGCGAATGTGTGCAAAAGTTCACTGCTGAAATGTAAGGAATAAGCCGCCTCGATACATGGGCCTAACTCTGGAATATAACACTGTCTAAATCAACGAGATTATATGTCAACTCTCGACCTGCAAGATGCATGTTTCCACATCCCCATCCATCCTTCCCACTGGAGATTCCTAAAGTTTACAGTAGCCGATAGCTGCTACCAGTTCAGGGGTCTTTCTTTTGGTCTGAAGTCAGCCCTCAGGATATTTATGAAGTGTCTGGCTCCGGTAGCAGCCTTCTTAAAGAAACAAAAACACCAAGTGTTTCCGTACTTAGACGACTGGCTCGTCAAGGCACGTTCCAATCAAGCAGCACAGGCAGCAACAAATGTCTGCATAACCCTGTTCAACGAGCTAGATCTCACTCTGAATTGGAAAAAGTCAAGCCCACAACCATCAAGGACCACAACCTTTTTAAGGGCAACACTAGATACAATAGCCAACAAGGCCTGCCCCACATCAGAAAGGCAAGAGAAACTAATGTCATTGGCAATGTCCATTCACAGAAAAGTGTCTCTTTCAGTATGCCTTTACAAATCATTATTAGGTATGATGTCATCTTGTTCCGTTCTGCAGGCTAAGGATGCGACCACTTCAGGAAGATCTAGACCTCCAATGGGTACAGACGACAGGTTCATTCGACGAGATCATCAGAGTCACTCCAGCCATGATCAGAGCCCTAGCTTGGTGGACTTAACAGACACACCTCTGTTGGCCTTTTAGTTCCTCGCTGAACCCTCTCCGTTTCTCCCCAGGATAAAGAGCTCAGGCGTTCTCCTACGAACGGACAGTACAACAACAGTGCACTACATAAACAAGCAAGGAGGTACAAGATCACTTCTCCTCTCTCGAGTGACAAGACATCTGAATTGGGCCATCCAAAATGGAGTGCATCTACAAGCAGAGCATGTCCAAGGAAAGCAAAACGAGATAGCGGACACGCGCGGCAGACTGAGGTCATCTTACCACGAGTAGAACTGGACCACAAAACATTCAACCACATATTCGGACAGTGGGCAAAACACAATCTCGACCTGTTTGCGAGCCCACAGAACACCAAATGCTGGTTCTTTGCAAGTTGGCATCACCATACGGGATCATGGGGGAATGCATTTTCAGTGGTATGGTCCGGAATCTCAGCTTACTCCTTTCCGCCCATTCCCCTGATTCCAAAGGTTCTCACGAAAATGAAGATCGAACCTTGCAGAATAATATTAATAGCCCCAATGTGGCCTCGCCAACATTGGGTTATAGAACTCCTGCTGCTGTTGGAGAAACCTCACATCCATTTGAAGGTTTCACCTTATCTCTTGACGATGAGCGAGGACCAAGTCCTGCACCTGAATCCAAAGTCCCTCCACTCACTGGCCTGGCTCCTGAGCACAATGAGTTTGCCCATCTAAACATCCTTCCTGAATGTAGAGAGGTCATTTCCAAAGCCAGAGCAAACAGTACTAACAAGCCTTATTCTCACAAGTGCAAGAGATTTTGTTTATGGTGTCAACAGGAGCGGATACATCCCCTCTCTTCCTCATCTGAACAGATATTACCATAACTGTTGCAGTTGGCATGTTCAGGTTTAGCTCATGCATCCATCAGAGTTCATCTGACGGCCATTTCTAGATTTAGATGATCATCAAGAACACCCTCATGGAGGCGTGGCTTGACGCCGATGTAGGGAGAGGTAGACCTCGGAGCTCCTCCGCGGCCTCCTCCCACAGCAATTAATCCTGACCAGCTACAGTGGCCCCTGACGCAGGATCGGCTGGCGGAATACCTGGTGCCCCCTTAGCTGCGGTCCCGAGGTGCGAGGGCTCTGCAGCGCCGAGAAAATTGAGGTCTCTTCCCTCTGCCCGTGCTCTGCCCCGGCCGCGGACAAAATGGCGGCCGCGCCGCATTGAGAGGGCGCTGACCGCCGAGAGTGCCCGCCGTGCTGATTGACCACCCTGGTCGGATCGGGGGCGTGCGCGATCTGCCTGGTGAGTGGGGGTCACCCGGGAGGTGCAGCGGTGGCTATTACGGAGCGGGGGCGACCTCTTCGACGCTCCCCACGGCGCTCGCCTGACCGCAAGATGGCGGCTCGTGCAGTTCCCGGCAAAACGAGACACCGGGGCTAACTGCTGACTGCGAGCAGGGCCTCCTGGGACGAGCCTCACTGCATGTGCTGCCGAGCGGGGGCCCTACGGAGCCTGGACTTCGCCGTGAGCCATTGCCAGGTGAGGGGGGGCGCTCTCTTGACGACTGGGCGGAGGAGCCTGTGGACGCCCTGGAGGAGTGAAGATTGCGGAGCTCCCGGAGGGGAGGCACACGCGGAGCTCGACCACTACCTGCGCTGGCTGGGGGCCCCCCTGCAGAGGTGACGCGTGATTCACCGGTGGCGAAGAGTGCTGAGAGACGCGGGGCCGCCCTGCCTTCCTGGGGTCCACGGAGGCCATTGCTTTGCCGGGGGAGCCAGAGGCGAGGCGCACCTGGAGGTGTAGACGGTAACTGTGTTGGCCCATGCCCCCCGAGTGAACGGGTGACTGCGGACACACCGTTTGATGCTGCGGGGCGCTCAGGGGAGTGCTTGCAGGACTTCTGGACTACCGAGCCCATACCTGGCCTTGGACCCGGGCGGCTGCGGTGGATGCTGGTGCGGCCCCTGGTGGGGGGCTGTGGCCTGCACTTGGGAGCCCTGAGGCGGCCGCCGGACGACTACGTGGGTCTCCTGAGAGCCGGGGGTTCCCTCCCATCAAATTTGTGCAGGGGGGCACCTGGGCGCGTTCGAGGGCGTCCGGTACCAGTGGACTGACGGTGCTGGGCCACCCGCGCGCCCCTTGCCTGGAGATTTGGGTCTCCCGGGACTGCTGTGGGGCCCAACTGCCCCCCCGCCCCCGGACAGCTACAGGATGGGGAGAGTGTCCAAAAAGAAGGGATTCGAGGTCCTGCGAGTGGATGAGCCGGAGCCCCATACAGATGATGAGGAGACCGCGCCAAGTAGACGGCCGGAGGGACTACCGGGGGACCCCACGCTGGCTGATATCCTGCAAGCCATCACTTCATCGAGGGAGGCACTGGAGACCAAGATCGACGCCATAGGGACGGATCTCACCCTTTTGAAGGACGATCACCGCAAGCTCAAGGAACGAGTCACGGCTCACGAAACTGCCCTAAGGGATATCCCGGACACGGTCACCGAGCTGCAGCAGGCCTTGAAGGTAAGTGGAATCCAGGGTCCAACGGCTGGAGGTGAGGGCTGAGGACAGCGAGGG
Organism: Calotriton arnoldi; assembly: GCA_963921515.1. Taxonomy (NCBI): domain Eukaryota; kingdom Metazoa; phylum Chordata; class Amphibia; order Caudata; family Salamandridae; genus Calotriton; species Calotriton arnoldi. The sequence goes on along the minus strand of CAWUFW010001719.1, from coordinate 2,208,487 downwards.
GCGCTTGCGCAGAAATAACTTACGCATCATAGGTGTGCCGGAGCGCGCGAGGAGGGCAGACAGCTGTGCAGTTTCTGGAGACATGGTTGAAGAAGAAGTGGCCCCGGAGGGCCTCTCTCCCTTCTATGCTCTGGAGCATGCTCATAGGGTTCCGGCCAGACCCCCCAAACCGGGCGCCCCCCAGCTCGGCCACTGGTGGTCCGGCTGTTACACTATAGGGACAGGGATTGCCTCTTACAGCGGGCTCGGGAGCACCCGAACCTACAGATCGGGAACAGTAGGGTGATGATCTTCCCGGATTATACCCGTGAGGTGCAGCGGCAACGATCATCATTTCTGGCGGTCAAGCGAAAATTGCGCCAGCTTCAGCTCCCATACGCTATGCTGTTCCCGGCCAGACTTCGGGTGTCTGCAGATGCGGAGACACACTTCTTCCTCTCACCACGTGAAGCCTGGGATTGGCTGGAATTACGAGGAAGCGGGGAGACACGTTCTCCGTGCCGAGCTTCGTCCCGACGCCGGACGGCCCTGGCCTCGCTGCCCCGGAGGGTCCCCTCACCTGCTGGGCAACGCCAGGAGCGGGACGGGGCGGTGCGGGCGGTGACGGAGATCAGTCAGGGAGCCGCGAGCCCGATCAGCGGCACCACAGACCACACCTGGCTCAGCTCTGGGAGCTCGGGCTCCAGCGATGACCATGGGCCTTCGGACATTGAACTTCCAGATGTCACACCGCAGACCGCAGATGGCGTTATTGGCTGACTGGTTCCCAGGTCGTATGCATTGAAACGTATTTGTTGATGACTGCCCCTCTTGTTCCGAGGACTTAGGCGGCGAACTGTTGGGGGCACCACTGCATTATTGGGACTTACTGCATATGTCGTAGCTGTGGGGGGGAGGACTGGGGGGTTCTGGGGTCACCATTGGTGGAGCACGCTCTGTTACTTTCATGATTTCTGATTTGAGTGTCTTAGTTTGGATGGGGACCTGTTTGTGTAGACCTGTCCTGGGGAATGGGAGTTGGGTTGTTGTTTGGAAGGGGGGGAATGAGTTTTGGGGCAGGCATGTCGCTGAGGGAACAATACACCGGGGAGGACTAGAGATTACTTTATGGGTTCCGCCGTAGGTTTTAAATGTATGACCTGGAATGTTAGGGGATGCACACCATGACCCGCCGTCACAAAAATCCATGCCTATCTCACTAGAAGGGGGTACAAATTGCTTTACTGCAGGAGACCCACCTTACACGTCAGGAGGGGGTAGCGTTACAGCGCCGTTGGAGAGGGCAGGTATTCCACACCACGTACTCTGCCTTTGCTCGGGGGACCCTAGTCTGGGTGCGGGCGGGAGTGCCCTTTCAGTGTGTTAGGCAAATCATAGACCCGGAGGGCAGATTTGTGGTGGTGATGGGGCGCTTGGATGGCCGTGACATTACTATAGGGAGTATTTATGCCCCCAATGTCGATCAACCTGCATTCCTGGCTCAGCTTTCGCGGACGTTGGCGCAGGCCCTGACTGGACCGGTCCTCTTGGGGGGGACGACTCAATTGTATAACGGACCTCCTCCTTGACAGATCACACCCACCGCTTCCTGATGCCCCCACACATAGGGTAGCAGAAGCCCGTAGGGATTGGCAGCGACAATGGGGACTGACAGACACCTGGAGGATCCATCACCCGACGCAAAGAGATTATACTTATTTCTCGGCTCTTCACGAGCTGCATGTTCGACTGGACGCTATCCTCTGTTCCCCGGACGTGCATGGGGGGATTACCTCTAGTGAATACCTATCCAGGACGATCTTTGATCATAACCCCCTGCTGGTAGCTCTGAACTGGATGAGGACTAGACCCACGATTCCCAGTTGGCGTCTCAGGCCGGAGTCCTTGGAGGACCCGGTCTTTAAGGCGTCCATAGGCACTGCCATAGAAGAATATTTCCTGACTAATACCGGTACAGCCACCAGCCCCAACGTTGAATGGGATGCCTTCAAAGTTGTTATAAGGGGCCGTTGCATTAGTGAGGTGGTCGGCGTTCGGAAAGTGCTTTTAACTGACGTGCAGAAAGCAGAGGAGCGGCACCGAGAAGTGGAAAAGGATAGACCGGGGAGGGTTGACAAACAAGACGAGCTATTGGAGGCTAGGGAAGAGCTTGCGACGCAGGTGGAAAGGCTGAGATGCTTTGATCGTAGGGCCTATGAGACTAGGGCACACGCGGAGCGTGATAAATCTGGGGCCTTATTGGCCTGGCTAGCTAATCCAGCGCGCAGGGGGACACCGATCCTGGAATTGCGAGGGAGGGATGGCATGACCTATTACGGGCAACAGGGTATTAATACGCAGTTCCTGAACTATTATGCTACTCTATACCTGAGCCAGTTAGACACACAGGCTTTGGCAGATGAGGGATTTTTGGAGGGCATTGAACTCCCACAGATTGATGAGGGGGCGGCGACAGCTCTAGGCCGAGACGTAGAACTCGGTGAGATCAGGGAGGCCGTTAAGCACATGGCCAGAAATAAAACCCCGGGAACTGATGGGCTCCCGGTTGAGTTCTATGCCACATATGTGGATGTTCTGGCTCCTCGGTTACTGACCCTGAATAATAGCTCACGGAGGGTTGGGTGCTTGCCTGTATCTACACGGGAAGCAGTGATAGTGCCGCTCCTAAAGCCGGATAAGCATGCCTGGGACCACACTGCGTATCGCCCCTTGCCATGCTCAATCTCGACTACAAAATACTGAGTCGCATCTTAGCCAGCCGCCTGATGACACACATGACGGCGCTTGTGCACATTGACCAAGCAGGTTTTATTCCGACTCGGAGTACGGTCATGAATATACGACGCCTGATAAGACTGCTGGGCGACTCCACTCCCGCTGATGCCGAGGCGTGCGTTCTGTCGATAGACATAGAGAAGGCCTTCGACAGTCTAGAATGGTCATATCTTTTTATAGTCTTAAGGGCCTTTGGACTGGGGGAGGGGTTTGTGGCCTGGACGGCAATCTTATACAAGAACTCTACTGCCAGGGTGCGCACGGGGGCGTGATTTTGGCGCCCTGTAGCGTGGCCAGGAGAACGAGGCAGGGATGTCCGCTGTCTCCTCTCCTGTTCGCGCTGGCAGTGGAGCCACTGGCTGTGCATGCGCGCTCGGGACGATATTATCGGGGCTTGGATCGGGGGGGCCAACCCCAATTTATAGCATTATATGCTGATGATCTCCTGATGTTTCTTGCCGATTCGGAGGCTGACTTGCGGGCGCTAGGAACCTGCTCTCCCAGTTGGAAAGGAGGCGGGGCTGCGGGTTAACTGGAACAAGACATGCCTGTTTCCTGTCTTGAGTGGTAGAAACCGCCCGCCGGATGTCCTGGATGTTGCGTGGGAGAGTAGGTGCCTAACTTATTTGGGGGTCCGCATCTATCATGCAGCTGCCGACCTATTGGAGGGCAATGTTGCACGGGCAATTCGAACCACCAAGAGCAACTTTGAGTTTTGAGGGTCCCTACCGCTTTCGGTGGCAGGACGGGTGGCTCTGCTAAAGATGGTCACGTTGCCGCGCTTGCTTTATTACTTCGGCTCCTTACCGCTCTGGATTCCGCGGATATTTTTTACGCAACTCAATACCATGATTACGGGATTTTTATGGGGTTCTGGGAGACGCAGGGGTGGCGCTTACCACCATGATGCGACCTAGACGAGAGGGGGCTTTGCAGTGCCTGATTTTGAGGCCTACTACCATGCAGCGCAATTGCAGTGGTTCACGAAGTGGATGGCTGGTAGGCTTCGAGCTGAAGAGGTCCGAGGAGGCACGGACCCGGACCTGCGGCATCTTTCTCGGGTGTTGTTGCGGCTTCCTTTGAGTGAAAGAGAAACTCCGGGGGACTTATGGGCGATGCGCTCAGTGTTGGAACCGGGTTCACAGGAGAACCAAGCGGGGATCCCCTTACGCACCTGAGATTCCTCTGCTGGTTTGTGAGGCTCTTCCCCATGGGGGGGGACTGGCAGGGGCTGAAGGCCTGGGAGGAGGCGGGGATTACCACGATTGGGGACCTGTATGAGGCTGACACCCTGCTACTCTTTAATGACTTGATAGAGCGTTATGACCTGCCTGGACGGAACTTTCTTTTGCATGCAGCCTTGACGGCAGCTATCCGCAAGCACTGGAGGGCGGGATTGGTGGAGCCGCCGGTGTCCCTACTGTGTCAGTACGTAGTTTCAGCGGCTGGGACGTTTAAGGCAGTTACCTGCCTCTACAGACGACTTACCCAGGAGACAAGACGACCTTTGGAGAGCTTGCGGCTTAGGTGGGAGACAGACCTTGGGGTGCCCCTTGAGGAGAAGCCTTGGGATGCAATAGTGGAGAGGGCATGGAAAAGCTCCAGAAATGCGCGCTTCCAACTGATCCACTTTTTCGTTCTCCATAGGGCATAGCTCACACCACACAAGATAAACGAGTATTTTGGAACTCGGTCGGCATGTCCGCGGTGTAACCTCGACAATGCCGAATTTTTACACGTTTTGGGACTGCCCGCTGCTGGAGGGGTTCTTGCGGGAGGTAACGACTGCCCTGAAGGACGTAACGGACAGAGACGTTATGCAGACGCCGGGATATTGCTTGTTGCATTGGTTCCCCCATACTGCCTGAAATAAAGTCACTAGTAAATTCATTGACCTGGGTCTAGTATTGGCTAAGCGGGAAATTACCAGTCATTGGAAGGGGACGGGCGCCCCTAGTGCCTCAAGGTGGCGGAGGGAGTTCATCAAATGGGCAGATTAGGACGGGATCCTGAGGTTACAAATGGCCCAGAGGCGGGACAACGACAAGATGCTGGAGGCGGCGAGAGCATGGGTGGCGCTAGTAGAATTGCTTAAGCGCCCGCTGGAAGTTGATATGTGACCTCATATTAACATAGGACCTGAGAGCTCAAAGGAGCTTAGGGCATGTGGCTTCCCCTTACTGGATCACTTCCTTAGATTCATAGTATTTAATGTCTTCAATGTCTGGTCACACTTCCGCTGAGATGCGGAGGATAGAGCGACATGCCTGCGAGGGTGGGGGGAGTTTTATCAGGGAGGGAGGGGGGCGGGGGCTATTCCTTGATTTCTAATTTTGTTCATGGGGATGTTGGGCAGTGGCACCGGGCTGAGCTGTGAAGTTAGAGTGCTCCTACTGAAAGGACGCAGTGAATGTCCTCTGTGAGCCCACTCCACTGTATAGTGCCTGTTAGGATCAACTGACCTCTGGACCACACCTGTTGATAACTTACAGCTGATACTGGACAGTCTTTGATCGTGATTATCTGGACTCAGGGACAGCTATCTGATATGCATGCCCAAGTCTTAATGTAATGTTTTTTCTACATTTGCTGATACTTGAATAAAGTTTGTTTACAAAAAAAAAAAAAAATCAAGAACACCCTCATTTATGGTCCTCCAGGAAAATCAAACAGTTCCTGGAAATTTCTACAATAGAATGGTACCTGGGAGTTAGTTTTTAGCGATCCAGAGTTTGACCCCTCATACTCGATTTCATAAGAAGGAAATATATGATGTTGCCTTATTCTCACATTTGCACATTTACTTTAATCCTGTAGTTTTCAAATTATGGGAATATACAAGGGTCTTTTCATGCTGTCTTTCATTCATTTTGCTTGAGATGTTTAGAATTATACCAAAGGGTGGACAAGTGCCCTTTTATGTCTTTGTCCTTCTGGCATGGTTTTTGCATTGGAGGAATTTGTTAGACGGGATTCCTCAAAAGATCACTTTGAAAAAGTGAACCAAAAGTAAGGTATGTGACATCTTGTTGTTAGAGCCACCTTAACCTGGATCTTGTTTTACCCGATTGTGTGTTCAAGAAGATGCCATTTCCGCATCGTAAGATTTTCATTGATAGTCCTAAATGCTACAATAATTCCCTCCTGTGTGTAGATCCCATAACACCTTTTTATATAGTTTTCTTAGAATCTGTTGTGTCCATGAATGTGTGTGTGTATATACACACACACAAATCTCTCCCTCTCCCCCTCCCCCTCCCCCTCTCCCTCTCCCTCTCCCTCCCCCTCCCCCTCCCCCTCCCCCTCTCCCTCTCCCTCTCCCTCTCCCTCTCCCTCCCCATCTCCCTCTCCCTCTCTCTCTCCCTCCCCTCTCTCTCCCCCTCCCTCTCCCTGTCCCTCTCCCTCCCTCCTTTAAGACCTTTTGACTTGTCAACACCAAGGAAAATTGCAAACGCCACTTCAGTGTCTCCTTTACATTCGTGGAAACCATCTTGTCCACAGACACCCAGAAGTACATTACCTAGTAGCTCTTGATCAAGAGGCACCAGATCCTACGCTAGGCCCCGATCGCTCGGTTCCGATACTAGCCTATCCTCGTGTATGCCTACACCACCAGCGCAGTTTTCCTTCCAGAGTGTCGCCAGTTGACTATATAAATGCTTTTAATGAGGTACTGGCAAGAGGGGCAGCAAAGCCTTATTTCCCACTTTCAGCACCTCAGCATCTGTCATTTTAGAGACGCTGCAGTCTAGAGCAACACCAAAAGTGCTATTACCCTTAGTCCCAGTTCTTTTAGAGATAGTGGAAGAAATGTTTCTCACTCCGGCAGTGACTAAGACAGCAACACCAAGCCAGCAAAAAAAAGTACAGATCACCTCATCAAGATCCTGAGTTTCTCAGGGAAGACACACAACCTGATTCAGTCATCGTTTCGGCGGTGAGGCGTAAACAAGCTTTAGCCCCAGAGTCAATTGCCCCTCTTGAACGCGAAAGCAAAAGATTCAACATGACTGGGAAAAAGACGTGCAAAACTACGTCTGCATATCCCAAGAATGTGAGTGCTACAGCACTACTAGGAAGGTATCACAGAGAGATCTGGGACGGAACTAAATCTTTCATTGCAGGCTTACCAAATCACAGATAGCAGGGCTTCCTAGAAATGGTAAATGAAGGGTCTCTGGTATCAATTTGGTAATCAGTGCTGTAGTGGATTCAGCATAACTCTCTGCAATTATATCAGTGCCATAGAATCTTGTGGTTGAGAATGTTTTACTTGAAACCAAAAGCACAGCTCCAGATAGCCAACCTGCCTTTTTCAGGTACAGCTCTTTATAGTTGACATACGGAGGAAGAGATGCGTTTGATGAAAATGACAGGAAGAACAGAATTGCTTTAAATAGTACAGACAAAAAGGATGTTATTTCCAGAAGAATGTGCCACTTATAAATCTGCCTTACCAAACCCAAAAACATGGTCAAAAACAACAGTACCAACGAAGATGCCAGAAGAAAATATTGTCACCCCTAAAGACCTCACATTCCAGAGGTAACCATTCATCAGAGAACTGACAAAGATGCCTCAACACCACACCAAGAGTTACCCACTCATGAATGGGAAGCAGTGAGGTCTCACTTTCAAGAGTCAAAGTTTATAACATCAGACAGATGGGTAATGAACATTATAAAAAGTGGCTTCTTCATCTGTTTCAAGTCAGTTCCACTGCCTATTGCACCAAAACCAACATCAAATTACCAGCTCTCTGCATTAGCACAAGAATCTCAAGTTCTGTTGGCCAAAATAACTATTGAAAACATTCCTTTACATCAGGAAAACAAGGGATATTTCCTAGTCCCCAAGAAAGGTCAACCAATTCAATATCACCTGATAATAGACATATGTTTTCTCAAATACATTTGCAAAGAAAAGTTCAGAATGCTGGCTCTTCATCAATTTTTCCCTTACATTGGAAAAAACCAATTGGCTGTTTTCCAAAGATCTGCAAGATGCTTATTTTCACATTTCAGTTGCAAATTAACACAGAAAATACTTTAGATTACTTACGGGATACACTCACTACCAATATGCTAGTCTTCTATTCGGACTAAAATATGTCTCAAGAATATTCTCTAAGTGCATGACAGTTATTGCAGCCCATTTGAGTAAGAACAGAATTTAGGTTCACTTATACCTAGACGACTGACTTATATAAGGAAACTCTCGACTAAAGTCAGCTCAGAATTTTCACCACACAATCAACCTCCTACAAAACCTAGGTTTAAATATCAACCTTAGAAATGTATCCTTCGGAGAAAAGAGTCTCATCCTCCAAATAAAATTCTTAGACTTGAAGAACAACCTCAATCCCACTGCTCATAAAATTGCCTCTGTTCTGGGTTACATGGCATCTAGTATTTACATAGTCTCAACAGCAAGTTTTTTTATGAGACCTTTCCAGCAGTGTCTCTGAAAATCAGTGGTCTCAGAAGAGAGGTAACTGGGAAGGTCATATATATTTAACGCTGCAAGCGAAACAGTCCCTGGCATAGTGGACTAAAGTTCAGAATCTTTTAAAAGGTTCATATTTTCAAAGTAAAACACCAAAGCAAATCATACTACCAAATGCTTCTTTAACAGGATGGAGAGCTCTCCTTGGTCAGCTCACAATACAGGGCATTTGCTCTACCAAAAGAAAACATTCCATGTCAACTTATTAGAGCTGATGGCAGTTCTCTTACACCTCAAGGCTTTTCCTACCCTCCTAGAATACAAGAACATCATGATTCATGTAGTCACCACCAGTACCATGATTTACATGAACAAGCAAGGAAGAGCAAGACCAAGACAACTATCCCTACGAGCTCAAGTGATATGGCATTGAGAGGAATCTCTCGAAGAGCAATAAACACCCCAGAAAGCCAAAACCTGCAGGTGGATTTTCTCAGCTGTACCACCTTGAGGAAAATCATGAATGGGTTCTACGTGGTGAAGTCATTTAAGGCATCTTCTGAGAATGGAGATTCCAAACATTAGATTTATTCGCCTGTGCAAGAAACAAGACCGCCAAATCTTTGCATCAAGGGTACTAGAAAAGAACCAGTTAGTTAATGCTGTTTTATCAACTGGTCAGCTCCTTTTGTCTATTGTCGGTTTCCTTCAGATGCAGCTCATTCTGATGGCAATTGTCAAACTGCACAGCTCCAGCATCGAAATGATTTTAATTGTCTCATATTGGCCAAGACAGTGGTGGTACCTGGAGCTTTTAGACCATTTACTAGTATGCCACAAAAGCCTTCCTTGCAGACCGGATCTACTGACTAAGCTCCCAGGTCAGTTCCAACACCCAAATCTTTTTGTTTTGAGAACATGCCCTTCTATCCACCCTAAACGTGTCTGTGAATTCCACATCAATCAGACCATCATTTTGCTGCCTTTTTCCCCCCCAACACCACTACACCAGCAAAAAGGGCTCACCACTTGTTAGATATTTGGAGGGCACTTCGTTTTTATCTAGACAAAACCAAGGATAGCAGAAAAGCAAATCAACTGTTTGTAAAGCATACACATAAGACAAGGGTTGCTTACTTATAAGCATTCCATAGCAAGCTGGAGAGTGGCTGGCATCTCCTTATGTAATCAGCTCTCAAACTTTTGCCAGAGAAACCTAGAGCTCACTCGACAAGAAGCAAATCTGTTACTACTACATGGATAAGCAGTGTTCCAATTGCTGACATTTCGACTGTGCATCCACGGTCAACCAACCCTGGCAGACTCCCACCAACCACACATCTATCCCATTTTTTTTTAGTTTTTTTTGTTACGGTACTGCAGCACAAGCTTCACTTAGATGGTATCATGGCACCATGGCAGCTTTGCATCTTGAAGCTTGCGCGGTCCCTGGGTACCATGAGAGTATTGCTTGTTTGGTGACTTCTGCTGAAGTTCTGCAGTACATCATGGGAGTACTGTGGCACAAACCAAATATTTTTTATTTTTAGCCCCTGGAGGGGTCCCTCTGCCCACCCCCACCTCCAGAAGTGCCAGGGAGTAAGGGTTTCCCTACCCTGACCCCTTATATGTTTTTTTATTCAATTTAAAGACATGGTGACAGAGTGCCCATGCCCAGTAATGGCAGCCGCAACATTTCTCTTCAAGTTGCAGCCAGCAAATGAGTTTACTCAGTTCCAAGGAACTCACATGACTGACAGGGAAACAAAGCTCACTGCCAATCAGATTGCTCTATTTCTTAAATTTACAGTACCATGGAAATCCAGCAGAACCCAGTGTCCATGTATATCTATTTTTTTTTTTAAAGATTTCAAGCCCACCCAGAGTACCTCTTTAAAAGTGAATTTCTCAAACAGGTGAACGGTTTTAAACCAAATCACAACAAGGATGCTTTCTTAGTAAAATTCTAACTTTCTAACAAATTTGGTGTAATTCTGTATTGCTTCCCAAAATTTCCTGTGGGAATTAACATGGGAAAACTATGTTTTGGGACACCCTCTTTTTCACATCCCCCGCTTGACTGACTGATCACCCCGAAACTTTCCAGGAAGGAGCTGAGGTGGATGAACTTTTTTGGGAAACGTTTGTGAAGAATCGTCAAACTGTGCCAAAGTTGAGCAAAACAAAAACCTCTCTTCCTATAGCACCACTGGCCTAACTATAAAGTGCAGCGGAAAAGCTATTCTGTGATGTTGATGCCGACGAAACCACAGGCATCTCTTGTAGTAGGCATGGACCAGATACACCCACAGAATGCAAAGATATTATGAAGGCACTTGAGAAACTTATGGAGAGGGAAATTTCCAAGTGGTGGGAGAGCAAGTCCCTCCAGGATTATCTGGATGTTGGTCGTGTACCGAGAAGGCTATGGATTCTGATTGGGCCAACTTATGAGAATCTGAACCCGGACATGCTGCGTGAGTGGGCAGAGAACAGTGCTGATTCATCAAAACGTATGCTAGATCGTGAAGCACTTCGGAAATAAATTGAAGCTTTAATAGAGCAGCGGAGCAAACTGCTGGATCACGAGGCAATTAAGAAATTTGAAATGAAGATGCAGCGGCGTTTGAGCAAATATGAGCAGACAATCAAAGATCGTAAGGCAACAAAATTCAGAAGAGACAAGCTCGATTATCAAAGAGGGCAAATCTTCACCTTTTCTAGAGTTTTGATAACATACGGCACCAGAAATTGCAACAAGTAACACAAAGCAGTGGTGCCAAAAAGCACGATGAAACTAGCTCTGAATTGAGCTCTGAGGTAGAAATTGACATGCGCCAAATAGCGTCAATTCCATCAGTTGAAGATGAGCTGCTTTTTTTCGCTGGGACCGCAATCTCAAACTTACACCTCTGGCAAATCAAAGCAGAAATCTTCGAGGAGGCAGCAGAGGAAAAGGAAGAACAGGAGATTCGGGTGAAAGAGGCAACAAAAAGGCAGCTGTCCAGAAGAAGAGATGAGTGGGAATATTAGCACCAACATAATTGATATGACTGATTTGGAACTCAATATGCAAGAAAGTAAAATTTTGTCTCTGGGACTGTCTATTGTGCCCCATTAGATCTGTATTATGTCCTAGACTAGAATTGACTGTTTCAGGTTTATTAGGAAATTGAGACTATGCAAGTTTTTCTATAACAGAAGATTGCCATTGCCGAATGACTCCCAGGATCGGGAAGATTTAGATAATCCAGCTATTTCTGACCTGAATTTATTAAGGGACATGGAGAGTTTATTCAGAGGAGGTAGTAATGAGGTCACAGGCGATAGGCTCATTCAAGATCAGGGACTTACTCCATTTAAACCCAAGTCCATCCTTTTACCAGTGATGCCACGAGATTCTATAGACATGTTTGCAGAATTAGTAGTAAATGATCTAAAGAAACTGCAAATAAGCTAGCACACTACTAGAACAATGGTGTCTATAGATCCATTGCAGATCCAATACAAGTGTCTAGTGAATAAACTATGCCAAAGTAAAGATATAGTAGTGAGACAGGCAGACAAGGGTGGGAATATTGTCCTGTGACCACTGACCATGTATTTGGAGGAGGCTATGGGACAGTTTGGGGATTGCCAGTGTTACTGCAAAATTGACATAAGTGAGGCAAACATCAAAGTTGCATATCACACAGAGTTATCCAAATGGAGGTCATCAGGACTTATTACTCAGAATAAATTTCTTTTTCTCAAAACAGATTCACCCACACTGCCCTTTTACTATATTATATCGAAAATTCATAAAGATGTGAGCAAACCTCCGGGCCGTCCAATCATTTCTGCAATTGGTGGCCTGTTTGAAAATACTTCCAAATATATTGATTACTTTTTCCAAGAATCGGTTAAAAATGTATCATTCTATGTTCAAGGCACTAGGGACTTTTTGAAAAAAGTATATGATGTCAATTGGGAAGACTACATTTTAATGACTTTAGATGTGTCGTCTCTTTATACATGTATCTCCCATAGGGATGGTATGAGAGCAGTAGAATATTTTCTGAGCTCCCAGCCCTTGACACTATATAAACATACTGAGATTATATCAAGCATGATCCACTGGTGCTTGCACAACAATATCTCTTTCTTTTTGGGTCGGATCTTTATCGCCAATTGAGGGGGACGGCCATTGGCACCTGCTTCGCCCCCAGTTATGCCAATTTGCATATGGGCTGGTGGGAGGAGCAGGTGCTGGCCCAAGAATTTGCCCAGGAGATGACTGATAACATGATCCTTTGGTCACGTTATATAGATGAACTATTTATCATCTGGCGAGGTACAAAGGACACAGCAGAAAGGTTTGTTGGAAGAATTAACATTAACCACCTGAATATACATTTCACTTCACACATCAGTATGGAGAAAGTCCAGTTTTTAGACCTTACTGTGTATGTTGATCAGAAAAATTTTGTACAAAAACTTTTTGAAAGATTACTGTGGGCAATACAGTGTTACACGCCAGCAGTTTACATTCCGAATAAGTTGAAATGCAGTATCCCGTATGCAGAGAATCGCCGCATGCGAAGGAACTACAGTAGTAAGGCACAACTGGAATTAGCCCAACAAGTGCCGAGATAGAATATCGAGTAAAAAATATCGAGTTGCACAAATATCGAGTCATTAATATCGTGGTCCAGAAATATCGACAGCAAGAATATCGTGGTCAAGAATATCGACTTAAGATAAGTAATATCGATTTATAAAATATCGAAGTGTTTAATATCGTTTGCAAAAATATAGTTAAAAATATTGTTTTTTTATTAGTTATGTATTTTAGTATATATTTTATATGTATGTGATGTATGTTTTTTGTATAAGAATTGTTTGTATTTTTAATATGTTAAATTTTTAGTAGTTATTAAAAAACATTATTTGAATTTTGCGTTTTTAGTTCCGTAACGGGTTGTGGGTTTATTGGGGAATAGGGTGGGAAGTAATTTAATTATATTAAATGTATTGATTATTTTTTATTTATTAATATTTGTTTAATTGAGATGTTAGTGTAAAATGTGGTAAGTAATTTATTATTAATTAATTAATTGGTTTTTAATTAATTTTAATTAATTAATTGGTAATTAATTATGGTAATTGTGTAATTAATTTTAGGTGTGTGTTGTGGTGTTTATAGGTGTAAAGGGTGGGAAGTAATTTATTTTTAATTGATGAATTGATAATTGTATGTTAATTAATTTTAATTAATTGGTAATTAATTATGGTAATTGTGTAATTAATTTTAAGTGTGTGTTGTGATGTTTATAGGAGTAAAGGGTGGGAAGTAATTTGTATTTAATATATAGTTGTTAATTAATGTTAATTATTTGATATTTATTTTGGGTAATTTATTTTTGTGTGTTTTTACTTTTAAAGGGGTAAAGGGTGGGTGTTAAATACATTTTAATTACTTTATTATTAGTTAATAGTAATAGTTTTTAATTTAAGTAAAGGTTTAATTTTGTTTTATTATTTTATAGTTTAATTTAGGTGTGTTGTGGATATTATAGTGTTAAAGTGTGTGTAGTCAATTAATGTTAGTTTTTTTATTCATATTTTTTAATTGATTATTAATTGTTAATTATGGAAGAAAATGTAATTAAAAATGTTGAAGTGTTTTGGTATTGGTGTGCTGTTATAGGGTAGGAAATAAAATAAATAAATTTATGTATTATTTTTTTGTAAATATTTTCTGTTTTAAAAGAATTTTTTTTTTTATACCAACACTAATGAGCTATATGTAATAGCTATTGCTAAATTTTTAGGTTGGTCATGGAGAATTCGCGCAAATGTTTTAAAAACACAGTTGACCGGGCCCATGGGTAATATTGAGGATGACATATCCCCTGTTAGGGACTTTACTTAATTAAGCACATGGTAGAAATTTAAGAAGTATAATAGAGTTTACGTAAGGATAAAATAGGAACAACAAGATTTTATACATACTTTTAAAAAATATTTTATTAGTTTTAAGACTAAAGTTTTAGTTTTTTATTGTATTTTAGATATTTGTCTATCGTAAAATGTGTACAGTGTTGTTAATCTATGAATTGTTATTTTGATTTTGGGAATGTCAACGAATACAATTGTCTTTGTTTCCATTGGACACTGTAACTTGCGGCAATTGGCTTTTATGATTGATTTAATCGAAATAAAGCATAAATTGAAAAGAATTATTTTTTTATATGTATTTATTTTATTTGATATATTTGTAGGTTTTTGTTATATGTAATTAATATTATAACATGTTTTCTTTTATCTATTTAATATATTTGATTTGTCATTTTTTTAAAATATTGTTTATTTATTTTTATGATTTAAAAAAAAAATTTAAAAATATTTTTGTTTTAACTATTTGAGTGTGAATAGTAATTTTTGTCTCTCCGCTATCCAACACTTTCCCTAATGTTGCACTCACTGGAGTGGGAATAGTAATTTTTACCTCTCCGCTATCCAGCACTTTCCCTACTGTTGCACTTTTTAGAGTGGGAATAGTAATTTTTACCCCTTGCTATCCAACACTTTCCCCACTGTTGCACTGATTGTATTGTGAAATTTAAGTTTAAATATTTTTTAATAGTTTAATGTTTTAATTTATTATAGATTTTTGTTTTTTATATTTTAAATCATTTATATATATATTATTTTGTATATTATTGTAAACTTTTAACATAAATTAAAAATAGTTTAATTATTTTAAAGTAAATATATATGTATAAATTATGTTTGTGTGTTTATTTTTTTATTAAGTTTATTTGTTATATTTTATTAAAATGTACATTAAATTTATTTTATTTAGTTAGTTATATTTAATATATTTAATATATATTATTTTATATTTATATAAAAGTCGATATTTTATACATCGATATTTTTAGTCGATATTTTTGTACTTACCGGTTTAAGTATAGGAGTCGATGTTTTTGTTGTCTATATTTTTACTCAATATTTTTTACATCGATGTGTCAGTGAACCCCCAACAAGAACTTAGCGACAGATTTCCTGCACGAGGCTAAAATGAAAAGGTGCTTCAGGTTGCTAGGAGTAAAGCAAACTCTAAAACAAGGGATGAGTTGCTGTTTACAGATCAAATGAATGATGCAGATAGCAAGAGATTCGACTCATCACGGGTTTCAGTACCCAGCATGCACAAGTGAGACAGATCTTGCAGCAACACTGGCACCTATTACGCAGTGATCCTGTTATAGGCTTAAAAATCCACTGTAGGCCTTTGATTGCTTTCCGCAGAGCAAGATCTATGAGAGATGATCTAGTGGTCAGCATTCCTGAAATGCAACACCGAGGAACGTGGCTTATGGGCAGTGGTGGTTTTAGGAAGTGCCACAAACGCAAGGCCTTAAACATGGAGTCAACACCACACAATTGCCCTTACCTTTTTCAGATGGGGTTTGGAAGATTAAACAAGCATTACATTGTAAGAGTGTGTTTTTTACGTGCTGAGGTGTACTTGCTCCAAACTGTATATAGGTAGCACTATTTTAAAGATTCATCACGATTTTTTCAGCATGTCAGGGCAATCAAACATAAGGATCAGACATACCCTGTAGCCAGGCACTTTGAAGCAGTACACGAGACTAAGATAGATGATTAGAGCTATTTTGTATTAGACCAAGTGCTGAACAGAATCAGAGGAGGCAACAGAAAACGCTGTCTTAGGCAACTAGAATCTAAGCATATTCTAAGATTTAACACCAGGGTTGAATACAGAAGAGGATCTTTACATTCATTTATAGAATAGCGAGCAATGGTCTATAAAGGAATTTGTGAGTCTGAGTCAATCTGAATAATACATAATGTTGAGATTATTTTTATTGATGTAATATAATTTTTATGTTATGTTGGGTTTTATTGCACAGAGCACTATTTATAATCGAGAATTGATGGGTTCCTTGGTAGTTTTTTTGGTTACAGTGTTAACAGTAATTGATTAAGATTGGAGCAATATACAGCAGTGATGACTTTTAATTTCAATGTCATGGTCCTGCATGGAATTTTGTACAATTAATGTCTGAGAGAGATTTGTTTTTTCTATATATATTTAGGGCACACAATATGCTAATTTGCATTATTGTACTTTGCACTTTATGGAAATGGACACTTGCCCTTAATCCCTTATGCCTGCATATTAGTTGGATTCTCTATGTTTAAACGGAGCCTGTTTGTAATACCAAAGGAGTCAGTTGATAAAAACATTTGAAGGACTTTGCATCTGTTTGCTCAATTTTGCGCAATTTTTATAAACTGCAGTACAGCATTTTGCACTATTTGCATGTTTGCACAATGTAATTTACTTGAATTTGTATGTCGTACTGGAATGCGGGATAATATTTGCAGGCACAATGGCCAGCAGAAAAGGAGTTAATGCAACGGCGACATGTGCATAGAATGTTTGAAAAATACACTGTTGGACCCTCCAAAATTATCAATTCCATCTCATTTCATTTTATTTTACTGCATGTTCATTTTTTATGTAGTAACGTAGAAATTGCACCTACACGACTTTTGTATGCTGTAATGAGCAGCATTGGACTATCCTGTATCAATGTCAAAATGCTGAGTACTGTCACTTTAATTGTAAATTCAATCTCATGGGTATAAAAAGGCCAAAATGGTGTTTTACAGCTGTTGTGAAAAAGACTGCGTTGACGGATGAAATGCGTCACCTGAGCCACAATAAAAGTCCACTGTAAGCGAACCCGAGCATGCTCGAGTCTGTTTCTGACAGTGAGTGTGTGCATGTGTGTGTGTGTGTGTGTGTATGTATATATATATATATATATATATATATCTCAATATCATTTGACGCTTAACAGGTCACCCAGCATTTCGGGGCTCGCTAGCAGGCGTCATCGCTATATATTCCAAAAGCACAATTCTCCCACATCCAGTAGAAAAACAAGCTCACCATTCGGAGTGTAATCCTACATCTTTTATTTCAGAGAGCTTGTGATCAGCATGACGCGCTTCGACCCACACTGGGTCTTAATCATATGCAGAGCAGAATGGTCAGTTGCTCTTGTTTTTAAACACCAATCTGTTGACCTAAATGGAGGACTTTAGTTCTAATTACTCACACGTGGCACTGGTAATTCAAAAACAATTAGCATATTTATAAACAATGCAAAAGTTCTCATATTAGATGCAATGCAGCACTGTGATTGGTCTGAGCGCCGTGACATGGCGCTCAGCCAGGGGTTGTAGGCGTGGGCATGTTCTCCACGCAGCCTGTAATGCAGCCTGCATGGAGAATGGGAGTGCGCATGACTGTTTGGGTGGCCCAATAGGGCTAACCAAACAGTCATTACGCACTTGGGAGTGGGCATACCACTCCTCCCCTGCCCTGCTCCCTGAGCAGAGCGGCCCCGCCCACAAAGTAAACATAAAATGATAATAACTTAAAGTTATTATCATTTTTAGATTTCCTTTCCACTGCTTGAAAGCAGTGAGGCGATGCTCCTCCGCCATAGCGGAGGAGCCGCCACTGGGGGCTAACACTCCCAGCCAGTGCTGGCCCTAGCACTGGTGGCACACGGTGCAACAGTCTTTTTTGGCACCCCCCCCCCATTAATCCTTCTCCATAAATTCCCTCACTACCATTCACCAACAATGCTCCTCATCTCTCCATAGCACCTTTCTGAAAAACATTTCATTTTTTTATAGCACTACTCATAGTTTACTCACACTCAGTTCTGTGATCTGCATGGTACACCATCTTTGTAGCAGGCACATTAACCCTCTGTGCTGAGTGGGTGGCAGAATTGCCCATGTGAGTGCACGGTGAGCGATGTAACAGTGTGAGAGTAGGGTAAGAGGAGTGACTGCAGGGTGAGTGGTGACCATATGAATTTGGGTGATGTATGTGCAGAGTGGGACAAATTATTGCATGGTTAGTGATGGGCTTGTTTGAGTGAGATTGCAGATTGAGCAGTGAGGGGGACAGGTGAGTGAAGTGTCACATGAGTGCAGGGTGAGTAGTGTACTTGTGTGACTGCAGGGTGAGGTACAGGGTGAATAGCGCAAGTGCATTGTGAGTCCAGAGTGATCACTGTGAGTGCAGGGTGAGCGGGTGAATGGTGTGAGTGCATGGTGATCAGTGTGAGTGCATTGTGATCGCTGTGTTCGAAGGGTGAGCATGAAAGTCAAGGGCGAGAATGAGGAGTGTGTCTGGGAATGCACCCTGCATTGAGACAACACTTGAAGTAATTCAGCATGTTATTGACGGTGGCGTAGGGTTTAAGATAAAAGTTAAACTGTTGCTATTATGGCATTAATCAGGGCTCGACGGTGGAGAAAATTAATAATGTGCTAATCCTGCAACAAACTTCCAGTCTTATGATTAGGGTTGTCAGCTCATTATTTTGATGTCTCAGACGGTACAAAAATAAACAGTCACCAAAAGCCGTATTTTCCGCACTCATCTGTGCATACTTCGAACAGCAAGTATAAATAAAAAAGCACTTTTAATTGTGTTCTAGGGCTGCCTGAATGATCCATGACTGATAATTAAAGGGAACAAAGACAGAAAAGTCACATTACAAATGAATGTTTACTTTTTTATTTAAAACCCTATTTAGTCAAGACGAGATCTTTGCAGGCTCTTTAAACAACACATGGCTGGCATTTTTCTTTTGCCAACCCTACTTTATATTCCTTTTCATGAAATACATTCTCACATTACAGCAAAGGAATAGGCAGAGTGGGGGCCCAGGGGGTACTGGAACCAGAAAAAAAAAAACTAAGCCTCGGTGATCAGTTTACAAAGACATGTAAATATGCAAATGGTCTTTAAAGACCTGTGAAAAACTCGGGCGTGCCGGAGATAAGACTCCAGACACTGCCCAGCAGAGCCCTCAGCAGCCCGGGCTGAGACACACGGCGGGGCGGGCTGAAGCCCTTTCAGCCCAATGGGCGTTGCGCGCCTGCTCGGTATACAACAAACATTTTGAGCAACCTGTGGCTTGTAAACTTGGCTCAGCTAGTCAGTGTTTGAAATAATTTCATTGGACTATGCGTATCGCCTCTTATGCTATAATAGCCCCATCATTTGGGTTAGGTACGGGTCCTCAGGAGTCACATGAATGCTTCAACCTTGTGCAATTTTTCCTAGGTAATAGTTTCGTCTGTCCTGTCGCTACATATCTTTCTTTCTTTAATGTTCTGGGAAGATCTTAAATTAGTATAAAAACTCGTCATCAGTTAGTGGACATGTCCATGTTTCTCGCCGTAGCACAATACTTTCTAATTCTACCCATTTTGTGGCTTCATTTGCCCACCATATATATGAGCGGCCCTCCATTTGATTACTATTGTGCTCTTAGCTAACACATAAAGGTCTTGTGATTTATCGCCAGCTTTTTTGAGTTTAGGTCTTTGAAACAGTCGAGGATACATGCCTCAGCAGTATGTAGTTCTGTTCTGGCCAGTGTGACTTCAATGTGTGCAATGATCTTTTCCCAGTATCCTGTAATATGGGGACAGTTCTACACCATGAGGAAAAAGTTAGGATGCAGAGAATAACATTGGGAATGTCATGGACTGTATTCCTTTTATTTGATTTAATTTCTGTGGCATTAGATGCATTTGATGCAAATAATTAAACGGATTATATTTGAACATAATTTTCCTGGATATTTAATGTGTGTATGCTAAGACCTCGACCCATTCTTGGTTTTCTAGTTCCCTACCTAGGTTAGTCTCCTAATTCTTCTTGGATCTGGCTTTGGCAAGACCTCATCCTGCTTGATGTGATTTGTAAAATTTTGATGCACCAGCCTTTTGAGTCTAGTTACCATAGACGTGAAGTCAGTGACTTGGAATATAGCCGTCTGCAGGTAGATTGTTAATTGCAAGCCTTATGACGTGTATATGGTTCTTCAGCAGTATAATGTTCTTTTACTTGTTCATGTTACTCTCCAATCTAAAATTATGTGTTTCCTTTTTTTAAACTAAGAGAAATGTTTAGTGACATACTGCGGTAGGGAATGACTGAGCTGGAGGCAGGACTAGCTTCAGACAGTTCTCAATCACTTGTGAAGAGAGCGAGGACTCAGTATTTTATGATCAGGAATGTTCAATTTTTTAAAAATTATTTTATTTTTGAAAGTCTTGCTGCATGAATGAGAGCCCACTCCTTAAATAAAATGCCCACTTAAGTTATTCTTGGCTCACATCTTGATCAGTCTGAGCTCACGTTGATCAAGGAGTTGCACACAAATTCTGCCAATTTTTTGGTGCATCTCTTCTTTGGATCACCACGCAATCTGTTATTATGTGGTGGGATCCATGGTGGATTCTGCCACTTACCACTTTTGTCCCAGGGCTACCTGTGCTGGTGCATTTCAATTGGTATTGAGTTTACTTCCTGTATGCACTTGACTATTCAGTTGTAATGAAGCTAAGGAGTCAAAGCTTAGTCTAAGAGGTAGTACGGGGTTGGAAATCCAGCATAGCCGCGTTTATTAGACATATCACTCCGAATGTCCAGTTGGAGCAGTAACTTCTAATACAGATATTTAAAGGTAGGTAAAATATAGTAGTTAAAACTATAATGCATGCAAAAACAGATGATGCTAGCACCTCACCTTCCGGTGCTGTGCGAGGTCTGTAGGTAGTGTAACATTTATCTGCGAGGCACAAGAGTTTTCTTAAACATTGAGGCCTATGGCTAATTATATTCTGTTGGAAGCTTTCAAGCACTTTCAGCTGACTTCAGATGCCTTTGGGTTTACTATTATTCATTTGTTCACTTGTAAGCAGTCAGTGGGTCAGGGGTGCCATACAGCAAAATGAAAAGTATCTAGATTGAGTTATGTCTAGCTTTGTGTTCTTATGTTTCTGACGTTTTGGTTGCGAGACTGGTCAATTTGAGATTGAAGGTTCTTCTTTTGGAGTCCCCGGAAAAAAAGAGCTCCAAAAGTTCACTTAGCCCAAAAACCAGCTTGCTAAAACTTGAACAGTGTTCTCACTCAGGTTCTGGTACAAACTCCAGTTTACAAGTGTTTGTTCTTGTTCTTCCAGGAATCTTATAGTCTATGTGGCAAACCATGCCTGACGAGGTCTTGGGATCTTAGAATGGGAGGTCTTCAAGCTGGAGTGGCCTAGCATCCTCACAGGCATCAAGAATTTCTGTTTGCAGGTGCACCCACCACAAATTAGACTTGCAGTCTCGACTACTTCCCTTTGGTCATTGGCATTTATGGTTAGGGTTATACTGTGGCTTAAAAGTTGATCTTTTCCGGTCCGTAAGTAACAGAAAGATTATTCACAGCGGTTCAGATTTATGGGCTTACATCTACAGACAGTGGGACACAACCCCAAGACCTGGGACGAAGAGGGAAACCACTTTGACCCTCTGGGGCTGGGTGAGGACTGTTATGGGACCCTTGTTAGCACCTGCCACATTGGGAATTGTGAAGTCCTGGAAAGCCTTCTGCAATTCCTCAACTTTGGATGATCTTCAGCTGATTTGTATTGATTGTGGCCAATTGGCTGGCTGCATGTTGTGCCAGGGCAACTCGCCTCTACAAGACATCTTCCACGCAGCCCTTCACTCAGCTAGCTATGCATTGTGTTTGTATTCCTCGCACTCAGGACCTGCTCCTCTCCTCACTTTGTTCATAACTTCTTGGTAGGGCACAGCAGCATGATTACTCAGGAATCCAGTGCTTGCTCAAAGCCTTTCAGGGAAGCACTCAACTCTAAAGTTCTGTCCCTGACAAACATTCATCCTACACTTGTGTGTGTAATCCCCTTAACGTCTAGATCTGGTACAGTTCTTTAACCCTATATTTAAGAATCTTTGGGAGTACTGGTTGGAAACCATAGCCAATGACACTGCCTGATTTCTTTAAATTTCTAAATGTTGGTCCATTCAAAAGGAAGTGCATGATAATGTTTGTTATTTTCTTCCCATCCTTTTCCAGTGGCAGGTAGAGTTTAGTCCCATCTGACCTGGTAAAGGCAGTCTGTTGACTCTAGCCAAACATTCTGAGCCACAATTTCCCAGGTTGCTGGTTGACATCCATCCTAACACACAAATTGGAGAAGAGTAGGTTTTGTTGTAGGCGAAGGGCAACTTTCTTAGCTTGGTGGGGATGTTGATTATCCCCTAGCCAAGCAGACAGCCACACTTCCAGGAAGGGCCCTCGAAACAAAGAAAAGGAAGGTTTTCATGTTCTGAGGACAAAGACAGCCTGCAAGGAAACCTCCATCTAATATGGACCAGCACACAATAAAGGAGCCCATTTGGGGGTGGGAGGGACCAGTTGCATTCTTCTCTGAGAGCAGTAGTAGGCAGTCTCTCCAGTGGTGCAGGAAGAAAAGGCATGCACTATTGAACTACTAAGT
Organism: Calotriton arnoldi; assembly: GCA_963921515.1. Classification (NCBI taxonomy): domain Eukaryota; kingdom Metazoa; phylum Chordata; class Amphibia; order Caudata; family Salamandridae; genus Calotriton; species Calotriton arnoldi. Next base: position 2,185,852 of record CAWUFW010001719.1, on the reverse strand, counting down.
AGCTGTTGCCAAGCAGCAGGTGCCCCTAATATTAAGGTCAAATATGGGCAGAGTTCACATTGGGTACACCCCCTACGCTGCTGAGAGTATACTTGACTGTCCAATGCCACAAAATGATGGAGCAAGCACTACCAGAACATTACTGACCACACTAGAGAAAAACATAACGCAAGTCAACAAAAAAGAACAATTCAGCTTGAGAGGACTTTCAAAAGCAATGCTATGCCTTCTGTGCTACATGTGCAAGGCACAGCCTGTTGTCATCACATGTATAAGCAGTTACAGTGTAATCCCTGTGTCGTACCCTGGAAATAACCAGGTGTTTCCCCTGTGCTGATGCAGAGGTTGGTGTACCTGACCCCTGAGGGTGTATGTTTTTTTTGGTGCACCTTTTCAGACCATAAATGCCCGCTTCAAGCATATCTTCCAGCTACTCTGCAATGTTGGTAATAACAGGAAAAAGAAAGGTTCTAGTACTGCTTATTATGCACAACGCAGTAACCCCTCCCACAACAGAATGATTTTCATTCCACCTTTGTCCCTTCCTTTTTTTATTTTTTTTAATAAAACATTTTATTAGGGTTTTTCCGTTTCATACAAGACAATTGAAAGGCACACATCAAATCCAGTTACTCTGAAGTGTTTGTCCTTCTTTTTCTAACAACACAGTCAATAACTTTGCCAATAACCCTCCATAGTCTCCACATCCTTTCCCCTCGCCTAGACACCGTAATCTGCTACTAATCTACTTGGTTACCTTCAAACCCCACCAAAGGTGCTCTTTATTTTCCCATGAGTCTGAGCCCATTTTAAATTTGCATGTTAAACATTGATGCGTGATTATTTGTGCCTGAGGGATTGGGACTGGCTGTTTTTTTGTGGGCATTTATACTTGTTTGTTTTTACCTTACCGAGTTTGTATCCCTCCAGCCTGAAGATTTTTGCATTTGTATTTTATTTTTAATTTTGATAACTTCTGCTTTTTTTTTTTTTTAGAGAAAATCATCTCCTAAAGGCACCAGAAGAAGGAGAGCAGCCTCCAAGCTGACACGTAAAGAGCATGCACAACTAAGTGTACAAGAGGAAGATGAGGACTCTGGCTCTTCTGTTGCCACCTGCCCTGACTCACTACCTCCATCTCAGCCCTCCTCTCCAGTGCCTGGTAGCAAAACCACCTTGAAACCAGTTTCTGGTAATAGCTGTATGTCATCCCTGAGGACTTTGAACTCAGCCTCAGAACCTGGTTCCTGCCCTCTGTCGCCCATCAGGAGGCCTGCCGCACAGTCAAGGGTTGGATCCTGCAGTGGTTCACCTGTCAGTACTCCTGCTTCCAAACTGCCGGATGGGACCAGCATTGTCTCACCTGTCAATAAATCGATCTCCCGGCTGCAAGATGGTGTCAGTGGCACTTCGCGTACCAGCGATTCGGACTTACAAACTTTGAGTGGAGCAAGCAGTTTATCACCCATGACAAAGAGTACTTCCGAGCCTCTTTCTGGTGTCGGCTTTCTTATGTCACCCATTAAGAGGGGATCCCCAGCAGCTGATGGTGCTAGTTGTTTTTTATCACCTGCTAGGAAGACTGCATCTCAGCCTTTGTCTGCTGCCAGCTGTTTGTCGCCTATCAAAAGATCTGCCTCCCAACCTCTGGATGATCGTCAGTCGTGCTCTCCCATCAGTGCAAGTGTGCCTGATAACATGGATATGGGTGCGAAGAGTCCTGTGGTCGTGCTGGAACGTTTGAGCCAGGACATTCTCGAGAGCCCCAGTGTTGTTCTGTCCCCTGCAGGCAAAGTCACTTGTTCAGACTTATCTCAAAACCTTGCCTCTCCTGCCTTGACTGACTTCAGTGATTTTGTGCCCACAACTCCTCTCAAACATCCATTTGCTAGGAGCCCAACATTCCCCAGGGTTTCTCCGTGCATCCGGCAGATAGCCCCCCGAAGGCTGATGTCCAGTTTGGCAAAGAATGAGGAAGCAGCAGATGAGGACCTGGAGAAAGTGCCTTCAGACTGCGACGAAAATGCTATGTGCGAATCCACTTCTGGCAGCTCAACCCCTGATAATGTAATGGATCTTCAGGACGAGGGCATACATGGGCAGAGTGGTATCCGGCAAACACAGGGCACAGGGGTTACAGTTACTAATGGCCACAGACACATCAAAGAGACTCCGGCTCACCAGCATCTCTCGATCAGGGCATCTCAAGAACCGTGCACAAAACTAGAAGACAAGGGTACGGTGCACTACTATTGGGGAGTCCCATTTTGCCCTAAAGGGGGCAATCCAAACCTGTACACCAAAGTCATTCTTGCCCAGCTGGAGGTATACCAGAAGAGTCTGAAGCAAGCACAGAGACAGCTCTTGCAGAAAAGAGAGTATGGGCCACCCATTCTGCCAATCCCACCCTCCTTGAGAAGGAGCAACCGCAGCAGGGTGGGCGAGAAGGATGAAATGAGTCAAGAGAATGCCTGGGACAACCAAAGCTCACAGGAGGAGCCCATGTCTGACAAAAGCAGGGAGTCAAGTCCAGCTCCAGTTGAGCACACCACACCAGCGGATGATGGACCCACCACCAGCTACATGCAGGGGAGCGGGAGAGGCAGTACCAGAGGGTACGCACAGGACACAGGAAGTGCAACAGACATGCAAAACAAGGAGAGGGGCACCATGAACAGGAAAGAAATCATGGCCATGGTGAGCAAAGTGAAGGCCAGCAATGAGAGCACCATGCAAGACAGGAAGCAGGTAGGCACAGGCAGGTATTAGCATTGAAAAGAAGCCCTGGGAAAAGAGGGAGGTGGGGAGTGGCGCAGCTGTTGGTTTGTATCGTGAGCAACAGCACGACCGCATTGTGAATGAAAGTGGCAGGCCTACAGATATGGAAGTGAAGGCCAAGTGGCAACTGACAGGAGCATGAAGGAGTGGAGCTACTTGGAATGCAGGACATGAGTATGGCTGGGAATTGTATCTAATGAAGATGACGGGGGAGCTGCATCACTACTGTATAAAAGCAGAAGAGACCTAGATATTGAGATCAAGGAAAGAGGTAATGCTGCTCTTAGGTACATGCAGAGGTGCTGTGAAGCTTCAGACATGACCAGGAGGAAGGTCAGCACTGTTGATCACAAGGCCGCACTGCGCTGCAGACAGTTAACCGCAGAAGGAATGAGAAGCTAAGATGGTTCCTTACTGGGATAGGGTTGGCGTTGTCAGGCACTGCAGTTAGGTGGGGAGAGGCATCAAAAAACGGGTACAAGCAGGTGATGGCAAAAACCTGGATATGAAGAGCCTTGGAAATGGAGTCACATATAGACTATTGGTGTAGACAAGAGGTATTTTAATGTTCGCAGGTGATACTAGGGTACTTATGTGTCAGCGTGGATTGATTGTGGAGTGAGCTATCGATAATCTCTAGGGCAATAGAACTTTTAGAATGGTTGAGTACTCCGCCCAAAGAAGAGAGAGCTTGTTGAGTTCGCTGTTAAAATGTTTTATGGTCTTTGATAAAATGATGGTTTTCCTTTTCAGAGGTGTTCTATAGCACTATCATGGTTAAAGCATGTGAATATTCACTTCTTTATGTCATTGTTGAAATCATGGTGCCTGATGCATTTTCTGGATTTGTCAGTGAATTAATCTGTAATTGTAAAGTTTAACTAATAAACCTCTCAGTCTCCGGATTCCAGACTTGCTTGTCTGTCTGCTTAAATGCAGTTTAATAGTGGACCTATAAGGAGACTTGCGCTGCCATTTTAAGTATTTGCTCATCCTTCCAGCATATTTCTTGGGAAGGTGAAAGGGTGGTGTTATTGAGGAATGTCAAAGATAAAGTTGAATTGGCATTTCTGCCACCTATTTCCATGACAAACAGCCCAAGGTTTCTGGAAATGGGCACTTTTTAGGTCTCGCCTGAGCCAGCGCATGCGCTGCTCTGGCAAGACTTTTAGTAAGTGGCTTTTCAGAGTGCTACCCACAGGCTTTTGCTGGCCTCCAGCTTGCGTTCACGATTGCGTGCACGCGCGATCAGGCGCCAACTGGCTTCCCTCGCCATCTGGCTTCCACCCTTGCACTCGCAGCGGCTTTCATCGCTCGCGATTACTTTCACTTTCGCGGCCGTGTCACTTTTACGGCCGCACGGCCAATGCTTGTTTACATTTCCGAATGAGCCCTCCATACGAGTGCATGTGTTTGTCTTCTCCCTGCACCGTATTACCATTCAGGAGGCTTTTCTTTGTATTTATTCATTATGTTGGGTCTTTTATGTAGAGCAAACATGAGCCGAGAGTATTGGAGTGTTTTTTACCCACCGATGTTGTATTGAACGACCTTCCTCCCCCCCCCTGCTTTTAACCCATCACGTCCTCCTCTAAGCTCCCGCGACTAACCTCATGGCCACCCTCCTCTCTCAAGTCCTTTTCATTTCCATACAGGCACTTTGACTTTTTATTTTCTCACATTTTTTTGCTGCAATTATGTAGCGCAAACTCGATTCCGATGGTATTGGAGTCCTGTGTTTGTCTTCTCCCTGCACCGTATTGCCATTCAGGAGGCTTTTCTTTGTATTTATTCATTATGTTGGGTCTTTTATGTAGAGCAAACATGAGCCGAGAGTATTGGTGTGCTTTTCACCCACCGATGTTGTTTTGAACGACCTTCCTCCCCCCCCCGCCCCCCCCCTGCTTTTAACCCATCACGTCCTCCTCTAAGCTCCCGCGACTAGCCTCATGGCCACCCTCCTCTCTCAAGTCCTTTTCATTTCCATACAGGCACTTTGACTTTTTATTTTCTCACATTTGTTCGCTGCAATTAAGTAGCGCAAACTCGATTCCGATGGTATTGGAGTCCTTTACATGAGCACCACTTACCTTACACAGGAACACTTTCATTTTGAAAGCAGGTTGCACAGCGGCGTTAGCTGCTGCACAAGTTGGCTTACAGTTTTAAAAAAAAATGCTGCACCCTGCACCACATTGCCATTCAGGGGCTTTTAGTCGTATTTTTTTTAATATGTTGGCGCATTTATGTTGCGCAGACATGACCCGAAGGTATTGAAGTGCTTTACATGGGTACCCCTTACAATTCACAGGGACACTCAGCGATTCACCACCCCCTTTGTTGTTTTGAACGACCCCCTCCCTTTTAACCCACTATGTCCTCCTCCCTGCTCTCACAACCTCCCTCGTGACACCCACCCTCCTCCCTTATGGCCTTCCAGACACTTTGATTTTTATTTAATACATTTTTTGCCACATTTTTGTAGCACAACTTCGATCTAAAAGGTATTGGAGTGCTTTACATAAGCACCACTCACATTACACAGGAACACTTTCATTTTTAAAACATGTTGCACAGCGGCGTAATCTGCCGTACATTATGGCTTACAGTTTTTAAAAACGCTGCACCCTGCACCACATTGCCATTCAGGGGCTTTTATTCGTATTTATTTATTATGTTGGTGCATTTATGTAGCGCAAACATGACCCGAAGGTATTGGAGAGCTTCACGTGAGCACCACTTACATTTCACAGGGACACTCAGTGACCCACCACCCCCTTCTGTTGTTTTGAATGACCCCTTCCTTTTAACCCACCACATCCTCTTTCTTGCTTTTGCGACCTTCCTCGTCACACCCACTCTCATGTCCTTTCAGGCACTTTGATTTTTATTTAATTACCTTTTTTGCAGCATTTATGTAGCGCAAACTCGATCTCGAAGGTATTGGAGTGCTTTACATAAGCACCACTTAAATTACACAAAGACACATTCATTTTTAAAACATGTTGCACAGTGGTGCTAGCTACTTTACAACATGGATTGCAGTTTACGTCTAAATCTTTTTATTGATAAAGACAAAAATGCAACGAAACAATACAGTGCCATCTGGGGAAAGCCAAGCAAGGTGTGCAAGACAATAAGGCAAAAAACAACAAGCATTGGCATAGCCAATAGGTCTCGCTTTTGGGACCTTACAAGTATTTAGTTATGCAACTGTTGCATGGCTAAACACTTATAAGGTCCCAAAGGCGAGACCTATTGGCTATGCCAATGCTTGTTATTACTTGTAGGCGGACTATGACAAAGTGGCTGGGAGCCACCTAGGTTAGCAAGGGATTGGAAGGCCGAGCAGCCTCTCACACAAGGCAGACCCCCCCCAGGATATTGCGGCACAGATTTGCAAATTTTGTGGCACAAAAATGTAAATTATGCAGCCTTATTGCAGCACTTGATTTACTCTATAAACATTCCTTTTCAAACTTAAATAAATGGAAACTGTTTTAGCAGAGTATTCCACTTTGAGATAGGTATGTTTAAAGTGTCTGAAAGTGTTTGCTATACTCTCTCCCGGGTAGAGGTCACCGAGTGTCTCACCCGCTCTCCCTCCAGCGCTCCACAGACATATCCTCACTAATATGGATAAAGGGCAGCAGTGTCCAAATAATGAGGTCCCTGGCGAAGGGCGGCCTCTTCTAGACTCTGGTCACCACTCGCTCCCATGCCTCCGCGGCCCATCGTATCAATGCACATCTGTCGGCATCCATGACCCTCACATAAGTGGCGGTTTCCGGGTTACTCTGGGGAGAGGAAAGCAGCCCCCACCAGATGATTGGGAGACAGAGCAGAAGAGAGACTGTTGCAGGCTCTTTGAGGGGAAGCACACTTGTGAACCAGACTTGTGAAGAAGTGGTTCTGCTGAAGGGCTACATCACACCTCTCTGAGCTGCACTTCCTGGAGGGTCCCGTCTGCATGTCTCTGGTCTGGAGGAGACTGGCAAATGCAGAGCACTTATCCTGTTTCCCCTTTGCAAACTGAGGTCCATAATCACAGAAGGTGCAGGCCTATCACACTACTCTTATGCTTTTAGCCAGGTGGTTGTGGGGTTGAAGGGGCACTTGAGCCTTGGTTGGGGGTAAGGTGATGGTAGGCTGGAGTGCCTTAGGTGGGGGAGTGGTGAACAAATATTCATAGTTGCCCAGTGCCCACCGCATGCGTCACTAGCCGTGGGCCCAAATTGATTTATTTTTTTAAAACCTACTAAACTAATATTTAAGTGCAATGAAAAGTATATACTTATGCTCTCAACATCAGAAACCACCTCTAAACTAAAAAATACAGAGTTAGCACTTGCTCTAGTGGAGGAAGTGGACGAATTTTTTAGTCTACCCTGGGAGCATTTAATGCTATTCACCACCCTGAGAGAATTTATATGAACTTTGTTTCTGAGTATTACACAAATTAGTTTGAAACCCAATACATACACCAGAGCGACAGGGCAGAGATGGCCTCCTAAATGCCAGACATACCAGGTTTGCGTCGTTAGTTAGTGGGGACCCTAGGAAACTGGACAAGCATGACTCTAAAGACTACATTACATCGTTATTTATGGGTCCCAACCAGTAATGTTTCTGTTTTGAGCAAAATAAATAGTCCCCAGTCAAGGCTGCAACTAGTGAAAGCACTGCAAGTACAAAATAAAACGCTCCCGCAGCCAGCACAAAAACACAAGCTTTCTGAATGACCATTCTGCAGAAGAAAAGTATTCCTTACTACCTGGCCCCGCCAATACGGCTGTTAATATGAGGAACTATTTCTTTAAAGGTTACAGTTACTGTTCCGCATAAAGCCACAAGATGGCAGAAAGGGCACATATGTTCATCTGTGAAGACTGCCAAGCAGCAGAATGAGTTCCACAAGCGCAGACACTGAGCAGGCTCGCGCGAAGAGCAGACCTCTCAGGATATTAAAAAAAAAAAAATTCTAATGTGTTGGGCACTTACGTAAAAATTGCTGGATTTTTACAAAAGTACCGATTTTTTTGTTGTTGTTGTTGCAAATCGCGATATCCTGGGGGGGTCTAGCAAGGGACTATCCTTGCATTTGCAGCACATCTCCTAAACTGGGGATTTGGGTAAGAAGCTGTTGAAGCTTGCTGCAATGTGGCTCCCCTGTATTGAGGTGTATTTAAGATGTTGAAGAATAGATTCTCATGTTTACCATCTGGCCTCTATGCCGAGGTGTATAAGAAACCTAAATTGTTTACATCTGAGAAGGGGAGGGAGCTTAAGCCAAAGTGGACAGAAAAATAAGTGTCAAAACTCATATGAAGGCCAATGGACTTTAAGACTTGAATGATGGCCTGGAATCCTAGTATCCTTTTGACCATCACTTACTAAGAAGGTATAAGATTCTATTGCGGAAGGCACTTCCCTCCTAAGGTGTTCAAGTTTAACCCAGTGATGAAGCAACAATAGATAACCAACGTTGTTATTGCATGCAAGGTATGGCGAGGCAGAAGTGAAAATAAGGCACCAATAGCTATGAGAGAACTTAAAAATTGTAGCAGAATTCAAGAAATGAAAGGTTAGATGTACTGTTTACTGCTAGCAAAACCCTGGTAATAATTTACGAGCATTCTGTTTGTAGCATGTCTGGCTGTAGATACAAATGCTTTGCATACTCCTGCCAACTAGTGTTGGGCTCAAACTGTTGCAACTTCTTTTCTTCAAAGAAGTCTTTCAAGTCACAAGGTCTCGGTGGTAGTGAACGTGCATGGGCACTGACTGCGTTGTTAGATTGTTTTTCTGCGCCATCGGGTTTGGATGTGTATTGACGTTGCACCCAGTCTCAACGCATTCGTCATTGACCATCGTGGCTCTGGAGCCCATTGCTTCCTTCTCTGAAGAAGACTTCTACTTCGATGTGCGTACCATTCCTTTGACTTTCTCTGCTCGAGCCACTCCAGGCATCGTCATCAAAGAACCAGGTCTTCTGCCCTTGGAGCGACCTGGTCCTTCGGGGCCTTGCATCTTCCTTACCGATGCCGGAGAATGAAGATGTGCAGAGGGTAATAGAACGAAAGGTCCTTCAAGAGATGCCCTTAGTGCCACTCAGAATACCCCATAACCAAATGTACCAACCATCTTTGGAGACCCTCGACATCTTTGGCAAGTCGAAGCTGCTCAGCGTCGAAGAGGAGAAATTTGGTTAGTCATCTGATATAGCGGCCCAGCATCCTGATCATCAAATCTGATTCCTCAGAGCCTACAGAGGAGGAAGTCCAAGAAGAGGAAGAAGAGGCCCTCGAGGACGCCCATCTACCTCCATCATCCCCAGGCCTCGCATCAAGACCATGCCGAGATGCAAGAGTATGGTGGACATTGAAACTTCCACACAGATTTCTAAAACGCATTAGCGGTCCACGCAAGGCCGAGCACCGCCCCTCCAGGGGTCGGTCCATGCACAAGCCACAGCTGCCTCCAGGTTCCCTACTGTTGTGGGCTCTGGTCACCACTGAGACACGGCGTAGAAACCGTGATAAGCTAAAAGCCTCAACATCCAACAACCCTTGAGACAGATCATGTCAGCACTGAAGGTTCGAGGCCAATGCCTCCAAAAAAGCCGAAGGCGCGGTCAACGCCGAAAGCATCATCGGCTCCGAGGCCATTCACATCAAGCTCGAAGGAGAGTTCCATCCTCATAAAGCTCCAACTTGCATAGGCAAGACCTATTGGCTTTGTCAATGCTTGTTTTTATCTCTGAATTGGAGCATGTCTCAAGCCTAATCTTCGGACTTTAACCTGCGTATGAGCTGCTGATCTGTGATAGGCAGGCTAGGATCATGGTGGCATCCATGAAGGAGATGTCTTGATCCCCCTTTAGAGGAAGGACTTGCTCCTGCACTCGCTTCCAAAGTCTCTTGTTGTCCAGGCATCACAAGAAACATGAGGAGCAGCACAGGGTGGTCACATTTCCACCAGTGAAAGAAAAGGAAAAAATCCACTTCTTGAGGACTGATTAATCTTTCGAAGTTTTTCTTCAGTGAAGTTTCTTACATCGAGTTCCTCCCTACAAGAAGTTTAGGCCTTTAAATTGGTGATGCTAGCCATCTTTGTCAAGGCCCTTCTTTCTGATGGGTGGCCCAAGGCATTGACCTTTTGAGCTCTGGGTCAACACTTGCACATGGGCCAAGACTTGGTGTTTATGGGATGGGAGGTGGTCCTCCATCAGTAAATAAGGGCCACCCGTTTTTCTGGTGTGCCCAGACTCAATTACTGGACATGCTGGTGGCTGTCACATTTTTGTCACTAATGCATTTCTGAAATATGTAGACCAAAGCAACGCCAGAGGCTCTGGACTTCTCTTCCACAGCTAAACAATAGTGCATGTTTCACGGTTATAGTAACCATTTGGTGACACCAAATATAGTTTGCCTTGCAGCAGCTGTCCACTCATTCAGAGACAGACAACCACTTTCCTCTTCCTTTTCTACTCCTGCAAATAATAGTTATCTTTGGCTCTTTAAACCTCCACCATGAGATGCCAGTAGAGAGAAAGGTGGCTGTGTTTCTGAAGAGTTGCAGATGATAACTTTGGACCAGTGGGTTCTTCATTAGTTTCTTCTGGTTATTCCTTGTCATTCTTGAAGAAACCTCCTTCTGTTTCTCTCACAGCCCCAAATAAATATCTTGATGATGGAGCCTTCTCTCTTGTAGCCAAACGAGTGATCGAACCTATGCTCTTCACCTCTAGTGGCCGGGGATTTTACTTTAGATGCCTTATGATCCTCAAAAAGGGCGCAGGTCTGAGGCCACTTCTTGAACTCCGACTATTCAACAAGTTCCTCTAAGGAGAAATTCAGGATGGTCACACTTCATAATTTATCAGCTCTTCTGTATTAAGATCAGCTAGTCTTGTTAGATGTGCCTGATACTTATTGCCACATACTGATCTGTCCCCAACACAAGCAAAATTTACAGAGTGGGGTGGGGGCTTCACTTTCAGTGTGAAGGCTTTTTTAAATTGATGGCCCTGATAGTAGCCCATCTTCATCATTAGTCCATTTCCTTTAACCTATACTTGGACGACTGGCTCTGAATGCAAGCTTCCTTCTTTAGCTGAGTCTCCCTGCTGCCAGTATGCTTGTGTGCAGTATTGGCTTTTCTTTAGATCACAAGAATTTCAACTGAATCCTGGTGCGGTTCCTTGAATCTGTGCTTGATGCTTTGTAAATGTTGGCTTTTCCACTGCAAAAACTCGTAATACACATTCTGGAATTTCTGAGGACATTTTGTCAGTTACCAATACAACTGGCTACCACCTTTCTGCAGCTGCAGTCCTAATGGCTTTATTCTTTTTTGCTACTGCAAGCGCTACTTCATATAATATCTCTTCTTATATGCCAGTGGATTCAGGTCTCCAGCCACTGGAATGATTACATTCATCTGGATGTCGAGATTCCAGAATTCTGCATTGCTCGGCATTCTTTTAAACAAGAGCAAACCTTTTCAGACTCCACGGCATCAAATCTCATTGGTGACAGATGCATCGGCAAGAAAGTTAGTGCTAATAGTTCCTTACTTCCACTTCACATATTGACTGACAACATGACCTCAATGCACTGCTTGTACAAGCAGGTAGATGTGGCTTTCCTTCGCCGGGAGATCAGAGAGCTCTGGAATTGGACTTTAGATGGAGAAATTGTTCTTTCATCAGCTTATCTAGCAATGAGGGAGACCGAACAGCAGACATCCTGAGCAGACTTGTTCACTGAATCACATCTGAATTAACACCGAAGGTGCTTTTTCCAAGTTTAGTGAATTGGGGCATCTTCCAGATGGTTTACTTATTGACATGTGCGAACAAGAAGTGTCCTGTTTTACTCAAGGCAGATTCCTCAAACAGCTCCTTCTGGGAGGCTTTCATATTCCCATGGACTGTTGAACTATGTTTTGCCTTTCCACCTTGTTCCTTGATCCATAAGGTGCAGACTTTGCAAGGTGACTATCATCCTGATAGCACCCGTTTGTGACAGAGGGCCTTGGGACACAGACCTCCTTAATCTGAGCCTGGACATCGCTTTGAAGCATCTCCAACCCCTTTTTCAGTCGCTGAATGGGATCTTAACCTAGTCTTATCATTCCTCATATGGTATGATATGCTTTTGAGCCCTTACACTCCTTTGAGGTCGAATCCCTTATCTGGAAAACTGCTTTTTTTTAGCCATCACATCAGTACTGTGGATGTGTAAGCTTCATTCTCAATCAGCTTCTCTTCCCTTCACTGTATTTTCTAAAGACAGGGTGGTTCTAGAGTAAAAGTATCATTTCTTCCTAAGGTAGCCACAGATTTCTGTGTGTCACAGATACTTAGTCTTCTGTCTTTTTATACACCACCATCCATGCTTCCATACAGGCTTTCTGAGTAGATTGCAAACTGCTACTCTCTTTTCAAAGATTTGCATTATGGAAATTAAACCATTTCTAGTTGTCACTCTCGCAGTTGCTATAAGCTAGTTCACTACTGTGCACCCAAAGATTTTTGGGCCCATTCATCTGCGAGTGTAATAGCCACCTCTGCTGCTGCTAGTAGCATTCCTATCTGAACTAATTTCAGTGATGCAACCCATTTATTTGTGCATACTTTCGCTAAGCATGATTGCCTACAATTGTAGGGTGCCAGCAATTGCATGTTGGTAGGATATGGTACCAGAATACTGTAATCAGGAATATTGTCTGACATAAATATTGTGCCCAAAATATAATTTACAAAAATATTTCCCTATCTGAGTTAATAATAGAAGCTCTACACATTATTTTTGTTTTGTTAGTCCAGGGTCTCCAACCTTTTCTGTAATGAGAGCTACTTCTGATCAGTGAAAATCGTTGTGAGCTACTGAAGGCCAAGTAACTTGCTCTTTGTTACCAGACATCCCCTCGCCCAAATTCATTGACTTTAAACCTAATGTCCATGGAGCCCGATACTGTGGTTTGAACAAAATACTGGGACTAGGGGTACTATGATAGGGCTGCCATGTGCGTCAGTGAGTGCATGGTCTGTGGGGATGTATGAACATGTGTGTGAATGAATGAGATATATGTGTATGGGTGACTGAGAGCCTGTGTCATATATACGTGTGGCACAGGACATACCATGTGGCACCGTTGCATGTACAGCTTTTGTACTTTAAATTCTTCCGATTTATTAAAAAAAAAAGGGCTGTATTTTTCAGTTATAAATATGGCAGCATGTCTGCCAGCCACTGGAGCAAGATGCCTGCTGTGTGTAAATGTGACACTTTGAAATGGGAGAAAATTCAACTGAAGAGTTAGTTCTATGTTAATATGCATTACATAAAACTCATCATTTTAATTTTCCCAAGTGTCAAAGTGTCTTTACAAACAGCGGGCATATTTCTCACAGTGGCCTTTAGACATGGTGCCATATTTATAACAGGAAAATGCTGTCATTTGTTTAAATGTGAGGAATTTAAAGTGAAGAAACATGCTTCATAAATCATTAGAACTTAATTAGCTTAATTTAAAGTAGAGCGAAACATTAAGACAATGTTTCATAGAAACATTTTTCTTCACTTTACATTTCTCCTATTGAAAAGAAAATGAATTTATTTTTCTGTTATAAACATGGCACTGTCTCTACCAGCCACTGGGAACAAGATGCCTACTGTTTGTAAATGTGACACTTTGAAAAGGGAGAAAATTAAAATGAAGAGTTAACGTAATCATTAAATTATTTCCTCATTTTAATTTCCTCTCATTTAAAAGCATCCAGAATTATCATTGTGTCCTGATGCTCCAATATTGAGTTGAGAACTGACTTTTATTTAAGAGTTAAAAACTTCAGTGCTTCAGTTCTAAACCTTTGTGACCCACCATGGGTCATAAATCTGACTGAGCACTGCTCATTGTCAAGCTCTGCTATCTGCAGCCTGATAATAATGCAAAATAAACATCGCAGTTCCTTAAACTTAAAAGGAAAACGCAGCTCTTATTTATTGCAGTTTTTAGTTAAAAAAGACCTTAAGGCTGGAAGCTACTCAAGTTTTCTGAGAGCTACTGGTAGCTTGCGATCGACTTGTTGGAGACACCTGTTAGATGATATTTCTGACAATGGTATTTGACAACCTGTGGTAGAACCATGCTGCAGTCCTTGCTTTTGAAAGGTATAGTGGATCCTCAACCCTTCCCCTTTCTGGGTGCTCTGGAATGACTCCACCTAAGGTATTTGTGGGAGTGGATACCTGTATGAAGCTGGCTCTGTAAATACTATACCAAAATGAGGTATAGTGTGCACACAGTCCAGTGGATCCCCAGAGGCTTTACAGAGGCTAAATTAGACAATACTAATGCTCTCTTTTGTGGTAGTGTGGGCGAGCAATTAGGCTCATCAGAGGGTAGTGCTAAGCATATGTTGCACACACAGGCAATAAATGATACACATACTCAACAACTAAATCCTAGACCAGTGGTTTGTAAAAATAATACTTTTAGTATATTTATTGTATAGAACCAAAGCAACTTTGTTTCAAGTAAATACGTTTTGCAATGTCAATGCTTTTGAAAGTAAAAAGTGGACACTTAGTGCTTTTATGGGAGGAAACACAATCAGCAATATGCAGGTAAGTAAACAATTTACGATATTGAGTTTCTGGATAAAGAATCAGTACCAGGTAAGGTTCAGGTAAGTGACAAAACTGTACCACCAGCGGTACTGGGACGGCCGGGTGCAGAGGACAAACTCTGAATCTGGTACCAATGTTATCCAACGGATAAAGGGGGCAATCGAAGTGGTACTACTTACAGGTTAGCAGCACGGTTTGGTAACCAAGTCTCCAGGGTTAATGTAAGCACAGGGGGGGCCACAAGGCAGCACGAAACATACACCTCCAACAGAATGGGGCGGCCAGGTGCAGAGTGCCAACACAGCTTCGGGCGCCCACTTCAGCAAACCAATGGGGAATCTCGAAGTCGGAAAAAGGCTGCAGGGTCAGGCCAGGAGGCCAATCGAAGGAGACCTACAGCTGCACAGGTAAGTTGGGATGTGCTGGAGCATTTGGACACCATCGGTTGATCTCCCCAAGGCCCAGGGGCTCCGGGTGCAGGGGTGTCCTTTGGCGTCCAGAAACAGCTTACTGGTGCATGTCGCGGTTTAGGGGTCATCATGCAGAGGCTGCAGATGTCCGCGTGGAGTCTGGCAGGGGTCAGTCCACGGTGGACTCTTGCTCATAAACGCTGGGGAACCTTTGCTGGATTGGTGGGCTACTAGAACTCGGCTGTAAGCGTCTGGTGCAGAGGTAGTCGGTTTCACAGTTATGCCGGCAGAGCTTTCTTGGACAGGTCCACTGTCCACAGGAGATCAGGAGTCTTTATGGAAGGCAGGGTTTTGGAGATCGCTGGTCTGCGGGATGAGTTGTGGGAGCTGCAAAGTTCGAAGTTTGCAGACAGGCTGGCAGGGCTGGGACCAAGTCAGTGGTTGGAGCTTCTTGTCGTGCAGGGATCAGCTCTTCTTTGTCCTCTTCTTCGTAGGTTGTCGGTAATCTGAGGATTAGGGTTCAGGGGTGCCCCTAAATGCTGATTTTAGTGGTGTTACAGGGGTCAGAAGGTAGCAGCCAATTGCTACTTACCTTTAGTGTGCCTACACCCTTTGTATGTCCACTCACTCTGGGGAGGGGGCATATCGCCAACCCTATTGGCTAGAGTCCTCCAAAACAATATGGAGGATTCTGGAAGGAGGGGGACACTTCAGCTCAGGGCACCTTAGGGGTGGCCCTGTGTGAGAGGGGACACACCTCTCTTGCTTACCAATTTTCCCGCTGACCTTGCCGCCAAAAATGTGGCTTGGTCAGGGGGTGGGCATCTCTACTAGCTGGAGAGGCCCTGGTCAGCATAACAAAGGACCAGAAGCCCATTGAGGCTCACTGCCTTTATGTGCTGTTCCTGCTTGGGGGTAGGTGTGAAGCACCTCCACCCAGAGCACCCACGAGAACAAAAGGCTCCCACGTCAGGGGGTTAGACACATGTCTAGAGGTAGCAGGCTGGTGGGGGACCAGTCAGGCACTCACCAGTGAGTTGGTAGGATTTCTGGGGACACCTCTGAGGTGCCCTCTGGGTGCATTTCCTAATAAATTAAACACTGGCATTAGTGTGGGTTTACTAAGCTGAGCTGTTTGGTACCAAACATCTTGGAATTCGGTGAAGCCATCATGGAACTGTGGAACTCGTAGTGAGAAGCAGTATGACTTCGCTGTGTACTTACAATGTCTACGAATGGACTTAGGTACTATAGGGGCATATCTGCAAGCCCTCACATAAGGTATAGTGCACCCTGCCTTAGGACTGTAAGGGTGACTAACCTATGTTTCTTGCAGTGCTGGTAGGCCTGGCACACAGGGGTGTGTGCAAGGTCGACTCTTAACTTTTACCTGCACCAAAACACGCAGGCGGCTGTGGCAGTATGCCTGTGTTTGGTGAGGGGTCTCATAGGGTGGCATAATACATGGGCAGCCCTAAGAGACCCTCTCTGGTCACAAGGCCCTTGGTACCACTGATACATTTTACAAGAGACTTGTATGTGAGCCAGGGGTGTGCCAGTTGTGGAAGCAAAGGTAGAGTTTTGGGAAAGAACACATGCACTGGGAACCTGGTTAGCAGGAACCCAGTGCACACTCAAAGATGTATCAGAGTCAGGCAAAAAGTCGGTGGTAACCATGCCAATAGGGGTACTTTCCTACAGTATCTATTAGAAGACAAAGTCACTTTGGTAATGTTCTGAAGAATACAGACACCAGCTAATGTATTTACCCTTCCAGCTCCCTACTTGAGGATTTTCTTTCTTGTTCTTTGCAGTTTCACTTTTTTCTTCAGCTTTGCCCTCTGTGACCCTAGTCTCTGTGGGGCATGCAAAAACCTGAACTGAACTGACATCTCTGGCACTCAAGCACCTTTTATAAATTTTGCACATCACTTTGGCAAAGTCAGTTGACGCCAAGCAGGACTTCGATGGGTGCCACCTAACACAGGTGACCTTGTATTTTTTTTTTTTTTGTAGCAAATTTTATTGGGTTTTACAGAGAAAAGTGAGAACATATCAATGCATATGTTTCATACAGAATGCCCAAGATTGCGGCATTGTACATTATTACATAGTGTGCATGTATATGTTACAGTTCCCAAATATAGCTCAGCATCGTGCATGACAGAAATTCTGCAGAGCATATCTGTATATCAGTAACTGTATCTATGGAAGCAACCCTACTTAACTAGGAACTGTACAAAAAAACCCTCTCCCCTAACCCTTGTGAAGCAGAGAAAAGAAAAAGACGTGCCGATCAGAGCTACACTCATTAATATTAGATAGTGTGTGTGTGTGTGTTGGTATGCCGATGTGTGGAATTGGGGATCTTGGGCAAGAAAGTCTGGTAATGCCTATCTCCGTCCGGAGTTTTATGTGTGATATGACCAGTGATGTGGCGTTGTGTAGGGTAAGAGTTTGAGTGTAGACTGATGCGTATCTCCATGTACCTCTATTGTGCCCTTCTAGGGGAGGGGGTTCCTGTGATACTAGGTTGTTAGCATATCCAACGCTTTAAAGGATTCCAATAGGAGGTCCCAACTCATGGCAATGGGCTTTTTTCGCAATCCACGGTATTCTTCTCTTCGTAAGGCTCCACTTTCCGCCAACCCCCATCTCTCCACCTCTTCCTTCCAGGCGAGTAGGGCAGGTGGACCCGCCAACTTCCATCGCCTAGTGATGAGGCGTTTCGCTCGTATGAGCGCTAAGTCTGTAAATTCCGCTTGTACTTTGTAACCTTTCGGGCGTGGATATAGACCTAGGAGACTGCTTTCCGCCGTGTGCCCTGTGTACCCCCCGACCAACCTCCCGCAGCGCTGCAGCAATCTGTGTCCAGTATTTTGAGAGAGCAGGGCAAGCCCATAAAATATGCAGTAGATCAGCGTCTTGCTCAGGGCATCGCGGATAGGTCGCTGCAGCCGAGGGGAATATGGTATGTAGTCTATGTGACGTGACATAGGCTTGATGTAATATCATATATCGGACAAATTTGAATCGGGAATTCTGGGAGATACATTTCGGGTATTCAAGGAGGGAACTCCATTCTTTGTCTGAAAACACCCTGCCCAAGTCAGTTTCCCATTTAGTCCATAAGGGCGGCAGGGGCGACGGTAAGTGTGCTCGTATGCTGCGGTAAAACCATCTTATTAGGTGTCTGCAGGTGCCCATTAAATATATCAAATGTACTAGTTTGTGTGTTGCGGGCTTGGTCTCGGCTGGGGCCCAATGTCGCTTAAGGTAGTGCACTAGGCTAGCATGTAGTAGAAACAGAGCATCCGTGAGTCCCTGTTCGTTTGTGAAATCAGCATGATTGATTAGTGTATTGTCCCCGAACAGTGCGCCTATAGTGGTTACTCCTGCCTGTTCCCATGTGGATAGTCTATGTTGAGTTAAGGTCCCTGTGGGTGTGCGGAGACCCAGAAGTGATACGTTGGGGGCATATGAAGTATTCTGACCGGTGTATTTCAGGGCTGACCTCCAATATGTCAGCGCCACCTTTAGAAGCAGTGGAGCCGTGGTTGGGGTTTGTACCCCAGGGCATAGTAGTGTATGTAACATTCCCGTGCTGTCATACTGGGTGTATATGCTATTTCATGCAGATTGCGGCCTGCCAGCCAATAAGAGAGCCATTGTAGTTGACTTGCCATACAGTAAGCCCTAAAGTCCAGAGCCCCCATACCCCTGGCCTCTGGTGGAAATTGCAATTTTGTCAGGCTGACACGTCGTCGGTCCGTGCCCCATATATAATCTATTAGTAGAGTATTCAACATCTTGTAAAACTTTGTTGGGATTACCAAAGGTTGGTTGATAAAAAAAAAGTAAAGAATGCGCAGGAGCATTACCATTTTAGATATGACGAGGCGCCCTGCTACAGAAAGTGGGAGGGAGGTCCAGAAGGTGACTTGGGAGAGTAAAGAGGTGATTGCCCTGTAGAGGTTCCCTTCTAGAAGATCCTGCTGGTTCCTATACACCTGGATTCCCAAATATTTGAATGTATCCATGGCTATGGTATTCTCTGCCGTTCCAAAGGGGATCATGGACAATTGGAAACCCTCCTTGAATGAAAATGCATAGGATTTACCAAAGTTAATGGCCAGCCCAGAAATCGACTCGAACTGCGAAAAAATGTGGGCCACAGTCAATAAATTCTCTTAAGGTCCCTGGTATATAGTATTATATCATCTGCATAAAGAAACAGAGCATGGGTCGTATTTCCAATTGCGACACCCCAATCCCTGGCGCCCTGCCGAACATGTATGCCAGTAGCTCTAACGCTAGCACAAAGAGTATGGGGGAAAGCGGGCACCCTTGCCTTGTGCCTCGTTCTATATTGTAGGGGCCTGAGATATGGGCTCTAGTACAAGCCC
Organism: Calotriton arnoldi; assembly: GCA_963921515.1. Classification (NCBI taxonomy): domain Eukaryota; kingdom Metazoa; phylum Chordata; class Amphibia; order Caudata; family Salamandridae; genus Calotriton; species Calotriton arnoldi. The sequence continues at coordinate 2,166,616 of CAWUFW010001719.1, read as the reverse complement.
TAGCCGTTGGGAAGGTATATAGTAGTGTGATCCACTGGAGAAACATCTGGGGTACACTAAATTGCTTAAGGGCGGCTAACATGTATTCCCAGCTCAGTGTGTCAAAACCCTGGCGAAGATCAAGCGAGAGACACCCTGCTCTGGGGAGGGTCTCATGGGATGCATTAATTACCGGGTTGAGTCTGCATATATTTAGAGATGTATTCCTGCCAGGTACAAAGCCGCATTGGTCCACGTGTATCACTCTCGGAAGAAAGAGCATACGGCAAGCTAGTACCTTGCTTAGTATTTGTATTCTGTATTAAATAGCGACAAGGGCCTGTATGCTGTGATGTCCATACAATCTCTGCCAGGCTTCGACAGTGAGGTCACCAGGGGTAGCGCTGTAGTGGGGGGTAGCGCTCCATCATCCAGAGAGACGCAGTATAGGTGTTCCAATCGTGGCACCAATTGTGTGGCGAAGGTAGCGTAGAACTCCACTGGTAGGCCCTCCAGCCTCCGGGGTTTTGTTGCAGAGAAGGTCCTTGATGGCCTCTCGGATCTAGATCGTGGTGATTGGCACCACCAGTGTCAGCTTGTCTGCTGTGGTCACCTGCAGCAGACGGACTGCATCCAAGAAATCTTTGATCACTTGGCAGGTAATGAGACAGAATATCAAGGGTAAAAAATCTGACCTACCATAATATCGAGTTAAAAATATCGTGGGATGGAAATACCGAGTGCAAGAATATCGTTGTCAAGAATATCGATTTGAAGGTAAGTAATATCAATTTTAAAAATATAAGTTATTAATATCATTTGCAAAAATAGTTGTTTAAAATATCGATTTTTTAATTAGTGTTATGTATTTTAGTATATATTTTAAATGTATTTGATGTATTTTTTGTATAAGTATTGTTTATTTTTTAATATATGTGTCAAATCTTTAGCAGTTATTAATTTTATTTCAATTAACTTTTGTGTTTTTTAGTTCCGTAGCGGGTTGCGGGTTTATAGGGAATAGGGTGGAAAGCAATTTAATTATAATAAATTAATCTATATTTTTAATTTGTTAATATTTATTTAATTGAGATTTTATAATAATTGTGTTTTTAATTTGTTTTGGTAAATTTTAGGTGCGGGTTGTGGGGTTTATAGGAGTAAAGGGTGGGAAGTAATTTATTTTTAATTAATTAATAATTAGTTGTTAATTAACATTGACAATTATGGTAATTGTGTAATTAATTTTAGGTGCAGGTTGTGGGGTTTATAGGGGTAAAGGGTAGGAAGTTTATTTTTAATTAATAATTAGTTAATTAAGATTAATTAAGGTATTTGTTAAATTAATTTTAGGTTCGGGTTGTGGAGTTTATAGGGGTAAAGGGTGGGAAGTAATTTATTGTTAATTAATAGTAGTTAATTAACATTAATTATTTGACAATTATGGTGAGTGTGTAATTAATTTTAGATGCAGGTTGTGGGGTTTATAGGGGTAAAGGGTGGGAAGTAATTTATGTTTAATAATTAGTTGATCATTAATCTTAATTGATATTTGATTATGGTAATTGTTTATTGTTTTGTGTGTGGGTTTTACTTTTATAGGGGTAAAGGGTGGGGAGTAAATTAATTTTACTTTATAATTAGTTGTAAATACTATTAGTTTTTACATTGAAAAGTTTTAATTGCGTAATTAATTCTTTTACAGTTTAATTTTAGCTGTGGGTTGTGGGGATTATAGGGGTAAAGTGTGGGAAGTTAATTAGTTTTGATGAGTTTTTATTTGTTTTTTTAATTAATATTTCTTTAATTGATAATTATGTTAATTATGGAAGTACATTTTATTTTAAATTTAGATGTGGGTTGTGAATTGTGTGGTGTTATAAGGTAGGAAATAAAAAATGTATGTAATTAATGTTTTTGTTTCTAAATATTTTCTAATTAAAAATATTTATTTGTTTGAAAATAATTTTTTGTTTATTTAATATAATATTTGTAGGTATTTGTCATGTATTTAACATTGTTTTTATTTTTAATTTTTTTAATATTAAATATATTTGTATTTACATTTTTAACATATTTATATATTTTTTATTTATTTCGTTTTTAAAATGTTTGTTGTTAATATTTTGTTTGTTTTAATTTTGAACTGACTGGAGTAAGAATATTAATTGTTACCCCTCCGCAATCCAACACTTTCCCTATAGTTGCACTCACTGGAGTGGGAATAGTAAATTTTATTCCTCCACTATCCAACACTTTTCCTACTGTTGCACTGACTGGAGTGGGAATAGTAAATTTTAACCCTCCACTATCCAACAATTTCCCTACTGTTGCACTGACTGGAGTGGAAGTAGTACATTTTAACCCTCCGCTATCCAACACTTTCCCTACTGTTGAACTCACTGGAGTGGGAATAGTAATATGTACCCCTCCGCTATCCAACACTTTTCCTACTGTTGCACTGACTGGAGTGGGAAATGTAAGTTTAAAGATTTTTCAATAGTTTGTTTTAATTTATAATAGGATGTTTTTTGATTAGATTTTATATTATTGGTATATATATATATATATATATTATCTACTGGCGGTCGCCAGTAGATAGTTATAGTTACAACCTATTATCCATAGGAAATCCGCGACATTCTATTTGAAATAACTCTCTTGCCGGTTGACGTATCTTCGCGAAATTTTCAAACTTCGTGGGGCGCTCCGGTCCGCTCCTACCCTGAAAGTCTCGGGGTGATACGTCAAGCGGGGGCCGAGAAAAAAGGGGGGTCCCAAAACACGTTTTCCCCATGCATTTTTCCATAGGAAACTTTAGACACGGCTACAGCCCGAACTGCTGAACGGAATTACACCAAATTTGGCAAAGAGGTAGTTCTTGGTTCAGAAAGAACCCTTTTTGTTAAATGGTGTAAATCCGTTCAGTAGTTGCTGAGAAAATCAAAAGTAAAAGTACATATATATCTATGGGCACGGAGGATTCGCGCACCCTGAGCGCACCCTGCGCGCACCGTCCCGATCACGAGCTGCATGTTAATTGGCTGTCAGCTGGCTGTCAACATTCCGATTCAGGAAATGTTGGCAGCCATTTTGTCCCTCAGTAGAACCGAGGGACAGAAACAAGTGCGCAAAGCGCACAAAGGGGGCAGGGTAGAAACACCTGACCCCTAGGTTTGCTCAGGGGTCCCACAAGGACCCCCTGGGCAAAAAAAAATTTTTTTAAAAATCGGCAGGATGCGCTCAGGGTGCGCGAATCCTGCCGAAAAAAAATCGGAGCGCGGTCTCCGCGCTTTGATTGTATTTTGCCCCTGGGTGGCCCAAGTCCCGGGGGCATGGTGGGGGGTTTAATTTTATGTGTGGGGTGCCTCAAAGGGCCCCCCAAGCCCCGGGGACCGCCACCCCCCGGGGCTTTTTAAAAAAAAATTAAACAACCTGTGTGGGGGCTCCAGCCCCCCACACGCCCCGGGACCGCCACCTCCCGGGGCACTAACAGATTAAAATGGGGTCCGTTTTGGACCCTCGAAGCCCGGGGACCACCACCTCCCGGGGCTTTTTAAAAATTAAACAACCTGTGTGGGGGCTCCAGCCCCCACACGCCCGGGACCGCCACCTCCCCGGGGCACTAACAAATTAAAATGGGGGTCCGTTTTGGACCCCGAAGCCCAGGGACCACCACCTCCCGGGGCTGTGCTGATGTAGGGAGGGGGCCGCGCGGCCCCCTCCTGGAGCCCTTGATGGCCCTGGGGACCGCCACCCCCAGGGCCGGCTCCTGCAGTGTCCCGGGGTGCCTACCCCGGGACACTGTAGTTTGCTATGGCAGGACGGGAGCCTCGCGGCTCCCGTCCTGCCATAGCAAGCTGCTTTGGATATTGGAAGAGAGAGCAGGAAACCTGCTCTCTCTTCCAATATCCAAAGCCGATTGCTTTCCACATGGGGAGCAGTATGTTAGCTGCTCCCCATGTGGAACTAGCAATGCCGGCTCCCAAGGGACGTGGGAAGCCGGCGGGACTGTGGGGGATTGGGGACCCCCACAGTCCCCAACGGAGAGGAGCCAGCCCGGGGGATGGGGTCCCCGGGGCAAGTAGTGGCCCAGGAGGGGGCCACGCGGCCCCCCTCCCCAAAAAAGAAAAAAAAATGGAAAGGCCGGCCCCGGGGGATGGGGTCCCCGGGGCCTTAAATGGCCTGAGGAGGGGGCCACGCAGCCCCCTCCCAAGAAAAATAAAAAAGGCCATGCCCCGGGGGATGGGGTCCCCGGGGCCAATACAGGCCCAGGGAAGGGGGCCACGCGGCCCCCTTCCCGTTTTTTTTTTTATTAAATTTTAAAAAGGGGTAAGGCCTGGGGGATGGGGTCCCCAGGGCCCAAAAACAGGGAAAAAGGAAGGGGGCCACACAGCCCCCTTCAGGAGACAAACAATTTTTTTTTTTTTTTAAACGATCGGGCCCGCAGGCCCCGCCCCTTCCTTCACCACTCTGCAAACGCGCCCCTGGCGCGTTTGCAGAGAGGGAACAATCCCCTTGAATACTGGGGGTCCCTGGGGGCCAACTAGCCCACCAGGAACCTCCAATATGCGCCAGGGGGCTGCGTTGCAGAGACGTGTAGAGAGGCCACACCCCTTTACACCTCTCTGCAACGCAGCTCTGTGGCGCTTTGGAGGTATATGGTGGGCTAGTTGGACTCCGGGACCCTCAGGATTCAAGGGACTTAATCCCCCAACTTAAAACGCGCCACGGGCGCGTTTGCACAGTGGTGAAGGGAGGGGCGGGGCTTCAGGTGACATGTGTGCAAACAGGCCCCGTGGCGCGTTTTAAGATGGGGAATTAAATCCCCTTCAATCCTGAGGGTCCCTGGGGGCCAACTAGCCCAACAGGTACATCCAGAAAGCGCCACAGAGCTGCGTTGCAGAGAGGTGTAAAAAGGGGTGTGGCCTCTCTACACGTCTCTGCAACGCAGCCCCCTGGCGCATATTGGAGGTTCCTGGTGGGCTAGTTGGCCCCTAGGGACCCTCAGGATTCAAGGGGACTTAATCCCCCAACATAAAACGCGCCACGGGGCGCGTTTGCACAGATGTCACCTCAGGCCCCGCCCCCTCCCTTCACCATTGTGCAAATATTCTTCTAAAATCATCCGAAATACGAATTCCGATTTACTCACCTGTTATCAGGAGAGACCTCAGTGCTGTATCTTTCAGCCCAGTACTGGTCCTGAAAAGTAATTTTAACCGTACTTACCAGTAACTTGAATTTCCTTCCATAGGCTAACATTGACTGGTTTCACTTGGAAATTCTTCTAAGTGTTGATTTTTGAAACATACAAATATTCCTCTAAAATCAGCCGAAATACGAATTCCGATTTACTCACCTGTTATAAGGAGAGACCTCAGTGCTGTATCTTTCAGCCCAGTACTGGTCCTGAAAAGTAATTTTAACCGTACTTACCAGTAACTTGAATTTCCTTCCATAGGCTAACATTGACTGGTTTCACTTGGAAATTCTTCTAAGTGTGGAGTTTTGGAACTTTAAAATATTCCTCTAAAATCAGCCGAAATACGAATTCCGATTTACTCACCTGTTATCAGGAGAGACCTCAGTGCTGCATCTTTCAGCCCAGTACTGATCCTCAAAAGTAATTTTAACCGTACTTACCAGTAACTTGAATTTCCTTCCATAGGATATCATTGCCTGTTTTTTGCTGAAAAAGTTTCTAAGTGTTGATTTTTGAAACATACAAATATTCCTCTAAAATCAGCCGAAATACGAATTCTGATTTACTCACCTGTTATCAGGAGAGACCTCAGTGCTGCATCTTTCAGCCCAGTACTGGTCCTGAAAAGTAATTTTAACCGTACTTACCGGTAACTTGAATTACCTTCATAGGCTAACATTGACTGGTTTCACTTGGAAATTCTTCTAAGTGTGGAGTTTTTGAACTTTATAATATTCCTCTAAAATCAACCAAAGTACGAATACCAATTTACTCACCTGTTATCAGGAGAGAATCCAGTGCTGCATCTTTTAGCCCAGCACTGACCCTGAAAAGTAATTTTAACCGTACTTACCAGTAACTTATATTTTCTTCCATAGGAATCCATTGTCTGGTTTTCAGCAAAAAGTTTCAAAGTGTTGATTTTTACAAACTACAAATATTCCTTAAAAATCACCTGTATGACTTAAACGCATTCTTTCAACTGTTTACAGGAGATGCACCAGTGCTGGATCCAGGATCCAACACTGAGTAAGAAAAAGTAACGATAACAGTTTTTACCTGCTAAGTGAATTTCCTTCCATAGGATAACATTGGTGATTCTATGAGAAAAAGTTTCTAAGTGTCAACTTTTAAAATACAATAATATTCCTTAAAAATCACGACTGTAACCAAAACGCTTTTACTCAACTGTTTACAGGAGATGTACCAGGACTGAATCTAGGATCCAGTCCTGTGGTTAGAAAAGTAATCCATAAAGTAACTAATTGCATTTAACTAGAAATTCACATTGAGCTGAATGTTGCATTGTGTTTGAAAATGTGTTGCCCATTGCAACAACTGTAACTACTGTACTTAAAAGTCTATTGCCTATGTGCAAAGTATTTAAACTAAAGTAATTCATTCTGAGAAAGTATTTTTGTAATGTAATGTATAATGTAATTACAATGTAATTTAAAAAATAAAATATGTAAAAAAAATTGTTTCTAAAAATGTAGTAAATCAGTATGAAAAAAATTAATATAACAATTAATACATTTAAAAATTGTCATTTACAAAACCTTTGAAATTCACTGAAAAAACCGTAGGTATCAGGCACGTTATAGTTAGAAATTAGCATTTAAAAAACCTTTGAAATTCACTGAAAAAACCATAGGTTTCAGACACGTTATAGTTACAAATTAGCATTTAAAAAACCTTTGAAATTCACTGAAAAAACCATAAATTTCAGACACGTTATAGTTACAAATTAGCATTTAAAAAACCTTTGAAATTCACTGAAAAAACCATAGGTTTTAGGGACAGTTATAGTTACTTGGACATTGCACTCGTACAAAACCCATGAAATTCCCCCGTTATAGTTAGTTCAGCTAACTATAACTCGCGCCTCATAATGCACTGCTGATGACGTCACATATTACATCACTCATGACATGGTCAGTGACATCACTGATGACATCACTGATGACATCTCAAATGACATCACTGATGACATCATCCACGTGATAATCTGATGCACCTCCTCACACCCTAATATAATCTTTGATACACCCACTCTAAATTACAGACTGCCATTCGCAAAACCATAGACACTCCAACACCAATAACCACATACCCACTCACTGATTCTTAGGTCTACACACACACATCCACTCACTCACCCGTACAGTCACTCATACTTACGGTCACTCAGTACAGGACTATCATATGCACTCTTACTCCTATATAGACACTCAAACAACGCCACTCATCCATAGAGATACTCAGACACCTAGTCAGTCATGCAAATAATTAAACACACTGCCATTTACTCACCTATACAGTTATACACACACCAGCTCACTTACTCATACAAATAGTAGCACATTGTTACGCTCTTATACAATCACTGATACAAGCACACACTCATCCATACAGCCACTATCACAATCACTCACTCTTGCTTATAGCTATTTATATACTCCAACACACATATATACTGCCTTTCACATATGTAGTTACTCACACATGTACCACTGGGACATACATTCACTCACTAACACACTCTTACACACACTTACCCACCCATACAGTCTATCACAGATGCACTCTTGAAACCATCCACCCAGTGAATCACCCACTCACACATCTATGCACAGAGTTGCACACACCCCTCCCACACAAACACTCAGGCACCCATACAGATACTCAGACAAGCATTCAATAACTCATATAGACACTCATTTAGCTATTCACAAACACATGCAGCCACTTACACAGCAACAGACAGACGGATACAGACATTCACCCAGTTTAGTCACTAACCCATGCATTCAGTAAGATACGTTAAATCACTCACTTATAGAGTCAGTCACGCACCTACTAAATCATCCATACAGACACTTACACACCCACTCATTCTTCAATACGTCTTTTCCTATATATATTAAAAATATTTAAACTTTACAGAAACACACAGTCACTGGATGATGTCATCAGTGATGTCATTTGAGATGTCATCAGTGATGTCATCAGTGATGTCACTGACCATGTCATGAGTGATGTAATATGTGACGTCATCAGCAGTGCATTGCGGGGCGCGAGTTATAGTTAGCTGAACTAACTATAACGGGGAATTTCATGGGTTTTGTACGAGTGCAATGTCCAAGTAACTATAACTGTCCCTAAAACCTATGGTTTTTCAGTGAATATATATATATATATATATATATACACACACATACATATATACACATACATACATATATATATATATATATATACACACATACATACACGTCTGGTGGTCCGAACCTGGAAGGTCTCATCAGGAAAGTGGTGGGTCAGGATTGTGACTGTTCATTATCTACTGGCGGTCGCCAGTAGATAGTTATAGTTAGGACCTATTTTCCATAGGAAATCCGCAACATTCTATTTGAAATAACTCTTGCGTCGGTTGACGAATCTTCGCGAAATTTTCAAACTTTATGGCCCGCTCCGGTCCGCTCCTACCCTGAAAGTCTCAGGGTGATTCGTCAAGCGGGGGCCGAGAAAAAGGGGGTCCCAAAACGTGTTGTCCCCATTCATTTTCCCATAGGAAACTTTAGACACGGCTACAGCCCGAACTGCTGAACGGAATTACACCAAATTTGGCAAAGAGGTAGTTCTTGGTTCAGAAAGAACCCTTTTGTTAAATGGTGTAAATCCGTTCAGTAGTTGCGGAGAAATTAAAAAAATAAGAGTCAAAAATCAATTTCCCATAGGAAACTTTATGCAAGGCTACAGCCCGAACTGCTGAACGGAATTACACCAAATTTGGCAAAGAAGTAGTTCTTGGTTCAAAAGAACCCTTTTTGTTAAATGGTGTAAATCCGTTCAGTAGTTGCTGAGAAAATCAAAAGTAAAAACACATATATATCTGGGCGGAGCCTAACCACACATGTCATCGTGAGATCTGATTGGCTGTCAGCACTTCATCCTGGAATTGCTGGCAGCCATCTTGGGACCAATATAAATGATAGTACCCCATTGAAATGCATTGTAGTGAATCGAAGATTTTGAGGGTTACCAAAAGGAGAACTATAAAAGGTGATAATAGACTTTAGTTACATTAGAATTCATTTGTTGATGGTACCATACTAATTTCAGGAATTGTGGTGTGTTCTAAGGTGATTTTACCCTGTGAAAAACCTTCTGCTGGGATATCATGAATCATGTTTGAGAGAAAACTATTTTCACATGCTTGTCCCATACAGTTTTGGAAGGTGCCCCAGAAGCTAAAATGAGAGCATATTTTCTGTAAATTCACATTATCTTTCTCAGTCATGTGAGAATGAAGTCTGACATTCTCAGTAAAACATGTACATCCAACAAGGGCAGAGACTGTCAGTTGATTCCTTTGTGTTCTACTGCAGCTTCCCAGAGTGTTCTAAAGAACAACTAGAGTGCTAACAGCCTTACTTATGACAAAAGTATGGCACACCTGAAGCCATCTTGATTGGAATAAACTGGTAACACTTAAAACATTTAATTTAAAAAGGAACAAAATGAGGGGGTTCATTTTGCCATAGAAATTATGGTTAGTGCTGTAGAAAGAAAAATTAGGACATGTTTTAAGTGAGATCTCAAATATCTTCCTGTTATATTTCAACAGGAGCAGCCTGTCAGTTGATGCCTTTGTGTTCTACTGCAGCTTCCCAGAGTGTTCTAAAGAACAACTAGAGTGCTAACAGCCTTACTTATGACAAAAGTATGGCACACCTGAAGCCGTCTTGATTGGAATAAACTGGTAACACTTAAAACATTTAATTTAAAAAGGAACAAAATGAGGGGGTTCATTTTGCCATAGAAATTATGGTTAGTGCTGCAAAAAGAAAATTTAGTGCATGTTTTAAGTGAGATCTCAAATCCTCTTCTATTTCATTAGAAAATTCTGACATGCAGACTGAAACAATCACTTTCAATACCAGCAGTAGACTTCCAGTTAACTCCTTGGTGAGCAGTAGCTTTACTACAGTGATCTAATGAACAACTAGAGTAATAACATTCTGAATTTATGGCAAATGTGTGACACATCTGAATGCCTTCTTGATGGAATCAAAGTAAAAAACTGAAAGCATTTCCTACTGAGGAGACTGCAGTAAATGAGGAAATTAGGAAACTTCATAACAAAGAAGTCTTCCAAGATGGCCACCAGTGAAAAAAGAGCCCAAATGTAGCACAAATATTACCCAGATGTAGCCCACATATAGCCCAATGACAAAAGTGTGCAAAACACTTTTTATTTTTTAGTTTTTTGCAGTTTTATGTAGTGCAGACTGGTCAGGTATTGGAGCGTTGCATCTTAAAACATGACCCCCTACACTACAAAAACACCACTGCACTACCCTAAACCCTAAAACACTACCCCAGCACGACCCCCTATACTACACAAGCACCACTGCACTATCCTAAACCCTAAAACACTACCCCCAGCATGACCCCCTACACTACACAAACACCACTGCACTACCCTAAACCCTAAAACACTACCCCAACACCACTGCACTAACCTAAATCCTAAAACACTACCCCCAGCACGACCCCCTACACTACCCAAACACCACTGCACTACCCTAAAACATGACACCCTACACTACACAAACACCACTGCACTACCCTAAACCCTAAAACACTACCACCAGCACGACCCCCTACACTACACAAACACCACTGCACTACCTTAAACCCTAAAACACTACCCCCAGCACGACCCCCTACACTGCCCGAACACCACTGCACTGCCCTAAACCCTGAAACACCACCCCTTCACGACCCCCTACACTGCCCGAACACCACTGCACTGCCCTAAACCCTGAAACACCACCCCCAGCATGACCCCTACACTGCCCGAACACCACTGCACTGCCCTAAACCCTGAAACACTACCCCCAGCAAGACCTCCTACACTGCCCGAACACCACTGCACTGCCCTAAACCCTGAAACATCACCCCCAGCAAGACCCCTACACTGCCCGAACACCACTGCCCTAAACCCTGAAACACCACCCCCAGCACGACCCCCTACACTGCCCGAACACCACTGCACTGCCTTAAACCCTGAAACACCACCCCCAGCACGACCCCCTACACTGCCCGAACACCACTGCACTGCCCTAAACCCTGAAACACCACCCCCTGCACGCCCCTACACTGCCCGAACACCACTGCACTGCCCTAAACCCTGAAACACCATCCCCAGCACGACCCCCTACACTGCACGAACACCACTGCACTGCCCTAAACCCTGAAACACTACCCCCAGCAAGACCCCTACACTGCCCGAACACCACTGCCCTAAACCCTGAAACACCACCCCCAGCAAGACCCCCTACACTGCCCGAACACCACTGCACTGCCCTAAACCCTGAAACACCAGCCCCAGCACGACCCCTACACTGCCCGAACACCACTGCACTGCCCTAAACCCTGAAACACCACCCCCAGCACGACCCCCTACACTGCCCGAACACCACTGCACTGCCCTAAACCCTGAAACATCAACCCCAGCAAGACCCCTACACTGCCCGAACACCACTGCACTGCCCTAAACCCTGAAACACCACCCCCTGCACGATCCCCTACACTGCCCGAACACTACTGCACTGCCCTAAACCCTGAAACACCACCCCCAGCACGACCCCCTACACTGCACGAACACCACTGCACTGCCCTAAACCCCGAAACACTACCCCCAGCAAGACCCCCTACACTGCCCGAACACCACTGCCCTAAACCCTGAAACACCACCCCCAGCAAGACCCCCTACACTGCCCGAACACCACTGCACTGCCCTAAACCCTGAAACACCACCCCCAGCACGACCCCCTACACTGCCCGAACACCACTGCACTGCCCTAAACCATGAAACACCAGCCCCAGCACGACCCCCTACACTGCCCGAACACCACTGCACTGCCCTAAACCCTGAAACACCACCCCCAGCACGACCCCCTACACTGCCCGAACACCACTGCACTGCCCTAAACCCTGAAACACCAGCCCCAGCACAACCCCGTACACTGCCCGAACACCACTGCACTGCCCTAAACCCTGAAACACCAGCCCCAGCACGACCGCCTACACTGCCCAAAAACCACTGCACTGCCCTAAACCCTGAAACACCAGCCCCAGCAAGACCCCCTACACTTCCCGAACACCACTGCACTGCCCTAAACCCTGAAACACCACCCCCAGCAAGACCCCCTACACTGCCCGAACACCACTGCACTAAAGCCTGAAACACCACCCCCAGCAAGACCACCTACACTGGCCGAACACCACTGCACTGCCCTAAACCCTGAAACACCACCCCCTGCACGACCCCCTACACTGCCCGAACACCACTGCACTGCACTAAACCCTGAAACACCACCCCCAGCACGACCCCCTACACTGCCCGAACACCACTGCACTGCCCTAAACCCTGAAACACCACCCCCTGCACGACCTCCTACACTGCCGGAACACCACTGCACTGCCCTAAACCCTGAAACACCACCCCCAGCACGACCCCCTACACTGCCCGAACACCACTGCACTGCCCTAAACCCTGAAACATCAACCCCAGCAAGACCCCCTACACTGCCTGAACACCACTGCCCTAAACCCTGAAACACCACCCCCTACACTGCACGAACACCACTGCACTGCCCTAAACCCTGAAACACCACCTCCAGCAAAACCTCCTACACTGCCTGAACACCATTGCTCTGCCCTAAATCCTGAAACACTAGCCCCAGCATGACCCCCTACACTGCCCAAACACCACTGCACTGCCCTAAACCCTAAAACACCACCCCCAGCACGACCCCCTACACTGCCCGAACACCACTGCACTGCCCTAAACCCTGAAACACCAGCCCCAGCACGACCCCCTACACTGCCCGAACACCACTGCACTGCCCTAAACCCTGAAACACCACCCCCTGCATGACCCCCTACACTGCCCGAACACCACTGCACTGCCCTAAACCCTGAAACACCACCCCTGCAGCACCCCCTACACTGCCCGAACACCACTGCACTGCCCTAAACCCTGAAACACCACCCCCTGCACCGCCCCCTACACTGCCCGAACACCACTGCACTGCCCTAAACCCTGAAACACCACCCCCAGCACGACTCCCTACACTGCCCGAACACCACTGCCCTAAACCCTGAAACACCACCCCCTGCACGACCCCCTACACTGCCCGAACACCACTGCACTGCCCTAAACCCTGAAACACCACCCCATACACTGCCCGAACACCACTGCACTGAACCCTGAAACACTACCCCCAGCACGACCTCCTACACTGCCCGAACACCACTGCACTGCCCTAAACCCTAAAACACCACCCCCAGCATTACCCCCTACACTGCCCAAACACCACTGTACTGCCCTAAACCCTAGAACACTACCCCTAGCACGACCCCCTACACTACCCGAACACCACTGCACTACCCTAAACCCTAAAATACTACCCCCAGCACAACCCCCTACACTACCCGAACACGACTGCACTGCCCTAAACCCTCAAACACTCCCCCAGCACGACCCCCTACACTACCCGAACACCACTGCACTGCCCTAAACCCTAAAACACTCCCCCAGCACGACCCCCTACACTACCCGAACACCACTGCACTGCCCTAAACCCTAAAACACTCCCCCAGCACGACCCCCTACACTACCCAAACACCACTGCACTGCCCTAAACCCTAAAACACTACCCCCGCATGACCCCCTACACTACCCAAACACCAATGCACTACCCTAATCCCTAAATCACTACCCCCCGCATGACCCCCTACACTACCCTAAACCCTAAAACACTACCCCCGCATGTCTCCCTACACTACCCAAAGACCACTGCACTACCCTAAACCCTAAAACACAACCTCCTACACTACACAAACATCACTGCACTACCCTAAACCCTAAAACACTACCCCCTACACTACGCAAACACCACTGCACTACCCTAAACCCTAAAACACTACCCCCAGCAGTACCCCTACACTACCCAAACACCACTGCACTAACCTAAACCCTAAAACACTACCCCCAGCAGTACCCCTACACTACCCAAACACCACTGCACTACCCTAAATCACTACCCCCAGCACGACCCCTACACTACCCAAACACCACTGCACTACCCTAAAACACTACCCCCAGCACGACCCCATACACTACCCAAACACCACTGCACTACCCTAAACCCTAAAACACTCCCCCAGCACGACTCCCTACACTACCCAAACACCACTGCACTACCCTAAACCCTAAATCTACCCCCAGCATGACCCCCTACACTACACAAACACCACTGTACTACCCTAAAACACTACCCCCAGCACGACCCTCTTCACTACCTAAACACAACTGCACAATTTGTTACAGGCGTTGCAACGCAGGCCTGTGGTGCTTACTGGAAGTACCTAGTGGGCTAGTTGGGCCCCAGGGACCCTCAGGATTCAAGGTGACCTAATCCCCCAACTTAAAACGCACCACGGGGCGCGTTTGCACAGTGGTGAAGGGATGGGGCGGGGCCTCAGGTGACATGTGCGCAAACACGCCCTGTGGTGCGTTTTAAGTTGGGGAATTAATTCCTTTGAATCCTGAGGGACCCTGGGGCCAACTAGCCCACCAGGTACCTTCAGTAAGCACAACAGAGTTGCGTTGCAGAGAGGTGAAAAAGGTGCGTGGCCTCGGAACGCCTCTCTGCAACTCAGCTCTGTGGTCCTAACTGTAGGTACCTGGGGGCTAGTTGGGCCCAGGGACCCTCAGAATTCAAGGGGACTTAATCCCGCAACTTAAAACGCGCCACGGGGTGCGTTTTAAGAGGTAGTTTTAATCCCCTGCCCTATTATGTACTAGGGACTTGCAGAGGAGGTCATGCTAATCACAGGGGTACCCCAACGCATAGTGTTCCCTAGTGTATGTAGGTGTTTTCACTGTATTCTAAGTGTCTTTTAGCATAGCACTGGCTCTGGTTAGTCAGAGTCAGTTACCACCAGTACCCGTCTGAAAAGTTGTGGGCACAGGATGATTTTGCAACAAGGCCTCTTTCTGCTCCTCTGTTGGTTCTTTCTGCACATCTTTTGCTTCTTTCTGTGCGTTTTTTCTTCTTTCTTCACATGTCCTACCTCTGTAGGCATAGTTAGAAACTAGCATTTAAAAAAACCTTTGAAATTCACTTAAAACATCATAGGTTTCAGGCACGTTATAGTTAGAAATTAGCATTTAAAAAACCTTTGAAATTCACTGAAAAAACCATAGGTTTCAGACACGTTATAGTTAGAAATTAGCATTTAAAAACCTTTGAAATTCACTGAAAAAACCATAGGTTTTAGGGACAGTTCTAGTTAGTTGGACATTTCACTCGTACAAAACCATAGAAATTCCCCGTTATAGTTAGTTCAGCTAACTATAACTCGCGCCTCGCAATGCACTGCTGATGACGTCACATATTACATCACTCATGACATGGTCAGTGACATCACTGATGACATCACTGATGACATCTCAAATGACATCACTGATGACATCATCCATGTGATAATTTCATGCATCTTCTCACACCCTAATATAACTTTTGATACACCCACTCTAAATTACAGACTGCCATTCTCAAAACCATAGACACTCCAACACCAAAAACTACATACCCACTCACTGATTCTTAGGTCTACACACACATCCACTCACTCACCCGTACAGTCACTCATACTTAGTCACTCAGTACAGGACTATCATATGCACTCATACACCTATATAAACACTCACACACCGCCACTCATCCATAGAGGTACTCACACACCTAGTCAGTCATACAAAAAACTTAATCACACACCCATTTACTCACCTATACAGTTATACACACACCAGCTCACTTACTCATACAAATACTAGCACATTCTTACACTCTTATACAATCACTGATACAAGTACACACTCATCCATACAGCCACTCTCACAATCACACACTCTCACTTATAGCCATTTATATACTCCAACACACATATATACTGCCTTTCACATATGTAGTTACTCACACATGTACCACTGAGATATACATTCAATCACTAACACACCCATACACACACTCACCCACCCATACAGTCCATCACAGATGCACTCTTGAAACCTTGCACCCAGTGAATCACCAACTCACACATCTATGCACAGAGTCACACACACCCCACCCACACAAACACTCAGGCACCCATACAGATACTCAGACAATCAATCAATAACCCATGTAGACACTCATGTAGCTATTCAGAAAGCCATGCAGCCGCTTACAAACCAACAGACAGACGGATACAGACATTCACACAGTTTAGTCATTAACCCATGCATTCAGTAAGATACATTTAATCACTCACTTGTAGAGTCAGTCACTCACGTACTAAATCATCCATTCAGACACTTATACACCCACTCATTCTTCAATACGCCTTTCCCTATATATATTAAACATATTTAAACTTTACAGAAACACACAGTCACTGGATGATGTCATCAGTGATGTCATTTGAGATGTCATCAGTGATGTCATCAGTGATGTCACTGACCATGTCATGAGTGATGTAATATGTGACGTCATCAGCAGTGCATTGCGGGGCGCGAGTTATAGTTAGCTGAACTAACTATAACGGGGGAATTTCTATGGTTTTGTACGAGTGAAATGTCCAACTAACTATAACTGTCCCTAAAACCTATGGTTTTTTCAGTGAATTTCAAAGGTTTTTTAAATGCTAATTTCTAACTATAACGTGTCTGAAACCTATGGTTTTTTCAGTGAATTATATATATATATATATATATATATAATTTTAAAATTAATAGTTTAATTGTTTTAAAGTAAATATATATTAATTATTATGTATGTGTTCAACTTTTTTAATGAAGTTTATTTGTTATTTTTGTTAAAATGTATATTAAATCTTTTTTTAAATTAATTTTATTATTTAATTTATTTAATATTTATTCTTTCATTTTACATATATAAAAATCGATATTTTGTACAACTATATTTTTGACCGATATTTTTTTTCGATATTTTTGTACCTAGCTTTTCAAGTATAGGGAGTCGATAATTTTGCATTCTATATTTTTGCCTCGATATTTTTTTCATCTATATTTTTGAGGTCGATATTCTGTCAGTGAACCCACTTGGGAGTCTACCGCGTGAGGAGCCGCATAGAGGGATTCGTAATACTTGTGGAAAGCTTCGTTCACGACTTTTCGTGTATCTACATAGGCATGCGTTGGGGTGGTAATTTCAAGTATGGGCATTAGAGGGGGTGGGGGCATTTCTGATCATTTGGGTGAGCATTGTACCCGACTTACCTTCTTCCGAATGTATTTGTGTATGAGCGGTAGTCCCCTACACAGAGGGGCTCCACCTAGTCTGCGTATTCAATGCGCGCAGCCTGCAATTCAGGTCATTTATCCGCATTAGATACTGCATCCCGCTCCATTTTGCCCAGGCTCTCTTCCACCCGCTTTAGGTCTTGGTTTATAGTTTGTCACGCTCTGACAACAGAGCTACAGCCTTGAAGGCCTCCCATTCTGTTAGGGGTGAGAAGGCCGTGTTTGTATTTAGTGTGAAATATGTGATGATAGTGGTAGGCATATGAGCATGAAAAACTCCATCTTCCAGAAGACGGGGTTTAGTTTCGAAGTCGGGACCGGTGTAGACACTTGCCCCCAAGACATTGTGAGATCCAGGGAGTTGTGGTCAGAGAGTGTCTTTCCGAGATATGTAGTATGGGTAATGTGGGTCAGCAAATTGGGCAAGCATAGGATATGATCTATCCGTGTATATAATGCATTTGTTGGCGAGTAAAATTAATTTTCCTGCATTCCTCTATTCTTACTGCGCCATGTGTCTGCTAGTAACCATCCCTAGGGCCAGGATTGGATGGCTTTGGCCTGGCGAATTGTTGCTGCACCTGGCAAGGGGCATGTGAGCGGTCCAGGTTTATGTCCAGTACTGCATTAAAGTCACAGTCAAGTATCCATGGGTACATGGTCCACTCTGCCAGCGCTGTGTTAACTCAGGCCAAGAATGTATCCTGTTCTGTATTCGGCGCATAGAGGCTGCCAAGCACCACTCGCATGCCTTCTAGGTTGCCTCTTATCAGTGTGTACCTGCCATTAGTGTCTATCTTTGTATCTAGTACTTCAAAGGGGACCCCCGCCCTGATTCACACCGCAGCCCCCCTCGCAAACGCAGAGTAAGAGGTGTGGAATATCTGTCCTCGCCATTTTTTCCAGAGTTTGAGGGCCTCCGAGGACGTCAAATGTGACACTATCTGCGCCTTGCGCCTACACAGTTGGGCATAAATTCTATGACGTTTATAGATTGATCCCATCCCTCTAACATTCCAAGTTGTAAAACTATAATGAGTTGTGGTCATACGAACAATTCAAAATGTGTGTGATGTCGAAGTACATGCCTAGTTGGGGCTTATGCGTGGAAGTGTATGCAGAAGGCACACCCGTCTTGTGTCTCCAACCATTAACCATTTGAATCCACAATGCACGGTCCAACTGGAAAACTTAATTCGACCAAATATAAACACTGTAATGTAGCAGCTGCAGTGATCTGTGTGCATTCGCTTGTGGGGTCAAAGCAGATATGGTAGCCAACAGCATCTTTGCGTGCGGCCTGTTATCGTATCCTGTGCAGGGGCATTCCCCCAGGCCTTATCGTCGTCCCCCCCGCCACCAAAAAACAGAATGAGCATGCATTACAGCATGGGATCTGCCCCAGACGTTCCCTAGGGCTGAGGATGGTACACTTTGATTGTGTAGTGTGTCCTGGCCTCCCGGGCAGCGAGGATCCCGTTCAGCTCAATAAAACATCTGACATGTCTTATACATTATCGATAATGAAATAGGCATAGGCTACGATTTGTAACCACTCAGTCCTCAGCATGGGAGGCTTGAAAGTGTCCCTTTCAGCCTAGTAGTTCATTGACTGTTTAAGGGTTATGGTCGGGAATAGTGCCAGGCTGTTTTCGGAGACCGAGTGTGTTGTGCCGTCTGACGTAGTGACCCTGAGTATACGGGTTACTATTGGCTGGGTGGTGCACCCGGTGTCCAGCCCCTTGTGGGGACCCTGTGCGCTCTCTCCACGCTAAACAACTCGGTTAGGCCTTCCAAGGCTACCACTTCTCGCAGTCGGGTCTCTATGAATTGAGTGGGATTGTTACCTTCACAATTTTCGAGCAGGCCAATTATTCTCACGTTTTTTCAACGTGAGCGTCCTTCAGCGTCTTCGACTCTGTCGGTGTTTTACCCACAGGGATTTGTACTTGCAGAAATCAAAGGCAAATCAAGTGGTGGGGTGGGTCGTCTTCCTTCTAGCCAGATCTCCAGGCAGGGAGCAGTCAGGCCTATGTGGACCGCGCCGCCCGTGTAGCAGGGCCTACTATTTCAGAGATGAATGTCGGCTTTTGGTGAGATGGCGGCATTCATTTCGCTCCGGGGAGGGGGAGAGCGACCCCTGCAGGTTCTAGTATGTTCATGTTCGGCGCTTTCCACGCCCACCAGCTCCGGGTCTTCCGACACATCCAGGGCCCCTGGCGAGCACCCATAGACAAGCCAGATCTCGGTGTGCCATGCCTTCCAACAGATTTGGCTCAAGTCTTGTCCAAGCCCGCAGGAGTCCCCCCTCTGCTGCAGTCGACGTATATTTTTGAGTCTTTCCCGTGCCAGTTCACCGGGCTGGTGCACGCCGGTGTAGCGTAGAGATCGGGTGCCTCTCCTCTTAGAGGGCCCTGCATGGTGGTGCCTCCTCTCCCTGGTTACTCCGGCAGTAATCCGGGCAAACGCCTGGCGAGCTTGTGACTGTAGGGGTGAGCTTCTTTCTCACTTGCTCCGGGTGACAGCTGTGCCCTGCCCCGCGCTTGCGGCCCACTCCTTGCAGTGGCCTCACCTCCCCGGCCGAGCCAACCGGGGCGATCCCTGGTGCAGTGGTTCCCTCCTCCAGAGATCCCACACTCACCGGATGTAGGCGCTGGGCTCCGGGTGACCGCCAGTCATTCGGGTAGGGTCCACGTTCCCCACCCCGAGCATTTCAGCAGGCAGCCTCAGTGGTTATGTTCAGGCCTGCCAACAAATTCTACTTAAGAGGGATAATACGGTAATGTGCTATGTCTTCCAAATGGCTTTTCTAAACAGTGGGGTCGTCAGACATGATTTTTAGGTGGGTATATATGTTCGTAAAGTAATTTAAACTTTTTAAGCAGACTATGAATAAAACATTATGATGGTCTGTGAGAAGGGCAAGGTCTTCGGAGTGTCTCAATCACTCCAGTTGTCCTCTTAGCACCACTGTCTTCTGCAGTCTCTTTGTTAGATATTTGAACTCTTTTCCTCTTTATATCTGTCCGAAACACTAAATCTGCATATCTCACACCTCATTTCTTTCCTGTTCAGCACCCTATTTTCACTCTCTCCTGCACTTCTTTGCCTCTCCTTCTCATCACCTATCTCCCCACACACAATGTATGCCCAGAAATGTTGAGCAAAATACTTTAAACAAAGGGTTTGAAATATCTTTCAACAACAAAAGCCAAAAAAGCCTGAGCTCAAACCTCCAACACCATAAAACAGAACTTGAGCAACTGTCACTAACTGGGCTTCCTGGGATACTGGTGGTATTTGCTCCCTTTTAGGAGAAGGGATGGATTTCCAGCTAGTTTGGGCTGCAGCCTATCTGGCTACATTGCGGTCTTTTTCTCTCATTTTTCTTTTAAAAAAAAGTTTGTGAAAGTTTCAATAGTTTCAGTGGAGTTTCCCCTGCACACCAAGATTAAAAGTAAACAACTTCTCCTTCCCTGGTTATGGGTTATGACATATTAGGCTAAGAGGATACACTGAATATAAACATCGTATCCTTCATCTCACCTCGTTCACACCCTTGTCTCCCCAGGGTCAGGGTATGGAAGGTTGAATTGAAATGCTCCACGGCCTAACCCTTTTGTATTCCCTTCAGCTAATACTAATTCCTCTGCCATGGTAAGGGAATTGTGTTTAAAAGTTGTGAAAAACAAGAAGAAGAGCATATTCTCGTTACTCCTCTATCCTTTTCTGGTCTGTGGTGAATATTGGGCACTTAAGCCATGTATCTAGAAGTCAGTTTCAGCACCTTGGCTCCACACCCAACCCTTTTGCCCCGTTTGACCTTACAAATCAGCAATGTGTCTCCCCTTGAACATCCGTCCTGAGGGGTTCCTGTCTGATTCAGGGACACCTCACGATATGTGCCTTTGTGCAGCAAGAAAATCTCCCAATGCATCCGAGGACTCTTTTCTGCACACTTGCTGACAGTTGCACCAGATCAGGTCACCTCAAACTTACTTGGGTACTCTCACTCAAACCCAGACACAAGGTTTGCTCATTTGACACATCAGTATATGTATGACTCACTGTCACACATGTATACTCATCCGGTGATTGAGGTTGCACCTGGGTGAATGTGTTAGTCTGTGAGTATGAGTTTGTAACCAAGTGCGGAAGTGTAGTGCTTCCTTTACATGGACAACATCTCTGTCTTCTGTGCAGACAGGCACTCAGTAAAGGCACTGGAGAAAACTTGCATTGAGTTTGAGAAAATGTCTGGCGCCAAGATCACCAGCGCCAAGTCAGAAATCCTGCTCTTTGGTCACTGGACACACACCCGAGACCCACTGCGGGAGGGAAAGCGGGAATACAAGGGCCAGCACTCAGATGGATAGCTTCCTTCCTCTCCGGAAGAACACTCAGCCCCACACTGTTGAGCATATACATGACGTCTCTGGCTAACATCATCAGATCCCATAGAATCAACATCGTCTCCTATTCCGACGACACCCAGCTACTTTTTTCCCTCTCAGATGACAGCGTCACCTCCAAGACAAGCTTCAAACTATGCATGATTAGCGTGGCCATTTGGATGAAAGAAAACTGCCTCAAGCTCAACACCAACAAAATTGAAGTGCTGATCTTCTGGAATAAGAGCTCACGAAGGACTCCACTTGATGACCCTCCGAACTCTGACCCACACCAGCCCCAACCAACCACGCTAAACCTATGCCTCATCCTGGACACCGACCTCACCATGAAGTCCCAGGTCAATGCTGTCACCTTCTCATGCTTCCTCATCCTCCGCATGTTACGTAAAATCTTCACATGGATCCTACTGGACACTAAACACACCATCACGCAGCCCCTAATCACAAGCAGATTGGACTATGGCAATGCACTCTATGCCGGCATCCCAGCACACATCTTCACAGACTTCAAATCATCCAAAATTCTGCACCCAGATCTGTCCTTGACCTTCCCTGCTGAACCCACACCACTCCTGTGACACCTCCACTGGCTCACCATTGAGAAGCGCTGCCCGTTCAAACTTCTCACACATGCATTCAAATCACTGGTCCCACATACCTCAGTCACCAGACTCCACTAGACAACTTAGCTCAGTATCACTCTCACTTGCGCACATACCCCGCATCCACAGAAGCAGAACGTGAGGCCGATCATTCACCTACCAAGCCACCAAATCCTGGAGCAACCTCTGCCAACACATGAGCGCCTCCTCCTCACTTCTAGTATGCCACAGGAAGCAGAAGACCTGGCTTTTCAAGTAGTCTTTTTACGGGACCATCAAAGCTGCCTGTACTCAGGCTCAAGCTCACCACATGCCTACCCTCACCTACTCAGCACCTGGATACCCTCACAGGTGACAAGCAGTGCTCTACAAATCCACCTTACATTACATTACTGCGGTTTCCCATAAAGCAGGATTTCATGAAGATCCTTGACATCTAATTGGGAGGAGATGGAGCGACAGAAAAGACCTGGGACAAGCGACTGGCAAAGATAAAGCAAAAATTGGGACTCTAGCACCTCAGGAAACAGGCGATCAATAAAAAGACACTGGCTGTGAGGAACGAGACCCTGCTGGTGCTCCAGTATGTGGCCTAGGTCTGACTGATTCAGCCCCAAACAGCAGAGGCCATCACACTGTGATCTTCTACTTCATATTGAACACAAGGATGGACAGACTGAAGAGAGATGTGATGTTCAAGACCTGTGAGAATGGACGCAAAGGAGTGCCGGACATTGCCACAATCCTGAAGTGGGTCTTCGTGTGCGACTGCGTGAGGAACACCCTGAGGAACAAAAACGAGAGCCACACTGGCTACCTGATGGCATGCTCCTTTCTGCTCTGAATTGGAGGTGTTTCGGATGGGCAAAGTGGGTGATCATTGTAACCCCTACAACCGGGCTATGCCATAGTACTACGGAAACGTTTGTGAAGGAGTTTGGAGAGGAAGCAGCAATCCCAGACCAGTGGACTCAAAAGATCATCCAAAGACGGATCAGCTCAAAGAATGCCAGCAAGCACATCAGCACCTTCTCCTTCAGCAACAGTGGACCACATGTGGAAAAACATTGCCTCCAGATGCCTGACCAGCAAGCACAACGACATCATGTGGATAGCAATCCATGGTCTGCCAGCGAGAGCCTCCATACATACAGGAGGGCTCAACCACTTTAAGTTCTGCCTGAGATGATTCTTCTCTGATGAGACAGCCTGCCACCACTTCTGGGATGCACCTACACCCAGAACCTGCTGAGGGCCGTAAACACGAAACCTGGGGACCCGATACCCACGATGAGCATCACCGCAGACTTGCTAATGTATGATTTGTTCCCAGGGATGCATCCACTTTGAGACCTCCAGGACTCCTGGCGGCTTCTACCCGCCTGGTAGTGGGGAAGGAGGAGGCATCAACCCTGCCCTGCTGCAAGATGATCCACACCCACGTGTGTGACTATGCATTAATCGTTGGATCAGTTGAAGACGGTGACGAGGACACAGGATTATCTGAACGAGTTCCCCCAGCTATGTGAGGGAGCCCCAGAGAGGCGTCTAACATTTTTCTTTATTACTCCAGGAACCTGAAGTTGACTGGGAAGAGGAGCATATTGACGAAGACATGAGAAAAAAACCAGTTTTTACAGAACTAAAAGCAGGCCTGATCTGTTCTTCCGTGATGCAGCTAATGCTTCGACACCGCTGGGTGTCGCCAAATACTTTGGCGGCTTTTTCCCAGTGTGCCTCTCTTTTAAAATTACATGCTGCAACTTGGATGGGAAACCAGTAAGGAGCCTGCAAACTATTTGCCTTAGCCTCACCAAATCTTCTGAAATGCCCGAGTTGATAAGTGCTATTTGATCAAATGGGACTATAGGGTAATATTTCTGTGTTTCTGTTACAAGTTGAGCAGCAGCATGAAACACACCCCAATAGTAATAAACCCACCAGGACTTAGTGCCAGCATTATTGCCGGATACCATCAGTGCCTGTACTACAGATACAAAGCTGCCAGTTGAATAGAACTGTTACGGTTTTCAGTGCGCTTTTTATGGTCTGGCTTGACAGTGCAGCCATCCCCAAACAATTATGTGAGCAGCGCTAGAGAGGGGCTTTGGTTACGCCCACATGTTTGGAGCCAGGAGTAAATGTTTTGATTGAACAGAAGTTGTGTGCCTCCACAAAAAAAAGTGCTTGTCCTTCAGGCAGCTGTGATCATTTTGTTTGTTTATCCAGCTGCCTACGCTCAAACTTTCAGGGGCACATACATGACATTGGAATGCTACTGAAATGTCTTAGACAACTAGATAATGTATGTTGTTTTTCTCTGGCAGCAGCACAGATGGGAGGAGGGGAGTCTTTAACCTATATGGACTTTTAGAACTTGCTTGACAGTGTAACTGTCACCTGACCTTTTAACCTACACCAATATTATTCTACAGTTCTTTGCTTTCACACAAATACATATCTATTCCCATGCTGTTTACTTGTAATGCTTTACATTACTATAAAACATTCCTTTAAAACCAGACCTACTGCGATTGACAGTGCTGGTTTGGCATTGTAATTAAAGGGACAGTTTACTGTTCAGAAGGAACCCTAGGGACAGGGCACAAGTCCTCGAAAAAGAAGTGGGGTAATAACCAAGTTAGGCAGTATGCAAGTGACATCATGGTACATGATCTCGCACGTGGCATCACAGGAAGTGGCATCATAACCCATGACCTCACAGGAAGTGACATGACAAGACGTGACATCAGATCTTAAGACCTAATATGTTTAACTAGTCTATCATGAGTACAGTTGAGCGCATTACAATATTTAACAAATTAGATTTTGTGTCAAGGTTGTGTCAAAAAAGTGATGCAACCCCAACGCAAAATCTGGGCCTCAACTTGTATATTCATTTTTTTAAACTCTCCCACAAAGAAATTGGCAACAAGGACAAACATGGCTGTAAATCTGTTCTGCTTAATTGGTTGCAAAGTCTGCATTTTAAAATATGTTATGGGATTAAGCCACCTGTTGCAGGGATCTTTGTGTGTACAGTAAATCATCTCCGAGAATAATAGTAAAGGTAAGATAACTCTTTTGCAGCAGAGATCTATGTTTTGTCTAGTTCCAGTTTTAAATAATTAAAGTAGCATAGGGGGTTAATATATCTCCTGCGCAGCACATCATGTAACATGCAAATGACAGATTTTTAATGTCAATGTATATTGTGTATGTTTGATTTAAAGAGCTCTGACACCCCTCTGCTTTGGGATCAGTAGCACTATAAAATAAATAAATCAAAAAAGTAGTATTTAAATTATTTGTGCAAATATTGGGACTGACCAACACATCTGACACTCTTACAGTGCATGCATAGCTCTTATATACAAGGGTTGATCAAAGTCAAAAGCATGCCTCTTTTAAGTACTTGTGAATTAATAAGCTGCTGTGTACCTTCATTTCCCCTCTATTGCATTTGCATCTAGGTGTGAGACTCAAGATAGCTCCCAGCCAGGATATTGGAACAAAAGGAGGCCTGATGGCCCCTAAATTAGGCCTTAGTTTACGGCCCAGCTGGAATGTAAAATAACAAAGCCCCATCACCGCCTTTATGTGCTGCTTGGAACAAAAGCAGACAACATGCAAGGGCTGCTGAATGTTTTCCAGTGTCGGAAAATTACACCGGGAAGAGTTCAGCATATTTCGGTGGAACCCAACTTCTTGCCAAGGTGGAGGGCTTCCACCTTGTGAAAAGAGTGGGCAGACGCTGTCTCCTTGCGCGTACCCCCGTCTTGTGCTCTGCTTTGGGTGTTTGCTCGATTCACTAGTGTCAGGGTTTTTCCTTTCTTCGCCCAATCTTGACAGCTCTGATTTAAAGGCAGGCTCTTAGATGGCGATTGCGGGCGCTGGGTACAGGTTTAGCATGAAGCCATATGGTCAGGTACAGCCTATACCCCCTCGCTCCTCCCTTAATGATACCCAGATAACCACATGGACTACCAATAGAAGTTTTTGGAGAAGGGGGTCGTAAACCCCCGGCCGTATTTATTAAACAATTTTAATAAAACATTTTTAATAAACATTTTATACCTTATTCACACAAAATACGCAGAATAAAATTGCATTCCATTGTTACAATGATATGTACAGATGTCAGACGGCTAACCTTAACATAATTCTAATACAAAGGTATTCCTATCTTAATCTAGCATACCACAGCAATTACTTCTGCGCATTCCCCTTTGAGCCCACGGCAAGGTCACGTCTGGAGTCAGATCCTCCCCCAATTAAGCCCCCACGCCCTCGTACCGGAGTGCGCATGCGCAGGGGCCCAGTCACCGTGAGGGTACTTACCCCTCCCGGTCACCCCCATACGCCCTGTATATTATCTCCAAGGGGTCCATTGCACCCGTGTGCCCGTGCGGGGTGGCCAACCAGCCTACTGGAAAGCGTGACTCCCCATCCCCCGCACCCATCCAGCCTACCGGCTGTAACCGCCCCTGGAGTACCATGAGAGACCACTTGTCCCTCCCATTGGGCGACCCCATTCAAGAATGGCGCCGCCCCCTAAGGACCTTAAGTTACTGCTCCCCAATCATGACCTTACCGCCACAGGCCAGATGGTTGACCGACTATCTGCCCCCCCCCCCCCCATTGCTCTCAGAACGCTCAAGGCCTCGCTCTAAACCCCTCCATCCACGCTCTAAACCCCTCCATCCAAGCCAACAAGTTCCCCATAAAAATCCTATTCCCCAATTGAGATAAATGGACGCCGTCTTGTAGGAAGCACGACTCCCCTCGTATGCACCCATGGGAAATCGTTTGTAAATGTGGGGACCTGAATAATCTCTCCAATTTAGTGTTGATCCTCCGAACTGAACGATTTAAGGCCTTCACCGATTCGCCCCCGCCATTGCATCCTTGGGACCATGTGTGACCAAACTACGGTGCACCCTGGGCAAGTCCGAGCCAACCATCCCACTTCCGTCAGTAGAGTCTCCACTAAAACCCTCCTGCCCAAGTGTACCAGATCATTCCCACCCAAGTGTAGGATAATGGCACTGGGTAGAACCCTGTTCTTCCTTAATAAATCTGACACCAGGCCCCTGAGTTGTGTGAGGAGGAGACCCCTCTCCCATGAAAAGACACTATAAGATCTGCCAGTTCAGTTTTAGACTCAAATTTTCCTGCAAGAAAAAAGGCATGCAAACGTTTTACATAAGAATGGCCGATGATCCAAACCACTTGCTGTCTTTGCTGGCGGGCGTGACCCTGTCCCAGTGCCGACTGCTGTTGCCGCTGTGTCATCATCAGTTTCCCTCCTGCGTGACAGGTGCGAGAAACTGCAATTCCAAACAGAAAAGGAGAAAAAACATCAGAACCCAAATTCCAGCTCTCATTATAACAAATGCATACGCACATAGCGCTTGTAACAATTGGATGACCATCTACCAATCCTCTGGACATCCCCCCCTGGCAGACCCCTAGCCGTCGCCTCGGTTGCAGCTCCTATTCTGAATGAATGCGTTCCAAAGCTACTTGGTTCCAAACCTGCTTTCAAAACCGCCTTGTCCAAGATTCTTTTGAATTGGAATTTCGTGAGCGGAGTGCCATCTGCATGAATTAATAAAGGGCCACCCGCCCCCTTGGCCCTACAGCCCAAAAATTCTTCCAAGTTAGCAATAGGGCAACAAGGATTGGAGGGCGCACGGTGCAGTACAACTCCTTCTCCCCGGGCAACCTGGTCCGTCTTTGACTTCTTGATAGATATCAACACAGAATCCCCTTGTACTTTAACCCGATCAAATTGTAGGCCACCCTGCACATCCTGCTTGTTGTTGGACACCAGTTCACTGATCCTAAATGCCCCATAAAATGCCAAAGAAAACGCCGCCCGGAATAACAAAACTTCAGCCGTGGAGCTGCAAACTACACCGAGAGTCCCCAGTAAAGCTGTTAACAACTCCATCCCTATAGGCCGCCTAGTGTCCGGCACTGATCCCTGTATGCGCTGCCACCCTTTCAAAGCCTTCCTGACTGTGAAATTGTTCGCGGGATCCCTTAACCCTTTTGCTTGGGCAAAAAGGAAATTGCAGCCATATGTCGCCTGGCGGCCGCCACTGAACGCCCCTCCCTCTGCAAGAATGCTAGGTAGGTCAGGATCCTCCCCGTATCATGCCAGTGCTCATCCCACTCCCCTCCCAAAAAGGTACAGTAAGCCCAAAACGCCCCTTCGTATGCCTTCCTAGTCCTTGGAGCTAGACTAGCTGCCACGAGGTCCGGTAATTGGGGGCACCAATCTGCCAAAGAGATTCTGGGAAGGCCGTCGGGCGCTCTGCCGCCTCTGGGAGATGTGTCCTGAACACCTGCATCTTGAAGCGAGAGAGTGCGTCAGCAGCATGATTCAATATTCCGGGCACATGCTTAGCCCTAAATTGCAAATTCAATCGCATGCATAACAGTACAATCTCTTTCACTAAGCGCAACATCCATTTGCAATGTGCAGTTTGCTGATTAATGCATTCGACCACAGACATATTGTCAGACCAGAAAATGACCGAGCGGTCGCGTAGTTGACCCGGCCAAACAGTCAAAGCCACCCAAATGGGGAACAACTCCAGGAAACCAATATTTTTTGTGAGGCCACTCAGCCTCCACCATGTCGGCCACCGCTGTGCCACCCACTCAGTGCCCAGTATGGCGCCAAATCCCTCACTGCCAGCAGAATCCGTCATTAGTCCCAACTCTGGGGAGGCAATGAGTGGACCGGGCCACACCAACCTGCCATTGAAGTCCTTCAGAAATGCCAACCAAATGCGCATGTCCTGACGTACCTCAGCAGATAGCCTGGTGTGATGGCGTTGTTCCTGAAGTCCGGACATAGCCTGCGCAATGGAGCGTGAGAATGGTCGCGCCATGGGTATTACACGTAAAGCAAAATTCAATTGCCCCACTGTCTGCTGCAACTGATGTAATGTGACCTTTTCCTTCTCCAAGCACTGTTGCAGGCTTAACTCAAACTTTCCAATTTTTTCTTTTGGGCAACCTGAAACATCCCTGTATGGAGTCCAATTCTATCCCCAGGAATTCAATGCTAGTGGATGGCCCTACTGTCTTCCCTGGTGCTAATGGTACCCCACAAGTCTGCATGAGTGTGCAAAATTCACGCAGCGCCCATCCACACTCCGGGGACCCGGGAGAGCCTAGAACCAAGAAATCATCGAGGTAATGTAGGACATGCCTGTGCCCAGTAACCTGCCCAAAAACCCATTCCAGAAAGGAGCTGAATTTCTCAAAATAAGAACATGATACTGAGCAACCCATGGGCATACACATATCCATGTAATACTTTTCTTGAAACTGGAAACCCAACAAATGAAAATCCGCAGGATGGACTGGCAATAACCGAAATGCAGCCTCAATATCTGTTTTTGCCATCAGCGCTCCAGGGCCCAGGACCCGGAGCATTTCCACCGCTTGGTCAAAAGATGCATACTTTACCCTGCACAACTCTGCACTAATAGCGTCATTCACTGACAACCCCTTAGGTGCCGATAGATTGTGAATCAGCCTGAACTCTCCTGCTTCTTTCTTTGGCACCACCCCCTAGCGGAGAGCAAACGAAATTCTTTACCGGGATGGTGTCATATGGGCCTGCTATTCTACCTAGCCGTAGCTCCTTGTCAATCTTATTGGCTGCCACCCGCGGGTTAGCTTCGTACTGAAACCTGATTCTTACAGACCGACTTTCCAATATAATCTGGAGCGGGTATCCTAAAACCACAGGTAAAGCCTTCCAACAGCATCTGGGCAGATGAAGAACATGGGTACTTGTTCAGCCAGGGGGTCAAAACCGAGATCTTAACAGGGGAACGTGACAGGATCGCTGGAGCGCCCTCAATCCTGTTTCTTTCTCCCTGCCTCTTTTCCTTTCTTGGAACATCTAGACTCAGGGTGTGATGTGTTGGCGCAGGAGGAGCACGCGTGCCTGAATTTACATGTTCCCGGGGGCCTGTTGCACGTCCGCCTATTGAAATCCCAGCACACTCACTTCTTCCCGCTCCCCCGCCACTCCTGTAAGTGTAGGGGAATTCTGCCGAAAGGGCTGAGCCGGCTGACTTCTTGCTCCCTCCTGCACTACCCCTCCAACATGGTCAATCCAAGATATCAAGTCCACTTGGTCCCAGGCCAGTGCTGGATCGGAAGCTCTTGCTCTCCTAAAACTTTTATCATAATCCTTCCATCCATTACCCCCATATTTATCATGCGCCATAGTGATCCTATTCTGATAGCATGCCATCGCTGCCTGCATATTGGGAAATTGTTCCGCCATTACGGCCATATACACTGAAAAACCCCTAATCCAGTTAATGAGGGACTCCTCCAACCTATATTTCTGCAACTCGTTAGCCCATTCCCGTGGAAGCATCCACTCCTTGTTTTTCTTAGCTTCCTCCCGCTCCGCTTCATCGAGTAACAAAGAAAACATGTTCACATAACTCCCCTTCCATATTTTTTCTTTCGTTTCTGTTGTCACATGTCTGGCCAAGTGCTCTCTGGGAGAGCGGGCCTCCCCCACCCCCAACAACGGCAGAGTCACTTGCTTACCTGGTATCTTACACCCCGCTGGCTCCTGGACCTTCTCCTTGGATGTATCGACCGGGATTGCGTCGCCCTTTGGAGCGGGGGGAACTGGTAACACCTGACCCTTACCCGGGGCATTCCCCGGCGTACCATTAAACTGGGTCATGATTTGCCTCGCTTTCTCCATCAAGTCTTCCCCCTCAACTGTGGCTCCCGCTGCCGGTGACCAGTTGGCCACCTTCCCCAACCAAGGGAGCAAAGCTGCCAGATTTGAAATTAAGTCCTGCGGTACCGGGCTGCTCCCGGGATGGGGCAACGGGGCCCCGGGACCCCCCCCCCCTAGTGGGTCTACTGGGACCGGTGCCGGCTGTGGTGCTGGGGCGTTAATTGGCAGTGGCGGAACGAGCGCGGGCACCGGCAGGACTGGCACCGGCACCGGTGGTATGGCGTCCGGGACTGGAGGGATGAGCGGCGGCACAGGCATAGGAGAGGGTATCGGGCGTGGTCCTGGTCTTTCGTGCACCCCCTCCCTGCCCTTCTTGGCTCTATTTCTCTTTGGGAGAGGTGGAAAAGCCTCCCTAGGTGCCACATGCTTGAGCCTGGGTCTCTCCCCTGGCGCCTCCTCCCCATCTACCTTCTCCTTTAATTCCGCTAAAGCCTGCCCCATCTCATCCATCTGCTTCATCCTATTCTCCATTGCCACCATTTTTTACATCATGCCCTGTAAAAGGCTTTCCATACGGGACTGTTTGTCCCCCCGCTAGATTTATTTGCCATCTTAAATCTCCCTGATCAAAAAGCCCCCGTTATCACTGGGCACCCCGAGTGGGTCAAATCCTGGCGCACTCCCCCACACAGACCGGGCTGGGACGTGTCCCGAGCCCTTTACCTGATAGCGTAGGAGGTACACGACCGGCCGTAAGCACCCAGGCAACCAGAGCCACTCCACACCAGCTATTCTAGTGGGTCAGGTGAGTTGACTCAAACCCGCGTGGCTCCCAGAAGCTCTGAAAATGCAGGCCTGCCCGTGCCCTCTTCCTCGATCCTGCTGCTGTTCTCCTCTGCGTATGTCCGCTCCTGCCCGCTGTCCACTCGCCCACTGCTTGAATATAAAGCACAGATCACGTAATGCCCAATAACAGCTCTGATTAGCAGTTCACTTCACACCCAAACTCAGAATAATCCACCAGCCCAAGTGGAGGATAGACACCCTGCAGGCGCCGGTGGAAGGAGTGCCAGGAGGCTATCTCATCCCGTTGCCAGCACTTTCCTCTTGCCACTGCGGCCCTGTGCTGAAATCCCCCCCCCACCCACATAAATTTTCACCGAGGCAACAAAAGGGGGGGGCCCCTCAACGCAAGACGAAAATCGGCACCTTCCGAGTCCGAGGCACACTCTAAAACCTCTATTCACTGTCTTAATTAATGCCCCCTTTCGATGGCGCCAGACGACGCAGACGACCAGCGGACCGCAGCTCTAAATAACAGCCCACCCACGTGGTGGTGCAACAGCGGCGGTACCACGCCGACCCTCCCACAACCGGCTATCTGCTCACCTTCCTTTCTAGCCGACACACGGGGCCCGCACTCCCGTTACCGTACTCCTCGCAGCTCGCGACGGTCCGATGCGACCCGGCTCTATCTTCCTGCTCCCTGCACCCGACCTCGACGTGGCGCTGTCCTCGTGTTCCCCGCACTCGCGATCCGACGACGACGTGCCCTGAAACAGAAAAATAACACAAATTACGGGCAGCCTCCTAGCGAGGCTGGTGTGTACTCCGGCTGGGAAGCGGCGAAAAGAGATCCAACTCGCCGCTCCCGAGCCTTTTCAGGGGTCTCCTGATGATGTCACCACTGCGCGCCCCGGAAGCGCATTTCGCTTCCGGGGCACGCTCCCTCCGCCAATCAATCTGCAGGGCAGGCCCCCAGCGCTCTCAGGGCGCGACGGGCCCGCCCCCCAGTGTTGGGCAGCATCGGGGGCCGGCTCGACCGCCATACCTTTGGCGTGTCCGAGTCCGGCCCCGCCTCTCTATAACCTGTACCTGGGGCCTGCAGGGCATGGTCGAAGACTGTAATCTCTGGGTACTGCAAGTACAGTGCTGTGTACAGGTATGGCTGAAATATATGCCATGCCACGTTGCCAGGACCCGCTGGGTGCGGGCCCAGACCAGTGCTTAATTTGTAAAAGAATAAGTACTTGAGCCCAAAGTTGTGATCAGAACCCCGTGGCCTCTGCTATCGAAGATGAGCTGGATGCCAATGCTGGGAAGTCTTGTTTTCACCGCAAGCCTCTTTAATCCACCAGAAGGTACTCCCTGCCCCTTTAACTCGCTC
This sequence comes from Calotriton arnoldi, assembly GCA_963921515.1. Lineage (NCBI taxonomy): Eukaryota > Metazoa > Chordata > Amphibia > Caudata > Salamandridae > Calotriton > Calotriton arnoldi. Next base: position 2,133,128 of record CAWUFW010001719.1, on the reverse strand, counting down.
CTGAAGTTTCTTTTTTTATCACAGCTTTCTCCCTTTGCCGCTGTATTTCAATCTTTCTGTACCTTTCCCTCTTTTGTGTTTTTCACTCTCTTGCTCGGGGCCACAGTCTGATGAGGCAAAATAAGCGCCAGTCCCCAAAAATGAGTGCCAGAGGGGCCCCACCTGCAGCCACCGGCTCAATTTAGGCACTGCTACACCTGATTCCATGCAATACTACAAGAATGGTTTCTGTCATTGGCCATGCTCTTCAGGCACTGTTTTTAAAAATATATATAATTTATTTTTGTTTAACAGCCGTAGGAACCTCATAAAAGCATATAGAGCACCATAAAAAGATTAAGCGGTACACATACATATTGCATCCTGTCTGGAGAGAACTACCAGTAACATCATTCCAGGAGCAAAACCTGAACAAGGAAGGATCAGACACGGACCTATGAGGGTAGTGAAGGCCGCAGAACATACAGCTCGTGGAGTATATGTGTCACAATAATGGAGCAATAGCCAGGCAGGAGTCTGACAGGACCATCAGGGAGCACAGGGTTCACGACAGAGTGGCGGTCAGTTAGTGGCGGTGGCAGCAACACCACGTGGCCCCACCATGTGTATAAATATAGAGCTCACCCTGCGGTGAAGAAATGCATGAAGCATGCATTCATGTAAGCAACACCTGGTCATATATACGGTAATTCTGGTGTGACCTCCTCAAGATGGGAGAGTGTCGTTGTTGGACTCAATATTAAGAATGTAGGTATCCCAGTCCAACCCCCTCCCCCCCACCTCCTTTGCCTGTTAAACACAGGGCTTGACTGGAGGTCAGAATTTTGTGCTCACTATTTGCAACACAGCCTATTAGACCTGTGTACAGTGTGCATGTGACATGGCCATGTTGGTCATCTTAAAGGTACGGCAGAGGGTGAAGCTGTGTGGAGAATATAACCCAGGCACTCAGTTCTCTCCCCCAACAACACAGTTTGACAAATTATTGCACTGCTCTGCACCATTAAAAGTAAAAGGCCACAGTTTATTTATGTAAATATGGCCCGCACGCAGGGGGTCATCACTTAAGGCAAGTCAATCGATATCAACGCCTTCGTTCATATATCATGCAAAACACTTAGCTCAACCATTAATCACTCATTGACATCATAATGTGGACATCGTAACTGTAATCGTAAATCATTAGTCATCAACCTCGTCTTGACAGTGATCTCATGCAGTCTTTAGGAGCTTTGTTTTGTACCGTTGATGTGGAGGGTAACTTTCTCTGGTGTAAGGCTTAACGCTACCTTGAGTGTCCTATGACTTCTGCCATCCGTCGGGCCTGGGCTGCGAGTGCCGTGTACAATATACCCCCGCTAGCTGGCTTTCCCTGCCTTAAGGCATCCCAAGGCTAGTCGTTTGTCTGCCACCCTCTTGTGACCAGATGTGGTTTTACATAGATCTTTGAGGAGACCGCTCTGGCCTCCCTTGCTCCCTGGTGAACCGAACTGTGATGTAGAGGCGGCTCACCTGGTCGCCTGACCCCCCCCCCCCCACCTCCCAGCACCGGCCTGACATTGGTGATGCTGCATGATTACGTCCTTTGCTCTTTCTCCTTTGTTTTTTTTTTATTGTCTTTAGGTGTGGGGGTGGGTTGCGGCTCGCCTCGCTGCTCCTTGATGTTTACGGGGGCCTAGGGGTGCTGTTTATATTCAGCTGCTTCCTACCCTATTGGTCATTTCAAAAATTGCCCCCCGGTGCTCATTGGACAAAATGTGGCACCTTCGTTGCATTGGCCGAAAGTTTGTGCCCTTTGGTTTTAAATTGGCGCATTATTCTCCCTCTTGGCCTGGGGTAGGTCCCCACTTTGTCCTCCAATCCCGTCTGTTGGTCCCTTATACTTGGCAGGGTTAATACTATGGGCCTCTATGCCGATACAGGCCCACCCACGTGTGGTCGCACGTTCATCAGCACAAGGCAGTAACTTGCGTTAAGAAGAAATAACTTGTTTGGCCTACCTGATTGGGCAAGTCTGATCATCTCCTCAGAGACTCATGCCCGCAGTCTTTTTGCTTGAATCGCTGCTACCTCGGGGACGGAATACCATGCACAAAGTTACTAAGCCCATCTATTTCCATCCTCGATATCTGATGTTGAACTTGCCCCATTTTCTCTCTAAACTTAACCCACTTATTTTGCCAAAACACCCTATGCTTGCAGCTCCTGTCTTGCCTATAACTTGTATCTTTCCAAAATGTCTTAGATCTACAACATTTGTTTCCTTTTCCTGACCATTGTTTATCGTGCATCTCCAACATTTCATGTCCATAGACTCTTTTGTAACTAGCTCTACATCCTTTTTAGGTCGAGCCTAGGAGCACGCACGCGCTGCTCTGCGAGGCACGCTGTATTCACTTCTACGGGCTTTGGCCACACCCTCGCTGCCGATTGGTTAAACTGTGTCCTTCCGAAAAGCTTGTTTCTGTATGGTTGCTTAGCGTTCCATGTCCCACTTTCTTGTGTCTTGCTCCTCCCATGGAGTATTGGCCTATTACATGTATCCTCGCTCTGTAGTGCTTTTTTCTTTGTGTTTGCGCCTTTTTTTTTTTTTTAATGTTGCAGAGTGCATGTGCACTCTGCTCGTTTTGTTTGGTTTGCCTCGCAGCACCGATTCATGCCATCCATGCTTGGTTTTAATATTGCAGAGCGCACTTGCCCCCTGCTCGTTTTGTTTTGTTTGCCTTGTGGCACCGCTTGTTTGGCCTTCTCGGCTGGATTCGGAGGCACGTCATGTTCCCAAAATCACCTCTGCTGTGATAGTGCTGTGTGTGTGAAAGAGACATTTTGCTGAAAGCCTCCCCGTTCTCGGTGGCGGTAATTGGCTGCCTCCTGACTGCCCAGCATCCGCAGGCAGGCCTGTGCGCACTGCGCCACCCCCGAGTCCCGATAGGTGGCTCTTGTAATCGTGCGGCGCCAAGGGCACTCTGTGCCGCTTCAGCTGCTGACATGGAAGGACAGTCTCTGATGAGGGCCCTGCACACCCGTACATAGCTCTGCCTTTTATTTACTCCAATGTTAGAGAGTGGGCAGGCCCCGCCAGGGTGGTGCCCATACTTTGGGAAGGTGTATTATAGCCCTTGCTTTATAGAACTTCCTTAATCCAGCCTCTTGAGCACTAAATGCAATGCCCCTTGAACTTGCTCTGTGCACTGCTTACACCACGCCATTGCTGTGTTATTGCCCGTTTTTAACTTCACTCTGTCACGCAGACCTGGTTGTGCGATCTGCAACTTTTTGCAGGGTTTTTGCACCCACATTTTCCTTTACATTGTTTCCTGCAGCATTGAAACACTTGTACTCTGGTGGATGTTGACATCACGGATTGTGTGTCTGTTTATTTTTTATTGTATTGGATCTGCGGTTCCTAGCGGGGATTACAAATTTCACAACAAAGTGGCTGGCGGTGGCAGGACAGGCTGTGAGATCAGGCCTGATTAGATAATTGTTAAAGCCGATTTGGTGCTCAAAAGGTAATCTGATGTCAAGGCTCTGTGATCTGCTTCCGGATTTGTTTTAGGCCCTTCGGGAGTTCTGTGCGCTTTAACAGCTGCATATTTGTTAGGGACTGATACGTTGAAACTGTGCAGGATTCTTAATCCTACTGAGGTTCAGTACGTAAATGTGCGCTATGATTTTGGGAACCAGTCCATTGGCGGTGTGCGGTGCAGTATGCGTCCACATGCCACGTCTCCCCTCCGCTTCATGTAAATGTGCAACTGTAGTGTAAACCCTATGGCCGTGGTCCAAACCTGGAGTGCGCGGAAGGTGACCATTGCTCAATCTGTTAAATTGTCATGGATCCAGTATATGTTACAGTGTAAACCTGACCTATGTTATGTTTGGAACCTTCCAACGCATGCCCTGTAACCTGAGCATTACTAGCAGGTGATGACACTGTTTTTGTGCCAGGTGGTGTGATGGCTTTTGTATTTCGAGCTACCCATCTCGTCTCCCCCTGATCCTTCGGATAGGTGCTCGCATACTCCTTCCTCGAACCACCTTTAAGAGTGTTAGTGTCCATGTTGGGTACTGTTTCATGGGGCTCATTTAAGATGCCTCTGCAACAGTGTGCTTGTTCCAAGCTTTTAGCGCTTATCCTATTGCACTGACTATACTCTTGCTTCACCGGACACTTGTGCCCTTATTACATCTTAGTAGGACACAATATTTCTATTTGTCATGGAAGTCAGACGTATCCCAAGAATTAAACATCACTTTAGCTTATGTTCCTAATCCCCTTATTTTAAAATGCAGTCAGTGGCATCTTTTTCAACAGAGTACTTTCCTGTTGGCTGATTTGTGCTGGATCCTGGCAGCAACTGGTGTGTTCCTCATTCAGGCTGATTCTTTTAGTGCCCCTACTCATGACATCTCTGGTTTATGTTGTGGTGCAGTAGAGCACTGTAACCTAGGGCCAGTGTTCTAGTTTTGGGCTGGGCCTTGGCCCAGGGTTCAATGTTGGACTCCAAAAAAGGCAAAGCTATCCACACAGTTCCACACCACACAATTTAACTCAATACATTTCCAATCCACACCACATAATTCAACACCAAACAACATACTACAACTCAACAACACAATTACACAACACACCACATACATCCAATCCACAACACACACTTCCACTGCCACAAAATTCCATTTCACATAATTACACATCATAACACAATCCCACTCCACATAATTCCAGTACACTCAATACCACATAATTACTATCCACATAATTCCACAGCACCCATGCCACATAATTCCACTACACAAATCTACTCCACACCACACAATTCCACAACTAACTAATCCAATCCAACCCACATAATTCCACTACACTCCACAATACAATACATAAATTTCATAACGCATAGGTAAAAACATTGACATTTACAATGCCAGTAGGTCTAACTCAAAAAAATGTGAGACCTATTGCATTTCCAATGCTTGTTAGGTCTGGTGTTAGCTACGACCTTTTGTTTTTACTAAACATATATGTATAAATATACTTATAGGCTTTTTCTGCAAGCCCGCTTTATCCTTTCGTCTGTTGTTGTCATTCACATTTTTCTACCTAGTCCAGTTCAGCCATTGGCTAACTTCACTGTGAGAAATGGTATATTGCCCATCCACAGGAAACCCTTCCACGTACCAGGTAATTCCTGCAGCGCATGGGGCTACTATAGCAATGTGTGGTTTTTTTACACAAAAATATGACTTTTAGCCATTTTTTTTAGATTGACAATGACATGGCAGCTCCGCAAACAATTAAGTTTTACAAACAACAAGCACTGACAAAGCTAGTAGTCAATGGCAGACCGTTTGCCTTTGTCAGTGCTTGTTTGATTATGCCTGCGCGGTAGTAAAATATAAATAACGAGAAAGGCTTTGTCTGCATCTGTTGCTGCCTGCATCAGTCTGTCTATGGCCACAAGGTAGTCGTGTTTTCAACTCTAAAATGTCAGTACACAGTACTCACAGGCCGTTACAATGGTCGGTGTTTGCCCTTCAGACAGACGGGTGTGCTGCAGTGCAGCCGCGAGCGTCTCTCCGGAGCACGAGAGCTAGTGTGTGGGATGAAGTTCAACCAATAGGTGTCACTCTTGGCTCGCAGTTCAAAGGCCACGTTGGTTTCATTATCGGGAATCTGTCCTGAACCCCCTGTGCTTGTTCACTGCCGCGCTTCAGAGCCTGACCTTTTCTTCTGTTTTAATTAAGAGCGCGGCTCTCGTCTGGGAGTTTCCGATGCAGTTGGCCGTCTGCGGCGTCTTTAATTTTGTGCAGTGAATTCACTCTAAAGCCACCAGGCTGCCCTTCGCACCTGTGACCGCCGATGCCCCCTTCACATCCTCAATCGAATGCTGTTGTCGCCGTCGCGCCCTACACGTCGATGGTGTTTAAGACCCCCAGCGCGCGCATCTACTGCTTTAATCTTGCTTTGTCGACCCAGTTGTGCCCTATGCATCTGTGTGGTCACTGGTCGATAGGGCCGGAAGCCATTTGGTAAGGTGCCTTCTTGCCAGTCGTTACCTTCCGTTATTGGCAATCGTCCCCTCCTCCCCCTGTACCTGGTTGGAGGACCTTCAGCTTTTTAGACGATGTGTTCGTTAGGGGCTGGACCCTTCCACCTTGCATGATTTTACGCAGCCCAAACGAGCCTGTAATCCAAAGGGCCCTTATTTTACATGTCTTGGCGCTATTTTCTTTTTGCTGTCTTTCCTTTAATTTGCTCATTTTGTTCACATTAGGGTTGTCCTACAGTCGGCTTTAAATTAAAGAAAGAAACTAAACTTCATGAGCACTCTCTTCTTCTTCTGACTTTTGCAAAACACTTGTCGCTTTGCAATATAATGACATTTTCCTAGCTATCGTAACAGACAAAGTTTCAATTCTGTTAAGGACTCTCTTCTCTTTATTTTACTGCAGCCATTTTACAGTATCAACTCAAAACTACCTTTCCCATGATCCTTAGGGAAAAAGAAACAACGTAATAATATCCAATCAGCATAACGTAGGTCCCATTATAGTCCTTCCAAAGTGTTCATGCCCCCTCTTGCTTCGCGCCAGTAAGGACAAATCTTCCACCGAAGTCATTCCTGCTTCCCTGAATCGTTTCCTGGATATATATATATATATATATATATATATATATATATCTATATATATATATATCTATCGATCTATCTATCTCAGAAGATAACCAGCAATATACCATGACATCACTACTGGGCATGTTAGCATATCAGAAACAACTGATCATCAATTCCTTCGCCTCCGTGTCCTTAATAGAACTAAAACTTTCTGTTACGGTAGCTAGGAACATTTTCATTCTCTGGCAGGACTGGAGGCGAGGATTATGCTTGTTCAAAGCTTTCTGACCACGAGGGAGGCCATATCCACCACTAGTTTAAAGTAAAACCGTTTGAAGGTAGAACCTGAGGACCAATCTGACGGATTCAAAATTTCCTCCAGTCTAGCCCCCAGGGAGAAGGCTTCCGATGCCATGGCCCCTCGAGTGGAATGAGCACCAAATTTTGAAATATCACTTCCAGCCTCTTGCATCACCCATCGAACCCATCTAGCGATGGTAAGAGAGAAGACTGCATGGATCGGCTTTCGTAAGGCAATGAGGAGTTGTCATTCACCAGGAGGCCTGAACTCCTCTGTCATGGCCTCGAATGCTTTGATACACCTCCCAACACACAACTTTGGTTGGTAATCAAACGCTCGGTAAGAGATTAACTAGGGGTTACACTTTGTGCGTCTAGATACTTGAAAAGGAACCCCTTTTGGGGTAAACACTCTACCTGTAATGTACAGTGCTTTAACATCTGAGACTGTCCTACATGAGATAAGGTACAACAGCATAGCAAGCTTTACCAAAAGTTCCTTCCTGGAAAGATATTTATTTCTCCTCCAAGAAAGGAAAAGGTTGAGAACAACATTTACATCCTAGAGAGATGAATACCTCTGTTCTGGTGGAAGGGAAAGGTGCATGCCCCTCATAAGTTTATAGACTAAGGGATGTTCCCCAACCTGACAGCCATCAATATGGGGATGTCCAGCTGAAATAGCTGAACAAAAAGTGTTCACAGATCTGTAAACCATACCTTTGGATACCAGGGAGGCCAAGAAATTCAGAACTGAAAAGACTCCTGATCCCATGGGATCCAAGTCTCTCTGGAGACACCAATCCAACTATTTCGCCCATGCTGAGCGATATCTTCTGGTGGTGCTGTCTGCCCACACATTTGAGAAGAGGTCCTGAGCTTTTTGCAAAAGTCCTGGGACTTTCCATAGTTCCCGGTAATCTGCCTTCCCATAAGAGATAAGTGGCCTTTGAATACCAGAGGATGAGGGTTCCCCTGCGGATCCAAAAAAAGATCTGGGACCTAGGAGAGAAGGATTGGAGAAGCCCAACAAAGTTCCAGAGGAACTGGATATCAGACTTGCGATCTCCAGGTCGGGGTTATCAGCACAATACCCGCCACTATGCGTCTCGCCTGTGCCGACAGGCGTGTGATCATCAAGAACGGGGAAACTCGTAGCCGCTGTCCTGGCTCTAATCTTGGAGAAATGCATCCGTCGCACTCGCCAAGTGGTCGGGTCTCCAGCTGAAGAATCTCTCCAACTGGTGATCCAGCCGCGAGGCAAACGGGTCCACTGACAAAGGACCCCATCTCCCATTGATGGGTTTGAAAATCTGAGGATGAAGCTGCCAAAGGCTCGAGTCTTGTTGATATCTGGAATTCCAGTCCGCCACGACATTTGCCTTGCCAGGAAGATGTTCTGCGACTAATGAGATGCTCTGGTCTAGGCAAAAGTGCCAAAAACTCTTGGACAGTTCTGGTCCAACAGTGTGCTGCAAATGAACCCGTCAGAAGTTTGAGACCGTTGATGTGTAACTGTTGCTCTTGAGAGGACCCATTTCCTCCCATGGATAACTCACCGCAGTGAACACTCCATCCATCTTTGCTGGTGTCTGACTTGATAATGATATCCAGGCACAAACCGAAGATCGCTCTCCGGTTCCACGCTTCCACATACGTGAGCCTAAATCTTGTTACCTCCTTAATCTCTTCTGTTAACGGAACTGTCTCCGAATATGTCGCACCCCGTCTGAGATTTGAGCGTTCATGCATTGAAGGGCCCTGTAGTGTAGGGGACATGGAAAGATGGCCTGAATCGACGAGGAGAGGAGGCCTACCAGAGTCGTTATTTGTCTCAAGGAGGTCTGGTCCTTTGTGAGTGTCTTGTGGGGCTCTTGCCTGGTTTTTTTGCCACCTTCTTTGTCGGAAGGCTCAGAGTGGCCTGATAGGAATCTATGACAACTCCTAGAAAAGTAGCTGTCTGAGAGGAAGTCAGCAATGACTTCTTTGCGTTGATGACAAACCCCCATGCTTTCCAGCAGGTGCACTGTTGTCTGAAGATGGGGCCGGAGTTTCTCCTGGCACTGATCCATATCGAGGATGTTGTCCAGATAGACGATCAGCTGAATCCCTCTGGATCGCAGATGTTCCATGGCTGGCTTCAAAACCTTGATGAAGCACCAAGGCGCGGATGAGAGACCAGAGGGCAGGGAAGCAAACTCATTAGTTTGTCCCGCACAGATGAACTGAAGAAATCGCCTGTGTGGGGGAAAAGATCGGGACCGTGAGCTACGTGTCTTCTAGATGCAATTTGCCCTTCCAATTTGAATGGCGGAGAATGTCCTGCAGAAGGTGAATCCCTTCCATTTTGAAGTGGAGATAGATCACCCACTCGTTGAATTTTCGCAGATGGATAACTGGGCACCATCCCCCATCCCTCTTGTCCACTAGGAACAGGTTACTCACGGATTCCCTGGGATGAGGAGCGGTTCATGTAGTTTGGAGAGCAGTTCCCCCACCTCCTGGGATATCAGGGCAGAATCTCGCTCCGATAGAGGACGAGGAAGCCGTTGTTGTACAGGGTTGCCATAGAATTCGATATGGAAAGCCATAATGGTTTGAAGGACCCATGCGTCTGAGGCGTTTCCAGTTGTCTACGAACTGAGTCAAGCGCCCTCCAACTCTTAGTTGGGAAGAAGGGAGAACACTTACCGGAGCCATTGAGTGGAAGTTTCCACGGGATCTGTATCTACCACCCCTGTGGCGGGGTCCTCTGAATGGGTAGAAATTGCCGTATTTGGGCTGTTCTTGCCACGGACCATGTCGAGATCCTTGACCCCTGGATGGTTGGGTGGATGCCATGTGGCTGGCCGGGCGCTCTCTACCTTGACCGGCACTGGAGAAAATCCGTGGGTGGAAGATTCTTTTCATTCAAACCTGGGCCTTCTCCGGGGACATAAAAGTTGCTACAAATTTGGCAGGCTTGAGTTTTTTTACTCAAGGGGCCTTCTCAGCCTTCCTGCGCCATAGGTCGCCACTTTGGGAGCTGAAGCCCACTTCGAGGAACAAGGATGCATCAGTTCATCGGGGTCCAGCATATCGGACGTGGCCGTAGAATGAGATTTAGGGATGGATTCATCCGGGGCTAGGGATGGACACCACAGCTGAGAGGGACCTGGTTCACCATCCAAATCCCCATTAGAATCCTCTGCTTGGGATTCATCCCCATCAAGGGGAGGCAAGAGTGTCTTCGCAGGCTGGGGGGAGGCAACCCTCAGAAGGCCCCAGTGAATGGTCATGTCTCAGGGCCCTGAGAAGTCAGAGAGTGGGGGTTGTGCGAGGGATGCCTTATTTAGATGATCAAATGCATCCAAGTCCACTCCCTTGACATGCTTGTGCTTCACCCCAACCTTTTGGGAGAGTTTAGTGGGCATAGCCGCCTGTGGAGCTGGATCTTGCACAAGGGGAGAGGGTTCCATGAGAGTAGAGGTGACCGAATGGCAAATTGCTATTATCATGAGCTTCTGCTCAATAGGCGCTATGGCTGAGGCCACCGCCTGATGAATGGACGCATCCACAGCATCACAAAAGTCATCATCGAAGGGGGGAGAGGGGTTCCCTCTTCGTCCTCATAATCCCCAGAGTGATGCATTATTAGTGCAGGGATTCAGATATTTCTAAGGCAGCCACTGACTGAGCAGTATTTTGGTCGTTGTATAGAGCGACTAGAGGCGCTTGCTTTCCAAAGGGTAATCCCTGGGACAAAAAGCCCTTTGTTTTAATGGCACAGTGTCTGGGGTGTCCCTACGGTGTGTAGGCAGGGATGGAGCCTGCAATTTAGAATACAGAACCCGCAGGGTTTCACTTAACAGTAGCCTTGGGGCTTAGGAGCCCTATGTAACATACAGACCCCATTTGGGGCGTCCACACCATCAGAAAAACTAACTTTCCAATGCAGACCCCAGTTGGGGCATAAACCTTCCAGGCGCTGTGGGCTGAGATGGGGAGCAGAGGGGCTTAAAGGCTCACAAAGCGACCTGCAGCCACACAGTGGAATTTCACGCTGTGAATGCAGCATTTTTTCACGGGCTGTATGGTCCAAAATGGAGCAACATCGCCCTTTAGTGCGTGGAGACTCTCCTCACACTCATATATGCATGCAAAATTAGTAAATATCGGCGCCGCGGAGGAACGCTGAAATGCGAAAACCGCGGCGCCCTCTGTACCTATTGCAAGAGGAAAAATCAAATTAAATGCCATAATGTCGAAAACTATCACATTTAACCATAATCATGCAGGAAACACTGAGGATGCACTTAACTCTGGCTGCGGAGCAGTAAAGAAAGAGGGGGCGTGAACACAGTGTAAGGACTATAATGGGACCTTTTATGTTGATTGGACATTATGTTGTTTCTCTTTCCCTAAGGTTCATACGAAAGGTAGTTTTGAGTTGATGCTGTGAAATGGCTGCTCTAAAATAAAGCGAAGAGAGTAAGCATAATGCTAGTCTCCGGTCCTGACATAGAATTTATTATTTGTTTGCTTAATGTGTGCACTCAGGGTATGTCCCATTGATCACTGGCTGCAAACAGTAATACCAGTAATACTCCGAGGACGGACGCAATTGTGATAAGTATCCCCCTCTTGCTGTACTACCATATGTGTCATATGAACTTCCTCTATTTTCAACATCCTCAAAAACATTAACATTTACTATTGGCTAGAAGCTGAATCTTTGTTCTCAAGTTTGTATAATCCAATTTATGTTCCAGTCAATTAGGCCATTTTTTCTGCAGTTAATCCAAATTAAATCCTTCACTTTAAAATATGTTGCATCAGTACCCCGTTCCCAAATGCATTTTGGGCGTGCCAGGTACCCTTTTTCAGGGGACAATGTTATTTTATCATGAAACCATAGAAAACAATGTATTAAGTTTAGTAACGCATTCTACATTCCAGTGCACCTGTTTACATTACTTGACAATAGAACAGTTATGGGTTGTCAAACCAGGAAATTATCTTTGACTCCAAAATATGTAGAAGTCTAAATTGAAACACAGCTACCCATGGCAACACCACATGGTAAGTCCAACCACAGTTAAATGTGGTGCCTGTTTGATTTCCGCTTGCTGTTCAAATGAAACTCTGGATAACCTGTCTCTTGGGAGCCCCTCGCCACAAGGATGAGCAGACAGTCTTGTGCATTCAGCCCCTGAAGTCTGTTCAGATGTGACGGTGCAGAGTGTTCTGGTCTGCAAGTGCGTCGTTTAAGGAGGCTGCATGATGTTCACCCAGATTTATCTGTTTATGATGATGATGATGATGATGTGAGAGAGGAAAGCTGCTTTAGCAAGAATCGCTCTTTCATATATGTGGGGGCGGGTTGGAGATGAAATGAGGAGCTGTTGGCTTTGATACCAGACTTGCACAAGCACTCTGCGTATTCTTACTTGGACATGCCCTCAGGATGACTGTTTTCGAGGCAGAAGAGGAGCTGACAAGCCCAGTGGTTGCTATCAGTGGCGGCTGCTTCCCGATGGCATTAGTGGGGCGGGGAGGGGTGTTTTAAAAAAGAAAAAAAAGAAACTTACACCTGATGGCCGCCGCCGCCTCTCCTCGGTCCTCTGCATCTACCCTTCCTTCTGCTTAACAGGAGGCAGGATCAGGAAGCACCCACCCAGGCTCCCTTGACCAATCAACGCTGCAATGCAGCGTTGTGATTGGTCTGAGCGCCGTTTTTCGGTGCTCAGCCAGGGAATGGAAGCCTGTAATGCAGCCTGGATGGAGAACATGCAAAGTGCGCATGAGTGTTTGGCCGGCCCTAGAGGGGCTAGCCTAACATGCATGCTCACTTGCAGTCAGAAAACCACTCCTCCCCTGCCTTGCTCTGCAAGCAGGGCAGCCCCGCCCCCGAAGCTGCCTGAGCACGTAAAAATAAAATGATAACATTGCGTTATTATCATTTTATTTTTCCTTTTTTTGCAGTGCTGCAGGCAGTGGGGCGACGCTCCTCCGCCTTAGCGGAGGAGCCGCCACTGGTTGCTATCTCATTGCCCTGGGGCAAAAAGCTGAACGCAATGAGGGAATCGACTCTTGCATCCGAAGACTGATAAGGTTAAAGAGTTTCTCATTAGCCAGGTCAATGATAGGAATTTGGAAGCCCTAGCCCCAGTGACACCTAACAAGTCCCCCTTTAAGGGGGTGATACGTCATACTGCTTCTGTTGGCATCCTTCTCAGAGCACTATTATTGCCTTTTGCAGCCTCAGCCACACGACTCTTGCTCCCTGCTCTTCATAGGATGCTGGTTTTCACTTTCATCTGTCACTGAAAACATTGTCTGTGGAAGCATGTGGGGAAGTTGAGCTCTAAGCCTTTCTACCGGAGAGCTGCAGTTTGCATCATACAATGACGCGGATTGACTGCACGTAGTAAGTTGTTTGAGTTTTGGGACTGCTTCATTTTCAACATTTATTAAGGATTCCCAGCCTGACGACCGGGGGATAATTGAGGCATATGAGTCTTTGAAAGGTATCAAAGTTGGAGGACTGTAGTTCTAGGTAAGTAACTTTTATTCCCTATTCTCAATATCGTCATGCTTGTATACAAGCTCCACTGTGACCACCAACTCGCTCTCGGTTTGTTGGCTTCTAGTCCACTAGCCATTTCTTTCATAGAATTCTGTATCCCTAAACACTAAACAAAGTAAAAGAGTGCCGTACTGTAGTATAAACAAAACATTATACACCATATTTATTTGAAAGTTTTAACTGCCACCTGTCCTTTTTCTGTTACCCCATATAAAGTAAAACATTTACATAACATTTTAAAGAAAAAACAGTACTTTAGAAGTTAAATCATTACATATGTCAGGGTTTTAAATATCTCGTGACTATTTCGCTAGTGCAAAGTGTATTATTTATTAAATGATCATACTTAGACACAGGCGCGCAACGCCCATAGGGCTCAAAGGGCTTTTCGAGATGGCATTTAATCCGAATGACACAAGGGCGATTCTAACACGTGCCAATCCGCCTTTACCCTCAGGGTGGCGCTCTTGTCTTCAAAGTGCGGGCTTTCTGTAGAGATCAGTTTTTTTTAAAGGTTTTTACAGTCATTATCGAAAATGCATGTAGATTTTCAATAACACATTTTATTGCATGTGTAATATTATCCCCTTGTGCATGGTTGTTAATGATGAGAAGGTTTCTTCACGCTTTAAAATCTGACCACGAAACCCATTTCTACATGTCTGGTGCTGCTGCTGCAATCCAGTTATCCAATCCTGGTGTTGTATTTCGACAAATTGTGACATTTGTAACGTCTTTGGTAACAGTAGTTGGATCATTCAGTCAAACTGTGTGTTAAAGGTGAGTTACTGCTACCACACCACATGGCGAGCCTTGAACAATGGCGTAATGTCTTTGAAATGCAGCACAGAGATAATCTTCGGGTTACAAAAACGCACACCTGAAATAGACATTTCAGAGGAAAAAGTACATTTATGGTGCACACAATTCTGGAAAATCTGAATCTCACCAAAGGATCCACACTAAACTGAGAGAATATCTGGAGAAGAAGAACTTGGTAGTTTTTTCACCCCAAAAAACCATGTTAATGTTTTGACCAAGGTTTATGACCCCCTATCCTGATTCACTTTTAGACTCTTATGATTCATTTGCTCATGTTTCTGCCAATGCTGAGGGGTACACATCTTTATTACTGTTGAGTTATTCTAGTCATGTTTGCATCTCCTCCAAATGATCAGACTTTGCAGTGGATGTCAACATTTCTAACAGAGGGCCTGATTCACAAAGACAACGTTACATGTATAGATTCACTCGTGTAAATCTGCTACTGCACCTAGATGTACATGTACACTTTTTTGCTATTCGCCATTTCCAAATGTAGGATTGCACCCAAGGGCCTGATTTGGAGTTTAGCGGGTGGGTTACCCTGTCACAAACATGACGGATGTCCTGTCCACCTTAGTACAGGTGCATTATATCCTGTGGAACTTGCAATAAGGCGAACAAGATATCCGTCACGTTTGTGACAGTGACCCGTCCGCCAATTTTAAAGTTAATCCCTTCGTGTAGACTTGCACAGTTCTGGCTGGTGTGCTTGATGAGCGGTGGGGGCATATAAGGGTTGAGGTTGAAAAAAAACCAAAAAACGTACCGGCAACCCTCCCAGTCGCGCTCTTCTGCTCTTCAGCTGACTCGCTCTTCTGCGTCTCTTTACTGCAGGAAGGCACAGACTCCCAGAATGCCCTGCGGCCAATCCTGAAGAGGCTCTCATGCATGAGAGCAGCTTCAGTATTGGCCTGCTCGCCCTCGATTTGCGCTCCAGGACAGACTGAGAGTCTGTGCCTGCTCTCTCCAACCCAGCTGAGTTGCTGGGTTGGAGAAAGTTTTGCTGCGCATGACGGTTTGGCCGGCAAACCGTCATGCGCAGTGATGGGAGTGCGCTACCACTCCCCTCAGTGCCTGTCACTCCCAGGTCCTGCCCCCAAGACTCGGCTGTCGGCAGGAAAGGAAAAATAAAATGAGTTTTAATTATCGTTTTATTTTTATTTTTCGGCTGTTTTTGGGGAGGGGGCGACGCTCCTCCACTGGACTTGCATGTCTCCACCCCCTCTTGGAGCCTCCTACAACATGATTTAAAAGTGTAAAATTACAACGGATACTTTTCCACATGCAGGCTGAAATCTCCGCTACAGTGACTGAGATGTACAGGTGGGAAAGTATAAAGAAAATATTACGAGCTATTAAAATAAAATGTTACATTACATTAACAGATTAAATGAAAAATGTATTAAATAATTACAATTTTTTATTAAAAATATTTGTTAAAAGAACAGTTAAAAATAATCTCATGCACAGTATTTAGATTTATTTAATATGTGTTACATTATTTAAAAAGTTTTTTGTTTTAAATGTCTTTATTGTCTGAAAACATTAGAAAACCCCAACAGGAGCAAAGTTAATCTATCAAACTTCCAGTAATTTCCTCCCCACCGTCCCCAACTGTGGCACATTCCCCATCTCATATACTAAGTTATACTTTATGAAGACCAAACCAAGAGTACCTTAAAGACCGCATTTGTTATAGACAACTCACATAGCATTCACTATTCACACATTATGGACCCTTTTAAGTTGAAATATTATTTTTAACATCATTTTGTATCTGTGTTATTTTAACTTCCCGTCTCCATTTTCTGTGGCAGTGTGTTAAAGTACCTCTGAGCACCGATGTGTGGTTCTTGACATATTCCAAGGCTGGACTGGAGGAGTAGATTTGCCGCTATTTTGTCACCTTTAGGTCTGTAGTAACTTTAGAAGTGTAGTTTGTGAATAGCAATGGGCTTACTGTTTTATGGGTGGGTGTTTGTAGTAGCCTCTCCCTCCCTAAACCCTTCCTACGTTTCCCTAAACCCCTCCTGTTTTGTAGTAAGCACCATTTTCCAGTTACTCACCATTGTTCTTCTCACATTTACTACTAAAGCATGGGCTTACGAATGTGGAGATATCTGCACAGAATAGATAGGAGAGGCATTGACAGAGGTCTCAGTCCATAGGTTCGTGATTAGCGTTTTTTAGTATGTGAGTAGTACTACTTAATGTACTACAAAATGCAGTTCGTTGATAGGCGTCATAGATTTAATTTTACGTCCTATTTGTTCTCATTATCAACCTGTGGGTATTCCAATCACCTAGTGGCTAGACTGAAGTGTGCTTCATAGCTCTTCCAATAAAGAGCTGTGCATACTGGTCCTGTGTATTTCCTACATGGCATGCCCCCATCCCAGCATGTATGCTTGTCAGTGCTGTGTTTCCTGTTGAATGGTCTGTATTGGAACTTGCCCTCTTGATCCTCATCTCCTTATATGGCTCCTAGTCCTGATTCCTTCGATCCATTTTGGATCTAAAGTGTTAGACATTGGGTGTAAACCCTTCTCAAGCAACTACCACAATCCTTTTCTGGGTGAACCACAAAAGTCAGTAAATTAACCTTTGCTTTACCCTCAAATACAATGAGACCAAAATGACAAAAAATCCAATCGGTAGAACTGGAGGTATGCAATTTTAAAGGTTTAAGTAAAATAGCGACAAGAAGCAAATAGCACTAACTGTGGGTATCTGGTCACACTAGACAGGGACAAGGTGATGGAGTGAGGGCTGGGTACAGGGATCAGGTTAGTCCTGCTGAAAACTTTACAGTTTCAAAGTCCGGTGCGCAGAATTCAAAACTTCAGGATTTAACAGGAGGGGCTCAACTGATGACAACCAAGGGTCCAGGAGGAAGGCGAAGGCACCTCTTGGGGATCAGGAACTCACTTCAGCAGAGGCCAGCAGGGCTCAGGCAGGACCAGTTGCAGGTACAGGCAGGGCCAGTTGCAGGTACAGGCAGGGCCAGTTGCAGCAGGTCGGCTGGAGCTTGTTCAAGGAGATGGTCCTCTCTCCTCAAGCAGCAAGGCAGTCCTTAAGCAGCCTCAAGCAGCAGGGCAGTGCTCAGAAGAGCAAGGCAGGCTTCAAGCAGCAGGGCAGCCCTCTGGTAGCAAAAGGGCAGTCCGCTGAGAAACAAGGCAGGCCTCAAGCAGCAAGGTAGTCCTCTGAGAAATGAGATGGGCATCAAGCAGCAGGGTAGTCCTTTGGAGTACAAGGTAGTCTTCTGTAGTCATCCGCAGGTCCAGGAGTATACTGAAGAGTTAGACTGACGATCCACTATTTATACCTAGGGCCAACTTCGAAGTGGAAGAAACTTCGTTCTACAATTTCCTTCCTCCCTGCCAGGTCCCAAGATGTCTGGGGAGACGAAAGTCTGGTGTCAAGTTCTTTGTGAGTGTGCTGAGGCAGCTCCTTTGAAATGTAAATGGACAGGGAACAACTCTGCCCCTCCCATCCTGGTAATATAGCCCTCTCCAGCTATACACAGGTCTAGTGGTTCGGTTCATTCTCTGGGCCCAATATGCATTCCTGATGGGGAGGAATTTATAGGGCCAAGCAGCTGGAAACTCCTAGAAGGCCTAAGAAAGTTTAGGACGGGAACATGCCAACTTTCTAAAATTAAAAAGAAAAATTGAGAGAATCTTGAACAATGTCAAACATTCACCCCAGTATAGAGAAGAGAAGGACCTGGCTTGGCAGTTCGGGCTGGACAGTTCCCATGAGGAACAGGGTCAAGACTGATTTGCATATGGCTGGGTCCAAACTGTGGTGGCGTGGTGAGCAAAAGAACGATGGATTAAACCCAGATCTTTGTGACTTGGGGTGAATGTTTGTATTGTTTGTATTGTTCACCATTCCGTCCATCAATTGTTCCTTTTGCTTTTGTCACCCTAAGTGGGAAGGGTGTGCCCAGACGTGGGTCCTGTGCTCACTGCGCCACTGGATTCAAGCTAGCCTGGCTGATAAGGGGTGATGCCTAAAAACCGGTCCCAGAATGCTGGTTTCCGGTCCAGAGAGAACCTGTCTTGGCAGTTCAGGCTGGACCGTTCCCATGAGGAACAAGTCAAGACTGATTTGCATATGGCTGGGTCCAAACTAGGGTGGCGTGGTGAGCAAAAGAACGATGGATTAAACCCAGATCTTTGTGACTGGCGATTGAATTTTTGCATTGTTCAGCATTCCGTCCATCAAATGTTCCTTTAACTTTCTAAAAGTGGCATTTTTCAAAATTTTAATCTAAAGTCCAACATTACCATTAAAGGGGATTTAAAATTGCAATTAATTTGAGTCCAAACAGGATATTTCTGCCTACTCCCAATCAAAAATTAGCACTTATTAGATGTAAGAAGACAGCCCAATGTTATCCTGTGGGAGAGGTCGGCCTCATAAGTAGTGAAAAACTAATTTAGATTTTTTTCCACTACCAGGACATGTAAAACCTAAACGTACATGTCCAACTTTTTAAACACAGAGTGCCCTGGCCTGTGGGCTGGTTAGGGCCTACCTTAGGAGTGACTTACATGTATTAAAAAGGAATGTTTGGGCCTGGCAAAAGGTTTATTTTACTAGGTTTGAAACTGCACACAGGCTGCAGTGTCAGACCTGATACATTTTTTAAGGGGCTAATTAGGTGGGTGGCACAATAAGTGCTGCAGGCCCTCCAGGAGCATTTAATTTACAGGCCCTGGGTACCTGTAATACCACTTTACCTGGGGCTTATAAGTAAATTAAATATGCCAATTGGGTGTTAGCCAATGTTACCATGTTTAAAGGAGAGAGCACCAGCACTTGAACACTGGTTAACAGGGGCAAACGTGACAGAGTCCTAATGCCAACAAAAACAAGGTCAGAATATAGTAGGGTGAAGCAAATATTTTGGGGGTGACCCTGCACAGGGCCAAGTCCAACATGAAGTCTTTTTCATTCGTCACATTGGGGGACTTGTGCTGCAACACTAGTTTAAAAGCCATGCGCTTCATACCATTGGCTGTTAGCAGCAGATGGCTTGCATGAGCCCTGCATTTTGGGTTTGGGAACAGTTTCTGGTGCACCCTTTCTCTCTGTATGCAAGCATCGTTAGAGTCCCTTTAGGACCGCCCAGCTTAACTTGCAGAGGAGGAGTGCACTATTCCCCACAGAGACATTGATTTCTTTATAAATAGAGAAGTAAGGAGGGAAGCGTGGTGTCTCCACTACTAGTTACAGTACCAAGAACTCTGTGTGATGGTGTTAGCTATGTAACCCACTCCTATAAAAACACCCCCTCTCACTCATTGAAGTCACCTGTATCAGCCATATGCTAGCATTGGGAGTAACCTGGGGAATGTGTAAATAACTGTTCAACAGACCATATGTCCCTTTTATCTCAGTGACTTATTCCAGCCAGACCCTGATACCAAGGTTCTAGGGAATGGCTGGAAGCCCCTGGTAGGCGGATGATCCTTCTGAAACTAGGCTTACTCTGGAAACTCTAGTGTGCGGTTGAGTTGAGCCAGTCTTTCTCACTGGGTGCAGAGTTGAAGGCCGATTTCACAGAGAGGTTAAGTGCAATCCGTGCCTGTCGCTGATTGGGGATCCTTGTCACCACCAGCTGCACCGCACCAGAGAATCAATCCTCGGGTGCGCCTTTCAGTAACCCTTGTGCAGTTTCCATAGTCTCCGGTGAAACCACCTCTCCTAGCCATACTCCCAACTCCTGGTCATATACCAGCCCAACTTTAATCTGAACAAAACCTGCGGGCCTTTCAGAGATGGGTGATTCCTCCTTGGAGCTGCCTTCTACGCCGCCCTCCTGCAAGAGATTGTTTTTTGGGGAGCCAAATTCGAACCCAGAGACTGGTACTGGTGATCTTGAGGGCATGCATCCAGACAGATGCTATCACGTATTCATAGGCAAGGCTTTAGGGCACTGCCTGTTTTGATAGTCGCCTCTGTCTGCACTGGAAAATGAGGCCACCTATTCCTTGATGGGTGCAGTTGATCCCCCAACTAGGGCAGCACTAACCATAGCACTACAAGGTCTCAAGCAGACTCGAGATATTTGGAGGAGCCTTTTTCTGAGCCTACTATTTGAAAGTTATCGATCACCAGGTATCAAGCCCTGAGGAACAATCCAGTTTTTATATATGGCTGTCAATGCAGTGGGTGATGGTGGCCTCCCTCAAGGGCACAACTTCATCCTTCCACTTTGACAAAAAGTCCAAGTCTCTGTATATGAGGGGGAAGACGATTTATGAGTAAAGAGTTCTTTCCCTGTTATAAGCAACACTATCATGGCCAGTTACAGCTTCCAACTCTGGTGCAGAAGTACATCTACTATGCCTAATTGCTTTCAGATTAAATCTAGGAAGCTATTGGTTCAATCCCAGCCTGGAAAAGGAGACTGCAAAGTACAGTTGCTGATGTCCAGGATCTCACTGGACTCACCACCAGGACCATGTGTCTGTATTCTTGATGCGAGTACCTTGTATCTGAAGCCAGAGGTCTAGGCAAAGAGCTTCTTAGAAACCATGATGGGTGACATCCTCCAATAGTAGTAAACTAGAACAATCACCCACAAATTGCAGAGTGCCATCTATAATATACATACGTCTGTTTCAAACCAGCAAAGACATTCCAGTCTTCTGAAAATTGGGAGGTCTTTTGACAGAACAGCTGAGCTGGAGCCATCTTATTACTCAGGAGGCAGTCGGGTGGAAAATCTTGAGGGGAAAGAACAAACTCACTCTCCCACCATGTGCCAAGCCCTCAAAATGCCATTGATTTACTCTTTCCGTTGGGGTGGATGAGACTACCTTTAACCAGCCCCCGCTAGGCCCAGATCATATCACTAAGGGTGCTTATGTCCTCTCAATGGTGAAAAAGGGCTTGCTGTGCATTTGTACTGCCACCACCAAGTGGTTCCTTGTGTCCCATCTTGGAGCTTTATAATCTCACTCACTGACTTTCCACATAGAAGTTTAAAATGAGGACTTTGGCCCAGCCCAAACTCGCAGAGCAATGACTATATTTGATCAGCACATTCAAGACTTCTACTTTTACAGTGGGAATTTGGCCTAGATATTGTCAACCGTGCAGAGCAATGACTTTTTGCTCAGTGCATTCAAGACTTCTACTTTTATAGTGAGAAACCATTGCTACCAGTTCAGGGCTCTGCCATTTGTTCTCTGTGCGGGCCCTTGTGTATTTACAAATAATTTGGTCCAGATAGTGGCCTACCTCCATCAGCAGAAGGTCAGTAGTTTACCATACCTAGATAACTTTGCAACCCACATCTGCTCCTAGCGTGACCAGTATGCTTCTTGGATGTTAAAGAGGCCTAATTTCCCAGGAGCAGCTTGATGTTTGACACTATGGAAGCATTTCTATTTCTATTTCACTTACACCTCCCCTGACTCTTCTTTTAGAGTCCTCCAGGCGATCAGGGAAAGCCCAAGCTTTAACTGATCTCCTAGCCTAACTACGGCAGGTATGTATTATGACTTGCTCCACTTGCTGCAGAATTACCAGGTCTGCCTTTCCCTGAGGAGGGACTTTATTGCCATAGAGGGAAACAAGATGCTCCACTGCTCTCATCTAGTACTGAGCTTGAGCACATGGTTGCTAAGCGGTTGACCTTTCAGTGCCTAGGCCTATCCTTAGTTAATCTTGAGGTGCTGGTACCCTACACGAAATCCTTCAATCTAACTCCGGAAAAAAGCAAATGTCTGTGGTTCTGTGACTGGGGTTTAGGAATGGATATTAATCTCCTTACCTTCTCAGCAGTTGATGTGATCTATTTTTCTGCCAATTGGTACAGGTGTGCAACAGGAAACCTATAGACCAACAGTGCTGTTATTGGTTCCGCTAGGAATAGACAGTGGAATCTTGCTTCACGATGAACCATGCTGTGGTGAGACATCTGACAGGCAAAATGCACGTATTTCCTCTGTTACTGCATCCTGCCACTCTCTGAAATCTCAATCTGGTCCTCACCATGCTGAAGCACAAACCTTTGGAACCAATGACCTACTGCAACTTAAACATTTCTTTGATGGGAATTGGCCTTCTTGGTGGAGGTAATAACATTGGTCAAGTAAAAAAACCAGTTTGATCCTCATTGTCCTTCATGATGTTTTTTTCACTCGCACTTCTTTATTCCAAAAGTGTTTTCAATGTTGCTTATTAACAAAGAGAGAGTTTCTCTGACTTTCTTCTCACATCTCCATGCCTGTTTGACTGTGCAAGTCATGCACCGTGTGGACATGACGTGTACCTTAAGCTGTTATTTGGACCCTACTGAGAGTCTGCAGTTATCAGGCCAAAGCAGATGTTCTCCGAGGAGTGGCTCGTGCAACTAAATATGTGTGGCCTCCGTTCATTTTGAATTTGTATCAGACCTAGTCAGGGTACATGGTCCTCCTCAGCACTCGAGTGCCAATAGCAGACTCAGTGCAAGCTAGCATCACCAGCCGACTCCCACGGACCCTTCAGCTGTCACCGCTGCCGGCACACCTGCAGCACCGCCAAGAACACGGATCCAGCACAACCCGCCCACAAGAACACAACCGAACCGAAGACCCTGCAATGCATCCTCCTCAACGTCCGATCCCTCCACAAACACGCCACAGAAATCTGGGACCTCCTCGACAGCACCACCCCGGACGTAGCGTTCTTCACCGAAACCTGGACCAACACCACCTCGGGACCGGACATCGCCATCGCCATCCCCCAAGGATGCAAGATCTCCAGGAAGGACCGCCCCACCCGCCCAGGAGGAGGAATCGCCATCGTCCACAAATCCAGCCTCCGCCTGAGCACACTCCCTGACGAGCCCACAGAACTGATGGAACACCTTCACTTCAAGATACTGGCCAGCCCCACCGCCACCCTCCGAGGAACCCTCATCTACCGACCCCCTGGACCCCGCGGACCCTTCGCCAACTCCATCACGGACATTATCTCCCCGCACGCCATCGCATCCACCAACTACACCCTGCTGGGAGACCTCAACTTCCACCTCGACAACCAACTGGACCCCAACACCACATCCCTCCTGGACAACCTCCACAACATTGGACTGCGCCAGATCGTGACCGAGCCCACGCACTCAGCAGGACACACCCTCAACCCCTCTTCACTACAGGAAACTCCATCACCTTCAGCCACACCACCGAACTCCCATGGACCGACCATCGTTGCGTCCACTTCACCTTCAGAACACCCACCATCCACAGACACCAGCACCTGCTTCCACGAAGAAACTGGACCAAAATCACCGACGACCAGCTCACCTCCTCACTCAACAACTCCACCCCAACCATCGCGGAAAACGACGACCCCAACACCGCAGCCCGAACCCTGCATAGATGGATCACGGATAGCACCAACACCATAGCCCCCCTCAAGAAAAACAACAATACCCGCGCCAAGAAAGCCAGATGGTTTACCACCGAACTTCGAGAGTCCAGAAGCACATGCCGCCGCCTCCTCGAAAAGGCCTGGAGGAACACCAAATCCACAGAAGCCCACGACAACTTCAGAGCCGCCACCAACGCCCACCATCAACTCATCAGAGAAACGAGGAAAAAGCGATTGAAGACAGAATCTCCACCCACGCGCACAACAGCAAGGAACTCTTCAGCATCATCAAGGAGTTCGCCCAACCCACTAGCGAGTCTACCGACATCCCTCCCTCACAAGACCTCTGCGACAAACTCAGCACCTTTTTCCACCACAAAATCAAGAGCATCTACGACAACTTCGACGAAGACAACCAACACACTGAACCCTCACCAACCACCCCCGACACCACGGAAGACACACTGAAGACAATGAAGTCAATCCACTCAGGGGCCCCCACGGACCCCTGCCCCCACCACATCTTCAACAGAGCCGCCGACACCATCGCACCCATGCTCCGCCACACCATCAACCGCTCCCTGGCGACCGCCTCGTTCCCCGACGACTGGAAACACGCCGAGGTCAACCCCCTCCTAAAGAAACCCTCAGCGGACCCCACCGACCTCAAAAACTACAGACCCATCTCCCTGCTCCCGTTCCCAGCGAAAGTCATCAAGAAAGCCATCAACAGCCAACTCGCCACATTCATTGAAGAACACAACATCCTCGACTCCTCCCAATCCGGCTTCAGAAAAACCACAGTACGGAAACCGCCCTCCTCGCCGCAACAGACGACATCCGCACCCTACTGGACAAAGGAGAAACAGTAGCCCTCATCCTCCTCGACCTATCAGCGGCGTTCGACACAGTCTCCCACCGCACCCTAATACGCAGACTCTACGACGCAGGAATCCAGGACAAGGCCCTCGACTGGATCCGCTCCTTCCTCTCCGGCAGGACGCAGCGGGTCAGACTCCCCCCCCCCCCTTTCCTCTCGGACCCCACACCCACCACCTGCGGAGTCCCCCAGGGCTCCTCCCTCAGCCCGACGCTCTTCAACGTCTACATGGCTCCACTCGCCCCCATCGTCAGAACCTACGGACTCAACATTGTGTCATACGCAGACGACACCCAGCTCATCCTCTCCCTATCCAACGAGCCCAACACCGCCAGACGCAACTTTCGAGAAGGCATGGAAGCCGTCGCCAAATGGATGAAAAACAGCTGCCTACAACTAAACACCAACAAAACAGAAGTACTCATCATGGGCCCAAACCCCGATGCCTGGAGCGACACCTGGTGGCCCCCCGCCCTCGGAAACCCGCCAACCCCCACGGACCACGCACGCAACCTGGGAATCATCCTGGACTCCGAGCTCAAAATGGACTGCCAGATCAACTCTGTCTCGTCTTCCTGCTTCCACACCCTCCGCCTCCTTCGTAAGACCTTCAAATGGATCCCCTCGAACACCGAAAGACCGTCACTCACGCCCTGGTCACCAGCAGACTCGACTACGGCAACGCACTCTACGCCGGAATAAACAAAACCTCACCCGCAAGCTACAGAACATCCAGAACGCCGCCGCAAGACTGGTCCTCAACCTGCCAAAACACTGCCACATCTCCCAGCACCTGCGCACACTCCACTGGCTCCCTGTCGAGGCGAGAATCACCTTCAAGATGCTCACCCACGCACACAAGGCCCTCCACGGCACCGGACCAGCATACCTGAACAGCCGACTCAAATTCCACGCACCCCAAAGGACCCTACGATCAGCCCAGCTCTCCTACGCCGTGGTCCCCCGCACCAGAAAGACCAGATCGGGAGGCCGCTCCTTCTCCTTCCTCGCGGCCAAAGCATGGACCGCCCTTCCGCTCCACCTCAGACAGACAACATCGCTCCCCATCTTCGCAAGAAACCTCAAAACCTGGCTTTTCGACAGACCCCCTCCTTGATGGATGGAACCTGCACCCCCCCCCCCCCTAGCGCCTTGAGACCCTTACGGGTGAGTAGTCGCGCTTTAACAAACCCCTGTTTGATTGATTGATACAGCAAATAGAGACTGAAAGATTGTCAGTGAGCTGACAACCGTACCTCTTGTGGAAATGTCTCCTTTACTATGATGGGTCTATAGTATGAATCCTACCAGATGAAAGGCGACACATACTTAGATTCTCAAGTGTGTTCTCTTCTCAAAGGAAAAAATTATTTTGATTTCCCTCAAGGCAGAAATAATGGGGAAAAATATGAGGTTCCTTTGTTAATGAGAAAAACGCTTCATTTCTCAATTAGAAAATAGTGGACGAGAAGTGTTGTGCCTCAAAAAGACTACGTACAGGCAAAGGATAAATGTTGATTGATGTACTCAAATTATTTATGGTAGATTATGAAATTCAAATTTCATGAGTATAAACCAACTGTTACTCGTTGTCATGTTATATTAGCAAATGTGCGTATTCGATATTTACCCACAAAAAAAGAAAAAGTGAAAATTCATCCCTAGTTGATACCCCTTTTTATTTAATAAATGCAGTTAGTTTCCTTTCTCATGGGGTAACTGAGAAGACCACATGACTACTCCTAGACATACTTACTGTGATATGCTCCTGGTATGTGTTCCTTTCAGACATGTATGCCTACACCACTTGCATTTATCGAGCACCGTGCGCTAGAACCATCTCAAATGTTTGCAAGAAGTTCTACGAAATCTCTTTGCCTTGGCTTAAACTACCAATGGTGTCTTTCTCATGTTGCCTGTCTCATTCTCGGTGGTGAAATATACCCACAGGTTGAAAAAAAGAAAGAGCTAGGTGATAATAGGATAAAATTACTCTTATGATGACTTATTTATAGTAGTCCAAAGGCCCCTTAACAGCACCCTCAGTCATTGACCATAGAACACACATTGATTCAGCTGATGGCGTAATAGGCCTAGCGATGGGTCATGCTGTCAATGACCTATTCATGGTTAAGCCATTCTGGCAATTAAGGCGCTGTATTAAAACAGCTGAAGGAGCGCTTTCTGATATCCACAGGTTGGTAATGGGAAAGAGCGTATGGAATAAGAATGATGGAGTTCATAACTATAACTTTGTTTATTGTTTGAAATTAACTGTTTACTATGTACAAGCATTTCAGAGGTGCGTGTCCAATAAATAAGTCTTCCCTCACCCCAGAAATAGAATGTTCAATATGATTTTACCGTGCTTGCTGCTCCAGTCGTGTGGCTTTAGAGAGCTATGTACAATATGTGTTGGTGTGAACCAATTCATTGGTACTCATTCTGTCATCCTGTAAACAATGTAAGACTAAGCCAGCTCCCTTATCTATGTTTGAGTCAGTGACCCTGCAGATTGTTTACAGATATCTGCACTGGTATGTTAACCCACTCAGTTTTCTTTCATCCGACCGAACTGTGTCCATATCATCCACCGATGTAAAAACTTAGTATTAAAAACTTTAAAAATACTTGAAGGTAAAGGTGTGTTAGGAAAGGATGCAAGATGTTTTTGAAATATCTCACTGTTGGAGTTTCTTAGCAAAGCTGTCAATATATACAATTTCACTGTTGTATTGTATAATTTAAATGACTCTTCTTACCCTGACAAGGCCAATGAAACACTCTGCTTTCCATTTGGGTATACACCTTATATGTGTGATATTCTGATCTTAGCTGCTTATTTGAAAGCCCTACCATCGGGGTCGATGGTTCAGCCTTTCTGTCCATCAGCTTATGCCTTTAGGTATGATTTTGCCCTGCTGATTATACTGGGAGAATTGTTTCTGCGTGCATGCCTTGAAAGTTTTCTGATCTTCTTTCCCTTCTACCTTTGCAGACACAGTGCACAGAGGAGATGCCAAATGGAAGTGCCACCAATGGGGATGTTATCGATGGAGAGCCAGTGGAAGATAGTCCCAGGTGAGTCTGACCAATTACTAGTCCAGAAACTTAAATATTCTCTGTGGCACCAGCATCAGTGCGAGGCAGAGCACTGATATGAATGAATAACAGTCTCCCTAGTGGGGTGAAGGCTCAACCATGTATGCTGTGTTCTTTACTGCTGCGTGATCTCTTACACTGCTTATTAAATTGTTGTGTGCTTCAGGTTTAAAAGATTACCTCTTTTGCTGGTCAGGATTTATTGAGAGTTTTGATATGGATTATCAACCTTCTCTCTATATATGTGTGCTCTCGCTTTCATTCTCTTTTTCTCTTCCTGTTCCACACACACTTTCTGTAAATTGTTACTGAGCATTTCACGTCTTTCACCCATATTCAGTATTCCAATAATTTGATTAATTTTCAGGTCATCCCTGGCCTCAATTTCACCAGAAGTTTTTCCAGTTTTGCAATTTGATCTTTCATTAGATCTTTCATAGATTCATATGCTTGAATTATTCCATTGTGCGGCAGTAGTAAATGTTGAACAATAATGGTATATAGCAGCAAATTGCACTTTGTGCAGCCTATTCACTTCTGTGAGATTTTAATAGCTCAGATTTTCTTCTGAATGTCAAGTGAGAGGGGACTTCTTTAGAGTTCTGCTCTCACAAAACTATTTACAAGTGTCAAAATACATATGAGACTTTTTTTAACATATCTTGGGAATGTATTTACTCTGTAGGCTTGTCCTTCAACTCACGGTTGTAGAAAAAAAAAATTGTTTCTTGTTTCGAGAATGCAGACTCCACAGAGCGGTCTTACATTTAACTAAGACGTTCTCAAGTTCCTCATGTTGGAGACCCTATTGAAATCCAGTAACTTACTCTTCAAATTCTGGTGTTCTGGGATTTTAACCAATGATTCAAGTCTAGAGCTTTTTCAACAAAACTGCTACATCTGTAAAATCTTTTGTGTAAAAACACTTACGGATAGTTAGAGAAAGTTGATGTTTCCCATTCCGGTGATCTAATCAGGCAGAGTTGGTGTGCAGTGCTCATCCATGCGAGGAGAGCACCAGAAAGAGAAAGTATTTGCAACATAGGCTCTCTGAAGGGAAAGTGGGAAAGAAACCTGTGTTGTCCTGTATAACATTTGTGGCTGCCCCTATATATCTCCTATACTTTGGCTGAGTCACTAACATGTCTGTTTACACTCTTCTTGGTCACAAAATTATCTTCTATGACATTTTCACCGATAAGTCCTTGTCCATGAGGTTATCTTTTAGCAGTCTTATGTTGTTTACACCCATTTTGTCATTTTCATGACCTCTATACTATCTACTATTCCATCACCCTCTTCATCAACGACTGCCATGCCACTTACTTTCTTCGACAAATCTCTCATTGACTTGGAAAGCTTTCTCAGCTCCTCTCTTCTCCGCAAAATTGTCAACCATTTATCCTACTGTTTGCTGTGAGTGTCTTAACTGTAGATGAAACAGAGTTCTCTGTCAAATTTTAGTGGATCTTGACTCTAGCCGAAAGGAAGATGAAGAAGGAGGCGAAGAAACGTATTTTCAGTGAATAAGAACCAGGGAAAGCAACAGGTCTAAATTAATTAAATATCAGCTTCTTGCACCAAGGGGCATGAACAAATGAGGTAAAGCTAGATCACATATGCTATTGGGATTACCCTCTATAGAGGAAACACTCCCTTTATGCTTCTTTCTCTACTTTTCTGCATTTTCAATCATGTTGCTTGTTTTCGTCTTAGGAGGAATCCTTCACTGTCATGGCGCATGCAAATGGCAAAAAGTGCATACTTTTTCAGGCTGAAAAGATCCTCTCTGTTCGTGTGCTGTTCTCCTTCCTATTTTCTGTCTGATTCAGGGCACATCACAAACGGGAAACGTACGGTATCCAGTTACTGTGAGTGAGAAATTGATTGTAAAACCATGAATGCATTTTAAAGGATGTTGATCCTTGATGAAAGTCTCACAAATCTGACAATAAATATTGACAGGTGAAAAAGGCAAGCTAGAGCCCATTGTTGAGGGATCCTTCACTTGGAAGCCGAAAAAGAAAACAGAACACATTGCCAGTACAAGACATGATAGGATAGAAATGTCTGGGTTTCTTAAAGGTACAATGTAAATTTCGACTTCTGACAGTGGTGTTTGTTTAATAGGCTGTATTTTTAAAGTAAAAGAAATGAAATTCAGGAAACCTAGCCTAGGATATAGTAAAGTTTCCTATTATGAAGAACTAGGATTATACATAAAACATTTCCCTTTTCTTGTTGGAGGTTTGGCTGCATAAGTACTAGTCCTCAATAAAACAAAGATAAAAGGGCTGCCTGAGTGCTGATATCTCTGCCCTGAAGTAAGCCCCACTCACTAGAGAAAAGTATCTATTTATTTATTTAAGAGTTTTATATAGCGCTGGCCAGACCCGAAGGTATTGGAGCGCTTTACAACATTTAAAGTGAAGCGATCGAACACACAGTATAACAATAATAAACACATTGATTCGTGACGAATCCAGTTCAGGGAGGGGGGACAAAGGAGCGAGTCGAGAGGTAGGTGATGTAGAAGCCTTCTTATCAAAGTGCCTATATGCTGCAATGGGCAAGATTCTACGTTAGGCGGCAGCTATCCATTTGGAAGAGTTCGGTTGAGGAAGAGGTCTTTGAGCTGGCTTTTGAATTTTAAGAAGTAGGGGATAGTCCTGATATGGACTGGGATGGAGTTCCAAATTTTGGGCGCATTTCCAGAGAAGGAGCGTGATAAGGTTTTTTGTTTGAGAGTTTTCGGAGGAAAGAGAAGTAGAGTGTTAGTACTCCTGAGGTTCCTTGTCTGACCGCCTTATTGAGTTTGGAGGCCAGGTAGGCAGGTTTCCCAGTGTGCAGAGCTTTGTGTGTGAGAAAGGCAGTTCTGAAGTTGGCACGCATTTCGATTGGGAGCCATTTTAGCTCTCTGAGAGTGGGGGAGATGTGTTCGTATTTCTTTGCTCCGGTGACCATCCTGGCTGCTGCATTTAGAGTTGATCTGAGGGGAGCTAAGTGAGATTTTGCTGTGCCTGTGAGGGTTGCGTTCCCATAATCCAATCTGGACAGCACCAGGGATTGAGTAGCCTGTTTGAGGTCGTTGGGAGGGATGAAGGGTTTTGCAGCGTGAATCTTTCTGGATTCACTATGCTGTGCATTATTCCGCGGTCTAGTGGTTGGGTCCGGAATCGTAGTCTCTTTTCTCTTTTTTTCCTCTCTTTTTTTTTTTTTTGTGTGTGGCCCAGGTGGGCGTCGACGCCCCACCATTTGGTGTCCTCCCGTGACGTCGGCGCGCTTCCTCCGGAAGCTCCCACCCCTGGGCGCCATCTTCAGATTCTTTTTTCCGCCGTTGGGTCTGGATCGTCACGAGGAGCTGCAGAGTTTTTGAAGAGGAGAAAAGAGGAAAAAAAGCAGAAAAACACAGAGGAATTGGAGCATCTTCATCACACGACAAAGAACATAGAACCGGGACGACGAAGTAGGTGAAAAGGAGGAAGAACTTCGACGTCCGACGGAGAATGCGCACACAGGGGGCTCCCTGAGCGCGGGAATGGACAAGACACCATTCAAATTTTGCCGTAACTGCCACCACAAGTTCGCGCAGAAGGACCAGCATCCAGTCTGCAACCTCTGCCTGCCGATCGACCATCAAAGTAACGACTGCAACGCCTGCTCGGCATTCGCCCCCAAGACCCTCAGAGTGAGGGACAGACAGAGGAGAGAAAACTACAGCATGCAGGGGCAAGGACAACCTCCGTCGCTTCGGGACCTGGGCCTCTCCAGCGGAGAAGAGGACAACATCGCCGAGGGACCGATAACAAGTCGAGAAAGGAGGTAAGAGAGACGTCGACCCATAAAACCCCGACAGACTCTCGAAAAACAGCCAAAGTCCTCGAAAGGAGCACTGGCGTCGAAGCAATCGACGACCACAGATGCGTCCACGGACAAACAGCCCAGCGGATCCTTCGATAAGGACTACCGGCCTGCGAAAGCTCTAGACACACCCCGGTCGTCGAAGCACGGTTCCGAAAAGCCGCACTCGACGCCGAAGGGAAAAGAGCAGAAGGCAACTTCGACGTCAACATCCACGACCTCGAAGAGAAACGCCGAAACTCTCGACGCCGAACAAGCGGCCGAGATGGAGAGGAAGAAAAGAAGGCTCGAGGCCGAAATGAACAGTATCCTCCAGAGGAAGAAGGACTTCGACGAACGGATGAGTAGATACACCATCCCCTCGAAGCCCTCGACGGTTGTCGAAGCAGAAGTCCAGGAAGAGTTCGACGCCGCCGACCCGCCGAAAACTCCCGAACCGGCGGAGCAACAGGACGAAGAGGGCCTGTATTATTACACTGAGGGCGATGACGACCAGCAGACGCACTTGGGTTTGACACCCTCGGAGGCTCAGGACCTGGAATGGCAGGACCTCGACGCCGAAAACCCGGAAGAGGCCGTGGAGACGTATCCGTCGAGGCCTTCGCCGCCAGACGACATTGGCGTATACAATATGGTCGTCAGGAACGCTGCAGCAACCTATAGGGTGGAAATGGAGGAAGAAAAACCAAAGGCTTGTTTTCTCTTGGAGACACTGCTGCCAACCCAAACTAAGAGCCAATTCCTTCCTATGCTCCCAAGTGTGCTGGACCAAGGCAGGGAAACTTTCAAGGAGCCATCAACCTGCAGATCTGTCACCCCCAGAACAGAGAAAAAGTACAAGCACTCTTCTAAAGATCCAGCATATATCCAAGGATCCGTACCAGCTGACTCTATTATAACAGCGACAGCCAGGAAGAGGGCCAACGTGCCCACGAACTCAGGGCCACCTCCAGACAAGGAGAGCAAGAGAATAGACCTCACAGGGAGGAAAATTGAGAGGAATGCGGCAATTCACTGGCGCATCGCCAACTCCAATGCCCTAATAAATGGACATGCCTACCAGCATTGGGAAGAAGTAGGGCAGCTGCTCAAACATCTCCCAACCGAACACCAGCAGAGAGCAGCGCACCTGGTGGAGGAAGGCAAGAACATGGCCAACACCTGCCTGAAGTCAGCCTTGGACGCAGCAGACACATCAAGCAGGCTTATGATGATCGGAGTAACAGAAAGAAGGCATGCCTGGCTGAGGATCTCGGGGTTCAAGCCCGAAGTACAGAACAATATCTTGAACATACCCTTCAACGGGGAAAGCTGTTCGGCACACCAGTGGACGAAACGCTGACACAGCTGAAAAAGGATAACGAGACGGCAAGGTCCATGGGAGCACTGCAGTTCAGAGGGATGAGAAGGGGCACCCCCTCACGAAGACCAAATGGCAGAGGAGGGAGCTAACCGGGAACATCGCACCAGGCCTTCCAGCAAACCTATCAGGGAAGCAACCAGGCGCAACAAGGTCAGCAACAACAAGGCTGGCAGAACCAACAGAGGGGCCAGTCCTTTCGAGGTCGACCGAACGGCGAGGCCAGACAAGGAGAGGGGGACAGCAACCCGCCCCCAAGTGACTCCACAGTACCAAACGTGCCCACACACACAACATCCCTAGTGGCGCGGCGCAACAAAAGACCCAAAGAACAATTAAAAATCAACGATCATGTTACACCAGTAGGAGGCAGACTAAAACACTTCTTCCAGGAGTGGAAGAAAATAACGGACAAATGGATACTCAACATCATACAGTTCGGCTACTGTATAGAACTGGTAAAAAAGCCACCAAACAGGAGGCCAACCAACAAAACACGCTCCGCAGAAGAGCTATCACTCCTTTGGCAGGAAGCACAAGAACTCCTCCACAAGGAGGCTATAGAAAGGGTACCATACAAGGAAAGAAACAGGGGAGTGTACTCCAACTACTTCCTCGTACCAAAAGTAGACGAAACGTTAAGGCCCATACTGGACCTAAGGTTCCTAAACAAATACATAAAAACTCAAAAGTTCAAAATGACGTCCTTACAGGAGGTGATACCTCAGATAAGGCACGGGGATTTTATGTCCACAATAGACCTCAAGGATGCCTACTTGCACATTCCCATGAACCAAAAACACAAACATCTACTGAGATTTACCATCAGCAAGACGCACTACCAGTTCACGGCCCTAGCCTTCGGCCTAAAATCCGCACCAAGGGTCTTCACAAAATGCCTAGCTGCCGTAGCAGCACACCTGCGGAGACAGGGAATACATGTATACCCCTACCTCGACGACTGGTTGGTAAAGGCGAACTCCTACAACCAATGCAAACTACATGCTCAGCGGGTCACACATACGCTGACAGAACTAGGCTTCTCGATACACAACGGGAAGTCCTCGCTAGAACTAGAACAGGTGAAGATCTTCCTGGGTGCACAAATCGACACCATTCAGGGCAGGGTGTTCCCCAGCGAAAAGAGAACCTTTGCAATGCTGAAGGAGACTCCTCAATACCAGAAGGGGCAACGTCTGACAGTGAGGACGGTGAGCAAGCTCATGGGGATGATGGCGTCCTGCATACACCTAGTCCCCAATATTCGACTACACATGAGACCATTCCAGGAATGGCTCCAACAACAGTGGTCACAGGCAACAGGGAGTTGGGAAGATCTAGTGGTTGTAACGCACGCAGTGCAGGAAGAGGTAGCATGGTGGAACAAGGACAACATAACGAGGGGAAAACCATTTACACCACCAACTCCAACAGTGACCATCACAACAGACGCATCCCAAATGGGGTGGGGAGCGCACATGAACCTGCTCAAAGTAAGGAGTTTATGGACACAAACAGATGCCGTCAAACACATCAACTACCTAGAACTAAAGATCGTGTTCCTTGCACTAAAAGCGTTCCAGAATCAGCTGTACGGCCAAAGGGTGTTAGTACAAACAGACAACACCACAACGATGTTCTACATCAACAAGCAGGGAGGAACACAATCGGTGGTGCTGTCAAATCTAGCGCAACAGATATGGAAATGGGCAATCCCATTACAAATAGACCTCCTGGCGATACATCTACCAGGGAAGGACAATGTGGAAGCGGACAGACTCAGCAGACAGACATCAATCTCACACGAGTGGGAGCTCAACCCGCAAGAGACGCAAAGGCTATTCAAGAAGTGGGGGACCCCACAAATAGACCTGTTTGCAACACACCAGAATGCAAAATGCCAATACTTCGCATCCAGACAGCCAGGCCAACAATCCCAAGGAAGTGCCCTATGGATGAGCTGGTCAAAGACATTTGCCTACGCTTTTCCGCCGATACCGCTGATACACAAGGTGCTCAGCAAGTGCAGAACAAGCAACATGACGCTAATTCTGGTGTCCTGGTTCTCATAGATAGTGGAAATGGCACAAGGGCCACCACACAAGTTCCCAAGAAGAAGAGACCTGCTCTCGATGCAAAACGGAAGGGTGCTCCACCCAGAACCAGAGAGCCTCAGCCTAGCAGCGTGGCTCCTGAAGACTTGTAGTTCGCTCACCTCAAGCTTCCCCAAAGCACGCTGGCGGTGCTGCGAGAAGCGAGGAGACCCACTACACGGAAATGCTACGCAGCAAAATGGAAAAGATTCACTCAATGGTGCACCAAGGAAAAGCTCCACAGGAGAATCACCAGGGAATCAACAGTGCTAAAATACTTAACACACTTGCTAAAGAGTAACCTAAGCTGCACCTCGCTAAGAGTACACCTGGCAGCAATAGTAGCCTATACAAGAGGAGAAACAGGGGAAAGTTTCTTTACATCTCAGGTGGTAAAAAGATTCCTAGAGGGGGCCAAGAGAATAGCCCCACCAAAGAGGATGCCACCGCCTGCATGGAACCTCAATGTAGTTCTAACACAGCTTATGAAAGCACCTTTCGAACCCAGTCACAAGGCCTCTCTACATATGCTCACAATAAAGACGGCATTTCTGGTAGCAATTACCTCGCTACGCAGGGTGAGCGAATTGCAGGCGCTCACACTACAAGAACCCTACATTCAGATTCACAATGACAGGGTGGTAATGAGGACGGGCCCACACTTCATGCCAAAGGTGGTGTCCAAGTTCCATATAAGTCAAACAATACAAATTCCAAGTTTCTTCCAAAACCATCCACCAGCGCAGAGAGGGCACTGCACACTCTGGACGCCAGAAGAGCAGTAATGCATTACATCGAAAGGACTAAAGATTGTAGGAAGACAAAGCAATTCTTTGTGTCCTTCGCAAGCAGTTTCCTGGGCAGACCAGTGACTAAAAACACCATTGCACGATGGATCGCACAGACAATTCAATACTGCCACAAACAGGCAGGCCAAGAACTACAAGGAGCAGCACAAGCTCACTCTACCAGGAAAAAGGGAGCAACTATTGCCTTCCTGGCAAACACGCCCATCCAAGACATTTGCCTGGCGGCAACATGGGCTTCAGTGCACACGTTCACTAAGCACTACTGCGTGGATATACAGATGAACAAGGAAGCACAAGTAGGTCAAAAAGTGCTTCAACATATATTCAACAACCAACGCTCATCTTCCACCCAGCCGCCACACGCATAGCAAACCGCTACGAAGTCTATGCACAGCATAGTGAATCCAGAAAGATTCACGCTGCAAAACGAATAGTTTCTTACCTGTCGGTGTAGTTTTGCAGCTTGAAGACTTTCTGGATTCACTAGCGAACCCACCCGCCTCCGCCAGAAAGATGAGACAGGAGGAAAGGGGGACTAAGAAATGGAAAACACCTTCAAAAGGTAAAAGGATAAACAGGAAAAGCACAAGACAAGAAAAAAAGAATCCGAAGATGGCGCCCAGGGGTGGGAGCTTCCGGAGGAAGCGCGCCGACGTCACGGGAGGACACCAAATGGTGGGGCGTCGACGCCCACCTGGGCCACATACAAAAAAAAAAAAAGAGAAAAGAGACTATGATTCCGGACCCAACCACTAGACCGCGGAATAATGCACAGCATAGTGAATCCAGAAAGTCTTCAAGCAGCAAAACTACACCGACAGGTAAGAAACTATTAGTTTTATTTTGTTGAGTAGTTTTAGGTTGAAGAAAGCGCTCTTTGCGGTGCTCTTGATGTGTTTGACCATGTCTAAGTTTGGGTCCAGAGTGATTCCCAGTGATTTTACGGAGTCGGCCGGGGTGAGATTGCAGTTGAGAGCATCAATAGTTCTCCAGTATTGGGGTATCTTTCATAGATTCACATGCTTGAATCATTCCCCGTCGTCGAAGTGGGAGTCCCACGGTACATAAAAATAGCAATAAATATGCATAGAATAGCCATATCATAGGTAAATTAGAACCAGGAAGTAAAATAGTTAGAAGTCAATAGGAAACTTTTTCCAATTTCATGACTCGTCCAAGTCATTATATATAGTCCAAACTACAGCCAATCAGGCGACAGCACCCTCCAGAATGTTCTCCCCAGAGGCTCAGGCTCTCAGATTTTCTACCGCACGTCGTGTAAAGGGAGTCTCCCTGAGCTCTGCTCAGTACTTCTTCAGGTTCTCTTCAGAATTTCTTCTTTTTATGATGTCTTCTTCAAAGAAATCTCTCTTTAGACCTTGTGAGTCTTGTGGGAAGCTCCGGCTGTTTTCTGAAGACCCCCCACAAGAAATGCATTTACTGCTTGTATCCGGACCACCAGGTGAGAGACTGCAAGATCTGCAGAACTTTCCCTCAAAAGACTTTGAGGGACAGAGGGGGACGTCTACTTCTGTGGCTACAGAAGATTAAGGACCAAGACAATCCCTTATCTGAAATGGAGAGTGTTTCTTCTGTCAGAACAGCTTCCTCTAGGAAGAGGGCTAATGAGACGGATTTGTCTTCTCCTGGGGCTAAGGTGTTAAAAAAACAGCACACCTCAAAGACTGCTGGGTTGCCTTCCACATCTAAAAAGGCTCCTCCACCTCCTAAAGGTAATACTCTGCCTTCTTCACCCCCGAGAAAGACTGTGAAAACTCAGGCTTCAAAACCCATTTCTGACAGAGATTGACCTCAGATACGGGGTCCCTCGTCGACGAGCTCGACGACTATGTCTTCGTCGACGAAGCCTGCCGTCGCTGCGACGACTACTGCAACTTTCTCGTCTCCAAAGCCTCAAATGATAATGTCGTCGGCGTCCTTGCCGTCGACGCTGGTGTCAGTCTCCGTGAGACCAACCACATCAGTCAATTCTTTCTCCTCGTCGTCGACGAAAAAGTTGAAGACTGCCGTCGACGCCCCTTCGTCGACGAAGAATAAAAAAGCTCGTCGACGGCCGCCTCGTCAACGATTGCCTCGTCGACGGCCGCCTCGTCGACGGCCGCCTCGTCGACGGCTCCCCCGTCGACGGCTGCCTCGTCGGCGCTGCAGCTGTCCTCATGCACTGATCTGCAGGTTTGGTCTTCGTCTACAGCCACGGCATCCTCAAAGTCTTCTACGATACCGTCTACGCATTTGCCACCGTCTCCAGCAGCGCCTTCATTACTTCAAAGACGCAATTCTTCCTTGGAGGTCCTCTCTCCGATTCACACCTCCCCAAGTAAAGTTCCTCTTGCGTTGCCCGAGCAGCTATTGGATTATGGGGCCGATGAGGAAGAATCTGATGTGGACGATAGATTTCGTACTGCCAGGAGCCCTTCAGAGCTCTTCATTAAATACCAAGATGAAGATCAAGAAGGCGACTATTACCCTGAGACTGCTGCTTCAGCTCCACAGTCCAACCCTACTGCACAAATGCCTCTGTCTCTTCTAAACAACTTGCAGCACATGTTGGATGACTATTATCGCCGATTTCCTCCATCTGAATCGGCTTCTTCTATACCACCAACACCCGTTCCTCATTCTTTATCAGTGCTGAGGTCGCCCAGACCAGTTTCTCCGGTGGCTTCGGTGTCCCCTCACCTTCAGGAAGCTCACACCATGGACGATGACAGAGAAGAAGGAAAATTGGATGACAGATCACTCCTTACGGAATGGGATGTCTATCAAATACAAACTCCGTCTCCTTCTACTCCTGCTCCTGTTGACTCACCTCCAGTCGACATCGGAGGTTTTCATGTTCTCATGGAGAGAGCGGCACAACGGTTCCTCCTTCCTATAGAAACCAAGAAGGATGATTGTTTTCTTTACGATTTTAAAGACCAGCCAAGGAAACAAGTACGAACAATCCCTATCATCGACTTTATTTGGCAGGAAGGACTGAAAGTCATGAAGACTCCTGCCTCCATTCCTGCGGTCCTGCCTCGTCTCGAAAAGAAATACAAGGCACCGGATAATTCACCAGCATGTCTGATAGGTCAGCCTAAGGCAGATTCAGTTATCTCCCAACGCCGAGCACGGAATCCCTCCTCTCCGTTGTCGGCTCCCCCTGATCGGGATGGGAGACGTCTAGATTCTATTGGAAAGAAGGTTTCGACAATGGCGGCCACTACTGTCCGGGCAGCCAACTCGTTGGCCATCTTAGGCCGCTACGATAGGCAGATGTGGTCGGACATCTCTCCCTTCATCGAGATGTTACCTGAGCCCTCCAAGTCAGAAGCGCTCAAAATCCTCCAGGAGGGAGAACGAATCTCAGCTGAGATTATTGATTCTGCTGTGGATGTTGCGTCTACAGCTTTTCGGCAACTGGCAGGTGCTGCGGTCCTCCGGCGACAGGGCTGGTTGAAATCCACCTCATTTTGTCAGGAAGTTCAGACGAAAATCATTGACATGCCCTTTGACGGAGAGTCTCTTTTTGGTCAGCACATTGACGATGCCCTCCAAGCCATCAAGAAAGATACTGAGACGGCAAGATCTCTCGGTACTCTTCAGTTTCGGAAACCGCCTTTTCGAGGCGCTAGGGGTCGTGGATCCTTCTCCAGTCGAGGAGGCTATAACCAATCGAGACAATACCAGTCCTATCAAGGTAACCAACGTTACTCTTCTCAAAGACAACAATCCTTCAGGCAGCAACCAACTACATCATATGCACAAAACAGAAGGAAGTCCTCATACTGCGGACGTGATACATCTAAGAAGCAGTGACAACTGTCACCTGCCACCTGCTCTACCGCTCATTCCTACAAAAGTTGGAGGAAGGATCTCCCGTTTTTACTCCACCTGGTCTGCTATAACCACAGACAAATGGGTCTTGGACATTGTGGCCAGAGGCCACGCTCTAGAGTTTGTCAAACTTCCTCCAAAATCTCCTCCCAAAGGCCCGCCTCCAGCTCATCTCACAGAGCTTTTTTCCCAAATAAATCTGATGATAAAGAAGGGAGCGATCGAAGTGGTTCCAAAATTACAGAGAGGCACCGGTTTCTATTCCAGATTTTTTCTAATAAAAAAGAAATCGGGAGAATGGCGCCCCATTCTGGATCTTTGTTCCTTAAACAAATATCTCAAAAAGCAATCCTTCCGGATGTTGACTCTCCAAGAAGTCCTTCAACTCCTCACTTTGGGGGATCACATGACCACCCTCGACCTCCAAGACGCTTACTTTCATGTCCCGATTTTACCCAAACACAGAAAATTCTTGAGGTTCAGAGTGGCTGGCAGGGACTTCCAGTTCAAAGTCCTTCCCTTCGGACTACGTTCCGCGCCCCGTGTCTTCACCAAGGTCTTGGCACCGGTGGCTGCACACCTTCGACAAAAGGGAATACAAATATTTCCGTATTTAGACGACTGCCTTATCAAGGCAAATTCTTTCACAGTCGCAAACGGCCATACTCAGAGATGTCTGTCCCTTTTCCAATCTCTGGGTCTCTCCATCAACCTAGACAAGTCTCAACTCATCCCTTCGCAAACAAGAACGTTCTTAGGAGCCACCATAGACACTCTACAGACACGAGCCTTTGTCTCAAACGAAAGACAACAAAAGCTTTGCAAGCTTGCCCAACTACTACGCTCAAAAAGGTGCGTTTCTGTCCGACAGTTCAAGTCACTTCTGGGGATGCTCTCATCCTGCATTCCTCTGATCCCCAACTGTCGTCTCAAGATGAGACCCTTGCAAGAAGAGCTCAACAAACAATGGTTACAGGTTTCAGGGTCCTTCGACGATCTCATCCGCATCACACCTCAGATACGAAAAGCGCTACTCTGGTGGACTTGCAAAAGGAATGTTGCAGCAGGCCTCTCATTCCTAGTGGAGGTTCCAAGTTTCGTCATCACCACAGACGCCTCCCTCGAAGGGTGGGGAGCGCACCTTCAAGGACTAACAGTCAACGGCAAATGGGATGCTCAACAAAGGACTTGGCATATCAACCTTTTGGAGTTGCTAGCGCTCTTCCTAGCTCTAAAATCTTTTCGCACCATCATTCTCGGAGCATCAGTGTTGATCCGGACGGACAACACAACAAGTATGCACTACCTCAACAAACAAGGAGGGACAAGATCCACTTTGCTATCCCAGCAGGCCCAGCAAATTTGGGATTGGGCGATCCAGCATCAAATAACTGGCAGCGGTCCATGTCCCGGGGGTATCCAACATCCTCGCGGACTCCCTCAGCAGGTCGACGACGTCCAACCACGAGTGGGAACTCCATCAACCAACGTTGGATCGGATATTTCAGAAGTGGGGTCGACCCGAGTTGGACTTGTTCGCGACCACTATGAACCGCAAATGCCCATTCTACACAAGTTGGCTTCCCCAACGGGACTCGTGCGGGAATGCGTTTTTGATGAACTGGTCACAGATCTATGCCTACGCTTTTCCGCCGATACCGTTGGTTCCCAGGGTACTCCGGAAAATGAAGAAAGAGCCTTGTCGCCTACTTCTCATAGCTCCCAGGTGGCCTCGCTAGTTCTGGTTTACCGAACTCCTCCTTCTATCCGAATGCGATCCCATTCAGTTGCAACCAATACCAAATCTCCTGTCCATTCACAACGGACAGATCTGCCATCCGGATCCTGCATCTCTGCGCTTAGCGGCCTGGCGCCTGAACAACTTGAATTTGCTTGCTTAGACATTCCTTCAGAATGTAGGGAGGACTTAGCTAATGCTAGAGCGCCCTCCACTATAAAAACCTACATGCTCAAGTGGAAGCGTTTTTGCCTGTGGTGTCAAGCCTCCAACATCCACCCAATCCATGCAAAACCAGAACAACTTTTGCCTTTCTTTTTACTTCTGGCAAAGTCAGGACTTTCCCACTCTACTCTTAAGGTATTCTTAGCGGCTATCTCAAGATTCAGACAGGATGGTTCTCATTCTCTTTACTCCTCAAGGATCATTCAGCAATTCTTCAAAGGATTGTTTCGTATGTTTCCTCCCATCCGTCGCCCACCTCCACCCTGGCATCTTAACATTGTTCTGTCGCAACTCATGCGACACCCTTTTGAACCTATCCATAGGGCTGATTTGAAGTTTGTCTCGTGGAAGATGTCTTTGCTGTTGGCTCTCACATCAGCCAGGCGGGTCAGTGACATTCAAGCCTTCACTATTAAACCGCCTTTCCTTCAGTTCACCAGGGACTCGGTAGTGCTCCGCACTAACCTCATTTTTATGCCTAAGGTACCTTCTGATTTCCAACTCAATGAACCGATCATTTTGAAGACTTTCTTTCCCAATCCTCAATCACCTGCGGAAAGGACTTTACATACTCTTGATATCAAGAGATGTCTAAAATTTTATTTACAAAGGACATCCTCAATACGTAAATCTGATCAGCTTTTTATAGCCTATGGAAAGATGCGTAAGGGACACCCAATATCCAAACAGTCCATTGCTCGTTGGATTTCTGCTGCGATCTCTTTCTGTCATCAGCAAGCGGGTAGACCTCTACAGGCAACTCCGAGAGCACATTCTACTAGAGCAATCTCTTCATCTACTGCTCTTTTTGCTGGTGTGCCTCTTCATCAAATATGCCGAGCTGCAACATGGTCCAGCAGGCACACCTTTACCAAGCACTACTGTCTGGAAGCTGCCAGCAATGCAGACACGTCTGTGGGACAAGCGGTTCTCCGTAATCTTTTTAAATAAGGTGAGCCTCTGTTCTTCCCTCCTCCTCATTGATGGCATTTATATGTACATATCTATTTATATTTTATATATTGTTACATTTTTACAGATGTTTGTTATGTGGTTTTGGGAATATCGATATAGATATACATATAGATATGTATATCTTTCTTTGATGATCTCACAAGCATTATTGTGCAATTACTGCTTTCTAATCTGATTCAAGCATGTGAATCTATGAAAGATACCCCAATACTGGAGAAGAACAAAAGTTACTTACCTGTAAACTGTGGTTCTCCAGTATTGGTATCTTTCATAGATTCACATGCGACCCACTCACCTCCCCTCAGAGGCTCTCCTAGGCTCTATTGCTCTTATATCACACTTGTGCTGGAAAATCTGAGATCCTGAGCCTCTGGGGAGAACATTCTGGAGGGTGCTGTCGCCTGATTGGCTGTAGTTTGGACTATATATAATGACTTGGACGAGTCATGAAAGTGGGAAAAAAAATCCTATTGACTTCTAGCTATTTTACTTCCTGGTTCTAATTTACCTATGATATGGGTATTCTATGCATATTTATTGCTATTTTTATGTACCGTGGGACTCCCACTTCGACGACGGGGAATGATTCAAGCATGTGAATCTATGAAAGATACCAATACTGGAGAACCACAGTTTACAGGTAAGTAACTTTTGTTCTTTTTAGCCATTCTGTGATTTGGGGGGTCTGCTCCTTTTTGGAAATGAGAAGGATTTCCGTCTTATCTTGGTTGAGTTTCAGGTGGTTGAGGGATAGCCAGTGTTGGACTTCTCTTAGAGTGTCGTTTAGTCTCTGAATGTCACCAATGGAGGAAGTTTCTAGATAGATCTGTGTATCGTCCGCATAGAGGTGGAAGGGGATGTTGGCTTTTTTGAGTATGTTGGTGAGGGGCTCCATGTAGATGTTGAATAGTTGTGGGGAGAGAACTGATCCTTGATGGACACCCCTGCTTATGGGGAGTAGGTCAGACGTGAAGTTTTAAATTTTTATTCTTTGGGTGCGGTTCTGCAGAAAGGAGGTAAACCACTGCAAGACCACCTCTTCAGCTCCGACCCTTTCTTGAAGTACATTGATGAGCAGTTTGTGGTCAACCGTGTCGAAGGCTGCCGATAGGTCCAGGAGTATGAGTAGACATCATCGGTCCGTATCGAGTGATTTGTAGACATCATCTATGACATTCAGGATCGCTGTCTCTGTGCAGCAACCTTTTCTGAAGCCCGATTGGTGAGGGTCTAGAAGGTTGTTACTGTCAATGTGTTGAGTAAGTTGAAGGAGAACACATCTTTCCAGGAGTTTGGCTAAGAATGCGAGATTGGAGACAGGCCTGAAGTTATTGAGATCGTTTGGGTCAGAACTGGTAATGGCGTGACTTGGCCGATTTTGAGACAATCTGGCATGACTCCGGTTCTCAGGGAGCTATTTATAATCTTGGTCCAGATCGGGGCTAAGGTGAGTTTGAGCTTTTTAGCCAGTTGGGCAGGAATAGGGTCCGAAATGTGTGACGAGGGTTTGGAACTGGTAATCATTTCGATGATCTCTGCTTCGGAGATGGGGTTTAAAGATTTCCAGTTAGGGGGGTGCCTGGGTGGGTTGTTATCTTCTTTGCTGGGGAGCGGGCTTTCGTTGGAAGGTCGGCGGTGGTCGTCCAGGGTTAGCTCAATCTTGGTGATTTTATCATTAAAGAAATTGGCAAAGTTATCACATAGGTCTTTGGAAGCCTGCACTGAGGATGAGGGGGGCTTGGATGTTTGTTGTCTAATGAGATTGAAGAGTTCTTTGGGCCGATTTTTGGCATTGTCTAGTGCATCACAGAAGAAGGAAGTTTTTTCATTCTTGATGTGTTTTTTATATTTCCTGCATTCAGACTTGAGTTGATCAAGGTAGATTGTGGACGGGTTGTTCCACCAGAGTCTTTCTGCAGCTCTTAGTTGTCTTCTTTCAGAGTTTATGTCTGTGTTGAACCAAGATCTAGATGGAATGTTCCTGACTCTTTTTTGTTTCAAGGGAGCTATTTGGTCAAGTATGGAAGTCATTGTTGCATTGTAGTGCGAGGTGAGTTCAGTTGTAGAAAGATCGCTTGTGGTGGTGGGAAGGAGTGAGCTTACCCTTTCTTCCAGGTCAGCAAGGGGAATCTGTCTTAGATTTCTCGCCCAATGGGGGGGATTCCTGTGTACGAGGTAGGCAGTGGATCGTTTGGTTGATGTGGAATAGAATGATGTGGTGGTCTGACCAGTCAACAGGAAGGATGTGGTCAATAGTGACTGTATCTTCTTGAGCTATAATCTAAGAGGCAGATGTTTATTTTTGGAGTGATGCAGGTCTGATCCTTCCTCCCCCTCCCCCCCCCCCAATTCCCCCCGGGGACGGACAGACAGACACTTCTTGAATGCTTTTTTT
Organism: Calotriton arnoldi; assembly: GCA_963921515.1. Classification (NCBI taxonomy): domain Eukaryota; kingdom Metazoa; phylum Chordata; class Amphibia; order Caudata; family Salamandridae; genus Calotriton; species Calotriton arnoldi. The sequence continues at coordinate 2,088,159 of CAWUFW010001719.1, read as the reverse complement.
TAAAGTGGGAGATGGAGAAAATATGTTAATTTAAAAGAAAATATTGGGATGTTTCCAAGGTCAAGCCTGACATTGGGAAAGATTGTAAGGTTATATGGAGATTGTTGGGGTGGTGGGGGGAATCCCCTAACAAACACTAAGTTGTCCCCTTTAGGACAAAGAATTCCAGAGCCTCTGCATGGTACCAGAGGAAAGATGTCTGAGTTGAACAAATTGGAAAAAAGAGGGAGATAACCTAGTAAGATGAATTTACCACTCTGTGAGCAGATATTCCATCACAGATTGTATTTCTGCACTGTTCCTGATGTCACATACGTGGCAATTTAGAAACAAATCCTAAAGTCAGATCCTCAACAGAAAGACAAATGGTTGGTGGAAACTGAACTCAGGAAACAATAGCTGATCCACAGCTGAAATGCACTGTTTCACTCGAGAAATTTGTGATTAGAGACCCCACTTAACAAATCTTGGAATTGGCACTCACACAGCAGTAGCATGCACACTACACAGGAGAAAAATACACAGAAAGAGACGTAGTTGGAGAGCCTGTACAGAAGTGATCAAATAGGACGTGGTTTTTAGTGAATGCAGCAAACAAAAGAAGAGCAGTACCCCTAAGGTTACACCCAGACTGAGGATGTAAGTAAAATCAGACAAGAGAAAAGGCACTACAGGAAAATGATTGAGGACAGGAAAGATGACTGCAAGAGCACTTGAGTAAAGGTGAAGAATGCCAAATGAGCTGGGAAATAAGGAATGTTAGATCTGTCAACCTTAGGATGGTCTTCCCCCAAACTTTTTGCCTTACTCCTTCATTTTCGCTGATCTCTTTTTTGTTGGCCTTAGGACTCTGCACACTTTACCTCTGCTAACCAGTGATAAAGTGCTTTCTCCTTTCAACAAGGTGAAATTGACGTACACCCAATTGACATATTTGATTTACTTGTTAGTCCGTAGTAAAGTGGTACTACATGTACCCAGGGTCTGGATATTAAATGCTACTAGTGGGCCTGCAGCACTGATTGTGCCACCCACTTAAGTAGCTGTTTTAAACATGTCTCAGGCATGCCATTGCATCCTGTATTAGCACTTTAAAGCTGCCATTTTGCCCTGGCAAAATGAACCTTTTGCCAGGCCTAAACCTTCTTTTTTAATACATGTAAGTCAAAACCCTCTTTAATGGTAAAGTCAGATTTTAAGTCACAATTCTGAAAATGCCACTTTTAGAAAGTTGCCATTTTCTTGTCCCAACCATTTGCTGTCTACAGCCTGTATCATTGATCACATGACTTGGTGTAGCTAGCAGTTGTTTTTTGTGTATTGCTCCCAGACAGTGCGACAAAGGGGAATAGGTGTTGGCAGGATGGGCCATCTCTGACCTAATGAGGGTGGTGAGCTGTCACCTCCCACACTTGCACATCACAAAAGGTCTGCCCAGCACACTCACAAAGGGTTTTGATATTAGTCTTTTGTGACCCCAGACAAGTTGGAATCGGGGCATGGAGGCAGGAAATTCCAAACACATCTGAGGGTGGAAACCTCCAGAATCTTCTCCTACTTCAAAGTGGGCCTCAGGTATAAATAATAGACCTTCAGACCCTACTCTTCAGTACACCTCTGGGACTGTGGAAGATTCAAAAAGACTGCTGTGCAGCTCTGCAGGGATTGCTACTCTGTTGTCCTGCTGCCTAAGTGAAAAGGACTGGGCCTGCATCCTGAATCCAGGACCACCAGAGTGCTTCCAAAGCTGGTTGGCTGGCCTCCTGATCAGAGCCTCAAGGACAGAAAAGGCTCCAACCATCCAACCACACTGAACCCAGCGCCTGGACTCAGTCTGCTGCGAGTCTTGTGTCCCCCCCCTCTCCTCCACCCAGAGGTGCCACCCCAGTCATGGACCAGTGGAAGTGGGCCTGTAGGTGTTCTGCCAGCCCTGCTGTGATCCTGTCAGCAGAACCAACACAGCACAACACATCTCACAGCCGCATCAGAACAGCCACTGTGCGACGCATCCGCGAAGCCAGACCTCGCATCGCAGCCACAGCTTCCTTGGAACCGCTGTTGTGCGATGCAAGCCTTCTCATTGCAAGCCCCCCATTGACGGCATCCTAGTCCACGACGCAAAACTCTGCATCGCAGTCCCTCAGATTTCTCGGAAGCACCTCTGTAAAACGAATCCTCGACGCGGGATCTCGCAATGCTCCGCAACCAGGATTTAAAGTACTTTGTTCACCAGACCTAACTGGATCCCTGTATCCGGCACTCGCTCCATCGCAGTCGGCCTAAACTTGTCTCTTTGTCCCAGTCCGAGTTGACCAGATAACCACAATTGCCGCTTTGCGTTTTCAGGCACTATTTTCACTTAAATCTTTAAAATTGCATATCTCCGGTCTACGGATTGGATTTTTGTCATTTTGATCTAAAAGAATTTATTGCATTTTTCTCCAATTTTCTGAAGTGGTGTGGGGTTTTTCTTGTTTTGTGTTTTCACTTTGTTACTGTTTGAAGTGCTACATAAATACTTGTCTCGAAGTTAAGCCTGACTGCTTTGTACCAAGTTACCAGAGGGTTCAGCACAGGTTAATTTGGGGTTTGCTTGTGTTTCCCCTGACAAAAAAGTGTGGCTGCTAAAATAGAGTTTCACCCCCTCAACCAGTAACCCAATTTCCTACAAGGAACAGAATGTTACATGCAGGAAAAGGGATGAGTGGAGTTCTTCAGGGTTCAACAAACTATAATACCATGGCTCAGGCACCACAAAAGCAGAAGGGTAGAACATGCATCCACATCTCCCAGTTGCATTATTCAAAGGTCTGAAGGCATCAGGGCTGTGTGGAACCTCAGGAGATCTTGTATTGACAGTCAGTCATGTGGGTCACAGTCCTTCACCCTCGATTCATCCCCATCTACAGAGGTGCAACAATTCCCACACCCCAAAAATGACAGTCCCCTCCTACTGATCCGTTAAAAGTGTAGTGCAGAAAACCCCTCAAAGTACATGTCCATAATAGACCTGGATAGAGCAAGGAAAATATTAGATTGCAAACTACTTCAAATCCTTAAAAATATATAGACCAAGATGTTGTTCCTATCACATGATCTGGCTTTACGAGAAGACATTTCACAGCTGAACGTTGCCTAACTCTGGTCCATCTAATTAACTGATGTACCCCATTTGATATAGGTAGCTTGCTTTGTAAAATTAGAAAATGGCCTTTTATCAAGTCCTAAACAAAGTCTGTGGGAAATGAAGTGCAAACGAGGACAGCTGAGGTTCATTCTGTAACTCTGCAAGTGTGGCCCATGCCATTCGGTCTCGGGTAAAAATCCCTTCAGGGTCGAACAGGGATCTAATAAGGATTGCTCTTGGTAAACCACCACCTTAATCTTCACACAATGAACATCCTAGTAGCTCCTATAACTAGATCAACGGCTCTCCTTCAGATAGGGATTCACTGCTCAGTTGTAATTTGCAACAGCGTCTTTAGATTACTTTTCTGATTAAAAGTTTTTTTGTGGACCAAAGTGACAATGTAGTTCAGGACTGCTAGTTCCATTCATTTGGTATGACCGGGTTGAGCTGATCTTTCTTGGAACACCTTCAAACAGAACAGCATTGCTGTCATGAACAGGATTGGGACTCCAAATATCCACTGAAAGGCTAACTGTGTATGAAAGCGTCAACTATATAGTTATGAACAAAGACAATGTAAAATAGTCTTTTCTTGGGAGAAAATAATGTAATTGCAGCCACCAGTTGGCCATCAGTAAGATTAAGGAGTTAGAGGAATAGCTAGATCTGGGCCTTCTCTTCTCTGGATGTTGAACTGAAAAGGACACTATGAGAGGGTAAGCAACGTAGCAGAGAATGTAATTAAAGGACTCAAGCTACATTGAATACTGGCATAAAGGCAACTCCGTAAAGTGGTTTCTAAAAACGTTTGTAAATTAGATGGTGGCACAAGACTTGCTTCTAGGCTTCTTGAATCGGAGTTACTGGAAGTGATGGAAGCACCATGGCTGCAGCCTTAAGAAAGGAGACTGGAAAGGTGTCACTGAAGTACACCGATAGAAAGGTTGGATGTTTCCCTGTGAGTTACAACCCACCTGTCTGACCCACTCCTTTATCGCAGTAGCCCTGATCCATCCGCTCATTCTGCAGGGATATGTAATGCAACAACTGTTTGTTTCCACACTGAACCACTTTGTCGATTAAACTTTGACATCTAATCAGCTCTTTGCTTTATCACAGAAAAGAAGGTATACATAATCACGTAATATACTTTTGACCATTGAACCATATTCAAATTCACGCTGTATGCGGGATTCTTCAAAGTACCTCTCAATGGTGGACAGGGAGTGAGAAGATTCAGCATACACCTAAGACAACACAAGCATTATATTTGCTTGTGCTAATGTATGCAAGTTCCTAGAGCTTGTATTCTCAGTCAATAAAATATGTAAAATGGATGGACTGTAAAGTATTCCTTATTTGTTTCTTAGTCTCTTTGTCATTGTAGCCTCAGGTTGCTTTTTCATCCACTAACTTTGGTTTTAACATTTTGTCTCTCTCTTCCTATATGGAGAGGGGCCAGAAACAATTCTGGGATATACGACCATGTCAGAGCTAGTACACTGTGCAAATGTCGCCAGTGTTCTTTCTTGGCATGATATGTAGCTCTGAAGAGAGTAGATGTCCTTTCTTTTCCACCTTTTGCCATTTTTTCATCTTTATCTCAACTGGGGCTCTCTATAGTTTCACTGCTTGCAAGCACACTAAAGTAAATCAGACCTTTGAGGTTTGATAGATACAGAAATATTATTATGTATGAATTAATGCTGTACTTATATTTATCGTAAAAACATACAAGGCCCTTCGCAGCAATTTACCATTATGCTCTGAGATTGTGGGACATTTTTCTGTACTGAAGAGAAGGATTTCCAACTTGCTGCCCATTCCGCGGCAGTCCGTGCATTCAGTACAGAAAAGTTATTGTCATAAAGAGCCCCCAGAAACAAAACCTCAAAGCACGCATTTGCTTCAATCATGTGAAGATTATATGCACTGTCCGTGTATCTTTTATGGTGACTGTGACTGATGAGATGGAAGATCCCGTGGATATCTTTCTTTCTTTCAAAAGGTTCGCCAGGTTTTCCACCCAGTGTTGTAGAAATGTGCATAAGCAGGATCTTTACATCTGGGTGACCTCGCCTTCCTGTGCTAGCGTTGATTAGATCACCAGTTGACCCTTATTTCGGATGTATCTTGACAGGGGTTCCTTTACCAAGGGGTGTGTTAATAATTTGTGTTGTCCAAGGTTCTTCACCTGTCTACATCTTCCTGCATTCACCTCTTAAGAATCCCACCTCTGCTCTCTCTATGAACCACATAAGTGCTTTCCTGTGCATCTTGTCCGAAGTGCATAAGTCTCACTACCTCATGTTTAGAGGTCTGACGTTTATCTGCTTTGCGCCTGTGGAGAATCACTGCTTCGAGGAAGACTGAAAATGATGGTGTTTTGATGCCGCTGAGGGTTATATTAGTGTTACTGAGGAATGATATGGGAAGATGTGCTGGAGCACTGGTCTTTGTTGATGGTACTGTGGAGTGGTATGGCTGAAGGTGTACCCCTTCACCTCCATCCTAGTTGTCAAGGATTTGGTGTGATTGTTTGGAGTTGTTCGACGACTGATGGCATTTTTATGCCACTGATGGTTATATTGGTGTTACTGAGGACTGATATGGGAAGATACTGGTGGGGGTGGATAGTGCTGAAGGTGTAACCTCCCTTCCCCCCACCCAGACACGTTGTAGGCTGGCATTGAGTGTTCTCTGTGCAGTTACATGCGACTAATGCTAATGTTAATTTATCAGCATTGATCGCTTCACAGTGATCAGTCCCTGTGTGTTTCAATCCCTTCAAGACTTTGCCATGTTAATTCATTCTTTCAGCTGAGCCTTGACTGCGGTTCACACGCCGCAGTGTTTTGCTTTACTTAATTGTTTCGAAGGAGAAAGAAAACGCAGCGGGTTCCTATTGCAGCCAGAGCATTTCCTCGTAAATCAGACGTGGTTGTTCTCTCTCCGCCAGACTACCATCGCTTGAGTGGGCTCCATAAATCCAGTGTTTGTTACTTTACAGATTGATTTCTGTTGGAGACGGTGTTTGTTTCTGCTCTTTTTGCACACTTCAGTACTCCCATTACTAGGCTGGGAGTTGTTCTGAATGGTGTAGGGAGGTGCACAGCAGGCCTGTTCAGTGCGAGTTCGCATAGCGCAATGGGACATTTTGCAGCTTTGAACCCAAGTAACTCTCATCGCTATGGACGTGTGGCACCACCGTCCTTTATCAATTGAGACCCAGTAAAATCTCTGAGTAAATGTATTGCTCATTGTATGTCAATAGCAACAATTTTTTTTACATGCACCACAGCTCTGAGACTGCAGTTACGGTAGCAAATAATCCCCATCCATAAATATCCAGGAAGTGGGGTTGGCATGATTTAGCAAGTAAATACAGGTCGAAATATTTAAAGGGAGAGCTTTGTGGACACTTTAAATTTTGGAGTCTGTTTTTGCAAAATATGATTTTTGAGTTAAGTTTTCACGTGGAACCAAAATTCAAGTATCTATGGGCTACCCTGTAACTCTAACGATGCGGTCACTCTCTTCCATCGGAAAAAATCACTACACTGAATCGTCCAGAGATCTTCTTCCAGGAAATGGAGGTTCACATAGAACCATCGCTGTCTGGTAGACACACTGCCATGGTTCTTCCTCTCCGTTTTAGGGCAGTGCTTTACCTGTACAGAAGGACCCCTTTTGATTTAAGTTGCAACACCTAGGTAGGTACCACAGTGGCAATCCTGGAGCAGGGTATACATATATTCCTAAGGGGATGACTTCCTGATTTGAAAATCCTTTTAGAGCAGTCACTCTATCTCTGAACAACCTTCATGCCCATCTTTTATCATATATTTGCTGTGGGTGAATTGAGCAAAGCCGTCTTTGTTTCCAGATGTGAGGAGCAAGTTGGAACTCCTCATAGATGAGGGGGAGGCTTCTAAACCCCCAGATAGAAAAGCTTCCCTACAGTAGGTGGAAAATAGTTTATCAGTGTGCACATCCTCCTTGATGTGACCTTTTCTGAAAGCTTGTGCCTTATGGCTTCTTGCGTGAGTGGTATGCTTAGCCACGCTTCTTATGAGCCGAATGCAAATCCGCTTTCCCCATCATGGGATGTTCTCTGATACCTTAGAGTGCCTCTGCGCATGTGCATTATCATGGAACACAACTTTTAATTATATATTTTTTTATTTGAAAATCATTTAATGTAGAAAACCTGCATATAGAAGTCAACGTTTTGAGCCTATTTTTAATGCAGCAAGTTTAAAAAAAAAATCGATTACGGCAAAGTACATCTGGGTGACAATACCAACCTACAATAGCATTTTAAACTGAAAACTAGAGGGAAATGTTGTACCAATACCAAAGTGAGAACTGGCAGTGCCTTTTACGAATCTGTCAGGCCATTCATGCCCTGCAGATTCAGTCCGTTTGAATCCAGAATGGTAGGAATGCAGCGTTCTTTCCCGAGGCTACTTTTGACGGGCAGCTGTGTTTTTTTGGTGGGGGGAGGGGTTGTAGTGGATGGAATTGTGGTATTCTTGACTTCTAAGGACGTTGCCTTGCCTTTCTTTTTTCAGTCTATTTTGTGAAGGACTGAGCCTTTTTTCCCAATGTAATCAATACGTTTTTTTGACTACTGCACTGTACTGTATTACTGTGCTGGTTCTGTTTGACAGGCGACTTTATGTGGGTGAGTCTTGAAAGAGTGTTACAGCAAACAAATGATGGATGGAATGCTGACAATGCAAACATTCTCCCCCGGTCAAAAGATCTGGGTTAAATCCATCGTTCTTTTGCCCACTACGCCACCCCAGTTTGGACCCAGCCATTTGCAAATCAGTCTTGACCCTGTGCCCCATGGGAACAGTCCAGACCGAACTGCCAGGCCAGGTCCTCCCTGGACCGGAAACAAGCATCCTGGGCCCGGTTTCAGGGTATGTCACCCTTCTTCAGCCAGGCTAGCTTGAATCCAGTGGCACAGTGAGCAAGGGACCCACGTCTGGGCATACCCATCCCACTTTGGGCAAAAAGTGTTACAGCAAACAAATGATGGAAGGAATGCTGACAATGCAAACATTCTCCCCCAGTCAAAAGATCTGGGTTAAATCCATCGTTCTTTTGCCCACTACGCCACCCCAGTTTGGACCCAGCCATATGCAAATCAGTCTTGACCCTGTGCCCCATGGGAACAGTCCAGACCGAACTGCCAGGCCAGGTCCTCCCTGGACCGGAAACAAGCATCCTGGGACCGGTTTCAGGGTATGTCACCCTTCTTCAGCCAGGCTAGCTTGAATCCAGTGGCACAGTGAGCAAGGGACCCACGTCTGGGCATACCCATCCCACTTAGGGCGAAAAGTGTTACAGCAAACAAATGATGGACGGAGTGCTGACAATGCAAACATTCTCCCCCAGTCAAAAGATCTGGGTTAAATCCATCGTTCTTTTGCCCACTACGCCACCCCAGTTTGGACCCAGCCATATGCAAATCAGTCTTGACCCTGTGCCCCATGGGAACAGTCAAGACCGAACTGCCAGGCCAGGTCCTCCCTGGACCGGAAACAAGCATCCTGGGACCGGTTTCAGGGTATGTCACCCTTCTTCAGCCAGGCTAGCTTGAATCCAGTGGCACAGTGAGCAAGGGACCCACGACTGGGCATACCCATCCCACTTAGGGCGAAAAGTGTTACAGCAAACAAATGATGGACGGAATGCTGACAATGCAAACATTCTCCCCCAGTCAAAAGATCTGGGTTAAATCCATCGTTCTTTTGCCCACTACGCCACCCCAGTTTGAAAGAGTGAGCATGATTGTGGGGACGGTTTCAAGAGTACCAGGGCAATCCGGGGGTAACTGGGCTCAGACTGTGTCAGTTTCAGTCGTTTTACCCTCTGTATCTTAATATTACTATTGAACCCAAAGCAGAGCACCAGGTACACCCCATTAGCAAGTCAAGCATTCCAGGGCTTAATCAGGAAAGTGGTTTGGAGTTAAAGACTCGGAACTCCATATAATGTCCAACCTCAATAAATAACTTCTTGTCCAGCTACTCCTTTTAAGGTATAGGAAAGGAAAAAGTACTTTATTACTGCACATAACACGATGCTTTACATAATTGTCAGAGGTCACTGCAAGTCGAATACTGTTTGCAATTAGTAACCAAACTAATTACTCGAAACAGTCTAAACTGTTCCCCCCGGATTGGTCTTTGTGGCAATGCCCCTTAGCCCTAGTGGTATTCTTTCTGAGTTTTCTGTAGAGAGCTTCTGTAGCTAAATGGCATCACCCTCACCCAAACAAGGTTTGGAGCCCACCACAGATGCAGGGGTGAGTTGATGAATGGTATCATCCAGGGACAGGGGCCTTCTCCTCTCCAGGCACAGTTCAGTCCGGTGCATCCACCACCAGTGTTTTACTAATGCCGTTTGGCGCCTTGCTCTTCTTGGTGCTGGTTCTTGGCAGTGGGATTGTCAACCTCTCACTTCGTGGCTCTTCAGAAAGATTCTGGGTACTCAAGCACCTCTACAAGTCAACAGACTGTGCTGTGACTCTCTGGTCACATGGCCATCCTTGTTGTTATGAATGGTGCTGGCCCTTCCCGGATCACAGCAGCTGCCACAGTTTGTCACCTCCTCAGTCCTTCTCTGCTCTCTTCTAGGGAGTGTCTTCCTTATGCAATGGCACCACCAGTGCCCCACTGCAGTCGTCGGCCAACTCCTTCCTCAAGGCAGTCCATTCAGCAACACAGAGAGAGGGAGTATTTCCAGTCATATCCCACCATGTCAAAAATGAACAAGCCATCTTGGGTGCCTGATATTGTGCAGAGTAGATACAATATAATTTTCCCCTGCTCTCCAGCCAACATCCCACTAAGAGTGTCAATGCTTTTACTCAAGAGCCAGGTGGTGCAGGTGGTTTACACCTGCAACTCTCTTCTCTAAACGATATACCCGAAAAAGAATTTCAATGATTCATGGATCATAAAAAAACAAACGGATCAAGATGGAGCAATTCTGTTTTATCCAATTTTTCCTCACCTATCCCAAAGTGACTGGCGGTGTGCCTGCCATCTCCAGGATGCCTATTTGTCACCAGACTAGGTGTTTCATGACTTGCAAATGACCCTCGACCCTCTTCAAAATCTGGCAATTCGCATCAAAACAGAAATGCCCCTTCTGCCAGCAGCACAGATCATCCCAAGATTTGCTGTAGAGGTGAAGATCACAGGAGTGTTGTATTCAGAGGTTAGACTGTCTTCTATGTATTTTAAGTATCAACACCTGGAGATAATGTCTTGTCCAACCAACTAGCAAGTCTCCTCTTTTCTGGGCTCTATACTTGCCCATTAATTATCTCAAATGCCAGTCTACATAAGCAATCATTACAAGATTGTCAGCAGAGCCAATGGCCTCAAATATCTGGAGACTTGGAAGAACAGATTTCAAGACTGCTCTCTAATCCCTGGCACAGTGGTGTCCTCATAGGACAGGGGATCAGCTCCGTGGTTTCTTGTTCCAACCAGACAGTTATTACACATTCATTTATGGAGAGCCCTTGTGGAGAAACCTGCAGACAAAGAAAAAATGGTCACAAAAGAAGTAGGAATTCAGTATGTTAGAAATGAAGACTTAAATGGCACCTGAATCTTTTCTCCCAGCAGTTACCTCAACTTCATCCTGTTACCATCAGCACAATGCATTACATTAACAGGATGCAGAGTGCAGACAACTTGAAATTGTGTGTTATTGATTCTCATCGGATTACAGAAGTCTATGTACAAGCCTTTCAGAACGAGAAGGGGAACTACTCATAAGGCACCTATTTTAATGGGTTCTAAACGCCAGAGTACTTTTGACCGCCTTTCTCGCTTAGAGTTAAGCAGATATTGCTTAATTGTCCTGAAAACAAATGTGAGCCTTGTTTCAAAGGAAATGGGGTTTCACTAGACTGGTTCAGGGTATGTTTAGACTTTTCCTATTATTTTTTAGTTCTAAAAGTGACTGCCTAAAAAGGGTTGAGACGTTCCTAAGGGTGAAAGCAAAGGATACCCCTTATATTGGCATGTCCCCTCCCCATCTTATTGTATGCAGATGATGTGGTGTTTTAGTAGCTAGAACAGGGAGAGGGCTCCAACTTTTAATTGATGATTTTATTGTTTTTATGAATCAGTTGGACCTGAAGGTAAATGAGACTAAATGCTTTACCATGGCTTGTGGGTCAAGACTGGCTAGAAAATCCTCCCATTTTATTAATAATATCAAGATATTAGCGACCGCTTCTTTCTCTTATTAGGAATCCTATTTGATTCCAAATATAATTGGAAACCAATGTTACCAAATAGGAAGCCCTTTTCTAGAAATCTATCAACGACCTACATTATTTTTGCAAAAGCCTGGGAACAAAACCGCTAAAAGAGCCATCTGTGATTTACATCAGCAAATGTGTGGCAATTGCAACATGCAGTGCAGGTATCTGGGGCATGATTAATGTATAGATTTTGCAAAAAGTGTAAAATAAGTTTCTGAGAAACGTATTGGTGGTCCCACGCAGTTGTGCTAATTCAAATTGCCACACCTTATTGGGCATTCTTTACATTGAGGATAGAATCAAATTATTCCCCCTTTCATTGTGGCGCTCCATTTGGGTAAGGAAGGAGACCTCATTAAGTAAGTGAGTTATAAAGGATTGCCTTAGACTTCAGTCTGCTCTAGATATCCTGTGATTTGCTTATGTGAAAAAAGCCTGTGTGGAGATTGGCTACTCCGGTTTATCTGCCACGCCCGAGTCTTGCCTTTCCATTGGTCAAGGAATTTTAAAACAACTATTCTACAATAGGGCCATGCTCAATAGAGATTATTCTGACAACCACAAATGTATGGAGTGCTCTTATAACTTGGTTCGTACCCACTAAGGTTTTCAATCGTATCTTTACTTTATTTTAAATAGACAGCCACAATTTGTTCTCACTATGTTTCGTTTTCACCTCCTAACTCTGTTGGTCGGGTTCCATGCTAAATGTTGCACTTTATCTGACCTGAGTCCTTGTCCATGTGACGAGAGGTCTGTCCAGTCGACTTTACATATAATGTTTTTTGCTCTTTTTATCAAACGCCCAGAAGAAAGATTTTATTTCCAATTTTTTTTAAATTCAAAATTTTGCCAATGCAGACCTGCTCCTCTATTTTTACAGCAACTTCACTTCCTTTGATATGTTGTATGGTTGCTTCTTTTATCTGGCAACTATTAAAATTAAGGAAATGTGTAATATTGTGATACTTATGTATGTTGTATAGGTTTATACCTGTACATTAATGGATTTCTATTCTTATCGTATGTACTGTATATTTTACTTTTTAAACTTTTATGCATCAGAAATGTGGCAAATAAAGATACACTTGACTGCCAAACTCAAACAGTTGACAACCAAGACGATTTTCATTCCTGTAGATATCCTGCATTTCTTCAACTCTCCATCTGACCACATAGGAAGCTTTTGTGAAGGCAGGAAAATAGATCCAAAATCTAAGGCAGATCCATCATACCATGCTTCCATTGAAGCTCATGACCTTCTGACTCCTGAGTACTTGCAGTACAGCCACCTGAACGTATGGAATAACTATAGAAGTAAAGCACCTTTTTACCAAATCCTCCTACGTTTTCAAATGGAAAGGGCTCTGTATCTTGAGAATTAGGTGGACCCTCAAATCTTCCTCGCAGAAAGCATTCTTGTCTTGTATACTTTATTATTGCAAAATGGGACCTTCGGCTTCCATTTATAAAAGTGTAAACACCTGCCATCGTGGATTTTTGAAAGTGTCCCCTCTCTGGGACATGAATATCGTTGTGTTTAAGTTACTGGGGACTCCTCTTTGAACCTGAGCAGAGAGCAAACCACTGACTTATCTCGGGGGTAAGTGTGCTTTTCAGTGGTTATTATTTTTGCGTGTGAGCTTTAGTATCTTTGTACAGGTGTACCATATGTTTTCCATTGTAATGAAGTGCCTCTAGGAACTCGCCCTTCTTTCCTTCCAATAGTTATTTTGGTCCTTCATATTTAATAGCATTTTTATTACAGCATGTTTTCATGAATACCGCCAGTCCAGTATAGAGGTCATATACCCTTTACACATTAAAATAGCCTTTCGTAAATTATGGAGCTTTTTGCACTGATTGGCTTTCTATAAGGAGACATAGTTAAATTGATAGTCTCCTATACCACAAACTGCTATTAAAAAACAAGCATTCGCAATGCAATAGGTCTCTCATTTACGAGAGTTTAAGCTATTTGCATTGAAAATTACAATGCCTATTATTTGTGTTGTTTTAAAACAGATAAATAAAAGGCATTGTCATTTACAATGCCAATAGCTTAAACTCTTGCCAATGTGAAACCTATTGCATTGCAAATGCGTTCGGCGCCCGTGCTATAAAGATTTGTTTTAAAGCACTAGGAGAGATAGGAGAGAGCATGCTCTGCCTGCAACGGCTGGCAGGACAAAGCTATTTGAGAAAATAGTGCTCAGAGGCTGTAATTAAAGCCTACCGAGTAACAACACATGTAACAGGGGGTGTCCTCATGGGAGGTTGCAAAATAAGACAAGGCGGTACTAAGGAGGGACTACTAAGCCTATTGACCAAAGAAAAGCCACAGTTTACAGAGGACAATGACACAAGCCAATGAAAAATATGGGCTGAGAGTGGGCGGAGCTTCAAGTCCATACTCGAATACAGCATGCTGCGCAGAGCAGGGCATGCGCTGCCCAGGCTCGACCTAAAAAGGCTCAAAGGCCCTTACTAGGTAAACCGAAAGCCCATTCCTTCGGGTGGAAAGAAGCCATCCCTGGTCTTAACAAAAGTGTTCCCACTCCAAACATTTTGCAGGGCCACTACCCGAAGCGGGTATAAATATTCTCAAAGCTGTACTGTTTAGATTCGCACTCCAGTACTGGTGCTCAAATGGATTAGACTTCCCTTTGTAATCTATGTGCATAGTCATTGCCACCCCTATTTCACTAAGTGTCTTGTTCCACTTTTCCCAGGTTCTGTTTATTACTATACTCTACTGTTCAAGTGTACTTTAGAGACTCTTATCACACAGAAAGAAATTTTACTTGCCTGCAGTCCTAGTTGTCCCTTATAAATAGCCACTCGGAATTAATAAATTACTCATCCACTTCCCTGTAAGCCTTAAACAGTCTAAATGTGGGTGCCTGTATATCCTCTATCCCTTGCTGTCTTCCAAATGCAAACTACTGGACTGTGCCTAGAGGACATAATGTGGTGGGCAGCTTCTGGAATCTTTAAAGTGGCAGTAGCAATTTTCATTCTAGTTGCAGCCTTAGTGGAGTAGCACCATTTAACTTACATTTTTCGGTTTCAAAAAGGCTTTTGATGGTTGCTTTTTGAGTCAAATCCACTTTACCAGACTAAAAATAGACTAAATCCGTGACGTTCTAGAGGCACATTTTCTTTATTTGAATGATGATTGTCAAACATGAGAATTATTGGAAATTGTGTCACGGTATCCTGCTCATGGTACTGGGGAAGTGCCAGAAGAGAGTGACGCCAGCTGGATTAGCCACCATCGGAGGAGTGCCATACGATAGCGACGCCAGCTGGATTAGCAGTCATTGGAGGAGGGCCAGAAGAGAGCAACGCTTGCTGGATTAGCAGTCATTGGAGGAATGCCAGAAGAGAGCGACGCCAGCTGGATTAGCAGTCATTGGAGGCGTGCCAGAAGAGAGTGACACCAGCTGGATTGGCAGTCATTGGAAGAGTGTCAGAAGAGAGTGACACCAGCTGGATTAGCAGTCATTGTAACTGTCAGAAGAGAGTGACGCCAGCTGGATTAGTAGTCATTGGAGAAGTGCCAGAAGAGAGTGATGCCAGCTGGATTAGCAGTCATTGGAGGAGTGCCAGAAGAGAGTGACGTCAGCTGGATTGGCAGTCATTGGAGGAATGCCAGAAGAGAGTGACACCAGCTGGATTAGCAGCTATCGGAGGAGTGCCAGAAGAGAGTGACGCCAGCTGGATTAGCAGACATTGTAAGAGTGTCAGAAGAGAGTGACGCCTGCTGGATTAGCAGTCATTGGAGGAGTGCCAGAAGAGAGTGACGCCAGCTGGATTAGCAGTCATTGGAAGAGTGTCAGAAGAGAGTGACGCCAGCTGGATTAGCAGCCATTGGAAGAGTGCCAGAAAAGAGTGACGTCAGCTGGATTAGCAGTTATTGGAAGAGTGCCAGAAGAGAGTGACGCCAGCTGGATTAGCAGTCATTGGAGGAGTGCCAGAAGAGAGTGACGCCAGCTGGATTAGCAGTCATTGGAGGAGTGCCAGAAGAGAGTGACGTCAGCTGGATTAGCAGTCATTGGAGGAGTGCCAGAAGAGAGTGACGCCAGCTGGATTAGCAGTCATTGGAGGAGTGCCAGAAGAGAGTGACGCCAGCTGGATTAGCGGTTATTGCAAGAGTGTCAGAAGAGAGTGACGGCAGCTGGATTAGCAGTCATTGGAGGAGGGCCAAAAGAGAGTGACGCCAGCTGGTTTAGCAGTCATTGGAGGAGTGCCAGAAGAGAGTGAGGCCAGATGGATTACCATTCATTGGAAGAGTGCCAGAAGAGAGTGACTCCAGCTGGATTAGCAGCCATTGGAGGAGTGCCAAAAGAGAGTGACGCCAGCTGGATTAGCAGCCATCAGAGGAGTGTCAGAAGAGAGTGACACCAGCTGGATTAGCAGTCATTGGAAGAGTGTCAGAAGAGAGTGACGCCAGCTGGATTAGCAGTCATTGGAGGAGTGCCAGAAGAGAGTGACGTCAGCTGGATTGGCAGCCATTGAAGGAGTGCCAGAAGAGTGTGACGCCAGCTGGATTAGCAGTCATTGGAGGAGTGCTGAAGCCAGCTGGATTAGCAGTCATTGGAGGAGTGCCAGAAGAGAGTGACGCCAGCTGGATTAGCAGTCATTGGAAGAGTGCCAGAAGAGAGTGACGCCAGCTGGATTAGCAGTCATTGGAAGAGTGCCAGAAGAGAGTGAGGCCAGCTGGATTAGCAGTCATTGGAGGAGTGCCAGCAGAGAGTGACGCCAGCTGGATTAGCAGTCATTGGAGGAGTGCCAGAAGAGAGTGACGCCAGATGGATTAGCAGCCATCGGAGGAGTGCCAGAAGAGAGTGAAGCCAGCTAGATTAGCATTCATTGGAGGAGTGCCAGAGGAGCGTGCGTGCCAGGAGCCTGGTCTGCCTATTCTCTTCCCTCCGAGAAGGTAAATAACCCTACTGCCATTCTATAAGGTTTATTGCCACTCCTTCAAACCAAACTGTTGGCATACTATGCCTCCTTTCCAAGACTCCCCTCTCCTTTGGTAAGTGACATATAATCTGTTTCTGACAGAGATGCACACATTAGCTTTGTTTTCACTTGGCCCGCAAAGACACCGGATCTCAAGGAGAACCAAATGATAGTAACTTCGTAATTGTACTTTCAAGATAGAGCTTGAACGGCACCATCTCACACTGTCCTGATGTTTCAGTCTCACCCAAGTGTAAAACTGTTCTCATCCATATTATATTCAGATTTCACACATTCGACTTGGGTATCCGAGTGTTAAGATTTGGTGTAAAGTACATGATTAATTATTGAATGCTAACCCTGCCACTTGTATCACAGTTTGATGCCAGCCTTGTTTAAAGTTAACTTGTGGCACTCTTCAGATTTGTCACAGAGGCATTTTCTGGTGAGTGGCATGCAGGTGTCATAATGCTAATAAAAATAATAATCATGGTGCATTGCGTCTTTAATAGGTTTTGGGGTAGCAGGCACCTCGTGGGGTAGAAGGAAATTGTGATGGGCTCCAGTGAGGAAAGAGTTCACAGAAATGAAGTTTGGAAAGGGCCTGTCTTATAAGGCTGGGTATTTCTCCTCTTTGGTGCTAGTGTAAACAAAATATCAATTTACTCACTGACTCTTCGGCTTCCAGCCTGCACCCCTCTCAAGGCGATGGACCTGTGGCGTTACTCTCTTATTCTTTAAACAGATTGCAAGAAAACACGTTTTTTACTTCCCTTGGAGTCTTAGTGTGATTCCTGTGAGTGGTTCTGGCCTGCCAGGTTTATATTGTGCATATTCAGTAATGAATTTTAAAAAATGTAAGCGCCAAGAACTGACTTTTTTCTTAGGAGCCCGCTGCCGGTTGTCTAAAACGAAGGCTGTCTTATTTTGTTTTCACCTTAAGCCTCTTTCTTCCACCACACTTCACTTCCACCCTTTCTCGCTCTAGCAGGGCTTGCCATCCCTGCGTTCTCCCTTTGTTCGTTTATCTGTTTCTCTTCCTTCCTTTTCTGTCTTTCTCTCTCTTGGTTTGGGTCCAAGTCGTATGAAGAAAAACAAGTCCTAGCCCCCATAAATGAGTCCCGGTGCCCACTACCTAGAAGCACCGGCACAAAGTAAGCACTGTGCGCATTTCTGAGTACTTTAATTTCTTTTGACAGTGCCTCGGACTTGAGCGGTGGTGGAGTTCAAGAGACCCCAGGGGCTGGTGGTACTCGGGAGCAAAAAGAGGAGGCAGTGACTGTGTGCCCAGGTAAGAGGCCTCCCATAGGAAGCTGAAGTGGTGTCCTGCACCCGGAAGTTGACTTGCCACGCTGCCACTCTCTAAATACAGCTCCTCTTTGTCTAAAGTTGTTGTTTGTTTTCGACAAGTCTTGGGTGAGGTCTATCCGCTCAAATAGCAGTTGTAATGTTGATGCTGAATGTTGATCTTTGATGTTCCCGTTGTGTGCAATTATCTTCAGACATGCAGATGGCGATTAGGGAAATTAGACCGATTAGGGCCGAGCTGGGCACTATTGTCAGGATGTGCCGTCGTCTCCTCTGTGAAGAAATCGGATATCTCCATCAGCGTCGAAGACGATTGGTTTTGGTGGCATGGTTCCATTATTTCCTACTGCGTTGTGCATCTCCTCAGAAGGAGGGCTGCTTTATTTGGTTTCTTGGTGTACACAGCCTGCTGTGCACAAATTTAATAGAGCCCAGCACCCTGCCCATCGAGTGGAGCGAGCGTCTTGTGCTGGGACGTTGCCCTCCTGCTGCCACCCGTGCCAGGGCTTGGCAGTGACTGGCAATCTCATTAAAAGCGGCTTTCGGCAGGTTCGCCTCCAGCTGGTCAAAGTCGCGCGCCACGCTGTATCGCCGCCCGCGTTGTCAGTGATTGCGGAGCAGAGCATTGTGGGAGTGTCAGGGGCGTGACGTGAGGTGCGGGTGTCATTTACATAACATTAGCTTGGCCTCTCAATTTTACACAGTCTGTCGACTGGCCTGGCACAGTCCCTGCCTGGTCTAATCCGCCCCGCACTCCTAGTTAAACTCCCCAGACTTGCTGCCTTGTTTCCTAGGTTGGCTCCTCGGCTGCGACAATGTCATGTTGCATGGGTTTGTATAGCTCATTTCTACCATTTGTACGGCCTTTTCCCACTTTAAGAATCTGGCGCCATTTATATTCTCCTTGACCGTATCGTCTGTGGATGTTTTATTTGGTTGCAGTAAGTCGTATGGGATAGTGACCTACAAGGTGGGAGGAACATAGTACAAACAGTCGTAGACTTGGATTTACTTCTTCCTCCTCAATACCTTCTTTTCTTTGTCTTTTAATAACCACTTATGACCTAGCATTTATATATATTTCGCCCTTCCCTGTTTTTGTCATCTTCAAAAAGATGAAAGGCAGACTTGGCTCCTCAAGGATCCAAACCTAAGACCTTTAGTTGCAACACCGATTTTCACAGTAGGTGCATGAACTCTGATCTGCTATTTTTTTCTAACTCTACTCATTCAAAGGAGAGTTACGGCATTCATAGACAACAAAACATTCTCTCTTGAGGTCGGGGCTCTAGTGTTTCATTGGCAAGTCCCTGTCCCACCTGTCCCTTGCTATGTGATCGGGGTCAGTCCCCATTCATTGGTGGACGCATCCAGGGAATGCTCACTTGTAGGCCGTTAACCCAAGAGTCCGTTCTGACTCTTCAATTACAGTCAAAAGTGTCTTAATGCCACGCCTCTGGGCAGGATCCTGGGTTAGCCACACATCCTCACTAGAGGGGTCCTGAGTGCGGGATTCCATAGGCATCTCAACGGTAGGGGATGTCTGAATGGGCTAGTCTATCTGCACTTTTCAACACCTGACTGACACCTACGCTATGCACAAAACACCGTTTTTTCGTTTATTACAACTGCAGCACACCCTTGAAGCCGCGCTCAATCTCTCAGAACCCCTCCCCCAATATAAACCCTTGAGGCACACATGGTGGAGTCCTGTCTGTTAAAAAAGAGGGTCTTGTGCCTCTATCGCTCGCTACTAAATCAAATCCCTGACCCCATGACTCCTTTGTGAAAACAATGGGAGAAAGACCTGGGCCCCATGGACGCGATGACTGGATTGAGGCTAAAATGGCCCGTAGGGTTCTAGCGATCTCAATGAAACTCCGCCATATTCAGTTGAAATACCTCCACCAGGCGTACTACAGTCGCACACAAGATGGGGAATACTCTACCTCCACGAAGCTGGAGATGCCGGCATCCATTGGGAACCTTCTTTCACATGGTCTGTGCGTGCCTGATTATCCAAACATACTGGGCATGCATTTGCATCACCTTCTCCCTGATTGCACTTAGAGAGGTCCCACTTGACCTGACACTAGTCCTCTTGGGTTTGCTTGACGACGAATGGGGAGTTAGTCACCACATCAGACGGCTAGTTGATCTGGGTTTCATTATTGTAGAGAGGGATATTACCTGCCACTGGTGCTCTAGGCTGGCACCGCCCTTCCTCGAATGGGGTCGTGGAATGGACTTTGCTGCTTCAGCAGAGAAGTTTGTTTATACATCCAGGTGGTGCCCTTAAAAGCACCAGAAGGTTTGGGGTGAATGGTTTACGTATTCAGAATCTATGTTCTCTGTGATGTAATCTCCTTCTATTGTTCTCCTGTATTTCTGACATTGGGAATCCACCGGCATTGGGGATAGCGGTGCAGCTATTTTTTGTTCACTGTTATGCATTGTTTTTGTTACACAATATGAAAACTCAAACAATTATAACATTTTAAAAAGTGTCTTAGCACCGCAGCCCTCTTAGCATCGAGTCCCCTGGTGCCCCGTAGGCCCATCACAAGTCTTACCCGCTCTGGAGAGAAGAAGCATGTAGCATCTTGGAGGGTGCCCTGTCCGCGGGAGCTCTCACTAGTTCCGGTCCTGCTCATGTGAGTCAGCTGCACGCGAGCATCGCAGCAGCACTCAGCAGGCGTAGGCTCTCCTCTGAGCATACGCGGTGTGCTCCGGCAGCAATCAGAGGTGTTTCCGCGTCCCCCCTGCAGATTAAGTGTCCTTGCTCCCCAAGGGAGAGGGGGGGGACGGGGAGGGTGATTTCGATGCTCCTGCTCTTGATCCCGTTGAGGCGGTTATACTTCTAGTGCATCCTCACTCGATCCACAGGGTCAGGTTAGATGCAGTCCTCGTTGCTCGTGGTGACCTATGAGTCACTGCTGGTCACAGTTCGCTGGCTCCTGCCCGGTCCTCACAGCACATTTATTCTCAGCAGCTCCTCCTGGCATATGGGGTTGCTGCGCCACTACCACACAAGGCTCCGGCCCTTACCGTGCGGCAGTCCTTAACACAGCGGCCCCTCCTTGCATACGGGGTCACTGCTACATCATTGCACAGACTTCAGCCCTTCTCTGCAAAGCCGTTTTTTCCTCAGCGGCCCCTCTTGGCACACGGGGTAGCTGCAACGTGCAGCATAAACTTCAGCCCTTACCACAAAGCAATCTTTACATGGCTATCTTCATGGCAGCCCTCTCCTGGCATACGGGTGTCGCCGACTCAAGTCTGCACTCCGGCAATGACCTAATCAGTGCAACAGCAGTCTCCTCACCCTTTGCAGGTCTCCCCACCCCTTGCACAGGGCTCCCCACTGGACCTCGCACCCTTCAACGCTCTCCTCTTCCTCACAAGGCACACTTTTCTTGGCTGGCAAGAAGGTGCTGGTGCTCCATGTTCCGGAGCAGGTGGTCTTGGTTTCCCTAGGTGATGTCACTCACACAGCAGGGAGAGTAGCAGGCCTTCCCCCTCAGTCCTGGTCACAGGCAGAAGTCTTGCAGAGCTTTCCGTCTTCACACGGCCCATCAGGCTGCTTGACATGTGACCTTTCTTATAGTCCATTCCCATACATCAAATGTAATTTAGGGTCTGTGTTTTTGAAGTTTTATGTTGGGGTTCTGCTTCATTTGAAGAGCATCCTTCTCCTCTCCCTCTTGAAAAGCCGTCTGTCACAGCTGGAGAGACTCCAAAGCGGATAGTCCCACAACACAGGCCAAGGAGTGACTAGAGTTCACAGTTAGATGTTAGCCACAGTGATATTTGCATCAAATGGTTAATCTCGGGCTCCCAGCCCTACTCCTTTTGATTCCCCTAACTGCCTCATCTCCTTCCTGAGATTTGTTCAGGCCCCTTGTGATTTCTCACTGAATCAAAGATCACCCTTTGAAGTGTGCACAGGGAGCTTGCTCCCCCTCCTTCAGTGTCTCCCACCCAGTTCACAGGAATGCAGCGATACACAAATCTGATGGGGGTGGGGGTGGTCCTCTACGTCCTCATGTCTTCACCAGGCAGGCCTGCACCTCACAAAATGGAATCCTAGGTCCTCCAAGAAATGTGCCGTTTCGGGCACACTTGCACTCAGTGTATGTATTGACACTATCCAGCACTATTACATCTATGTATTGTGCCACCACAAACATGTATACAATCAGCACACACATTCACTCTGCAGTCCGTGCTCAATACCGTAGCCTTTATATGTTGCCACTTGCAGGGACATGTGCGGCCAGCACACACAATCACCTTGCGCGTGTTACACAACACCATACCCTTCATGCACGGTACTCTTTGCAGGTACATACACACCTAGTACATGCACTCACCATTCACGCACTGCCTAGCACCACATCTTTCATGTACTCTACTCCTTGCAGGTACACATACACCCAGTACATATTTGCACGCACTGCACAGCACTGCTCTAGCCCAGCATTGTACCCTACCCAGGTGCACATACAACCAGTGCAGTCACCACCCCTGCAGTGCACAGCACTTCACATCTAGCTGATGTAGGCCAAAGGTGAGTTAAGCACACAGCAGCAGTACTTTAAAAAGTAAGTGAGCCTGTAGGCCTCACTCCAGTGACACAGGTTAAAAAGGTTCTTTCACTCCTACTGATCACTGCACTGTATGCTGCCACCCCTGCACTCGTGCTGCTTAAGTCCTGGTGAAGGTAGTAGCCTTTTACCACTATGAAGGTAGCGCTTTGGGCAATCCTCCGGTACAAAAAGACCTCAATTCGTGAGACAGGCCTATGTCATGGTGCCCAAGCATGATCTGTGTTTGCCTGTGACAAAAATTGGCATTAGGAATGCAGACGTAAGTACAATTGGGCACTCAGGGCAGGGGTACACGTACGTTACCACGCAGAGGACTTCTCCGTCTTAACAGTGCATTACAAATGAGAAATAATTTGTTTGTCTGCTAGCGGAAGACTTTACTGGTGCTGAGTTCAGAAGAAAGCCTTTCATCTGCAATAGTGCTATTATGGCTAACTCTTATGTGTGCATTGCAGAGACCCAGGCCAGTCTGTCCAGCGAAGCAGAACCCAACAGAAGTGCCTTGCCGTTATCTGGAAGCGACTCTCCTATTCAGGTGAGGAGTAAGTGAGCGATCTCTGTGGCTCTTGGAAGGGAATATTGGAACCAGCCTGTTAACCTTGGAGCCTACTAAAGGCAAGTTGTCATGCTTTTCATAGCCTGTGTAAACACCACATAGGCCATAGTGATGTGGCTTAGGCCAGTATACCAGCTGTGGCCTGGGTTTCAGGAACAACTAACACAAGCCCATGAAGTAACCTTGGTGAAACCCCATTGAACACCCACAACTCTCCACACTGGAAAGCACATTTCAAAACCCTAGTACTGGTCATGGTTCAAACCCTAAGAACAGCTGCATCTCAGGCCTATTGACCCGCCGTAGCTGAGGCTATTTGAACAACTGCGGCTTCTGGTGAATCAAAAAAAAAACATCAGTGGCTTATCTGGTCCTCAAATAAGGACCTGATTTACAAAGCATTTTTTTTGGACAGTTGTGTTTCACTTCCCACTTGGGTATGACTTCTGATTTTCCTGAGGAAGCGCTCGCATGTTTTGACAGAAAATCATGAAGCAGTTCTGAGTCAGTTCAAACTATTTACAGTGTAGCTTCAGTAGAAGCAAAGGTGATATTTGTCAGCAGAGTTTCTATCCTACATCTAAAGAAACGTATAAAAATGGGGGTCGTGGCTAATGCAACTCCCTCCTTGTGTGCCTTTTATTACATACAAACCATGAGGAGGGGCGTTCTACTGGGACGGGAAATAGTAGGATTGAACATTGAGGAGAAGTGCCCTTCAATGGGAGGACACAAGCTGGATTGGGGGCGGATCTATGCAAGAAATGAACTTATTGACCATAGTGCTAGAAGGTAGAGGCAGGGGTTCTAGGCAGGGTTGGAATAGTTGACTATTTGTAAGACCACTCTTTGATCATGGGCAGACTAGAATTGTCTGAAACCAAAAATTCTTTCACCGGTTTCATTCTCCTTTTCCTAGAGTGGCCCTGATGTCACCCCTGAAGAGATAAAGAGCAACGACCCCACCAGGGTTGACATGCAGCCCACCATGACTGAAGGACCGTCCACCACGGCTGACTTGGAATCCAGTGTACCAAAAGTGACACCCAACATGGACGACATCCAGTGCCCACTATGTGGCCTTAAGTTTGCATCGGAGCAGATTGAGCGCCATGCAGCGGACTGTAATGGGAGCGCAGAGCAGAAAGTGAAAAGGCCGGAGTCCCCAGGTGAGTTGGAATGTCTCTCAAGGGGTGGAATTGGGTCCATTGAAACACTGCAAACTGTTAGGCTGCCGTCAATGAGTTTCCTTTGCATGCAGATCCTCCACACTACCAATGTTTGAGCAGTTGCAGATTAAAGGGTTCTGTGGGACAAATGTATATCCCTCGTTCTGTCACTCTGATGAGCTCCTTCTGCTTCATTCATCATTCCTATTTTTACTGCAGTACATGGAGGACTGAAGTTACTGCTCTGCTTTTTGGTTTCATTTCAGATTTAGTGTTTTCAACACTGGTTTGATCTTGCTTTATGTTGCTAGTCCAAGGTGGGAGGAGCATGCAGGCATGAGCGGTTTCTCTCCGCGAATCATGTTATAATAATAATAATAATTCCACATTTGTAAAGGTCAAATTTATCACACCTAAGGGTATCAAGGCGCTGTGGGCCGTCGGGGAGATTAAGTGAACTATTTCCCAGAGTCACCTGATGCTGAGCTGCCGCCGGCGATCGAACAGTAAGCCCCGCGCTCCGGAGTCAGCGACTCTGGCCGCTGCGCCACCCCTCTCCCAGACCGCCTCTCTCAAAGCCTGTTTCTGCTCAGTCATCAATCACTGCAGTTGTCAGTGTTTGTTTTTTTGAGAAGCTTCCATTAGATTTAATATTGGCAATTTAGGAGTTGATGGAGTTTGGTCTGAGGTGTCTTGTAAATGACACGAACTGTAAATCGGAATAAGTTCTCAGCAGAGCTGCATTAGCCCAAATATTGATTGGATGTATTGGCGTTCAGTTAGAGAAATGCTCCTGCATATAAATACCGTTGTGTTTTTGAGTGCTTTTCATATGCGATTTGACAATGCACAGTTATTGCTAGTGGCTTGTGTATTCTGTGGAAGTGAATATGGGCCACCTTGTGTGAAAACATCTAAAACAAATAGTCTGGAAAGTGTATGGAAAGTACAAAAAGAACAAAACAATGTGTAAAACAGACACAAGCCTTTCTTTATGGCCACAGAGCACACAACTCCCACATTTCCATTGTTATGTTTTGGAGTGTGGCAGAGCAGATTGTAGACATTGAAGAAGAACTGAGTGATGCGTGATGAAGCAGGGGGGCAGGATGCAGGGAAACGGCAAGACAAATTGCTGTATTAGTTCTCGTTTGTCCAGTGAGGATGTTTTCAATGCTGCATAAAGAACAGTGTACAGTCTGTGGAGCAGTGACCTATTTCTGAGAGGCCTGCATGTGGGCAGATGTTTTGACTGCATCAGGATGACAGTTTCCAGCTAACACTAATGGGTGCTGCAAAGCTCTGTACACAGTGAGGGTGGCTAACGAAGTGGAGGTGGGACTGTGTTTTAGTTTTGTTTTGGAACTATGGTGGAACTGTCTATTAATCTTGTTTTGGTCACTGTAGTGGAATTGTGTACTCCCATTTTTGGAAGCTCTGGTGGAACTGTATGTTTATCTTCATTTGGGAGCTGTAGTTGAACTGCTGCTCTTCTTTTGGGAGTTGTGGTTAAAGTGTGTGTTGCTCTTGATTTGAGAGCTGTTGTGGAACTGTGTTTTTGTTTTGGGAGCTGTGGTGGAACTGGGTTCCCCTTTTAGGATCTATTGTGGTACTGTGTGTTGCTCTTTTGTGAGCTGTGGTGGAACTGCGTGTTGCTCATGCTGTGGGAGCTGTGGTAGAACTGTATGTTGCGCTTGCCTCAATAGCTGTGATCTCCATCCTCAATGGTGCAGCTAGGAAAAGCATCAAGATGGGAACCATATTCATATGCCTAATGCCATATTTGGGCCTTTTTTGTGACTGTGTTTGAGTTTTGCAGCGTGAATCTTTCTGGATTCACTATGCTGTGCATTATTCCGCCATCTTGTGGTTGGGTCCGGAATCGTAGTATTTTCTCTTTTCCTTTTTTTTTTCGTGGCCCAGGTGGGCGGCGACGTCCCACCATTTGGTGTCCTTCGTAACGTCGACGCGCTTCCTGCGGAAGCTCCCACCTTTGGTCGCCATCTTCAGATTCTTTTTTCCGCCGTTGGGTCTGGATCGTTGCCGAAGAGTTCCAGAAGTTTGGAAGAGGAATCAAGGAAAATCGAAGAAAGACGACGAAAATCAGTTTCAACTACACCGGATTACAGGTCAAGTAACCGGGACTACGTGGGAGAAGGTTTACAACCTGGATCTCGACGTTCTACAAAGAATGCGCTCGCAGGGGGCTCCCTGAGCGCGGGTATGGACAAAACACCGTTCAAGTTCTGCACCAACTGCCACCACAAGTACGCCCAGAAGGACCAGCATCCAGTCTTCAACCTCTGCTTGCCGCTCGACCACAGCAGCGAAGACTGCAAAGCGTGCTCAGCGTTTACACCCAAGACCCTCAGAGTGAGGGAGAGGCAGAGAAGGGCGAACCACAACATGCAGGGGCAGGGACCACCCCCATCGCTCCGAGACCTGGGCCTCTCCAGTGGAGAGGAGGACAACATCGCCGAAGGACCGGAGGACTGCGCAGTCGTCGAGGTCCATAAGAAAACGTCGAAGGAGGTAAGGGAGTCGTTGACCCCTAAACACTCGAGCGACACTCGAAAGGGTGAAGCTAAAGCCCCGAGCGACACTCGTAGAAGTGAAGCTAAGTCCTTGAAGGGAGCATTGCCGCCGAAACATTCGACGAAGGCAACAGCGACCAAGGACAGTCAGCCGAGCGGATCCTTCGAAAAGGACTCCCAATCGGCAAGAGACCTCAAAAAACAAAGGGCGTCGAAGGTTGCCCCCGAAAAGGACACCTCGGCGCCGAGAAAGGAAGGGCACACGACGTCGTCGACGGCCCCGAAGAGAGCCGCTCCAGCCCTCGACGCCGAACAGGCACACGAGATGGAGAGGAAGAAGAGGAGGCTCGAGGCCGAAATGGCGAGCATCCTGCAGCGGAAGAAGGAATTCGACCACAAGATGAGCCAATACTCCATCCCGTCGAGACCCGCGCTCGAGGTCGAAATAGACGATGAGGACGCCGAACCGCCGAAAACACCCGAACCGGTCGAGGAACAGGGGGACGAAGACTATTATTTCGAGGGAGAAGGCGACGAAGATCTACAATCCTACCGGGACTCTACGTCCTCGGAGGCACAAGACCTGGAATGGCAAGACCTCGACGCAGAATCGCCGGAAGAAGGGGTAGACACTTACCCTTCGAGGCCTTCGCCGCCAGACGACATTGGGGTCTACAACATGGTCGTCCAAAAGGCTGCACAAACCTATGGAGTAAAAATGGAAGAGGAGAAGCCCAAGGCATGTTTCCTCCTGGAAACTCTACTGCCTCAACAAACCAGGAGCCAATTCCTACCCATGCTCTCTAGTGTGCTGGATCAAGGAAGAGAGGCCTTTAGGGAACCAGCAGTATGCAAGGCTGTGACTCCAAGAACGGAGAAGAAGTATAAACATTCTTCACAGGACCCTGCATACATACAAGGATCAGTGCCAGCTGACTCCATAATTACAGCAACGGCTAGGAAGAGGGCCAATGTGCTCACTAATGCCGGACCACCTCCAGACAAGGAGAGTAGGAGGATGGATCTTACAGGGAGAAAGGTGGAGAGAAATGCGGCAATCCAGTGGCGCATCGCAAACTCCAACGCCCTGATCAACAGTCACGCACACCAACACTGGGATGAAGTGGGGCAGCTCCTAAAGCATCTACCAGATCAGTACCAACAAAGGGCAGCTCACCTGGTAGAAGAAGGCAAAAGCATGGCAAACACATGCTTGAAATGAGCCTTCGATGCTGCAGAGACGTCCAGCAGACTAATGATGATAGGGGTGACCGAGAGGAGACACGCATGGCTCAGAATTTCTGGATTCAAGCCAGAGGTGCAAAGTAACATACTGAATACACCCTTTAACGGCGAACAACTGTTTGGCACACCAGTTGACGACAAGTCAAGAAGGACAACGAGACAGCAAGGTCCATGGGAGCGCTGCAGTTCAGAGGGATGAGAAGAGGGGCACCCACGAGTAGGCCGGGCGGTAGAGGAGGCAACGTGCCTGCCACATCGCACCAAACATTCCAGCAAGGCTATCAAAGGAACAACCAAGGCCAGCAGCAGCAAGGACAGCAGCAGCAAAACTGGCAGTACCAGCCCCGGGGCCAGTCCATTCGAGGGCGCGGAAATGGACGAGGACAAACTCGTAGAGGAGGCCAACAGCCCACCTCCAAGTGACTTCACCATCAAGCCAACAACCACCCTAGCAACACCTCGGGGTGGGGGCAAGGACAAACAGAAAAACAAAAACCTGACGTGCCGCAACAAACAGTCCCTCGAACACACAACACCGGTAGGAGGCAGGATAAAGAACTTCCTCAAGCAGTGGAGGAAGGTCACTACAGACAAGTGGATACTAAACATCATACAATACGGATATTGCATAGAGCTGGAAAAACAACCTCCAACAAGCAAACCAAGAAACAAGGCTCACTCAGCAAAAGAACTTTCGCTCTTGCAGCTGGAGGCAAAGGAACTGCTCAGCAAAGAGGCGACAGAGGCAGTACCGCACAACCAAAGGAACAAAGGGGTTTACTCAACTTATTTCCTCGTGCCAAAGGTCGACGAAACCCTAAGACCTGTCCTAGATCTGAGATTCTTAAACAAATTCATAAGAACTCAGAGATTCAAGATGACTTCCCTACAGGAGGAAATACCACAAATACAACAAGGGGATAACATGGCAACAATAGAACAGAAGGACACGAACATGCACATCCCCATCAACCACAGGCACAAACGTCTACTAAGGTTCGTGATCAACCAGACTCACTACCAGTTCACAGTACTGGCATTCAGACTTAAATCCACACCAAGGGTGTTTACAAAGTGCCTAGCAGCAGTAGCAGCGCACCTACGAAGGCAAGGAATACACGTATATCCCTACCTCGACGACTGGCTCGTAAAGGCAAGCTCCTACAGCCACTGCAAAGAACACATCCAGCAGGTCGTACAAACACTGAGCCAACTGGGTTTCTCAATTCATTGGGAAAAATCGTCAACCGAACCGGAGCAGATCAAGATATTCTTAGGGGCCGAGATCAACACCATACAGGCCAAAGTGTTCCCCAGCAGGAAGAGAACATTGGTGATACTGAAGGAAACACGTCCTTACCGCAAGGGGCAAGTTCTGACAGTGAGGACTGTGAGCAAGTTAATGGGAATGATGGTGTCATGCATCCACCCAGTCCTAAATATCCGACTGCACATGAGAACATTTCAGGAATGGATTCAGCAGCAATGGTCACAAGCAACAGGGAGTTGGGAAGATCTTGTGGTTGTCACACACGCAGTGCATCAGGAAATAGCGTGGTGGAACAAGGAAAACATATCACAGGGGAAGCCATTCACACAGCCAACTCCAACAGTGACCATCACATCAGACGCCTCCCAGCTGGGGTGGGGCGCACACATGAACAAGCTCAAGGTGAGGGGTCTATGGTCGCAGCAAGATGCAGTCAGACACATCAACTACCTGGAGCTAAAAACTGTATTCCTAGCCTTAAAAGCTTTTCAGAAAGAGCTGTACGGAAACAGGGTGTTGATCCAAACAGACAACACAACCACCATGTTCTACATCAACAAACAAGGAGGAACACAATCAGTGGCACTATCTGGGCTAGCACAGGAAATATGGAGATGGGCCATTCCACTAAAAATAGACCTACTGGCAATACATCTCCCGGGGAAGGACAATGTGGAAGCAGACCGACTCAGCAGGCAGACGTCGGCATCCCACGAGTGGGAGCTCAATCAACAGGAAATACAGAAGCTATTCCAAAAATGGGGTACACCGCAAATAGACCTATTTGCAACACACCAGAATGCAAAATGCCAACACTTCGCATCCAGACAACCAGACCATCGGTCACAAGGGAATGCGCTATGGATAAGTTGGTCAAAGACATTTGCAAACGCTTTTCCCCCGATACCACTGATACACAGATGACTCAGCAAATGCAGAATCAGCAACATGACACTAATACTGATAGCACCTCAGTGGGCCAGACAATCCTGGTTCTCACAGATAGTGGAGATGGCACAAGAACCAGCACACAGGTTCCCAAGAAGAAAGGACCTGTTAACAATGCAGAACGGAAAGGTGCTACACCCAGAACCGGAGAGCCTCAGCCTAGCAGCATGGCTCCTGAAGACTTAGAATTTGCACACCTCAAACTGCCACCAAGTACCATGGCAGTACTCAGGGAGGCAAGGAGACCCTCCACAAGGAAGTGCTACGTAGCAAAGTGGAAAAGGTTCTCCCAATGGTGCATCAAGGAGAATCTACAACGGAAGATCACAAGGGAATCAACAGTACTAAAATACTTAACACACCTGCTACAAAGCGGATTAAGCTACACATCCCTGAGGGTGCACTTAGCTGCGGTAGTGGCCTACACAAGAGGAGAGACGGGGAAGAGTTTCTTCACTTCCCAAGTTGTGAAAAGATTTCTGGAAGGGGAGAAAAGAATCGCACCCCCAAAGAGGATGCCAGCACCAGCATGGAACCTCAACGTAGTGCTAACTCAACTGATGAAGGCACCCTTCGAACGTATTCACAAGACTACACTGCACATGCTCACACTAAAGACAGCCTTCTTAGTGGCTATCACTTCACTATGGAGAGTAAGTGAGTTGCAGGCGCTAACACTCCAAGAGCCCTACTTACAAATACACAAGGACAGGATTGTAATGAGAACGGACCCACACTTCATGCCAAAGGTGGTGTCTCGGTTCCACATTAACCAAACAATCCAAATACCAAGTTTTTTCCAAAAACCTTCCACACGAACAGAAAGGGCGCTGCACACACTAGACGCCAGAAGGGCAGTAATGCACTATATAGAGAGGACAAAGGAGTGCAGGAAAACAAAACAGTTCTTTGTCTCCTTTGCCAGCAGTTTTCTGGGACGACCAGTCACCAAGAATACAATTGCACGATGGATTGCGCAGACAATCCAACTCTGCCACAAGCAGGCAGGACAACAGTTACAAGGAGCAGCTCAAGCTCACTCAACAAGGAAGAAGGGAGCAACAATTGCGTTTCTAGCGAACACACCTATCCAAGACATTTGCCAAGCTGCAACATGGTCTTCAGTGCATACGTTCACTAAGCACTACTGTGTGGATATTCAAATGAACAAGGAAGCGCAGGTGGGACAGAAGGTCTTACAACACATTTTCAGTAACCAATGCTCATCTTCCACCCAGCCACCGCAATAAGGACAAAACCGCTACTAAGTCTATGCACAGCATAGTGAATCCAGAAAGATTCACGCTGCAAAACGTATAGTTTCTTACCTGTCGGTGTAGTTTTGCAGCTTGAAGACTTTCTGGATTCACTAGCGATCCCACCCTCCTCCGCCAGAAAGATGAGACATGAGTACAAAGGAGGCTAAAACTGCATACATAGCTAAAGGTATCAAGCAAAACGGACAACAACAACAACAAAAAAAGGAGAGAAAAAAGAATCCGAAGATGGCGACCAAAGGTGGGAGCTTCCGCAGGAAGCGCGTCGACGTCACGAAGGACACCAAATGGTGGGACGTCGCTGCCCACCTGGGCCACGAAAAAAAAAAAGGAAAAGAGAAAATACTACGATTCCGGACCCAACCACAAGATGGCGGAATAATGCACAGCATAGTGAATCCAGAAAGTCTTCAAGCTGCAAAACTACACCAACAGGTAAGAAACTTTACGTTCCTTTTACATGCTGTGACAGTACTGTGAGCTAGCACAGTTAGGTTTGCATCAAAGGGTTAATACATGAGAGACTATTATGCGCATGT
The DNA here is from genome assembly GCA_963921515.1 of Calotriton arnoldi. NCBI lineage: Eukaryota > Metazoa > Chordata > Amphibia > Caudata > Salamandridae > Calotriton > Calotriton arnoldi. The sequence continues at coordinate 2,056,303 of CAWUFW010001719.1, read as the reverse complement.
GTGGGATCCACACATGTACAGAGATTGTCTGAAAAACACCCATTATGGAGAACTAAGGTCAGAAAAATATATCTTTTTACTCTCCGTCATAGGTATTTTCTCTGATGTTCATAAATGATAGAATGTCAAAGAAAATATCTAGGAGGTAGAATCCTAGCGTGTGTCAAAATTTTCATTAGCTTGCTCTTGGTTGATTTGATTGGATCTTGCTATACCACCTGGTCCATAGTTGTGCCACGAGCACATTTTTGTTGTACCCATTGTTTTACAAGGCCTCTTGTGTCTTGTTGCTTTGAGCTTTGTTGTGAACGTTTGTTATTTTGCGGGTACCTGGTACTCTTTCTAGGCACTTATTTGTGAAATGGATGCAGTCAGTACCAATTTCAGGCCCGGTTGTTCTCCAGCCCTCAATTGGGTTAAAAGATTTAAGTGTATTTGGAACTGTTATGGCCCTTCTTGTGCTCATGTCTCGGAGGCAGTGTGGAAACTGGGAAGGGATTGCATTGAGAGCGATAGCATTTGCCCGCCTTGTAGCCAGATAATACTTTCAAATAGCACGTTTGCACTTGGAGAGGTTATGGATGCTTTGATAGACATGTAAGCTACCTCTAATGCGGGTTATGGAAGAAATCAGAGTAACTTGTCTATAAATCTAAGGTTGGTGATTTTTGTTTTTTTACACCACTGTAGTGGACATAGTATGGTTACATTTACATTAGTTGATTTTGTTTTTCTTTTGCAAGTAGTCCTTAGCCTATATGTTGATAGTACTCTAGAAAGGTTTAGGCCTTTTTCATTTTTAATGACAATTAGATATTTAGTTCATTGTGTTGCAAACAATTCTATGGTCCCACTTTTGGATTATTCTAAGTTTTTATGTACTTATTTCAATTGTGCTTCTATTCTTGTGAATATTGTGTTTGGCGTGGTTTGTGTGTTGGTTTGGTGTTCCAGTGTTGAGTGTGAGCTCTCTTGGTTTTGGTTAACTAGTAAGTTTTACGTATGGACTCTTCATGAATGTGACAGTGTTATGCTCTGTATGCCGATGTTCATCTGTTGAAGGTCCTAGTCTGTCAATATCCTGCAGTCTGGTGCGTATGCCAATGTTTTTTCTGCATGCACATTGACAGGGCTGCATTTTTAATCTTCACAGTTTAGCTTGTTGAGGAAACATAGGCGTGCCTGTTCTAGTTACAGCGTGCTGCGTGACCGGAGGTGTGCAACAGTTCTAGAGCCCCTGGTGTGGAATGCAAGAATGAATTTGCTATCAGTGTTCCCTGTTTGTTGCGGTCTCTGTAAAAGTAGGTTGTCGTAGAAGGGTCTAGCTGATATGACAGAGAGCTGACAGTTGGGTGTGTTACTTGGAACCTACTTATGTGATATCTTTAACTTGTAATTGAAGCTGACTTAGCCTATCTTTTGTGCCTGTACACAATTACATCCTACAATATAGCATGTGACTTTCCATCCACGTATTAGGAACCATTCCAGGATAATAGCCTTTTGATGAAATGATCAGGTATTTACCCTATGTAGTTTTGCACACTTTCCTCTTCTGCTGGAATGCGCTACGAAGCAGATAACATCTTGCATGATAGTGAACACTATGCACTGGTGCGACCCTGCTAGTGGTTGTTTCTAGACGTCCATCTTCTCTCGCACAAGATACATAGGAGATTGCTGCAAAAACATCTCCTGTCCCAAATGAAGGGTAGCATTCATCATGGCTGCCTTTTGTCACTGAGCTTAACTGTCCGATTCCTCAGCATGGACGTCATTGAACAGTATTCTTTACTTCATGACCATTTTGATAGAGCCATGGGTTCAAGTGGAAAGACGTCCTGCACTTAGTGTCTGGACTAAAACGTTGATCCAGCCACATGCCAGAACAAGAGTACACCCCTATTCTTTATTTCCGTAAATAAAGATTCATCTTTCTGCTTTTATGGCTTACAGCACAGGACCTTCTCAGACATCCATTTTGATCTTTCCACTGATAAAGATTTTTAGCAGGCCTCAAACTATCTATCCTCGTGAAAATACTATTGTCTCTTTGGGAACTAAATGTTGGCTTTTCTATATGTATGGGCATTTTGTTTGAACCAATTTGCACATGTGCCCTGCAGCTTTTTCTTGGAAATGTGTTTTCCTTGTGATCATTATGTAATTGAGGAAAGTTAGTGAAACATGGCTTTCTGTCTTAAAGAATCTTTTCAGGGCTATTTACCGAAGTCTTTACGAACCCTTTTACTCTGGTTTAAAAATAAAAAAATGTATTTGATGGCATATTCCTTTTTACTTCAAGTCTGTGTCGGATTTTCATATAAAAGCAGAATATTTCACTTGCTTCGATGTTTACAAATCATTTTCCAGCAGAAAGATATCATCACACTGACGCGGATAGTTCTTCATTACTGAATTAGATAAATCAAGTAACTTTGTTGATAACCAATGTGCTGTTTTTTTAACCAGTGTGCTGTTTACAGACGCGCGGCAACGTCTCAACAGTCCACAGCAAGATTAATACTACTACTATCTGTGTCCTTGGTAGACATTCACGTTGGTCAGGCCACGCTACCCAGTTTATGGAATCTTTACAGTTAACTTCTTTTGATCTTTTTCAGTGTTATTTGAAGTTCAGTTTTTCCCGGTTTCTCCACCTCAGGGTATGGGTGGTGAGCAAAGAAGGAAGCACCACTTACTTGTAATCCTAGCTACCCTTACTCTTCTGAAAAACCAACAGACTGACTCTTTAGTTACATCAGGAATACAGGCATGAAAAAAGTAGTCATGAATCTTCTCACTTTCAAAATGGGTCTTGTAATACAGGGCTGCTTATTTAACATGCTCACATGGGCCATTGCTGAGAGCTGGGTGGTGTTCTGCACAAGATGGACATGTCTGACCCAATAGTAGCTTGAGATGCTTCCCTTCTTGAGTTAAAGTTTCAGTGCACACGACTGTACCTCACAACTATTTATTGGTTATTCCACATTGTCTTAGTGGCATACATTCCTGTTGTGCTTGTTATGTATGTTGACCGCAAGTTCAAGAATAGATGAAATTTGGTTTTCGATGTAGCATTGATCTTTGAATCTTAATCAGATGCACCCTTCACAAAGGCCAGACCAGCTCCTTGCTGCTGACTTAATTGTACGTCTATTGTAAAGAAGGGGGACTATTGTTTTGCTGGGCAGAGGACCTAGTAAGGGAGGTGTACAGAAGTCTTCCCATTGGAAGTGCTACTTCCCATTCACTATTTGTCGGGGAGATAGGACCAGAAAATCTAGTGAAGGTAACCTTAATCTTAGTTTGTGTATTGTTTTGAATCTGGGTGGACCACACGTAATGTAAGAAGGACAGGATGGAAAGTTTCACTGTCTTCCTGGACGGCACCTTTCCACACGCATACGCAACCACCTTTTCTACAAAATGTTCTTTCTGACCCTGGGAAGAGGGAATCCAGTATTGCCTAGTTTAAAGGGGCATATGATTCTCCATCTCCCTCCACCTCAAATTTCCACTTAACGTTGAAATTTAAGATAGATAGGTTGATATTGTTTCGAACTAGAAGCACTGCCTTTCCAGGGCTCAATTCTGCTACATAGTGGACCTGTTTGTCAAAGTGACCCTCAGACCTTTTCCTCATAGAATGTAAGTGCCAAGAGTACACGGATAGGGACTCCTGTCCTGTACCCACAGAACAAGCGGGGCCAAATTTGCAGCACCTTTTACACTGAACTGGAAACATGGATTTCCACTTAACCTATGTCTATATTTGTGGCACCTACTGGTGAAATCTACGCTCACAAGAGACACACTCCGCTAATTCCAGGTGTGACGTGAAATATCAATGCTAAGGTTGAAGCCACAGCACTTTGCCTCTAGCACGTAAAATTTAACTGCCTGGGACTAAATAAGGAGATCCACTAGAGTCCAGCCGTTGGGAGCCGTTACCCCAGTCCTCAAGATGTCTGAGCCTTCTGGAGATTGAAGAAGATGGTTGAAATCTGCACTCTTGGCATCCATTTAATCATCCATCATGTCAGCACCCTGAGTATTCCTGACCCTCCATGTTGATTTTGGTCCCCTTTTGTATCTTTTAACTTTAACTTTACCCTTGTACTTTTAAGCCTGGGATGGTATTTTTTTTCACATATTTTTTGAGGCAACCTTATGTTGTGGTTTGGGATTTCTACGTTTAAAAAAATCTAATTTTAGTGTTTAAATGGAACATCTGGCCTGTGTTTTATTTACTGTTGTATTTAGTAGCACTGTCTACATTTGTGTGCCTTCCACATTCTGTGTAGGCGAATTTCTTCTCACCTGGTGTCATTGGGTTCCTATAGTGCTCACTCGAAGAAGAAGGGGAATGAAAAGTACAGCTCTTGATGTGGAAGATTTTCTTTCCTCGCCGGACACTGGCAAGTAAGTAGGTATGAGACATGTACTGTTTTGAGAACTGGAATGCACAGGACTTAATTTGTAAAAGAATAGCGCCGGAGCCCAAAAGTTTTTGTCAGATACCTACTTATGGTGCTGCTGCATGTTGCTGTTGTCGAGTACCAAGATTTTCTAGTCTTGATTTCAGCTCATTTCTCTTTCATCCACCACCACACACTCTCTTCCTCTTTATCTCACTCATGCAGGTTCTTTTTCATCTCTGCTTTCTCTCTGTCACTGTTTTTTTCAGTCTTCCCTTCCCCCTTCTTAATCATTTTTCTGCTTTTGTTTCTTTTGTTCTGAGACAAAGTCTAATAATGAAAATTAAGTCCCAGCCTTTTCAGGGACGGCCCCGAGGATCTGGAACTCCCTTCCCCCTGAAGTCAGGGTGAACCCTTCAACTGCCTTCTTCAAAAAAGAAGTCAAAGGGCTCCTGATGAAGAAATTTCTGCCTTAGCTTGCCACCGTCATCTGAATCTGGGTTCATACCCGTTGTCTCTGGCCCAGCCACCTGGTCCACGAGTAGGTCGGGCATTTCTAGACTTTGGTTTTTGCTTGACTTTGTGTTTGCTTTTCCCTCACGAGATTGTTGGACAATTTGACACTCTGATCTTGTCGTTTGTTGTTTTCTTCTTTGTATGCTTATACCCTGTGATGCATAATCTGTATTATTCCCTTGCGATGCACAATCTGTAAAGCGCTCTGATACCCTCGGTGGTCATGTTCGCGCTATATAAAACTTTCAAAATAAATAAACCCCCTAAATTGAGTGCTAGTGATCCCTAACTGCAATCTAAGGATCAGAGTAAGCTCTGAGAACCCAACATACTCCAAGAGGACTCAGTCACTGGGGACAGGTTACAAGTTAACATGGCAGGATACGATGAGGAATACAACAGGCTACAGGCACCATGGTCACAGAGGTACCTTAACATCCTGTCTGCAGCAGTGGAGCCTCCGAGCATGGAAAATAGAACTCCACACTTGAAGGAGAGCACAGAACAGAAATGTAACTATGAAGTAGTTGTATATAAGGCAAGCAACCCACTGCACAAGTGTGTTACATAGCCAACAACACCACTCAGACATACAACCACCATCTATGGGTGATTTACAAGAGTTAAAGACCAAAATGGACAGAAGGTCAGAGAGCAGGCAAGCGACACACCCAAGGTCAGAGAGTGAGGTTAATCAGTCCACACCTATGAAAGGGGGCACACGTTCAAGCACTTCTCTCCCTCTCTCACCTATTCTGTCTCTCTTTGCCACTCTTACTTCTCTTTCACCCTTTTTGACTCTTGCGACGCTTTCTCTTTCTCTCGTCCCTTCTTTCTGTCACTCCTTCCACTGTATTCTTTCTCTCTCTGCCTTTCTCTCTTGCCTCCTTGTTCCTTCTGCTTCTCACACTTTCTTTCTTTCTTTCTTTCTTTTCCTCTCTTTCTCTTCCTCTCTTTCTCTCTAGCTTTTTCTAGCTTTGCTTCTCTCTCTTTTTTACTCACTTCCTGACATCTATTTATATTTGTACTTCCTTTACCACCTGAAGTGCAAGTTGGAGGTATTTGTCTGTGTCTCATTATCCTTAGAGGTTCATCAATGGCCAGCACAAGTAAATGACATATTCACTGTGAGCCAAAATGCCTTACACTTTACCTCTCCCGGGGTTGGGGTGTCTGGCATGTTTCTCCTGGGGTATGGGTGCAGCCAAACCACTAACATTTTCACATTCATTTCTTGTGCTGCTAGGATTTTATGTCCTTCTTTGTATTGTTTTGTTTATGCAAGTGCAATACTCAGCTTTCTGCGAAGTCTGCTTTAAAGTGTGTGTAGGCAATTGCGCACATAGCTGTATGCCAGTCACAGCTATAAACCGATCCAGTTGCAGAGTGGAGTAAAACTGGGTGGCCCATATCAGCTCTTGATGTGAGATAGTAGAAAGGTTTTGAGTTTTTATGCATGAAAGGTAGCATGGCAACTCTAGAGCGTGAGACCACGAAGTACAAAGCTGCTACCATTAAAATGTTCTCTTGTTTTTGGTACTGTTTTAAAGTTATTCTTGACATTTTTCTCTTATCATGTAGGAGCAAACCCTTAGCAGCGAACTCTCCTGTCCTCCACTTTCCAGGCCTGGGCAAGTGTGAGAAGTGCTACCTGTGCAAGGAGCTTGTGCCACTACGGCTGTACCAGGAGCATGTTGACAGTTGTTTGCAAACTGCAGTCCTTGAAACTCAGGGAAGTCGTAGGCTGCGCAGCACGAAGGTGAGTTATCTGGAGATGAAGGGCCACCATCTACAGTAATATTGTACCAGACTGTGCTTGGCAGAGTGAGGGGAGGGGTGCAAGATGGGCATTGAGGGGACCTGAGAAAGAACTCCACTGAAATAAATATCTGGCTGTTACAGTGGGGGTTTCCTTGGTCACTGGGCTCAAAAATGTTTATGCAGCTGTTCTCAATGGTAAAATTGATCGAAGGTCACCAAACATGTACTTTTAACACTATCGCTTTGTTTGTTTCTTGGCAGGAGGTTGGACGGAGTGAAGGAAGGTTGTTGAGCATGCTCGACCAGTCAGAAAATATGTCTGCAGGTGAGTAACTTCATTCAGTGTTTGTTAGGTATTGTATCATTTATAAATTCTCATGCCTTAGTTATTCCTGAACTCAGACTGGAACCCATCAAATTCAGTCACTTTAATATACCAATATAGCAAATCATAGTGAAAGCAGACATAGATTACTTGTAGCAAGTCCACTTCATTATGTGACCTTAACTCTGCCCAGTGAGCTTTAGAGGCTGAGAGCTCCAACCCTCCTCAGAGGCACCAACTGTCACATTTTCTGTCACACATCCACAGACAACAGGTACTCCTCTGCTATATTTCTTCAGAACTTGTTTCTTTTGGATGATCCAGTGTCTCCCTAAGACCTCTTCTCACACTAGCTGCAAAAGGTAAGCTCATCCTGCTCCCTTTGTGACTGGGAGGTTGAGACCTTGTTGTTTTGTTGCCATGAAAGACACTTTCACCGATAAGAACAAAAGGCACATTTTTGACGAAGGCCCCATTGACAAAGACTACATGATCGATGAAGACCACTCCATTGACAAAGGCCATGCAATTGACATCGAGACCAATTGCATCGACAACTGCTGTGCAGTCAATCTATTCTTCGCCACTGACCCCCGCCAACAACAGTACTATTCATTTCATTTACACTACACTGACCTTCACCCTATCTCAAACACTGACTTCGGTGACAGTACCCCTATTGTCTCTTGTGTATCTGGTAGGGATTACACTGAAGCCATAGCAGAGCTTAGGACAATTCTTCTTTATCTTGCCAAAGTGAAGATGAGTTTCTCCAGTATTGCATCTTTCATAGAATCACATGCTTGACTCATTCACCCCTCGTCAAGTGGGAGTCCCACAGTCAAATAAAAAGCGGTACCATGTTAAACATAGCTTACAAAAGGATTAGAAAATCTTCTCTTTAGTATCCTATACATCCTTTAAAAAGAACCAAACTCCGGCCAACCAGGTTTCATCACCCTGCAGAACACTCCCATCAGAAGCTCACTTCCCTCACATTTTCTACCGCAAGTCATGTGATGGGAGTCTCCCTGAGCTTTGCTCAGTTTATTTAAATTGAACTACTTCAAAGAGTGTTCTTTTGTAATTTATATATATTTACTTATACTCTAACTTCAAATTAGCATCTACTGAAGAGATCTGACATGCCAGAGTCAGCTAAAAAGGACCATTCAGATCTTGTGGAACATGTGGTAGGAAGAGGCTCCACTCAGAAGATCCTCACAAAGAATGTATCCACTACCTTCACTCCTCCCATAAGGTTAAAGAATGCAAGATTTGTCTTATTTTTTCTTCTAAAACCTTGAAGTACAGGGAGAGGAGGCTTCTTATATGTTTTCTGAAGCTTAAAGCAGAGGATTTTAGAAACCCAAAAGAGAATGTTTCCTCCGTTAAATCAAAATCGGAGCCTGCAACATCATCTCCCAAGTTAGCTTAACAATTCAAGAAGCTCTCCTCTGTGCCGTCGTCAGAAAATCGGTCCCTCTGATAACACAAAACGATGACCACATCATCATCATTGACGGCAACATCTATGACACTTCTGCTACATCCACTATGGCAGGATTGACGACAACATCATCGACGAAGAAACAGTTGACGGCTCCATCTACGATGGTAACATTAACACAGCCGACGGCGAAACCACGGATTACATCATCAATGACGTCGACAACACCGTCGACGAGGACTAAAATAATTCAGAACCAATTTTAGTAATGATGGAGCATACCTCCCCCAGTATGGTGTCCCCACTTCCACCAAGTCGTTTATTAGATGAAGAGAATTCAGATGAGGATGACGTACCATTTGGAACCGCCCATAGTTCTTCTGAACTAAATGTAAAATATCAAGAAGAAGAAGAGGAAGATGAAGAATATTTTGAGGAAGAATACTATTCTTTTAAAGCACACCAATATGCTGATACACCCATTGAATATTTGGACCAATACAACCCTATAGTCCTCGTCAGTCTCAAGAAGAAATGATACATGTGCCACATGCTTTGGTTCATGACTTTAAGAGCTTTGTAGAAGACTATTATAAAAGGTTTACAGAACTTACAAAGTCTGCATCACCAACACAGCCACTGAGGTATCTGCAATTCCCTTGTGCCTAACCACCTACTCTGCAAATGCCCATTAATTTATCAGCAGAGCATACACCTAAGAGGACACCAAGATCAAATCTCGCAGTTCCACCATTGGATAAGAGTATGTCCTCAGATGAAGAAAGAGAAGAAGGTGAAGTGCCTGACGATCAAGGTGTACCTAATGAATGGGAGCTCCATCGCCACTTGTTACACAACCAGACGACATTGGATGATTTCACAATCTAATGGAAAGAGCAGCAAAAATATTTAAATTGCCAATCACTACAAAACAATCAGATTGCTTTTGTTTGACTTTGGAGAGCCTTCTAGGAAATTAATGTAAGCAATCCCTACTGTGGATTTAATTTGAGAAAAAATGCGTAGTCATGAAGAATCCAGCAACCGTCTCTGCTGTCTTGCCGTGATTGGGTAGGAAATATGAAGGACCAGAAAATTCATCAGCTTGTTTGATCATTCACCCAAAACCAGACTGCTTAATAACTCCAGTATCTCTACGCCGCTCAAAGAATCCTTCAATACCCACCTTTATGCCACCTGTTAGAGAGTGTAAGAGTTTAGACAATATAGGAGAGCGTTTTTCTACTATGTCAGTGAGTACAGTTAGGGCGGCCAGTTCCTTGGCAATCCTCAGTTGCTATGACTGGCAGATGTGGTCAGACACTGCTACGTGCATCAATCATCTACTGGAGGATGCAAAAAAAAGATCCTACAAGAAGGTGAAAAAACTTCATCTGAGATGATTGGCTGTGCGATGGATATTGCCTCTACAGGTTTCCGTCAGTTAGTGGATACGGCTATTCTTTGCAGACAGGGATGGTTAAAAGACAATTCTTTTAACAATGCCTTACAGTCAATCAAAACAGACACACAAGGTCACTAGGTACTTTCAGATGAGGTGAATGCCCTTTCAAGGCAAATACAACAAGATGATGGATGGAGTGCTGAAACCTTTCAACCACGCACCCCCACCCCAGCAAGAGATCTGGGTTTAATCCATTGTTTTTTTGCTCACTATGCCACCCCAGTTTAGACCCAGCCATATGCAAATCAGTCTTGACCCTGCTCCTCATTGGAACAGTCCAGCCCGAACTGCCAGGCCAGGTCCTCCTTGGACCAAAAGCGAGCATTCTGGGACCGGTTTCAGGGTATCAGCCAGGCTAGCTTGAATCCAGTGGCACAGCGAGCAAGGGACCCACGTCTGGGCATACCCTTGGCCACTTAGGGCTAACATAGAAAACACAACAAGATGATGGAAGGCGTGCTGAAACTTTACAACTACTCACCGACAGTCAAGAGATCTGGGTTTAATCCATCATTCTTTTGCTCACTATGCCACCCAGTTCGGACCCAGCCATATGCAAATCAGTCTTGACCCTGCTCCTCATTGGAACAGTCCAGCCCGAACTGCAAGGCCAGGTCCTCCCTGGACCGGAAACAAGCATCCTGGGACAGGTTTCGGCATATCACTCCTCATCAGACAGGCTAGCTTGAATCCAGTAGCACAGCGAGCAAGGTACCTGCGTCTGAGTATACCCATGGCCACTTCGAGGAGCAAGAGGCAAAGAGCTGCTCTCTCACTGTGGAGGATATCAACGCTATCGATACCAACAATATCAGCCGTTTCAACTGTAATATAGGCAACCAACAGCCTATACCAAACAAGCACCAAGAAAGAAACAAGGTTCCCAAGGAAGAGCCACTGAACAAAGACAGTGACCATCTGGAGGTGCCGCGTACCCTACCACACTCCCCAAGGCCACTCAGAGGTTGAATCAAAATTATTTAAAACAGTGGAAATCAGTAACAACCGATCGTTGGGTTCTGGACCTAATTACCTACAGTCATACTTTGGAATCCAAACAAAAACCACCTCATGCTCCTCCCCGAAAACCATCCCCACCACATAATGTGGAGAAGTGTGGCTCAATGGTTAGAGCGGCAGACCCTGATGCAGAGATCTGGTCCGGGACCAGGGTTCAATTCCCGCCTCGGCGGGTCTTGGGCTCAATTTCCTCGGACCTGATCATTCTCGCCTTGGTGCCTATTCTAATCATGGGTCCCACTCTGCAACTCTGGGCAATAGCTTGCTTAATCTCCACAACGGCCCCAACAGCGCTGGGATGCCTGGCTTCACCCTGGGGGTGCCCAGGAGTGGACATTTCACAGGGAAAAGCCAGGAAGGGTTCCACAGCGGTATGCGTACAGCGCCTGGACACCCCTTTGGGGGTATGGGTGCGCTTTACAAGTACAAATTTCATTTCATTTCATTTCATAATCCTTCAATTTGAAATCCTAACCATGTTCAACATAGGAGCCATAAGAAAAAGTACCCCTCAATCAGAGATGAGAATGGGTTTCTATTCACGGTTCTTTTTAATCAATAAAAGGACAGGGGAATGGAAACCCATTTTGGATCTGCAAAGTATAAACAAATACCTAAGAAGACCATCATTTTGTATGGTTACTCTGTAAGGCATCCTCCAGCTTCTCAACCATGGAGACTATATGACATTAGATCTCCAGGATGCCTACTTTCATATTCCAATTCACCCAGAGCACTGCAAATTCCTAAGATTCGAGGTGGCTGACACTCACTATCAATTCAAAGTTCTCCCTTTTGGTCTTCAATCGGTCCCCGCATTTTTACTTAATGTCTAGCTCCAGCAGCTGTTCATTTAAGACAGAAAGGTCATCAGGTATTCTCGTACTTCGACGACTGGTTGATAAAAAAGTGCCTTCTCGGCAAGCAGCAACTAGGGAAAACAGGGCTGGTCTGGGTCTATTTACAAAACTGAGTCTTAATCTCAATCCACAAAAGTCATCACTCCCACCATCAAGGACTACAAGATTCTTAGGGGCCATTTTAGACACCATACACGACTAGGCATATTTAATAATAGAAAGGAGAACCAGGCTCAGACTTCTAGCACAGAAATTACTGAAAAGAAAGTCAGTTTCAGTTCGCCTGTTCAAGTCCTTTTTAAGGATGATGTTGTCTTGCAATCCCTTGGGCCCATTTTTACGCCTTCGAATGAGACCTCTGTAGGCAGAGCTGGACAAACAATGGATACAAACTCAGAGCTCTTTTGACGATATAATCCAAATCACTCCAAGCATGAAGGCGGCTCAGACTTTGTGGGTTCGAGAGACAAATTTCTTGACAGGATTACATTTCCTACCTAAAAAATCTGATTTTGTGATCACAACAGATGCTTCCCTAAAAGGATGGGGAGCTCACTTACAAGAGCTGAAGTGGGTTCTGCACCACCTAAAACTTCACATAAATCTTTTTGAACTCATGGCTGTAGGTTTGGGTCGTCAATCTTTACTTCCAAAAATAAAGGGGTTGTCAGTATTAATCCACTTGGACAATACCACCACAATTCCCTTCATCAACAAATAGGGTGGGTCAAAATTTAAAGCAATGTCTCAAGAAAACCAAAGTATTTGGAAATTGTCGCTTCAATACCAAAAAAAGCTCAAAGGGGAACATGGTTCAAGAACATGCAATTTTCTAGCGGATATGTTAAGCAGAAAGAAAAACAGCTGCCATGAACGGGAAACCAGCAAAGAAACTCTGGACAGTATCTTTGCTCAATGGTGCAAAGCAATTTTAGACCTATTTACGACTCCACAAAATCCACACAATTTTGGTTTTCCCCAACTACTTCTTTTGTCGGAGAACCATCACATTCAGCCGAACCCTTTTACCGAATTGTAGACAATGAACCACATCCAAATACTTCATCTGGATCCTGACGCTTGTCAGCATGTGGCTTCTGAACACAATGAGTTTGCATGCTTGAACATCCCGCAAGATTGTAAAGAAATTCTTGCCAAAGCCAGAGCTGATTCTACTAATAAAACTTATTAACTTACATAGAAACCTTTCTGTTTATGGTGGCAGAAATCAAAGATTCACCCTCTAATAGCACCACCAGAGCAAATTCCACCTTACCTGTTATATTTAGCGAAGACAGGTCGGTTCACTACAGTGAAAGTGCACTTAACGGCAATATCACGCTTTAGTAGATTATCTGGTTCACCATCTTTATGGGCAAGTAGGATTATCAAAGAGTTTCCTAAAGATCATCTTAGGGTCTTTCCACCAATAAAAGAGCCTTGTCCACCACTTGTCTCCACATCAATTTGTTGGAATTGGGGCTGTTCGGTTTGTGCTGAAGGCCTTCCTGTCCACCGTCAGAGGAAGGCTGGCGCAGGTGCTCATGGACAACACAACCACCATTTGGCATTGCTACAAGCAGGGTCTTGAGCCCTTTGTTAGGAGGCTCTGTGTCTCTGGAAGTGGCTGGACCACCAAGGAAATTCTCTAGTGGTAAGCCACCTGGTGGGGTCGCTAAACTCAGCTGCTGATGCTTAGTGGATTACGAATGGCATCTGCACCCAGAGGCGGCACAGGGCATTCTCCAAAATTGGGAAGAACCTCCTAATAGGCGCTGGATTGGGCCAGGAGGTTGTCGTACCCAGAACTCCTGGGCATGAGTATCTATCCTTTGATCAAGCAGCTGCTTCGGGAAGATCTTTTGCACACCAGCAGGGCAGGGTTCTGCACCCGTGCCCACACAATTTGCATCTTCATGCTTGGAGATTGAGCGACGGCAGTTGACCTCTTTCAACCTTCTTCCTGATGTCATCTAAATCAATGTGCGACAGTCATTGGGATACATTTGTGGCTTGGTGCATCACCCGACACATTGACCCACTCCAACCAAAGTTGTCTGAAGTTTTGCTGTTTGTGTTGTCTCTGGCCCAGCAAGGACTTGCATTGGGCACTGTTAAATGCTATTTGTCGTCTCTTTCTGCTTTTTTCGGTTGCTGGATCAGCCCCTCTTTATTTAAATCACCTGTTGTGATGAGATATTTGAAATGTTTGCAACATTTGTATCCACCAAAACCCTTTGCGTTGCTACAGTGGGACTTGAATTTAGTACTCACTTTTTTGATGTGCACACCTTATGAGCCACAGCACAGTTGTTCTCTTAGACTTTTGACATTGAAAACTGTCTTTCTCATTGCCATAACAGTGGTGAGGTGTGTGATGGAGCTGCAGGCTTTTTGTTAACCCACCTTATACAAAATCTTTTCCCGATAAGTTGGTGTGGAGGACCTGAGCTTCCTTTCTACCAAGAGTAGTCCATTTCATGTCGGACAGGCTATCATCCTTCCGACATTCTTTGCCCCACCTTGTTTGCACCCAAAGAGAGCACTAAACGTTTTTATTGATCACATCAAAGAACATTGGGTGGACGAATAACTTCTCCAGAATAAAGAAGGGCAAGGCAGTGGAAGAATGGATCATGTCCTGGTGGATGGTTCTCTACATTGAGATCTGCGCTTGTGAAGAATCAGCCGCCAGAGGGCTTACGGGCTCATGGCACCAGAGCTAAAGCTACAACTGCGCTGGCATGCAGAGTACCTGTCCTGGACATACTCGTTGGTGAAGAATCAGCCGCCAGAGGGCTTACGGACTCATGGCACCAGAGCTAAAGCTGTTACCACTGCGCTGGCATGCAGAGTACCTGTCCTGGACATATGTCAGGCGGCAATGTCCGCATTGGTAAATATGTTCATGAAACACTGCTGCCTCGACAGTCCAGTCCGTCGATAGGGGTCTTTTGCCTGCTCGGTACAGCTAGACTTTTTAGACTCAGCCAGTTCACAGACCCAACACCTGGGTATGACTGCTCGGGTATCTATTCACAAGTGGAGGATTTTGCAGTTAGAAGTATCCATCAGAAGGGCAAGTTACTTACCTTCAGTAACGCTCTTTCTGGTGGATGCTGTATCTAACCTCAGATTCCTCACTGACCCTCCCTCCTCCCAGTTCTGTGGACTGGGCTCTTTTTTTGGTATGAAAAGGTCAGAATGTAGAGATCTGCACACTGGTCATGTCTGCTTCTGAGGGCACATGCAGTCTAAGAAAGCAACTTATGCCCGTGTGCATGGGTGGTGCTTATATCTTGCTCTGCTCGTCACTTCCAGAGCAGAACATTGGTGCAGAGACACACAAAACCACCTACTGGCACGCAGTAATTCTCCTTTAAAGTTTCGTGATCCAGGCTGATGCCTGGGGAGTATTCACTAGAGCAGGAATTTGCGGTTGGATGGCCCACCAGAAAGAGCATTATTGAAGGTAAGTAAATTGTTATTCACATACTTGGGGGCCGATTACGATTCGGATGTAAAAGACTCCGACCCTCGGTCGGAGCCTTTACGGCTGCATCGTAATGGGCGTTCGGATTCCTTTCTGACCTCCTGATTAGGATGTAGGCAGTCGGTAAGGAATCCGACCGGTCATTCCAGATGGCTTCCGACAGGCTCACAGAGCCCGTCCGCCAGTTGGAATGCTGCAAGTAATCTCAAGGGCGGACCTTTTCGCCCTTGAGATTACAATGGCCGTTTCCGAATTGGTTTCCATGCCGGTCTGCCGACATGGAAACCATGCCGGAAAGCGGCTTTGGGGGCCCCCAGTAGAGCCCGCTTTGGTGCACGGCCTCCGGTTGGCGGTCGAGGAGGCACCTATGGTGCCCCCCTCTTGATCCCTGCACCTTGTGTCAGGCACCTTGAGGTGTCTGCCACGGGGTGCAGGGATGAACCGCACCTCCCATTTTACTATGGGAGCATGCATTCCGGACGTAAACCGGATGCTCCCATAGTAAAATATAGGAATGCACCGAACCTAATGGGACCGGGTGTCGGCCGGTCCCATGACCGATGCGGTGTCGGGCGGAAGTGATTCTGCCCAACATCGTAATGACCCCCATAGTATTTCAACAAATGTAATCTTTTTTGTTCTTTATCTTTCTTTAAGTACCCAATTTACACTGCAATAAAAAGACAAACTGCATTTAGAATAATTCATGAACACGCAGCACAACAATCAGGTTTCAGGATTGGGCAGTTATACTTTACTTATATCAAAAGAATATACTTAAGAATTTTCCCAAGTTCATTGTTGCCTAGTCATATATTATTTAATTTTTAATGTATTCTCAAAATTCATTCATGCTATCACTACCACGTAAATACATATGTTTTAATAGATTAGTCAAAATACTCACAGCAGATCAACAAGGTTTAAACATTGGATGCTTGTGATTCATTTGTAATCAAAGGCCAGTCCTTAAACTTTTCCTATATTTATGGAAACCTAGTAGTGCAATGTTTCATTTCAAATATATTTTCATAATATTTGATTTACTCTTATTATAAGTTACACTGTGGCTCATGCATTTTTCATTGTCATCAAATACTGAAATCAAGATCTTGCTGTTTACTTAGTCAAAGGGCGTTTAATTGTAGTCTTCATTATATGATAACTCCCTCACTTATACTTCATATCTCCTTCTTATTTTGTGTGTATATATATATATATATATATATATATATATATATATATATATATATAAATAAATATATATATATAAATAACGCGTCTGCTGTAGCTAAATAAATTACCTGATAACCTGTGAGCGCTCTGCATTTCAGTAGTTGTTGTGTAACAGGTGAGACTCTACCCTCACAACACGGAAGCACCCGTCCTGAGTTTGGAGGTTGCAGGTGGGACTGTTCGAAGGGATCTAATTGTCATGCTTCTGAACCGATGATGAGGGACTTTCCCGTCGACCAATGAAGGTTGTGAATTATTCAAATTCATGTACCTCTAGCCATTCGACTGACGCCTTCGGGGACATCCTGGTGTGATATCCAGCGGCTGTGGCAAAGGGTATACAGAGAGAAGGAGTCTTGGATTGTTCCTCAAGTAGGGAGAAGCAATAGCCTATTTTGGGACTGCTTTGGACTGTAAAATTAACATTGTGGCCTACAATGTCCATGAGGCACTGCAATTGATAAGCACATTTGGGAAAGAGATGCCATTTGGGCTAACACATGATCGCGCATAACGACTGCAGTGTCAGCAAGGCATCCGGCAGAATGAAAAATCTGAACGAACTTTGCAGTCTCCCCCATTGGCCAAGAACCAACCAATGAGGATAGGCATGTGGTGTTTTTAACCAATCAGAGACTCAGTATTATTTGATTGGCACTGTACAGCATGGAATAAGGCAATGATGCCGAAATGCGTCTGCTGTAGCTAAATAAATTACCTGATAACCCGTGAGTGCTCTGCATTTCAGTAGTTATTGTGTAACAGGCGAGACCCTACCCTCGCAACCCGGAAGCACCCGTCCTGAGTTCGGAGGTTGCAGGTGGGACTGTTTGAATGGATATACAAATATATTCAGATGAAACCATGAATGTAATTTTGTGTGTGTATATGTATATATTCACATTCATAAATTCATCTGAATACACTATTAAATTAGATTTCATTATGAGGGACCTCAAGGCATCCCTTGATAATGGGATCAGTATTCTGCATTTTTATCTCTTGTACTCAATATTCATGGCCCTCTCACCGTTTGTCTGACCAAAAGTCACACATTTTAGCCTACCTTATACAGTGACTGACTCTTCAAAGGAACTGCCTCATTTACACTTCAGTTATTCATGGTTCCTTCTTCCTAGGTTGGCTGTTGGTATGAGCAGAGATCCTTATCATCATACTGTCCCCCAGAAAGAAACCTATTTTTTAATGAAAATTACAAATCTCCAGTTACTCATAATTATATTTTGTATTGTGTTAAACACTTAACAAATTCAAGCATTTACAATAGACCCCTTAACAAAGACAAGCAATGACAATAGACCCCTTTGGTGGCAGTTTTGTAATAGGCTGCTGGGAAGTCATTTGGAATAGCTGTTGACAGATGCAAGTAACCCAAACACAAGTGCTTTCCATTTTGGGCACAAGGATGCTCCCTGTTTTATCACTCTCCATGTTGTGCGTATTTTGGTAGTGTTACCAAACAAAATCTACTCTGCTGTGGAATATAAAGGAGTATATTACACTCACTACACTTTCTGAAGGATTAAATCACCAACCCTGTGTGGAATGTCATTGATTTGGGCTTCTGAATGGAATTGCAGATTAACTGTGTATTAACTGAGCAGTGACAATGTGACCTCGGTTATGTATTGAATTTCTCTGATGCTTGTGGTGACCATGGGTGGAATGGGGCATTTGCCCCCTATAAAAGACCGGATCTCACTCATGCCACTATGATGCTCTCAACTTCATAAGCTGTTTGAAGTTTGATAGTTACACCTACCTGTAGAGGCAACATTTGAAGCTTTGCTTGCCCCTAGTTTCCTAATTTAAATATGCTATAAATGCACAAGACTGACATGCTATTGTGTGTAGTAAAATAGTTTTTATTAGTTCACAGCTTGTAAGCTGATGGTGTTTTTCCTCTTTCCTCCTAACCTTAGATGCTGAAAGGAGGACCAGTGCCCCTAGACCTGGGCCCCTGAGGTGAGATGAAATAGGTCTTTTGCTGCTTGAGTGCTGTGGTACAGCATTGTAATATGTTGTGGAGCATGGCCACATCTACTGTTGACAAGCATCACCCCTTGGTTTCACAGCGCCCAGTGCTAGTGCTCTGCTGGATCATTCTTACCTGGGTGCTGCTTGAAGACCATGATCAATGGCACACCCCATGAAGATCCCATGTCTTTTTCTGTTTATCTCTTATAATGGAGCAGGTGTGCTTTCTAGAACCACTTCCCTCAAGATTACTCTACTTAACCTCTTGGTCAGTGGCAAGGTTCTCTATGATTTTAGCCATAGCTTAGTAATAACCTGAAGGCTGCAGTATAGCAAAGTATAAGCTGAAGGTGTTTTTATTCCACAGACAGCAGGGTATTTACAGTAAAAGAAGTGCATTCAAATAAAGCACAAAACATAAGATTTGAAACCTTAGTTTTGCAGGAAAAATAAATCCAAGGCTGGTGGTACTTACTATGGTATTATTGCTTACTGTTTCCATCATACTGACTCCACCCATGATCAACCCCGAGGAAAAAAAAGTTATTTATTTGAAGAAAATGTTAGGACTTACCGTTAGATTGTGTACTTTTGCACAACATGTGAATCTAAAAGAATGTCAAGCTGCAAAAGTTTTGTTACAGGTAAGTAACTATTGTCTTACCTTTGGGGCTAAGTACCTGGGGACTTGGGACCGACCTGATACAGGGGTAACAGGATGAGTACACCCTATGTGTTGGAGAGATTTTGGGACTTACTGGGCTCAGTCACTTACTTCTATTAGAATCTTTCAGTGCATTCTTTTTGTCGCAGTACCTCTTCTAGTTCTCCACGTTTCCAGGTTCCAAGATGAAAAATGTTACTCTGGTTTGGAGAGCAATCTTTTCTCACAAAACCAAAGAGTTCTCTTTCATCTGTCCCCTCGCAGGAGCTTCAAAGTCTCTACCACGATTACCCAAGCTAAAAACCCAGGTAGAGGCTCTTTACAAATATTTCCCTCTATCTACGAAGCTATTGCAATCTTGAAACCCCAACATCAAATTTCTGGAGTCATCTTCATGTTTACATTGAAGCCATCAACCGGCTGACTAATTTTCTCTGAATCCAATCCAGTGTCCATCTTGTCCTTAGCTTATTAGTGAATCTATCCATTTTGCCACTCAACCAGAGATCTCAGAGACATACAGTATGAAAAGAAAAGAAAGACCACCGGTGGGCTGGTCTTGCCACCCACAGTCTAGTTAGAGGAGACGGATACCTACATAGGCCAGAGTTACTATACAACTTTTGTCCCAGAACACAAAGGATTACTCATTCTTTTAAATATTGGCTTCCTTCCGCTCCTTGCTGTGATAGCTAATGGGGTATGGAGAAAATCTCACTGAAGGCCTAGCATCTCTAGATTCCAGGAAGGCCCATACTCTTATTCCCCAAAGCATGTGCAAAGGCAATTATGATAGTGTGCCTTGCTGGTCAGTATTGGGAGAAGGGAGACAACCTAGAACATGTTGCAGCATACACATAATCTCTCTCTCGCTCCCCCTCCATAATTAAAGAGACTAGCAGCAGCCAATCAGGCTTTTCGCACCACGTGTGGCCAATACCTAGTCTGTTTTCCACTAACATTGTATCAGGATCCTTTGGAAGTTTCCTTTATCAGGTATGTGACAAAAGCATGAAACATAATCTCTGAAGGCCAACTGACAAACTGCCAGACAACTCATAAAGGAACATGTGGTACCGACCACATATTGTAGTTTGTAGAAGCCTTGAGTCACAGAAGCAGTACTACTTTCAAGCTATTAAGACAGATGTACTGTTTATCACTTGTCAGCAAAGAGCAAGATTCCAGCTTGTCTTCAGAGAGTAACTCTGTATGTGCACGTAATCCTTGGTGTACTGCTGAGGATGAGTTCCAAATCTCGCTCTGCGGCTGGAGCACAGATCATAGCAGAAGGAACTCACGAGTCATCCATTGACTAAACAACCATACTGTCAAACGTTCTGAAGGTATACCTTTCTAGAATGTCCCTCCCACATCTTAACAGATTCTTTATAGTTTGGTTGAGGAGCCCGTAATGATTGGTTTCGGAATCTAGAATTAGAAGTTTTACATAATCCCTCTCGAGCTGAATATGATGCTAACGTCTTTCTGGAAATTGACTATTTGTAAGTAGACATTCCACAACTAATTTGACTATAGTTTATGAAGAACTCGACTTTTTAATGTAGTTTGTTATGCCAAGATAAAATCTGAGAATAGCTCTAACATCTAGAAACATTGCATGCATAGAAAATAAGCCGGTTTGTGTGACAAACCAACATAAATTCTAGTCTATTCTGTTCTATTTTATTCTATTCTGTCCATAGCACAACTCTCATCCTACCCAGAGGGTCTTGTGGCACTGTATAGAAACCAGCCTCAATCAGGACAAAACACATCAAAATTGTAGGCCATGGAGCGGGTCAGTTTCCAGACAGCTGTGAAATTGTGTTACTGTCCTTAGTTAAAATGGGTGCAAATTCCATAGAGTGGTACAGTGAAAAGGAAACGATATTTTGCCACATCTGTAGGTGGGCAAAACAAAGAGAAGATGAAAAGCAGAGAGCACAAGTTGTCTCTAGGGTTCTACTTGTGTAATTTGCTGGCCAGAAAGTAAGGGCAGTCAAGGTAAAAATGATGATGTACCATGCAGGCAAATGGTTTAAAAGGCTATTCCAGCAGAGACAGGATCAAACTTTTCCCAACCCAATAGTACTCTGACAAATGAGTTCTGGAAGTGCTGCAGTTTTTGCGAAGTAATTTTATGTGACTCTTGATAGACGAAGTTGCAAAAATTAAGGCAGGAATGAACATATGATCATCTCCATGATCATCTGGGAAAGATTTAGAAAGCCCTTAAAAATATAAGAACCCTATTATAATAAAACAGGCATTTGATACTGCAGAAATTTCAACTGTCAGAGAAATCTCCGAGTCAATTAAGACACCAAGGTTTTAAACAGTCTGCTGAAGCAGGGCATTTAACCCATAGGTTCAGCTTAAGGACCCAGGGTTTACACGTGGTCAGAGCATTCGGTAAGCAGAATCTCTGACTTGTTGGAATTTTGTTTTCAGGAAGTTCAGTTCTTCCACCAACGCACCATGTACACAGCCTGAGGGTGCAATTGTTAATTGTTTTTTTCCCCCAGTGAATATATATTATATAGCCTGCTTTGCAGCCCTCATCATTTCATCAATGAATGGCCTGAGCCACCCTATTGTGCTGGGTGTGCTATTCTGATGGATGCCTCCATGGGCCAAAAAACCAACAAAAGAACGTGGTGGCAGTAAGAAATGTGTTCTAGACGCACACATTTTTTAAAATTATAAATACACAAATAAATTAGCTTCAAGTACAGCAACACTTGAAAGTCTGATTTTATACAATACAACTTTAAATCTTGATATACACTATCTTCATTATACATGTATAAGTTTTCTACGTAGTTATATATCTATATATTTATTACTTTACTCCAACCATAGAAGAAGAAGACCCCCCCTCCAAAAGAAATCTTTGGCTCTCTTCAACACACTACTCTATCTCTCACCTTGTACCTCTCTCAATATATCCCCTAGCACCGCTCTCTAACTCATCCCAAACCTCATTCTACTGCTATGATCTCCAAAATAACCCTTTCTAGACTCTTCCCTCCTCTATCCTTCCTTGGATCACCCTAAACCTCATTCTACTACTATGATCCCCCAAACAACCCTTTCTAGATTCTTTCCTCATTTATCCTTCATTTGACTCATCCCAAACCTCATTTTACTACTATGATCTCCTAAATCCCTTTCTAGAGACTCTTCCCTCCTCCATCTCTCCTTTTAGCATCCTAAATATCATCTTACTACTATTATCTCCCAAATAACACTTTCTAGACTCCTACCACTTCTAACCCTCCATTATCCTATTCAACCCAACTAACGGACTCGCATGTCCACCACTCAAATTAACTCATATTTCCTTATACTAATCCACCACTAATCCTTATTGGGTTCCGTAGTATCGTGCTACTTGCCTAAAAGCGATTCGACGCCTTGTATAGGGTGGTAAGCGCTATATAAGTACAATTACAATTCCAGTTGAAGGGTCCTCTCCCCTGTTGATGCTCAAGAAACTCTGAATAGTCTATTGAAATGGAACACTGTGTAAGGTGTGTTGACAATGAGCCAAAGTGAAAGCCACTTGGAGTACAACCTCGCAACCTTCCAGGTCAGGTGTGATAGGGAACCACAGAGGAAAGGTTGTAGTTTAAATGTTCCCAATTTGTATAAGTAAAATAAATTCTCATTCAACCCTGTGTGGATGCCAAACCCAAATTTTGGTTTCTAGTTGTCCTTTTTTTTTAAATTATTTTTTGCAGGTACCACGGTACTCCAACGGTACCTGCCGCTCAAGTTTTACCCCATGGTACTGCTTTACCGTGCAAACTTCCCATGAGAGTGAAGCTTGAACATGCTTGTTTCTAGCAGATGCCGTAAGCCAGAATATACTCTGCAGCTCCTGGGAGCAATTACTAAAGATAAAGTGGTGGGTTACTGTTAGACCTGGCATTCATTTTGTGGTTTCCCCCTAACTTTTTGTCTTCAGATCTCTAATTTTTGCTGATTTCATTTTTGCTGGCCTTGGGACTCTGCACACTTTGTCACTGCTAACCAGTGCTAAAGTGCTTGTGCTCTTTCCCTAAAAACATGGTAACATTGGTTTATACCTGATTGTCATATTTAATTTACTTATAAGCCCCTAGTAGAATGGTTCTACATGTGCCCAGGGCCTGTTAATTAAATGCTACTAGTGAGTCTGCGCACTGATTGTACCACCCACTTGAGTAGCCCTTTAAACATGCCTCAGTCCTGCCACTGTAGAGCCTGAGTGTGCAGTTTAAACTGACATTTCGACCTGGCAGCATAAACCTTTTGCCAAGCCCAAACCTTCCTTTTTAATACATATGTCAGCACTAGCAGAAGCCCTGGATAGCCCAGAGGGCAGGGTGCAATCTATTTAAAAAGTTGGAAATTTACTTTTAAGTTTTACATGTCGTGGTAGTGAAAAACTCTTAAGTTCGTTTTTCAGTACTGCCAAGCCTTTCTCTCCTGTAGGATGACATTGGAGTTACCTTATTACATTTTATAGGTGTAATTTCCAAATAGGAAGATATAACCAGCTCATGTTTGGTGTCTCTGGAATCTTAATTTGAAATCCTATTTTATGGCTAAGTCGGATTTTAAATTACAGTTCTGAAAATGCCACTTTTAGAAAATTGGTATTTTCTTGCCTCAGCCGTTTGATGCCTGCAGCCTGTCTCTGGTCACATGACTAGGTGTCACTGGCAGTTGGGCTTTGTGTATTCCTCCTAGCCAGCTACACACAATGGGAGCTTAGGTGTGACTGGATGGGCCATCACTGGTAGGATGGGAGGGAGGAGCTGGGCACAGCCCCACTTACACTTGAATAGGCTTTTTCCTGTCTCCACACAAAGGGCTGCATGCCCTCTATAGTTAGTCTGGAGCCAGGGCAGGAAAGGCAGGGCATCTGTGCACTTCAAAGGCATGCCTCTAGAAGGTTCTCGCCGCTTCAAAGGCACAGCTGTGTATAAAAGAAGGACTTCAGACACCAACTCTTTAGTACGCTTCTGGACCTGTGGATACTCTGTCAATAAGAAGGACTGATGTGCTGCTTCAAGAACTGCCTTTCTGCTGGACTGCTGCTCTAAAGGAATTGCTGTGCTGACCTGTTGCCCTCTTACCTGAGGAAGAAAAACTGGACCTGTAACTTAATCTTGAACCAAGGACCCTAGACTGACTCAAAGGGCTAGTCTGCTGGCCTGATCTGAGCCTCAGGGACATAAAAGGCTCTCCAATAGCTCCTGGACCCATCTTCAGTGAGTTCCTGACCCCCATGTGGTGCCTATCAGGTCTTGGACCCTTGGTGTTGCTCATGGGCTCTTGAAATTAAGCTTTTGGGCTCTTCGAGACTGCATATGGGCCCGTATGCACTGGAACCACGCTGCTTGCTCGGAAGTTCAGCGCCAGCTGCAGCCAGCCCGTCTCTTCGCACAACAGCATCAACAGCCCACGGGGGAACTGCCAACACGAAGCTCCAGCTCGCCCGTCTGCAACGCCCGGCCTGCTCTCTGCACCACGCTGACTACTGCCCACGACACTGACCTTGATCCTCGCAACCCTCTCCACAGCGAATGGGAGTTTTGGCACAAAACTTGAGAAGGTAAACCTTCAACTGGACTAATCTGGGACTGCATCTGACCCTCGTTCCATCGCTGTCGGCCTGGACTTTGACCCAGTCCAGCGCAACCAGATAGCTGCGGTTGTCGCTTTATGCGTTTTCAAGAGCTATAATGCAAGTTATTCTTTGAAAATTCATAACTTCGATTCTACTGATTGGGTTTTTGTCCTTTTGGCCTTGTTATTTTTATTAAATTAAGCATAATTTTTCCAACCTGGTGTGGTATCTTTTTGTGTGGTGTTTTCACAGTTTTACTGTTTCGCAAATACTTCACACATTGCCTCTAAGTAAAGCCTGACTGCTCTGTGCCAAGCTATCAGGAGATGAGCACAGGTTAATTTGAGGTTTGCTGTGCCTTACCCTGACTAGGATTGTGATTGCTGCTTGACCAGGGCTCACACCCCGGTCAACCAGTAACCCAGTTTCTAACAGTTTCTCTAGCTAAAACGAGGCTCCAGATCAAGTACTCTGTTATTTCTCCTGACGAAAAAGGCTATGCTTAACTGAAGCGAATATGCATGACCTAAAAGGTTTGAAACAATGTCCATAGTCCCTTTTGCTGTTCCAAGAATCCCTAGGGCATCAAACCGCCGATCTTTAAACTTGACTTTAATGAACGAGAATTTAAATTTGTTGTTCTAACAAGAAGGGTGGAGAGAAAATTGATTTGAGGGAAACTTCAAATCTGTGGGTTCACCCTTCAGATCCTTCCTGTTTTCAAAATTCAGATTCTCCATGGTGCTTGGGTCCTCCTAAAAATCCTTCTCAGCTTTGTCTGTCTAGGTTGAAAAGTATTGTATTATTATGTGGCTTTTACAAAAACATTTCCTGCTGTACCAATGGTATTGGTGCCAAACCAATCAAATGCATATCTCTCTATAATGCTTCCATCCATCTTTGAGCTGTGGTTGGCGCTGAAGTCAACACTGATATTTTCAGTGACTCACAAGTGTCGATTCGCTGCAGAATGTGTTGATAAGCACCTCATCTGCCCAGCAAAGGCCTCCCTGCTGAATAGCAGTCTTGGAAAGAAGACCAAAAATAGGTGTAGGATTGAACCAGAACTTTATCACGAGGTAGCCAACCAAAACAACACAATCGAATGACACTGAGAGAAACTCATTCCGTCATTTACCCAGGAAAGAGAAAATGTTCTACACCTGCAAATTCCTTCCAAGGATAAACACCAGGTTAAGATGCTACTTAGACTCATTAGAAAGAAAGCCTTCCTTATGGAGTTTAGCAAAAATTTTATCTGGCGTTACTTGATGGAGCTTGGCTTCCTCTTTCAGCAGTTCTCACACACTCTTGTCGGACAGTTATCTGTAAGGTCACTCTAAAACTGCCATCTTATCATCACGCCGCACATAAAGTTTAACAGGGCAGCCATGGCTCTGCAAAACTGCCAGTGTTGGCCTCATCGAATTGCCTGAAGGAAAACAATTAAAAAAGTTTGATACGGGCAATGGTTGTCAAAAACCTCAAAAGGTCAAACGAGACCATCTTCGCATTTAGAAGAAAAAGTCAAAGTCGTGAAAAATGCCTAGAGTTTTTTCTTTAACACAGGATAACCGTTAAACAATCAATCAATCAGGGAATTGTAAGCGCGCTACTCACCCGTGGGGGTCTCAAGGCGCTTGAGGTGGGGGGTGGGGGGGGGAGACGCAGATCATTTCAGCTGAAGAGCCAGGTCTTGAGGGTCTTCCTGAAGATGTTCAGGGAGGGGGCGCGTCTGATGTCTGCCGGTAGCTCATTCCAGGTTTTGGCTGCAATGTGAGAGAAAGATCTTCCACCTGCTCTGGCTCTGTGGATGCGCGGGGTTTCAGCCAGTGCGAGGTTAGAAGAATGGAGGTTTCTTTTGGGTACGTAGAAGTTTACTCTGTCGTTGAGGTATTTGGGTCCGTTGTTGTGTAGGCATTTGTAGGCGTGAGTGAGGACTTTGAAAGTGACTCTCTTCTCCACCGGGAGCCAGTGGAGTTTCCGCAGGTGTTGGCTGATGTGTTCGTGCCGGGGGATGCCGAGGATGAGTCTGGCCGCGGTGTTCTGTATTGTCTGGAGTTTGCGGAGTAGGGACTTGTTGATGCCGGCGTAGAGAGCGTTTCCGTAGTCCAGTCTGCTGGTGATGAGTGCGTGGGTGACGGTCTTCCTTGATTCGGGGGGGGGGGATCTATTTGAAGCTCTTGCGAAGGATGCGGAGGGTGTTGAAGCAGCTGGAGGTGACGGCGTTGACCTGTCGGTTCATGGTGAGTGATGAATCGAGTACGATGCCGAGGTTTTTGGCGTGGTCTGAGGGGGTAGGTGGGCTTCCGAGGGCGGTGGGCCACCAGGTGTTGTCCCATGCTGAGAGGGTGGTTCCGAGGACAAGGACTTCTGTCTTCTCGGTGTTGAGTTTTAGGCAGCTGTTGGTCATCCAGACTGCGACGTCTTGCATTCCTCTCTGGAAGTTGAGTTTGGCGGTGGCGGGGTCTCTGGTGAGGGAGAGGATGAGCTGGGTGTCGTCGGCGTAGGATACGATGTTGAGGCCGTGTTGTTGGAGATTGGCTGCGAGGGGGGCCATCTAGATGTTGAAGAGGGTCGGGCTCAGAGATGACCCCTGTGGGACTCCGCAGGTGATTTCCGTGGGGGCGGAGAGGAAGGGCGGCAGTCTGATCCTTTGGCTTCTTCCGGTGAGGAATGATCGGATCCAGTCCAGGGCTGTTCCTTGTATGCCGGCGTCGTGTAGTCTGGCGACTAGTGTGCGGTGAGAGACGGTGTCGAAGGCTGCAGACAGGTCGAGGAGGATGAGGGCTGCGGAGTGGCCTTGGTCCAGGAGGGTGCGGATGTCGTCTGTGGCGGCTAGTAGGGCGGTCTCGGTGCTGTGGTTGCTTCGGAATCCGGATTGGGAGGGGTCGAGGATGGCGTTCTCTTCGATGAATCGTGTCAGTTCCCTGTTGACTGCTTTCTCTGCCACTTTGGCTGCGAAGGGGAGGAGCGAGATGGGCCGGTAGTTCTTGAGGTCAGAGGGGTCGGCCGTGGGCTTCTTGAGCAGGGGCCTGACGTCTGCGTGCTTCCAGTCGTCTGGGAAGGTGCCTGTTGTGAAGGTGGTGTTGATGGTGCGTTGCAGTTCAGGTGCGATGGTGTCCGCGGCTCTGTGGTAGATGTGCGGGGGCAGGGGTCGGTGGGGGCCCCCGAGTGGATGCTTTTCATGGTCGTGGCGGTGTCCTCAGTCGTTATTGGTGTCTAGTCGGAGATGGTGGGCTGGTTGGTGTCTCCGGGGGGGCGGGGGAGTGGCTCTGGCGTCTCGTGGGAGGTCGACGAAGTTGTCGTAGAGTGTTCAGATCTTGAGGTGGAAGTAAGTTCCAAGCTTGTCGCAGAGGTCTTGGGATGGGGCGATGTCTGTGGCCTCGCTGTGTGGGTTGGTGAATTCCTGAATGACAGTGAAGAGTTCCTTGGAGTTGGTGGAGTTGGCGAGGATTTTGTTGTGGATGAAGTTCCTTTTGGTTGTTCTGATTTGGTTGTGGTAGTCCGTCATGGCGTCCTTGTAGGTGGAGTAGTTGTCGGTTGTCTTGGTGTTCCTCCAGTTCTTCTCCAGTCGTCTGCAGTTGCGTCTGGCTTCTTGGAGGTTGGTGGTGAACCAGGCGGCTTTCCTGGGGCGCTGTTTGCCGGGGTTGCGTAGCGGGGCGAGCTCGCCCCTAACACTGCATTGTTAGATCGCTTCCAGGCAATCGTCAGAGCTAACAGTACAGAGTCCTGTTTCCATTCAGAGGAATCTTCAGCTGTTTTTCTTTTTTTCTTTTTTTTGTTTATGCTTGTATTTATTGATTATTATTATTTTTTTTTTAACAGTCTAAAGGAAAACCTCTTTTAATAGAGTGTGCCTGTATGCAGCTACGTGGTGAGGTGGAATGAATGTAAAGTTGCAGATCTAGGGAAGATCCCTTTCTGGAGTAATATTCCTATGAAAGCATTTGCAAACCACGTTAAAAGGGATAATAAAATATTTTATCCAGAGACGCTGAAACTAGCAACTTTGCCATCTACAACAGATTGGATTGCATAAAAGTTCTCTCTGAAGCTAGTAGATAATAGCAAGAAAGTGCTGCTTGCTGTAATGGACAAGTTTCATGTGCTGAACTGTGAACTAATGCTACATCTGTGTTGTATAGCCTGCATACCTTTTACAACTACCATTTGGTAGACCCATATATATATAACAGTTACGCGTGACAGTATCAACTGTATACAGAAACTCAATAGGAGCCAGGTCATTGTTACGGATGGTTTGTGCTGTCTAGCGAACCTTAAAAGACAGTGGTAACGTTCTGTTCAAATTATAATTATGCATAGGGTTTGTTACTGTATAGTGGTCACCAAGCATTGTTAACCCACATACATCTAAACAAGTCTACATGTACCCACTTCTTGTAACAAAAACTGATCATTTTACATTTTTCAAATCCCAATCATATTTTAGAACTGGTATTGAGTTTGGGGTTTTCTGTCCATTCATGGCCTTTTAGAAGCACTGCAGAACAGTATTGTACATTACATGTATATACGGCAAGTGTCTCACTGGGAGACACTGCAAGAATCAAGACATCAGACCTTCAAAAGAGAAGTTGACTGCTTAGGGATTTTCCTATTTGCCCGACTCTCCCCCTGACACAGCTGCCGCTCTGAAAATAGTGTCTCTGGTGTAACATAAATTTGCACACATAATGAAACTAAACATTTTCATGACAAAGAATAAATCATTATTTCCACCCTTTTAGAATTACTTTTAACTATGAAAGGATTTTTTACAGGATGCTGACAAAAGGCCTTTTCCAGCCCTTTGACTGGGGACCTTGAGGCTGTCTGGCCAACAGTTTCACCTAATTAGTATTAGTTTAACATTTTGTGTTAACTTTTGCTGAGTGCCTGCCACTATGCGCCTTCTTTTCTTCAGTGACCATGGATCAATTTGAGCTAAAAACATTATTGCAAATTATGCAGCAAACTGTGGAATATTTTAAAAGTTCGGGAAACCCATATTTACTTGAAAATGCAACAGCTGCATAATGCCAGTGTTCCTTTGTGTACGGGCTCTACTCAGACTACCACCCAGTGCACCCCATAACCAAGCTGTGGTTGGGGGGGGGGGGGGGGGTTCCAGGGAGGCTTGAGGCAAATGTAGGTATAGAGTTGGTGTGCCCTCTTAAAACATGGAGTCTAGAGCTTGGCAACACTCACTGTGAATTGGCATGTTAGAGGTCTCAGGGTTCGGAGATCACCAGCTTAAAAATGAACAGGATGAATCTTTGAGGAGATGGGAAATCGAAATAAATACCAGGGTGCTGACACCACATTCTACTCATAGTTGTAGAAGCAAAAGTGGCATGGGTCACCAAGGGTTTAGCTGATTTTGTACAAAGGCAAGCAGGTACGGATGGTGTTCATCTGAGAAGCTGTCATTGCGATGCTTTGTGTCCGATGCACCCTTTAGGTCAACTCAACACCCTTAGAATGACCTTTAAAGAATGTCGCAGTATTTGTATGTGCCAACCGCAAGATGGTAGCAGCATGCTCAGCATGTAAATCTATACCAGATGTTATATTAAAAGGAAACCATTTTATGTAATATATGCTCATGCACTCCTGCTAATAATTCTCATATCTCGCAGCTCCCCCTTTTCCATACATGTAGAAAGGTTCCCTTACTCAAAAGGATGGAGAACTTGGACATAGCAGAAAGCAGACCTCTTCTGTGTTGAGGCCCAGTTTGCCCATCACCAGCCTCTTATGTTTAGTCGAGGAAATCATACAGAATTCCTGCACAACTAATGCAGGACCTTGCTAACACGTGTTATCTTCAGACACTTAGTGAATTGTTCCCCTCTCTGATGCCCAATGCTTGGTCATTCATGCACTGCCTGTTATGACACACGTTAAGTGATTCAAAGACTGTAATTCCCAGTCTAGGGAAGAGCACCTCCAAATGTTAGCTTGTAGGACTAGGCACCAGACCGCTCCACGTTCACATGCTCTACAGGTGGGATTGTTAAAGCTGTGTTACTCGAGTCATCTGAAATGGGGACGACAGTCTTGGCTGTCCTTCCTTACCGTTTGTTGGGCGGAATCAGACGTTTTTAAATGCGCCCCTCAGTGACCTCTTCTCCTTGTTCAAGCCCTCTGCCCAAGGAATGAAGAAAAGAGATCTCTGCAGCAACTACTCTACCGCAGTCACTTGCGCTGCCACTGCACATTGGAAACTGGCTATAATGCTAGTCAGTGGGCTTCATTCTGTTTCCCTCTGACTTACTTTAATCCATGCTATTAAATCACTTAATAATTTTCCAAATTGGGTAAGTACTGAGAGGGATTAGAGTGGAGCTGGTTTATCTGGATGACCTTTGATGCACTGAGTCGCAGCTCAACATACAAATAATTTGAATATGTGATGGCTCATTGCCGCTTTATCATTTATGAAAGCAGTGGTGCACCATAAACCATGCTGTGACAAAACCATGGATGAATTAATTGAAATGGCTTTTCACCTGCATAGAAGGATCGCAAATCTTGATGTCAGTGGCCAAATTTTCTTTTTTTTTCAAGACGGCAGTCAGTGTGTGTATTACCCCTGGAGACAGACTAGCATCAGAATTGATGAAGTCCATGACTGGGCGGGAGTGCTACCGACCTGACAAAAGAGACGCTCTCAAGATATGGCCATATGTTCAATCTGACACACATCGTGGAAACCGCAAATGTGTTAGAACAGTCTCAAACATCCCAGTATCATTCCAAGTCCTTAAAATATCATGTATGCTCCTTCACTACACACTACTGGCAGCAGTAGCTGTAAGAAAGACAAAGAGCCTTGCCATATTGTCTTGCAAAGCACTTGTATTCCTGTCAAACACAGTAAAGAACTTGCAGATCCAGCAGCAGTAGTCTTGTATGAGGCTCTCCTCCAGAAGAACAACAGACCTCAACGCCTCAGTAAAATAGAGATATAAAAGGCAAGCCTTCAACAAGTGGTATACGTGAAACGAACTGGCTGAAACCTAGAGCGTGAATGGGGGGGGATGCCAACCTGAGGCAGACACAATTAATTCGCAGATTCACAGTAGAAACTACCACAAAGCAACATTGGGCCAGCCAAGTCTATCAAGGATTACTTTAAAATAATCTGTGACATAAAGAAGCTGGAAACATGAGAAAACAATCCAATCACTTATCAACACTAACATAAGGACCGCTTTTCTTTTCTGGTATTTTTTTTACGAAACTGTGGAATGAGGGAGCCATCAATTGTGAGCCCATTAATTAACACCGCTAGTCTCGCCCCACAAAAACACATTGTTGGAACCAGATTACTCAGTCGGGCAAATTCGCTCCTCACTGTGCAAAGCTGGCTCTTAGTCTGGCTAAGACTGTTAGACAGCCTGGGCTGCCCCTTAGTGAAAAATTGAGATGGACGTCTACTTCAGAAAATGTGTTAAGGGATATCACTCATAACAGCACACCTGAATTAAGAAGCCACTCAATAAAAGCTCCCAGACCAAATTAGTAAAATCTGTAAGTATTTTATGATTAAAATAAGGCCAAAATGACTACATTTGGAACTGATAGATAAAGTTACAACATTTTAATGTAACAGTTCCATTCCACATGGCTGCTCTATTCTGCATGAGCAGTCAATGAAAGTACTTGCTCAGTATTCATAAGCAGCTTCTTGAGGCTTCTTCCCTCTCCAGTTGCACAGCACACCTCCCAGCTCCATGTTGCCTCTTGCCTTCATTCAGGCCGGAAGAGCTGGCCGAGAGTCAGTTGCCTTGTACAGCCAGGCATAAGTCATAGCTTTCAAACTTCACAGCGTTCCAGTGGGTGTCTCTGGCTTGTATCACCACAGGAGGGAGAATATTTGGTCTTCTCAAGACTGCCTAAGCTAGTAAATGGTATTTCTTCCTTTCAGTTAAAAATTCGGCAAAGCTCTTTGCCCTTTGTGCTGACTAAAGCTTTCTCGCCTCCGCAGGAGAGTGCTTGTTCTGGATAACATCTTAGCAGTAAGTGTAAGTTTTCTCCAGCAGGTCTGCTTCAGAAGAATAGTCTTTTGGGTGCTCTTTTGTGTCCCTGTGAGTGACCAGGAGATTAGCCACCATGGACTGTTTTATAAAACAAAACACACGGTTTAGTCGGAGGCATCACAGTCCCACTCATACATTCCAAGTCCTGCGCCATGCAGGTTTGTGGGTCTGTCTTCCCTCCAAATTTAGACATCTAGCTGTGTTATGTCACTTAAAGGCATCCCAGCTCTGGGCTCGGTGGCTAAAAGGCCACACATAACCGCCCACTGCTTCCTTCTGGACAAGGGGTCTGTGTCACGTTCTTGCAAGTGACAGACAGGAGAAGTATGACTGTAAATCTGATGCTTCAATCTGCAACACCATCAGATAGAACACCTAGCAGAGGTGGATGGAACGCCCCTACTCTTATTCCTCGTCCCCAGTTTTACTAAAGTTTTTGACTTGCATTGTAAACTCTGTTAAGTGAGTGGCTATTTCAAGGCATTCAAAATGCCACAACATTAACAGTAAAGAAACTCACCGAACTGGTTTGGTGACCCCTGACCTCAAGCCTATGAAAGAGCAGGCCTGCAATGCATGTCTTACTCTCTGGTCGTGCGAGCTCCCCGTTGTCCTTGGAAGCCTCCCGGTAGGGTTGTATGATAGAACCACGCGTGCCTCTACCACGCAACCTAAACAACGAATGCGTCTTAACCACGCATGCCCTTACCACGTAATTTCGTGGTAAAGGCATTAATGGTAAAGGGGTATGCGTGGCTAAGGTTGCGACCCCTCCCCCGCCCTAAGCTACAAACTCCCCCCCCCCCCGCCCTGAGGTCAAAATAACCCTACCCCCTCAAAACTACCCCGACCCAGGCCTAAAAACTACCCCTGACTCCCCCAGCCCTGAAAACTGCCCCTGACTCCCCCAGCCCTAAAAACTACCCCGACCCCCCAGCCCTGAAAACTACCCCTAACCCCCCCAGCCCTGAAAACTAGCCCTGAACCCACCCCTGAAAACTACCTCCAAACCCCCCAGCCCTGAAAACCTCCGTGACCCGCCCACCCTTGAAAACTACCGCGACCCCCTCGCCCTCAAAACTAGTCCTGAGCCCCCAGCCCTGAAAACTACCTCCAAACCCCCAGCCCTGAAAGCTTCCCCCAACACCCCCAGCCCTGAAAACTACCCGCCAGCCCTCAAAACTAGTCGCAAACCCCAACCCAGCCCTGAAAACTACCCCCAACACACCCAGCCCTGAAAACTACCCCGACCCAGCCCACAAAACAACCCCAGACCTGCCCACAAAACAACACCCGACTCACCCCCAGCCCACGAAACAACTCCCGACCCATCCCCAGCCCACAAAACAACCCTGACCCACCCCCAGCCCAGAAAACAACCCTGACCCACCCCCAGCCCAGAAAACTACCCCGACCCCCCCAAGCCCAGAAAACAACGCCGACCCCAACCCACAAAACAACCCCGACACACCCCATCCCACAAAACAACCCCGACCCACCCCCAGCCCACAAAACAACCCGACCCACCCCAGCCCCCAAATCAACCCGACCCCCCAAGCCCAGAAAACAACCCGACCCACCCCCAGCCTAGAAAACTACCCCAAACCCCCAGCCCATAAAACTACCCCAACCCCCAGCCTACTAAACTACCACAAAACAACACCCAACCCACCCCAGCCCAGAACTACATCCAGCCCTACTTACCTTACCGCTTCTTGCAAGGTCTTCCTGCTTCCGTCCGCAGCAGCCTACAACTAGACCTTGCATTGCCTTAACCACGCATATGCGTGGTTAAGGCATATGCGTGGTTAAGGCATATGCGTGGTTAAGGCATGCGTGGTAGGGCTTGAGAAGTCTTAACACTCGTGGTTTTGACTGCGGTGTTCCGACTGCTTCCCTCCCGGTAGCAGTGAGACACACATTTCTCTCTTACCTCCACTCTCTGGCTTTATGGCAGGTACCTGTGGGTTCATGCAAAGAAAAGTCACCCTTATTCAAACTAATTATGCAATGAACAGGCAAGTTGTGTGGCTGCTACTGAGAAACGAAATACAATTAACTTGTATACTATGAAGGAAATGTATGCACTGAGAAACCGTTAGTGGTATCTCAATGTGCTGTCAAAATACCGGCAGTATCTAGCAGAGAGAAAAGATGGAAACAATGCAAAAAAGTTGATTTTCTACATGCATATTTGGCTAATTTCAAATCTTTGCATTGAAAGAGACATGTATAATATCTAAAAACATCAAAGCTGGCAATTTTTTGACACCCATGTCCAGCGTTGTGCCTGAAGTTTACTGACAAACCCTCTGCCCGGAATTAATACACATTTTTAACAAATTGCCCAGTAAGGGGATGGTACTCACATGTATCATCTAAGATATTATCAATCTCCTTCTGTAAAAATCCACAACGGACTGCGAAATCCTAACCACCAACCAATATTAAATGTTCTGAAGTTCGGCAAAGTCGTTGAGAGGAAGTGACAAGACAACTGCAATATCATTTGGGGTAAGATAACCTGGTTTATGGCCACAATCTGATTTCACTCCTATAAGGACAACTCAAACTGCTCTAGCAAATATTCAAGAAGATCCAAAATGAAGGGCACTGCGTATGTTAACGGAGGAGAACACATTGGAATCCTAGTTGAAAACCTTAAGGAATGGACGGGAGTGTTGGGTGAATAGCCTTGAGTGGACCAAACCTTCTGTTTACAAACAACATTAGAAGATTAGGATCAAAACCTCCAAATCATCTAAGCGGAGGATCTCTTTACATAAAGCTGGGACCATTGACCCAATCGATCATAATCTGGCATGTGGAATATTGGATGCAAGATGACAACTCAAAGATTCATCTCCATCTCATTAAGTAGACCTGTCATCATCACCAAACGCTGAAATCATATGTGCCATTGGAGGAGGGAACCCTAGATCTTCTCTATGGGATAAAATGGAGATGCTGGTGCTAGCAAGCACAGTCAGTAACGCAGCATTCCCAATTTCATCACCCTGCTGCTTGGTAGTAGCTTTTAGGCCTAGAAAGAAAGTGATATTTGACTTATAGCCCACCTTTCCCCACAAGTCAATGCAGTTGTCACTGACTTCTAAATGTTGCACCATTCATACAGCACATCATCAAATCAAATTTATCAGATTATTAGCAGTGGATAACTGGATTACTGCAGCATTTGTACATAGTCGTATAAATGAATTTTGCCGACATTTTGCAAAGTCTTCAGTGACACTCACTCATGCTTGCCCTCCACATAAGGCGACTGGACCACAGCAAGCCTAGACTGAAATTACTTCAAACCTACATTGAAATCTCTCCAGTGGTTCCCTGTGACCTACAGTATTATGGTAAAGGTAATGTGCACAATGCGCAAGTCACTCTGAAATAAGGGACCACTATTCCTTCAAAAAGAACCTCCACTCATCAAAAACTGTTTACTATGAAAGCATGGGACCATGACCTAGGATGCCATACAGCCTAAAGCTATGAAGTGCCCTTGCCCTTCTCAGAGAACCTAATTAAACTATGTGAAAGATATTAAAATTTACATTTGTTAAGGAGACTTTAGAATGAACATTAGTCTTGTGTTGACGGTGATAACGTAAAACTGATTTGGCTGGACTCATAATGTGGACTTGGCTTATACATCACCTGAACAACCATCCTCTTCCATCTACCTCTACAACCTACCTCCACTGTCCTCTAATTGAACAAAATCCCCATTTCCCCCTTTTACTGAGCCTGTTGATTTGACAGATTCCTGCAAGACTCCCTATTACATCTCACAGGACCGATGCTTCCTGTCTTCTACTTGACTCTCAGCTCTGTCTCTATGTTTGAGTAACTATATGTACACATCTTGAGGTAGCTGAAAGGCGACACCATTGGTGCTGTACAGAATTTCTCAAATAAATAAAGAAATGATGTCTATCTACTATCTGTTACATTTGTGCTGAAAGCTTATCAGAGATTGCAAGTGTTCAGGAGAAGATGGTTCTCTGCCCACCCATCAGACAGCATGCTCCTCGATGAAGCACTCATCACTTGGGTAAGTGTCCTCACTGCCTAGACTGAATTCGTGTTTCTGTGCTCATGGTCACTGGGAGGGGTGTCCTGCAAGTCGCCTGGAGTGTCTGGGAAGAAGGATGGCGGTGGGTTTGCAGAGTTCTGCGCTGGGCAAAACATTTCAGACTTGTGCTTCTTCTTTGTTGCCTAAATAAAGGCATGAGTTTGGTGCGTTGCTAATATTGTCTGTAATCTTCAATCTAGAGTTTCAAGATTGCCAAGGAGGTTTTTTGCCTTTTTATCTCCTAACTGGGACCCTCTTAAGTAGACACTGAGCATTTTTCATGTGTACTCTTAAGAGCAGGTTGGCACCATGGATACTGGGCGTAAATACACTTTACTCATGCAGTCAAGGAGGATACTGAAAAGACTTTCTCAGCTCCCTGTTCGTGACACAGCGAAGGTCTTCAGTACAGGTGCCAACTCATCCTAACACTGAATGTTCTTGTAGGTTTCTATGTAAGCCTAGAATGACAACTACTAGGAATACCAAACACTGAATCCCTTCTGTTTCTTCTTAAATGTGCTCTTGTCAGCTCAGACATAGCCATGATGATAAAAGCAAAGTCACCTGAGTCACTGGTACAGAATACAAATAAGGACTTGGGAGAGGATGTAGCCTTACGGCTAGAGCGGTCGACCTCTCAGCTGGGGAACCGGGTTTGAGTCTCGGCAACGACGCTCAACACCTTGTGATTCTGGGCAAATCACTTAATCTCCCAGTGCCTTACAAAAATGAATGTGTAAATCTGTAACTAAACTAGTGCTCATGTAAAGCGCTCCGATACCCGATGTCTCGGGTCTAGTCCGCGCTATATAAAACTCTAAAACAAGGACTATCCTCTCTAGGCCTCCCTTCCATCAGTCAAATCATGTTATACCAGTTACTGAGAGAATCCGACGCAGCAGTAGTGCAAATCAGGTCAAAGTACCTTGGTTCTGACTGCTGTTGCACATTCACCCATTTCCTGCCTTACCCTTAGGTCACCCAACCACTTTACAAGTTTGTCATCAATGCAGATTGACTAGTCGCACTTGCCCAGCATGATAACTAGTCTCTCATATCTGACTAGGGCATTCAGAATTTGTGTTTTCAGTGTGGTTTCTTGACTGTCCTTTTAGAGTCTCTTTGTTATTAATTGCGCCTTCGAGCAGTGGACTCCCCAAACAGTTCTTTCTGTCTCGGAGTGCATCTGCTCCACTGCTGAAAGAAGACCTAGATAGGATTGCCAGACTACATTGATTTATGCTTCATAAATCTCCCACCAAGGAGTTAGATTACCCATAGCAGTAATATCAACTCCTTTCCCAAAAGCGCCTTACCCCGAAGGGCGTCGATAAGGATTTCAAAGGGTAGATCCCATCTGACTTCCTACTGCAGAAGTATAAAAGGAGATTTCTATACTATCTATCCACGTCAGCAGTGGTACAGCTTGTTCTGTTGTGGGCTCTTCACAGCAGATCATCGACTTCTAGTGGCCTCAGTAGTGTGACACCTTGTCCAGGTAAAGACAGCTTTTGTTGACCTGTCATGAGAAACCTTTTGAATGGGTTGAGAAACCAGATATAGGCCAACAGCCTAATATCATAGTTCTGAGGGATTCTATATATTTACCTCTTAAAACGACATTTTCTTGATCCTGAGCTTTGCCCAACTGATGCCAATGTGTGTGGCTGTCTACAACCCTCTGCTTTTCCTTTAGGTTTAGCTATGGACAAAGGGACAACAAAGGAGTAGGAGAAAGATGTCATGAGGGAAGGTTATGTTTATCTTCAAATTATCAGACAACATGGTTTGAATGTGCCTAAAATTGACTAGGACCTTTCTGTTTTTTGTGTCTTGATCAGACCTAATCACAAAGTTCCCTACCCTAGCAATTGAATATACTTGAAGGAATATAAAACGTCTAGCAAAAAACACATTTAGAGAAAAATCTGAGAAAATTGATAATTAGCAGTACGTCTTGCAGCAGATAGGCAGACTTATTTGCTTAGCTCTGTCCTTGGCAGGTCAGCATGGTGGCTAGAGGAATGATTTAATAATATACACAAAAAAGGGGACCAGAGAAATTTTAAAGACCAGCAAGCGCCGCTTCCCCACTATACAAATAGAAAACACAATAGAAGGCCCCTGGGTCTAGTTTGGGAATGGAGTGATGGGGTATCCCTCAGAAAGGGATACCCCATCACTCCATTTCCAAACTAGACCCAGGGGCCTTCTATTGTGTTTTCTAGAGGAATGATGTGCCTGGCTACAATCTACATAACCTTTTCACTGAAGCTTAGAAAAGGGTATTTGTATTGGTAAGGGATATCCCCTTTGATGAGACCATACCTGTTGCTGCCTCCACACATAAGCTCCTCACCCACATTCTTCCTCTTTAACCTGGTCAGTCATTAACACCCCTATCTTAACACTGCTTTTTTCTCATGGTTTTCACCAATCAGTGCACATGGCGATACAGGTAAACAAAGCGGATTGAGGCTCTCCTTGGTTTTCCTCGCTGTCTCTGTGGAATTAACTAAACTAAACAGACTATGCCTTACCTATAAGAAGAGGCCTTAATCCTTATCAAGATCATGAGTGCTATTGCTGCATACCTCTCTGGGTTTATAGCTGCGACTAGCTGGTGAGGGCTTCCTTCACCAGGATACGCTGTCTAGATCAAGCCTAAATTCTCATTAATCTCTGATCATTAGTAAGGGTTGTGCTTGACACAGTGGCTGGTAAGGTCTTGCTTCTAGAGAAGAGAATCCTGGCATTGCGGGGTGCCACTTTTGATTTTTGCACTTGATCTTTAGCATAGTGTCTTTTATGGGCTTTTGGACTGATGGCTTCCTGTGTCAAGCTGAATCCCACTGCTTCACTTTGGATGCATCCTACTCTGCTTCAGCTGTTTCAGTATGCATCTCAAGTGAGTACCCTACCATTATGCTGGGCCGAATGATTCAGATAGTGAAAAACAACAGTGGTGGTGATCCTACGAGAAAAACCTGGTGGCTAGGACTTTATTATTCCACATCTGTCGAATTACATCACAGACTCCTCTGAGACTGATTGGAGAACAGGGCTTGGCTGTTTGAGTGTATGCATCGTTTTGTCTTCTATGAAGAGGATCAATCATATCACCATTATCCATCAGACACTAATTAACTTGGCTTCAAAAGTATTTTTACCATTGGTGCAAGGCAGAATAATTCTGTTCTGCACGAGTGAAAAGGCTACAATGTTATATATATATATAT
The DNA here is from genome assembly GCA_963921515.1 of Calotriton arnoldi. Lineage (NCBI taxonomy): Eukaryota > Metazoa > Chordata > Amphibia > Caudata > Salamandridae > Calotriton > Calotriton arnoldi. Next base: position 2,016,085 of record CAWUFW010001719.1, on the reverse strand, counting down.
ATATATATATATATATATATATATATATATATATATATATATATATATATATATATATATATATATATATATATATATATATATATATATATATATTCAGGACACCTGTCCCCCAGCTGGATGGAGCTGTGGAGGTGGATGCTATTAATAAATACCATGTACTCAGCCAGTCACCTTTAGATGTTTGCAATCTTGACGGCGATGTGCTCGATAGGCTGACCCCAGCTCTTTACATGTGAGAATTTCAGTAGGATGTTGTGTTCCTAATCATTCAGTTGTGGTGGCAGTCTTCGATAGATTTACTTTTCCTTAAAAACCGCTATAAGTGTTCTTCCTTCATACCCTGAGTGGAAAGGGACTTGTGCACGCTGTCTGCAAGATGCCTTCTCTTTAGTTAACAGGACTTGTTTGTGTATGTTGTCTTTTTCAAACCCAAACGGGTGCACTGTATGCCAAGAAGCTTTTATTGCAGTATATTCTTTTGGCTCTCATAATCAATCTGGTTTTCATTTCCAAAGACCCATGTAGCTTGCAAGGCAACCCTAGTAGGTGACAGGAGGTAGCGCGCGCTGAATATGTTGAACCTTGAAACACAAGTCAGGAGATTTCCAGCAGTGGTTGTGCAAGTTTCTTGTCTGCGAAAAGTATTGAATTGTGAATAGAAATAAACTAATTGATGGGCATTTCCATAAGGATGATTAGTGCAACATGATAGGTGTAAACCTGTAAAATCTCAGCAGATGTTTCTTCTTACGGATGACCTTTATCTCACTACATGTGCTACGTTCCCCACCCTTCTCTTCGAGTTTTGAACTTGACTACTTGAGGCCTTGACTGTTTGGTCCATCTAAAAAAAAAAAAACTTGTAGATCTTCTATGAGTCAGAAAAAAAATCACTTGGTGTAAGTACAGAAGGAAGTATTGGTGGTTTTACAACATCTGTCCGACAGATCGGACTAGATCCTAAAAGTCACCAGCATTGAGGGCACAGACACAGTTGGCAATTATGGCAGACATAGGGTCTTCAGAGGATCATGGCTTTGATGGAATTGAGGTGATTGAAGAGATTATCTTCTCATATAATCTTGAAGCTTCTGATTCAATCCCAAAAGTAATGCTTATGGCACCCAAAAGGCCCAGTCTTGCATTGCCTCCTGTTGAACGACAGTCAGAGCTGAAAAGATCAGAGTCCAAGTTAAAAGGTACACCTTCGATGTGGAAAGCACCAGCCATCTAGGAGGTCATTGAAAAGGTACATCCTTCTTATTTGAAGTCGAAAGACATGCAAGTACAAGCCAAGGAAGTTTTACTCAACATCTAAGCATGATCGCGATTAGAAATTGGCTTTGGCAAAAAAAATACTGAGAAGGCCAGACATTTACTGTTGAAGGTTAAGAGACTTCCATCATGGTCAAGGTGAAATCATAAGAATGCACTCAGCAAAAAAAAAACGCCTTTGATAAGATAGAAAAAGACTTTTGACAAGGCACTCACTTTCCACAAACTACCTCACAGGACTGGCCAGTAAAGACCTAGATGGATTAGGCACACACACACTGAGATAATAATAAGGAGTTGAAACTGTTTGTATCCAGTGACCGAGTGTGGAGGGGACTACAAGCCCCAGCAGGCTCTGTGCAAGAGGCGAAGGAGCACGTCACTGGCGCTTAAAGCACGTCCAAGGAGCCCTTGGTGCGGTAGTTGAAACTGTTTGTGTGCATTGACGGAGTTGGAGGGGACTACAATCCCCAGCAGGCTGTGTGGAAGGGGCAGTGGAGCACGTGGGTGCCGCTTTAAAGCACGTCCAAGGAGCCCATGGCATGGGACACGCTTGGGCAAAGCCCGGGCCAAGGGTGGGCCATCCACACCCAAAGGTGGTTGGGCTGGGTCACCACTCTTGGCTGCGTATTCAAAGGGCATTTGAAGGTACTCTGCTTATTAATCTTTTTTCTACTATGGTGAAAAGGAAAACCACTGGGGTGTCCCCCTTACCCGCTCATGCAGTGAAAAGTACTTCTATAGACAAAATGTTAGAAAGGGCAGTGGGGGTAATTAGTACGATAATCGTCCTAACGAGAAGAAGATTATCTATGAGCTCGGGTTCAGTTTCCACCCCCACTAATAGTGACATTTCCTCGGTCTCAGCTATAGTCTCAACTTCAGGCCCCGCTCTTACAACAGCTGATGCACCACAGCTGCTACTGGAGGGTACCATTGATAGCCCCCATCCTTTGACTATCAAAAGAGAAAAATGGGAGATCCGAGCAGTGCGAACTGAAGAACCTATCCCCACTCCGACCCCAGACCTCTCCGCTAATTCTATTGTAACTCTGAAAGAACATCCTTCAACATCTATTTCGTCACCAACCAGCTTAGAGCGCCTCTTGGACTACTGCTGTATTAAATTCCAAGTGTTGCTGCATACAGAACTTTCTCCCCTTATCGAGGTATTAAAAGCATTGAATCACAACTCGTGTATTAGGTTACCAGTGCTCGCATTGAATTCAGACAGCTCAGGCCAGCAGGATGAAATCTACATATCAAAACCCGTTGGGGCACAGCTTAGTGAGAGAGAGGTGACTTTAAACCCTAATTATGATATCATCAACCTCCCTCCCGCCACTTGCCCTTACATGGTGATTTTTACAGGAGTACCTCCACTTCGCCTGGGCCAGAGTCAGGCAATGAGTTATTTAATATGGTCTTGTACTGACTTGTATGTAATAGAGGCTTTTGCTTTTCTTCATCTGGATATATTTTGTCGACCCGAAGGATTGGATGGATAGGGGCCGGCCTCAAAGATGTACAGGGCGACTGCATGATTGTAAATTTCAGATTCCCTCACCTGGCACAAAGAATGCTGCTTGAGTCCATCAACAGGGCTCCCAGCCGGGGTAAAATAGCTTTAGTACCCTTAGGTTACTTTTACAAACACAGTTGTATAGTGCAGCTGGCCAATCATAATAATCTGACCCTTGTGACTAACGCAATTGGTTCTCAAGGCACTACGGATCCTTCTGCATTGCCCACTGTTAGGTCGATGTCTGAGACGGCACCTCAAATGCTCTGAGGGCGAGAGTCTGATACTTTTTGCTAACTGAAGTCCTGGCTAATTGTTTCTACACAGTCTGACTTCTTGTTCTATATAAGGAGCTTTCCTTTACTGATGACTGTATTTTTAATGTTTTGAAGTACAATGGCAGCAGACCTTGGGATTGAACGAATTTCTGTCTGTTCTTCCTTATGAGCTGGACCATTGCCGGATTTAAATCAAAGCTCAACAATCTGGCTTGGACGGCCATCATAGAGAAATACGATCTGATCGCCCTACAAGAAACTTGGGATACAACTTTTGTTTCTCATGATGGTTATGCGTGTTATTCCAGTCCCGCTATCCCTTCTCAACATGGTAGAGCAAAGGGCAGCCTTTCAATCTGGATCCTTCTGTAACTGAACATTGATGTACTGATATTGGACACTAGGTGTTCTGCTTTCCAGGCCTTGCTTATCAAGGACAACGAGAGCTCCTTCGGCTTCTATTTGATCAATTTTTATAATGATGATTTCTCAAATACTGTTTGTATTCATTTTACCAAGCTGTTTACTTTTCTAACCCATCTTAAACCCATAGGTACAGGAATACTTACCCAATCGAACTACATTGTGTGTAGGGATTTTTATGCCTAATGAATGTTAAACACTGTGGAGTTTGAGCGAGAGAGCTTTGAAATGGCTGTATGACGCTACCATGTATGTAATTACATCGCATGCCTTAACGCGGTCTTTATCACAACCGTGTCTTTCCAATGCATGCCTTTGCCACGCATGCCTTTACAACGAATACCATTGAAAAGGCATGATTGGTAAAGGCATATGCGTGGTAAAGGTTACACCCCAGCCCCCCGCCCTTAAACCCCGGCCCCCTGCCTTGAAAACGACCCGATCCCAGCCCGAAAAGCACCCCAGCCCTGAATCCGGCCCCCAGCCCTAAAAACTACCCTGACCCCAGCCCTATAAAGAAGAGAAAGCTACTCACCAAGCCACGTCCCGATCCTTCCCGTTGCCTTCATTCTCGTCTGGGCAGGAAGTCCCTCCAAGCCTCCAATTCCTCCCACCCCCGCCCATTCGTTCCGAATCTAGAGCTCTGACTGCCTTTACCACGCATATGCCTTTACAATGGAAATCGTTGTAAAGGCATTCATGGTAAAGGAATATGTGTGGTAAAGGCAAACTTGGTAACACTTGCATTGTAAAGGCACGTGTGGTTCCGACCACGTTGTTAATGCCTTTACCATTTTGAAAGCTATGTAGGGAATCAGGCCCACAGAGGAAAGAAGCTTGGCACATATATAGCCATAGCTGACCTCGTCAACATCATCCAATTGTTTGAAGGTGGAGGACCTGTCATGCCTTCTTTTAGAGGGTTCGGCCATGCCTCGACCATTGAGTGTATATTCTCTACACACACACCTTTTCTGCTTATTTCTCCCAGGGTGCCATTTTAGAAACCTACTGGGGGACCACAATGCTCTAATTGCCGTAGGGCATTTTCCATTGAATAGGGTAACAAAGCTGGACAGCATGTCGATGTGCATACAACTCTCGAATGATGGCCTCTGGCTTAATAGGCACCTGAGGGGCCCTGGGCAGTTCTTGGCTCCCTTTTAGAAAACCATCTAGTGCTAGTGATATTTTTGAATTGTCTAGCTGAAGTTAGCAGAGATCCATGCCCATTTGGAAAAAGTGTTTGTATGTATCAAGAGTAGCTTGATGAAACTGGTTAGGAATGTCCAAGAGCGACCAAGATGGTTTTACAGTCACTGTTCCTTAGCGAATCACCTGCTAATGGAGGATTTGTGTCAAAACCTAGAGATTCATTAGTGGTCAGCGCAGCATGCTATAGCTATAAATTTATTTTAAAGCATAGAAGGGACGAATTATCCAAAAAAGATTGGGAAATGCTAGAGCATGCTGCGAGAGTAAAAAAACAGTAAAATGTTCTAGAACATGGTAAAAAGATCCAGGCTGAGAGATGCTCCAACCAACCCCTTGTGTTGTAACATACCTGGATCTGAGTGTGTTAGACACTTTAAAACAATTTATCGGCAAACTGTAGCGGAGAATCAAGAAAAGCTACTCCTGAGCAAATTGAAAAGAGCCCCAAACCTATTTGTTACCATTATGGAAGTGTAGAATGCTATCAGACAAAGCCCGGGAGGGAAAGCTCCAGGGCCAGATGGAGTCCCTGTGGATCTCATTAAATGTAACATCGATTATTGGGGCCCCTTGCTTTCGCACACATTTAAAACTCATTGTGTAATAACATCCTGTGTTCTGGGCTCCTTCAATTATAGTTCCCATATTAAAAAAAGGACTGTATGTCCACCAAATGCTATCGGCCCATATCTTTAATCAATATTTCAGTCAAGGTCTTGGGTAGGGTAGTCTTTTCCCACCTACGTTTATAGGAGAACAACACAAAATTTTGAGTTCCTGTCAATATGTGTTCCGCCCAGGATTGTGTACGTTGGAACAGTGCCTGAATCTGCCTTTGATCATTCACAAGTACACCATCGCCAGGCGCTGTCCACTGTACCTGGTCTTTATGGATCTCTCAGCAGCTTTCCATTGCGGTAATCGCACAAGTCTTTGTTTGCTTGATTTGAGTGTAGATGAAGCGCTGATGAATGTCCTTTATTGTTTGCATAACAATCTAGCTGCCAGAGTTAGCTTTGGTCCATCGGAAGATCTGTCTGAGCCCTTCTCATTAGCTAGAGGAGGGGGGGCAAGGATGTATTCTTGCCACATTGTTATTTATTATTAATATTAACAATCTGAATTCCTCCTTAGTGAGTACCACAAGTTATGTCCTGAAGATAGGGCGTTCTCAAATTCCATTGTTACTTTATGCAGATGATGCAGTACTCATGGCACGGACACTGAGAGCCCTTCGCAGACTCCTGGACTCCTTTGTGACTTTCATGAGTAAATCGGTCTTAGCCACGAACTTTGGAAAGTCCCACATTATGGCATTTGGGCCAGGAAAGAGGAATGTACTTCAATTATTTATTGGCAATCACTCTGAGTTGTGTTACTAGTTTCGCTTAACTGGGAGTTACCTTCAACTGCTTGGGTTCCTGGCAGTCACAGATTAAGTAATCTTGTCTGAAGCTACTTAAATCGGTAGGGGCAAAGTTTAATCTCCCACAGTCTGCAGGAAGGTCGACCCTCTCCCCCTTGTTGGCCATCAATAAATCTCAGTGTGCCTCAGCAGTTTGGTACAGAGCAGGGGTATGGGGATATTCCAACGTCATTCATCTACAGACAGAGAACAATCGTATCTGTAGACAGCTCTTTGTCATCCCCCAACCAGCTCCCACTATGTTATCCATTCAGAGTTAAATTTACAGTAGATCTCAGAACAAGTGAAGCTGGCCCCTTTATTGTTGTGGGTAATTGTTTGGACTAATAAGGAGGCAAGGTTAAATAGGGACATAATAGAGGACTCTCTTACGCTCGAGAAGGGCTTAAATATTCCCTGGCGAGGCTGCGTCCAATATAATTGGGCTCGTCTAACATGTTTGACTCTCCCTCTTTATTAATCAAGACTGATAAATAGGGGGCCAAATTCCGTTTTTTGGAATTTAATCAGACCCAGAAACTACACACAAAATCCGTCAAAGCTCCATCAGGGTTTATACCCTGTTATCTGAACTTAGGGGACACTGTGTTTTATTTAACCCTAGATCTGACAGGGAGGGAAAGGTCAATCTCGTTTCGTTTAGAGCAGGTATGGGTGGTATCTTTTGTGTTTTTGGGAGAGTCAGAGAGTGCCTTTGGCAGTACTACAATGGCTTGTCCATGTGATTGGTATTCCAACCAAACTTTGTTGCAGTTTATGTTTTTATGCAGTTATTTTCGATCTTTTTTTTTACCTTGTTTTTTAAAACCTATTTTAAAGCATTTAAAGTTTTAAAAGTGTAGGGACGTGCTATTTTTTCTGCAATTGTTAGGCAGTGCCGATGTCTGCTTTAGAGTGTGTTCATTCTTTAAAGCGGCAGTCGGGTTGTGTAAATCAAGGGAGGTCTGTCCTCTCCGTCTCACTGAGTTTTTATTGTATAAAATGTATTTCTCTTTTATCTTGTGAGGACTTTTTGGCTTCCCGGTATAGATCTTGCAGTGAGGTGTATACCTGTAACTCTTAGGATACCCTAGGCTTTTAACTTCTAGACACTTATCGGATCCTAGGAGGTTTTTGATTTCTGTTAGTTGATGATCTGCAGAATACTTTTTATAGGGATCGATTTGTTACAATAGTGTCCAGATATTATCACACACGTCATTACTGATCAATAGTTTGTGCTGCTATAGAACCCAGATTATTTAAGCTGTTATTTTGTATGTGATGTACTGTCCAGATTTTTTAGGCAGTTTTATTGTATCTGATATACTGTTTGTTCTTTTATGATTGTATTTAAAATCGAATAAAGATATTTGAGAGTTGAATTAATAGCAGACCAGTCTCACCTGCGCTTGAGGAAGAGCAGGGGAGTGGGCCCTTATACAGCAGGAGATGATGTAAGTCACCCAAAGACATATATACTCATCAAGGGGAGCTTAATATATGAGAAAACAGTGAATCTCCACAGGAGGAAAATTGTTAAATCATTCAAGATTCTGTCTTCCTGGTGATGTGGTGGGTTATCATGCTATTGTTAAAAGGGCTGCAGACACATCTGAGTTTGTTAGAAGAGGAGCAAGAAAGAGCAAAGGGAATCATGTTTTCTTTTTGAAATAGTCAACACTCAAGAATGAATAAAATATTTGCCAGTAGTGCTGGGCATTTTACAGCAGAGCAATGTATTGAGTGCTATAAATGCCCCAAATAGAGAACAATACAATCCACGTCCACAGGACTCACTATGTATTAAGGGCGAGGAGGAAGCAGACTGGCCAGTGGTCACCATAGCAAGAAAGAGGTGCAATAACCCACCATCTTCAGGGCCACTACTTGATAAAGATAGTAAAAGAGTAGACACAGTGGTTAAAAATGTGCATCTCAGATGCTATTCTGTGGCATATTGCAAATTCAAATACACTGCTGAGTTGTTAAGGTTATCAGTAGTGCAAAAAAGTGAAAGGTATTTATACATCCTCTTCTTCTAGAGTACATAAGTTTACACAGAGAGCCAGGCAGTGAATAAAGAGGGTAAAACAATTTTAATACATGTTTAATATCATCACGCGGCCCTGCAAATGCAGACAACCATGCACAATATTTTACTCTGCATTACTATGCATTTCAGGATTTAAGCCAGATGCTCAGTCTAAAGTCATTGATACGCCATTCACATTACAGTATCTGTTCAGATCAAGTGTAAACCATGTCCTGAAAAAGAATGAGGAAAGCAAATGACATCGCTAAAGTGATGGAGTCATTGCAAAGAGGCAGTTTCAGGCAAGGATCTCCCCGCCAAGGGAGGAGCCAGCGTCCCCTTTTGTCCGAGCCTGTGCAAAACTCTTGCACGCAGACCATACTGTCCATCCCTGTTGTAATGTCAACACTCACCTGCTCCAAGTTAGTCTCTTCATGCAAGAGGGGGAATAACAGGTTCTGCCACAAGTAATAAATATACTTTTCACTCCGCCTCTACTACACTTAACACCAGTAGGGGGTAGGAGAAGACACTGTCTACAAAAACGTCAGTTCATAACAACGGACAAATTGGTGCTGAACATCATAAAGCACTTTACTGTATAAAGGTGGTGAAAAAAACCCTCTTTATTCTGGTCAAAACAAACACGAGAAAGAACACATCCCCTTTTTACAAGAAGTGCTCAAATTACTACTATACGGAGCAATCAATCAAGTCGTATTGAAGGAGACGAATAAATGTGTATACTCTATTTGCTTTCTCATACCAAATCAAGGCATAACTTTGCCAACAATCTTGGACTTGTGTTTCCTCAACAGATTCCTAAAAATGCAAACCTTTCGAGTGCTACAGGATGGCATTCCATTGTTGGAAGACAAGAACTTCTTAGGGGAAACGTCCTTTAGGACGACGCCAGAATCACACTGTGCCTTCACAGCGCCGGCAATAGAACGAACGCGTCTTTAGCACGCATTTGTTCAGCACGCACGTAGTTACAACGACTTGCTTTAGGGGGGCACATTAGTGGAATGGTGTTGGATTTAAAGTCCAACACCTTCCCTACTTGTTGCGCAGACTGGAGTTGCAATAGTAAATTAAACTATTCCAAAATCCAGGGCCCCCCCCTAACGCAAGTCGTTATAACGACTTGCGTGCTGAACGAATGCATGCTAAAGACGTGTTCGTTCTGATGACGGCATTCGGAAGGCATGCGTGCTAAACACATGCGTAATACCGTCATACATTCACTTCTTAGCAATGATAGATTTCAAAGGTGCCTGCATACATACCCCAAAGCATTCTGCATGCAGAAAGTACCTCCGGTTTATGACGGGGAGTCGATTACCAATTCAAAGTGTTAACTTTTGGGATAAAATCAGCTCCAAGAGTGTTCTAACAGCAGTGACTGTACACTTAAGGCCCACACCTACAAAGTGGAATTCTTTCCAGCAATATCAAACATGCATAGAACAGATGGTAGATCTCCTGCACCAGTTTGAATTACAGTCATCATGAAAAAATACACACCAGCCCTATCCCAAATCACGGTGCTCCTTGGAAGAGAGCTCAGCACAATATAGTAGTGCCATTGCCTAAATTTAAGAGAGTGAAGGCATAAGAAAACACTGTTTGCCTTTTATAGATGTCTGACACCCATAGTATTTGCATCTAATGACATTGTCAGAACACAGAATAATTAAGCGGCCAGTGTCGTCGGACACATTCCCAAGGCAAAGGAGGAAAGTATCTCCTAGATCCAGAAAACTTACTTATGGCAGCTTGATGTCTGAGGGATTAGAGTTACTCCATCTGCACCTACCACTGAGATGTATAGATGTTATAAAGGCGGCCAGAAGGCCTTCAACTAAGGAAGTATTATTCAGTTTATGATGTGTTTACTAGATTATAAGCTAAATTATGCATAACTCAGACTGTACCTAAAGGAAGTTGCTGCTTACATTAATGGTGTATATTAAAAACTGTTTTTTTCAATACCCATCTTAAAAGGTACTTCGAGGCAACACTTCTCAGCGTTATTGTGGAATGTAATTACTTTCTGGTAAGCCTCCTCAAGAGGCTGTCCTTTGAACCAATATATAAATGAGTTCTAATACACTAAACTTTAAAGACAGTCCTTTTAATTGTCTTAATATCGTTATGTAGACTTGGTGTGCTCCAAGCTTTAAAAGTACAAAAGCCATGTCTCAAAAATAGGAAGATCAACGTAGTTATCAGAAGAAATCCCAAATTTGTGTCAAACATGGTTTCAAATGTCCATACCAGTCAGCTCATATACCATCCTTTTTCAGCATCCAAGTACACCAACTGAAAATGGATACAGTACTACAGAAGAACCGTCATGTACTACCCAAGGTTTGGGTACCACAGTAACAAAACACTATAGGAAAACCAATCCAGTTATGTTACTAGTGCAGAGATGATTCCATTAATGACCTTTCGACAGTTGCAACATGGTATTCTATACACACCTTCACTGAGGATTACTGAGAGGATATTCAATCACAAATAGAGGCACAAGGAAGTCATATAGTTTTGAACTTTTATTTTACCACCTCTTCCCCCTCTCTTGCATAGAGGGAAAATACTGTGGTATAAGAGGTCTACAGCATGTGAATCTAGAAGCGCAAAATAACCTGGTTGCATTTAACAATCGTTTTTCAGCTTGAAACTGTTTTAGATTCACATATGATCCATGCACCTCCGTGATGAAGGAGGACAGTTTATCCCTAATAAACTGAAAAGGGAAACAAGCTAAACTGCAACCAGTATACAAATGGGCACATACACCAGATTAGCAGAGGGGAAAAATTCTGAAGATGATAACATACTAGTGCATTGTGGGCTTCTGGTCAAAGCTCTAGTGACACATACTGGCTCTGGTCTGCGACGCCCAAAGGGAAAACTTTGTCTATTGAAATTCTGTGCCCAACCCTAGATGGCGGAATAATTCACAATATGTGACTTTCTAAAACTTTCAAGCTGAATAGAAACTATTACTGAAAATTAATTAGATCTTTTCCTTCTGTTTACCCCATATGCTACAGCTCATCTGCCTTCCGATTATTTGATTATGCTCCAACTGCCAATTTTTTTTTTTATGTGATTCAGAGGACGAGAAAGAGAAGGGAATAGGCAGAAGACAATGGGTGTGTTGAGGGGTCTGCCGGGGCATACAAGGTGCTGCAAATGCAGCCAGCCTTCCTTAAGATTTCCTGCTCTCTGCTGTGCAGTTAAAGTTTCCTCCTTTATATGGAAGGTACTTTGGCCCTGGAGGCAAGGGCAGTAAGACCAACATGAAATGGAAATTGCCATAATTGATTAATATAGCTATAGAGAGACATTCTGCGAGTCTGGAAGAAGGGGCAATAGGACCAGAGTGAAGTGGAGAGTCCCATCATTAGTTAACCGAATGGCTTAAGTTGGTGAAGATAGGAATGGCATTGAGAAAGGAGCAGAGTGGGAAACACATCTTAGTTTGTAGTAGTGGTATGGAAGGCCATATAATTTTCTTGTCTTCTTTCTTTAGGTCACATGAAGCAAACGAAGACGATGAGATAGAGAGGTACAGCTTAAAGGAACCAAGCTCTCCTGATGATTTCACCACGCCCTTGCGATTCAGCAACTCTCCAATCAAGTCCTTTGTGAGCATTTCGGAGGCCACAGACTGCCTGGTGGACTTTAAAAAGCAGTTCACCAAAGCACCTGGCACAGGACGTGGGCGAGGACTGAGCCGAGGCTCAGGCAAGCGCTCACGCTGGCGAGGAAAGAAGCGATAAACCCAGTATGATGGAGACTCTAGGAATTGTGGAGATTGAGGAGGGTAATGCTAAGAAGCTAGGACTAGGAATTCAGTAATAAGAAGAGAACAGCTCAAACCAAGGCAGCAGGACACTGAGAACCCAGGCGAAGATTGTTGAGTGCTCCAACTAAAACATAGAGTCTAGAATCATTGCAGAGGGTCCTTTAGAACCTGTAAGAAAAATGCTGCAGCCAAAACAGGGGGACACTAAACACCTAAAGGGCTTGGGGGAAGGATGGCTTTGAAAAAGGGACTATGAAGACAGGGATCTTTAGAGTAATGTTTTGGGTGAAGAGCACAGGGGAGTATGGCAACCTTAAGAGGAACCACCATATTATTGCAAAGGGGTTATATGAACCTAGGAGCTAAGGGAGATGCAATCATCAAGCCCTGTTAAGCAATTGGGAAGTGCGTCTGGGAAAGACGGGTTGCTGGAACCAGAGGCAGAACTATAGAACAAGTATAGAGCAACCTTAGGAGCTATGGGTTATCAGACGGGTTCCTATTCTAGGAAAGGAACATTAAGCCTGGGCAGAATGTAGGACAAAAGCCTGGGGAGTGAGTGAGGGTGAACAAAACCAAAGGGACCATTGAACTAGGGAAGGTAGGGGGATATGAACCTTAAGGTGTCATTTGTGCTTTAAGCGATCTACGATCGGGGTGGATTGGAAGAGACATGGAACATGATCAGATAGATGCTAGGGATCAAAGTGGGAGCATGGTAACAATAAGAGAGCCTGACAGGGATGTAAAGAATCCGGGAGCTCAGAAGAAATGATGCGGTTGGAACACTAAAGCCTCACTGTAAAAATAACGAGATCTTGGAACTGGGGCATGCGAAGGACCAATGGGGTCTTAACTACAGGAATGAGGCGGGAGAGCAGCGCTCAGAATCTGTGTAATGGAGGGGATATGTTGAACTGCAAGAGAATATTAGACCCTGGGAAGGAGAGGATGTTGCAGGAACCGAATGAGCATAAGGAACTGAAATCCTAGAAATAAAATGAGAAACAGCCCATGGGGGATGCGAGGACTGGAGATGATCCTAGAGCTTGACAATACAACAGTGCCACTGATGGCGGGAAATGGTGTTACTGGAGAACACTTAGAATATGTACATGTAAAGTGGTGAGCACTCTGGAATCAGAGTAGACCACTTGGGATGAGAAGACTTCTTGTGAGCTTTCAGGGAAAGGAAGAAAGGAAGTTTTCATACTCCAGATCTTATATATTTAACTTTTGATTTATCGCACCAGCTGAACGTCCCTGTGTTTTGGTATGTTTTTTACGATTTCGAAAAAACAACTAAATGAATTCAAGAGTTTACTGTGCTTTTTTTACATGGTCCAATTAAAATATCTGTTTCTACTATCTGTCATTTCTTAGACTCTGGGATTTCTTGATTGCAGAACATTTCATTAGCTCTTGGGGTTGCAAGCCCAAACTTTGAATTTCCACAGGTGTTCTCAAACAGTGCTGTACTGCTTTATAGTGACGTGCCCTAGCATCTCAGCTATTCTTTGTTGCTGCAACTAACTCCAGGTAAGCCGACTCATGTCAAGATTGCCACTGACACCCTCATCCATGGAGATTACCTGGACCTTATAACATACCTTTTGTTACCTCAATAGCTTTTTAAAAATTTGTTTTTATTGGTTTCTTTATAAGACATTATACATACAACTGAAAACAAAGTTACACCACAACAAGGCTTACCAATACATATCAATATTGATACTCAAAGACATGAATCAGGCATTTAAGGAATTCCGATTGTACAATGACATCTGTGAGAATAATCACGACCACCGCAGGTTCACCATTCTATTCTACTGACCAGAGTCTCATGTGAGGACCAGCTCCTATTCAGTAGCCCAGCTGAAGATGCCTTGCCACCTCCCGTGGACTCCTTACTCTTCTATGTTCCCACCTCCTGTGACACTGCCTCAATAGTAGCAGTCTGTGGGTCTGAGACTACACCAGCAGCTTTACTTAAGAGGTATGTTTGGTATGGTCCCCAGTAGTTCCTGGGACGGTTTCTAGGAGGGAGTAGCTCATTATATATATCGGCTTGTGTGTTACAATACAACATGTCAGCGTGCCAATCTTTGATCTGCGGTAGTGGGTCGCCCATCCAGCGCAATGCCACCCGGCGCTTAGCTAGGAGGTGTCCGATGGCTAGCAACGGACGTGTACTGTCTTGTTAACCGAGAGATCCCACCACAGTAGTGCCATTCTAGGGTCCGGCTCCAAGTCAGCACTAATAATGGTTCCCAGCTCCTGAAACACTTTGCCCGAGAATACCTGAATCCCAGAGCACTGCCAAGCTAGGTGCCAGAATCCCGCGTCTTCCACACCACATCTTTGGCAGCGGGAGGCCTCCGCTAACCCACGCCGAAACTGGCGCTCAGGGGTGCAGTAAGCCCTATGCAAAAATTTGAAGTGGATAAGTCTGTGTCTCCCGTTGAGAGAAACTGACCGGGTACGGGAACAACAATACTGCCACTCTATATCACTCAATGGAGTGCCCACATCTCGCTGCCAATCCAGTCTGACTCTGAGGACTTCAGATCGACGAGTGTCTTGTAAGCTAGTGGAACATTTGGTGATCAGTTTAAGGGGCTCTTTGACCTTGATGAGGGTGGTGAATGTCTCCATAGCCTGTGGTTCCAGCAAGCGGTCGCCCAGAAGGGCGCGCCACGTGTGCCTGGCCCTGAAGAAGTGATACAGTGCTGTGCCTGCCGGCTGCACCTCCGGCCGTTGCAAGGCCTCCCAGGATGCTAGTGTACCATCTCTAAAAAAGTCTCCCATTGTAGTGATACCTAAAGTTTGCAGTGCCTGCCTTGCCCCCACATCTTGACCCAGCGAGAACCATAAACCCCACTGAAGAGGCATTTCTGGAGAATACAAGAAGGCCCCTGCCTGCATGTGTAATAGCGTCTGCCAGGCCTGCACAGTGACAGTCAGGGAATCAAAGACTTGCAGCCGCCTGGAGGCCGAACGTGTAAGTAACTGGGGTAGCGAAAGCGGTTCCGCTGCATTCCTTTCCAAATATAAAAAGGTGTATCCTGTGGACCATGTATCCAATAATGGGCGAAAGTACTATTAGCAGCTTTGTAATACTTTTCTAAATCTGGGGCTCCCAACCCACCCAACTCATAGGGCAGAGTAAGAGAGTCCCACCTTATTCGAGTCTGTTTGCCGGCCCACGCAAGCCGTATCAACTGTGTACGCCAGATTTTGAATAGGCGTTTGGGTAGGAGAATGGGTATGTTTTGGAATAGAAAGAGGAATCTTGGTAGAATCACCATTTTCATAATAGCGATTTTTCCCATTAATGAGAGCGGGAGCCTAATCCATTTATCTACGTTTTCTGTTAGTCGTTGTGTGGCCCTACCGTAGTTCTCCCGAATCACTAGTGCTGGGTCGGTGTGAAATTGAATGCCCAAGTACCGCACTGCCTCTGTGGTCCAGCGCAGCGGGAACTCCATGGTAGGTTCCGCAGTGGTGGGAGTGAGAGGGAATATGATGGATTTATCCCAGTTTACTCGTAAACCAGAATGGCCACCAAACTGGACCACCTCTCGCAGTATGGGGGACAAGTTTACCTCCGGATCATAAATGTATAGCAAAGTCTCATCCGCGTAAGCGGAAATGTTAAGTGTATTCTCTAGAAATCCTAGCCCTCTGCACATGTGATACTCACAGATGGCGTAAGCCAATGGTTCTGCGACTATCGCGTACAAGAGCGGGGATAGAGGGCAGCCCTGCCGTGTTCCCGGTGTAATATTGAATGATTGGGAGACTTCATCCCCGATTCTCACTCTGGCGGTGGGCAATGCGTATAACACTGATACTAAACGAAGGAATATATCCCGACTCCTATCCTGCGCAATACCACGAACATGAAGCCCCACTCAACAGAATCGAAAGCTTTCTCGGCGTCGAGAAATACTACAGCGGCTTTAACTTCTGGACTCAATCTCTGCACCATGCCAAACAGGGTTCTCAGGTTTTGAGATAGGTTACGGCTGGGGACAAACCCCGCCTGTCCTGGTCGGATAATACCGGGTAATAGTGGGGCCAGCCTGTTAGCTAAAGTTTTAGTGTAGACCTTGGCATCCACATTAAGCAAGGACAATGGCCTGTATGAGGAGCAATTGCTAGGCCATTATCCCGGTTTTAATAAAGTGATGATGACAGCTTCACGCATAGAGGACGGCATAATGCCTGACTCCGCCATCTCTTCATAAAGCATTTTAAGATAAGGAATCAGTAAATTTTGGAATTCTTTGTAGAAGGTCACCGAAAGACCATCCGCCCCCGGGGCCTTCCCTGCTGCCATCCCACGCAACGCGTCTCGTATCTCATCAGATTTCAGAGACAATCAATCAATCAGGGGTTTGTTAAAGCGCGACTACTCACCCGTAAGGGTCTCAAGGCGCTAGGGGTGGGGGGGGGGTGCAGGTTCCATCCATCAAGGAGGGGGTCTGTCGAAGAGCCAGGTTTTGAGGTTTCTTGCGAAAATGGGGAGCGATGTCTGTCTGAGGTGGAGCGGAAGGGCGTTCCATGCTTTGGCCGCGAGGAAGGAGAAGGAGCGTCCTCCCGATCTGGTCTTTCTGGTGCGGGGGACCACGGCGTAGGAGAGCTGGGCTGATCGTAGGGTCCTTTGGGGTGCGTGGAATTTGAGTCGGCTGTTCAGGTATGCTGGTCCGGTGCCGTGGAGGGCCTTGTGTGCGTGGGTGAGCATCTTGAAGGTGATTCTCCCCTCGACAGGGAGCCAGTGGAGTGTGCGCAGGTGCTGGGAGATGTGGCAGTGTTTTGGCAGGTTGAGGACCAGTCTTGCGGCGGCGTTCTGGATGTTCTGTAGCTTGCGGGTGAGGTTTTTGTTTATTCCGGCGTAGAGTGCGTTGCCGTAGTCGAGTCTGCTGGTGACCAGGGCGTGAGTGACGGTCTTTCGGTGTTCGAGGGGATCCATTTGAAGGTCTTACGAAGGAGGCGGAGGGTGTGGAAGCATGAAGACGAGACAGAGTTGATCTGGCGGTCCATTTTGAGCTCGGAGTCCAGGATGATTCCCAGGTTGCGTGCGTGGTCCGTGGGGGTTGGCGGGTTTCCGAGGGCGGGGGCCACCAGGTGTCGCTCCAGGCATCGGGGTTTGGGCCCATGATGAGTACTTCTGTTTTGTTGGTGTTTAGTTGTAGGCAGCTGTTTTTCATCCATTTGGCGACGGCTTCCATGCCTTCTCGAAAGTTGCGTCTGGCGGTGTTGGGCTCGTTGGATAGGGAGAGGATGAGCTGGGTGTCGTCTGCGTATGACACGATGTTGAGTCCGTAGGTTCTGACGATGGGGGCGAGTGGAACCATGTAGACGTTGAAGAGCGTCGGGCTGAGGGAGGAGCCCTGGGGGACTCCGCAGGTGGTACGTGTGGGGTCCGAGAGGAAAGGGGGGAGTCTGACCCGCTGCGTCCTGCCGGAGAGGAAGGAGCGGATCCAGTCGAGGGCCTTGTCCTGGATTCCTTCGTCGTAGAGTCTGCGTATTAGGGTGCGGTGGGAGACTGTGTCGAACGCCGCTGATAGGTCGAGGAGGATGAGGGCTACTGTTTCTCCTTTGTCCAGTAGGGTGCGGATGTCGTCTGTTGCGGCGAGGAGGGCGGTTTCCGTACTGTGGTTTTTTTCTGAAGCCGGATTAAACACCATTAAATGTTCCCTATGTTCAGTCACTAGCCATGGCATTTTGATATATGATAGGTATTCCTCTAGGGCATCGCTATCTGTTGGGATTTGGGAAGTGTACAACTTCTGGTAATAAGTGCGAAAGTGAGTTGCAATTTCCTCAGTGGTGCTCAAAGGCTACGGTTCTCGTCCATCATGCCCACCATTTTATCTAGTTCCCTCTTGGGTCTCAATATCCCTGCCAACGTGGCGGCTGGTCGATCTCGCTCCCCATAACTGCGTGCCGTTGCATATTTCCCCATGTGTTTGATTTCCTCATTAGCAGTATTTTGGAACTCCACCAATTTCTGTTCGAGGCTTGCAGTAGTTTGGGCAGTCCCCGTCCCATTCAGATCCCGTTCCATGTGTCCTATTTCCCTTTCTAAGATTTCCAATCTGCTTCGTATGGAGCGCAGCACTCTGCATGTGTAGAGATCACCCCCCCCTAATATATACTTTAAATGTTTCCCAGACTGTGGCGAATGATTGTACTGAGCCTATTTTAATGGAAAAGAAGTCTTCTATCGCCGTTTCTAGCCCCTCTTTAAATACAGTGTCTAATAGTGAGTAAGATGGGAAACGCCACGTGTGCGCCGGAATTCGTGGCGCGTTGTAACGTAGTACTAGTCGAACAGGGGAGTGGTCTGAATATGTGCGTGGAAGATGCGCACAGGTTATTACTCTTGTCTCCAACCCCCCAGATACTAGCCAAAAAACTATACGGGTGTGGGTGTCGTAGACAGAGGAATAATGCATGTAACCCCGCTCTGCGGGAGATCTATGTCTCCAGATGTCTATGATGTCTCCTGTGCGCATTATGTCCTGTAATGCTACTGCGGCAGCCGCTGGGCGTCTGTACGGGCCCCGTGATCTATCTAGGGTTGGGTCTAAAATACAATTAAAATCACCTCCCCAAACCTGCGGGACACCCCTCCATTGCACCAGTTTAGTCACCAGTGAATTATAGAATTGGGGATCATCGTAATTCGGGCCATACACTCCCACTAATATGAATTTCAAATCTCCTTTTTTGCAGAAACCTGCTGCAAACCTGCCCTGTGGATCACTGAACAAACCTGTCATCTCCACCCCCGCCTTTTTATCAATCCATAGCAGGACCCCCCTAGCGTGGGATGTAAAGTCTGCAGAATAGCATGTCCCCTGTAATTTACGATATACCTCCCTGCTGCGCTCCGTGGTGAGGTGTCTCTCCTGTAAGATTGCAATGGTCACGGAGTGTCTCTTTAAGTAGGCACAGATTCTTCTAACCTTCCTGTTATCATTGAGGCCATGGACATTCGAAGTCATGAGCTGAAGCCCTGCGGTCTCTCACTCTCAGTGGCCATTCGGTGGAAGTGACCACTGTGATGGACGGAACCCTATGCCTGTGGTACACACTTTGTGAAAACAACGTAACAAAGCTGCATCAATACACTCATCCTTACAAATAAAACAAACATTCCCTCCCACGCCACGAGAACCCACAACAGTCGCGGCTATCTGAATTCCCCCCGCCCCTCCCAATTCCCTAAGAACAAACAGAAACCCCAGAATAAACAATGCTGATAGTGTGATACACTTGGGGGCTGATGTTGCCATCGGTTCTATCTCCCTACGCCACCATGTCTACCCTCCCATTTGCAAGCAGCCTAGACAGATATCGCTGTGCTGGGCTTCATGACAGTCTGTGCACCCAGTGAGGGTGCGCCTCATCAGTCAATCAGTCTTTGCACACATGAGCATCTATCGGGTCATCTCCAACCAATGCACTCGAGACGTGTCATAACTAATCAATGCCTACCACCCCAATGCGGCGTGTCGCGCTAATTACCCATATTGTCTTGTGTTACTCCATGAGGTGTCCATCTCAGTATAATTTGTTCCATCACACTTCCTGCTCTTGTTCTTCACGATTGCCTGGGGAGTCCTCCGTGTGTGACCGTGAGGCGGTCGGTGAACCTTGTCGTTTCAAGCGCTGTTCTTTATCTTTGATGACGCGCAGGACAGCTTTAGGGTCAGTGAAGAAGTGAACCTTACCGTCCATTCTGATCCTTAACTTAGCCGGATAAGGCATGCGGTACTCCAGATTCAAGTCACCGAGTTTCTTTTTCGCTGCAATGAAGAGCCGTCGCGCTTCTTGTACTTGCAGTGTGAAGTCAGGGAATAGAGATATTTCCGCTCCCTCGTGACGAAGAGTTCCCAATTCACGTGCTTTTCGCAGGGCCGCGTCTCGATCCCTGTAATTCAGTAATCGCGCTATGATAGGTCGAGGGGGTGCTCCTGGAATCGGCCAGCGTGCCAAGGAGCGATGTGCGCGTTCTATGACAAATATCTCCGAGAAGGTGCTCCGGCCTAGTAGTGTAACAAGTAACTGCTCTACATACTGCTCCATGTTGCCAATATTGGATGATTCAGCCACTCCCAAAATGCGGACATTGTTCCGCCTGGATCTCGCTTCAAGATCTTCAGCCTTTGCTTGCAGCGCTCGTAAAATCTTGTCCCTTTCTTTGTCAGTCTCTGCATCCGCATGTACAACATCTTCCATGTCGGATATGCGCTGTTCCGCAGTATCGAGCCTGTCCCCATGTTTGTCCAGCCGTTCCGACATTCGGTCCATTCGGAAAGACAATGCCTCAATTTTGCTGTCTATTTTCGAGAGACTTTGCTGTATGGTGCGAAACGTGAGCTTCATGTCGATGTCCGCCCCTGTTTCCGGATCGTCCGAGGCAGCATCTTGCTCAGTAGGCGTGGGATCCCTCGACCTGGGGGTTTTGCGCAAATCAAAATGCAGTTTGGATTGGCGCTTGTCTGTTTTGCCCATGATGTGGGTGTTTACGCGGGTTGGGTGTGCCACGCAGGGTATCTTGTTGGCTCGATGCAATGCTGTCCGGGGGCCTAATATTGCCGAAGTATCAGGATAATGCTAGGCCTCAGGGCCGATCTCCACGCTTGCACTGCGACTCTCGCAGTTCTCTTACCGTGTCCTCACGTGTGAACAGCGACTATCTCACACCTTCTGATGACCTCGCCGCGGTTTCACCCCACACTCTAGAGAGTCACCACATGTAGGCTTATGACGAACTAACCAGCCTTCACGTTGCTGTGCTCCTTTGGTATTCTCTCCTGGCCCTCCGGGGCTGTAGGCATGCTCTGCGTCTGCTCTCGTGTTCCCAGGGGTCCCGGTCAGCTGCCTCCTGCGGATCGTTCTCACCTGTAGGTGCCCGTGTCTGTCCGGTTCTCAGTGCAACGTGCACCGCGGGCTGTCGCAGATCACCACCCGCCCGGGACCGGGGCCTCACTCCGGTACAGGATTGTCGGGGAATCCGCCTCACGGGGATCGTGCGTCTTACATGAGCGGATTTTCCTGCTAGTAGCGGGTGTCTTTCGACGCGTGTTCCCTCTGACTATGGCAACAGATGTCTCCGGGGGAACCCACAGCCCACGCCTGCAGCTCCGCTCGCTACCCAGCGGCTCCAGACACTTCGCATGTCGCGTACCTTCACTTGCTGGTACCTCACCAGTCCCAACGCCGTTCTCGGGGCTCGCGACGCTTCACAGAGGGGACGCTCACCCAGCTTGTTCACACCAAGACGGACCGTAATGATGGTCTGTGCAGTTGGAAGGCCTCGCGCTCCACAGCGGTCGATGTGCGTCACCGTCGACAACTCCCGTTTAATCGCACCAATTTGGATTTCACTGGGTGCGTTAGATGGCGCTTAGCGGCAGAAAGACGATGACACCTCTCAGCCGGGTTGCAAGCAAGATTTATGCTAGGATTTTGCCGGATTGTTGGTGGCGATCGGGAGAGCTACACTAACTCGCGGCCATCTTGGAGTCAGGCAAGCTCTGCCCCCCCACCTCAATAGCTTTTTACATTTATGGAGCATGAGCAGGGTTTCCTCTGGTTTGTGAACTCTTTTTTTAGAAAGTGCTGATTGGCACACTAACTTTAAGGCCCTTAACAACCATATCTTTGTGATGGTCTACTGACCAATTCCCGCTCTGGAATGCAGCATAGTAAATGTTGTGCCACATCACTAGAGGATTGTGTGCACATGTCAGGAGGTAGGAACTCTCATGTTAAAATTCTTTCAATTTCTTCCAATTTCACAAATTGGACCTTCTAAGTTTTTTCAAGATCTTTTCATTGTTTTCCGTAACTAAAAACTCACATGTTACATAGCATGTCATTAATAATGTTGCGTATACAGTTGTGTACCTGCAATACCACTCACCCCAACAGAATACGGAGAAAAATTATTGAACGTGTGTCTTCTCACATTGTGCAGGCTGATGCTTGACAGTTTTACTTTGGGGGGTGGGGTCTTGTGGGTTAGGTGATCTCCCACACGCTGAAGGACTCGGAGTGCCCTCAATAGGATCAGGATGTGTGAACAAGTGATACCAGAATCTCCTCTCTTGTCATGCTTTTAATGGGTCAGCAAAGCTACAGTGTGATAGTCGGAAGTTCAGGAGTGTCTACTATGTACTCCGGGACAGTCCTTGGGTGCCAGATGCCAAAAGCTAATTCACTATTGAATAAACAGAAACAGACAAAACTTGTGGATTAACTTGGTAGCTTTTGCAATTAGAAGGAGGTGCGCCATACAGAAATCTGGTGAGCCGTGCTTTGTGTCATGGCTGTAAATCTCTGACTTTAGTCGTCTGCTGCCCTGAACCAGCAAGCTTTAGAGTGGGAGACCAGTAGAGCATTGAGTAGTGAATCTTTGAGATCAAACCTCTCTGGAGACATGTCCATGCGTGGGGTCCTTCATTTCTTTGAGTCAGTTTCTATAAATGAAAAAATAAAAAGGACTGGGTAAGAGGCACTGCTTTTGTTCCAGAATGCCACTGTTCTTGATATACCTAACCTATTGCTTCTTGCTTACACAAAATAAGAAGCTGTTTTAATTAGGAAGTAATTTGCACTGAAGGTCTGAAAGTTTTAGAAATTATAAAACTAGTAGGTAAGTGTTGAAAACTAGGAAACGGTGTGACTGCTGAATTTTCAATGTTATCTAACTAGAAATGCTTTTAATACGTAACGGCCAAAGGATGCAAATAATATATATATATATATTATGTGTGAGATGTGTGTTAGATGGGCTGTACAGTACAGTAAAGTATATCCCTCATCAGTCAGCACGGAAATAGGAAATTCCAGAGTTCATGCCATCCTTTCCTTGATGGATGGAATGCTTGAATTAATCTCAGCCAACGGTAATTACTTGGGCCGCCATCGTAATTTTCCACACTATGCACTTTGGATTGGACTGAGCCACATGCAAAATATTCCTGACCGTGCTCCAGTGGGAACAGTCCCGTTCGAACTGCCAGGCCAGGTAATCCCTGAAACGAAACAGAAGCAACCCAAGAACAGTTTTGCCGTTATTAGGGCTCATTAGTTAAGTATAGCTTGCTTCCAGTAGCACAGTGTGCATTGACCCATGTCTGGGTATACCCATACCACTCAGGGTGTCACACTGAAGTAGACAAAGAAATGTGATGAATGTAATGCTTGATTTAATTTCAGCCATTGGTAATCACTCAGGCCGCATCCCAGTCCATCGTTATTTTGCACACCATACCACCTCAGTTTGAACCCAGCCATATGCAAATCAGTCTTGACCCTGCTCCAATGAGAACAGTATAGCCGGAACTGCCAGGCCAGGTCCTCCCTGAACCAAAACACAAGTAACCCAAGACCGGTTTCGCCCTTATTAGGGTTCATCATTTGATTTGATTTGGATTTATACAGCGCATAGCTGCCCCAGCAACGGGGCGTCCCAGCGCTACCCAAGGTACAGGTGACTAAAAACCACCCAGACAGAAGATGAAAGTTATGCCGGGAAAAGCCAGGTCTTTACGGCTTTACGGAACGCCAGATGATTCTGGAGCCCTCTGATGGAAATTGGAAGAGAGTTCCAGAGTTTAGCTGCCAAAACTTTAAAAGAGCGACCACCCGCTCTCGCTCTTAGGACTGGGGGGGGGGGGGGTACATGCGAGTCTTTGATTGGCTGAGCGCGTAAGGAGCGACTCGGAACGTACGGTACTAGCAAAGCTGCTAGAACCGGAGGTGCTTGTTGGGTCATGATTTTATGAGCAACACACAGTGTCTTAAACTGAATTCTTTTTTCTACGGGTAACCAGTGCAATTTAGGTAGGAGCTTGGACACTGAGCATGACTTTGGGAGTGCCAGCAAGGTGCGGGCTGCCGCGTTTTGAATTCTTTGAAGGTGCTGAATACAGGATTTATTGGCACCTAGATATAGGGAGTTGCCATAATCTAGCCTAGACAAGATCGTGGCCTGTAGGATGGTTTGTCTTGGTTTCAGTGGCACAGGGTCACATATACTTTAATGTGTATTCGGATTTTGACCCGCTTTTTTTCTGGCTTTTGCATAGATTTAAGGTTTTTGGTGTTGCACTTACAATGCTTTAGGTTGGCCTCTTTGATATTTTACCGCCAGTTCCAAGGTTTTCAGAGCGTTAACTATCAACTTGCCAAACCTTTGAGAGTCCTTTGAAATTAAATGATTATCCTGTTGTGCTTCCAATGAACATGTATTGGCTTGGCTAGGTGAACATTAATAAAGTAGTGTTCATTTTTAAAATAAAGTGGATGTGCCAAGGTGTGATTTGCCATACAATTTATGTAGACCCCAAAACTCCTCTCCGACCCCTTTCCACCCTGGAGGTGGACAGAGATGTACTGCAGCCAAGGGCTGGTGGATCTTTCTTTCCAAGATGAGAATGGAAATGGCAAAACGTGCATTTGTACATCAATGCAGAGTGCTTAGTTATGTAGAACTGCACACATCAGGGATCGGGGCCAGCTGGAAACGTCCCATCAAATTCCCAGTAGCACACATGTACACTTGTGCCTGCTGCCCCTTTCTAGGCCTACTTCTGGGAATATTTGTGAATAGAAAAAAATCATAAATCTGCATTTGGGCGGAGTTGTAAATCTGTCCTTTTTTGCGATTTTGTCTTAAATCTGGCCATGAGTCTTTCCTGCACTGGAGGTGCAGGATCATTGTGCAGGAGTGCTGTGATGTGCTCGCACCACATCCCTCTTTCAGGCCACTACTGCATGGAAGTTGGCAGCAATAGAACTCCTCCGACTGCTACAAGAGCAAAGCAGTGGAGGGATCTGGGTGTGGAGCTGGTGCTGGGAAGAGAAGCATATGCTAGAACAGACGAGATGATGGAACGAGAGGAGAAAAACAGGAGATAGTCAAATGTATATATAGAACAGAGCAAGATTGAGAAATAGCAAAATGGAGTGCTAGTCTAAATGGATGAGCAGGAGATGAGAGGATATTATTACAGAAAGGAGGAGGAAGATCAAGAGAGGTTACACACACAGGGGTAATCTTTAATTCAGAATGAAAATCACAGTCATCTGGGTGAAAGGCAAAGGACTGATTGGGCATGGAGCATAAACTTTGCCATCAACGTTGAGCCATACATGAGTGTTAAATTGTTCTCAATTATAATTCCCGATTGTCCCCTCTAGGGTGGGAACCTTGATAGAAAATCACTGCAATGAGTAATTTAAGGTCAGAATTATAGTATTCCTTGAAATGTTGTGCAATTGAATATCTTTAATCTTTTTTCTACATGGACCAGACATGTTCACATATCCGTTGGTATATTTGACAGATAATGCTTCCTAGATTTAGTAAGCAACACGAGACATTGTAGTGTATATGTGACAAATTTACTCTTCCAATCAGAAATCTCTATGAAAAAAATCTTTTATTAGGTCCTATAATTGATTGCCACTTAGTTAAAGCTAGTTCACATAGATTGTAGTCTCTCTTATAGAAGCCCATAGTGTGCAGCCTGGTATATATGGTCATATTTTTCAACAGAATACTGATACTAAGTTCATCATATAGATCTTCAACTCGATAATAAGATGTATTAAGGTGTGGTGGTAAAATGTTTTTCAAAATCGGATCAGCCATTTGTAGATGCCAGTTTTTATTAATTAATTGTTTTAGATGGATTTCAATTTTAGGTATTCCTTGTTTAGGGACAAGCAGTTAGTCTCTCTTTAGTTCAAGTAATATTGTGTCAGGAGGCACTTTTTTTAATAAGTGTCTTTGTCATGTCATCAGCCACAGATAGATAATTCTCTGTTCTAATACAATTACATTTGGTATGTTTGAACTCTGTGTAAGTACTGCTTGAACATTACTACTTTCATGTTAGCCATATGCTATTAAAGTGCTATTTGGGGCCTTTTTTGCCAAAAAGAGGTTATCAATTTTTGATCATGTACAGAGTCCATCACCTTTTCTTCTGTTCCACTTCAAACTGTAAGCAAATCACCTGCACATCTGGTCCACATCTCAATATTATTTGTTTCTATTTCTGTGCTCACGGCAAATGTTTGCTCAAAAATGCCTGTGAGAAGCTGGCTTAGTAAATGGTGCTCCCTTATGTAAGTGTAGCACCCTGCACTAATCCAGACAACCCTTATGGTGATTTTAGTGGTCTTAGACAACCTTAGAAAGCTCTCTAAGTGGTAGCTGTGGAGAGCAGCCTTCAGGCTTAGTCCAGAAGGAGTGTAAAGCAGCTTGTTTTACCGGAACGTAATCTTGTTGGTACAGATTAAGTGAAAAAGGACTACACAGTGTATTTATAAAAATATGTATTTATTATAAGACACTCACTAACATATACAAATATATTCTACCCGGAGATATACAAAATGCACACAATACTTTGCAAAGAAAACAGGTAAGAAGCACGCATTACACAGTGGTCACCAGGGGGGACTAAACCATATACTAAAATAGAGGGATGCGAGCCTCGACTCAAGTAAGGACTGTACCCAGAGGACGTAGAAGTGCCGGGGACCCAAGGAACCACCCAAGGTAAATTGCCAGGAACCCCACAAAGGCTGTGTGTAGAGTGGGAACACGACCGTTGGCTTAATTCAAGTCAACGGGTAAGTCGCGGTTGCAATTTTAAAGAAGATGGACCCTTCCCAGTGGACCCTGAAGAAACCCCGTAAAAGACAGAAGGTTGGAGAGCCACCCCACCAGTGGATACCCTAGGAACCAGGTTACCTACACCAGGGAAGCCGGGTGCATAGGTGTGAAGTGGCGCCAGAAACCGCCGTCTAATTCAACATATTTTTCAATTCGATAGTTAAACGTATTCCCGTTATTATCTGAGAGCTTTATGATAATGATATCATTATTCTTCTAATATTTTAAAACTCTTTGCTCTTCTATTGTGATGTTACTCATATATCTAGATTTAGACACACTTGTTGCTCAAATGTGGAGATGGGGGAATCCTCTACTTCGGAACAAAACAATGATTTTGACCTAAAGCCACTTTCCCTGTTCAACACCCCATTTCTTGGTTGCAAATTGTATATTTAATACTAAGCCCTCCCTGTCACTTTCTAATGCTACATCATGTAAACAAATTTGTGTATCCATATCCTTAATAGATAAATTACTGATCGAGGATGAAGCGTGGGAACTATAAATTATGTTTGGTGTAAGTCAAAGGAGGTCCTGCCCCAGCGCTGATTGACCCCTGTTAGCCCGGTTCAACATAGCCATGCTACAGCCTGCTCCTTGGGCTTTCACACTCCATTCCCTCCAGTTCCATCAACATTCCTAGGGTTACTCATAGTGCACCGTCAAATGAAACAATCTCAGCCCATTCAGCAGTCTGTTCAGCTTCGTTGATGCTCCAGGGGGCATGGTGGTGGCTGGGGTCGGGTTCATCAACATCAATGCTAGTCCTTAACTTAACTTTCTTCCCATCTGCTGCTGCCAAACACTTCAAGAGTCACCTGCGGCCAGTGCAGGGCGGGGCGGACAATAGCTGCCAAATTGGCATACAGTTACGTTGGACCAATGGGTCCTGCAGGTTTTCTGGTTCAACACAGACCTCCACTGAACATGGCTCCATTCTTGCCAAAGAGCTACGGTCTTTGCTGCACAAAGGGGTAAAACAGAGAGTCCCAATAAGGAAAGGAGCAATGGGTGCTACTTCTTGGTGCCCAAAAAAGATGAGGGCTCTGACTTATTTTGGACTTTTGAACACCTTCTTTTGGAAGGTCAAACTCAAGTTGCTGACTCTGGCCCCTGTCAGCAAGTAGATCGAATATGTGCATGGACAGCGAGCAGCCAGGAGGACATCCACTACTTCCTCATGTAGATCGAATCCACTCAGCTAGTTCCCTTCAATCTCCACACATGGAGGTTTAGTTGGTGAAGGTTCAGGTGTAGGACCTTGCAGTGGTCTGGTGGCTCAGTGGACTAATGCATTCCCTGCAGGGGCATGTGTTCGACCTCATGGTCACAGGTTCAAATCCCGGTGGGTCCACTCAGCCTTTCATCCATCTGAGGTCAATAAAATGAGTACCATTGAGTTGAGTAACAATAAACATCTGTTAGTCAGGCCCAAGATGCCTACGGGTAAACGTGCGCTTAACAAATACACGTTATGCTATGTTGTTGTGAGAGCAAATCCTCTCAAATAGGTAGAT
Organism: Calotriton arnoldi; assembly: GCA_963921515.1. Lineage (NCBI taxonomy): Eukaryota > Metazoa > Chordata > Amphibia > Caudata > Salamandridae > Calotriton > Calotriton arnoldi. The sequence goes on along the minus strand of CAWUFW010001719.1, from coordinate 1,987,873 downwards.
GCATATCAGATGGTATCTTTGGACCAGCAGGATGCATACTTTTATGTACTCCTCCTGCAGTCACACAGGTGGTTCCTCTGTTTTGTGGTAAGGAAGGAACACTTTCAGGCCAACGTCCTGCCATTTAGCCTCACCCCAGTACTCCCCCAGTCTATTCACAAAGTTGATGGTAGTTGTTGTAGGTCGATGTACATTCCGGTTCCTCGATGACTGGCTGTTGAAGGTGAGTTTGTCACAGTTAATTATAGACTACTTGTGGATGACCAACTCAGTCCTAGCTTCCCTAGGATTCTCCATCAACAAACAACAATTCCACCTTCTCACAGTGCAGAGGATTCCCTTTATAGAGCCGTCTTGAGACGGCGGCGTTCAAAGCTTTTCTTCCAATATTGCAAGTCTGGAACATTCAGTATATGATCTTAATGTTTTGAGCTTCGTTATGCGTCAGACCTGGTCGCACACGTGGACGAGGTGAAAGTCGGAGGCCTCTGGTCTCTGCTGGAGCAAAGGTACCACATCAGTCTTCTGTAGATATGTGCCATCTGGCTGGCTTTCAAGCCTTCCTGACATCCATCATGTCCTTTGCAAGCCTGAAGGACAACAAAACCAATATGTGGTAGAACAACAAACAGGGCTTTGTGGGTCACCTGTGCTGTGCCGGGAAGCGCTGAAGCTGTGTGTTGGCTGAACTTTCAAGGAATTTTCTTGACAACCATCTGGCGGAGTCTTGGAATGCCAGTGTGGACAAGCACAACAGGCACCATCTAGCCAACTTTGAGTGACGTCTGCACCTGGAGGTGGTTAAAGGTGTTTTAACTTAATGGATCATGCTTTGAGTAAATCTTTTCGTCTTCTCCAAAAATGCTCATTGTCAAACTTTTTGTATTCTAGAGTTTCTGCCTCAAGGTTACCTGGCAAATGTGTTTCACCTACCATGGGACGCTGGTCTCCTTAATGTCTGCCACTGCTACCACTAGTTCTGAAGAAGGTAAAGAAGTAACGAGCACTTCTGATATCCCTAGATTGGACTCAGCGGTTTTGGTACTCCAAGCTGCTACGTCCGAGCTTCTGCCTCCCCCTTTCTCAACTGCATCTGCTTCCTCCAGAGGACTTCCTTTCCAAACTACACTACCAGGTCCTACACCTGCACTTCCACAATCTACAACTCCGTATGTGGAGATTGAGCAGAACTAGCTGAGTGGATTCGATCTACCAGAAGAAGTAGTGATGTCATTGCGGCTGCTTGCCATCCATCCGCAAAGTCGATCTACTCTGGTTGTTGGGCAATGTTTGTGGGCTGGTATGAGGACCATAGGGTCAATCCGTCGCAGGCTAAACTTTCTGATATTCTCCTGTCTGTCCTGTCTTTGGCCCTGCAAGGCCTTGCCATGGACTCTGTTACAGGCTATTTGTCTGGCCTTTCTGCGTTTTACACTTCAGCACTCTTTATTTAAGCACCAGTTGTGATGTGTTATTTGAAAGGGCTTTCCTCCCATGCCTTTAGTAATGCCACAGTGGGACCTTAATTTGGTTATTACCTTTGTGATGGGCCCACCCTTCGAGTCTATGCACTGGGGTTCTTTGAGGCTATAGTGTACTGCTGCTACTGTCCGTGCAACAACCAAATTCCACTCTCTTACCAAATAAGCTGGTGCTACGGATTCAATTATCATTTCAGCCAAAAATGGTGTTTTTGTTCCATGTGAGGCATTCCAACACACTCCCTACTTCTTTCCACTAAATCCCTTTAAGAATGAGAGACTTCATTTGGACCCCAAAGAGAGCCCATCATTTTGATATCAGCTAAACTAAGGAACACTGGTAAATTTCTAATTTTTGTGAGTTTCTCTGGTGCTAAGAATGGAAGGACAGCCCAGAAGCAGACCTTAAATAGATGGATTGTCCTTTGCATAAAAATGTGCTATGCCATAGCCAAGCAGTAGCCTACTGCGGGTCTACAGGCTCATTCTATCAGAGCTAAAGCAGCCACTACTGACTTGGCCAGACATGCTCTGGTGCTGGACCTCTACCACATAGCTACATAGGCATCCATCTTACATCTGCATTGCTGCCTTGGCTCACACGTCTGCGGAGAGGGCCATTTTGCCTACTCTGTCCTGCAGGATTTCCTACTGTGAAGTCCGCTCTCCATACTCTCCACCTTTTGGAAAGTACTGCTTTGGTATCTATTCACAAGGCAAAGAACTAGCAGGTAGCAGTATCCTTTAAAACAACAAGTTACTCTATTTTTCTAGTGGATGCTCAGACCACAGTTTCCTGAATGACCTGCCCACTTCCCTGTTCTGTGGTGTACTCTTCTAGGCATGAATAAGGTTCCAAGCTAGGTTTTGCACACTGTCCAAGTTCTCGCTCTGCTACTGATTAGTACAGAACAGCCACAAGGTGGGTCTCAAGCCTACAGAAACTGGAACAAGATTGTTCCAGAAGAGTTGCCACGAGTTCTTAACATCACTGCATGAGATGCAGATTTCTCCTCTAACCACCCTGCTGAAGTTATCGCCAGCTGGCTTGAGGTTGCCTTAGATAAGGTAGCACCTATGAAGGTCAAACACCGCTATAGAAGCCAAGCGTCAGCTCCCTGGTACTCTGAAAAACTCAGAGATCTGTGGCAGCAATGTCGAAGGCAGGAGCGGAAGTTGTGTGCTAACCTAGATTCTAATGAGAAGGACAGGCAAAAAGATTTATAAGCCACATATAAGCGATCGTTTTTTGAGGCAAAATCCACCTACTACACTCTGGAAGTTAGTTCAGCCAATAAATCTTCCAACAAACTTTTTAAAATGGTCAAAAGCGTGTCTAAACCTCCCAGTAAGCAACAGACCAATGCCCCCCAAACCTTCTATGATAACCTGGCAACTTTCTTCAGGGGCAAAATCTTAAACATATATTCGGAATTTAACTCAGCTGAGATCCACGAGGAGCTGAACATAGTTTAGGATTTGTCTCCATCAGCCCCCTCGCTTCTGGCTTTTTCGCCTATCACAGCACATCAGGTCAAAAAGCTTCTGATGAGTATCAAATGGGGCTCCCCAATTGACCCGTGTCCTCCCAAAATTCTGCAGCTGGTCCTGGATCCAGAGGCTGAGTTCCTGGAAGCATTTTTTAACCATGTTCGGACATCTGGAGTGTTCTCTAGGAACTGGAGGGAAGTTATATCATCCCTGTTCCTAAAAAGCCCAATGTAGACCCTGACGATCTGAAAAACTTCCGTCCGATCTTTTTGCTTCCCACCCCAATGAAAATTCTTGAGAAACATTTGAATCAAGAGCTAGTCCATTTCATCACCAATCATGACCTTCTGTACCCATCTCAGAATGGTTTCAGGAGTGGCCACAGCACTGAGTCAGTGCTTATTGCTGCAACTGACTCTGAGAGCACAGGTTGATCAAGGTGGGACTGCTGTCCTGGTCTTATTAGACTTGTCACTTTCGACACAGTCCCACCCACACACATGGTTCAATGACTACAGCAAGTAGGGGTGGGTGCTAAGACATTATAATTGTTTCATTCTTTTCTTGTCGAGAGGCTTCAAATAGTAAGTTGTAATCCGTTTAGGGCCAAGGCCTTCAGCTTACCTTGTGGGGTGCCGCAGGGCTCCTTACTTAGCTTTCTAACTTGCATGTCTCTTCTTTGGCAGCCTTAGTGAGATCTTTTGGATTCCAGATACTATCTTATGCCGACGACATGCAAATTATTGTGTCCCTCACAGACAATCTACCTGCGATGGCTGAAAAATTCAAACAATGTATGCTAGGCTGTTTATAGGATAATTTCCTCAAGTGAAACGCTGATAAGACTGAAGTCATGGTCTTAGGAGCCCAGGATTCCATCTGGTCAGAGTTGTGGTGGCCGGAATCTTGTGTACCCCTTCCTGCTCCGTGGAGTCAGTCAAAAACCTAGGGGTTCTGTTTGACAATTCCCTTAAGTTCAAACTGCAGGTAAACCGTACCACGAGCACTTGATTTTTCATTATTAGATTTATTAGGAAGATCTTTCTATTTATTCCAGCAGAACTTTGCAAATCTGTGGCTATCACGTTAATCACCTCGCTATTAGACTATTATGCCCTTTATCTCAATATCAACCGCACCTCCCTGAATAAAGTGTGGATGGATTAAAATGCGATAGCGCGTCTCATACTGAATGTCCTGAAATTTCTTTCAGTTTGAGAAGGCCTTTGAAACCTTCACTGGCTTCCAGTTAGGGAACAGGTGATTTTTAAGGCGCTTAGCAGGCCATCTGGCCGTACATCAAAGGGGCTCACTAGCAATTCGGTCATCCTTTCAATGGTATCGGCCGATCAGGCACTTGAGATCAGCTTTAAGCAGAAAAATCATTGTTCTTAAATTCCAAAAGCCTAGATGGGGCGTATGCTTGTGTTCCGTCGCTGCTGCCAAGATATGGAACACCCTTCCGAAGATCAACTCTTTCTCTTCCTTCCGAAAACATTTAAAAACTTGTTTTTTTGCCTCTTAGATCAGTAATTTTTAGGTCCTGACTAATTTGATGCTCACTTCTTTCTTCACTCTTTACCTAGGCTGTGACGTTTCTTTTACTTTTACTTGTTCTGCTGCGTCTGGCTCTCTCCGTTGGGGGTCCTAGAGTACTTTTTACTCAGCGCCGTGATACCTTTGGGTTTAGTACGCTCTACAAGTTCTTTTTCATGTCATTTCACTACTGCTTCGCTTTTAAGAGGACAAAATTATCTGTTGTAAACTGACGTGCATACAAGGGTGGCTCGGAGTACAGCTCTGTGCCATCACATTTGGAGATGGGATGAAGACACTACAGAGTCTGATGGCACCAATTACCACGGTGTGCGACCAGTTTCTGCAAAAAGGTTCCGGCTCCATTCTGGCACTTAGGGAGATTCAAAAAGTGAGGACCCTGTGGCTAGAAAGAGTTTCTATCAGAAACATAAGTGACCTGTTCTTCTAGACCAGGAGTGTCCAAACTTTTCTGTAATAAGAGCTACGTATGTTCAATGAAAATCATCCAGAGCTACTAATATTAGTGATGTAATAGTGACCACCCCTTACAAGATTGTCAGCCCGGATCACATTAGTGCATGAGGCAGGGTTTCCAGCACTAATGTAACAAGCATTGGCATAGCCAATAGGTCTCGCCTTTGGGCCCTTATAAGTATTTAGTTATGCAGTACAATATCCTTGGTGCAACAACATAAACTGTTGCATGGCTAAACACTTATAAGGTCCGAAAGGCGAGACCTATTGGCTATGCCAATGCTTGTTTTAATTTGCATTGGCCCAGCAGCCTCCCAGGTACTTCTCCTGGGCCCTCGCCGCCACATACACATGTGGGCAATGCAAGCACCATCTATCTTTAAATGGGCTTTAACACAATTCAAAGACAGCTGCCCATGCATGTGCATGCATGCATATGTCCACACATGGGTGACAATGCTTGAATGGATTTTAAAACCATACAAAGATGGCTGAACACGTGTTTGTATCTGTAGGTGGCCTTCTTTCAATGTTATTTTGAAAGCTTTATTACAAAGCTATTTCAAACTGGCCACCCATTTGTGTGTATGCACGGGTAGCCATTTTCAATGATTTTTGTAATAAAATATATATTTTTAAAAACAATCTAAAACTTAATACCAGAGGCAAAGACAAACCAGCTTCGGCAAACGCAGGCCTGTTGGTTTTGCCAGTGCTTGCTAATACGTCTTATCTTCGTGTCAGTTGTGTTTGAACGAATACACTGTTTTAGTTCTTGTTTAGAATAAAGTTCAGCATCCCCTTAACGGAGACGAAGAGATGGCATTCAGTGATTTAGAACTCATATTTCCAGCCCAGAATCCCAGCTTCTACTCCCAGCTCCCTGCGAAGGCTATGTGTGGTCTTCTGCATTCGAGCCAGGAAAAGCATGTTTTGACAAAATGAAACTGACAAGTTTCTAGTAAATGTAATTTCCATTTTTCACTACGAAGCAGCTGTAGTTTGACTTCCTACACAATGCTGTCGCTGTGGCAGAAGTGAATGAGTCTGTCTCAGCTCTAACAGCCTTTCAGAGACCCCGCCTTTCTGTACTCCCCCCCCCCGCCCCCCTTCTCCCATAGGCCAGTCCCCAGGGCAGCATCAAGCACACTTGAGCACACACTGCGAGCTTGACCTCTAAGACCCCCTCGGGAGGAGGGAAGAGGACACAGCAAGAGTGTTTGCTCTAGGAGGGGGCAGGATGGGGGGGGCACCCCCTTGGCCCTCATTGTCCATGTCAGTCCAGGAGTGACAGGCCTCCTCCGGTCAATTATTTCACAATAATGAGCCTATCTCTGGTGGGTGTGTTGACTTACACCAGCGCGCATGACGGGCAGAGAATGGCCGGACGCGGTGACAGGAAACGCCGGCCAGGCTCGAGTGGGCTTCAAGGAGCACCATGCGCACTTAATGGGAGAAGAGAGGCTGCCAGGCCCGGCCAGGGTGCAAGGGGACTGTGTGACAGGCCGGCTAGTGCCTGCCAGTATCAACCGGGCTTCAAGGAGCCTGGCTGCACTTCCAAAGGATGGGGTCTGTGTGACATATCAGCCAGTGTCTGCCAGGACCGAATGTGCTTCTCGGGGCAATATCCTTGTTAAACAAGCACAAGCGCACGCCTCGCGCGTCAGCAGAGGGAGGGGCGAAAGGAGGGGGCCAGCGCGATTCCCTTGCGGGAGCGAGCGGCAAGGCGCGATAATTAACATATGGCGCCAGCTGCTCGCTCCCGCAAGTGAATCGCCAGACGTGCACGCGTTGCCATTGGAAGCAATGCAACGCGTGCACGTTTTTGCAGGGAAAGCTGTGCCGATTTCTAAAGGTCTCTCCTATGCAGCGCATGCGCGCTGCGTAGGCGAGACCTAAAAAACATCCTCTGACAATTTGAAATGATTGTACATGGGTATTAAATAAAAGTCTTAGCTGCAATCCCCCTGGCCCTAAGGTAATAACGTGAGTAATAAACCTCCCCAACTCACTGATAGCTTTAAAAACGTTTTGAAAATGCAACTATTTTTCGCCAAACATCAGCTTATGAGTTCTGAAAATAGACACATTTTCATCTTAAACACATGCTTTTTAATTTTAGTATACATATAATTTAACCAAGCAAAAGCTTCTATATTAGTAGGCTGAGCTGTACACAAGAGAGCTACTCACAGGTAGCTGGAGAGCTACTTGTTGGCGACACCTGTTCTAGACCAAAATCATACCACAGACTGACAACAATGAACGCAATACTTCATTCAGACATTCCCTATAAAGAAAGCACGTTGAGGGGGCGATAGCTGGGAACCTTGTCAAGCAGTGAGTTCTGTAGAAATACTGCAGCTCCATTCCTCAATAGCGGAGCTGTGAGAAACGATCTTTCATCAGAGCGATCCACGCCAAGCGATTGCGTGGTGCTACACGGAAATCTCTCCCCTGCAACTTAAATATGTGGAGCAACACAGAATAAAGTCTCAGAGGGATTTTGCTTGAGTGGAATCAAAGCACAAGTCCTAAATGAAGGTGAATTACACCGCTGAGTGTTGCTGAAGGATGCACAGCAATGGGAGAGACCTTGAACAAAAGGTCATGTGAGAATATGATGATACAGTTTGACACTTACCTGTGCTTTCCTCTTGAAACTTCACTAGTGGCATTTAATGGTGCGTTAAACACGTACGTGAAAACTGAACATAAACATGAAATGCCTCCAAATGATACCTCTTTCACAGCAAATGTCCAGTCCTCCCCTGTAAGTTGAAAAACTGGGTATTACGTATCGCTATGCACAGTGCACTTCATGCCCCTATGAAAACTTACGTTGCAATGGAAGAAAATATAGCTCCTTTAACTTCCAAAATACAAATATTTAGCAATTGTAAAATGAAGCAACAGACGAAGCTGGATAGTCTGAGAAGGGATGATGAGTATGCATGTTGAATAAAATGGAAAATAAGCATCTTCGTGGCTGCTAATGCACATTATTCTTTTAAAGGCACAAGCCTTCTCCGTCTATGGGCCCAGGATCTGGGACTACATCCCCATAGCTATGAGGACCGCCCCAGGGGCGGCTCCTCTGTTATGGCGGAGGAGCGTCGCCTCCCGCCAGCAGATGCATACCTTGGAAAAATAATATGATAATGAAACAGGTTTACTATTTTATTTTTCTTCACGGAGCCGTCTTGAAGACGGGCCATCCATCGTGACGACTGACGGGTGGCATGGAGGAGGAGTGGTGGGGACACAGGTTCTATGGACAGTCTCTCTGTCAGAGGAAATCATTTCATAAGGTCCATATTATTACTCTCCCCCCCCCCCCCCAATCCACGCCACTAGTCCCCTTGTATTTCGACTTGGCTTTAAAGCAGATTTGCGATTTAGCCTCTCTGAGATCTTTGGTATATTGGGTTAGGCTATGGTCATGCCCTGAGCTTGAGTCGTATAGGCAAGGCCTTTGTGAACTCATCCTTTTAGATGGGGACATGATTTTATTCCTTGGCTAGCCCACATTAAAAATGGCTCCTCAGGCTAGGTCTGGAAGCACTGTGGACCAATCCCTCTGCCATCAAACCTTCAAAAAAGGGTCTTGTAAAGAAAATATTTGGGGGCACATAAATAGTAAGTGTATACGGAAAGCTGAGTGCATCAGCCTTACTGGGAGGTTTCTAGCCATAAAATTCGGTCTTCTGTTTGAACCCTATCTTAGTGAGGTCGTTCCGCAGTAGGCGAAGACGCTTTTTATGGAATTTAGGATAATGGATTCAACCCAGATCTATGACTGAGGGTGAGTGTCTGAAAAGTTTCAGTGCTCTGTCCATCATCTCCTTGTGTTTGCTTTGCTCGCACTTAGTTGGCAGGGTATGCCCAGATGTGGGTCCCTTGCTCACTTTGCCACTGCATTCAAGCTAGCCTGGCTGATGAGGGGTGTTACCCCGAAACCGGTCCCAGGATGCTTGTTTCTGGTCCAGGGAAGACCTGGCTTGGCAGTTCGGGCTGGACTATTCCCATGAGGCACAGGGTCAAGAGTGATTTGCATATGGCTGGATCTGACCTGGGGTGGCGAAGTGAGCTAGAGAACGATGATGGATTCAACCCAGATCTGTGACTGGGGGTGAGTGTCTGAAAAGTTTCAGTGCTCCGTCCATCATCTCCTTGTGTTTGCTTTGCTCTCACTTAGTTGGCAGGAAATGCCCAGACGTGGGTCCCTTGCTCACTTTGCCACTGCATTCAAGCTAGCCTGGCTGATGAGGGCTGTTAGCCCGAAACCGGCCCCAGGATGCTTGTTTCTGGTCCGGGGAAGACCTGGCTTGACAGTTCGGGCTGGACTGTTCCCATGAGGCACAGGGTCAAGACTGATTTGCATATAGCTGTGTTTGAACTGGGGTGGCGAAGTGAGCTAAAGACGATGATGGGTTCAACCCAGATCTGTGACTGGGGGTGAGTGTCTGAAAAGTTTCAGCGCTCCGTCCATCATCTCCTTGTGTTTGCTGGGTTGAGACCATAGAACATATCTTGTTTTGTTGTCTACTGTATTCCGTAGCGCGGGCAAAATGGCTGAAACCCTACTGTCAGAGTTTGGGGATTCATCACTTTCAACTTGCTTTCCAAATCTTGAGCTCCAACACGAGTAGACTGTTTTTTGTATAATCAGATTCCTATTGGCAGTGGCTGTAATTAGGAAGCGACTCGGTCTTCCACTATAACATTAGGATTCTGCATTTTTAGTTATTTCGGTAGTGGGTGGAATCAGGATGTAACTAGGCCTTTTGCCTTAGTAATGGAGCCCTTGCACTTTATCTATTATGGTTGTAGTCCGGGACAGTGCATGGTTTCCACACGAACTAGTGCGGCAATTAGAGAGCCATTGTTGCCACCTGCCGGTTTATGTTATGCACATGTAGGTATATTTTAGCCAAATGGTCCATGAATTTTATCCCCGCCTGTTAATATGTCTACTAATGAACTTATCGGTGTACTTCTTCTTATTGTCAATTGTTTACTTGGTTTGTGACTGCACTTGGCTGAAGCTACTACTTACATTATGATATGCATGAACCGTACCTTTAGGCATGGAGGACCACGTAGGTTTTTGACTATGGTTTGCACTTGTGGTTTATCTTCCGTGCAATCAGGCTGATTTTGGAACATTCTTATGTAATATTTTATATGTTACTTGCTGTATTTTATTAAATCAGTGTATTGTGTGTTTAACTGTTTTATTGTGCTACTTTAATGGCCTACAGCCGAATAAAGTACTTTTACCATGCTACACTTTCACTACCCCTTGCATTTTGGTGAATCGAACTACCTGTTTACTGGAGTGGCTGAAGCATGTGCAGAACAGGGTTGACTTTAAGCCATGTAGTTCTGGCACAACCAAACAGTTGATGACCCTTCTCTAGACCATTCATAGTTGGAGAAGCCTCCATTTGTTTTTGCTTTTTGGCAATACGTTCTGTTGCCCTGAATCAAACTCTCTTTGCTTAATGATTTTCCTGGCATGATAACCACAAACGGCTTTGGCTACTTAAGGTGTCCAGGTATGGGCGTAAAATCAGCAAAGATAAAAGAAGTTATCATGTTCCTCCCATTCACAAAAACAATTAAAACTACATAGCGGTTACCATGTATAATATGGTCCTTTATTTCCATCTCTGAGTTCTGGTGATGTTTATGATGTCACCAAAACCCCTTGATGGCAATATTGGACCATATTACAAAGTTACCCATTATCTAGTTATATACACACACTCTATTAATGCATTCAAGTGGCAGCCAGAGCTGTGGCACACTGAGAGGTCATCAGAGAATGTTGGGTTGGTGGAAATGAAATGGATTGCTTGTATCAGTTGAGAGGGAGCAAAGAGAGTGTGTCGTTCCAGTTTAGGATCACGGAGGGTTATGGTTAAGGAGCTGGGGTTGTCTGTTCCCCTTAAAGATGCCTTTTTACAACTAGCCCCTTGGGTAGCTATTAATTTTCAGAGCGCTACCCAGGGCCTCTCCCAGGCTTATCGTGTGAGAGGTCCCAGGCTCCTAATGACAAAGGATGTGTTGAGTGAGACAAGCCCTACATTAGCACAAATGCTGCAGTTAGGTAGGTGATACCTGAGGTAAACAGTGCCCAGATGAGACATCGGAATCACACTTACAACTGATTTGTGAGTATGGTTGTCCACTGGTGGTGACCTGCAAACACAAGTGCGCCTATATAGATCAGTGAAAGAGATTAACTTGCACTGTGTAACAGTAGACCTTTAATGTGCAAAGCATCATGAAAGGAGAGTGAGGGAAAACATGTGGATTCCAGGGTAAAACACAGAATGTGTTTATGGTGTGAGAAATGTCTCATTTGGATCTAATGCAGAGGCAGTTAAGTTGTAGGGTAAGTGTCTGACAGAAACATAACTGTTGTGGTGCACTGACTATATACTAATAGTTGGGTGGCTCTCCTCCTCCCGATGATAGGTGTAAGGCTATGTCTAACAATTTTTTTCTCTAAACCACTCCTGTAGCTCATTATTAGGGCTCCCGGTTTTATGGTATTTATTTTTCTAACATTTCCGTCTGTATTTATCCATATTTATTTTTTGGTTATTTTATCTGTATTTATCCACATTTATTTTTGTCGCAAGAAAAAAAGAGGCTGAAACTAGTATTTTACCACATTTATTTAAATTGACATGCACACTTGTACTAGGTTGTTATAGCTGTTTTTTTAAATTGGATCCTATGCTTAATGCATTATTCACATTGGGAGCGTCCCTGCCTTCCTTTGAGAGTGAAGAGAAGTTTCTTCCTACCCTGATGAGGCATGCCGCCCTTCCACCCCAGATAGTTCCACCCTATGGCCCTACTGAGGGAAAGCATGCTCTCATGTCTGGTGGCTGATCGGCGAGGGGAGGCCCTCCCCATCACTACCCAGAGAAGTGAAACCTCTCTAGCGCCTGGGGCCTATGGAGACAAGAGCAATATGCAATAATTATGGCCTGGAAATCCCGGAATGGAACCACCTTGCTATTATACCCGCTGGATTTCGTTGCCATCACATGCCCCACTCTTGCTCGCCCTGTGTGGTATGGATATGAGGTATGAGTGTTAGGCTCACTTCGCTTGAAAATCGCCGGCGTTGCAAGGCATATGAGCTCACTCAATCCGTCTTGGGAGCCGCAATCTCGGGTTCCTTTGGTCCCTGCCAGGGGTGCCTCACTCCCTCATAGGACCCATCCCTCCGTTTCATGGGACCGTCGCTCCACCTTCAACAATCCACTATATTTTAAAATAAATGGTGTTCTTAATGCGCTCCCCTTTGACCCCCTCCGTTCCATGCGAGCTAATAGTTGTTAGAGGCATGTCTGCCCCCTCCGTGCCCTGCCACATCAACCTCCTTCCCCCTCCCATACAACAACAAAAACAAAAGGTTGCTGGGGCTTCATCCGATGTCCTGGGCTGTTTTCACACCTCTTAATGGACATCGGCTGCTTGCACTGCTCCAACAATTTACACCTTGCCTGACCACCGCTGTGAGGGGTCCTGGAGGGTCTCTGTAGACACGGCGCTCCCAGCTGCACTTGTTCACCCCTCTTCGGAACGGCAGTTTGAGGGCAGCAGTTTACGATTTCTTTCGGCAGTCCCTGTGCACCTCTGACTCAGATTTTATAGAGGAGAACAGAGGTGGCAGGAGCATCTGTTTTGTAAGTATTTTCCCGTTTCTATATATAAATACAGACAAAAACCAAAAGGTTTTCCGTCTGTACTTATATGTAAAAATCCGTTTAAACGGAAAACCGAGAGCCTTACTCATTATGCATCTGAGGTGCAAGCAAGATTCTTGTTCAAAGCTAAACGTAGAGGGATTGGTGTATTTACCTAGTCTCTGAGAATTACAACATATGTCAATGTTTAGTTCAGAAGAAATTAGCTCCCTGGTGTAGTTTAATTCAGATATGGTGGACATGACATTGTTATGTTATGTTAAATATATTTGTAGAGCGCACGGTTACCCGGCGCTAGTGGCTCAACTCTACTGAGAACAGGGTAGCTTGGTGACAAAATGTAGCTGGAGGGAAATTATAAGTTAAAAAGCCAGGTCTTGAGTTGTTTCCTGAAAGTGCGGAGGTTAGTGGAATTCCTCAAACTCCAAGGGATGGCATTCCACGCTTTGGTCGCACCTGTAGTGAAACTTCTCCCCCCCACCCACAAGACTTTCTTCGTGGGTGGTACGCTCACATATTTGGCTCCTAGTGAGCGGAGGGTTCTTTTGGGAGTATACCATCGAAACTGGTGAGTCAGAAAATCAGGACCCTGACCATGAAGTACCTTAAAGACAATACAAAGTGACTTAAATTGCACCCTTTTCCTAATGGGCAGCCAATGTAGTCTTTTAATTTCTTTGGCTACCGATACGAATTTGGGGGTGCCTGTCACCAGCCTTGCTGCTGCATTTTGCAGGATCTGCCATCTGTTCAGATGTCGCTCGAGGATGTTTAAATAGAGGCCATTGCAGTAGTCCAGTCGAGATAAGATAATGGATGATACGACTGTTCGTAAACTGTCTTCTGGCAGGAAAGGTTTGACCTTTTTTAACAGTTTAAGGGAATGAAAGGTGGCCGAGATTGTAGCGCTTATCTGGTCCTCAAAGTTCAGTCTGTCGTCCACCATTATACCTAGATTTTTTGCCTTCTTCGTGGGTTTGGGGAGGATACCCAGATCTGCTGGCCACCAGGGGGTCCAGAAATTAGCCTTGTTTCCAAACGTGAGGACCTCGGTTTTGCCTGAGTTTAATTTTAGGCAATTTTTCGACATCCAAGATTTGACTGCTCCAATACAGTCATGGAATTTCTTGCTAAGGCCTACTTCTTGCCCTGGTAGTAGTGACACAACAATTTGTGTGTCATCTGCATATGACGTAAGACTAAAGCCATATGATCTGATCAAAGGGGCCAAGGGTGCCACATACACATTAAAAAGGGTCGGGCTAAGGGACGATCCTTTGGAACTCCACATGGTAGCGAAAAAGGGTTGGAGTTGAAGTTCCCTAAGGACACTGTTTGTTTCCTGTCCGTTAGAAACGCTTTTAGCAACCCCCACGCCTTTCCTTTGACTCCCAACTCCGACAGACGGTCCATCAAAAGGTTATGATGGACCGTATCGAAGGCCGCGGATAAGTCCAGCATAATAAGGGCCGCCTCACCTCCTTCGTCCAGGGCTTTCCTAATTTCTTCCGTTGACTTTATCAAGGCGGTCTCCGTACTGTGCCCTACTCTAAAACCGTACTGCGTGGGATCCAGTAACTTGTTTTAATAGAGAAATGCACTCAGCTGAGCGTTTATTTCTTTTTCCACCACTTTTGCTGATAGTGGGAGGCGGGAGATGGGCCTATAGTTGTTTGGATCCTTTGGGTCCAGATTATTCTTTTTCAAAAGTGGGAGTATGGAGGCCCTCTTTCAAAAACTAGGGAAATCACCCGATTCAAACATGGCATTAAATATTGTCAGTGTGGTGGCAATCGGTTCCAGGGCTAATTTGGCCACTGTCACTGGGCAGGGGTCATAGGGAGAACCGGACTTAACAGAGCCCAGTAGCATCTTTGTGTCATTGATACAGAGTGGGGCGAATTTCTCAAGTGTGGGACATACTCCTATGACTTGCTTAGAACCCGTCCTCCTATTTCCTGTAGCTCCTTGCGGGAGTTGGTTAAAGGCTGAAAAAATGACTTCTACCTTATTTTGGAAGAACTTAGCAATCTCCTCACTCATTTCTTGACTTGCCTCGACCCTGGGTGGCCTTGGAGACGCTAGCCTAGATACGGTTTTATAAAGTTCTTTGGAGGAATTTTTTGCTATGTTAATTTGATTTATAAAGAAGAGCTTTTTTGCGTTGAAAACGGCTTGTTTATAAACAATGAGACTTTGTTTGTAGGCTTCTTTCTCTGCTATAGTATATTTTTTACCCCAGTTGCGTTCAAGCCGTTTACAAATTAGTTTCTGACTTCTGAGCTCTTATGAGTACCATGGTGAGGTTGGTGAAGCTCGTTTGGGGTGTACGAGTTTATCCGGGTCTAGTTTTTTTTACAGGCTGAGTCAACCCATTGAGTGCATGATCTGGCAGCATCTTCCACATTTGTTGGCTGTGGCCGCAAGGTGGTATTAAGCAGTTCTTGTAATTCAGATCCCACCACTTTGTTCCATGCCCTTGTTTTTATCTGATTTGACCCGCCCCCTGGTTTATGGTAGTAAACTGGGGTGGTTAATTCAAATAAGATTCCTACATGGTCAGTCCAGACCAAAGGTATCGTTCCTGTGTAGGTTAAATATGGATGATTGGAGAAAACTCCATCCAGCATGTGTCCTGCCTTGTGGGTGGGCTAGTTTACCAATTGGATCAGGTCAGCGCTGCTCATCAGATCTAGGAGCGCTTTGGTATTGTATTGTATTGTATTGTAATTGCATTTGTATAGTGCTTACTACCCCTGACGAGGCGTCGAAGCGCTTTTTCGGCGAGTAGCACGCTACTCCGGGACCCATAGAGGATTAGTGTTGAATTAGTATAGTGAAACATGCAAGTAAATTTTAAGTGGTGGATAGGTTAGTCAGTTATTTGGATTCGGAAGGATAGCAGAAGGATAGAAGAGGAAAGAAGGTTTGTATTTATATATAGCGCTTCTAACCCCTGATGGGGTGTTGAATTGCTTTTTTTGGAGAGTAGCACGCTACTCTGGAACCCATAAAGGATTAGTGGTGAATTAGTATGGTGAAATATGAAAGTAATTTGAGTGGTGGATATTAGTCAGTTATTTGGAGTGAGAAGGATAGTGGAGGGATAGAAGGGAAAGAAAGGTTTGCATTCATATAGCGCCTGTTACCCCTGATGGGTGTTGAAGCGCTTTGTTGGCGAGTAGCACGCTACTCTGGAACCCATAAAGGATTAGTGGTGAATTAGTATAGTGGAATATGGAATTAGAGAAGTGAACATGCTAGTCTGTTATTTTGATTGAAAATGATAGTCGAGGGATAGAAGAGTGAAGGATTTCTTTTTTTAGGTCTTAGCAGTAGGAGGAGGCTTTTGGATGAGTAAAAGGGTTTTTGGAGTGGAAGAGTCAGAGGGAAGAGTTTAGAAAGGTTTGTTTTGGGGATCGGTACAGTAAAGGAGGTGTCAGAAGATGCAAGGAGGGGTAGAGTAGGAGAGAGTCAAGAAAGGGTTATTTTGGGGAACATAGTAGTGGTATGGCGTTTGGGATAAATGAGAGAGTGGGTGTAGAGGATATAGTGATAGATGTATAGGGTGAGATAGGGTAGTGAATTGGAAAGAGTAGTAGAAAGAAGTTTGAGATGAGTCAGAAAGTTGGCCTAGGAGATATATTGAGGGAAGTATAGGCTGAGGAATAGGGTAGTGCATTGGAAATGCTAAATTAGAAGAAAGTGATAAATATATAGATCCATAAGTACATTGAAAGTATATAGATGCATAAAGGAGGTAAGTGTATATATAGATTAAAGATATTGATAGAGGTAGCGGATGAGAAATAGGGTAGTGAATTGGATATGCTTTTTCAGGAGAAAAGTAACAGACAATAATTAATGGGAAGATGTGCAGCATTTCTGGCCCTGGCCAGTCTCGAACAGGCTCAAACAGGCAACTGCCCTTGTCCTCTCCGCCCTTAGCCTCGACGCCCGGGCTGAGACGCCCTAACCCTGGCCTTTTATAGCCCTATTAATCAGGTGACCCCGTCAGCCAATGGGAACCCTAGCCCTAATACTATCCAATCACAACACTAGCCCTAAAAGCTAGAACCAATAGGAGATCAGGACCGTACAGCCAATCTTATCCCTATTCCAAGCACCCAATCAGTTAAAAAAATATATATATAGCGAATACACATATAGCGAACACACATATATATAGCGAATACACACATATATATATATAGCGAATACACACATATATATATATATATATATATATAAGCGAATACACACATATATATATAGCGAATACACACACATATATATATATATAGTGAATACACACACATATATATATATATATATATAGCGAATACACACATATATATATATAGCGAATACACACATATATATATATATATAGCGAATACACATATATATAGCGAATACACACATATATATATATAGCGTAATACACACATATATATATATATATATATAGCGAATACACACACATATATATATAGCGAATACACATATATATATATATATAGCGAATACACATATATATATATATATATATATAGCGAATACACATATATATATATATATATAGCGAATACACATATATATATATATATAGCGAATACACATATATATATATATAGCGAATACACACATATATATATAGCGAATACACATATATATATATATATATAGCGAATACACACATACATATATATAGCGAATACACACACATATATATATATATATATAGCGAATACACACACATATATATATAGCGAATACACACATATATATATAGCGAATACACATATATATATAGCGAATACACACATATATATATATATAGCGAATACACACATATATATATAGCGAATACACACACATATATATAGCGAATACACACACATATATATATAGCGAATACATGCATATATAGCTATAACACACATAGCTATAACACACATAGCTATAACATACATAGCTATAACATACATATATATATATAGCGAATACACCCATAGATAGATATAATATATATATATATATATATATATATAAACCTACACAAGTATATACAAAATGTTTCCCCATACATTAGCATCCGACAATGCATATGTATAGAACAATAATATCAATCATCATCACAACAATTGTCAAACACAAAGGAAGGTGGGAAGAATAGAGGATCCACGGGGGCTTCCGAATGGAAGTTAAAATCTCCCAGAATGGTAAATGAGTTGGAGCAGAGCCCTTCTTCAAGTAGGGTCCCAACCGTAGCTAGAAAGGATGCTCTGGACCCTGGCGGTCGGTAAATTAAAATACCCTTAAAGGAGTGATGGGGCGATAAGCCAACATTAAATGAAAGCGCTTTGCAGGCCATGCTATTTGTTGTCTGAAACTCTAATTTGAGATTGTTGTGATAGATTATTGCTAGCCCCCCTCCTCTCCCCGTTGGTCTATTTAAGGTGGAGCACAAGAAGTCAGGTGGAGTGGCCGTCACTAGGTCTGGCCCTGTGGCCTCATCCATCCAAGTTTCCGTGATAAATGCCAGTTTTACATCTTGCTCCACCAGGAGTCTAGCGCACTCAAAGCTATGCTTCACTAAGGATCTGGCATTCACCAGTAGACATTTTATTCATTGAAGGAACTGGCTGGATTTATGTAGTTTCAGTGGAAGTTGTGTTCGGACTACTACACCCAAATGGGGGAAGCCTTAAATCCCTAAAACACACCAGTGAAGTTATTCTATAAAAGGAAGCCCATACAATGGCATTATACAAATACCTCTAATCCCCAGGAGAAATGCATGCTGTCATGTCGTATATATTTTTTTAATATTTTTTTATTACATTTTATAGACTTCAATTCACAGTCTGACAGTAAATAGTTCAGACAGCAAGTATTACATTACTTTGTGCACTTTGTGTCAACCGTACATGCAATGTCACAGTATACATCCAATAATCTTTAGAACATCATACTGGTCTGCATTACTGTCAAGAGAAATGGATTAGATAAAGAAGATCAAGAACAGAAAAATTCAAAACATAACAAACAGTCAGCATCAGCGTATTTGCAAATATAGGTGCTTAAATTGACTCTGGCACTCTCGATTGGGGTACGCTGCCCAGCGCGCGGGGGAGGTCCTCACTCCTAACCTGGCCTCATTCGTCACTTTTAGAGACCAACAACTCAATAGCACACATTATGGTAAATTTATTCCGGTGCTTTATCATCCACTTGTTCAGCAAGCGCCTGGTCCCGCAAATATTCCTCAAGCGGGGACCATATATCTTTCGGTCTTGACTGTACGGGCAGGAGCTCCCAGTATGCTGCAAGCTGTTCCTGGCAATATGCAGCATCTTTGCCAGTCTGCCACTCGAGGCAAGGCGCAACATCCCCATCTCATGGCCACCCTGCGTTTGGCCAGTAGGAGCAAATCGCGGCCAGTTTGAGCCTATCTGGAGGTACCGCCTGCACAAAACCCCATAGTGCCACTAGAGGAAAGCGCTCAAGTGGGAACTCTAGTATGTCATCCAATCTATCAAAGATCTCCACCCACTATGCAGCAACACCTGGGCATGCCCAGGCGAGGTGTAGGAAATCAACATCAGAGGCCGAGCACCAGTGTGGAAACGATGTATTTGGCCCAGTTTTCAGAGTCACAGTAGGACAGACCCGAGGGCACCAGTAGCAAATTATCTCAACCGCCCTGTCTGCACTATGACCCCCTGAATGGGTTCTGACAGTAGACATTACTGTATTGTTTCTGAATGAACATGACTTCCTCCTTGGCCTGTTAACTTCGTACATGATTTCTTGTGCAGATACTGAAAAAGTGTACATTTTTTTTGCTTACAGTTGTTGGTCTGAATGCCCATTCTTTGGTGTGATTGTACATTAATATATCCAAAGATACTTCAAATGTATATTGGTTGAAATGACTCCATTTGTTTGTCTCAATGTACACTCATTATAGCGAATGTACATTAGCTTAGGCCCATTTCCATGTGTTCCATGTACTTAAGGAATTCTCCCAGATTCTTTATCTAATGTCCATTTCAATTTGACCCACTTACAGCCAAGCTTACACTGATAATGGAGTGATGGAAACTGAAAGAAAATCCCCCTGGGTAAAGATTCGTACTGACTTCCTTCAATCACAATGCCACACATATTTTATTCATTCTATCAAAAAGATATATTCTGAGAACACTGTAAAAACAACCACATCACTTTCTAAAAATGATTGTAACATATTTATTATTGTTGCATAAATAATCTATCAAATCAGTTTTTTGTTATGTTTTTACACCATAAAAACCACATAAAGACAAATGTCATAAACAGAAAGAACCATCAAAATCAAGCTGGTCGATTAGCTTTAGTCTAATACAAATCCACCAATTGAATTCCCTGTACAATCATCAATTTATTTTTTCATATGAAATCATTCATTGCTGGTGGATGCCACTTATCTTTCGACAGCGCGTTTTGGTGGAATAAAATACTTGTCAACCACCTTCTTCAGGACTTTTTGAACTATATATTCTTCCGAATATTTTTTAGAAACACATGCTGTGATTATAACTAAGAAATCTCGCAACATATAAAAATCGAATGACGCTGGTAAATATCTCAACTCTGATGGGACGATTTAGATCATTGAATGACTGTTTCCCATCCTGAAAAGGCTTGAAAACAATTCTTAGCAAATGCTCCAAGAATAATAATACAGGGACCTCTCAGTGAGTTATACTCATCGTATAAAAATCCCTCCCCTTTGGATCTCCAGTTTACTCAGTGCAACCCTCCACTGCTAGACGATGCAAAAGGAAAAGCGGCCATCCAGAGCCACTATTATAATCGTATTTCATTGCCCTGCTGATCTCACTCGTATCGTGATCTAAAACTCTAATGCTGTTCGTTCAATCTTCGACTCACCGAGGCTTGAGGGAAACCTGCTCGTGTAATGTTTTGGATAATCACTGACTTCACTCTTTTTGCACACATCCAAATCACAGATAGGCTTGAAATGCGTTAGTGATTTTTAGGTCGAGCCTAGAGTAGCGCGCAAGCGCTGCTCTGGCGAAGACTTTATGTAGGGGCTTCAAAAAGCTGACCAGACGCTCGTGCGTCATGGCCTTTTCCGTGCGGTTACCCGCACGGCCACCATCTGTTTGCAATTATCGTGCCCAGACACGGGCGCGATAATTGAAAACACATGGCCATTGTGCACGAGCGTGTGGTCAGCTCAGCAGGCTGCCGCGCTCGCTCGCCCCCGCTCCTCTCTGACACTGCCGACGTCTCTGCTGTCCAGCGCTTCACTTGTTTTCTTTTGCCTATAGCATTAACGGGAGTGCACATGCTTTCATACTCCGTCTTTCATGTGCTGCTTTCCTCTTCATAGCCTCCATGCTTTTCATGGTGATAGCCTGTCCGTTGCTTCCCTCTGCTGTTTTTTTTGGTAATTTTTTATTTAACCCCCTCACTGCCTCCATTGTGCCTCCTAACTTTGTTTATGTTTCTCTCGTTGCTCTACACCCTTTACTTTCTCCCTCCACGCCAGATCCCCTGCACCATTGCTCCCTTGCCTATCACGTTTGCACGACTATTTTATTATTATTATTTTTTTGCTTTTTGGAGGGCCCAGCAGCTGCAATTCGATTCTGGGATGCCTCGCTTTAAAAATGTGCTGTTGGTTACAATTGTTTTTTTAAATGTACTGCTCCTAAACCGGCGTCTTTCAAAGGTAAATAAAAAAACAAAAAAATTACAGCCACGTCCTGACACGTGCATGCAAATGCGTAGAGACGCATGCACGCACATATTTCATCATGCTAGGCCGAAGCTTGATGATGCATATGCGAGCATTCGTGACGATGCAAGTGCACCTTTTCTTTTTTTCTTTCAACATCAGCAATACATTTTTTTCTTTTGACAATGTTGAATAGCACTAGCGACAATCATTGGCAAGCTAGTAAATCTGGACTGGCAAAGCCAAAATATGAGACCTACTGGCTCTATCAATGCTTCTTTAGATATGGTGGTAAATTATAATATATCCCCTACTAATCTTGAGATTGCTTCTGTGAACTTGGACTGATCACTTGCTAAATAAGTAACAGGCCATGAGGCCTTTAAACAACCAAAGTTTACACAGTACCTTTAATTTGGTTTTACAAATAAAAGACATTTTAAAATCAATTACTAATGAACAGCTCTGCTGTACTTATACAGGCTTATCAGCACTGTGTACCTTGACAGAAAATCCAGACAAAGTTTTAAATACTTTCCAAGTCAATCTGAAGAAGACGCAGGATGTATTTGCTCCCTTTATAAGACAAGCATTGGATAGCCAATAGGTCTCGCTTTTGGGACCTTATAAGTATTTAGTTATGCAGCACAATATCCTTGGTGCAACAACTGTTGCATGGCTAAACACTTATAAGGTCCCAAAGGCGAGACCTATTGGCTATGCCAATGCTTGTTCTTAAATGGCGGGGGCAATTTTCATAATTTCTTTAATGTACATATGAGTTTAGTAGATTACACCTGATCGTAGGTTTGATGACATTATAATGCAAAAAGCTTTGGTGATAGCGGTGCTCTAAGGTGAGCAGTGAGTGAATGAATGAATGAATGAAAGAAAGATACGTGATTAAGTGCACTGCTGGCACTATACCAGGGTGTTGTAGCACTAGAAGACTGTCCGGGGCTAGCTGAAAATTTTTGTGAAACAGCAGGTTTTCATTTTCTTTCTTCTTCTTAAAATCGGATAGGTGGGTTCCAGATGGATAGGCAATGGGACAGAGTTCCAATGCATGGCAGACATATGAAAAGGGAGGAGAAGCAGAGAAACCTGTGTGGAGAGGAAGGTATAATACACCACTGAATGACAAAGGGACTCTGTTTGTGAAGGACACTATCTGAAGCGAAGGGATTTAAATATACATCACTTTGACACCAAGATCCTGAGCTGTTACGTGGCCTGAGATGGAAGAGGGTGCTGGCAAGTGTAAGAGGAGTCTAGCAGCCATCTGCATCAGGTTGCCATGAAGTCCAAGATAAAGAAAACTGTGTTCCACTCATGCAAGGACAATATCTAGGATTAGGGATTTGCAGCAGTCTGTCAGAAGCAAACAGATCAACTTACAGAGCATCCTGATGTAGAATCAGCATTATGAAGTTATCCTGTTTATGTGGTATTTAAAGATGAAAGGAGGATTAAAACAAATCCAAGACCATGGGCAGATTTGTCTGTAACATGGGCGGTAGCAGGTTCTGGATGCCAACCATCAGGAGTGTCATAAGAGGATGAACTCCACCCCCCCCACCTTGAAACCCTTACGGGTGAGTAGTCGTGGTCTACAAGACACTGATTGATTGACTGACTGACTGATTGATTGATGATCCTCCAAATGTGAGAACCTCTGTAAGTTTGAAAGAATTGCCCTTCATTCGAGGCACAAAGGCTGAAAAGGCGGATGGAAAAAATGTCTCAGAGATGACCCAAACCATCATTAAACGAAACAATGATTTGAGTCCTGACAAACTGTACAGAACAAACTTTTAGGAGAGAAGCATAAAGGAGGCAGCAAACAGTCTGCATTCTGTGGTATAAAGAGAGGAGAGCCAGTCGAACTGGTCATGCTTACCTAAAAAGTGGAGGCAACATATCCGAGTAGGTTGGAAGAATGTCAGATGTGGTGGTGAGGTTTCAATCTAATTCATTCATTTTCATTTTTGATGATCCGGGGATCATAACCCTACGTTTTTTCAATGATTAGAAGTTTCTTCAGTTAAATAGATTGAAAATCCACCAACAAGTGTTGAAAACTATTTTCTGTCGGTGAACAAATTACTGCATCATCTGAGTTTGACAGTAGCTAGACAGGTATATCTCCAAAGGCAGGGAGATTCTTGATCAGGTTGCCTTGTTGAGAGACAAGCCCATTCAAGAAAATCTCAAAAACGGTGGGGTTGAGAAGGCAGCTCTGCCTCGCCCTTTTTCTAACAGGTAATTCGTCTGTCAGGGCACCATCCAACCAATTATAACTTTGACAAGTCATTCCTGGTCGGAAAGGCCTATTTCTACATCCACTTCTTCAGTTCTCCAGTTCAGATCCAGGAATGGCAAATAAAGCCAGGCTTTCTATAAGCACACATTTGATGAAGCCTTCAGAGTATGAAGCCTTGATCCATGGTGTTTACTCCCTTTAGGAGCCCTGCTTGCACTGCCTGAGTGCTCCATTATTAATAAGCCGTTTTTGGAACCCAGTTAGGATGAGCACTTGTTATGGACTGGATAGACAGAAATAGAGCGGAAAGAATGAGATGGAAGAGCCAAATGCAGAGAGTAGTGGGCTGTCTGCAGCAGGAGTTTGGAAAATGCATACAACCTTTGCGCATGGCTTCTGGCCATGTGCGGTTGGGGCTGGTCACTAATGGCATAGTTTCAGCCCTACAGAAACAGTTGGCATACAGATTAATGACTTAAACTGCAACTGTAATTCATGTCATAGTCGTGAGGCAAGAGCCTGCAGCCCCCACATCAGAGCTAAGTGGGCTCAGCTTTCCAGGTTTCCTTTAGGCACATCCACATCCTGTGTTCTATGGTACTGAAAACAATGAACAGAGGCCACTGCCTGGCCGCAGCCAGTCATACTCTGTTTCTCAAATTAAAAAGTAACAAACCTGCAGAATAATTCATTTGTGTGGCACCAGTTAAAAAACAGAACTGTCAACTTTTTTAGGTACATCAGTTAGTTGCTCATCTAGATCAGGTTTTTTATTTGCAGCCTGGCCCTGTACTCCTTGTTTTTTATATGGGGATCAAATTGATTTCAAATCCCAGAATACAAAGAAAAATCCATCTGGACTAGATGAGCTACTCACACACGGAACTCGGGAGCTTGAGAGCTCTGAAAAATACACTGGCGTCTCTGGCTTTCAAAGAAGAGGGTGCAGGCGCCAAACCGCAATAACTGTCTGAACCCCAATATCTTATGCACCCCAATTTTTACCCTAGGCAGTTAGGCTCTGGGATATCTCATTCATCTAAGAGCAAGAGACTACCCTCCACATCAATGGATTAATAATTTAGCATAGTAAAAGTCAGGATAGAAACTGGGACTGTTTAATAATTGAGTTCTATATCAAAACAGAGTTCTACAAAATTTATTAAAGAATTGTTAATAAAAACAATACAAGGAAATGCATAATTTACCATGACAGCTACGATACAGAACACAGAATCCTAACTCAATATAAAATCCCTATTTAGGCAATTAAATCTCTCAAGATCCTTAAGTGTCAAACTCATAAACAGTACTGACAGCATCCTAAGGGAGGAAAAGAAAGTCTTAAAATAATCCGACAGGAGAAAAGTGAGAAGTCACTGCTGAACCTACAAAATCAGGGGTTTTATACACAATTTATGCATAACAATTAACAAAACTGCAGATTCAGCATGGTATAATCATGGTTAGGTCACACTGGCAAATCAAAACAGCCTCGTAATATACTAAAACTTCTTATCACGAACCCATTACTTACAGTAACAGAAATATTCCACTTGCTTCCTCAGCAACTGCACTCCAGAGATATACAACATAATATGAAACATTTCTCAAACAATAGCTCATAGAGTTATGTTCATGCCTGCATCAGAACTTCCTGCGGAAATCCTTCAAAAACAATACATCAGCTGCACGATGGGAAGTTTCATTCACAATACACACCTTCTAATACAATCGTTCTTTTACATCATTGCACTTGGTGTTCCACGGAAACAGTGAAAAGAGAAGACTTGCAACGGGTCTCTGATTGGGAGGGGGAATAACAGGAGCAAGATGAGCTTAACATTAGTAACCTCATCCATTCTATTAAAATGGAGTCATGCATGAAAATGTGGTTTAACTATATTACATTATTAATCACACTTCTAATCAACCATATGAAATCGTTTCAAGTGCATTTGCAGTTTGTCACCCAAATTTGCACACATAAAAAAACTTTAACAAAGGAAGCCGAGATTGAAAGGAGACAGAAAGTGAGCAGAGACAGAAGGGGGATATAAACAGACCAGTAGAATGAGGAAGGACTGAGGATAGAAATTGGATACTACAGTGAAATGGAGAGATAGCGGGAGAGTTAGAGAGGGAGAGAGTTAGAGAGATAGGTGAAAGGTTGCTGAGTGAGAGAGATTGAACTTTATTAACTGTATATTTAATTAAAAACCTTACAGTAAAAACAATCAATATATAAAAGCTAAAAACAGTGATTTCAAATTTCTGTGTTAGATAAAATTTGACACCCCTCCCCGAGTTCCACGTAATCGGCCTTTCCCCAGCATTTATGGACATGTTCTTGAAGCCCCCGTTTGTGCCCTGAAGATGATCTACATTATGGAGCTCTTGAGCTACCCACTGTGGCGCACTAAGTGTCTCTCAGGGGGAAATGCTCTCTTGGGGGGCATTCGAGAGGGGCACTGTCATTAATGCATCATTGGGTGATCCCATCAGCTTTCATCTGCGGAGTTTACCATACTCTGCCCCGGGGTTTTGCTACTTTCGTTGGCGACTTTTAAGGCTATCCTGATTTGATGGATAAATTTCGCCAGTCTCGCTAGAGCCGTTGTGTTAGTGGTTGAAAAACACAAGGCTGATGCTTCGCTGCACGACTTTATACCCTTATTGATGCAGATCAGGCGCAGAAGTCGCCGGCGTTCATTGTTGAGGTTGGGACAGCAGCATAAAAGATGCAACCAAGATTCCCTCTTGTAGGGGCACAGTCTACAGATTATGGATTCCCCTCTTCGGGCCCATGCCGGATTGAAATCCGCAATCCCAAGCGTGGTCAGCCTCATAAATAAGATTTTACTTCGGGCCTGTGTAGTGAGGGCCTCACTTAGGTAGGGTTGTGCTTTTCCTGCCGTATAGGAATTATTCAACGGATCTAGATGAGAGCTTCGGCAGAGAGATTTAAGGTCTAGATCAAAGGAAATTTTGCGTACTTGTTTGTTAACAGCTCTCTTCCAGGCATTCAAGGGGATGTCCAGCCGCGGAATGCTTTCTTCCTCGATCTTCAGTGCTTTGATTGCGTTTCCTAGCCTAATGTGCCAGGCCGTGCCTGGCCCCTCAAAGATGGATCTCAAATGATTCTTTAGGGAGTTAGCCGGTGCCCTTAATATCCTTAAGTATATCTTTATGATCTCCCCCTGGCAGATCAGGTCTGGCCTCGCCAGGCCTAGCTCCAGTCTTAGCCTTGTTTTTCTTGCTGTCCTCGTGATATATAGCACTGACTTGTAGGCCTTGACTTGGGCTGAGTTGAGGAGAGCGTCCAATTTCCCGGGAAAGGCAAGATGTCCGTAGCTGATTGCTGGAAGGAGCTTCTCTCTTAAAGCTGTCAGGATTGGGCTGGCGGACGGGCTGATCAAGTGCTGGCTTAGTTGTTTTAATAGATGTGTAACCTTGCTGGCCTTAGAGCTCTGCTGTTTTAGGTGTACATTCGCCTTGGCCCCTTCCGTCAACCAGACCTCTAGGTAGTTGTATGAAGCCACCGAATTGATTTGTACGTTTCCCAATTGCCACAGTGCATTCTTTTCAGATGGTAGGACCCAAAAATGATGACCTTGGTTTTACCTTGGTTAACTATCAGGTTATTAATGATGTTAAAACTGTTTAATGCGTTTAGGGCTCTTTGTAGGCCCACCTTTGTGTGGTCCATTATGACTGTGTCGTCGGCATACTGTAACACTGGCAGCCTCACACTTCCTAATCTTGGGTCTACCAAACTTGCTCCTTTTAGGGCCTCACCCAAGTCCGCCGTGTATAAGTTGAAGAGGATGGGGGCCAGCACGCATCCTTGCTTCAACCCATTCTCCGTGATTATTTTGGGGGAGACTGTGCGGGCACTTGTTTTGACCCGAACCCAGGTGTCCTCATATAATGATCTTATTGCCTTCAGGAGATTTGGTGGAAGGCCCCAATTTTCTAGCTTCCACCATAATCTTTTTCTGACTACTTTGTCAAAGGCTGTGCTATAGTCCACGAAACAGCAGAAGAGCGGGGGCTGGTTCTTCAGGGTTGCCTGGGCTGATAGATGCGCTAGCACCAGAACATTATCCATGGTTGATGCCTGTGACCTAAAGCCAGTCTGGTGCAAGGGTATTATGTTTCTCTCTTCGACCCACTTTTCCAGATCTTTCAATAGTAGGCGGGCGTATGCCTTGGCTTCCAAATCAAGCAGGGCAATAAGCCTATAATTCGACGGCTTTAGGCGGTCTCCTTTTTTAAAGATGGGGACCAATATGGAACCCCTCCAGGACTCGGGGGTTATGGCAGTCGAGAAAGTGTAGTTGAAGAGCGGGGTTAGGAGTGATGCCCAGAATTCTGGTGCCAGTTTAAAGACCAGTGCTGGGATCCCGTTGGTCCCAGGGGCCCCGTCATTCTTCATGCTCTTAATAGTTTTGATGACCTGTTGGGTGTTTATCCGGGCTGGTGGAGTGCCATGAGCATCAGCCGGAGATCTGTTGCCCATGGTGACCTTACCTGGGCTCGGGATCATGACTCCTGATTTTTTGCTAACTAGCTCGGCTGGGTCCGCCTTACTACTTGTTAGGTCTCTGTTGGTAGGCTCTGTTACATATAGCTGCTTCACATGTTGCATCCAGTATTTTTCAGCAACTCCATTTTCTCTTGAGGGTCCTCGATTGCTCAGCTGGTTTATATGTCTCCAGAGTCGTGCTGGATTCTTTTGTTTGAGCAAGGAAAAGACTTTGAGCCATTCGCTTTCCATAATGGCTTTTTTGTTTTCCCATAGTTTCTTCCTTAGAGATGCCCTCAACGATGCTACTGATGGTCCCTCTATTTGGCTACCCCCTCTTTTCTTTACTGCGAGGGCCTTACGCAGAAGCCTTTTGCATTCTCGTATTTCGTTGTTTGGACAGGTACTTCCTGGTCTCAATTGCCCTTTCGGTCTCGGGTTTTGGGACTTGGAGTTCCCGAGCTTAGTTTGTAGGTCCTCAATAATGTCCTCCCATCCTTTTATGGGTGAGAGCTCTGCGGGCAGGGTCCCTTCCTGTTTCTGGCCCAACCATGTTTGAAGAGTGTTCCCGGTCTTGTCTGACCACTTGATCCTCCTCAGGACACTGTGTTTTTCCTCCCCACCTGTCTCCCCAATGGGTTGGTAGATGGTAGCTGGCGGAACGTCCAACTGAAACGCTGCTCTTAGTGGCCTGTGATCGCTTTCCTTCCGATCTTCGACTTCAAAGTCTTCCATTCTGGCCGCCAACTCTTCGCTAGCCATGATGTAATCGATTCTTGAAGCGTCCCGAAAGGTGAGCTGAGGATGCCAGGAGGCCGAGCGAGCTTTTTTCAGTGCGTAGGTTGATGTCAGCTTATAATTTTTAAGAAGGTCGTGCAGGGGAGCTGCCCTGCCTGATCCCCAAGGGGGTGATTCTGTTTTGTCAAGGTCCTTCAGATTAAAATCCCCGGCTAGAATAACCTGATATGATTTGTGTTTGTTTAGCAGGTCTTCTAGGTTCTGTGCCAGTGCCTCCAGCTGATCTTTCATGAGGGTCTGTACGGGATTGATATAACAATTTATTAGCAACAGGCGTATTGGATGTTTATTGAAACTCAAACCTCTGATCTGTAGGGCTTGCAGTCCGGGGGAGTTCGAGGTGATACCTGTGGCGACTAGGGCGCATTCATGTTTTATAAAAACTGATAAACCACCAGCTGGACGGCCAAACAGGTTCCTTTTTATAGCTGGGACCAGGTGTTCGTAGTACCCTGCCAAGGGAGTACTGGACAAGGCCCATGTTTCTTGGAAGCAGATTATGTCCCCGCTTTCCAGGAACTGCTTCAGGTTTTCATTTTTGCAGATTTTTCTGATCCCTGCTATATTCCAGGCAATTATAGTTAGTTGCTGCTTGTGGGTTGATCCTGGCCCAGCATCTCCTCTGACAGGCTGACTTTTATCGCGGTTAGGAATACTGTGGCCACCTTCTTGCGAGTCCCTTTTGCTCAGAGGTAGAGGAGGTGGTGCTTATAACCCGATGGTTGTTTTGGCATGAAATTCTGATACCCATTAGGTCCCTTTGGCCCGTCTGGCTTCTGCCCGAGGGTCCTGAGCTGTTTATCCCATGCAGGACCGACCAGGTGGCTTTGCCCCCAGTGTCTGGGGCCAGGACGTGTGGGTATTTTGGATGCGGCAACGTCTGCACTTCAATGCCCCACTCAGCGAGTAGGGTGGAGTTGTTCATGACGGCTTGTTGTATTTCTTTGTTCTTCAGGCCCACCACTGATGAGTCCCCATGTGTGTCCCCCTTTGTACTCAGGAATTTCACCCATTCTAGGTCCCCTGTTTGTATCTTATCTAGGGTATCCAGATGTTTGAAGAGACGTAAAATGTTGCTCCTGTTCAGGATGTCATGCTGTCCTGTACTAAGGAATCTCGGTGTAAGGACCACCTCATATACAACTGCTGGTGCGGCCACTGTTTGGGCCCTTTCTCCCCTTTCTGGAGCTGACTCTACTGGGGTTGATCCTATGCTGGATCTTCCTTGGTGGATTGAGGCAGGTCCTGCTTGGGGCCACTTGCTTTGGCCATTGTTGTTCCTGGTGGCAGGCTGAAGCCCCGGACTTGAATGTGATGGATTTAGGGTATCTGACTGTAGCGTTGATAATGCCGAGGCTGTCTGGATGAGCAATTCTGTAGGCAATGGGCTTATCTCGGCCGTTGGATCGTTGTCTATAGGGTGATTTGGCCTTGCTAGTGACTTTTGGCCCTTCGCACTAGAGGTGCTTGGTGTTGTGATTGGCTTATGCTGAATTTCCAGAGGCGGGGAGACCGAGGGGACCTTTTTGCCCCAGTTTTTGTCGGTGAACATTGGGTAAAACTGAGTAACTTTTGTGTGCCCTTGTAAGGGCAATTGATTGATCTTTGATGACTGCAATTGTCTCACTTTTAGCTTTGCCTTTTTCTGTTGCTTCTTCAACTTCTTTTTTGCTCTCCTTGATAAGGAGGGTTCGTGTGTGTCCGTTGTGCATGAGGTGTGTTCCTGCAAATCTGTTCCAATGGCGACGCTAGCCCTGGCGTTTCAGCTTTGTGTGTCTTTGGGTGTTACGGTGCTGCTGACGGGATTATTGGTCGTGTGCACTGCACTTTTGCCGTTATCGGCTGTGTTCTTCTGTCCTAATGGAACCCCTGCTGGCTGTGTCGCCTTCGGGTTGTGACTGTTGTGCTTCGCCCGATCGTCTGTGTTGTTTGAAGTTAATGCCTCCATGCGCCCTTTCGCTATCTCAACTATGTCTGCTAAAACCTCAGGAAGGGAGGCCCACTTCTCAATGAGATTTGAGCAGCGGCAGGAGCAGTCGCCCCGGTTGGAAACCACATGTTGGGAGATCCTGTTGTCTAGGTCCTCCACCTTGGAACTTATGTCAACTAGGCGCCCTGCTATTGCTTGTAGAAGATCTATTTGCACTTCCATCTTGGTCGATTGCCACAGGAGGGCTTTATTAGTGGCGCTGTTTGTCTCAATCGAGGATGATTTCTCTGAGACCGCATCGGCGCTGCTGTTGCAAACAAGATAGTCAACTTTAGGGTTGGGGGCCCATGGGGACGCTGAGGGCCACGTCAGGTTTGGGGTTAGATCAAGGGTTCTTTCGATCTTTTGTCTAAGGTTATGTAGGAACAAGGCTGTAAGCTCCCCAGCCGCAGGGGACACTGGGGCCTGGGGCGCTGGATAGGACCGGTAGTTCGTTGGTTTTGGCTCTTTAGATTCGTATTGGAGCTCACTAGTCTCCATGGTCTGAGGATCTGGACCGAGGGCATAGGGCTGGTGGATTTGCACCATCGTCATTACTGTGGAGCCGCCTTTGGGCAGAGCTGTGTTGAGAATCTTACTGGTTGTGGTGTCCTGCCCCTTGTCTGTAAGAAAAGGGGGGGTTCCCCCCCTGGATGTGCCTTCTGGTTGCTTTGGGTAGGGGTGCTCGTGGACTGCACTGGCCGTTTCCTGCTTGGTCCTAAGTTCCTCGCAAGGGAAGGTCTCGTCCTTGAGTGTGCGGGTATGATCAGGCTGTCATCTGCTGTGTTCGTTAGTGCTGCTGTCTTGAGCCGGGCGTGGGCCGTAGGGGAGAGCATCCTGTGTAGTGCCGTCGTCACTACTGGGGGGGTCGTTTTTCTTAATAAGGAAGTTTCTGATCGAGCCCCTTTGGTCTACTTCCTGCGGCATTTCGTTTAAACGATCTGTTAATGATTTGCTCCTCGTAGTCCTTGTTGTTGTCCCTTTGTTAGGTGGGTGGCTCGCGAGCATTTCTTCCGGGGTCGTGTGGAATCGGCCCTTCCTTTTAGGCCCCATGTGCCAGGAATACTGCTGGGGTTAGCTTCCGTCAACTGGGCAACTGCTCCGGGTCTAAGTCCGAGTCCCTTGTTGCCCTATTATCACTTTTATCACTTTTTGTCTCTTTTCGCTCTCTCCACTCTCTCCTCTCTTACTTTATGGGGGATGCATGGATTGCCGTTGCTCCTTCGTTTCTGTTCTCCGTTATGCTTTTATTATGCTTCTTTTGTATTGTTATTATTGTTAATATTGTTATTTTGACTTATTTGACTCAAGCTGTTGAGCTGTTGAAATGAGTTGAGCAGAGGAGCAGAGGTGCAGACTGAGGAGAAGAAACAAGCTCAGGGTGACCCTGGACGTCCTGGGCCCATACCCCGTACCCACTCAGACGGTTTTTCTGGGCTGCATCCTGTGTAGGCGGCCACGCTGGGGCGAGACTGCTGAGAGAGACTGAGGTGCACTGAAGAGCACGCACTGTTCAAATTAGGGCAAGCAGGGGACGCTTCAGCGCAAGCCCCAATGCCTATCTCATTATCCGCCTCACTCCGGCCACTCTGGCCGCTCGAGCGCAATGCTGCTCGAGGTCAGGTTTTTCAGGGCACTGTGGGCATGGACACTGACCCCACCTGGTCCCCCCTTGCGTCCCCGCTACAGGGACTCACCTGGCTTGCCCCGCCCACTGTAGCTAATGTCGCTGGTTCCAGTTACCGCCGGGCAGACAAAGAAACGCTGCCACACTTCTCCACTCCGCTCCGCTCCCCACGCTCGGTGAAGTCGGAGCCGGAAGCAGTCCCAAGCGGAGTGAGCAGGGTGAGCGGGCGGCCCCTCCGCAAGCCGCACCCAGCCTTGGTCGAACTGCTGGTCCGCCTCCACGGGAAGGGCTCGATCTTGCGGCCAGGATCACAAGCTCGAACTCAGAAACAACAAAGCAGCACGGCTCTGCGGCAGCGGGACGCGGGCTCCGAGGCTCCAAGATCGAAACTCCAACGCAGCTCTCTGAGGCTCCAAGGCTCCGAAGCTCCGAACGCAGCTCACTCGCAGCTCTCTGTCTCAGGAGGAACAATGCCCAATCAAACCAATGATTGTTGTTTCCCAAAGAGTTGGGAAGGAAAGATAAGTTAATTGAGTGAGAGAGATGGAGACGGATAAAAGAGTGAGGTCATAAAGGGACAGACAGGTGAAACAAAGATGAAACATGGAAAGTGGGTATATGTCTAGGAGATGGTGATAAAAAGACATACATGTTAGAAATAGTCAATTGAAATAGGGGTGACAGAGGGATGGACAAGAGGTATATAGACGATAATGATATTAAGGGAGACAGGTA
The DNA here is from genome assembly GCA_963921515.1 of Calotriton arnoldi. NCBI lineage: Eukaryota > Metazoa > Chordata > Amphibia > Caudata > Salamandridae > Calotriton > Calotriton arnoldi. The sequence goes on along the minus strand of CAWUFW010001719.1, from coordinate 1,954,480 downwards.
AGAGAGAGAGCAGACAAACTGAAAAGGAAGCCAGGGGAAAAGGTGATAAAGTGACTTAAAGAAGACTGATGGCCAACTGAGATGGATTGAGAAACTGGGGAAAGAGAGGTGATAAAGACACGGGTGAGAAGAGGCACCTTACACAGAGAGGCAGACAGGTGAGCAGCAGGTGAGTGAGTTAGATGGGGAAAGAAAACAGACTGGGCGAGAAAGAAATAAACATCTTAGTAAGACAGAGTTGAAAGAGAAGGTGAACTAGATCAGAGAGTTGGTAAGTGGAAAACTAGAAGTGAAAAGACCTGAAAGGAAAAGGTGGAGACAGGTGACACTGGGACAAGTAATACAGAAAGGGTGAGAATACTGATGACCAGATGGAGGAAACTGGAGAGAAGAGACAAAAATCAGAGGAGAGGTATAAAAGGCTTTGGTAGAGGGTAAGATGAGAATCAAGGTAAGCAGCAATGGTAGGTGAAATGCAGGAGATAGAGTTTATGAGATGGGATAGCTTACTCGTGTTACTTGTTACGTAAAGGTAATCTTCATTCGTTCAAGTTCTAGTCTTCCTTGTCATATATGTTGTCATCAGCTTTGTGTCATTAAATACATAGATTGTGCCTATCTTATCCTAAAACAAAAGTCCTCTAGACACCATTTTGGTTACTATATAAAGATTTGTCCTCACCTCTTTCTGCATTCCAAGCTATGTTAGCATCCAGGATCCCGTTTTAGACTTGGATTCCATTTCAGTGTGAAAGGAGAGAGACTGGGACTGTGACAAGGATGACCAGGACTTGGAGAAATAAGGATCACTGATAAATAATCTGAGCATTACCTTCTCATCCGCCTTCCTTGTTCAAGTCCTTATGTAATGAGGGTGTACTCAAGGGGATGCAAAATTTGACCACTGGAATCAACAACCATACAGAGAAAAAACAGACATAGATAAGAGACACCCAGTGATTTATGTATTACAAAGGATCACTGTCAAATTGTATTGCACACAACACAGTGGAACCAAATGATGTAGCCATCACATCTGTCATGGGCAATCTATAATGTCAAATGAATGTGTGGGGGAGAAGCCCAAGTGTCTGCTACTCAAATCTCTTTAAAAAAAGGTCCAGAAAAGGAAGCCTAATAACTTGAAATGCTTCTAGTGGATCAACCCTGAGTTTGTAATAAAAGATCCACTCTGGCCCTTTGATTTGTCAGCGAAATGGGCCATCTGATCCATTTGCTCAAGGTAGCTGTGGGCAGCCAATAAACTCTTTTGGGTAACCCAAAAGTTACGAAAGGAGCATCAACCTGGTGAAAGGAAAATCTTCTGTTTAACTAGATAAAGTCTGATGGAGATATAAGGTATGCCATAGAGATTCTTCATTCAAAGATAGAGAATAAACACTAGAGAAACTGGTTAAGAAGCTGGTATCAGCCAAAACAAAACGGCGACAAGTTGAAGAGTATTATGTACCAGCAGTGTTAATCCTATGTCCAGTGGCAGAAATCGGCACAGGACAAACTATATCTGCCTCATTGTGGTTACGAGGGCAGAGTGTCGTGAGTAAGACCATTATTGGGGCCAGCAGTCTGCTTTAGTAATTGTGTACTTGGTCTGGTTGTCGACTGGCAGGAGCGCGGTGTGTAAGAGCGTTCGTGCTGGCAAGTGAGTGTGCTAGCTTAACGCACGAGCTTATAGGCGCATTGAACATCTGACGAAGTGTCTGTGCGCCTACTGGCAGTGAACAGCTGATGGGAAGCTAGTGCATTGAAGAAAGCCTGTGGCACGTGCTCTTCGGTGGAGCTGTTGCTTGTGAGTGAAGAATCCTCAGTATGTGGCTGGTGCTGTGGTGCAGGCTGGGAATGCATGTCTCGTTCAAGGTGCGCGTCAGAGCATTGATGCGTTGGAGGCGGACATCTTTGTTTTGGCAATTGTGCTATTGGGCGATATAGAAACTTCTTAAACCACGTTGGTGTGCACTCCATCAAGTACTTTTGGGAAAATGATGTGCACGCTTACGGAAACGCCTGGAAAGTACTGAGCAGTGATGCGGACAAAACGCCTCCTGGAGCTTCTTGGTATTTGGTTTAACTTTTGTTAAAATTAATATTGTCCTTCACAACAATGTGGAGAACAACTCTGTGCAGCTTTCTTTTGGTTTAATTTTGTCACATTTAATATTGTCCTACAGCACGGCGCATATTACAACTCTGTGCAGCTCTCTCAAAATACTTGTGTGAACAGGTGATTCACATTGTGTGGAGATTCTGGGCTGTACAGTTGATTTTGGGAGGCAATTTTCACAGAATTGGAAGATTAGGGTTGTTTTACTTTGAGATCCGTACTTTTGTTTCATTATGTGTGCATCTCAGACATTTTCTTTAACGCCCCCGCAAGCCTTCTTAGCAACTGTAGGTGATCCACCCATTAAATGGCATGAGTGGATGGAGTACTTTTAAAATTATATTGACACAATCGAAGATGCGGAGGCGGAATTGTCTCAACTCAGAAAGAAGAAAATTCTTCTACACTCACTACCGCAAGGTCTAATAGTGTACAATTCTATGGAAAAAAAGATTTGCTCTGCAGTGAAAGTCAAGTTTTCAGAATGCGTTGGAAGACTTGGACAAATACTATTCCACATCAGTCTGCATTGCAATAGATCAGCATATTATTTTTAATAGGAAACAAAGTAAAACTGAGACTATTGAGGTATATGTAGCTTATCTAAAAAAAACTAGAGTTAACGTGCAGATTTGGTTTCTTACATGATGAATTGATTAGGAGTCAGATAATCATGCATGTAATCAATGAACATGTGCAAGAGAGGTTGTGGGTGTATGGGGAGTTACAATTAGTAGACAATTGTGCAAAAGCTGTTACCAGTAATGGTAAAGACAATCAGAAGGAGGTAGTTAACCAAGTTAAACATGAGGTAAAGAAGGAATCACTAGGCCAGACAGACCGGAAGAAAGGGTATTCCAAAGCAGTAGAGAAAAGATGCAACAGGTGTGGAAGAAAGGATCACCTTGCGTATAGCAAATAATGCCCAGCGCATAATAAAAAATGTGGGGAGTGCGGCATCAAAGGTCACTTCGCTATAGTATGTAGGAGAGGAAAGAGTGATAAGAAGGTGGCCGTTGTTCAAGATGATTCAGACTCAGGTTCGGGTAAGAGGTATCAGCAGGCGAAGGCACTTCCAAAGATTATGATTGTGTTCTGGGTATTAGAGATACCAATATGTCTGGAAATGAGGTTGTAAATCACCTTAGTAAACAATCCAGGAATAAACCTGTATGCAGTATAAGGTTGGGAGGTGTTGAAATACTCCTAGTCGCCGACTCTAGTTCTCTATATACCATAATTGACAAGTTGTTATGGGAAGAGACATTCACAGCAGCTCTAGGTACATTCCTAAATCAGTCGGGTGTAGCTCCAGAAAGTTTTACTGGGAAAACCAATACCCATGTTAGGTTACAGGAAGGCTACCTTTGAATTTAAAGTGAGGAAAGCTATGGAGAAACTGTACATTGCAGAGGAAGGTCTGTCCGTATTGGGGTGGATAGATCAGAGGGAATTAGATATTATTTTAGATCCCAATAGTGTTGAGCAAGTTTTAGTCATGGGTGAGAGTGAACGAAGTGGAATCTAGTTTAATAATTCATTTTCTGAGGTATTTTCAGGGAAAATTGGTACACTTGTAGGATATTCGCATAAAATTGTTTTAAAAAAGGATGCTATTCCGAAAGTGCATAAGTCCAGAGACATTTCATGGATGTTAAGAGAGGAAGTGAATAAAGATTTGGATGCTTTACTAAAAGGGGGATTATCGAAGAGGAGGACGATTCGAAGTGGATTGCTCCCCTAGTTGTTGCTCGCTAGGCCAATGGCAAGATCCGCTTGTATGTGGATTTGAAGGTACTTAATAGGAACATAGTGGTGGAAAAGTTTCCTCTACCCACAATTAATAAGTTGTTGGCACTGACAAAAGATATGCAATGGTTCTCATCGATTGATTTATCATCAGCGTACCATCAGGTAAACCTGCACGATGAGAGCAAATGTTTAACTACGTTTATGATCCCACAGGTATGTTATAGGTATGTTCGCATGCCGTTTGGCCTTGGATTGGCTGCTGCCGTCTTCCAAAGGTTTATGCATAAGTTGCGAAGGGACATGCCTGGTATAATATTCTTCCAGTATGACATATTGGTAATGGGAATCAAAAGTATAACATGATGTAAGAGTGAAGGGTGTGCTAGGGATTTTGTGAACAAGCGGATTAATAGCGGAGTATGCTAAGTGCAGGTTCGGGGTACAATCTTTGGACTATCTGGGGCACGAAATTACTGCTGATGGCATTAAGCCCAAGAAAGCATTGGTAAATGCAGCAATGAATGTACCATCTCCTTGTGATAAGGATGAGTTGTGTTCGTTCCTAGGTCTGGTCGAATTCTACCCAAAATTTGTAAGGAAGTTTTCTGAAAAAACATACAATTTGAGTCAAATAATAAATGTACGTTCATGTAGACTGATATTTTACAGAGTGATTTTGGGAATATCAAAGAGGATATTTGCAATGCCAAACACCTGTATGGGTTTGATCGGTAACTTGCTTGTATGGTAACTACGATGCAAGTAACAAAGAGATTGGTGTTGTCCTTTCCCAGAAATGTGAGGATGGTAAAGAATTTATTATAGCATTTGCATCTAATGCATTATCTCCGGCGGAAGAACGGTATTCTGTTATCAAAAAGTAGACTTTTGCTGTTGTGTGGGGCCTGGAAAACTTCAGAAATTTTGTATGGTGTTTCCAAGTTGAAGTAAGGTGTGATCAGAAGCCACTTTTAAAGGTACTGTCCACTGAAGGGTTGTCAGAAAACTACACCTAGGATTGCAAGAATGTCTGTATGGTTATTGGATTACAGGTATTCAGTGGTGTAGCTGCCTGGTGTCTAAAACAAAGTAGCAGACTGCTTAAGCAGACTCCCATTACCTTCGGAAGAGGATCCTGGGGATTGGGAGGAATTAAATGTGGCATGGACATATGGGAGATTCAATAGTGATGCCATTGGTGCCAAAAAATGGAAGGATGCTTGTTTCCAAGATTAGGAGCTTACTAGCATTAAAATGTACATTGTTAAAGGTTGGCCTGAGAAAACATTTTTATAACTTAATTTAAGACATTTTTGGGAAATACGCAATGAGCTGTCTGTGATAAATGGTAATGTTTTGAGAGGGGAAAGAATTATACCACCGAAGAGATTGAGAGAAACTCTGGTGAAACTTTGTCATGAAGGACATTTAGGTATAGTCAAGAGCAAGAGAAGAGTTAAAGAAATGCATTGGTGGCCAGGTCAAGATGTCAAGGTGGAAAGGGTAGTCAGGCAATGTAATCTGTGTATGAATGAGACACATCTCAGGTGTTGTTTAAACCACCACTGTCCCCGATTTCATGTCCAGATATGGCATGGGGAACTATAGGTTTGGATATTGTGGGACCAATTGTTGAGGACAGTGAAAACTTGTATGAACTAGTGGCTATGGATTATTTTTCTAAGTGGCTTGAGATTCAATATGTGAATAAGGCTAATACTGTAAACATGATTTTGTTCATTGATGAGTTGTTTCAAAGGGAAGGTCTGCCTAAGAGAGTGATAGCAGACATTGGGGTGCAGTTTAGGAGTGAGGAAATAGAACTTGTTTTTGAAGCATAATGGCATTGAACATAAGGTAACCTCAGTTTATCATCCTAGTAGAAATGGAGAGGTGGAGAGATTTAATCGAGTGGTTAAAGAATCTTTGCAGTTAGCTAAAAGTAAAAACCTTAATTGGAAAACAGGGATCAAGAAAATTATATTGATGTATGTACCACCCCTACGGTAACAGGCTATAGTCTCTTTGCCATTATGAGAGGGAAAGTTCCTTTTACTAAGTATAATCAAGGATGGTTAGTCAATTCAAGACTTAAACAGTGGTTCCCAATGGAGGTAAATATGAATATATTAGAAATCTAGAGAAATCCAAGAGGTATAATGATAAGAAGCGTGGAGCAAAAGATTCTTGGTTGAAGGAAGGAGATGTGGTACATGTCAAATGACCATTTAATGTTAAGAAGGGAGAAAGTAAATACTTTGGTCCTTTGAATTTTTTAGAAATGTTTACTAATTCAGCATCACTAAGTGATGGATGTGTGTGGCATTTGAGCTGTTTTGTGAAGTGCAGTAAAAATATGAATGATGGTATTGTGAATGAAGGAAGGGATTACAAATGGCTGGACACATATGGTTGAGGTTGGTGAGGGTTCACACCAGTGGAGGACAGAAGAAGGGGTGTCCAATGATGTGAGTCAGGAGAATGTTATGAGTGAACGTGCAGTTCGTAATTCTGGGGAAAGCAAGCCCACACTAATTCAGGGTCTTCCTCCAGTAGTAGATATGGTAGAGAAATTAAACCAAACTACTAGCAAGATTATGTGATGTAGGCTTATGTATGTACCGTATAGAATGGTTTACATATTTTAATATCATTTATAAGTAAAAGTATATATTGTATTTTTATAGGATAGGTTGTATTGGATCCGTTTCACCAACTATGCTATTCTTTTATTGCAAGGAATTGTGTTTAGGATTTAAGTGTAAATGTTATTCAGTTTTATTTATTTTTTATGAAAAATTTAATCATCCTCATTAAGGAAGGAGATGTGTTATGTTTACTTGTGAACAGTTGCATGACTGGTACTACAGTGGTGCTGACAGAATGTACCTATGTATTACCAGAATTTTCAAATGTATTCTGGAACACTACATGCAGCAGTTGGAGTTACTTATCCGCTGTGGCGGATGTGTTGGCTCATACTTAAGGATTTACTTAAATAAAGAAGCGTGTGTACATCTACTTCTTTTGGAGCTAACACAACAAACCCATTGACCAACACACCATTTTTGATGTTTAACTCTCCACTTGTCATACCATTTTTTATACTGATTTTGATGACTTGTTATTCTTCCAGATATATCTTTTTGATCCAGGTTAACCTCTCTCTCTCTAAACAACCATCTTGGGGCATTTTGGTGTTGGGCTTCCTCCCCCCCCCCGAGTATCCCAAATGGCGAGAACCCCGTGAAACCACTGGGGGTGTTATGGTTTGACCACAACAATTCTTTGTAAACTGTACAATAGGTTTCCCTGATGATAAACCTAACTGACTGGACTCCTTTAGCAAACTATTGGCCTTTTCAACTAACCCATTGGCTTTAGGACAATATAATGGAGTAGTTTTCACTTGCTGCACAGGCAAACTAGCAATAAAATATATACTCTCGTCCAAGCAGAACCATACCCCATTACCAGTGACAAGTGTCCCCAGAATATCTACTGTGGAAAAATTGTCAGAAAGACTTTGGTTCTAATGCTTGAAGTAAACCTGTTGGAGCTCCAGCGTGAGTAATAGTTCATGAGAGTTAAAATATACTTGTTCTGAACTCCCAAGGTGTTTATTGGACCTACCATATCTAATCTCAATTTGTCCCAAGGTCTCTCAGGTACACTTATAGGTGCAAGTGGGGCTTTATGTACCTGCTTTGATTTGTCGCTCACACTACATGCAAAGCAATCCCTTCTATGATTGAATCCATGTAAAGGAACCAATATTCTGATCTGACTCTATTCTTTGTTAAACTAAGTGTCCCTGATGAGCTAGATTAATTATTTTCTCTTTTACTCCTGACAATGGAACTAGTTTCTCTGCTTTGAGGACCAAATTCTCACTAATGGATAGTTTGTTTCTTACATTCTAGAACGGGTCCTTGTCCAACCCTCCACTTTTTTTCTGGCCACCCTCTTACTATTTTCTCCTTAACTGAGTCTAACATTTTGTCTTCAGACATTCTTTGTTCCACTTCTCTTTCATTAAAGCAAGAACATAAAGAATGAATACAGATACTTCAGAGTCCATCAAGTTTTTCTTTCTTTTTATTCCAATTTCATTTAATGTAGATAAAACACAGAGTCCAGCTCTAATGTCTCAACACACAATACAGCCGACGCGTTTCGTCCTAGTGCAGGACTTCTTCAGGGCACTAAATAATGGGAGGATCCAACACTTCCATAGAATAAGAGTTCATAGATTTCCCTGCTAATGAGCTGTTTCCCGTCCGGTACGTTTATTGTATCAAAACTCGAAACCGTATATATGAAGGCCACGACCAAAAAATAAATAAATAAAAGGCCCGGCCTCTTGTTTGCTGCTACGTTCCCCAGCGCTCCCGTTGATCTTTACAGCTTTATCTCGGCTGTTGTTTCCCCACCAAATTGGTTTACAACTCATGGTTTTCTTTGTGATGGGACGTCTCCTTTACTCGGATGCTTCATAGGCCTTCAGGTGATACTTTGAAGGTTAATCCCGATAAGATTTGTTGTGAACATCACCGAAATTTAACCTGTCGGTTTTGGACACCATCACTGTGGGACGTGCCTTTTAGCAAAACTTGAAGAATTCTGGATATGGACCTTCCTTATTGACTTAATTCCACTAAGTGGTGCACCTGTGCTTTTGTTTTGATTTGTTGGGTTCCTGTAGGAACAAGCACTGTGACAGTGGGTGCTATTCAGTGTGCACACAGATTCCAATCAGTATTAAAGGGATAATATTGATGGAGTGAAATCAGGTTAGGTGCTGGTAGTTGGAAGGTACCACTGTTAGGTTCGTTTGTTTATACTTCAGAGTCCATGTTCACATCGCCTTGTTACATTCACCTTGAACATACCCCATTTTATACTGGAACCCTTGTAACCCAAAGACCCATTTAGCAACTCTGGGTGTGGTCACTCCAAATCTTTAGCAAAGAAAACTGATACCAAGGGCTTGTGATCAGTTCTTAGATCAAAGGGTAGACCTTGAAAGTAAAACGTAAAATGATTAGCAGCCCAGTACCAAGCTATGTCCTAATTTGATAGTGAAGTCGTTTTTTTCACTATCACGAAGTGTTCTTGAAGCAAAAGCTATAATCCTTTCAGAACCCCACACATCTGGAAAAGTGTGGCACCAAGCCTTTTTTTGCTTGCATCTGTGATAAGAATGCCTGTTTCTGGTATCAAACTTGTCCATACTAGGAGCATTTATTATGGAACTCTTTATCTTCTTAAATGATGCAGTTTGTTGAGATTTTCACTCAAACTGTACATTCTTTCACAAAAGATCTCTCATGGGCTGCACAAGATCCGCAAAATTCGTAACAAATTTTGACATATATTCCTCTAGCCCTAAAAACGATTTTACTTCCTCCTTCTTGGAGGGGAAAGGGGCACCTTTAAAAGCGTCTACGAGGCTAATTTTGGGTTTAATACCCTCACCAGAAATGGTATCCCCCTAATAATCAACAGAAGTTACACCAATCTTGTACTTGTTTTTCTTTATAGTAAGACCAGCATCACATACTTTTCTAACAACCTTGCTTAAATTGCCATCATGCTTCTGTTCAGTCGACCCATAAATCAAAATATCATCCTGGATACAGATTGCCTTGCTTTGACCCTGTAACATGTGTGCATACTTCTCTGGAATGCCGCAGCCAACCCAAACAGCGTTCTGAAGAACATGTATGTGCCAAAATGGGAAGTGAAAGAGTTCAAAGGTTGTGATTCCGGGTGCAGTGCAATCTGGTGATATGCAGAAGATAGGTCACTACACTAAGGTACTTAACATCATGTATTAAGTTGAGCATCTTATTAATTCTAGGCAGCGGGAACCGGTCCACCCAAATATTAGCGTTTAAATCCCTTCAAACTATATACAAATGAATGTCCATACCCCCATTCTTAGGTGCAAGAACTATGTGGGCCAACCATACTGCACACTCACCCATTTCAATTACACCTTGTTTCACCAATTTGTCCAATTCCTCCTTCAAAGGATCTCTCAAGAGTACAGGAACTGATCTTGTTTTGTGGACCACCGGTCTTGCATTAGATTTAAGCTTGATTTTATGCACCACTCCCTTCAATAGACCAAGGTTATCAGAAAATACTTCTGGGCAATTATCACATATGCTCTTGCCGACAATGGGTCTATCCAGTAACACCTGTTCATGGTTGTTAGGGTCCAGTTTGATCTCTAAGTCCTTTTGATGGTGCCAGCCCAATAAATTAGACCCTTCTTTAGCGACATAGACTTAACCGACAGTGTGCCTATCTTTCAAAGAAATGTGCACCTTAACCATCCCCTCAAGGGGAATGGGATACTTATTGTATTCCCAGGTCTGATAGCTGGAGGTTCCAGGACATAACCTTTAGTTCCCATTTTCTCACAGAAAGTCTTACTATCAATAAGCGTGTACAGGGAACATGAAGCTGCAAAAACAGATATTCTAACCAGATCTAGCAACACATCACACGTAGGATACGACACCTTGACTTCTGGTTCAGCTACATGGATCTGGAAAATTAATTGTTCTTTGTTTAAAAATCTTTCTTCTTCAGAATCTTCCACCATATGTACTTTACTACGGCCTTCTTTACATACTTTGGCACAATGCCCTCTTTTATTGCATTTCCTACATAGGGCACTTCTTGTAAGACATTTCGGGCTATTGGCCAAGTGATTAGAACACCTACATCTGAAACACTTAAGTTTGGTGTCTCTCTTAACAGTGGTTTGTTGAGTCACATTATCTTTTACTTTGTTTACATATTCAATTTCACACAGTTTTGTAACTCCACAACTCATTTTCAATGTGTCACCTGACAGCTTCATATCGTTTACACATATGGCTGTGTGCACTGTGCTTTTTGCTATATTGACTGCTTCAGTTAAAGAAGGGTTAAGCGATAACAGTTTTTCTTGTACTTTTTGATCATTGGTACATCTTACCAGCTGATCCCTGATCAACCAGTCTGTAAGGGCCTCAAACTCACATGTAGCTGACAACCCTCTCAACATGGCAATGTATGTTGCCCTTTCTCAACTTTCCCTTACGTCCTAATAAATAATTTGTGTCTTTCTAAAACAACATTCGTGGAGTCTTTAAAATGGCATTCTAGTTTATCTAATGTAGTAGCTTCATCTGAGTCATGCTCCGTAATATTTTCATACACTTTCCTGCCTTGGACTGCCAAATTATGTAGTAAAATGTGCTGTTTTATCAGAGAAGTGACTTTTTCCCCTTCTATAGCTATCAAATAAGAATGAAAAATTGTAATCAATCTATGCCATGGTAGTAGGCTCCCCAATCTCATTTAAAAATGTGGCAGGTCGATTCATCCCTGCAGCAGCCATAGCTAATGACAGTAAAATAAAATGCCCAAACGTTGTGGTGATACAACTCAAAAACCACTATGCTCAGTATAATATAAGGTAGACAGAAGGCAAACTATAATATCTAAAATGATTACAGCTATCTGTAAAGTAATATTTGGAGATGACCAAACCTACAGTTCCTTGAGGTGACTTCACACTGCATATATATTTTTAAAAATCCTGGAAATCCCAAGTTCCCAACAAATGGGTTACACCCCCCATATGAATTTCCTTCACACCACTAGCAAAAGGGATACAGGATATATAGTACATAACAGTAAGAGCCTAGGTGAGATAAGAGCTTGTGCCAATGTTAGAATGAGATTGACATACAATGTTCAAAATGAATGTCACCTGTGGTACGACATTAATGCATTTCAAATAACATTATGCCCCACAAAGAACGAACCGCAGGAGAACTGGAGCAGTAGTAGAATGCCAAAGAGCTTGCTGCCGGCTCTTGTAGAAGTTGATGTCAGGACACGCTGAGGAAATGGCAGGTATCCTCATGGCTTCAAATGTTGCCAGGTGGCTTCAGACATTGTCGACTGCCAGAGTCCTCACACCGCTGTCCAGCAACAGGACGCAGCAGCCTAGGCATTGGAGCATGCACAAAGGAAGGCATAGGCATGTCTTCGTGTAGGGTCACCTCCAGACAGAAAATCAGCTGCCGGAGCAAAAACACTGCCGCAACGGAACACGCTTGTCTGAGGGCATAGGTGTGTCTTCCATCAGGCTCAACCTCTGACAGGAAACAGGTGACAGAGAATAAATACCGCCTAACAGTGCACAGGAAGCGTTGATCAATGAAGACCTCTGCGCCGTCACTCAGAATCCAAAAACAGTCATTGGGGTCTGCAGAAACTGCAGACCTCTGCTCAGTCACACAGGAACTGGAGAACAGCTTGGAAGTCCTCAGTTCAGCTGCACAAATTTAAATGAAGCAGCAGGTCACTTAATCAGGTCAGACCGAGGTCCCTGCACGCAAAAGCTTGATCTTCACCAGCGGGTCAGAGGAGGAAGCGTGATGAAGGTAGGCAAGACGAATAAATAGGGGTGGAGATGAGTCACTGTCCCCTACACAGCACATCCTATCCTTGTTGCCAAATATTATAAGTAAGACACCATATATCTTAGTGTAACAATGTTTATTAGATATAGAGAATATCTCCAGCTTGCCACTCAATGCTCCTCCTGGAAATGACCTTTGTAACCTCACATACCATTCTAAGGTGAGCTCCCTGCTCAACATTCTAAATGGAATGTACTAAAGGATAAAGGAGATAGGTACGTTCATGGGGAGGGAAGGCACAGAAACAGCTGACCCTAAAGAAAACCATGTCTGAGAGAATCAAAAACCTTGGCTCCTTTGCAAGAACACTAAAATTGTACATTTCTCCAAAAAATTACTTTCTGCAGGAGAATACATTTTGAGAGTACTTTGTATCTAAACTGTTGGATGGAAATTGCCACTTCTGAAGAACATATCAAAGATTGCAATCTCAATCTCTCAATTTTCAAACCCCCAGGGCATGGCATTGAACTGATGTCTCTGGAAGAAAAAGAGCTCTGAGACTAGATGGGTTGATGGAAAAAAACATGGAGGTCGAACTGAAAGTTGTTGGAAGGGTGGAAACCAGAGTCTACAATTCCAAAAGTGGGCAATCAATCTACCTGATCATCCTTGATCTTCCTGAGAATCCTTCCCTGCAGGGTAAACAGATGAAATGCATATAGTAAACCTCTGGGCTCAGGTAGACTCATTTAATCAATTCCCTGTGCTTCCTGCAAGAGAAATAGGGCGTATTCGCTCGGAAGAAGAGTGATCTGAGCAGAAGCCAACAGATCTAACCACAAGGACCCATACCTCTTCTGAACGGCCTGGAACAGGTAAGGGAGAAGGCAAAGAGTTACTGAGGAAAAGAAGATCCGGCTGTGATCCGCATGCCAATTCTACATTGCAAATAGTAAAAGAAGATTTGATTTTGCCCAAGACCCTATGACATTTGCCAGATACGCTACACTCAGAATTTAAGTCTTCCCTAATGACTGATGTAGGTTCAGGTCACTTGATTGTCGATACGTACTCAGACTGCCAAGCCCTGAATCTGAAGAGCAAAGGAGAGGAAGGCTTTGTGAACCACTGCCAGTTCCTTCCAATTGAATGAGGCTTTCGTCTTTTCCTTTGTCCCAAAGACCTGAATAGATTGTTCCCACGTAGTGGCTCCCAAACCTGTCTTGCTGGCATCTGCTGTGTGAATTACTGGATGGGGAGTAGGATGAGCAATTCCCTTGGCCAGGTGAGATAGAACTGACCATCTTTGCAGCTCCTTAGAAATTTGAGAGTTGGCTAGAGCCATTAACTGATTTTGGGTCCCAATGAACCAACAAGAGGTTTACTAATGGATGGAGGTGAAGTTGGGCTAAATCAATCAATAACAGGGAATCTCCCATTTTGTCCTGAACTCTCAGCTAATCCAGTACTGATGCCTTGGGCTGTTGAATTAGTGCTACTAGACGATTCATCATCTTGGTCTGTGATTAAGGAAGAAGGAACACCACTTCCAAGTCCTTTCTGAATACTGCACCAGTGAACTGCCGGTCTTATACTGGGTTCAGATGTAACTTGACATGAATGAGAAGACGTGCATGAGTTCTTAAAATATTGCATATCTGTTGGACAGCCTCCACTACCTTTAAAAAAAAGTAGATACATGTTAGCCAGTCATCCAGGTATGGAAAGACCAATAACCCACCTGAACGAGGAACATCCACCACAGGAGCCAGAACTTTGGTGAAACTCTTGTCTTCCAGCTGAAGCCAGTCCAAATGGAAGCACCCAAAACTGGTTTGAATGATGCAGAGCTTGCTCTCCTGAGGAATCACTCCTCATCTTGTGGCAAGTGCTTGTTCTTTTGCAGTGTTCCATGTTGCCTAAGGGTGAACTCGTCCGTCAACTTTGCTAAGTGCTGGTGAACGCTTCCTGCATCTCCAAGTACCAAACAACGTACTATTGCGGCTGTCCGGCTATTCTTGTGGGACTACTCCTATGTGTGAGACAGGCAAAAGTGGCCCTGGGAATAGGCAAACATTGCTTATGCCCCAGAGATCGCTTAGTGGAAGTGACAGGGGCTTTATCCCCTGAACACCGTTCTCCTGAAATTCATGATCCAGAGCAGGCTTCTCCAACCAGTATCTTGTGTGCTCCCTGTAAGTAGCTCTCCTGTATTGGAAAAAAGGGGGCCCCTGAATATGAGATAAATGCCTCGTCGGGAATTACAATTTAGGGAAAAAGGAGCACCTAGGCAAGGTGCATTCAACACATAACAGGCATATCAACAACAGATAATCTTAGAAGTTACATGACATATGTTGAGCACTTGACACACCAATATTCTTTATATTTCTTTTATTTTTTCACTTAGTTTTGATGATATAAATATCTACTTATTTTTTACATAAAAAAAATATCATTTCAATTATTATCCATTATTAAAAACACATAGTTTGGTGTACATGCATTCAAAACTGATAATTACATCCACATTTCTTGGTTGTCTTATTTCTGCCTTCTTTATATATTAGCAGGGAACAGAATTATCATATTTGTCTAATCCTGTAATAAATGACTAAAACCCTACTGGAATTTTAACAGTGGAGACAAATGAGTTATTTTGTTCTGCAATAAGTTATGCATACAATATATTCAACAAACATCCATCATTATAATGGCATGAGGAGACTGGCGGTTTGTAATCTAACAACCTTTTGTTCTGCAATAAGTTCTGCATACAATATATTCAACAAACATCCATCATTATAATGGCATGAGGAGACTGGCGGTTTGTGATCTAACAACTACGCGCGTTTCGGCTTAGGCCTTCGTCAGGACTCCGTCACAGGTTCTTTGGTTCAGGCGCAGTGTGGATGTGCCCTGCTCGTCCCAATTTTTTAGGTTATCTGCGGCAGCTCTTTTATTTATACTTTTATAGTTCTCGTTATCATCCTGCTGGGGGTCGCGTAACTAGTTAGCATGGAGGAGTCTCGTTCGTTATCGGAATTAACCAGACAAATCGCTCCACCAACTAAGAACGGCCATGCACCACCACCCACAGAATCGAGAAAGAGCTATCAATCTGTCAATCCTTTCCGTGTCCGGGCGAGGTTTCCTCCATGCTAACTAGTTACGCGACCCCCAGCAGGATGATAACGAGAACTATAAAAGTAAGTAAAAGGATGTAATTATCAGTTTTGAATGCATGTACACCAAACTATGTGTTTTAATAATGGATAATAATTGAAATGATATTTTTTTATGTAAAAAATAAGTAGATATTTATATCATCAAAACTAAGTGAAAAAATAAAAGAAATATAAAGAATATTGGTGTGTCAAGTGCTCAACATATGTCATGTAACTTCTAAGATTATCTGTTGTTGATATGCCTGTTATGTGTGGAATGCACCTTGCCTAGGTGCTCCTTTTTCCCTAAATAGTAGTTCTCCTGTGTACAGCCCAGCATACCATATTAGAAACTTTTGCTTGGCTGAATAAATATGTGTAACCAAAATTGAAAAGTGTGTATTTGAGGTGACAATTTGTGTATTTTCAATTTCAAAAATATATTTCAAGCTAATATTTGAATGATAAATCATGCAGCTTTGGGAGACTTATTACTAACATTATTCCCTTTGTGCTAGAGGGCATTGCAGCTGTGGCTGTTATGCGTTACCCTTGTAGAGACATTCCAAACTGACTAAGCCTTATCTACATTACTGCTGGCAATCCTGTACTGAGGTGATCACGGCTGGTAATCTTGCATAGGGTGGCCACTAATGTACTCTTGTGTTAAGTGTACGACACTAATAATTTTGGTAGCTTGGGATGATTTTCATGGAACAAAAGAAGCTCTCATTAGTGAAAAGGTAGGAGACCCCTGATCCAGAGCATCTGCTATAACAATTCTGCTCAAGGCCTGCAGATAATTATACACCAACCTCCCCCTCAAACCGCCCACCTCTAGTAAGCCACAAAATTCTGACAGCTTATTAATTTAATTTGTTTTTAGGATTTAGGATAAGATAGGTAAAATCTGTACATAAAATGAGACAAAGCACCTGATTTCAGGACTGTGACAAGGAGGTGATGTGTTTCTCACAGTCACTGGACAATTTACCCGCTTCTGGGCTGAGCAATTCAGCAGGTTATGTACAGTCACAGGGTTATCTCTCAACCCAGCAATGGAAACTGGGTGAGGGTCAAGATTCTACGATTAATTCTCGGGCTCTCTCCTGGTCTGGTTGACCCTAGCTACTCCATGATGAAAGTTTCTACAGCATTTACCGTACATACAACACACCCCAGTAAAAATGCATTACAAAAGGAAGAGCAACATTCACCGGACTTCAAACACACTCCAACGCAAACTAACTTACTCAGCCTCACCACATGGTTTCCAACCACAGACATCCAGACTGAATAAGGAATAACCCATGCTTTGCCTGCTGCATACCCAGAGACGTCTGATCCTGTCTTCTGCCCACTCAACAACAAGAGACATGTCTGGTCCGCTGTGGAGGTGCGAGAAGTGTGCCGTCACTGCTGGCAGAGTTCTCACTGCTTACCCACACCCTCATTCATGAATTATACCTATAACTGACTCCAGATGGGCATGTGAGTCCTATTATGACCTAATCTGAAAGCTGTAAATATGTTGTACCTTTGCTCAGCCACCTGGCCCTCATCATAACCTCGTGTTCTCTGCACCCCTCAAAGACACCATGGGCTGTATTGCACGAGTGCCATGGGGGCGCAATGGGCGTGCGCCCTCGTTGTGTTCACTAATAGGGGTCACTTTTATTTTGGCGCCCTGGCCTATTTTCAGTCCCAGTCCGACCCTGCTCAACACTGCTCTCCTGCAAGGACATCAGGTCGTGCTGTATTGAGCGGCCGACTTTGAAGCTGGGGAACCAGGTTCGAGATTGGTAGGAGGCTCAAGCCTCAAGCATCCTGTGATCCTGGGCAACAGTGGCGGCCGGCATGGGTCGTGAGTGGCTGGCGGGCTATCCTGACCAATCACAACGCTGCAATGCAGCGTTGTTATTGGTTTGGGGAATGGAGGCCTGGGCATGTTCTCCACGCAGGCTGTAATGCAGCCTACATGGAGAACGGGGAAAGAGTGCATGACTGGTTTGGGCGGCCCGAGAGGGCCGACCAAACAGTCATTGCGCACTTAGGAGTGGGCAAACCCCTTCTCCCCTTCCCTGCTCCAAGAGCAGAGCAGCCACCCACATGCCTGCAAAGCAACACAAACCTAAAATGATAATAACTTAAAAGTTATTATCATTTTATGTTTCTACTTCGTACTGCTTGAAAGCAGTGGGGCGACGGTCCTCTGCCATAGCGGAGGAGCCGCCACTAGTCAAATCACTTAATCTCTCCGTGCCTGAAAATGAATGTCTGTAATGCTGCGACTGGTAAAGCGCTCTGATACCTTCGGGTCGAGTTCGCGCTATATAAAACTGCAAACCAAAAAAACCAAAAAGTCACCTCGCATCTTCCGGTGCTGTACAGCCAGCCCAACATTACATCAGCTCTTGCCCCTCAGATCTATCAGTGCTGCGTACGCTCCGCACTGCCCTTACATCCACTATATCCTACTAGACAATACAGCACTATTTTCACCCCCTGCTGTGCAGCTCTGCCCCTTTATTCACTGTTCAGTGTTGCCTGCACAGCCTGCCCCTCTGACACCGCTGTGCTGTTCACTCCAGTGTTTTCACCAGGCTTTCTTAAGTGCCCCTGCTGCACTTTAGGTAGGTCATAGCCTGGCACGGTGAACCTGGCATGGCTTCCTGTCCCTGTGGGCGGGGACAGTTGGCAGAGTGCATTTCTGGCCCCCGAACCAGCCCGTCCGGTTGGCTTCCTTACCCGCAGCTTGGGAAAGAACATTCCCTCTGTGGGTTTATCCGCTGGCACCGCGTGAGCGCTCCCAGGTGTTGACACAGGTAATCAGAGCAGAACGCCGACGAACCCACTTGAAACTCCCTGAGAGTGCCAGCTGCCTCCCCTCAGAGAAACTCAAGGTGCCACGGGGGCACCACGTGACCGGTGTACCATGGCGCGGCCACCGTTTTGAGGTCAGAGACACGCAACGCACGTGTTGAATAAAGCTTAGTTATAATATAACTGTTTTTTTTCTTCGATATTTGCATCCTTCTCTGATTCATTACCCCTTGTCCATTATTCTCTGCCTTTTAACCACATGCCTCTCTCCCTTTCTCTCCCTCCCTGTCACAACTCCTTTAGTACACTTTTCTCTTGCCCTCTTCCATGCGACTGCCCCGCCCAACTTCAATTTCCAAACAGTGCTTTCACGCCATCAGCTTCTCATACATATAATTTTAGCAGGATTCCTGTCTTGTAGTTCTTTTCTTCTTTGAATATCTCCCATCTCCTTTCCGATATGCTGTCTGATTTATGTCTTTAAATTGCGTTCTATGTGCCCAGGGCACAAGTCCTAAACAAGCATTTGCAATGCAGTAGGTCTCACGTTTACTCGAGTTTAAGCTATTGGCATTGTAAATGACAATGCCTTTTATTTATGTTTTAAAAACGAAAACAAAAATAAAAGGCATTGTCATTTGCAATGTCAATAGCTCAAACTCGCGTAAATGCGAGACCTATTGCATTGCAAATGCTTGTTTAGGTAAAAGTGCCTGCCTTTCACCACAACAGAACAAAGCCTCGCATGACCTGCCTGGCTCTAGCCCCGCCTGTGCCCCTCATGCAGAAGAAAACAGCAAATTAATTAAATAACCAAGCGCGGCCACTAAAGTGAGTGGACCGCGCTGCAAATTAATTACATAAACAAGCACGGCCGCAAAAGTGAAAGCAGCCCGCGCTGCAAATTATTTAAATAAACATGCGCGGCCGCTAAAGTAAAAGCAGCCCGCGCTGCAAATAAAAAAAAATAAACAAAATAGTGCTGTTAGCCATGATAAAGCAGACCGTGTAGCATGACCAGTAAAAGAATCAGTCCTTATGGGCGGTAACAAATGGAGACAAGGCGGTACCAAGGAGGGACTAAAAAGCCATTTTACCAAGCAAAACCCAGCATTTAAGAAGGACAATGACAAAGCTAATGAGAAATATGGGCGGAGAGTGGACGAGGCTTCTACAGCATACCCTACTACAGCATGCCTCGCAGAGCAAGCAGCGCATGCGCGCTGCAGCAGGGCTCGACCTAAAAAAGAAGTGGGGGGACTAACCAAGTTAGGCAGTATACAAATGACATAAAGGTGTATGACATCACAGCGGGACATCACGGCATCACAAGAAGTGACATCACAACCCATGACCTCCCAGGAAGTGACATCAAAAGAAGTGGCATCACATCTTAACACTTCACACACGTTTTGCAGGTCTATCATGAGCACATTTGAGCACATTATGAGATTTAACAAATGAGATTTTGCATCTGGGTTATGCCAAAAACGTGATGCAACCCCGACGCAAAATGTGGGCCTCAATTAATTTTTTTAAAACTGCCACAAAAAATGTTGCCAGCAAGGAGAAGCGTAGCAGTAAATCTATTCTGTTTAATTGGTTACAAAGTCTGTTTAAAATATCTTATGGGGTTAAGGCATCTGATGCAGAGATCTTTGTGTGCCCCGTAAATCCCAGGGAACAGTAGAAATGGTGAGATAACTTTTTTAAGGCATTTTCTGGAGAGACTTGCGTTTTCTCTCGTCTAAGTTTTGAATCAAAGTAGCATAGAGGGTAATGTGTCTCATGCGTAGGACATCATCTAACATTCAGATGACAGATTTTTATTTTATGTAGCTAGGTGAGTTACTGCTTTTAACGCGGAGATCCTTTTGTTACTCACAGTTCATAAATTGTAGTCCTTCTAATATAGCACAGTGAGCTTTTGAAGGATATGTGGCTCCTACACCTTATGTAACACATTTTGTATATTGATTTACACATTTATAGGATTTGTTGTCAATGTATTTTTTGCATGTGTGATATAATGCGTTGGGATGAGTAGTGTTATAAAGAAATAAAACAAAATAGTGGTATTTAAATTGTTATTTGTGTAAACACTGGAACAGATCAACACATCTGACATTCTTACAGTGTTTGCATACATCTTATATACATGGATTGAACAACGTAAAAAGCATGCCTCAAATATTTGTGAAGTGATAACAAGCTGTGTGCCTTTGTTTCCCTTCCTTTGCATTTGCATCTTGGTGTGAGGCTCAGATAGCTCCCAGTCAGGATAGTGGAACAAAAGGAGGCCTGAAGGCCCCTTATGGGCCCAGCTGGAGTCGAAATATGAAAGCCCCCTCGCCGCCTGCACGCTGCTGCTCGAAACGAAAGCAGACAATGTGCAGGCGCTGCTGAATGTGTCCAGGTGTCTTAATGTTACACAGGGACAAGTTCAGCATATTTCTGTGGGGCCCACTTCTTGCAGGGTGGATGGCGTCCACCCTATAAAAATAGTGTGTGGACCCTGTGTACTCGCGTGTACCTCGACTTTTGCCCTGTATGTGCCCCATTTTGAGTCCCTTCCGGTGTACGTGCAGGTTTAATTGTTTTTGTTTAATTGTTATTGTTGGGGTTGGTGCCATTTCCGAGGTAATTTTTTCCTTTTGTGTTGTGGAGGTCCCTTTGCTACATAAAGCTGTGTAAATAAATGTAGGAAAGTAGCTTCTCACTAGTCTATTTGCCTTCAGCTTGTGATAATGAAATTGGACGTTTGCAAAGGTCATGCAAACATTGTGACTCCTTTCAGGTTGGAGCCCCACCACGCACAAGCACATCTTGCTTCTTCACAAAATCTCATGCTGGGGTGGCGGCTATGCGGAGATGACCAGATTACACCCTCGGCCTATGTTGTACCACACTTGCGTACTGACAGTATTGATCCAGCGGTATACTAACAACAGATACTCCGCTACCTTATACTCACCTGGGCCCATAAATCACCACACACACTGCATATCTAGTAGACCGCTGGAGTCTTTTAGTTTTTGATTTTCATCTCACAGGTTTAGTTATCTCTTATTCCTAACTAACCTTTCACTGATCAAAAAGTTCTTTCCTCTGATCGATGGACCATTAGTTGAACTAATTGATGGTGATAATGAACATAACTCTTAACTGTTCTTTTAATAAACGTAAATAACCACAGACTCAGGAAGTTTTTTAAAAATCTTTATCTAAATTAAGTGAATGTGAACCATCTCAAAATTTCAGTACAAACACCCTCATTCATAAGAGTGTCAATTCAATCAAAAATAATAATTAAACCAAGTTGCTTAGACTCATGCAATAACTATGCTCAGAAAGAGAGGATAGAGAGAAATTAACATCTACAAACGGACAAGAAATAATAATTACCAAGAATGGTGTGAAGACCAACCCCCTGGCCAAAGGGCTGGTAAGGGTCCCCGAGATAGATCAGGTGACAAAGTCTTCAGGACAGGATTCAGGACAGGATAGTTGACCTCTCTAAATACCGACGACTGCGTTTCACCCCTCTCTGACACTCTCTTCCTCCTCGAGTTTCTTCCGCGATCTTCTTATCTAACCTAATTAAATTTGGATAGTAGGTTCTGCATTCAGTTTCTTCATCAGCATCTCATAGAGTCTCTCCCAGCATCAGCACCATCCACGGCACCAACAGCATCCCGAGCTCTGCTTGCGTCTGTGTTCGACTTCTACCCACTAACTAACTAAAGCTACCTCAATTATATCCTTCGTTCATCATGTACCACCCACTAAAGTTTCAATATCGTAAAAATACGAAATCTAATTGGTCAGGCAAGGGGGATGATCATCACACCATGCTTACACATTACTTTTTACTCTATCATTCCATTGTTTGTAAAACCCATCCCCTTAAACTTTATTCATTTCTTCCGTTCCCATACATATCCAAACTTTATTGGTAACAATTATTTCAATATCATGAATATGAGTCTTCTTGGATGAACTCTTCACCCTCTGTTCTCAGGGCACATCATTCTCATCCTTGGACGGCTGACAAAACCTTGGTCATTCTTCCGGGTTAACTTTCTTGTGGGCCTGCGCAAAAAGTCACATGACTTTGCTTACTTCGGTCATTCACAAGAGGCCCAAATGCGCACTAATATCAAAGTCAAAAAGACAAATGTTACTTTCACAAATAAATGGTCTCACTGTTTACCACCCATCTCTACTCTAACCCCCTCTTCTTATTAATACTTTCCCCGCATTAGCATTAGATAAATAGCTGGTTTTTCATTTCGGCTAAGCAGATGCCATGCACATGAGTCTTCAAGACTCCATTTTAATGCCTTCTGCACATGCGCTAGAGTTTCCCTCCAAGCTTTAGTACGTCATGTTACGTGGATGCAGTTGACGCATGCGCAATAAAGATTTCCCTGTTAGAGCGGTTTTAGTAATTCGTTCGAGTTGTTATTGTTAGCGAACACATGTGCAAGCTTCACTAATTCATGTGTTTATGTTGGTGCGCGTTAATTTCACACAATACGTAATTAATAACATGTTAGTGAGTTAAACGAGAGGATTGCTTCCGAGCAAGTCTCTTTTCTACGAGTCCTTGCTCCATCAGTATGACAGTACAGGCAAAAACCCTGAGCAGTCTACGACCCCTTTATTTTATGGCCACGCCTGGCCAGAGGATGTAGAACCTGTACATCCGGGGCAGTGAGCTACCAGGGAAGAATCTGGTTGGCTCACTACATACCTGCCCAACATTAGCATAGAAACTCTATTCTTGGACCTGGCTCACAAAGTCCTTGAACCTTTGGTTCGGCCTGGGGTCTGGCCTGAGATTATACAGCTGGTGACATGAGTGGTCTGACCTCTCTTCTGTGTTCTGGTCGCTTCAAGCGTCTGTGCCATTTCTCTCCCCAGCTCCGGTTCTCCTTGGGGGTACTTCGCTCGAGGCTTGGTTGTGAGGACTCTCATCCTCGGGCAGGGCCTCAACCGTGGCGGTCTCTTCTTCTTCGGGTTCTAGCAGACTTGGCCTCTTCACTTTCCGGAACCACGAAATGTTCCTACTGACAGTTTCTCCACCCTTTCGAGCTGGTATGCTATGCTATGGGATTTATAAAGCGCATGGTGACCCGAATGCATCCTATCACTGGCATGGTGGCATTCACACTGAGTACTGTCCACACTCCGGGTTCAAAAGGAGTACTGAACTTCCATCCTGGTCTCCTGTCCCTGATGTGCACACTGTCACCTTGCATTACTTGTTGTAGGGCCGCTCTTCTCTTAAGGCTAGCCCACTCATTAGTCCGTTTACGCCATGCATGTGTACTTCTCGGGTCATATGCAGGTGGAGTCCATGCTGGGTGAACTGGGATCATGTCTCTTCTAGGCCCATTTAACATTAGAGACCAGGGGGGGGCGGGGCACTGCATAGTGCAGTATGCCGTTTCTCAATACTCACAGAGGAATCCTTGAAGGCTGACTTCCGAGTTGACCCCTTCCACCATGACAATCCTGAGAGACTTGTTCAGGGTCAGCATGAAGCGTTCAACCACCCTGTTTGCTTGCAGCCATTGGGGCATGATATGGGGATGACTGATAACCAGTCGTTCAAGTAGGTCTTTATACTCTGATCCTTGAAACAGTGGCCCGTTGTCTGTTTTAATTTCTTCTGGCAGGCCAAACAAAGCAAAAACCTTTTGCAGCATTGGCGCTACATTAGGAATTGCCATGGATTCAATCACTTCCACTACTGGAATAGCTGTCCATGAGGACTACGGTCATTGTACCATCCAGGAAGCTCCCAAAGTCCATGCTCACCTTGTAGCACAGGGTGGTGCAGGGTTGTTCAGTGATGATAGGTGCTGGAGTTTCAGGGCAGCTAGTGAGTTGGCATGCAGGACATTGTTGCACTAACTCATCCACCACCAGCTCTAGGTTTGGGAACCACACCTTCTCACGCATGCACAACTTGATCTTTGCTGTCCCATGATGCCCCCCATGGGCTAACGTTGCTACTTGGTGCTGTAGACTCTCTGGAATCCCGAACCCTCCACATTTGGGTGAGTCTCTCTGTGTCTGGGTCATGCCAGCTGTTGGTGTCACATAGGAAGTTATGCCACGAGCCTCACCGTCGAGCTTCTATTACCTTTGTTAGCACTGCATTTCAGGCAGTGGCTTCCTCGATCTCACGCAGATGTAAGCCTCTCGGGCAAGCCCCAGGGGACATCATGCGGACGCACTCCTCTGTCGGCCCTGCCTCTTCTTCTGCTGATGCAAAAAGAACAGATGATGGACGGAATGCTGAACAAATCAAATATTCACCCCCAGTCACGGATCTGGGTTAAATCCATAGTTTTTTTGCATGCCACGCCATTCCAGTTCAGACCCAGCCATATGCAAATCAGTCTTGACCCTGCTCCCCATGGGAACAGTACAGCCCGAACTACCAGGTCCGATCCTCCCTGGACCAAAAACAAGCATCCTGGGACCTGTTTCAGGGTATCACCCCTCATCAGCCATGCTAGCTCGAATCTGGTGGCATAGCGAGCACGGGACCCACGTCTGTTCATACCCTTTCAACTTAGGGCGACAAATCCAAAAAGAAGAGATGATGGACGGAATGCTGAACAAATGAATCATTCACCCTGAGTTACAGATTTGGGATAAATCCATCGTTTTTTTGAACCCCACTCCATTCCAGTTTAGACCCAGCCATATGCAAATCAGTCTTGACCCTGCTCCCTATGGGAACAGTCCAGCCCGAACTGCCAGGTCAGGTCCTCCCTGGACCAGAAACAAGCATCCTGGGACCGGTCCTGCAGCTTGGGGCAGTTGACATGAGAGGAAGTCTGCTGGGTTTTTGGACCCTTGTCTGTAAACCACTTGGAAGCGGTAATGCTGTAACTGGTGGCTAGCGTTTGATGCGAGACGGTGAATGGGGTGCTGTGCCTTGGAACAGTGGGACTAGTGGCTGGTGGTCTGTGACTATACTGAAGGGTCTCCCACAAAGGTATAGGTGAAAGTGTCTGCATGCTCATTTGATAGCTAGGGCTTCTCTTTCAATCGGAGCATACCTTGCTTCAGTCTGCGTGAGTGCTTTGCTGGCAAATGCTAGTGGCGCCCATCGCTCCGGTTCTACTTCTTGGGTGAGTACTGCTCCCAGGCCTACTGGGATTGCATTCGATGAACAGGTCAGTTCTGTTCTTTGGGTCAAAGTATGCCATCGTTGTTTTGCACAGGAGATCTGTCTTAACCTTCTGGAAGGCTTCTTTCTCAGTCAGGCCCCTCATCCAACAGTCATCCTCCTTTGTTAAGGCCCACAAAGGTTCAGCGATATTCGCTAGGCTGATGATAAATCATCCACAATATGTGGCCATGCCTAGGAAGCTATGCACTTCCAAGGTGTTGGTCGGTACCGGAGCCTGTTTAATGGCTTGCGATTTCTTGGGGTCGATCTGCACCCCTTCCTCAGTGAAGACGTATCCAAAGAACTCTATTGAGGTTTGGAAGAAAGAGCATTTTTCCTTTGTGCAGGGTAACGCTATTTCCCACAGGTGTTTCAGAGTGGCTCACAGGTGCCTGTGATGTTCCTCTGCTGTTGCTGAATGGATTAGAATATCATCGCTCACGTTCATGAAGCCTTGCAGCTCTGATAGTATCTCTCTTATGACATCCTGGAACACTTCTGCCACTGAGGAAATGACAAAATTCAATTGTATGTATCTGCATAATCCTAGGTGTGTGGAAAACGTCGTTATGTACCAGCTTTCCTCAGATAGTTGCAGTTGGTGGTAGCCTGCATTGAGATCTGATTTTGAGAACAACCCAGCTCCGTTTAGATCAGCGATAATATCGTCCATTGTGGGTGTGATGTGCTACTCCTGTTTTATGGCCTTATTCAGGAGGCACATGTCAATGCACAAACGCACTTTGCCAGGCTGTTTTGGCTTTTCTGCTATAACCATGAGGGTGGGGGGGGGGGCACCCAGGGTGCTGGTCCAGATACTTTTTTTATTACTTCCGGGCGTTCCAGGTTATCAAATTGTTGCTCAACCAGTGGCCTCAGGTGGAACGGCACACGTCAGTGGTGCAGAGCTGCTGGCTTGACTGACTTATCAATGTGTAATTTGACCGACAGGGCTCGCAGGCATCCTAGGCCACTGAATAGTTTAGGAAATTGGCTTAACAGTTCTTGGACATTTCGGGTGACTTGGACATTTCGGGTGATTGACACTAGTCCTAAATCCTCCATGGTGTGACTTCCTAATAAGGTGTCGGCTTCTCTGTCAACCACATGGGACCTTGTCATGATCTCTTGATTGTTTGATCATACACATACTGTCATGCGTCCTTTGCGGGGAAGCGGAGACTGACCCCCCCCATATGTGAATATTTTGGTGTGGGATGGGGATAATGTGGGCTTCAGTCGGAGGCATCGATATTGCTGTATGCGCATCACATTTACTAATGCCCCTGTGCCTATGAGGGCCTTGACCTCCGACCAAGCAATCTCTACAGCACATGTGTACTGTGGTCTCCTATGTCTTTTCAGATCGCCTGTAAATGAGATGAGGAAGACTTCCTCTTCGTCCTCTTACGGCGAGTCCTCTAACTGGTGCCTGGTGGCTCCTTGAGCCTCTGGGCCATTTAGCAACAGCTGCAGCAGAGCTCTTGTAGAGATCCCTCTCCTGCAGGCACCTCTTCCCTTTTAACCACCTCCACACACTGTTCCAAAGTGGTTGATCTTACAGCGGTTTGAGCAGGTGCGTCCTTGGGCTGGACAGGCCTCTAGGGGGTGTTCATCATGGCCATAGTACTTGCAGTGGGTTCCTGTCAATGGAGGAACTGGCACTCTGGGCATGTTTGCCTTCTCTCTCGTGTATACTGCATCAGCATGTTCTAGCTTCACATTGAGGGCCTTTCCTGGTGTCTGAGTTATTGCAATGTCCATTTTGATGACCCTGGCTGTGGACAGGTCATGAGATCTGGCCATTATTAGGATATCATCTCGGCTAAATGTTTGATTGTCTCAGGAACAGGCCTCGAAGAGTCTTGTTCCCGCATCCTTAAATGATCTGCGCTCTTATCTCTTTCTGCTAGTCATCCACCATGCAGGTATTGGCTAATTCGCTGAGGAGTGCATAGAAAACGTCAATGGACTCACGATCTCTCTGACGAACTTTGCGGAGTTTAAATCGTTCTAATTCTAGATTTAATTGCAGATCAAAATGCGCTTTGAGGACCCTCACCGCTGCATCATAGTCGTTCGCAGCACCAGTGTTGGGGAGGTGTTCAAATAACTTAGAAATGTCTTCCTCTACATAGTGCAGCAACAGGGAGCATTTGACTGCTACATCAGTTTTTTGGGTGGCAACAAAGTAATTGTCCAGCCTCCCCACCCATGTTTTCCATCCTGGCCCTTGCAGGGGTGCTGCATTAGCATCGTCTGCCATTGCTTTGTCTGCACACTGTGTGGGCACCCCACTCCCTCAGGCGCCCTGAGGAATGCAGATACACACTCTGGGTTTTGAATGCAGCTGGGCTAGGGCTGTTGTTCAATGTACACTGCTCCCTTTTGATATGTGCAGTAATGAGTCACTGATCAAAAAGAGGTTTTTTTCCTTCTCAGGGTTAACACGCTGCTCCATATGGACAGCAGCTTCAGAGCTGTGGAATTGTTCAGATTACTTGGCCAGTGTGCATTCCAGTCCCTCACTCTCCTCACCTGGGGCGCTGAGCATGTTGCTGGGCGATCGAGGTGTTCGGGCCTTGTGCTTTCTACCGCATCAGTCAGGCCGTGGCTGCGCTCCACTGGGCAGATCTTCACCATGGCATGCTGTTAGCGATGACTGCTGGTGCACTAGAAGTTATGCCTCAGCAGCGCGGGCATACAGCTTCTTCCCACGCAGCACCGGGGTACAGCGCGCTGGGCACCACATGACTATCCCACCTTGGGGAAGGCTGAGTCACAGAAACAGCAACACTCGTCCGCGGAGACGGTCGATGGAGCACCGCTACCTGCTTCATGCCGTCTACGATGGGAGCACACTTGGTGAGTCCTCATCGCCAATGTGCGGGGGTGACCTGGTTACACCCACGGCCTATGTCGCACCACACTCGTGTACTGACAGCAATGAACCACAGAATATGACAGTACGGGCGACGACCCCGATTGGTCTATGACCCCTTTATTATATAGCTTCTGGCCATGCCTGGACAGAGGATGTAGAACGTATACTTCAGAGGCAGGTAACTACCAGGGAAGAGTCTAGGTGGCTCACTACATTGGGTGGCCTTGTGGCCTCCATGCTGCACAACTTCTGAGATTGAGGCCGCAGTGGCCCAGCCTGCGCTGCTTTGTGCAGGATGTACATCATTCTCTTCCTGCTTTTTACCCGCTTGAGGCGCAGCCTCCTTCAGCCACTGGCTGTGTTGGCTGTGTAACCTCCGACCATTGGCTTGGTACATTGTCAATCACATCTTGGATCAGCCTACAGTGGTCCAGATGCTTTTTTGATTACTCCCAGGCACCTCTTTCAATTAGCTGTTTCGTTGTATTCTCCCCCTTCACTGGAATGCATGGCCGACTTTTCTTTTTCATCTGAAAAGTATAGTCTGCCATCACACATTTAATTCTTTATCACATCCATGCATTGTGTACACAAAGCAGTTCTTTTTCTAAAATGTTTCTTTGTTTTGAACTGTTTCTGTTGCTTTTCTCAGCTCTCCACTGCAAGCATCAAACCTATTGGATTTGCCAATGCTTCTTTATTATTTATTATGCCTGTGTCACCACAGAAGCTACTCGATTTGGTGGCAAGGTAACTTAGTTTTAGAGATTTGACTAGCATGTGCACTATACTTGTGTCCAGATGCTGCATGGTTCATGCCCTCTTCAGATTGTTAGTTGGTATAATTTTTTTTTAATGGTGAAATAAGTGTCTCTCACTTTGCCTTGGTTGTGTGTTGTGCACTTGGTTATAGGTTATATGTGGTTCCCTATACGTAACTCTCTGGCGTTTTGACGGATTGTAGGCAAGCGATGCACATATTTGTTTGGCGTACTGTCTGTTTGTATTTTACGTTTCATTAAGTGTGTTTTTTGGTTAATGTCAATATGGCCAGGTATGGCCTATAACCCCCCCTCCTCCTGTGACTTACAACCCTGAGTAAGGGCTCCTTTCCCGGGGCCCCAGGTTTGCCCGCCTCCCGTTGCCCTTAAGGCGTGCACACAATTATCACAAGAGGTTTTGGATTAGGGGTCGTTAACCCCGGCCGTATTTATTACAAATTAATAATCAAAACATTTATATATACATTATATACACAATACGCAGAAAGTCCAGTCCAATTACATTGATAGGTACATATGTCTTGTTTGCTATCCTTAACATATTTCTAATACATAGACATTCCTATCCTAGACTAAGCATTCAACAACAAATAACATTTATCTTTCTGTGTATCCCTGTTTGAGCCTACGGCAAGGTCAATGATTGGCCCCAGATCCTGATCAAACTATGCCCGCACCCCAACCGGAGTGCCCATGCGCAAGGGGGCCCATTCACCGGGAGGGTACTTCCCCCCCGAGCACCCCCTACACCCCGTAGATTATCTCCATAAGGGGCCCTTGCAGTCATGCGCAGTTTACTTGCGCGCGTGCGGGGTGGCCAACCAGCCTACTGGAGAGCGTAACTCCCTGCCCCCGCACCCTTCCAGCCAACCGGCTGTAACTGCCCCTGGAGTTCCATGAGGGACCACTTGTCCCTCCCCTTTGGGCGTCCCCATTAAAGGATGGCACCGCCCGCTAAGGACCTTAAATTTAAGCTCACCAATAATGACCTTACCGCCACAGGCCTGCATAGTTGACCGACTATCAGGCCTCCCCCACTACTGCTCTACTGAAGTCATTTTTTGTCCTTTAAACCAACTACCCAGGCAAGAATGTTCTCCATGAAGAGTTCATTACCTACTTTGGACAAGTAGAAGCCATCTTTTAAGAAGAACGGCTCCCCCCTGATGCACCCATGAGCGATCGTCTGCAAAAATGGAGATTGGAATAGCCTATCCATTTTGTTATTGATCCTTCTCACTGAGTGGTTAAGTGCCCTCACTGACTCGCCCTCCCGCCAATGGAATCTCGGGATCATATGCGACTATGCGAGGATAGACCCAGGGCATAGCTGCGCCAACCAACCTACTTCTGTGATCAATGTCTCAACTAGGACCCGCCTACCCAGCTGTACCAAATCATTCCCTCCCAGGTGCAGTATAACACCCTTGGGGGGACCCCCTTGCTTGTCAAGCAGATCCAACACGAAACCTCTGAAATGGTCAAAGCGCATTCCCCCCCGCCCATGGAAAGAAACCCTATAGCCAGCCTGCCTTGCTCTACTCTCATAATTACCTGAAAGGAAAAAGTTATGCAAACGTTTCACATAAGAATGACCAATGATCCACACATTTTGAGTACCCTGGTTCCGGTCGAGCACCTGCTCCCGTGAAAATCCCGAGCGTTGCCGTGCCGCCGCCAGTATCTCCCCTGCGTGACAGGATTGAGAAACCTGGTCCCAGGCCAAACTCTGTTCCCGCGTAGATCCCGAGTGTTGCCATGCCGCCACCAGTTTCCCCCCTGCGTGACAGGTTTGAGAAACTGAAACAAAATCAGACAAAACATACCAACAGCAAACTGTCTGTGTTGATCATCGCATAGCATATGCAGCCGCACATAGTGCTTGTAGCAGTTTGAGGACCACCTGCCGATCCTCTGCACCTCGCCCTTTGTGAAACCCCGTGCCGCCGCCTCAGTGGCAGCCCCTATCCTGAATGAGTGCATTCCAAAACCGCTGGGGTCCAAACCTGCTGTTTTCACCGCCATATCCATGACTCTCTTAAATTGAAACCTCGTGAGTGGGGCCCCGTCCACGTGAATTAACAATGGCCCCCCTAGCCCTTTGGGCCTGCGCGCCAAAAAAGACTCTAAGTTGGCGATAGGGCAGCAAGGGTTGTCCTGTGCCCGACGCAGCACCACCCCCTCCCCACGGGCCTCCTGATCAGTCTTAGATCTCTGGATTGATATGAATAAAGAGTCCCCTTGGATCCTGACATGGCTAAACTGTAAGCCCCCTTGCCCATCCTGTTTGCTCTTTGCCACCAGTTCCCCAATCCTAAACGCACCGTAGAATGCTAGAGAAAAAGCGGCACTGAACAATACAGCCTCTGCCTCTGTGTTGCAAACCTGCCGTAGGACCCCCAATATCGCGGTCAAAGTATTAACGCCTATTGGTCTCCTTGAATCCGGCTGCAAACCTTGGAGACGCTGCCACCCTTTTAAGGCTTTCTTCACTGTGAAGGTATTAGTGGGTCCCCCCTGTACCTCGCTTGAGCAAAAAAGGAGATAGCCGCTATATGTCACCTTGCTGCTGCCACTGAGCGTCCCCCATCCCTCAAGGCGCCTAGGTAAGAGACAATCGCCCCCCTGTCTTGCCACTTCTCCTCCCATCCTTTCCCCAAAAAGTTACAGTATGCCCAGAACGCCCCTTCGTAAGCCTTCCTGGTTCTGGGTGCTAGGCTAGCTGCCACGAGGTCCGGTAGTTGGGAGCACCAAGCTGCCAAAGATGTTCTGGGAAATGCGTTGGGGTCTCTTCTGCTTCTGGGAGATGTGACCTGAAAACCTGCATCTTAAAGCGAGAGAGTGCATCAGCAGCATGGTTTAACACCCCCGGGACATGTCTAGCTCTAAACTGTATGTTCAATTTCATGCACAATAAAACAATTTCCTTTAACAGACGTAGGATCATTTTACACCTCGCTGCTTGCTGATTGATGCATTCCACCACTGACATGTTGTCTGACCAAAAAACTACTGATTGATTCCTCAGCCGCTCAGGCCACACTGACAATGCAACAAAAATGGGGAACAACTCTAAAAATCCAATGTTGCTTGTTAAATCGTTCTAGGCCCACCATGCCGGCCAGCGTTGTGCCACCCAATCAGTACCTAGGATGGCTCCAAAACCCTCACTACCTGCATTGTCAGTCATTAAACCTAATTCTGCGGAAGGCGTGAGCGGGCTGGGCCATAGTACGGTGCCATTGAAGTCCTGCAGGAATGCCATCCAAATCCGCATATCCTGCTTAACCCACCTGGACAACCTGGTATGATGGTGTTTCTCCTTGAGGCCGGACACGGCTTGCGCTATGGAACGAGAGAATGGTCGCACCATAGGGATGATCCTCAATGCAAAGTTCAATTGACCCACCGTCTGTTGAAGCTGATGCAGTGTGACTTTCTCCTTTGCCAAGCATTCCTTTAAGGCTGACCTGAATTTTGTGACTTTCTCCTTAGGCAGCCGTGAGCAACCCCGGGACGAGTCCAATTCTATCCCTAAAAATTCAATCACAGTGGATGGCCCGACCGTCTTCCCTTGTGCTAGTGGTACTCCAAGAACCTGCATCAGGGCGCAGAATTCTCTTAATGCCCACCCACACTCAAGAGAGCCTGGTGCTCCAAGGAAGAGGAAGTCATCCAGGTAATGCAACACATATTGGCGCCCCGTCACCTGCCTAAAAACCCACTCCAGAAAGCAACTGAATTTTTCAAAGTAAGCGCAAGACACCGAGCAACCCATTGGCATGCATTTATCCATGTAGTACTTCCCTTGGAATTGGAAACCCAAAAGATGGAAGTCTAAAGGGTGTACTGGCAACAAGCGGAAAGCTGACTCTATGTCTGACTTTGCCAGCAGCGTGCCCGGGCCCAGCCCTCTGAGCATCTCAACCGCCTGATCAAAAGATGAGTACCTGACCGTGCACTGCTCGTCATCAATGGCGTCATTTAAAGACTGGCCCTTAGGAGCCGAAAGGTTATGGATCAGCCTAAATTCCCCTGGGTCTTTCTTCGGGACCACCCCCAGTGGAGAGCAGACAAAATTCTTGACAGGAATGCTGTCAAATGGGCCTGCCACCCTGCCCAAGCACAATTCCTTCTCAATCTTAGCCGCTGCTACCCCTGGATTGGCCCTCACTGATAGCTGGTTCTTGCATTCGGGTGTCCCTACAAAATCTGGCGCGGGAATCCTGAAACCATCTCTAAAACCATTTAGTAACAATTTGGCGGATGCCGGACAATTATATCTATTTAACCGTGGGATCAAGGCACTTGTTATTATGGGGGAATGGGCTTTTGTCAGTACAATTCCGTCAGTCCTGTTTCTTTCCCCCCCTATCCTTTGTTTTCTTGAAGCACTTGGACTCAGGATGGGAAGTATTGCCACAGAAGGAGCATGAGTGTTTGAATCTACACAAGCCTGCAGCCCTGGTGCATGTACGCCTGTTGAAATCCCAGCATGCCCCCTTCTCCCCCCCCCCACCGCTGTTGTTGGAGCTAGCCGGGGGAAATGACCGAAAGGACTGGCCCCTCGCACTGTCTTGCGCACCTTGAGTCCCATGCGCCCCATGCCCCAAGTGGTCTAACCACAAAATCATGTCGACTTGGTCCCATGTGAGTGCAGGGTCAGAAGCCTTCGCTCTCCTGAAGTCTTTATCATAATCCTTCCACCCCGCTCCTCCATATTTGTCGTGTGCCCCAGTGATCCTGCTCTGGTAGCAGGCCATTTCCGCCGCTATGCCTGGAAACCGTTCAGCCATGACTGCCATATATACTGAGAAGCCTCTCACCCAGTTAATCAGGGACTCTTCAATCCTATATTACTGCAATTCACTGGCCCATTCTCTTGGGAGCATCCAATCTTTCTTTTTCTTAGCCTCCTCCCTTTCAGTTTCATCAAGCAGCAGTGAAAACATATTGACATAACTCCCTTTCCAAATTTTCTCTTTCATTTCCTGAGTCACATGTCTCGCCAGTTTTTCCCTGGGTGTGCGTGCTTCGCCCACCCCCAACACAGGCAATGTCTGCTGCTCACCTGTTGCGGGTGCCCCTGTTGGCTCCGCTGGCTTCTCTTTTGGTGCTTCTGGGCCTGTGTCTGCTGCCGGCAACTCTTTACTGGCCCCAGGTGGAGTTGCCCCATTCCCTGGAGTACCAGGAGGTGGAGCTCCCTGCCCCTCCCCAGGCTTGCTACCCGGTGCCCCGTCTAACTGCGGTGCCCCGTCTAACTGAGCCACTAGCTTCCTGGCCTTCTCCAGTGTGGTCCCCCCGCTGCCAGAAATCTCAGCCACCGGGGACCAGTTACCCACTTTCTCCAGCCAAGGGAGGACCGCCGCCAAACTGGCGACCAAATCTGGCTGAACTGGGGGAACACCCTCAGGGGCACCCCTATAGGGATGCTTGGGGCCTGCGGGCTGTTACCTGATGGTCCCGGTTGCCCCCCAGTTCCTGACGGGGTATCACCCCCCCCACTGCCTGATGGTGTACTTCCCCCCCACAGGCTCTGGCTGATGCCTGCCCCTCCCGCCCGCAGGTTCCGGGATAGGGGCCATTGGCTCAGTGGGACCGTTCACCCCCTCTGTTTGTTTTGGTGCCCCCCCTTTCTTGGACCTAACCCTCTCGGGAACGGGAGGGAATGCTGCCCTAGGGGCCACCCCGGTTCTCCTGGGCCTAACCCCCGTCTCTTCCTGCCCATCTACTTTATCCCTAAGGTCCGCAATTGCCTGGCCCATTTCATCAACCTTTTTTAACTTGTCCTCCATATCAACTAATTTACGCATCATGGCATCCATAAAATTTTCCATGCAGGAGCGCTGCTCGCTCCGCTTTGCCTTAGGGGCCATTGCACTATACACCGCAAAATTGCTTGCTGCACCACATGCGGGTACATATGCTAACAATTGCCCCAACAATCTTAAAAAGCGGTAAAAACACCCTTAGTGCTGGCCACCTATACACTAGTACACTTCCACAGTGCTACTTGGCCTGGGACGCTGCCCAAGGCCCTTACCTCGCAAAACGTTGGGGGTACACAAACCGGCCACAAACACCCACGCAACCAGAGCCACGCCCACCGGCTAATCCAGTGGGTCGGGTGAGTAGTCTCGAACCCGCGTGGCTCCCGGAAGCGATGGAATGCCGGCCTGTCTGCGACCCCTTGTAGGACCACAAGCGCTGAAGAACCTGTGCCAAAACTCCCCAACAGCACCCCCAGCCAATGATCCTATCTTGTGATGAGGCCTTTCCTCTTCCTTTATACCGCAGGTCAAACGTACAGGGCACACTGCTCCTCCGGTGCCTGCAGGCTGAAAGACAAAAGAAAAAGGTTGTGCCCCCACTTGGAACCGAGGACCCAAACCACCGCAGCACCAAATGCACGTATTTCTCCCCGCTGGAAACACACGACGCTGCCTCAGCCTTGTAGCTGCCGTCTCCCCTCAGAAAACGCCCGATCGAGCGCACCTCCCGGTGATTTTTTGCACTGTATTTCCTCCTCCCTTAGATGCAGGCTGATGCACGACGCAACGCTGCCTCAGCTATAGCTGTTGCCCCACACGCCGAATGAGAGCTCCTCGCGACGAAACCTGCATAAAAGACAAGAAAAGAAAAAGATTAGGCCTCCAAACGAGGCCATTGGTGCGCAGCTTCGGCTGGGGAGCGGCGAACAAAGAGGCTACTCCGGCGCCGCTCCCCAGCTTTTATGCCCCAATTTGCGCCGGGAGCCGGTTCCATCCATCTCGCCGGCGTTTCGATGACGCGTGCCCCGGAAGTGATTCCTATCACTTCCGGGTCACGCGTGACCCAGCCAATCTGCGGGGAGGCGAGGCCGCCGCGTCATTAAAGTGCGCGGCCCAGCCCGCCTCCCCGTGACGTCGTCGGGAGGGGGCCGGCGCGACCGCCATACTTGCGGTGTGTCCGATGCCGGCCCCTGCCTTCCTATACTTGCAGGTTTTATTCCTTCTCAACAATGAGTCCTTAAGATGCTCTCACGGACCTGTTGTGCCATCTGAGAATGAAACGTTGAGTTTTTCCTCTTTAACATCATTGTTTACACCTTATGTTGGTTTAGTCCTTTCTGAACAGTTGAAATATAAGGATTTAAAGTACATGGACTGTGATTTATGAACCTGGACAGTTAAGAGGATTTCACGCTTCCCTAAATCCCCAGATTGAATGGATGTTATTAGCTTACAGGGATCGTGTGGTGTACTACTGCATATAATATTTGTGTTTGTACTGCAATTGTTTATAATGGATATGACGTTGTATTGATTTATTCTCTATAGTAAAGTAATCTATGTTAATAACAATACGCTGTTGGTATAATACATGAGTGACTCACTGATGGTTTGCAGTTGGATCATTTTAATGACCATATAATACCAAGCTAAGTATAAATAATTCCTCCGGGAACATTTTTGCTGTAGATTACATTACCTAGTTCCTTGGGGGAAGATTGGGCTGCCGTGTTGTAAAAAGAATGATGTATATGGCCTACTGGCATACTTTCATTATGTCCCATGTCCCATGCACACAACCTACTTACTTACTTATGCCTACTAACCCTCCTGGTGCATAGACTCTCAACCAGGACTCTCCAGCCATCTCTGTACTGGGGTTTTCTTTCAATCTGACTCAAGGTGTAACCCATTTCTTTGCAGTCAGCTTTGAGGCACAAAAGGCTGCAGGTGACTGATCACATGTGCCAAAAACTCTGAATCCTGTGCCAATCGACCAATGTTTTATGTCATTTTAGATGATCATTTTTCTCTCGTCTCTCTACGTCCTTCTCTTCACTCTTATTTTTCTATCTCATGCTTCCCTATCTTGTCCTCCCAATGCACCCTGTCCATTTCATCCCTTCCTTGCTTCTGATCTTCTTTCACTCTTGACACCGCCTTTCTTTTAATTCCTATGCTTAAAACTTAACCTTATACCTATTCGCTGGCCAAGTTTAAAGGGGTTGAGCTAGCTTGCTGATTCACCCACCATATTACCCCGAGGCCTTCTGAATGAATAATTGGCTTAGTAGTTACTCAATTCTAAGCACTACAACACAAGAAAGAGTTTGTCTTGGATTCCTTCACTTATCGCATCCTTCCTGATTGTAAATAAAGGCATAATGATGCTAAAGAATTTGCACTGACTAGACATTGAACTTTAGGTCACTCTGTATCTGTAAATATCTGCTGGAGAGCAAACTAGAAAGAAGGGGCTAGCCAGTTCATCAATGGTCTCAAAGGCGGGGGACAAAACGTGGTGCAGCCCAGAATTGTGCACAAATGGTGCTGAGTACTACAGATGACTGCTCAATGAGGAACCATTAGCCTTACAGAGAGCCTGGAGGTACTATGCCCCTGATATATTCTGGCACCCTCTTCTCTGCCTGCCTGCTCTATTTTGGCTAAGTGACTACGCACTCTTTGGTGGCATGGTGGATCTTGGTGGTGTCGTGTAGTTCCCACTAATCCGTAGGATCTCCGTGTTTGTTGGACAACATAAACTTTGGGTGAGGTGCCTAGACAGATTCCAAGCACCCTGCAGGATATGTTGTCCTAGAGACCAGCTATCTCACAGTGCCACCACCAGCCCCCCCAACCCAAACAGGGAGCAAATGGTTTCTGGCAACCACTGAACATAACAACCCTGACCCCTCAGGGATCGGGGTAACAGATCAGAACCCTTCCGCTCGGTCACTCGTGCTCCTTTGTTCTCAGAGAAATATACAGAGAGTACACAGTGGGATGTTTTCAATATATTTATTGAACCAATGTTATTCTTGTATAAAATACACGTGCTGCAATAATCAGAAAACAGAAGCAGATGAAAGTGATTTCAAGCACCAAAACAGTAAAAAGCAGATATAGTTCCTTCATGGTGCTAAGACAGTGTATATATGCAGGCATATAAAACAAGGTAATAATCAGGCACACTCCTACTATGCAAACCCTACTCTGTGTGTGTGTCTAGAGTGTGTGTAGGTGTAGAGCCAAGAATCCCCCCAAGGGATGATCCAACCCCATTATCTGGCGGGAGAGAATGTAGGACTCCGTCCTGGTCACGAACTGGACACCCCTCGAGGAGATGTCAGACCGCTGCGTGGTGAAGTCTCAGCATGCAGGGACCCTAGGTGTCAGCTGAAGTGCCTCCCCTGCTAATCCTATAAGATGCTTATTATTTATAATTAAAAGCATCCTTGGGATGTAAGTATGGTTTAGCAATGTTAAGGATATGTATATAGCCCTGTCGCCCCGTGGATGAAGATAGAACGACATTTGTACATTGTGTGTAAAGGCCTTGTACTTGGTGTTCGAGGCATCGTGATAATGTTATGCGAAACCAAATGTGTAAACAGAAGTAATTTCAGAGAAACGAATCCAACATTGTCACGCGCGCGAAGATGAGCAAATGGTCATAGCAGTAATGTTATTGTGTACAACGAGGACAATGTAAGAAAATGTGCAGCTAAGGTACATGGGCCTAACTCGGTCACATAACAGTGGTATGTCTGCTAATCTTTCATTTAGCAGTATTTTGCATAGAAAGAGAAGGTAGGCTAACTGCTTTCTCTGTATTGGCCTTGTGTGCCAGATGGTCTAGTGACCTTGCAGAATTCTTTCAAAAGAGGCGAGAAACACAGCACCCTAGAATAAAGTGGGTTCCTGACTTCAATGGAATCTTCTGAGAAGTAGGAGGAGCTCAGATGTTTTGCTCACACCCACACCGAGTTATAATGCCTACATTTTCCTGTGACTGGCTGTTCCTGCTGACAGGAGGACATTCGAGAATCTTATTCAGACGGTTTTCTCTCATCTCCTACTGGTCTTTCTGCAGTGATGGCCTCAAGTGAGCTACTGTGCAAGCAAGACCAGCATCGACCCTACTATATGCAGTCATCAAGGTTGCAAGACAGGGGGTCCTACAAGATGACAGACCTTTCAATGTTGGCCATTACTCCATGTACCCACAGAGCTGGGAACACAGAGACTAATGATACCACATCACGTCATGTGTACTTTTTGACCATGCACCAGCCCTATCTGAGGACAGTTTTACTTTTGCCACCTATTGGACAAAAACTGGTTTGCATTTCTCCTGCTGCTAGGAGGGCTCATTAGCCCATACTTCAGTCAATGAGTATTGATCATTGACTTTTTTGAGAGATTTGTACCTAAGTCCAGGTTCATTAGACTCTTGACTCTAGGGCTTCCAGGGAGCGCTGTATAACAATCTCCTCTGATGGAAGTAGACAAGCTCAAATAGATGCTGGTAAGAAGTTATTAATAGAGGTAAGGAAGAAACGTCCTCATGATGGAGAAGCCTGGATAAGCTGACACTCTTTCGAACTGCAGTGTGGAGTTCCACAGTTGGAATACACTCTGAGATTCCAGACAGGATGCCACACAGTCCCCTCTGTTATGCAATATAAGTGACATCATAAACTGTTATAAAAACATGTCAAAGCAATACATATATATTGACATGAAAACACTTAATAAAAATATTGCAACATATCTAGCATACAAAGAACATAAAAATATATGCAGGAATAAATTAATACATATTATAACTCTTGCTCCATTTGGAAGGATGCCGCGGACGCCTTAAAGAAGGACATTCAACCTCAGCATTCGAAATTTGGACCACTCTTAAACTGAGGATCATTAGAGTGCACACTCTGCGGAACGTTTACTACTTTACTCATGCTCCACACATTACTATCAGTCAACTCAACCATCTGTCTACCAACTCTTACTACTCTTAGGGGATCTGAAAAGTTTGATCTTCCTGCTTTGACAAACCCTTTTTGACTCTTACTCAACATCCTTTCATTATGACTAATGGTTTCTCTGTATGAACTCTTGGTTTGCATAAATGTATTGCTAACATCACTAATCTCCTCTACAATGTCCAACATCCATATCTGTTTCAAATTACATGCAGCAACTCTACCCCTCATCTTTTCAAATGGAGATTTCTCCCCAGGAATTCTTGGTGTAGTACGATATACCCAAACTCTTTCTTCAACTGCCAGAAAACAATCTTTACCACTTCCCAACACCATATGTATGCCATCTTTCAAAACTCGTATCCACCTCTCCACAGTTGCATTACTCTCGGGATTTTACACGGATGTGTGTATATGTTCAATTCACGGCTTGCCAAAAATGTCTTAATTTCTATTGATGTCATTTGTATTCCATTGTCAGTCACAATGCTTTTTGGGAATCGCTCCCTCTCAAAAATCACTTAAAAGAATTCAATAACATTTTTAGACATAGCCTGACGTACCATCTTTACTTCAGGCCATTGTAAAATTTGATCAATCACTATAATACAAAATACCTGACTTTTTGACAGATACGTTAAAAAAAAATCTTTTTATTAGGTTTAGCAAAAAAAAAAAACACATAAACATTGTGATTGCAACCATCTTGGTAGTATACACAGTTGTCAGGCATTCTAGTTTTACATTGCCACGGGCTCTTAAATTTCCATAGAGCTTGCCGCTCTCTTGTACATAATCTTTTCTGTATGCTATTCAGTGTCCCTACTCCCATCTCTGACCTCGTTAGGAGTGTAATCATCAGGGTGTTCCTCAATTCTATTAATCATCCCGCCCCATTTCTCAAGGTTCTCCTCCACCTTATCGTCTTGTCTCATTCGCCTCAACTGCTCTGTTTCTATGATCACCCATTCCACTAAATCTTTTTTAAACATATGCACCTGAAGGGCCTGTGGTGCTGCCAAGTGTATCTCTATTCTGCGTTAAGCCAGCACTAAACCAAGTGCCACCATGGTTTTTCCCCTTTTTTCGATTCTTCCAGTCCTTGAGGATACCCTGCAGGCACATCTGTACCAACCCCTCCACCCCAATCACCGTAATATTTGCTAGTTCCTCTGTTATAGTTGCCCAAAAACCTTTCTCAGCTGGGCATACCCAGGTAATGTGTAGAAAATCTGATGCACGCAGCCAGCACCTCCGCCATGCCACTGTCCTGACATGGTCAATCCGGGTCAGTTTACTGGGTGTCAGGTAGGTTGGTTGTAGGTAATTAAAGAGAGTCAGCTTAAATCTAGCATTGGTTGATATTGTTTTCACTGCCTCACAGTTTTTTTCCAGACCTGCTCTGACAGCGTATCTGGACAGACCGCCTCCCATCTGTCCCTTGCCTTTCCTGCTGTGCTTCCCTTGTGCTTAAGCAGTGCCCGGTGCATGTGTGTGATCAGGCGTCGGCAGCCTGATAGGTCGTTCAGTTGCTGCACCACACCATGTATCCGTGGTTTGTCCAGAATGTGGGCCAGATCTGGCAGGCCACATGGGCCAGCCTTGCATATTGTAGAAATTGTCCTGTTCCCACCCCAAACACCTGTTCAAAGGTGATAAACCTGTCTTTATAATAAAGCCCCCCCCAAAGTCTTGCAGGCTCCATCCCATCAGCAGGCATAAGACATTGCATTCTGCAAGGCAAAAAAAGGCCACAATTTCCACATCGGCAGGAAGTCAGCAAAGGGAGCCCTTCACAGTGTTTTACGGACCAATCTAACATGGCGGCAAATGAGTCAAAAACAAAAGTCATAACCTTCGGGAGGATGACCAAGAAATCAAGCTATTGGCTATAGACCCTCTAAAAGTAATTGGGACAAAATCGTATAACTATTTGGGTGTGTGGCTCTCCGCAAACGGTGGAAATAAAATTCACTTGAGCCACCTTAAAGAAAAGGTAAACTAATCATCACTAGACTCTGCCAGCTTAATACTGTATTAGAAAGTCCCTTCTCAGTATGAAGGGTGATTAGGGCCACCCTTCTACTAGCGATCAACGACGGCTATGAAGCTTTCCCAGGGCAACTCACCAAAATCACGGAACAGCTCCACCTAACAGCATACAAGAGGGTCTTTAGGCTGCCCCAATACATAAGAGGCTGTCTGATTAGACATGATTTTTTTTCTAAAATACTATTATAGGAGCATTGCGACTGTGCCTAACACCTAGAGTCCACACATCTGATAC
Source organism: Calotriton arnoldi (assembly GCA_963921515.1). Lineage (NCBI taxonomy): Eukaryota > Metazoa > Chordata > Amphibia > Caudata > Salamandridae > Calotriton > Calotriton arnoldi. The sequence continues at coordinate 1,912,271 of CAWUFW010001719.1, read as the reverse complement.
CAAGGCGCCCTTGTGGACCCTAATCGCTAGGTCTTTATATAGCAGCTACACCCATTTAATGTATTGCCACCCCATCGTATCAAACACCCTTTTGAGGGGCAGACACATTGTACCAGCAATAAATATCCAATGACACTATTTCCCAAACTCTACCATGTATAGACATTGGCAAACTCTTATAATCCAGTATATTCTGTGACTTGTCTCTTGTGGCACACTCCATACATGACCTTATTCTGTCTTCCACATGCCTGTCAACACTAGGCCACCAGAAGTCACATCTCACTTTTCTTTTCATGCTCTGATCCAACGGTGACCTTCATGAGCCATATCAACATGGTTTGCCACAAACTATTGGAACTACCAATAATTCCCTTCGCATCAACACACCATCTTGTTCAGATAGCTTTTCTGCAATAGGAAAGTATGACAACACATCATCATCTAACTTTTTCTTATCAAGTCATTTCGTCTTTGTGTAATTCAAAATCTTTTGAATTACAGTATCTAATGTGCACACTTCTTTCCACTCAGTCTCTGTAACACACCCACTCCATACTTCATAAATCGAGATTACTGTTTCTAAATCCGAATCCTCGATACTGACATAATTGGTTTCATTAAAAAGGAAGATGAGACAAAAAGGTCTGCCAGGACATTTCTGGCACTGGAAATAAATTCCACATGAAAATAAAATTCCTGCAATTTCTACAGGCATCTAGCCACTCTGGGCGTTACCCTCCTACACCCTTTTGTTGTAAAAAGATCCACTAAAGGATGATGGTCAGTTCTCACTCAAAACTTGGTACCTTAAACTAATTTTCTGAAATACTCAATGGCCCACCATCATGCCAATGTTTCTTTTTCTAAAGTGGAATAGTTGGAGATTCATATTTTAAATAAATGCTGTAAATTTATATGTTGAGAACTCATTTCCAATTGCGATTATTGTTTTGGTGATTTAGATATAAACAGAATTATTCGGAGCATAAAAGCGGGCAGGTTTCCTCATTCTTGATACAGTTGAGCAGGAGATAAGACAAAAGATATAGCTTTCTGGTGTCGATATTGCAATCTTGATGTGAAGTTTAATCAGGTCAGATATTTACATGATGCTGATATTTCTCGCTCTTTTGTGACATTATAGGGTTCCAGGTGTTTAGCACCTAAAGTCTAGAAGGTACTGTCTTTACTATGAGTATGGTGGCATGGGGGTTAATCACAAGGGAACAAATACACTTGTAACATAAGAGTGCACTATTTTTGAAATTTTGAATTGATGATTTGGAGTAATATATATTGGTGGGCAAAGAACAAGAAGTACAATATGTTAAGGGATACTCTTAAGAAATGCATTAATATCATGAGCTTGGAGAAAAATTAATGGGATTGTTTGTTTTAATGGAAGGGTTTCTAATTTCATGGAATGTTTTACTTAACTAACGATAGGTGGTGGTGTAGGAAGTCACAATTGAATTTCTATGAATATTCATTGTTGTCTTTGCACTGGGTGTTTATAGTGATGAAGATGGACTATGAGTCCGGATGTATATATTACAATGGAGTTGTTTTTGGTATTTTGTAGCCCTGATGAAGTCGTGAGGGATACATTCCCACTACGACGAAATGCGTTGGCGCAAGGCTATAAAGAGAAAAAAAGAAATAAAGAAAGAAGAGAAGAATAAGAATCACAGTATCGTCATTATTAGATAACTACAAACTTTAGTTGAAATTGTGTTCTGCGTGTGCCTTGTATTGGTTACACACCTCTCAGTGGTCTAAATGTATATGCCATTGTTACCATTTTTCCTTTGTGATCTTGTAATAAAACCACTGCAATGCCTATGATGCTAGCATCAGTCATTATAATTGAGTCACACGCAGTGTCAAATGTTCTTAACCCCTTCGCTGCGTTCGTCGGCCAACGGCCGTCTCGAGCACTACCTCCGTAGTGCTGCGCACGTCCGTTGGCTGAAGCGGCCCCGCCCACTCCGCTAAACTTCCGCACCGCCGCGGAATTGCCGTCGCGGTTAAGCGGTTAAAGCTGGAGCGTCTACAATTATTTTAAACTGTTAAATTCATATGAAGAATCATTATTCCACACACATTTCTGATTGTTTTCATTAGCTCTCATATGTTTTCGTCTATCAGAAAATAAATGTATAAGTTTGGGGTAATATTCCGCTAAACCCAGAAACGATCTAAGTTGATCCTAGTGTAATAAAAGAAGTATGGTGTCTAGAATCATTGTGTAGAGCAATCTGACGATATGCACTAGATACATTTAGTGTAGAAAAGAATGTAGCTCCTTTAACTAAAAAAAACATTTCCCCAGTGTTAACTAATGGATGGCAGTCCGTCTATACACAATTGTTCAGGTCTCTTAAATTGACACACAGTCTTATTTTACCACTGAGCTTATGCACTACAACAATGGTGCTAACCATTCTGAGGATTCTATTTCCCCTATAATATCCTATTTGCACATGTTCTCTAATTCCTCTATCAATGCATTCCTCATTGACACAGGAACATTTCTGAACTTATGTACTTTTGCCACAGCACCTTCTTTTAAGAATAATAATCCTTTAGTGACACCAACTTTGATAACAATATATTAGGAAATAACCACTTCAAAGCCTTGACACCATATACTTGACCTGTTAAGTCCCTATAACCCAGAACTTGATCAAGATGATTTAGGTTGAGTTATCATGAGATCTCTTTGCTGCGGATCACCAATTTGATACTAAATCTGGTATCTATTCATGAATTCTTTTTATGAAATACTGTTGATACCTCAATTCAAATTGCCCACACTAAAGATGGCCGCCATGAAGACGTGGGGATAGCTTGCTCATGTTTTTTGCCCTGAACTCTGCCCTTAGGTCAGCAGTGGGCGTGGCGGACACTGGATGGTCAAATTTACAATTCTAACTCAAGTCTTAGAATATTTGGGGAAAGAGCAACTTTCCCTCAGTCATTTCAGTAGGCTTGTTTACTATTGTAATTCCAGTCCTGGAACATTTTTGGTAAAGTTAGAAATTCCCCAATTATTTTTAGGAAGGTTAAAAAGTGCTAATTTTGAATTGCCAAAAGTGCTGCCCTGAGGGCGTATCTCAGGGCAAAAGACTAGGAATACCGTGAGGATAACTCTCTAGCATTTGCAATTAATAAAGACGGCCGCCACTCTGCTCCCTGATGACATGGTAATGACTTGCTGGCATTGATAACGTGTCTGCTCCTCCTAGTGCGAGCATCAGTAACACACGCTGACAGTGTGCGTGCTGTGCTTACAAATCTTCAGGAGAATAAAAAGTAATGTTTGCTCTGTCTCGCTGCCTGTGCTACCGACACCGGGATTGTCTACCAAGAGCAAGAGAATTCAAGTGTAGACATACTCTTCTACAGTGCTCGGCCATACCATAAAAATGGTCTTGTTCAGGCAGGAGGGCTCCATGCTTCTCCAATGTGGCCCGCTCGTCGCTAGTATATGAATCTCCTCTGAATGAAGTAAACACCCTCAAGTAAATGCTGGTAAAGAGGTATTTATTGAGGTAAGGAAAAAACACCCTCATGATGGAGAAGCCTGGGCTAACTAACTCTCTCTAGAATCTCAGTGTGAAGTTCCACGGCTGGAACACACTCTGGGAATCCAGACAAGATGTCACAAACTGCATGAAGGGCAGATCATTGCTCTACTACACACTTTGTTCTCTCAAATAGATTGTTTATGTCACTGAATATTGTCTAATATCTGCTAGAAGGGTTTCCCTTGCTTCATCTCATACCTTCTGGGCCCCTTGTCTTTTGGCGGTGTCCACACCATAAACCATGCCCTTCATTGCCTGGCCTGCTACCTGCAGTATCTCTGGTCCCCTGGCTCACACTAACTGTGCCTTCTTTGCAGAGCTCCAGACCAACTAACTGCTCCTCTCCCTCTTCAAAGCCATCCAAGAACAGATCCACCATTAGTGGGTCTAACCTATACAACCTAAATCAGATCCACCCCCCTATCTCAGGATGCCATACGTTTCTATAATGACCCCAACTGGGATGACCACCATGCCATAACACTGAGAAAAGGCCTACACTCATTGAAAGGAAACTGAGCACTAAGTGCCCTTTTACATAGGTTCCTGCACTACCCTTTGCCTTCCTGCAGGTGGTGCTAATACACTCTTTTTTTAGTTTATTTAAGCCTCTCTGCTTATTCTGTGAGTTTGAGCCAATAATATGTCCTCTGTCAGTTGATGTGTTCTCTTTCAGATGCATATGCTATTTCATTAGGCCCAAATCATCCATCTTTTTGTAGCATAACATAAAATGTGTATTTTTAAAGAGCATGTTCACCCAGAAGGGTATCTTGACGCTGAATAACAGACGTTTATTGTTACCCAACGGTACTCATTTTATCGACCTCAGAAGGATGAAAGGCTGAGTGGACCCTCCGGGATTTCAACCTGTGACCATGAGGTCAAACACAGGCCCCAACAGTGGACACATTAGTCCACTAAGCCACTAGACCCAGCTATAGAACGGGTTGTAGTTAGTAAGGCACACTCCTCACTAATCCAGCTTGATGGGGGAGAATCCTGAACAAAAGCCCTGGGTGGTATTATTGTTTCTGTTCATTTCTCCAGGACTCAATACCCATCCCTGCCTGGACCTAAGCTCTCTGTGGTAATGTGTATATTTATAATTGTGTTTCACCTAGACTGGGAAATGTGTATCCATGGGTACCCAGTCTCCATGACGAACTCTTCTTCCATGGAAGTGAGTTCTGATATAGAATGTATACTGTTGTTGAGGAATCTGTGAAGGTCAGTTGTCATGAGCAGCAGTCGAGGGTGGTGGCTGGAGCTTCTTCCAAAGAATAAACAATAAGTTAATTTCACCATCCTGCGTCCAGCTTTTGTTTACCTGTTCATGAAAACTCTGGATTCCACACTCTCCACCAGAGGACAGCGTGGCAGAAGCTCCTACTTGCCTTGAGTAACTGAAAGCCCATAAACCCCCATTACAAAGAAAATGGTTAGAAAATTGTTGCACATGTACAATTATTTAAGATAAGCAAATGGCATGTCATATTTTTGGGAAATTGTTTTAAATCAGTTATCACCATTTTTTGCCCTGATGTAAAATTGTTAGTGTAGTACGGATTAGCAAATTCTGTTACACAAACAGCAACACCATAATAAAGACAATTTGGTACATTTTTACCACTGTATCTGCTGAATTATTGATAGTTATGCCACTGATTAGTAGGATAAATTTAATATATACATGGTCAGTGAGTCCTTTCTCACTATCTCTTTTTATTCTAAATCCTCATGTTACATTTCTGGGGTATTATGGGAGCTGGAGTGCTTTATACAGCTACAAACCAACAGCATTACTTTTTAACACTCTGTTGCTTCAGTTATCTGTCCATTCTTCCTGTGCCTTTCTCTTGGTATGCATGATATATATTACTCACTTAATACTGCAAATAAGTGTATACATTTATCAAAGTGGAAACATTTCATCTCATCCCAGTGCTGATATGACAATTATCTCCTTAGTACCTGTACTGTTACATCACAGTTTCACACTGCCTTTTTCGTTTGCCACATTGTCCACAAAATGTATATCCTGTAAAGCGAATTGCAGTATAACTAAGGGTGTTGTACATTTATTATGTATGGCTGAACCTTGTTATGATACGTTTCAAATACTGAGTGACAATCTCGGCTTAGTGCGTTTCTCATTTTTAACGTTGTTGATCAAATCTGTTTCAATAAAAATAGCAATGATAATAAACAAAACAGTTCAAAACTGTTCAGCAATCTAATAATTCTGTACAGAAATCAATTTCCAATCAAACTAGTGCTCTCCAAATCTATAAGAAATATTGCATTTCCTATAATTTACAGATGTGTGTGCAGTTCCTCATCCTCATTAAGACCTAGTGGGATCTTAGTTCACAGTCTAATAATTAATCTTGATTCCAACCGGTGAAGTCTTAGAGTTCTGTCACCGCCCCTTTTGTTTCTTGGTATGCATGCTATACCGTAGTAGTGTATGGTTTTCCAATTGCTGTTGTGGTGTTGTTGTAGATAGTGCTTAGCAATAGCATAACTTACATCTTTATTCTGTATAGCTCTCGTGTTCGAGTATCCTTTTCTTGAGAGCACAAATTGTGCTGCCCATATATTTAATGCCGCACTCGCATTCCAGAGCATAAACTACAAAATTTGTATTACAAGTGATCCTCTGATTTATGGATATGGTCCGACCCTTGTAATCTTCCAGCTGTATGGCGCTCTATAATTCAATGTTTTGATTTGTTTGAATTGTAATTCTTTTGCTCACACCATGATGAATCAGCACTTTTCATTCTATTCAATGGGAAAGTTTCCTATATAAACCCTTGAATTTTGAGGGAACCAGAGACCTTTCTAATGCTACTAGGGATGCTGTCCGATGTCTTATTCATTTTGCTGCTCATTTGGGACTTACAATATTTTTTATTTTACCTATTATTCTGTATTGTCTTATTGCTGAGAACCTTCGTGGCAATGATGTATGCATCTGCACTTTACAATATTTGCATTGTACCTTATAATTTCTTTGTAATAAACCTTTGTACATATTCTAATTCCGCCGTAGAACTCACTTATTGAGTTTGTGCTTTCTTAGTTAACTGTATGTTTTGCTCCTTATCTTGGGACACATTGCCTCATGAAATTGAGGTTTAACCCTGTCCTGGATCCACTCACCTGTGGCCATATTATTGAGGTGTCTTTTGGGGATTAAGATTTTAGAGGTAACCTGCACCCACAAAACCTGCACAAAATAGTATGTTGATGACCCAAAGGAAGCGCATAACAAGCAAAGCATGCCAGTCCTGCTGTTTAGGGAGCTATTCTCCTCCATCAAGAAGACACTACAAGCGGACATGTGGCTAATGCAAGCCTGTCCCTCACTTTGGCAAGATTATTAATAAGGCCTTAGAAACGAATATTAAGGTAAGCACCTTTACTGTTATTTTTGGCATTATGGAAACTAAAGAGACCATCAATATATTGAGTAAAAACCAAAAATATTTATGATTTGTACTAATTTTATTAGCCAGACGCGAGGTATGCATAAATTGGATTCTTCCAGCTCCCCCTAAAGTAGTAGAATGGCTTTGCTCAGTAGAAAAGGTCAGGAATTTGGACAAATCCAGAGGGAAGAGTAAACGAACTAAATATTGGGAACTTTGGGATAAAAATTTTGTGGAAGGGTAGGAAGGGAAGTCCAATGATTTTACTTAATGCGACCCAACAAATTTGGGTGAACTGTCATGGCGGATCCATGATGGATAAACCTTAAATGAATTTGTAGGTTTTTATTGACATGGTCTCTCCTCGCTGTCCAAGGGCGGTTCATATTACTCAGCACAAAATGACCTGGTCTACCATAACCACTTAAGTCGCATAAATGAGGACAAAAAAAAAAAAAGCCTGTCCCTCACAGTCACTGAGCAAAGAAGCTATTATTGTCCTTTGGCGTTGCTGCCGTTTTCATCTTTACTTACACGTCAACAATCTTCAGATGTCAACTGACTACAGACCTTTGTTCTTCTTTGATAGGTTCATCATCAAGGCCACTACAGAAACAGAGAGTGGATCTTTCAACTGCAAAATTACTCATTCACTGTCATCTACAAGCAAGGATAAAACATCCCAGCAGGTTACCATGGTAGAGGAAATGATGAAAGTATAAAAGACAGAGAGATATCTACATTTCATAGTGGATGAGTCCAGGCAACATCTAATGTCTCTGGAAGAGGTTGCTATTGCCTCTTCAGAAGAACAATACATGACTATTGCCTAAAAGCCAACTATGAAAAAGAAAATATAGAAGCAAGAGATACAAGAGCTGTCCCACCAAACTACCAGAGGCCATTACATGTTATTCACAATGTCTTCCAAGACCTTTCAGTTATAAGGAAGATCTGCTACTAAGTGAGAATTGCATTGTCTTTCTGTTATCTCTAATGCTTGAGATATTGCAGCTGGCTCATGCAAGCCACCAAAACATAGTCAAGATCAATGCGAGGATTCGTAGAAAGGTGTGAAATCTTCATGGTGATGTTCAGGTGATGACCATAAGTGATGCAGGCTTGTATAGCCTCCCCGGTGGAAGGTTCTTATTGTATCAGTGAACGACTGCAATAAATACCTTGTAATGGAAATAATACAGACCATTTCTGCTTAAGATGTCATCCTAAAGTTAGAGAAGATCTAAGCAATGCACGGCCACCTTTAGACAGTCACAAGAGACAATGCCCACCATTAGAAATTTCAAGGTACAAAGATTTCAAAATCCCTCTACTTGTTCTGGGGAAAGGATCACAAAATGTCCCCAGGACAATGCTTAATGTGAATCTTCCACACAGAGATTCCCATAGTAGAATGGAGGAAAATGACACATTGGAGGCAGGTGTCAGTTTATCTGTGAGTGTAGGCAGACCCCGTGTGTATCCATCCACTTACTCCTGCATTGATGGCTACAGGCTGTTATATCGCAGATTACATTAACACCCATCCTAAGATCACTGACATTGAATCCAAGAGATTGTGGCAAAGTAATGAATAAGTGATTCAAAGCATGAGATCACAATTGTCTAATATTTAGGTGAGAAACAAGCGCTTGTAAAGTACCTCCACTGAGGAAGCAAATTCAGAACATCATTTGAGCCCAGATTAAGAGGAGTGGTGGCTTGAAAAAGTACGATAATCGCAGATTCCCGAAATATCTCCCACTTCCAAAAAGTATGCAGGAAAATCTATACAGTACACCTGGTTTAAGAGGTGATCATTAGGACCTCCATATAGACTTTGTCCAGAGTTGTGAATTGATCAAAGATCAGAGTGACATCATCACAGGAAATGTCCCCAAGCTGAGCTGAGCTACTTCTACTGTGGCCTTAAACTTAGAGATGTGAACGTCATCAAAGATTTTCAGCTCACATACCTCCAGAGCTTCCTGGTCTCATTATCACCTTTGCTCTCACCCCAGACCGTAATAGAGATTCAGTGATTATGTATGGTATTACTCAGGTTCAATATGTTTATAGAAGAACCTTTTACCTTGTGTATGTATGGGGAGGGCTATAATAAAGACAATACATGTTTAACAGTCCAAATAAGTAGGGTATAAGGAGCCGCCTGCTTTTAACATGGTGGTATAAGGACAAGAACAGGCAAAGGGTAGGGATTGGATAGATAAGGGACCAATGAGTAACCACAGGTACAAGAACAGGCAGGCTAAAAAGTCAAGGGTACGGATTGGATAGATAAGATACCAATGGGAAACCATAGACACAAGAGCAGAAAGGCTAAATAGGTAAGGGTATGTATTGGTTAAATACGGGACCAATGGGAAACCATTTTCCTGTATAAATCAATGATAGCAATAGGTACCTGTTTAAAAAAAAAAAAACCAATGGGTTGTGTTTCTGTTGGAGCCTGATTCTCACAAAGTGAGCTCTAATTAGGCAAGAATGATATCCAAATAAGTGGCTCCTAACAAAGTACCAATCTAAATATGCTCAAGTGTGTTTTTAGAAACAAGGGGCACTGCATTGGCAGCCTGCAAGACCTGTGTCAGTTCGTAAACTAGCAGATACAACAAACTGTGTGGACTGCGCCGAACAGACAAGTGAGATTTTTAGTGATAAGCTAGACATAGGAAGATTTATGGTGCCTGTATGGTAGAGAGCACATTAAAAACTAACTTCGTGTAATATATGCTGAGTTACAAAATGGATTTTTTACGTTGTGCAGGTAATTGAAAATGCCGCTTTACTGAGCAATTTATTGACTTCTGAGATCTGCATATTCGTAGCGGCGGTCTTGCCCGGGACAGGAAAGGAACAGTAGACTTCCCATAGTAGGTTTACCCATGTGAAATAACAAAGTCTTAAATATTAGGTAAGACCTTGGGTGACATATATGGCTTAGTATTAACTTATTATTGTCATTATAAAAGAATGAAAAAAGCCTTTTTTTCCTACAGTTTCTTATCTCATTAGGAAAGAAACAGACTGTTCGTACTATTATGGGTGAAGGACAATAAAAGCAAGGCAGCCTCAATATACATGATATAAAATCCTGGAGAATATCAATGGATTAACAAGTTAAAATATATAGGAAAAATATTAAGGATGTCCCGTAGGATCTTTTTATTTGATACTCATGATGACAATATACCCAAGTATATTGATTAAATGTGTATGAAATCATGCATGGCAATGAATAATATATACAAATATCATGTCTATTGAGACTTAATATTTATAAATATACACCATGTTGATAATTATGTTTCTTTATTTTAATATGTGGTATGTATAAAATAATTATAGTAAGAACAACATTGTATGCCCAACAGTAGATAATCTGTTTAACAACTTTTATGTGGAGATATATGTTTTGTTTTCTCCTTGTTTTAATTCAGTTATTGGTCCTGAAGAAGGTGGGATGAAGGTCAAGGAGCTACCAAAATGCTGTGTCGACACAAAAACATTTTTAGTACTTTGATTGTACACAGTTGCTTTTTATGTTATTTTTAGACCAAGGGGCCGATTCCGATCTCGGCCGGTAGGGCTCCGAATCGGATTCGCTTAACCGGATCCGATTCGGAGCCCTATTTCCCGACCGATTCGTACGCGCGTCCGGGCGAGCGAGTACGATGCGAATTCGCCGACCGACTCGTCCGGGCGTCCCGACCGCTCCGACCGACTCGTTCCCGGCTCGAACCGCACCGACCGACTCACTCGGACTCGACTCGCACCGCGCAATGGAGACGTTCCCCGGCCGGGTAAGTACGATGCGCGCCGCGAGCAGTCCGACCGAGCCGCGCACTCCGGCTCGAAAGAGCAGTCGGAGCCGTACATTGGGGGTCCGTGTCGGACCCCCCTGTACGCGTAGCCACGCGAGTTGCACACAGGGGGGACCCATGGGTCCCCCCTACCTGTGCGTGTACGGCGTGAATCGCTTCGCCGCGTACACGCTGTAGGGGGCGCCCTTGTCCTCCTCGCACCCATTGAGGCAATGGGAGCCCGCGTACGCGTTGTACGACCGGCTCACATTGACTTCAATGGGAGTCCGACCGACTCGAGTCCGATGGCATACGTGCGCATCGTACTCGTTTGGTCGGGCTTCCAGAGTCCGATTCGGTCGGGAATCTCTCCGAGTCCGGCTCGGTCGGAGAGATTTCCGGCCCGAATCGGCCCCCAAATGTTTTTGATGATGTATCTGGTCCAATGTATAATAAACTATATTAACAAATGTCACTAGTATTTTATTAAATATTTATGAGATTCTAAATATTATGGTTGGAGAATACTTGGTTATTTTGTGACATCAAAATATAAAAAATATAAAAATTATATCTGTTGTTCTTAGGCTGATAATTAATCATCCACATTGCAAAAGTTTGGATTTTAACAACAAGTCCAGGGGAAATATTTTTGCATTGGTTTGGCTGAACCCTATCCCCTGTGCTTTTATAAAAGGGGTTACTCTCTAAATTGTTGATGTCTTTTGTAACTAGAAACATATGAGAAATATGGATTATAAATGGTGCTAATAAGACAGCCTTCCTTCCTTGGGATGCTGGGGTGGTGGTTGGGGAGTAGGGGTGCCTTGCAGACCACAATATACCTCTTAGTAAATAGTTAACCATTGGTACGGTCCGTGTCGTATAAGTGTGCAAAAAAAATTAGAATTTGTTTTGTTAACAGAGCTCTGTCACACATACTACCACAACATCCTGCATGCCTTGATTTGGTTATTACCCACCAATCTCATCCCTGCAGCCCACAAGGCACTGGAGTAAGATTTTCCCAATGAGGGCATGTGGAAGTAAACTGTGTAATTATGCTCTGCTAAATTTGTATTCTACTCATGGTAGGTTATGTTATTGGTCAGGCTACATGTGGCACTGCAGAGGAGGCGTCCTGGTGACAGCCTCTTGGCCTCATGAAGCTCACACTGTAGATTGTGCAGCCACTGGCCAAGAAAATGTGACTAACAGAGAGACACTCCAGTGCTTTAAGGCAACAGACCTGTTGATTTTACCTGAAGGAGGAGAAGAGCCACCGCTGGGAGCAGACCCAGGAAGTATTCAATCTCCCAGAGTGAGCTCTTAACTTGAATGTATAGAACTGACTAAACAACCACTCAGGAACTGGAAAGTGCTTTAAATGCTTCCACTGCTGGGAGGTGACCTGGGGGGAAGATACCTGTGGTTTGGACTCATCTAGAGCTGCCCTAAATGAAGGAGCAATTGATGCTGCATGTGTGGGGTCCCCTCATTTCTTTATCTATCACACCCCTGTGGGCCATTGAACTTGCCAGCTGCTGAATCTCGACGTGGAGTGGGCCCACAGTAGCTCAAAGACAACCAACCCTGGACCACTGCCATAAATCCCCCATGGCCCCAGCAGATGAGATCAAGACTAGTGGTTACTTGAGAGGACCACAAGCATGCATCAGAACCGCCAGACACCCCGCTGCAATAGATCTAGTGATAAGCCATAGCTAAGACTTCAAAAGACTCCTTACATTTGGACAGTGTGAGCTCTTAACTTAATCAAGTAAAGGCACCCCGGGCATCCCCCCTAAGCAGGGAAACCAAAATCAACAGAAGCCACATTGGAAGTCCTTTATGATCAGGATCTAAACACGGTTACATTTCAGTGGCCACCCTGCTAACTCAAAAGCTCTGAGTTAGACACAAAGGTGAGCAAAATTGCATTGCGCTGCAAACCTTAAAGTTGGAATACCACATCAAAATGACAGGCGGAAGACAGTAGAGAGGAACCACCATTAAAGACCTGCTACACCAAAATAGTCCACATGTGGCAGGTGGCGGCAAGGTGGGAGAAGTCAACCATGGGTGGCCCAAAGTGGATCAAATAGGCTACCCGACCTAAGATTGGAAAATAGATTTGCTCCCCTTTCTGACCTAGATGCTCTCAGAACCCAAGGGTGGATCTGACCATTCAGTTACCAATCCCTACTGTAAGCTATTTTAGGAATTAAAGATGAAATGCAAGATGTAAAATCAGAACTCTAGCTGAACCTGAAAGACAAGAGGAAGGATATAAACCCCTAGGTGTAAGATTGAACGATCTGGAAAAAGGATTGAGCAAACAGGTTGAGGACTGTGACCGGCTCTGATAGAGCGCTTACAGCACTCTAAATTGTAGGGGTGCACTATACTCCTGATCTAAACGCACTCATAGGTATTTTTGTCGTTTGCAGTGTTTTATGATTAGTAAGATGCATTTATTCACGTCATATTAGTATTAAAATGAAGTGAGCACATTTAAGTAGGATTTGCGTGTATTAGAAAACATAATTCCTGTATGTGTAATGTGCAGGACGACATTATACTCATATAATGTAACTATGTTTAGTTTAATTTGTAGGCCCAATTTGTAGGTTGTTTTGAGTTTCGTTTCTCCTTGATTGCTCAAGAATCAATTAAATGAATTCTTTGTTTGTGCTCGAAGACAGTATGTTCTCATCCCACTGCAGGTGCAGGAACTCGAACTCGTTATTCTTAGATTTAAGGAGATACCCGGAATGTCTTTGAAGAAGACTGCAAGGCGAGAAGGGAGTACTCCTTTCGTGTCTGGCCTATCTGGGAACCAAGGCCACTGAAAAAAGAAGTTAATTTAATTAAAAGCTTCTGTGGAAACTTACTGAAATTGTTTCAATGGAAAAGTTTAGTAGATGACGTATTGTGGGTTGAACATTGTCTTTTTGTGTGATGCGCAGGGACAGATTCGGGAGACTTCTGCTGATTTTCGGAGGAGAAGGAGCATCTAAGAGCGAGCTCCATAGCTTTAAGCTATCAGACCCATTTGACGTGAGTACTTCTTAGGAAGTCAACACGTGCTGACACCTTTGGGATATGATACAAGGGAGATAGGTAGGATCCTCATTTAGAGCAGAGTAGGGAAAGAATTGCTTCTCCTTAAATGAAAAGAGAATTGGACTCCGCTTCTATTCTTTGCTGTATTTTGATTTTGGAGTTCATCATATTATGCCTTCTGTGCCGAATGACTTATATTCGTAAAATCGTCTCTGTATTGATTTTTCTGTACCTATATACTCTGATATTGAGGTGTGTTTATATTCAATTATTTTTGGCCTTATAATAAATCCACCAAACTGAAATTTGGAATCTGTGGTTCATTACAGCATGACTAAATCGAAAGTATAATCTTGAATTGTTTTTCTCCCCTCTACCACTTTTAGCAGGCAAATAAAAGACCATCTGCCCTAAACCTAGTAGGGAAAAGCAGGAGTAAAGGTTGGCGTAATCAGCTCCAAAAAACAATTCTCATGTTGGAAGAGCAACTTATAATCCTTCAGGAGAAATGTGGGCACCTGGAGAATCAGTCATGGCAGAACATTATATGCATCCAAGGAATACCTGTTGAATTGCCACAGAAAGAGTTGAAAAAATGCTATGTCAAAACCCGTTGAATGCCATCCTGGAAAAAGTGGGCGAAGAGTACATAAGCCTCGACAGAATACATCGAACCAACTAAAGACCTGGGGCTGGAGCCCACACCCAACACAGTCACATGACAACATTTATATGAGAATAAAGAGGCAATTCTGGCTAAAGCTAGACAGAGTGGTCCAAGCTCCTTTAATGCCAAATCAATATAACTAGAAATTATATATTTAGTATATAATGAGATCAATATCTGTCCCCTGTCACCCTCATATCGTTTAGGCTTGTTACCAATTTTCTGAGGCTGAAGGACATAAGGTATCTGTGAGGGTGCCCTTTTGCAATAGTCTTCAGCTGGGAGAACAAACAATGTGCTTTTGTCTTCCTTGCGAATGCTGGCACACTACTGGGATTCAACAAAACATGTAAAGCCAGATTGCCCTACGGCATCTCCTCATATGAGAACCACAAGAAGGACAGGAGTGGCGGATAACGGATGAAGAAGATTCAGACCTGGCAGGGAAGAGTTTGCTGCAGGAAAAGTGAGTGTTTTGTAACACCTGTGGAGCACCACCAGTGACAGTCAAGAATTCCTTCACCTCAGCCAAGACAGCATCAAGACATGAACTCAGTTGGGTGAGTTTAAAGTAGAACAGGACCATGGGAAATCCTCCATGGTTAATGATGCTGTTCTCTACAGGTATGATGGGGCTTGGTGAGGGGACTCTGGCTGACGGCAACAAGGCTGATACACCCCGCGTTCCTTTATATTTAACAACACCACACATACATGAGTAAGGGGCAGAAAAGATATATTCTCCTACATGACTACATTAAGCATACCTCTCAGTCTAGGCTCACAAACTGTCTTAGGGGAGGCACTCACAAATCCTGGGGCCTTAACTGTTCCATGTTTTAGTCTTCTTCTTTTAGACAAACACACAATTGAACACGTTTCAATTACTCTTCGGTTTGTTGGGGGAGGTGTATCGGAGATATGACTATTTACTCATTACGAACTCAGCCCTATACAGTGCCCTGTATAATATTAGTCAACAGGTCAGCTCGAACGTTTAGACAAATTTGACATAAGAATCTAGAGCTAAAAATTGTGACATATTATGTCAGGGGTCTTAAAATCTTATTAAGTGAATGAAATTTGTGGGAGAGCTGTGAGTACTAGAGGCGAATGTTTGTCTCCTGGGGGAAATTCACTAGCTCTGAGCCAAACAAAACTGGTTGCAATCTGGCCATTTCCCCAAACAGTGTCATGCCACAGCACAATCTAAGAAGGCAGGACTGGCTATCCTTCTAAGCACCAAACATAAACTCTTAGAGCATAGCCTCATATCAAATAAGGCAGGTAGATGAATCACCATTTGCATGGAACAGGAAGGAAAACCAATCTCTATCGCCACGATCTATGCCTTTAACTTAGGACATGAGAAATGTCTCACCCAAACAATTCAGAAGATAATGCAGCTCTACCCCAGCTCAGCACCATTTGAGGGGGACTTGAATATGGTAGTGCATTACTAGTAAGGTAGATCTGCAGTGGGTAGGCACAAAAGATTGATGGAGAGCAAGGTCCTCCTAAGTGATTTGGTCCTAACAGATGTCCGGTGAGACAGCCACCTTTTGTTATCAGATTAACCGCACATGAACCCTATCCATGACCATACTGTGTTTTAATTGACCAGCCATTGGTACAGCTAATGGAGGATATCATACAGACACATCAGGACCTTTCTGAACACGCCCACCTACAAATAACTTTTAATTGGCTGACGAACAATGCCAATGAGTTTGCTTGTATGACCCAGTTGTCCTTCCATTGAGGTGGGAGAAGATTTGGGAGTACATCTCCATCAACAATACCAGGGAAACGAGACTGAAGGTAGTATCGGACGCCCTTAAGAGCTCGTCCTAATTCGAGGTATGTCCTCTCAAACACATATGAGAAATATTGCTGGCAAAGCTCATTTTAGAACTTTGAGCAAAGCAATAAATCTAACCTATCCAGAAAGACCTGGAGACAGCTTATCATGGTAAGAAGTCATAAAGCCAACTGTAGCCCGGCCAGATTAGTAGCCCATTCCACGAGGGAGGAAATGACGTGGGTACCCCATTGACAAATAAACTCAGTGTGAACCAAGCTTACAAATATATAGGGGAAATATTAGACGAAAATGGTGGGTTGCAAATGAGTGAGAAAGAGAGGCTTCAGGCTTTCTATGCATTTTATCAGTCATTTTATATGGCAACACCTACCGACCCAGCAGGTACAAAAGTATTCCTGAGCACTGTTTTACTCCCCGCTTTACCCAAGCAAAAGGCTGGATGTTTGGATGACCTTAGAACGAAAACTGAAATTGTCGAGGCAATATGCAGGTAGGCAAGGCCTGGTGGCGGTAGGCTTGCATTTAAAAAGCAGTTAGCTTCACAGTTATTCCCAATTCTGGCAGAATTCCACAACAGCTTCAACCACGAGCAGGGATATCCCAAGGAAGACTAGCTCTAAATTTCACCTAACATGTCCCTGCCCAAAAATAGCAGGGTTTTGGAACAGAGTCCTAGTGGAGATAGCTCAAATTGTTGGTCGAGAAATAGACAAATGCCTAGAGATGGTCATCCTTCGCACCCCACGGAAGGTGTATACCCACTACATTCAATGGTTGAGAAAAGGATATCCTATCTGCTTCTCAGGGCTGAACAAGTTATCATTTCATTGTGGGATAAAAACACAAGCCCAACCTTGGGCCTTAGGATCCAAAGGCTGTGTTCACTCTTAGGCCATGAGAAGCCAGCCTGTGGATTGAAGGGTAAAGCGCGCAAGTCCAACAACTTGTGGAATCCAGTCTTAACACACTTGAACAAGGATCACAGGAGACTCACTTGCCCAAAAAGATTAGGAGTCCGAGGCCTACTGGTGATCAAAGAGGGATTCCTACTATTTGGGACAACTAACACGAGGCGGTTTGAAACAGTGGCGCACACACCAGACTCTACGTCGGAACTTAATGGGGGGATGTAGGGAAAAAGATAGGTTTTGAGGTGGGTTTCTTGTTTAGTTTTTAAGAAAGTTGGCAGGCCCGACCCAGTTGTGGAATTTTGAAAATTCATAAAACATGACTAAAACCTAAAACCCCACGAATAAAAAAACGAAACTAGGGTTATTACAAGAAGGAGCCTGGTAGCACTATCGTTTATTTATTTATTTTACAACTGAGGCAAACGTTCTGAAGTAACAGAAAGGCAACGCACAGCGGTATATAAAACTCCTAAATAAATAAATGAGCGTGAAATACGCGTGTGTAAGTAAAGGCATCACACGTAAAAAAAGCATAAAAACGTAAAATAACAGACTAACATGTCCACCGCTCAAATCAAATTAATTTCATGTTTCCCTACATTATTTCACCACTAATCCTTCTTGGGTTCCGGAGTAGTGTGCTACTCGCTGAAAAGTACTTCAACACCTCATCAGGGGTAGTAAGCGCTTTGTAAATGCAAACCCTTCCCTCTTCCATCCCTTCACTATCCTTCTCAATCTAAATAACAGACTAACATATCCAACGCTCAAATGAATTTCATATTTCACTATACTAATTCACCACTAATCATTTTGGGTTCCAGAGTAGCGTGCTACTCGCGGAAACAGCGCTTTGAAGCCTCGCCAGGGGTAGTAAGCACTATATAAATGCAATTAGAATACAATACAAATGGGACGCGAGAGGATTGCTGCCATAAACTGAGGAGCCTGAGGAGGGGACTCTAACCCCCAGAGACACCCGCGCCAGGAGGCGCTCGCCACCCGCGTCACTCCCGCAGCGCCGGAGGCCCTTTAAAAACCATCACAGGGCCCCCGCAGCGCGGGACGCGAGAGGATTGCTGCCATAAACTGAGGAGCCTGAGGAGGGGACTCTAACCCCCAGAGACACCCGCGCCAGGAGGCGCTCGCCACCCGCGTCACTCCCGCTGCGCCGGAGGTCCTTTAAAAACCATCACAGGGCCCCCGCAGCACGGGACGCGAGAGGATTGCTGCCATAAACTGAGGAGCCTGAGGAGGGGACTCTAACCCCCAGAGACACCCGCGCCAGGAGGCGCTCGCCACCCGCGTCACTCCCGCTGTGCCGGAGGCACTTTAAAAACCATCACAGGGCCCCCGTAGCGCGGGTTGCGCGCGGGTGTGCCCGGGCCGTGCCCGTCAAAGCCCGGAGGAGGCCGGGCTGGGCTTCCCCTCTGAGACCAGCGTCAGCAGAAGGTATAGTGGATCGCCTTCTTATCTTATTATAAGCTACAAGGTTACCAGGACACTGGGTTTATCCTTTACCTCAGTACTCCTGCACGATTGAGCCTGCCCACAGCAACCCAGCAACCCAGTAAAAGATGAGTAAACGGGAGGGAAAGGGGAAGGGTGCGCAAGTAGGTGGAAGTATTGCGGGGACATTGGACCAATTTCTAATAAGGGCTACCTCAGTACTTGAACATGAGATAGGAATTACAGAGCGGCGCCTATCCCTGGAGCCCTTCGCCCATAAGAGATCTTCCTTAGGGGGCCTGGCACCGCAAATTATCTCCGACTGTCGACCGAGCCCAGAAAAAACGACTGATGAAGTGATTGAAAATGTGTCTGACACAGTTCCCGACCAATTAACAAGTCTAATATCAGGTGACCCTGCGCCTGAGTCTACTAGCAGGTCACTAAGAGCATCTACCAGGGTAACAGAATTGGCAAAACCCTCGGGACCGGGCATGACCCCTGACCACTCTGCGAAAAGAAAGAGGGGGGGGTCCCCAGAGACCAAAACCAGCAAAACTAGCAAGGCCACACAAAAAAGGGGGAGAGGACTTGACAGATATAGCCTCTAGAACTTCGAACTGTTTGGAAATGATTATTCCTGACTCCACACATGTCCCCTGTCCGGTAATCAATGAGGCCTCGTGGCAGAGACTGGAAATCCTGATCTCCACTATGTTAAATCCCATTACTCTGAGGTTGAGCCGGATCGAAGACAAAATTAATGGCCTTGAATCCCTAAATAAGTCTAACTTCCGTGCGACAGAGGCGCTATTAGTTAAAACGAGGTCAGTGTCAACATCAAATGGGCAACCCCGGACTAATTATGAGATAGGTAAAGCAGTCCCAACGGCAAAAATAACTAGACCAACAAGTCTGAAGTCTACACCCCCTAGACAGGCACCCCATATAGTCAACAATCCGGGCTCTAGTAAGGATGAGGATAACATCACAATATCCGACTTATCAATTGAATTCGCCCAAATATATACGAGCCCAGTCTGTGCTGAAGGTCAGAATAAAGTGGTGGCTGATACAATTCCTGCAATGAATAACCCAAAATTTGCAGTCACTGGGCAGAGTAGATTACCACCAGAGAAAAACGATCTCGATGCCAATATAAAGAACAAGAAAACGTACCGTGGTTTATTCAAGGCTGGATTACAAGCCCTCCACCTGCCTCCTGCGGCCGCACCCCTGGTGGTGGTACTGGGGAACGTGCCTCCACTACGAGAAGAACTGGCAGAGTCCACTACTCAACTAATGATTAAAGCTACGCACTGGGTGGTCCAAAAATTGAAGGGGCTGTGGGTCCCAAACGGGGATATACAAAGTCAATTGATTATGGCAAGAAGAGTCACATGGATAGGGCCCACAAGGAAAGAAACGGGGGGAGATTGTGACTGTGATTGTGTGGTTCTAAATTTTAATAATGTTTCTATTGTAAATTTCCTCTTGAACAAACTTGGAAGGTCCATAGACAGGAACCCCAGAAACATCATTGTCTTACCGCTTGGTTTCTTTTACAGTTTACCCTACCAACCAATTCTAGGGAGTTACTCCCATTACATGAAGAGTCAGCCATGGGTGGCCCAAAGTGGATCAAATAGGCTACCCGACCTAAGATTGGAAAATAGATTTGCTCCCCTTTCTGACCTAGATGCCTGCGATTGACTACGGCCGGCACACATAAAACACGCAGCATGTAGTATAACCCAGTTCACACCGGCCCCTGTTATTGGCGACGGACAACAGATAGTGCCACTACTCCAAATGGTGAGTAGCGTGAGTAAGCACGACCAAGTTGCTGTCATTGGTGACAGCTCAAGTCCGATAATAAGTAAATTGAAGACAGTGGGGAATGTAAGCAACTATTGTTACAATAAATGGCTAAACTCTCGGCAAGAACAGGGACACTTAGTCTTAGACTCCCCCTGGATGTCGCCCAGGGAGGTTGAATCACTGGGGTTGGAACCAAGTTACACCGCTACAAAGCAGGGAATTAGCCAACAGATGGGCACTGATACCCCTAGCGATGTGCCAGAAATTTCATCATTAGCCATCGTATCTTGGAATATTGCCGGCCTTCAATCCAAGACAGTGTCTGAGGAATGGTCATTATTTATAGAGGAGCAAGATATTCTGGCTTTTCAGGAAACATGGTCTTTGATTCCTATTTTCCGCCCTGTTATCTGAATTTTGTAAAATATGCCATCGCCGGACAAAAAGGGAGACCCTCTGGGGGGCTTACCACTTGGATAAGGCAAAAACCAGGATTACAGGCAGAGGAAATACAGACTGATAGCCCTGATATACTGGCTATAAGGCTATGTTCTAAACATGATTTAGACATTGTAGTAATTAATGTCTATGCAAGAGGCATGGCGGGCGGGAAACTTTCAAATACAGTCTCCATGCTAGATACCCTCATTGAGAACCACAGAGGGAAAAACCACATGGTAATAGCGGGTGTTTTTAACTGTTCTTTCGAGCCCCTTGGCTATGAAGATAGTGCCCTCACTAGCGATGAGGATTCTCTCTGGGGCGTCCCACTGCTAACACTAACACCTATAAAAAAATGGACCGAGGCTGCACTTCAGTTAAAATCTTTATGCCTGGAGCGGGGCATCAGGGCTGTAAATGGGAGGACACCATCGGACAGCGGGGGCCAGCATACGTACAATAATGGGGTAAGAAGTAGTCGTATTGACTATCTTCTTATAAACCTGGAGCTGTGACCCCGTCTAATTGATATGAAGATCCATCAGAGGATTGAGAGTGATCATAACCCCTTACTATTAACTGTACAGATTAAGGGGTTAGATACACAGTCGGCGATCACTGAGATAGTAACTGCTGATGTAATTATGACTAATGACATGCGAAGGGTAAAATGGGTAACATTAATGGAAAATGTTAGTTCAGTAGAGCAGATGAAGGTGGCTGTGGAAACCACTCTAACAGCCATTTCTAATCTAGACACCCAGGCCGACCTTGATACCGAGATCTCGAAGGCTCATGAAGAACTGTTTACAAAGCTTAAATGTTTCTTTGTTAAAGGAAAAAAACCCTGCAATCGAGAAGTCCAAAAACCTGCCAAGTGGTATAATAAAGCTTGTAGAACTGCGTATAAGCACCTATCACAAGCCATTAGGAAAAAAACCTTAGAGGAGGTCAAAACCGCACGGATTGCATATAAAAAAGCCCAATATATAGCGAAAAAGGAGTTCGATGAGCAAAGATGGAATGCGCTCCTGCAAGCCAGTAATGGAAATAATATGCAGGATTTCTGGCAGACAGTAAAGTGGGGTAGTGGAGAAGCTAGGCTATCCCCGGTTAACAATGTTGCGCCTGAACAATGGGTTTCCTATTTCCAGACACAATTTGCTGCCGTGCCAAATAGTCCTATGAATCATCTTGATATAGTTCCAGACACACCTTTGACCTTTGGGATTAGGGAGGTAGAAATTGCCCTGGATGCGATCCCAAAGGGAAGGGCTCCCGGTCCGGATTGCATTCCGGCTGATCTTTTCAGACATGACAGGGCCAATTGGGTAAAATATATACATATTTTGGCTAATGCTATAGCTAGAGGGGCTCCCATCCCTGAATCCTGGCGCGGGGTCGAAATTATACCCATATTCAAAAAAGGGGACCGTACCCTCCCTAGTAATTACAGGCCTATAAGCCTGATCGATACAATGCAAAAGATTTTGGCCAGGCTTGTGTTGAGCAGAATTAATATGTGGATAGGCGATCATGATATTTTATCTTCATTACAAGCAGGTTTTGGCCCCCATGTTAGTACCATTGACCAAGTGTTTAGGTTTATGATGATTTATTGGAGTACGGTAATCATAGCTGAGGGAACTCTATACGCAGCTTTTATAGATTTAAAGTCTGCGTTTGATTTAGTTCCCCATTCTAAATTATGGGAAATACTAAAGGAACTAGGGATGCCCTCAGAACTCCTGTTTTTAATTGTTAAAATGCATGAATCAAATTATGCCCAAGTCCGTTGGGGATCACAAGGGAGGGTAACGGATCGGTTCCCAGTAAGAAAAGGGGTTCGACAGGGATGCGTCATGGCTCCTACTCTCTTCTCATTGTTCATCAACAGGGTTGTCACTTATTTTTCAACATATCCAACAGATGCACCTATACTTGCTGGCACGAAGGTACCTCTATTAATGTTTGCAGATGATACCCTAATTCTGTCTAAGACACAAATAGGTCTCCAACGTGCCTTGGATAGATTTACAGCATTCTGCAAGGACCATGAGCTAGTTGTTAATGTAGACAAAACGAAATTCATGGTCTTACATAGACATAAAATAGTGAAGGGGAGAGTAGTCATGGACTACACTCTGCTGGAACAAACTGACACTTTTACATATTTGGGGGTTACCCTAGGAAGGAGGCTAAATTGGAAGCCACAGATTGACATATTGACCCTTAGGCATGCCCATTTAGCGGGTGTCTTATTAAAAGAGCACCGACTCTCAAAATCCAAGCCGGTTGGGCCTGCAATAACGATCTACAACGCTAAGATTAGGGCCTCAATATTATATGGAGCAGAGCTTTGGGGCTTTGAAAATGTAACACCTCTAGTTATAGCCCAGAATAAGTTCATGAGATCGCTAACAGGCCTCCCTCAATCTACCCCTCTCAAACCCCTCTTCTTAGATCTGGGCTGCACTGCATTTGAGGAGATAGCACGCTTTAGGCCTATAGCCTACTGGAGAAGGCTCTGGACTATGCCGGAGTTGATAACCTATGCCAATGCATTAAAATATGTTAAAGAATACGATCAAACAAATAAAATTAAATGGCTGCAAAAGATTAGGGGTATGCTGGTTGACATGGGGTTAAGACATCTGTGGGAGGATCCAGCAGGTAGCTCGTTTCCTTCAAAAAAAGACTACAAGGAAGCATATTGGAATATGGTTTTTATTAAGTCCATCTCACTTACCCCAAATGCTTCTCTTACTGGTATCTTTTTGGAGCACAAGCTTGAAACAAGGTTTGAAGCTTATTGGGATTTTATTTCTAAACCAAGTGACAGGAAACTGTATCACCAGTTTAGAGTTGGCTCACTTCCCATAAAAACGTTCACGTCAACATGGCAAAACCTAAATGACACTAAATGTTCTGTTTGTCCATCGATAGACGAGTCTATAATGCATATTTTATTTCTTTGTCCAGCTTATAAGTGCCCCAGAGTTAAATGGTTAAAACCGATTTGTGCACAATTTGGCACAAGATCGAGCAAAACCGCACTTCGTATTCTGAAAACAAATCTACAGGAATACATTGTAATGGCACTGGCAACATTTTTAAGTAGGATGTGGGACATTCGTAAGAATAACATGACCAAATTAAGCACCTCGAATGTTAACCCGGTTGTGTAATAAATTAGTATGTGTCCATACATATTTTAACTGTGGAAGTCTTGGATCCTACCAAATCTCCCTCTTACACGTATATCACGTGGTGCTTATTAGTAACTATGATTATGAAAATTGTATATTTAATGACGTAAAATCTGTTTTAGGCACAATACGTGCTATATTAACATTTTGCAATTAATTAAATTTTTTAAATTTTTAAATCCAGTTTTTATAATTGTAATATATAATGTTTTAACGGATGTTAAGGTTTAATGCGTATATTGCTGTATGTGTCTTTAATGATTGAAAAAAATCGAAATAAAGACTGAATAAACGATAAACGACAATACAAATGTCTATAAAAAACAGGAAACATTCAATTTGTCACTTACACTTTCTGCGCAGGGGAGCAAAAGCACATGACAAGGGTGTCAGAGGAAGTTTGACAGAATCTGGGGTGGATGGGAAGCGGGAGAAGTTTGAGAGGGAGGCAGGGAAAGGTACTCACTTTTTCTTTGCCACAGGCAAGAAGGCCTGGGGCCAGATGTCTAGGAACATTTACATGCAAGGGAATACAGATTCTGGGACGGATGGCGAGGACACGACACACGGGTGAGGATGAGGTGAACATTGAGTCTGCATTTGAACTGTGCCCGGATATGGGGTAACTGGGGTGGTCGAGGGTTGTTATGATCAGTTGTTCATGTACATGTTGCTATGTATATACAATAAACAAATATATATTTTTTTAAAGCGCATGACAAGTACCATTGAAGCTATCAAGATATACTCTTTTTCTCTGTGCTAGGTCCATGCATGCAGGGTCATTATGGAGAAATATTGTGACTTGGATCTGTCATGTTTGTTCTCGTCTGGGGATATGCAGTAGTAAGGAATAAGTGTTTCTGTATTAAGTTTTGACCCCAAAAATGTGTATTTTATCTCCCAGGTATCTAGCATTTTTACAAATGAGCAGTCTCATAGGCCAAGCTTCGCATCTTGAACTTTAGTCTCACTTATTGGGGAAGCCGGCAGCACTCTCTCAGAAGTGAGTTGAAGTGATCCAATTTTCTGATGTCTGGTACTCACTGGGCTGTTTAGAAGTACTAGCAGT
The DNA here is from genome assembly GCA_963921515.1 of Calotriton arnoldi. NCBI lineage: Eukaryota > Metazoa > Chordata > Amphibia > Caudata > Salamandridae > Calotriton > Calotriton arnoldi. The sequence continues at coordinate 1,886,956 of CAWUFW010001719.1, read as the reverse complement.
GTTCTGGTAGTGTTTCTATGTATGTATGTTGCATTTGTATAGCACAAACCTAGCCGAAAAGCAGTAGAGCACAGTGTGAGGTCAAAGGCAAAGATACAAGCAACAAGTGTGTCTGCGCTTTTTGTTAATACTTTATTAAAGCACTCGATTTGCAGGATCGGGGTCATGTGAGTCACTACAGACGGTGACCCAAGGCATTAGAATTCAAAATCAAACCTTTCAGTAGCAAAAATTCAAAGTCAAAACCACATGAGTTACAGTAGGCAAAAATAGTAGGTTAAAATCATAATTATAATCATTTTGGTGAGAGGTTTTGACATAAAGTCAACTTCTGAAATAAATCAGTAGTTAGAACCAAATTATTGCTTGGCAAGAAAAACCTAGAAAAATATCTAAGTACAAAGTCAGCAAGTGGACCAACATGAGGGCTGCCTCTGAAGAATAGGCAAAAATCTCTATAAAAAAGTCTAATTATAAAGATCGATAACAGTCTGACATGGGGACTGCTCGGTAAGAAAGGCAGGAAAATGTTTGACACGTATCTCAAAAGAGGCACATTTTATACATTTTCCCTGCAAGAAACTATAGACTCACCAGGATCCCTATTAATGCTCTTATTGAAACCATCACAAAACTATATTTGAAATCAAGTAAAATTTATCTTAGCATGAAAGCATCTTCTTTCTAAACAAAAATGTCAAAAACAAAATCTAAATTTCTAAATTAGGTACAAAATACTCAAAAATTCAAAGGAGTTATTCATAACTGATGTGGTTATAAGAAAGATATTTATTATTATCTTCAGCTGGATACGTTAGAGACAAAATTAGCCTTTATAAGTTGCAGGCAGAACATAAAAATCAATCTTCTTCAGAGGCATATCTATTATAAGGATGTGGGTAAACTCTTTTTTTCCCAACTACCGGCAAAATTACTTTCCAAGTTTCCAAGTTTAGTTGATTATGATATGGAACTCCAACGGAGGTCCACATAACATGTGACAATAATAAAAACGATACTACATAATGCATGGAAAAACAGCAATAAAAAGTGTAAGTTCTCCAACCTATTACATAAATCGCTTTTGGAGCATCATTTACTGACCTTTATAAAGTGACAACGTGCATAACACCTCAAGGTATATATATATCGCACACTATAACCTTATAAATGCACCCTTTTAAAAGTGACAATGTGCATAACGCAATGCAGAATATGTAATTATTACTTTTTACAATATGAGCCCAAAGTAGCACTTTAAACACTCAGCCAACCGACCCAAACAAAACACTTATTCCCAGCCTCTGGACGGTGGTAGTGTGCATAGTAAGGCATAAGTGAAACAAATGCCACATATAAATCAGAGCACTAATTTTCTAGCCTTTGTGAAGTGACAGCGTGCAAAGTACAACATAAAATGTGCAAGTATTGCACACTACAATCTTATAAATGCAGCCTTTAGAAATAGCATCAGACATACAGCAGAATAGAATATACAGTTATTGCGTGTCTAGAAAACAAGACCAGAAATAGCTCTTTTAAGCTCAATTAATCACGAAATTCGGGTCATTCATTAACAAGCCTTAAAAAGATACATTTGTGCATAATACAACATGAATTTGAAAATAATGTCTAACATAAAAGGTACAAATATAACACAATGTTGAACCCTATTGGAACATCATCCTTTGTACAACAATAATCCACCCATAATGCACCAAGGCTCTAATAAATGTTTAAAAAGGATCTGAAAAATTGATAAGTCTAATTTCAGATCATTTAATTCAAGGGAAAACATTGCAAATTTATGAGTCTCCATGGCAGAATGTATGTTGTATTTAATAAATAGAGGCCTTAAAAATGGCGGCAAACATTCTGGAACACAGGACACACCAAAAGTACATGTTTGAGAGCTTGAATATGTAACTGGCACAACTCACATTTTCTATCTTGTTTTGGGATTTTATCCCAGATGCCAGTAATAATACGTAAAGGGAACAGATCCAATCTCAATAAAAGGATCAGTCTTCTGATCCCATGGTCAGATTCCAGATTAAATAAGACTGACGTTGATTCCCCAAATTACTCTCCTGAACCACTCTATTATGTGGCAATGTCTCTAGCCAAGCTTATTTTAAACAAAGAAGCCCTTGGGCATAGGAGAATCTATATTCACATCAAGCCCAAAGATTTCTATGGCCCGCTCAAAAGACCTAAAAAAGGCACTCCGTGTTTGCTTTAATAAGATAATTAACCAAACTCCAAGCACAAAGCACAAAGCATAGGAGGCTGCAAGTGTGTTCAAACTGCATGTCTGGTGAAGAATCCGATCTTCAATCCCCTCAAATGAGTGCCAGAGACTCATATCCAGAACTTTTTTTTTTTTTTTAATCTATTTTTTTTGTTGAAGTTTTATATAGCGCTGGCTAGACCAGGAGGTATCAGAGCGTTTTACATAGATAATTGCACAGGTTACATACGCGAAGATGAAATAGCAATGAACAAAAAAGAACATCGGTAATGTGGCGGAGCAAGGGATAAACAATTGGTAAAAAGTAAACAGAAGAGTAGGGGGAGGGGAAAAGGGCAGAGACGATCTTTAGATTAAGTTAATTTCAAATTCAGCAGAATCGGCACCAACTTGAGGAGGTATCCGGGGCCAGTCCAACCCACCGGGCCAGTAACAGAGGCAGTCCTTATTCAAGTCCAGTGAAGAACCGCAGACGGGAAAGAGGTCACAGCACCGAAGCACTGCGGGACAGCATTCAATCCCCGAGTCGAGACTAGCAGATCGCCGAGAAGGCCAGCCGATGGGGGAAACATGGCCGCATCGTACCCACCAATTTCACCGACGGGACATTGAGAAGCGAAGGGGGAGCTAGATGGAAATCGCAGCAATCCCTCCTAGGGAACCGACCAGGACGACAACGCCCAAAGTCAAACGGATGAGGCAAGCTGCAAACGGCGATTCTCGCAGAAGCAGCGTCGCTGGGGGAAGTGCACGGGGCTGCCGCCTCAAAGGCAGCCCAAAAACAGCCATCCACCATTCCCTGAGGAAGTAGACCACAGCGGGAAGCAGGGCAACGACGGCGGTGTCCGGAAGGTAGGTGATGGTCAAGGATCAACCCCCAAAGGGTGATCCCGAACCCGTCTCCTCTCAGCTGCATTCAGCAGCTCAACCGTACACTCGGCCACTACCCAGCTGGCGATGGTTCATTCATGTTGATATGGGTGGCTTCCTCTCCTTCAGCGAACGCCTTGGAAAAACCCAGGGGGATCGCCGAACTGGGCATTCAATCACCGGGGGGGAGATGGTTCAGTGGGAGGCCAAACCCCGGGAACAACGCCAAAAGGCGATCCTTAGCCCGGGAGCTCCCGGCCACAGCTCCTTACTCGTTGGCCATCTTGGATTAATGCCACAAGAACTTCACATGCATAGCACAAAGAAGGGGGATTTTATCCCTTTAGATTGACAGGACATGGCTAAAATGACGTCTCCCACAAATCTTGTAAAATATATTCAGGGCATTTGCCTGAGAAAGGGCTCTACTTGAACAAAGCTTCATATGATCAACATCCTGCCCATTCTTAGAGAAAACCTTAACAAGATAAAGGTAGGAGTCCACTATTTCTAATTCATGAGTACCTAGAGACCAATTAAGCTGCCACTTCAGTCTTGACTCATTCTTTTTTTTTTTTTTTTTTACGATCTTTATTCAGTTTTCCAAAAGATAAACAGCCCAGACCCTCCCTCCGCCCCCTGTCAGACAGGAATATAAATTCAAATTCATTATATCATTATCTATCATCTTATTCCACAATACAATCCATTATGCATTACAATAGCAGTTACATACATCATTATCTTTAGATAAAATTCTACACAGCATTGCGTTAACGGGAATGAATAATCTTCCGCTATTTACGGGCTACTTTGAGATTGACTCCAATCCAGTAGGGGGTCCAAATCTTCACCCCTCTTCTACGCATTTTCCTACCCTTTCGTTTATATATAGCAACTTCTAGATTGGAGATTGCTAACAACCTGGCTAACCATTGCTGGAATGATGGGGCATTAGGGTCCAACCATGCGGACGCGATACACATTCTTAAAACCGCCATGGCAATAAAAATAAATTCATGTCCTGCTCTTGCATTATTAGGATCCGCCGCCCCTAATAAAATAACATCACTGGTCAGTACTATTTCAGTTTGTAATACTTCGGTCAGGAATTTCCCTATATCTTTCTTCAATGCTGTTAGCTCGTCACATGCAGAGAAAATATGTATGCTATCCGCATTAAATAACATACATCTTGGACAAAATGTTCCCTTACCACTCCCCCACTTAGCAATTTTATCTGGCGTATAATATAAAAAAAACGTTTTAAAAAACTGTGCTTGTAATTTCATAGACATGAGGATAGTTTGTGACACCGAATATGCATAGTTAAATTCATCATTGGAAATTTCTACTTTCTCCTGCCACTTCTGTGATATTTTATCCATATCGTCAGGAAATACCGCATTAATAAGAGAATATATATCCCCAATAGTACTTGTTTTAGCGTGAAGTAATTTCTCCACGATTCCAACTTTCTCGAATTGTGCCCTTCCCCCAACCTTTCGTGATAAAAATCTCTAATTTGGAGGTACTTAAAGAAGTCCCGCCAATCTAAATTAAAACTTTTTTTAGTTCTTCAAAGGATTGTATCTCTGTAGGGGAGAGAAGAACAATTCCCGCCTCTTTCCATTTTTGCATATAACTTCCTCTAAAGATCTCCGGGAGGATTGGATTGTCGATTAAGGGGGTATAAAAAGAGATTCTCCCTATACCGAGCATTCTTCTTAATGAACTCCATACCTTAAACCCACTATATAGAGTTTTGTACCTGACTTTTTTTATAGTAACTGTCATGCAGATGACGCCAGAAATATCCTCTACTCTTACTGCCAAGCACTAGTTGGAAAATAGATGGTGTACTGTCCACCGGTACCTCCTCACTATCGTTCTGTATTAACTCTCTACTATACAGTAAGACGGAGGCCCAATAATATGCTTTTAAATTTGGGAGTGCTAGCCCTCCCCTATCCTTAGAAAGGGTGAGGAGTTTATAGGCCCGCCGTGGTTGCGAGTAAGCCCAGATAAAACTAGAAAACATACGTTCTATTGATATAAACCATTGTGTTGAAAATTCTAAACATATCGCTCTGAATAAATATAGAATCTTAGGAAAAAACAACATCTTAACAACGTTAACTCTGCCAATAATAGAAAGATGCAAATTATCAAGACGTTGGAGATCTTTCTGCATTACATCCATAATTGGCTTTAGATTTAATTTAACCACGTTATCAAGTTTGGATGAAATGCAGACCCCTAAATATGTAGCCTTTTCTAAGACACGTGTGTCATTCATTTTAGCTTTATCATTCAAAACTATCTGAGTTTTCCCTTGGTTCAGAGCATACCCAGAGACTTGTCCGAAACTCTTGGCCTCGTCTTCAATAGCTGTCATAGCCGTATTTGGATCGGCAGTTACCACAGCTATATCGTCCGCATAGGCCAGGGATTTGGTGGGATAATCCTGTGACCATATAGGTATTATTTCAATGTTTTCTTCAAGTCTACGGATGAAGAGATCGATGTAGATCGCAAATAGCAGCGGTGAGCATGGACAGCCCTGCCGCGTACCGCGGGATATTGTAAATTCCTTAGATAAAATACCATTCACCATTACTGCCACTATTGGTTTAATATACAATTTTTGTACTGCCTGGATATACCCATCCTTAATTCCGAACCTGGACATGGCAGCCCACAGATATTGCCAGGAGACCCTATCAAAGGCCTTCTCGGCATCTAGTAGAACCAATGCCATAGGGTCTCCTGCAACATCCATAGTGTCAAATAACGTAATCACTCTATGGATATGGTTTATAGTGGATCTCCCTAGCACGAAACCATGTTGACATTTGGAGATCACTTTATAGATGATGGGTGCAATTCTATTAGCCAGGATTTTCGAATATATCTTCGAGTCGGCGTTAATGAGTGTGATAGGTCGATAAGACCCTAATTGTTCTGCAGGTTTGTTCTTTTTTGTAAAGATAACTATTTTTGCCCTAGACCAGGAGCTTGGAGGTTGGCCGCCCTTAAAAATATGTATAATGAGGTCTGAAAAGATAATTTTGATTTGATCTAGAAAGGTGACATAAAATTCAGACGGAATACAATCCATTCCAGTCGCTTTCCCTTTTGCCAGACCTTTAATTGTCCTTAAAATTTCTTCCTCGTCAGGTAGGTCCTCTAAGATTGCCTGATCTTCAACATCAAATTTTTCGCCTACTACATTATCTAGATACCCCTCGAAGTCTAGTTGGCCACCCCCCACCTCTGCGGTATATAAATCCCGATAAAATCTCCCAAAAGCATCTCTTATGAGTTCAGGGTCAGTTATTTTACCTAACAGAGGATCACTTATCTCTCGTATCAGGTTTGAAGAGGTTTGTTGTCTTGTACGCACGGCAAGTTGGTGGCCAATTTGCTCATTTACCTCATAAACCGTTTCTTTTTGTGATAAAGCTTTTTTAACAGCTTTATCAGTAAATGTGTTGGTAATTGCTGCCTTGGCGATTGCAACCTGTCTTTGTATTTTTTGTATTCCCTCTACCCCATTATTTGTTATAACCGCCCTTACCAATTCCTCTTCAGCCAGCCTTTGATTCTCCTGTAATAACTTCAGAGATTCCCTAGCTTGTTTATTAGCGTTTAGTGAGAATCGTAACGTTTCCCCTCGAACTCCCGCCTTTAAGGCATCCCAAACTATTTCAATTGACGTGCTCCCTAGATTATCTTCCAAAAAGTTCGGGATCCATTCTCTCATGCGTGCACAGTATTCGCTATCTAAAAGCAGGGACTTCTCGAATGTCCAGGACCTTATTGGTAAATTACCCATTCCTATTTCTAAAGTACAAATTAATGGGTTATGATCCGATAGGACACGTGGCAGCTTCTCAATTCAGCATTTTGCTTTTAATGAGTTGGAAATAAGTACATAATCTATTCTAACGTGGGTGAGATGTGGGTTAGAAAAAAAAGTATACCCTGGGTCATTGGCATTTAGAGTCTGCCAACCATCCACTAAACTATGTGTCTGACACATATTCTTTAATGCCCTAAACACTTTAGGTTTACGGCCTACATATTGCCAGCCCTCCTTTATAGACCAATCGTTAGGAAGGTTAATATTAAAGTCCCCGCAGACCATTAATGGTAACGGCCAATGTGTAAGTTCATTTGAGATATCATCAAACACCGCCGGATCATCACTATTGCTTCCATATATTGTACAGAGCGTTATTTTTTGCCCACCCCCATATTGGCATTCAGTAACTGCCCAGCGACCAAATTTATCTGCTTTAGGTCGGCTAAACACAGGCCCACTCCCTTTAGCTAGAATAACTACCCCCCAGGCCCTGGCACCCTGTGACGTCGCACATATCAACCTAAACCCTAGTGTTTTTAAAACATGTGTTTGAGAACCTTCTATGTGTGTTTCTTGTAGACATACAATATTAACACCCAGTGCTTGCAATCCTACTGCCACTTTTTGCCTTTTTTTAATGTCGTTCAGACCACATATATTCATGGACATAACCTTTAACACCCCCATCTGCTTAGATCTTGCATTCCAGATAGAGCTCCATACTCGGTGCTTTGCGTAACCCGTTTGTCACCAGATATCCTGATATTACCAACATACCAGTTTAAACCAGAATCATTTCTCCTATCCTTTTTAAATGCCTGTCTGACACCCTTCCCCCCCTTCCCCCCCCTCCCTCTCCCATCCCTCCACCCTCCACCAATTATTGAGGTTACCTGGCCTAACCAAGGCCAGGGAGTTGACATCCGAGGGAACAGAGCCCTGCGCACCCGCCTAATCTTTCCCCCCCAGTGTGATCCCTTACGTGTCTATGTAAAAGAACATATTTATACTATATAAACAGGGATAACAAAAATATTGAAATCCATATCTGTAACTATGCAGCTACACAATTCTCTTGATCAGACCGGGATACAAAACATTTTGCTACTGCTACCGCTACTTATTCCTGCTACTTATTCCCAGTAACTTCCTCTAGGTATACTTTGGCCTGGATCTCTGAAACAAAACTGCGTGTAGTCCCCTTGTATACAATCTTTAGACTAGCAGGGTTCTGAAGATACACATCAGCTCCAAGTTTTTGAAAGGGGGCAAAGATCTGCCTTAGTCTCCATCTGCGTTCGACTGTAGCGTGAGCAAAGTCAGGTTTAGTAAAAAAGGTGATTCCATCAAAGGTCCTTCTACTAGTGGGCCTAGCCAAATCATAAAGAGTTTGACGGAGGAGAAAATTCCCAAAGAATAGAAGCATAGCACGGGGGTGTTGCTGCGTTGATGAGGAGCGTTTTGCTGGGGTTAGCGGGAATCTGTGCGCTCGCTGAACTTCTTTATCCCAGTCCCAAGAGTGTAGTTCTGGAAAAGCCCCTTTGAGAAGCGTGATCATAAAGCTTCTGGGATCATCCCTTTCCGCACCTTCAGGAATCCCTAGGAAGCGGAGATTGTTGCGCCGCTGCCTATTTTCCTGCTCCTCCATCTTCCACATAAGATCCTTGACTATGCTCTTGTGTTCATCTCTTTGAGTTTTCAGTGTGGCTACATCTTTTTCTAGATGCTCCGTCCGTACCTCTACAGAAGCCATCCGATCTGCAATTTCGGCACAAGTTTTGCCGACCCTCCTGACAGCCCCTTGTAGTTTCTTGGCAGCCAAACGTGATCTGCGGCTATCTGCTTTAGCTTCCTCCTGGAAGCTCTTGATGGAGTGTAGCACAACTGCCAGAGCTGGCTCGCTCTTTGTCCCTCCTTCCTCTTCTCTTTTGTTGCAGCCTGTAATTGTTTGATTGCCACTTGAAGCGTCCATTGTGTCTGATACTATTGTGAGCTGTGTATCAGTATAGTCCCATCTCAGATCTGTGGCGCTTCCTCTGTCAGAGATATCGTGTCTTCTTTGGCGACCCCCATTTTTCTTTTTTTGCAGTTTTTTCTGGCCATGTTTATTTTTCTGAGGGTCTGTATTAGAGCTACTATACCATTTTGGGTTGTCTTCCCCACTTGATACAGAAATGCTTATATCTGATAACTCCGATTCATCCGTTAACGAGAAGAATTTTTCTTGATTGCCAGGCGTTTTGAGTAAATGGCCATAGAGCGCATAGCTTGTATCTTGTGGTGTTTCTGCAGTTCCTACAGTCGTATTTGCACCATCACTTGGTTTGCTTAGTTTGCTGCTGAGTTTTACTTGCTTGTCCCCAAAGCTAGCCCCATCTGTGTGAGTTAGAGGAGTGGAGTGTGCCTCAGAGCTTGTTTTAGCCACCTGATCTGTAGGGAAGGGAGTGCCTGGAAGCCCCGGTTCATACAGTGCAGTTGGCAGCTTCTGATTAAACAGCGTTCCCTCATTCTGCTCCACCGCCTCCTCTGCAATAATCGAAGCTTCTCCTAAAGTCTTGGGCCCAGGTCCGAGCCCCCCTGTGGCACCGAAGCTGCTGGTGATTAATGGTTGGGAGTAGCTGGCTTCTTTGTGAGTTTTTACTTGTATTTTTTTTCGCATTCTCTGTATTTTCTGCATGCCTTTCACCCGTGTTTTTATCAGTGCACTCCCCCCGCTCTCCCCCGTCGCCGCTCTTACTCTTAGCGCCCCGGGTGTCCAGCCTTTTCTGTCGGGTGTCCACTATTGCTGAGCTGGGCTGTGAGGATGCGTGCGTTCGGGAGCTAAGCGAAGGCACATTTTTCCCCTTAACTGCTTTCGTCCCCCTGCCAGCCATCCTTACTTGTTTCTGAGGACTCCGACTGCTGCAACAAAGTATCTCGAAAATGTATCCAGTTACCAGGAAAGCGACGTGCTGCCCAGTATGCTGTAAACTCCGAGAAGCTTTCCTCGTGACAAGCGGTGCGCTGTGGATTGCCGATGAGTTTCTGCGTTTTGGCAGCGTTGGAGGAAAGTCACGCAGGGCGGGGAGAATCCAGGATGCCCGATCCGTGCAAACACCCTCGAGGCTGGGGAGAGATGAGAGAATATTCCTTGGGTCGGCAGAGCAGATAAGGTACACTTGCATACGCCCGGATAAGTTTCTCAGCTGCATTTTTACTTAACCCGTCAATTTTTCCGCATTATGTATTCAGTGAGCGTATGAAGAAGTGTCTATGGGGTCCGATCGGCGGAGCATCGCGGCGGAGATGTCACTCGGGCGCCATCTTGCCTCCGCTCACTTCTACTTTTAACGCAGTACAGTCTTGACTCATTCTTGAGGAAGATCAAGACTTTAATTTTAGAAATATTAAGCTTCAAAAAGTGGACTTGTGCATACTTTGACAATGCTACAAGCCAATAGGGGTTAAGTACATTATGGCTACATCATCAGCATATAACGGGGAGCCGAGGGGCATTGCACCAATTCTGGGAGGATCTCCCTTCACCTGATTTAAAGTATCTGGAAGATAAATGTATAGAGAAAACAGAAGGGAGCCAACAAGCAGCCCTGCTTGAGACCATTTTGAGTTTTAACCCTACAGGATAGGCCCTGCGTCCATCCCATTAGAATTTGACACCAGGTATCCAAATGCAATTCCATAGTAAGACCCAAAAGTTAGTGCTGAACACCCAAGAGGAGTAGCTTTCTCAAAGCGTTTGACAGTCATCTCTATCAAACGCTATGGAGAAGTCGATAAATGCTGTGTATATTGGCTTACCTCGACAAAAGGAGTATTTTTCAACTACTGCTTGAAGGACCGCAATATTGTCAAGAGTACTATGATTCCTCCTAAAACCGGCTTGTTCCGGGAGAATAATATTGTAGTCTTGGGACCACTGTTGTGACAGTGTAAATCCTTGGCAAAGAGTTTGCCTGAAGCATCCAGCAATGCTATCTGTCTGAAACTTGCCGGGGAGGATTTAGGACCCTGTTTATACAGCGGTACAATGACACTTCCAGGATAAGGGGATTTTTCCGGAACAATAACAATGTTTAAATAACAGATCAAGAAAGGATCCCCATACTGCAGCCTCCTTTTAAATAGCAGCAATGGGTACCTCCTCAGGCCCCAAAGCGCCAGATGTTCTGGCATTCTTTATAAACCCCACATTCTCATAAACTGAGGGAGCACCATACACGGAATACATCTCCCCATCCACACAAATGGTCACGGGGACATCTACTTCATAATTACTTGAATACAACTGAGAAATGTATTCCACCAAGCCATTTTCAGGAATAGGAATTGACTGCACATCCACCCTAGTATCACAGTATTCAGCAATCAAGCGCCAGTACTTCCTAGAGTCCTTGGCATTTGCAGCTTCTCTTAGATTGATCCATTTTAGTTCATGTTCCCTCCAACCTTTTTGGAGTTTGCGTTGTTAAGACAGGTAATTTCATGCAGTCTAGCCAAGGAAAACTGCAAATACTGTTTTCTAGTCAGGAAATGTATTTCCTAATTTATTGCCTTTAATGAGAAGTTGCTCTTTTTCAGCAACTGAGGACTATCTGACCTAGTGCTGAATTTATGGAACTCTTCCATATGGGCTTCATAAGGGGAAATAGGATAGTCCCATATGAGTCCCATAGGGTCGGCACAAACCTCCTTGACACTTAAGGCAGACATATTCGTAGTTGTCCAGAAGGAAAGGCCATTCGACTTGTTAAAGCCAATCTTGCCCAAACGACGGTTCATAGGCTCTAACTCCTGGTGATTAAAGGCCACAGATATGCCAACTAAACAATGATTGCTCATATTGGTTGGAAATACAGTAAGTTTTTCACAAGCCCCGAACATTTGAAAAGAAACTATCACATAATCAAATAGACTCTGTGTGAAGGTTTAGTGAATGGTATATAAAGCGGCTTCACCTTCAGGAGACCTTCCATTTAATATTATCAAGTCACATTTTCCAAGATTTTCTAGTATTAGGAACCCATGCATATTCGTTCTAATCTTACCTGGGAGCAGAATCTCAGGAATAGACCATACATCTTCTTTTTCAACACTAGCAAAGGCTGAAGAAGCAGTATTAGACACCTTTGCATTTAAGTCACTCATGATTAAAACCAGGGGACAATCTTCAGTAATACTAATGTCATAAACAAAGGCAAAGAGTGAACTCGCCAGTAAATCAAATGGTTTCCCAGGTGGAATATACATATTCGTTAATAAGAAGTAGGAAGGACAGCCATTAACACCTTGGAAGGCCAGTTTCAAACAAAGACAAAAATCCGAGCGATGTATATAAACTACATGGTTCCAATTAACCGTATTCCTGAGTAAAATTGCCACCCCTCCACTAGCACGGCCCCTTCCAGAACGCCTCAAATTACAGGAAAATACAAAATAACCACTGCAGTCCAACTCTGTACATGACCCGGTTTCTTGTAAGCATATGATTAGGGGATTGAAAGACTTCAGAAAATGTAATTATGTCTCCACTTGACCCAACCCGTCCATATTCAATGACAAAAGAAGCACACCTGAGCTACCTCAAAGGCTCATTACTCCTGTATAAAGGGTGGGGGTTATTCAAAGCACCAGTTTCCCAACTCCACTGGAGAAAATCATCCTTCTAATCAACAACACGGGGATGAATTACAGGGCTCTCCACCAAGGTAATTACTCAATCCCCTTGCCCTAGTGAAATAAAAATGTCTTTGGAATTCCCTTGTATAAACTCAGAATTGGACCCCAATGCATCAATCACCACTGACTTAGATACTTTTAAATTATTGAGATTGTTGACTAAGGGGTTCGAAATACTCAACAACAGGGTCAACATCAATCCCTCTCTTTAGAAAACACTCACAATTCTGTACAACCGTATTTGCAATAGCCAAAGAACCAAAGGTAACTATAGAATAGGGAGTCGAAGCAAATGAATGAATAGTCACCTTTGTGATGTCACCACTTTTCACCAGCCTTAAAGATTCAATCTCCAAAAAAGAATTTAGGATAGAGCTTCTATTCACAGTAGGAGACTCGTTATCAAATAACAGGATAAAATCCAGAACTGATGACCTAGAGGCCTTCTCCACACAAGTCCTTTGAGAGGGACCTGTCCGAGGTGCCCATAAAGATCCTCCAACCCCTGGAATACAGGTTTTTGCCCCATGGTTAAGCGAGGAACGGGGGATAGTGGAAAAGCTGTTGTGATGCCATGATCTTCATTTCTCATACTCAGTGGATAAGACACCTGATACCCCTTATTTACCCCTCCTAAATTGAAACTTTCCCCTCTAGGCTACCCAACCAAGTTGCTAACGACCCTGGAGTCTGTGTCCGGCAAGAGTAAATGAGCCATAATTCCTATTCCCCCTCCCACTCCAGGTGGCTCAAGTAGGGCACTTGGTACAGAAATCAAAGTTCCCTGAGGGGGGAAAGAGAACTGAGAGGAACCAGCTGACACTGCTCCAGTTCTCACCTCTTCCCCGAGATGTCATCATCATTCAGGAGAATCTGCTTTGTAAGAACAGTCGAAGCACTATCTTACAGAGACAATGCCGTCAACCCCACCTCCTTCAAACTCTTCATATCATAATCATTGGGAAAATGCAATTTTTTCAATTTCCGCTTAGGGATTCTTCTTATCTTTTTATTTTTCCTTTTTTTTATCGTATCCTTCTGACTCATTGCGGTAGACTCAATGTTACACTCCATCATTATACTACTTGACACAGGCTCGAAGTAATGCAATAAGGTTGATGTACTAGCAGTTGCAGACTCACCTTCCAGCCCCACTCTTGGCTGAGGCATTAATCTATTTACCTTCCCAACTTTTTTAGTGCCTTTTTTGACCCCTTTTTAAACATTATGAAGATCTCTATTTTGGCTGTCCCCAAAGAGGGGTTCTGATCATAATCCCCAAACAACGTACTTAAACAAAGGTTTTCAATTTCAGAAACAAGCATTTTTTGGGGAAACCACATAATGCAGTGGCGTACCAACTTGTACAAAAGCATTCTTTACCCTTCCAGAGGACACAACCATTTCTGACTTTTGTTCATAGTATTATCCTTATTTGAATTTACAGTCAGTTTTGAATTAAAGAGGCCTAACTTCTTTACCTTCTGCAACTCAAATAGAATAGCAGACATCATTTCCAATACATGGTCAGAACTTAACACAGTTTTTTCAAAACAAGAGAAAATAGAAAAAAAAATTTCAATAAAAAATAAAATATCAGATGAAGCACCACCTCCTCCAATGTCTGTGTTGAATTGTCTACTTGGGAGAAAGATATCATGGTCTAATTCTGAAAGAGACCCCCCAAGGGAGAAGAACTGCAGTACAGTGGAGGTAATGATAGACGCGATTAACAGGATGGGGGCTTTGTGTTACGTTGGCCCCTTTCATCCAGCACTTTCAGGGAGGAACCGCAGTCGGGGGAACCTACCCTTCCCTCCATGTGAAAATCAAAGTCAATGTCAGGCAGAGTAAAATCTTCACTAAATGCGACCTCTTTGTTAACAGATGTAGCAGCTTCATCACAATTTTCACTTCTCTGAGACACTTCTACAGCTGCACAATCTTTACTTCTTGGAGACACTTCTGTGGCTGTACATGACCCCCATGATGGCCTCCCTCCTGGGGTAAGATTAATATACAATCTTCAATATCATTATTGGAGGAGTTAGAGGGTGCGAAAGGGTCAGCTGTGGGCAGCTCCTCAGAAGACAATATAGGAGCCATAAGGACCAGACCCTCTTGTACTCTGCCAACCATCAAAGTCCTGGAATCAAAACTAGCCCCCTTTAGACATCCATGAACCAGGGGCGAGGAAGACATAACCAGAAGTGGAGCCACAAGGAGACAAGAGCTAGAAGCTTCTGTCACTTCCTGAGAAACAACCTTCAGCATTTTTTGAAAGAAGCTAGAGATAGAGGAGTGAGATTTATAAAGATGCTGCTGGGAGCTTCTGATGCCACAAACGGATTTCTTTACTTTTGGTATTTCGTCTGGGGAAGGAGTTACACGCCCAGAGAGTAATTTCTTGTGTCATCATACTCTCAAGTACCCCCAAAGCCCTTCAAGAACCAGAATCCAAGATCTTTGAAAATGCAGTTACTGGCCGGAAGGTTTTATTGCACAGAATGGGTATTGGGAGAAAAAGTCCGCTCAGTAGTACTACAGTACGTGGAAATCTGCATCAACTGTGGCCACTATAGTGGCACTACAATAGCTCCAACAAACAGCTCATGACCACCAGCCTCTGCTTCTAATCTCAATCCCAGTCTCCTAGCCGAAGGGTAGAACACAGGAGAAGACAAGGTGCAGCCCTTCGTAGACCAGAGAAGGAAACAAAGCAGGAGCACCTCAGACCTGGCCACAATCCGCACCCAGACCTAGCTGGGCCGCTTCCATGGGGCCCGGGCTCACTGTTTTTCGTGATGGACAACTTCAACCACCGCACTCGTCCTCCACTTCTCTTGTAGATTCACAACAACACAAATGCTGAACCAGGTGTAACAGGGGAGGGGAGCTCCCTTGGTCTGCAAGCCGCACCCGAACCTAGCCGGGTCGCTTCTGCAGACACTGAGCACTACCTCACGCAGAGGGCTCTACCCAACTGCTCTCCCTGGTTTTACCCTGTTTTTTTCTGATGCACAGCGCTCAGTGCCCATAAAGTTCGCAGCCTGTTTGCTGCCTACCAGGTCCCACCGAAGTCTACTGTGAAAGATAACTGGCAACTGACTCAGCTTCCAAAAATTCGGCATTCTGTAATCCTTTAACAATCCTATCACTCCCCACCCTGCCTCTACATGTGCAACCTCAAGCTCAAGCTCCACTCCACAGTGAGCACAGACAATGTACGTAAGCATGTGAGGCAAATAAAAAAGGGTGGTGGGGAACAAGTATCCAGGTTATCAAAAGCAGCAAGGAGTAACCAAGTAACTAAGGGGCATATTTACAAGCCCCTGTTGCTGCAGGAAAGTCACTTTTAACGACCTTATTTACAAGGCGGCATTAAGCCAGTTAAGTGGCTTAATACTGCCTTGTAAATAAGGACCCCTTTCATGCTACACTTAGCGTGAAAGGGGCGGGCAATGGGTTTTGCAGTGGGCATTCAGCCGCAAAACCCATTGATTTTGACACTGCCCTGTATTTACAAGGGTGGCGTCAATAGGAGGCAGCGCCAAAATTAAGACCAGGGAAAACCTGGTCTTAACATGGCGAAACGAGGAGAAATGTGTTATTTCTCCTCGTTTTTGCTGTTTCTATGTGTGCTGCATTGTGCAGCACACATAGAAACAGCAAAACGCCATGAATGATTGTTTATGTTCAGGAATGTGTCCCTTCCTGCACATAAGCAATCATTAAAATATGATGATTTGCAACTTCTATGTGTGCTGCAAAATGCAACACACATAGAAGTTTCAAATCGCCATTTGTGATTGTTCATGTGCAGGAAGGGCACCTTCCTGCACATAAACAATCGTTGCCTCAAGGCAGGCACCCTTGCACTATGTTGCAAGAGTGCCTGCGTTGGCGCTAGGCAGCTTTATTTAGGGCCAGCGCTAGGGAAAATGCAGGTATTTGTTGTATCTTTGTAAAAACGGCTCATCCCAGCATTTTCGGAATGGCGGAGCGTGGTGTTAGCATTTTGTGCTTAACGCCACGCTCTGCCATTCCCTTGTAAATATGCTCCTAAGAGTCCAGGAGCAAAAAGCACATGTGTTTGCCAGCCAGAGTCAGGCACCAGGGACTTAGCTGGCACTCAAACCAATCAGCAAAGCAACGCAACAGGGGGGAATCCCCCAAACAGCACGAGCCGGGGGTTCTCTAGCACAAACGTGGCAGTAAGAGAGTGTTCCCCCAAGCTCCCCCTCACGGCACTCCCACCAGTCTCGGTGCTGCCTCTGCCATAGCAGGCAACTTCGGTCCAGCTTCGCACAGACTACTTGCTCCGAAGCTACGACGGCTCTCGCCATCCTCGCCTTGCACAATAGTGCTTCTCCACATTGCGCAGCTAGCATAGAACAGCAACAGGGCAAAATTAAACTTTCTAACTAAGAGAATTATACAGTCGCACTATGCAAAATTAAAAATTGAAATTTCAGTTGCATCTCTTAATCAGGACATTTTTCAATATTGATCATCATCATTTCTCATTTCTTATCTATTCATGGAGGTTGCCCCAACAGAAATCGATAACCCCTCAGTTCAATATCTCTTTCTTTTATTTTTCACAACATAATTTTATTGTTGACAGTCGACACATGCCTGGTGTCTGAAGGAACACCAGTATTAGATATGCAGTTTCAAAAATAATGATATCAACATTTTCACAGTTTCTGTAACGTCTTATATAGATTAAACATTTTGCTACAAACCTTGTTATAAACATCAACAATAGTGCCACATCATGTCTGCAGATAAAGCAAGTGAGTTTTATATACGTGAGTCCCAGCCATTCATGATCGTAGTAGATATCCGTAATATGTAAGTCCCGGTTCAATACAGTCATTACAATTGTTCTTCAATAGTAGCATCAGGGGGAACAGGTTCTAAATAGAACCCTCTGTAGTCCGCCGACCTCTTCCAGATTTTAAAATATTTCTGGGGGCACCCTCTCGCCCTAAAGACAGGGATTTCAAGGCCCATTATGAAGTCTAAGCCCTTTTTCCACACTGCCACTGACGGCGGGGATTCATCCTTCCATGCCCTAGCGATGTCTCTCTTTGCCAGGGTTAGGCCAAGGAATAGCAAGTGGCGTTTGTATCTAATGCCACCCAGGCCCTCGGTGATATGCCGCATGACCAGTCGTGGCGAGAGCGGAATGTCCCACCCCAAAACCACTGACAAGCATGTGGTCACCCCTCTCCAAAACCTCGACAACGACGTGCACTGCCACACCGTGTGTAGAAAGGTGCCTTCTTCTGTCTAACATCGTAGGCAGTGCGGAGATGCGATCAGACCGGCACGCCATAGTCTGTGCCTGGTGTAATAAGCCTGATGTAAGTATTTGAATTGGATGAGTCGCAAGCGGGCCGCAATCTCCGCACCACGCGGGGACTCCAGGGCTTCCACCCAATCATCCTCATCCAGGGGACCCAGTTCTTGCTGCCACTTATCCCTAGTTTTGTGTAATGTTGCAGGTGTATTGTTAAGGAGTGTACAGTAAATTTTGGTGATCTTATGGTCTCCCAGCTCGCCCATGAAGACCTTTGCCTCGATGGGATTAAAATCAAGTATATCTGTCTGTTGTGTTAAATATGGGGAGAAGGCATGTCTAAACTGAAGATATCTATAAAATTGGCCACGAGGCATAGCATATTCTGTATGAAGTTCCTGAAAGGACCTCAAATTTCGACCATGCATAACTGACCCCACTGTGTCTATGCCGATAGCCTCCCAACCACGAAAACCAGACAACTGTGTCAGCTGAGGTAGCTGTCCGTTACGCCATAGGGGCGTCTCTCTTGTAAGCCTCCCCCACCAGCCCATGGAACGGAGCGCATGTTTCCAGACCGTGAATACCGTTCTGGTTGCGGGTGGCAGAGCATTAAGTGTGGATGCAGAATAAAGCGCCATGTGTAATGTGTTGTCACGCAACAGCCAGCGCTCAACTGTATACGCCGCGTGGTATGCCTGTACATCTGGGGTGGCGATGCCACCACAGTATGTGGATTGAAAGCAAGTCCTCAATGCTACCGGTGCCGCGCCACCTCCCCAGAGGAATCGTGCTAGGACAGCATTTAGTTGACAAAACCATGTCTGTCGTATGAAATATGGATGATTTTGGAGCTGATATAGGAGCCAGGGCAGGGAGACCATTTTAAAAATGGCGGATCTGCCAAACAGGGACAAAGGCAGGTGGGACCACACTCTAGTCTGATCGCCCACCTGTGCCCACAGCGGGGCCAGATTTCTATCCCATGCGAGAGTTTGCGATGCTGAAAGAAACACCCCCAAGTATTTGAATCCATCTGGGACCACCTCCACTTCTCGTGACCATTCGCCCAGTTGATCGCCACCTCGCAGTGGCCATAGATAGGACTTACCCCGATTCATGTACAAGCCGGACGTTTCACCAAAAATTTGCATGATTCTGAGAAGGCGTGGGCTGGTCCTATCGGGGTATGTAAGGAAGAACAATACGTCATCCGCATACAGTGCTATACGGTCTGAGATCCCCGCCGCCCACTCAAAACCACGGACCTGCGCATCTATTCTTACCCACGCTTCCAACGGCTCCATGGCCAACGCAAATAGATACGGGGAGAGAGGACATCCCTGACGTGTACCTCGTCCGATAATAAAGCATCTAGAGACGGAGTCCGCCACACGGACCGAGGACGTTATGTCAGTGTATAAGAGACGGATGAGATTCAATAGATGGGGGCCAATATTTAAGCGGCCAAAAAGATAGGTCCAGCTGAGGGAGTCGAAGGCCATGTCAATGTCCGCAAGAAGGAGCGCAGCTGGTCCCTCAAGTCGGTCAACAGCCGTTATGGCATTGTGTGCGCGCCGAATGTTATGCCGCGTTGCGCGGCCAGGCATGAAGACGGCCTGGTCTGGATGGACCAGGTCTGTGATATGAGGAACTAATCGATTGGCGATTACCTTAGCCAGCAGCTTAGCCTCCACATTAAGAAGAGATATCGGGCGATATGACGAGTAATGTTCTGGGGGTCGACCCGGCTTTTGGAAGGCAACTATTTCAGCGTACCTCCAATCCGACGGCAATCTACCGTTCTCCACGGCCGCCTCGAGAGCCACAAGGTATGGATTCAGCAGCTGAGAGTGGTATTTCTGAAAGAACTTGCATGGGAAACCGTTGGGACCTGGTGCCCTCCCCGTCCGCATATCCAGCAATGCGGTGTGTAATTCCTCCACCGACAGTGGGGCATCGAGTGTTGCACGCACATCGTCAGAGAGGGTCCGGGGGGGAGATCATCAATGAACTTCTGAACGGGTTCCGCAGGTACTGTTTCGCGGGGAGCATATAAGTTGGCAAAATATGTGGCGAAGCAATTCGCAATGTGCGATGGGTATGTAGAGATTTCCCCACCCAGGTCGCGTATACTCGGGAGGGTGCGTGGACGCAGTGTCTGTTGACACAGGCGATGTAGCAAAGCACTGGACTTATCCCCCCACTGATAAATCCGGCTGCTAGTCGCGAACCAGTAAAGTTGAGGTTCATCCAGGAGTTCACTAGCGTATGTTTGTTGCATACTCGATAACTGCCTGCGCGAAGCACTCGCATTCTCTTCTCTACTAGAGCGCTCTAAGTTAAGCAATTGGGCTTCAAGCTGCAGTAATCTCTCACGACGCTGATGGCGTCTTGCGGCGCAAAAGGCGATATCCGCCCCCCTAAGTGTAGGTTTCATCGCTTCCCATAAGGTTACATGGGAATCAACTGTGCCCGTGTTGTGTAAGAAATAATCCGTGAGGGATGTGTGAATGTGTAACCTGTATTGTACGTCCTGCAGCAGCCATGGCGACAATTGCCACCGAAGTTGGGCACGTCTAGGATCTAGGGATATTTGTATGGAAACTGGTGAGTGGTCCGACAAGTCCCGGGGCAAAATCCTCGCAGACACCAGTCTGTGGGCATGATCTGTGGAAAGGAAAATGTAGTCAATGCGAGAAAAGGATTCGTGCATTCCCGAAAAGTACCTGTATGCTTGGTCTGTGGTGTGTAGTGCCCTCCAGGAATCGACCCACCCCATCCCCTGAATAAGTGGCAATAATCTAGAGTCTCAGGCCGTTGTCACCCTCTCAGCGGCGCGCCGTCGATCTCTAGCCGGACATAGTACATCATTCCAGTCACCCCCAACAATCGTCAGGCAATGAGGAATTTCTGTCCATAGCGCTGTTAAGTGCTCCACCATGTTCCACGCTAAGGGGGGGGGGGCATAAATGCTTCCCAACACAAGGGGTTCCCAGTACAGCATACCGTAGACCACTATAAATCTACCCAGAGGGTCCGACCACGTCTTACAATGAGCGAATGGGATATTACGGTGTATAAGGATTGCCACCCTGCGGGAACCTCTAGCAAACCCTGCATGATAAACCTGCGCATAACCAAACCTAGCTAGGCAGGGTGTCTTGGTGCCCATGAGGTGGGTCTCCTGGAGGAAGATAACGTCAGCTCTGTACCTCTTGGCCTGCCGTAGTACGGCTCCCCGCTTGATCTTGTCGAGAAGGCCATTAACATTCCAGCTAATAAGCCGAAGGTCCCGACCACCAGTCCCCATCGAGCTCTGTGTTATGGCTGACATTGAGGCATATGGACAAACATCGATATTTGAAAGGCAGAGACAACCCAGTAAACACGTATGCAAAAGCGAACAGTGGCACTAGTAAAGCATAAACAAGACCCAAACATTACCCAAGCAACCCCCCAACCCCAATACCTCATAAACGCTGAAGTATCTGTCGCGGCATAATGCGACCGCCGCTCCCAACGGGGGGCAGCAGTAGCACGAAGCCAATGGATCCCCAATTCGAGTCCCCAGCACATGGTAAGACCTGTGATCAGGGAATCTATATACAGCTGAAGCCTGAATATTCATTACATCTATATTGTAAATAGTTCGTATAGTTAAAGATTCTCAGTGGCGCATCAGTTAGGAAGCCGCAGGCTCCGGCTGATCGGCCGACATTCGCCTCTGGGATTTGCTACGATTTTGGGATCGCTTCTTGGAGCGTGATCGGCGCCGTTGTTTACCCTCTGCATCTGGTGATCCACATCTAGTGCCCCCGGATGAAGAGTCCGAGTCCAGTCGGGGCGGAGTATGCGGTTTGATCATCACGGTTTTGACCATCCAGCGAAATACCTCCTCTGGGGTCTCGAAGAAATATGTACGTGCCTGATAAGTCACTCGCAAACGGGCAGGATATAACAAGGAGTATTGCAGCTGAAGACCATGGAGACGGGCCTCAGCCTCGACAAAGGATTGTCGGCGCTGCTGTACCAGCCTAGTATAGTCTGGAAATATCATAATGCGCTAGGAGTCATAGAGAAGGGTATCCATCGTTCTAGTGTGCTGCACGATAACATCCCTGTCTTTATAATTGAGAAACAATGCTATTATTGGGTGGGGACGGGCACCAGGCGGCGGCTTTTGCAGTAGCGCACGATGGGCTCGCTCGATTATGAAACAGGGAGAAAGAACATCTGATGGGAGCCACTCCTTGAGCCACTTAATAAGAAAGTCTGCCACGTTATTTTTCTCACATCCCTCAGGAAATCCAACAAAGCAGAGATTATTGCGGCGGGAGCGCCCCTCCGCATCTTCCACCCGCGCCGCCTGGTCCCTGGTGAGTGTCTCTAATGTAGTTACTTTCTTCTGAAGTGTGCCCACTGTGTCCTCCACAGTCGAGATCCTGGATTCTGTTTCCGTAATGCGCTGTACTGCATTTCGAAGGTCTTGCCGGAGCAACATTACATCGGAGCCTACAGCACCTATCTTGGCTTCCAGCGTTTCCCTAGACTGCGTTATCGCTGCCAACAGCGCCGCCTTGTCTGGCATAGCCGCCTCCGCGATGCTCTGTACAAATGCCGGGGCTGCCGCTCCGGCGAATTTATCTACCGTGCTTTGCTTGGAGGAGGCGCCGTGCAACTTATCCTTCGCCATAATGAGTCGTGATGGGATGGATGGCGATTCGGATGTGGGGGCGCAGTGCTCTAGCCGCGCCACATTCAATCAAGTTGTAGTTTCAGGGCATCTGGTGCATGAGTTTCAGAGAAGGACTCGGCTGGGGGGAGGCCGCTGTACCCACAAGCCGCACCAAACCTCGTTTGACCGCTTCTGTGAGCTGGGCTCCCCCACCTTCCCTAGTGGGCGCCTCGTCACAACCCCCGGTGTCAATACATCAGATGGGCGTACTGCCCAAGGCAAGTCTCCACATGAGGCTCCCCTTCCGTCACCAGCAGGTGTTTCATCTGATGCCCAGTCCGTCCCACACTGCTCTATATGGAGGTTTCGGTGCAGGCCTCTCACCCCTGCGCTCCCACTGCACAGCAGCACATCACCCAGTCAGTCGCAGCCGGTGGCAACAGCCTCAATGTCACCTCTCAGCCTCTCATGCTCCAGCGGTAGATTGGGCCAGTTCATGGTATTCTCGGTGGGGTCGAGTCGGGCCTACATACATATGCCAGCCTCCTATGCTGCGGCTTAATCCAATTGCCCAGTCGTATTATGGGCGCCAAGGCTCATTTCAGAGCGGCCTCCCCGCCGCTATGGCTCGACTGGCCCTTGAAGGTCCGCATGTGGAGCCAAACGCGGGATCGCCACCTCAGCTCATCCGCTCCCCAGAAGCATCGCACCCCTCCGGGCCGCAGCGCGGATCAGCGGCCTCAACTCCGCATCGAGGCCGGGCCAGCCTCTACGTTGTACCCGGCCAACCCGGTGGGGAGCCTCAACGGAGCCGATCCAGCAAGGGCAAACCCCCAGGGCTGTGTCATGCACGCCAGTCACCCCCGCCGCGGTCCAATCCGACCGCCAAATCTAGGGGCTCGTCGGCCCCAGCGCTCACGGCCACACACAGCCCGCCAAGGCCTGGCACCACATAGTCACACCCAGGTGCCTGTCTCGTTTCCGGGCGTCGCACCGCGACCCGAACTGGCCGCCGAGGTCCCGACAGCTCACATCTAGCTCGCCCAGACACTCACAGCCAAACCAAGTCTACGACGGCGTCACTCTAGGGAGCCCCACCGCTCTCGCTGCATACCATCGAAGCAGCCGTTGGGATCTCCGGTAGCGCGTTTCGTCTCGGGCCGTCCGCTACGCAGCCGGGTCTCCGTCGTCTAGTCTTGGTTATTTTGCCATCGGACCCCGCCGATAGCTGCACAAAGGTATCAGCGGGCACCACCAAGACTCTGAACAGTGTAAAGGATATGCGGGATAAGGATTAATGACGGATTATTGTCAGGCTGTGGGAGCTCCGCTAAGGCGCGTCCGCCATGTTGGACCGCCAAGCCACGCCCCCCCCAATGTCTCTTTCTTTTGGTTTAATCTTTAACGAAAAGTAAACAAAGATTACTTTAACAGTGTCAGATGGTCAGGTCAGTAAGATGCTGCCAGTGCCTCATAAACCCCTACCCCCAAACTAACAATAAACAAGAATCCATGCGGATAGACATAAAAATGTTTGAAAATAAGAATCAAATAGAATTTCAGGTAGATGGGCATTATTGGGACCAGGTACTTAGGGACATGACCAAGGGAATCAAAATTGAAAGAGGTTTAAAGCTCTCATGCGGGCTAGGCAAGTGGTGAGTGGGAGGCCCTCTGAGAGAAAGGTGACCAACGGCCCCAATTTCTAGTCAAAGTTCTTATGTGTCTAGCAGTGTATCTGTCAACCCTTTCCATCATTAATGTTTGCCATAGCCTAGCATGCCACTGATTAAGAGATGGTGCTGTGTTTGTCTCCCAGGCGACTACCAGGGCCATTTAGGCAACTCCCAAGCAAAACCATAGAATGGCACGATCACTTGAAGTTTGGCGTTTTAAGGAATTGTCGCGGAGCCCCAGAAGTAGAAATCTGGTGGAGGATGGAATGGGATAAACCAGTATAGTTTTAATTTGTGCTAGAATTTCTGCCCAGAAATGTTTTATGAGCAGACAGTCCCACCATATATACAGGAAGTCACCAAGTAGGCTGCAACCTCTCCAGCAAAGATCTTTTGTGTTCGGGAATATAGCTTTCAGTTTAGTATGATAGAGCTACCAATCAAATAGGACCTTATAATGGGCCTCACGAAGTCCCAGAGAATGGTTATATCAGGGAATGTCTTTCCACAACACTCTTTTTCCTTCTCTCATACCTTCAGACCAATCAACTTGTAAGAAGCTTCTATCTTCTGTCTGATTTGTTCCACTTGCGTCATTTGCATCTTTATTTGTTCCATAATTTGCACAACCTGCAATTGGAACACCTTGAGTTGCTCTTGGGGCTTTTGTTTTCAAAGTTTGTATTTTTAAACCTGGTATTTCTTCATGATTTTCTTGTTATTTTCCTTGTTGTTCTCCTTGTTTAACTCTTTGTTCTCCCCCCTATATGAATCCACGTAGCAAACTTGATCTTGACACTGTGAGTTAGTGGGTTGTGCCACTTCCTCTTCATCTGTAGTCTTCATTCTCTTTGTGTGAGATGCTGTAAGCCTCCACACTTTACAGTATTGCTTGTCACCAAGATCACTTGGTAGGGACCTTTCTAACACTGCTCCAAGCAATGTTTTCTCACATGGTTCTCCATCAAGTCCCAGTCTCCAAGTCATGACAGGATTCTTCACTTGCTGAGGGTGTGGCAAGATTCACCCGGTGAGAGATAGAGCATGCTACATCATCTAAACCTTTGCTGTAATACAGAACCAGTTCATCAGAAATATTCAATAGTGCAGCTGGAGAAATACCAGGAGGCGTCATTGTGCCCCTCATCTGGATTTCAAGTGGGAACAGACCAGTGGTCTTGCTAGGTGTACTTTTCATCCTCATCAGGAATAATGGAAAGGCACCTGGCCATTTCAATGTTGTGGAAGCACACACTTTGGTAAGCTTTGCTTTCAGGGTGCCATGTACCCTTTCTACCATTCCCAATGCTTCTGGATGCTAATTGCAATGGAACGTTTGTTCCACCTTCAGTGCACTACAACTTACTCTCAACTCATTTTTAAAATTAGTTCCACCTATATGATTTACAAAGAAGTTGTCAAACCAAATCTAGGGATCACTTCTCTTAATAAATGCTTGTCTACAGTGAGGGAGTCACATCCACCTACTGGGTAGGCCTCAGCTCACTTAGAAAAAAAACCACACAATTACCAAAATATATTTCAGACCACTACATTTGGACATCTCTTTGAAATCTATTTGTAATCTTGTGAAACAACCTTCTGATTTTCCTATGTGTCTCATGGTCACTGTTGCTTTTCTACCTATATTCAACTGTTGACAGGTGACACACCTTTGGCCTAATGACATTGCAACTTTTCTGAAATGAGGATTGAACCAATACCTCCTGAATAACAACATACCATCACATCCCACATGTGAAGGTCCAGGTTGGTTCTACTACTCTATGATCATTTGATAACCAGATATCACTTTTGTCTTTTGTGCATCCTGCTTTTTCCCATCTTTTCTTTTCTTCCTCTGCACTTCATTTTGCAGTTCCCCCAACTCTTCAAGAGACTGAATTGATATTGGCAAGTAATTTCTTGTCTTTTCCACTTCAGTGTCAGAATTTTCATTTGGTTCCAATGTACAAGGTACAATTGCACAGCATTTTGCAACTTAATCTCCAACATGGTTGCCTAATGTAATCATATCATCTCCACTCTTATGTCCAGCACATTGCACAACAACAATTTGTTTTGGAAACTGCAAAGATGTTAATATATTCAAAATTCATGGCCCATTTCAAATAGGAGTGCCAGCGGATGTCATGAATCTCTTTGTGACCACAAATGGCCAAAATCATGGACCACACCAAAACCATATTGATCATAAAACCGTATAGATTGTAACACTCAATCCATTTGCTATGCAGCATGCTCTTGTAATTGCGATCAATTCTGCTACTTGTGCTACAATGTGTGTTATTGTTCAGGCTGAATATGATGTCCCTCAGGATACATGAAATCTCTCAGACAAGAACCAACCACAAATAAAATAAAATCTGCCAATTTGGGTAGTACATCTTGAATATCTGTTCTTGGCTTAGTACATAATTCTGTCACATTAATGTAATCATGATCATTGTCACCCTTATCTATTTCATCATTATTTTCATTCTTTGGCAGTATTGTAAGATTTATGGTTTTACAATGTTTAACTGAAATGTTCTCCACAGCCAGGATCACTTGTAAATATTTATTCAAGTGACTGTTTGTGGGATGCTGAGTTTGTGTATGAGTTAGCAATGTTTAAACTGAATGTCGAACCCACACAATGAGTGTATATCCCAGCACAATTGCCACGCTTTGTTAATTGCCAAAGAAGTCACTGCTAAACTTTTTATACAACCCTGGAGAGCGGTGGCTACTAGATCTAATACAGTAGAAAAATATTCTATTGGCCTCTTAGTCACTCCATGCTTCTGTGTCACAACAGACAGTGTACACCCTTCTCTCTGATGGCAAAGTAAATCAAAATCTTTTTTATAATTTGGCATTTCTCAGGTAGGGCACTATGCAAGGTGTTTTTTTTTATTTTTTTAAAACTCTTTTTTTTATTAACAATGCTCATGAGACCATACAATACAACACAGTGACTGTATATCACATTGGGAAATAATACAGATGCTATCAGGAAGTTTTTTTTTTTTTAATCATACTTTATTGCTTGCCAAGATATCATTGCAGTGTGATACATGTAATACTAATGGCATTTTATCTTTTTGATGTTCTCCCCATCATGCACAATATAAAGTGGTATGCTGAACAGGTAATTCACTTGCAGTTGTTCCTGGTTATATATCCACCCCTGCATCTATAAGGTGGCTTAGTGTATTCTGGAAATGCAATATTTCTCCTAGAGTAGTTTCACATAGTATGCTTCAACATTAATAACATAACATTTATAACTTATATAACATCCCCCCTCCCTCCACCCTCCCTCCTGGTCTGCCATTACTTATATGTTTAGTAGCCTATTATAGTTATCTTAATATCATTGGTTGCTCCTTACTGCTTAACTATGATGGTGTCGTGACTAGGGCCTACGACGATCTCTGGTGTACGGTCCTAGAATATTTAGGTCTGCTATTGCGTGGGGTTGTTATGTGTGGGTATAAAGTCCAGCTGTTTAAAGTCTTCCATCATGGTCTCCCAATCCATAGAAATAGGGTGTTTCCGCATACCCCTTATCTCTTCTCGTCTAAGTGCCGTACCTTCGGCACTACCCCATTGTATCACATCTGCCTGCCATATAGTCAATAATGGACTTCTAGGTGATTTCCATCTCATGGTGATTGTTCTTACGGCCAATATAAGGGCAAGGTCCAGGAACCTCAACTGTACCTTCTGTGCTGTAGTGCATTTGCGGAGACCCAAGAGGCACTCCAGGATATTTTCCTGTACAGTTAGGTGCGTAACCTCTCGCAGTGACTGCCGTATTCCGTCCCAATAATCATGGAGACGTGGACAGGCCCATAACATATGGACAAAGTCCGCTTCGTCTCCCTTGCATCGGGGGCAGCAGTGTTGGGCCTCTGGGAACATACGGTGTATTCTCTTTGGGGTTAAGTAAGATCTATGTAATAGCATTGTTTGGATAAATTTAAGTTTAGCGTTACGGGATACCCGTTTGGGATGCTGCAACATGCTCGCCCAGGCTTTGTCGGTGAGTTCTGTGTTTGCATCCGTCTCCCATTTTGTTCTAAGGTCAGTAAGGGCGATGGATACTTGCGCTCTAATACCTGTGTACAACCATTTGACTAGATGGCCTCCTTCCCCCATATAGTACAGTAAATGGACCAGTCCGTGTTCCCTACGTTCTGGCGCCCATGTCTTCTTAATATAGTGGGATACAGCCGCGTGTGTCAGATATAAGCGGTCTGGTGCTCCAGTGGTTTGTATGAATGTGTTGTGATCAAGAAGGTTGCCGTCACCAAAGAACTGCCCGACTTCCTTCACGCCGGTCTCCGCCCAGGCATGTAGTCTGGCCTTTGTTAGCACACCCCCAAGGATGGGGATGCCCAGTAATGGGATATTAGTCGCATAGGGAGTTGTTCCTGAAGTATAACGCAGCGCCTTTCTCCAACATTGCAATGCGGTCTTAAGTAATGGAGGCCCTTCCAAGGGGATTTTAGCTTTTGGTAAGAGTAAGGAATGTAGTTTGCCCCGATCTATGTCCCGGGTTGTATAACCTATTTCTTGTAGGTTCCTACCCGCTGTCCAGTAGGACAGCCACTGGAGTTGACAGGCATAGTAATAGGCTCTGAAATCAGGGGCTCCCAGACCTCCCCTATGGGACTCTAGTTGTAATTTCCGAAGACTCACTCTTCGGCGGCCCTTACCCCATATGAGTTCTATGAGGATAGTGTCCAAGGCACAGAAGATTGAGTGCGGAACCGCCAGTGGTAAATTCACGAAAAAATATAATAAACGGGGAAGCACCACCATCTTTGATATGGCAATCCGCCCCATCACCGATAGTGGCAGGGATATCCAGAAGGCCACACTCGAGCGTAAAGCGGTGATGGCCTTTAACAGGTTGCCTTCTAGTTGATCCGCCTGTGCCCTGTACACTTGTATTCCTAAATACTTGAATGTAGCGGGTGCTACGGGTAAGGTATAGTTACCAAATTGTGTCATATCTGGGTGGATTCCGTCATGAAAATAAAAAGCATTTGATTTCCTTGGATTAATGGCAAGGCCCGAAATACTTTCAAATGTGGAAAATATCGCGGGGAGAGGTGCAGTGTCAGCAGTCAAATCACGTAGATAAAGCAGAATATCGTCAGCATATATTGAAATTAAGTGTGCAGTTCCATCAATGATTATCCCCAGCTGTTCTGCTGACCGTCTCAGGGCTATCGCTAAGGGCTCTAGCGCTAGCACAAACAGCAGGGGGGACAAAGGACATCCCTGCCGTGTGCCCCTGTGTACTGTATATTCACCTGAGATATGGTGGCCGGTGCGTGCTCTAGCCGTAGGAGAGGTGTAAAGCAGCCGTACCCATTTGAGAAAATCGCTAGGGAGGCCAAATCTCTGTAAAGCAGCGAACATATAATCCCATGCTATAGAATCAAAGGCCTGGCGTAAGTCCAGTGCCAGACAGCCAGCCTCCGGATATTCGGCCGGGGTAGCCGCCATGATATAATGCAAGCGTCTAGTGTTGAGGGACGTACTGCGGTTCGGTAAAAACCCGCATTGGTCCCTATGTATGAGAGTGGTTAAGTATGGCTGTATGCGGTTTGCCAAGGTTTTGCTCAGGATTTTATATTCAGTTGCTAATAAGGATAGAGGCCTATAATTGGAAATATCGGTGCAATCGCGTCCCGGCTTAAGAAGTGAAACGACTAATGCCTGCATGGTGGATTGTGGCAAGTGGCCAACCTCCAGGGCTGTCCTATATACTTCCTCCAGTTTGGGGACCAGGGCTTCCGAATAAATTTCATAAAATTCTATGGGCAGGCCATCTAGGCCAGGCGCCTTGTTATGATTAAGGCCTTTGATCGCAGCTCGAATTTCTTGTTGGGTTATAGGGCCTGTGAGTTCCTTCTGCGTATCCGCCGGTAGAGAGGGGATAGTTAAGCCTTGGAAGAAGTCCGCCATCTGCGTGTCATTATTGTGTGTTGGGGCCGCGTAAAGGTCACTAAGATACCTACAAAAGGCTTCATTTATCTCGATTTGTGTGTGGACTGGTACTTGGTTTGGTACATTAATGTGTGTAATGATCGGTGGTTCTGGTCTGTCCTGTACTATGCGGGCTAGTAGTGTCCCAGCCTTGTCTGCCTCAGTGTGCTTCCGTTGTGTAAAGGCCCTATGGTCAATAACCCGCAGAGTTTCTAGGGTGTCGGCGTGATTGATGCGGGCATCTCGCAAGGCCTCTCGTTTTTCTGGATCTGCCACTGCTTCCGGCTCTAGAGCATTCATCAGGTTTTCTATGCTAATCAGGCGTTGATGTACCTCTTGTCTGGCCCCCACCACCTGTCCAATGGCAGACCCCCTCACTACCACTTTAAGTGCATCCCAATCTATCAGGTGGGAGGAAGCAGTATACCAGTTTTCAGAGAAGTAATTATTAATGGTAGTGGAGATAGCGGTGCGGAACGGGGCGTCCTCCAATAACTGGGGCCATAGTTTCCAGGTGGGCACTGGGGTCGGAACTCGTCCCCAAGTAAGTGTGAGTTCTAGGGGATTGTGGTCCGAAAATGTCTTGGCTAGGTAAGTGGACTGACTGATATGTGTAGCAATGGTGTGTGAACATAAAAATCTGTCTATCCTGGTGTGGAGGTGATGGACCGGCGAGTAGAAGGAATACTCTTTGTGAGTAGGGTGCATTAATCTCCAAACATCCGACAGTCCCCATCCATCTAACCATGTTTTTAGGAGGTCCGCTTGCTTGCAGGCGCCAGCGCCATGCAATGGGGGGTGGGATCTGTCTAGGTCTATATCTAGTACTGTATTGCAGTCTCCTCCCAGAATCCAGGGAATCGTATCCCACCCTGTAAGGGCTGCACCCAGACGATGGAAGAATTTGTCCTGTTCAAAGTTAGGGGCGTATATACAGCCCAGGACCACAGGTACGCCATCAAGAGTTCCTTTCAGTAAGATATATCTACCCTGGTCATCTATGCGACGACCGAGCTCCACAAATGGTACCCCATGCCGGATCCAGATGGTCGCCCCTCTGGCAAACGCTGAGTAATTAGTGGAATATATATTGCCTCGCCATTTTTTACGGGTCTTTAAAGCCTCCGAGTCAGTAAGGTGTGATTCCTGAAGAAAAACAAAATGGGCTTTGCGCCTAAGTAAGTGAGCATGAACCCGGTGTCTTTTTTGTACAGCACCCAACCCCCGCACATTCCAAGTCAGCAGGTTGTAAGAGCCTATGGTGGTGCGGTCTCTAGGCATAAGTTATTATGGTAGATGAAGCTCCTTGTAGCGAGGAGCCGTTTAACTGTCGCAGACCAGGAGTTCCCCTTTCCCTTAAAACTAACAATTCTCGGCTCAGCCAACAAACGACGCTGGGCCCAACAAAGATTCCCAACATATAGGTACCACATAACGGTGCATTCGCTTATTGGGGGGTCGCTGCCACCATCCATATCGTGGTTGATGCAACTGCGGGGTCCCGGTAGCTCGACGGAGCCCGGGGGGGGTATAAACATATCATTGCAAAGACAGTACAATCGCCTCCTTCAAACATATCTGTGCGTTACATGAGCCGTTCGTACTGTGAACAGCAGCTATAAAGTTCTGCGCTGCATTAGTAGACCGGCTGTACATTATAGAACTGTATATTAAAACCTCTCCAAGGGGTTTGATTATGTTCAGATTGGCCCCTGCAAACAAAGACTTATAAAAGGATGTCATTATAACTATAACTTCTGCTATATCACTCCCCCGGCCCCCCCATTGATCATGGCATGGGTAAATACAAATCTGTACAAAGTAAATGTAGATCGCCTTAGTTATACATTCTATGTCTTGGCAGAGAGGTGATATCAACCTCTACACTGGTCTATGAGGCGCGACCAGCCTACCTGGGTGCTTTACCACATTAGAAAAAGAATATATCACAGTTATTCAGGGCATTATAATTATGAATCTGTAGATACAGGATAGTGAACGGCATCGGTGTGCCAGCTGCCCCTGCCATAATGCAACTATGGACTCATCATAATTGTAAATAGTATATGCAGGCAAACCGGGTATAGTTCGTTGCAGCCATCTATATTATGACTTAGCGTATAGGACTACATTACCCCAAAAATAGTCATGACATAAACATCAGGCAACCGTGCCTGAATTATCAGTACAGTAATAAACTTCCACAGTGTTTCAGGTGAGTCATCAAAGAGTGTTAAAAGGATACTGGTGCGCCTGGTGTTCCAGTTGATATGCATACACCTTCTCGACCAAAGTTTGAACAATTGTGTGTGCAAGACATCTCAATTATCTACTAACTCGTCCACAGTCTGAGGTGTCACCGAAGGGAACAGAGTGAGGCTGTGGTCAGAGTCTGACTGGATGGTGCTGTCCTCCGAATCAGTCAGGATCTTGGGGATGCTTTCCGAAAAAGATCCAGCCACGGCCAGTGCCTCTGCCCTGCCAGCCATCTGCTGATCGTGCGTTGAACCAATGCCAGTGTTACTCTGTAGGCTCTTGTTAGTACGTCGGGGCCCATGTCTCGGAGGATTTGCCGGGCCTTGGCGTGCTGAGCCCGATAGTCCGCTCTGGCTCGAGTCTAGGCTCATCACCTCCAGCCATTCCTCTGCGTCGTTTGGGCTATCAAAGAAGTACGTTTTCCGTTCATGGATAATCTTTAATCTGGCCGGGAATAGCAATGCATATTTAAGTTAGGCCGCTCGTAGTTTCTTCTTGACTGCTTGATAGGATGATCGTTGGCGTTGTACCTGTTGCGAGTAATCGGGATACAGTGAAATTCTGTGATTCTCAAATTGGATCTGTGTCTTTTCCCTTGCTTTTTGTAGTAGCATATCTCGATCCCTATAGTTTAGTATTTTGACAATCAGGGGTCGTGGGGGTGCCCCTGCCTTTGGCGCTCCCGTTGGGATTCGGTGTGCTCGTTCCACACAGAAATATGGTGATAGGCCGTCCTGGGTCACATATTCTCGGAACCATGTTTCCATGAAGTCCACAGCCTTGGTGCCTTCGCTGCGCTCCGGGAGGCCTATGACGCGTATGTTATTACGGCGACTCCTGCCCTCCGCGTCTTCAACTCTGTCCTGGAGACCAGTAACTTGTTGTTGCAGTTTTTGAAGCTGTGTGGTATGTTCCGCAATTTGAGGTTCCATATTGGTGAGCGCTTTGTCGTGTTCTCGAACGGTCTCAGCCATTTTCCCATGGTCCGCTCGGAGTAGGGTGAGTCCAGTCGTGAGGGTTCCGACTTGTTGCTCTATTGCCATGCGGGACTTCCGAACTTCTTTTAGGATCAGATCCAGTTTGTCAGGAGTGGTCTCAGCGAAGTCAGGGGCAGGGGCCCCAGGTGATGAATGTCTGGTGTTAGGTTCGGGCCCGCTAGCAGGGCCACCCGTGCCAGGGTTGCCATCCAGTACCTTCCCCTTAACTCTCCCCATATCGAGCGTCCGCTGCTACTGGGGAGGCCTGGCGCTTGCAGGGTATTAATAAAGGGGGAACTCCGCCCCGCACGCCGCGCTTACAGCCGCCTGTATCCTTAGGGCAGCCTCCACTGTGGGGACCGGGTCTATGAAATGGGCTCCACAAAGCTCCTGAGAGCTCGCCGTGTCTTCCCCCCCCCCAGACCCCTCGGGCCGTGTCCGTTTATTGCGGCGTGCTAGTGCCTGAGGCGAGGTCGGCCGCACTCCCAGCACTTCCCGAGTGTTGCGTGAACTCTCGGAGAACTGTCCTGTGCCACTCGCCGCCCCACTCCGCCGTCCACGTGTGTGTCACCAGTATGGCTTGGGAGGAAGACCAATGTATCTGCGATTAACAGTGACTCCTGGACCTCCCCAGGGGCCCAGGCGTCACTCTCAACACTCCTCTGTCCCGCTTTCAAGGATTGCCCCCTCCAGTATATTGCGTCAGCTGCGGAAAAGGGGGGGGGCCCCACCCCGCCGGGTCAGTCGTGGGCTGCCGCGGCCCAGGGGTCAGCGGATCGCACCCCCACCATGCTCCGTGTCTATCGGGCCAGCGGCCCCGCCAACCAGTCCAGGAGCCACGCAGTTAGGCCAGCAGGCTCCAAACAACCACGGCGTCGCGGCGCAGTCCGCTTCAATCTCCACTCCAATGCTGGGGGCAGTGATCGGCGAGATGAGTACTATGCCGCTCTCCCCACGCCAGGCACCAACAGCGCAGGAGGGGCCCGATCACCTCCGGCCACCCCCGGTCCCCAGCGCGGCCCTCAGCACTCACCGCTTGCACCTCGAGCTGTCCACAGCGGGCCCGTCCAGTCACTCGATGAGGCCCCTCCCATCCGCTCTCGGCTTCGTATGTTTACCTTGGCCGTCGCGGGGGTAGCCACCGGGCGGGGTGGGTCACGCTGCAGGGTGTGTTTTACCGGGTACCATGCGTCGGACGGGGGACGCCGCGCTCCGGCTCCAGCACTGCGTCGCAGGCAGGCCTCAGTGTCCGCGGACGCGGCTAAGTGCCGATATCTCCGGCGTCGTTGTAGTCCACGGGCCCAGATCAAGATGATCGCTGCACCGGACCTTAGGCAACAGATTTCTGTCTTTCCGGCTGCAATTCCAGCCCTCAAGCTGGCGAGTGCTCAGGATCTTCCCCCCCCAGGGTCCGGAGCCTCACCGAAACACGTCCGCCATCTTAGGCGGTTAGCCACGCCCCCCTGCTATCAGGAAGTTACACATCAGGGAACCACAAGGACCATCCACCGTTTCCATTTTTACCACCCCGCCAAGAGTGTACCCGTTCCTCTGTATTTGCGCCAGGGTGCCCATACCTTCTTCCATTTTTTAGTTCACCCCCTACTTTTGTATACAGTTTCTTCAGCCCTCTGGCACCAGTCGAGGTCGCGCTGCCAATCCTCCAAGTGCGGGGGCGCCTGCACCCCCCACCCCCTGGCAATGTTCCGTTTCGCGACACCCACAGCCAGGGCCAACCAGATTTCCACATATCTCGACCAATCAGTGTCCCCTTTAATCAGTAGTAGAAGCCACTTCGGGTCAATCGGAACCGTCACCCCCACTACCTTAGACATGGTGTCCGTTACCTTCGTCCAGAAGGGAATGATCACCAAACACTCCCACAGGATATGAAAGAAGGTGCCCTCCTGTTGACAACCCCTTACACAGGATGCCGACTGGCACCTTCCCCATGCATAAAGGTGAGTGTGAGGGTAGTAGGTACGGTGAAGGATTTTAAGCTGCACTAGCCTGAACCTAGAGCGGATTGCAATTTCTCTAGGACCCTGTAGCGCGTCTTGCCAGTCTTCCTCATCGAGACTCCCAAGGTCCCTGGCCCAGGCCGCTCTGAGATTCACCAGGGGATCAGGTATGTTATTCATTAATTTACGATAGATTGTTGATGTGGGTTTCTCCGCAATGGGGTCAAGTAATAACCTATCTTCCATCGGGGAGTATTCCGGGATGGATGTGCCACTCGGTATATGGGATCGTAGGGCGTGCAGGAGACGTATGTGCTGATATCTCTGTGAGTGGTGTAGGTCGTACTCCTTCTGGAGGTACTCGAAGGTGCGGGGAGAGTCCCTTTTCCATACATCCCCTAGGTAATCGATGCCAATCTGTTGCCACCCCTTGAACCCTGTCAGAGCCGTTACCTCACGCAGCTGCTCACCCTGCCACAGTGGTGTTCTCCCAGTCAAAGTGCCCGCCCAGCCCAGGAGTCGATTTGCCTCCTTCCAACATTGTAGAACTACCTTAGTGTGCTCAGGCCATGCCTTCTGCGGTCTACGGGCATAGAGAAGAGATTCACAATTGCCCCTTGGCATAGCCATTCTATCCACCCTATAGGCGGGCTCGTCCCTATCTGTATACACCCAGTCGATGTAAGGTGTTTTTGAGATCCAGGAAGACTTTCATGCATTTATCGTCACAGGGCACCAGATCTCCCACATCATTTTGGGTTAACCTTTGTAGAGGCCTTGAAATAGGGAACTAATTTGGAATCCACTGTAGACTTAGAAACAGTCTCACTTTTCTTTTTTCTTTCAGTGGTTGGTGGCTTCATTCTCAAAATCCTAGAAATGCGTTCTTTGGACACTTTCCTCACTCCCTTCTCAATTTGGTGTCCCAAATAAATCACTTCTTTTTTGGTAATATTGTAATTTGGTTGGATATACCTTGTCTCCACTTTTAGCTAAGTGATTTAGTAAAGTAATTGTATAGAGTCTACAGCCTTCTTTTGTTTTTGTTGCAATTGAAATGTTGTCTATGTATTAGACTGATACTGAATCACAATGCAAATGTAAACTCTCCAAATCTTTCCTGAGTATTTGTGAACAGTTTGATGGACTCTCTGTATACCCAAATGAGAACTCTATTTTTGAATCTGAACGCAAAAAGGGACTGGCTACCCACATGAAGAAGAATTTAGATCATCATAAACAACTCTGCATTAGCAGGGAACTTAAATAAAATTCTAGCAGCATCACAGGGTATCACTATATCATTCATTTTTTAACAGGTCGTATACTATTCTTCATGTTCCACTATGTATCTTTATTCCCATAATCGGATAGTTACATGGGCTCTGTTGGACTTGGCCCTTTTTGCAGGGTCATCACTGAACTTTTTGCCTTCCTCCTGTACTCTTTCTGACCTGTTTTTGTTGGTTTTATGACTCTGTGCTATTTACCACTGCTGATCAGTGCTAAAGTGCATATGCTCCCTATTGTAAACTGATGTATGGATTAGTGACTCCATGATTGGCTTATTTGATTTACTGTCAGACCCTAGTACAGTGCACCTCGTGTGCCCAGGGCCTGTAAATCAAATGCTGCTGGTGGGCTTGCAGCACTGGTTGTGCCACCCACCGGAGCAGCTTGGAAAGCGTGTCTCAGGCCTGCCATTGCAGAGCCTGTGTGCAGTCTGGTACTGCCATGTCGACTTGGGAAGTGCACCCACTTACCAGTCCCCATACCTTCCCTTTTCTGCATTTTAGTCACCCCTAAGGTAGGCCTGCGGGCAGGGTGCATTGTATGTAAGAGGTAGGACATGCCCTGGTGTGTGTGGCATGTCCTGATAGTGAATTACAGCCAATTTCGTTTTTCACTATTGCAAGGCTACCTGTCCCCATAGGCCAGAATGGGCAGTTTGATTATAACATCTTATAATCCTAACTGACCCAGGGAACATGGTAGAAAAACGAATTTAGTATGCCTCAACTCAGAATGATAAAATACATCTTTTAGTGAAGTTGGTTTTAACATTCTGTGTTTGAAAATACCACTTTTAGAAAGTAGGTATTTTCTTGCCTAACCATCCAGCCTGCCTCTGCTAGCTTGTGTATTGTATGTCTGGTTTTGTGATTGACAGGGGCTGGGGGACTCCAGGAGACAGGGTGAGTCAGCACTAGGCTGAATAGACCTATCTGCATGAGGAGTGGTGGGAGGAGTAGCACCTGGGCCTGAATCGGGCTGTGCCTGCCTTCCACAATGCTGGCTCCACCTCCTGTGGTGTGTCTGATGACCCTGGCCCACACTGACAAAGGAAGACGTTGTGCACTGGCAGAATGCACCCAGAACTTGTTTGGACTAGGTACAGGACCCTCTGCCTTCAGAGGACAAAGGATTTGCTAGTATAAATATTGGGGCCCAGACCCCAAGACTTTAAATCACTTCTGGGAATCAAGATGAACCTTTGCTGAGGAGAAGAACCAGGAAGCTGAAGGAGGAGACTCCCGCTATGCTGCGTGTTGTTGGGGTTGGCCTGCAGTGGTTACTTTATTGCCAAAGAAAGGAGAAAAGGACTGAGTGTGCTTTCATCATCTTGAAGAAGATCTCCAAGGGCTTGAACATTGAGCTTGCCTCCTGCCTGAAGTCTCAGGGATACAAGACTTCACCCCCAGCTCCCCTCCTGAATTCCCTTGCTGGGAATTGAAGTGCTTACTGCTGTTGGGCCTTCTGAGAGACTGCGTGTCGCTGGGAGCTGGAAGCGCGACGCAACGAAGAGGAAGCGTGTCGCAGCTGCAGCAGCTGTCGTCGCATCGCAGAGTAAGCGTGCCGCCGCTGCCGCTGTTGCATCACCGAAGCGGCCCGCATCACCGGAGAAGCGTGCCGCCGCAGCAGGTGTCGTCGCATCGCGGAGTAAGCGTGCCGCCGCTGTCGCCATCGCATCACCGAAGCGCCTCGCATCACCGGAGAAGCGTGGCGCCACCACAGAGGACGCCGGCGCATCACCGGAGAAGCGTGTCGCAGGGCCTGTCGCGGCTCAGAAGATCACCGAGTCGCCGCACGGCCGTCGGGCGTGCACGCATCCCGTCTACGTTGTTGCACCGTAAGCAAGACGCCATTTTCTCGCATCGCACCGGATCATCATCGCATCGGAACCGGACCGCAGTAAGAAACCGACGCATCCTCCTTTCTGCGTGTAAGGAATCGAAGCATCACCTTCCCTGTGACCCTTTTGTTTGTTTTGTGTTACGCATCCAAAGGTACATTGAGAGTAAAGTGTCACATTTATCATCTTTATTGAACTGAGCTATTTTCTACCATTGACAGTCATATATTTCGTATTGTATTGTGGATTTTTGTCGTTTTGGGTCTTGTGTTAAGTCTATATAAAAATACATATTTTTATACTACAACCTGTGTGGTGTCCATCTGTAGTGTTGTCACTGGGTTACTGTATGTGTTCCCAAATGCTTTACACACTGCCTCTGAGATAAGCCTGCCTGCCCGTGCCAAGCTACCAAGGGGGTGAGCAGGGGTTATTTTAGTAGTGTATCCCCCTTACCCTGACTAGAAGCAAGGGTCCCTATTTGGACAAAGGTACCTACCTCTGCCAACTAGAGACCCCCAGTTCTAACATTGGTGGGCAGCGGTGGTATTCTGGACTTACATTTGTGACTCATATACCTTAATTGGTGTACACTACCAGTGAGTGCAGACCAAACGCAACCACATACTGTTTTTTTCTGTTTTCTGGTGTCCTCCTGGAAGTATTTTTGATACTAGGACTCTGGTTAGTTGTTGCAAAATGGAACTTAACTTCTGGCACATGTTCATCTACACAATGAAGGAGCTACGTGTGTTTTGCAAGGAAAGGGGGCTGCCTGTGAGGAGAAGGTCCAGGGAGGATCTAGAGGCATCCCTATTTCATTATGAGTTACCCCGCTGGAAGGCAACAGTACCAGTTGAGTCTGAGGAGGAGGAATTCTCTGAAAGTGAGGGAGAAACAGAAAAAGATAGCTGGCTTCTGGCTTGTGAGCAGAGGCTGAGAGAGCTTGATGAGGAGCTCGAGAGGGCTGAGGCCAAGAGGGCCTTAACCCAAGAAGAAGAAATTTGTGTAGCTCAGGAAGTGAGCTTGGCTGAGTTGGAGGTGGAGTCCAGCTCAGATGGTGCCAGCAAAATTGAGTTATCTAGTGCTGGGGGAGCAGTACACACACCCAGAGATGTGGCGCCTGACTTGAAGGAGGGGGTTAACATACACCAGGGGGTTCAAGGATATGAGGTAGCTCCGGTGGTGCACAGTGTCCCTGAGATAGATTGGGGAACTGGCCCAGGGGTTCATGGTCCAAGTGGTGGGAGGGACACTCCACTGACTCTAGATGAGAGGAGCAGGGAGGGGGGTTCCCCCATGGTTGAAGTCCTGGTGTGTGAGTGTGAAGACCGCCCAGAAGAGTGTGGGTTGAGTGACAGAGACAGTCAGATACTGTCTTGCCCATCTCAGGAGAGTGGTGTGGGGTACGTGTGCGAGGCACTGGATGGTGAGGTGAAGGATAGTTTAGTTAACACCTGTGTGGGGCTGTGTGATCCAATTGTGGGAGAGCATATTGTAAGTCCCTGTTTTCCAGAGCTATGCCAACACCTGGTGGAAAGTGAGTTCTCTGACCCCAGGGAGCTCACACTGGAGGCAGACCTCTGGCTGCGTGTTAGAGGATCTGAAGAGGCATTTGGGAGTGATCCTAAAAGGAGTGGCTCAAGTATCTTCCAGACCTGCGTGGTGGAAGAGGTTCAGAGTAGCCCAGCTAGGTCCCAGTGTAGTGGGAGGGGTGTAGGGGCTCACGTCCTGTCTCTGCAGAGAAGGAGTGAGTGTGGGACTG
This sequence comes from Calotriton arnoldi, assembly GCA_963921515.1. NCBI lineage: Eukaryota > Metazoa > Chordata > Amphibia > Caudata > Salamandridae > Calotriton > Calotriton arnoldi. Next base: position 1,846,528 of record CAWUFW010001719.1, on the reverse strand, counting down.
CGTGTCCCAAGGTGCCAGAAACCCAGTCTCAGGGCCTGGAGGGTTCCTTAAGGGAACACCAGGCTGGGGGCCTAGGCTGTACTGGTAGGCCATTTGAGGGGGATCTCCAAGTGTCAGGAGAACCTGGAGCATCTGTAAACGGAGCTCCAGTGGTTCTGGTGTCTGGCGGTGCCGCTCCAGTTGGGAGGGTGCAGAAGTCCAGATTGAGGGGTGAGAGGGGGATGTGTTCCCCAGTGGGAGAGCCAGTGGGTCAGGGGCCAGCCAGAAGGGCTGAGCCTCCTAGGAGTGACCATGGTGACACCACTTCTGTTTTGGGGGGTCTTCACGCACTGTCAGGTGGACAGAGGTCGGGAGATCAGCGCCAGGCAGACTGTCACACAACACATGAGAGATGTGTTACCCTCTGGGGGGGCATGCGTGCTCCCCAGGAAGTCCTGGTGCGCCAGGCAGATTCTTACACAACTCTAGAGGAGTGTGTTTCCCTTGGGGGGGTTGGTGTACCCTCCCGGAAGTCCTGGGTTGCCAGGCACAGGTCCAGCCTAAGGGTACAGACCCTGGGTTGGAGGGCCAGGTTTAGGGTGTCCCCCCTGACCTGGAGGAAGGGGCAGCTGCTAACAGTGCCCCTACCAGTTTGTCTTCTGGGGGCACCGCTCCAGGTGGGTGGGTGCAGGGCCCCAGTAAGGGGGGCGGGGAGAGGACAGCCTCACCCCTGACCTCTGCCCAGTCTAAGGGTACAGACCCAATGCTGGGATCCCAGTTACAGGATAGAACCCCTGAACTGGTGGGCGAATTGTGCAGGACGCCTGCCACAGGTGCCCTGACAATTCTGGAAGGGGGTATCGCTCCAGGTGGGAGGGTGCAGAGCCCCGAGGAGGAGGACCGGGTGTGAGAAAGCCCACCCCAGTCTCCGGTTCAGCCGCCGGGTACAGGCCCGGGGCTGGTGGGTCAGTGTCAGGATGTAATACCTGACCTGACAGGAGGGAGAGTGGACAAAGGGTGCCAGGCACCTGGGGCTACTGCCCCCCGCTCTCTGACGCCACAGAGGTTTGAGAGCCCTGAGAGGCATATGGCCTGGGTCTCATCACTGACCGCTGTCAGTGACCGCTGTGGCTTACTGTCTGTCTGTTGGGACACACCTGTGAGCAAGCTAAGGTTAGGTGCTGCACAGATGGTGTCCACAGGTAAGGAGAAGGGTTCCCCATGGGTTAGCTTAGTGGACCCTGAGAGTATAGACAGACGGATCCAGATAGGTTCAGATTGGCGTAGAACTGGAATATGCCCCTGCTGTTGCGGGCCAGGGTCCAGGTTCTATTGCCCAAAGCAGGGAAGCCCGTCAAGGTAGTGATTGGTCTACCCTGCGTTTTGGCTGGAAGGGGGTTGTGTTGGACTTGGCCCTTTTTGCAGGGTCATCCCTGAACTTTTTGCCTTCCTCCTGTACTCTTTCTACCTGTTTTTGTTGGTTTTATGACTCTGGGCTATTTACCACTGCTGATCAGTGCTAAAGTGCATATGCTCCCTATTGTAAACTGATGTATGGATTAGTGACTCCATGATTGGCTTATTTGATTTACTGTCAGACCCTAGTACAGTGCACCTCGTGTGCCCAGGGCCTGTAAATCAAATGCTGCTGGTGGGCTTGCAGCACTGGTTGTGCCACCCACCGGAGCAGCTTGGAAAGCGTGTCTCAGGCCTGCCATTGCAGAGCCTGTGTGCAGTCTGGTACTGCCATGTCGACTTGGGAAGTGCACCCACTTACCAGTCCCCATACCTTCCCTTTTCTGCATTTTAGTCACCCCTAAGGTAGGCCTGCGGGCAGGGTGCATTGTATGTAAGAGGTAGGACATGCCCTGGTGTGTGTGGCATGTCCTGATAGTGAATTACAGCCAATTTCGTTTTTCACTATTGCAAGGCTACCTGTCCCCATAGGCCAGAATGGGCAGTTTGATTATAAATCTTATAATCCTAACTGACCCAGGGAACATGGTAGAAAAACGAATTTAGTATGCCTGAACTCAGAATGAAAAAATACATCTTTTAGTGAAGTTGGTTTTAACATTCTGTGTTTGAAAATACCACTTTTAGAAAGTAGGTATTTTCTTGCCTAACCATCCAGCCTGCCTCTGCTAGCTTGTGTATTGTATGTCTGGTTTTGTGAGTGACAGGGGCTGGGGAACTCCAGGAGACAGGGTGAGTCAGCACTAGGCTGAATAGACCTATCTGCATGAGGAGTGGTGGGAGGAGTAGCACCTGGGCCTGAATAGGGCTGTGCCTGCCTTCCACAATGCTGGCTCCACCTCCTGTGGTGTGTCTGATGACCCTGGCCCACACTGACAAAGGAAGAAGTTGTGCACTGGCAGAATGCACCCAGAACTGGTTTGGACTAGGTACAGGACCCTCTGCCTTCAGAGGACAAAGGATTTGCTAGTATAAATATTGGGGCCCAGACCCCAAGACTTTAGATCACTTCTGGGAATCAAGACGAACCTTTGCTGAGGAGAAGAACCAGGAAGCTGAAGGAGGAGACTACCCCTATGCTGCGTGTTGTTGGGGTTGGCCTGCAGTGGTTACTTTATTGCCAAAGAAAGGAGAAAAGGACTGAGTGTGCTTTCATCATCTTGAAGAAGATCTCCAAGGGCTTGAACATTGAGCTTGCCTCCTGCCTGAAGTCTCAGGGATACAAGACTTCACCCCCAGCTCCCCTCCTGAATTCCCTTGCTGGGAATTGAAGTGCCTACTGCTGTTGGGCCTTCTGAGAGACTGCGTGTCGCTGGGAGCTGGAAGCGCGACGCAACGAAGAGGAAGCGTGTCGCCGCCGCAGCAGCTGTCGTCGCATCGCAGAGTTAGCGTGCCGCCGCTGCCGCTGTTGCATCACCGAAACGCCCCGCATCACCGGAGAAGCGTGCCGCCGCAGCAATTGTCGTCACATCGCGGAGTAAGCGTGCCGCCGCTGCCGCTGTCGCCATCGCATCACCGAAGCGCCTCGCATCACCGGAGAAGCGTGCCGCCGCCACAGAGGATGCCGGCGCATCACCGGGGAAGCGTGTCGCAGGGCCTGTCGCGGCTCAGAAGATCGCTGAGTCGCCGCACGGCCGTCGGGCATGCACGCATCCCGTCTACGTTGTCGCACCGTAAGCAAGACGCCATTTTCTCGCATCGCACCGGATCATCATCGCATCGGAACCGGGCCACAGTAAGAAACCGACGCATCCTCCTTTCTGCGTGTAAGGAATCGAAGCATCACCTTCCCTGCGACCCGTTTGTTTTGCGTTACGCATCCAAAGGTACATTGAGAGTAAAGTGTCGCATTTATCATCTTTATTGAACTGAGCTATTTTCTACCATCGACAGTCATATTTTTCGTATTGTATTGTGGATTTTTGTCGTTTTGGGTCTTGTGTTAAGTCTATATAAAAATACTTATTTTTATACTACAACATGTGTGGTGTCCATCTGTAGTGTTGTCACTGGGTTACTGTATGTGTTCACAAATGCTTTACACACTGCCTCTGAGATAAGCCTGCCTGCTCGTGCAAAGCTACCAAGGGGGTGAGCTGGGGTTATTTTAGTAGTGTATCCCCCTTACCCTGACTAGAAGCAAGGGTCCCTATTTGGACAAAGTTACCTACCTCTGCCAACTAGAGACCCCCAGTTCTAACAGGCTCCCTAATACTTCTTTTAGAATTCCCTGCTCAATCATTTTATCAATAACAGGTGAAATCTCTTCCTCTGCTTCACGAGTAAGCTAGTATTGAGGTGTGAAGGTTTATGCTGCATTCGGTTTTACAGTGACCTGCACTGTTTCTGGTTGATAAACTCAATTTCTTTTCCTTTCCTTTCCTTTCCCAAACCTCTTCATAAACAGTATGCCTTAAATCTGGAGGTAGAACTTCTTCTGTGAGAAATGAGAACATTTTAATTCTTGCTTTTTGTGATTTCATTTTACACTCTGAGTCCTCATCCTTTGTCTGAAATCCAACACCACCCTTTGTGCAGTAAATTACGCAGTTAAGTTTACACAATAAATCTCTTCCCAACAAATTAAATGGGCTTGTCTCACTGATTATAATATTATGGTAATTTATGATTGAACCAGTTTCTACTTGTACATTAGCTGACAAGTTATTAGTTACTTGTTTATTTAAAATGCCTACAAGTTGGACTTCGTTTCTTGAGCGGGGGAGGTTGGAAACCCTACTGGTCTAACCATGAAACAGGTAAGACCTGTATAAATCAAAAATGATACTGGATGGCAATTCACTACTCCTTCTACCATAGGGTCATTATGGGCTATGCCTATGACTGGACTAAGCATACATTCCTCCTCTCAATCCAGACACTGTTATTGTGCCGAACTCGATCCACCATTTGGTCCTGGAGCTACCACAAGTCTTGCTGCAAATTGTGGAAAATTGTCATGAATCACTGAATGATTTTGCTTGAATCTGAAACTTTGTAGAAAATTCTGTATTTTATTTTTCATGGGCTGTGGCATCATTGGGGCTTAAGGTAAGTTTCCTTTGAACTGCCTTACATTCTGCATGTTCTGCTCAGAGGCCGGAGGGTTGGAACAGTCAATGGTCCCACTATTTGCGACTCATTTTGAAATTTGTCAGGATTAAATCTACACTCCCATTTCCAATGACTAAATTTACCAAATATGTGGCACGAGGCATTTTACAATTGCACATTATCAGTATTTACAATATTTGTATTAATAATAGTGTTAGTAAATCCTTTGCCTCTACCATGAGGACCACCATTTCCACCTTGCACAAATTGCACATAATTTGCCTGTATACCCACAAGCTGCATGCCAACAGCAAACACGAGCCTTAAAATCAGGATTTAAACCAGCACCCGAAGCTTAAAAACCTCTTTTACCAACTTTCTGGAAGAATTTTGCCTGAGCCACCATCATTTTCTCTTTGGTAGTTCTCTTTTTAGCATTATAACAATCACTACAATACTCCATTTAGACCAATATTTCATTCAAAGATTTTGCTTGCCAACACATCACGCTTTGTTTAGTATGCGAGCTAATTTTCGGACGTAATCCTAAAACAAAAGCAGATATGAATCCTAAAATGCCTTCTTTAGTGGTGGCATCGACTCCACTATACTATCTAAAAATATGCATCAGTCGCTCATAATAAGCATGCACTTGCTCATTTGGATCCTGTTGATCTCATAATCTTAGCTCAATTGATTTGCTTCTGAGGAACCTTTGTTTTCAAATGATTAGTCACTATTTAAACTTGCCATGACAATTGTAGATGGTTTATAGTATAAGCATCTAAATCTATCTAAAGTCCTTTGAAATAGTCATATGTTTTTCTACTTCTGTATACCACTTTTCTGGCTCCTTTCTGAGATTTGGGAAATCCTTTGTAAATATGAGAGGATTAGATCCTGACCATGACACATGCACATATGCTCTTCCGTGCATCTCTCTCAACGGAAACTATTTTTTGACAATCACTTCACATTCGGTATCACTCACGCTCACATTTGTCTCCAGCTATTTCTTGAATGATTTTCCTTTTTTCTTTGTAGCCCAATTACCTTTATATTTCTTCAGATTCTCCCACTCTCTGATACTATTTATTCATTCTCTGAGATTTATTCTCAGTGGCACAATCTGTATGACTCATAAATCACATTTAGTTAATTCCATTCTATATGACGCAAATTTTAATTTTATACAGATCCACATCACATTCTTCAGCTAATTCTTCAATTTTTTCATAAGCAAAAAAAATAAGTTGTTTCCCAGCTTCCATATTAAAAAATGTCAATTCTTCATTAAATGCCAATATTTTATCCATGTGATCTTTCACATTTAATTTTTGTTCTAGATCGCCTTTAAGTTTAAATATTAATCTCCACCTCTGTCATTTCACTTTGGAAGACAAACCAGCTCCCATCTCATCTCTTCTTACGAATGTATGACGATACAACGCATGCATTCACATCACATGCCATTAGTTCGCGGTTTTTACAACGCAAGTCGTTACAACGACTTGCGTTGGAGGGCGCTGGACTTAGGAGTAGTTTAATTTACTATTCCAACTCCAGCCTACGTAAAGTAGGGAAGGTGTTGGATAGTAAATTAAACTATTCCTTGTCCTATAGCGCCCTCCAGCGCAAGTCGTTGTAACGACTTGCGTTTTAAAAACCGCGATCTAATGGCATGCGATGTAATGCATGCGTAGTAAAGGTTGTTTCCCCTTCTTACACTAGACTCTCCTGCTTCTTTTTTCTTCCACCTGTACTTGCATACGAGTCTCATGATATGGCGCTGGTCTTGCAATCAAGAAATAATTTATAAAAATATCCGCCACCTCAGAATCACTCTCTCTCTCCTTTGTTTCTTTCAATTTCTCATTCTTGTTTTTATTTTTATCATCTGTTTTATTTTTGCTATTCTCCAAAGTAATTGCAGGCAAAGCACCCACATTTTCTACAATGCTTTGTCTCCACCCCTTCTTTGGCATACGCCATCTTGTGTCCATCCAATGGTTGACAGCATGTCTAACTTGACCTTTCAACATATGCTCATTCTTTTTCCTATTGACCACATGCTCCTATTCATACAAAGCTTCATACTGTACAGGTCTAGATTGCAGCTTCTTTTTATGCATGGCATGCCTCTAATGCTCAATCTTTTTCAAATCAAATTTACCATTAGAGGGAACTTGTTAGTTTTTACCATTCATAGTCATCTTATTCCACTTACGACTCCACAAATATGTATTTAATCCTAAATTCATTAACATTTCAAGGGCTGGTATACCACCTGGAAGTAGGGAATCTCCAACAAGAGAAGGCACTGAAGGCTTAATTAAAACCTAATCAACCTAATTCTCACTATACGTGTAATACCAGTGCAACCAATCAGAATGTGGTTCAAAATAAAACAAAGTAAGACACAATATAAACCTTAGTCTAAATAAATAACTTTTATCTGCCATACCCGGACACAGAGAGGAACCCAACTCCAAACAAAAGGAATAGCACATGCCAAAAAAAGGTGCTATCAATCACAGTAAGATAGGTTCTCAACCAAAAGTAACCCGCCTTTGGATCAGCACATCTATCCTTGTGCATCCAGGTATAAACACCACTGACCAGAGTTCATTCAAATTCACAACTAGACCATTAAGGATTCAATAAACTTTTAATAATCAGGCAATTTTAATTTTGCTTGGATTCTCATTAACCCTTAAACATTTCCACATAAATACAAAGCAAAAGACTTTACATATAAATCACATTAAATCACTATTCTGTTCTATTGTTAGGGATTTGTAGAGCGCATAGCTACCCAGAAGGGGTTCCCATCGCTAAGTTAGATTCTAGGTAACATATAGGTTCAACCAAATTAGCTGAAGAGAGCGTTCTTTTGCAGTTTTCTGAATTTTACTTCTGACTCTGTTATCCTTATTTCCTGAGGGAAGGGCAATCCAGAGCTTGGGGGCTAGAAATGCGAAGGAGCGGCCTCCAATCCTTGTTCTTTTAATCCTTAATATAACGAATAGCTGCTGATTGGTTAAGTGCAGCGTTCTTATTGGATCATAGGATGTAAGCAGTCTTTGGATCAGCTTTAGCCCCATATTATACATAGCGTTGATGAGCAATGCATAAGGTTTTAAAATGAATTCTCTTAAGTACTGGGAGCCAGTGCAGGTTTTCCAGCCCCTTGATTGCAGATTGGTGTTTGGGGATCTTCATTAATATGTGAGCTGCGGAATTTTGGGTGACTTGAAGTCTTTTTATGATTGAAATGGGGCTTCCAAGATATAGTTAGTTCCCATAGTTGAGTCGAGAGATAACTAAACCTTGTACCACCACTTTCCGTGAAGGTTCAGGTAACCATCTCAACAGCTGTCTTGGGGTTCTTAGCAGCACAAAACATGATGCTGCTAGTTTTTTTGCCTGTGTTGCCACTGTAAGCTTATTGACCTCCATTTTGGGTGTAGGTTGATCGCCCAAAATATTTCGCCAGTTTGGCTCCAGTAATCTGGCAAGGTTGTTACTGACTACCATGATCTCTGTTTTCTCCCCATTCAGTTTGAGACTGCTTGATGCCATCCAATGTACCACATTTTTTAGGCAGTTATTAAGCTGGATTGATGTTGCATCTGTTTGATGGGAGAGGGAGATGATGAACTGGGTGTCATCAGCATAGGATATTGATGAGAGACCATGTGCCTTTATGATTTCTGCCAGTGGAAGGACGTACAGGTTGAACTATGTGGGGCTCAGTGTGGACCCCTGTCGCACCCCACATTTTAGGGAGTGAGTTTCCGAGAGTGTGGTTTCCTCACAGACTTGAAAGGATCTATTTGCAATGAAGGAGGTAAGCCATTTTAGTGCTTTTTTACTAGTACTGGGTCAGAGACGGTGTCGAAAGCCACACTCAAATCCAACAGGATCAGGGCCGCCGTCCCACCTTCAACCAGGATAGCTCTAAGCTCCTCCGTGGCAGCAAGCAAAGCTGTATCCATGAATATAGCTGGTCTAAAGCCTGTGTGAGATGGATGTAGGATATCATTTGTTTCTAGATGTCACAAGAGGATTCTGTTGACTAACTTTTCTAGAATTTTACTAGGTCCAGGGAAGAGGGAGATAGGACGACAGTTTTCACACTTTGCGGGGTCAGCCGTGGGCTTCTGTAATAGTGGTTTGACAACGGCATGTTTCCAGGCTGAAGGCACCATCCCGGATTGGAGTGAGAAGTTGAACATATCTGTTAGCATAGTTGTTACTGCTGTCCCATTTTTTAGCATAATGTCCGGAGGAGCAGGATCCAATGGGAAACCTGATTTTAGAGATTTAGGAATTTCCTGCGACTCTTACTGGGTGATTTCTGAAAAAGTAGTCAGCTGTTGGTTACCCGGTTGGGGGGACTTAGCTGGTTAATCATCCCCTCCAAGTGTGAGATGGATTTTGTTAAACTTTTCAGCTAACATGTTGCATCTTGCTTCTGAGGGAGTGGGGCCTTATTTGCTCTTTGCAGGTTTCATTAGGCTGCTCACTGGGTGGAACAGTTCTTTAGCTGAGTTTGTGGTGTTGTCAATCTTTAAGGCAAAGTAATTGACTCTTGCCTCTCTCTCATGGCATAGTGATACGTTTTTACTCGATTATAACTCGACAAAATACAGTACAATGCAAAAGATTAATAATTTGTGTAATACATCACAATGCAATGGACAATACAATGTAGCTTCAGGACTTTGGATCATTCACAACAAAGAACATTAACTATATGACATGAAAACAAGACAAAATCATCCAAATCACAATACCCAAATCTCATATGACACTGGGGCACACTTCAAAGAGGCCTCCCTTTTCACATGCAAATGTTAATTGACACTTGGGGGGCTCTTTTTTGTCCCTCGCCCCCATAGCCAGTCAGCCCCCAATCATGGTGGGCCTCTTTTTGACATTACAGTGTCACAACCTGTTTGCAACGTCTGCTGGGTGCACTTAAAGGTTGAAGGCAGGACGCTAAAGCAGTCCTTGTGTATCCCATTTCTGGTTGCTGAAACCTTAGCTTTGTTCTACTAGACTTCTGTCTCTGAGGTTGTTGTGGGTACAGGAACTGCCTAAAACTGAGTTTTGATCATAGATGTAGGAGGACACTAGGATTACCATAGTACACTCCCCATGCACACCAGAGCCCTAAGAGCTAAAGTTGAGTGCGGTCGAAGACTTCAGCCATTTTGAAAATGACTTAAGTGGGTATAGTTAGTCATGGGAACCTTCACCCCATTGGTTAGGGCATCCCCACTGGTCATTCCCATGCACTAGCTCATGCAGGGCATTAATGTGGCACCTCCAGGCACCTGCTTTAGAATACACTTGGATCTGTGGAAGATCAGAAGATGACTGGACCTCCTCTCCTTCTTGTACCCCTGTAAGGAATCCTGCTCTAAATCGACTTGTAAGACCCAATGTAACAACTACAAAAGGATCTTTTCCAGGAGCCTTCTCTACATAATTCTTCCTGAGGCCTCTACTCTACTTCTGTAAGTCAGCCCTTGATACTTCTGTACCTGGCCAATGAAATTGGCCTGGCTGCAGAAACAGCAATTACGCAAACTCTGCTGGTTTTTCCCCATCGGGAGTCCATACTTCTATACCAGGGACCTCAGGCACCATCCTCAACTAAGGCTTCTAATTTAACATTAGTCTCTTGGAATATAGCGGGGTTGAGTAGTAAAAAGATACAAGCGGACTAGGGGGCTTTTATTGATAATGTTGACAATATCATGTTCCAAGAAACCTGGGAATTAGTGCCATCCCATAGGCAAGGTTTTAAAACTTTGTTTTTACCAGCTCGAAAGTCCCAGGCTGGCAGACCATCAGGGAGACTTCCACTATGGCTTAATATCTCTCTGGGATGCCATGTGAATCAACTAGATATTGAATCCCCAAATCTGCTTGGGTTGGAGGTTTCATTTTGGAACAGGAAAAAAATAATTTTATATAATGTGTATAACAGAAGTGTCCCGAAGTCTTCTGAGTCCCCACTCCTATAACTACTGTGAGACCAAAGTGAAAGGGTTCCCATAGAGGCTGCTGTCATTGTTGGTGGGGACTTTAATGTAAACTTCAAGCCTTCTGCTCTCCTAAGGGACATTGTTGGTGAGGAAGATCGAATATGGGCATTCCTCAACCTGCAGGTCCATGCACACAGTCTCCAGCTAAGGCAGCCTTACAAATGATAAATCTTTGCTTAATCCATCATTTGAGAGCTTGTAACAGGGAACTTCCTCTGATTTTGCTGGATGTCTGACTTTTAGAAGGAATACTTACCAGAGTTCCATCGATTACATACTTTTGGATGTGCACTCCTGGCCTGACCTCATCAACATGGAAATCAAACAGCCACATGAAAGTGACCATTTTCCCTTGCTCCTCACCCTCCAGGGTAAGCTAGATCAGCTAGATAGACAATTGTGATTGCTCCGCGGCAATGTATCTGTCACTAATAACCAGAGGAATGTACGATGGGAGTGTGTTGCCAGCAATTAGGGTATCCACACACAGTTGTATTTTTACTTGGGCCCTACCTTGTCTGTATTTCCTGACTCTGATTCATTCCCTCATCCAGTTATTGCTTCTCATGCTAAGTGCTATGTGGAATTACATTTAAAAAAAAAAACTAAACATCCTCCCAAGAGGAGTTTGTCCCCACCTATTAACCACACTTGGTACAATAAAACCTGCAGGATGAACAAACAAGTTCTAATTCAAGCTATTAAAAGTGGCTCGCATCTTGACATCCAGACCGCGAGAACCAACTATAAAGTAGCCCAAAAACAGGCTAAAATAACTTAGGATACTTCTATTTGGGATGACACTCTGGATGCAGTATAATCTGGGAGCCAAATAGCCTTTTGGTACACGGTATGTCATGGTGCAAAAACAACCACAATGAGGCTTGAGAATAACAACCTTCCCGCGGATTGGGTCAATCATTTTCAAGCCCTTTATAGCGACAGCATTATTGGTACCCCCCTTCTACCACTGTGGACCCTGAAGATCCAGATTTTAATTCCCTAACAATAAGCACACCAAACGGGTGGGAATGAGATGATGGCATAGGTTTTTTCTCTCTGGCTGAAACAAAATGTGCAATTCGCTCGCAGAAAGCAGGTAAGGCTTCTGGGCCGGATAAGATCCCTGCGGATCTCTTCAAGTCCAAACCCATTGTGTGGGCCACTTAATAAAACTGTTTTGCTAATGCCATCATGGCCGGTGCCCAAATCCCTGCTTCCTGGAAAGGAGCAGAGATAATTCCTATCTTTAAAAAGGGACATAAGTCCGACTCAGTAAATTACCGCCCAATAAGCCATACAGGGGCAGCCTTTACGTGGCATTCGTTGATCTAAAGGCAGCATTTAACATGGTCCCCAGAGAAATGCTATGATGCACCCTAAGAAAATTCATAGTGCGCCTACACACTGATAATTTTGCACAAATTAGACAGGGTCCTAATGGGGAAATAACTTACAAGATAAAATTGGTCAAGGAGGTACGACAACCATGCATCCTTGCCCCAAAGCTATTTCTCTTTTTTATAAATGATTTAGTTGATTTTTTTATTGAACTGTGATAATGACTCACCTGTCTTGGGAGTCACAAAATTTCCAGCCCTGCTGTTTGCGAATGATACTCTGCTAGTGTCCAAACCCCCAAAAGGAATTGAGACCATATTAACTAGGTTTAAACTGCTTTGCACTAACCAGGGCTCACAAAACCAAGTCTATGGCAATACATCCACACAGGCACTTTAGAGTGGTCGTAAGATTAGATGGTGTGAATCTTGAGAGAGTCTTAGATTTTGACTAACTGGGTTTCCGCTTATCCAGCTTTAACTCCTGGGTTAGCCAGATTACACACAGCCCGCTCTTGCTAAACCACAGGGCGGCAGTCACATTGAAAATTGCAAATAAGAAATCTGGAGAGACCAAGCAGTGGCGGCCGCAACCTATGGAGTGGAACTTTGGTGTTACTGTAATATTGATGCACTAGGAGTGGCTGAAAACAAATTCCTGAGGGTGGCACATAAATTCCCCCGAAGTACTCCATGGAATCTGATTCTCCTCATGTCTCATCTCCATAATAACAACTTTGCCCAGGTTCACTGTGAGCATTTGGGAGAATTAACTGAACGTATTCCTATCCAGCATGGAGTGTGCCAAGGATGCGCTCTCGCACCCATGCTATTTACCCTTTATATGAATGACGTAGTAGACACCTCGATAAACTGCAGGAATGATTCTCCTGCCCAGAGCAACAAAAAGGTTCCTATTCTTTTATTCGCAAATGACTCCCTCCTTATTTCCAAGACACCCACGGGACTCTAGGTCCTGGTTGATAAATTCCTTGGCATCTGTACATCTAGGGGTCTGGAGCTCAATGTTAATAAGATCAAATATATGGTGCTTGGGAAGGGAGTGGCCAAAAACTCGATCAGTCGAGTTGGTGGCGAAGCCTTAGAGAAAGTACGGAGCTTCGATTACCTGGGGGTAAAAGTAATAGAGAATTTCAAGTGGAATGGTAAATTTAGAAAAAGCTCACTATTGATCGAGCATAGATCGAATGCCGTTATCAGATTCTATAGGCAAATGAGCTCGCGTTCCATCTCACCAGCCCTTGAAGTATATGGTGCTAAGGCTCAGGGAGCTGCTCTTCATGGTGCCGAGACCTGGGGATGCACTGATGTATCTTTACTATCTATTGCAGAAAACAAATTTGTGAGACAGTTGGTCTCTGTCCCAACCAGTTCACCGTTAATTCCCTCATATTTTGACCTAGGACTAAAAAGAATTGCAGATCTGGCTGCACTCAGATCGCTCGTTTATAGGGTCCATTTATGGGCTACACCTGAGTTAAGTGAGTTTAGAGACTTCCTTGTAGATCTATTAAATGTAGAAGGTGCAAAGTGAGTACCTTGGGTCAAATTTGTTTCCGACTAGTTGAGTAGGTTGCGATTCAAAATATTATGGGCTGATCTGATAAATATTCGCAAAGCTGACCTTAATGTCTTGAAATCTAGCTACTGGTCACACATCCAGGAGGGTTACGCTAATAATAAGTCAAATGGCTCCCTGACAAATAGGTTTTTAGATATTAAGGGGCCGATTCCGATCTCGGTCGGAAGCTCTCCGAACGGGATCCGGCCGGAAAAAGTACGAGACGTACGAGTTTTTTCCGACCGACTCGTACAGCTGTCCGACCGAGCGAGTACGATGCGAATGTACGCGTGTGTTCCGACCGAACCGTTTCCGGATCCGAACCGCTCCGACCGACTCATACGGAAACGAATCGCACCACGCAATGGAGACGTTATCCGACCGAGCGAGTACGATGTACGCGTCGGTCAGCCGGATCGAGTAGGAGCGTCCGCCTCGAAAAAGCTCCCGTAGCCGGACTTGGGGGGTCCGTGCCGGACCACCCTTCACCCGTAGCCTTACGAGTCGAACAAAACATGCATGTACGGTGCGGGTTGCACCGACGCGTACACACTGTAGGGGGCGCACTTGTTCGCGACGTATCCATTCAGTCAATGGGAGCCCATGTACGCGTCGTACGACCGGCTCCCATTGACTTCAATGGGAGTCCGACCGAATCGAGTCCGGCAGCATGCGGCCGCATCGTACTCGCTCGGTCGGACTGCAGGAGTCCGGCTCGGTCGTAAATCTCTCCGGATCCGGCTCGGTCGGAGAGTTTTCCGACCCAGATCGGAATCGGCCCCAATGCCTTTTCCTTATTTTGAGGAATTTTTAGATTCTGTTTGGTCACCCCTAGTGAGAAGCTTGTATATCCGTTTTGGTATTCTTCCCCTGAGATTCTTTACTACTAAATGGAACAGGGACTTAAGGGCCGATTCCGATTCGGAAATCTCTCCGACCGAGTCGGACCCGGAGAGATTTCCGACCGAATTGGACCCGTGCAGCCCGACCGAACGAGTACGATGCGTCCGTATGCTATCGTACTCGAGTCGGTCGGACTCCCATTGAAGTCAATGGGACCCGGTCGTACAACGCGTACGCGGGCTCCCATTGCCTCAATGGGTGCGAGGCAAACAAGGATGCCCCCTACAGCGGGTACGCGGCGAAGCGACTCGGGCCATACACGCACAGGTAGGGGGGACCCATGGGTCCCCCCTGTGTGCGACTCGCACGGCTACGCGTACAGGGGGGTCCAACATGGACCCCCGAAGTACGGCTCCGACTGCTCTTTCGAGCCGGACGGCGCGTGTCGGTCGGACTGCTCGCGGCGCGCATCGTACTTACCCGGCCGGGGAAAGTCTCCATTGCGCGGTGCGAGTCGTGTCCGAGCGAGTCGGTCGGTGCGGTTAGACCCGGGAACGAGTCGGTCGGAGCGGTTGGGACGCCCGTACGAGTCGGTCGGCGATTTTGCATCGTACTCGCTCGTCCGGACGCGCGTACGAATCGGTCGGGAAATAAGGCTCCGAATCGGATCCGGTTATGCCAAATCCGATTCGGAGCCCTATCGGCCGAGATCGGAATCGGCCCCTCAGTCTCTAGCATGTGCCCGGCTTGTAGCTTGGAAGAGATGGGTTTGACCAGATATCTTGTGGCCTACAGAATTGTGAAGAGTGATACCTCCCCTCTAATTGTTTTTGCCATCAGTAAATTTGTACAGGCTGTTTGGTTTAAGTGTGGTAAATTGCAGTCAGGGAAATCTGGTGTATAAGAGGCACTTTGAACACTAATTAATTTTAACTTATATATACTTCCAACTTTTAAATCTCTATGAGATCTGTACAAAAATTTAGGGTCTTTGGATTGCCTGTTTGCACACAGCATAACCTTAGCTTTGCACTATTTGTAAATAGGAATAGATTTGAAGTAGTACTGATTTTATTGTATGATTAATTCATTAGTCGTTTTAAACTGTGTTTTTAATGTTATATATTGTTATTATATTGTGTATATAACGATTCGCCAAGAAAAAAACCTATAACCGATCCTTCTCTGGTATGGCTCCTAGGATCTGGAACGCTTTGCCCATTGAAACAAGAATGAACCCGTCCACTACCTCCTTCAAAAAAGAAGTGAAAGCGATCCTCATGGCTAAATTCACGTGATCTCTCTGTCCTTTTACTGCATATTATTATTAGTTCTGTGTTTATGCTCCATAGTTGTCCTTTTGTTTTCACGCTAGTTTATTGATACGTGTATAAGCTGCTTATAGCTGTTTCACCCTTATCTTTGTGTGCTATATTGTGTTTTCTACATATGACCTGTAAAGCGCTCTGATACTCGCAAGGGTCTTGTTCGCGCTATATAAAACCTTCAAAATAAAATAAATAAATAAATGTATACTTTGATGGTGCTTGGTTACCGAATAAAGTTACTATTACTACTACTACTGCTACTCCATTAATCTTTAAACATGATTTGAACATGCAATCTATTAGCCTCAAAGTGAGACTCAAACCAGTTTTATATTGGCTAGGGATTTGGTCTGCCATTGAGTTTTAACTCAATAGGGTTGCTTTGAGAGATATTTTGGAAAGGCAGAGGGCAATGGTGACCCTGCCTTGGCAAAAGTATGTAAAGCAGGTGTTAATCTCTTTGGGTTTGATTGATTTCTGGACTAATCTAGTGTCCATCACCTCTTCCTCCATCAGAATGGTGAAGACCCTCTTTTGGGAGAACAAAGAGAGGAAAATGACCCAATCACAAAACCTTGGCTCACTTACAAATAGATTCCTGGAGATATAACAAACAATCGGATTTGAGCCTTTTTATGGAGGAGATTGACCCTCCTTTTAAGCCCTCTATATAAGATTCAAGTTCGGTGCCCTTCCACCCACAGCTCTTACTGCTAAGTGGAAGGTTCCCACTGAAGGGATTAAATCCTGTTCAGCGTGCACCAAAGTGGAAGAATCTGAACATCTCTTGTTGTTCTGCCCAAAGTACATTAGACATTTTAAACGCTGGATCGTGCCTCTTTGTTGAACTTGGGTACCTATCATTCTTGGGTCGCACTAAGAATATGTAGGCCAGATACTACACCTTACATTGTATTTTCAATTGCAAAATATATTGAATGTGTCTGGCCTATTAGATCTAAGATTCTTTCTCTTGGCTCTTCCAGAATAGATTCCGTCTGTATTAATGCTACGGTTTTTTTAGTAATTTTTATGTACAATTTAACAATGCATTTTATTATACTTATATCTATAATATTCTACTGATGCCTTAGCTGACAACCTGTAAAATAGAAGTATCCTTGAACTAAGGCACAATGTGTGCTTTTTATGGTAAGCCTTCTATCGTTTTTACACAAATGTATTTTCTCAAGCACTTTAGTATTTTTGTATAACTTGTGAATTTTAATCAATTTTAAAAAGGTGTTTGACATAACTACTCGAAGTGTGGTAGCTTGTGCAACATTGTAAATTGTATGTTGACTAACTTGCCTTTAACGTCTCTGACTGAAATAAAGTGTTTGAAACCTGAAAAAAAACCTTCAAGTATACTCCAAGGGTCATAAGGCTGACCTCCTAGTAAAGCTACAGGGACAAAACAAGCTACAAGAGGCCTTTTCCTGCAACTGCCCAGTTGACCACTGACAACTGGACCTGGACTGGACTCTCCTGTTGGCCTCTGTCTGCCACCCTGTGAGTCTCTAAGTGCTTCTCCTGCCGTCCCAGGGGGCTTTAGGAGTATACTTATACTCCTGTGTAGATTGTGACTTATAGGACTATAGTCAGAAGATAAAATCTTTGACCAGGACAAACCTGGTTAGTGTATTTATTCCGTGCTCTATCTTGGTCAGCGTCAAATTGCACCTAGCTTCTGTGCTACTGTGACCATTGACTATCGTCGCACTTTGTGATTCTTGAAGCTATTTCTAGTTAAAACTGTAAAAATCCATATCTACGGTTTCCCTTATAGGATGTTTGTCATTTTGATGTCATTTTGTTTATAAAATTTCACTCTATTCTTATTTGTTTTGGAATTTCAGTTTTTTTGCATTTCAACTTTATTACTGTTTTAGTACTGCATAAATACTTTACACACTGCCCCTAAGTTAAGCCTAGCTGCTCTGTATCGCAGCTACCAGGAGGTTGAGCTCTGGTTTATTTATTGACTTTTGTGGTTCACCCTGACAAAGACTATGATTATTACTTGAGTGTGGGTACTTGCCCCACAACTAATAGCCCAATTTCTTACAGGCATTGTCACTGTTAATAAAACCAAGCTATGCCATTATTCGCCGTGGTGACACCAACACTCCACTTTTCTATGCCAACAATAGTACTTGTGCTGGAAGTAATGTGGAAAATATTGGTCCTTTGCTTGGTCTTTTCTTGGATTGTTCAAAATGTATTGGCTACCTTGCAATATCAAAGGTGTTCCCTATTGACCAGATGTTGGGTCCTTGGTGTTAAGTTAAAAGCTGACCCTTCTGAGTCTGATTGATTCTCTAGTTTGACTGGGCCATGCTGTCAAGGTCCAGCTCAAAAGAGGTGGTGTAAAGGTCAAATCAAATAGAAAATAATACATTTATTACAAACATAAGAAATTCAAGTTCCCTACCAGTGTCATTACTTCAAAAGGTATAACAATGTCATAATAACATGGAAATAGTAGTAAAAGTCAGGAAGAACAGTGATAGTCTTAAATATTTAGCCTTAGTTCAACAGTTCCAAATTAAGGAAACTGTGACTGGGGATAGAGCCGGTACCCATGGTAGCTCCTGTTAGGTGTCTCATTTTACCCACCGAAAAAGTACCCCAGATACGTGAGTCCGCATGGCCTCCCAATAGAAACTGATATTGCATACACCAAATGGTTGGTTGCTATCACTAAGCTACTAGCACTAACATGTGCACTTATGTCACAGGAGGGCTAGTATCTACTACCAAATATTAAAAAGGGATATGCCCAATTGGGGCCTTGTTTGAAAGTATGTAATTTGGGTGAGGAGTGCCCCATTTAGTATCTCTCTCGACTCCTTCAGACCTAATGATGTGGATTAAGGGAAGATAAAGTATAGATCTGAAGAGATAAGGTGGGCTTATCGGTGATACCAGCCAAGGAGTTGAAGCCGCAGAGAACTACAAAAGAAATGTATTTAAGTACAAGCGAAGCAAGAAAATTTGCCATAGGATGGCCAAAATGCTGACAGGGAGCAGGGAGGGTAATAGAGAAACCAAGCAGCTCAGCGAAGGAAACAGATTGAGAGTGAGGGGGGAGATTGTCACACAGTCTTTAAATATGATGACTAGCGTCACTGGTGGCCCTCAACATTTTGAACAGGTGCGGCACTAAGACCAGAGTCAGGACGGTATGCGCATGTGCAAAACCTTTTCAAGGTTATAGGTTTGCAGCACTATAAGTATCATGCTCAAGTGCAATGGAATTTCAGCATTTTTTAAAGTTCACCCACAACCTTATTTTGTATCTGTGTCACAATTAAATATCCATATTACGGGTCAAGTTTCAATACAACAATGCAATGATTTAAGTCGATGGGCCAACACAAGGTTTGCTCCATGGGCATCATAAGTAGGGCCTCTAATCGGTCTTGCTGCTTTGTGGACTGCAGCTTAGTTTTCACCAATGCAAGTTTGGGAAATGATCTTTCAACAATTGCCCTTATGTTAGAAAATGTAAGAAACACGGCCATCACTGTTCTCATGACTCTGTATGCCGCAGAAGTTTTGTTTGAGCACACAATAACTTCATCAATTGAATTTTGAGTTCCCTCGTGGAGTACACTATCACTCTTCATTAACTTTATTTCTATAGCTAGTTCAACATGAGAAACATCACAAAACTCTGCGATCAGCTGGATATCCTCTGTTGAAGCAGATCTCTTGAGAAGAATATTTGCAAATGCTCGTACAAGCGAGACAATGCCTTCCGAGAACCTGTCACTGAGTCCCAACAGAGTACTGATTGTCAAGCACTTCATAAAACTCCTTCAAGTTTTCCCTTACATCATAAAATGAATGTTCATTGCTTGGGTTTCTCTAAATCCTGATACTGCCTTTTCTGTTCCTCATCTCTGGTACCAGGATTCCTGCTTCTTCACTTTGCTTTGCAAAGCTGTTAAAGAAATCATAGTAAATATCCTGAGTATTTTGGATAAATGTCTTTAAGGTGACTGTATCATGGTTAGCATAATGAAGGCCTCTGTAAATGTTCACTCACTTTATCAATAGCGTTAAAGAGCCAGAACAGAAAATTAAAAGACTGCAGCGTTGTCAACAAACTTGATCCTTGAGCATACGTTTCAATTGCAGGTTACTGTGTCATCAATTTCTTTCACGAAGCCTCGATTCCCTTAATATTGTCTGCCACAGCCTTGATGGCCTTTGCTCTACAAGGTTCAAATAGGTGATAGAATCCACACCTTAGTTATGCTTAATTTTTTTCAAAGTTTATTCCATATTTTGCTCTTGCGTGCAGTCTGAGCTAGTGCCTTGCCCCAGTGGCACGCATGTGAAAGTTCATGAGATTTAGAGCACAGCTATGCCCTTGTCCCAGACGCACAGCGTAATTCCAAAATTGTTCACACAGACTCCATTTTCATTCTGTAATCCATTTATGACGATTTTATTCCATTTTGTCCGTTATCTTTTCATTGCTTTCACCATTCACATGAAAGGCGTCGTGATTTCCCTTTTCTTCTCATGCAAAAGATATGCCTTCCAGGCCTTTCTCTAAAGCAGGCGGGAATTCACTTTCCTCCTTGGCAGTCATAATCGTATCAACCCAATGCATTTCGGGCTACCTTAGCCCTTCTTCAAGAGTAACTACAAAATTAGAGAAAAATACCCTTAATTATTTTTACTCCATTAAAACATTTAACATGATCAATTCCTCGCTCAGCACATTGTATGTGAACTTTAATCCATGCATTATTCACCGTCACCCTGCATTTACCCTTGTTTTATCTTCTAATATAACCCTGAAAATATACCAAATAGTGTCCCCCTTGAAGAAGGGCTAAGGTATCCCGAAATGCATTGGGTTGATACGATTATGACTGCCAAGGAGGAAAGTGAATTCCTGCGTGCTTTAGAGAAAGGCCTGGAAGGCATATCTTTTGCATGAGAAGAAAAGGGAATTCACGACGCCTTTCATGTGAATGGTGAAAGCAATGAAAAGATAACGGACAAAATGGAATAAAATCATCATAAATGGATTACAGAATGAAAATGGAAGAGGTGTGGCGCAGCGGCCAGGGCGACTGACTCCGGAACCCGGGGGCTCATGGTTCGATCCCCGGTGCCGGCGGCAGATCAGCCCAGCACCATGTGACTCTGGGCAATAGCTCGCTTAATCTTCCCAACGGCCCCCAGCGCCTTGACACCTTCGGGTAATTGTTTGCGCTTTACAAATACTGGACATTTGCATTTACAAAATGGAGTCTGTGTGAACATTTTTAGAATTACGCTGTGCGTCTGGGACAAGGGCATAACTGTGCTCTAAATCCCATGAACTTTGCTCTACAAGACCACTGTGTGCTGGATACTTTTTGTAGGAACAGAACAGGTAGTGCAAGGAATTTCAGGATATTGTTGAGAATAGCATACAAGTAGCACACTAGGTCTCAAGGTGTGCAATAAAAGAGAAAACAGCACAGTATAAGGGTGTGTATGTGATGTCAAGCATATGTTTTGTACTGGAAGTGTATCCTTCCAGTACGAAATACTATTTTTGACAAAGTTTAACGCTTTTCCACTTTGTATGTGTGATATACAGTGCAGCACACATACAAAATTGGAAATGTTTGGAGACATTAAAACTTTTTCCCAAATGTATGCCTACATTGAAGAAGGTGCACTTTTCTAACACATATTCCTTTCTACCAATGTTAGTAGATAACGATTAGCCTCAAAAATCCATTGATGATTGCTTTTTTATGCCCATGTGCCACCCATGGTGTGCCTCTTTGAAGCAAAGTAGATGGATAGCGCTACTTTCCAATGCTAATAAGGATTTGTGCTGGAAAGTAAATCCCAAAACACTTTGCACCGCATTTGCATCACTTTTGTGACACAAACCCAGTGCCAAGTGTTAGTAAATCTGCCCCACAAATTCAGATTTCAAGGGCTGTGTTTAATATTAATAACTGATTGCTTTATGTTTTTCTAGTTAATGAGTTTTAATGTGATTTAATTGATGAATTTGTGCTTTTATGATCTATCTGTACATAGATCGAATAAAGATTTAAATTGAATTGATTGCTACCCAAAAACACCCATTTTAGAAAACTTAGAATAAAGAAATATTGAGAAAAAAACAATAAAGTTCTAAATCTATGCAACACAGTTTGCAGGCAGCTCTTTGATGTCGGTTCCCTGGTAACTGTGCTATATTTGAAGTGCCACTTATGAACTGCCAGTAATAAAAGGCTCTCTGTGGCAAAAGCAGTAAGCCATTTAGATATCTACATAAAATACAAATACATGATCTCTATGTTACACAGTGCTTTGCAGCAGGAACATTAAGCCTCTTTGCTATTTTATGATGAGTAAAAACTATGACTAGACACATCATAGATCTCTCCACCACTTGTATTAACCATGTATTATCCTGCCGCTATTGTTATTCCCTGAAAAATGTTGGGCACACACAGATCTCTGCAGGGTATTCTGAGACAATGCCCCAACACTTGGATGAGGACTGTGTCCCCTCACCATATCCACAGTCCGACTGGGTCTGAAAATGGACTCGGGCACCAACATTAAAGTGGCCCCCATTAGTGAGTCAAATATCTAAAAAAGTGGCCAAGACTTGCAAATCGGTTAAGTTTTAAACCTGCAAAGATACACTTTATAGGTGTTTTGCAAGGTAGGGGAGAGTGCATGCATTTGTGCTTGATGCAACCAATTTTTGTGGCAATATCAGGGACATCAACAGCAAAAACCGGCACACCAGACCCTAAAACAGGCCCATAAACATCAAAAAAACTGGCCCACACCTTGATCTGTCAGACCTGCCCATCAGGCACTGCCTGATTGACCTATAAGCCAGTCTGACACTGACCATATCCCCAAATATGCCGCTTCAAAGGTCCAACACAGGCCACATGCATGAAAGATTGTGGCAAAAGCTACTCAAGCAAAACTGGAAGTGGCACAGATTGGAACACTCGCACACTTGAGGCAGGCAACTGGCTGCACTGCTCCGGATAGGATTCAAACTCAGACCTGCCAACCTTAAGAAAAAATTCAACCTGTGAGGAGGGGGTGTGGCCTTGTGCCCAGAAATACCTAGGAGGCACTTCTGCGCCTTCCCCCACCAAACCCCCTCCTCCTAAAAACAAGCATGCTGAGGCTGGTGCCGGTGTCCTGGGGTGATTTCATACCCCATAATGGATGTTGGCTTTTAAAAGACTCAAAAAACACTCTTTGCAGTGATTTCCAGCTCGTTTTTCCTGCTACCCTGTGTTACCGTGTGAAGGGAGCCGAAATCGTGTGTCACACGGTGGCACCATGTGAGTTGGCAGGTCTGTACAAACTTCAGTCCTCAGCTGTTCCACTGGGCACAGGAATTAACACTACCTTGAAGAAGTTGATGGAAATAGAATGAATGCATTTCCATCAGCATCTTTATGGTCGTGATGGCACCCACATCAAAGTCTTCCTTGGTCCCTTACTGGCGCCCCCTTTGCCATTTGGAAAAGCTAATTGGCTGAGAGAGCGACTACAAAGGGAGGGATGAGAGCGGTACTGGCACCGGAAGTCACTGTATGAGCAATGAGGATTTCTCTGAGGCCGCGGCGTGCTTTCACGTGCTTCCTCAGCACAACTTCAGAGGAAAGCACCTTGCTCAGAACAAGAGCAGAACTGGCTGCAGCGGCTGTCCCGTGATGGCCGCCATTAGCTAGCCTGCCTCCTTGCCTGTTCGGGCTCAGCCAAGTCTGGGACGACAGCCTCTGCTGTCCAGGATTTGATAATAAACAGAATATCCAGCCAATGCTTCAGCAATGAGCGGGCATTGATTAATATACGGCTCAGCCAGCAGAATTTCTTCTTTGTGTTGAAACTGCAGGGTAAAGTTTTGGGAGGGATAAGGAGTGTGGGCCACAGGGAGGTAGTGGAGTCAGAGAGTGATGAATATGAAGCAGCAGAATTTGGCTCTGGAGTAAGTGGGATGAGCTGTGAAAGGGTCGAAAAAGACCTAAAAGTGGACTGCGAAGGACCAGATACTGGGGGAGCCAAGGCAGAGTTAGTAAAAGTCAGGGTCACTGGAATACTCCAATTCTGCAGCTGCATTTGTTCCTGCATTATTATGGATTTGCCACATAAACCATCAATTTCTCCATAATTTGCAGATTTTAACAAACAAAATAGTAGCTCAAATGCATCAAATGTTTCTAAAAACACTGCCACACATATTGCTGTGTGGTGGCAGGCCCTTAACCCCACACACAGTAACAGGTCCCCTTTCTTTTGCTGATTGCTGCATCTAGGTGTTAAAATGATACTAATGAGGTGTAAGCTCCGCACAGATACTGCCAGGGCCGGACTGTCTACCGGGCGTTTTGGCATGCTGCCGAGCTGGGGGCTGATGTCACTGCCGTGGGGGCTAATGTCGTTGATGGAGACCTGCGTGTGCTTCGAAATAAACAAAGCAAAACGAATTTCGTTCAGCACACGCAGGTCCCCATCAACGAAATCAGCTCCCAGCTCGGCAGCATGCCAAAACGCCCGGTAGCCAGTCCGGCCCTGGATACTGCAAACATTGTAAAAATTACAAAATTGTGAAGTAATGCTGCCTCCAGATGTGACTCATTACATTGCACAGCTATCCATTTCTTTGCGCATAATTAGGTTAGCCCTGACCCATTACATGTGCTTTCCCTGCCACATAATTTCAGTGGCGCTGGTAAAAGTAGAGCTGCAAGGCAGTATTTTAATCACAGAGGCCTTACCTTAAGTCTGGTGCTTGGGTCTGATGGGCACAGATGGGCTTGCCTTTATCACACCAGTGGTATGTGTGCATGCTCAGTGCCTGGAAACATGCTGAAGGGGAATGGCCAAAGGATCATCTCCAGGCAACGCAGCAAGCGTGGTCAGGGATGTAAGAAACAGAGGGATAAAACAAAGAACTGAGTGGCGCTCAGTCGGTGAACTCTTTTGTCCCACAGATAAGATTCAAAATGCTCTCTCTGCAGTTGATTGACCGTTTCATGAACGAGTGAGACTTTTTGGCATCCATATACCTCTGGGACGCATATCTTCATGTGCCAGAACATCTAGCACCCCAAAAGTATCTGCTTTTCTGTATGAACCTGAATCAGTGTCAATTTCAGGTATTTTTTTTTATTGTTCTTGTTCCGAGAGTCTTCATTATAGTGATGGCTGATTTGTGGGATTAATCCATGATAAGGGGCTTCAGCTATTCCCATACCTCGATGATTGGCTCATTTGCTCTTCTTCTTTTTCTAAGGCAAAAGAACACATGATGGTAGTCTGCAAAGCATGGTCTGCTTCAGAATCATGATAAATCTCAGCTGGAACCTTCACAGGACCTACAGTTTACTGGGTAACGATTCAATACCAAGATGAGAGCTCTGAGACTCAAAATGGACTTGACAAGACTCTTATCACTGCTGGTTATGGACACGGACTTTTATCTTGAAAACGTCAACGCCCATGTACAGGATGAGAACACATACACCAAAATATTATTTGACCCAACTAAAGAATTTCAAAAAATTCTTTCCAGAATCATCAACAAAGCTATGGAGAATGGCACTATTGGAAACATTGAAAAAATGTATCTAATCAAAGCAAATCCTGCCTTTGTCTTGTGGATTGTTACCTGCCTTGTTATGTTGGCCTAGGCCTGGCTGCCATGCTGCTTTTCTTTGCGCACGTTACACTGAGCCGGGCTTCCCTCGCCCTTTGCTCGTGCCAAGTTCTTTTGCACTGTCTGCATTTTCTGTTGTTCACCTTTTTGGGCTCAGTCTGCACAAACATGTACAAGGTCGCATAACAATGTATTTTGGTTCTTCCTGATATGGCCAGTCTTGCGCACCCAGACATAACATTAGGTGCAATTGCCAGGAAGAATTTGATGTGCATTTATTACTGTGGTTTACTAGCGCTTAACTACACTTGGAGAAATCCCTTTCAGTGAGAAGAGCTATGATGTCCTGCTGATGTAATTCTGCATCTAGAGACTGAGGTATGGGGGTTCGCTAGTCAAAGCCCAGAGGTCTTCTATTATTATAATGAACTATCTTACTGCAAGGGGAGGGTGGTAATGTTATTTATACGTTTATCCACTGAGCTCTGAGATGCTTTCCCCGTTTGTATTCTATGGAATTGTAACCATGCTGCTTATATTAGTCATATGCATTATGCTATTAGTACTGACACGTGTACTGTACATTAGAGCACGTAAGTTGGAATAAACATTTTAACCTATCCAGTGTCTCTTCCTACGCACCTTGTGGACAAGTACGAGTGAGTGACGAAAGAGTGTTCTTGCTTCTGTGAGTCCTGAGATAAAGATACCGTGTTCTGGGTTGTCCAAACATTAGTACTTGGGTGCTAATGGGATGCTAAGCTAGTTGGGTTGGGGTTTTTGGGTGCTACGGTATATGGTGGCAAACCACTGTATTCCGGGGTCCCATTTTCCTGTGCATAGCTCTGTGTATGTGCAGAAACCTTATGACATGGCGCGACCACCGTGGGGCAGCTTATCTGCGAGACGCTTGAGTAGTACTTGTGCTTGTCCACAAACCCCTCGCGTACGCTTCCGGAGGCGTATGTGACGGTGATACCTCCTATATTGAATGTTTTATAGGTTCTTTCAAGCTTGATATTATTAAAAAGGGTTCGTTAATAGACCCATTTTTGTGCTCCCTGTTAGGTTGTCGAATATATCTGTTTAGTCATGGCTGGTGTGGCGATAGCTGCACATAGTCGAGGGGCACTCCGAGACCACTTACGGGTGTATGGAGTGCCTGATACAGGGATCGATTTGGTCTTTGTGGTTCAAGCCGATCCGGCTTACCACTTTGAGGTGTTTTACACTTGGATCACTTTTGAAGCGGTGGAGGCAGATGATAATCTGTTTCATGAATATAAACCCACCGCTATACCTGCTGACTATCGACCCTATACCAATCTTGAAGTACCTCTCACGGCTTGGCAGCACCGTGTTTGGTTTAATGGCGCCCTACCACAACCAACTACCGCAGTTCGTTTAGGCCCCTTGTCAATTCAGGGGGCCACTTGGCCTGTATTGGCCGGGTATACCCCGCATCCAAATTATCTGGCATTACCGCTTGCGGAACTGCGCACTATGCATACCGAATTGGTACGAGTGCATCGAGCCCTAGTGACATACGTTACAGGTAGTCTACATGGAGCTGCTCCTGTAGTCGCAGGCCAACCAGCTATAGCCGCTGGAGTGACTATAAGTCCTGTCATGGTAAATTCTGTGATGGGCAAACGTCCACAAAATAAGGACGACTATCCTTACTGGCTTGCAGAAAAGTTCGATCAGATAGAAGCAGTGTTTCCCCATACATCCCCAGTAGATAAACACCGCATCCTCACGATAAGTTTGCCAAAAGACATAATCCCCGATTTGACATCATGTGAAAACTGGGGTAAGGTATTCGCAGCAGTTTATTCAAAATGTTTTGGAACTCCTTCCATGACGGTTCTACCCTCTGTAATTAAAAAGTACAGGATGAACATGGCCCTGAAGCGGCTGTGGAATTAGGGATGAGACTAGTGGGAGTGTTTGATGTAGTAGCTGAGCTGATCCTTGGAAATGTCAAGGGCGATGCTATGAACTTTCAAGTAGCGAATGCTTTGGCTTTGGTCCCAGAGTTGGACAGGCCCCGCGAATTACCGAAAATTATTGCCCGGGCTTATAAAACAATTGGAAGAAATAGCCTGGGCAACAAGCCTTTTGTAAAAATGCAAACTCAATCGCAAACACAAGTTACACAAACAAAAAGTGCATCTGAGAAAGATGATAAACCAGTCTTCACTAAAAAGAGTTGGAGACAGAAAAAACAGGGTAAGCAACAAAAGAAGCCGGGGTCGAGAGGCGCTTCCCCAGTTTCGGTTTCTTCTGAACGTACTTATGATTTACGTGATAGGTCAAGGATTAAATCACCAGAAAGGTTTCAGAGCTCTGATACGCGTTCTCCTCGTTCTTCACAGGCCCAGACGTCGTCACAGGCTGGTGGAGGAGGACGGCAAGATAGAGGAAGGGGCCGAGAGGCTCCCCAGGAGCGAGACCAACCTCGACAACAAGTCAGAGGGAAAGCAGAAGACTTTCATCTTCCTCGACCGCAATTTCAGAAGAAAAAGTTGCCGCTGTCACAGCGAAATATGCCTCAGACCGTGAGAACGAGACTCCAGAATTGGACGTGGGCAGTGACCCTCCTAGACAGCGCCGCGGAAGTTACCATAGTGCGGGAGGCGCTACGTCCTCATATGGAGGCGACAGCAACTGAAACATTCGTTACTGTAGAGACAGCTGACACGAGAGTGGCACCCCCTGACAGACTATATAATATAGTCATACAAATTGAAGGTGACATACCGCGTGAAATAAAAGGGATTTTTTGGGAAAATCTAACCTCTTCATATGACATTTTGTTAGCAGAGGTGGATTGGCCACCCCCATTCGTTTTAGCTGCACATAAAGGAGAGGAGGTAATCCTTCCAAGCTTTTCACGGCATGTCCCAAAAGACAAAGCTGAAGCACTTGCAGCTGAGTGGGCTGTGTACCTGGCACCAGCGTTATACCGCAACCATGTGGGATGGGATGAAGAATCACCTCCTCATGCAATACCTTTGCGGTCACTACCGCAGCCACAACCCCAATATCCCATCAAACGGCAGGCAAAAGGCCCCGTCTCCGAAATTCTGACACAGTTGGAATATCAGGGAGTAATTGAACCGTGCGTATCACCTATGAACAATCCCCTTTTCGTGGTTTCTAAACCCGATGGATCGTACCGCTTAGTTTTGGATTACCGGCATTTAAATACTCATTGTCGGAACTTTGCAGTGCAAAATACACACAGTTCTGCGCTTGTAGACAGTCTTGTTCGTAAAAAATACAAAACGACACTTGACCTTTCAAACGGTTTCTACACGCACAACCTAGCCCCGGAGAGTGGTCAATGGACCGCATTCACATCCGGTGGTAAATTATTCCAGTTCCGGCGTTTACCTATGGGCTATAAAAATAGTCCGGGTATATTCGCCGCCCGTGTTGTTTCTTTGTTAAATGACATTGATCAAGACGCATGTTCGTACGTAGATGACATCTATCTGACGGACGACGAATTATTTCAGCATTTGTCTCGTGTGGACCGCATTATTCTTGAATTTGCGGAGCAGGGTTACAAATTTAACTTTGCTAAATCACACATTGCTGAATTTACCGTTCTGTTCTTGGGTTATGAGCTCAATAACGAAGGTAAGGGCTTAGCTCCCCATTTCTTGGAAAAATGTGCACATTTGTGCCCCCCAAATACTCTGAAGAAACTTCAGTCTTTGCTGGGTTTCCTGAATTTCGGGCGTACTTACATTCCCGAATATGCCCAGCGTATCAAGCCTTTGTATGCTTTGATACAACCTACTTATTCAAGGTCTTGCTGGCTGCCTGAGCATACCTCAATTCTGCAGTCTTTGCAGACAGACCTTTTGGAGTCTAAATATCTTTTGACTCGTGATAACCACACAAACCTGGTGATTAGAATAATTCCGGGGGCGGTGGGATTCACATATTTAACCTTTAATGAAGGTGATACAGTACCCATCGCATACAAGTCACATCTGTACACTTCCGCTGAATTGCGCTTTACATCTGTCGAAAAAGTTCTAACTGCAGTGCAAATGGCGATTCTAAAAGAACGCGCACTGGCACAGGGAAAGCGAATTTTGGTGGTAACACCCTGTCCTGCCCTAGAGGCAGTAACGAAGGCAAGTGTACCGAACTCAAAAGCAATGCATCCCCGTTGGATACAATGGGCTACATCCTTGACGTCATCAGACGTCACCTTTATTTTCGATTCTTCTCTTCAGACTCAGGAGTTCTTACAGTATGAATTTGTTCATCCTCCTCCTTTGTTTTTATTACCGCTTGAGGATTACAAATGTGTGATCTACACCGATGGTTCGGCGCAACCGGCCACTGGGTCCAAGCACGCTTATTCAGCTGCATGTGCTATTGTTGCGGGTTCCTTTGTAGATGGAAAGTTCAAATCCTCTGCAGTGCATACTCGCACACTTGGAGATAGTACCGCACAATTGGCCGAGCTGCATGCATTGCTACTTGCACTTGAGTTCGCTTCTCAGGATGAGACCACTCTTATTGTATGTGATTCTTTTTACTGTGTACAATCTTACAATGACAATCTGTTTTTCTGGTCGAAAAACGACTACAAGGACGCAAAAGGGAGCACAATTAAGCATAAAATGCTTTGGGTTCGAGTGGCAGAATTGCAACAACGTCTGCCCCTCACACAGGTGGTTCACACCTTAGGCCATCAGCGGGTGGGCGCACACGCTATTGGTAACGATCTGGCAGATGAGGCTGCCCGTTCAGCAGTGGTCACGTGTTCAGTAGCAGCGGTTACCAGGTCCATGTCTAAAATAGACCCTGTTATATTAGCAGCTATTGCTGCAACCAAGGAAGGTAATAATTACCCTACAGGTTTCCCTTCCAAGTATTCTTACACATTAAGTCCCGATCAGGTTCCTTATGTAACTATACCTGACGTTGGAGATCGGCTGATCCCCAACGCGGACCGCAGGAGTGCCTTGATATCAGCTGCACACGAAGGCATGGCTTCTGCTCATGCAGGTGTGTCAGCTACGGTTTCCATCTTGCAGCAGCGTTATTGGTGGCGTGGGTTATATAAAGACACCCGTGCTTTTGTGCTTTCTTGCGACGTTTGTCAACAGATTAAGCCTTCCACGGTAACACGTCCACCACAAACACCGCTCTGCATTGCTAACAGACCCTTTGGGTGTGTTTACTTGGATCACTGCGGTCCATTCTCATCAGACACTGCCTATAAATACATCTTAGTGGCAGTGGACTCGTGCACACGGTTTCTCTGGGTCTGGCCACAACGGAGTGCTGACGCCCGAAATGTAATCAGGGATTTGCGTGTCTTTGTGGGAATTTTCGCATGCGGCACCTTCCATTCGGACCAAGGTCCAGCGTTTGCCTCTAGGGCTTACAAGGATGCAATGGCTTCGCTTGGGGTGCGGGTGAAATTTTCGTCTCCGTATAGGCCTGAGGGCAACTCTATCGTTGAACGAATGAACCGTGACTTAAAGCAATCCTTAACAGCTAGGGTTATAGGTACTGGCAGGAACTGGCTGGCCCATTTGTATACCGTTCAGCGTGCACTTAATAATCTCCCTAGAAGACCTCTGGGTGGGCGGACCCCATACGAAATGCTCTTTGGCATAAGAATGTTTGTGCCTGACCTTGAGGGTCCAGACATCGCGGCGCAATCCGCCAAGTTTGATGTAGATAACCATTCTGCTATGTTACAGGACTTACAAGAAGCCCGAGACAAACTTGCAACTACACATTTGCCTTCAGCCACAGATCCTGCGTTGCAGATTCCGGTAGCCGGCTGGCTTCCAAAGGTTGGAGAACTGGTTCGAGAGAAGGTTGAAAACAAAAAGAATTTGGCCCCTCTTTTCGTGCACCGGTTCCAGTTCTGGGCTTGAAGGGAACACGTACAGTCATTTTACCACCGCTTCCTGGTCGCAAAGAGAACAGATACATCTCAGTTGAAAATGTCAAGCTACAGCGCCTGGCCGATCCTGAATAGTGTCACACCAGCGGTCTCTTGTCCTGCCATTTATCGGACATATGTTCATAGTCCATCTGCGCGAACGATCGCTGATGCTGTAATTGAGATGGTTGATTTGCCTGAATCCTCTACTTTGCCTGAAACTATAATTGATCCCCAACTCTCCACCAACATCGACGAGGACGAGTATACTTATCATGCATCTGAATCGGTGGCGCATCAACCAATAATGCCATCAAGCCAGACTCGTTATTCCTTTGATTCGGATTCCACCTCTTCAAAAGTCCCATCCAAGTTCAGTATTTTTGTATCCTGGTTTAGAGACAATTTTTTGATTCCACCCTGGACATACCTCTGGTTGGTACTTTTCTTGCTTTTTCTGTTCATGTCCATTGGCTTTGTCACCGTGTTTTTTCTACTAATCAATGGTCACTATTTACCTGAACGCTCTGCTGTAGACTATGTTTCTGGAACTTTGGCTCCTCATTCCTCGTCTCACATCATGAAGCGTGACCACACATTTGTGAACATTTCAGCTTTTCCAGTTGCTGATGGCATCGTATGGGATGCGGTGAACTATCAAATCCATGGTCCGACGGAAATTATTAATGTACCTAATGTCCTTCGTGTTTCAATGGGTGATGTAGTACAAAATAATATTCATTCTGATGGTTGGGATGTGCATGCCGTTGAAGCATTGTTTGCCGATTTAAAATATTATGCATCTTTTAATGCTGAGGATTTATATATGAATTCTGCGAATTATGCTGATTTGTATTGTTACCAACATTGGGGTAATCATTTTCTCCATAAGCCAAGTGCTCTGCGTAGTTCTGTTAACTACACCCAATGGGAACATTGTCCAAACCCCTTGCCAGGTAGCTCACAGGCTCTTCGAAATAAGTTTACCTATTTTACTGATTTTAATCGGTCGAACCCTGCATCCTATTATTTTAGACTTAATACAACATCAACTCAGAAAATTATGTTAACACACACAAAATTGCTATATTCGGGTTCCTTTTTGAGTGCCCTAGCTGTGGGTGGTTATGAGTACTGGGAGAGTACAGTGGATTTGAAATCTATTTGGGGCTCCAAGCCATGGCAGGTACAAGGAACTGAGGCGTTGCATCGTGCTTGTCTCATCCCTACTCAAATTATGTTCCTAAATGCTTCCATCTATCAAACTACATGTTGGGGCTTAGCTACCACTAAACAATTAAACTCGCCCTCAATTCCATCCCTTTCGAGTTTTCCCAATGATAGCTCACGTTTTAACCTGTCCCTGACGACCCTACAGGCTCTATTACAGAATAATTCATTTAATGTTTCCGGACTGGATCAGTCACCCTGGTTGGTATGGCCTATATCATCTAATGCATGTCAAATGCGTTTTCACGACTCAGGTACTAGATACACACAGGATAGGCCTGATCCGAGATTTATTACTTCTCGTACTGTCACTACATATTCTGTTGGTAAATTATGCAAACAATGGCTGCAACATTCGTCCCTTGATTCTGTTAAACAACATTTGTCCCTCCTTTCAGGCAATATTGATCTGTCCGACTTTGTTTTGGGACCTCGTGGTCCCCGACCTAAGAGATTCATTTATGAAACGTATAATGAACTCTGGAAGCTATCACAAATGGAAGCTGCTTCCCGTCTTCGGGAAATAGATCAAGCAAATTTGGAAAAGGTGCTTGCTGTTGTAGACAATAGTATTAATACCCTGTCTTCTCGCATTTATACTTTAGAGAATATTGTGTCCTCTGTTGTCGATATTGTACAAGATGATGTTTCTGTGTTATATCATGGTCAGAATCAATTGCGCTCAGTTATGCAGTTTGCATGGACTTTACAAACGCTCAAGTTAGGTAAAGTGCCTTGGCATTTTTTGAACACCTCTGCCTTATTTCTACCTTTTAACTTAACTGACAAACAGCAATTTATGTCCATGAAAGATGCAACTTACACTCTATTACATATCGAAAAGGTGGATCCTTTGCCGTTCTCTGTTGCAGAACTCGATTCTGCTGTATGGCTAGTCCATGGGGTTATAGCTTTACCATTTTCCTTGTTTGAATTTGACTCGTGCATGAAACATTTTCCTGTGGGTCGTTACCGGCCCTTGGGCAGTGCTTTCCTGCATGAACTCTGGTCCTTGCCTTTCATGTATAAATGCCTTCGGGACGGCAAGGAAGTCTTTCTCACGGGGGAGTACTGCGACTCGACTATGGGTCATTCGCTTATTTGTAAACACATTAAATTGCATGGCTCATGTAGCGTTTCCTCTCCTAATCTTGCTTGTGTGCTGAAAGGTATTCCTGCTCCTGTTATTTCACCTACTTTCACTCTCCTTTCCAATGGTAGTTATTTACTTTTAAATAACGAAAACTGTTGTGGCCTGCAGGCCGGCATTCCTTACATTGTAACAGTTTCGCACAGGGTTGTCTGCTGCAAAAATGTGCTTTTTCCTCCCCCTCATGACAAGGTTGATATCTCTATTTGGCCTTCCATCCCTACCATGGAAGCAGATTTCAATAGACTGAGCAGAATAAAGGCTCTATTATTAAACGAGGAAGTTATGCTCACGTCCGCCCGGGAGACATTCATTCTCCAGGTGGCGAGTACCCACAGTGAAATACAGGCCCTTTTAAACACTAATCTCCCCCAACATTTTGGGGAGTTAATACATCGTATTTTTAACGCATCTAACACTGAAGGCCTAGTACACTTTTTTAAGGTCGTGGGGTCGGGCTTGGTGTCCTCCTTCCAAACTATTTTTGGTGTCATCCCTGCATTTATACATTCTATTTTTTCCAGCGTCTTTGGCGGTTTCCCATTGATCCTCGCTTTAGCGGCTGGTGTCTTGCTCTTCATTTGCTTTCTGCGCAATGGCTGCTCCCCGATGGGACCTGCTCGATCCAGAACGCCTCCAGCTGCTCCGTGAGCGCCTTTTGGCTGGTTTTGGTGTACTGCCATTGGCGACACTGAGTGTGTCATATACTCTTTCATTCCGCTTTGCGTATTTCACTTGCGTGCAACCTGTGATGACTTGTATCCGCTGTCCTTTCACCTGGACTTTGGATTATTGCCTTTCCAATTCGTCATTGTCTGTTCCGGAATTTGTTCAGTTGATGGGTCCCTTAGAGGCCCATGAGCAGGACTGTTCCGTTGCTGGCTGTATGGCGCGTGCGGCTGCACTGGGGATTTTGGCGCAATGGGATATCTGGGCGGCTGCCCAGGATCTCCTACAACGAAGCTGTTTCAATTATCACGCAAGCTGTCCCGCATTGCTTCTGGATGCTCCCTTTGTTGAGGAGCATTCCTGCTCTTTTGATCTCATGGATTGGATGGCATCTATGTTTTTTGACAATTCCAATGATGAACTCTTGGAGGGTATGGCTTTTCTCTGCACTTACACTTTCATGGATTGACCTGCCCTTCGCCGTTTGGGCGCTCCCTGTGCTCCAACGGCTGTGTTTTTCCTCTGATGGGCCTCTGTCCTGGCCGCTGGACTGACCAGGGGAGGGTGTCTTGTGGATTGTTACCTGCCTTGTTATGTTGGCCTAGGCCTGGCTGCCATGCTGCTTTTCTTTGCGCACGTTACACTGAGCCGGGCTTCCCTCGCCCTTTGCTCGTGCCAAGTTCTTTTGCACTGTCTGCATTTTCTGTTGTTCACCTTTTTGGGCTCAGTCTGCACAAACATGTACAAGGTCGCATAACAATGTATTTTGGTTCTTCCTGATAAGGCCAGTCTTGCGCACCCAGACATAACATTAGGTGCAATTGCCAGGACGAATTTGATGTGCATTTATTACTGTGGTTTACTAGCGCTTACTACACTTGGAGAAATCCCTTTCAGTGAGAAGAGCTATGATGTCCTGCTGATGTAATTCTGCATCTAGAGACTGAGGTATGGGGGTTCGCTAGTCAAAGCCCAGAGGTCTTCTATTATTATAATGAACTATCTTATTGCAAGGGGAGGGTGGTAATGTTATTTATACGTTTATCCACTGAGCTCTGAGATGCTTTCCCCGTTTGTATTCTATGGAATTGTAACCATGCTGCTTATATTAGTCATATGCATTATGCTATTAGTACTGACACGTGTACTGTACATTAGAGCACGTAAGTTGGAATAAACATTTTAACCTATCCAGTGTCTCTTCCTACGCACTTTGTGGACAAGTACGAGTGAGTGACGAAAGAGTGTTCTTGCTTCTGTGAGTCCTGAGATAAAGATACCGTGTTCTGGGTTGTCCAAACATTAGTACTTGGGTGCTAATGGGATGCTAAGCTAGTTGGGTTGGGGTTTTTGGGTGCTACGGTATATGGTGGCAAACCACTGTATTCCGGGGTCCCATTTTCCTGTGCATAGCTCTGTGTATGTGCAGAAACCTTATGACACCTTACCATACATATATATGATCCCAAAAATTCATAAACACCCCACGACACCGCCATTCAGACCGATAGTATCTACCATCAATTCTATTCACGAACCCATAGGAAAGTACCTGGACAAACACCTACAGTCCATCGTCCAAAGCATGTCCACATATATAAAGGATACAACAGATTTTCTCAACATATTGAAGAAAGTCAAATCAAATTGTACTGAAAATATGATCCTGTGTACTATAGATGTGAAATCACTCTACACTTCAATCGCATACAACTTGGGCATACAGGCGGTGGAATCTTTTTTAATGGAGACTGAGAAAGAGGAAGATCTAAAAATATTTCTCATGGAATTACTACATTTTACATTATTTCATAGTTACTTTGAATGGCAAGGGAATTTTTTTATTCAATCCTCAGGCACATCTATGGGAAATTGCGCTGCTCCAGCGTATGCCAATATATTCATGCACAGATTTGAATTAGACCATATACTCAGCCAACAGGAATGGATAAATAATTTAATAATGTATAAGAGATATATTGACGATATTTTCATCCTTTGGAAAGGAACACAACAAGAACTAATGAAAGCGATTGAAAAACTTGACACTATAAACGAAAGAATTGGTTTCACAAGTACCATCCATGAAGAAGAGATTACATTTCTTGACGTTTTGATCCGAAACCAACAAGGACAATTGATTACGAGCGAATATACAAAGCCCACTGATTGTATTAATCTCTTACACTTTACAAGCTTTCATCAACCATCCCTAAAAAAACATTTACCTTCTTCACAACTTCTGAGATTAACCCTTTGTGTGCATCGGACGGCCACGAGCCGTCCGACGTCACGTTGGGCGTGTGCGTCGGACGGCTCCCGGCCGTCCTAGCACCCACCCATGGGGGAAGCGCTGGCGCTCCCCCCGTGGGCCGCCCTTTAAGGTGCCCCCACCGGGGAAGGCAGGGGAAGCCTTTCCCCCACCTCCCCCCGCCCCCTCTCCACGGCATCTAATGACGTCAGCGCGCAAGGCGCGCTGACGTCATTAGAGGATTCCCAACGCGCTGGAAGCCATTTGCTTCCAGCGCGTTGGGAAGAGAGGAGGTGAGTTTCTCCTCGGGGAGGGGGTATTTAAACAAAGAGGCATCGGGGGAAAGGAAAGGGTTTTCCTTTCCCCTGATGCCTCTTTTGTGCATTCCTGCTGCACGATCGTGCGATCGTGCAGCAGGAATGCCCACTAGACACCAGGGATTTTTTACATTTTTTTATGGAAATTGGATTTACTGTTTGCGGGGAGCGGCCCCTTAGGCAAGGGTCGCTCCCCTTTTGGGGGCAATGTTTTTTGGCTTTGTCTGCCCCCTGGGGGCAGATTTCGCCATTTTCTTTTTTAAAGTGGCCCACTGGACCACCAGGGAATAATTTGTGGGGAGTGGCCCCTTGGGCAAGGGTCGCTCCCCTTTGGGGGCAATGTTTTTGGCTGTCTGCCCCCATGGGGGGGGGGGGGCAGATCTCACCATTTTTTTTATATAGGGCCCACTAGACCACCAGGGATTTATTTGTGGGGAGTGACCCCTTGGGCAAGGGTCGCTCTCCTTTGGGGGCAATGTTTGTGGTTGTGTCTGCCCTCCAGGGGGGCAGATCTCGCCTTTTTTTTTAAATATCGGGCCTACGAGACCACCAGGGATTGGTTTGTGGGGAGTGGTACCTTGGGCAAGGGTCGCTCCCCTTTGGGAGCATTAATTTGGCCATTTCTGCCCCCCTGGGGGGCAGATCGGCTGATTTTTTTGTTGTATGGCCACTAGGCCACCAGGGATTTATTTGTGGGGAGTGGCCCCTTGGGCAAGGGTTGCTCCCCTTTGGGGGCAATCTTTTTGGCTGTCTCTGGGGCAGATCTAGCCTTTTTTTTAAAAAATCGGGCCCACTAGACCACCAGGGATTTGTTTGTGGGGAGTGGCCCCTTGGGTAAGGGTCGCTCCCCTTTGGGGAGCATTAATTTGGCCGTTTCTGCTCCCCTGGGGGGCAGATCGGCTGATTTCTTTTTTTGTATGGCCACTAGGCCACCAGGGTTTTTTTTTTAATGTTGGACAAGGGTCGCTCCCCTTTATGGGAGGATGATTGTGGCCATTTCTGCCCTCTTTGGGTGGCAGATTAGCAGTATGTTTCTAGGCCCATCTGCCCCCAAGGGGGGCAGAAGCCACTAGACACCAGGGTTTTTTTTATTTTTGTGTTGGGGAGTGGCCTCAAAGGCAAGGGTTGCTCCCCTTTTACGAGGGTGAATATTTTATTTATACTCTTAGGCCCACCTACCCCTTAGCTTGGCTGGTGGATTGTGTGTGGACTGATGCATTATTTGCATATGTGATTGTAATGTTTTTTTCTCCTTTTTATTCTAGTGTAAAGCTTTTGATTCCTGTTTGCGGTTTCGGCAGTGGTTGTTCTGCAGTTTTTCGTAGTTGCATTTTTTTGGTAAGAAAAACATTTTTGTTGTATTTACTCCAAATGAGTATTATTGTCATGCATGAATGAATTTTTTTGTAAGTGGTGTCATAATGGCAGCATATTTAGTTAGTGTTTGGAGAATGAAATTCTTTGCGATGTGTTTTGCATTGTCTTATGTGTAATTTTCTTTTCTTTTTCTTTTTTAGTGGGATATTGTTGATCCTTACTGTGTCTGTGCAGAGTAGGTGGTGGTAAGTCTAGCTGCTTCTGGCAAGTGAGTGGTATAGTTTTGGAGTATATAGGTCTTTCTGATAAAGACGCATTTTGTTTATTACTTATTTTACAAAGTGTTTGTTGTTGTTGACTTGTTTGACAAGTTACCTTTATTAGTAAGGATTATGGCTAGCCGTAGAATTACTGCTCAGCAGGTGGTTGGTATGCTTTTTGAATCTTCATCTGAGCAGGATTATGAGACTGACAGTGCGTCTGAGGGAGAGGAGGGAGTGCAAGATTCTGGCAGTGAGTTTTCTGTCCACGAGGAATCATCTGATGATGAAGCTACTCTCAGTGCAGATGAAGCTACTCTCAGTGCGGATGAAGTACCTGTTTTAGAGGAGGACACTGATGTGTTGATGGTGCAGCAAGAGACATTGGGATTGCAGCCTGAGGCTGCAAGGCTTCCTATTGGAAGTGCTGGTCTCTGGGTTGATCCAAACATGGTGCAGCCGGTGTTGCCTGCCTTTAGTGGTGATGCAGGGTGTAGAGTGGATTGTGAATTTTTTTTGTCTATACAGTTTTTTCAGTTGTTCATGGATGATGTATTTTTGGCTGAGATTATTGAGCAGACTAATTTGTATGTTGAACAGTTTTTGAGGGACAACAGTACCAGACTTAGGCCCGCTCTAGAGCTACCCGGTGGACTCCCACAAATCTGGATGAGATGAAGAAGTTTTTGGGTTTGACTTTTTTGATGGGCTTGATAAGGAAGCCGTCCCTGGCTTCATATTGGTCTACCAGTCCCATGATGGCAACGGCCATATTTCCTGCAATTATGAGTCGTGATCGGTATTTACTTTTGCTTCGGATGCTGCATTTTGTTGATAATGCTTTGGCGTTGCCACGAGATCACCCTGACTGTGACCGTCTTTTTAAGATTCGGCCTGTTCTTGATCACTTTGTAGATCGATTTTCAGAGATCTATACTCCAGGAAAGAAATAGCTGTTGATGAGTCTTTGGTCCTGTTCAAGGGCCGTTTGGTTTTTAGGCAGTACATTCCTAGCAAGAGGGCACGTTATGGAATTAAGATGTATATGTTGTCTTTTTAAGATTCGGCCTGTTCTTGATCACTTTGTAGATCGATTTTCAGAGATCTATACTCCAGGGAAAGAAATAGCTGTTGATGAGTCTTTGGTCCTGTTCAAGGGCCGTTTGGTTTTTAGGCAGTACATTCCTAGCAAGAGGGCACGTTATGGAACTAAGATGTATATGTTGTCTGAGAGTAGGACAGGATATGTCTATAATTTCCGAGTGTACACTGGTAGGGATTCCACTATTGACCCCCTGGTTTGTCCGTCCACTTTTGGAGTTTCAGAGAAAATTGTGTGGGATCTTGCTAGAGGACTGTTTAACAGAGGTCACCATTTGTACCTTGATAACTTCTACACTGCTGTGCAATTGTTTAAGGAATTGTTCCAAGTGGACACTTTTGCTTGTGGCACAATCCGCTCTAACCGTAAAGGTTACCCAAAAGAGCTTGTTTGCAAAAAGCTTCAGAGGGGACAGTGCAGTTCCATGCGTAGTGAGGAACTGCTAGCTGTGAAATTTGTGGACAGGAGGGATGTGTACATGCTGACTACCATTCATGATGAGAGTACTTCACCTGTGACTGTTTGGGGTCAGGTTGCTGAAGTGCGCAAACCTGTGTGCATTGTAGACTACAATAAGCACATGGGTGGTGTCGATAGAGTAGATCAGAGGTTGGAACCTTACACTGCTGTTCGTAAGGCTTACATCTGGTATAAGAAGTTGGCCATCCATCTCTTCAATTTAGCAACTTTTAATGCTTTTGTTGTGTTCAAGGAGTGTTCTCCTGCGTCAAAGATGACTTTTGTTCAGTTCCAGGAGTCTGTGATAGGCAGCCTTGTTGTAGTGCAAGTGTTCCTAGAGTTGGAGTGGTGGAGGATGTGGCTAGATTGAAAGATCGCCACTTTCCTGGATTAATTCCTCCCACGCCCAAAAAAAACAATCCCTGTAAGAGATGTAGAGTCTGCTTGCGAAGAGGTATGCGGAAGGAGAGTCGTATGCACTGTGCTGATTGTCCTTCTAATCCTGGGCTGTGTGTGCCCACATGTTTCAGATTGTATCACACTCAAAAGAGTTTTTGCGAGCAACCGTGAGTCTAATAGTGTACTGCCTGGTCTGTATGGTTTTATATAGTTGTTGTTCAGTTTCACGTTTGGCAATAGAATGATGTCTTTAGTTACTGCTGTTGTTTTTGTAGTTATAGTTTTGTATCTAGTTGCAATTGGTTTGTGTTTTCTTTCTTGTTAAAAAAAATGTAATGACGGTGTGCGTGGACTGGCGCTTGGCTGGCGGTGTGCATGGACTGGCGCTTGGCTGGCGGTGTGCGTGGACTGGCGCTTGGCTGGCGGTGTGCATGGATTGGCTCTTGGCTGGTGGTGTGTGTGGACTGGTGCTTGGCTGGCGGTGTGCGTGGGCTGGCGCTTGGCTGGTGGTGTGCGTGGGCTGGCACTTGGCTGGCAGTGTGCATGGGCTGGCGCTTGGCTGGCGCTTGGCTGGCAGTATGCGTGGACTGACGCTTGGCTGGCGGTGTGCATGGGCTGGCGATGTGCATGGGCTGGCGGTGTGTGTGGGCTGGCGGTGTGCGTGGGCTGGCGCTTGGCTGGCAGTGTGCGTGGGCTGGCGCTTGGCTGGCAGTGTGGGTGGGATGGTGCTTGGCTGGTGGTGTACGTGGGCTGGCATTTGGCTGGCAGTGTGTGAGTAGTGTCTTGCTGCTGGTCATTACACACTCTGCTAGTCAAACGCCACTGCAGACACTATGTCAACCACCAGCCGGTGTGATTGCTGTGTCAGTCATGTGGGCGTATGAAAGTGATGGGACCTTGAATGGCGCTGTCTGTTGATGTGAATGTTGTAATGTGCTGGGCCCACGGCTGGCGGTGTGAATGGTCTTGTGTGTCACGTATGAAAGGTGTGTGAATGGCCTGTAAAGAGGTTGGTGCCTTGCCGTGGCTTTACAGCACACGAGCTGTGAGTCATTGGTTCAGGTTTTAACCTTTTAAATATTAACAGTGCATTTCCTTTTGTGAAATCTCTTGTTAATAGAATTTTACGCTCTGAACCTTCACTCACCCTCGTGCCAAATCCAACCAGTATGTGTGAGTACTTAAGGAATTGTTCATTTTGAAGGATTATTTGTCTGTTCTGTCTCTCTCTGCCAGGGTGTACATTGTCTCCAAATTGTCTGTGGATGTGAGTGTTGTAATGTGCTGGGGCCGCAGCTGGTGGTGTGAGAGTGTGTGTCAAGTATGAAAAGTGTGTGAATGGCCTGTAAAGAGGTTGGTGCCTTGTCGTGGCTTTACAGCTCACGAGCTGTGAGTCATTGGTTCAGGTTTTTAACCTTTTAATTATTAACAGTGCATTTCCTTTTTGTGAAATCTCTTGTTAATAAAATATACATTTTGAACCTTTCACTCACCCTTGTGCCAAATCCAACCATAATAATAATGTAACTTTATTGATTGGTTAAAATAAAAAAAAACATTTACAATTTAAAACACAACTAATTCGTACAATAAAAATGACAATTAAAAACGGTGGGTTTTAAATTACTAAAGATTAGGGAGATCATTATGAGCTAATAATGTTCTGCTAAAGGGCCTCACTCTGGTTTTCAGATATTATAGTCTTTAATTCAATTGTTGAGCCTTTTAACTCGGCCGCCATGCTAAGATGAAGAGGGTTTGGTTGTGGTTGTGGCTTCCAGTAGTTTTGACGCTTTGTAGACAAATTTTGTAAGCCCAATGTTCAACTTAGTGTTGTCAGGATTTAGAGCAGCCATTATTGCTTGGCGGCAAGATCGAACTCCCAACCTGATCCATTGGTCCCACAATAATGACCATCTGGCCATGAGCAATGCAGGGCATACACAAACGATGTGTTCCATTGCTTCAGAGTGATAGCCACACAACCTGCATTCAGTACTGCTACCTAGACGGCGCCATTCGGGAAGGTTCTTAAGAAAGGGCCAGTCACCCATCCTCAGGGCTAAAAACTTTTGTTTCCAAAAAAGTGCATATGTGCTTGATAGGTAGGGCAGCTGAACACCCAGTTTAAAATTGGAGATTACAGCCCATGCGTGTTTCCTTTTTGACAGTATTGCCCTGTCCGAATGAAAGGACCACAGTCTAACAGTTTTTTTAATGGCGATCTTTAACACCGGGTGGGTGGGATTTGTTTCCCAGAGGTCTTTTACTCCTAATAACTGTAAACTGCGATCCAGGAGTTGCCGATACTTTTGGCTGGACTGATTTTTCTGTATTTCCTGCCATAGTCGGACCTCCAGGGAACCCTCCCGAGCATGGCGCAGTCTATGACACAGTTTTATAAACGCGCCTGCCTCTACTCCATGGTGATCTTGTAGTCCCAGTTCGAGTCTAACTTGGGCTTGCGAGGCAGATCTTGACAACCGGAAAGCTCGTTTAAAGATTTTAGTTGTTAGTTTGTTTATTAATGTACTGGTTGTGCCCTTAGTAATCTCGTGCCCATACGTCAAAGAATTAATTACCTTAGCCTTCATCACTTTCAGCATGGGAGTTAGGCTCGGGCCAAGTAGCTGTTTTGACAGTTTTGCGGCAGCAGCTTCTAACGACAGGGCTTTGGTTTTTAACGCTTCTTTATGCTTGATGAATGTACATCTGGTGTCGAAAAAGATGCCCAAATATTTATAACTGGGGGTTGATTCTAGCTTTGTGTCATTGAAATACCAC
The DNA here is from genome assembly GCA_963921515.1 of Calotriton arnoldi. NCBI lineage: Eukaryota > Metazoa > Chordata > Amphibia > Caudata > Salamandridae > Calotriton > Calotriton arnoldi. Next base: position 1,803,330 of record CAWUFW010001719.1, on the reverse strand, counting down.
CTTTCTGTTGACCTCTTTTGCTTCCCAAAAGATATTGTTTTGGTTTTTGACAAGTTCAGTTCTAAGCAATTTCTTGTCGTGTAGGGAAGCAGTTCGTTCAATAACCTCTGGAGACCCACTTTTGTGTGGCTTAACAACACCAAGTCATCGGCGTACAGCAAGTTGCTAATGCGGGTTCCATCTAATTGAGGAGGATGGCAATTTACACTGTCGAGTACTGGGGATAGGTCGGATATAAACAAATTAAAAACAAGTGGGGCCAACACGCAACCTTGTTTGACGCCAGTTTCAGTTCGTATCTTCCCGGAGACTTGAGAGCCTTCACCCAGTTTGATTTTAATCCATGTTTCCGTATGGAGTTGTACTATTGCATGTAGAAGAGGCAGGGGTATGCCCCACAATTTTAATTTCTGCCATAACAGACCCCTAGGCACACGGTCGAAGGCCGCTTTAAAGTCTACAAAGCAACAGTGCAGCTGGGTTTGTTGGACTGTCGCTTTCTCCATCAGGACTGTTAGTGTTAACAAATTGGTTGTAGTACCGGAGTTAGCCACGAAGCCCGTCTGATTAAAGGGAAGGCGCGCTGTCATTTCGGCCCAGGCCTGTAGCTCTTCCAATAGAATGCTTGCATAATACTTAGACTCCACGTCGAGAAGTGCAATCATTCGATAATTTTTAGGCTAATTTCTCTTCCCACTTTTGTAGATTGGGTGAATGATTGCACCTCGCCAAGACTCTGGAACGGTGTTATTTAGTCTACAGTAGAGAAACAAGGGGGTCAGGTATTCTGACCATAGATTGACATCGGATTTAAACATGGCCTGGGGGAGACCATTTGGGCCTGGGGCTCCTTCAGCTCTGGCTTTCGTTATAAAGAGCGAGATCTTATTTTTTAAGTCGTCTGGTGTCACCGTGGTCTCTAACATTATATTGTTCTGTTTCGCTGATTCCTTATGTGTTGGTTCTTCAGACGGTATTTTTAGGGGATGAGCTCGTCTCGGGCTCTCCAGTCCCGGAGGTGAGATCATAAAGTTAACCGGACTGGGGGATTTGGTGTAAGCATCTTTTATATTGATGTCCCCAAAGTGAAGTGATAAAAACTTACTCCATACGGCTCCACTGATATTTGCACTGCCGTAACCACTTGTACTTTGTGGGCTCCTATTTACGAGGGACCAAAATTGCTTTGAGTTAGGATTTTTACTTTCATAGATGAGCTTCAGCCAGAATTGATCCGAGGCCGCTTGTTTTTCCCTTCGTGTTGAGATCCTAAAAGCTGCTTGAGCTTGCTTATAGTTGTTAAAGTTGATTTTATTACTGGGGTTCTTTCTTGACAATCGAAGCGCTTGGTTTCTGTCAGTTCTTAATTTCCTTGTGGCTTTTGAAATGCAGAATTGAGGGATTTGTTTTCTCGGGCCCCTCCTAAGTGGCAATTCATTGAGTAGTTGGTTTATAAGGGAAGTCCAGCCACTGACAACATGGGTATGTGACTGTAGGGATTGATGTAATAAGGCTTTACTTTTTTCAATCAAAAGAGGAGCCGTGGTGTCCGACCACTTTATCCGCTTTAGGTCCTCTGTATAGCTGCCTGAGTGAGTATGGGCAAGTTCTTGATAGCATGGGGTGGAGGTGGATAATGTTATTATTTGTGCCCGGTGATCACTCTCACCTTGTGGTGCAATTTGATAGCTCTTGATCAGAGGCAGTATTTCTCTACTCCCTAGAGTGAAGTCCAGAAACGAGTAGGTTCGACCATCTGACCGAGTCCATGCAGGCGGGATGTCAATGGGGAGGCGCCCATTCAATACGGTAAATCCTAAGCTGCTAAACTGCATTACCACGTACCCGCCCAATGTCGAAGATTTGTTTCTGGCTGGAGTCGACTGAGGTGCAAAGTGTGAAGGAACTCTTGGGGGATCCAGCCCTATGCCTTCAGCAAGATTACAGTAGAGGTTGGTGTTAAAATCTCCTGAAATGATGCTGGGTGTGCTGCCGTACTTGCCAAGTAGGTTACAGATGGTATTAATCAAGCTGTCCATTTTGGATTTTTTCTTAGTGGTGCACGGAGAAATATAGACGTTGAGGACGAGCAACTGAGTATCCATAAGTGAACTTCCCAGCATAATTCCAGAGAGCCAATCCTCCTCAAATGTAATCTGTTTAATGCATTGGGATAATTTTGTTGATGCATATATCGAGAGACCGCCGCTCGGTCTACCAAACTTGGACTGTCTTGTGGCGGGTGTCATAAACTCCAGGTAGTCTACTATTGGGATGCTTTCTCCTGCCCATGTTTCCTGTAAAAGGAGGATATCATATTCTTTTAAAAAGTCCAGAGTGGCGGCAGATTGTTTTTCCTGGCCAAATCCGTTAATGTTCCAGGAGCATATTGTTAGACCATGATTAATGGTGGTTCAATCGGTCCGGTTTCTAGATAGGGCCCCTGGCAACCATAACCAATCTACTCCGTCGAAATTTCGCTGATCAGTTGTAGACTCTGGGATTACTGTTGGTGAGCTGCTTCTCGCGGACCTCAGTACTGAAAAGGGGGCCGAAGAGGAGCTAGAAATACAGGCCTGATTGTTTTCCAGTATTGAGGGGTAGCGAGGAGCGCTTGGTGTTGTGGTTATTATACCCCAGGATTTAAATTGGTCTGTTTTTGTCAAAACCAGGTCCCGGGGTGGCCGGGGATGCCAGTGTTACTTGCGTTGCTTCACCCGTTTTGGATCCAGTAGTTGGGATAAATTCAATAGCGATTATGTCTCTCGATTGTAGGTGACTTAGGTCTGGAAGTGATTTAAAGAGTCTTAGTATATTCCCTCGATTGAGGATGTCATGAGAGCCTCTGGAGGTGTATTCTGGAATGAGCAGCACTTTGGCACTTTGGCTGTTGCTTAAGTGCTCACAGACCTCATTAGTCGTTACCTGCTTTATTTGCTTTGGTTTTTCTTCGATGGGCTTTTTCGATGTAAATATGGCGAGCGATGGAAGGGACGATTCACTATGATGAGTGATTAGGGATAAGGGAAGAGGACTTTTGCTTGTGGCCACCGACTGGTGACAGCTTGATAAATTCATGGGGTTCTTACGACCAGATTCTGTGGCTATACACTGTATGCTCAATTTGTTGTCCTCAGCAATGGGGAGACGGGAGGAACTAGCTTCTGAAACTGGCATCTGGGAAGTTGCGGGTCCCTTTTGCCCTACTTCGAGTGCTGGCCGCATTGTTGGTGATTGGTTAAGGCCGGGTTTTGCTTGAATTGGTGGCTGCAGGGGGTGCCCCAGAACTTGAGGTAGCCCTAGCAGTTGACTGGTCTGATGTAGAGATTCTGTCTGTGAGACCGGCTGATTTGATGTTAGTTGCAGGCTCGACTGTTCTCCTTTCGACGGTAATGTCGAGGGTGCTTTTCCTAGAAGCTCTGAGTTACTCAATGGAGGGTTACTCACAATTGAGGTTTTAATTTCAATTGTTTGTTTATTCCGGCTTTTTCGTTGTCTTTTCTTTTCCCGTTTCGACAGCCGATGCGTGTTGTGATTGTTGGATGGTTCGATAGGGGTTGATTTACCGTCCGCTGACTCCGTGGAGTGCGGGGAAAGAGGTCGGGTTTGGACTTTCGGGTGAGCTGAACCCTGTGCCAGGCTCGGAGCCTGAGGTAAGGGGTCTGATGACTCGGACACTGGGGGCTTCTTTATTTCCGTTAGAACTGCTGAGAGAAATTGAGGCAGAGATGATAAGGAATGGATTATGGGAGAGCAGCAGCATACTGATTGGACCAGTTGAGTTTGGGATTGGGCTTTTGTGATAAGAGCATTAAGCGCCTCCAGTTTTTGGTCGATCCCAGCGGTATACACCGCAAGTGTGTTTAGTAGGTGTACCTGCAGGTCCATCTTGTCCGAATGGTATGTTAGTGCTGCTGACGTTGTTTGGAAAGTTTGTAATAATTGGGTCCATAGGTTGTTAAGGTTGGTCGATGGAGATCTGTCCTGCACTACAGACTTATTGGGTTCAGTGGTAAAGAACGATAAATCTAAAGAGTTGTGGATTACGTTGTTATTCGACCCTTCTAGGTTAACCGTTGGATCAACTTGGTCCCCTTGATCCACCTTAGCTAAAAAACTTTCAGACTCTGGCTGGTCTGGATTACTGAAGAGAGCTTGCGAGTAGGTCATGACCTGTGGTAGTAAGACTTTAGGGCTCTTTATTTGATAGTCAGGTTTAAATTCGATTGAAGAATTAAATGCGGATGGAGAAAACGGACTTGGGTTTGAAACTGGTTGGAAAGTTGACAGGTGAACGTCTTTGGAGGTGATTACATAGGGAGAAGCTTGTTCTGTTTGAACTGTATGCTGAACTAGCGGTTGAAAAAAAGCCTGTTGTGATTGGCTGTCGTCTTGGGCTTCTAAGGCTTCTTTGCAAAGAGATTCTGTTGTTAGTGAAGAGCTAGTTTGTGTCGAGTTGTCAGGCCCTCCAGCAGCCCCATGGATCAGAGGCAGAACCATAATTTGATGTGGCAATAACTCAGTGGCTGCAAGGGGGGGGTACCTGCGGCTTGTCCGAAGGGCTGATTACTTTCTTCCAAGCGAACGCCGGTACTGAGGTCCTGAAATAGTCCCTTAATGACGCCTTGATTTTTGTAGGTTTTGATGATTCTGTAGAGCCGGATTTTAGCTCTTCAGCGGTCGGTTGGGCGTGTACAGGCCCTTGGTCAGAAACTGTTCTTGAATTTGCAAGTATTTGAAGCGGCATAGACGCCGTTGGGGATTTTACCAGAAGTTCGCAAAGATCCATCTTCTTTGCACCTTTTTTGATGGACCTTAATGGAGCTTTCCTTACTCGCCCTGATCTCATCCTGGGGATTTAAAAAAAAAATTTTTTTGGTAAGGGGCTGCGCGTCTTCCTTGTAGTTCCTGATGATTGGTTAAACGATTGACCAAGTTGGTTGGTTGATTGATTGATTGATTAATTGATGAAATAATAAAATGAGTGAGGTTGATTAGTAGGTTAGTTGATTGGATTGATATGGGCCCTTGGGCTTTTAGCTTTTGCTGTAGTTATTGTAGTTATTGACTGCTTACTTGTTTTGTGTTTTTTGTTTTTTTTCACCGGTTGGTTGTTGATTTGTTTTTTTTTTTTTTTTTTTTTTATTGTAGGCCTGCCAATGCCTGATGACACTTGAATGGCCGGGTTGCTGGAACCCTAAGCAATCGGGATAACTATAAGCTCTTTAAAAGACAGCCTGGCGTGGGCGACTCCTGCTGCGCCGTGTCTAGTTTTTCCTTGTCCTTTCTGTATATTTGTCGCAGTACTGACCGTTGTTTTTTGCAAGTGGTTTTGCAGGTGATAAATGAAGGTTGGTGGAGGTTCTCTGACCAACGGGGAGGGGCTGAGGTGAGCTGGAGGGGCAAGCGGGGCACTCAGGGCTGAATTGCAGGCTGCACTTGTACTAGACAGACCGCCTCTGCAAGACGCCAAGGGCACACACTCACTGCGACCGCCTGCTGAAGGGCAGCCGCGCTTGCCACGGACCGTCAGCAACAACCTCGGTCCCCCCGGTCCCCTCTGTCTCCCAGTCCCCTCTGTCTCCCTGCCTCCCTGTGGGCGATCGTGTTTTGTCCAGCGGTGTTTTTTTCTGGCAGGGAGACAACTGAGGTGAATAGGTGAATAGATAGGTAGATGAGTAGTGAAGGGAGAACGGCAGCAGTTCTAGGCAAGTTAAGGTTTGAAGTTTGAAGTTAGAGGTTTGTTTGGGGCTTGAGAGTTTAAAAATTTGTTTAGTTTTTGGGCACAGGAAGAATAGAGTGGAGTCGGGGGGGCGGAGGGGCACTACAGTTCAGCCGGACTCGCCCTCACCCAAGCTTGCTGGCTCCCACTTACTGCTTCACCATTGTCCCCCTGGACGTCTCGGATCCGCCGCTTCTCTGCGTATCCGCAGTCTCTCGCCTCCAGATTTTCCGCCGGGTCTCGTCTTGACAGCACGTCCGCGGCTCGTCCGCAGCTCCCCTCACCTCCACCACCGCCCTGCTCACAGCTCCGCAGCAGCTGCAACTGGGGGTGAAGGGCGAAGAGAAGAGAAGGGGTGGTCTGACTGCCGCCGCGCCCCCCAGGCCACAGGGCCACAAGGGAGTCGCGGGAGTCACAAAGGAGACACAGCCGCAGCCACCACAAATCGCCGCAATCCACCGCAGTCCGTAGTCCGCAGTCCGTAGTCTGCAGTCCGCAGTCCACAGTCCGTGGTCTGCAATCCGCCACAGCCTACCCCCACCGACCGCTAATGAAAGCGGGGGGCCGAAACTGAAGCTGGAACAATGCCGCTAGTGGGAGCGGGAGCCGCGAGGCGTCTTCTTCGTCCTCGATCAGCGGCTGCTGCTGGTTACGGTGAAAACACGAACTGGAGTTCCTGACACACAGTGAAGCAATCCAACTAGGGCGACATTTGCTTTCTGGCTTCCAGTATGTGTGTGTACTTGAGGAACAGGTGGATAGGCAGTCATATTTGTCTCATTTGTCTTTCTGTGCTAAGGTGTAGTCTGTCTCTAGGGAAAATTTGCCAACTTTAGATATTTCTGTAAAGTTTAAAAAAAATGGGGAGTGTTGGGTGGTGTGCCTCTCATGGATCCCAACAAGTTTTTTTACTCGCAATGCCATGCAAACTTCAAAATGTGACTATAGTCACGCATTTTCCTTGCATTACTGTGTCATAATATTCTGTTGTCAGAAAAACCACAATTTTCCTACCACCCAGCATTCCCCCTAGGTCTCCGATAAAAATGGTACCTCACTCGCGTGGGTGGGTCAAGTACCCGCGACAGGCAAGGGCCCAAAACCTATTGAGGCGATATCAAAATTACCTATCGCAAAACAACCTGCTTTTGCAAGGGGGGGTCCCATGAGTTTTTGGCCCCTGGCTCGGCGGCCATCTAGGGAAACCTACCAAACCCACACATTTCTGAAAACTAGACACCCGGGGGAGTCCAGCGAGGTATGGCTTGCATGGGTCCCCCAACATTTTCCTACCCAGAATCCCCTGCAAACCTCAAATTTAGCTGAAAAAATCACTTTTTTCTCAAATTTCTGTGTGGGAATGTTCTGGAATCTGCGTGGATCCACAAATTTCCTCCCACCCAGCATTCCCCCAGGTCTCCCTATAAAAATGGTACCTCACTTGTGTGGGTAGGTCAAGTACCCGCGACAGGCAAAACAACCTGGTTTTGCAAGGGGGGTCCCATGAGTGTTTGGCCCCGGGCTTGGCGGCCATCTAGGGAAACCTACCAAACCCACACATTTCTGAAAACTAGACACCTGGGGGAGTCCAGCGAGGTATGGCTTGCATGGGTCCCCCAACATTTTCCTACTCAGAATCCCCTGCAAACCTCAAATTTAGCTGGAACAAATCACTTTTTTCTCAAATTTCTGTGTGGGAAAGTTCTGGATTCTGCGTGGATCCGCAAATTTCCTCCCACCCAGCGTTCCCCCAGGTCTCCCAATAAAAATGGTACCTCACTCGCATGGGTGGGTCAAGTACCCGCGACAGGCAAGGGCCCAAAACCTATTGAGGCGACATCAAAATTACCTATCGCAAAACAACCTGGTTTTGCAAGGGGGGTCCCATGAGTTTTTGGCCCCGGGCTCGGCGGCCATCTAGGGAAACCTACCAAACCCACACATTTCTGAAAACTAGACACCCGGGGGAGTCCAGCGAGGTATGGCTTGCATGGGTCCCCCAACATTTTCCTACCCAGAATCCCCTGCAAACCTAAAATTTAGCTGAAAAAATCACTTTTTTCTCAAATTTCTGTGTGGGAAAATTCTGGAATCTGCGTGGATCCACAAATTTCCTCCCACCCCAGGTCTCCCGATAAGAATGGTACCTCACTTGTGTGGGTAGGCATAGTGGCTGCAACAGGATGGCCAAAATCGTACTGTGGAGACTTCAAAATTACCTTTAACAAAACTACCTGGTTTTGGGGGGCGGCACCTGGGGTTTTGGCCCTGGGCTCGCCGCAATCTAGGAAAACCTACCAAACCCACACATTTCTGAAAACTAGACACCCTGAGGAGTCCAATGAGGTATGGCTTGCATGGATCCCCCAACGTTTCCCTACCCAGAATGCCCTGCAAACCTCAAATTTAGCTGAAAAAAACACATTTTCCACATATTTTTGGGTGGAATCACCGTGCGGGCACAAATGTCCTACCCCACAGCGTTCTCCTTAGTGTCCCGAGTAAAATGATACCTCTCTTGCGTGGGTGTCCAATGCAGAATTGGCTAAAACGTATTTTAAAAAAAATATATCTCTTAGAATTCTCGGTGCTATACCCTTAATCCCTATGTTTTGGGCTCTTCTCAGTCACAGGCCCTTGCCCCACCCACACAAGTGAGGTATCATTTTACTCGAGAGACTGAGGGGAACGCTATGGGGTAGGTCATTTGTGCCGGCACAGTGATTCCACCCAAAAATAAGTGGAAAATATGTTTTTTTCAGCTAAATTTGAGGTTTGCAGGGCATTCTGGGTAGGGAAACGTTGGGGGATCCATGCAAGCCATACCTCATTGGACTCCCAAGGTTGTCTAGTTTTCAGAAATGTGTGGGTTTGGTAGGTTTCCCTAGCTGGCGGCGAGCCCGGGGCCAAAACCCCAGGTGCCCCCCCCAAAACCAGGTAGTTTTGTTATAGGTAATTTTGAAGTCTCCACAGTACGATTTAGGCCATTTCTTGTTGCAGCCACTATGCCTACCCACACAAGTGAGGTACCATTTTTATCGGGAGACCTGGGGGAACGCTGGGTGGGAGGAAATTTGTGGATCCACGCAGATTCCAGAACTTTCCCACACAGAAATTTGAGAAAAAAGTGATTTTTTCAGCTAAATTTGAGGTTTGCATGGGATTCTGGGTAGGAAAATGTTGGGGGACCCACACAAGCCATACCTCGCTGGACTCACCCGGGTGTCTAGTTTTCAGAAATGTGTGGGTTTGGTAGGTTTCCCTAGATGGCCGCCGAGCCCGGGGCCAAAAACTCATGGGACCCCCCTTGCAAAACCAGGTTGTTTTGCGATAGGTAATTTTGATGTCGCCTCAATAGGTTTTGGGCACTTGCCTGTTGCGGGTACTTGACCCACCCATGCGAGTGAGGTACCATTTTTATCGGGAGACCTGGGGGAACGCTGGGTGGGAGGAAATTTGTGGATCCACGCAGATTCCAGAACTTTCCCACACAGAAATTTGAGAAAAAAGTGATTTTTCAGCTAAATTTGAGGTTTGCAGGGGATTCTGGGTAGGAAAATGTTGGGGGACCCACGCAAGCCATACCTCGCTGGACTCCCCCAGGTGTCTAGTTTTCAGAAATGTGTGGGTTTGGTAGGTTTCCCTAGATGGCCGCCGAGCCCGGGGCCAAAAACTCATGGGACCCCCCTTGCAAAAACCAGGTTGTTTTGCGATAGGTAATTTTGATGTCGCCTCAATAGGTTTTGGGCCCTTGCCTGTCGCGGGTACTTGACCCACCCACGCGAGTGAGGTACCATTTTTATCGGGAGACCTGGGGGAATGCTGGGTGGGAGGAAATTTGTGGGTCCACGCAGATTCCAGAACTTCCCCACACAGATATTTGAGAAAAAAGTGATTTTTTTTCAACTAAATTTGAGGTTTGCAGGGGATTCTGGGTAGGAAAATGTTGGGGGATCCACGCAAGCCATACCTCGCTGGACTCCCCCGGGTGTCTAGTTTTCAGAAATGTGTGGGTTTGGTAGGTTTCCATAGATGGCCGCCGAGCCCGGGGCCAAAAACTCATGAGACCCCCCTTGCAAAACCAGGTTGTTTTGTGATAGGTAATTTTGATGTCGCCTCAATAGGTTTTGGGCCCTTGCCTGTCGCGGGTACTTGACCCACCCATGCGAGTGAGGTACCATTTTTCTCGGAAGACTTTGGGGAACGCGGGGTGGGTGGAATTTTGTGGATCCACGCAGATTCCAGAACTTTCCACCACAGAAATGTGAGGAAAATGTGTTTTTTTTTACAAATTTTGAGGTTTGCAAGGGATTCTGGGTAACAGAACCTGGTGAGAGCCCGTCAAGTCACCCCATCCTGGATTTCCCTGGGTGTCTAGTTTTCAAAAATGTATAGGTTTGCTAAGTTTCCTTATGTGCCGGCAGAGCTAGCGTTCAAAATCTACAGCTAGACACTTTGCAAAAAAAGGGTCTGTTTTCACTGTGAAAATGTGGTGTGTCCACGTTGCGTTTTGGGCCGTTTCCTGTCGCGGGCACTAGGCCTACCCACACAAGTGAGGTACCATTTTTCTTGGAAGACTTTGGGGGACCCCAGGTGGGTGGAATTTTGTGGATCCACGCAGATTCCAGAACTTTCCACCACAGAAATGTGAGGAAAATGTGTTTTTGTTTTACAAATTTTGATGTTTGCAAGGGATTCTGGGTAACAGAACCTGGTGAGAGCCAGTCAAGTCACCCCATTCTGGATTTTCCTAGGTGTCTAGTTTTCAAAAATGTATAGGTTTTCTAGGTTTCCCTAGGTGCCGGCAGAGCTAGGGTTCAAAATCTACAACTAGGCACTTTGCAAAAAAAGGGTCACTTTTCACTGTAAAAATAAAGTGTGTCCACGTTGCGTTTTGGGCTGTTTCCTGTCACGGGCACTAGGCCTACCCACACAAGTGAGGTCCCATTTTTGTCAGAAGACTTTGGGGAACGCGGGGTGGGTGGAATTTTGTGGATCCACGCAGATTCCAGAACTTTCCACCACAGAAATGTGTTTTTTTGGACAAATGTTTAGATTTGCAAGGGATTCTGGGTACCAGAACCTGGTGAGAGCCAGTCAAGTCACCCCATCCTGGATTTCCCTGGGTGTCTAGTTTTCAAAAATATATAGGTATGCTAGGTTTCCCTAGGTGCCGGCAGAGCTAGGGTTCAAAATCTACAGCTAGGAACTTTGCAAAAAAAGGGTCAGTTTTCACTGTGAAAATGTGGTGTGTCCACGTTGCGTTTTGGGCCGTTTCCTGTCGCGGGCACTAGGCCTACCCACACAAGTGAGGTACCATTTTTCTTGGAAGACTTTGGGGAACGCGGGGTGGGTGGAATTTTGTGGATCCACGCAGATTCCAGAACTGTCCACCACAGAAATGTGAGGAAAATGTGGTTTTTTGGACAAATTTTGATGTTTGCAAGGGATTCTGGGTAACAGAACCTGGTGAGAGCCAGTCAAGTCACCCTATCCTGGATTCCCCTGGGTGTCTAGTTTTCAAAAATGTATAGGTTTTCTAGGTTTCCCTAGGTGCCGGCAGAGCTAGGGTTCAAAATCTACAGCTTGGCACTTTGCAAAAAAAGGGTCCGTTTTCACTGTGAAAATGTGGTGTGTCCACGTTGCGTTTTGGGCCGTTTCCTGTCACGGGCACTAGGCCTACCCACACAAGTGAGGTACCATTTTTCTCAGAAGACTTTGGGAAACGCGGGGTGGGTAGAATTTTGTGGATCGACGCAGATTCCAGAACTTTCCACCACAGAAATGTGAGGAAAATGTGGTTTTTTTGACAAATATTTAGGTTTGCAAGGGATTCTGGGTAACAGAACCTGGTGAGAGCCAGTCAAGTCACCCCATCCTGGATTCCCCTGGGTGTCTAGGTTTTAAAAATGTATAGGTTTGCTAGGTTTCCCTAGGTGCCGGCAGAGCTAGGGTTCAAAATCTACAGCTAGGCACTTTGCAAAAAAAGGGTCAGTTTTCACTGTAAAAATAAAGTGTGTCCATGTTGCCTTTTGGGCCGTTTCCAGTCGCGGGCACTAGGCCTACCCACACAAGTGAGGTACCATTTTTATCGGGAGACTTAGGGTAACACAGAATTGTAGAGCAACTGTTATTACCTATTGACTTTCGATGCATTTCTGCCTTCCAAATGAAAGACAATGTGTAAAAAATAAGTCATTTTGAAAAATGACCTATAATTCTCATGCTAGTATGGGTACTCACAATTTCGGAAATGTGCAAATATCTACTGTTTCTAAACTCTATATTTTGTTTAATTTCAGAAATACATAGGTGTCTTTCAAAACGATTTTTCCATGTATATATTTTCCCAAATGAATTGCTATATACCCGGTACATAATGAAAAAACATTGCAAGACGGTGCTCAGTTATTGTCTCTGTGTTCGTCGGGTTCTTGGTGAACCTACAAGTCCTATATAGCCCCACAACCAGAAAGGTGCAGCGGATGTAACGGTATACTGCTTTCAAACAGTTGTCACAATTAGAAGAAGTTACAGGTGAAAACGTTGGCACAAATAGCTGTTTTTTTCTACTAATTTTCAATTTTTCCTATATTTAACTGTTAGTTTCTATAAAGAAACCTTGAAGGATCTACACAAATGACCCCTTGCTGAATTCAGAATATTGTCTACTTTTCTAAAATGTATAGCTTTCCAGGATCCATTATTGCTTTCATACTCATTTCTACCATTAACTGGAAAAAGGTTGAAAGCACAAAAAATAGCAAAAATTGGCTATATCCCAGTAAAATGCCAAAACTGTGTAAAAAATGTTGGTTTTCTGACAAAAGTCTATCAGTCCATAAAAGCTGGGAAAATGGTGATTTCTGCCCCACAAACCCTTTGTTGATACCATTTGCAGGGAAAAAGCCAGACGCTTTCATTTGCAGCACTTTTTTCCCATTTTCCCCCCAAAAACCAAAATTTAGCTGTATTTTGGCAAATTTCTGGGTCCCCTCCTGGGGAATCCACAAACCCTGCATACCCTTAAAATCCCCATGATGTTGGAAGAAAAGGACGCAAATTTGGCGTGGATACCTTATGTGGTCAAAAAGTTACAGGGGCCTAAGCGCGAACTACCCCAAATAGCCAAAAAAAGGCTTAGCACGGGGGGGGGGAAGGCCTGGCAGCGAAGGTGTTAAAGAGAATTTCATCAACAGAGAAACTATACACGGAAAGCATGAATACAACAGTCAAGAAATTTCAACAACGAGGATACCCAGAAACGATCTTACAGGAAGCAATCAGTAAGGTACATAAGGAGACACGAGGCAATTTACTCACCACTAAAAACGTCAACAAGGATGAAGGCAGAATGGTATTTGTGTCTAAATTCTCAACCAGAAGTTTCAGGATAAAGAATTTGATATTAAAACATTGGCCAATGTTAGCACTGGAAGAAGACTTCAAAGGCATCTTCAAACAACAACCCAGATTTGCATACCTACGTACATGGAATCTAAAGGAGATACTCAACAAAAAAACTGCCAAGAAAGAATTAAACTACAAGGGAACCCTTCCCTGTCTTAATTGTGGAAATTGCAATGCCATCATCAAGGGTAATATGATTCCACATCCCACACGAGGAACAAATGTCAAGTTACGAGTAACAGCCACTTGCAACAGTAGCAACGTAGTGTACATGCTAAAGTGTCCATGTGGATATGCTTACGTGGGGAAAACGGAAAGAAAAATTAAGATACGATTGAATGAACACAAAAGTAACATACGCTTAAAAAAACAACAAATCTACAGTGGCTTGTCACTTTAACTCTCACAATCACAACACGAGTCAATTAAGATTCTTGTTATTGGAGCAAGTACCTATTCTTCCAGGAAGAGATAACACACAATTTTTATTACAAAGAGAGACATTTTGGATTAATCATCTAAATACAGTCAATCCAAAAGGACTTAATGAACGGTTGGATTTAAGTTGTTTTTTATAAATGAATCCTGTTTAACGTCATCATCACAATTTCAGTAATCTCATTTTTTTAGTGTAGTTTGTTTCACCATTAATATACCATGTGTTATTATTGGTTTGCTTACAGACATGTCATCTTTAAGAAGTGAATAACATGGTATACACAAGTGTATCATTTTTCGCCTACTAATGAATGTGTTTAAAGTTTTAAGTCGCACAATTGAGAAATTATGTAACTATCTTAGCACATGAACGTTCTTTCAATCAACTTTTTTTAATTCCTTTTTAATTCATTTTTCTCATCCAATTTTTTTATCCAATTTTTTTATCCACTTCTTAAGGGTTATTCAATTTAATTTGCTCACCCCGATTTTACACCTTATCACTTTGTTTCTAAAAAAATCACATCACGATCTAAAGACTTTGTTAGTCTTTTTTCTATTTTACTACGTCGTTCGTGTTTACTTTAATTCAGTCCGTTTTCCACTTCTATATACTAAGCACATACACGCGACGAAAAACTTCCGGGGCACTGGGGTTAAATACGGAGTTCACTTCCTTGACAAGTAACACGCAGGACAAAACCGCAGGAAATTCGATTACTTCGCTTTTGATAGTCAAGGTAAGCGGAACTCTCTATACGAGAGCTCTCACTATTTCACAATGTGTTTGGTTTAGCTCTGAACATACGTATATTTTAACAGGTCTTAATTTATTCTGAACTGTCCCATGGGACCGGAATATTGAAATTATTGAAGACCTCGTAAGTCTCATTCCATAATTTTTTCACTTTGAGAACGTTTTCACTTGACTAATATGCGTATAGCACATAATCACTAGTTGTAAGCAAAAGGGGCACCCCTGACACAAATTCCTAAATCAGGGAAAATAGCTCAAATGTAAGTATCACAAATTAGGAATGACAACATTGATTATAAACATGAATAATATTTATCAAAACATGCAGACTCTGTAAAGGGTATCAAAAATATTTATTGTTGTATTTATTATTATAAATTGCCTAGAATATCTGTACATTTAAAAAAAAGGAAAGAAAATGGAAAGAACATAATTCTCTCCAAGTTCAGTTATATATTAAAAAAGAGACAAATCAGTTTTTATATAGACGTTCTATCAATTGCAGTGTACATCATATCAATGTTCATAAGGAATAGAATTATACATGATCTTTAAATTATCTTCTGTTAACAAGACATGTAGATAAGGTGAATAATCACTTCAAAGGAGACATGATACATTCAGTATAAATATGGCTCTAGAAATTCCGTATCCTACGCGCGTTTCGGCTGTGCGCCTTCATCAGGAAGCCATGTATTAAATAGAGACCTCATAGGGTTCAGCACGGCAGACAGTTTGTTAGGTGTTGATAAAATGGATCAAAGGTCCAGTGTTGAATAATAAATTCTTTCAGTTAGATAGTTCCAAATTAAATGATATATATGCTGTATATATCGAGACGGTCCAGGAACATGGACCAACTGATTAATAGTGGAGATAGTCAACAATGAATAATAATCATCCACTGATAGATATAGCTGAAGAAATGTAGATATTACCGTTTGAAACGGAGAAGATCTCGCTCAGTTAAAAAGATTAGCAGTATCACCAATCTGTGAGTTTGGCTGGGGGAAAGCGCTAATCAGAATATCAGCGTGCTCAAATCACGCTGATATTCTGATTAGCGCTTTCCAGTCAAACTCCAGATTGGTGATACTGCTAATCTTTTAACTGAGCGAGATCTTCTCCGTTTCAAACGGTAATATCTACATTTCTTCAGCTATATCTATCAGTGGATGATTATTATTCATTGTTGACTATCTCCACTATTAATCAGTTGGTCCATGTTCCTGGACCGTCTCGATATATACAGCATATATATCATTTAATTTGGAACTATCTAACTGAAAGAATTTATTATTCAACACTGGACCTTTGATCCATTTTAAACACCTAACAGACTGTCTGCCGTGCTGAACCCTATAGGTCTCTATTTAATACATGGCTTCCTGATGAAGGCGCACAGCCGAACGCACGTAGGATACGGAATTTCTAGAGCCATATTTATACTGAATGTATCATGTCTCCTTTGAAGTGATTATTCACCTTATCTACATGTCTTGTTAACAGAAGATAATTTAAAGATCATGTATAATTCTATTCCTTATGAACATTGATATGATGTACACTGCAATTGATAGAACGTCTATATAAAAACTGATTTGTCTCTTTTAATATATAACTGAACTTGGAAGAATTATGTTCTTTCCATTTTCTTTCCTTTTTTTAAATGTACAGATATTCTAGGCAATTTATAATAATAAATACAACAATAAATATTTTTGATACCCTTTACAGAGTCTGCATGTTTTGATAAATATTATTCATGTTTATAATCAATGTTGTCATTCCTAATTTGTGATACTTACATTATAGCACATAATCACACCCGGCGTTCAACCACAATTCACCATCAGTCACGGTAAATTATTCTTAAAGTTTCGTCGTCTCTCACCATCAATCACAGAGATTATTCACTATCACAAGTTATTCTAATCAATCGTGCTCGCCTGTAACGCGCTCGTCTTCACCTGTTCATCACTAATTACTTGTACACACTATTTTCTCTTTTACGGTCAGTCACCTATCATTTTGACGTTTATAAGACACGCATGTTATCATTTAGAGACAACCGTTGATCCTACTGATCGTCACTGTAAAAAAGTTGAATACAGCATTGCATGTTACAATGTTTTGGACACAGTGAAATAGAGATGTACTGAGCTGATGTCAATTCTATATTTGCAGAATAAGTCCCCTGACGAAGGGTAATGCCCGAAATGCATTGGGCGCAAATTCATGTATTGAATGGATGTTACTGAGGAAAGTAAAATCCAATGAATCAAAGAATAGAACAATGAAAAAGAATACATAAATAAAGAACTCATTCATAAAAGATCTAACAAATAGTTTGTATGAATTTATTGAACATCTTGCATCTGAGTGCGATTGGGAGACGCTTCCCCAACTGGGGATAGCACTTGTTCTTAAAGACTCTTATCAACCCATACAGCCCCCGCCAGAGAGTGCTTGAGGGCTCAGGGATTGATGGCATCTAGAATCATGATTCTTTGCTGGTTCAGATTATATTTGTATTCTTTGATCAATCGCTTTCTATCTCTCTGGGATTTAGTATCAAAAAATTACAATCAGGAAGGCGGGCAGGCCCAAGTGATATCCATGTTTGTCAGGAGATGCAGTGGTGGCTTCAGTAAGGGAACTTGCAGAGAGAGTCCCTGTTCAGATCTCGCCCAACCAAAGTAATAACTGCAGAAGCCAGTTTAGTGAGTTGGGGATCTGTTCTGGAACATAATTCAGTTCAGTGCCAATGGTCAGCACAGGAAAGGTGGGCTTCCCTCAGTTGGAGGACACTGAAAGCAGTTCATTTAGCCCTACTCAGACTTGCCCCATGATAGAACATCAAAAAGTTCAAGTGAGAAAAGACAAAAAGATTGTCATGAGCTACGTCAATCATCAGCGGAGCTTCAAGGTTGAGCCTTTGACCCATTTAGTTCGAGAGATTTACCTTTTGGCAAAGCAGAATTTGTCAGCATTAAAGTCAGTTTATCTGCAGGGATGAGAGAATGCAGTGGTGGATCATCTCAACAGAGTCTTTCCATCACTGTCGGCATGGTCATTGAAGAGGCAAACATCCCATCAGTTGGTGTAGACGTTTGGCTTCCCCACTGGTTAAACTGTTTACCTTGGAAGAGAATGCCCTCCTTGCCAGGTTCTGCATGATTATGCCATCTCAGAGAGCCTAGCTAAAAGACACAACATTTTTCACATGGCCAGAGGGGCTTCTGCATGCCTTTTCCTCAATCCCCCTATTCCGGAGGGTGTTGCAGCAGGGGAAAGAGGACTACACAGTGCTTCTTCTGGTGTTCCCAGGGTGGAGGCATTGCCCATGGTATGTAATTCTCCTGCAGTTAGCAGTTTGTCCTCGATGAGTAATTCCTCTAGATCCTTATCCATTGAAAGCACCCCTTTTGTCCAACACAGCTCTTCGGCACCTCAGGTTGGGAACCTGGCTGTTGAAAGATTAAATCTAGAAGCTAAGGTTTGTTCTCCAGAAGTGGATTAATTAGTACAACAATTCAGGCCTCGTTAACCTTAAAATCCTATTCTCAACACTGGCAATCCTTTGACATACAGTGTAATAGAAAGCAGTCTTCAGGATTGTTACTAGAAATAGTGATGATTTTGGAATTCTTGAAAGAAGGGTTTGACTTGTGTCTGGCAGTCCCTACCTTACAGGCCCAATTGACAGCATTGAAAGCTTTAAGTATCCAGATATTGAGAATGTGGTTCCTTTGCTGGGAAGACTAATAAGATCTTTTTTTTACTTAAAACACCTCTCTTTTGTAGTCTCTTACCATCTCGGGATCTCCCTTTGGTCTTACAAAACATCCTCTTGATACTTAGAGCAGGAAAAACTAAAATTCCTGACTTATAAAGCGATAGTTGAGTGGCCATTTTCTTTGCAAAGATGTTGGGAGAATTGTGGGCTTTGTTATCATTGGAACCCTTTTTTAATGTTCCTTCCAGATATGGTGATTTGTGCCCAAGCTCTCAGTTTATTCCTGAAGTAGTATCCTCTTTCCACAGTTTGTAAAATGTAGTTCTTCCTGTTTTACAACCTTCTCCAAATTCAGGCAGAGAGGGTTTTCCATTCTTTGGATGTTAGAAGAGCCTTACAATTTATCTGGACAGGAGGGTGTCTTTCAGAAGATCAGATTACTTGTTTGTGACTTTTGGATTGTTTGGTCAGGGGTTGAAGCCATCACCAGCTACATAGAGTAGATGGTTGAAATTTGCTATGATTTCAGCAGATAAATCAAGGGGTTGGAACATTGCAGGTGTGGTCCAAGGTAGGTGTACCAGATTTATGGAAGCCTTCTGGGCAGCATTCAAAGCAACTACGATGCAGGAATTTTCAATCCAGACACTTAAGCTTCCCCAAACACCCTGGTAATGATCGATTGGTGTAGAGGGAAGTACTTCAGAGGCTTCTCGAGCTTCAGTGCTGAGGTCAGTGGAAGATCATGAATCCAATTATCATATATTTGCTTTTTGTTAAAGTTATATTTGAATAAATATTTGAAGTGATGATCTTGCTTTTTACTTTGAGAAGCCATTTGGCTTGCATGACTATCAGCTCACTGAGTAAGGACTGTGATGGGGAAGAGGAACAAGGCATAATGGGAATCTAGTACATTGAAAATTTGGTGATTCGACTGGTGGGAGAAACTATCACTCACTGTGTAAGGACTGTGACAGGGAGAACTGGAATTTGGAGTAATGTAGATTACCAGTAAGGAACCGGCATTTCCAAAAGGTTTGGAGCATGGCACATATAACTAAAAAAAGAACTGATTCCAAAGCATCAAAACCTCAAATCATCAAATCCAGTCCTGTCTATTACTATTTGGAAGGTCAAATCCTGCAACTCCAATCCAGAAACCACAGGAATTCCGCTAAGAATGTTTTTTATGCTTTTGTGTCTTTTCTCTTTTGTTGCTACTTGGCACCGCTTTCCAGAGTGTAATCAGCTATAACTCTTGTAATTATCAGGACCAGCAGAACATCTTCTCTGTATGCCGTTAATTCAGCTCATTGTACTCAGCATCAGAGTGGCCCCACCTGCATCATAGATTTCCAGAGCCTGATGAACTACTGTCATTCAGCCTCACCAGGAACAACCTGCTATATTTGTTCTCTGTAGTCCTAAAATGAAACAATTCAGAGAACACAGATAAGGAAACAGTACAGATTGATCAACCACGAAATGAAAGCAAATTTCCTATTTTTGAAAACATCCTTTTTCCCCTCAGATGTTTTCTTTGACAGTTACTCTATGCACTTTACTCCTGCTAAACAGTGGTAAAGTGCCCGCGCTCCCCCTTTGAACATGAGGAAATAGGTATATTCCTGATTGGCTCATATAACTTCCTTATAAGTCCTTAATGTATGGTGCAAAGTGTACCTGGGCCTGTAACTTAAATGTCACCAGTGGGCTGCAGCACCTCTTTTGCCAACTACTACCGTGAAGGAATAAAGCATGTCTACAGGCCTACCACTGTAACCTGGCTCTGCGGTTTTAAATTGCCAATTCAACCTGTCAAAATAAACCCTTTTGACAGTCCTAAACATTCCTTTTAAATAATAATAAGTCACCCCTACGCATAGGCGCTGGAAGTAGGGGCGCTGGGGGTGCTGCAGCACCCCAGATATAACCAACCTGGAGTTCAGAAGGTGAGTGCTCAATAAAGATCCCTTTAAGTTGTGTCTTTATCTTGTCACCTTTGATATGCGTTCAAAGGCAGAGGTCAAATGTCAGGCTGTGTCTTCTAACAACAGACTGCTTATTTGTTTAACATGGAGATTGGTGTTTACTTTTCATTCTCTGATTGCAAAGTGAGAGGATTTTGTAAAGAGACCTATATAACAGTCTTGCTGTAGTACAGAGAGTGAGATGAGAAAGGCTGTAGGATGTTATTTTTTTCTAACACAACAGAATTTAAATACCTGTAAACGGGCTGTACAAATATTTCAAAATATGCTAGCAGTTAAGAAAGCACAAATGAAGCCCTTTTTTGTAATTCTGAAGTGTGGTGGAAACAAATATTTTAATAGGGTCAAAACAAATGAATACACTTATTGAAGTAGCAAATTATAAATATTCATTGAAACCTAATTTCCACACATTGTCGTTTGTGCATTATATAGTTTTATCAGTAATTCTGATTGTCATTGCAAATGTAATTGCCATTTCAATGAAGAAAGTGCAGTCTGTAAATTACAGGGCACTACCACATTATATCTGTGGAAGTGTGCTCCAAAATGCACAACCGGCTACATCCCACATCCTTACCACTCTCCTCCTGAATGTGCGTGGCCCATTTGCTACACGTATTGTTTGTGTGTGGCTTGTGTTTTTCACAATCCCTATGACTTGGGTGATGTAACATTGATGGCAACACCCCCAATCTGAAAATTGTTCCAGCACCACTTCCCCTAAGGTAGGCCTTGTTGCCCATAGGGTAGAGTACATTAACTTTTACAAGTAGGACATATGGAAATTCATTATTCCACATGTCCTTACAGTGAAAAAGCAATAAAAGGTATTTTCACTGTAGCAAGGCTGGCTGCTTCCATAGGGAAATGCTGGGTTACATTATAACACAGTATAATGCTAATTTCGGATTGAGAACAGCTAAAGAAACATTTAATGGACTCTTTTAATAATTTTACAAAATCCAATTTATTGTTAAAGTTGAATTTTGTCTAACTATTATAGAAAAAGTACTTTAGAAAAGTCACCTTTGCCCTCCTAAAGCCTCTGGAGGTCTTTATGTAAGTATTCAACTGTCACTTGGCAGCCTGACAGCTCCCCTGGGGAGAGGTGTGAACTGCTCCCAGGACAAGTACAATGAGCCTTGGTTTGTGGGGAGGTGTTGTCCTCGCCTTGACAGGATGGCCTGGAGGCTGTGCCCAGACCCTCGGTGCACTTCAAATGGGAATCCTCTGTCACAGGCAGATGTAGCTCACACCTGGGCCTGTCTCCGCTTTTGTCCTTCTAATCAGCCAGGAACCACCACCAGTGGGAGGGAGAGCTGCTTCAGTGCTGGTTTAGAATGACCACTGGGGTGGGGCTTTGAGCATTCTCTTTGACATTAGAGTATCAAATCCTGCTTGAATGTCACATCTTGCCTGATAGGTCTTCTGGGGTTTTACATATAACACTTGTTCTGTACTTCAAAAGAGGGAAACAGAATGGCAAAACAAATATGTTTATCCCCTGTCTGGTTGGTAAAAGCTCAGCTTTGATTTTACCAGACTTCTCTCTCTGATTTTGTTGGCGGTACCAGGGGCGTAACACAGGCCCCCGCAGCCCCCGCGGTGCGGGGGGGCCCCCGAGCTGCAGGGCGCCCCCTCAGCACCGTACTCAGGCCTGAGAGCTCCATATTAAATACAGAGTGGGGGCCCCTTCATGTACCTTGAAGGGGGGCCCCCTCAACTTTCGTTATGCCAGTGGGCGGTACATGGACTGCCTAGAACAAGATTTTAGTGTTAGATGTGGGAGGACACTAGAATCACCATAGTACACCCCCCCACACACACCCAGCCCTTAGAGTCCAGGTTTAGTGTGTCCAAAGATCTGGACCATCATGAAAATGCCCAGCGTGGATAGAGTTAGCCCTGGGAACCTTTACCCTGTTGGTTAGGGCGCCCCCAGGGGTCATTTTCACCCATTTTGTGCCAGGCATAACTGTGGCACCTCCTTGCACCCACTTCAGAACAGTTCTAGACATGATGAAGATCAGAAGAGGGCTGAACCTGCTGTCTGCAACCCGAGATGATCCCTGGAGGACTGCACTTGCTCCCTCTCATGCCCAGGACAAAGAAGTGGACTCCAAAGGTCATAAGGCTGCCCTCCTGTTAAAGATACAGGGACACAACAAGAGCCCTTTTCCTGCTACTGCCCGGGTGAACAGTGGCAACTGGACCTGGACTGCACTCTCCTCTTGGCCTCTACCTGCCACCCTGTGAGTCTCTAAGTACCTCCCCTGAGGTCCAGGGGGGCTTTAGAAGCAGTCTCCTGTAGTGGTTTGGGACTTAAAGAACTAAGCTAGAAGGTAAAATCTTTGACCAGAAGCAACCTGGTTACTTTATCCGACCCGTACTTCAACGCGGTCAATGCCAAGTTGCGCCTAGATCCTGTTCTACAGCTAGAATTGACTATCATTGTCAGTTTGTACTTCTTGGTGCTATTTCTACTTAAAACTTTTAAAAATTGTATCTCCGGTTCCCCTATTGTATTTTTGTCATTTTTATCTCATTTTGTTCATTAAATTTTGCTCTAGTTTTCTAATTTGTTTTGGGATTTTTTTATTGTTTTGGATGTTTACTTAATTACTGTTTTAGAGCAGTATTAATACTTCGCACATTGCCTCTAAATTATGCCTGTCTGCTCTGTGCCACAGCTACCAGAGGGTTGAGCTCAGGTTTACATAGTGACTTTAGTGGTTTACCCTGCCAATGATTGTGGTTATTACTTGAGGAGTGTACTTACCCCCTCAATTAACAACTCAATTTCTTATACTTATGGACTCCTGGGAAATTAGAATTGACAACAGCATAACTTTGCAAGGACCTAGGGTTAGGTTTATTTCGTCACTGATAAGAACTTTTAAAAGAATGCGATTTGCATTTTCAAATGCCTCTTTCATGGACAGAATGCATCGCTATGGTGCTTGGAGGAGGGTAAAAGCAGAGCTTAATTTGTAAAACAGCAAGTGTCAGGGGCCCAAAATTTTGCTCAGCTAGTGGCGAGCACTATTGAAGGTCTGGGGTGTAAAATACTGAAGATGAATAGTCTTGATTCCACCTCATGTCTCTTTTATCAACCACCAGATACTTCCTAACCCTTTATCTCGCTCTTTCGGGTCCCTTTTCATCCCTGCTTTCTTTCTTTGTCACTGTGTGTCTGCTTTTTTTCCCTCTGTCTTTCCCTATTTTGTGTTTAACACTCTCTTGCTCTGGGTCAGTCTGGTGAGGAAAAATAAGTGCGGTCCCCAAAGTGAGTGCTGGTGGGCCCCACCTGCAACTACCGGCTCAAATTAAACATTGGGGGGCTTATTTACAAGCCCCTTGTGCAGCGGGTGCGGCACTTTTAATATGGGAAAAAGTGACGTTCCTGCGGTGCAAGGGGCTTGTAAATAAGCCCCTGGATGTTAGGCTTAACAGGCAACATTGGAGCTCGGAAAAAGTGACTTCTTCAATAACTGTTTTTGAAACCTGTCGCCTCAGAGGACATTCTAACACTGGCGATCAGAAGACTCTTGAGTGACAAAGAGCGCAGGGGAGATGTTCACGTCCTGTGGTGATTCGGAGCAGAGACTGACGCAGCGTCAGCTACGCAGTCGGCGTGAGGAGTTGCATCTGTCTGTGCGGAGAAGATGCTGCCCGCGAGCCCTGTCATGAGACCAGCTAACGCAGGCCCTCAAAGGGAAGACCAGCCGGATCAAAGCCTAGCATTGGAGTCTGTCTTACCATCTGGGAGGATGAGAGATGAGCACGTCCCAGACAAGCATCTTTACCAGCTAAAAATAAACAGTGATCAGGACTTTAAAACTGTACCCAAACCCAGTGCTTAATTTGTAAAATAATAAGTGCCAGGGCCCTGAACAGGAGGCCACTGCAGCTTGCACCACCCATTGCCCCTGACATCGCTTCCAATTACGTTACCAAAATACCTATTAACCATCTCTCTCGTCTGCAAGTGCGACAGATCAGATTATTCCAGGTCCCCAAATCTAAAGGAATGGCTGGGGAGGCAGGTATTAGTAGTTTTTTTTAATGTGCATTGTATTAATAACAACCATTGTTCTGCTCATCTCTAAATTAGCTGAGCAGTGCCACCATGTGGCAGACTGTCATAAGTGTGGTGTTGACAATTAAGTGACGGTGCTGAGCACAGGAAACCAATTAAGTGCTGGTGCTGAGCACCGGAAACCACCGGCTCAAATTAAGCACTGAACCCATGACGTCCTCTGGCGCCAAAGGCATAAAATGTAACCCCTGAAGGTAAATTGTTTTTTAGGGGTAGAGTTGGGTTTTAGGACAGATTGCTGCCGATGGAGTTTATTAACCATCTGACAACGCCTATGCACATCAATTTTTTTTATTGTCTAGGAAAGTATATATTTTCCGAACGGTCCCGATTATTGATTTAAAGAAAAGCTCAATTTCCATCTCATTACAGAGGTTTCTGAGTTGCCGTTTGTCAACTATTTTTTATTGTTGTTTGCCCGTTTTACTGTTTATACGCTACTTTAAGTAAAGTATTGTTCCCCATTGTTACCCATCTCTGAA
Source organism: Calotriton arnoldi (assembly GCA_963921515.1). Lineage (NCBI taxonomy): Eukaryota > Metazoa > Chordata > Amphibia > Caudata > Salamandridae > Calotriton > Calotriton arnoldi. The sequence goes on along the minus strand of CAWUFW010001719.1, from coordinate 1,778,686 downwards.
TGGGTTGTCTTCATGCGCCCTTAGCTCATGAGTTTTAATGGTATGGTAATACTCAGGGCCCCTGCAATTATGTAGCAGAGGAGGACCAAATTATGCGGCAGGGTTGACTAAAATATGTGGCAAGAAAAGCCAAATTAATTATGCGGCGTAATGCAGCACATTTTGTGATTGTATTACTTCAATATTTTGTCATTTTTACACATGGTAACACTGTCAGGGAAAATCTTTCACATTATTAGTACCAAATTAACACTGAAATACAGCAATAAGCAACTTAAAGAAGATCAGTCAACCTATGTGAAAGGCCTTCCTGTGCGCAGGAATGTGTCTCCATAGGGTATAGTTACAAGAAATGGCTCTCAGCTGTTTTACCGCAGTGGAGCGTCAAAAAGTTTACAGCTGCAGTATGACACTTCCTAACTCCATGTTAACATCGTATATACAATATGGCTCTACATGGCATTATAAGATTTAGCGGCTGAAAAAACTGACGCTGAAGTGAGTGTCAAGTTGATAAAAAAATACACTCTAGCCGGCCTAACGTCACTTTTCTGTGCCTAGCGGGAAAAAGGCCCCAAAAACGCTGCTGAGAGAAAAAAAAGCTACACTTGCCTGAAAGCAGCATGGAGCAGCCAGGAATGAGCATAGCACAGGACAACAACACCACCAACCCCACGTCCAGCCAGGATGACCAGCCAGAGTCCCAGGGGAAGAGGTAGTGCAAGTTCAGTCAGGAGGAGAATGAGATTCTGATCATGGAGGTGACGAAGCACCACTACCAGCTCTTTGTCGGCTTCAAAGTGTCATTGGGGAAGAAAAAGACCATATGGCAGTCCATAGTGGACAAGGTGAACAGCGTTACTGAAGCCAAGAGGACAGTGACGGACTGTAAGAAGTGCTGGCAAGATGCCAAGTGCAGAACTAAGGAGAAACTGGCAATCAATCTACAGGCAGCATTGCAGACCGGAGGTGGTAGTCCAGCGTCCCAGGAGGAGCTGGATCCCTTGGTGGAGCAGGTGTTGGCTGTCATCTCTGAGGAGATGGTGGTTGGAGTTGGGGACAGGGCAGTGCTGACTATGAAGAACTACAACACCAACAAGGTAAGTCCCATCAAGGGCTAATGTGGGGAACTATGTAATGTTGTGCAGTCCAGGCAGCTGGGTTCCAGCGCTCTGCGCACTGTCTCCAGGACAAACGGTAGGCACATGGCTCATCTATGCTTAGACATGACATCATTGTAAGGCTTATGGGCATTTTGATCATATGTTGGTGTATGGCAGCATCACAGGCCTTCTAGCTGTGCTATCCTACGTCAAAAGGAAAGGGCAGCAATGTGCTGTTTCTACAAGGTACGGTGCATTCCTGTCTTAACTGCCTGCGCTGGCACACAAACAGAAGATGTACACCAAAGTAAGCACCTCTGCATCATGGTTTAAGGGTACTTGCATTGGCGCTAGCCAGCTGAATATGCACCAGCAGTAAGGAAAGCACAGGGATGCATTGTATTATCGTAAACACAGCACAGCCCTGCACTTTCCTATTCACACTGCTTGGCGCAGCAAGATGGTTTCTTGCGCTGCGCTGCGCTGCACCACATCTCTATAAAAAATGCCCCTCTGTCTCACCTGGGCCCATGCACATTAACCTAGCCTACAAATTTCTAGTATACAATTGGTATCTCACAGGAAAAACAACACACCTGTGGGGTGGGGGATATGTGGGCCATGGGTAGTACCTACATATAGGGGCATTTCAAGAGTCATGTCCATAATCCCCTAAATTAAACTACATGGTACGCAGCTGTCCTGGCACGCAGGCTCACATCACACAGGTGTCAGCTGCCATGGTAGGGACCACCTGAACTCCTCTCATTTACATATATATGACTGGGTGTGGGGGTGAATGCAAGTTATGTACACCAGCGGACCATGGGCCATATTTTAAGTGAAAAGGCACAGGGCGTCAATGCTAACAAATCTGCAACACCAAGCTGCATCCTTTCACAAATGCATGGATGGGCTATATTTACTGGAATATGTGCCACCCTTGTGCACTTCCCTGCGTCAAAACAAAACAGCCGTGCACCAACGTGGGCATCCTTGCACCATGGCGCAAGGGTGTCTGTGTTGGTGCTTGTCTGTTATTATCGGTGCCAGTGCAAGGAAAAACACATGGGGTACGCCATATCCTTGTGAATACGGTGATTTCCTGTGTTTGTGGAATTATGCAGGGTGGCACAGCTAAAGTGCATGCACCGCCATGTTGTGTCATTTCTATGTGAACATGCCCCTCGGTAGTTACATATCACCATTCCCAGCACTACTACCATCTGGGGTGCTGCCTGATACATGTCACTCTATAATAGCCTGCCATGTTAACCCATTGGAGATGGCCACATATAATGTAGGTGTCGTAGGCACATGAGAGTCAATGTATGATCAGGGTCCCATCAGTGTGTGGCAGTAATTCAGCTGCCAGGACCAAATTTGGAACAGCAAGAGGTGGTATGTTCACATACAAGTACATGGGTCTGATGAAAACGATGTATGACATCCTGCAGATAACCAACTCTGGTCATGATGAAATGGCATGAACGACAGTGATTCGAATCAGACTACTATGACAGGGCCCATCCACTCAGAGTAGGCACACAGTGATAGTGATGACAATGCAGGGATCCAGTCATCTGAAATGGGAAATACAGAGCTATTTGCAATGCATACCCTTGTGTAACAGCTGTCCTATGCATCAATGAGGAACTGAAAGTGTAATGTAATGCACGTTGTTTGAAAACTGCTTTAACCATGTCAACATGTAGAAGACATCACCAATAGCGTTTCCACATCTCATTGCAGAGGATGAACCCTCACCTCCTGCCCGGCACTCTGTCCTGGACATCAGTGATGATGGCGATGATGACAACCTATCAACCATTGACCATGACACCCTCCAAGAACTCCTGGACTCCACTGGGACACCATCTCTGGACTGGGGAGGGTCAGCAGCGTCCTGGCATCTCCATATCCCCTGCCTAACAATCAACAGGCACCACCTACCACCACACCCAGAACCCTGGACTCCGAGGCCCCACAGATTACCTTCCAACGTGCTGCAGTAGGAGTCCAGCGGGAGTTGGCAGATCAGGTGTGGGCGGGGATGGAGACTGTGGCAGCCACCCTAGAGGGAGTCCGTGGGTGCCTCAGTACCAATAGGGACAACACTGCTGCCATCAGAGGCACCTACTCTCTGCTCCGTGGCCTACAGCAGTCCCTGATTGACTTCGCTGGTGTCATGAGGCAGAGGCATCAACAACTGCCCTGCCAAAGCGGCACCAGAGATGTGGCCAAAGAGCTGGGGGCAATCAGAACCATCTTGGAGTCCATGGAGCAGAAGCAGGACACCCACATGGCTGCCATGGCTACCTACCACCATGACATTACCGCTGTGTTGTGAAACCAGCAGATCCTCCTCACTGTTGTGCTGCCTCATGTGTTGGCACAGATGAATGCTGCTGCTGGCATGGGACCCACATCTCCCACCCATGATGTGTGTGTGCCTCCCTCGGCTGCTGCATCTACAACACCAGCCTCACAGGAGACACCACACACATCAGAGGAGGAAGATGTGGATGGTACCTCTTTCCAATGAAGAAGTGTCCGGTAGCATCCTTCTGTGCCATATACCCAGTTTCACCATAGCCCTGTGCTGATCAACATGCCAGGAAACATCTGCTGTCACTGTCCTCATTTTGACTTCGCCCTGTTCACCTTGACCATTTTGGACTGTCAATGTGGCCTATCCTCCCTAATATTAAATTATGATGATGGGGTGCACACCTTTATCTTCATGTTTTTTATGCTCATTCAATAAATTGTCCGAGAATGCGTGCTAATCGGTTATGTGCCTTGCCCAAATGGCACCTGGATTAGAACAACATGATTAGGTTGGGGCATACACTTGCCCCAAACCGACCGCACAGCGAAATTGCGCCTCTTTGGCCAACGAATTCATAATTTCCTCCATTTTAATCCATGTTATAAACATCTATTCCATTCTTTTTATTCCTCTGATTTCATTCAACTTGTACTTGAATCCACACACGGGATATTATGCCATTTTCCAGGTTTCTCATGTTGAAGCTGTGCCCATCCGGACCTCTTGCTAAAACACGACAAATGCAGAAGTTCATCCAAAGCAGTGTTTATTTATTAAATGACCCAATGCATTTCGGGCATCAGGCGCCCTTCATCAGGGGACACTATAAATAACAATAAAACAAACAACTGTTACCATGATACCATTACGCAACATCTTACTTAATCAACATCAATCAGTATATACGTGTATCAAAACACCTTATTGCTTAGGAACCCATCCTTTTTTCCTACAATATGCCCCTTCATGAACAATGTACATAATGCCCCTCTATTTACTTAACGGACCTATCCCTCTTATCAACAATATCCTTTGTTTAACTCCTCAACCCCTCTCTTTTGCAGGTCAAACATCTACCCCTTCCATATACCAATAGGAATTTAAATGGCAGACTTATGTAATCCTTGCTTTTCACCCTCCGTGTTCACACTTCCCTCTCTTGCAACGTTTACTTAACTCGCATCCCCGTAGGCCCCTTCCATCTCTACCTTTCTCACTTCGTGCTCCTCCTCCCTCTCCATTCATTCCACACACACCCTTATAAATCCCTTTCATCATTCCCCTTCCAAAATCATTCAACTCCTCCCGCTCCCTTCCCATCTAAAGTGATTTACTCTACAATACTTCTAACCCCATTATCTCTCCTCTCTCCATTCAACTCCTCCCGCTCCCTTCCCATCTAAAGTGATTTACTCTACAATGCTCCTAACCCCATTATCTCTCCTCTAACAATCTCCAGTTATTCATGCTCTCCCCCGAACCTACTCCTTAATTAAAACCCACTCAATCATTCAACATAACTACAACAGAAACAAACACTACACTTTCACCCCTCAGCCTGAATAAACGATACAACAATTTCACATACCTGCTTTAGTCATTCAACTTACTCCTTCGCCATCTCCGTTATGATAAATGTATCCTCCCTAATGACATTATGGTCAACCTCCCGACTGAAGCACTCCTCTCCTACATATGTCCCATGACATGTTCCCCATATGGATTCTCTCTGGACATCCACTGGCTCTAAACATCCTTTGGGGTTGTTGTCCAGTGAACTTTACCTGTGAGCCACTTCAACATTTGTACTTGTAAATAAATGCACTACTAATTATTACCTGTGTGTTGTGTGTCTCTAGAAGTCAGGACCAGGTTGACCATTGGCCAACCTGGGAGGCAACTACACCAATTACTTGCCAAAGGGACACATGTTTTGTGGAGTCCGGGACAATGCCAGGCAGTGAGAGTGTAACATATTTTGTGATCACTATTTGTGTGATGACTAGAAAGTGCTTATTCAAGGTTACAAGCATTTAGTTCAATTGGTGTCATGCAGTCAATGTGAATGGTGAATAAAGTCACCCCACAAATGCCGGGTCTACCCATGGTTACTGCAAGCATACAACACAGGCCTGACAAGTAAACGCGGCAAGTGTGAGTGGGTACAGGGCAGCCATCAGTGTATGAGTATAAAAACCTATTAATTGGGCAAATGATTTTGACCACAGCATCCCTCCAATGCATGTTGCATTAGCAACCCACACATAGATATTGTATGTGAACACATGATTAGCACTGTGTCAAAATTCAATCAGGATTGCCTGTTCCACTGCTCAACAATGTCTGATTGTAAGATGATGTAAAGTCATGGCCAGCCTAACAGATCCCTGTCCATAGGTAAGACACCTACTCACACATATTGCCAAACACCGCTAGCAAAGACATATGCATGTAAAATACTTTCCCTGAGCACAACTGTTGACTTCCACACAGTAAATAATGACGTGGACCTGCATGTAGCAAACAATTACATTTAATTTGAATACAAAAGTTAACTAAGAAAAAACTACCTACCCTCCACTAACTACCTATCCTAACCTATCCTGCATTATCTTAGCCTACCTACCATCTAAACCTACCTTCACTTAACTTAGCTTACTCTATACATTTAGCACAACAGGATAAACATCAACCCCTCCTTAAAACACGTCGTCACACAAAGACAACAGAAAGTACACCTAAATATCAACTACCTACATATAGAAACCTAAACAATCATATATTTTTTGTTTTTCTTTTAATTTTTTGGTCTTTTTTATTTTTATTCATATAAAACACATCAACCCCCCCACAAATAATCCAAATTACCCCTACCCGCTAACAATCTAATCCACCTCTAAAAAAAAACTAAAATCACCATCCTTACGCTATCACTACAACTACACTAACCTTAACTAAACTAAAAACAAGATATAAAATACAAAAATATATGAGCAGGGGGAAGGGCAGAAAGGCTCCCTGTGTCTATAGGCACTTTGGTCTAGCCACTGCCTGCTTAATCTCCTGCAGCCGGGAAAAAACCTGGTCCGTTTTTATTCTCCAGGACTGCCACACGCAGTTTGATGTCCAAAATGTCCTTGCAAATCTCCTTCTCAAAGATGGTGGGCCTTCCTGTGGGGGATCGATGGGCCACTGATGGAGGTAATGGCAATGGCTGGCTGGGAGGTACCTGCACTGGACTGTCGATGCCTGGAAGAGCTTCCCTTGGCGCTGGTTTGTGGTCCCATTACAAAGCTCTTCCACGTGCCCTGGGCCTTCTCCTCCTCATACCTCCTCTTCATGGTCCTTTGTGCATGGGCGACCCATCGGAGGTGGTGGTAGCTCTCCTTGCGCTTATTGTGTTGCCTCAGCTCCTCTGGGGTCATGTAGTGTTGATTGCTGAGGCAATGAGGATGCATGTCAGTCAAATGGTGACTGGGAACAGGTATCAACATCATGTAACTTCATTATTAACATAACATCTGGGGTAGCAGCCTCTACTGCCTAAATTCATCTTACATCTTAGAGTGACCATGCAAATACCTACTATCTATCGTATCAGATGTCCTCAGCCCTAAATGCGTAGGCAGACCAATTGTTACCCAATGCAATTGCAACTCCATTGGCACATCTAGGTATGACCATGTCACTACTGAGTATGCTTTGGAACGCAGCTCCTTAGTACCCATGGAATGGTACACATTTCACCTTCACTCTATATTAGTTTGCCTTCTGCATCCTGCAATGGCCTTTATGCCATATGCATTTGCCACAGTAAGATGTGCAATGTCTTGATAGTACATGTATTGTCTCACAACATAGTGTGACTGATACGGCAAGGACCCAGATCAGGGCACAATGCTACCTGTACTGAAAACCTGGCAGGTATGACATGTAACAATGTTAGATTAGGCCCGTTAATGCTCATGCAGTGCCTCGTATAAGTCAGCATTCGCTGCGCCATTTGCTTTTCTGTCGTCCATTTTTATGATGATCGAAACTAATTCTCACTCATTCCAAGAAATGCCTTTTGCTGAGTTTCGTTTCTTCCATAATGAGCAGTTAGTGCTAGTACGTAGCTTTCCCACTAGATAGAGGCCCTCTCCCACTTGTCTGGTAGTCTTATCGCAGTACCAGGTGCAGCGACCTTGGACTGTGCTGAGTTGCGAGAACAGAAACTGTTTTTTCTTATATTTTACTGTCCTGTTGTGTGAGCCTGGATAATTCCACTGTGGGCGTGTTCTTAACCAATCATGAAATGTACATAATGTATCTCTTTGCTTGCAGACCTTCAGTTCCTTCTGTACCACTCTTCGAGACTGTGCAGACAGGGTTCCACTCTGAGTGTATCTGAATAAAGCAATTATTGGTATATTCTCCACTGTTATTCCGACTCTTCTTCTGGTATGGAAGGCTGAGAGGTGGTCCGAGGTGACCTGGGTGGCCCCAAGCGGGTCACTTCCTTCAGTTGGCACCCGAACAGGGACTCCTTCGGGTGATTGATCCATCCCCTTTCCGCAGACGGGGGGAGGATGAGGACATCGTCGGGTCAGACTGACAGCTCAGGGATCCCTGCACGAAGAGTTTCTATTACTTGGAGCTGCTCCTTCTGTCCCGCCGGACGGTGCCTCTCCCAGTGGTCATCCCGACTGGAGTCCTGAACGGTGAAAACCTTGATCTGACCATTTGGTCTGAGGAGTTGGCAGTGGAGAACAGGTTCGTTTATACTACTGATATCAGGTGAATTTGTTTTGGTTCTATGTGGATATGGTACCATTGGAGTTTGAGTTTGTTACGGTTTAAGGACTGTTTTGATGAAAAGTGTTTGCAAATACTTTGGCAGGTAAAAATAACGATTTTGTTTTTCCTTTGCAATGCCTGGCCTAAGTAAACTTTGGAGTTTGTGTTGTCGTTGCTGCTCTGCAGATGCTCGGTTGGAAGAAGCTCAGCCTGCGCCTCCTGAAGGCAGCCCTAATTTTGATATGTATGTGAAACACGGTCTTGCCCTTATTATGTTTAGTACATTATGGCACAAATATACGAGGGACAATGCCGAGTTGCAGTGGCCTTTGACAGGCTCTTTTGATGAACAGAAGATTGGCTTTTTACAGCAACAGTTGTTTAAGAGACAAAGTAGACAGTCGATGTTTGACTCTCTTCGAACTTGGCAGAAGGAGGCTAAGCAAAGGCTTTTAAAAATGGAGAAAGATGCACGGAAAGGGAGTATGCAGACTCTTACACAGAAAGCTGTGGTGTATGATAAAGAAAAACAGGAGACAGGAATAGAATGTGAGGATAGGAGATTTCGGTTGCATGTTGACAAGTCCTATGTGGCCAAAGGTGAAGATGATATTTTCATAGAAGAGTTGTTAGATACTCGACGCCCGCCTCCTTATGCCCCGCAGAGGATATGTCCCGTTGTCCCTTTACAGCCACAGCAGTCTGTCTCATCCGCTCCAGTTGCCCCCGTATCTACGGCTGCTATACCCACAGGTCCAGTTACCGCGCCCCCTATTCTTTCTATCCCTTCGCCATCCTTGACGACTGTGACCTCTATTACATCCACTACCCCTACTCCTGTGCCCTCTGTTCTGTCTCCTCCGGTGCAATCATTGACTACAGTTCTACCTACTACTCCTATTACCCCTCCTCCTGCGGTTCTTCATCCCCCGATGTTTTTGGATGCTGATACCCCTGTAGGTGGTTTTGAAGATAGGGATTTGGCGAGATTTAGGAAACTAACAGGTCCGTTGATGCGATCTGGAGTAGGGGAGAAGGAGAAGAGGACAATAGCGAGTCAGGATATATGGTGGGCTCGTAATGCAGTTTATAGTGTGGAGGATATTTGGCAAGTTATACGTGATTTTGAGCCTTTTTTACAACAGCATGCTCTTCAACATATGTCTGCTACATTGATTGATCTTTGACATACACATTGGGTTGGAGGCTCCCCAAATATTATTTGTATTTCTCTAGACCGTGTTTATGTTACTGATTTAGAGCCGGGACAAGTGTTTGGTAATATTTCTACTATAGTTTCTTATAGAGGTCGGTTGTATGATAAGAGCCCTAATCAAATAACTCAGTTCCCTATGCGTGAAGTCCACCCAATTTATCATCCAGAAATACCTGCATTGACGGATCAGCGTGGTGTGACCACCAGACTGGCCGTGGCTGCCCTCTTTCAGGAGCAATGGTTTTATACTCCATGGAAAAGAAGTGAGGTCTTAGCCCTTAAGGTTACTCTGCCCGATCCTAGAAAAAACCCTACAGCCTATTATAAGGAATTGACAGAAGCTGCCTCTTCTACTGTGATGACTCTTGCTGATATTGAAATGTTTTTAGGTCTTCTTGTTCTGGTTGATATTTGGCGGCAGGTGCATACTCAAGATCATGTTGCTGAGTTGGGGGGTACATGGGATGTGATTAAGGGATGGGATCAAGAAAGGAAGCCAGGAGATAAGCCGCGTGCGGAGATACTCGCTTTGCCTGGTCGTATTATTACATATATGCATACACTTATTCCACCTAAGAAAGTCAGTTGGGACAGATTGACGGCCTGTCGACAGAAGAAGGATGAAAGTGTATCTGATTTCTTTACTAGGTTTGAGGATACGTTTTTGGATTACAGTGGACAGGATATGTCCACGGAGGGAGGAGTTTGTTTGTTTGTTGACAGGTTTGTTACTAATCTTCTTCCCGAAATAACGACTCGTTTGCAGGTGTCTGAAAGTACCTGGTCTACGTCTTCTCCTTCTGTTATTCTGAATATGGCTCAATATTATGAGCATCGAGACCAGGAGGAAAAGGATAAAACTGATAAAAAACATAAGGATTTAAAGACGAAAGTGTTGTTGCAGCAGGCATTTCGGGGTAATACCAGAGGAGGGGGAGGTCTTTCCCGCCAACTCCCACGTACTAGGCAGCCTTCTGTGACAACCTTGGGACAGAATCAGTGTGCATATTATAAGGAGGAAGGACATTGGCGTTGCCAGTGCCCTGTGCTTTTACAGAAGGTTTCGTCCCCTAGAGGACACGGTTCTGGTGGTAGAGGCCGTGGGACCGACAGAAATCAGAATGCTGCGGCTCCTGTGGGCCGCTCTGACACTAATTATTTCGATGACCCCAGAGATGGACAGTATTATCATGATGACTATGATATTGATGATGTGACAGGTATGTCTTACAGTTAGGACAGCCAGGGACAGGGTGAGGGACCAGTTCAGATACCTGCAGATCAGCGTGGTCCTTATGTCACAGCAGATTTGCAAGGTTCGACTAAGGAATTTTTGGTGGATACAGGTGCGACAAAAAGTTCTGTTTCTCGACATATGGTCCCTAGGACGGCCCTGTCTGGCCAAAGTAATGTTTCAGTGGGTTTTTCCGGTGTACCTGTCGTTAGCCCCATTTCATGCCCCCTTGCACTTACTGTTGGTCCCTTCACTGTGGAGTCTCCATTCTTGTTAACATCTAATTGTGGTGAAAATTTGATGGGTTTGGACTTGTTGAAGAAGTTGCATGCTACTAGTTATTGTTCTCCTGATGGTGTCTATATTACTATGGGTCCGGATGTGAGTACTAGACAGTGTTTGTCTCAGGATGTGCCCCTTCCAGATGAGTTTGCTCAGGTACCCCCCACACTATGGGCCACAGGTGATACAGACGTGGGTCTATTGCATATACCACCGGTTTCTATACAAGTTAAAGATAATGCTATTCTGCCCCGTATTCCTCATTATAAAATACTGCAGGCAGGGGAACGGGCTCTTCTTCAGATTATTCAGGATTTGATACGAAAGGGAGTAGTTGAAGTAACGTCTGCCAACATTTGTAATAGTCCTATTCTTCCGGTCCTGAAGAAGACACCCTCGGGTTCCTCTGATGCTATTGATGATGTCTATCGCTTTGTGATTGATTTGCGAGAGGTTAATAAAATTGTAGTTCCGCAATTTCCGGTGGTTCCTGATATTACTACGCTTTTAACAATGATCCCATCTACTGCTAAATTCTTTTCTGTTATTGATTTGAAAAATGCATTCTTTAGTATTCTCATATACCTGGACAGTAGGTATTTGCTTGGATTTACACTGGCCGGCAGAAGCTTTAGATTCTGTCGTGCTCCTCATGGCTATACGGAAAGTCCTAGTATTTAGAGTCAAGCATTGAAAAGTCAGTTGGATTCACTATCGCTTTCCCCAGGTAATGTATTGGTGCAGTGTGTCGATGATCTGTTAATTGCTTCTGATACGGAACAAGGTTGCAAGGATAGTACAGGGAAATTGTTGTTGCATTTGGCACATCATGGACATAAGGTCTCTCTTTTGAAATTTCAATATTGTCGACAGGAGGTCACCTACTTAGGTCACCTACTGTTGAAGGAGGGTAGGAGGTTGACCCCTGAGTGCATCAGTACCATTATTAAAATGCCCATTCCGCAAACTCAGAAAGATGTATGCGCTTTTATATATATTACTTCCTACTGTCGCCAGTGGATCCCAAATTATTCTTTACTAATCAAACCCTTGCTTGCATTAACAACGAAAGCAGTGCATGAGCCTTTGCCTTGGACGCCAGAATGTCAGCAGTCTTGAGCAATTAAAAACTGAGCTTTGTTTGGCTCCGGTGCTTGGTACACCTAACTATAGGAAACCGTTTGTGCTTTATGTTCATGAGATGGCTGGTTGCGCACTTTCTGTCTTAACACAGAAATTTGGGGACAAACAGAGGCCTTGTGCTTATTTTTCTGCTGTGCTTGAGCCTGTTGCTAGGGCCCTTCTGAGTTGTCTGAGAACGGTCGCAGCAGTGGCCACTTCAATCAGGCAATCGGCTGGACTCGTACTTGATACAGACCTCAAAGTTATGGTACCCCATGCTGTGGATACACTTTTGAATAAGACAAAGACACAGCACCTCACCAGTGCACGTCTTAATTACGATCAAAAGATGTGCCACTCTGAACTCAGCCACGTTACTACCCCTCCCTTCTGAGAATGATGCAGTTGACAAACATGAATGCATTTTCCGGATGGAAGAAGAGACAAAAGGATGGGTAGACCTGACTGATGTTCCCTTATCTGACCCCCAAGGAGAACTATATGTATATGGCTCCTGTTTTAAATTACCAGATGGCACAACTACTGCAGCTTATGCTATTACTACTTTGCACACGGTGGTGGAAACATCACGGTTCCTTATCAGTCTGCTCAAGCGGCAGAGCTCGACGCTCTAATACGAGCTTGTGAACTAAGCAAGTGTTTGGTTGTCAATATCTACACAGACAGCCAGTACGCGTTCAGGGTCGCGCATAACTTTGGGCAACTGTGGGCAGAGAGATGGTTCCTTACCTCAAATGTCACCAAAATCCAACATGGACACCTCATATTGCGGCTTTTGTCTGCTTTAACACTCCCTAAGAAGATGGCGATTGTCAAGCATAGCGCCCACAAAAGGTGACAGATGATGTAGGTAGAGGAAATGCATTTGTAGATCAGACAGCTAAAGAGACTGCTCGAAGGAAGATGAAGAGAATGTTTGTTGTAGGTCCAGCTAGGGGTTCCTGAGAACACTATGTTTGAAAATACGGTTGAGAGTGTGAAAGAGATACAAAGTGAGGCAACGGTGGAAGAACTAGCGATATGGCAGGAAAGTACAGCACAGTTAAATGATGAAGGGTGTTGGATTGATAAGTCTGGAGAATAGAAATGGATGTTACCCGATGCATATGTGCTCCCCGTGGTCACTATGGCACATGGTCCAGCCCAAATTAGTGTAAAAGGCATTTGTAAATTATTGGCTCCGGTTTGGTGCAACAGTAACATTTCTAGGACGGCTATGCAATTAGTGAAAACCTGCATGGTCTGCACGATGCACAATCCAGGGAAGGGTACCTCCACACCTTCCGGTAATTTTGCACCACCTACGTTCCCCTTTGAAGTCCTCCAGATGGACTTCATCGAATTAGAGCATTGCAACAATCTCAAGTACGTCCTAGTGGTCAGTAAATGGGTTGAGGCGTACCCTACTAAAGACAATACAGCTATCACAACGGCGAAGGTACTCCTTAAAGAGTACTTTCCTCGTTTTGGTATGCCCCAAATTATCTGGAGTGACAACGAAAGTCATTTTAATGGGAAAGTGATTAAATTAGTATGTGAAGGGTTGCACATCAAGCAGAAATTTCATGCTGCCAATCACCCGCAATCAGCGGGACTTATTGAGAAGTACAATGGTACTCTCAAACTGAAACTGGCAAAAATTCAAGAGACAACAGGGTTGAAATGGCCAGATACTTTACCATTAGCTCTTTTGTCAACTAGAACTACAGCACATTCTAGAACAGGCTTGTCACTTTACGAGGTCGTGTTTGGACGCCCGGCAAATGTCTGGGGTGTCCCACGCCCCCATAAATATTCTGATATTGAATATCCTGTGTTGCTTGATTATCTTGGACAATTGACCGAAAGTTTACGTTCTATTCACCAGCAGGTACGTGACTCCCTACCTCCTATACCAGAGGGACCCGGCCACAACATCCAGCCTGGGGATTTTGTCCTTGTGAGAAAGTTTCAGAGGAAGAAAAGTTTGGAGCCCTGCTGGAAAGGTCCTGAGCAAGTTCTGTTGGTGACACGGACAGCTGTAAAGGTTGCTGGTCAGAAAAACTGGGTGCATGCCACCCACTGCTGGAGGATTCCCTTTCCGTTGCCATACGACCAGTGGGTCAAGGAGTGTATCGGCGACACTGAATGTGAGCAAGTGCCCAGCTTTGTCCCCTTTAGTGATGCTAAGTTGACCTGGACACAGACAGATAAGGAGAACGACAATGTTTTGAACGAGGCTGTTCCACCAGAAATACGAGCTATCCAGGAGCCTTTGTTCATTGATCATACAGTGCCTGGGGTTGCCAGGTACAATTTGCGCCCTTGGCTGAGGGCTACTGAGTCTAAGGAGAAAACAGATTAGGGATGGACTGTGCAAGATAGGTAGTACTGAATAGCAGTACCAACGATGATTGAAATAAGTGAAAAATTCTGCATTTGCTTTGCTTTTGTTGTATGAACATTAGTTAGGGAAAAAAGTATACTCTGAAAGTGTACCACCTTTATCGACGTGGGATAGATTTGGAGGAGAGCTTAGGACAGAGCAAGCGCCACCGCCAGTGCTCAAGAGCACCAACGTTTTGATGAACAATAGGAGCCTGTACCAGGGAGGCTCTAACGGACACTGGTAACATTTATATTTTCTTGCATTGGTCCCCCTTTCGAGTTCGCTATGCAACCCTTTGGCAGAAAGGCTGCCGAGGAGGAGCAGCCAATTGCTATTGTACAACATAATATGATGTGGTCAAGGAAAAGAAAAATAATATGCGTCGTTCTTTTGATACTTGTGATAATAATACTGTGTGGGGTGTCATGGGTTTTGGAAGATGCTCAAGGCATGCCTTTGCACAGTAAGAGTAAGGTAATTCCCCCGAGACAAAATAAAAGAACTGCCCCAAGTAATGTATTTCTGGAAATACAGCAGAGGTTCTTTGGTGAAGGGACCACCTGTTACCCCACCCGATCTGTCACTAGCCTGTGGACTGCATATCCATTGTCATTAGTTAATTATACATATACTCGGCCACCTCAGTTTACAGACGTAAAAGGAGTGTTTGGTTTTGGTTATCCGGGGCCATGTCTATATCATAGGAAGCCGCTGGGAGTGGGTTATCCAGGTTGCGACAGCAATACATATTGTGATAATTTTTATATGGAAGAACAGAATGTAACACTAGTGGGTTGGCATTATAAGGAGATGACGGTCCCTCGAGATTCTGGCTATTACCCTGCTTGTTGCCCCATTGTGAACAGTACGGACACTTCATTGTATATAAATTGTTCGGGGATAGTATTGTATAAACATACGGTCCCCTTAGTGAATAAAGAGGATTCAAGCACCATCAGCATGAACTCTAGGTACGCTGCAGTGGACTACGAGGAGCCGATTTATGCACACCCAGGGTTCTTCTTCTTGTCTAACGGGACTTATTCCAATGTCCATAATGGTACAGATGATGTGGCCCTCGGAATGGTGTTGCCTTTGGGTGTGCCCTGTAAATATGCCAAACCTAAAGTAAGATGGGTAAAACGGACACTAACGAAAGAATTCTGTGAGGGAGTGACAGATACAGAGGTAAATAATTACAGCAATGGTATCACCTTTGGATACATCCTTTCTTCTATTTTCACATTGGGTGGTACTTCCATGGCCAGGGGTGAAAAGGCTAGAGAATACTTTGGATGCAAGCTGCAAATTCTATCTAACACTACAGTAGCAGCTTTACGCGACATCACTACCCAATTGGAAAGTATGCGGATATATTCAGAACAGACTAGGGGGCCGATTCCGATCTCGGCCGGTAGTGCTCCGAATCGGATTCGGATTTACCGGATCCGATTCGGAGCCCTGTTTCCCGACCGAATCGTACGCGGGTCCGGCCGAGCGAGTACGATGCAGGCACCCGCGAAATCTCCGACCGACTCGAACGCGGCTTCAACACGCTCCGACCGACTCGCAAGGACACGACTCGCACCGCGCTATGGAGACATATCCCGGCCGGGTAAGTACGATGCGCACCGCGAGCAGTCCAACCGACTCGCGCCGTCCGGCTCGAAAAAGCTGTCGGAGCCGGACTTTGGGGGTCCGCGTCGGACCCCCCTGTACGCGTAGGCGCGCGAGTCACACACAGGGGGGACCCATGGGTCCCCCCTACCTGTGCATGTATGCCGCGATGCGCATGGACGCGTACACGCTGTAGGGGGCGCCCTTGTCCGCCTCGCACCCTTTGAGTCAATGGGAGTCCACGTACGCGTTGTACGACAGGCTCCCATTGACTTCAATGGGAGTCCGACCGACTCGAGTCCGATGGCATGCGTGCGCATCGTACTCGTTCGGTCGGACTGCCAGAGTCCGATTCGGTCGGTAATCTCTCCGGGTCCGGCTCGGTCGGAGAGATTTCCGGCCGGAATCGGAATCAGCCCCTAGATATGCAGTAGATTTTATTCTAGCTAAGAGTGGTGGTGTATGCGCAGTAGTTGGCAATCAGTGTGTGGTCGGGATCAAGAATTTGGAAAAGAATATTACTAAACATACTATGGACATCCTTGAAAACGTTAAGGGAATGGAATGTGGCAATTGGAGTTGGTCCTTTTTTGGTGATTGGGGTTGGATACTTGAGAAAATAATTTATATTATAGTGGTGTTAGTGTTCTGTTGTATTCTCATACAATGTCTTCCCTTATGTTGTTCATATTGTGCAACTATTTTCACACCAAAGCAGAAAATATCCGCTCATGTTACCAATGCTGCTATGATGATCCAGTCGGATATTGAAGACGTAATGAATATAAATGAAGGAATGTTCGAGGAGTCATCTCTCCTTGCCGTTTCTTTGCCTGTAGTCGAGTGTAAAGAATGTCCATAGAATACCTATGTTTCTGCCTCAGATGCCTACATATATATATATGTATACTTACATTTACCTCACTTGTTAGCAAATGTTTTTAGCTCATTAGATTAGGCCCGTTAATGCTCATGCAGTGACTCGTATAAGTTAGCATTCGCTACGCTATTTGCTTTTCTGTTGCCCATTTTTATGATGATCGAAACTAATTCTCACTCATTCCAAGAAATGCCTCTTGCTGAGTTACGCTTCTTCCATAATGAGCAGTTAGTGCTAGTACATAGCTTTCCCACTAGATAGAGGCCCTCTCCCACTTGTCTGGTAGTCTTTTCGCAGTACCAGGTGCAGCGACCTTGGACTGTGCTGAGTTGTGAGAACAGAAACTGTTTTTTCTTGTATTTTACTGTCCTGGTATGTGAGCCTGGAAAATTCCACTGTGGGCATGTTCTTAACCAATCATGAAATGTACATAATGTATCTCTTTGCTTGCATACCTTTAGTTCCTTCTGCACCACTCTTCGAGACTGTGCAGACGGGGCTCCACTCTGAGTGTATCTGAATAAAGCAATTATTGGTATATTCTCCACTGTTATTCCGACTCTTCCTTTGGTATGGAAGGCTGACAGCTGGTCCGAGGTGACCCGGGTGGCCCCAAGCGGGTCACTTCCTTCAACAATGGATGCAGGATAAGTACCTCACATCATACAGAGGCATATGAAACTACTCCTATTTGAGCTGTAGCAAGTCCATGGCACCGCTCATTACATGATTACAATTTCATTGCATGTGCAAGTGACATGCATTCTGTAATCTCCACAACCACATCCAATTTCAGATGTGTATCCACTGCCACATATATTTGCATGGTCTGCCACTGGGATCACGGACCCCCTGTCAAGCCACCATCATGGCAGAGTGTTCTCCTTGACATTATTTAGTGGCTGATAGACATGCAAAACGTTCATTCAAAACTTCATGACCTAATTATTTCATTCCAAAAGATCCATTGTGATAGGGATGCACATTGATTCTGGCAATTCCCACAGCATCTGACATCACACTCAATCCTTGCACCATGCAATTAGCATTGATGAAGTCACTCACCAGTAAAGCAGTGGTCCTTGAAGTTATCCACCTCAGCTCACATGTAGGATGGGGTCTAGCTACAAGACATAACATGTATATCACATCAGTAAACTCACTACACATATTTGATATGCAACAAAAGCACAGTACCTATGCATGGCTATTGGTTATGTAACCCTTCAGGGTGTAAGTGATAAACTGACACAGTTGACATGCATGAATGATACACATCTGTGAGGCCGGCTGAAGTGAATATACATATGAAGAACCAAAACAAGCACCTATAGGCCAATTTGCAAAACCAGCCCATGAACCTCATCACTACCAAAGGCCACTATGGTAGCTGACTTTGATGATGCTCTTCACCTACATAATTCACATTTCATACTCTGAAAGGTGTTCCTATATGGAGGCCCTTTGAAATGCAGACACCAGGAAATGAGTACGCTACATACATCTCACTTCATGCATACTGGTTCCCAAAGTAAAGTGAGTACTGAACCTGTCAGTGCTGCTGAGTGCATGATATTGTACACTTATGTCCCATGCATTCCTAAGCTGAAAATTACATATTTGAACTTTAACACGTATGGTATAGCTAGAGCTGTGTCTCATTCAGGCTAGCATACCCTTGGATACTGTACCATGTGAGCGGGCTCCTATCTGACATGCATTTGGGCTCTCTTACTGGAGGCATGCACTATGTGAGTTTTATATGTAAAGGCAGCTCCAGTGGCTCTGGCCGCAAAAATACCTCCATGAGGCCATTATAATGCAGCATGTGGGATTTGCTATGTAGTCAGAGGTATGTAGTCTGTCAAGCCAGTGCAAAGCAGAGCTTAGCCATAGTGGGGCATCAAGGAACTATACCTATTACATAAGAAATGTTGTTCAAGACCAGTGTTATGTGTATTGTCACATTCAGTGGTGAGCTAAGCAGTATAAACCTTGGCAACTCAGGGGAGGTATGACAAGGAGGATCATCGGCACATCACTATGGGGCTTCTTTACAAGGCTCTTGCGCAGCCGGTGCATCACTTTTGACATTGAAAGAAGTCACATGCCAGCAGTGCAAGGGCCTTGTAAATAAGCCCCTTTATGTATGACATATTTTCTGTGACGGCCCATCACAACTGTACATGACAAATGCCTGTTGTGAAATAAGCAGCTCTAGAGCACATCTGTACTACCTGCTCTGTCATCATATGAGTTGCCTGGATGGGCTATGGCAAATGTACATCAGATCCATGCTTCCCTGGGACTCATCTCTGTCACCTACAGTAACACTAATAGTAGTGTGGGCCACACAGTGTCACAGATAGCACTGGTGCACATATTCTGCCAGCACTATAGGCACGGCATTTCCCCCTTTTGCATGGTGGCATGGCTAATTTGAGCCAAACTTTCTTGTGAGACATACTTAATGGTTCCACAAATTATCAAAGGGTAAATGAGAAGCATAGGATAGCAGACACATTATGTGTACTTACATGTTGCTCCACCAACTTAAATGCCCACATAGTCTAGGAGGTCCAACTCCCTGCCGATCACATCTGCCCAGCGATGCTTCAACTGCTGGGTGTCACGGTCCACTCCATAGAGCCAGAGCACCTGGAGGCGTATGCATTCCCATAGATGCTTGCGGACCTTCACAGGGTAGCCCTTGATGACACAGCCCGAACTGGCTAAAATGTTGGGCAGGTAATGGCAGACCAGCCACAGGAATGCCCCAAACTCCTGTTCATTCATGGGCAACAACGACTATGCCCGGCATGATCCCACCCACAATAATACAACCCAAACACAACAAAAACACACAAAAACACCCTACTAGCCCTATAACAATTATACCCCTAAAGACAAACACCCGAACAATGAACAACAATATACTACAAATACGCACAAAAATGACTTTAGGGACACAACAGGGATAGCAGACACGACGCACCCGCTCCAAAAACACCAACACCACTCTCCAGCACAAGCACAACATCACCACTCCGAAGCTCAGACAGTAAAACTGTGACTTAAAGTGAAAATGAAAATAACTTCACAGTTCCTGGTTTGCAGCATGCAGGATCGATGACATCACTACCCATTATCCATTACTTCACTTCCTGGGCAGATGCGGCACTTTTTCAGCCGATGCGTTGTTTTTTTTTACGCTACCGCTTAATGCATCAAAAAGCCTGACAATGGAAAATACTGATTCTATCGCGCGTCGGCGGGAAAGCGTAATTTTTCACTGATGCTGCAGCTGAAAAATTTCACGCAGAGTGGTGTTGCATAATTTTTTTAATGCAATAGGTCTAAATTATTTTTGGGGAGCTTTGGGATGTAATATTCATGTAAAAATAAACAGTAAATGCAGTGTTGTGTGTGATTAGTGGAGTTGACCTGCTTACAATCTTTCCATATGTGTCATATGTGTGTTATTGAGTGAACATATGAGTGGGATCATCCGGTTCAGGAATCATACTATACATAGTGCTCAAACACTGTGGTAGCACAATGGCACAGCTTACCAGAGGTGCTATGTGGGCTAACTCATTAATAGCACCCATTGACATTGCATCAGCTTCCCCCAGGGATGCAAGTGACTAACACTGCCATGGGGTTAGTGCACCCACATCTACGTCTGCTCAGCATACTGCCAAACAGCGCCGTGTCCCGCAGTGGAGGCATCAGGCTGTGTTGAAATTTGGGAGTGTGCAGCAATTGTCTGCACCCACATGGAAGGGGATGTATGGCTGGTGCCATTTGTTTGTTAGAGTATTGGCATTCCATATCAAAGGGGCATACCCCACAGGAAAGTGACAATTACATATTTTGTGTCAAACATGATCTTCAATTATGGTGATTATGCTATGGTAGATCACCATGCATGCCTTGGTGTAACCTCTTACATATGGCTGATAGTAAGGATATGCAAATCATACCATGACTACACTCTGCATCAAGGCGGTGTTACTTGTGCATAGGAGTGGGTTTTCACATGCAACACTGTTGGACTGGCTAAGTATAGTATGTTGCATTTGTCTATGCGAGATGTGTTCACCTAATGGATTTGACATGTGCATACAGCTGTTGTTGTAGCATAAGTAGACTGTAGGTTTGGGACTGTGTTCCCATGCACATAGTATGTGGAACACTAGAAAGTCATCATACTTTGAGTGGTCTCTACTATCGTGCACAAGTATGAGGCCGTACACATGGCTAGCATAAGGAGAGACACACACACAGTCAGTGCACACTATCTACATGACCACACTATGGTAATTGTGGCTGGCAATGGAGGACTATCTGCTATAAGTAGTTGGCATGCACACTAAGTCATTTGTACCAGATGTTGGTCAATGATGTTTGTTACACATAGCTACATACATTTGTATTTGTATTTGTATTTTTATTTATAAAGCGCAACATTCATCCAGAAAGGATATCACGGCGCTGTGCTAGGACTCCGGTAGAAAGCTGAGTGGTTGATGAATTTGGCCGGTATTAGGTTTTAGCGAACAGGTGGGTCTTAAGTTTTTTTCTGAAGACCAAATAGTCCTCAGTAAGGTGGAGATCTTGTGGTAGTTCATTCCAATGCTTTGCTGCCAAGTATGAAAAACTACGACCCCCTGCCCTTGCTTTCTTAATGCGTTTTGTTCTAGCTTGGGCTAGAGACCCTGATCTTAGGCACCTGGTAGGTACATAAAATGCAACTTTTTTCTGTAAGATAAAAGGTCCTCGTTTGTACAGAGCCCTGTGTGCGTGACTGAGCAGCTTAAATTTTGCTCTTTGGCGCATTGGCAGCCAATGAAGTAGTTTCAGGCACTCAGACGCTGAGCTGAATCTGTCTTTGTTACATACCAGTTTAGCGGCGGCATTTTGCACCACTTGTAGGCGTGTGAAGAGGTAGTCTGCCATGCCCACGAACAATGCATTACCATAGTCCAATCTACTAGTAAGTAATGCTTGCGTGATGGTTCTCCTACAGTCTAGTGGGATCCAAGGAAATAGCCTTTTTAGGAGCTTCAGCATCGCGAAGCTTCTTCCACATAGAACCCGCACATGGTCCTGCATGGATAGGGTATTGTCCATAAGGATCCCCAGATTCTTTGCACATTGCTTTGGAGCCGGGGCATCACCCAACGTCTGGGGCCACCAAGTGGAATTCCAGACAAGTTTAGCTCCTCCGAAAAGTAAAATTTCGGATTTTCCAGCATTTAATTTAAGGTAGTGTTCTGCCATACAGGTTGCCATCTCCGAGAGGCAATTATTCAGTCTTAATCTAGTGTTCTCGTGCCGTTCATCAATGGTTATCAGCAGTTGGGTGTCGTCTGCGTAGGAGCAAATACCAAAGCCCCACTTCTCACTGATTTTTGCCAGAGATGACACATAGACATTAAAGAGTGTGGGGCTCAGGGATGCCCCCTGTGGAACACCATAGCCTATGGGTTTTGGTTTAGATGAAAATTCCCCCATTTGTACGCTCTGTGTTCTATTATTTAAGAAAGAGCTCAGCCATTGAAGGGCTTTAGCATAAATTCCTTTTCCATGGAGGATCTCCAATAGGCGATTGTGTGAGACAGTGTCGAACGCCGCCGATAGATCTAATAAAATCAGAGCGGCGGCTTTCCCTTGGTCAACCAAGTATCTAATGTTGTCTGATACGGCTAGGAGAGTTGCTTCGGTACTGCTAGTGGCTCTAAAGCCGGTTTGGGAAGAATGCAGTAGGTCATTTGACTCAAGGTAATTAGACAACTGTCTATTAACCAGTTTTTCCATAACTTTGGAAAGGTACGGGAGTTGGGAAATAGGTCGGTAGTTTGCAGGATTGCGCACATCTGTGCCTGCTTTCTTCAGAAGGGGGATCACTATGGCCTGTTTCCATGTTTCTGGGAATACTGCAGTATCTAGCAGGTTGTTAAATAGTTGGGTAACATGTGGACAGATTATGGGTATAAGCCTGGAAAAGACGAAATGAGGGCAGGGATCAAGGGAGATCCTGACTTAACTTCCCCATTGTTTTAGCAACTTCATCCTCTGTAAATGGGGAGAAGCTGCCTAAACAGGCAGATGAATCGGGGGGGTTGAAGTTTCGCAGTTGAATGCTGGCAGTAGGGTGTTAGTGTTAAATGTGGAGTATATTTTACTAATTTTGTCTGAGAAAAACTCACTCATTTCTTCACAGCATTCCTCTGAAGGTGACAAAGTTTGGGATACTCACTGGGTTGCATAGCTCCCTAACATTATCTGTGTGACAAAAACTAACAGGTAAAATGTAAATGTTTTGGTGTTTACTTTGACTATGGAATAAAAATGCTTACACAGTGGTAGTGCTCAGAAATGTATTTACAGATTGATGAACAATATGTGATATATCATCATTGTTGGCTATGATTTTGAACATTCATGGTTCAGTAAAAAAATTATTTATAATGTCCCTCCTCCGTGTTGCAGCAATTGTTGGTCCAGGTTGCTGAGGCTCCTCATCTTCCACCTTCTTATTGTCCGGCATTTCCTGCTTCCCATGGCACATTTTTCCTGACACAGATATTGTGCAAAATACAGCAAACCAAAGTAATTTTACACTAGTTGCACACTGTCCCAGGGTCCCTGAACGTAAGTTATGTGTAAATGTGTGAGTTAATCATTGGTGTTGGATGGGACTGGCCACCGCAAGGCCCATGGTAGACATCCTTAATGCAGGGTGAATTATTGCTGCACTTTGGTGTGGTTTGCTTTACTGCATACAAATGAGGCCATGCAGTGTCATGCAGGCAGATTTTGCATTGCCACATTGATGTGATATGGGAAGCTGCTCCACCAGAGCATCATGAACAGTGATAGTCCATCAGCACAGTTCTCTAATACTTGTGGCCCACAGTGGCGTAGGCGGTGTCGGCATGTATGACTTGTAGGATTGTGTTGCGCATAGTCCATGTAGTATCGTGCAAGTATGTCGGCCCACGCCAACTACGTATACACTGTCTCATTCAACCCAAGACTGATATGTCAACGTATTCCTACATAATTGACTGCCATGGGGTCTGTCATGTGCTTGAGGTGTACTTACCAACCACTGGGCCATTCCCATAGGTCCCATTCTGGAAGCGCTCATTGATGGTGGAATGCCGAAAGATGAATGAGTCATGTGCATTGCCCGGGAACTTGACAAGGACGTTGATGAAAAGGCCCAGATGGTCCACGATTGCCTGCACGTTCATGGAATGGGTGTGCTTCCTGTTGCGGTAGATATGAGATGTAGCCGTTGGAGGCACAAGTTGCACATGTATGCAGTCCATTGCCCCAAGCACATGTGGGAATCCTGCAATGGCTTAAAAGCCTTGCTTTTGTCCTGTTGTTACTGCGCTGTGTTGGGCAAGTAGATGTACTGAGGCGTGAGGGTTTTGATGGCATCCAGGACGATGAGGAGGACCCTGGAGAAGGATGCCTGGGGCTCTCCTGCTACTCTGACTGTAGTGGGCTGAAAAGTTCTAGATGCCAGCATGTGGAGTACAGCCAGTAGCTTTTCCTGCGGAGGGATGTTGGTACAGCGCTGCAATTTTGTCTGCAGCCTTGGTGCAATCTGGTGCAGGAGGTTGACAATGGATTCCCTCCTGAGCCTGTAATGGGCAATGACCTCCTCCTCCCTGAGGTCAATGAGGGTTATCCTCTGACGGTATGTCCACTCCCTTCTCCTGCGCTGCCTCTGTGGTGGTGGTCTCCTTGGTGCTCCTAGCTGTAATAGCAGTAGATCCATGGCATAGTTGAGCTTGCCAAATTGCTTTAGGTCTGTTCTGCTTTTCTACCAGTGTGCTAGTGTCATTTTTAAGACCGGCTTTTCCTTAGTGGTAAAAAACTTCTGTTAATGGGACTTAGCGTTAGTTTTTGAAAAGTAGTGGCATTTCGGAAAATCCTTGTAATTATGGCAGCATCAGTTTTGTGAGGGATTTTTGGTGGGAACACCTACCTTGCACATCATTTTCAGAAAATGTTGCTAGCAGAACTGGCGTTGAAAAAAATAGGCGCAAGCAGTGGAACAGTGATGCTAAGGGGCTCTAGCAGCATGTTGTAAATATGGTGCTTAAAAAAATGCAGCAAGCGTCAAAAAAGCGGTACTGCAGCGGTATTAACTCCTTGCAAATATGCACCCATGTTTTCGTAACTTTTGATCTGTTTGTGCTAGTAAAAAATTTTTTGTTAACTTTTAAGATTATGCAGCAGATGATGAATTATGTAGTAAATGCCGCACATGAATAATTGGGCGAAAAACGCAGCAGCCGCAGGATTTCATATAATTCAAAAATCTGGAGGAATGCAGCGCAAATCGCTGCTTTACTCTGCACTGGGTCAGCATTCCGTGGACATTGTGTGAGTGTTCCCATGTAACTCCCATAGATTTTGACACTGTTAGAAGGTGGTTCTGACACTATGGGCCGCCCGAATTTTTTGCTTTTTTGAGCACCTAGGTGTTGAGGTTTTACTGTGGGAGAGCCTCATAAATTGGGACTCATCCACAGTGAACTCATGAGGAAAGAGACTGCATGTGGATTTTACTGGTGTCCCCCTAGCTTGACGAGGCCGCTGCGCAGCAGCTGGAGTAAAGGGGCACTGGGCTGGTTACATGCAGACACCTGTGTACATGCGTGTGCACATGTGTAGGGGCTGCGCAGGGGAGATTCTTGGCATGCGCAGTCCAGGAGCAGCTACAAAGTGAATGGTGTGGCAGGACTTATGCAGAATTGGGTGGTGACACGGAATAGGCCTTATACGCTAGGAAGGAACATGCCAGGGAAAGTCAGTGTGCTTTACTGTGTTTTTCACTTTATTATTCCCCTATGGGGATGTGGAGCCCATGTGCTAGATTAACTTCCCTAAGGCCTACAGATTCCAGACACGCACTAAAGTCCACTGTAGCAGATGTGAAAAGGAGTATTCTGCAGAGTCCCAAGTCATATTTGTACTGCTTTTGGGTCGTCCAGAAATGTCACATCTCTCTGAGTCAGTCATAACCAGGGCCAGGCTGAGGGCTGACCTCAGCTGGACGGATTGATAACCTTTTCTTCCACAAGCTAAGGCCTCTCCAGGAAGAGAAGATGGGTGGGGCTACAGGCTCATCCATCAGCAGCTATCACTGGGTGCCAGGCACCAGGCTGCACCAAGGGGGAAGGCAGCCAGAAAGGAAGGGCTTGTGTTTCAGAGACCATGTGGCCAGAGACCCTGGACGACGCCATTTTGAACAAACCCAGAGGCTGGACAAGGAGGAGGGAGCAGGGGCAGGGAAGTGATGTGTCGCTGTTTGATAGGACAAACAGAGACTTCCTGCCAGCCCCCTACTCAACTTTTTAAAAAGTACTGGAAGAGGAAGAGAGCTCTCTCTGGGGTGTGGTCTGCGGAGGCTGAAGGTGCTGGAGCCTGGCGCAATGGGCAGTTGGAAGGAGGAACCCCTGACTGTCCCCCAGGGCCCTGCCAGCACCAGAAGAAGAGCCCAGGACCAGTGCGCAGAAGCAGGGGCCTCTGCGCAGGGAGAAGAGAAGCCAAGGAGGAGAGACAGGCGAAAGGCTGGCGCAGGGAGCCAGTGAAGACAGCTCCCTGCCGAATCCCCCCTCTCAGAGACCCCGAGGGCGAAGGAGAGTGTTCCCCGTGGCTGGGGCTGGCCACCAGGAGCGAAAGGACACGAAAATGGGGCAGATCGGACCCCCAGGGGCTGAGATATGGCCCCCAGAAGGTGAGCGACCTTTGACCCCCACGAAGAGGAGGTCGGGGGCCCGGGAGCCCATCCCCGGGCCCCGAAGCAAAGCCGGGGAGCGCCGTCGCGCTCCCCGTGGAGATTGTGCCCTCCGGGGTGCCAGGAGCCCACCCTGGCCCCCGGCGAAGACAAGGAAGGTGGGGGAGCGCCGTCGCGCCCCCCGCGAAAATGAGCCCAGGGGGCCCGGGAGCCCATCCCCGGGCCCCGAAGCAAAGTCGGGGAGCGCTGTCGCGCCCCCATGAAGATAATGCTCCCACGGGGTGCCAGGAGCCCACTCTGGACCCCGCAGAAACCGCCGAAGACGGGGAGCGCCGGCGCGCTCCCCGTGAAGAGGAGGGGGCGGGGCCCGGGACCCCATCTCCGGGCCCCGATGGTGGCCCAGCCGGGTGAAAACCAAGCCGGAGGGGCCGCATCGCGCCCCTCCGTAAAGATTCGGGGGCCCGGGATCCCATCCCCGGGCCCCGAGTGCAGGAAGGAGGAGGGGGGAGCGCCGCCGCACTCCCCCGAGGTCCGCCGGGACTGGCGGGAACCTCCGGGTCTGCCCGCAGCCACGGGCAGACCATAAGACGAGTCCCGGCTCCCGCGGCAGCACGCGAGGGTGCTGGCCGGGCGGGGAGCCGGCGGGAGTCACCGGGGGTGGGCTCCCCGGGTGGCTCCCCACCAGGGAAGCCAGACGGGGTCCCGGGTGGGACCGGGACCCCCTTCGAGGAGGCAAGAGCTGCACGGGGCCCGGGTGGGACTGGGCCCCCAACAATAGCATGAGCGGCCGGGGGTGGGCTCCCCGAGCCGTAAAGAATTTACTTGGGGGTCCGGGTGGGACCGGGCCCCCCACCCAGCGTGGAAGGCGGCGCGGAGCGCCAGGTGGATTGCGGCTCTCCCCGGCACAGCTGGAGAGCCGCTCATCACTTATTCACGCTAAGGAGCGAGAAGCGCCCCATAATGCCTTGCAAGGCATGGGGAAAGGATCGTTTTTGGTGCTTGGTGGCCCCCAGAGGAGGGGTCACCCTCAAGAATGAAAAGGGTGCTGGGGGGCTGCTGGAGAAGCGCAGTCTCCCCCAGCACGAAGTTAAGTCCCACCCTAAGTTTTCTAGGGATTTAAAAAGGATAACCCCTCAAGGGCTCAACCTGTTTCATGACACCTTCTGGGCTGGAACTTTAGTTTTACAGCTGAGGGTGTATTGCAAAGTGCTTCATGGAGTGAAGGGCTGAGTTGGGGATGTCTGGAGAAGGGCATCTCCTCCTTTTTAGAGGGACTGAAGGTCACATATGTAATGTGAAGTACCTGTGTAAGGTGATGTCATAAGCAAAGTGGGTTATGTTGCCAGACCCTCCTGCTAGGGTGTCTGGCTGGATATGTGTAATCCTGTGATTTCATCTGTGATGCCTTTAGGGGCTGTAATTGCAACGCATTTTTAATGTCCAACAAATGTGCTGAGTACTGTCATTCTAAAGTGTGCGTAAACATGTATTTTTGCTGCTGCGCTTAAGTGAGGAACAACCCAGACTGTTAGCCCTGAATATGTAGGGGTGCATACTGTATGGTCAATATAAGATGCTCAGTCAGGGTTATGTGTCACTAGGGCAGGTGAACCTATTTTTAATGCGTGTTGAGGTAAAGGGTTGGGTCGCCACTGGGATGGTGCCAGTGCGCAGGGCCCTCGCTCCAGGTTATGCTCAACACACTGCATTAGGGGGCAAGATGATGTGCATACATGGGAGTGGTGGTACTAGACCCCACCCCCTTTTGGGAGGGGTGGAGATGTTACGCAATGTCACAAAGTAATTCCAACAGCTTATGTATATTTGTAAATTGGTGCATAGTATTCAGTAGTGTGTGTGTTTAATAAATGTACTCTTACTTTTATAAAGCAAAGTACAGACTGGACAATCAATTATTGAGTGTTATTTCTGCGCACCTGCAAATGGCGATTACTAGCCCACACCACCTCCTTTGAGTAAAGCCTCAGACTGCCCTGCAACGCTACCCTCTGAGAGTCAGGCGCTACAATTGGGTGTTTGGTTCCCAGTGAAGGACAAATGTAGTCATGTTATTTGTGCAGGCCTCACAGATACTGCCTCGTTTTCCAACATTGGTGTCTAGCGGCGGGATACATAGTATCCCATTCTGGTGCGCAGTAAAAGCATTTGATAAGTCCAGTTTTGCCACACATTACCTATGCAGTAATGAGCAAATGGAAGAGCGCAAGGCTCTGAGAAGGGTTCAAAGTTTTGGTTATGTAAACTCAAGGTATGGGAAAGGAAAGCCCCGCGCACATATGTGTCATGTGAAGAGATTATGGTTTAAATGTAAACTGTATTGATATGACCGCGCTATGTTGATTATCATGTGCTAGCGGGATGGTGCTTTCCAGGAAATGATTGCATACAAATGTTCTAAGCCATATTGTACACCTTTGAACCCTAACACTACACGCACTACACCTGCATGAGGAGGGTGTCTCCTCAAGAGATAGGGACAGCAACTGATACCTACATCACAGGTGGGGGTGTAGGGGTGGATTGACCTTGTGGGGGACAGGAGATTCCCGCGCTTTTTAAGGGCAGGGAGGGTTTCCACAAAAGGGGCCCCAGGTATCCTTCCCCCGCTGAAAGTTTACTTGCCATTGGCGCAGGCCAAAACCACTGGAAGGGTGGGGCAGGAGGTTTCTTTAACCCGGGTAGTAACACCCCAGGGGTTCCCATGGTGGGGGACCCCCAGGAACTTTTCCCACGGTGGGAGGAGGGTGTGGTAGAGTTGGGTGTCCGGCAGGCCCCCAGGTTAACTGGTGGGGAGGTGAGCGACCCAGGGGTGGCCCCTGGTAGTGGGTGGCCCCAAAGGAGGGTAGTTCTTGAGTGATGGTGTGTAGTGGTAGCCCCTAGGTACCCTAGGTGGGCTAGGTAACTGATCCAGTGGAGATCTGAGTGGGGGTGATGTACTCCCTGGTTTCCAGGTGAAGGGTTAGTGGCGGACCCTGAGGTGTCAGGGTCCGGTGAGTGGTTACCCCGGGGTGGCCCATGGTGATGGGTGGCCCCAAAGGAGGGGTAGTTGTCGAGCTGGGATGTCACCCTGGAGCTAGTGTGGTGAGCCTGAGGTGGTGGCTGGGGCGATGCCTGGCCAGGTGACCAGTCAGGTAGGTCCTAGGGGACTTGTATCCCAGGACCGGAAGCATGAGGGTGTTCCCTAGCTCGAGGCAGGAGGTGGACTTCTGCAAGGTAGCACCACCCTGAACACAGGTGGGGCCTATCTTAAGTGAAGGGACCCTGTGTTTCGCAAAGGGGTGGTGCAGGCCTAGCCGGGATCTTTAGGGTCCCTGGCTTGGGGTGGTAGTACTACCCTGAAGGCAGGTGGGGCCTATCTTAAGTGAAGGGACCCTGCTCTTCATAAGGGGTGGTGCAGGCCATCCAGGGACCATGTAGGTCCCTGGGCGGTCTCCCAAGGCGCTGCTGGGAGACCGGGGAGAGCCATGAGAGGTGGGCCTGGGTCTAGCTAACTCGGGGCCCACAGGCTCTCTAACGGTACTCTGGGAGGAGAGCGTGCCTCTCGGAGGGAAGGGTGCATAGGCCCTGTTCTCGCAGCGGAGAACAAGGAAGGGGTCTAGGTTCCCGGGGTAGTTTCCGTGTGGAGCTACTGACGGGGGGGAATGAGCTGTA
Organism: Calotriton arnoldi; assembly: GCA_963921515.1. Lineage (NCBI taxonomy): Eukaryota > Metazoa > Chordata > Amphibia > Caudata > Salamandridae > Calotriton > Calotriton arnoldi. The sequence continues at coordinate 1,748,291 of CAWUFW010001719.1, read as the reverse complement.
GGATGTCTGACGAGGCACCCTCAGTGTTCCTCCCTGGCACTGCCAGTGTGGTAGTGAGGCCGGTCTGAGGTCCTATCAGGGAGCCAGGCCAGTGGCCAAAGGGTGCTTTTCTGTGTGGGGAAAGCACGAGTGGCTGTGCTTTCTTTAGGGAAGCCAGTCGTCCCGAAAGGGTGGTGGCAGCAGAATGACCTCAGCGGCAGGCTGAGGGCGAGGGTCCAGAGAGGTTGCATCTTTGGGGTGCAAGGACCAAATGGAGAGAGGGTACTGGTTGGAACAAACTCCAGAAGGGAGACCAGCTAGTGACCCAGGGGATGGGATGTAGACCTGTCCCGGAAGACCGCAACGGTGCTGAGGCACTGGACCCTTGTCCAGAGAAGGGGTAGGCATAGTGTTGCATGCCCAAGGGCAAAGGTGGGCCTAGTGAGGCCAAGTCCATGTAGACCATGAGTGACCTAGAGGTATCTAACCTAGAGCCCGGAGGGTTCTTAGGGTAGTCTGGGATCCCTGTCATGGGTGGAGATTTCATGGATGGGAGGAGTAGGTGGTCTGAGCGGATAACTGGTGAGTAAGGGGGTCTGGTCAGAACCCCTTATAACTAGTTATCGCTGACTACGGGAAGAATACCCATGTAGGGTGGCTACTTCTTCCCTGTAGGAATCAGCTGGGCGCGGCGTGTGTTAGAAGGTGGTTCTGACACTATGGGCCGCCCGGATTTTTCGCTTTTTGAGCACCTAGGTGTTGAGGTTTTACTGTGGGAGAGCCTCATAAATTGGGACTCATCCACAGTGAACTCATGAGGAAAGAGACTGCATGTGGATTTTACTGGTGTCCCCCTAGCTTGACTAGGCCGCTGCGCAGCAGCTGGAGTAAAGGGGCACCGGGCTGGTTACATGCAGACACCTGTGTACATGCGTGTGCACATGTGTAGGGGCTGCGCAGGGGAGATTCTTGGCATGCGCAGTCCAGGAGCAGCTACAAAGTGAATGGTGTGGCAGGACTTATGCAGAATTGGGTGGTGACACGGAATAGGCCTTATACGCTAGGAAGGAACATGCCAGGGAAAGTCAGTGTGCTTTACTGTGTTTTTCACTTCATTATTCCCCTATGGGGATGTGGAGCCCATGTGCTAGATTAACTTCCATAAGGCCTACAGATTCCAGACATGCACTAAAGTCCACTGTAGCAGATGTGAAAAGGAGTATTCTGCAGAGTCCCAAGTCATATTTGTACTGCTTTTGGGTCGTCCAGAAATGTCACATTTCTCTGAGTCAGTCATAACCAGGGCCAGGCTGAGGGCTGACCTCAGCTGGACGGATTGATAACCTTTTCTTCCACAAGCTAAGGCCTCTCCAGGAAGAGAAGATGGGTGGGGCTACAGGCTCATCCATCAGCAGCTATCACTGGGTGCCAGGCACCAGGCTGCACCAAGGGGGGAAGGCAGCCAGAAAGGAAGGGCTTGTGTTTCAGAGACCATGTGGCCAGAGACCCTGGACGACGCCATTTTGAACAAACCCAGAGGCTGGACAAGGAGGAGGGAGCAGGGGCAGGGAAGTGATGTGTCGCTGTTTGATAGGACAAACAGAGACTTCCTGCCAGCCCCTACTCAACTTTTTAAAAAGTACTGGAAGAGGAAGAGAGCTCTCTCTGGGGTGTGGTCTGCGGAGGCTGAAGGTGCTGGAGCCTGGCGCAATGGGCAGTTGGAAGGAGGAACCCCTGACTGTCCCCCAGGGCCCTGCCAGCACCAGAAGAAGAGCCCAGGACCAGTGCGCAGAAGCAGGGGCCTCTGCGCAGGGAGAAGAGAGGCCAAGGAGGAGAAACAGGCGAAAGGCTGGCGCAGGGAGCCAGTGAAGACAGCTCCCTGCTGAATCCCCCCTCTCAGAGACCCCGAGGGCGAAGGAGAGTGTTCCCGGTGGCTGGGGCTGGCCACCAGAAGCGAAAGGACACGAAAATGGGGCAGATCGGACCCCCAGGGGCTGAGATATGGCCCCCAGAAGGTGAGCGACCTTTGACCCCCACGAAGAAGAGGTCGGGGGCCCGGGAGCCCATCCCCGGGCCCCGAAGCAAAGCCGGGGAGCGCCGTCGCGCTCCCCGTGGAGATTGTGCCCTCCAGGGTGCCAGGAGCCCACCCTGGCCCCCGGCGAAGACAAGGAAGGCGGGGGAGCGCCATCGCGCCCCCCGCGAAAATGAGCCCAGGGGGCCCGGAAGCCCATCCCCGGGCCCCGAAGCAAAGTCGGGGAGCGCCGTCACGCCCCCCGTGAAGATAATTCTCCCACGGGGTGCCAGGAGCCCACTCTGGCCCCCGCAGAAACCGCCGAAGACGGGGAGCGCCGGCGCGCTCCCCGTGAAGAGGAGGGGGCGGGGCCCGGGACCCCATCTCCGGGCCCCGATGGTGGCCCAGCCGGGTGAAAACCAAGCCGGAGGGGCCGCGTCGCGCCCCTCCGTGAAGATTCGGGGGCCCGGGATCCCATCCCCGGGCCCCGAGTGCAGGAAGGAGGAGGGGGGAGCGCCGCCGCACTCCCCCGAGGTCCGCCGGGACTGGCGGGAACCTCCGGGTCTGCCCGCAGCCACGGGCAGACCAGAAGACGAGTGCCGGCTCCCGCAGCAGCACGCGAGGGTGCTGGCCGGGCGGGGAGCCAGCGGGAGTCACCGGGGGTGGGCTCCCCGGGTGGCTCCCCACCAGGGAAGCCAGACGGGGTCCCGGGTGGGACCGGGACCCCCTTCGAGGAGGCAAGAGCTGCACGGGGCCCGGGTGGGACTGGGCCCCCAACAATAGCATGAGCGGCCGGGGGTGGGCTCCCTGAGCCGTAAAGAATTTACCTGGGGGTCCGGGTGGGACCGGGCCCCCCACCCAGCGTGGAAGGCGGCGCGGAGCGCCAGGTGGATCGCGGCTCTCCCCGGCACAGCTGGAGAGCCGCTCATCACTTATTCACGCTAAGGAGCGCGAAGCGCCCCATAATGCCTTGCAAGGCATGGGGAAAGGATCGTTTTTGGTGCTTGGTGGCCCCCAGAGGAGGGGGTCACCCTCAAGAATGAAAAAGGGTGCTGGGGGAGCTGCTGGAGAAGCGCAGTCTCCCCCCAGCACGAAGTTAAGTCCCACCCTAAGTTTCCTAGGGATTTAAAAAGGATAACCCCTCAAGGGCTCAACCTGTTTCATGACACCTTCTGGGCTGGAACTTTTGTTTTACAGCTGAGGGTGTATTGCAAAGTGCTTCATGGAGTGAAGGGCTGAGTTGGGGATGTCTGGAGAATGGCATTCCCTGGAGGTGAAGAGGTGTAATTGCACCAGAACTGCATTTACTAACGGTTACTCCTTTTTAGGGGGACTGAAGGTCACATATGTAATGTGAAGTACCTGTGTAAGGTGATGTCATAAGCAAAGTGGGTTATGTTGCCAGACCCTCCTGCTAGGGTGTCTGGCTGGATATGTGTAATCCTGTGATTTCATCTGTGATGCGTTTAGGGGCTGTAATTGCAACGCATTTTTAATGTCCAACAAATGTGCTGAGTACTGTCATTCTAAAGTGTGCGTAAACATGTATTTTTGCTGCTGCGCTTAAGTGAGGAACAACCCAGACTGTTAGCCCTGAATATGTAGGGGTGCATACTGTATGGTCAATATAAGATGCTCAGTCAGGGTTATGTGTCACTAGGGCAGGTGAACCTATTTTTAATGCGTGTTGAGGTAAAGGGGTGGGTCGCCACTGGGATGGTGCCAGTGCGCAGGGCCCTCGCTCCAGGTTATGCTCAACACACTGCATTAGGGGGCAAGATGATGTGCATACATGGGAGTGGTGGTACTAGACCCCACCCCCTTTTGGGAGGGGTGGAGATGTTACGCAATGTCACAAAGTAATTCCAACAGCTTATGTATATTTGTAAATTGGTGCATAGTATTCAGTAGTGTGTGTGTTTAATAAATGTACTCTTACTTTTATAAAGCAAAGTACAGACTGGACAATCAATTATTGAGTGTTATTTCTGCGCACCTGCAAATGGCGATTACTAGCCCACACCACCTCCCTTGAGTAAAGCCTCAGACTGCCCTGCAACGCTACCCTCTGAGAGTCAGGCGCTACAATTGGGTGTTTGGTTCCCAGTGAAGGACAAATGTAGTCGAGGGGGGCGTGGTCTGCCGAGCTGCGGAATGGCCGCTCTGTGAGCGCGCTCCGCCGGCCGAGATTTTATCCTTCATTTATCCGTGCATGCCTGGGAGTCGAAATTCCGCAACTTTCGCTTCCTCGGAAGCGACAATCACTCTGCGACCAGCGGTGTGCTCATATGCGGCCAACCCCGGTGGGGAGCTGAGATAGGCGCCTCGGAGAGCTGAGCGCGGTGGAGGCGGAGCTCTGGGTGAAGCGGTGAGGCGGCGTCTGCAGCTACCAGAGACCGCGGCTTCGCAGTGGGCCTACGAGATACCGAGTGAGACGACTGCTGCCTGAGCGAGCGGACCCGCATATGCAATCCCGCAGTAGGGAGGAGCGGAAAACTGCACCGAGGCGCGTAAGGCGCGAAATCCTCCATTTGCACCCAGACGGCGCCCGTCTCCGCACTGAGCAACCGACCGGAGTCGGACATTCGGTGAGATGTGAACCTCGTGGCAGAGCTCGGAGACGTGGCTGTAACGACCTAGAAGGAGCAGAGTCGTGATTTGCATGCTTTTCGCCTTTCGGAGGTACCAGTGGCCCTGCTGTGAAATGCACGTGTGCTTGGCTCTACATGCGGACCTGGCAGATCAATGTGATTAACGTAAGGGTGACTGTGGTGCTTCAGGTTGCGCACTGTTGCTGCTGAGGAACTGCTCTGAGTGTATCGCGGTGCGTGGAAACCTCGAGAGCAGTGCATTTTGACTGGATTGATCGGATCTGTGCAGGTGGTGGGCCGCGTCTACCTACACGTTGCAAAGAAGGTGAAAGGGAAGCTGGCGGGGGCCACATGGTTGATTGCTGAGTTGGGGTTGATCGGGCCCGGATTGCTCTTGGGACGGATGTGAGGCTACTGTCCGGCGCCACTTGTGGATAACTGGCCGCCTACTGCTTATCCCCCACAGTGGCAGATCGAAGACAGGTGTGGGACTTGCACTGCCTGATGATAACTAAACACTGGGAGTGACGTAGTGCTCTGGTTGGAAGCGGCTCCGTGAGTAGGTGGTGAGGCAATATCTGTGGAGCTAAGCCCTTTTTGAGGTGGCGGTGCCACTTGCAGTACAGCTATGGGTAAACAAGATGCTAAACAGCCCAAGCTCAATTTCGAGCAACGACGGACGACTCGTCTTACGGAATCGGACCCGGAGACGGCTGTGGGGGGCTCTGCTGAGGGACAGCTGGGGGATCACGGAGACGACCTCCGCACGCTCATGCTCGAGATGCGCTCAAGCCTCCGAACCATCGATGCGAAATTGGACAACCTCACGACACAAATGGAATCGGTAAAAACCCAAGTGGGGGAGCACGAGCGCAGGTTGGATGTATTGGAGGCCAAGCAGTCGGATTTCCACGAATTTCAGGTCGACACTAAAGACCAACTGCTACAGATGGATAGACTGCTGGGGGTTATTCGTGCTAAAAACGAAGATTTGGAGGCGCGGTCCCGCCGCAATAACCTGCGGATTACGGGGATCCCGGAAACTACAGCACTTTCCAAAATGGAGATGTACGTGTCTGACATGCTGCGGGACTTATTTGGCGACCACCTTTCCCCGGTCTTTGCGGTGGAGAGAGCCCATCGTGCCTGGGGCTCCAAGCCTCCGGTGGGGGCTACCCCCGACCCATACTGGCAAGACTTTTGAATTACCAAGATCGAGATGTGGTGCTGCGTCAAGCGCGCGTAATGGGCAGTGTAACTCATCAAGGGAACCACATCTCTTTCTATCCGGACTTTACACCAGCGGTCCAAGCGGCAAGACGCGAGTTTCTACCAGCTAAGCGGATTCTGCTGCAAGCACAAATCCCGTATTCGTTGCTATATCCTGCTAAACTTAAGGTGTCTTATGATGGCTCATCCCACTTCTTCTCTGATGCCAAATCTGCCCTCAAATTCGCCAAACATGTGGGTGGTAAACACGCTAAGAACAGTCCCAGGCTGGAGGACTCCACTGAACACCGCCTAAGTGACAATGACTGATGGTTGTGAGCTGTAGCTTTCTGCATAGCGTAAAGTAATAACCTTTAATTCCCTTTTGCACTCCGGTGAAGTATTGTATGTATGTTTGGTTTGAGGTCCCGAACTGTTATTTCATGTTCCGCAGCCCAGTTGATTAGGATTAATAGCTGCTGGTTCTGCCTACTAATGTTGAGAGGTATTGTAGCGGAGTAAATATTGGCCGGAAGCTGCTCCGGGTACACGCTATCGTTCAGCGTTGGTGGCACTCTAATGTCTAAAAGGTATGTGAAAATAGCCTGTGTTAATAATGGCCTAGTTGGGGAGGGTGGTTCATTATACAGGTAACTGGTCGACTAAATTACATTCTACCACGCAGTAGGTTCGACTCCCTAAAGTTTCTTGGCCACCCTGCCATGGTAGGGGAGTATGCCGGCGTTCGCATCGCCTCATGGGAGTTTTCCTGGGTGTAACTGGTTCACAATGTTTTTTTGGGGGGGTAATCTTCAACCTGATTGGGGGGTTGGTGTGGGTGTGGGGTGGTGGGTAGGGGTTGTTGTTTGTTGTTTTACTGGTGTACTGGTGGATTATCGGATGACACACATGATTAACATCGGGATAACTGTCTATTGCCCTAGACACAGGAAGGTCACACAAAGCACATTTCCCGCCCATGGAAGTTAGTATAAATTGCCTATCATGGAACATAAGAGGGTTAAATGATAATAGAAAAACCAGATTAGTACACGCCTATCTCACACGGCACAATATCGACTTATGTTTGCTACAAGAAACCCACTTGCAGGACATCAACTCCCGGAAGCTGAAACACAAACGGTGGGGATTCACATATTCATCGGTCTATTCCAATTACGCTCGTGGGGTGGCAGTATTGGTAAAACGCGGTACTGACTGGAAAGAAAGAGAAGTTCACACAGACCCCGAAGGTAGATACATCATCCTGTTGGGCTCGCTAGGGGGGGTCTTTTTGGCCTTGGTAGTAATATACGGCCCTAACATAGACTCTCCAGGGTTTTTTCAGGATATATCTGCGAAAATTAAAGCGACTGGGTGCACCACAATTTTATGGGGAGGTGATTTCAATGCTGTGTTGAACGATACCATGGATAGACGGGGTTCGGCGAGAGCCCTTCATCCTGCTGCTGGGACAGTTTTAAACACATTACTTGAGGACGGGGATCTGGTTGATATTTGGCGCATGCGGAATCCACAACTCAGGGAGGGCACCTGTTTCTCGGAACAACACAAGGCCTGGTCTCGCTTGGATTACTGGTTGGCAACCCGAGATGTTGCAAGTTGGGTGGTACGGGTGGCGCACCTGCCGAGAACGTTATCGGACCATGCCCCATGTCTCTTGAGCCTCTCGTTTCCTGCTGCGGCCCGAAGAGCGTTCTCTTGGAGACTGCCTCCGGGTGCGCTGCTGGATGCAGCGTTTAAGGAGGAAATCCGTAAAGATATCACTGACTATTTTACTCTAAACTCAGGGTCCGTATCTACCGCTGCCTCGCTATGGGAGGCTTTCAAAGTGGTCATTCGAGGGCAGTGTATCTCTCGACAAGCGGGAGTCTTAAAAGCCATTAGAACCACGCTCACCGCCATTGAGGCTCAAATAAAAGACCTTGAGACGCTTTTTACACGGATGGCGCGCCTGCCACCTTGGCAAAGCTGAAGGCCGCGTTATTGCAATATGATGCAGAAGCGCAGAGGGAGGTGAAATTTCTGGGTAAATATGTGGAAGCGCGCAGATATGGGGAAGGAGACAGGCCCGGACGGACGCTTGCTAATATGATCCGCCCCTCAAGGGCCGCGGCTTACATCCCTGAGTTGACTAGAAGAGACGGTGGTATGGCCAGGGGTCCGGTAGCTGTACTTGATGAGTTCTCCTCCTTTTATGCCCAATTGTATGCGACCACGCAGTCTAGCTGCCCGGAGGGTTTACAGACATTCCTAGACTCCCTAGAATTGGTCTGGTTCAACAACAGACACAGAGAATACATGGACCTGCCCAATACGGTGGAGGACATTAGTGCAGTGATTAAAAGCTTGCCCTTGGACAAGGCTCCTGGATCGGACGGCCTAACGACTGCCTTCTATAAGGCATATGCGGAGGAGCTGGCGCCCCAACTCCTAGCGGTGTATGAGGTAGCCCAGGAGACAGGTGTACTGCCCCCCACGATGCGAGAAGCGATTATTATCACCTTGCTCAAGCCGGGCAAGCTGGATTCAGACCTTGATTCCTACCGACCCTTGTCGCTCCTCAATGTTGATGTTAAGGTCCTGGCGAAATTAATAGCAAATAAGTTACAACCTATGCTCCCCATTATTGCGCGTCCTGACCAATCGGGGTTCATACCGGGGAGATCCACATCCCATAATCTTCGGACGGTCTTCTCTGCTTTGCACTATTTACATCCGGATGTGCAGGCCACGGCGGTATTTTTAGACGCAACCAAAGCCTTTGATTCACTTGAATGGCCTTATCTCTTTAAAGTATTGGAAAGGATGGGGTTCAGCCCCTGTTTATCAACTTAATCAAGCTCTTATACACTGAGCCAACTGCTAGGCTGCGTGCGAACGGCCTCGTGTCTGCTCCCTTTCCGATTACACGGGGCACACGGCAGGGATGTCCTCTGTCCCCCTTATTATTTGCGATAGCCATGGAGCCTCTGGCGGCACGCATAAGACAATATCACAAAGATAAGGGGATAGGGTTTGGCTCCCGCAGCCTCTTGATCTCACTCTATGCAGATGATATAACCCTGTACATTCTAAATCCCGCACAGAACCTGGATGCCATATTGAGGGAGTTCATTAAATTTGGAGGGTTGGCCGGGGTATCTATAAACTGGGCTAAATCAATGGCTTTCCCTCTAACTGATAACACCAAGGCAGTAAATTCCGAGTTCCCGCTGAAGTGGGAAAGCGAGCAAGTGAAATATTTAGGAATATGGATTAGCCGAGACACACAAGAACTCTGGACTCTAAACTATGGAAAGGCAGTCGTGTGGCTGGAGGAGAGGGCCGCACTGTGGGCTAGGCTTCCGCTGTCATTAGCAGGGAGGATCGCGTTGGTAAAGATGGTGGTTCTGCCTAAATTTTTGTATCTGTTTGTGAACTTGCCGATTATACTCACCCAATCATTCTTTAAGACACTGCGATCGCTGCTTGTGTCGATAGTGTGGGCTGGTGGGCAGGCGCGGGTATCGTGGGAGTTATTGACTCTCCCGCTGCGACAGGGAGGCTTGGGAGCCCCGGACATGAAGCTATATGCACTCTGTGCACAAGCACAGTTTCTACATCATTGGGTACACCAGACACCCTTTCAGCCTCATGTGGCAGTTGAGAGAGATGCGGTGGCCCCGGTTCCCTTGAGGGTGGCGGTGTATCAGACATATCGTCGACCCACAGAGGGAATCGATACTCCCGCAACTGTACGATGGGCATGGGATGGGTTGCGACGGAGAGCAGGTGCCCCGATACTATATGCTCCCTCAATTCCCTTAGCCCAAAATCCAATGCTGCCCAATGTTAAAAATGAGATTAGCGCCACGGTGGCAAAAAAGATGAAACTACACACGTTTGCAGATCTCTATCCGGAGGATACCTTTAGAGATCCTCCAGTGGCGGAGGAGGGACAAGTTGTACCCTTTGGGGAACTGTTTCTATATCACAAACTAAAAGCAGCCTGCGGCGCGCTGTATAGCGGATTCCCATCTCCCCCGCCTACATTGTCAGCCCTGGAGAATGTACTTCAATCGAGTTCCCCGCGTCGGCTTATAACCAGACTATATATGTGTATGCAAACTGATACCCCAGTGATGAGGCCTACTGCATTGTTGCGCTGGAATGAAGAGGTGGTCCCCCCAATATCTGACGAACAATGGGCATACAGCTGCGCGCAGCTCACTGAGTTGTCTCCGAATTACAAGCTTCGACTAATTCATTTTAAATTTCTGCATAGATATTACAGAACACCTATCAGCTTACATAAAATGGGACTGCGGGATGACTGCTGCTGGCGTTGTGGAATGGCACGGGCCTCTTTTCTCCACATGGCATGGGAATGTCCGACACTCATTGAATATTGGTCCAGGATTTTTACATCCATTAATCAAATACTTGGAGTATCTCTGGCTCCGTCCCCGCTCTTGGGGTTGCTGGGTTATGTTAAAGACACACCTGCACCAAAACGTAAATTACATGCATTACTGCTGCTGTTTGCCAAACGTCAAGTTGCAGTATACTGGGGGAGGGGGCAGAGGCCCAAAATTACGGACTGGATTAGAGAAGTTACATATGGGCAAGTTCAGCTGCATACTTTCTGGGACTTGATGCCACCCATGTCTCGGCCAAGAGAGATATGGGAGCCTTTCATCACATGGGCAGAGAAGCAGACAAGTCTGAATGACGGGGCTGATCTTGCAGATGGCCAAACTGGGGATGTACACCTAGTAAAGCATGGGGGGTGTTGCAAGTTTAGGTTGGTAACTGTATAACACCTTCTGGATACTCTTGATATAATCAAATGATGTGACCTCTATATGTCTATGACTTCATGTGTGCTATATCTGGGGATGAGGATCTGTATTGCTGTGTTGGGCAAATGACAAGGGATGATATATGTGTGCTCTTGTATTTTGATTTCACTCGAACTGGTCCACACCAGGGTTGTTTGGGGTTGCATAATATGTATATTGTGTTTTCTCTTTAAATGCCAATAAACAAAGTAAAAAAAAAAAAAAAAAAAAAAGGACAAATTTAGTAATTTTATTTGTGCAGGCCTCACAGATACTGCCTCGTTTTCCAACAGACACATTCCCTGATTTACAAGAACTTGTAAACCTGGGGATGCACCAAAAACTTCCACCTTTCCAGGAGAGGTGTAACGAGGAGAAATATCTCAATTTATCCTTGTTTCTTCCTCTTTCTATGTGTGCTGCAATCTGCAGCGCTCATAGAAAGAGGAATAGGCCTCCCAAGATTGTTTTTGTGCAGGAAGGTGTTCCTTCCTGCACAAAAACAATCCTGCATGCAATACAGGCACCCTGGTACAAGGGTGCCTGAGTTGGCGCTAGGCTGCTAAAAGGGCGCCAGCGCAAGGAAAGGACAGGAATGTGCTGTATTGACTTTAATACGGCGCATTCCTGCCTTTTCCCTGTCACGCAGTGCAGCACAGCAAGGGGACTTGCTGTGCTGCACTGAGTGACTTCCTCATAAATGAGGCCCCAAGTGGCTGAAATTCGAAATGTGAAACCAGATACGATGGACTCAGTACCGGTTTCCCTGCTTGTCCAAACTGTGTGATCCTAGGCAAACATTTTTTTCAGAGCCTCCTTTAACTTTATCATCACATATGAGAGCATTTTTAAACACTTGAGTTCAGGATGTGCTCTGTACAAGCACCTCTGCTGATTGATTTAATAGACTATAATGTTCCTCCATCTGCAATAAGAATCTAGGTTTATAAGACTACTTTAGGGTTTGGCCTGGGGGATATTCACTACTATTTTTTGCAATAGTACTTTAGAGTGCAGTTTGTGAATAACATTTTGCAGTACATTTGTAATACTCTTGCAGTACTACGAAGCGTGCATCAAAATTCAGTTTGTGAATGTTCTCCAGGCCCTTCAGTTTAGTGGAGACGTGTAAGTTACACTTCTGGAGTAAATTTGTACACAGATTTTCTGAATAGCCAAAAAGAGTGAAACTTACTCAGAAGTGTAAATTACTCAAAAGGTCAAGTTACCTTTGATAGTCAGGCCTGTATAGTTTACCACAAAATTCGTCAATCAGCACCCATAGAAGTACACCTTGAATGGGTGCAAATATACTATTTTTTGGAATTCACAAACATTGGCAGTAGTAGGCTTGGGCAATCAAACACCCAAAGGGTGATGGAATTAATGCTTGCAAATCATCTAAACAGTGGCAATCGCTCAGAGTAGCATTCCAAACCATTGTTTTTCACTCACTGGGCCACTGCAGACAGAGGCCTACCTAATGCAAATCAGTACTGCCCCTGTTCCTCATGGAAACTGTCTATCCCGTTCACCTGCGGCCCACTGCTTTTTTAACTGGGAAAATTGAGAATCACCCACCCCCCCCCCAAATTTCTCGAAGTTATGCCCCTGACAATCTGCCAAAGGAGACCCAGGAAACCTTACACAAAAAACAGTTAAACTTATCCCATAAGGCATTAGCGCAACATTCAAATGCACAACTGCCTCAAAGCAACCTGTGCAGGATGGGCTGAGACGCCAAAGGGGATATATCCAGGCGCGGCCTGCGCAGGTAAGAGAGGTGAGGCGGGGGTGGGGTGGAAGTCGACATACGACGACGAAGGAAACTTAAAAAAAAGAAAACCCTTGGTTTTCTTTTACTTTCTCTCCCCCCGCCCCACCACTCTTACCTGCATGGGCCGCGCCTGGATATAGTCATGCCCAAAATATTGTAAAGCACAGGGTTCGTTTTGGAAATGCTAAAGTAAACTGCTCCAATCCTGGTGTATGAATGCTGGCATATTCAGACTAACTTTCTTCACAATCAACGAGGTCCTGAAAACATAACAGAGTAAATTCATGTCACAAAAATATTTTTCACCCTTTTTCATAATAAGCAAAATACAAGAACACCACCCTTGCCAGATCAATAGTACATGAACCTGTGCATCATTGGGACGCTGCGTCTATCTGAGGCTTTATTAGAGTCTTTCCTAACAAGCCATGGCTTCTGACACCTTGCAAAGCGCTTTGTAACTTATTGCAGGAGACAGGATCACAGCACCGCCTCCTTTAACATAAACATAAAAGTGAGGATTATACTTGTCTGGAAGAAATCAGAACAGGAACCTTTGATGCGACAAGTCATCAAAAAGTCCTCTTAGGATCACTGGGGATTTTGATATCCATAGAAGAAACTGTCATATTTAATAAGGCAAAAATATAATGACAGCTGAGACAGACCCTGGCTCATTACTTCCCTTGAAGCCTTGAAAGTAAATTGCCTCATCCAAGGCTCAGTGAAAGCATCTCAATTCCATGGTCCTGAAGCTGCTGAAAAGAGCATCTTGCAGAAGCAGAGAGGGATGCCCAAGCTGAGGAGGCTGCCAGATGGTCAACAAGGGGAGCAACAGGGTTCAGCACTCTAGCACTGACCTGCTATTTGTTTTTTGATGCTCTTTGGCAACTGGCAATTTCCAAAGGAACAGAATCACACAGATCACTGACATCAGCTGCTAACATCTTAAAAATCAGGAAAAGATGTAATTCAGAAGATCTGCCACAAGTCAATAAAATGATTGTCTTTGTAGAGGATTCACCGACAACTCCTTGCAGCTTTAAAACACAGTAAATAAGTGCTATTTGTATTATTCTAAATCAATGGAATTTATGAGGTACATGGAATGTGAAAGTCTGAGAAATCCTAGACTATGCTTAATTTGAGGCGGGGTTGCAGGTGGGACCCACCGGCACTCATTTTTGGGTACCCGGGACTTCTTTTTCTCATCATAAGACTTTGATCCAGAACTAGCGAGAGAAAGGCAGAAAGATAATAGTGACGGAGGGAAAAAAGAGGGATGAAAAAAACTTGCAAGAGCGAAATAAAGAGGTATGGTTTATTGAGATGGATTAAAGAGGCATGAGGCTGAATCAAGACTAGACAGCCTTGGTATCTGGCAGCCCTGACATTCAGCAGCACTGGCGGAGGGCTACAGAGAACAACTTTGGACCCTGGCACATATACTTTTATACATTAAGCACTTTCCTAGCAAATTTTTAACCTGTGAACAAGTCTCAGAAGCAAGAACTGAACCAACTGAGATAACTAAGCGGCTCGCGCAAGGCAGAGTACCACACAGAAAATAGGATAGCATGTAGACATTTTAACAGATTAACTGGATATGATTGTCGCTGAAGAGTTCAGTTGCCACAGGGGAAATATTAATGCAGCTGGTAGAGCCACAAGGACTCTGTCCAAGAGTATTTTGCCTATTGCTCTATCAAGGTTGACAATATTGACAAAAAATAATATTGTATCCACTACATTGCAAGGGTAAGTATGTAATTAATATGTAATTAATGTTCTTAACTCCACCATGACTTATCCTGGGAGGTAAGTCAGTAATTTTATACTTACCTTACATTCTAGTGATATGCAATCTAGCGGATACAATATTATTGCCAAATAAATATCACATACAATACAGTGACCCACCACCTCTATTAAAGTCTGTGCTGTAAGTTGCTTAGCTGTCACGAGAGGGCTATCTTCAAGCAGACACATGCAACTGCAACTAAAACAACAACTGTAAAGTAAAGCACTGAACTGAGTTTTACTATAAAACCTGAAAGATCATTCAATATTAGCTACAGGTTATAGAAAAGTACACCTTCCTTGAGAATGAAAACAGGACAGAGGCTTACCAAAGGATTAAAAGTTCCAGAATTTCCATCAGTGTATTACGAGCAAAGCACAAACTAGCCAGCCAGGGAATGAAAGAATTCTGCCTAATTCTCCAAAGGAGCCAAACGTGATGATGGTATGAGAAGTAGTGTCAAGGGAGTGGAAGAAAAGTCAACAACCAGCAAGCCCCAGAGTCCAAGAACAACTCCGAAATTATAGAACTGAAATCTTCTATTTTCAATCTAGAAAAGGGGCTAAGAAGCATAACACAGTCTTACCTCCCAACAGTTATCCCCCTCTTGTACAATAAGAGGTACACCCTTCTGTGACTGCTCAGGGGGGACAGTGCTAGACCAGCAGACTTTCAGCAAGGCGCAATACCCTTACCTCCAATAACATGCCACCTCTGGTGCAAAGGGGTGACATATTGCTGGGGAATGAACTCCAGACCGGCACACCAAGGAAAAACCCCAGGACCTATGTGTCACATGAACATCACAACATCATGACTGCAGATTGGATGTACAACTACATAATTTATGAATTTAAGGAAATAGAATTTGCCTAAAGGTTTAGATGAGCCCTGAAAAAGTCCTATTCTTTCTGGGACGAAACCCATTAGCTTTCTTCTTTATATCGCAAGAAAGACATAAACCTTATTATTTCATCGATGAACTGCTGTCTTCTCATATTTGGACTGCTATAGTGTAGACTTTGTCAATACACCTTTATTTGGACCAATTGAGTGTAAATTACCTGTGAATGATTGACTTATGGGATCCCCGGTGGATGATGAGAGTATCAGTTCTGTGGGGACACAGGATCTTTTGGCTCAGCAATCCATATCCCTGCATAAGAGTCCAGAGTCTGAGCTCTGCCTAGTTGAAATTGCCCCGCTGACCCTGGAACAATGTCATTCCTTAGGGCCTTCCATCCAGCAATCAGGGGTGTTTAAACCAATAAAACTATTAAGTTGGAACATTGCTGGGATATCGAGGAAACTGTATGGAAAAGTGGGTCAACTACATTAAATCATATGCCAAAGTATTGTTACAGGAAACCTGGACCACCAGTGAGGTATATTGTGATGGTTTTATGTGTTATTCCACCCCTGCTATTCCCTCAGTTGCTGGGTGAGCATAGGTAGGTTTAACCTCTTGGTGTAAAACTCTATTAAACTGTGTAACACGCCCAATCCCTAGCAATTGCTATTTGTTCCAGGCTTTTCACCTGACCTGGCATACATTTTTTAGTATGGTTGTCATTAATTTTTATAATGACAAGTTTGCCTTTAGCTCTAACCCCAACTATGGCCTACTTTATGTGTCAGCTTGAAAATAAGTACGCTTATTTGGGTAAGGGGTTTAATCTAGTACTTGCGGGGAGTGGGGGGTGTTAACGCCAAGCTATGAAAAATGTCATTAGCTAGTGATGTGTGCATATTCGAGGCTGGTGACACCGAAGATGATATACAAGGTCCGAACCATAGAGGCTGCTTGTTGTGTCCTTATCTGATGAATTTTGGCCTCTGTATTGCTATAGAATTTCCTGACATCCATTGCCTGGAAGCGCTACATATGTTATAATTGTAATTGTGATTGATTATATTTTAGTGTCAAGGGGGCGATTCAACCGAGCATTTTTAGTGATCATTACCCGCTTACTCTTACCCTAAAAACCTCCAGAGGAAGACCAAAGAACGTAGTGGTGGGCAATAGGGGCTTTGTCGCTGAAGAAAATGGCACAGACTAGTCTGGAGGTGGCCAATATGGAGGACATCCAGCGCAAGCTGTGTGTTGGCCGTCGCGCACTGGTTGGGAGGTGTCCAAGTTCCATTGAGGATTTTGTACAACTGGGTCATACAATCAGGGCTCTCTGAAAGCAGCCCAGGAAGCCTCCAATAGAAACCCAGCTATCTTAGTTTGATAGTATCTATAGAAAAGCAAATACCCAGTTATGTAATGCCCTCCATGCAAACCTCAGGAATAAAGCTTTAATTGCCAGTTGCAGGAGAGAGTACGAGTGGGCTCTGCCCAAAAGGAAAACTGATCTTCAGTTTTATATTTGGGACAAGCTGGTTTCCTCTTACAAAGTCAAGGATGCGGGTTGTTCGAGCACCCCGTCAATAGCAATTAGCTATCCAATTGTTGTAACAAAAGTCTGGCCATGAACATTGGCCCTGCACAGTGGGTGGCTCACTTTCATAAGTTATATTACTTTAATGTAACTGATTATGATGCAAGTTTTCCTCTCGACGTTGAGTTTTCACTGGATGAGGTGAAAGAGGCCATTAACCTCAGCCCCTCCAAAAAAGCTCCCAGGCCAGATGGGGTCCTGATGGTTCTTTACAAACTCAATCCTGATCTGTGGGCCCCACTTCTTACAAAGTGTATTAACCTTGCCTGTAAACCTGGTTGTCCAAAGACCTGGAGAACATCCATTATTGTGCCAGTGTTTAAAAAGGAGAACCACCAGAATCCTAGTTGCTATCGACCCATCTCTCTTCTAGATTCCACTGTGAAGGTCATAGGTGGGATTATTCTGGAAAGATTAACCTTATGGGTTCCTGATATTGGCATTCTCTATAAGGTCCAATATGGATTTAGGGCTGGTGACAAATGCATGGGATAGGATGCTCCTGAATAGATTAAGATTAGGGACTATTAGATTTCACATTTGTTACCCT
Organism: Calotriton arnoldi; assembly: GCA_963921515.1. Lineage (NCBI taxonomy): Eukaryota > Metazoa > Chordata > Amphibia > Caudata > Salamandridae > Calotriton > Calotriton arnoldi. Next base: position 1,731,085 of record CAWUFW010001719.1, on the reverse strand, counting down.
CTGGGACAGTACGACTCTTCCACTATCCTTGTTTGTCCATGTGATGAGAGATGCCCACAGAGCCTGATCCATTTTATATTTTTCTGTAAATTGTACTGTCTATTCACGAGGACTTTTTTTTCCTATTCCGAGGTGCTTGGGTCTATCAAGGTGTATAACTGCTTTGTTATATCTTCAATTGCTTAACTCCCTTGGGGTCTTCTCGAGTGTTTGCACCTTTCTTAAACTTGCTCTGAGCCTTAAGAAATCGTTGTTTTTTTGACCATGGGATGAGAGGCTGGTTTTATCTAACTTTAGTAATTTTTATGTATTTAATATTATTGAATTTATTGTCCTATGACGGAGAAGACTCTGTAATATTTTATTTGTTATCATGTTTTTATGGATTGTATTTGCTTTTAAAATTATTATTTAATGATTGAGTAAAGCTATTGATTGATTGACTCTGCCTTCTTGTTTCTGTAATGTGCCTGTTCTTCAAAACAAAGTAAACAAGAAAGTGATAGGTTGAATGCTCGTCTGAATCAGGCCACGGGTAATTACTTGGGATGCATCTAAGTCCATCGTTTTTTTGCCCACCAAGCTACCTCAGATTAGAACTAGTCATATGCAAATGAGCGTTGGTCCCGCTAAAATAGGAACAGCCCAGCACAAATCCTATGAACACACAGAACATTTATATTTAGTGCTAGTGCAATACTCATGAGGTGTTGTGAAAGTCACTTTGACATACTGCAATTTGTAGAATTTACATTTAATTATGTGGTTCATTCAGCCACTTGAATTTCTCAAGTTTTCCGTATGCAAGGTTTCTACATCCGTTGTGCAGCAGTTGCTTGATCCGCCTGCCCTGAGCTGAAATGTACAACTCATGAAATTGATTAATTCATCGTCCATTGCTCTCGATAAAATTCAAATAATTTAGAAACGGTCTTAAGAAATCTTTGGTAACCTTATCGAGTAGCGGCATGAAAGGAAACGATATGACTATTTCACCGAATCTGCATCATGGAACATTTTATGTTGACGAGATTAGACACAACCCCAACTATGGAGGTAATGGGGAATGGTTAAATATTCTGAAAAAATCCAATTTCTGTAGATTCTGTTGATTTGGCCTGGAGTCAATCTTGCATGTTATGTTATTATGTAAAACCTTGGATGAATTATGCACTAGAGACTGAATAATGTACTGGTGTTTTTAAGATATGTTTTAGTACTGAACTGTTGGAAATGTTCATGAGTTTAGAGGACCAAGTTGTTTATTACTCTTTAATGGATTATCAGTCAATATATAGATAGATCTACAAATTGTTTATATGGTTTCATTAAACCCTAATAAACATAAATAAAAGAAACCATTTACCAGTGCATTCACTCGAGTGTCTGTAGAGCTTTCTGATGGATCCCTTGTGTTTGGACGCTTGGACATACGGCCACAAAATGACACTGGCCCTTGAGCGGTAGTTTTTCACCCTAGAAGATATCGTCTTCTAACCATTCTATTATGGTGGGCACTGTTGTTCCTCAGCCTGCCTCTTCCTGTGATGTGTTTCCTGTGTGATTGGTATATAGAGAATCCTCGATCTGAACCCCACCAGGATAGGACTGGCTTTTAGGGCAATCAGGCAGTGCCCAAAGGGCTGGTTTGATACGTCAGTGTGTGGGCCTTTTTTTGGCTGTTTGTGGGCCTGTTTTATGGTCTGCCAGGCCAGGTTTTACTGTTGATTTCCTTGCTATTAAAACAGTCATTGCCTGTAGCAAGCTGAAACCCACACAGCCTTCCATACCATGCAAAACACTTATACAGCCTGTTTTTACAAGTTCAAATCTCCCCCAATTTACAAATATGGGTTACTTTTCGATCAATCTAATTCACAAACAGTGGCCACTTTTATTTTGGTGCCCAGACCTACTCTCTGTCTCAGTCTGACCTTGAAGCCCAGTGTGTCTCCACTCTTATGACTGCCTCCTTCGCTCCTGGGTTTTCTTTGAAGCCCCAGCAATCTGTGCTCCACTCCTGTAATCAGGGCCGGACTGGGAACCGAAACCGGCCCTGGCAAACTCCTTGGCCACCCCCCCTGGGGGTAGGGGTGGGTGCAGCCGAGCTGTTTGCGAGGGCCGGTTTCAGCCGATTTTGTTCCAGGGGTCGATATTGCCGACCCCCAGTAACAAAAACGGCCCGAGGGGCCCAAAACCGGCCCCCACCCTAGCGGCCCACCGGGGAAACGCCCGGTGCCCGCTACGGCCAGTCCGGCCCTGCCTGTAATATTCTGTCTTACATTTGCAGGGTTTCTAGGCTCTCGTTCATTAGGCTCCAGTCCTGGCTACTACTGCTTTGTTATGTTATGTTAAAAATATTTATAGAGCACACGTACACCATACGGTTCCTTGGTGCTAGATATAGGGAAAATAGCCTGACAGCCTGTTGATTCATTCATATGCTTGGGAGACCAGGCAAGTTTTTAGGAGTTTCCTAAATTGAAGCTAGTACGTTAAAGATTTGATGTTAGAAGGGAGTGAGTTCCAAAAACGAGGGGCCAGAAGAGCGAATCTAGATCCGCCTAGTCTCTTCCTTTTAAAGGTGGGGGTAACCAAGATCTGCAATCCTGAACTTCAGTCCAGTGTTCACAAGCCAGAAAACCTGGACACAATATTGGTCCTGCTAAGAAGACTTCTCTGCAGAAGGATGTCTTCGTACATTTGGGCTTTTCCTTCTCATCTTGTGACTCTGCCGGACAGACAGTGTGGCTTCTGCATACACCTGCTCATCTTATGGCAAGTTATCTGTCAACCCCTACAGCCATCCATTGGCACCCTGAATGCATTAACAATAGTTACTAGCGCAAGGACAACTGCTGCACCGGTGACCTCATCCTGCTCACCCTGAAAGGATAGGAAGTGTGTAATTTCAGCAAAGTTATAATGGTCTAGCTAAGAGACCTCATGTACCCTCTGGCTATCCCTTCTCTTGCACTTCTCACATTGATGGCTGGCTGGGAGAACTCTAAGGGCCAGCTTCCATCAAAGCTACTACATGGCTGCTCAGGAGCACTGGTTTAATTGGAGTGAGTAAAAAACAAAGGGGCATATTTATAAGCCCCTATCGTCACAGGAACGTCACATTCTATGACATTCCTGTGGCGATAAACCCTTTGCCTTATTTATAAGGAGGCGTTAAGCCGCTTAATGCTGCTTGTAAATAAAGCACCCTTTCACGCTATGCTTAGCGTGAAAGGGGTGGGCAATGGGTGTTGCGGTGGGCGTTCCGCCGCAACACCAATTGATTTTGACGCTGCCCCCTATTTACAAGGGTGGCGTAAACAGGAGGCAGAGCCAAAATTAAGACCAGGTAAGACCTGCTCTCAACATGGCGAAACGAGGAGAAATGCTTTATTTCTTCTAGTTTTTGTTGTTTCTATGTGTGCTGCATTGTGCAGCACACATAAAAACAGCAAATCACCATGAATGATTGTCCATGTGCAGGAAGGTGTCCCTTCCTGCACATAAACAATCATTTAAAAAATGACGATTTGCAACTTCTATGTGTGCTGCACAATGCAGCACACGTAGAAGTTACAATTCGCCATTCTGGATTGTTTATGTGCAGGAAGGGACACCTTCCTGCACATAAACAATCATTCCCCCCAACGCACACACCCTTGCAGTATGGTACAAGGGGGCCTGCGTTGGCGCTAGGCAGCTAGATTTAGCACTAGTGCTAGGGGAAACACAGGGGTGCGCCACATTCTTGTGAATACGGCGCATCCCTGCATTTTCAGAATGGCAGAGCGTGTCGTTAGCAATGTTTGCTTAACGCCACGCTTCACCATTCATTGTGAATATACCCCAAAGAACGTAAATACCAACTTTAGAAAGACTGTCAACTTTAACCAAGTGCCTTAGTCCTACCTCCGTGATCCCCCACCATTCAAATTGGCTAAAGCTAAATTACTGGGGCTTGAAGTTAGCGCATACGTTTGCAAGCCGATACTTAGGGGTACCATATGCGAACCATTGCTGCAACTAGAGTACTTCCATTGGGACTAATGTGTGATCAATCATTCAGTTGAGAGAAAACCAACCCTAGAAGATATGACTTGGAACTCTGTCCTCTTCGGCACTAAAGGGGGTCCTCATGCCCCTAACTTATACTTGCATCGGTAAAGGGCTGCAGACAGTAGTGTCTCTGCTGAGTTGCCTGCATCCACAGGATGCTTCCAATAGTTGTTGAGATGACCTTGCAGCAGGGTTATTCTTGGTGAGGTCCTCAAATTCTGCTGGGGTCTTGGAGAGAGCTTTCACCTGCCTTCCCTTCTGCTGTTCTTCCCAGGCCTATACAGCTGTCTCTCCTTTGCGCCCAGGCCGTCCTGTCATTCAAGTAATGTCTGCCCAACCACAAGGCCGACACACACATTTGCTGCAAGTTTTCTATGGTTTCTTAGTTATACATAGTAAAATGATTAAACAGACAAAAGTAAGTTCTTGCAATAAAATCTCCATTTCTCGGATGAGGGAAAAGGACATATATGTTTCATTTATTTGGCCGCTGAAAGTCCCTGGATCGAGAAATGCTGAGTGAAGCCCATTGTCCTGTCACATCAAAGTGGCAATCGAGGTGAAATCATATACTGATATAGGAATTTTATATTTTTATGTGATTCATGCTGGAGTGCAGGCTGGTGGCAGCCATCTTGGTACCTGCCTAGCACTGACCTTCTTCGCACACAAAAGGTGATTGTTGGGCAGGTATTGGCTCAAAAACCAAAAGCTCTTGAAGGTGGCGGAATTTGAAACCAAGATAAGATAATCTGTCTGAAGTATAGAGGTGTGAGTGTCAACAACAGTAACTGGCGGAACCATGGCGACCTACTTGCCCCCGAGATTCTTCAAGAAAGAATTAGCAACCTTGAAGTAGCGTATGCCACATATGCCACGTTTCATGCGTTTGCTCATACATAAGCAAATTATGTTTACACTTTTGGGGGGTCTGTTCCCTCTTTTCCTCATTCTTGTTGCGAGCTGACTGCACCCACGGCAGGCTTTCGGGAGGCAAAAGTTTCCGCCCTCCATTTTTTCCGTGCTTGGCTCCAAGGGGTTGAAAGTGCTTGTGGGTGTAACTAGACAAACACAGGATTGTGTGTGAAATTGATAATACGCTATTGTAACCAGTAGTGTAAGCAATGATTTGATGTTTGCTCCGTTTAAAATAATACAGTGGTTTAAGATAGGAGCTGTTTTGCTGCTAAGGTTGTGGGAGAGGGGGTAGATTGTGAGGGCCTCTCTGTATGCACTGGCTTTCACTCTCTGAATTTATGTGGCATTGCTTGAGTCGACGGTGGCCTCTCTGTATGCACTGGCTTTCACTCTCTGAATTTATGTGGCATTGCTTGAGTCGACGGTGGCCTCTCTGTATGCACTGGCTTTCACTCTCTTTCTGAGTTTGTGTGGCATTGCTTGAGTCGAAGTTGGCCTCTCTATATGCACTTGCTTTCACTCTCTGAATTTATGTGGCATTGCTTGAGTCGAAGGTGGCCTCTGTATGCACTGGCTTTCACTCTCTGAATTTATGTGGCATTGCTTGAGTCGAAGGTGGCCTCTCTGTATGCGCTGGCTTTCACTCTCTTTCTGAGTTTATGTGGCATTGCTTGAGTCGACTGTGGCCTCTCTGTATGCACTGGCTTTCACTCTCTTTCTGAGTTTGTGTGGCATTGCTTGAGTCGAAGTTGGCCTCTCTGTATGCACTTGCTTTCACTCTCTGAATTTATGTGGCATTGCTTGAGTCGAAGGTGGCCTCTCTGTATGCACTAGCTTTTACGCTCTGAATTTATGTGGCATTGCTTGAGTCGAAGGTGGCCTCTCTGTATGCACTGGCTTTCACTCTCTGAATTTATGTGGCATTGCTTGAGTTGAAGGTGGCCTCTCGGTATGCGCTGGCTTTCACTCTCTGAATTTATGTGGCATTGCTTGAGTCGAAGGTGGCCTCTCTGTATACACTGGCTTTCACTCTCTGAATTTATGTGCCATTGCTTGAGTCGAAGGTGGCCTCTCTGTATGCACTGGCTTTCACTCTCTGAATTTATGTGGCATTGCTTGAGTCGAAGGTGGCCTCTGTATGCACTGGCTTTCACTCTCTGAATTTATGTGGCATTGCTTGAGTCGAAGGTGGCCTCTCTGTATGCACTGGCTTTCACTCTCTTTCTGAGTTTATGTGGCATTGCTTGAGTCGAAGGTGGCCTCTCTGCATGCGCTCGCTTTCACTCTCTTTCTGGGTTTATGTGGCATTGCTCGAGTCGACGGTGGCCTCTCTGTATGCACTGGCTTTCACTCTCTTTCTGAGTTTGTGTGGCATTGCTTGAGTCAAAGTTGGCCTCTCTGTATGCACTTGCTTTCACTCTCTGAATTTATGTGGCATTGCTCGAGTCGACGGTGGCCTCTCTGTATGCACTGGCTTTCACTCTCTTTCTGAGTTTGTGTGGCATTGCTTGAGTCAAAGTTGGCCTCTCTGTGTGCACTGGCTTTCACTCTCTTTCTGAGTTTATGTGGCATTGCTTGAGTCGAAGGTGGCCTCTCTGCATGCGCTCGCTTTCACCCTCTTTCTGAGTTTATGTGGCATTGCTTGAGTCGACGGTGGCCTCTCTGTATGCACTGGCTTTCACTCTCTTTCTGAGTTTGTGTGGCATTGCTTGAGTCGAAGTTGGCCTCTCTGTATGCACTTGCTTTCACTCTCTGAATTTATGTGGCATTGCTTGAGTCGAAGGTGGCCTCTCTGTATGCACTGGCTTTCACGCTCTGAATTTATGTGGCATTGCTTGAGTCGAAGGTGGCCTCTCTGTATGCACTGGCTTTCACTCTCTGAATTTATGTGGCATTGCTTGAGTTGAAGGTGGCCTCTCTGTATGCACTGGCTTTCACTCTCTGAATGTATGTGGCATTGCTTGAGTCGAAGGTGGCCTCTCTGTATGCACTGGCTTTCACTCTCTGAATTTATGTGCCATTGCTTGAGTCGAAGGTGGCCTCTCTGTATGCACTGGCTTTCACTCTCTGAATTTATGTGGCATTGCTTGAGTCGAAGGTGGCCTCTGTATGCACTGGCTTTCACTCTCTGAATTTATGTGGCATTGCTTGAGTCGAAGGTGGCCTCTCTGTATGCACTGGCTTTCACTCTCTTTCTGAGTTTGTGTGGCATTGCTTGAGTCGAAGGTGGCCTCTCTGTATGCACTTGCTTTCACTCTCTGAATTTATGTGGCATTGCTTGAGTCGAAGGTGGCCTCTCTGTATGCACTGGCTTTCACTCTCTGAATGTATGTGGCATTGCTTGAGTCGAAGGTGGCCTCTCTGTATGCACTGGCTTTCACTCTCTGAATTTATGTGCCATTGCTTGAGTCGACGGTGGCCTCTCTGTATGCACTGGCTTTCACTCTCTTTCTGAGTTTGTGTGGCATTGCTTGAGTCGAAGTTGGCCTCTCTATATGCACTTGCTTTCACTCTCTGAATTTATGTGGCATTGCTTGAGTCGAAGGTGGCCTCTGTATGCACTGGCTTTCACTCTCTGAATTTATGTGGCATTGCTTGAGTCGAAGGTGGCCTCTCTGTATGCGCTGGCTTTCACTCTCTTTCTGAGTTTATGTGGCATTGCTTGAGTCGACGGTGGCCTCTCTGTATGCACTGGCTTTCACTCTCTTTCTGAGTTTGTGAAGGCATTGCTTGAGTCGAAGTTGGCCTCTCTGTATGCACTTGCTTTCACTCTCTGAATTTATGTGGCATTGCTTGAGTCGAAGGTGGCCTCTCTGTATGCACTAGCTTTTACGCTCTGAATTTATGTGGCATTGCTTGAGTCGAAGGTGGCCTCTCTGTATGCACTGGCTTTCACTCTCTGAATTTATGTGGCATTGCTTGAGTTGAAGGTGGCCTCTCTGTATGCGCTGGCTTTCACTCTCTGAATTTATGTGGCATTGCTTGAGTCGAAGGTGGCCTCTCTGTATACACTGGCTTTCACTCTCTGAATTTATGTGCCATTGCTTGAGTCGAAGGTGGCCTCTCTGTATGCACTGGCTTTCACTCTCTGAATTTATGTGGCATTGCTTGAGTCGAAGGTGGCCTCTGTATGCACTGGCTTTCACTCTCTGAATTTATGTGGCATTGCTTGAGTCGAAGGTGGCCTCTCTGTATGCACTGGCTTTCACTCTCTTTCTGAGTTTATGTGGCATTGCTCGAGTCGACGGTGGCCTCTCTGTATGCACTGGCTTTCACTCTCTTTCTGAGTTTGTGTGGCATTGCTTGAGTCAAAGTTGGCCTCTCTGTATGCACTTGCTTTCACTCTCTGAATTTATGTGGCATTGCTTGAGTCGAAGGTGGCCTCTATGCACTGGCTTTCACTCTCTGAATTTATGTGGCATTGCTTGAGTCGAAGGTGGCCTCTCTGTATGCACTGGCTTTCACTCTCTTTCTGAGTTTATGTGGCATTGCTTGAGTCGAAGGTGGCCTCTCTGCATGCGCTCGCTTTCACTCTCTTTCTGAGTTTATGTGGCATTGCTTGAGTCGACGGTGGCCTCTCTGTATGCACTGGCTTTCACTCTCTTTCTGAGTTTGTGTGGCATTGCTTGAGTCGAAGTTGGCCTCTCTGTATGCACTTGCTTTCACTCTCTGAATTTATGTGGCATTGCTTGAGTCGAAGGTGGCCTCTCTGTATGCACTGGCTTTCACGCTCTGAATTTATGTGGCATTGCTTGAGTTGAAGGTGGCCTCTCTGTATGCACTGGCTTTCACTCTCTGAATGTATGTGGCATTGCTTGAGTCGAAGGTGGCCTCTCTGTATGCACTGGCTTTCACTCTCTGAATTTATGTGCCATTGCTTGAGTCGAAGGTGGCCTCTCTGTATGCACTGGCTTTCACTCTCTGAATTTATGTGGCATTTCTTGAGTCGAAGGTGGCCTCTGTATGCACTGGCTTTCACTCTCTGAATTTATGTGGCATTGCTTGAGTCGAAGGTGGCCTCTCTGTATGCACTGGCTTTCACTCTCTTTCTGAGTTTGTGTGGCATTGCTTGAGTCGAAGGTGGCCTCTCTGCATGCGCTCGCTTTCACTCTCTTTCTGAGTTTATGTGGCATTGCTTGAGTCGACGGTGGCCTCTCTGTATGCACTGGCTTTCACTCTCTAAGTTTATGTGGCATTGCTTGAGTCGAAGGTGGCCTCTCTGCATGCGCTCGCTTTCACTCTCTTTCTGAGTTTATGTGGCATTGCTTGAGTCGAAGGTGGCCTCTCTGTATGCGCTGGCTTTCACTCTCTTTCTGAGTTTATGTGGCATTGCTTGAGTCGAAGGTCAAGCTGAAGTATTCCATGACAGCATACGTCTAGTATTCGTGGTCCCTTCCCCAGAGATTAATCAAAGAGAATTCTGATTATTCAGGGGTGTATATTTGTCAAAAATGGTAGGGGGTGTTAAATTGAGGTTTCCCAGTAGTCACCTGGTGTAACCAAAGAAAAAGGACAAGATAAGGGCTCTGGGCAGCCTAATGGATGGGGTTTGGCCTTGTCAGGTTTAGGGAAATTAGTTTTGAGTTATTTGGAAAGTTAAAGTACATCTTAGTGGCAATAATGTATACATAGAGACATAAACTACGACACAACTTTACATAGGACTCAGTTACAGTAGAACATTTGTTTGCAAAGTTCGGTATAAACATTACTAAAAGTTTAGCATGTACTTGAAACATGTGTCAGTACACCCATAGTGGATAGTAACAGATAGTTAGCCCGCCCCTCATTTCTGCCAGCGCAACCAGGCTGGAAGCTGAAAGCTTGCCCTCTTTGCAGTCCTTGTCTGACTGCTGTGAAGGGAGCACTCAATGCTATTGATCATACTTATGCCGGCCTGCTTCTGGCCACCCTCCTTGGTATGTGCAGGAAGGGCACAAATTAAGGTGCAGCACAGACCAGTGAACCAGTACATTTCCGATGCAGTCAGAGCCACTTACATAGCTACACCGGTTATGTGCAGGGCCAGACAGGCCTTTAGTTCCACCGGGCATTTCCCCGGTGGGGTGGAGCCTGTAGTGTTGCGCTTGTGACGTAACAGGTGCGTCGAGGGTTTGTTGGTTGAGCTCCGACAACAGGGGTGTTATGTTTGTTGACCCCTGAGATTTTCTGTGCTGATGGTTGGTTCCGCACCACGTGGTGCATGGTTAATAAATATCACCCTGGCCGGGTGTGAGGTCAGAGGAGATACCAGGGCCGGGGCAGTGCACATCATCTCCTGTGTCCGTGTGAGTTAATGCTGCGCAGTGGGGCCTTCAGTAGCGGCAACATGAAGCAATTATAATATAGCCTTATAGCCCGCCGTACCGGGCTATACCGGCTATTAAAGGCCCGAGCCGAAGGCGAGGGCCTTTAACAAGGGAGCGGGACTTTAATAGCCGGTATAGCCCAGCTACGAAGGGCTATAAGGCTATTAGAGCATTCTGCCACTAGAGGGTAGAATGTTCTAACAAATAAAACAAAGGCTTCAGGGAGCGCGAAGGGATTGAAATCCCCCCAGCCTCCCTGAAGCCTTTGTTCACAGCCACAGCTGTGAACAAAGAAACATTGGAATGTTGGAGCTCCGGGCTTATACCAGTCATTATAAGCCCGGAGCTACTCCATTGTTTTCAATGGTGCTCCCAACATTCCAATGTTCTAATAATGTATGTTCCCCACTTACATTAACCTCACGATGCAAGGAGCCCTTGGAATCTGGTTTATGTGTTACAAATTAATCTAGTCATGGCTATTTAGCAACAGCAGGTTGCATTGTGTTTTAAGGTGTCACGCATGACAGAAGATTAAAATGAAAATAAAGTTAAAGAAATATATATATATGTGACCTAATGTTACAAGCAGTGCTCTGCACATTAACTCTCCAAACTATGCGCATTGGGGCACTAGAAACATTAATTAATGATTGCTCTTTAGAATCATACTGAGGTATGAAGCGCTACTAAAACAGTGAAAGTATTATTACCTTCTGACATGGACTACTGGCCAAATTATTATCTCTCTTAGGGTGCCTGGGGTGATTACTGCACTCAGATCTTGGCAATCTGATCCGTGTCCCAGCCACAATGGATCTGGCCTAAACTCCGCAGACTTGCTGCTGACAAGGTGAACCAGGTAAACACACACCCTCCATACAACAGTGAATGACAGGTGTAGACCGTCCAAGGACGTGTGATCCAACTGAAAAGATTGTGTGCATGTTTGTGTGTGGGGGGGGTGTTGACTCAAAACACCACTGTCCCTCCCACCGAAGATTCACCCCTTTGATTATGTATGCATTTATGTATGAAGTTACTTATTTATCTTTTATATGTATCAGGTGTACTGTACCCAGAAGGAAACTGCATGCGGTTTAATAACTAAAGACAATTAAAACAAGCATTTTTAATGCAATAGGTCTTGCATTTACGAGAGTTTGAGCTATTGGCATTGTAAATGACAATGCCTTTTATTTATGTTTTCTTTTTAAAACAGATAAATAAAAGGCATTGTCATTTACAATGTCAATAGCTTAAACTCTCGCAAATGTGAGACCTATTGCTTTGCAAATCCGTTCAGCGCTCGTGCTATAAAAATAAAACAAAAATGTTAGGAGCGTGCCTGTCCTGCCTGGAACAGCAGGCAGTACAAAGCTATTTGAGAAAAGAGTGCTCGGAGGCTGTAATTAAAGCCTAACGAGTAACAACACACGTAACAGGGGGTTTCCCCACGGGAGGTTACAAAATGAGACAAGGCGGTACTAAGGAGAGACTACTAAGCCTATTGACCAATGAACAGCCACAGTTTACAGTGGACAAAGACACAAGCCAATGAAAAATATGGGCGGACTGTGGACGGAGCTTCACAGGATCGACCTAAAAAAAACTGGTAATGACATATGAAGAGAAAAGTGAAAGAATAATTTCAATAAAAACAGAGGTAACAGAGCATATACAAGAGACATCAGAGCAAAAAAGTGTAGATTAAAGAGGGAGGAGCTTAGTTGGGACTAAAAGCCCAATCCGTGGGCTGGTGTAGTTTGGTATGTCAGAATTTAGGGATATTTAACCAGAAGAGAGACCTGGTCCAGATAGGTCTGGACTCCTCCCAACCCCTGAGGACTGCAGCTTGAAAGTCAGGTATGGTGGCTGGGATCAGCCCTTACAGGTCACCTAGCTCAGCGTAACCAGAATCCTATGGAGCAGAGAATGCCATTGAAGCTGGACAAGTATAAAAGTGAAGTGAAGTGAAGTGAAATATTTATATTTACAAGTGATCAGTGTGTTTTTTTAGTGCTCACCACCAGATAAGTTACTGAGTAGGAAACATCTCTAAACAAAGGTAATAATAAAAAAAAGTATACTATTTACTTGGGTATTCCTAGTGCCCAACAAAATGACCAACACTAAGGGGCCGATTCCGATTCGGGCAGGAAATCTCTCCGACCGAGCCGGACCCGGAGAGATGTCCGACCGAATCGGACCCTAGCAGCCCGACCGAACGAGTACGATGCGTCCGTATGCTATCGGACTCGATTTGGTCGGACTCCCATTGAAGTCAATGGGAGCCGGTCGTACAACGCGTACACGGGCTCCCATTGACTCAATGGGTACGACGCGAACAACGGCGCCCCCTACAGCGGGTACGCGTCGATGCGGGTCGCGCCGAACATGCACGTGTAGGGGGGACCCATGGGTCCCCCCTGTGTGCGACTCGCGTGGCTACGCGTGCAGGGGGGTCCGACACGGACCCCCGAAGTACGGCTCCGACTGCTCTTTGGAGCCGGACGGCGCGAGTCTGTCGGACTGCTCGATGCGCGCATCGTACTTGCTCGGTCGGGGAAGGTCTCCATTGCGCGGTGCGAGTCATGTCCGTGCGAGTCGGTCGGTGTGGTTCGGACCCGCGAACGAGTCGGTCGGAGATTTCGCGTACGCTCTCATCGTACTCGCTCGCCCGGACGCATGCACGAATCGGTCGGAAACGAGGGCTCCGAATCGGATCAGGTAAAGCCGAATCCGATTCGGTGCCCTACCGGCCGAGATCGGAATCGGCCCCTAAGAGAGTGAATAAGAAATTAGAATGTTGGGAAAAAGAGTGTTTTGAGACATTAGTGTAAGGACTTAAGATGAACTTCAGACGGCATGGAAATGGGTTTAATCTGGGAGAGCCTGTCAGGATATATGGAAAACAGTATTGCTCAGGTATACATGAGTCAGGGCTTTCTGACAGGTTAAGGGTTCACACACTACACAACAGCCCTTGGTTTTATGTTAGTGGGTTCCAGTAACAGTAAGAAGCCCTGGGATTTCGAGAATATGGCAACGAGGACGTAGTTGGAGACAAGGGACTCATGGTCAGCTTGGTTCCCATTCCACGATGGTGTGGCACACTTATAGATCCACTGGCTATTACCACACTAACACCCATCATTACAGGTCGCCACCTCATTTTCTCTTCTAAGTCATTCCAGGCGGAGACACTACAAATGGCAGAAAGATTCAAACACCCATTGACTAGCAACCTCGCATCTTGTTGGGTTCCCTAAATCTTGCATTAGTTTGCACCCAGCATTCTCGCTCGCTGCACCTTTATTATTTTTTAGGGTCCACCATTTTTGGACTCCCTGCATTGTACACATGCCTTAAGTCCCTAAGAAGGTTTTTGGACATTATCATTGAACCAATCTCCATGCCTCCTCCAGGACAAACAATCCCTAGGTTCTAGAGGAGGTTAGTTGTGTTATCAATATTTGTTGAAAGCAATATCTATAGCAGCGGTTCTTAACCTGGAGGCAGCGGACCTGTGGGGGTCTGCGACACCTGCTAAGGGGCTCCATGACTGTTAAGAAAATGAAATAAATAATATTAGCATAGTAATAAATTATAGCCACATTAAAAAGTAAAATATAAAACTGAAAATTTTAAAACACTGCAAATGTTATGGAATTCGAAATTGGAGGCTAAAAATTAAGTTGGTGTACTTAGCTTGATTAGCTTGAATAAAACCAAATTTTGAAAAGCTCCAACCTTTCTATTAAAATTGAAATTTAAAATATTGTATTTTTTGTTTGTTTGTGAATTAAGTAAAATATTTCATAATTTGTGTTTTTGTTTGATGTGTACTGTCTCTGTAGATTTGTGTATTTTCTGAGGTTAAAATTATAGAAATTGCTTGGGATGGGGTGCCAGGCTTTCACTAGTAATTCAGTGGAGGTCTGCAGAAGTCAAAAGGTTAAGAATCGCTTATCTATACTATTCTATATACATTGATTATAACCAGTTCACCAAATTTTGCAGGATTGATATTTGCAACTGTTCTCCCTACTTACCCTTTTGTGTTCCCTTGTGTCCCTAAAACCATTCCGATAGAACGTTGTATTCTTACTAGTGCTCTCGAGGTTTTGCGTTCATAGAAGCTGGTGAGTTTGCAGCTGGAAATCCTTACTAGCATTGGTAGTCACGACTTTGCGTTTTTTCAGTTGGGGATGGATCTTAGGGGGATATTCTCAAGAAGGCGTGTTAACTATCGCCAAAATCGCTAAACGCAACTTCTCACATCGCAGTCCATCGCGGGAAAATAACACCGTGTTAACGCAGCATTCACAACCCGGCGGCACCATGCGATAGCCTCACGATAACGTGACAAATGCCCGCGTTAAAATCAACGCGACGCCGAAAAAATGCGAAACGCGAAAAAAGTTGTGATGACCCCAATGGCGATACAAAAATCAGCGAAAACCAGAGACAGGCCGGCGATTCCCACGCGCCATGCGTGAGAATGCACTATAAAAGCAGAGGAAAAAAAAGCCAAAAAAATGCAACTGCGTAGCACCATGGACGCACCCGGACCCAGTGCAGAGGACAACGCGAACCCCACAAGCCCCACAGACGACCATCCAGGAACCCCGGGGCCGGAGAAGGGCAAAGAGAAGAGGAAGAGGAAGACGGGGTTCACTCTGCAGGAAAACCGGATCATCGTCACGGAGGTGATAGAACACTACCAACAACTGTAAGTCACCTCCACTGTGTCATTGGCAACACAAACGGAAATATGGCAGTCCATCGTGAACAGCGTGAATGCAGTCGGAGTGTCGAGGAGGTCAATGGAGGAGGTCAAGAGGCGCTGGCATGACGTCAAAAGCCAAACCAAGCAGAAACTCGCTGCCAACCTGAAGGCAGCAACGGCCACTGGAGGTGGGAGTCCTGCGCCACAGGAGGAGCTGGATGAGCTGGATGAGCTGGATGAGCTGGAGGAAATGGTGGCCACAGTCATCAGTGCGGAGACGGTGCAAGGAGTTGGGGGTCCGGACACTGCCCGAAATTACCTGACCCAACAGCAACAGGGTGAGTAACCACCAGGGACTGGGGGGACGGGGGGAGACGGGCACAATGGCACACATGCACAATCAAGAATAGCACACTGCACACCCACAATGACTGTGGAACCTGTCCCTGATGGCCTTGGCACACTGCAGCACACACAGAAACACCAAGTAGGCCCCCGTCCACCATGTGCACAAATGCCCCCCCTCACCAATCCCACAACCTACCCATGCACATGTGCTGAACCCAGCAAAGCAGCGGCTCTGTGAGCCACACTGACAATGCAAGTGACACTGCATGACCACTAGCATGGCTGCAGTCAAAATACATGACATGGTGCACGCCACGACACTGAGGTGGCCCAGTGTGGATAACATCCCCAAAGGAGCAGGTCACACTCTGACACATCCACGTGCACATACAACCCCTGACGTCAACAACACATCTGCAGACAAACAATGCACAAGAGTACAAAATCTGTACAGGAGCACAAATGACCCAAGTCGCCAACATCTCAGCACCGTAAAAGCACACAAGTCAAAGGCACACCGCCTCAAAGGGATAAGGGGCCGCTAAATCAGAGCTGCAGGGGCGACTCTCCCACAATGCAGCACACACACATAGCAATCACAGCACATCAACATTGACCACAATGTGGTAGATAGTGCCATATGTACACCACAGAACAGAGGACACAACTGGTGCCGCACGTGCGTAGAAAATGGCCAATCACATCAGGCATAGCAGGAAACTGTCAGATGATAATGTACGAGTACAACCTCCCATCCGTCATGTAGTCGGAATGTCCACTGTCGACCATCAAATACCCAGCTCCTCCAAAACAGTCACAATGTACATTCCCATGCAGTCAGTATGTAAACATGTACAATGCGTGCACATACATGGAACACACTGTTAACCTGCATCTCCCATTCACATTGCAGAGGGACAATCAACACCTCCTGCAGAGCAGACCAGACATCTCTTCAGTGATGAGGAGGAGGAACCCCTGGCCATCTGCTCCGACACCCTCCAACGGCTCGTGGACAGCCTCCGCACCCCACCTCCAGGAGCAGGGCAGCCCAGCTGCATCGAGGTGATACCACCCCTGCACAGACCACACAGCAGGAAGCACCCACCACCACAGCTGGCTCCCAGCACCTCACCGAAGAACACATGGCATTCCAACGCCGTGTGTCAGACTGCCAGAGGGGGCTGGCTGAACAGGTGCGGGTGGGTTTCGACCTCATGGCAGCCAAACTAGATGCCATACGTGGGTGTCTTAGTCCCATCAGGGACCACTTACAGTCCCTAACGGACACCCACAGTCCGCTCCATGCCCTACAACAATCCTTGGCTGACCTCGCTGGATCCATTACTCGGATACAAGAACTGTCTAGACCGAGAGGCTCCAGCGACGACAGCACAGAGTTGGCACAGATCCGGAGGACAATGGAGAACATGGAGCGGATGCAGGCAGGAAGGTTGGCTGCCACGGCTGAACACCAGCGAGATGTAGCTGGGATCTACCATGCCCTGCAGATCCTCATCTTGCCATTGCTGCCACAGAGCCTGTCCCGGATGACTGCTGCAGGAACTTCGACACACACATCTCCGCACCCTGATGTGTCAGTGGCACACAGTGATGCAGCCATACCACCTCCGCCCCCTGATGAGTCAGTGGCACACAGTGATGCAGCCATACCACCTCCGCACCCTGATGAGTCCCTGGCGCACAGTGATGCAGCCATAACACCACCACACACACCTGGCACACCTGACACAGAAGACGTATCAGAGGACGAAGATGTGGAGGGTAATGACTCTGTGTCAAAAAGGAGGTTGTAGCATTCATCCCCCGCCATATGGCCTGTTCCTGCTTGGTACAGCCCTCTGCATCATGCCCTGGTACTACACCTTCCACTGTCACCCGAAACACTCTGCGACATCCACCTGGACCCCGACATGGACTGCCATATCTGCTCTGGTTACCAATGAAACAGCAAACAGGCTGCGGACTCAACTCTTCCTCTACCGATTAACTTGTCATCCCCTAAAGGACTCTGTTTGGCCCTCCACTGGGCAACCATGTAATGTGGGGTGTGCATGGCCATGTACTGCTCCAGCTCCGACACTCCACAGGATGTGAATAAAACATTCCTAATCACACAGATGTGTCATGTCTATGTCCAATCAAGTATGACAGTATGGATGACTGTAGGGACATTGATTGCACAAAAAGGTACACCCTGGGAAATGTCATCAATGCGCATGTTTGACCGTGACACACATGGCCAATTTCATGACTGTGGAGGTGTGAACTAGCTGTGGCCTCATTGATCATGAACAACAATCTCGCAACCCCCCAACGTAGCCCCACGTCCATGTATTAAATAGGGCTGTGTGTAGATATGTCAGAGTCAGTAGGAGGCCTAAAGTAGTGTCCCACATCACATGTGACAACAGAACATCTCTTCGCATACCTACACACACTCAACTGTGTGGACACAGCCTGGCTTGATGGAACACATTGGTCCACATGGCAAGAAGTTGGACACCATACTCACATTGCTGAAGACACGTAAGCGCACAGGTCGACCAGCAACTCTCCCAAACACAATGTCTGGCTCACAGAGGTGGAGCTTGCAATAGGGACTCACCCCTAAGTGAAATCCGTCAGTCAGTCCCTCCCTGTGTACGTACAATGCTCATTGGGGCACACGATTTGGCATGCAAATCAACACTCATCACAGTTGAACACTAGTGAAGCTGCGTAGACTTTATTAGCATGTGCGTGTCAGTACGGGCAAGACAAGGGCCACAACATGCAGACCAATGCATCATACACTAACAGGCAGCCAAGGAACATGTAGAGGTGCAAGACATGGGGAGGCACAAATGAACACCAACCATGACGGATGCCGACGGTCTCAGCCCACCGTGCCTTGCTGGACGAGTCATGTGGTGTTTGGCGAATGCTCATTGCACACTGTCAGGGGACACCACTCACAGCTCATGGGATCTGCATAGTCCTGTACCACCCGACAGCGCTGACTGCCTGCTCTGCTGACAGTGAGCAGGTAAAGGAGTCCAACAAGGTCACATGTAGTACTACATTGCCATGTGTGTACTCTCCCTCCAGCAGTGTGTCAGGTTGAGGAACGTTGCCAGGCGCCGCTGTCCACTCACCTTGCACAGGTGTGTGTCAACCCGCAGTCCTGCACGCACATGCATTCTGAGTCCAGGCGAATGCAGACATGTCCACTGTCATGGTGGGATATGTGTCCATTTCCCCAAGATGCAAAAGGGTGTTGGGATCTGTGCCATGGGTTACAATCTTTTGTGGCTGCAGGAACGTCCACAAGAACACCATCAGGGTCTCGACCAGCACCGACGACACTCTCAGCACCGCCGAACACATGCACTTCCAGATCCACACGGACCCCAACACCACCCTTAGAGGCACTCTTGTCTACAGACCCCCTGGGCCCCGACCCCAGTTCAGCGACTCCATCGCCGACTTCATCAGCACGCACGCCCTGACCTCTACCGACTACATCCTCCTCGGAGACCTGAACTTTCACCTGGAGAACAACAACGACAGCAACTCCACCACCCTGATCGACAACCTCGGTCTGAGCCAGCTCGTCACAACACCGACCCATTCCGCCGGCCACACGCTTGACCCCATCTTCTCCTCAAGCTCCCACGTCTCCTTCAGCCACACCACGGAACTCCTCTGGACCGACCACCGCTGCATCCATTTCACCTTCCAGAAACCCACCACACACCACCGCACCCAACAGATCCCACGCCGCTGCTGGAGCAAAGTCACCGAAGACCAACTACGGGCAACCCGCGCTCTCAGCCCTCCCTCCGACCCATCCAACACCGACGACGACGCCTGCAACCTCAGACGATGGATGGACGACTGTGCCAACACCCTCGCCCCGCTGAAAAAACTCACCCACAGTGACACCACCAAAAGAGCCAGCTGGTTCACCTCGGAACTCCTAGCTTCCAAGCGCACCTGCCGGAAACTAGAGAAGAAATAGCACAGTGATAAGACACCGGACAGCCACGCAGCCCACAAAGACGCCATCCGTAACCACCACCACCTCATCAAGTCCGCCAAGAGAATCTCCTTCAAAGACCGCCTCGACAACAACGCACACAACAGCAAGGAGCTTTTCAACATCGTGAAGGAACTCTCCAACCCCAGCTCCAACACCAACGACATCCCGCCGTCACAACCCCTGTGCGATTCCCTCGCCACCTTCTTCCACCGCAAGATCGCCGACATCCACGACAGCTTCAACACCCAGACAGCCCCAACTAAGATCGATGCACCAGACCCACCGCACACCATCGTCCACGACCCCCTGCCAGCCTGGGCCAGCGTAAACATTGAGGACACCATCAAGACCATGAGCACAATACACTCCGGCTCCCCGTCAGACCCTTTCCCGCACCACATCTTCAACAAAGCCAGCAGCTCCATCGCACCCCACCTGTGCAACGTCATCAATCTCTCCTTCGAGACCGCGACCTTCCCAGAGAGCTGGAAACACGCAGAGATCAACGCCCTACTCAAAAAACCCAAGGCGGACCCGAGAGACCTCAAGAACTTCCGGCCCATCTCCCTGCTTCCGTTCCCAGCCAAGGTCATCGAGAAGATTGTCAACAAACAGCTAACCCGATACCTCGAAGAAAACAGCATCCTGGACCCATCCCAATCGGGGTTCCGCAGCAACCACAGCACTGAGACTGCCCTCATCGCCGCCACCGACGACATCAGGATCCTGCTGGACAACGGTGAGACCGCAGCCCTCATCCTGCTGGACCTCTCCGCCGCCTTCGACACTGTCTGCCACCGCACTCTACGCGCACGCCTCCACGACGCAGGGATCCGAGACAAGGCCCTGGAATGGGCCACCTCCTTCCTCACCGGCAGAACCCAGAGAGTCCGCCTCCCACCATTCCGATCCGAAGCCTCCGAGATCATCTGCGGCGTACCCCAGGGATCGTCCCTCAGCCCAACACTGTTCAACATCTACATGGTCCCGCTCGCACGCATCGCCAGACAGCACGACCTCAACATAATCTCCTACGCCGACGACACTCAACTGATCCTCTCCCTCACCAAGGACCCCCTCGCCGCCAAAGCCAATCTCCATGAAGGAATGAAGGCCGTCGCCGATTGGATGAAGATCAGCCGACTAAAACTGAACACGGAGAAGACAGAGGTCCTCATCCTCGGCTCCAACCCCTCAGCCTGGGACGACTCCTGGTGGCCAACGATGCTGCGAGCAGCCCCAACACCCACCGACCACGCACGCAACCTGGGAGTCATCCTCGACTCAACGCTCTCCATGGCCAGGCAAGTCAACGCAGTCTCATCCTCCTGCTTCAACACCCTCCACATGCTTCGCAAGATCTACAGGTGGATCCCGACAGACACAAGAAGAACAGTCACCCAGGCCCTCGTCAGTAGCAGACTGGACTATGGGAACGCCCTCTACGCGGGAGCCCCGGCCAAGCTCATCAAGCGACTGCAACGCATACAAAACGCCTCCGCACGCCTGATCCTCGATGTACCACGCCACAGCCACATCACCCCCCACCTGAGGAACCTGCACTGGCTCCCCGTCGACAGGAGAATCTCCTTCAAACTCCTCATCCACGCACACAAGGCACTCCACAAGACTGGCCCAGCCTACCTCAACAGGCGACTCCTCTTCTACGTCCCCAACCGCCAACTCCGCTCCGCCGACCTCTCCCTCGCCACCGTCCCTCGCATTCGAAGAACCACCACCGGCAGCAGATCCTTCTCCCACCTCGCCGCCAAGACCTGGAACACCCTTCCACTAAGCCTACGACAGACCCAAGACCTGCTGACCTTCAGGAGGCTACTCAAGACCTGGTTGTTCGACCAGTAGCAGCACCCCCCCCCTTTTTTTCTCCCCAGCGCCTTGAGACCCTCGCGGGTAAGTAGCGCGCTTTACAAATTCTGTGATTGATTGATTGATTGATAGTTACTCGTCCATGAAAGCGAGCGCAGCTTCATGGGCAATCAGTTCCAAGAGTACGTCGTTGTCGACTTCAACGAACACGGGGGTGAGCCAATCCATTAGCTGGTCCGGACGGATGTGCTCCGTCCACGCCTTTTCACCAATCCGCAACACAGCCCAATAGGGGAGCGCTTCGATGTGGTCACTGCACACGAGGAATTGTGCGATCTCACATGCCCAACTGCCAGCGCATACGCCCAATTCCAAGGCATCCCATGAACGGGTATCACGGTTACACTCCTGGTCGTGGTCCAACAGGGGGGCGCACACACATGTCATGATCCAGTTCAGCTACCGTTGTGTTGGATAGGCAGACATCCGTGGGTCACTCGAATATGCATGATCGGCAGTAGAGTCAGGGCTGGACGCAGGTGACGTACGCAAGACGGAAGCTCAGACGGTAACTGATGCGCAACACTGCCACTGGCAGTGCCCCCAACAAATGCAGCATTCGGTCACGGTACAGTTCCACGTGACAGGGGTTGTGCATGTGCCCGGGATGTTCTGACATTGCGTTGTTCGCACTCGTAGAACCGGCACTCTTCTGACCTGCTGCTGTTATGTGGATGATATGCCACAGCTCGGAGCAATGAGTCGAATGAGCGTGCAAAGTTTGTCCTGTACGTAACTGTCAAGGCCGTTCCATGCAGGAGTACCTCGGGCAAGGACTTCTGTGTGTGGGGTGTGGATACGTTGATCTTTCATTGGCGCCGTGTGTAGTGTGGGAGTCG
The DNA here is from genome assembly GCA_963921515.1 of Calotriton arnoldi. Lineage (NCBI taxonomy): Eukaryota > Metazoa > Chordata > Amphibia > Caudata > Salamandridae > Calotriton > Calotriton arnoldi. The sequence goes on along the minus strand of CAWUFW010001719.1, from coordinate 1,708,948 downwards.
TCTTCGTCTGCCATGGTATCTCTCTTAGGGGTGCCTGCCGCATGCGTTTCCAAGGTCGGGGGTGCAGATGTCCTTCCGCCTTCTGTATTGAGACAAGGGGCTTTCATCCCTAATGTTAGTCAGACCACTGCTTGTATCCTGGGTATGTGATGTGGCTATCGCGCTGCAATTGAGGCTAGGCCTTGGGCTTATGGTGCACCAAAAGCGATGAACACACACACCAGTTGCCATGTATGAGCCAAGACCCCGAGCGGCCTTACGCTCCATGTACAGTCCCTTCGTGCGCATACGCCCTCCGGCTGCATGCAACATTGCAACATTGTCGATTGCGGGCCGTGTGGCGCAGACACTGCAACAGAGACACACGCATCAGTTGGTTTCCTGTGCAGCCCAGATATGAACCACGCCCAGAGGCCAGGGATAATTGTTCACACCCCTACGCTGGCCTGGCGTACGCCGACCCAGCCCACTCGGCGTACGTATAAAGGGGGGGATGACGACGCTACGTGTCCCAGTTCTTCCCCACTGCCTGAGGTGACATGGCTGCGTCCGCCTGGCCTACGACGAGGCTCAACCATATAGGGTACATGACTTGCGTTGCACGGAGTCGGTGGCACCGGTTGCACTGCGGCCGGCACGGGCCTACTGCCACAGGACGGTGACTTACTGTGCACTGAGGTAGGGGCACCTAAAGTGCTGAGCGGGTGTGCAGCCTGCGATGATGACATGTGCACTGATATGGTCTCTGCCATTGCTATATCAAGACCCAGAGTCAAGTGTGCGCCTGGTGGACCGCAATGTAGGCCTGAGCCAGCGGGCAGCGTGGGCCTACCGCCACGTGGCGTTGCCTCGCGTTTCACAGAGTTAGTGGCACTAGGGAGCTGAGCGGGTATGCAGCCTGCGATGATGACGTGTGCACTGATATGATCTCTGCCATTGCAAAATCAAGACCCAGAGTCAAGTGTGCGCCTGGTGGCCCGCGCTGCGGGGATGCATGATGTGGAGGCTGCCAAGGTCGCGGCCCCGGGCTCGGAGCTTGCACCGGGACGTGGTGTGCCCTCTTGGAGACACGCCGGTGGCGGAAGGTGAGCAGTGAGGCCTGGGTGCGCAGGGGCGGGCAATCCGCGCTGGGCAGCGGGAGGGGCTGGGGTGCAGCGGCCTGGGTGCGCAGGGGCGGCCATGCGATGTTGCCGTGTGCAATGATATGTACTCTGCCATCATTAGCTGTGGACTCTGTTTCCGATGAGGGACCTGGTGGCCTGCAGTGTGAACCGGCACGTGGTTGGAGACACACCGGTAGCAGCAGGTGAGCAGTGAGGCCTGGGTGCGCAGGGGCGGGCAATCCACGCTCGGCGGCGGGAGGGGCTGGGGTGCAGCTGCCTGGGTGCGCAGTGTCGGCACTGTCTCTCTCTCCCTCTCTTTCTCTATCTTTCTCTCTCTTTCTCTCTCTCTCTCTCTCCCTCTCTTTCTTTCACTGTCTCTCCCTCTCCCTCTCTTCCTTTCACTGTCTCTCTCTCTTCCTCTGTTACTCTCTCTCTCCTCCCTCTCTTCCTTTCGCTGTCTCTCTCTCTCTTCCTCTGTTTCTCTCTCTCTCTCTCTCCTTCTCCCTCTCTCCCCCTTTCTTCTCTTTCTCTCTCTCCCTCTCTTTCACTCTCTCTCTCTCTCCCTTTCTTTCTCTGTCTTTTTCTCTCTCTCTCTGTCCTTTGTTGTGCGCATGACACACCTTCTTATCTTCAATTTTGTCTTGCAGGCTGTGACTTACGGTTTGTCCGGAGAAGACGCGCCATGACTCTTCCAATTATTGATGTTGATTGGAATTTGAATAAATTGATTATTTTTGGAATTCTGCGATGTATGTATGTTTTTCCTTTTTCGAACCACACATGGATGTTGGTTGGTGTACTTGTGCGACATCAGGCGAATTGTTGTGTTCATGAATTTGTGAGGTAGATGTGAGATATCTTTGTCCGGGGGGGGTGCCCGGGGTAGGGCCACGGGGGGGGGGGTCCTGGAGGGGGTGGCGGGCCTGGGGGGGGTGGCGGTGGGTGTTGTGGCCCTCTTGGGGCTCCGAGCTGCATGGTCAGTAGCTCCATGGCATCTGTTGTTCTTCTGGTGTGGCTGTGGGCTGGGCTCCCTTTTGTGATGCAGGTTGTCGTCCAACTTAACACCAGGTAGGAGCAGGTGTTAATTCCCTGCTGCTAACGCGCCTTATCACATGTTTTTGATTCTTATCGCCGATCTGGCTGGTCGTTGTGAATGTTGCGAAGTGGTGTTTCCACGGGTTTTTGCACGGGAACGCCTACTCTGCATCTCATTAGCGTTAGTTGCCAGTGTTATCCGTGGCGATGTTTTTTGCGGCTGCTATCGCAGGAATACTGGTGATGTCGGCTGTTAGCACCAGGTTGTGAATGGTGCGATGAATTTATCACCCCTTTGGCTGCGATAAAGTGCCGCTAACTCGGCGATAAGTCCTTGAGAATATGCCCCTTAGAGTATTCCATTGGGAAGTCCTTCTGCTCGACAGGATTCCTTTCCCAGGGCCATATTCATATTTTCTTTCTGGAACTGGCTTACTTCTGACAAAGATATTGACTTGTTTTCCATTGCAGAGAACATTTATCCTGCACAGTTAATTCTCCAGAAATTAGTCACAGAAAATCCCATGCTAAAGACGATCGAGTGTGCGTTGTTATTGCACTAGAGATTTAATCTATATGGTTCTTTCAACAGATATCAGTTCTATGGTACAATCTCTCTGGTCTGCAGGGTTCCTTCCCCAGAGATAAATTGTAGGGTATTCCATAGTTGAATCAATCTTACTCTGCGTGATACTTTCAAATGAGAATGATCAGAGGGTCTCCTATGGCATGATCATTCTTGCCGGCTCACTTCTTTCTTTTTTCACTATCATTCATTGTCCCAGAGCAAGAGCAAGAAAAAAAGAGAAGGAAGAAGAGAAGAGAAATATAGGAACAAACGTGAGAAATGGAGACAAGGCTAAAAATGACCCTGCAGGAGTGAGAAACAGATACAGGGAGTGTAGGGAGGCAGAAGAAAGAGACACGAGGGGAATCAAGACTAAGGGGCTGGTTATGACTACGACGGTCCTATGGACTGCTGTAGCCGCGGTGAAGGTGCGGGCTCTGGCGGTCCGACCACCCTATTACGATTTTGGACCGCTGCAACCGCCGGGGATGGTGCAGCGGTCTGAGTTCCGCAATATGCTTGGCGGTGCCGCTGCAGCACCGCCAAGCATATTACGAATTTCCTCACTGCCACAGTTTTCTTAGTGGTGAGCCTGCCATGAAAAGTGTGGCAGTGAGGAAACAAAGGGAGCCCTACTGGGCCCCCTGTTGCCTCAGGGCCAGGGGATGCATACAGGGGGGCACATGGTGTGCCCCCCTGTATGCTTGCACCCCCAGTTCCTGCATGTCATGGACTTAACAGTCCATGCCGTGCAGTAACTTGCTTTGGCGTTCCCATTGCGGTGCCTTTCTAAGGCTCACTGCCTGGGGGTGCCAAAGCACCACCCGCCAGACCAGGAAAAAACTCCTAATCTGGCAGGCAGTCGCCAAACCTGGTATTCGACAGTACCTGCAGTGGACCCATGAGAAAATCTTTGGGCACCTGCACCTATTTTTTTTACAAACTGAGCACGTCTGCCTCAGTGTGTGCCAAGGGCCGAGATGAATCCGTCCAAGTACCTGTGAATGTGCTCAGTGCGGGTGTCCAGGATGGGGACATGGTTGCAGTAAAAACCAAAAGCAGACAGGCAAAAAACGTGCAAACCAGTGCAAACCAGCCCCACTCTGCAGGAGGCTGTGATAAGAATGGGGCAAAGCAGGCATAGTTGAGTCATGGCAGCCAGGGCCAGCCTTGGGATGGGCGAGCTGCGCCCTGGCCCAGGGCGCCAATACTCTGAGGGGCGCAATAGGGAGCTGCATGAGTTAATGTTATGCAAACAGGACCTCGTCCATCCCACTTGGTCTCAATTTGTCCCGTTAAAGACTTTGTAATCAGCCCTTAAGTTACCTCAGCATAAATGTAGGCACCCTATCAAACCCCTGCCCTCCTCCCATTTTCCTTACATCTCCTGCCATCACATCGGATTGACCCCCACAACAATCACCAAATGTTCTTTCCGCCCAGGGCGCTAACCCGGTCAATCTGATTTAGGGCCGGCCCTGATGGCAGCCTATCCTGCTCTGAAAGCTGCTCTTCAGCCTATAGCCTACCGGGAAAATGGCAGCCTGATGGGAAATAGGTGCCTTGTAGAGAGCTCCTTGGGAAGGGGTGAGGCCCTGACTGCTCCTAAAGTGCTGGGAAATTAATGTGAGACTAGAACAGGATGGGAAGAATGCAGGGCCAGAAGTGGGGCAGATAACATGGGCCTTTCAGCACAACAAAGGCATTAGGTGTACAGGGAGCATAGAGGTAATGAGTATAGGTACATTATGCAGGCAGCTAGCTGAGCACACATGCCTAGCCGGCCTAGGGTAGTGTAGGAGGCATGTCCTGTATACAGATACCTTACAGGCTGCAGATAATGTGCACACGCGTCTTAGAGCGGTATGCAGAGACCACGGCAAGCTGTGAATAGACACCTTACTGACTGACGGTATAGTGTACTGGTGTACCTCACACTATCTTTACAGTAGCGTAGTGGTACCTCACAGGATGCAAGTACAGTTTACAGACACTTCACAGGCTATGACTGGCTGCACATTTGTAATATAACATAATATGCACTACTTTGGAAAAGCTACATTCTCTCTCCAAGCTATTTTATTTTGATTAAAGCTGAGTCAAGAAGTTACACAAAGAGCTCTAATGCTATTAAGTGCATTAACCACCTGAGGTATGGAGCCCCACTGGGAACACCCATTGTTTAGAGCGCTTTAGAATCACACTGCACATGAAGCGCTACTTTAAAAAACAATTTAATGTTGGGGCTGGAGGCGAGGATTATTCATGTTGTTATTTCTACTCAGCAGCATTTCAAAATACAATCCAAAACCATGATAAAAAATCAGAACGAATAAACTGTATTTCCCATCATGTTAGAGGAAGAACACATACACATAATGAACTTCACCCATAGCAAACATGCAGGAAAATATTATTTAGAATAGTCATAATGTCCCTGATGTCAGAACACTTCTTTTCTTCCTGTGACTGGACGCCCTTCTATTCGTCATCAATCGCTCATTCTTCTTTCTACTCCATTCCTGTTACAGAAACACCCCAGATACACCATCCACGGGTAACAAAGGTTGATATACAACTAATTAACAAGGCATATACACTGAAACAAAAGTATACGTACCCATGGTCAACAGAAATCGAAAACATTATTTATACCTTCTCACCAACCACCATGGGAAGGGTTTAGATAGATCTCCTTTCAGCCGTGTCCTTAATAGTAATTCATTTTTTTATGTATGAAAGCTAGGAAATGTTATATTCTGTTGTCAACTGCTCCCCTATTAACGCTTGCCATTGCTTTTTCTGATATCACCTCATGGTGTTCTACGCTAAAAAAAAACACCCACCAACACTCACCCAGAGGGTTTCCTAGCATCCGTGCCCTTTAACCTCGCCACCACTTGCTCTAGTCACCCTGACCCTATCCTCAGTGCTAGTCTTTTTTTGGTTGGAGACAAATGTTGAAGAGAACGATGCAATTCACATGTTATACCGTTACGGAAGTTGTAATTGAATAATCAAGGTGTAATCCTCATTTATTCTGCAGTTGTAATCGAATCATCAAAGGCTGCTCCGAGTGAAGCAGTGTCACTATTTTTCATTTGCATCTACTGACACGCTAATGTATAACGTATATATAGTCACCGGTTACATACAAACACATGCTGTTTTATAATTGGACTGACTTTAATGAGTGATTTTTATATATTTGATTAGCTATAGTTAGCGTATGTTCACATTAATTTAGCAGGGGTCGTAATAGACCTCAGATGGCTGACTCAATTTTAATGAACTGTTGCATTCTTGCTTGCTGTGCATAATTTTCTCTCCTTCCAGGCATTAAGAGTTGCTGTGATCTCATTAGTCTGAAATGTTATTGTTAAAAAATTTATGTGAAGGTCGTTTCTTGCAACTTAATGATTTGGATGTTAGCTGTCTGCACTCGTGAAAGAAAGAAGTCAGAGGAGAAGTCCTCTCTTTGCCTGATATCTCCGAAGGCTGTGGGACTGAAGCTGTTTGTTGACTTACTCGTGTGAAAGGGGCTGACCCAGAACTCATTGTGAATATTTACATTTGATTGGTTCTTACCCTGTGAACACCTGTGCAACTGTGGGGGATATTCACAAGAACGTGCGCTAAACACCTCCAAAAAATGTTAACGCAACTTTACACATCGCAGCCTATCGCGGGAAAATAACCCCGTGTTAACGTGGAATTCACAACACGGCGGTACCATGCGATAGTCTGCCGAAAACGCGGCCAATGTCCGCGATACAACCACCTCGACGGAGATAAAAACACAAACCCCAACACCAAAAAACGTGCGATGAGCCCATTCGCGATGAGGAAAGCAGCGATAAGCAGCGCCAGGCAGGCGGGAATAAGCACAACAAAAGTAGGAAAAAGGAAGACAAACCAAACAGAAAACAACAGCGAAGCACAATGGAGGCAGCCGGAGCTAGTACACAACCCCACAAGCCCCATTGGCAACAAAACATTGTACATGTCAGTCCATCGTGGACAAGGTGAATGCAGCCGGAGAGCGGAGGAGGACAATGGAAGAAAACCAGAACAGCTGGAATGATGCGAAACGCACAAACAAGCAGAAACACGCCAACAACCAGAAGGCAGCAATGCACACCGGAGGTGGGAGTCCAGCGCCACACCAGGAGCTGGAGGAAATGGTGTCCACCACATCAGTCTGGAGATGGTGGCAGGAGTCGGGGACCGGAAACTGCTCAAAATCAACAGACACAACAGCAACAGGGAGAGGAACGACCAGGGACTGGGGGACGGGGGAGATGGGCACAATGGCACACATGCACAATTAAGCACAGCACAACTGCAGACAAACCATGCCCAAGAGTAACAACACCAACCAAGAGCACAAGTCACACAACCCGGCAATATCACACCACTGAACAAGCACAGAAGTGAAAACCACACTGCCTGAAAGGGAGAAGGGTGAGCCAAATCAGAGCTGAAGGGACATCTCACACACAATGCAGCACACACACATAGGAAGCAGAGCACCCCAACATCGAACACAATGTGGTACAAACACCAACATTTGCACAACCGAACACAGGACACAAGTGCACCCGCTTGTGGCCGGTAAATGGCCATACGCATCTGGCAAAGCACGAAACAGGGACATGATAATGCACAAGTACCAACCCACAGCCCTGATGGGGTAGCAATGCATGTATGGCAGGGACCCAGATAGGCCGTGACACACACATTGGCATACAAATCAACACTCAACACAGTTGGAGACAAGTGAAAGTGCGGAAACTTTATCAACAAGTGCGTGTCAGTACGGCCAAGAGAAGTGCCACGACATGCAGACCAATGCAGCAGCATGTCTGAATGAGGAACGTTGGAAAGCGCCCATGTCCACCCCGGGGGAGTCCATCACCAACACAAATCAGTACCAACCCGCGTTGGTTGTCCGCGCATGGATCAGGAGTCCAGGCCAATGCAGCCATGTCCACTGTCGTCTTGGGACATGTGACCAGATCCCCAACATGCAACCAGGCGTCGGGACACGTGCAATGGGTCACATTCAGTTGTGGCTGCAGGTACCTTGTCACTCGTCCATGAACGCGAGTGCAGCAGCGTAGGCCAACATTTCCAATGAGAGATCGTTGTCCACCACATCTAACATGTCGGCGACGTAACCTATCAGCTGTCCCGGACAGATGTGCTGAATCCAACCCCTGGCCCCAATTTGCACCAAAGCCCAATCGGGGAGCGGCTCAATGTGGTCACTGCACACGACGATTCGTGAAATCTCCCAGGTCCAGTTGCCAGCATGCATGCCAAACATCCAGGCATGCCATAAACGGGCATCACGGTGACACTCCTGGTCATGGGCCAACAGGGGGCGCACACACACGTCGAAATCCAGGTCAGCTACCGTTACGTTGGAGAGGCAGACATCCATGGTCCACTCGAATATGCACGAGCGACAATGCAACACAGGCTGAACGCAGGTGACGTTGGCAAGGCGGAAGCTCAGCCGGTAACTGATCCGCAGCACTGCCATGGCAGTGCCCCCAGTACATGCAGCAGACGTGCACGGTACAGGTCCACGTGACTGGAGTTGAGCATGTGTCCGGGATGGTCTGCCATTGTGTCAGTGGCTCTGCTTGAAGCGGCACTGGCTTGCCCCGCGCCAGTCCTGTGGATGAAATGGCACAGCTCGGAGCAATGAGCAGTGTCTGTGTGCAACGGGTGCAGGCCTGGGGTGGGGTGGGAGTACGTGTGAAGGCCATTTCACGCACGCTAACTACGACCAAAGACTTCTGCGTGTGGGATGTGTACACTTTGGTCTGACGTCGGGCAGTGCGTAGTGTGGGAGTCGCAAGCAAATGCTATTGTATCTGTCAGGGGGTGCTGGGCACATGCAAGTCCCAGCTCCGAGCTGCAGATGTGCTACCGCCTGATACTTCAGACAAAGGACCTTTCATCCCTACAGCAACTTCACCATCTGCATGCATACAGGAGATGTACAGAGGCCTGTCGTGGGTGGGGTGGGATGTCTGCGACCCAGGGAATCAGGGATGATATGCCCAGCACGTGGCACATGAGCGGCCTCACTGTGTGTTACGTTGCCTCACAGCTGCACCTCCCTCCCACGAGCCCCCACACTTGTGTGCGCTGCGCGGTTGTATCACGTGCACTCCTACGGCACACCATTGTAATGCCTGTCCGCGCATGTCCAGCGGCATGCCAACAACACCGTGAAGCTGGCCGTTGAGGGTGTGCGGCCACGTGAGTGTAGGCCAATGGTCCGGACAGGGCGGACACAGGTGTACAGTCCATGGCTGGCTGTGATCGCGCTGCGATTGAGGCTAAGCATCTGACTCATGCAGCCGCAGGACTGATACACATAACACTTGGCATGCATGAGCCAAGACCCCGAGCGGTCTTGCGCTCCTACATTACCCCGTACGTGCGGGCCCGCCCTCCGGGTGCATGCTACACTGCAACATCGACTACTGTGGCTCTGGTGGTGACAACACTCCAACACAGAGACACGCTTACCGCACTTCCTGCTCAAGACCAGACCAGAGCTACGCCCTGAACCCCCTTACCAAATCAGCACACCCCGGCGCTGACCTGACGTACGCCGGACCAGCACACGCCGCCTTTGCATGCAGGGGGGGGCGGGCGAAGCTACATGTCCAAGGTCTTGGCCACTGCTGAGGTGACATGGTATCATCCGCTGAAGACAGCACACTGTGATGTTGCAGGGCTCGGGCCCATCATGCTGACATAATGACCACACGGACACACTTGCTTAGATGGTGTGAATGGCTACGGGCACGTGCGCCCGGCCACGTTTATTAGCAGGCTCACATGTCGAGTGACACCTGTGTTGGATGTGTATGGGGTGTGTGTACACCAGCCGTCATGGAGTGCCTGGTGCAGTCAAAACAACAACAACAGTGTACATCGTTAAGGACAAAACCATTCAACCATAAAGGCTCCATGACTTGAGCTGCACAGAGTTAGTGGCCCCGGATGCACAGCGTCCTGCACGGGCCTACCGCCACGGGCCGCTGACTTGCGGTGCACTGGGGCAGGGTCACGAGAGCAGATCAGGTTCTTGTAGATGACAAAGGGGGTTGTCGCGGAGTGTCTCGGTGGACAGTGGAAGGTGTACCCCCAGGGCATGATGCAGAGGGCAGAAGCACGCAGAAACAGTCACCATGGTGGAGATGAATGGAACAGACACATGTCTTACACCAAGTCCGTCCCAGCCAGATGACGATGCAGACAACCCACAGGCCATGGACTCAGATGCCACCAAAGTCCAACCAGAAAGTGCCCATGACTCATTGCGCATAGAGTTAGTGGCACCAGGTCAGTTGTTGCTAGTGTTCGGTCACCTCCGTGATGAGGATCTGGCTTTCATCCGGACTGAACCGCATCTTCCTCTTACTCCTCTCCATGCGTTCACTGGTATGGACTCTGCCATTCATGAATCACGACTACGTGCTGGATGTGGGACCTACTGGACCGCAGTGTAGGCCGGGGGCAGCGGTCAGCACGGGCCCACAGACACGTGTTGTGTGCTTGCGTGGCAGACTTTGGCTTCACTGATCGGAGGGACTATAGTGATGTGGCCGCTGCCACGGAGTTGGGGTCACTGCCATTCAAGACTCAGGACACAGTTCCACATGTGGGACCTACTGGGCCGCAGTGTAGGCCTGAGCCCTCATCCAAGTGTCGGCGGCTTGCGTTGAACAGGGTTGGTGGCACCACGTGTCGCTGGCTTGCGTGGAACAGGGTTAGTGGCACCACGTGTCGCCGGCTTGCGTTGAACAGGGTTAGTGGCACCACGTGTCGCCGGCTTGCGTTGAACAGGGTTAGTGGCACCACGTGTCGCCGGCTTGGATGCAGACTTTGGCTTCACTGATCGGAGGGAGTTTAATGATGTGGACGCTGCCACAGACTTTTGGTCACTGCCATTCAAGACTCACGACTCAGTACAACATGTGCCAACAACTGGGCCGAAGAGTACGCCGGTGGAGTATGTCAATGAAAAAGGAGTACTGTGGGCCAGCGTCGTGGAGGCCAGCGATGGTCTGCGTGGCTGCAAAGGTCGCGGGACTGGGGCTTGGAGCTTGCACCGGCACGTGGTGGGCCCTCTTTGACACACGCCAGTGTCGGCAGGTGAGCGGAGCCTCCTTGGTGCGCTGGGGCAGGCATGACGGGTCTGGGGAGCAGCGGCCCGGGGTGCAGCAGGCGCACAGGGACGCAGGCCCCGCCGCGCTCGGCACCGGCCTCGTGGCGGGCTGTGAGGCGCCACCCTGGCAGACACGTTGGCCATTCCGAAGGAGAACCACGCCCAGTGCGACGGGGTTTTATTCACACCCCTACGCAGGCCTGGCGTACGCAGGGCCAACCCACTCCGCCCGCGCATACAGGGGGGGACGTAACGTGCAACATTTACGCGTTCTGCCCCACAGCCTGTGGGGACATGGTAGCGTCCACTGGCCACTACACTCCATGCACCAGCAGTTCATGTCCACATGGCCATTTCCGTGGTTTGCACATTGGAGTCTGTCCGGCACCTCCACGCCACACCTGGCATTGGGTAGGTTCTCATTCATTAGTCACTTGCCGCTCTCGCACATGCCTGCTCCAAGCCTCTCCTCACATTCTGCTATTGTGTGGCTGTGGTGCCATGCCGTGGCTGGGTTGTGTGCATGGCAAGCCCAGGTTCCCAATGGAGTTGTGTCGTCGTGTCTGGTCGGTTGGCATGTTGTGTGGCATGTTGCATGTAGTTCTGCTGCGTGCCCATTGCCAGTGTCGTGAGTTGCATGACTGTGGGGTGGAGGTGTGTGGTGTGTTCATTTGGTACTTACCAACGAGCACTGCATTTCCATAGGTGCCATCCTGGGAGCGCTGGTTGATGATGGACTGTCGGGCGAGGTAGGTATCATGCACTCTGCCCGGGGAGTTGGCCACGACATTGTTGAGGAGTCCCGGGTGGTCCACTATTGCCTGCACATTCATGGGATGCTTGTGCTTTCTGTTGCAGTAGTTGTGTGCAGTGTCGGCAGGGGGTACGAGGGGTACATGTGTGCAGTCGATTCCCCCCGACACGTGAGGGAATCCAGCTATGGCATAGGGGCCTTGCTTGGTCTCCAGCTGCTCCTGCGCAGTGTGGGTGAAATGGAGGTGCTGGGGTACCAGGCTGATGATGGCATCCAGGACAGGTGTGATGGACTTGGATGGGGATGGCTGTGAGACTCCTCCGACTCTGGCAGTTGGGGGTTGGAAGGTACCAGAGGCCAACATGTGCAGCACAGCCGGCAGCTTTGTCTGCGGAGGGATGTTGGTTGTCCGCTGTGTTGGTACCGTCAGCAGGTGGGCGATGTGGGTCAGGATGCGGGGGATGGTTGTCCTTTTGGGCCTGTAGTGGGCAATGTCCTCCTCTGGCATTCGGTCTGTGCGGCTGGTGCGTTTAAGGTGGGTCCGCTGTCTTTGTGTACGCTGCCTCTGTGGTAGTCAGGGGGGCGGGACGGGTCCTGGGGGTGGTGGCGGGCCTGGGGTGGGTGGCGGTGGGTGTTGTGGCCCTCATGGGTCTCGGAGCTGCATGATCATTGTCTCCATGGCATCTGTGGGACTTCAGATGTGGCTCTTGGCTGGGCTCCCTTTCATGCTGCAGGTAGTCATCCTGCTTAACACCAGCAAAAGGCAGGTGTTAATTCCCTGCTGCTACCGCGGCTTATCGCCTGTTTTTGGTTCGCATCGCAGATCTGGCAGTTCGTTGTGAAAGTGGTGTAGTGGTGTTTTCGTGAGTTTTTGCACGGGAATGCCTACTCTGCATCTCATTAGGGTTAGTTGGTGGTGTCACCCGTGGAGATGAATTGTGAGGCAGTTATCGCGGGAATACTGGCGATGTCTGCAGTTTGCACCCGCTTGTGAATGGGGCGTTAAATCTATCTACACTTTTGATGTGTTAAGGTGGCGATAACTCGGAGATAAGTCCTTGTGAATATGCCCCTGTATCTTTTAAATGTAATTTCATGTTTTAATTGTGTGACATAGACCTTAGCTAGTTAGACTTGCTCCTGTCCGTCGTTGCAGGTGAAAGTCTCTTTTCCCTCTCGCTCGACCCAATGCTCTTTATATTTCCGTTTATAGAGTTACTTTCTAGAGAAAGCACATTTCTGCTTTTCTTAATTGGAACCTTCATTTGATTCTATCTTCGATACTATATTTGCTGACACATGCTGCTTATGAAATCCCCAATTTTGTCCACAACCATAGTTTAGCATTAGGGAGTTTCCGTTAGGGGAACAGAATCTGCTGAAAATGGCATAGTCTGTCTTTTATAACTATGACTCTTGATTTATGATTAAATTGATTCAATTTAAAAATGTAACTTTATGAATTTGTTAATACACCTTCACAGTTTGCAAATTTTACTCCTCTCTGTTGTTACTGTGGGGCAAAATCTGCTTCACTATCACTCCTCACTCCACCTGACATTGTCATGGAATCATACTCCAGTGATAAACAATCATCAATTATCAATAGCCCAGATTACTTCAAGATGGAGTCATCAAATGACTTCAGAATATTCCAGAGACACTTCCCTTTTAACCTGGTAGCTTGGGTCATGAATCACAAATGCTTGGGGGATAGTTGTAGATCTCCGTCAGGATAAGTGCTTGTTGAGATACAGATAGATTGGGGCTCATGCAACATCATCGGAAGGACCAAAGGAAAGGAAATATGTTTGGTGCCATTAGTGTTAAGCCTGAGTATTCTCTGCGGGTTGTGTACTCTCCTTGTATCACATTCTGTTTGGCAGTGAAATGCAGTTCTCTTCTGATTTTCTGGTGCTTGCAGGATAAGCTGGTCCCATCCTTCATTCACGTGTGGAGTATACAAAGTGAGACCTTGATACCAGAAGTAACTTTTTCCTACTCCATGTCCATCTAGACACCATAAGACATAAATGACATTAGACACGCCATAATAGTCACTAGGTAAGAAGCACACTTCATCAGCTCCAGCCCTTCTTTTACCCAACCTAATCTACCCGATATCCTCCTTCTTTTGCTACATCCACCCTTCTTTACCATTACAACTGTATGGTTACATCATGCCATACGGGTGTTGTCCTCGGTAGCCACTCTGCAGCTATCATTAGGATTCTGAGTTTGGTAATAACTTTGCCATTGTTAGCTGAATCTACACAAAACCTTGCAAACCTAATCCTACATTGATGATGGAGTCTGCAAAGGTTTGTGGTGATTAGTTAAGGGGTGCACAGACAGACGGGAGTCCTAAAACACATTTTTCCAGCAATGCATTTTCCATGGGCTTTTTACTCAGACGTAGCAACAAATTGGCTGAACGGATTTACATGAAATTTGTCAGGACAATAAATTATGGTGTGGAAAGGAACCTTTTTTTGGTCTGAATTGGTTCAGTAGTTTTTAAGTTATAAGGGACAAAAACTTAGTGATAAATTCAGGCACGGCATACTGTAGTACCTTGATGGTATATCGCAGTACATGGCCATGATGAAATATTATTGGATAATCAAGGCCCTTGCAAAATGAAAAGGCAGCCATATTGTTCAGAGCACACTTGGGCTGTGTTCTGTGTTTGATTGGGTAATATAGGTTATTAGTGTTGTATTAATATTGATGAACAAATGAGGCAGTTTTGTAAACTCTCTATAGATAGGGAAAAGTAGTTTTATCAAGTTGTATATTTTCTGGAAAGTTTACAGAAGACCACGAAAGGATCTAGAAAGTACAGCGGTACCTATATTGAAATAATTTTTTTTATAAATGACAAACAAGTTAGATGAGTGGCCATTAGTAAAGTGCATCATATTAACAACTTAATTTAAAAAGGACAATTATTGGTAAAATTCAATTTGGCCAACAAATGTAGCACAATACGAAATAAAATACAAAATGAGTTGAGAATATAAATGAGCCTGCAACAATAAAGTTTAACAAGTATTACAAAATTACAAAGGCATTTGAAACACACATTTCTGGCCACATGATAAAGAAAACCAACCGAAAATTAGATAAGAAATAACATTAAGAAGTAAACCATTATATGATTGGTTATTAGCACAAAGTGGGCTATAAACACAGCCCAATACTACTAAATAACACCAACAATCATAGAGACTCTGCTGACTGTTGGAAAACAGTACAGCTCTATTTCTACTGGAAAGACATTACAGAGAAATTGAAAATTATACCTCATCACCTCCATCTATATATTTCTACGTAAAACAGGTACATTTGTTTATGAATACTGTTTGCAAAAGAATACAGGGAAATAAATAAATAAAAAATACTTGCATTGGGACAATTACTACTCTGTTACTTATTTATGTGTTTTCTATAACATATTTGCCCACATTGAACACAATGCCTACAAAAAAATTCCTAGAGAAGCAAAAAATGGAAATTGTACAATAGAGAGAGGAGAAAAAAAATAATTGAACAGACAAACAATAGTAATGGTGAGACTAATAACACATTTTCTAAGATTTATAAGTAGCAATTCACAAGAGGTGTGGTGCAGCGGCCAGGGCAGCTGACTTCGGAGCACGGGGCTCACGGTTCGATCCCCGGCTCCGGCGGCAGCTCAGCTCAGCACCATGTGACTCTGGGCAATAGCTCACTTAATTTCCACGATGGCCCCCAGCGCCTTGAGACCCGTAAGGGTGAGTAGTTTGCGCTTTACAAATATGGATTTTTATTTACATTTACAAAGAGAGCACCATTAACAGTTAGATATTCCAACAAAGAAGATGATGCCTATTCAAGAAAAATATACACTTATATACACTTTCACAAGAAGAGACAAGAATACAATATAACTGCAAAGCATTATAAACTTGTGTACTGAAAACATCTGCTTCAAACAATTCCTTTCATAAGAAAAAAGAGGGAAAACTCATACACAAGCAATATGTTCAACATATTGTTGAAAAGGCATTTCATGCGAAAAGTAAACTCTTTTTTTCATAATGAACCATGTCAAAAGCCTTGACTGTTTAATTTCAACGTATAAAATACATACAGCACGAAGAAACAACTAACAAGACTAAACTTCTGTAACATTTTCAGGGGATTTGGAGACTTACGTCAAGTACTGAACCGTACTTTCATGATGAGAGTTACCATCAACAGAATAATTGTGTGCTTTCAGTCACGGATAAAGGCCAGTGTTATGAAGTCTTACCTGGAAATATAGTAGGTAAATAAAAAATAATATCTAAGATTTGCAGGAAAAAAGGAACTCTATATGAATGAAATGATACTTATATTTGTAATATCAGAGACACATCCATTCTGAAGCTAAGGACATTTCTAATGACATATAAAATGTCATCATTATTTAAAAAAATCAAACTTCTTCAAAACTTAGATGTCTGCCCTTTTAGGACCATTATAAGCCTAACAAGGGTATTCTTTAGGTTGTTTGAGAAATCACATGTGTGCCACCACATTCTGTCATATTAAAATGCTCTCCAAATATCGTTTAATGGTAAGAAACTTGTGTGTAGATTTATTATACTTTGTGGAAACATCATCCTTACTATTGTAAGAACTAAATTATTCTCTACCTCACTCTAATCAAACACAAGTCAACAATATTACATAATATATCCAATTTAAATACTTTGATGCACTCTCTGAGAACAATCATTTTCCACACATTGCCTTTACTCAGAATGAATCAGAAAATCCAATAATGGACTTAGACAATTAAAAAATGGATATTTTTGAATTTTAAGAAACAATTTCTGAAATCTTGAATCAGAGTTGCATTTGTTGCAGAAGAACACACTATCAGAAGCAAGTTAAAAAAATTGATCTCCTTGAAAAAACAGAAAATTATGATAAATTGAAATGGAGAAATCTAACTTTCTTTCTATTTGCAGAAGAAAGATATGATCTCTGTGAATACCATGTAACCTGCAAACACTGCCTTGGAAAACTAGACCATAAGTTCATCCCCTCACGTGGAATTCATTACAATTTAGAAATAAATGCAATCCCTTCTGAACTACAGCAACTGAATTTACATGAAAGCATTTTAATTCAAACAGTGCATCCTTTTTAAAGTACAGTTAGAATGCAACCAAAAACTGGAAAATGTCAGCCACATGAATTAGTACGCATACTAAAAGGAAAAGTTGTTTTTCTCCGGTTAGATTTCAACAAAAACATAACCACTCTTGGAATTGAACACAAAATAGAGGAACCTCTTGTGGTTTTTGTCAATGGAGTACCTACAAAAGAGAAAAAGATTGGCAAAATTTAAGTAGCATAGAAAAAGTTCAGAAAGTACTACATTACCTTCAGAAGAACAACATATATTAAAAAGATTTGGCGTTGGAAATTACATTGCGTCTACATACTTATCATTTGGAAGAGCAAATCAAACAGGATTTTTTTAAACAGAATAGTGATGAACAAGCTGAACAAATATATGAACATTATAGTATAACACACAACACTCAAGATACATGATGGGTGATGCCTTAGAACTGTATCAGATGAAGGATGCTAAAGGAGAGCCTATTAGTGTCTGGGAAAAAAGCAGTAGAAGCAAGATATTATCCACATTTATTCCCTACTGGAAAAGATGGATGATATGATAATCATCCAGTCCAAATTTCTGCTCGCTAGTACCCAGCTACGAGATTATATTCAGAGGATCCACACTATCAACAAGATATTCCTCATATTTTCACACCACAATATGAAGGTGAACTTTCAGTCACTTCTTATGCTGTTGCACATGTTATGCAAACTGGAACTGCCTTTACTGTTACAACAGCACCTGATTTTGTTGAAAAGGTACATGACAAAGATGAAGATCTAGAAAATAACTTGATCAAAATTATGGTATGTCAAGGAGTGACAAATGAATATTGGTTTCGAAGACACAGAGTATTGAAATGTATGCTCAGAAATGTAGGGACACCTGCTTGTTTTTTTTACTTTACACTGTACTGAGCACAAATAGGGCGATTTGTATCAATTTCTTCTCGAAGCGAATGCTAATATTCCAGACATTAAGTGCAAAACACCTGCAGAATTATGTTCTTTGGAGCCTGCCAATGTTTGCAGATATTTCAACCACAAATTCAAACTATGCTTCAGTACTTTACCAACATAAAGAAAACTCCCATTATAGAAGTGCTTGATTGCTTTTGGTGAAAAGAGTATCAAACAAAAGGCGTACCACATATTCATGTGCTTCTCTGGATCAAGGATGACGTATGTTTGGATACGACTCTGATGAATTAGTTCTAAATTTTATTGAACATTATGTGACTTGTGACATGCTAAAAAAAGAACAAAACAAGAAGCTATGTGAGCCAATTCTACGCTTTCAATCACTTAAGTGTGGTAAACACTGCTTGAGAAAATATCGGAGCAAATCTAAATACTACTCAAAATGTTGCAGGAAGAGTCAACAATTTAGGGGCCGATTACGATCTCGCTCGGAAAGCCCTACGGCTGACTCGGTCCCGTAGACCTTTCCGAGCAACTTGCGCTCCTAGGCTCCGAGCGACCGAGTACGATGCAATTGAGCACTGACGGACTCGGGTCGCTCGTAGTCCCATTGAAGTCTATGGGAGCCTGTTGTACATAGCGTACATAGGCTCCCATACAGAATAAAGGTAGGTCGCGGAAAAGGGCGCCCCTGTCGCAGGGACACCTCGGTGCCGGCCGCCCCGTGTATGCATGTGTAGGGGGGACCCTTGCCCCCCCCAGTGACTGAGTTGTAGGGCTACGGGTGAAGGGGGGCCGCTACGGCCCCCCGAAGTCCGCTTCCCAACTCTGTCTCGAGTCGGAGGCTTCGACTCGATCCGGCTGCTCGACGCGCGCATCGTACTTGGTCGCTCGGAAATTGGCCCCATTGCACTGTGCGTGTCAGCCATGTCGGAGTCGTCCGGAGGGCCTCGCTGACGGGTATGAGTCGCTCGGAGCGCAAGGCTTTATTCGCTTCATACTTCCTCGCTCGTACAGCGGTACGAGTCGTCCGGAAATCGCGCTTACGACTCAGACTCGCTCCCGCGGATGCCGTCAGGAGCCCTTCCGAGCGAGATCGTAATCGGCCCCTAAATGTCATCTGTAAAACATGCAGTTACTGGCAAATCACTGACAAACAAGTACAATCTTAGAAGACCACAAGCATCACAACTGATCAATGGCTACAACCCTTTAATTTAATATATGTGGGATACTAAATGGTTTTACAGTTTTTTGCAGATAACTCTACAGCGGCTGCACGTTATTTTACTTTCTACATTACAAATGCATCACAAACAGATATCAAGGAAAGAAGGGAAGCTCTGCGGAGCAATCAGTAAGTAAAAGATTATACAGATTTAGCTGACAAATACTATCTCACCGCGAGGTCAATAGCTATGAAGCATGTGACCACTTAAGTTCATAAAGCTTATAATACATGGTAAATCAAGGGCCATCATGTGGCTTAGTTTAATCTTGTCATCATCATGATGAAGAGTTCTGAAAAGCCTACCCAAAATTGAATACCTTGCACTTTTTGATCCTGCAAACAAAGACATTTTGAAAACAAATATGTTGGAAACATACTACCCAAAGAAAAGCCCATTGTTAGAAAAAGTATCCCTCTGTGAATTTGCTCAGTTCTACACATATAGAAATAATGTGTCAGAAGATTTCAACACTGGAAAATTTTGAGTTGAAGGTATCAATGGTTTTTTAATAACTCATAGTAAACCTACTCTTAATAATCATTGTAACCTAAGTTGTGACACAGGAGAAAAGAAAGAATTGCACTTCTTAAACTATTTAAACCATGGCGCAAAGAAGAACTTATAAGTCACTTTCAATACTATGAAGATGCATTTAATGTTTATTCCAATAACATTGCATTTCCAGGATTTCAGACATACTTACAAATGTTAGACCAGGAAATAGAAGAAGAGAACAGCATTAATGCAGAAATTCAATGCAATACTCCATCTACTAATAATACTTCTACTTTAAGGACTGCCGACCCACTTGGACAACCAATTATTGATACTGAAGCTGTGGTTGCAAAGGATGAGGGTGAAAATGCATCAAGTCAAAAAGGTTGTAGATAATTTAGAATACGTACTATTTCAATTAAATAGTGAACAACTAGAAACATACAACTACATAAAAGAATCAGTAGATCATGGTCTTCAACATGAAATAGAACATGTGAATGTAGTACTTATAAAACTGTTTCACACAAAAAATCCACCTGAGTGATTATATATCAACTTATAATTTACCACATTTTGTTAATTATATACTTTTCAATCAACTCCTAAACACACAAAAGTTTGATGGGGTGTCCTCACACATCATAAGGTGTCATGCTTCATCAGAGGACATCCCCACACTCTCCGAACACCTGGTTTGATGCAGAGTGGGCCTATGCCCTGAGGTCAGGGAGAAACTTACTACTAGCTCAGGATCCTTAAAACAACAGACTCATAACTAATGTGATAACCCAGTCTGTTTTTTTTTACTATACAGGGTACCACTTGGTATTAAAAATTAGGTGTGGGAATAGGGGAATTAGTACCCCAGCCCCACTAAACAGTCAACATGTTTCTGCCTAGCAGCGCAGTCAAGTCCATGGCATTTGTCGGAAGGGACAACGGAACCTCTGAGAGCATATACCCAAAGCATATGCTACTATACTGGGGGGTCTAACACTTTTAACCACCCAATGTTCCTAGGTATGTGAAAAACATTAATGACATGTATGCTACCAAAAGGTAAATTTGGCTGATAATTCTGGACCTCGGGTGCTTCAATCTCATTTAGGCAACATTTGCATGTGGTGAAACTGTGACACTGCACTCGCATATCACACACATACAATAAGTATCATGCTGTGAGAACCAGCTCACACATTCTTACACTAATTAGGGGTCATCTGGCCCCATGGAGGAAGGGCTCAGGGATCCCTGTAGTCAAACTCTACAAGGAAGAGAAAAGGATTATCAACCCTGCTAGTTTAAAATCTAAGAATACATTGTAGAAAATTCACTTCCCACCACTAGCCACTTACTACAGAAAGGTACTTTCCTCGCTGTCCACTTACTCAAAATTGGCTCCTTCCTCCCGATGATCATGGGAGTCACTGTTAGTCAGTCTTAAATACTCTGAAGGTATCACAACTGTGATTGATTAATGGTAATCACCATTGTATCAGTGGTGTTTGTATAATTATGCCCCCTGGTGCGACCTCCTGCTAGCTCGTATGTGCTCAATTATATTCAGCTGGTGAAGCGGGAGTCCAGCTGGGTATGTCTGTTTCACAAGTACGAGCATGCGTGAGTAATTTACAAATCTGCACTGCTGTGGGGTAAAACATTACTGCGCTCTCAGCCTGGATTCCTCTAAGCTGTGTACTGACATGCAGCTAGCTGCCCAAAGTGAAGCGCAGGATGTATGACAGCTGCATGATGAAGCACACTTAATTACTCACAAGTGTGCCCCAGGTGGAGCTGCTGATACCGCTTGAGGCTCTAGCGTGTGATCGGGCTGGGATGCCACAGTGGGGCATGGCACGCCCTCTCCTATCTATGTGACATTGAGGCCTCAAACCCAGAATTCTGAGAAATGTAGTTCCTAGCCTCGAGTTACAGATAATGCCATGAAGATGGCACTAAACCATATTTACATCTTGCTGAGTTCTTACAAAACGGTGAAGGTGTTAAGACTCAGATTCAGGAAATCTGTGGTTTTACAAGTTAATCTAATGTACTGACAGCCTTGCTATGATGTGATAATATTTTGCAAGGTATCAAAGTAAAACTGCCTAAAGTATTTATTAACTATATACTTAAAATCAAAGACACTATCAGCACATAATGCAAACTGTAATCTTTACTATTTTGAACCATAGTGAGATGGTTCCAGCTTACTCCAAGGTGTTGCCCGGTATGTCAAAAGTCTTGCACATCTATTATTGTCCCCATGTAGTCTGGTACAGGACGATCCACCTTACACAGTGCATAGATAGATGGTGCAATCGGTTATTGTCCAGGGGCATATAGTGTGCATACATAACTCTCTTCTACATTATTAGGTTTTGTGGGGTGGTGCCTTGGCTCTAAGCTCACATCCTATTAGATTCAAGCGAGATTCTGGGGAAGTGAATGAACTCCATCCCATGAGCTGTTCCAAGTCAACAGATGTGGTAGACCAATATGATCAAGTGGTGTTGTTTATAATTGGAGCCAGTGTATTTCATCATTTAGGCTCAATCATTAGGTGGTACACCCATCTTTGTTCCCATATGAAAAACTTCTTCGCTATATCAGGGTTGCTTGCCGCCCTGCTGCGTAAGTTCTTTTCTGTGTGGCTGGCCACCAAGTAGGGGCATGTCAATTTGGTGGTGTTCCTTCTGCACCTAATGGTGCTGCGGTGTTCATTACTCCTAACTTTTATCTTCCTGGTGGTCATTCCCACGTAGAACAGATCGCATGGACAAGTGATTAAATACATCACATTTTCACTGTTACCGTTATTGGGTGTCTTCAATATCTAGGGTCTCCCTGTCTTGATATTCAATTCCTTCATCTGTGTGGTAAAAGCACATTCCACAGAGTTTCCACAAGGGAAATGTCTCACCGGGGCTCGATTACCCCAGACAGTATTTTGTTGTAGGGTCACGGACTTCTGAACCTTGGTATGTACTAGCATATCACGTATGCTAGTGCTGCGTTTGTAGCAAAGAGTGGGACTGGCCATTGTTTGGTTCAGCTGTTCAATATACTCCAGTGTTTATGGACAATATGTTTTCCCTTATTAGAAATAGGAGTATATGTGGTTGCACATACAATTCTGTCAGTGTCAGGTCTAGGATTTGTTTCAAGTAGGGGCTCTCAGTTATTGTTCCTAGCCCTTTTTTAGTTATAAATCTACCTTACAAAATGTGAGCAGCCAAGCATGAACAGTGATATTATTAAAGTAATTACTGCTTCTGTGCATAAAGTTACTAGATCTAATTTATTTGTGTAGTTACTGCTACTATTGGCTTAGTAGCACATAACATCCAAGGAATTACCTTGCATCATCTACTCTTAAATACTGATACATGTCAAGAACTTGGTAGAGTCCTTAAAAAATTAAAACTTTTGAGTATAGATGAAGTGATGATGGTTTCCAACTTAATGTTGGCATTTGTTCATCTGCATATTCAAGAGGTACTCAAAATGTCTTATAATATGCTAATTGGAGGCAAACATGTGATTGTGTTTGGAGACTCATTCCAGCTAACACCTGTAAAAGGTCAACTGATTTTCAACAAACTTTTACAAGACCAAGCTTGGAATTGTTTGTGAAGAATAGACAATGTCAACATTTGGTTGCATTTACAGAATTAACACAAAATATGAGGCAAGCTAACAATGAAGAACTTGCCAAGATATTGAAAGACATTCGCCTTGGCATTGTAGCAAATTAAGCACAACCCTTTGTTTGTGTAATGCCAACTGTTGAAGAATGTGCTCAATTAAATCATGAAATGCTACATCTGGAAAAAGAAACTATTGTACATCTTCCTTCTAAAGATAAAGTGGAGAATCATAGACTAAACATACCTGAAAGCAAGACTTTAGTTAATAAATTACAAAAGATGGAAAAATCAGTTTCACATATAGTGGGATTGGAGAAAGAGTTACAGCTAAGTAAAAATTGTCGTGCAATTTTAAGTCGCAATTTACATGTAGAAGAAGGACTAATAAATGGAGCAATAGGATTTGTAGTAGACCTTGTTACGGCTGGAAAAAATCAAGACATATAATTTATTGTGGTAAGAGTTGACCACTTTAAACAGCAAAAACATATCTCTAGGTTTGCAGCAAGATTCTTACTACTGAAAGATTTAAATATTCGTAGAGAACAGTTTCCTCTTTATTTGGCTTCTGCTGAAACAATACACAAATAGCAAGGCCTAAACTTAGATAATGCACTCATTAACATTGGCTCAACAGTATTCATAAAGGGTATGGCATATGTTGCTCTTTCTTGCGTTAAAAGCTTACAGGACTGTATAGTACCGATTTCATGCAGACAGTAGCTGTGTAACCGAATATAATAGTTTGCGAAACAAATACGCTCCTCTTCTTGCTCAACATCCCATTTTGTTAAACCAAAAATGTCTTTTTAAAGAAAAATTTAAATAAACTAAAATGACGAAGAAGAATTGGAAGTACCTAAAAAACCCAGAAAATCAAACACACCGAAATGACAGTTCAGTTTCAAAATCAGAATGGTGTAAATTGCTACAGAGGTGTAATTGTTAATCTTCTTTTGTACCTATCGTCTGTCAAAGAACTAATCCCACCAGCATGTAGCTCAACGCTTCTGCAAAACCTTGATAAATCTTCATGAAAACATTCTGTCGCACAACCCCAATGGTTGCCAGAAGAGATATGGTAGATATGTGTAGAGGTGATATTCAATTTTCTATCAATGAACAACAAGATGCTCATGAATTCTGTAAGGCTATTCGAGAAATATTAGCTACTAACCTCAGCCGAGTTGTGACCTCTTTTGTATAACCTACTCTTGAGAACATGAATGCTTTCATCGTCTACATTCAAGCTCAACTGTTACATAATTTAAAAGATTTGTATATCTACCAATACCCTATTGCAAATCAATTCCATTTAAGAATTTAATATCTAAAGCTGTGCAAAACAACTTATGTCTGAAATGTAGATCAGAACTTGTCTCCACACTTAATTTTACAATAGTAACCAAATATGTAATTTATATGATTAAAAAATGTACTGTCAATAACATTAAAATAAATAAATCTATTTCTAACTTTACTGCTCTACAGAATTCTATTTCAGGACGCACTTATACTACTAGTGCCATAATTTTTCATCATCGATAGACTGCAGCATCGGGACACTACACAAGTACCCCAGTACTTATGAAATCCCCCAAAAATTATAAATGACAAAATCAACACCCACACAATATAGGTTGCCTGTTACCATGTCCTTTGTTTTGTTTTTAAAGTCAACATGTTTAATAAGAAAAAAATAAAGAAGTAAACCAATATGTCATTGGCTAATAACACAAAGTGGGATATAAACACAGCCCAATACTATAACTCACGCCTTCTCCATGCACTGCTTATAGCTTTCGATATTACATCATCTATAGCATGATAAATGACATCATTCATAACCACACTCATGACATGTCTAATGACATCATTCATGAGAACACTGTGCATGGTAGATTGCAGAGTTATAGTTAATGTAGTGTGGCTAGCGAGTTCACAACAGTGTGTACGGAAGTGCTCGAGTTTTATCATTTTTTTTCATGGGCACAAATAATAACTGTAAGTTATAACTATAACTTTAGAATTTCTAAGGTTTATATAGTTTAAGTAGGTTTTGTGGCTAAGTATTAAATTAACTTTTCTTAACTATAATTAAGCTTAATTCTTTTTTTCCCCATTATATATATATATATATATATATGAAACCCAAAATGTCCTCAGACAAAGCTGCACTCGACAGCAAGTCAGTCCATTCTTTAGGCAACCTGCAATTTAAACGACAATGTGTTATCTGCCTTACGCGTTTCGGGCTGTCAACACCCTTGTTCACAGTCTTTTGTATGCTGTCCAGTGCAGCTTCGTCTGAGGACATTTTGGGTTTCATGTAAAGACGGCTGTCCAGCTGTGAAGCTTGCACCACCGCACTGAAAAGAAAAGCGGGTCCGTGGCTTGGACCTTTCATGTCGTATACGGAACAGCAAGTCTTTTGTATTGAACCATGCAGTGTATATCGGCAAGCCCACTGGAGGGTTGAGAATAATATTGATTACATGGAATGAAATTATCTGAATGAAAGAATTCTGATTATTCAGTATTGTATATACATATGTTTACAGGTCATTATTAATTGTAAAATATCATGCACATGCAATTTGTATTTTTTATTTTTTATATCTCATGACCTTTGTATATGTAAGTCTTTTTTCAATAGTCTGTCTTCCATGTTTTCTGTTTATCCACGTTATTTCTATGGGGGATTGAGCACTAAACTAAAAACTTGACAAAGGCTTATTGCTGAAACGCGTCGTTCTCTTGCACATAAAGATCTGTGTAAGACATTCACTTGGTGTGCCGTCTTTTCATTTCCTTGCTTGGAGTGGATTTGTATCTAATAATTGCTGATGGTGGTTGCTTCCATCGACGGCACCGGCGTTGCGAGGCCAGAGGCGGCATGAAAGCAACTCTGTTTTTCATTGGAATATATATATATATATATATATATATATATACACTCACACACATACACATATGGGCGTCACTAGATCGTTATAGTTAGGTTTGCTTTTCTATAAAAATTGCTTTTTTGACAACTCTCCACAAAACATTAAAAAACGTTCATCTACCTCAGCTCATTCCTGGAAATATTTGGGGCAATCCGTCAAGCAGGTGCCAAGAATCAAGGGTGGGGTCTCAAAACGTAAAATCCCAATGCATTTTCCATAAACTTCTTTGAGGCAGGCCAAAACTGCTGAACAGAATGACATCAAATTTGGCAGGAAGCTAGATCTTGGTATGCAGACTGTGCTTTGTATGATTTGTTGTAATCCATTCAGTAGTTTTTGATAAATTAAGGTTGAAAAATAATTATATATCTGGCCGGTTGGGTCCGCAAGAGTCTTGCGAGACTCTTGCTGGAACACCAATTTAAAAATAGAGTGTTCTGATAGGCCCAGGGAGCTTTTTTCTTTTGGGCCATCTCGCTCCTGCTGGAGTCAGACTCCAGCGGGAGCGAGCTCTCTGATTGGCTGCCAGCAACGTGAGAAAAATATTGCTGGCCGCTATTACAGCACTTGGTGACTTAGTCCCTTGTCCTAAAATACATTTTTTTTTAAATAGTATAAGGGGGCAGGGTAGGGATATCAATGTGGGGGACCCTCCCTGGGGGCCCAAAAGAAAGAAATCAGCAAAAAATGCTGCTATGCTAAGAGACTCTTGCAGGAACGAAAAAGAAATGGCAGCTGGGCTGCATACAATAAGTATGAGCCCCAGGAATCCCAAACACGGTGCTGTATTCATGAAGGGAAGGGGGCTGCGTGCCCCCTGAACACCGAGAGGTCCTGGGGAGTACACCCCTGGGGTCTAGTTTATATGGGGAGGCCAGTGCTTGATTTGTAAAATATGAAGTGCCAGGGCTCTGACCAGGAGGCCACTGCAGCTTGCACCACCCATCGCTCTTGTCATCGCTGCCAAAACAACTGCTAACCATCTCTCTTGCATGTAAATGCGACAGTTCAGATTATTCCAGGTCCCTAAAGCTAAAGGAATGGCTGGGGAGGCAGGTATTAGCAATTTTAATGTATATTGTATTCCTAAACAACCGTTGTTCTGCTCATCTCTAAATTAGATGAGCAGCGCCACCATGTGGTAGACTGTTCTATGTATGGTGTTGACAATTAGGTGCCGGTGCCGAGCACCGGAAACCAATTAAGTGCCGGTGCTTAGCACCGGAAAGCCCCGGCTCAAATTTAGCACTGGGGGAGGCACTGCCCCTCTCCCTGAGCCATAGGAAAGCCCCAGGGGACCCCACCTCTGGGGCCAAAATGCAACAAAATGGGGAGGGGGCCACACTGCCCGTCTTCCTGATCCATTTAACGCCCCAGGGAGCCCACACCTGGCGCTGATTACTTTAAGGAAGGGGAGCCGTGTGATCCATCTCCCTGAGCCATTAGTGGCCCTGGGGATCCCATTCCCTGGGGCGGGCACAGTATCTATGTCCCGGGGAACCAACCCCCGGGACATAGCAGTGTGTTTGTTCTTACTTGGTGGGAGCATTTTTTAATCTCCCGCCAAGTAGGAGCAAACACCAAGTCCGCTCCCACAGGCAGGAGTTTTAAAAATGCTCCCGTCCGCTGGGAGCTGACTTTTGATCTGTTTCCCTACTTGCACTGAAGCGGACAAGGAAACAGATCAAAATACTGCTCCCTCCCAGTAGGAGAAGAATTAGGAGCTGCTTTCTGCAGGTGGGAGCAATGCCAACTCCTGCTGTATGCGGGAGTCGACTGGGGCTGCTGGGGCCTTGGGGCTCCCCCCTTCGGCCCCCAACAAGAGTATGTGGGTGGTGCCCTGGGTGGGCACAAGGGCACCCACCTTTAAGTTTGATAGCCCCAGGGGATGGGAGTGCCCGGGGCTGAAATTGGCCCGGGGAGGAGTGGCTACGTGCCCCTGCCTCTAAAAATGACTCCAGACCCCAGGGGATGGGGTCCCCAGGGCCAAAATCCACCTGGGGAGGGGGGCTGCGTGCCCATCTCTCCCTAAAATTTAAACAAGGCCCCTGGAGATGGGGTCCCCAGGACTCTGCCTGAAAATGACGCCGGGGATGGGGTCACTGGTGCCAAAATCAGCCTGAGAAGGGGGGGGCCACGTGCACCCCCACTCCCCTTTATTAAAAGGGTGGTCCTGGGGGATGGGGTCCCCAGGGCCTAACAAGGCTCAGAGATGGGGTCCACATGGCCCCCCTCCCCTTTAATAAAAAACAGCAGTCCTAAGGGATGGGGCCCCAGGGCCTAATGAGGCTTGGGGAGTGGGGTCACCCGGCCCCCCTCCCCTTTAAAAAAAAGGCGTTGTAGGATGGGGTCCCCAGGGCCTAATGAGGCTCGGGGAGGGAGGCCACATTGCCCCCTCACCTTTTTAAAAAAGGGCACTGGGGATTGGGGTCCCCAAGGCCAGACCCTGTGGCCAACACCCTGTCGTGCACGGCCAAAGGCTGTGTGCAGTGTGGGTTTGGCTGCGTTTGGGGGGGGTTAGCTGCAGGCCAGGCCTTGTGGTTAACCGCCCCCACTGCTCATAGCTGAAGACCGTGTGCAGTGTGGGGGGGATTGGGCACAAGGCCTGGCAGCAGGCCAGTCCCTGTGGCCAATCCCCACTGTACACAACCTAAGGCCTTGTGCAGTGTGGGGTTGGCGGCCCTTACGGGGGTTGCCCACAGGGCCTGGCCGCAAGCCAGGCCTTGTGGCCAACCCCCATTGCTCACGGCCAAAGGCTGTGTGCAGTGTGAGGTTGGCTGCATGTGGGGGGGGGGTTGGCTACAGGCGGGGGGTTGGATTTACATATCATAATTAAATATTATTTAATGTTTAAAAAAACCTAGAAATTCACTAAAAACATCAAAGGTTAAAGTAAAGTTATAGTTAGGTGTGATAAAAAGAATCGTTGTTATTTTTTTAAAACCTTTTGAAATTCACTGAAAAATGGCTAAAATAATGTTATAGGTAAGTGAATTTGCCAGTGACAACATTAACGTTTTGAACTAATAAAAATTGAGAAATTCACCAGCTATAGTTAGCAGAGCTAACTATAACTTGCGTCACCACCATGCACTGCCTATGATCTCACATATGACATCACTCATGACATGTTCTATGACATCATGTATGACATCACAGAAGACATCTCAAAGGACATCATTGATTACATCACTGATGACATCATCCAAGCTTCTTTTGTACACATTGCTCTTTAAACTGGTACACCATTAGAGATATGAAAGTAAGTGCAAAATAGCTCAGAATAATATGAAATGCATTTACTGCTATCATACACACAACCCCCATAGGTAAAGCAAGCATAGGTTACTGGCAACATTGACCCTATACCATATTCTTCATGAGTAGCCGAGTTCATGACTATGAACCAAGGATGAAAGGGTAACTTATCCTGCACACAGTGTTCAATCTGTATACAACTGTTCAGGAAAAACCAAGTTCCTCCAGATACTCAAGCCCTGTTACATTACTAATGCCCTGTTATGAACACTGTATAAAACCCCTGACAGTGACTGAATCTACATTGAGAAATGAAGTGGATGTGAGTAGAAAAGTGGGCACTGTTAACAGTGTTTACTCTATCTATAGAGAGAGTTTACTCTGTACCACACTATTTGCAGAGAGTGAAACTCTCATGAGAAATTCACCACAGAGTATTAAAAAGTATCTACTAAGCACAGTGTACACTCTATGCAAAACTTTTCCAAAGAGTGACTATTCACTTAAATAACCAAGGTCTGAAGGTGCTAAAGATCATATTACCTGTGGTGAAAACTTTACAGATAGCCCATCTTCTGAAGCAAAACAAGCACAAATACACAGGTTAGTACCTGCTGCACACAGTCTTCTATGTTAAATAGAAATTGTCATGATGAGACAATTCTGTCTAATAATTTCACGCTGCTTACAATACTTAGTATGTAGTACGTAGAATCTTTGCCCTGCTGGAAACTTTTTCTGCAGTACCGAAAACCTTGTGTAGAACATAATGAACACTGTCAACTGTCACCTGCATACAGAGTTACTCTTCAATACAAAGATTTATAATGTGTTCAATACCTATATACACCTATGGTGCATTAGAAGCACATGCGTTTTGTAAACACTTATACCAATTGTTGGACCCAGGCTGTACAGAATTAGGTAGAAAAGTAGTTAAATGGTTAAAATGGTTAAAATGCTGCTCAGTGCTGAATTCTAAACCAAGGTTACCATGTCTTGATTCCACCTTATGCCTCTTTCTTCCACCAGTCTGCACTTCCTGTTTCTTGATCTCACTTTTGCAGGTTCTTTTTCATCCCTGCCTTCTCCCGTTGCCTCTGTTTTCCTATCTTTCACTTCTTCCTCCTTTCTCCCTTGTCTACCTTGTTCTCTCTTGCATTGGAGCAACGTCTGAAGATGGAAAATAAGTCCTTATCCCTGAAAATCGGTGGTGGTTTCCAACACCAGCAACCACCAGCACAAATTAAGCACTGGGCCTCACCTAGGCAGCAGCAGTAGATACATTAGATAACCATACATGCCAATAGACCCGATTTAGGCAGGAGACTCATGATTTTTAAGCCAAAAATAGCTTCATTTTGGCGGTCTACCACCTGTAATTGTCTCTCCTTCCAGAGAAGTCAAAGTGGGAAATACATAGTCCCAATTATTTTTTTTAAATCTCCCAATTTCCTTTTCTAAAGTGTTGGCTTTTCTGTATAAACCTTTGGAACATAGGTGAGGAGGCTACAGCCACCACCATCAGAGCTGTAACTTCCTCCAATCCCCATATCGCAGCCATTGAAGCCCTCTGCTGCTGTCCCTAGCCTAGCAATAGGTTGTAGGCGACAAGTGAAGGACTATAAGTGGTGGGGGGGAGGGGGCTGCGACTCCGTAAGAAAGAAAGAAAGAAAAGCAAGAAAGAAAGAAAAAGAGTGAGAAATACAAAGAAAGAAAGGAAGGAAGAATGAAAGAAAGAAGAAAAAAAAAGAAACAAGGAAAGAAAGAAAGAAAAAAGAAAGAAGGAAGGAAAGAAAGAAAGAAGGAAAGAAAGAAAGAAAAAGAAAGAAAGAAAGAGAAAGAAAGAAAGAAGGAAGGAAGGAAAGTAAGAAAGAAAGAAGGAAGGAAAGTAAGAAAGAAAGAAAGAAAGAAAGAAAGAAAGAGATTTATAAAGCGCAACAAATCCCAATGTTTTCCCAGATCTGTAATCCTCTCAGGTATCTGTCCTGCAGCTTCCATCCATAGCCACCTGTTACTTTAGGCCCCACCTTAGTCGCTACCAGTTTAATGTTAAGATGTCATGGTTGCTAATAGCTGCCTTCCACTGCTCTCCAAGTGAAACTACAAAACTAGAACGGAACAAGACTCGTATTCCGGAACCCTCCTCTTGAAATACCCTGCCAAAAGATTTCACATTCTTCGCGGTTAATCCAGTTAATGGAGACACCACCTCACATAGCTTGCAACACATTTCATATGAAACTGAGCAACGCCCAGGAAACTTTCAACATCCTTCACGCTTTCCAGGCTGTGACCAATCGGCTGTTGCCTGCACCTTGGATGTATGCAGTGCAATAATTCTTAGGGAAGTTACATCATTTAAAGAACAGCAATCTACATATGGAATTCACGTTGTTCACTCCTGTTACCGCACATACTGGAATTATGTGTTTCCTGGTGCATTCTGGGTGTGGGAAAAACAGATCTGCTATTAAACTGGAGCAGGATAAACCTGCAACTAATTAAATGGAGACGAATGGAGGGCCATGTGGATTTTGTTGGGTATGCACCTAAAGCTGTATGTTATGTCCCATTTCGTGGGCAAACCCCGTAATAATTGCATTTTATACATTCCAAACACCTTGCTGTTGTATTTTATCAATGTATCAAAAACAGGACCACTTTTAATGAGGGCCATAGACCTCAAAGAAAGGTCTTATTATGCTCTCAGTTATCCAATTTCAGTTAGGACAGGTTTTTACCTCTGTCTGAAAAGTTGAGGGAATTCAAAAACTTTGCATCTGCTAAGCTGGAAAAAGTTTTCTGACTTCGCCAGACTTCTTTAATGCTAAGCTGTCCAAAGCCCAGCCCACGAACATGCAAAGCGGACAGGTGCCAAACAGCACCCGCTCACCAGTTGTCCCATGTGGCATTGGCAATGGTTTCCCACTGCCATTACGGGACGCCGAAACTGACTGTCTTTTTTTAAATTCATGTGCTTTGCATAGCTTGCAAAGCTTAAAAATAAATTTGTGAAGTTGCAAATCGGTAAATTTTGCAACTTTGTACAATCCTTCCATTGCAGTCTTACATGCAGA
The DNA here is from genome assembly GCA_963921515.1 of Calotriton arnoldi. Taxonomy (NCBI): domain Eukaryota; kingdom Metazoa; phylum Chordata; class Amphibia; order Caudata; family Salamandridae; genus Calotriton; species Calotriton arnoldi. The sequence goes on along the minus strand of CAWUFW010001719.1, from coordinate 1,676,541 downwards.
TTTGCAATCTTTAGAATGAGGATTCTTTACTATTACACCATTCAGTTCATATTAGTTGCTTAGGAATTTGCTCATGAGAGGTGAATCCTAATTTTCCCCTTCTTGTCAAAAGGAATCTCATGATTAAATAGCGTGTGGTCCCAGAGCAGGTTGGTGGGAAGTGTTCATAATGAATGAGAGGTAACAAACTGGGTCCATATACAGAAAATGATTGTAGTATGGAATATCAAAGAGGGAATATTATCGAGGTCACACAATCATGGACCGAAATACCGAGAAAGTAAGTGGACAGAGGGAGGTATAGATTTACTGTTCTTAACTCCAAATGCACATACCTTTATGATATATGTATTATCAAGATATGTATTAGGTGTAGAAAATATATACATACTTACCTGTCAAACGTTTGGTCTTTGATATTCTGGTCACAATATTGGGTTACCTCAATATTCTCTGTATTATATTCTGAAACCACACCAGAAAACAATAACAGGAAAACAAAAAAAATATATAGACATTTGTTTAATTTCCAGTCAATTCCATAATACTAATGCATACTGAACACACACAAGATCACAAGATGTTCTGAATATCCAGGCATCCGAAGAGGAAGTCCCGGTGTCAGTAAGTAGGAAATTTTGAGGAAATAGGGTACATTAAATCCTACAAGCAAACAAATCCAAGGAAAGGGGCATGAATTGAGAGGGCATGAAGGGAGAAAGGCGTGAAATCCACTGCAGTGATAACCAACCATCAATGGCGTAGATGGTTATTAGGTGCAGACGTAGGCCATTTATGCAATTTCATGGATTCATTTTGGGTTGCCAAGAACACATCACTATGTTGGAGTGTGTGTGGCCCATCCATCATGGAGAGATTGTCTGCACCAGCTTAAGAACATCTGATATATATGTGGGGACCAGCCCCTGCCCTAATTCCCATACAAGGAGTCACAACCATTGAGAACTCTTTTAAACCTTGCAAGGGTCACATTTTCCAACACCTATTCCTCACTGCTGAGCGGAGTCTTGGTAAGTAGGTATGAAATAGGGTGTGGAGAATACAGCATGATGATGAGAAAAGGTAGGAATTACTCTGGGAAGCATGAAAGCTACAGCCAGTTCATGGATGACAATCACCAATTTTTCCCCTGGTTATGTAGATGGATGGGATGAAACCCTTGTGTAAATTCTTCTAAATGTATTGCAGGCCTGCCAACTCACATGGTGCCACCATATGTCACAAAATATCATCTCTCTTTCACTTTATCGTCCAGTGAAGAGTCAATAACACACAGAGATAGGAATGTGAGCTGAAAATCTCTTCTTAAAGTAGGTTTCCAGCTCATTTATAGAGTCTCTTCACCTCTATAAAGTACCCTTAGGGGTTTACATCCTCCCCAGGGCACGGGATGCAGATTCATAGTTCTTTATTTGTGTATTCAGGAGATAGAGGAGAGGCATGTTCCTGTGGGCAATAAGCCCAACCACCTCAAACAACGCTCTATTCCTATTAAGTAATGAACTGGAGCTAGGCCACACCCCCACTCCACGGCCATGCCCCTCTATAACTCTTCATACAGAGATAGGCTCAATGACCCACCTTCTCTAGGCCTCACTTCCTCTCTCACTGGGTGAAAAACTTTCGAGGTTTGAGGGTCTAGTATTGTTTAAGGACTTTCAGTCTTTTGCCATCAGTGTGCATACCTTGCCATGTTGTATCAGACTGTTCGCATTAGATCAGTTTCTTAATCATACTGTCAGAGGGCACAAAGAGAATGAAGAAGTAAAACAGAGAGATATCTACAAAGCCAACTGCCTCCTGATGTTCAGCGAAGAAGCCTATGTCTGGTGACCCAGGTCTGTGGCCAAAGTGAATGTCCAATCCCTGCCTGTTCATGATGCCTATTGACATTGATTGGCAGATAGCGAGGAAAAGACCCGCGTGGTGCTGTTCATGAAGCAAAAGTAGCAGGGACACGCTAGAGGACTTTGGGTGCACAACCATACAGAGGGGGTGGTGCAACTGACATGGTGAAAACGCTGAACAAACTCAAGACCCTACCAGGGTTTCTTTGAGGGTTTTCAGGTAGAAAATGAGATGGTGGTAGTTGTTTATTCTTGCAGTGAGCAAGTGTTTTTGAGTGCTGATTACTTCACACGCAGGAGCAGCATGGTGCTGGGCTGAGAAACTGACTCTGACAGTGCTCTGCTTGAGTGAACCTTAGAAAAGGGGAAGGGACTCACTGTTCACTCATTTGCAGCGTGTGTCGCTTGTCCTTGTCAATGGAGCCAGTTCTTAATTTGTAGTGCGGAGGTGTTAGAATACCAAGGCTGCCTAGTATTGTTTTCCCTTACACCTCTTTCTTCCACCACCTTCCACTTCATAGTAGGGATCACAAAACATTTTTTGACTGGTGCTATTTTATGACCTTGGTGGTAAGTTAAGGTAGTGCTTATTCCAAACACCTTTTACTACTGTATTATGAATACAGGATTATGGACGTGGTAATGTGCGTCAATGATGTTTGTACATGCTTATTGATTGGCACTTTGTTGCGGCGGTGTTGTGCTCTGTTGTTTTTTTGTGTGGCTGTGCATTTGTGATGCAATGTTGCAAGGTGATTTTGTTATGTTGTACTGTAGCTGTTGTATTGCGTTCTGTTTTGACTGTTTTGTTGTAATGTTCCCTCTTTTGTTATAATTGTGTTGTTATGTTTCTTTATGTATGCTATTATGTAATGTACTGTTATTTACTTTAGATCTATGTCAAGCTACCATGTACCACAGTCTAAGGTGGTAAAATAGTGCTGCTCCATCTCTTCCACCACTTAAAACCCAAGTCAGCCCAAAACTGGGGCAAGAACAGTGTCTTAACTTAGGGCTCCAAGTGCTCACTTTATGTGATGACAGTGCTTAACTTGAGCCGGTGGTTTCCGGTGCTCAGCACCGGCACTTAATCGGAGTCAGAAAAAGTTGGACTGATTACCTCTACCCCGCTTTTTAATCGCTCCTATTTTATGCTTGTATGGCTCATATGTATTATCTGTAGGAATGGCCTGACTTCGCTTTTACAGCTTTTAATGTGGGGGAAATTGAATTTTAACTTGAAAAGGATTACTGCTTACCTTATAGCGAATTGAAGTTTATCATTAAATTTGAATTTGTGTACTTTGCACCTCATACGAAGTCTGCGTTTTTCGGACGTTGTTTTAATTGCACTTGCGCGTTCCTCTCCTCTCCTCCCTTCCAAGAAAAGGCCCGTCTTAGAGCCGCCATTTTGGGGCAGTTGCGCTCTAGTGGTTGGCAGGCTCTAGCACTTAATGAGCCTGCCAACTCGGACGCGCAGCGGAGTCAGAAAAGGTTGGACTGATTACCTCTACCCCGCTTTTTAATCGCTCCTATTTTATGCTTGTACGGCTCATATGTATTATCTGTAGGAATAGCCTGACTTCGCTTTTACAGCCTGCCAAAGCAGACGCGCAGCGGACGTGCGCACCAAAGGTGCGCTAAAGGCAAGCCCGTCTACGCCCGTCCGCGTCCGGAACGTGGCCAGCGCCAGCCATGCTGCCCAAAAGCCCCCAGCTATTGCATTTTTGCCAGGTCTGCTAAAAAGTTATGACACAAGGAAAAAATGTGACTGCCAATTATCACCGGATAGGGTCAAAGGTCCCCTTTCATGCCGTAAATGCAGAACTGTGTTCACCTTCACAGATACCCGCCCCAAAGTCATGCATATGAAAGCCTTAACACTCAGCAGCTCTCAACTTAAAGGGGGACTAATTAATGCACGTTCACTCTGTAAACACTCTCATGACATTAGAGTGCTGATTACCGAGCTACAGCTCGACTTCCTTTTCATCACTGAAACCTGGCTCAAGGAATGGTGTAACCCAGACATTGCTGTAGCATTCCCCCCTAACTATACCATTTGCAGGAAAAACAGAAATGAAACTAGAGGAGGGGGGCTGGCCATCATTTTTCATTACTCCTTACAGTGCACAAATTTTGACCTCGACTCATTGAAGGGAGCAGAAAGCCTAGGCTTCTGCTTCACACTCAATGCCTCCTACTCCTTTACAGGAGGCCTAATCTACCGCCCGCCCGGCCCTAGTTCTGATTTTTTAGAATCACTGGGAGACACCCTAAGCCATTTCTTGATCAGGTATGCCAATTTCACCCTTTTAGGAGACCTCAATCTCCACTTAGAAGGCAGAAAAGAGCCAGGAGTGGACAATTTTCTCAAAATCATAGAATCGCTCGGAATGCACCAACTAGTTGTTACTCCTACACACCAGGCAGGTCACACGTTAGATGGGGTCTGTTCTAACTCCACTTCACTAATGGTTGACACTCCCATTTCTCAACTATGGTCAGATCACAAATTTATCCCCCTCAGCATTAAGATGCCAGTTGTTAAACACCCCACTAAGCAAATACCCTGCCATCATCCAAGGCGCAAGTGGGCTCAATTGGTTACTAACCCAAAGCTGCCAACTCTTGCTTATGCTTCCACACCTACTGTAACTGGTGATACTTTGGAAGATACGCAACTCTTCATAATTGGATGACCTCAATAAGCGATGAGTTAGCCCCACTGGAACAACCTAATAATAAGCGTAAAGCCAAAACACACCAAGCCCCTTGGTACACGCCCACTTTAGCTCAACTACAACTATGCGGACGACACTCAGTTAATAGTGCGTATAGACAACTCCCCTGATTCACAGCGTAACGTCCAGAATATTCTCCGGTACACCATGAACTGGATGACTTCTAACTCTTTGAAGGTGAACCCAGACAAAACTGAGGTCCTGGTTCTTTCCTCAGGAGTCTCCCCCTGGTCCAGCCTTTTTTGGCCCCAAGAGCTGGGCACTACTCCAACACCTGTGCCAGCCGTGAAGAGTCTGGGCATCAGGCTGGACACTGGACTGACCCTAAAGACCCAGGTGTCTGCTGTAGTGGGAAGCTGCATCGGACTGATGCGACAACTCCGGAAATTGTCGATCTTGTTGTCACCCGCTACTATGCAGGCGGCGGTGACTGCATTAATTTTATCTCGCCTTGATTACGGCAATGCAGTCTACATTGGTCTCCCTGGTATACTCTTGGGGAAACTCCAAGTGGTCTTGAATGACGCAGCGAGGCTGATCTATAAATTGCCTCGAAGAGCGCATGCCACCCCCCTGTTACGTCAGTTGCATTGGTTACCTATTAAGCAAAGGGTAGCTTCAAGGGTCTGTGCATTGCACATAAATCCCTGTTTGGTGAAGCACCCAAATATATCAAAGACCGCTTGAAGCCCTATGAGCCTGGACGTCACCTTCGTTCTTCACAGGCTAGCCTCTTTGCATGCCCTCGCTTCAATAGGGCCACTGTCGGAGGCCGAGCCTTTTCAGTCTCCATCCCCCAGATTTGGAACAAGCTACCGGATGGTATGCGTAAGGAAGCCAGACTGCTTCCGTTCCGGAGGAGACTCAAGACGATGCTGTTCACAGAGGCGTTTGGCCATGCTTATGCTGCTCCATGTTGAGTTCAGTGGCGTGAAAGAACTTTGGACTGTCTGATCCATGATGCAGCGCTTAGAGACCTTTGGTGATTAGAGCTTTATAAATGCAACTTAACATTAACATTAACATATCCAGTGTAAACAACTGGAACGCAAGTGGAGAAGAGCCTACGATCCAGCAGACCAAAACTCTTTTAAATTAAGCAGGAAACAATACCACACACACATTAAATCAGCTAAAAAAGAGTATTACTCCAACAAAACCTTTGAGGCACACCATGATCAGAAAACTATCTTTTCAATTATAAAGTCCTTCACCGACCCTAAAACATTGAGTAGGGAAATTCCCCCATCACAGACCTTATGTGACCAGATTTCAGTCTTCTTCGAGGAAAAAAACCACAATATACCAAAAGACTTTACTACTATCCCTACGCAGAACTTGGACTTAGAGTTTGACCCTGTTCACACTAGTCCTTCATTCCAGGCCTTTGGAATAGTTTTACTCGAGCAGACACATGAAGCTATTGCTGCCTGTAAATCGGGCTCCCCTCTCGATGCTTGCCCACCCATGGTCCTGCACCAAATTATAAACATCGTTAATCCGGTGATTAACCAGATAGTCAACTCCTCGTTAGCTACGGGCACAGTCCCAGATGAATGGAAACTGGCCATAGTTAAACCTCTAAAATAAACCAAAATATTGACTCATCAATTCTCTCAAACCTCTGACCTCTTGACTTTCTGCCGCATAGTGCCAGGATGCTCCTTTCGGAGTGACAGTCGCGCTTTATAAATACCTATTCAAATTCAAAATTCAAATTCATCAACACCGGTGCTTGAGCACCAGTTAAGGTCACATTAATTTTGGTAGGCACAGGGAGATTATGTGATTTGCCCAGAATCACAGGATGTTGAGCCGACACTGAGACTCGAACCTAGTTCCCCAACTCCAAAGTCGGCAGTTCTGGCCATTACACCACATCCTCTTCCCAATTGTAAGCGATTCATTGATAGTAGTTGGTTCTGTGTGACGCAGCGCCAACAGGAGAAATGGGCTGGTCGAAGCAGCCTCCTGCCGAGAGCCCCGGCACTTATATTTTTACAAATTAACCACTGTGTGATGAGGACCCCGTCTCTTTATATCACTCTTGCATGTTCTTTTTAATCCCTGCTTTATCCTCTTGACATTAATTCCTTATTTTTCTTTTCATCTGCCTTTCTATCTTTTTGTGTCTTTTTCACTCTTGCTCTTTGTCAAAGTCGTTTAAGGTAAATAAATCCTGATCCCCAAAAATTAATTCCGGTGCCCACCGCCTGCGATCACTGTGGCAAATTTAAGCACTGCCAGAGTCCAGTAGTGGTACTGTGCTACAGGCCTTAGGCTGCGACTTTTGGAGAGACAGAAAGTCTGCTCGTTGGGACATTTTCTTAACCATAAATTAGTAAGGAATGAATAAGGAGCTCCCTTGATTGCCAGCTGGTGTCAGGAATGTTTCCATTCCAGAGAGGGGGAGCCAGGCTCTCGACTCAGACAATAACCCACCATTCTCCCCTTTAGGACTTTAAGAGAGGTGGAAAGATAACTTAACCTCCTTGATCAGAAAGAGGGCTATAGGAGTAAGGGAAGGTGAGAGAGAAACACACCACACCAGCATGAGGGCATCACAGGTGAGTCCATCTGCACACCTTGAATGGATAGCGTTGCAGTACTAAATCTCAGAGTCAGGACTGAAGGACCTGAAAGCACATATGGCTTAACTGATATATATATGTATATATGTATATATGTATATGCATTCTAATATATATTCACTTAAAAATGTATATGCATTCTAATATATATTCACTTAAAAATGTATATGCATTCTAATATATATTCACTTAAAAACCAAAGGTTACAGGGACATTGTAGCTAGGCTCTGATTTTACACACACAAAACCATAGAAATTCAGCAGTTATAATTACCTGAGCTAACTATAACTTACGCCGCTGCAATGCACTGCTTATGATCTCACATATTACATCACTCATGACATGGTCAGTGACATCACTGAAGACATCTCAAATAATATCACTGATGACATCATCCACAGAACCACTCACACACCCACTCACACCCTTATACAACAGACTTCCCAACTCCCTGCTCATGAAGAAATCATGAAAACATGCAGGGGCTGGATAGGTCACACCCTGCACACGGCAGCATCAAACACCACCAGGCAAGCCCTCACATGGAAACCCTCAAGGGAAAAGGAAAAGAGGAAGGTCAAGAAACACCTGCTGTCAAGGGCTCAAGGCTGGCTGCAAGGAGATGGCTTACACCTAGAGTCTGATGTATGCCGGAACCACTCATGGCTTTACAACGCATGCCTTTACAATGCAGTCTTAACCACGCTTTGGTCTTTACCATGCATGTCTTTACCACACAAAATTTTACCATGAATATGCCTTTACCACGCATGGCTTTACAACAATAAAGTAAGTACATTGCAGGTAAGTTTGTGAGTGGCGGTATGGGTGGGTGAGTGGGTGTGTGAGTGGCTGTATGGGTGACTTAGTGGCTGTGTGAGTGACTCTATGGGTGAGCGACTGGGTGTGAAAGTGGTTGTATGAGTGAGTGAGTTGCTGTTTGAGTAAGTGTTTGGTTAACTGAGTGGGTGTGGGAGTGGATATTTTGGAGATTGACTGTTGAGTGGCTGTATGAGTGAGTGAGTAGACGTGTGAGTGCTTGTATGGATGAGTGAATGGGTATGTAAGTAGTTGTGTGGGTGTGTGAGTAGCTCTGTTGAGATGCTGTATGGGTGAGTGACTGGGTGTGTGAGTAGCTATATTTGTGAGTGAGTGGGTGTGTCAGTGGCTGTATGAGCGAGTGAGTGTCTGTGTGAGTGGCTGCATGGGTGAGTGAATAGCTGTGTGAGTAGGTGTATGGGTAAGTGAGTGGCTGTATGTGTGAGTGAATGGGTGTGTGAGTGGCTCTGGTGATGAGTAAGTGAGCGTATGAGGGGTTAAATGGGTGTGTGAGTGGGTGTATGAGAGGTTGTGTGGGTATGTGAGTTGGTGTGCTAGTGGTTCTGTGGATGATATCAGTAATGTTATTCGAGATGTCATCAGTGATGTCATGAGTGATGTCACTGACCATGCCATTAGTGATGTAATATGTGAGGCCATAAACAGTACATTGCGGGGATGTAAGTTATAGTAAGCTCAGGTAACTATAACTGCTGAATTTCTATGGTTTTGTGTTTGTAAAATCTGAGCCTAATGATAATGTCCCTGTAACCTTTGGTTTTTAAAGTGAATTTCTAAGCTTTTTTATTCTATTTCCTAACTATAGCGTCCCTGCCACTTTTGTTTTTTTCAGTGAATTTCTACAGTTTTTAAATGTTATTTCCTAACTGTAAAGTTCCTGTAACCTTTGTTTTTTTTGTGAATTCTGAAGGTTTTTTAAAATTTTATTTTAGAGTGGGTGTGTGAGTGGCTCTATGGGACTGTGAGTGGGTGTCTGAGTGGCTGTATGGGTTTGTGAGTGGGTGTCTGAGTGGCTGTATGGGTTTGTGAGTAGGTGTGTGAGTGGCTGTATGGGTCTGTGAGTGGGTGTGTGAGTGATTTTGTGGGTGTGTGAGTGGCTGTATGGGTCGGTGACTGGGTGTGTGAGTGGCTTTATGGGTGTGTGAGTGGCTGTATGGGTCAGTGACTTGCATGTGTGAGTGGCTGTATGGGTCTGTGAGTAGGTGTGGGAGTGTCTGTATGGGTGTATGAGTGGTTTTGTGAGCACCAAACCTTTACCTTCATTAGACTGCAGCGATCCTTGGCAATATATCTGTCAGTGGGGAGTGGCTATCAGCCGAGTGAAATGATTCATATGACAACACTGCACACAGAAGCATGATGCTGAACTTAATGATGTGTGGCAATGTCTGACCTATGCGGAAATGCAGAAATTTGCCTTATAAAATGTGATTCTAACCCCTGATGTGTGATACTTGCCAGGGCTGAACGTTCACCAAAATCGGCGGGAAACGCACTTGGGGACCTTTTGGTTAAGCTGTCCATCAATGTGAGAAAAGGCGGGAAGATCTTTGCACACTACTAGGGCGAGGCCAAACGGGCGGAGATTGCAGATGATTTTCGGCATTTGCATACTCAGGGTAATTAAAAGGGAGAACCATGGACTCTGCTCTCACTAGGAAACAACAAGAAGGAAACCACTCGTGACAGTCACTACAGATCAGATTGCGCTCCATTAGATCAACAATGCTTTCACCTCCATTAAGGATTTCAGATCGTTTTTCAACATGGAATACAAGAGGAAACACACTTGCTTTGTTTTCACCAAGACCAAGAAGTTAGGATCATTTGTGCTTTACAGAAGTGGAGGTTCAACTGGGGTACGTGCTATGTTTATATGTCTAAGTGCTTCCAGTTGAGGTTTAGTTTCTGTGAAGTAAGTATCAGGTCCAGATTGGAACCTCATTTTTTCCAAGAAGAGTCCACAGTTTTGCCAAAAATGTCTACCCACCTGGAGTACTTTCTACTGGTTAATTGGTGAGTGCTACCTCGTTAGGAAAATGTCTAGTGCGTATTCTACAGTACAGCTGAGTGTCATGACCATGTGCAAAAGCAAGCATTAAATACACACACATTACTGGGTATGAATGTTGATTGAATAAAGAAACAAGTTGTTTTGGGTATGTTGCTCCATCGACTACATCACCCATAAAGCCCATGTGGGAGGGGCTTGCCTTCAGGAACAGTAGTGTGGGTTATTTAAATCTCCACCCGCGAATTGCCCGGTGCTTGACAATTTGAATCGGAGTGAGCATTGTGGGACAGCCTCGATACTTCCACGCAGAAGCGCGTCTCGATTGAGGCTTCTTTCCTTGGTAACGCTCGGGCGAGCTTAAAACTTCCTTCTCTGTTACCGCACAGGAGGGCGTCCTGGGTGAGGCCTCAATATCGCTCAGGCGAGCGTAATCATTTCCATCTGTTACAGCGCAGGAGAGTGTCTCGATTCTTTCGTTAGCAACTCTCGGGCGAGCGTATACTTCCTTCTCTGTTACCGCGCAGGAACGCAATCCATATTCTTTGCCTTTATTATTTTTTGTTTTCACTCAGGAGAGTGAAGCATTATCAAGCGATTGCACAAGAGTGTTTTTCAGTGCTTCCTCCTCACTGCGAGGGGACGCCCACAAGCATACTCCTCACTCCATTAGCGCAGGAGCGCTAATGGTATAATTTTGTTTACTTTCTTTATTTGATTACATGGAGAGGCTAAGAGTCTTTTGTGGTGACAATTTCTATACTCTCAGCATGCGCAGGCGCGCAATCAAGGTGCCTGTCATGTCGGTTGGGTAACGTTCTGTGTCAATAACAGAACGTGAGGACGCTCTGCTGCCATAGGCACTACGTTCAGCTAAGTACTTTGAATTGTATTCATCTTTATAGAAACTACTGCTGGTTATTTCTATCAGAGACTAGCATTGTCCTTGTTGGTACATAAAACCCTGTGGGAGTGCTATACCCAACTTTTTACATCTGGGTTTTCGCTTTCTTTTTATTTTTATTTATGTGGATGATTGCGGCATGGTGGAAAGTAAGTGCATGTACACATATAACCCATAAATCAAGACAGTCTAAAAAAGGAGAACATATAGGTTGTACAACGTATCTCTCTTTTGTCTTACTGCAGGTTACACGGGACTATACTGCCTGGGTAGAGGGAGTAGACTAGATACCCTTCCAGCGGGACGACACCCCGCCATGTGTCCACCACTGCTGTGTCCTTTTATTTCTTTTGTCCCTTTTTTCCCTTTCCCCTACAACGGTATCTTTTGCTTGAGTGGTATATGGCATACTCTCGGGAGATACCATAAAGGGGGAGACGGTTATGTAGCCTCGTACATCGCCCCCGCTGTGCACTGGATTTCAGGTTAGTGGTATCCTGCTCTGTATTCCGACAGATTGTCTAGCCCACGTATACTTACAGCCTGGGCGATCAATACCAATACTGTTCTCACTTCAGTATTAGAAACCTTAACCACATTGCGGATGGAGGTTGATGCCTTCCGCAGTGAAAATTTCGAATTGAGGAACTAAATGGGAACTGTAAGAAGAGAAATAGCAGGTCTGTCACGAAAGAGCACACCTAGCAATAGAGGAGGATCATATATAAGAGACTGGACTTTACCGCCTCCTCTACAAACTCATGATACTGATACTAGGCTCCCAGGACAGGCCCAGGGAGGGGGTATCCCTGGTTTTGGGCACTTCACCACCTCTTATACCAACACATACCCTACAGGACCCACCTTCATTCAAGTGGTTCAACCCTTGCAGATTCCCTTAGCACCCCGTGAACGGTTCTTTGGGGACCCTAAGAAATTTGGGTTTTTTCTTAGCCAGTGTAGGCTACATTTTATGTGTAAACCCATAGTATTCCCTAATGATCAAGCAAAAACAGTGTTTGTTATGTCTTATTTAGGTGGGAATGTGGCTAGCTGGTCCATACCTCTAATAGAGAGGGATGATCCTGTTTTGTATAATTTTTCCGATTTTTGTACTGAAATGCGTAAACTGTTTGATATAAAGGCACATCTTAGAAAGCTGCAACGTACCTGGCTCAAAACAAACGCCAAACAAGACAAACTTCACCCACAGAAAATTAACAGATTATACAAGTCAGCTATCAAAAAGCTAAGAAAAGGTACTATTCAGACAGAATTCAAAATGCTAAATGTGCAAATAAAGAATTCTATAAAATACTCAATGAATTTCGCAAACCAAATTGCCTAGAAAGAACTCATCCTGTTACTCAAGATTTCACAGACAAACTGGCAAATCATTACACGGACAAAGCAGACACATTGGACTCATACTTAAAACAGAAACAAAGCACCAGCACTAACCCTTGTACAAAACAACAATCCAAGAATACTCTAACCCAGCCTCTCCGTTCCTTCCAACACATCTCACATGATGAATTTATGGACCTGGTCAAAGCAAGCAGGCCTGCCGGCAGCCCTTCTGACCCGTGTCCACCACAAACTTTCAAGACAATTCTTTTAACAATCTCTGCTGCCACTCCAGTAAGAAGAATCATCAACAATTCCTTAACTACCGGAATATTTCCGGAAGAACTCAAAAAGTCACACATACGCCCTTTACTGAAGAAAACAAACTTGGAGCCGCTGAACCCTGACAACTACAGACCCATTACAAATGGACCTTTCCTGGGCAAACTGATAGAAAGAGCAGCGTTCGCCCAGATGTCACAATTCATTGAAGAGAATGACATACTTTCAGACTTCCAAACAGGATTCCGTCCGGAAAGAGGCACTGAATCTACCCTCCTTACCTTCTGGGATGACCTGAAGAATTCAGTAGACCGCAACGGGATTGCTGCGATACTCCTTTTGGAACTCTCGGCTGCCTTTGACATGGTTGACCATGACTCTCTGAAACAAAGACTCTATGAAGCCGGCATAGAGGGAACTGCTCTAGACTGGATCGCGTCCTACCTTCGAAACAGAACTAATGTCATCCATACCCCACCTTTCCCGTTCAAAACGTACTCCACAAAAGCAGAGGTCCCTCAAGGCTCTATCATCTCGCCCATGCTTTTCAACATCTACATGAAGTCATTACCGGTACTGATCAATCAATTTCACCTCACGTGCTATAACTATGCAGATGACACGCAAATACTCCTTCAACTGGAATGCCCCAAAGACGTTGGAAAATCCCCAATTTTCAGTTGTTTCAGAGCCGTGGATCAGTGGATGACTTGGAGCCATCTCAAATTGAATGCTTCCAAAACGGAAATACTCATGTGTGGCGATTGGAAACACTATGACCCGCTTGCTGCCTGGCCTGATGAACTGGGATCACCGCCTAAAGTATTAAAGGAAGTAAGAAACCTCGGAATGACCATGGACTCCAAGCTATCGATGAATGCCCATGTGGACAAACTAGCAAGATCATGCTTTGTCACTATAAAAACGCTGCGACTAATTTTCCCTCATTTGGGATTTCCACACAAGGTCCAAGCTACCATCTCCCTTGTTCTGTCCAAACTCGATTACACCAATAGCCTCTACCACGGATCACCTTTAACAACCATGAAAAGACTACAACGGATTCAGAACTTGGCTGCCAGACTACTCTTGCATATCAAACTGCGAGACCACATCTCACCTGCCTTGAAAGCCCTGCATTGGTTTCCGGTTGCCAGAAGATCCACGTTCAAGCTGCTTTGTATCACCCACAAAGCAATACATGGAATGGGACCACTCTTCATCAGGAAAAAAATCACCAAACACATTCAACAAAGGAACCTCCGCTCTAAAGGGGCACCTAGCCTCAAAATCCCAAGATACAAGAAAAAAACCATGGGTGGCACATCCTTCTCTGTTCAAGCAGCCAAACTAAGGAACTCTTTAACCCCAACATAAGATCCACCGACAGCCACCTTATCTTCAGAAAACTACTCAAGAATTGGCTCTTTCCCACATAAGCACCATACGCAAACAGAAATTTACAGCATATCCCTTATATAAGTATTTATTTTCACTATAGATATGTACCTATCTTTGTGTATTGCTTTGTATAAACATGTAGAATAATTATGTTGTAAAAAAAAAAAAATTAAAGTACAATAACACTTGAAAACCAGAGTTTATCTGGTGCATCTTTGGTCTACATGTACTTGCTTCCATTGTGCATCTATGTACCTTCCATGTACTTGGATCTGTGTGTTTGTTACTTTATTCCTGAAAAAGCATATCCAATGCACTACCTTATTTTTCAGCCTGTACCTCTATCAATATGTGTAATCTACATATACTTACCTCCTTTATGCATCTATATACTTTCAATGTACTTATGGATCTATATATTTATCACTTTCTTCTTATTTAGCATTTCCAATGCACTACCCTATTTCTCAGCCTAGACTTCTCTCAATATATCTTCTAGCCCAACTTTCTGACTCATCTCAAACTTCTTTCTACTACTCTTTCTAATGCACTACCCTATTTCTCACCCTATACATCTATCAATATATCCTCTACATCCACTCTCTCATTTATCCCAAACCCCATACCACTACTATGATCCCCAAAATAACCCTTTCTAGACTCTCCCCTACTCTACCCCTCCTTGCATCATCTGACACCTCTTTTACTATACTGATCCCCAAAAACAAACCTTTCTAAACTCTTCCCTCTGACTCTTCCCCTTTTTACTCATCCAAAAGCCTCCTCGTACTGCTATGACCCCCAAAAAAAAATAAAAAAAATATCCAAATCCATCACTCTTCTATCCCTCCACTATCCTAAATAACAGACTAACATGTTCACTTTTCAAATTCCATATTCCACTATACTAATTTTCAACACTAATCCTTTATGGGTTCCGGAGTAGCATGCTACTCGCCAGAAAAGCGCTTCCACACCCATCAGGGGTAACAGGTGCTATATGAATGCAAACCTTTCATTCCCTTCTATCCCTCCGCTATCCTTCTCACTCCAAATAACTGACTAATATCCACCACTCAAATTACTTTCATATTTCACCATACTCATTCACCATTAATCCTTTATGGGTTTCCGGAGTAGCGTGCTACTCGCCAAAAAAAAGCGCTTCAACACCCCATCAGGGGTAACGAGCGCTATATAAATACAAACCTTTTCCCCTCTTCTATCCTTCTGCTATCCTTCCGAATCCAAATAACTGACTAACCTATCCACCACTTAAAATTACTTTCATATTTCACTATACTAATTCAACACTAATCCTCTATGGGTCCCGGAGTAGCGTGCTACTTGCCGAAAAAGTGCTTCGATGCCTCGTCAGGGGTAGTAAGCGCTATATAAATGCAATTACAATACAATTACAATCTGTTATCACTAGATAGGGAACTTATTGCATTGACACAAGGCTCACACAAGGCTCACAAGACTTGCTCACATATATCACCACTTTCAATAGACTCCTTGTAGAGACGGATTAGCCCATAGAGAAAAGAACCTCCTTATTCTACCAAGGATTGTGAGGAGAGCTAAAAGATGTCTTAGCTCAGGTTGTGCATCTGCCACACAATTGCGATGAATTAATAGATCTCACAGCTCAGTTAGATCATCATCTCCAGGAACGGAAAGGAGATAAGTCCCGAACGGAAGTCAGGTATTAGACGCCTCGTCCAAACCGGTCCCAGAAGAACATTCTCGAGTGTGTGATGGAACAGAACCCATGCAGGTCAACGGAATTCGGGGGCCTCTTAGCCAAGAAGATTTGGAGAAAAGACGTAGGCAGAAACTGTGCATGTATTGTGGCAAGCCTGGACATTTTATCAAAGAATGTAAGGCTTGGACCAAACCCAGCGAAAAGACGACCCTCGGACCAAGAAGAATTCCAGTGGTGGGCTATTCCACAGAGACCTCGGAAAACTGATTGACTTGAACAAGACAGAGACCCCTTGTTCGAGGCTGAAGAAAGATGAGGTCTCTTTAGCGGTGGCCAACACTATCCAGACTTCAGTGGCTCATATGAAAGTGTGCGTAACATTGTGGTTACCCAAGAGTGAGCAAGTGGTCGTACATGCCTTATTGGATTCAGGGGCCACCAGTAACTTTATTGATCATACGCCATCACACGCAACTCATAATGATGCAAACGGGAGAAAACCACTTTGAACATATCCAATTTGACTTCATAGATACCCCGCATTTCCGTCTTATTCTGGGAATGCGCTGGCTAACGCATCACGATCCGTCAGTAAAATGGTCGGCACGTACTGTCACGATGAATTCCTCTTTTTGTATGGAACACTGCACTCGAGAAAGGGCATTCCATTCAGACCCTAAGGAAGCCCCAACTAGTCTTCTATCCATTGGATGCAATGAAAAAACGTTATGCTGTGTCAACAAGTTACCCGAAGTGTATGAGCAATATTATACTGTATTTAGTAAACAAGAAGCTGGGAGGTTACCCCCTCACAGCGACTACGACTGTCGGATTGACTTGGTGCCAGGGGTCTCCATTCCTTGCAGCAGGATTTATGCTCTCACTGAACCGGAGACCCACATCTCCAACAATACCTGGAAGAACTACTGGCTTCCGGTTTCATTCGTCCCTCTTCCTCCCCGGCCTCCTCGCCTCTGTTTTTCATCGCCAAAAAGGAGGGAGGCTTGAGAGCGTGCATTGACTACAGGGCAATCAACAGGGTAACCATTAAGAACAGATACCCGCTACCCTTAATTCCGGTTCTGTTGGACCAGTTGAAAGGGGCCAAAGTGTTCACCAAATTGGATCTTCGTGGAGCGTATCACCTGGTAAGGGTGAAGCAAGGTGATGAATGGAAACGACGTTTTGGACAAAGTTCGGATTGTACGAAGACCAGGTGATGCCCTTTGGTTTGTGTAATGCGCCTGCTGCATTTCAATACTTCATGGATGACATATTAAGAGGGCTATTAGACATTTTCTGTATCGTCTATATTGCCGACATCCTTATTTATTCTGCAGCCATGGAAGAACATGTTTCCCATGTAAAAGCAGTATTAGAGCGCTTACAACAGAATTCACTTTTTGCCACATTGGAGAAATGCCTGTTTCACACCTCTGAAGTTGAATTCCTGGGTTACATCATCAGTACAGGTGGATTATGCATGGATGATCGTAAAATACGAGCCATTACTCAATGGGAGACTCCTTCTTGCGTTAAAGCACTGCAGAGCTTCCTAGGCTTCGCCAATTTTTCCCGAAGGTTCATAAAAGACTTTTCCAAAATCATACAACCCATAACGCTTCTGCTACGTAAAGGTGTTCCATTTAATTGGATAGCTCTGCAGACCAAGCCTTTCAAACATTGAAGAAACGCTTTACGCAAGCCCCTGTGTTAAGACATCCGGATGTGACTCTTTCTTTTGTGGTGGAAACAGACGCATCACACTAAGCGTTAGGAGGTGTTTTGTCCCAGAGACATCCAAATACAGGACAGCTACATCCTGTGGCTTACTTTTCCAAGAAACTGACATCATGTGAAGTCAACTATAGTATCACAGACAAGGAGCTTTTGGCCATAAAAAGAGTTTGTGAGGAATGGAGGCATTATCTGTTCGGGGCTCAACACACGATTGGGATATACACTGACCATCGTAATCTGTCATTTCTGAAAACGGCAAGAGCATTGACCCCCCGACAACTACGTTGGTCTCTTTTCTTTTCCGACTATGACTTTGTAATCAAGTATAGATCAGGCCCTCAAAATGGCAAAGCTGATGCCCTCTCAAGACCAAGTCATATTCTAGAGAACAGCCTTGATTCCTCTGATGAACCACCAAGTATCCTACACAAGGCTTCTTTTCCCGAAGCGGACCTTGCTGTGGTAACCACAAATGACTTTCTGGCGAAAGTGCGGAAACAGTCTGCCGAAATGGATCAACATGTGTGGTTAACCAAAGATCCTGAACACTGTACCATTGTAAATGACTTGCTGTACCAAGATAAGCTGCTGTACATCCCTGATGGTGCACTACAGTTACAGGCGTTAACATGGATACATGATCCTACTTTAGGAGGACATTTGGGAATCCGTAAAACCATCCAGGCTATGAAGAGACATTTCTGGTGGTCTTCACTGCAGGCCGACACCACAAAGTATGTGACTGAGTGTGCCATTTGTGCACAGGGAAAAGCACTGCATCAACGACCAAGTGGTTTGTTGCAACCTATACCCATACCTCCTGTTCCTTGGCACACAGTTTCTATGGACTTCATAGTTGACATGCCTCCCAGTCATGGCAACAACACCATACTAGTAGTAATTGATCATCTAACCAAAATGGGTCACTTTATTTCAATGCAATAACTTCCTATCTCTCTAGAATTGGCTCAAACGTTCCTGCAACATGTAGTGCGCGCTCATGGCATACCAGCAGTTCTCATCACAGACAGAGGTTCCCAATTCACCTCCCGCTTTTGGAAAGCGTTATGTGAAGTCATGAAGGTTGATGCTCGTCTATCCACTAGTTACCATCCGCAGACAGACGGCAAAACAGAAAGACTCAACCAAACCTTAGAACAATACCTACGTTGTTTTACGCTACAGCATGCAGAAGAATGGAGCACACTGCTATGGATGGCAGAATTCGCATATAATAATGCCGAACACACCACTTTGGGTTGTTCCCCTTTCTTTTGCTTGAGTGGACATCATGTTACCTTTCAAATGGCCCATCAAGTCTAAACACCCTTCCATCCAGGAACACCATGCTCATCTTAGAACTGTGTTGCAAGACGCTAAAACACAGTTAGCTAAAGCTCAAGAGTCTGACAAACGCCATGCAGATAAAAACGCACACCTTCATGTAAGGTGGGGGATAAAGTTTGGTTGAACACAAAAAATCTGACGTTAAAAGGGAACACTAGATTAAAAACTAAGTTCATTGGCCCTTATCTAATAGAAAAAGTCATCAACCCGGTAGCTATGAGGTTATCTCTCCCTTCCTCTTGGCACATCCACCCGGTGTTTCATGCCTCCCTGTTGCATCCCTGTACAAACCAAACTTCCATCTAAACATTTGCCAATGGACATAGAGGGGGAGGAAGAATATGAAGTCAAACGCATTCTAGATTCCAAACTTGTCAGAGGGCAGGTACACTACTTGATTGATTGGAAGGGTTGATGGCCTGAAGACAGGACTTGGGAACGTAGACGTAACCTCAGCTGCCCAGGGCTCCTTAGGTGATTTCACATTCAATATCCCACTAAGCCTTGTAGACCGCCGGGACGTCGGTCCTTGAGAGGGGGTTCTGCCATGACCACGTGCAAAAGCAAGCATTAAATACACACACATTACTGGGTGTGAATGTTGATTGAATAAAGAAACGAGTTGTTTTGGGTATGTTGCTCTATGGACTACATCACCCATAAAACCCATGTGGGAGGGGCTTGCCTTCAGGACCAGTAGTGTGGGTTATTTAGATCTCCACCCGCGAATTGTCTGGTGCTTGACAATTTGAGTCGGAGTCAGCAGTGTGGGACAGCCTCAATATTTCCGCGCAGGAGCGCGTCGCGATTGAGGCTTCTTTCCTTGGTAACGCTCGGGTGTGCGAGCGTAAAATGTCCTTCTCTGTTACCACGCAGGAGCGCATCCTGGGTGAGGCCACAGTATCGCTCAGGCGAGCGTAATCATTTCCATCTGTTACAGCGCAGGAGCGCGTCTCGATTGAGGCTTCTTTCCTTGGTAAACGCTCGGGCGAGCGTATACTTCCTTCTCTGTTACCGCGCAGGAGCGCAATCCATATTCTTTGCCTTTATTATTTTTTGTTTTCACACAGGAGAGTGAAGCGTTATCAAGCGATTGCACAAGAGCTTTTTTCAGTGCTTCCTCCTCACTGCGAGGGGACGCCCACAAGAATACTTCTCACTCCATTAGCGCAGGAGCGCTAATGGTATAATTTTGTTTACTTTCTTTATTTGATTACATGGAGAGGCTAAGAGTCTTTTGTGGTGATAGTTTTTATACTCTCAGCACGTGCAGGAGCTCAATCAAGGTGCCTGTTGTGTCGGTTGGGTAACGTTCTGTGTCAATAACAGAACGTGAGGACGCTCTGCTGCTATAGGCCCTGCGTTCAGCTAAGTACTTTGAATTGCATTCATCTTTATAGCAACTACTTCTGGTTTCTTCTTTCAGAGACTAACATTGTCCTTGTTGGTACTTAATACCCTGTGGGAGTGCTATACCCTACTTTTTACATCTGGGTTTTCGTTTCCTTTTTATTTTTGTTTATGTGGATGATTGCGGCATGGTGGAAAGTAAGTGCATGTACACATATAACCCATAAATGAAGACAGTCTAAAAAGGAGAACGTATAGGTTGTACAACGTATCTCTCTTTTGCTTACTGCAGGTTACACGGGACTATACTACCTGGGTAGAGGGAGTAGACCAGATACCCTTCCATCGGGGACGACACCCTGCCGTGTGTCCACCAGTGGCGTGCCATTTTATCTCTTTTTTCCCTTTTTTCCCTTTCCCCTACGTGGTATCTTTTGCTTGAGTGGTATATGGCATACTCTCGGGAGATACCATAAAGGGGGAGAGGGTTATGTAGCCTCGTACATCGCCCCCTCTGTGCACTGGATTTCAGGTTAGTGGTATCCCGATCTGTATTCCGACACTGAGTAAAGGACTCCAATGACCTTGTGTGCATGTAATTTCCGCAATGTGATTGTTCCTTGAGCGTCTTCATCCATAAATCTGTGATAACATGAATTCTTGTCAAGAGAAGACAATGAATCTGCAAAGAGGTGAATCTCCACCAAACAGGGGTGCTCATAGCTGCCATGTTTTCAGAATGCTTCTGTGTGACATTTCTGTTATTTCAGTGTACTTATGAGTGGCATTCAACTGCCAAATGTGTGACGCTTAGACACATTCCTGTGAGTAAAACCAAGCAACGAAGTGCATGAAAAGGATATATATCACAAAATGCACCCTTTTGAGCAGTGAGAATCTCTAAAAAGATCTTGAAACTGCTGCAAAACACCTGAAAGGTCACAAACCTACTTCCCCTTAATGTCCTGGCCAGTACACAAATGAGCAACATTGCCAATAGTTAGTATTTTTTACTCTTAAATGTACTTAGTTGAAACAGTAATTATAAGAAGAAAGCACTTTAAAATGTGTTCTGGAGCTGAGTTAATGATCCCTGACTGATAAAATAAACAAAGACTGAAAATCCATGTTAAAAATGTATACAGATGAGTATATATAAGTTTCTATTCAAGTGTCATGACCAGGCCTTTGCAGAATTTTGAGACATGAATAGATCACCAGTATTTTTCCCTGGGAAATGTGGCAACCCTAATCTCTGCCTACAAGTACAGCACACTAGATATTGATGCAGCCCACTGTAGGACCATTACTGTAAGAGCATGCCAACATGGTACCCAATACATGTATTCCTTGAAATAGCACATTTCATGAATGTTTTGTGACAAGGCCGACTGTTAACAGAAACAGGACTATGTGCTCACCAACTCAAGATCGACAAGAAGTGCTGGTATGCACACTTATTCACGAGTCTCAACTCCAGACTGTGTCCTCAATGCTGGTGCTCACTGCTGATGGTGTAATGCTGTCCAATGCGCTCTAGGCAGCCCAGATGACCCTCTATTTGGGCTCTGTGCACTGCTGTTGATCGACCCACACCTTCCAGTCCCTGGTTGCAGAGCTCATCCATGTCGCCTCCTGCAATGCAATCCATCAGGTCCAGCAGACAGGTTTGGCTAGGTTAGCCGCAAGCTGGTTTTGTTGCCGATATCGCCCACCTTTTAAAGACAGGCGCTCGCATGGGACACAAGTCTGAGTGCCCCCACACCCTAGCACACCTGGAGGGCAGACATGAATATTATTGTTTTTTTATTATGGCTATGGTTCCCACCCGGGCAGTGGCAATCTGCCTGTGAGGATGGGGGCCGGGGCAGATGGGTTCTCAGGTGGGCAGAGCGTGCTGCTACAAAACTTTCAATAAGATCCTGCCTTAGTTCACTAAGTCTGTGTCCTCCGTCCCCAAGTGGAGAGCAGGTGAATATTTTCATTGGAGCCTGGGCAGTCGGATGACTTCAATCTGCCTGGGGGGTGCTGATGAGGCGGGCTGCTAAGGGCCTGGCAGGTGTTAGTGACCTCAGATGGTCGCACAAGGACACTTTGGCGGCAGTGGGCGCAGCAAAAAAAAAAAAAATTGCTGTCTGCCGTCTGTCTGCTCTATAGGCAAGGCACCTTGCACAAACTGGGAAAACAACAGCAGGCAATGCACCGCCTCTGAATCCACCTGAGTCAGGGGCCAGGTCGAAGCTCCTGCCAAGTGAAAGAAAATTGTTATGTCTCGAGGGTGGGCACCTTGAGAGATAGGAAGCCTGAGGGGTAGCTGTCCCCAGGGCCATTAATGGCACCAGGAGCAGGGCCGCATGAGCTGTCCTCTCCTTTTCAAATGTGCGACATTGATCTGGGGAGGTGGTGGTCCCCGGGGCTCTTAAGAGCCACAGGAGGGGAGTCCGCAAGCCACCCCCCAATCTTTTAATTAAGCCCCAAGAAGGTGGTGGCCCCCTGGGCTCTTAAGAACCACAGGAAGGGGATCCGCGCAGCCCCACGTCAATTTTTCAATTAAGCCCCGTGAAGGTGGTGGACCCTGGGGCTCTAATGAGCCTGAGGAGGGTGGTTTACGCAGCCCCCCTCCGTTTTCCAAGTAAAGCCCTAGGGAGGTGGTGGTCCCCAGGGCTCTAATGAGCCTGAGGAGGGGAATCTGCGTAGCCCCCCTCCATTTTCTAAATAAAGCCCCGGGGAGGTGGTGGCCCCCGGGGCTCTTCAAAGCCTCAGGAGAGGGGCTGTGTGCTCCCCTCCCAACTTTTTAACATTTGAGATGCCCCTGGAATCTGGCCCACCCAGGGGCTAAACTGTAAACAAGCGCAGGAGACCGCCCTTGTTTTTTTTTTCAAATTTGCTGCAGATCCACCCGAGATTTCACGGCAAAATTGAAAAAGAAAATGTTTCTGACACCTGGCGAGGTCCCTAGTGGACCCCAGTACCAGGCCTAGGGGGTCAGGGTATTCCTACCCTGCACCTTTTCATTATTTTTAAAGGGCTTTTTGGGACTCAGCTGAGTCCGAGTCCTAAAATGGCTGCCAATACTTCCTGGTTGAAATGTTGGCAGCCAATCAGATCTCTGCACGAGGTCAGTTGGATTTGCGGAGGGTCCGCGTCCTTAGATATATAAATTTAGTTTTCCTTTAATATCTCAAAAACTACTGAACAGGTTTACACCAAATCACAAAAACGTCTCTTTCTGGACCAAGAGCTACCTCTGTCAAATTTTGCATTGGCGAATCAAATTGCCTTTGCCAATGCTTGTTTACATTTTTTTGCCAGGACCCAAAATGCAAGCCAAACCTTTTGGCTCTGTGAAGGCCTGTTAATTTTGGCATCAGTGAGCATGCCAATCATAAGTGCTCACTGAGGTTCCCAAGTAAAGGCTTAAGAACCGAGAGCAGAAGGGGCACCCAAAGTGCACACACCCTTCTGAGAGTGGCTACAGCCTTCTCAAAGAGCTGAGGGACTGTCAGTGGTGCCAGCATTCAGATGTAGTGGGACAGACCCTCTTTGCCTGTCACTCGGAGAGATGACCGTCACCTCTCCTGTTAAGAGGCCTGCCTTGACCCCCTCATCCAGGCCCTTCAGGTCCCCGTGAGGGGCATGGATGGAGAGTGGATGTTTACTCTGCGTGTATGAGGGAGTGAACGTGAAGTGTGTGTTTTTTTCATTGTATGTGCGTAGGAAGCCTATTGCCAGTCCAACATGCCATTGAGTGTGCCGTGACTACTGTCAGCTGCTCCTACCGCTAGTCTCTGCTACTGCCCAGCCCCACATCCAATCCCCGTGCACGTTACTTCAGGTCCTCTGTCACTGCCTTACCACACAGTGCCCCCGCCTCTGCCACTGCCCACGGGCTCGCGGCCATTCCCGCTGCACACTACTCCAGTGCGCGATTCACTGCCCCATTATCAGTCTCTATCCACGTTGTCCCTGGGTGCCATCATTCGCTGCCTCACTTCCAATCCCACCTATACTGCCCGGCGACACCTGCAACTGCCCCACTGCCGATCCTCTTGCCCCAGGGCTCTATGTCTGCACCTCTGTTTGACCCGGCATCCCACAGCTGGCGCAGAGAGGGATTGGCTCACACTGCGCTCAGTGCTCGGTGCCCGCCCGCGTCCTCGGCCCCTCCGCCTCTCTGCTGCTGCCTCCGGGAGAGTCAGGGCGGATCTCTTGCATAAGGCTGATTATTGCGGCCTTTCTGTCCCTCCTTGCTCCGGTAATTCTCATCACGGAACTTGCTCCATCAGTGAAGAAACCAGGGAAGTGCCCGCTGCGCCGCTTGCAAAGCAAGATATTAATTTATGGAAAGAATTGACAAGAACATGATCATGTGCTGAGATTAGTTTTGGATCTCCTAAAAAGTAGTGGTTTGACCAATAAGGTGAGCAAGTGAACCTGATTTTTTGAGGCATCATATTGATGGGGTGTGGCCCAGAGAGACCTTAGGCACCAAGACCTCAAAACAAAGCGCAGCTACACTCATTTATTGGGACGGCAGAGAATTACAGCAAGAGCATTGCTAACTTTTCTGAAAAGACCTGTGCCATGCAAGGTCTGCTGAAAACCAAAGTTGTCCTTAAGTGTTGCGAGCGTTGTGAGTTTGTAAAACTGAAAAGTGAGGTTTCCTTAGTTCCTTGTCTTAAACCTTTTGATTCCAGCTTACCCTCTATCATAATGACAGATGCAAGCAGGTACGGCTTGGGAGCTGTGCTAGCACAGGTGAAAATGGAAAGAAAGTTGTTGTAACATATCCATCTAGGGCTTTAAAAGGAACTGAACACAACTATTCTGTAGTCGAGAGAGAAGCACTTACGTGTTATTGGGGCATCACTCACCTTAGACAGTATGTGTGAGGAAACAAGTTTCCTGTGCGATCTGACCATAAACCATTGGTAGATATTTTCACAACACAAGGTGCTGGCAAAGCCACACCACACCACACATAGTGGGTTGGTTGTTTAGGTTGCAGGGATATGTTTTCCACATGGTACATGTGCCTGGATTCAAAAATGTTGCACTGGATTCTTTGTCACGCCTTCCCATAATTGACAATGATCCCGTTGATGATGAAGACGAATGTGTGATTGCCAGAAAGGCAACGTCTTAGTCTCCTCAAGTCACTGATAAAGCTGATGACCCATGGAAAGAATTGCTCTGGTTATTATGGGTCCTTGTGCTACTTTGAGTTCTGGAGACATGCAGGGGCATATTATCAAGAACGGCGTTAAAATTATCGCCGCTTTAGCGGCAGAAAACTGCCGCTAAAGCGGCGATAATGGGCTTGATAATATGCCCTTGAGAATTCCAATAGAAGCCCATGTTGACACCAGAACATGGGCTTCTATTGGAATTCTCAAGGGCATATTATCAAGCCCATTATCGCCGCTTTAGCCTGCCGCTAAAGCGGCGATAATTTTAACGCCGTTTCTTGATAATATGCCCCGTATGGACTTGTGTCTGTGGATTTGCTTTCATGATGGCCAGAAGTCATGTTTGTGGAGCATGTAAAGACTAGAAATGTTATTGACTTCTTATGAGAAATGTTTGTATGGGAAGGTGTTTCTAACAAAATAGCTACTTATGATGTGATAGGGTAAGTGTCAAGGGACATGGAAAACGTTTTAAATAAACTTTGCATACGTCATACTAGGTCGTCAATGTATTATCCTCGATGTATTGCCGTGGTAGGAAGATGGAATGAAGTTTTAAAGGAAAGATTGCAGTTTGTGCACAGTGAATGGCGTGATTGGTGCTCAGCTGTAAAGAGATTATTTCTTTTTACTAGTAATTGTTTATTGGGGTATAAATCACACATGGTATAGTAACAGGGTGATACACAGAAGATCTCGCTATAGTGATGCATAAAATACCTTTGAGACAACAGTATAGTACATGTCGTTTGTGTATGACCGGCTTTTAGGTCTCTACAGTTACACCAGTGATTTAAAGAGGTAGGGTACCCATCTACAGGGCACAACACATTATTTAGATGACTTTTTGTTTCTTGGAGCATGTGACAGAGGGACATGTGTCAGAGCATTGACACAATTTCATGAAGTGGCGAAAGAGCTGGGGATGCCATTAACCCCAGGGAAAAAAGGGCCCCAGAACAACTTTAGTATTTCTATGTATTGAGCTGGATACAGTGGTGATGGTGGCCGGGTTACCGCTCGGCAAGGTGAGAGAGATGATTTTGCTGTTGAAAGAAGTCCTGGCTGCCCCCAAAATTGACAATGAGACAGGTACAGCGCCTTTTAGGCCATTTGAACGTTGCATGCAGATCATCCAGAGCGGGCAGTTCTTTTTCTCAAAGTTTGGTTTTTTGACACCAGCTTTGAAGTTGCCTCATCACAGAGTTAGGATGTCAGCTGCGGTGAGAGCGGATCTGGAGGTCTGCCTGTTGTTTCTGAGGCACTTCATTGGGGTGACAATATGGTCATTGGATATGGACTTCGCCTGGTTGATTCAAATTTTCTCAGATGCAGCAGATGGGGATGGTTTTGGCCTCTTGGGAAGGAAGGTGGTGCTCGGAGAGGTGGCCTAAGAAATGGATGGACAAAGCCAGGAGCATGGCATTTTTGGAGTTCTTCCCTTTATTGGTGTCCCTGGCATTGTGGAGAAAAGACCTGGCAAACAAGACAGTTACTTTCAATGTGGATAATGTGACAGCGGTGGCATTAGCAAATGGTCAAATGGTAAGAGACTTGTGAAACTGTTGCAACGTTTCATGCTCGGTTGCCTTATGCACAATATTGTATTTAGAGCTAGACACGTGCCAGGTGTGAATAATAACATTGCGGACGCATTGTCTTGTTCACAGTGCGCAAAATTCCGTGGTTTGGTGCCCAAGGTGCACATTATGAAGACAGAGGTACAAGCAGAGATTTGGGAGTTGGGACACTGAAAATTCTAGGCTTGGTAGAAAATTCTCCGGCACAAACTACAAGGTTAGCGTACAGACAAGCTTGGGAAGAATTTCTCTCTTCTGGTGCAGTTAGGAGAAGGCAGGATGAGAAGAGCCTTGAGGACAGGAGGGAGGATGCTGTACGATTCATCATGTCTAATAATGAGAAAGGTATGTCAGTTACCACATTAGCAGGAAAATTGTCAGTAATTGCATTTTATGGCAAGTTCTTTTTGGGTTATGCGGAAGACGATTTTGCAGGGACGGGCGAAAGAGAGGAGGACAGCAAACACAGGGAACCTATTACCATTGTACAATTGAGATTGTTGATTTGGGGTCTGCAAGAAATACGTTTTAGCAAGTTCAAGGTTTTGCTCATAAAGTTATGTATGTTTTGGCTGTTTTTTGGTGTAAGTAGCAGAGAATGAGTGATTGAGGCAAGTGATGTTGAACGGCAAGATGACTCCTTGACCCTGACTTTACATAAATCAAAAACAGTTCAGATGGGGAGAGATGTGCGCATTGTGATGCAGACTTTAGGGGGACTGATGTGCCTGGTGGGAGCTTGGGAGGAGTTCAGACTGGCAGGTGGGGCAACTATAGGCAAGATATTTTGTCATCAAGATGTAACAGCCTTGAAAGCATCACAAGTGCTGAGTGTGATGAGAAGGATATTAGTGAAGGGAGGTGAAAAGACTGAAGATTTCGGCACACACTCCTTCAGGACAGTGGCAGCATCTGGAGCCAACAAGTTGGGTTTCTCCTTAAAAGAGATTATGCGATGGGGTAGATGGGCCTCTGATTGTTGCCTGAGATACATTAGTTGTATAGATGGCATGCAGTGACAAGTTATTTGGCATGTTATTTTAATTTCAGGTTGCAGGACCAAGTATGGCGGCCTTCTCCGTATGAATTGTTGGATATTCATTTGTCAAATGGGCAGCGAAGCAGGCAGAATCTCGTCCATGTGGCAAAAATGTTTAAAATTGATTGGTAGGGCAAGGGGGTTTGAAACGGGGGCAACTACCTCCATGGTTATCTGAGTTAGGGAGACTGAGACACTGCCCGGATGGACTGATAATACACTTGGGTGAGAATGATCTGATACAGCTGTCAGGCTTGGGTTTGATTAAGGTTATGAAAGCAGATTTGGATGTGATTGGACAGCCTCGTTCTGGTACTAATGTTTGGACAGCTCTAGTTAAGAGATGGGTGTGGGTGTGGCATGGAGCTGTCAAGTACACAGCAGTTGAGAAGGCCAGGCGCAAGGTGAATAAAGAAATGCAATGTTTTTGTCAGAATAGGGGCACAGACGCAATTGATCACTAAGGAAGACTTTTCTTTGTTTTGCCAGGATGTGGTCCACCTAACTTTTTTAGGGAATTAATTTTAATTACTACAGATAAGGGACCAATTGGCAAAGAAGCTGGCTGTAAAGAGGTGGTAGTAATTCCAGACCGGCTGTTAGACGACAGCCGTACATAAGCAAATACGAGGCTGTTGGGGGTGACAGCCTGTTTTTTGCACCCCCAGTAGGCAGCAGTGGTTAGAGCGAGAACTAGAGACACAGGGAGAGGCAGTAAAACACCTTGTTCAGGGTTGTCATGGATGGCAGACAAGCGGAGGGCTCACGCACTAGGTCGGAAGGGTTGGAGCCTTGGCAGAAGGATAGCGACGCTGGGAGTCAGGTGTGAAAGAAAGGTGAATGGAATAAAAGGAGGAGAGCGCTAAATGCTGGGATCTTTTATTGGGATTTTTGTTACAGGTGGGAGGGAGGTTTAATGGTGGGAAGGGTCAGGTTGACTTATTGTATTAGTGAGGCGGGGTTGTTTGATGCTAATGTATTGGTTTTATAAAGTTCAGCTGCAGCCTGTCCTAATAAAGCGGCCTTTTGCTCTCATACCTGCCTGATTATTCTGCGCCGTCTCGCCCGATGCAGGCTTCAGTGCTGCAGGATCATCCCTAGGCTGGTCTTGTACTTCAATAATTCAAAGCAAAGGATGCAGTGACACACTGTGAAACCCGGGCAGTCCTATTCAAGTGACAGGCAGTGGCGGCTGGTGACATTTGAAAGTGGTGTGGCGTAAAACAATTGTTGTGCAGCACTGTTGGGAGCAAGCGTAGCGAGCGCAGCGAGTGAGCCCAAGCCACCTACGGGGGAGTTTGGGGGGGTTCTCCCCCCAAGAAAATTTTGAAAAAAGAGTGGGCAAATGGTGCATTTTTTTTTTTTTTTTTTAATAATTCTTTATTAAAGATTTTTACATTTATATCCCGACATATAGCCCACCCTCCACCCCACCCAAAGCTCAGACTTGCCAAATATTACCAAATACAAACAATATTTCATTTCATTGCATATCATCGTTAATATTGAAAAAAAAAGAAAAGAAGAGAAAAAAAAACAATAGAGAAAAGAAAAATAAATAAAAAAATAAAAAAACCACAAAGAAAAGCCATAAAAAAAAGGATTTCGCTTAATACAGAAACCTAGACAGTTCCAGTCTATAATAGAGATTTAACATGGATTGATTAAGTATTGTCCATTTGTCTTTGTGACCATTGTAATAGCGGATCCCATATTGCCAGTCCTTTTACGTTTACCACGCCCCTTTCTTTTATAAATTGCAACTTCCAAACTACAGGTAGCCAGTAATCGGGATCTCCATTGTTGAAAAACGGGTGGGTTTGTGTCCTGCCATGCTGACGCAATACATAATCTAAAGACCGCCATAGCGACAAATATCAGCCCACGCATATATTTTGGTTGGTCGATATTAGATACACCTAACATAATCTCATCAATAAGAATTTCTACTCTTACGTTAAATACTTCAGATAAAAAGGCTGAAATATCATTCAATACTTTTATTAATACTGTGCAAGTAGCAAATATATGTATACTATCAGCTTCAGGTAATGCACATCTAGGACATGTGGTTCCTTTCCCCGTCCCCCATTTAGCAATTTTATAGGGAGTATAGTATAAGAAAAAAAGGTTTTATAATATTGAGCCTGTAACTTGATAGACATTAAACAGGACTGATATTTTACGAAGGAGTGGTGAACAGTTTCAGCCGAGACTCCAAGTTTAGCCTGCCATTTCGTTATGTATTTGTCCAAATCATCTGAATTACAAATGTTCAATGATTCGTAAATTTCTCCAATTTTTATATCAGTCTTTTTAGACAAATTCTCCATTATCTGAGCTATTTGGAATTTAAGTTCCCCCTCCTTTCTTCATAAGAAAATCCCGAATTTGAAGGAATTTAAAGAAATCCCGATGATCTAGATTGTATTCCAATTGTAATTCCCCAAAGGATTTCAGTCCTGAAATCGTATAAAAACATCCAAGTTGTGTAATCCCGTTCGATATCCATCTTTCCATACATATGTTGTTGAAAATCCCGGGAAGATTATTATTGTTATAAATTGGGGTATAGTAAGATAATCGTCCGATACCCACTAATTTACGGATAAAATTCCAAGCCTTATAGATACCGAATATAGACTTAAATCTAACTTTTTAAAAGTAACTATCGTTCACATGGCGCCATAAACATTCTCTAGATTCATTTCCTAATAACAGCTCTTGCGGTGTTAGAATATTCCCTGCACTACTGGCATCTGTCTTAAATAATAAATTAATGCAGTATTTCAGTATGGTAGCCCAATAATATAATTTAAAATTGGGCAATGCCATTCCCCCTCTGTCTTTAGGTAAAGTAATAGTTCGTAGTGCTCTTCGCGGTTTCCTATACCCCCATAAAAATCTAGAAAACATACTATCCATGTCTTTAAATAATTGTGGTGGGAATTCCAGACAGATTGATCTAAAAAATATAAAAATCTAGGCAAAAAAAGCATTTTAATCAAGTTGCACCGACCGCCGATAGATAGATGGAGATTATTACAGCGAATCATATCTTTTTTGTACGTTGCATTAGTGGAACAAGATTATCATTAACTAAATTCCCTATTTTGGCGGTTATACTAATGCCGAGATATATAGCTTTCTCTGTTACTCGGATATCGGTCATCTCGATTTTGCTATTAAGAATAATTTGAGTTTTGCTTTGATTTAATTTGTAGCCGGATATCTCACCGAAGATCCTAGCTTCTTCTTCAATCACCCCAATTGCATTCTCTGGGTCACTAGTGACCAACGCGATATCATCTGCGTATGCAAGTATTTTTGTGGCTTGGTCTCTTATCCAAACAGGTGGGATCAATACATTGTTATCCAATCTCCGGATAAATAGATCGATGTATAAGGCGAATAAAAGAGGCGAGCACGGGCACCCTTGCCTTGTCCCTCTAGTGATAGGGAATGGTTCTGATGTTGCTCCGTTCACCATGATAACAGCGGATGGATCCCAATACAGCATCTGTACTGCTTTGATGAAGGGTTCCCCTATACCATACCTTGCCATGACTGCCCAGAGATATTTCCAGGAGACCCTATCAAAAGCCTTTTCGGCGTCTAATAATATAAGTGCCATAGGGTCTCCTGCTATCTCAGACCAGTCAAACTGTGAGATTACCCTCTGAATATGATCGGTAGTCGCCCTGCCGGGAATGAACCCATGCTGCCGTACCGATACAATTTTATGTATATTCTGGGCTAATCGTGTAGCCAATAACTTGGAATAGATTTTAGAATCACCAGTTATTAATGTGATAGGGCGGTACAACCCAAGTTCCGTAGAATCTTTATGTTTTTTAAAAAAAAAACACAATTTTGGCCATGGACCAAGATCCCGGAGGTCGTCCCCCCTGAAATATATGTGCGACCAGCTCAACCAGTATATTTTTTATTTGTGGGGAAAATTTGACGTAAAATTCAACGGGAATCCCATCCATTCCAGCCGCTTTACCTGGAGCTAGGCTATTTAATGCAAGAGAAATTTCTTCCCATTGCGGAATAACATCCATACTTTCTATGTCATTACTTTCTAATCTAACAAATCTATCCTGATCAATATATACCTTAATTGATTCCTGTGGTATATTGGTCTCCTTATACAACTCCTGATAATATTTTTGAAATGCAGTTCTGATTGCTTCAGGATCTGTTTTTAACCCAGCTTCTGGATCCCGGATATCCTTAATAAAATTAGCAGTACTTTGTTCTCGGGTTCGTACCGCCAGCTGATGTCCCACCTGTTCATTTAATTCATATACATTTTCCTTATATATTGTAGCTTTATCGATAGCTCTTACCATTAATACTTCTATAATACAATTTTTTGCAATCGCAATCTGTCTAAGTTCATTTTCAATGTCCCTTCCCTCTTGTATAGCTTTTATTAAACCTTCTTCTGCGATAACTACGTTATTCTGAAGTGATTTCATATCTTGTTTTGCTTTTTTATTAGCATTCAATGAAAATCGAAGTGTTTCACCTCTAATATCCGCCTTTAGGGCATCCCAAACAATATCGATTGTTGCACTATCTATGTTCTCTTCTATAAATCTAGGAATCCACTGTCGCATAGAATCACAGTATTTTTCATTTATTAATAATGCCCTCTCGAACGTCCATGTTTTCCTATTGTGCTTTGTTGACCCACATTCAATGGTTAAAAGAAGAGGGTTATGGTCAGAGAGTACCCTTGGTAATTTTTCAATAGTGCACCTAGCGGCTAATGTTTTAGAAACCAAAAAATAATCTAATCTTGCGTGTCGTGCATGTGGGTAGGAGTAATGAGTGAAGCCTGGGTCCTTCGGATGCGCCACTTGCCAACTGTCTATCAAACCGTGAGTTTGACATAGGTTTTTGAAAGCTTGAAAGACTCTTGGCTTCCTCCCCTTATACTGAAAACACAGATCCTCTGACCAGTTACTAGGTAAATTCAAATTGAAATCCCCGCAGATAATTACTGGAAGTGGCCAATGAACGAGCTCATTCGATATATAATCTAAAACTGCTGGGTCATCACTAATATTACTATATATTGTACAAACAGTCATTTTAACCCCATTGTTTTGCTGACACTCAGTAATAGCCCATCGTCCATTTTTATCCGACATAGAACGAGTGAATTGTGTCCCGCTCGCTTTCCCCAATATAGCTACACCCTTTGTCCTTACCCCTTGTGTTGTGGCAGTGACCACCTTAAAACCCAGTTTATTAAGTAAATGTATTTGAGATCCCTCGATATGTGTTTCTTGTATACAAAGAATATTAGCCCCAATCAGTTGTAACCCGATAGCCACTCTTTGCATTTTCTTTTCGTCATTAAGGCCACAGATATTGATAGTCAAAATTATTAATTTATCCATGCTGGCATTTGTCAATCCTTAATATATATTTACTTGTCTTCTCTGTATTTATTCTATTTAGATATTTTCTCTCCTTACTACTTCTTTCTACATTAGACTTAAGATTATTAGAGATCATCGTTACCCCAGGTCTGAGCTTCTGAACTCCCTCCCCCGCCCCTTTCTGTGACCCCCCACCAGTATGTGGGCAATCAGGCTCAGTCCTGAGCCTGTTTTGATGGCGTGTGTCTCATCCTCACCCCACCCCCGCCGCCCTCTCGCTTCTTGGTGTTTTCTTTTCTTTTCCTCTTCCCTTCCCTTTCTCTTTCTCCCCTTTTTTTTTTCCCCCCTCCTTGTCTCCCCCTCAACATCCCCAAGAACAAATAGCCAGTTTCTATCACACTTCCCGAGGGAATTTTTTTTTGAAAAGAAAAAAAGAAACCCCCCCAGCCTCCAAATCAGTGACCATTACTAACTATTACTGGCCGTTACTGACCAGAACTAATGAGAAAAAAAGAGAGAAAAAAGACATATAATGTACATCAAAAATTGGTTACAAAATATCAAATCAATAAGGGATAGCAGCCTTATTTCCAATCCAGTCTCTAGTTATTATTATTCTCCTTGCGCTTTTTTCCCTGTAGTAATTTCCTCTAACATTTTTTGCACTTGTATTTCGGATGTAAAATAGGAATACTGTCCTTGGAAATTGACTTTTAATTTAGCAGGGTTTTGTAGATAAACGGTAGCACCCGCTTTCTGAAATGGCGCAATCATCTGTCTTAGTCGCCATCTCCTCTCCACTGTAGCATGAGCAAAGTCTGGACGGACAAAGTACGAAAAGTTCTCCCAATTCCTTTTCTTGTCAGGTCTCGCCAATTCAAACACAGATTGTCGAAGAAGAAAATTTCCGAAGAAAATTAAGATTGCTCTAGGATATTGTTGGTCATTCGAACGTCGTTTTGATATATTTAGAGGAAATCTATGCACCCGCTGGATTTCTGTATCCCAGTTCCATTGTGCCAATTCAGGGAGAGAATTTTTTAGCAGATTAATTGTGAATTTCCTGATGTCCTCACCCTCACTGTTCTCCGGTATCCCTAATAACCTTAGATTGTTGCGGCGTTGCCGATTTTCCGCTTCCTCCATCTTCCACATTACGTCTTTCAGGCTACTTTCTTGAGCCATTGTTGTTTTTTTCAAGGTATCAACCGTGGTCTCTAGCTGTTCAGTTCGATTTTCTAATGTACTTAATCTTTCCACAATCTCGGTACATGTTTTCCCGACTATTCTGATTGAGCCCTGTATCTTTTTAGAGGCTAGTCGGGCTTGTCGGTTCTCCATCTTGACTTCGTCCTGAAATGATTTGAGAGACTGTAGAATCAGGGATAAGGATGGTTCTCCAAGTGAGGCCGAGTCTTTCTGTCCCGGCAAACTTGTTAATTGTTCACTAGGCGATTTCATAATCTCAGGTACCTCAGTTCCTAATAGTGTCTGAGTATCCGAGTAATCCCAGCCTAGTTCTCCCGATTCCTCTATCGCTTTCCGTCTCTGATGAGCCCTTTTACCATCCGATAGTCTCTTAGTTTTCAT
This sequence comes from Calotriton arnoldi, assembly GCA_963921515.1. Lineage (NCBI taxonomy): Eukaryota > Metazoa > Chordata > Amphibia > Caudata > Salamandridae > Calotriton > Calotriton arnoldi. Next base: position 1,641,610 of record CAWUFW010001719.1, on the reverse strand, counting down.
GGGTAACCTTTTTTTTTTCCCTTCTGGTTGACTACAATAGCTAGTGGATGTATCCTCACCACGTTCCTCAAAACTACTTGAGCTTGAGGCTAAGTTTTCTGACTCCCCCGACTCCTCATTCAACGAATAAAAATTTTCCAATGGATCTGGAGACAAAGAACCCGTCTCATAGTTATTTTCCCTCTGTATTTTCCTCTGTATTTCCTTTTCCTTTTCAGTGGAAAGAATGGGGAGGGTTAAGTCCTTATCATTAGACATATCTAGCCCATTTGAGGTTTCTTTAACTATGCTTGATGTTACAGCTAGGAGGGCTATATCTGGGGTATTGCCTTTGACTAGAACTTCCACCCCTCCTGGGTGTTCCTTTAAAGATTGTTCAGGCGTGGCCAATATGGTTGTCTCAGCGCTGGACTCCCATGATAACCGCCCGTTACTGTTATCCGTCATTATGTCAGGGGTGGTGTTGGAGCCAGAACAGACTATAACGGATGGTTCAACACCAGTAATAGTTCCAATTGGGATATCACTTATACCGCTTATGTCCTTTAGATGCTCTCGCCCCTTTTCAAATTCGATTGCTCCTTTAGTTGGAAACAGGCTCGTTATAGCAATCTGTCTTTTGTGCTGGTCCCTAATTACAGCACCTTTTGACAATACATTTTTATTAGTAACTTGTTTCCCGTCCTTACCAGAATACAGTTCTTGTTTTTTCCGATCCTTGTCTGTTTTCTTGTTCTGCTCGGGTTGTACAGATGTAGCCACCTGCACCTGCACCGTTGCGCGCGTCTTACTCCGAGCACTACGAGCCGCCATCTGTTCTCCTCGCTGTGCTCCGTATTTTCCGGCGTCTGTGTTGCTAAGCAGCGCCGCTCCTACGTCAGTACTCATGCAGCTAGCGGCGGCCGCCGTCAGTAGGAGCCGCGCAAGAAACTCCCAGCGTCTGTACCGGCTCTCGTCTTGCACACTCCTCGCCAAGGGCCGTCGAATAGCTGATCTGCGGCAGCCTCTGCACCATCCATTCAGCAGAGGCCAACCGTTGATGTCTCCGTGCATAGTCAGCGCCGCCTGGGAAAAGAATCACTTAATCACGGGAAATCTCCGGAAGACATGCAGGGGTGAGTATCGGAGGATTTCACTCAGCCGCCATCTTGCCCAGCCCCGATGAGCGCAAATGGTGCATTTTCAAGCAAATTTGAGAAAGCAGTTAGGTTAATAAAGCAATTGTGAATCTGTTCTAACAAAGACAGAAACATACAGCACCTCTTGAGCCAGGACAGGTGCTCAGTTTCGGACAGACACAAACATACAGCACCTCTTGAGCCAGGACAGGTGCTCAGTTTCGGACAGACACGAACATACAGCATGCCTTAAGCCAGGACAGGAGCTCAATGCAGGGACAGACACGAACATACAGCACCTCTTGAGCCAGGAGAGGAGCTCAGTGCAGGGACAGTTACGAACATACAGCATGTCTTAAGCCAGGAGAGGAGCTCAATGTAGAGACAGATGCAACTACACAGTTTCTCGTTATCCAGAAGAGGTGCTCAATGCTGGAACAGACTCAACCATACAGCAACTCCAGATGCATGGGAAGGCGCTCCACATACAACACCTCGCTATGCCGAAGGGACAGTAACACTGCGCAGTGCGTCATGAGCCAGCTGAAGTGATTATTAAGTGAAACAACCAATTCGATGGTATTTCACTTTTTTCACGGCACCATTCTGGAAAATAACCTTTGTCCTTAGTTTGCAGCCAAGACTAGCGACTGATAACACGAACTCGGAAGTCAATATTGTTAAAATAGTTTAAAATATATCATAAAACCATCATGTGCATAAAACCATCACGGCACTGTCTGAACTCGGAAGTCAATATTGTTAAAATAGTTTCATATATATCATAAAACCATCACTGCACTGTCTGTCTGCTCTTACAACAGTTTGCTGGTGCTGACTCGACACCCCCTTAGTAACCTGGCTTTATCAACAAGCCCGTGTTAAAGCCGGGTATCCGTCAGCTCTCAGCCTTCTGCTTACTGTCCGTGTGACTTCAGCAGCGTCGCAAAAAAACTGGAAAAGGCTGCAGACAGTGCACAGAAATTAAATAAAAGGACAAACCTTTACTGTTTTGTTCATAGGCTAACCTGGCCGAATACAGTGCGTGGCATGTGATGTGAGGCTGATTTAGACGCTCTCACAAAGTTCCATGAATCAAGAAACAGAAAGTCTAGGAAAATGTTGTCATTTCTTCAACATCAGCCGCCACATTCGTTAAGTGAATGCTTTGCTGTTATTGAGCAGGCATGTGCAAAATAGATCCAAGAATGCCAGGACAATGCTAGAATTTCCAGATAACCAGGGACTATTTAAATATGTTCAATTTAAATTTACTATATGTAGACACATCTTACATGGAAACAGTCGCGGGGGGGTCGCGCGGGGGTGAGGGCCGGGGGAGTTTAAAATTAAAATTAAAAAAAAAAAAAAACTTACCTGACCGACCGGGTCCGCGCCGCCTCTGCTCCTGGGCCGGGGTCCCGCGTTGGCCCCTTCAACTTCTGAACAGGAACAGTCGCGTCACTGGCAACCCCTCTCAGCCAATACTGATGCTGCTCCAGCTGCGCCAGGATTGGCTTAGCAGGGATACTCGCCGCCCGCCCATTAGGAGACCGAGGGTTGCGGCGTTGATCAACCCTCGCTCTCCTAATGCGCAGCCGCCAGCCAGAGCAAACACTAGTGCGCATGACTGGGCTGGTCGGAAACATTCTCTGACCTAAACCCAACATGCGCACTTGTGCTGCTGCCTGCTGTGCGCTCCGCGCCACCCCCTGGTCTGACAATGCATGTCAGTAAGCATGATGCCGGACCGCCCACCCCCCTCAGACTCTGAAGGGGGTGGGCGGTCCGGCGTCATGCTGACTGACATGCATTGTCAGTTCAGACAGAGCCACAGAGGGAGCTGCGGGCGCGGCTTGTGGGTCAACGCCCCAGCGCCCAAATGGACGCACCGCCACTGGTGACAGGTGTGCGAAAAGTATGGGATGGGGTGGTGGCGCAGAGCAGAGTTTGAGCGGAGTAAAAGCAGTGGCGTAGCAAGGGGGGGTGCACTCAAAAAAATGATATTTTATTAATATTTTGCTGCCTAAAGAATAAGAATTTAACTGTTTCTAATATAGCATCAGGGTATCCATAGATTTCTCATTTTTTTCCTCTCATTTGTGTAGAAAGCGGGCATTCTAGTTTTATATCGGAAGGGCGTGGTCGTCGCCAACACAGATATGATAGATATGACTCCCTGATCAACTGTACCTGACAACACCTACAGAGTTTGGTCTTGTTGGTGTTATTTCATTTCTATCTGGCAAGTCAGGTGTATTCCAATAATCGGGTCACCGACTGCTTTATATAATTATTTAGGGAATCTGACAAGCCACTGTTTTTTTTGGTTCATGCTACCGAATGGCGCATCACTAAGCTCGTTTTTCAAGTATATTAATGAATGAACATTTTACTTGGTCTGGATGAAATTTTAATTACTGAGGTGAAATTCCCGAATTTTGCGTTTCGTAAAACTTATCTTGCTTTTGCATTGTGCGATTCTTTCCTCCTTACTGCAGTCTGCGACTCTTTCTCTTCCATTTCCTCATCTGAAAGTCTCCCTAACATGTTCTGTAGATGCTCCTATTTTGCCATTTTCCGTTCCTTTCCTTTCTCCCCTCCTCCATGCCCTCTCTCTACTCCTTTTCCTCTGCCATACTATGAAATGCCATTCTCTTTCCCCTCTTCCCTCATCTCACCTTCTTTTTTTCACCTTTTTTTCTGTGCCCCTCTGCCCAGTTACTGATGACCAGGTGAGAGCACCTTAAAGATCTTCATGAGTCAGGTTATTTTGGCCATGTGAAGTTCTCCAATCAGAGCTCTTCGGCAGCAGCAGCTCATGGGAGGCCCAGGATGAGTGACGGGAAAGGGTCCTGTAATGACCTGGAATCTCCTTATCACCAGTAGCACATGCAAGCAACAGGAAACGCCTGTTTGGAACTTGAATGATTCCTGTACTCATAAGTGGCTCTTTAAGTTGGATCACCAACAATAACCAAGTCACAGGTAATCACTCGAGCGTATGTGATAATGCACAAATGACCTCTTACTTGAAAGGCCCATCATGGAACTACGCAGTAATATACTATTGCAAGCACGGAATGGTTGATTTGCCTTCTTTGGGGGCTGTGGGCCAACTGAAATCCCTGCCCCAAGCGCGCATCTCCACTTCTAGGGTGGAGCCCAGAAATGCATCACTGCACTGGGAGAGAAGACACGCCCTAGAGCTAGAATGCACACAACATTCCATCCCCTCCCAACACAAATATATAGTTCATATTTGTCCAGTGATGAGATGTTCTCGAGGTGAATAGTTCATCAAGGATGCAACTGTTGGTGAGTGGCCATATCTGTTACCACAGAAGCGTCATGATTGTAAGATGGTCATTACACAGGAACAAGAAACAGTGAAATGAAAGGACGCCTATCAGGGGACAGGAGGAGTTGTCACTGAAATATACAGCAGGTGGTCGGGAGTCACTGCTAGAACTTTCACACCCAGCATCTTCCCAGATTGAGTCACAGCCTTCTCCTTGATTACTCTCATCATTCATTACTTTTCCTCACTCTTCACCCTGCAGGTGCTTGAAATACAAAGCTTTTGAAGTGCTGGTGTGTCCATCCCTGCAGGTGGTGATCATGAAACCTTTTATGTCAATAAACACAATCAATTAGAATCATCTTTATGATGACCTGTTGACTTGGCAAGTGCTAGACCACGCACGCAACCTGGGGTTCATCCTCGACTCATCGCTATCTATGACCCAGCAAGTCAACGCCGTCTCATCCTCCTGCTTCAACACCCTCTGCATGCTCCGCAAAATCTACAGATGGATCCCCACCGAAACCAGAAGGACGGTCACCCAGGCCCTCGTCAGCAGCAGGTTGGACTACGGCAACGCCCTCTACGCAGGAACATCGACCAAACTCTTGAAACGACTACAACGCATACAGAACGCCTCTGCACGGCTCATCCTCGACATCCCCCGCCACATCACACCCCACCTGAGAGACCTGCACTGGCTCCCCGTCAACAAAAGGATCACCTTCAAGCTTCTCACCCACGCTCACAAAGCACTCCACAATGCCGGACCAGCATACCTCAACAGACGACTCACCTTCTACACCCCGAACCGCCAGCTCCGCTCCGCTGACCTCGCCCTCGCCACCATCCCCCGCATCCGAAGAGCGACCACCGGCGGCAGATCGTTCTCCCACCTCGCCGCCAAGACATGGAACACCCTCCCCATCCGCCTGCGGCAGACCCAGGACCTGCTGACCTTCAGGAGACTTCTCAAGACCTGGCTGTTCGAGCAGTAGCAGCAGCACCGCTGATCCCCCCCCCCCAGCGCCTGGAGACCCTCACGGGTGAATAGTGCGCTTTACAAATGCTTTATTGATTGAGTGATTGATTGCTGTAAGTGGGAGACCTGGACCGCTCGTCGAATATCTGCATATTGCTTTATTTTATTCTTGGCCACAGCTTCGAGGTGTCGCACTATTTTAGATACCTGGGATTTGTGGTCTTTTCCGTGATTTGGGAAAGCCGTGCGGATTTTCCTCCACACATCAGTTCAGCAGGAGTCATGTCTGTTGTACTACGAGGATTGTCTCTGTAGTCATGTAGTGTCTGACATAAGACTTCGGATAGTGACTGGCGAGTGAGCTTGGCTTCTTGGCAAGCTTTCTTCAGAGTGGCCATAAAATCTTTGACTATGCAATTGGCCTGTGGCCACAGAGGTGTAGTTTGTCGGTGCTTAAATATTTACTTTCTTGCTAAATTCTTGAATTTGTTGCCTGAAAAGTGTCTGGGCAGTGTCTGAATTCACAAGAGCAGGGTTGCCAAATGAAGAAAATACTTTGTTTTATGCCGGAATTGTGACATTGGACAAAGTGCCGGGTGCAGCCATTACTTCTGGAAACCTCAAGCATACTTCAATGACCACTTATATATGTTGACCAGTGGGTAGGGGCCCAAAGAAGTCCACAGCAACATCTTTCCATACTTGCGTAGGGATTGTGGACATCTTCAGAAGTTCTGGAGCCTCGTCTTTGTTCAGTGCCTGGCAGATCTGCTAAGTGCTGACTTTCTTCTCAATGCATCAGTATAGATGTGGAAACCACACTTTCTGCTTTAGAAGGGTTTATTTGGCCACCACTGGTTGATGTGCTTCATGTGCAAGATTTATGACGTAACTTTCCTGTGACCGGGGAATGACCAATCGTGTGCCCCGGGGGAGCAATCCTTTTGGATAGTAAGCTAGCTCTTCCTTCATATTTTTTAATGTTTATAGATCTTTAATATTCTCTGGGGGTGAGACTTATGAATCTTCTCCAGTTTATTTCATCACTGACACTCGATTAGAGTCTTCACCGCTCAGATAGCAGGGTCTTGTCTGGCTGTGGGTTTTAATTCTCTATGCTTCAGGGTAGAGGGAGGTGACTGTCGGATGACGTATAACAGGTATTCCTCAACTAAGGATGGAGCAGTTGCTGAGCTTTTTTTGGGAAAACACGATATAAAGACCGCAGGATTCTTGTCTTTTCCAGGTCTGTGAATTATTTGAAATCAGTAGGCCTGCAAATGTAAACTTAATCTCTCAATGTGGGAGGCATTTTGGTCTTTGGGTTTCCAAATATGGATAACAAAGCTTGGAGGTCAATCATGACTGTGAAGGATTTTCCATACAGGAAAAAATGAAAGTGCTTACAGGCCCACACTACAGCCAGGGAGTCTTTCTCTGCCTTTGAATAGGCTGTCTCATACTTTTTTTTTGAAAACGTATTTTTATTGGCATTTTTTTTTATAAATCACATTTACATGAAAGTATCACTGTATAATAGAAACATCGAGATTAACTTAGCGGCAGTGGTGTAGCTAGGTCTTTTGCCGCCTGTGGCGGTCCCAGCCTTTGCCCCCCCGCGGCGGCCGTAGAAGCGGAGTTGGGGGGGTGCTGGCGATCAATTCCTGCTTTTGGCACCCGCGTGGCCGCAGGTAAGAGCGGGGAGGGGAGGCCATCGCCCCAAAAACTTTTGCCGCCCGGGGCGGACAGCCCCCGTGCTACAACACTGCTTAGCGGCGATTCTGCATGAGGAGAAATAACACATTATATATGTTTGACATATGCAGGTGGATTATCTCAGAGTCTCACGTAAAGCAAGGGAGTGTTGGGCTGCCTCATGCTTAGTAAGACTGCAACTAGCTTATGCAATCATAAGCTAGGGACTTCATGGTCAATGTCTCTGCAAGCTAGGATAGCTCCAAGACATACGGGACTCACATCACTTTGTCACTTCGGTGGGTAATGAAGAGTCATAGCACGCAAGGTTATCGGATACTGTTATTTTGTCTTTGGTGTCTTGAAAAGCACGCTGATTCAGTGAGGATCACTTAAAAGCAGATCCCTTTTTGGTGAGCTTCCTCAAAGGCGGCTCACTTAGTGAGGCAAAATTAGGCAGGTACTCAGAACAGTCGCTGGAAAGCCCCTGAAAGGAGCGAAGAGCAGAGACATTTTCTTGGGGTGGTGTTGATGTCAAAGCAGCAACCTTACTGGGTCAGGCCTCCTGCCATCAGCTGAGAAAATATGTCCAAATAATATCATAGAGTTCTTTTAAAGGGTGCATTTGTCTTTATTGAGTGTCAGATTAGCATCCTGTAAAGCTTGGCCGTCTCTAAGAGGAGCAGCGTCATGTTCTTCCAGACTCTTTCCATCTGAACTCCCTGCTTCTATTGCAGGTCTCCCAGTAGCTGGTGGTGACCCTCAACAGTGGAGGGGCGTCGAGCGGACCGAGAGCCAAACCCAGGGAGAGGCATTGTAATATAATAAATCACAATGCCTATAGGCTCAAATGCCAAAGCTCTCAACCATGGCTCGTTAACAGATTGTTGTTTATAAAGGGCCGGGAATGAGAGCTCTGGAGTTGAGGCTCAAGGCAATGCGAGTTTCTCACAGTGCCTGTGTTGGAAAGTGGATTATTGGTAGGGGCAAATGTAGGTCTGCCACTGGCAATAAGGCCACTAACCATTGGTAGGACTCAGCATAGGTCTTAGAAAATTATTCCTATGCTCAACCCTTGGTAACGTGGCTGGCAGCAGACAGGCTTAACTTCAAAGACAGGTATGTAAAGCATTTAAAAACACCAATTCAGTAAATAATTAAGACACAACACATAATAAAAATCCAACACCAATTGATAAAAATAGGAAATATTTTTATCTTTAAAATGACACCAAAACGACAAAAATCCAATGTAGGGAACCGGAGATATGAATTTTCAAAGATTTACCAAAATATAGCACTTAGAAGCTTATAGCACCATATTGGGATACAGGCTCGCGATAGACCGACCCAAAGTCAAAGTTTCAGGCCGACCGCGATGGAGCCCTGAGCGGATACCCCACGCGGAAGGTCCCGGTCACAGTTTTTACCTTCGGACTTAGAAACTTTTCTGGAGCTTTTCTCCCCGAGGTCCCTCGAAGCTCTCAGCCAGTCTGGATTCGGTGAGGGTTCGCCGGCTTACCTTGCGATGAGCTCCCGGTCACCTCTCTACGTTCGGACTTAGAAACTTTTGTGGTTCAACCTCTGGAGCGTTCCAGCGGAGCAAACCCAGGATCCAGGCCGACACGCGGTTGAAGGCAGGCGGCTTGGCTTTCGCGGTTGCTCCCGGTCACCTTTTCTACGAGCGGACTTAGAAACTTTTCTGGAGCTTTTTCTCGCGGGGTCCCTCGATGCTCTTCACCAGGCCGGATTCGGTGATGGTTCGCCGGCCTCGGATTTCTTCTACTCCCGGTCAAACTCTGGAAGTTGGACCGACGGAGCTTTTAGCGGGACGAACCAGGATGGCTTGGCCGGCTCGCAGTTGAAGGCAGGCGGCTTGGCTGACCAGGTTGAGTCGGTCCCTCTATGGAGCTTTTTTTCAAAGTTCCTCCAAAGTTCTCCATACTTCTTGAACTTCTTCCTGAAGTTCCTCAAAGGGTCCCAAAGTGCCTCAAACTCACTCCAAGGGTCTGGAAGCTCCAAGATGGTCCTTGAAAGTTGAGGACTTCAGTTCCCACAATCCACTTGGACGTCACCCTTACAAATCCACTGGTAGTTCCCCAGGTTGATGATCCTTGGTGGTGAGGGTCCAGGTGAGCTCTGTTAACCTGTAGCTTGCAGGGAGTCCACTCTTTACTTCTTTTTCAGCAAGGTAGTCCACAGGGCTGTAGTTTCTGATGGTGCAGGCTTCAGAGGTCAGGCCTTAGAATTTGCACTGCAAAACTTCTCAGCTTGGCACAATGTCTTGCTTTCTTCAGTTTCAAGCAGCAGATCTGGAGGGCTCTGCCCCTCTCAGATACCTATTCCAAGTTCTCTGGGTCAGACAGGAGGTCACTCCAGACCAATGGGAGCAGGGTAACTCCTCAAACATATGACCACATCCTGTAGAGTGTGGCATTATTTTGTCCCAGAGTGCATCAAATCTTCCAAATCCATAATGGCATATTTTCCAGCAAGGAGGGAAGAGCTGGCTAAACACACCCCTAGGATGGCTAATTTACTTAGACTCTCCCCCCTGCATCTGCTCATACCTTCCTTAATCCTACCATCTGCCTAAGGTGGAAAGTTCAGAGTTGTAAATGACACTGGTTTCTGCTCTTCTCTTTGAAGAACATAGTTTACGACTCCTCCCCCTGGCCTGGCATTCCTTTGGAACAGCACACTGCCCTGCCAGCAGAGCTGGTTGACCCCAGGGGCTCTTTATCACCTCTTCAAGGCAGCCTGGCTAATCCACTTAACTCTGACCAATCAGGGCAGACCACTGGAAGGCTGAATCTGGACTTACAAACAAGAAAGTCTTATAACTTCTTGTATGTACACTTTAGGAGAAATTCAACAATATCATATTGTTGAATGTATTAATACCATTCGGGGAAGTCTTTGAATGGGACTTCTAGCCCTCTCCTATCAAGAGTTATTAGTTAATAACTTTCTACCATGTTAACCTATGTAGCAGGGGATTTGCAATGGGAAAAATGACTTGGGCCATTTTTCCAGCACCAGGACTTACAAAAACATATTTTATAAGTACTTTGCTTATATCTACAGGACCCCCACCCCATGGGACAACTAGGGGAGACTTTAGGGGTTCTGAATCTGTAGAAATATTGCAGATCCTCACTTCACAGTGCTCCTAGCATCAAAGTCGAATTTGGGCAGCACTTTACCACAATGTGGGGAGTGAAATGTAAAATTTCACTTAACCCAGGACATATAAAACTCATTTTATAAGGGTCTACCTTATAGATACCTGACCCCCCCACCCCTGGGACACCTAGGGGAGACCCTGGGGTCCCTAATACGCCATAACATTGTAGGTTATCCATTTTTAAGTGCCCCAAACACCAAAGTCGAGTTTGGGCACAATTTACTTTTTAAAAGCAGTCCTGGCACCCAGGGCTGCTTTTAAAACTGACCTCAGGCCTCAGCAGTGCACACATGCAAGTGCAGAAGGCTGCTGGCCTCTAAACTGCCATGCCCTACTATATACTAGGGACTGATAGGTAGTTTCAATTCCCCTGCCCTATTATATACTAGGGACTTATAGGGTAGGTCATGCCAATCACAGGGGTACCCCAACCCATAGTGTACCCTAGTGTATGTAGGTGTCTTCACTGTATTCTAAGTGTTTTCAGCATAGCACTGGCCCTGGGCCTGGTTAGGTAAAGCCCAGGGTCAGTCAGAGTCAGTTACCACCAGTACCAGTCAGCAAAAAGTTGGGGGGTGCCCAGGGCACAGGATGACTTTGCAACAGCCTGTAAGTGGTCCAAAAATGCAAAAACAGCACGATAATACCTGCAGAATGTGCCATATAATTTGTCTTTCCTCACTTCATAATTCAGTCATTATTGCCGCATAATTTCAGTGGCTCTGTAATGAGCAGATTGGCCAACTTCTCTCACTACTATTCACCTTCCATACAAGATGGCGGACGTTATTGTCTGGAGGCGCTGTGAGCGGAAAATGCTTACACAAGGACTGCAAGGCATTCAAGGAAAGATTTGCTTTCACCATGAACGTTGTTCCTTGCTAGGCCGCAGGAAACTACGTGCAGGACCCGGGCACACCGAGTATGGCCAGATGTTGTCCAGTTACAGATACTGGCCCAACAGCCTCATGTACCTAGGAAGGGTGTATCGCCAAGAGCTGACGAAAATTTGGCTGATCATGGACGACGCGTAGGACAAAGGCAGGAGGAGGTCCTATTCTTTGTATCTCACAGCCAATTCAGCTTTTTGCCCTTCGCAGACCAGGGCAAAAAATGTGCCCCTTTGAACTGGCAAACAATCATAATGTTATCCTAACGCCAAGAGACAAGTGGCGTCACGTAAATGGTCAATGCACAGTGAAGACGTCCAACTGTCTGAGCTTCGCACAAACCCCATGGTGAAACAATACTGTTCCATATGCACATTCCCTCATTCCCGTTGTCTCCTTTCATCTCTCGCTCTGTCACTTGTCACTTCCACTCCACCTGCCCTCACTATTCTTCAATTAGCGAACATATCTTAGGCGGCATAAGGTGCTTTACACAAACATGACCTAGGACCACTCATTCACCAAAAGGGGTCTTGTTGCACGGCGAGGTCTAGTTACTGGTCAAGGGCCTCAGTGTTACAACGGCACGCAGAGACCACCGCCTATAAGTAATATCAAGTGCTTGTACCAGGATGAACACTCCTCTTCTCTGCCAGCGTGCCAACATGAAAAAAACACAAACTAAGGTAATAAAATGATTACAAATGCACTTATCCACGCTTTCTCAGCTTCCTTGTCCTTCGTGTTTTCTTCGTCACCGTGAGGGCACCTCATGGAGCCTCACCTAACGTCTCTCTCGAAATCCCGACACTGCTCTCATGCTGCAGATGAGCAGCATGAGAGCAGCGCCAGGATTGGCTGGAGTGGGCTGCCTCCCTGCTCCAGCAGGCACTGGGGGTCTGTGCCTGCTCTCCACCCAGCTGCCGCAGCTGGTTGGCGAAGTTTAAAGTGCTCATGTCAGACTGACCATCACAAGACAGCCGGCCAAAGTGCCATGCACAGTTTGAACTTGTGGAGTGAACACCACTCCCCTGCTGCCAGTCAGCAGCAATGGTCTGCCTTAAAACTGCTCAGCAGTGAAAAAATAGAATGGTAATTCATTTTATTGCCATTTTATTTTTCACCTTTGCTGCACTGGCAGCAGAGGGGTGATGCTCCTGCGCCCTAATTGGGGGGGGGGGGGAGGGCGCTGGGGTCTCCACTCCCTGTGCAGAGCCTAAAGTAGCATTACCACAATGGGCGAGAGGACGCGCCCCAAGGGTAGAGCGAACAGGTCTGAGGGGCAGATCTGGTCATTAGGTGCCTGGTCAGCTCTTTGACCTTCTCCAGTGATAGATCTCCCAGTGGCCACTCGTTAACTTCACACCTGTCCTTACATACCACTCTCTCATTTACCTACTGCCCCCTATCAACTCCAAAACCTCACTGTGAGCAGCTGTCGCACGCGTAGTCTGAGTAGATTAGAATAGACCTTTATTGCATCACACAGAAAAACATGGTAGCAGCTCTGCCTGCATAGCGGCTTAGGTCTACCTTACCTGCAGACTCGATCTGGGACTGTCTTACACCCTGCCTGCGAGCGCAGATAAGCAATTGACAGTGAGGAAGCTGGAACTACTTTCACTGTGCATGCCACCGGCATAATTAAAGCTATTGCCATGTACTACATGCCAGTGCTGTGCATTGTTAACGGTGGAAAAGTGCAGCCCACTGCACCATTTTATATCAGCCTCTGGACTGACATCTGCAGGGCTGAAATCCACCTCCAGCTTTTCAAGGGACTGTCAGCTTATCCTGGTGGCCAGGCCGGTGGTGCACACTATTGGAACCATTTGCATCTATTTGCCTTCCTAGCATGGACTGCGTTTAGCAGTCGCCAGGGGTCGCAGCTGCGACCACTGACTTGCCCCTTGCAACCCCTGGCATTGCCTTAGCGACTCCTGGCCTCAGAGGTGGCAAAATCAGTGCTAGGAACACAGGGGCAGCTCTTCCTTATGGTCGTTGGTTTGTGCTCCACTTTCCTTGTTTCCTGTCAATTTTTTTTATTACACTAATAGTGAATAATGTCATAATATTCACTATTAGTGTAGTTAAAAAGGGGAGGACAATTAGCTGGAATATGACTCTCCCTGTCAGCTGAGGTAAGCAAAAATGCTATTAAATATATGTTGTGTGCGTGCTTGCGGGTATTAGTGTGTTTATGTGAGAGACAGCGTGTGTATGTATGAAAGCGAGTGTGTATGTGTTAGCATGTGTGTGGGAGTAAAGGTAAATGTCAAATGGCGTGTGATGTCACTTCCGCTACCCCTGGTCTTTTGGTGAATTGACGCCCATGCTTCCTAGTGATGCTGTCCATCAGACACCATCAGGCAGAGATCCCTACATTAGCAGCAGCCCTCAGCACAAATGGCAGAAGTCAGTGCTACTCATTGTTGAACAAGAAGGAAATAAATGGTAATTATCGCTCTTCCTGTTGGGTTTCCAAACCAATTGCAACACACGCTTTAAAACCATTTGATTTTAAAGCGAATCAGAGAGGAACTGAAACCAGAGTATGGAGAGAGTAGACGTCTGCTTGTGTTCATGGTCTGGCAGCAGCCTCCCAGGCCTCTCGACCCAGAGCAAGCCCTCATGGGCAGCAAACCAGCCACCAAATTTCCAGCCTCCTGAGAATATGTCGGATGCCCGATAGGGCCAGTCCAGGCTTGGACCCTGCTGTCATTCTATAAGTAGCTTCACAAAATAAAATGATGGACGAAGTGTTGAAACTTTTCAAACACCCACTCCAATCACAGAGCTGGGTTTAATATTCGTTATTTTGCTCACCACATCACTCCAGTTTGGACTCAGCCATATGCAAATCAGCCTTGACCCTGCCCCTCATGGGAACAGTCCAGCCTGAACTGCCAAACCAGGTCCTCCCTGGACCGGAAACAATCATCCTGGGACCGGTTTCGGGGTCAGGGGCGGCTCCTCTGCTATGGCGGAGGAGCGTTGCCCCACTAACCGCAGAGGCAAACGAAAAATAAAATTATCTTAATGCAGATCATTTTATTTTTCATCCTGCGGCTAAGTCTTGGGGTCGGGGCCACAGCACTGCAGCGAAGGAGGAGGAGTGGTGGGCCTTGCTGTCAGGGCGCATGATGGTTTGGCCGGCCGTCTCAGGCGCACTGAAATCTCTCCAACCCAGCTGTATTGCTGGGTGGAGAGATCAGTAGACACAGGCTCCAAGCTCCCAATGGAGCACAAAACCAGTGCGCTCCGCCCAATCCCTGCGCTGCTTTCATGGTGAGAGCAGTGTCAGGATTGGCCACAGGTGAAGCTGGGAGCTTCAGCCTGTGCCCAGCGGAGAAGCCTGGGGAGCAGCTGGGCGAGCAGAAGACCTGCAGGTACGTTTCCTTTTTAAAAATTATTTCAGCCCCCTTCCACTGCCGCCCCCTCGCGCTATACACCCCCCGCACCTCCTCTCGCGCTCCCCCCCTCCCTGCCTCACCACATTTCCCTTACACCAGCCGCTATGGCCCATGGAACAGGCAGCATTAAAAAAAACTCACCTGCTCACCACTTGCAACTGGGCAACTGGGATATAGTGTTATTTTCCAACTGTGATTTCAAACAAGAATACTTCCAAAACAATAAGTGCTAGAAAGATAATTTGAACAGTTCAAGAACCATCTAGACTGACACCGGCACCTGAAAGACTATCCCAAGACCTGGGTTCTTATCTAGGACCCATCTAGGTCTGAAAACAGGCAGATGGGACACCCCACAAGTTAGGGTTGATGCTGGGTCACCAAGCCCACAGTCCTGAAAGTGTTCTCTAAACATTATTCATTTCAGTCTCCTGCTTGCTGCTTGTGTTAGCTCTTGCAAGCGGCGCAGAAAAGTCCTCCTAGCTTCTGGGTAGTTTACTGTCTTGAGGTGGCTTCCAAGCAGCCTTCAATTAGCTTTGTAATCCTCTTTGTCCTGCTAATCAGGAACCTGCTCATCTCCTCACACTAGATGGTACATCTCCCTCCTCCTATTTATCTTAGCAGTTTTGTATAGTGCCAACCATTTCATTTACTAGTCCCTTCAGAGCACTCCAAGGCAAGCCACAGAATCAGGGTTTGTCCAGAATCCTAAGCCTGTTCCAGGCCTGCAGGAAGACAGCATCCGGCAGTGCTTTGTTTCTGGCAGGCGCCTTTATGGGCTGGTGCACTGGGTCTCCTAAGGGTGTTCAAATGAAGTACAACAACTGGCAGGATGGGGCGGTACTTATCCTACTTTCGGTGAATCGGCAGGAACCATGGCTTAACCAAAACGCAAGTTCTTTTAACATGTGAACGCTTTACCAGTTTAGAATGATTACTTTGTATTAGGCTTTCCCAGCAGGCAAAGGAAGAGGTTGGCATCTAATTGTCAAGCAATGCATTTTAGCTTCAACCTTTGGCCTGGCATCTTGGGGTTTTCTGTTCCCATGAGGAGCAGGGTCAAGACTGATTTACATATGGCTGGGTCCAAATTGAGGTGGCATGGTGAGCAGAAGAACAATAGGATGGGATACTACCCGAAGTGATTGCCAATGGCTAGACAAATTGCAAGCATTCCCCCCATCACCTTTTGGATGTTTCATGTGCCGCCCTAAGTGGCATGGGTATGCCCAGACATGGGTTCCTTGCTCACTGTTTCATTGGGATCAAGTTTTATCCTGCTGATGAGCCTATACTTACGGTGAAACTGGTCCTGGGTTGCTTGTGTTCTGGTTCAGGGAAGAACTGGCCTGGCAGTTCCAGCTGCACTGTTCCCATGAGGAGCAGGGTCAAGACTGATTTGCATATGGTTAGGTCCAAACTGATGTGGCATGGTACGCAAAAGAAAGATGGGTTTGGATGCTACCCTGAGTGATTGGAAGTGGTTAGACAAATTGCAAGCATTCTTCTCTTCACCTTTTGTGTGTTTCAGATTCAGCCAGTGCAAGGCACTTTCAGCTATGTGCAGAGGGTGCTTGGCGATGCCAGCACACCACAGGAAGGCAGGAGGGATGCAAAGGTATGGTGGAAGGCAGAGTCTGGCTGTTGAGCGACAAAAGTACATTTCCCAGATGACCAATGCCTAGAAAATTTGTAGCAGAGACAATGCAAATGCAGGTCCTTGCATTCAAGGGGAAGGATGAAGACAACCTGGACAGGAACCACCATTTTGTTTAGGCACTCACTCCATAAGCATCCATGACCCTGCACAAGGTATCTTAGGCAACAGTACACAAGAAACATGCTGCTCGCAACACACCAGACACTGTGGGGAAAAAAGTATGGACCCCAGTGATGTGTGGCCATACATACAGAGCAGTGGCCAGGTAGAGCTCTTCCCTACCAAGGGAGAAGGTATAAAGGTCAGCTGTCACCTAACCTCTGTTACCCAGAGCCTGATGGGAGGGAACACTGGCCAAACTCGAGTATGGGCAGGATGTACATTTGGGTCATTTCCTGGCAAGGAGGGTCTAATGCTCTCTGCTGGTGATTTCACCAAATTTGTTAAGTGACTAATACATTTTTGACCCCATTTGCAAAAAGATATAGGGTAGTCAAGACATTCGCCCCCGCAGGTGTAGGAAGTAGTTTGGTTGGGATGGGTGCAAGGTAGTGTAGGAAGGTGTTTCACACTGAAGTAGAGATCTTCAAACTGGGGGGGCACCCCCATGGGGGTCTGTGGCTGCATTCCTGGGGAGAGCAAATCGTTCTTTTTTCTTTTTTTTTGCAGATTTATATAGCGCAAACTCGACCCGAAGGTATTGGAGCACTTTACATGAGCACCGGTTACGTTACACAAGGACACATTCATTTTTTTGCTAGGCACGGGGAGATGAAGTGATTTGCCCAGAATCACACGATGTGGATGTGACCCCGAGGCTCGAACCTTGGTTTCCCAGCTCCAAAGTCGGCAATCTAGCCGTCAGATAACATCCTCTCCCCAAGTTCTTCAAGAACTTGTAAAAGAACAAGGCCTGGGAGCGCGACTTTATTTATTTGGTGCATTTCCAGGTAGTCTAAATTTACATACAGCATTTGAAGTGCCTTAAAAGAGAATGTGAACTGTGATCCAGGATGCCATGGGGTCGGGGTCAGTGACTAGGTTGGTGAAATCAAAGATGTGGCTAAAAAGAACAATATATTCTTTAACTGTGTTATTATTTTTTTAACCTTTAAGTAACTGCATATAAAATAATGCCCACATGCAAAATGAAAAATTAATGCAAGTTAAACTAATCGATTTTACTGTTGGCTTTATAATGCAACCTCAGTTGGCTAATGTGATCAATGCAGATGTCTGTGTGTGTATGGCCAGCAAGCAGGGCTGCTAGAATTATGCAGTAGGGGAGGACCAAAACTATGCGACAGGTTTGACTAAATTATTCTACAAGCAAAGGCAAATTATATGGTAGTATTTCATTATTTTTGCCATTTTTATGCATGTGAGTACTGTCTGTGCAAAGATTTGACCTCATTAGTACCAGATTAACATCCAGATACACTAATAAGCAATTGAAAAGTGACCAGTCACCTTTTGCGAAGGGCCGCCCACTATGTGGCAACATATATCATTGCATTTTTAGTAACTTTGATCTGTTTGAGCTAGAAACATTTTTTTTTATCTGCGGACTATGCAACAGATGACTGATTAAGTGGCAAATGCTGAAAATTCATAATTGTGTGGAAAACGCCGCAGAATCCCATAATTTCAGTGGTCCTGCCAGAAAATCACAAAATTAAATCCCAGTTGGCTCAGTGGGGAATAGGGTCAGGTGTATTTATAGTGCTACGCAGTCCGAGTCTGTGACAGAAAGCACTGTGAATATGTAAGTAATTATTTATATCTCTATATATTAGTAATAAGCAGTCAGACTATATTTTGAAATATTTTGATAAGTGACCATTAAAAGGACACACTCAAGAACTCAGCTGGTGACACTCTCACATTACCTCTCAAGATGAATAAACCTCAGTGGAGCTCCAAGGGACTCCATCATTTCAAGTCTATACTGGCTCCCAAGCAGCCTTTATATTTGGTGTTGATTAACCAATTGCCCACATTTGCATTTCTTCTAGGTAGTATGCACCCTGGTGAGAAGGCCTGCTTCTTCTTTAGTTTTCTGTCTCTACCTCCTCCACAGCAGAGGAGCCATCCTCTTTCACTTTCAGGCAGAGGCATCTCAAGGCCAGCCTTAACCTGCAATGTATGGTTGTTTCATTACAAGGGGGAGTCCAGGGGTGGCAGGGAAGAGACCAGCAGGGTGGCATTCAGATGCAGACCCTGATCCTTCAGACCCCTGGGCCATCAGAGTAATGGCCCAGAAGAAAGAGGAAAGGAGCCAGATCCATGTTTAGTGTCAGAGACGTGGTGACTTTTTTTTAACAAATGGGCAGAGACAGCTTCCCCTGACAAATGACCGTGTGGAAGGGGGCAATATATGAGGACTTTTTTTTATTTTTAAGGGCCATCCTACCATTAGTGCAGCAGGTGCTGTGGTGCTGGGGCCATTCATCCTAATTATGGCTGTCTTACTGCAACAAAGTGGAGGAGATCCTATTTGCCAGTATTAGGGCACAGGGCACACTTGCTGTGCAAGGAACAGGGCCCATGTAACACCGGGATGAGATGTGGAGCATTTTCTTTCCTTTAAAAAAAAAAAAAAGGGGGGGGGGGGGCAGAATGTCTGCTTTGTGCCTCATTTCTGCCCTAGGCCTAGGAGTGATGGCTCGATTGGAGTAGGCAGGGCAGACAGTTTGTTTCGGAGAATAGTAGGCATCATTGGTCCTACGGGTGCAGTGGCACCAAGGCCCAGCAGTATGAGGGGCAAATTATGGCTGTTTCCCTGTCCTTCCCTGCTTGCATTAGAGCTCAGTGCACACTTTCTCTGCCAGTGTTACTTTGGGATTTGGAGCAATGTCCTGGGGTGAAAGGGGGAAAGGAGGAAAGGGAGGAATTGAAAGAGAGAAAACACCTTAGTTTGGGCATCAGAAAAATGGCAGGGAGGGGTATGGGGCAAGATGGGAGCCCAAGTTGCTAACAAAGGGCAGAGCCCACAACACACTTTGCAAGGATGCTGCTATCATTAGTGAAGCAGGTGCAGCGGCACTAAAGTCCAGGGGCCTGAGGGGCACACGGTATCACAATTATGACTGTCTTTCCATTAAAAAAGGGTGTGGAGCCTCATTTTCCTAGCATTAAGGCCCCTTTGCTGCAAAGATGGTGGAAACACGTGGGAGGTCATTTTTTCTGTAAGGAAGGAGAAGGGGCATAACTGTGAGAGCTGACTTTTAACTGGGAAACCAGGTTCAATTCCCAGCGTTGGCTCAACATCTTGTGATTCTGTGCAAATCACTTAATCTACACATGCCTAAAACAAACAAAAAAATGATCTGACCCTGTGTAAATGTAACTGGTGCTCATGCAAAGCGCTCCAATCCCCTTGGGCCGAGTTTGTGCTGTATGGTACTCCCAAAAGGCAGAAGGACAGAGCCTGCTTCAAGATTGAGGCATTGGAGGGAAAGGGGTGAGAGAGGCAGAGTGATTTCATTCTCATCATAGCCACTGCTATCACTAGTGCAGCCAGGCTTGCGAGGGGAACACAACACACCAATTATGGAGAACACAGCTTTTTGGTAAATTTCTGTTTTTGCTTGATTAATTTGCTCTTTTGTATGTATCAGATTTATTGTGGATTACCTGCTGAAAAAGTATCCCTGAAATGACTTTATAAGCCCTGACCACTGGCTGCTGGCTGCAGTTCAGGATGGTGCAAGTGGGTGCACGGTACTGCAGAGTTGATGGAGGATGCAGGCTGCTGGCTGCGGTTCAGGATGGTGCAAGTGGGTGCACGGTACTGCAGAGGTGATGGAGGATGCAGGGTGCTGGCTGTGGTTCAGGATGGTGCAGGTGGGTGCACGGTACTGCAGAGGTGATGGAGGATGCAGGGTGTTGGCTGTGGTTCAGGATGGTGCAGGTGGGTGCAAGGTACTGCAGAGGTGATGGAGGATGCAGGGTGCTGGCTGTGTTTCAGGATGGTGCAGGTGGGTGCACGGTGCTGCAGAGGTGATGGAGGATGAAGGGTGCTGGCTGTGATGCAGAGGTGATGGAGGGTGCTGGCTGTGGTTCAGGATGGTGCAGGTGGGTGCACGGTACTGCAGAGGTGATGGAGGGTGCAGGGTGCTGGCTGTGGTTCAGGATGTTGCAGGTGGGTGCACGGTACTGCAGAGGTGATGGAGGGTGCAGGGTGCTGGCTGTGGTTCAGGATGGTGCAGATGAGTGCACGGTACTACAGAGGCGATGGAGGATGCAGGGTGCTGGCTGTGGTTCAGGATGGTTCAGGTGGGTGCACAGTACTGCAGAGGCGATGGAGGATGCAGGGTGCTGACTGTGGTTCAGGATGGTGCAGGTGGGTGCATGGTGCTGCAGAGGTGATGGAGGATGAAGGGTGCTGGCTGTGGTTCAGGATGGTGCAGGTGGGTGCACGGTGCTGCAGAGGCGATGGAGGATGAAAGGTGCTGGCTGTGTTTCAGGATTGTGCAGGTGGGTGCACGGTGCTGCAGAGGCGATGGAGGATGAAGGGTGCTGGCGTTGGTTCAGGATGGTGCAGGTGGGTGCACAGTACTGCAGAGGTGATGGAGGATGCAGGGTGCTGGCTGTGGTTCAGGATGGTGCAGGTGGGTGCAAGGTACTGCAGAGGTGATGGAGGATGCAGGGTGCTGGCTGTGGTTCAGGATGGTGCAGGCGGGTGCAAGGTACGGCAGAGGTGATGGAGGATGCAGGGTGCTGGCTGTGGTTCAGGATGGTGCAGGCGGGTGCACGGTACTGCAGAGGTGATGGAGGATGCAGGGTGCTGGCTGTGGTTCAGGATGGTGCAGGTGGGTGCAAGGTACTGCAGAGGTGATGGCGGATGCAGGGTGCTGGCTGTGGTTCAGGATGTTGCAGGTGGGTGCACAGTACTGCAGAGGTGATGGAGGATGCAGGCTGCTGGCTGTGTTTCAGGATGGTGCAGGTGGGTGCACGGTGCTGCAGAGGTGATGGAGGATGAAGGGTGCTGGCTGTGGTTCAGGATGGTGCAGGTGGGTGCACGGTGCTGCAGAGGTGATGGAGGATGAAGGGTGCTGGCGTTGGT
Source organism: Calotriton arnoldi (assembly GCA_963921515.1). Lineage (NCBI taxonomy): Eukaryota > Metazoa > Chordata > Amphibia > Caudata > Salamandridae > Calotriton > Calotriton arnoldi. The sequence goes on along the minus strand of CAWUFW010001719.1, from coordinate 1,620,293 downwards.
TCAGGATGGTGCAGGTGGGTGCACAGTACTGCAGAGGTGATGGAGGATGCAGGGTGCTGGCTGCGGTTCAGGATGGTGCAAGTGGGTGCACGGTACTGCAGAGGTGATGGAGGATGCAGGGTGCTGGCTGTGGTTCAGGATGGTGCAGATGAGAGCACAGTACTACAGAGGCGATGGAGGATGCAGGGTGCTGGCTGTGGTTCAGGATGGTGCAGGTGGGTGCACGGTACTGCAGAGGCGATGGAGGATGCAGGGTGCTGGCTGTGGTTCAGGATGGTGCAGGTGGGTGCACGGTGCTGCAGAGGCGATGGAGGATGAAAGGTGCTGGCTGTGTTTCAGGGTGGTGCAGGTGGGTGCACGGTGCTGCAGAGGTGATGGAGGATGAAGGGTGCTGGCGTTGGTTCAGGATGGTGCAGGTGGGTGCACGGTACTGCAGAGGTGATGGAGGATGTAGGGTGTTGGCTGTGGTTCAGGATGGTGCAGGTGGGTGCAAGGTACTGCAGAGGTGATGGAGGATGCAGGGTGCTGGCTGTGGTTCAGGATGGTGCAGGTGGGTGCACAGTACTGCAGAGGTGATGGAGGATGCAGGGTGCTGGCTGTGTTTCAGGATGGTGCAGGTGGGTGCACGGTGCTGCAGAGGTGATGGAGGATGAAGGGTGCTGGCTGTGATTCAGGATGGTGCAGGTGGGTGCACGGTACTGCAGAGGTGATGGAGGATGCAGGGTGCTGGCTGTGGTTCAGGATGGTGCAGGTGGGTGCAAGGTACTGCAGAGGTGATGGAGGATGCAGGGTGCTGGCTGTGGTTCAGGATGGTGCAGGTGGGTGCACAGTACTGCAGAGGTGATGGAGGATGCAGGGTGCTGGCTGTGTTTCAGGATGGTGCACGGTGCTGCAGAGGTGATGGAGGATGAAGGGTGCTGGTGTTGGTTCAGGATGTTGCAGGTGGGTGCACAGTACTGCAGGGGTGATGGAGGGTGCAGTGTGGTGGCTGGGGTTCAGGATGGTGCAGGTGGGTTCACGGTGCTGCAGAGGTGATGGAGGATGCTGGCTGTGGTTCAGGATGGTGCAGGTGAGTGCACGGTGGTGCAGAGGTGGTGGAGAATGCAGGGTGCTGGCTGTGGTTCAGGATGGTGCAGGTGGGTGCACTGTACTGCAGAGGTGATGCAGGGTGCTGGCTGTGGTTCAGGATGTTGCAGGTGGGTGCACAGTACTGCAGAGGTGATGGAGGATGCAGGGTGATGGCTGTGTTTCAGGATGGTGCAGGTGGGTGCACGGTGCTGTAGAGGTGATGGAGGATGAAAGGTGCTGTCTGTGTTTCAGGATGGTACAGGTGGGTGCACGGTACTACAGAGGCGATGGGGGATGAAGGGTGCTGGCTGTGGTTCAGGATGTTGCAGGTGGGTGCACAGTGCTGCAGAGGTGATGGAGGATGCAGGGTGCTGGCGTTGGTTCAGGATGGTGCAGATGGGTGCAAGGTACTGCAGAGGTGATGGAGGATGCAGGGTGCTGGCTGTGGTTCAGGATGTTGCAGGCGGGTGCACTGTGCTGCAGAGGTGATGGAGGGTGCAGGGTGCTGGCTGTGGTTCAGGATGGTGCAGGTTGGTGCACGGTACTGCAGAGGTGATGGAGGATGCAGGGTGCTGGCGTTGGTTCAGGATGGTGCGGGTGGGTGCACGGTACTACAGAGGCGATGGGGGATGAAGGGTGCTGGCTGTGGTTCAGGATGTTGCAGGTGGGTGCACAGTGCTGCAGAGGTGATGGAGGATGAAGGGTGCTGGTTCAGGATGGTGCAGGTGGTTGCACAGTACTGCAGTGGTGATGGATGATGCAGGGTGCTGGCTGTGGTTCAGGATGTTGCAGGTGGGTGCACGCTGCTGCAGAGGGGATGGAGGATGAAAGGTGCTGGCTGTGGTTCAGGATGTTGCAGGTGGGTGCACGGTACTACAGAGGTGATGGAGGATGAAGGGTGCTGGCTGTGGTTCAGGATGGTGCAGGTGGATGCACAGTACTGCAGAGGTGATGGAGGATGCAGGGTGCTGGCTGTGGTTCAGGATGGTGCAGGTGGGTGCACGGTACTGCAGAGGTGACGGAGGATGCAGGCTGTTGTACAGTTTACAGTGTTTTAGATTGACGTATCAAAGTTAAGTTAGGATGGTGTAGGAAGTTTCAGGGTGTTTGCAGCATGGTGCAGGGTACTGCAGAGATGACATAGTATGCAGGGTTCTGTACCGTTCATGGTGTTACAGAACAACGTACTTAGGTGCACGAGGGCGTAGTAATGCTCGGGGTGTGGATGGGCCATGCTGGTGGGTGCAGAGGTCACGGAGGATGCAGGGTGTCGCATGGTCCGCCGTGTTGTAGAATGATGTCATGATGTAACGTGGTGCGGGAACGTGCGGCTTTGAGGGAGAAGAGAGGGTGCTGCATACTTCGGGGTGCAGCCGGAGGGGGCGAGGACACACCCTCGGACACAGCCACCCTTTCAGTTCCCTATCCGGGTTGGTTCCTGCTTCCTTTATGCGGTAAGGCCGGGGAGGAGTCGGTACCACGCGGAGTCCCGGACACGCCAGAGCAGCGTCACTGCCAGTGTGAGCAGCACCTGAGAGGGACGCCCGGGCGCTCGAGGGCTGAGGAGAGCATCGAGGGAGAGAAGCGAAAGCGAGCAGCAACTGGAAGGCAGTGTATACAGAAGAGACAAGATAAAAAGAGAAGGAAGGAAAGAGGAGGAGGAGGAAGGAGAACAGAAAAGGAAGAGAAGACAACTCGGGCGAAAAGAAAAAGAAGGAAAGAGAAAGACAGACAAGGGAAGATCCAGGATTGGACCACACGGCTGTAAGAAAGGTACCTCTCTCTTGTCACTTTATACAACTTTTATATACTACTGGTGTCTGCCATCCTGGTAACTCTCACCTGCACCAGCTCTGATCTGCCAATGCTTGTGGTGACGCCCTCCAAGGCTGCAGGTGTGGTCTCCAGAGCTGAGCACAGCTCTCCAGATGTGGTCCCCATAACTGGACACAATACTCCACGCGTATTGCTGGGCACAGTACTCCAGATGTGCTCTTCCAGAAGTGGATGCTCCAGAACTGGGCCCCACAAGACCCAAGTGTCCTCCATAACTCGACACTAGAGTCCATATGCATTAGTCCGAATTGGACACAATAGTACAATAGTGCACATTGTTTTTTCAAGAACTGTGCACAATACTCCAGATTCATTCACCAAAACTTGACACAATGCTCCAGGTGTGTGCTCCAGAGCTGTACACACTACCCACAATACATTTTCCAGCACGCAGTATAATATTCCAGGCGTGTCTTTCTGACCTGGACACAAAACTCCAGAAGGCGCATTCAGAACTGGACACAATTTCAATGTATGGCGTTCAAGACGAGACACCAAACTCTGTATGTAGCAAGGGTGCAAATCTCTATAGGAGGCTCCTAAAAGCTGACAGAACACTTCGGATATGGTGTTCCAGACCGGAACACAATACTTTAGATACAGTGTCCAGAGCCTGACGCAGAACTCCAAAGGAGACCTCCAGAGAGGTGGAGACAATACTTCAGGCGTGTTCTCGAGAAGCGGGCGCACTGCTTGAGATGTGTTCTTTGAAACTTGACACAATAACCATATGTGGCCACCGAGATGAGCCACAAAACTCTGTAAGCAGCTTCAAGAACAGGATGCAAACCCCATACGAGGCCTTCAAAACTTGACACTTGATCCTGCTCCAGACTAGAACACAGTACTCAAGACACAGTTTCCAGATCTGGAGATAGCACGCTAAATGAGGCCTCCAGAAATGAGGAGACAATATTGGATATAATTGTGTAGTCGTGGCTTCAGAATGAGGCACAGAATCCATATGTGGGCTCCAGAACTGCACTCAATAATCTAGATCTGACCTCCAGAACATGAGCCATGTAGTCCAGATGTGGTTTGAAGGAGCCAACGCTGTAGATGTCTGCTGAGTTAGACACAATACTGCAGTTGAAGCTGCCAGATGTGGGCAAGGCGCTCCAGATCTGACAACATCCCCACATCTGATGAGATGGCTTCTTACAGGCTGAACCTGGAGGGGCAACGTCCAGGCGGGGACAGGGTGACCCATCTGAAGTGAGCTGGGTAGTGGAGCGGCTTCCCTGACCGTGGTGCTCGGGAGGGTGGCCGGGGACCCCCTGTTTTTCCAAACCTCATGGTCTCATGCTACAAGCTCACCAAAAGTGAACTAGGCCCATCAGACGCCCTTAGAGGGCTTGGAAAGGAGGGCAGTTGAGGTCAGTTTACCTCTGTACTGAGCCCTACTCGTACCACATTTACCACACAGTGTTCATTGTGGCGGAATGTACCAGAGAGGATAATGGGCTCCCGGGATAATTCGCGGATTTGGAAATCCTGAATTTGGATATGAGGCTGAACCGGTTCGGGTTGTTTTCCATAGAGAAAAGGGGCGTGGGAAAAGGTGAAATCCCCTGTGTGAGCTCGTAAATTTCAGAGGCCTGTACGCAATACTAATAACTTTGTCATGGATGTGTACTGCACAGCTTTCTGACTCTTCAGCGCTGCGAGTGACAAATGATTTAGACCCCAAAGCAATGGCGCTGGTTTTTATCGACCTCGGAAGGATGACTGGCACTGCTAGCCCTGCCTTGAGTAGTCCCTTTGTTCGAAGGGTTACAGTGACAGCTAGCTCATAAATTAGTACCCTGAGAAGTGTAACTTAATGGCCTCATGTTTTAATAATGCATTTGTCAAAAAATGGTCACAATTTGCACACAGGCTCTTTACCAGCTGCATTTGTATTTTGTGAACCGACCTATGTACTAAAAAGTCGGTTCACCAAATATCATTTGGGCGAGGCTGCAAGCGACAGCAGTTCCTGGGTTGAGTTCAGAGCCACAGGTTAGGGTGAGTCCGTGGCAGCTCACTTCTGCTTTTCCTGCGCTTCACGTTGCGCCACACTGTTGGCATTACACATTTCGGGGTTCGTGAGACCTGGAAACTAAAGTGCTCTTTGTGGTGGGAGCCCCTGTCAATACTTGGCAGCGCGCATCATCGTACACATTTCTGCAAGACATGTTTAGACCTCATGCTCATTCAGTCCGTGGCCTCTCTGACGAGACAGACAACAGAAACACCTGTGTGCACCAATTGGATCTGTGCCTCTCAAGAAGACAAAATACTCAAAATCTGCTTACAAGAGTCTAGATGTGTCCTAAATTGGATGTGATACCCCATATGCGTTTCCCAAAACAATACACTACACCCCACATGTCCACCCTCTAGAAATTGACAATTTTCCATATTAGACCTCCAGTAATGTAAATCCCACTTCCAAATGCAACCTGCACACATCATATACACACCGTTCAGAAATATTGTGCAGCAGAGAAAGAATTCGTTTTTTCATGTAGCACACTCGGAAAACAGAGTGACCTCTAGGCGCTTTATCAGTCTTTTAGATAGAGTTGGCAAGTGGAGGTTGCTGGAGGTTTAGGCTATCAGTAGGCTACATGTCACTTGGGACGTTATACTACAGTCTAGATTTTCTTTATGTTAAAAACTGTGTGCCCAGGACTTAGTCCAGTTGGTTCTTTTAAGTTGAACCGGGACTACAACTCCCAGAATACTTTGGGTTATAATAGCCCATGCATAGAAATTGATGTTCCTGAGAACACTCCTCAGTAGTATCCACCCCCCATCCATGATATCTGCAAATGTTGCCATCTTCACTTTCCCCCCCTCCTTTGGGCTTGAAAATGACAAACATAAGCCACCTGAATGTGTTTGGTACACACACTTCTCTCTGTACCAACTTGGGTTCACTCTTTTGCCTGTTTATATATGTATGTTACAATACCAAGTCACAAAATATTTTCCTGAAACAATATTATATCCAGAATAACGGCTACCACAATATCGTGAAGGTCAGTATATGTCGATAAATATATAGGTTTACTATTCTTAACTCCACAACTACCTAACAAATACCTTGAGGATACATAGAAAGTAAAGATACATAGATGTGGAGTCACTGTCGGCCTGTGGCAATTAGAACAGGTGGGGCGACGGGCGAATATTAACTCACTGACGGGCACTAATAAAAACCAGCAGTGCCCTTAGGCTCAAAGCCAAAGCTCTCAATCGTGGTCTGTTTTTCACAGTGTCAATAATGGCCCACGGTTGAGAGCTCTGAAGTTGTGACTGAAGGTAGTGCGAGTTTCTCACAGTGCCTGTCAGTGAGTTAAACAATTTTAAATAAAAATAAAAAGATTAACTTATCTAGCGCCTCGTGCTCCTGGTGCCTCGTGCTCCTCTACATCTCGGCAGCACGGGCTCGCAGTGCTCCAGCCAGCAATTCCTTTCTACCAATCCTAGAGCTGCTATCATGCTGCTCAGGCAGCATGAAACAAACACCAGGATTGGCTGGAGCATGCTGGTTCTATGCTCCTTGAAGCACTGGGGGCCTGTGCATTCTGTCCATGCAGCTGTCTAAGACAGCTCGTGTTGGAGTGTTTAATATGCACGTCAGGCTGGCCGTCGCAACACAGCCTGACAAAGTGACATGCACACATTAAACTGAAATGCACACTATTCTTCCCTGCTTCTGCCCCACCCTCAGAATCGGCTGCTACCAGCACGAAAAATAAAATGGTAATAAATCTGTTTTGTTACCAATATATTTTTCATGTTTCCTGCTCTCCAGCAGAGAGGCGATGCTCCTCCACTCTCATGGAGACACCGCCACTGTGTGGAGTTAGAACAGTAAATCTATACTTACCTATATATGCTTACCGTTACCATATAGAGGTATTCTAGATACAATATTTTGGCTGGACGATATTTAATACTCGATATTCTGCTACTATAGCTTAGGCGTGTGTAGACGGGCTCCTACGTATGTGGTTGATTGTCTCTTACCCTCTACATAGTAATTATATCAGAGTTTGGTACTGCTAGGGAGTCTTTGCCTATTTCTGTTTCCAGCCTGTGGTCTCTTTCCCTGTATTGGGTCATGGTTGCCTGTGTTTTGGATGCTTACACCCAGGGCGTAGCTTGCTCAGTAAGTTTGGGGGAGAGCTTTAGATTTTCCACCAGTCTGGCATATGATGTCAAAATGCATTATACGGGGCAGGGCGAATGAGAGGGGCTTAGGGGGCAGTGGAAAGGGAGAGGAACGCAGATTGGTAGGGGTTCTAAGTGAGGGAAAACACAGCATTTTGTAAACTTACAACATTTTTGAAGACTTTCTAAACAGAGAAAGGGAGAGTGTGTGTGTGTGTATATTTTTGTCTGTGTGTGTAAAAAGTCTTGGTGAAAACCAACAGGACCTCACCATACCTGACTGAAAGCACTTGTACCCAACTGTTTATCAGAAAATGCATTTATTAGGAGAGTGTAACACCCCAAACACCTCCCCCTGAAGCTACGCACCTGCCTACCCCTGTCTTTGCCTGTGTTTGACCACATCCTGTGGTCTCTGAGCTTGATCTTAGCAATTAATTGCCTTTGTTTTAGATCCCAGGGTCTGTTTTAGTGTTTTAGTTTCTGTGAACAGTTTGTGGTAGCTGACTCTGCACTTAGGCCAAGGTTTTCTATGCCTTAGATTGGGAGCTCGCGAGTCGCTAAGGGCCAGATTGCGAGTCTGTTGGTCCGAGGACCACCAGACTCGTGGTGGCGTGGCAGTGGTGGTCCAGCCACCGTCACACCAGCGGTCCGACCGACCCATTAAAACTAGGGCGATGGGACCGCGTTTCCTGGTGGTGGCGAGGTGGTCCTGAGGCCGCAGTATGCTTGGCTGGACCGCCGCAGTCCCACAAAGCATATTACGAGTTTCCTCTCCGTCACAGTTTTCATGGCGGTTCCACCACCACGAAAACCGTGGCGGACTGGTGCCTCACGCCATGTGGATGCACACACAGGGTTACAACATGTGTCCCCCCTGTGTGCATGCACACCAGTTGCTGCACGGCATGTACTTTACAGTCCATGGCGTGCAGGAACTGTTTTTGGCATTCCCATTGTGGTGCCCACTTTTAGAGGCACCGCCATGGGAATGCCTAAAACCAGCCCGGCAGACAGGAGGAAACTCCAAATCTGGCAGGTGGCCGACCACGGCTTTGGCGCAGCAGGAGCGTGGCGGTTGGATACCGCCCGCTCCCGCTGCGCCAAAGGTCGTTATCGGGCCCTAAGTGATGCCACCTGACGCAAAGTGGAGCAACCAAGCACCAAGCGCATTGTTGACCGGCTTTGATTGTGTAATGCCAAACCACGCATGAGTCATGCAAAGTGGGTGCCTAGGAACAGCGCAATGCAAAGACTGTTCAACTAAAGTCACGCAAAGTAGTACAATCTGGTGTTGCATGGAGTCCAAACAGCAAATGAAAGCAGGTGCAAATAATGGGCAAAAGGAAAATCACGTGGCTTTACCATGGTTATTTTGTGTAGTTTAAACAAAATTACACATTTTAGGTGAGTAACAGTTGCACTGTTGTCTGCATATAGAGGTTTGGGCTGGAGGATGTGTCTCGAGTACAAATTCTATGCAAGACAGTGCCCGCTCACCTTTGTGTAATAGTGCATTGCTGAATCATGTTTGTCTTTGTTCTAAGATGAGATTTATTGTGCAAACAAAGCCAGCAAGCACAGCCAATAACGCAGTCAAAGCGTGACACAAAGTAAGTACAGTGCAGCTCTATTTTTTGCCATTTCACAATGCAACACAACAGATTGCTGCACAGCGCTGGACTGCTCTCATCTTAGTAAATCTTGGTTATAGTTATTAGTTGTCTGTGTTGGTGATCCCTAATCATGCCTTTGCTGCTTCCTAACGCTTGTGTGTAGTGTTCAACCCTGTACCCAGTCGGTCATGAGTTGTCTGTGCTTAGAATCCACAGGTATGTCTTTGTCTGTTTCAGTGATTAGTGTCTCCAACCAGTCGATTGCAAACTACCAGTAGCTTACAGAAGCATTCAGAGTAGCTCCCAGCCTTGAGTTCATTTTTAACTAGGAACTGCAATAAACAAGCTTTGCATTTTCCTTTTAAAATTAAGGAAAGGCTATGTTTGCTTTGTTCGCCCTAAGTTGGCAGGGTATGCCCAGACGTGGGTCCCTTGCTCACTTTGCCACTGGATTCAAGCTAGCCTGGCTGATGAAGGGTGTTACCCAGAAACCGGTCCCAGAATGCTTGTTTCCGGTTCAGGGAAGACCTGGCTTGGCAGTTCGGGCTGGACTGTTCCCATGAGGCACAGGGTCAAGACTGATTTGCATATAGCTGGGTCTGAACTGAGGTGGCGAAGTGAGCTAAAGAATGATGATGGATTCAACCCAGATATGTGACTGGGGGTGAGTGTCTGAAAAGTTTCCCCACTCCGTCCATCATCTCTTTGTGTTTGCTTTATTGTACATTATTGTCAGGCTGCAGATAGCACAGCCTGATAATGAGCAGTGCTCAGTCAGATTGATGACACATGGTGGTCACAGAGGTTTAGAACTGAAGCACTGAAGTTTTTAACTCTTAAATAAAAGTCCTTCTCAATTCAGTATTGGCGTATGAGAACAAAATGGTATTTCGGAATGCTTTTGAATGAGAGAAAATTAAAACAAAGAGTTAACTTAATGATTAAGTTAACTCTTCATTTTAATTTCCTCCATTTTCAAAGTGTCACATTTTCAAACAGCAGGCATCTTGCTTCCAGTGGCTGGTAGAGACAGTGCCATTTTTGTAACTGAAAAATGCAGTCATTTTCTTTTAAATGGGAGAAATTTAAAGTGAAGAAAACGTTTCAATGAAACATTTTTTTAATGTTTTTCTCTACTTTAAATTAAGCCAATTAAGTCCTAATGTTTTATGAAGCATGTTTCTTCACTTTAACTTCCTCACATTTAAACAAATGACTGCACTTTCCTGTTATAAATATGGCACCATGTCTAAAGGGCACTGAAAGTAAAATATCTGCTGTTTGTAAAGACACTTTGACATGGGAGAAAATTAAAATGATGAGTTTTAATTCTAAGCTAACTCTTCAGTTGAATTTTCTCCATTTCAAAGTGTCTCCTTTACACATAGCAGGCATCTTGCTCTCAGCGGCTGTTAGATACGCAGCCATATTTATAACTGAAAAATACAGCCATTTTTTTTTTTTAAATGGAAGAAATTTAAAGTGTAGAAAAATGTTTCATTAAGTGCAGAAAAATGTTCCTTATTATGAACGTTTCTGCAGAACATTTTTTGCACTTGAATTTCTCCCATTTAAAAACAAAATGGTTGTATGTTTGTGTTGTACATGTAACTGTGCCACATATGACAAAAGGTATGTCCTGTGCCACAAGAACATATTTCACAGGCTCTCAGTCACCCATACACATATATCCCATTCATTCACACACATGTTCATACATCCCCACAGAGCATGCACTCACTGACGCACATAACAGTCCTATAATAGTATCCCTAGTCACAGTATTTTGTTTAAATCGTAGTATCGGGCTCTATGGACATTAGGTTTAAAGTCAATGAAGCTGGGCAATGGAGTGTCAGGTAACAATGCGCGTGTTACATGGCATTCAGTAGCCCATGCTGATTTTCCCTGATCAGAAGTAGCTCCCATTACAGAAAAGGTTGGTGACTCCTCTCTGACCAGGTACTTGATCATTAGTTGCCTGCATTTTGGATCTCGGTTTTTCTTTGGCTGTTTTTGTTCCACTCTGTAGTGTAGTGTATGACCCTGTTACTGAGTCATTTGTTGCCTGTGTTAGTGTACCCTAAGTCTGTCTTTGCTCGTTCTACCACCAGCCTGTACTGTGTGACCTTGTACTCAGTGGGTTATTAGTTGCCTGTGTTTTGAAACTGTAGGTATGTCTTCAGCTATTTCTGTGGTTAGTCTGTGCTCTCTGACCATTAGCATTAGTTGGCTGTGTTAAGGATCCCTACACTTGACTTTGCCTGTTTTTGTCCCCACTCTGTAGCATCTCACCCTGTATTTGACCCTTGGTTGCCTGTGTTTTCGATTTTTAACTGTGAGCAGGCATTGTGGTTGGTGGCCTATCCCGACTAGAAAAGAGTGTAACTCTTCATTTTGCTTTGTGTCTGTATGTGAGTTTATCAGTGTCCTCCTTCACAGTGATTGCAAGTGTGCATTTCTGTTCTTTTGTTATTTCTCTGGTTAGCTTTAAGCCTTTGGTGTATTGGATCTACAACGACCAGAAGATCTGTTGTCTGTTGTTGCTGCATTTGCGGGGCTTTGAAGTAGAAATACTTGAAATTGCTTTTCCAGGTGTTTTTTTCAAGTTTGTTGTAGTTGTTTCCCTACAGGAGCAATAGGCATCACCGTAGCTCTGCCGGGCATAGTTAAGAATAGCTGTGGTCAGGTCTGCAGAGCTTCCACACTTTTCTTCAGAATGGCATGTTTCATGTTTCCTCCTGCAGCCTAGTGGCTTTTTCTTGAGCCTTCAGCTGGGCATGGCTTTTAGACTGCGGTGCAGTGACTCCACACACTTGCACAATTGTGGTGTAAGGATATACTGTGACATCTCGCTGCACGCATTAAAGAAAAGAGACTGAGGTAAACGCTGCCTTGTGTATTTTATTCACTGCGCCCAATGTCCTTGCCATTTCACCCACAAAATATATCCACATAACTGTGCATGAATATTTGTTTTCAACTGGGCCTGTAAAACTGCACAGTTTACTTTGTGCACAGACTACAGCTCGTGCACTTGGGGTCCTCAGCATCTTGGAGGCAGGGAAGGGTGGCAGAGATGCTGCTGATCAAGTTCTGCAAGGGAAGAGGATCAGTGTCAAGTTGTGTGGTTTCCCCTTTTTCCCCCTCTTCTTGCACAATTCTGTGGTGCCAATTATATGTTGATAAGGAAATCGCAATTCATTTTTAAGATACACAGCCGAGGGCAACCTTTCTCTACTACGAAAAGCCACATATCAATCTCGGCCATGTCATTTATATTTTTTTATTACCTTTTACATTAGTTTCTTATATAAAATCCTAAATTATTCATCCCCACCCCCAACCGGAATTAAATTATTTTGCCAATCAAACCCAAATTTACTTTGGCATTTTGGATGACTGAAAAACGTGTTGTTGTTGCGGTGTAGCGTTTTCACTGCCGAATAAACTCTGTTCACCGCCAGTGCATCCTATGCCTCATGCAACAGAACCAGTCTGGGGATGGTCCTCCTTTCAAAAGACCCCACCCTCCAGCTCCTGACCTCCAATCTTGTGTTCTTACCTTTTAAGTGTTCCTCTCCATGTCTCTGTTTGTAGAATCACTTTGAATCTAAGCATTTGCACTGCAAAGGGAGTATAATCCACAGGTATCTGCATAATGTTCATTTTCAACAGCTGTGCCCGACCTTCTTCATAAGCAGTGCAATGTCCTTGTCTTTACAGAACTTGAAGAACCACACGGCTCCTTGTCATTACTCACAGCTTAGACAATACATTTTGTAGTGCCATATAAATATTCATATCTGAACCTTATGAGTCCTGTTAATCTTTTTGTTTTTGCTGATTCTGAATGGACCTGATGTTCATGTGTTTAACTATATACAATAGAAATAACGTTTATATTTTTGGCACATTATGAATAGAGCCCCCAGTTTTATGGTATTTATTTTTTAAACATTTCCGTCTGTATTTATCCTTATTTATTTTTTGGCCATTTTATTGGTATTTATATTTATTTACTGTTTTGAGATTAAATGGAGCCATAAAATGCTATATTTCCACGTTTAATTAACTTTTAAACATGCACTCATACATGGATGCCTGTCACGATTTAGCAAAATAAGCAGCCACGTATAATGAAACACTTCAATCACAGGGACATTATTAGCGTTATACTACAAATACATGTTAACATATGCTTGTATTTAAGGAAATTGCATTCTGTTTTTCAACTCACCATGCTGTCTATCTGCTCAGCTGTTGCCTGGAATTCATGAAAGACAGCATGGAGAGTCTCTCACAACGAGCACCATTTTCAGTATTTTTCTGCTTTTATAAATAAATACAGACAGGAAACACATTGTTTTCTGTCTGTATTTATCTGTAAAAATCAGTAAAAACGAAAAACCGGAAGCCTTAATTATGAATGCTGCTGATACTTTTGTTAATACTTAATTTTTAAGTGAAGCATCCTTATAGTGTTCATCTTCTGGGGACATTTAATGCCCTACTTATGCTTTTAATTCATTTTCAAAGCCTTATCTCGTTCCACCATGCCACTGGCCATAATCCTATGTTTCCTACTTCTATGCCCTATGCTTCCTAAAACCGAAGGTTTATGTGTTCTACCACACTATCCCGAACCCACATTGCCATTACACTTCACTAACACTCAGCAAGTCTATGATCACTCACAACAATGCCTTCTTACACCCAGCACTAGCAATCTTATCTATCCACTGAGACACTGCACCAAACCATTGAGGGCCTCATTTAAGAAAAGTGTTGCATCGCAGCGTGAAAACTGTGATGCAACACTTTTCAGTGCGCCCTCCTTGCGACTCCATGGATGCACCGTATTTACTGTACATCGCTCCATGTCACAAGGATTTACAGATACGTCAATATTCCTGACGCATCTGTAGGCGCAAAAGTGGCGTATTGCTGGGGTGTGTCTGAAAACAGACGCAACTCCAGCAATGTGTCCTTTCACGTGGGGCAAGCCCCATGTGAAAGGGCCTGCGTCACTCCTTACGCCTGCTGTGAGACACTGCAATTTCATTGACTTCACTGCGACACTTCTATGTGCCTTTTCTGCGCCGGAACGCCCACCCTGCATATATTATACCTGTCACAGGTATAATGTAGCGCAGGGGTATACAAAGTGACGCATCTGCCTAGATGCATCACTTTGCAAATATGGCTCGGTGTGGCACATATTTTACACTGCCGCAGCGTCACAAAAAGTGACGCAACAGCGGCGTAAAGGGCTCATAAATAAGGCCCCGTGTTTTTACCTCTAATGAACTCTTGGTCACTTGGGCTGTGTGGGCTCAATCTTTCATGAAATATCCATACCACTGACTATTTCCATTCTCACAACCCCCACTCCATATCTGTGCCATCAAGAAATCTGAGTCAATTACAAGGATTTACCCACACTTGCCAATATGCATAGAAACCTTGCCACACTGAATATAGCATGTTACAGCGCATGCTATTACATCGCGTTCTATTACAACGCGGTCGTTACAACGACCGCGTTGTTAGAACGCGATACCTTTACATCGCAAGTCATTAGATCGACTTGCTGTAGGGGGCGCGCTGGACTTAGGAATAGTAGCGCAACAGTAGGGAAGGTGTTGGGATAGTAAATGATACTATTCCTTAGGTTAGAGCGCCCCCTACAGCAAGTCGATCTAATGACTTGCGATGTAAAGGCATTGCGTTCTAACAACGCGGTCGTTGTAACGACCGCGTTGTAAAAGGATTGCGATGTAATGGCAGCATTGTAAACGCTATTTCCTGCCACACTTAGAACTGCAAAGATGGAGGAGTTGGTATCCTCCTCATTTTTATTCTTAAAACCATCCCCACTCTCATACAAGCCACCTTCCCATCTTCCTTTGAATATCATTCTATATTTCCTTTTAAAGCAAACATTATACATGTCCATCACCATTCTCCTTCCTGCCACAATTATATCAAATTATCCATCTTGTCATGTTCAATATTACACTCAATGCAATGCAGCAGTTTTTCATAACTTATCTCTGACAACTTGCTCATTAACTCTCACTAATATTTTCCAGGAGAAACATCAATACCCCATACTGGTATCAATATGTGTGAAATGCACCTGTTTTTCACTCTTGTTGTAAACAAATGTTTTGAGTGGTAATTGCCACTGATTTATATAGCTGAGCGCTGTGCTCTCATTCATGATCAGTTCCTTGGTGCACACAACCTTGGCCACTGCGCACAGAGATCTTTCGCTGCTGCACACAGAGAAAATAAATTAGAGGGAACATTACCTGCAATGGACATAATCAACAATTCCTCAACTACAGGCACATTTCCAATGAAGCTCAAGGTAACCTATATACAAACCTCATTAAGAAAAACAGCCTTGACCTGGCAGACCCAAGCAACGACAGACCAATATCAAATGGACCATTCCACGGCAGTGGTTCAAAGGAGCAGCCTTCTCCCACATCTGCAACAACCTTGAAGAGACTATGCTTCAACTTGACCAACAAACTAGCTATTTGCCAAGGGGGAGTTTCTCAAGTTGCCCTGCTTTGTATCTGAGCCAATCTGAAAACAAGGTAGATAGAAACAGAGGGGCAGCATTACTACTTGTTGACCTCACAGCTTTTGACACCGTGCATCACAATTTTCTGCTAAACAGATTAAGAGAAATAGGCATTGAGGGAATCATCCTCAACTGAATTTTCCCATGCCATAAGGACAGGTCAAGCAGTATGTCAATGCCACCAGACACTCCCATGCCATTCAGAACAAAGACAGGAATACATCAAGACTCTGTAATTTTACTACCCCTCTCCAATGTGTATCTTGGACTGCTGCCGGAAGGCATAATGGGACATATGCATCAAGTCATTTTCCGTTCGCAAACGGGCCGATTTGCAGAATCGGCCCATTTGCGAACGGAAAAAGGCCTTTTCCAATGCATGTACCTTTTGTCATTCGCAATCTAGGTAATCGCAATTTTTTCCGATTTCCTAAATTGCGAATGCATTTAGTGAATCGCAATTTGCGATTCCCTAATGGCGATGCATGTAGCCTTTCCTAAATGTGAACTGTGCATTTAGGAAACGCTAATTACCATCAACTTCAAGTTGATGGTAATGTGTGCATGCTTTGAAAAATGCACAAAAATTCATTTTTCAAAGTGCCATGTAGTGCACACATGCCCTTATGGCATATATGTGCTTTACATGTGCACACTTACCTTTTTTTGGGGGGTGCTTCCGGGGGGCCTTATGCCCCCGGGCACCCTTGGATTTGCACTCGCAATTTGCGATTGCCAATTTGGTAATCGCAATTTGCGAATGCATTACCATTCATTCCTATGGGCCTGTAGGCCCATAGGAATGAATGGAGTCACATTAGCTAATAGAGATTCACAATTTCTGAATCACTATTAGGTAATGTTAAGGAATAGCAATTCCAAAATAGCTATTCGGTAAAAATCGCTATTTTAGAATTGCAAAATGTATGCTTGATGCATGTGCCCCAATGTCTTTTAGCCTCGCATGCAATAAACTACATTGATGATGCACAGGCCAGGCTCAAATTGGAAAATCCTAGTAATTCTGAAAACTCAAGACTATGGTCCTCATTACCCGTGGTTTGGGATGGTATTGCTTCTGGCTATCCTGAATATCAGACCCAGTTTCATCAGATGCGATTCTGCATCCAGTAAAACCAGTAGAAAGGTGGTGGCAAGACAGGGATGTTAGGCAGGAGTCGAGCGTGGCTCCCGCCCACCTCAAAAATCATCACAGGGGAGATGTCCATGCACCCCAACCTCTTTGCCACCAAACACCAGGTCTCCCTGTAGCCGAACTCAGGGCTGACAGGAGGTTTTGCCCACACTGCCACCCCCTACTGCAACAACAGCAGCCCAGAACATTCGTAGAGCCCGTGGCTGCCAGGTGGCTTCTTCCACTACACCTATCCACATTAGTAGAAGCAGCCCTGGGCCATTTACTGAGGCCTGGGGCACACCTCCCCAGGTGCAGAGATGACAGGACATGGGAGCAGTCAACCCGGAGTCCTGTCCTGTCAAGAATTTCCTCTGTACCACCATCTGCCGCCTCCTACCCCACAATCCTCTTTGCGACTCCTGCATCCACTTACCACCTGCTGTAATCAGGTGGTGCATTGGTGTGAATTTGGGCATGATATTTGACCAGAAAGGGGAACAAAAATGCACACTGTGACTCAATATTCCCAGTTCCACGTGTCATTTGCCCTTCTAGGAAGAATACCTTGTGATGGCTGGATTTAGAGTCTCCCTTTCTAGGAAGAATAACGTGTGATGACTGGGCTTAGATGCAGGGGTACTGGCCAGAGCTTGAACTTCTGGCCTGCGACATCTGAACCTGAAACTGTCATAATGAAGTTCTGGGACTGAACCATTGAACACTGGATGGTAACAAATCACTTTAAACTCAGGGCATCCAAAACTGAGATTCTCACATGTGAAAACTGGAAAAAATGATGATGCGTTGACATTATGGACACTGGAAATTGTTGCAGCACAAACATCAATAGGAGTAAGAAACTCATCATGGACTCCAGACTGTCCATGAAGCCTCAGTTTAACCAAGTGATGGAAAATGCATGGCATGCCATTCAGAAACTAGACACAAGGACAGACCCATCCTAGTGAATTGACCCTCCACTGGGATAGGGCGACAGCACCCTATATCAGCACTAGTGGAATATGCAATGCACATGCCTCAGTCCTTACAATATCCTCTAACTCACAGGAGGGAAGAGGCTATAAAGAATCATATAGCTCAACATTTTATAAAGAGCAACCCAAGAAGCAACTCAGACATGGTTGAAAGAGTCAGAATCTGCCTGACTGACATTAGCAGAAACAAGTGGTTGACAACAAACAATAGCCCCTCATTGCAAGAATACGTTTATTAATATAATGATTGTTGGAACCAGCACTGTCTGGTTGGCTGAAGGGATGCCCCAACCAGGCAGAGCACACCGCTCCCGTCAAGGGCAGGTGATTACACACACCTTACACCCCATGCTCACCCTTGAGTAGCTTGGCACTGAGCAGTCAGACATTCTTCAGAAGCAATGTGGAAAGCAAGAACACAAACACGCAAACACAATAAATAGTCCGCACGACACAAATGAGAGACTTCACACTTGACTTTGAGAAATGGCGTTTATATTCAACGCTCACATTAAACAATGTAACATGAATATCATGGAGTTCTGGGCATAAATATCACTTGGCAATATTACTAGCAGTACTAGGCCCAATTTGTGTTGATCAAATCTCAATAACATGAACACAAGGGAAAAGTCCTATTCTAGACCCCACATAGCACCCTTATGCGGTGCGATATGTTGTCAGCCCCCCGGCCCACCCTCACAATCCTAATTATGCAATTTCACATGGCTATAGGGTGCATACACAGAATTATGGCACTTTTAGCAGCACCGCGGGACAAGGCCATGTGGATAAACCCACTGTTGAGAGGTTAAGTGCTTTCGTCAAAAGAACAACGTATAAACAAATAGCGCCGACCAGTGTCATGAAGCACAGGCGGTCCACAGACAGTCGCTCCCACTCACTTTGCACCGCTATGCAGTGCAATAGGTACCAGCCCTGTCCATAAGGGCACTTTCACACTTGTACTCACACGATACCTTAATGCTGTGCCACTGATACGAAGCAGGTCAATAGATAACACGCTGCAGACCCCGTGGCTCCAAGTCTCCTGTCACCCTCCAATTCACCCCCACTGTCCCAGAAACCCTGGATGGAAGTTCACCAGCCCCTCCCTTCGGACACAAGGTTGCTCATGGCTGAGGTCAGATCTCGTCAGGGTCCCTGGAAAGCAGGTTGGGATAGACAGTAAGCATGAACAAGAGGTAGATGTAAACAAAGGGGGTCTTGGCGCCACTCAGGAAGTTCACCAACAAGTTGTAAAGCAGAAACGGGCCACAAGCAACAATTCGTTACAAACAGGGGTCCACCGTGGTCTTCTGGCATCAACCCACTTCTGTGAAGCACCGGGGCAAACATTCTCGGAAGCATCCCTCCAGCCTAGTCAATTCCTCTCATTCCTACCTGGCACCACAAAGTCTTCGGAAGGGTCAGATGGGGAGAGGGCAGTTGGTCCACCGTGATGGGGCCAATGAGGGAACAGGAAACAACACATAGGGGAGCCTCTTGGCCTGAGGTGGCACCCCATCTGGTACACATTGATCCAAGTGGTCCCCTGGCAATCCGGGCACAGGGTCTGGCGCACAACGTGATGAGTTCCACCTTACACTTCAGGTTACACGAAGTATAAAGTTGCAATTCTGTACCTCCCTGAAATGAGGCACTATGTCCAGCACACCTTGATGCTAGTTGCACCAGACAATTCCGGACACATACACAGGCGCAAGTTCATCAGTGCCTCACGAGGTAGAATGAGACTCTGGAATGGGTGCATCCCCCACCACCCCACCACCGAGGGTCACAACCTGTGAATTGGACACCGCACGCAATGTGCATGCAGTCGACATGGTGCATGAGAGAAATGCAGCACAGTTGACGAAGCAGGCCATTTTGGATCCCGCAACCGGTGAAGACGCTCACCACCAACAAAACGCTTATGAGTGCCGGGGTCCCTGCAGTACAGAAACCACTTTGTCGTAGATGCAGGCTTAGTCTTGAGCTCCACATTAGGCACTCCGGTCTCCAGGCACGATTCTGTAGTTCCACGCTCACACCATGCTGTCCAGCTTTCAGCAGGCGATGTGGGCACTTAGAGGGTACCACTCTTCAGATGTCACCGGTATATGGTGTGGGCCTCTCATAGGAGATTTTTGATGTCCCTGAGACCTCCGAAAGAACAGGAGACCAGCCAACTGGTCCTTGGGAGCCCACTTCAGGGAGTCACACATCAGCAGGTCGTTGGCCCAGGGCAGCTACTATGCAGGAAGGCATGCAGTCGTTTACACGGGCAGTTATCCTCCATGTGCACAACAGTGTCCTCTGGCAATGTGCACCACGCAGTCCAGGTTCTCTGGTCCTGCATCCCTACAAGCGGTTCTCTCCCCGCTCAGTGGATGTCTTGCTTTTCTCTTCAGAACACCTGAGCAAGACTTCCAAATACCAAGAAGCAACGTGAACACTCTTCAAAATAGGACTCTAAGCACATTGGAATACCAAAATACAACATAAACATAGCTCAACACTCATTTGCCACATAAAGGGGAATATTTATTGCAGCAAGTTCCCATATATAAAACGGCAATAATGGACATGTAAAATAAATTCATATAGTGAATGTATATACAAAAGAATAAAAGCATAGAAAGATAACTGCATGTACATAAGAATAAATGCATAGAAAGATAACTGTATGCACACAAGAATAAGGTATTTAGAACTTGGAATACATCACCAGCTGTCTGTCTTGCATCATCCTGCCAGCACAACTGGGCAACCCATTGACAGTCTCAGTAGGAGCTCTCAGCCGGGAAAGGACTCTCAGCAGTGCGTCCACTCCTAGAAGAATTCCAGTCAAAGCGCCAAGAGGTCTCCATCTCTATACTCCTTACTAACACAGAGAGAGACTTCTAGAAGTTCCCCCTCCCTTCTTCTGCACTGTAGGTGCTGGCTACACTCTCTGCATCGAGGTCACTCAACGGAGCTGGCCAGGCTCCGATGGGAGCTGTGGCAGAAGTCTTCACTTTCTCATCCTTGAACACTGTACACTTCCCACACTGTCTGTTCTAACAGCTTATCTCTCTCGCTCGGTGAAGTGAGAAACATAGTTTGGGGAAGGTTCAAAGGGTATTTCTTTGAACCACTGATGTGCCCCCTAAATTCTCCATCCTGTCTGCCATGAGGCCGCGGAATGCAGGTCTCTATCTTTATGGGGGCAGTGATTTGGCCCCAGGGGCCAGGTGTCACAATTTCTGCCCCCATATATTCCGCCAGGCCCGCAAATGGCAGAGGTTGGCTATATCAATTACAATCCCAATGGTTTATGGCTGTTGCTGGGGAATGCCCAGATGTGCTCCCCCGACCTCCGCTGTTGACCGGTGCCAAACACCATGGCACACAAAGAGTTTGATGCATAGAAATGTCCATGTTCCATACGTGGGATTTCCAATCAAGATATGCCAAGCCTACTGTTAACATTGGAACGGGTTTGGCCTAGCAAATCCATTGATAGGAAACATCATGAGGCTGAGCCACTGCAATCCATTATTGCTGCTTGAAATACAGGTAACCCCATCCCCATGCTAACTTAAGCGAAGGACAAGCCTCCTCAGTAGGGGAACATGCGTGGGTCTTTCGTACTACCTGGGCATCAAACACCTGTGCTTGCCTGCCCAGTCCTTAGCCTTCCATCCGAGTGAAGGTGAAAGGCCCCCCTCTGCTGGACCGAGTTTGTTATAGGCCAGCCGAAGTCGACGTGCAAAGGCGCTCTCACAGACCTGCTGTGGCAGGTCGGACATATGTTTAAACGCACAGTCCGTGCGAGTGAGCACACCGGCGTGCAATAGCAAATCGGACATGTACAGACCTGCCAACCTTGAAAAACTTTCCACAGTGGGATCCTTCAGCTGATTCACAGGAGTGGGCATAGCAGCACGTGGGGCAGCATCGCGAGAGTTAAAACACGAAACATGACATGCTTATTCTGAGAATTACCAGGTAGTTTATTAATTGCTGTATGTGCATTAACTGTGCTTTAAATCCTAACATTATTCTCAACATTTAAGTACTTTATATACGTTAGCCGCTTTGCAGTGTTTCCTTTACTAGCCAGTACTGGTCTAGTAAATAAACTGACAGTTCTGTTCTCTGCCCAACCCCAGCCTAGGCTTTCAGATCTGAATGAACAATGCAAGACCTTAGGTTTTATGGCAGAGATACTCAAAGTATGCCCCGTGGGCAGCATGCGGCTCGCCTGAATTACCGCACTGAGCTGCATTTTACTTGAGAAAGAACTAACATTTAGCAATACATTAAGTAAACGGGGAAGGCCTTAAAAACCTTTGAGGAGTTCTGCTTACTGCGGGGCTTGGAGGTCAATGTGTCTAAGACCAAATTGATGGCATTTAATTCGCATAGGGGCTACAAGGGGGACATCCGAATGAATAACAGGCCGCTAGAACAGGTCAAGGAGTTCTCCTACCTGGGGGTCCACTTCCAGGAAAACATGAAATGGGACCACCAGATTGAACTAGCATCCCTTAAACATAGGCAATTGTCGGGGGTGTTACACAAGGAACATAGCTCCTCATACACTAAGCCCATTAGCCCTGCCCTAGAAATTTATAATATGAAAGTCATCAGCTCAGCCCTATACGGTTCCGAACTTTGGGGATGTGAGAATTTATCTACCCTTACGTCATCAGAAAATAGGTTCTTGAGGAAAATCTATATGACCTTGGGAGAAAACCCATAGCAGCCATAGCCAAACTTCGACCCCTCCTTTATTGGCGGAGACTCTGGACTACGCCGGAGCTCGCAGGCTATGCCTCAGGTTTCCTAGACATAATAAGGGCTGATACCTCGCATCGTATAAAATGGTTATGGGCGGTTAGAGACACTTTGTCGAGCATAGGTATGATTCCATTATGGATCGATCCTGTAAATTCTAATTTCCTTCAAAGGAGATCTTGAAGGACAAATACTGGGAATGGACTCAGTATAACACTCTTAGACTGAACGAACCATCTTCCCTAACCTGCCTTTTCCTGGAACATAAAGTCATCCCGAAGCTGGAGCCATTCTGGGATCACATTACGAAACCGCTAGATCGAAAACTTTATTTCCAATTTAGGGTAGGCACACTGCCAGTAAGTGCATTCACTGCTAGATGGAATAAGTCTACTGCTGATGTATGTCCAGTTTGCAAGTCTTGCAAGGAATCCTTGGCTCACCTTCTCTTTGTTTGTGCTGGGTATGCTATTCCGCGTCGTGTCTGGCTGTTCCCAATTTGTAAGCTCCTGGGCACAAGAAGGGCTAGTGAAGCTGAAAGAATCTTGCGGACCGACACTTCAGCAGCGATTGCTTTAGCCATGGCAACATTTCTAGGGTGGGCATGGGTACTAAGGTCCAAATCCCTACGCTTAGGTGAGGATTAATGATGATGCGATTAAACCCAGCTAATCGCTCCTTGTAGCAGATCTTAGGTTGACATTTGATGAATAGGTCATTAGTCATCGGAGAGAAATTGATTAACTAGATCTAATCGAGCTATTACCGCAGAAGGTGGACCGTATCAAGTGCCAAATTTATCTAAAAACTGTGTTGCGATTTGTAAATATTTTATATGCTCTTATTATGTTCCTTGTAATATGATTTTAATAACTATTATGATAAGTGCATACATCAAAAAATTTTAAAGGCCATTTTTGCTTGCCCCCTTACCCAGTTATATGCTCATGTGATTTTAATAATGTTTTTAACATGTGCGTGCAACCTTTTTATCTAGCTTACACATTTCATTATGGCAGCTGTTTTAGTCAATCAATTTCATCTGTAATTTTGTAATGCTTTTATGACTAATTTGTCGAATAAAGCTGTCGAAATGGTAAAAATGGTAAACGGGGAAGCATTTTACAAGCTAACTGAAGTAAAAGAAAAGACACAAATAAGGTATGCTGCAGCACATAACTTTAGAAACACATTCATTTTTTAAGACATCTTGCAACAAACGTTTCAAAATATGACAAATTCGCTTCAAAATGAAAAAAAAGTGTATTTCATTAACATGCAGAAGTGTTTCACCTTAGTCCATCAAATAATATCAATGTGTTGAGAAGTATTTTTTTTAAAGTGATAGTTTTCAAAAATGAACAAAGAAACATTCATGCCTATAGTGGAGAGGTGTGGTGCAGCGGCCAGGGCAGCTGACTTCGGAGCACAGGGTTCACGGTTCAATCCCCGGCTCCGGCGGCAGCTCAGCACCATGTGACTCTGGGCAATAGCTCACTTAATTTCCACTCCGGCCCCCAGCGCCTTGAGACCCGTAAGGGTGAGTAGCTGCGCAATATAAAAACGGACTTACTGAATATTGAAGTTAGAGGCAAGTCAGTTGTCACGTCGAACCCTCTGGATGGCCTGGGTTTTAATTATACATGGACAACATTATAGTTTCTTAAATCAAACACAAGAGACGTTTTTGTACAGTGCATATCCTGAAAACATGTATTTCAAGGTGCTCTTACATGTGATAATGAGAAAAAAGGAGGAAAAGTAATTGCCAAGGATCACACAATTTGGCCAGGTGGGGAAGCCGGGATTGATTCTAGGTTTTCTGGTTTCACAATGTGCAGTTCTATTTCATTCCAATCAATAATGAAGTTACTTCTTTTTTTACACTTGTCTCTCCCAAGGTAGTGCAAGGAAGTAGCTAAGGCTTACCCTAAGGTGCAGTAGAGGGATAGCGATTCAAATATAGCATAACACAGTATTGTCAAATCTATGACTCTTCTAGAGACTAGTGGCTTAATTTAGAGGGCAGTATGGAATGAAAACCTCAAAATAGCACCATGATTTACTGACTACACCATGCACATGCTTGGCTTCCCCAACGCCAACCTTGTCTCTCCCCTCACCCCCACACCCCTTCCTGCAAATCCCCACTTCCACCCTGCTGGCATCAATGCGCCCTCGGGGACACAGGGGACCATAATTTGTGGCCCCTGGGAACGCGTTTGTGAGTACCTATGTTTTAAGGACTCATTGTCAGGCCTTAATAAATTTTTGCCATGAGACCCACCTAACAGAAAAATAGATATTATCAGCAATTACTTGTACAAAATGAACCTGCCCAGATCCTACTTTGATGAATTTTCTCTATTACATGACTTAGTTGCTGACCTGGCTTTATAAAGTAAGTCATTGGATAGTTCCGAACTATAACATGGAACACTACTTTCTGGGTAGTCATATTTAACTGTTAAGAAATTGGACAGTGTCCCATCAAGTTTTAGCAATGCTCTTGAGTCACTTTTATTTTTCCTAACAATGCTAAACACTCCTCAAGTTCTGCATTGAATGAGGTATTACAAGTAGCAACTTTGCAACCTTAAAAAGCAGTTTGAATCACTGTTCATTGATTGTGCCACTTACAATCATACATTAGAAGTGGTGCCATAAAATATCCATCCGAGGATGGCACCTGCCATCTCCATCATTCATCTTTCATCATGGCCTCTGTGAATGCAGATTGTCCTATTTCCTCATCGGAAATGATTTGATAATCTGAGAACTCATCAAAAAGCTGCAGGACCTCTTCTTCTGAAAATCTGAGAAGGCTAGAAAATCTTATTAAAAAGTACTCAACATTTGACCAAGCAGCATTAACACGGTTTGTGATTTTAACCTATTTTGCATTGACAATTAGAGCATTATTAAGGGGAAATGGATTTTTGATATACTGAAGACTACACCTAAAGTACTGTTGTGCTCCCATGAAAATTTGATTATACTTTGCTTCCGAGATGTCTCCATCATTGAGAAGCTGAAGCAGAATAGTTTTTGTAGACAACCTTAGGAAAACATAATCTGGTGACTAGTAGATTCTTTCATCATTTAAATCAATGCACCACAGAGGAGTTGTCTTCAGGATCTCTGGCAGTGTGACATGCTGTGCCAGCTTCCTGCCAGGATCCAACATGGCTTCGTGCAAAATATGGATGCATGGTTCTTGCCACCACAAAAGAGTGTTGAACCACATGAAAATTGATAGTGCTGACGAATGAAATAATAGGTGGACCTCTGTTGAAGGATCTTCATACAATTTTTGAATATGCTGAAATCTTACCTCACGGTAATTCCGGCTTAGAAAGTAAGACTTTAAACCCTTTTGTTTTGTTGGTGCCCTTTCAACACAGCGCCAGCCATCTAGTTGTACATGCTTTACTACTTTTGCGAACTCCAAATCGCAAAATTCCATGAAGTCTACTAATGCACCTTTTCTTTTAGAGCTTTTTTCAAACCAATAAAAAAGGTCTATCATCATATCCTCTATATTGAACCCAATAACAAATGTATATTTGTGAAAGGCAGCGAGTCTTCTAAGACCCTCAATGCTGCCCGGTGCAGGGTTCCACCTCAAATTCACTTTGGGTTCGCTATCAAAATAATGAGGCAAGCGCTGGAAACTGGAAGACAAGAAAAAGGTTTATTTCTCATGAGGAGATCACATCAACTGCAGACACCAGGATGTCTGAGGGAAGTGCTCTGCTGACAACTCCTTTGGCTCTTCCTTTTATACAAGTTTGACACAATGCATTTGTTTGATTAACATGGTTACACAAGCTTGGGGTCCCCGCCCGGGCAGGTTGTCACACAAGCCCAACAGTAATTCTCTTCCCACCCAGGTCAAACAGACAATCTTATCTTGCAGCTGGACCTTGCTTCAGGGTCTAAAACATGTGAGACCGGCCAGATCTAAGAGTCCATTCTGTTGATAAAAACAGGTCCCATTGTTGGTAACAACAAGTCTTGCTGTTTGCAGTGCAATAAATCATGTTGCAAGAGTCTTTTTGGTGTTTGGAACCTGTTTGTGTAACTAGGTGCAGTGAGGGGTAGAGTGTCCAAAGGTTTGCCTGAAAACAGAGATGAGAGGAAAACGAGTTTGTGGCAGCAAGTGGCGCTGAGGTTTGTTGTGGCAATAGAGTTTATAGCCCCCAGCACACATACCAGGTCGGTCAGAGGGATGCTAGTAAGGGCAGGGTGAAACAAAGGTGACCAACAGAGTACAAAATGGCTGTGATAGATTAAAATGACTGCAACTTATGTGCACATAGAATTCCACCAGACAAGATGGCGCAGGTAATGTTCATGATTATCGTTTTGCTTTTAACAGTGGCCCCTTTGAACATAACTAGCCAGCTTGTCAGTCTATTTCGATCTCCATAATGTCCCGTATCTCTTGATCATACATTACTCTCATTTTTGTTAGCTGAGTGTCCATAGTCTTAGGGTGCAAGGTAGTTATGCAAAGAGAACACAAAGGTGGTATACAGTGTATACCCAAACAACAACCACATATTGTCAATACTGGGACCAAGAGAATCATTGATATTTTCCAACCCCACTCCTTCAAGATGCCCCAAAGCCAACTTCCAATTGTCCAAGTCTCTGATCCTTGATGAATTTCTGAAGATAGTCTATGGAGATGTTCGATTGCTTCATAGACAGAAGGTGAATTATCAGGAATGTATACACAGCAGCTGGCACCGATGATGCGGCATGCTCCTCCACGGTCCGCTAGTACCACGTCCAGGACCATGCGATTTTGCAGGGTAACCAGACGGATCGCTTGGAGCTCAGCAGTGTTGTTGGTGAGGATGCCAGCAGTGACGTTCAGTGCGGTCTCTACCGCTTGGGACAGATGTCTGATGGCTCGGCTGTTTGCCATCGGACCCCATAGCGGGACGAGCCCTTTTGCTGCGTCGAGGAACTGTGATGAGGCAGAGTCTGCTTGATCAATGTCTTTAGAACGCTTTTCTCGATGATGCTCTGCAGGGGCTGTGTAGGTTGGTGGCAAAACAAAGGCGATGTAGCACGTGCCCCCAGTTTCTTGGGAGCCAGGTGTAGGCTTTGGTTCCACAAACAAAGTACATATTGGGTGATGCAACAAGCGCTGGGGGTTGGCAGTGTTCAAAGTCCTTACAATGCTACAGGTGCTGTGACCCACATTCTTAGTCCCACGGCCTTCAATGCATACAAGGCCAGAGACGTTCACCACAGATAGGGCCACAGTCAGTGTTGCAGCAGTTCTTTTCTTCAGGTAGGAAAATGTGGCTCTGTTAGGATTATTGAACACTTGCATTTCCACTCGTTCTTTGGAGGGGACATTAATCTGGAATGTCGCATTGAAGGTGTGAGGGCAGAAGGGGGCGGCTGTCCTTCCTGTTTTGTTTCGCCAGAACTCGTTGTAGAACTGGGCGATTGTTCCGTCGGAAGTGGCATTGTCTTTGTAACTTTCTTGTAGGAGCATCATCCAGGCAAGGCAAGATCCGTGAATAGAAAAGGGCGAAGGGATGAAAGGGATGGAATGTTCAGTGGCATGTGGTAACAGCCCACAGACCCAACAGTTGGTAGCATTGGTGGCAAGATTGTGCTGGTGCAACATCTGCACGAAACAATTATTCCAGAATTCTTTGCGTCGTTCTCGGAGATGTGGCGGTAGTGATACCAGGTAGTGTTCTTTCTTGGTGGTTGGTTGCATGGTGGGTGACAATGTTCTGTATGCAGGTGCATTCTCTTCAATGATCCAGAGTGCGACCATTAGCAGGAGACAGGTGAGAAATGCGGCTACAAGTGCAATTGTCTTTGTGCTGTGCAGGTTAGCAGTCTTGGTGTCTTTGCGGTGGTTTTGCAGGTGTTCAGTTTCTTCCATCATCTTCGAGGAGCTCAACAACTGTTAGGACCACAGACTTTTGTCTGGCGCTTTCCTGGTAGCGTTGTTTGACTGTGCTACCGATCTGAGACCTTGACTTAGTTGGTGGCCTGGTCGTTGGAGCTCCCTCCTTTCGTCGATCTTAGGTTGTACCCTTTCCTGGATGGCACTGTGGGGTCGGGAAATTCTGATAGTTCGAGGGTGTCTTCTTGTGGGTAGCAACTCAGAGCTGGTCGGTCTCTCGCGAGTACTTCTCTTGCACCTCCACCCCTTCACAGGTTGCCAGGGTTGGAGGGACTTGTTTGCAGTGGTGGGCATGCAGCCAGTTTCGTTTTCCTTCCACTCGGAGGGCAGTTCGGGTGGTGATCAGGACTTGCCAGGGGCCCGTCCACCTAGGCTCCAGATTCTTCGTTCTTTGGAAGTTGCGAATCAATACATGGTCGCCTGGCTTTATTTCATGTCCCGGGCCCCTGGATACGTCAGGCAAGGCTTGCTGCACCTGTTGGTGGATAATTGTTAGCTCGTTTGTCAACTTATGCAAGTAATCCGACATTAATATGTTTGGGACATCGTTAATGGAGGTGGGACTTGGTGCCGCCCAAATGCTCATAGGCCTGCCGAAGACCACCTCATACGGGGTCAGTCGGTGTTTGGTTGGGGTGGAGCGCATCGATAACAATGCCAATGGGAGGGCGTCGGGCCATGTCAACCCGGTCGTGGCAACTATTTTGGCTAGGTTTAGTTTCAACGTTGCATTGTGTCTCTCTACCAGGCCCGCTGATTGGGGGTGGAAGACGGCATGGAACTTTTGTTTTACCCCCAACCCTCTCAGTATGTTCTGTATCACCTCGGCTACGAAGTGGGGGCCGTTGTCGCTCCATAAAATTCTGCAAAGGCCGTATCGGGGAAGAATTCTTTCAGCAATACTTTTGCAGTGGCTAAGGCGGTATTGTCGCGGGTGGGATATGCCTCCACCCATTTGCTAAAAGCGCACACAACCACCAGGACATATTTTAGACCAAGGCATCTCTCTAGTTGAATGTAATCCATTTGAAGGATTTCAAAGGGGTGGTCAGGGACTCCAAACCCTCCCCGTGGTACTACTGTCCCCTTCCCTGGGTTGTGTTGTAGGCAGACTATACATTGTTGTACTAGGCGTTTTGCAGATTCTGCTATCTTGACGTTATGCCATACTCTGGTGATTAGTTCAATCATGGGGGTGGAGCCTATGTGTGCTGGTAAATGTGCCATGGTCAATATGGGGATGAGGTAGGCATTGGGTAACAGCCATTTATTTCCGTCTTTAGTTCTCCAGCAATCTTCCTCGTCTTTTAGTCCCACCTTTTCCCACTCGGTCAATTTGTCTTGTGTGCCTGTAGTCTGTATGTCCCTTACAGTGGTCCTAGCATCAGTCCATCGTTCAGCTTGTGACCTGGTCACATACATTCGTGTCGTAGTTCTGTCTCCTGCCGTGGCTCGGGCAGTAACGTCTGCTAGTGCATTTCCCTGTCCAATGAGATCAGTCACTTTCCTATGTGCTTGGCATTTTATCACTGCTAACTTCTTGGGGAGGAGGACTGCTTAGCGTCAAGGCGGAGACTAAATCTCCATGCAGGATGGGTGTACCGTGTGAAGTCAGAAACCCTCTTTCTTTCCATAAGATCCCAAAATGGTGAACCACCCCGAAGGCATATTGGCTGTCGGTGTATATGTTAACTGTCGTGTCAGTCGCTAAGATACATGCTCGTGTGAGGGCAATGAGTTCTGCAGCCTGGGCTGAACGTTGGGGAATACGGGCTGTTTCCAGAACGGTTCAGGCTGTGGTGACAGCGTATGCAGCTGAGGTGGTGCCGTCGGGGAGTTTGATGCACGAACCATCCACCCATAGTTCTCCATCTGGTTCTAGAAAGGCGGTGTCTCTGAGATCTATTCTACTCTTTGTTTGTTCATCGGTTAGTGTCACACAGTCGTGTAGTGGAGTCACGCTAGGATCATTTTCGGGTAGGGGTAACAGTGTGGCTGGATTGAGGGTGGTGCATCGCTTTAGGGTAATGTGCGGTGCTAGCAGGGTCAACTCATATCCTGTCAGTCGGGCGCTAGTCAAGTGTTGGGTTTTGGTCTGGTTTAGTAGTGTGTCGACTGCATGGGGTACTAAAACAGTAACTGGATTGGAGAGTACTATTCCTTCACTCTGGCGTATCGATACTGCTGCAGCTGCCACAGCGCGCAGGCACACTGGCAGCGCTCTGGCTCCTGGATCGAGGGTGGCAGAGAAATATGCACAAGGGCGTTGTTTGTGACCAATTGATTGTGTTAGGACAAACAATGCACATCCTTCCCTCTCGTGCGTGTAGAGGAAGAATGGTTTGGAGTAATCCGGGGTTCCTAGGACAGGCGCTTAACAAAGGGCATTGCGTAGTTCTTTAAAGGCTGACTGGCATTCGGGGGTCCAGGGGAGAGGTGAGGGGATGTCTTTAGCTAGGAGGGAGAGAAGGGGTTTGACAATGAGGCTAAAGTTCGGTAACCACTGTCGGCAAAATGAAGTGAGACCTATCAAAGAGCGGACTTGTTTCTGATCTTTGGGGACAGGGGTGTCTAGAATTGTCTGGATCCTGTCAGGCGTGAGTTTCCTCCCTTCTTTGGATAAAAGGTGACCCAAATAGGTCACTTGTGATTTACAGAACTGCAATTTCTTTCGGGAGACCTTGTGACCATTCTCAGCAAGAAAATGGAGTAGTTTGATGATGGCTGTGACGGCTATTGGTATGGTGTCCGCTGCTAGAAGGATGTCGTCTACATATTGTATTAGTGCCACTCCATCTGGCAATTGTATGGCGTCTAACTGTCTTTTAAGCGCCTGGCTATAGATGCTTGGGCTCTCAGTGTACCCCTGAGGTGCTCTGCAAAATCTGTACGAACGGGAGTTTAGGGTGAATCCAAATAGATAGCGGCTGTCCTTGTGTATAGGTATGGAAAAGAATGCGTTTTGAGGTCAATTACAGTGAAGGTGGTGGCAGTGGAGGGGATTAAAGTCAAAATTGTCGTGATGTCGGAAACTACTGGGTATTGTGGCACTACGATTTTGTTTATCTCCCGCAGGTCAATGATGAAGCGGTAGGCTTTTCCGTCTCCCTCTCCCTGTCTCTTTACAATCGGTAGTATGGGACTGTTACAAACGTTGCTCACTACTTCCTCTACCACCCCTGCCTCTACCAAAGAGTGTATGATCTCTGTCAGTGCCTTCTCACCCTCTGGCGATATTTTGTACTGCGGTACTTTCGGTA
Organism: Calotriton arnoldi; assembly: GCA_963921515.1. NCBI lineage: Eukaryota > Metazoa > Chordata > Amphibia > Caudata > Salamandridae > Calotriton > Calotriton arnoldi. The sequence goes on along the minus strand of CAWUFW010001719.1, from coordinate 1,588,889 downwards.
GGGTTGCGTCCTGTCGTATTGTTACGTGTACTGGGTCAATCATCATTCGTCCCTACGTCTGAATCAGCCCTAGCCCATAAGTGTGATGGCAAAGTGTCCAGTAGGGATGCGTCAGTCTCGGAGATGGGAAACATGTGCTGAGAAGGGTTCTCTCTATGGCGCTGGGGGTTGTCATACAGGACGACACGCACTCCGTCTGGTGAGCATCTGATAGTCGCATGGAAGTGTTTCAAAAGGTCAAGACCCATAATGGCGTCTGGGGTGTTGGAAGAGAGGAGGAATGTCGTTTCGACGCTATTGTTGTCAAGGTTAAAAGGGATCTGTCGGGACAAAGGGTTGGTGGAGGGCGTACCGTCAAATCCTATTGAGGTCACATGTGAGCCTGACAAGGGTGCCCTTGGAATCAGTCGTTTGGATAGTGCACTACGTGTTGCTCCCGTGTCTACCAGAAATGGCGACTTTGTGCCCAGGACCTCTGCGGTAACATAAGGGCCTTGCTGATCAACATAGAGCTCGACTGGATCCCTCCCTTGCCCCTGGCTGTCCTATGCAAAGTCGTACGTATTGTCATAATCTGACTGTTGGTACTGATTCTGTTTGGGATGGTCAAATGTGTTCACTCTTCCTGGCCTTTCCTCGCTTGCTTCACTTGCGTACCCTCTCCCACGTCCTCTTCCTCTCTGTCCACTTGCTATTTCCCTCACCCCTCTGCCCCTACCAGCTCCTAACAAAGCCGGGCATTGGGTTTTCCAGTGTCCATATTCTTTGCAAAATGCACATTGATCCTGTCCTAGGTCTTGGCGTCCTACATATGATGTCGATGAATTGTTTCTAGGTGGCTGTACTCTAGGGGTATTCTGCTGGTATCCTCCCCTATATTGCTCCCTTCCTGTATTCGCCCCCTGGAGTTGTGCTACCATTACCCTCTCCTTCAAGTCCTTCTTTTTCCTTTCTGTAGCCCTATCATTTTCGTTTTTCTGATGCTCATAGTACTGGGCCATTTGGAGAATGGCCGCCAGTTTAGATGCTGCCCAACTACTTTCGCTGGCTTGTAATTTCTGGGATACATCTGGTAGTAGTCCTTTGACATAGTTCTGCACAAATAAGTGGTGTCCGGTTGCGGTGGACATGTCTTGTCCACTGTAATCGGAGAACACCGTTTCAAATCTGGAGAAATACTCTGAGACATCCTCTTGTGGTTTCTGGCGGCACGCGGTTACTATGGACCAGTCTATCTTTTTCTCTGGGATCAGCGTTTTCACTTTCTGCACTATTTTGTCAGGGAGGTCCAATATTGCTTTAACCGGTTTTTGACCAGGGTTCCGCTGTTTATCTAATATGTTGAGTTGTTCCCAGTTATGACCAAGCAGTTCGGTATGGTCTATTTTCCTAATCTGTTTCCACACATCTGCTGGCAAACATAACCCGAAGAACAAGTCTATGTCGGCAAGTGTCATTATTGTTGATGCCAGAGCGGTACCTAGCTCGGTGTAAAAGGCGGTGGGGTTCTTTCGCAAATCCGGTAAAGATTTACGGAACGTCAAAATGTCCTGTCTGTCCCATGGTTGATACACCCAATTGTAGATCACCCTTCCTCTAGCGTCTTGATGGTTCATATCGTCATGAGTCCCTTGTCCTCTAGAGGTACCCAATAAGGGGCAGCTTCTTTTATCGGCATCATGCTATCTGGTTTTTCCACCGGGGGTCCTGCTATCTTAGATGTCCTGTCCTTATCTATCCGTCCTTGTTCCACGAGGTGACGGAATACCTCCAGTGTGGATGAAAAGAGTTCTGTAACATCGTTGTCGCCTTCATCTCCAGTGTCTACCTTCCTATAGAGAGCCACTAGCCGCTCGGGCCCTACATCTTGGTACTTCTCTTCATATGCAGTAAGAGTGTGGTAACAGAGACGTACAATAAAGTATCGTTTGCGGTTTTCAACATAGGAGTTGCATATGTCAGTTACATACTCTTCTGTCTCCTTCCTATCAATGAGGGATTTAACTATTTTATCAATGCCTGCTCGCTCATTTTTACTTAATCGCGGGACCCTGGGCGCTCCTTTTTCTTTTGATCCTACCTCTACTACTGTATCCTTTGATGAGGCATTTGGTGTGGGTGACTCGGTGGGAGCAGAGGCGGTGGAGACTGAGGCGATCGTGCCATCTCCGGCTATACTTTGGTGGTCCTGGCGTTGTACTACGGGATGAGTAGGGGCGTAAGGGGGTGGCATGTATATGATTGGGGGACCTAACAATAAATCATCATCTACCCTTTGTTTTGCTGGTAACTTGGGGTAAAGAGTCGAGGGCGTTCTAACAGGGCATTGACCTGATATTTTTGATTCCTGTTCCTTTTTATCGATTTCCTTTTCTTTTAGTTTTTCTTCTAATCTTTTACAGGCTTGGTAAGCTGATTTTCGCGTTTCTTTATCTTGTCTAGCTTTGTCCCTTTTCTTTCTTTGAGCTGCCTCTTTTCGCCATAAACCAAAACTGTCAAACATGGCTGGTCTAGTTTTCTTTTTGTGGAGAGCTAATTCTAACGTTTCTATTTTAGCGGGATCGAAAGATCCCGTCAGTGGCCACTAATTTACCCGGTCCTTCCTAGTGTATTTATGCCATAGTTTGCTATAAGCTACGGTGGCTAATCCATACTTTACGTACATGTCCTTGTTAGGGGTGCCTTCCGGCGGTGCCGGCTGACTGACCTCTAACAAACGGTCGGGTCCAAAACATTTACAATCAAACAATCTAGAGAAAACAGGCATGACGTATTTATCGGTCAAAAATGAATATCTCAATCAATCAATTTAGACAAAAAGTCTGCACTACCTGTCCTTCGCTGCCTGCAAAGAGAGAGAATATTCCTATTCTTCGTTGTTTGCAAGCAGGAAATGTCGCAAATAACTCAATATCAAAAAAAGGAATACTAGTATTTCAATCAAACTATTCAATCAATCAATCAATTTAAGTCGTTTTTTCACGACCTTACCCGGACCGTATGGACAGTTCTTCGTCTTCCCCTTCCAGCGCCTGGTTGTCCTCTCACTCCAACAATCAATGCGGCGTTCCTCTAAGGTCCCAGTCAGGACCGCAGGTCACTCGAGAGAGGTCCGTTCGGAACTGGTGAAGTTCAGTCGATTGGCAGCCAGACAAGGGTCTTCTCAGGCAGGTATACCCCAATCGTTTAGTCGTTCACTCCGTCGTTAGGACCTCTCTACCGGACCCACACGTCGCTGATGGGCCCCTACGCTTGGGCGCCAATTTGTGAAAGGCAGCGAGTCTTCTAAGACCCTCAATGCTGCCCGGTGCAGGGTTCCACCTCTAATTCACTTTGGGTTCGCTATCAAAATAATGAGGCAAGCGCTGGAAACTGGAAGACAAGAAAAAGGTTTATTTCTCATGAGGAGATCACGTCAACTGCAGACACCGGGATGTCTGAGGGAAGTGCTCTGCTGACAACTCCTTTGGCTCTTCCTTTTATACAAGTTTGACACAATGCATTTGTTTGATTAACATGGTTACACAAGCTTGGGGTCCCCGCCCCGGGCAGGTTGTCACACAAGCCCAACAGTAATTCTCTTCCCACCCAGGTCAAACAGACAATCTTATCTTGCAGCTGGACCTTGCTTCAGGGTCTAAAACATGTGAGACCGGCCAGATCTAAGAGTCCGTTCTGTTGATAAAAACAGGTCCCATTGTTGGTAACAACAAGTCTTGCTGTTTGCAGTGCAATAAATCATGTTGCAAGAGTCTTTTTGGTGTTTGGAACCTGTTTGTGTAACTAGGTGCAGTGAGGGGTAGAGTGTCCAAAGGTTTGCCTGAAAACAGAGATGAGAGTAAAAACGAGTTTGTGGCAGCAAGTGGCACTGAGGTTTGTTGTGGCAATAGAGTTTATAGCCCCCAGCACACATACCAGGTCGGTCAGAGGGTCAGAGGGATGCTAGTAAGGGCAGGGTGAAACAAAGGTGACCAACAGAGTACAAAATGGCTGTGATAGATTAAAATGACTGCAACTTATGTGCACATAGAATTCCACCAGACAAGATGGCGCAGGTAATGTTCATGATTATCGTTTTGCTTTTAACATAGTCATCATTGCCTTCAGAAGCCGTTATATGAGCAAGGTGGCAGGGACATCCAGATATAAAGATACTACCCGACTCCTTTGCAAGCCAGGTAGCCAGTGAATTTCTACAGCCAATAGTAGTAGCTGTGTTATCAACACTCACGGAGACACCGTTTTTGAATGGTATCTAATCATGCTAAAACATGTCTTTCAGTGCAGAAAATATGGATTTAGCAGTTGCCCATGTTCTCCAGATGTCAGGCACATATCATAAAAATGTTTTGTATCTTGCCACCTCAAATACATTTAAAACCACAGCATTAATTTTCTGTACCGCGGTGTCATTGGAGCCATCAATCCCCATGCTAAAGGGTTTATTACGACACAAAGCTATCAAATAATGTTTGCATTCTGGGTCCATGGCACCATTCAAAATACAGGTTGTTTTTGCCCGTGCTGATGTATACTTTTTTGCAATTGCTGAAGCTGGAAAGATTGATTTGAATAAAGGGTCAATATCGTCTGCGGTAGAAAGCGGTAAATTATGCTACACCAAAAATTGTGCAACTTTTACTTCAGCCCAAAGAACTTTTTTTATCTATGTCACTGGCAGCCGCACTCACACCAAATTTCAGGGTTTTCTGCGATTGCATTAAATTTACTTGCTTCCAGTGACCCTCCGTACTACAGTGCAGCTGTATGCCTCTGACTCCTTGATGTTCACATTTCATTATTTTTAAGCAAGCAAGACACTTATATGAAAACGGATCATTACTCACTCCACAGACAGGGTACTCTTCACCCCAAGCTGGTTGAAACGTAGTTTTTTTTATTTTGCTGCGCCATCCAGCCTCCTTGTCTTCACAGCCTGACCACTTCCTTCCTGGCTACTCTTCCTCTTTTCTGGCGTAAGACCATCCTCACCATCAATCGAGGTTTCAAAACTGGACAAATACCCTCCAGCAGTACTCTCTGCTACCATTATTATGTGCCAAACTGAAATAAAGTTTAAAAGATATTGGTCACACTCCGAAAGTCATCCTCTCTTTAAAACATGGCAGATGCTGTAAGCACACTGTCATCAAGTAACTCTAACTTCTTATTATACAAGGGATAAAGTACCTCCTACTTTACATTATTAGGATATTGCAAGTCACCAAGGAGCAACGAGGCCAAACATGCACGCCAGGGTGTACTTTATCCCATATAATACATGGTCACACCATCACCTTTCCCACAAACCACTCAAAACCTTGGTGTGTAGCTCTTTCACATGAAAGAGCGAGCATATTTAAACATGAAGAATAAAAATAAAACCTTTAGTACAAAATTAAACACATCAAAAAACCTTCTGGATATTTGTTGCAAACAGATATTAGAAACATCTCAATACAAGTCAGTTTAAAAAATAAAAAAGGTCAGCTCACACATGTCACCATCTTCCACGCTCCAAGAGATACCTGATCTCTTACTCCTCTGGCAGGACCACAGTCGCCTCATTGATTCTTGTCAGATAGGGACCTACACACTATTCTGTGCCTGGCAAGACAGAGTACCAAGGAGTACAGAAGGGTGTACCTGCATAGCAAAGCCAACCTCAGAAAGATTGCATGACAACAGGGACTCTAAAAACAATAGAAACAAACCATAGGCAGTTGGGACCAAAGAGTACAACTGACAATTTGCTCCAAGACTCTTCGCTAACGGTGGGCCGACTTACAGAACTTAAAAGTAGATATGGCCTTTTTCAGGCCTCAACTGGACAATTCAATTTTTCTGCTGCAACTCTAACAGGCCACGAAGCACACTTCAGCTCATGAAAAGCAAACGTTCAGTACTATACACCGCTGGTTGCCGTGGTAATTGTAGTTTTTGTTTGCTTTATCTACCTGACACCAACTCCAGAGGACACAAGGGGGGGACATCAGCACTGGCAAACAACCTCAATACCATAATTTCTCTTTAGTAAATCATTTATGGGAGAGATGCCTCTCTAGACATGTGTGAGTTGGCAGGTCTGGAATTTTCAAAGTCACTGAGAGTGCTGGTCAGAGCTGGAGTACCATACATTTGGATAACATGTGTTTCAGATAATTTATATCATCTCATTCAGGTGCAGTATTTAGTATTCAGGTGCAATACCAGAAGGTGGACGTAAAGAAAAATGTAGATGACACATCAACAGTCCAATGGATGAGGAGGGCTCACTGAAAGCCCACATATTTAGGTATAGTACACATATAATTTTAGTAAAATCAAAAGGTCTTGGCTAGCGCTCGACCTAAAAACGACACTAAAATGCATGCCAGAGCCCCTAACTTTTGAGGGTTGCAATACACATCTGCTGAAATGTCCTTTCAAACATGAATCTCTGTTTCACCATCTGACCCTAGTGGTTGGCCCGTTCCCTCGCTCTGTATCAATAGTAATTGCGTAGGTGCCAGTTCCTTGAAAGTACAGGTGTGGAAGAGCTCTCTTAGGAGGTTTACTTTGCTGTGCCATTAGAGTCAGTGTGTTCTATTAAAGCGTAGCCCCAAGTCCTACTTACTTCAGTAGAAAGTTCTTGATAAGACTGTAAACCCCTCCTCGAACACTAGTACTCAGGAAATTAGCGGCGGCTCCTCCGCTAAGGCAGAGGAGCATCGCCCCACTGCTTTTCAGCAGTGGGAAAAAGGAAAAATAAAGTGATAATAACACAATGTTATTATTATTTTATTTTTCAGTGCGAGCCAGATTAGGGTAGGGCAGGGCTAGAGTGTCAGAGCAGGGGGAAAAGGAACGGTTTGGCTGGCCGTCTTGGGCTGGAAAACAGTCATGCGCACTTAGCATGTTCTCTATCTGGCTGTATTACAAAGCCTGGGTGGAGAACATTCACAGGTTCCCACTCCCTGTCTGAGCGCAGAACCAGGCTGCTGTCATGCTGGTGATAGCACCGTCGTGATTGGCTTAGGGGAGCCTGTGTGCTTCCTGCTTCTGGGAGTCTGGAAGAGAAGCGGAGGAGAGACGACAGAGGAGAGATGGCGGCTGTGCAGAGGTAAGTGTTATATATATGTATATATTTTTTTCCAACCTCCCGCCCCGCCACCCATGTTCCATACCAGCCGTCACTGCAAGAAATATTGTGCAATTACAAAAAAAGCTTCTGATCTCAATTAAAGTGACAGCAAAATGCTTGATTTCTCAGCAAGCTGCATGTTTAAGGGCAGCACTTTATCACCATGTACAAAGTAAGGATGTTTTTACTAGGCAGACTGCCATGGCTGGCCTGTAACAGGAGCCAATAAACATTATTGGAAAGGCACGCTGCGTAGCGCCAGCACAATATGTGCTTATTTCTGAACTGTGGGTTGCTAGCCTCATTAGCACCTGGGGGGGAGGGGGAAGAGACTTTTAATAATGTGAAAAGATGCTCACAGGGGCCTTGGCCAGGCTGTGACCTTCACATCAAGGGGACGGGTACCAGAACGACTGCCAGTCATCACCAACACATGTTGGGTTTGATGTACAGGACCAGGGATGGTTGTTTTTACTGCTGAGCCCCTCTGTCGCCTAAGGCTGCACTTGTTAACTTGATACAGGTTGCAAAGAGCCTACTTTTCAACAAAAACATATTAATGTTGGGATCGTCGCCTTAAAACTGCCCCATATAAAAATCTCACAAGTAGGCCACAAGAAAGATGACGGAAAAGTCTCAAACCCATTGGGGATAGAGTAATAAAACAAAAATAGTTCTGCCTGGCCTGTGGATGAAGATATTCCCTTGTGGTAGAGTGAGTGCCTCTGTTCTGGCACCATGCTGATGTGGGAATGCATGCCATGCATTTGTCTTTGCAGCCATTTGTTTATATCTGGCCCTTTCTTTCTTTTTTGTCAGGCCAGATAAGAAGAAATTAATGTTGTGTGTAGAAATGCTGCAGGCAGCACCCCCAAGAAACTGATCGCCAGTGATTTGGGAGGAGGGGTTGGGGTTTAGGGGGAGAGTCAGAGAACTCTTCTCCATGTGGAATAAGGACGACTCGCGGCGCACGAGACTGCGAATTGAAAATAGTGCACAAGCTAAATTTTATTGAAAGCTGTGCTCAGATCAGATATCATCAGAACATCAGATGGTGGTAGCAGCAACAGGGTTGGCTCCATGATTACAAATAAGAATATGCTTCAAATTCATTGCTATAAAATCATTACATACTAGTGTCTTAATTACTTTAGGCCTGTGTGCAGTGCTGCTGCAGTGCACAACACGCCGCCGCTTGCTTCTTCTGTCAACAAGTCCAGCGGCGAGCTGCCCACTATGCTGGGGCTGGCGAAAAGAGGGGCCGACACATCTATTGGTCTGACACTCGGGACACGTGCTTCAACGCGGCCAAGGAGGGACGGGCAAATTAGCTAGCATTCACTATTGGTGGCGCTTGTGGACCTTACGCTGAGGCAGAGACTGGGGCATGGATTACAGTGTGATATCGGCCCTTCACCGGAAGACCTTATGAAGTGAGGTGTGACACACGGTGCCACAGTGTGAGTTGGCAGGTCTGCATGTAGGTAAACCACACCAGCAGTGCAAGTGCACACCCAGACCGCAAAGGCAGGCCTGACCTACGTTTACAAACATCAAGTCCGCACCACTTCCTAACATGTGTCAGAAGGGTGTGCGCACTGTTATTTTGGCACGCGGACCATCCCATCTCCCAGGCAAGAGAGGAGGAGAAAAGTAAAATAACCCATCACGCATGGCCTAAGTGGTATGGGCCTTGACGTGACGGGGAGAGTCAATAAAAGGACAAGAGGCCCGGACCTCATAGTCAATTGGGTATACCTAAATACATATGGCTGGTGTCCAATTATTTATTGACCATCGCTGTGAGTCCGTATGCATGCAGCAGTTCTGACCTAAAATGCAGCAAACTGGTGATGAGCGGGTCTGTGTATTCCCTGCCCATGCACCTGATCCGGCCCCGCAGCTCACCTGTATTTCACCTCCTCACCGAAGCTGCCTCTGAGTCGTGTGGCACTGCCGGCAGCCGAGAAGGGATCCTGTTTGCTTTGTCGGGACCTTGCCACGCTCCGCACGCAGCCTCCCACTGGAGCCTTTAGGAGCCCTGAGCATCTCTGCTGCTGGCGGCGGGAGCTTTCCCTTCTGCTACCTGACCCAGCCCTTTATCACGGCCTGCAGCTGCTCGTACCGTGTGAAGGCGGACTGCATTTTACCATGCTCCCTGGTCGTGGAGAGTTCCTCCGAGTGTTCCTGTTTGGCCCCGCACACCTCGCCGGCTCTGGCTGATCCAGACAAGTCTGCACAGCACCTCATCTGTCTGCCTGGCAAAGGCTCTCTGTTATAAAAAAAAAAAAAAAAAAATACATACAAAGGAAAGCTAAAGAACACACAGCATGTTACCAAAATGCCAGCAGTGTTATAATAAACTAAGAAATCAATACACTACAAAGACACTCCTCTTGAAGGGGGATTTTTCTTCTGATGCCTACTTTCTGCTGACCATTCCCACACACTAAGTAGAGGGGACAGTGCATGCAAAAGTAACAAGTGACTTATCGACAGGGAGAGTGCTCCTCATTAGATGCTTGGTGACTCCAGGTGTTGTCTTCAGGGGCCCTAACTCCCTGCCCCTACATTGGATTTGCCGGATGAGTTGTTTTTTTCATTTCCTCTGAGCAAGTTGAGAAGTTTTGTTTCTGCTGCACCTCCTCTCCCCTGCTCATTCATAAACCTGTTTTGACCTATGATGGCCTCAGTACCTGCACTTGACCCTTTCATTCTAGAAGGTCCCCCCATCTGAGCAGGCAGCACGATGGAAAGACTGGGTGGAGAGGATGTAATACTACTTTGCTGCAGTAGCTCTAGAAAATGATGGACGCCGACCCATGCTCCTGTATCTCAGAGGTGCCATCATTCACAAGCTAGGGAAATCGGTAGTGGAAGAAGGCCCACCATTTACCTACACTACTCTGAAACGTGCCCTCACCGCGCACTTCGAACCACTTGCGAATCCGGACTATGAACGATTCCACCTATGCCAAGCCCGGCAGCTTCCTGAGGAATCAGTGGATACTTTTTATGCGCAGCTGAAAGAACTGGCTAGCACTTGCACGCTCCCCGATGCTGATGATGAGATTCCTGCACAGCTCATACAAGGTTGCGCATCTGTTAAATTAAGGGAGAACATCCTACATCCTACAAGTCTCAGGAATGTCAATGGTTGATATATTAACAATGGGGCGATCTAAGGAGCTCTTTAAAGTGCGCGCCACACACATGGAAGCGGCTGTACAACGCAACGTAAAGACTAAGCCTGTCAATGCAATAACAGTTGCAGGGGGCAGACAAAAAGAAGGCCCATCCCAAAATGACCTTGAGCTCCAAGGTGTGTTACATGTACCCTCATCGCGGATCGTGCCCTGCCCAGGGCAAGAGATGCACTGCCTACAATAAATTAAATCATTTTTCTAAGGTATGTCACTCCTCAGCTTCACAAAAGGTGCAAAAACTCAAATCTGTCAATGCCATGAAGTCACCTGAGGCCTCGTAGGACAAAGATGACATGGATTATAATGATGTGGAGGGTGCGGTCCATGTCATACATGCTATGTTAACCAGGAGAGTATCCCTGACGGCGCATTCCCTAGTGTGCAGTTCTCCTATCGGGCCACCAAATTCCAGCCCTGATTGAGACAGAGGCTTTGATAAACATCCTTGCACAGTCCTTGCTGGAAACTCTCCCATTACAGCCTGTCTTGAGCCCCCAAAATCACACAAGTGTTTGCATATGGATCTTCAACGCCGCTCCCACTGGCAGGGGTTTCACCACAAACACATCGCATTATTCATGCTCCACACGTGCCAACGCATATGTCACCAAGAGCGGCTCGGGAATGCTGTTGAGCTGTCGCACGGCGGAACAACTTCATTTGGTGTCCTTTGCTCTCAGCGTGCATTTGGTGAGTGTGGATGATTTGCTGAATGAGTTCTCGCAATTGTTCCGAGGCATTGGTTGTCTTAAAGACCGTCTCATACACCTCCACATTGATGAATCAATCCAGCCGGTGGCACTGAGACATCGCCGGGTGGCCTTCCATCTGCACCCTAAGGTTGAAGATGAACTGAGAAAGCTGGAACAAGTGGCCATCATTGAAAAAGCGGAGGGTCCTGCGCCCTGGGGGTCCGCAATTGTAGTTGCTCACATGCCCAAACAACCTGGTGAAGTCAAGATTTGTGTCACGATGCGACTACCTAACATGGCTGTCTGGAGTGAATGACACCTGACACCCACTGTAGATGATATTGTGGCAGAAGTGAGTGGTTCAAGATGGTTCTCGAAAGTGGATCTCCAAGCAGGATACCATCAGCTGTTGCTGGCTCCGGAGTCCAGAGCCATTGCTACTTTCTCAATACACGTGGGTCTAAGGAGATACAAACGCTTCAGTTTTGGGGTGTCCAGTGCGGCTGAAGTGTTTCAGGACACTATCGGGGCAGGTTGGCTGGTCTTGGTGGGGTCATCAATGTCAGTGTTGACATCCTAGTGCATGCCCAAACCATCAACCAACATCTTGACAGGCTGAAGGCCATGTTTAAATGATTACAGGACAGCAGACTCACTTTACACCGGGAAAAGTGTGCTTTTCTTCAACAAGAGATTGCCTTCTTCGGGTACCGGTTCTCTGAACACGGGGTCATGCCTGATCCCGCAAAGGTTATGGACATTCAGTCGGCCCCAGCTCCAACCAGCATTACTGGAGTCCGCAGCTTCCTGGGGATGGTCACATACTGTGGCCGATTTATCCAAAACGTGACCACACTCGCAGGAACTGACTAAAGCAAATGCAGTTTGGGGATGGGGACCTGCTCAGGAGGAAGCATTCCATGCAACAAAACAAGCCCTGTGAGCACAAACCACGCTGGCTTTCTTTGACCCTCGACATGAATCGGAGTTGTCAGTGGACACCGGTCCTACTGGCCTGGGGGGGGCATACTCTCGCAAAGACAGGATGATGGTGAATGGGCCCCGGTGCCATACGCTAGGTGGGCTCTCACAGATACAGAACAGCGCCACTCTCATATTGAGAAGGAAGCTATCGTGGTCCACTGGGAGGGTTGCCATTTTTACCTTTATCTCTACGGCCAAACATTCACAGTGCACACAGACCACATACCACTGATACCTCTATTCACTGGATCCTTGTCAAAACCACCTTCTACAATTGAGAAATGCATCCTTCAGTTACAGGAATACTGTTTCATGGTAGTGTATCCAGGATCTCTAAACCTAGCTAACTACCTCTCGAGGCATGCGAGGCCAGCCATTGTCAGTGAAGAGTCGGAGGCTGAAGATGTGAAAGAGTACGTGTGGTTAGTGGTAGAGCAGTCAAGGCCGCTGCCAATCTCCCTGGATGACATTATCACCGCTACCCTATCAGATGACTGTCTTCAGTAAGCAATTTCAGCAGTGGTTTCCGGAAACTGTCACACCCTCAATCACAATGCCTCACATCGAACAGATGATGCTCGTTTGACATTGTCGTCATTACATAACGTCTGACATGAACTTGCCATATCTCCTGAAGGGTGTCTAATAAGAGGCCCTTGGCTCGTCATTCCAGCGTCACTGCAGAAACAGATGGTTGATTTAGCCCCCTCTGCACACCAAAGAGTGGTAAAGACCAAGTCCAGGCTTCGGTGCAAGGTCTGGTTCCCCGGTTTAGATGACTGGGTGAAACACACTGTGAGACAATGTTCAATGTGCCAAGCTGCTGGTCTGGCAGATCCGCCAGCACCTCTGATCACTGAAACTAATCCCCCTATTCCCTGGAAGAGAGCGAGTGCCAATTTTGGTAGCCTGCCCGATGGCCGGCACATGCTGGTGATAATAGACGATTTTTCCAAATACCCAGAAGTAGAGATTTTAGCGTGTATGACCACCGGCCAGACGATACCCCAGATGGAAAAAGTTATGGCAACCCATGGACTGTTGAAGGAACTCAGGACGAACAACGGTCCTCCCTTCTCTAGTCAGGAATTTATGAAGTACCTTGCTTCACGAGACATACTCCATAGGAAAATCAGGCCCCACTGGCCGCAGGCTAAAGGTGAGGCATAACGTTTCATGCGTACTTTAAATAAAGTCCTGAGAATTGCGCTAGCTAATGGTCAGAACATGGATTGCTCACTGTATGCCTTCCTTCGTGAGTACTATCTCACTCCACCTACCACTGGAATGTCGCCTAGCACATTGTGCATGAATCGGATTGTAGGTGATACCATCCCCCATGTGGTGGAAACCCCGACGATCTGAGAAAAGGCTGCAGAGGCTTTGCAGAAACGCAACACAAGAAATGACATCATAACAAAGAAGCAAAGGGCCAAGCTGCAGCACTTATAAATTGGTGACTTGGTACTTGTCAAACATCGACGGCTGGGAAGCAAATTCTTGTTGCCATTTGAAGTTCAGCCATGGAAAGACGTTAAAGGAACTATGATCACTGCCCATAAGCAAGGTGAGAGAAACACGAGGAATGTATCTTATTCAAACAGTACCGACAGCCAGATCCAGAGTCAGTGAGCAGTGGTGGTGCGCCTCCTGTGGCTGATTCTGGGGGGACGATGATTTCATGACCAGTTTGCATAATGGTAGTTGCTCCTCCCCTTTGTAACCGCCGCGGGGTCTTGATAGTCATGACCAGTCAACTGACTCCTCTGAGTCCCCACAAAATGATTGGAGGGATACCAGTAGTGCATATCTGAGTGTATGCGAAGGTGAAGGTAGTGAACCTGGTCCCGGTCGGCAAGGCATGTGGAGATATGACCTACATCCCAGCCCAGCGCCATCTAAGAAGCTGATGGGTTTCCTGTATTAAGCTGAATATAGTCTTCCTCTAATTCTTCAATGTATTACTGCCTTGAAAATGTTTTCCTGTTTATCTTTTTGAGGTGATAAGGATGTCGTTTTGTGATGATACAGTTTATACATGATGTTTGCAAATGTATAATCGGCATGCCTGCTAGAGTGTCTTTTTCTAGTTTGGTTTTGTTATTCCTATGTTGTTTTTGTTTGGGTAAAGGAGGAATGTTATGTTGGGACATGAACCATCCCATCTCCCAGACAAGAGAATAGGGGAGATAAGTAAAGGAACCCGTCACGCATGGCCCAAGTGATATTGGCCATGACATGGTAGTCAACAAAAGGACCTGAGGCCTGGTCCTCATGGTCATTTGGGTATACCTAAATACGTGTGGCTGGTGTCCAAATATTTATTGACCATCGCTGTGAGTCCATATGCATGCAGCAGTTCTGACCTAAAACACAACATGCACCTTCACATTGTAGTAGAGGGAAAGGGTCCAGAGCCTCGAGGCGCCACACGAGAACCAGAAAAACGTAAGAGGGGAAATCAAACATTTAGGGAAATGCTACCTGACAAGTATCAGGTCCAACATTGATCTACTATTACACATGCTACACCTATGCATGACCCTTGCTTGCCTGAATTACAAGGTGACGTGGAAGATCACTACTGTGAGCATGACCCATCAGTTTGAATAACCCATGAAGGACTGATCAACTAACTTCTTTAGGAAACACTACCTGATAATCTGCTGCTTATAAAACCATATATAGTCAACTAAATAAAAAAACAAACTATGTGATGATTTGTTTGAACATTGCATGACAACTCTGTGACAAACACAGAAACAACAAAGTGATGAATTGAACTACTCTGGCTGCATCCCAATCAATTGTTTTTCCATGCACATCTGTCTTAACCTTGCTCCTCTTGGGAACAGTTCAGCCCAAACTGCCAGCCCAGGTCCCCCGTAAACCAGAACACAAACAACACAAGACAGGTTTAGCCGTTATTATGTTATGTTATGTTATTTAAGCTTGTATAGCGCACGGTTACCCTAGGGTGTCCTGGCGCTGATGCATGCCTGCTGGTCAACTGAGAATAGGGATTACTGTAAAAAAAGCCAGGTTTTCAGCCCTTTCCTAAAGGAAAGGAGATCCGCTGCGTTCCTCAGGTGGAAAGGGAGCTCGTTCCATGCCTTAGAGGTGCATGTAATGAAGCTTCTACCCCCCCAGCTGGCTCTTTTGATCCGAGGAACTAGAACTTGTTTAGTTCCCAAGGACCGAAGGTTTCTAGCGGGAACATACCATCTGAACTTTAATCTCAAATGGTCGGGACCAATTCCATTTAGGGCCTTAAAAGCTACACAGAGGGCCTTAAAACGTGCCCTTAACTTCACGGGGAGCCAATGTAGTTGTCTTAACTCCTTCTTTACAGAGGCAAATTTGGGGGTACTAGTAATCAGTCTGGCTGCGGCTAGAGCTCTTCAGCCAGGTATAGCATGGTTCCAGTGGCACAGTGAGCCTGCGACCCACACCTGGGCATACCCTGGCACGCTTAGGTCGTCAAATGCGAAAACAACATGGTGATGGATGAAATGCTTGAATTAATCTCAGTCACTGGCAATAGCTCGAGCCTCGTCATTGTTTTTTGCCTGCCATGCCTCCTCAGTTTGGACCCAGCCATATGCAAATCATTCTTGTCCCTGCTCCTCATGGGAATAGCAATGTTGAGTGAAATATCTTCAGGGCAGACCACCTTTAGACCCACTTTCAAGGGTCCAGAACTAGAGGGGTACCACTTGGGGGGGTTAGGACTCATGGCAGGCAGAGTCCAGTTGGAGGGGTCAAGATGGTTGGAGTCTTTTCTGTCTCTGAGGCTCTGCTCTGGAGGCCAGCCAACTAGCCCTTAGAGTATTTCTGGTGGCCCTGGTTCAAGGAGCAAGTCCAATCCTTCTCACTAGGCAGCAGGGTCCAGCTACTTTATGCAGGGTCCAGCTACTTTCCTGTGCTCAGCAGCAGGGCAGCAGAGCAGTCCTTCTTACACCAAAGCAGCACAGCAGTCCTTCTGAGTCTTCCACAGGTCCAGAAGTCTACTGAAGAGTTGGGTCTAAGGGTCCACTATTTATAATATTAGAATTTAAAAAGTGGGGGAGATTGGAGTATATACGACGCCTCAACTCAACTTCCAATCATAACCAAAAATAAATCAAAAGGGAGGGGATATTATTATTTCACAAAAAGACTAAACGGGATGGGTTGCCTCCAAAAACACCTAAACAAACTTTGGAATCCCTTAAGGTTTTCTAAGAGATCCTCACCCACCATGGTAGTTTGTGGCATGTTTTATCATTAGGTTGGCACTCAGCCACCTAATATGGCTAAGTGGGCTCAAGCTCCTCATGGTAGGAGCACTTCGGGATAAGGTTAAAAAAGAGGGGAGAGATGTACTTAGGAGTAACAATGTTCCCTGACATCTACTGTGACAGTGTGGCCTACATGTATCAGCCTCCGGGGCCCAAACCGGGTCTGGTGGCTTTCCTCAGGACCTAACTGTAACTGATCCCGGTATATCAAAGTATAGGCGGACACTATCCTATGTTATGTGTTCAAAAGGTAAGTAGATGTCATGGATCATTGTTACCCAAAAGTACATCTCTCCCCTCTTTCGTAACCGTACCTCAATTCCCAGCTACATAATAAAATTAAGTTAGCGATATTGGAGGTAAATTTAATGTACATTTCACAGATCCCACTAGTAATCCAGTCTAGAACTGCTTCCACTGTGAGGCGGTTGAGCCCACTTGGCCACATTAGGTGGCTGAGTGCCGACCCGATGATGAAGCATGCCACCAAAGTACCATGATGGGTGAGGGCCTCTTAAAAAACCTTAAGGGATTCGAAAGTTGGTTTAGGTTTCATTGAGGCACGTCACGCCCTTTATTCTGTTTGTGTAATAGCGTTATCCACTCCCCTTGGATTTATTTTTAGTCCACTATTTATACCTGGTGTCACTTTGAAGTGGGAGAAGCTTCTAGAGTCCTCCCCCTACAGAAGTGTCTGGATTTTCCAGTCTCCCTGCCCTGGCCCCAGCTTGTCTGGGGCACAAAAGACTAGTGTCAAACCCTTTGTGAGTTTGCTGAGGCAGAGTCTTTGTGATGTGCAAGTGTGATAGGTGACAGCTCCTCCCCTGCTATCAAGTCAGAGATGGCCCATCCTGCCAACACCTATCCTCCTTTGTCTCACTGTCTGGGAGTAATACACAAAGACCAACTGCCAGCTACACCTAGTCGTGTAGCCCAGGATATAGACTGCATACACCAGATGGTTAGGACAAGCAAATGGCAACTTTCTAAAAGTGGCGTTTTCTGAATTGTGACTTAAAATCTAAATTTACCATTCAAGTGGGTTTTAAATTCCAATTCCTTAGAGACCAAACTTGAATTTCTTACCTGCTCCCAAATGAAAGTTATCACTTATTAAATGTAATACGGTAAACCAATGTTATCCTATGGGCCTTGCAATAGTGAAAACGAATGTGAGAGTTTTTCACTACAAGGACATGTAAAACGTAAAAGTACATGTCCAACTTTTTAAATACAAAGCACCTGGTCCATGGCCTTTTTGGGTCCTACACTAGAGGTACATATAAGTATGTATAAAAAAGGAAGGTTTAGGCCTGGCGAAAGGTTTATCTGGCTAGGTGAAATGGCAGTTCACACCTGCATACACAGGCTTCAGTGGAAGGTCTGAGATATGTTTAAAGGGCTATTTAAGTGGGTGGCACAATGAGTGCTGCAGGCCCACTAGTAGCATTTAAGTTACAGGCCCTGGGTTCCTGTAGTACTACTTTACTATGGATTTACAAGTAAATTAAATATGCCAAATGGGTGTAAGCCAATTTCTCTAATTTTAAAGGAGAGAGCAAAAACACTTTAGCACTGGTTAGCAGTGGTAAAGTGCACAGAGTCCTAATAGCCAACACAAACAGGTTCAGAAAACAGGAGGGGGGAAGCAAAAGGTTTGGGTATTGCCCTGCAGAGATGGCCAAGTCCAGCAATTCTTTGCAATGATATCTCATAAATCCTGATACATATTCCATAAAAACCCTTACTTCACTTTTGTTCTGGTGATCTCATTGTATGAGTTCCAGTTCGTATTTAACAAAATCTCCAGCTCATATTCACTTCCAATTTCTATCAAATTTCTTCCTTATCAATGATTGGTCAAGCCCCTATGAATTTTGCTCTGTTGTGCTTCATTAGGGAAACTACATTTCTGAAACAATTAGAAAATTACCAGTAAGCCACAATCAACAGTTCCAATAGTGCCCTGTCTGAACCACCTTGTTAATAGTTAAAAGCACCTTCTAGTACAAATCATTATATTTTTTCATTTTTAATTAATGCTGTATCTCGACCACTGTGAGAGTTATGTAACTAATAACAAGAACATGCTGATCTGTGCAATGTCTGTTGTAAACACCCTCCTGTATTAGACCCCTGGGGTGTGTGTTGTGTGAGTTAACAAACAGGTTTCTTATCACACATTTAAATGTCCCAATTAAAGCATCAAACTAAACTCCCTCCTTTAGACACCCTGCTGTGCAAACCCCAAATATTGATGTTTCCAAGATCTTTAATGCTACCAGTCCAAGTTAACACTATTGAAAAAAAAGCAAAATAACTATTGATAAATGCTTGCAATCTGGCTTTTGGTGTTTATATTTCTTTGTTGTGCAAATATGTACTCCTCTTAAAACCTAAACAAACTTCTAACCAGCATGGAAGGGAGAAAAGGGTAACCCAAAACTTTTGAGGAACTTTTTGTAGATCCTTGTATAGATCAAAACATCTGCAGTTTAGCAATATTTTCATTGCAACACTGAATGGAAACAATAACAATTAAATAACACCCGTAGGGAAGAAAAAAGGTTAATAAACACATTTAAGAAAGCTTCTGCAATATTACTTTGTCTACATCACAATCCTTGCAAATGTGACACTGTTTTCCTCACAACACAAAGAGAAAAATTTAACAATCACGTAAGGTCAAGCATGCTTATGAAAAATCAAAAAGCTTTTTCACACTGTAGGTTAGTCAACTATATCAATGTGCGCTGTAGGCTTGTTAAACTAAGGGTCTCATTTAGAGTTTGGTGGGTGGGTACTCCACCACAAAAGTGATGGATATTCTGTTTGCCTTATTTCAAGACCATTAAGATATAACACACTTGTGGTAAAGTGGCGGGATAGCCATCACGTTTGTGACGGAGTACTTGTCTGTCAGATGCGAAATCAGGCCTTATGTCTTGTTCATTAATACCTGTTACAAATTTTTTAATTTAATTTGATTAACGATTTGGCCATTCTCCTGCCAGTGGATGACCACTGGTGTTTTAGGGTTCTTATTCCTGACATTACTTTTGTCCTCACAAAAACAAACTTTTTACTTAGGGCTAGTTTTGCTGGCTTTGCATCTAGACACTTAATCAGATAGCTACAGTTAATAGTATTACATGTTGGGAATTGTTCCAAAGACATCCTTTTTCTGTGGGGGGATGGTGTATACATATGTCCTTGTCATCAATGTCCGTTTAATAACCTGTCGACCACCGTTTTTCAGTGGCTCTCACACCATCAGCTTAAATGAAATGCAGGAAAAACGGAGCTACTGTTTTTTTGGAATGAATGCCCCGGAAACTTGGCAGTCTCCCCAGAGTGTCATGTTAATTCGGTGAAGAACTTAGGCATCAAATTTGAAGACCACCTCTCCTTTGTACCTCCGGTGTAGTAGGGACTTGCTTTTTACTCTTGCGCGTTCTAAGGACTTTTCGTCACTTTTTATCTTTTGGTACCAGGAAACAGGTGGTCTTATATCATCAAGGCATGACTATGGCAATGCCTTGTATCTGGGCATTTTTGTCTCCTGTTGTCCCTATTCCTCATGTTAAATTAATATTCTCTTTACTTTCCGTAACTGACTGTACAATAGATTTTCAATCAATCAATCCTCTTGAGAGATGACTGAGCCTTTGGTTGTTTTTTTTGGTTGGTTTCTTTGGTGTTCGGTGTTCCATTCATTTCCTTGAATTGTGAAACTCGCTTCCAAGAAACGCATGGTGTATTTCTGAATGTTAGAGGTAAATTTAGTTTGTAACAAAATTCGAATATACTTGAAGTTTATTCATGACTTGTTAGCGATATAATGTGGTGAAAAAAGAGTTTTGGTAAATAACACTGAGGAATTCATGACAATATCGCGAACAAAACAATAATAGACCTTTTGCCAAGCTCTGTTGAGGTTTAAGAAATGCTTCTTCCCTAGATCCCCAGCTGTGATGTCCCTCTCCTTTACTTGGTGCATAATTTGTATAAAAACTAAATGAGTGCAGCTTTTCTAAGGAGCTCACCGCTGATGCTACTGAATTCCAAAATTGCTGGTTTCCAAGATTGCCTAGTTTTGATTCTTCTTCAGGCCTCAGTAGCACTTGCCCAGATGTGTTTCTTATGTCCCTCTGCTCAGTGGTGTACAACAAAATGATGGGCCCCGCTGTAGAATGTGATGAAGGGCCCCTGAGTCTCGCATATCTCAAAAATATTCATTGACCTTGGCATGATTGGGGGCCCCTGAAGAGTTGGCGGGCCCCTGAAGGGGGGGGGGGTCCACCATGCACCACAGGGGCTGCTGAGGCTTGTGTTACACCCATGCCTCTGTTGAGGCTTTTTTGTTTGGAGTGTGAGCTTGAGAGAGAGTTTTCCATTATACTCGGGCAGGTGGAATGGCGGTGTGTTTGCTATTTTAGGACATGTCTTTTCTGTCTATGTATCTAGCAGTTCGGTGCTGGCCGGAAAGGTGGGCCTGTGGACCTGCAGTGAATGATTGGATAAATGGCAGTTTAGTCTTCAAGGGGCCTGTGTCCCTCGGCGCAGCTTCATTCCTTCCATGTCTTTGCCTTGCGCTGTGTTTAGTCTTTTATAAATCAGAGCATCCTTTAGTTTGGACGCAGTGCCGGATTAAACCCTGTGGAGGCAGTCGAATTTTTGGGGCCTCCCTCGCAAATTATCTCCTAATATGTTTTTAATTTTACCAACCAACAATTTTAATAAACTAATTTTATTACACAAAACTAAACATTAACAATTATTAGTGTTATTAAACACAAATTATTATTTTTTATTATAATAAACCAACAAAACTTTAAATATTCAATGGGTACATTACAACTGTATTTTCTCTATAGAGTCTTTAATGTAAAGTTTTCATTTCTTTGAGTTGATTCATTTTTTTCTATCTTTTGGGAACAATTTAAGAAAGCTTGATTGTAATTTTCCTTCAAGATCAAATCAATGTTATTTTGATCGGTAGTCGTGGGCCCCTATAAGGAGCGGGGCCCGTAGGCCGGTGCCTACTTTTCCTTTTTGGTAATCTGGAACTGTTTGGACATGGGCACTCTTTTGCTTCATGATGTGGAAGGTCTCCCAGTTGTGGTTAGGAGATTCTGCATATGGGGGTGGGAATTCAGGAAGGTAAATGTCTGCCTGTGACTGAGATAAACCCTTTTTTCCTTAACCCATATGAATTGTGCTCTAGTGCTGTTGTGTGTCTGGCTAGTCCCACCTTCTAGCAGGTGTTTCTGCCTCTTGATTGCCTTTCTTGTAAGGTAAAGACAGCGTTTTCTGTCTCAGAAGCCTCCTGTAATACATAAATAACTCATCTCTGGTACTTTGGGTCAGCCAGTTTCCTCCATTGGTTGGGTCACCTGTTATTCACATTTTGCTTCAGCCTACCACAACTTATAACATGGGATGATGGGTCAGCCCACTTCAGCCATTGACCGTTTGTGCTGCGAGTGACGGAATTTCCGCTGATCATATGCAAACATCTGCATTTAAAAAAGTGTGCTTCAGTGCCAGGGCTGGTGGCTCAATACTTTACTTCCACTCTTCATCCTTTTTTATTTTTTTAAGTCTTCTGTTAAGTTTAAGCAGTTTTTTCAAGTTACAGTAATTCAAAGAATTTTCCTTGCCCCAATAACAATCATATTTTACTGTGATGTGTTTTGAAAGAAAAAAGGGTTTCTAAACACATCTAAGTATGCTTGCTTACGAGAAAGCAAGTGGCTTTAAAATTCTTTGCGATGTTTGTATGTTGAAACTTTTTATAGCGAGCACGTGGCTGCCACGCTTACACAGCCACGATTTTATTTGTGTGGCTTATGCTTGCATTAATAGTTTTTTTAAAGCATTTCACCAGTTTGGCGAGGCCAGCGGTTTGCTAATGCTTGTTTTTGTTTATACATTGAAGGCATTCTTCAGTGCTCGAGGGGCTGTGACTGTGATACGCTGTGAGTCACAGGGAGAGGAAGGGAGCTCCGCGTGTTTGGGCGAAGGCCCGAAGGGTGCGTAAGTAGAGAGTGCCCTCGGGTACCCTGACCCTAAGCCGGATACCTCGGAGCTCCAATGTCTGCCCATCCTGCCATTTGTATCCGCTGCACCGGCTCCTCTGTCTAGCCCCCTCACTCTTCCCGCCCGGTATCTTGTGAATCTCTCACCAGTATTCCCGCGATAGCAGCCGCAAAAAACATCGCCACGGATAACACCGGCAACTAACGCTAATGATATGCAGAGTGGGCGTTCCCGTGCAAAAACCCGCGAAAACACCACTCCGCACATTATCAACGACCAGCCAGATCGGCGATAAGATCCAAAAACATGCGATAAGGCGCGTTAGCAGCAGGAATTTAACACCTGCTCCTACCTGGTGTTAAGTCGGATGACAACCTGCACCATAAAAGGGAGCCCAGCCCACAGCGACACCTGAAGAACAACAGATGCCATGGAGCTACTGATCATGCAGCTCGGAGCCCCAAGAGGGCCACAACACCCACCGCCACCACCGCCAGGACCCCCCCCCCCCAGGACCCCTCCCCCGGACCACTACAGAGGCAGCGCAGACAAAGACACTGGACCTTCCGAAAACGCACCAGCCTCGGAGACTTAACGCCAGAGGAAGTCATTGCCCACTACAGGCTCAAAAGGACAACCATCCTCCGCATCCTGACCCTCATTGCCCAGAGGCTGACGGTACCAACAC
Organism: Calotriton arnoldi; assembly: GCA_963921515.1. Lineage (NCBI taxonomy): Eukaryota > Metazoa > Chordata > Amphibia > Caudata > Salamandridae > Calotriton > Calotriton arnoldi. The sequence goes on along the minus strand of CAWUFW010001719.1, from coordinate 1,565,874 downwards.
AGTGGAGAACCAACATCCCTCCGCAGACAAAGCTGCTGGCCGTGCTGCACCTGTTGGCCTCTGGGACCTTCCAACCAACAACTGCCAGAGTCGGAGGAGTCTCACAGCCAGCCCTGTCAAAGTTCATCACACCTGTCTTGGATGCCATCATCAGCTTGGTACCCCAGCAAGTTTACTTCCCACACACTGCGCAGGAACAGCTGGAGATCAAGCAAGGCTTCTACGCCATAGCTGGCTTCCCACACGTGTTGGGGGCAATCGACTGCACACATGTACTCCTCGTGCCCCCTGCCGCCACTGCACACAATTACCGCAACAGGAAACACACGCATTCCATCAATGTGCAGGCAATAGTGGACCACCGGGGACTCTTCACCAATGTCGTCGCCAACTACCCAGGCAGTGTGCATGATTCCTTCATCTTCCTACAGTCCATCATCAACCAGCGCTTTGCGGCTGGCACCTATGGAAATGCACTGCTCGTCGGTAAGTAACAACTGAACACACCACACACCTCAACTCCACCAACATACAACTCACAACTCTGGGAATGCACACGTCACAAAATCACATACAACATGACAACCAACATTCCCACATTCCAGACACGACAACACAACTTACTGTGGCAACCTGGGCTAGCCATGTACACAAGCCATCAATGGCATGGCACCTCAGCCACACAATAGCAGAATGTGGGGAGAGGTGGGAACCAGGCATGTGCGAAGGAGGCAAGTGACCCATGAATGTGAATGTACACAATGCCAAGTGTGGCGTGGATGTGCTGGACAGACTTCAGTATGCAGACCACAGACATTTCCATGTCGACATACACTGCTGGTGTCTGGAGTGTACTGGACAGTGGACGCAACCATGTTACCCCAGCCAGTGGGGAAGATCGCGGAAATGTAGCTAGTTACATCCCCCCCTGTAAGCGTGAGCGGAGTGTGCTGGCCCGGCATACGCCAGGCCAGCGTAGGGGTGTGAATAAAAAGCCCGTTGCCCTGGGCTTGGTTCTCTTCCGGAATAGCCAACGTGTCTGCCAGGGCGGCGCCTCTCACCCCGCCACGAGGCCGAAGCCGTGAGCGGCGGTGCCTGCGATCCTGTGCGCCTGCTGCACCCCAGGCCGCTGGTCCCCAGACCCGTCTTGCCCGCCCCAGCGCACCCAGGCCTCACTGCTCACTTGCTGGCACCGGCGTGTGTCAAAGAGGGCCCACCACGTGCCGGTGCAAGCTCCAAGCCAGAGGCCCGCGACCTTGGCAGCCTCCTCAGACCATCGCTGGCCTCCGCGACACGGGCCCGCAGCACTCCTTTCTCGTTGACATACTCCACCGCTGCCTCCGGCCTACACTGCGGTCAAGTAGGTCACACGTTTGGAACTGAGTCTTGATTATACAATGGCAGAGTACATATATTTATGGCAGATTTTATTTCACTGTACTCCCTTCGATGTGGTGCCACCAACTCTGTGCATAGCATTCCAACGACACGTGTCTGTGGGCCCCTGCTGACCGCTGCCTCCGGCCTACACTACGGTCAAGTAGGTCACACATTTGGAACGGAGTCTTGATTTATTTATGGCAGAGTTTATACCATTGTACAGGCCTCATCGCAGACTGCATCCCCTTTCAGCTCTGGTGCCACTGACTCCGTGCCCCGAAATTCATGGACACTCTCTGGTTGAACTTTGGTGCCGTCTGAGTCTATGGCCTGGGTGTTGTCTTCATCATCATGTAGCTGATACTGACTTGGTGTCAAAAATGAGTCTGTAGCATTCATCTCCTCCATATTGCCTGTGTCTGCTTGGTTCTGCCCTCTGCATCATGCCCTGGAAGAACACCTTCCACTGTCTCCCGAAACCCTCCGCGACATTCACCTTGGACATCGACGAGGACCCGCTCAGCTCACGTGGCCCTACCTCAGTGCACCGCTAGTCACCGTCCCGTGGCGGTGTTCCATGTGCCGGCCGCTGTGCATCCGGGGCCACTAACTCTGTGCAGCTCAAGTCATGGACCCTTGCTGTTTGAACTGTGAACTTCTGATTGTCTGTTCACTGTTGTAGTTGTTGCCAGCACCAACAACTCCTTGAGGGCTGGCTCACACTCACCCCACACCCATCCAGCACAGGCGTCACTGGACATGTGACCCTGGCAATGAAAGGGGCCGGGCGCACGTGCCCGTAGCCAGTTCCACAAACTATCTAAGTGTGTCCGTGTGGTCATTGTGTATGCATGAGGACCCCGGGCCCTACCACATTGCATTGTGCTGTGTACAGCGGACGCAACCATGTCACCTCAGGCAGTGGGGAAGACCTGGGACATGTAGCTGTGTCGTACCACCCTGTAGGCGTTGCCGGAGTGGGCTGGCATACGACAGTCCAGCGTAGGGGTGTGGATAATCACCCCGGGGCTCTGGGCGTGGTTAAGTGTTGGGCTTGCCAATGAAGTATCTAATGCGTGTGTCTCTGTTGTAGTGTCGGCGCCACCCGTCCCGCAATGGACAAATTTGCAATGTAACATGCCCCCGGAGTGCGGGCTCAGCCGAAGGGATAAATGTATGAGCGCAAGCCCGCTCGGGGTCCAGGATCATACATGCCAACTGTTGTGTGTGTATCGCTATTACAGCAGCATAAGCCAAAGGTCTTGCCTCGACCGCATCGCGAGTTCAGCCAGGCATGAACTCTACATCTGTGTCCGCCCTATCCTTACCATAGGCCTACACACACGTGGCTGCCCACCTTCAACGCACAACATCACAGTGTTGTTGTCAGGCTTGTGGACATGCGCAGACAGGCATGACAATGGTGTGGCGTAGGAGTGCAAGTGATGCAACCGCGCAGCGCACACAAGTAAATAGGCTCGGGGGGAGGGAGGAGCAGCAGTGAGGCAACGTAATACACATTGATGGCGCTCATTTGCTACAAGCAGTACATGTCAAACAGGAATCACTATGACACACATATCACACGCCACTACACTAGTGAGCCTGCCAACACATCAATCAGAACCAACTACTGACTCATGTCTCTCTGCACTGTCACAGGTGATCAAGGATATGCACTCTGCCCTTGGATGATGACACCCCTCCGAGCCCCGAACACACAGGCCCAGAGGCAGTACAATTGGGCCCACAAACGCACCAGGGGCATCGTGGAACGCACATTTGGCGTGTTGAAGTCACGTTTCAGGTGCCTGGACATCACAGGTGGAAGGCTCCTGTACAGCCCAGACATCGTGTGCAAGACGATCGTTGCATGTTGTGTGTTGCACAACATATGTGTCCGCACCAATGCCCCATGGTTACAAGTGCCAGATGCACCTGACGATGATGATGAAGATGAGGCAGGTGGACCACACCCCACTGCAGCTGCGGCAGGAATAGCCCGTAGGAACAACATCATTGACAATTTCTTCACATGAGGACGTCACATTGTGACAGTCCTTATCAATCATGAGACAGTACAAAATGACCACAGGCACAGCATGTGCAAATAAATTCATTACAACACACATTCCCTGAGTTTCTGTATGTGTGCTGCAGTGTGGCACAGGGATCAGGGACATGATCCAGAGTCATTGTGGGTGTGCAGTGTGCTCTACTTAATTGTGCATGTGTGCCATTGTGCCCCCAGTCCCTGGTCGGTACTCACCCTGTTGATGTTGTGTCAGGTCATGTTGAGCAGTGTCCCGATCCCCAACTCCTGGCACCGTATCCCGACTGATGACTGTGACCGCCATTTTCTCCATGTCATCCAGCTCCTGGTGTGCCGCTGGTCCCCCACCTCTAATCTGCATTGCTGCTTTCATGTTGGCATCGAGTTTCTTCTTGGTTTTGCCCTTCACATCATTCCAGCGCCTCTTGACCTCTTCCATTGTCCTCCTCGACACTCCGACTGCATTCACGTTGTTCACGATGTACTGCCATATTTCCGTTTGTGTTGCCGATGACACAGTGGAGGTGACGAGCAGTTGTTGGTAGTGTTCTGTCACCTCCGTAACGATGATCCTGTTTTCCTGCGGACTGAACCCCGTCTTCCTCTTCCTCTTCTACTTGCCCTTCCCCGGCCCCGGGTTTCCTGGCTGGTCGTCTGTGGGGCTTGTAGGGTTCGCGTTGTCCTCTGCACTCGGTCCGTGTGTGTCCATGGTGCTACGCAGTTACATTTTTTTCTCTTTTTTTTTTCTCTGCTTTTATGGTGCATTTTCCCGCATGTCGCGTGGTAATCGCAGGCCTGTCGCTGGTTATTGCTGATTTTTGTTTCGCGATTTGGGACATCGTACACTTTTTTTGCGTTCGTGTTTCGCATTTTTTAGGCATTGCGTTAATTTTAACGCGGGCATTTGTCGCGTTGTCGTGAGACTATCGCATGGTGCCGCCGGGTTGAGAATACTGCGTTAACACAGTGTTATTTTCCCGCGATAGACTGCGATGTGAGAAGTTGCGTTAAGCGAATTTGGCGATAGTTAAAACACGTTCTTGAGAATATCCCCCTCTATTTCTAGTCAGCTTTGCTCTCCTCCCTACCGGAGCGCGAGGCGTGAATCGGAGCAGTGTGTTTAGCAGGATCACGTGGTATATAGAGTCCTCGGCGACTTTCCTCCCTTGCTCCGCCGTGTCCTCTTTCCCCATCTTTCGCATGTACTCCTTCGCACACTCTATCCTCCATCCTTCGTTTCTCTGCCCTCTTTTCTTTCTCCGCTGCCTATTTCTTTCCTTGCCCTGCCTCAGGCCCATTTTCCTCATTTCTTTACTTACCTTCCCCCTTCTCTGTTAAGTTCCGTTGCCCTTCCTTCTCAACTCTCCCTGTTTCCCTCAAGCCCCTACTTTCTCTCTTTGCTCCCTAAGTTCCTTTAGACCCCACCCCCTCTTTTCACTTATGTGTGGTAGCGTGAGGAAAGAGTGATTGGTAGCCAAAAATTCCTCGCGGGCTTTGCTTTCCCTCTTAACAGTTCCCGCCACGAGATACTTTCCTATCAGCACCTTGAGCTGGGAAAGTAAATAGAGGGATCTTTTGCTTATTGTGACGCACGAGCTCTGTAGATGCTGACGCAACCTATCGCAACGTAGTGCTGCGCATGTCGGCCTTTACAACGGTATGCAAATAGACACTATCTTTGGCTTTGTGTTGTGATGCATGAGCGCCTGTGCAAAACTTTAGTAACTATGAGCCCAGGTGACTCGTCACACTGTTCACCTGACCAACTATATGCATCCTTAAGCTAGGACGTGGGTACGAATTTGGCATTGGGTATACACGTTATATAAAATTCACGAATTTTCTTGAAATTTCACAATGTGTAATTTTTGTCTGTAGTAGACTAATTTGTGCAGGAAATGTTTTGCTTTGGTTCGAACGAGTCTCCTACTGGTATCTTATTAGGCAAGGTGTACATATATATATATATATATATATTTTTTTTTAAACTCACGTGAGATAGCAGCAAACCACATTTTGCTCTGAAAGCACAATTTTGCAAAATATTCTTGGACGTTTCGAAAGAAATGACACATTTTTAAAGACACTCCCACTCCAGCTATCAGTCAACGTCTGTGGGTCAATAGCAAATGGATTCTGTTGACCTGCCAATAGGAGACACCAAGGTGGCTGGGGCTAGACGAAAACTAAATCCAGCAGAGCGCAATAGCACAGTCCTGGTTTGGGCTGGAGACTCCAGATTTTTTTTCAAGAAAAAAAAATGCATTTTAGGTTTCTCCCACCCACAAAATACCTTCTATTAATACAGAATTTAGATTCCCTTCGTTTGTTTACTGAATCTCTCTCTTATCTGCTGCCAGATATTGTCATGTAGGCACTAACTGGTGTTTTATCCACCCTGCCATATTTCTGCGTCTCGCCTACCAATACTTCGCACTTGTTTGATTAAAAAAAAAAAAAATCAAGTTGTGAGCACAGAGAGCTAATCTTGACCCTTAACCTATGCATTGGAATAGACAGCCAGTGCTTAATTTGAAAAAAGAATCAGTGTCAGGGCTCTGCTCGGGAGGCCATTACGGCTTGTACCACACATTGTCCCTGCCAGTGCTGCCAATGATAGTAACAACACACCTACTAACCATTACACTCCTACAACTGTGAAAATTCAGACTATTTCAGGCCCCAAAGCTATAAGAATGGCTTGGACGGCAGGTAACAGTCTTTTTTAATGTATAGTGAATTTATAATTAACTGGTGCTGTGGTCATCTCTAAATTAGCCAGACAGTGCCACCTTGTGGCAGACTCTCACAAGCACCAGTGTTCACAATTAAGTGTCGGTGCCTAGCACAGGAAACCACCATCTCAAATTAAGCACTGAGAACAGCAGAGTAGCATCTTTGTTGAGCTGGAGTATGCGGGATGAGCTGACCTGAAGTGCAACACATTCTAACCGGGCAGGCATAGCAACAAGCCTACTGAAGGATTTGCCTTACTTCTCTTTGCAAATGTACTGCCTAACTCCTGTGGCGGACTCAACTATTACATTTGATAATTATTCTGAGCTCTCAACTTTCCCTGATCCATGCTTGAGTAGCTTTTCCAGTCCAGGCTTTTGCTTTGCATTCAATGACTTGTAGTCCTGTCTATGCCATTACAAGATCAGGAGCTCCTCCATTCCAGGCTTTTGCTTCGCATTCAGGGACTTGTAGTCCTGTCTATTCCATTACAAGATCAGGAGCTCCTCCATTCCAGGCTTTTGCTTTGGATTCAGGGACTTGTAGTCCTGTCTATTCCATTACAAGATCAGGAGCTCCTCCATTCCAGGCTTTTGCTTTGGATTCAGGGACTTGTAGTCCTGTCTATGCCATTACAAGATCAGGAGCTCCTCCATTCCAGGCTTTTGCTTCGCATTCAGGGACTTGTAGTCCTGTCTATTCCATTACAAGATCAGGAGCTCCTCCATTCCAGGCTTTTGCTTTGGATTCAGGGACTTGTAGTCCTGTCTATGCCATTACAAGATCAGGAGCTCCTCCATTCCAGGCTTTTGCTTTGCATTCAGGGACTTGTAGTCCTGTCTATTCCATTACAAGATCAGGAGCTCCTCCATTCCAGGCTTTTGCTTTGGATTCAGGGACTTGTAGTCCTGTCTATGCCATTACAAGATCAGGAGCTCCTCCATTCCAGGCTTTTGCTTTGCATTCAGGGACTTGTAGTCCTGTCTATGCCATTACAAGATCAGGAGCTCCTCCATTCCAGGCTTTTGCTTTGCATTCAGGGACTTGTAGTCCTGTCTATGCCATTACAAGATCAGGAGCTCCTCCATTCCAGGTTTTTGCTTTGCATTCAGGGACTTGTAGTCCTGTCTATGCCATTACAAGATCAGGAGCTCCTCCATTCCAGGTTTTTGCTTTGCATTCTGGGACTTGTAGACCTGTTTATTCCAATGTACAATCAGCACCACACCTCCCTGAATGAAAAGCAAAGTCCTTGACTGGAGCAGCTAGTCACGAATGGACCTGGGAAACTTGAGAGCACTGGTGAGCCTGAAATGCTTGGCCTCCTGCGGACGCCGTGCATTTTCAGTGCTCATATGCAATTCGCCCTTGCTCTCCTGGGGATTGCTGACCCATTGCCATTGAACTGAGGCGCTATGCCACGCGGCTAGGCACAAACAGTTGGTGCTCAAATATCCCTAGGGGTAGAGGCCGGATCAGGTGCAGCTAGAGAGCCATGTGCATAGCACGTTTTCTCCCCACTCACTGAGCAGTTCTTCTGAGATGGTATGTAGGGGGTCTATTCACTGATGGTGACGACTGTCATCTGCTTCCATTGGGATGGGGGCGGTATTTTGTTAAGGAGGGATTCGGGTATTTAAGGTATGCAGGAGCTATACAAATTAGATAATTTGGTTGTGGTCATAGTTATGGTAGCCAGATGGCGCCATGTCACCAGGGCACCACGTTTTTAATGTTGCTTTTGGGTGCATTCTGTGGGTTGCAGTCTTGGTTCATTTTAATTGAGTCAACTGGAACAACATATGGAAAAGTAGTGTCTCTTAATCATAGTTCTCCATCTCCTGGTGCCTCCTGTAATCCTTATCTATTATCACCCCCCAGGTTACTGTAGTTGTTTTTCAGTTCATCGATATTGAAAGGAGAGCTGAGTTGATCGGAGTCTGGGAATTGGCTACCAGGTGTGCAGAATTGTGTCAAATTTTTGTTGTTGTTGTTGGGGAACGATTTCACAAAAACTTGCTTTCAGAGTTAAATGTGGTTAGCTGATATTTTGAATAGTTTATTTTATGCAAGCGTTCACCTCACTGTAAAAAAAAAGTCTGTCAAGATCCCGGCATAACTTGAACACTAAACACACAAATATTTGCAATGGTATAGTCAATGGTAGCTGCACGTATCTATCTATCTATCTATCTATCTATCTATCTATCTATCTATCTATCTATCTATCTATCTAACCTCTCGACTTCAATTTACTTTGGAAAGCCAGGAGGCAGGTGCCCTGGGACACCCCAAAAATGTATTGATGACCAACCACTAGCGATGTCTTAGTCGAGGGAGTTAAAATAGAAAAAGGACTTCCCCACTTTAGGACAAAAGGCCTCTCTCAAAAGCAGTGAATCTGAGGAGCACCGGGCATATTGTTTGTGGGTTCCCTTGGGATCGGGTGGCCCACAAGCTCCTTGAAACTGCCAGGGGCGGAGTTAAAAATGTCAGGAATGCACAACAGCTGTGCTGGTACTGGACTTCATCCCTGGCCAAACATATTTTGGGGGCCCCTGTTCGGAACAGATTTGAATTTATGATCCAATTTCAGCCCTTTCATGCCCTGTTTGGCCAAGTCACTGACAGTGCAGAGGCACACTCCTCCAAATTCTAAATGTGTTCACATCTAATATTATAGTGACCTGTGTTTTCAATATTGTAACAGCAGCAGCTCACTAATATTACTGCAAGTAATCTCTGTGAACCCCTCCCATTTCTCATATGTCAGGTCCTGTTTTGATCTAAAAGTAACATTTTTATGGATGTTGCATGAAACATAAACACAACATTTCTCTGCAAACTGTCTGCAATAGACTCACACACACCACCCACATTCAAAATAAATTAAAGGAAAACGGTATTTAAAACAATCTGTTTAAAAATGATTCAAAGTCATCGGGGTAAGACCCTCTGCAGAACAGAGCTGGCACTATCAGGGAGGCCCCTGAAAGACTGGGGCCCTGGGCCAGAGCCCGCTTTGCACATGCCTTAAAATGTCTCTGCTACACACAGGTCTCTTCCTTGCGCATTGTGGCCTCCTAAACTTCAGGGAAGGCTGCAAGCAGAGATGAGGGCCATAAGTCAGGTGTACTCAAAGACGAAAATTGCAGGTGGACGGGTTTGAGATGTGGAATCAAGTCTTTGTGCCAATGGACTCATCTAGCTCCCTGCTGCTACTTATGACCAGCCGCGGTTCGTGCAGGTAACAGCAGTGGCATCGTCCCTCAAAATCCCCACCCCCACGAGCCCCACCGCTGTTACCTGAAGGGACCGCGGCTGGTCATAAGTAGCAGCAGGGAGCTAGATGAGTCCATTGGCACAAAGACTTGATTCCACATCTCAAACCCGTCCACCTGCAATTTTCGGAAGTGAGGTCATCGCTTGCCAATGGTGGCAGTACCTGCCATGCTAGGCAGGAAGGGCCGTATCATGATGGCCTTCACTGGCACAGCGCAGAGCTGAGCACCTGTTTTAATACGCCTGCAGTGCAAACAGTGAATTTAGTTAGCCCGATAGATCAAGCAGTGGTGTAGCGTGGGTGGGGCCAAAGGGGCGGTTGCCCCTGGCACAAAATTCTTAGTGGCGCTGGGGCATTCTTAGGGGCGTAACTTTTTAAAAGAAAAGTGGAAGGATACTTGCCTTGCCCAGGGCGCTGGCAACCCACGCTACGATCAAGTGCTTAATTTGAGCCAGGGGTTGCAGGTGGGGTCCAACAGCACTCATATTTGAAAACAGCACTTATTTTCCTCATCAGTCTTTGACCCAGAGCAAGAGAGCAAAACACAGAAGAGGGAAAGAAGAAGGAAGAGAAAGGCAGAAAAAACGTGGAAAAAGTAGACAGCAGGAACCTGACGGAGTGAAGCGAAAGGGCAGGGAGCGTCAGGTTTTGGATTAAAGAGGCGTGAGGTGGAAACAAGACTATGCAGCCTTGGTACTCTGCACCCCGATCTTCAATAGTACTAGCTCAAGCTTCTAAGCTTATCTTTGGGCACCAGCGCTTATTCTTATGCAAATTAAGCAATGGAAATATCTCTTTTTTTCTAGACAGCACAGTTGAGAAAGAGAAAGAGGCAAACCCTGCTCACTGTTTCCCAGCTGCATTATTCTGAAACTAAAGCACTAAATCAGAAAATGATGGAGTAACATAAATGTGCTTTATGCACTGCAGATGCATAAAACAGTTGCTCAGTTGTGCGCTGCGCCAGTAAAGCCCATCATGATATGGCCCAGGTGGAGGCTGTGGCAGAGAGAACGAGGGGTCCTAATCGTGCGCCCATCCACCTAAGGTGTGCGACCCCCTGTTTGGGGAGCACGTTTTCCTTAAGCCCCTTGCCCCCTGCTTATTTTTTTGCAGTTTTATATAGCGCAAACTCGACCCAAAGGTATCAAAGCACCTTACATGAGCACCAGTTGCATTACAGATGGACACATTCATTTTTATGCACGGGGAGATGAAGTGATTTGAATCGCAGGATGCTTGAGCCTCCTGCCAGACTCAAACCCAGTTCCACAGCTTCAAAGTCGGCCGCTCTAGCCGTCATAATGGAGTCAACTACAGCTGCAGAGCCACTTGCCTGTTATTTTTTTGTTGGCTAGGAATACCACTTAGTCCCTCGTTGTGAGTGCAGCGGATTTTGGTGTGTGGATACCGAGACGCCGGGATCTGCGATGCTGTCTGGCATCCCGTTAACAAAATCTGAGATTTTCCCCCAGAATGGAGAATAACCACCCAGAATACTGGGAATACCAGGTTCTTTTTCAGTGGTTGTTCCCCAATTTCGATGATGAATCTGCTGACATTTTCCACCAACTCCTCACAGCAGGTGGAAAATGTCAGCTGATGAGGGTTCGGAGGTGTGGGTCAGGGGGTCCAGGAATACCAGGGTATGTAGGAGTGAGACGCAGGCCCTTGCGGCCGGGGGTGGGGGGGGGAGAGGCAACCCTTCAGGGGCCCACCATCAGCCCAAGACCAATACGTTTTTGTAAGATGTGGGAGACCTAGGGTCCGTTATCACCTTCTGCAGCGGGGTCCCATCATTTTTTTTGTTGCAGATTAATAATGCGCGAACTCGACCCAAAGGTATTGGAGCACTTTACATGAGCAGCAGTTACATTACACAAGGACACATTCATTTTTTAGGTAGGCACAGGAAGATTAAGTGATTTGCCCAGAATCACAGTATGCTGAGCCGATGCCGAGGCTCGAACCTGGTTCCCCAGCTCCAAAGTAGTCAGCTCTGACCGTAAGGACACATCCTCTCCCAAATTGGCGCTGCGCCACTGACGACATGCATGATAGGGTCAATCTGTGAGGAGCATTATCTGCTCCCCGTGTTGTACTGTTAGCGGGTGAAGGTGAACTCAGTCCTAGGTGTCTTCCTGTAGCCAGAGACTGGAGGTGTGGTTTGAGGATGGATCCATCAACCTTAGGCTCTGACAGTAGTCTAGGGCTAACTCCTTTTGCTGGGAGCGGCCGTGCTCTAGGTATCACATCTGTGGGGTGTGCAGTAGTGGCATGGGTGGGCTGTTCTCTTGTCAGCAGCCTCTGCAGTGGTTTTGCCTGGTTCACATCTAAACCCGTTGACACTGGGCCCACCATCCCCAGCATGGCTTTACCAGATCAGATACCTGCAGATTTGGTATTCGTGGACCCGGAGATAACGGGTTATTTGGATGGCCTGTAGCAGTGTCCCTCTGGCTCTGCAGGGAATAACACCAGTTGTAATGAGGACCTTAGTATAGTGTCAGACAGGGCAGGCCTGTAGAATGGGCGAGCTGGGCCCACGCCCGGGGGTCCGACCTTCGGAGCGGCGTAGGAGCAGCCTGCAGCGGTCTCCTTCCAACCTGGCTCTAAAGAAAAGTGATGTAGGAAGCACTGTTCTTAAGTCTGTATTTATCCTTTCTCACCTTTCCCCACTAATGTTACCAACACACTGACAATTAAAGATGATCAGATGGAGGGGGGTGCCACATTTTGTTCCGCCCAGGGCGCTATCTGAGCAAAGGCCACCTCTGGTGTCAGCTATAGGCAGTGCTCCAGCTCTCACTGCTGTAGGAGAGTGGTTTATCAAAGACGTACATGCATTTTAACCTGAGCTGTAGATGGCTGTCAATGCCAGGAGTGGTAGGCAAATAATGCACATATTGAACAGATATGCCTAGGCGCCCTGCCCCTGTTTGAAAGAGTCTGCCCCTATGTTCCATATTTGCACACTACATTGCCGCTGAGTGCATCCCTTTCAGCACAAGCCTTTCTACCCTTTTCCCAACAGAGCATTGTGACAGCTTTTTTTTGTTGCATTTTTATATAGCGCGAACTCGACCCGAAGGTATTGGAGCGCTTTACATGAGCACCGTATTTACATTACACATTCAGGCACGGGGAGATTAAGTGATTTACCCAGAATCACAGGATGTGGACGCGACCCCGAGGCTCGAACCCTGGTTTTCAGCACCAAAGTCGTGCAGCCTAGCCGACGGACCACATCCTCTTCAGAAAAAGGCCCTCGTGCCAGCCTGATTTCAATATCAAGAGATCCGGCACATAGTTTGCATGAAAAACACTTGGGCAGCGCTCGTGAGAAAATTATAAAGGAAGCAGTCGCTTGCGTGCAGGACTAGCGTAAGACACCTGCTCAGTGTACTCCATTTACGCAAGATTACGCTGTTTACCTTGTGACATTGGATTGCTTCCCCTGTTGTTTTCACTCATATCCGGTTGTGGAGCCCAACTCTCTTACACCATTAGTTTGCGTTCCTCCTTCATCCCTTGCCGTTTTAGAGGACAGAGATGCTCGGGTTTCTAGATATTTTTTGTGTTCTGGAGATATTTTCTATTTAGCGAATTGAACCTTTCTAGGTTGTTTGGTACTCCATTCTCAAATCTTGCTTCCGGGTCGCCGAGCCTGTGATTAGATGCTTTCCTTATTCAGTTCCGGATGAACTTAGCTTCCGTCAGTCAAACAGTTTGTCTGTGGTTTCTAGCGCCTTGAGCTGTGTGTTTCTTCTTGTGCTACTGATGAGCCAGCAGCAACTCCTTATTACCTCCTCATCTGTCTTCCTCGTCCCAGTCCTTACTTGGTGAGTTTTTGTTTCACTCTCACAGACACTGCTGTTCTGTCCAAGCAATATAGTTCTAAAATCCTTCCAATATGGCTTCCTGCTAATTTTATAAACCCTCCCCTGTAGGTTTTTCAGCATGTTGATATGTTTGGTGTGTAATGAGAATTTGCATAGCAGTCAGGGTAAAGAATATACATATGGTGGTGAAATTTACCTTTTTTTGAGAGCTGAGCTGAATTTGTGGTTGAGAGGGTAGTCATGCTGCCTGAAGGACCTGATGTAGCGGTTTGGGCTGTAACAAACGTGTGTTCAATTTGATAACACTGGCGGATTTACCCCTCATGAGCAACCACGTTGTTTTGGTTCCCTGGCAACAAAATAAAACAGGAAGCCAGGTAGACTGAAACAGATGCTCTGCAGTCAAGCTTTTCTAAGAAGAAGCAGCCGAAGAAGGCTTTACGAAAACACAGAAGAGGCTTCTTTCTCTGGGCCCATCACTGACAATCAGTCAAGAGTTGCACAGCCAGAAGCAACAATAACACTGGGCTGTATTGAAAAAAATGGTAGAACAAGAAGTAGAAGCTGCTTTTATGACCTATGACGGTCCAACAAGTGCCAAGGTTGTGAGAGTAAACTCAATTCCAGAGGATTTTGGAGATGATGAGCCTCAGAAGAATAAATTAGAGGACAATTTTTTCAAGGCCTTGACTTAGGAGAAGTTTTGGAACATTTAAGAATCAACTTTTCTTTTCCAGACACCTCGAAGGTTTGGGGAGGAGGATTTGTTCACCCACTGTTAGAGAAAGGAGTCTGTCGCTTCATGCAGCAGTAAAGAAAGCACTGTTGCATGAACGGAAGGAGGTGGAGCGACAGTCATTTCCAAGGTTTTCGACGAAAAGATATCCATTTCAAAAGTTTGCAGAGGAGTTTCCCTCCATAGTTAAAGTAGACTGCTTAATGGCAGGATTATCTTCGCAAGATGTAATAATTTCTGCGGAGGCCGCGGCATCAACTTTGCATTTATGAGCAAGCACCTATGCACACTATACAACACTGTCTCTGCTCAAGGACTTCCAGTTGCTAGCTGATCAAATCAAGGAAGCGGTAACCACAGCAACCTTGTCAATCATGGAACAACAGGCCTGTGTTTGGTCAGACATTGCCTTTGATTCCTTATGTGCAGTGGCCGCAGCTTCAGGTTCTATCATAAGAGCTAGAAGGCGGATACTTTACAGAAGGCCATTATAATGCGACTGCCTTTTTTCAGGAGTCAAGTTATTTGTCCCAGAACTGGAAGATTGGTAAAGAGATACATAGAGAATAGGAAACTTTTCGCTCCTGCATGTTTATCGCTCATTGGAAAGTGTTTTAGTTACGGCAGGGTGTTTGGTCCAAACTCAATAACAAAGGGCCTGATTAGGATGGCGGGCGGACTTTTGTCCGCCCGCCATCCTATCGTAGAGAGGGGCCGCCCGACAGGCTGTCGGCGGTCCCGTACAAGGCATTACGATGCGACCGCCATCACGGCGGTCGCAATGCCTATATTTTGCATTGCAGTGGGTGCCGCTCGCTGCAGCACCCGCTGCAATGCAAAAATGGGACACTTTACATATCTCTGCACTACGTGGCAGGCGCCATGCTGTGGCTGCCACATAGTGCAGGGCTATGTAGGGGGGCACCATAGGTGCCCCCCAGTGCCCACAGCTTAGGACCAGAGGGCAAGGGGGGCTCACAACGGGCCCCCAAAGTCCCTTTATACCTGCCTGTTCATGGCGGTCAAGTCCCTTTATGCCTGCCTGTTCATGGCGGGTTGACCGCCATGAACAGGCGGGCGTAAAGTGACATCGTAATCCCACAGCGCTGCCTGGTAGGCAACGCCACCATTGTAGGGACTGCGAGCCCCTCCGCCGCACCGGCGGGCTCAAGGAGCCCATCGGATGAGTGGCAGTCGGTCTTTCCAACCGCCACACATCCGCCTACCATTTAAATATGGCGGGTGGATGTGATGGGTCTGATGGTGGTGGGACCGCCACCCACAGGCTGTCGGTGGCGGTCCCACCGCCATCCTAATCGGGCCCAAAGTTTCCAAACCAGCCCATTTGAGGAAGGCATTGTGGCAGAGGGACCACTTTCTCAGACAAATCCCAGCTTCAGTCAGCACACCAAGTAAATCTGCCTCCTTCTCCCAAATCATGGCTATGCTCCAGTGTGATCAGAGTTGCCGGGTGGGGGTCACCTGGAGTATTTTTTCAAGATCTGGGAATAGTGGTTTCAGACAGGTGGCCCCTGAAAATAGTAGGAAAAAAGGTTCATAATTCACCTCTCGTTTCCTTTAGAGCAATTGTTTTGTCAGACCCTGTTTCCTTGCTACCTCATTCGTCAGAAAGCGCTTTTGGAGGGTTTACAAAAACTCTTGAACAAGGCCATCATTGTTCCGGTTCCAGAAGAGGGGAGAGGAATAGGTTGTTAATCTACCCCCTTGTCTGGGGGTTTGGAGTTTCAGACGCTAGCTTTACAGCTCCAAGGTTGTTTAGCTGTGGTTGATTTTTGCATACAACAGTCAAGACATTCATCAACCCTACAAGTGTATGCCCGCCACTGGTTTCAGTAAGTGAAGTAAATCACTGGATTTGCAATCTTCTTACTGTGCGCCTTCAAGGGTGTTGGATTTTTTGAGAGATGGTTTCCTTTTGGGACTAGTTGTGTCCACTTTAAGGAGTTAATTGGCAGCAATTTAGGCCTTTAAGCGGTCCAACATACATTTAATTGATGGGCTAGTAGGTCACAGAGAGCAAACATGAACATTCCGCCCTGTTACCTATAATGCTGTGCACTAAGGGCACCCGTGAACTCGGGACTGCCCTGGGGGCAGACATTAGTGAAAAGCACGGCCGCTGTTTGAAGCAGCTGCCACGTCTTTCATAGTGCAGGCCAGGGTCGGATTGGTAGGGCGGGCACTCAGGCAATGGCCGAGGGGCCGGTATACGAGTTCCAGCTGTGGGCTGCTTTTTTGGGCATCGTGGGGGTCGATTTGGGTGGCGTCTGTGTTGTTGGGATGCCGCCAGCGGCCCAGTGGGTGCCTGAGTGGCCTTTCTGGAGGCAGATGGGCGTCCATTACCTCCCTTTTATCAACGGGCAGAGGTGTCACTCCCTTTCTCTCGCTGGGTCGGACCATTAATGTATGCATACTGAGCGGGGGCAGGGGGCCTGAGCAGAAGTGGCCTCACTTGTTTTCAGGTGTGTTTCACCAGTGTGAACTAATCCGTGCATTTTTTTTTATCTAAGAAAAGCTAAGAAAAAATGCCTCTGTCAAAGACCCCCTTCTTTTTATAAAACTTCGCCGAAGCAGTGTTTTACGGAAAGGCAATATGCAAATGTGGGCCACTTTTTTTTAAGCGTGCCCGAGCCGCTTTTTAATCCCAATCCAACCCTGGTGCAGGCTACCCCCGGCCTGCACTTCAAAGGAAAGACAGAGATTCCCTAGCAGGTGGGTGCAGTGTGTGACCGGGAGGTCCACGGTACAGCATTTACTAGTGGACAGTCAATGCACTTCCTGGTGGGCTTTTTGCCTCTGCACACGTGTTCATAGTTTGGCATGGCCGAGGCTCCATGGTAATGAGGGAACTCATTACCATGTTACCAGGTAAGGCAATTTTGCATCCACGCCCGTCATTCCTACCCAAACTTCCTTAATCTTTTTATGTAGCCCAAGATTTGGTGATTGCATGTGCGCACTACATTATCAATGTAGATAGAAAGGACTGCTCCGTTTAGGAAAGTAGATTCTTTGCTTGTGACATCTGGAATTGCAGGACCAGGTCTTGCCCTTCAGACGCGCTACTCTGAATAGATGGCTCAGGCAGACAATTATATTGGCCTATGAAAAAGCAGGGAAAGGGGCATGTATGAAAGGCATATGTTTAGCCACACAAAAAGATGAAGGATGGAATGCTGAACATTCCCAAACATTCACCCCCAGTCACAGATCTGGGCTAAATCCATCTGTTTTTGCTCACTATGCCACCCCAGTTTGGACCCAGCCCTATGCAAATCAGTCTGACCCTGCTCCTCCGAAGTGTGCGAATGATGGAGGGCAACTACAGATGCCCTCTTCATCCTGACACCTCAGAGCGGCGGTGCCTGTCCCAGCAGCTTGCATTCGCTGAACCGTGTCTTCTCACTCGCTCCCTTGCTCGTCTTATCTTTCCTCTATCCGCCCTTTCCGTCCCTTCTTTCACTTTCGCCCTTCTCCTTTTTAGGTCGAGCCTAGCGTTGCAGCGCATGCGCTGCTCGTTCTGCGAGGCATGCTGTAGTAGGGTATGTTTTAGAAGTGGAGTGGAAGCCCCGCCCATATTTTTCATTGGCTGGTGTCATTGTCCTTTATAAATGCTGGCTTCCGATTCATTATGAGGCTTGTTAGTCCTGCCTTGTTACCGCGCTGTCTCCATTTGGTACCACCCATAAGGACTAGACCATTTACTTCGCTCGTTACACGGAATGCTTTAATTAGTGTGCAAGCACTATTTTCTTTAGTAAATAATGTGGGACAATGGCGGTGCTTGAATTTGCAGCGCGCCCACACAGCACTCGCGGGACAATCAGCCCTGCCAAGTGCCACGCATCACGCGTTAGCCTAACGCATTTTAAGTCAAATCACCGCATTAAAAATAATTATCACGCATTTTGTTAGGACCTAGAGACTGAGCTGTATAAAGGAGCATGTGCGAAGCACCGATCGCCCAGCATTTCCTGGATTGTCACGTGACACCCGCCATCGCTAGTTCTGCATCGTGATGGGAGCACGAGTGTTCACCGTCATCATGCCTGGGTATAGGATACCCCTCTTGATGCTCTGCACTCTCTGCCTGTGGGCTGGCCTTGCCGCGCCTCTGGAGCTGGTGGAAGAGAGTCAGCAGGAGGAGGCGCTGCCTTTGCCTCTTGAGCCGTCTAGCTTTGGCAGTCTGTGGCCGCTGCGTCAGACCCTGCACATTTATTTCCCTGGTGTGTATCACCTCTCCCCCATCACCTTTTAAATTGTGCTGGAAGGCAGTAACTGGATCTGACCATCATGGTGCACGGGCCGGAATATGCTGCCATCACTTGGTCAAGGCCACATGCCCACCCCATTGTGTTCCCTCCAACTGGCCTGGTGTAATAGACGTGACACTCACTGCAAGTTGTTTCCCGTCAGGCCCTGGCACAGATGAGTCCCAGGTCTCTTCCCATTTCCTGCCATGCCGTAGGCTGAATTTAACCAGGGTATGAGCTTGGCCTATGCTTAGACACAGAGAGAGGCCCTGTGCCCCGAACAAGAGTGGTGTTCTAGGAAGTGACAGTTCTGCGCCGAGATCTGTGCACAGGTGAAAGGCGGAGCTGCTGAGGCCTGCACTGTCAACGACGTGATCTGTGCGCAGGTGAAAGGCGGAGCTGTTGAGGCCTGCACTGCACTTCTCCTTCCACGGGCGCAGGAGCTGGTATGGACAGGGCCCACAGACCGCCAAACAGTCCATTTGCAGCCTACTTTGGGGCTTCCCTCTGCACGTGGACTGCTCTCACGGTGCTTTAATGACTCCACAGTGAATGTGCAGGAGGATTCACATGCCTCACAGTGCACAACTCACCTTGAGCGCGGGCCACAGTCTTCAAACGGGCCATGTGTTATGCTTCAGGACGCATTCTGCAGGCAGGTAGTGGGTGACTAGCAGTGTGACAGTGTCTGCAGAGCTATGCTTGGAGAACGAAGTTCACACAGAGAAGGTGCACACGCTCACACGGGGTCTCTCACTCTTTCGTTCTTCAGGCAAACACAGGTGGAAATGTTCGAACGTTTGTTTCTGTCAACATTTGGAGTACATCTGTGGCTAACAAGCTGCAAATCCCCTGGTTTGGAAGTACAATTATTCTATAAATTCAGTATTGGCTTGCTTTCACAGGTTTTCATTTATGCATGTGTAAATATATGCATTGTATCTTTAGGCGTGTGTATACGTAATGCAAAATTGCAATTGCATTTTAAAATGTTGAGATTTTCCCTTGTTTAGAAACCCCATCACTTTCACCACCACAGTCTTTGTGGGCATTTCCACCATGGATGCAAATTTATTTTTACCCTGGACAAGAGTGAATCTCAGATCGTACCTAGGGTAGAAATGCGTCTTTTAAATGTTGACAATCCACAAACTTGCAGTTTTGTGGGTGTACATTGACTTTGCAAGTCATCGCTGCCTCAGAAATGTCCATACCCTATCCAAAGAAAAGATTTGTGTGCAGGTAATATTTCTTCAGATTAAATTATTTTCTGAATGTAAACTAACATTTTGGGAACACAAAACTAGAATTCACACCCATAACCACAAGCCATTTGCACTCATAAATCCAACTTCGGTCTGCAAATGGCTTTGCGAACCAGACCCTAGATTTGTACCCATTTGTTGTGCTGAACTGTCATACTTATTTCAAAAAATGGTCACAGAAACATTTACCTTTGAAATTGTGATAGAGAGAAATGGTCTTTCTTCTCCGTTATAAACAAAGGAATCAGACATTTTTTATTTATTATTATTTAGACATTTATAGAGCGCACGGCTACCTCCCAAGGAGGTGTCACGGCGCTATGGCTGCAGATTACACAGAGGCAAATAAGAAGGACTAAGTACGGTTGAAGAGCCAGGTTTTCAAAGCTCTCCTGAAGGCTGATTCTGGTTCCTTCATGCGGAGATAAAGAGGCATGGCATTCCAGAACTTTGTGGTTCTGACCAGGCGCGCAACGCCCATTGGGCTCCAAGGGCTTCAGCCCCCCCCTCCCCTCCCCCGTCGTGTGTGTCAGCCCGGGCTGAGACAGCTTCCCGGGCACACACACAGCCGCACCCGAGTACTTCACAGGTCTTTTAAAGACCATTTACTTGCTAACGAGGCTTTGTTGTTTCTTCACCCCTTCTTAGAGCCCCTGCATCTCCACTCTGACTATCACTGGCAGAATCAGCCCCCCCCCCGAAATTTTTAGTAGCCCCCCGAAATGTGGCTCTAGTTGCGCCTCTGGTTCTGACCGCAAATGCTCTGCCGCCTATCCTGGCCTTACGGTCAACTTAGTAAAACTATTATAAATAATTATAATGCCTAGCCTAATCTCAGCACACAAAATCATTAAAGGGATGCCACCCTGCCAACTCCCCAAAAAATACAACTGTGTATGCATCTCCCTTTTATGTACCTTTCCTCTCATCGGCTGTATACTAATCTTTCGAAGGTCAGCAGAAAGGGACACACTACCGTCCAGCTTACTTAGAAGAGGTGACTAGAATGGTAGCATCCTCGAGTATTAGCTGTGAGTTACTGCTTTTTACTAGGTTAATGCCCTTCCATTTCTGGTGCTTTACTGCAGTTTTAAGATCTTAGAGTTTCTCATTGGTCCAATGGGTGCAATTTCTGATATTTATGTTTCCCTCGTCTTAATTGCTTGATTTTGCTTGCGAGAAGTGTCACTCATAGTCTTGAAATGTCACTCATAAATTCACTGAAATGATGAAAATGTCACACATAGCAATCTGAAACCTTGGCAGCTATGGACAATGGCAGGCGCTACTTGCATGCGGAGCGCGCAATGCGCGATTTTGCTTTAATAGTGGCCAACACCCCCCTCCATCCCCCGCCCCCCAGCACTCCCGGTATACAGAGCGCCCAATGCGCGCTTTCACTTTAATAGTGGCTGCCAGTAGCGCAGTACCGCTGGAGGTAGCTTCACCTTTCCTGTTTTCTTCTCCTATCGCATTCCTGTCTTTCCCGCCCCCAAGGCTTTCTTTTCGGTCTTTTCTTTAGTCTTGCCTTGCTTCTCTCCCTATTCGTCTCTTTCCCTGCTCTTGCGCTGGTCTGACCGTGCCTCGCTTCTCCAGCCCCCCTCCTCCCACACCGTGTCTAGGCCCTCCCCAGCCGCCCTTGTGCTGCAGCCACATACCTGGTCAGCGGAGGTCAATAAACTGTGCAATTGCTGACAGCCTCAATCAGCGCTGAGATTTGTGTCCCCCCCACCCCTTCTGATCGGAACTTTGGAGAGAAATAAAAGCCCGACCCCTTATCGCTGGCACAGGGTCAAGACTGATTTGCATATGGCTGGGTTCAAACTGGAATGGCATGGTGAGCAAAAAAACGATGGATTTAGGCCCAGATCTCTGTACTGGGGTGAATGTATGACATTGTTCTGCATTCTGTCCATCAATTGTTGTTTTTGCATTTGTCACCCCGAGTGGGACGGGTATGCCCAGACGTGGGTCCTGTGCTCTCCATGCCACTGGAATCAAGCTATCCTGGCTGAAGAGGGGTGAAACCCCGAAACCGGTCCTAGGATGCTTGTTTCCAGTCCAGGGAGGACCTGGCTTGGCAGTTCGGGCTGGACTGTTCCCATGAGGCACAGGGTCAAGACTGATTTGCATATGGCTGGGTTCAAACTGGAATGGCATGGTGAGCAAAAAAACGATGGATTTAGGCCCAGATCTCTGTACTGGGGTGAATGTATGACTTTGTTCTGCAATCTGTCCATCAACTGTTGTTTTTGCATTTGTCACCCCGAGTGGGACGGGTATGCCCAGACGTGGGTCCCGTGCTCTCCATGCCACTGAAATCAAGCTATCCTGGCTGAAGAGGGGTGAAACCCCGAAACCGGTCCTAGGATGATTGTTTCCAGTCCAGGGAGGACCTGGCTTGGCAGTTCGGGCTGGACTGTTCCCATGAGGCACAGGGTCAAGACTGATTTGCATATGGCTGGGTTCAAACTGGAATGGCATGGTGACCAAAAAACGATGGATTTAGGCCCAGATCTCTGTACTGGGGTGAATGTATGACATTGTTCTGCATTCTGTCCATCAACTGTTGTTTTTGCCCTTATCACTGGCAGGCAGTTAACCACCTGCTAACCAGCCTCCCATAGAGCTGTATTGATGGAAACCAACCAAGATTCACATGTAATCAATGCCATTCACCTGAAGCAAGTAAACCCTGCCCGCAGCACCCCCTCGCTGCCCGGAATCCCGTGTACGTCATCGCTGGCTCTTTGCCCTCCGCCTCTCTCTCTCACCATCGCCTTTGGGCGCTTGCTTCTCCCACCTTTCGTCCTTTTTTACTCGCCTTCCTCTACAAACAGGCCACAAGACCCCCGACTCCCTTTTACTTCGTAGTCGTGTAAACTGTTTTTGGTGGTGTGCGCCTTAATGAAATATTCTAATATCTCCCGGGAGTGGCAGGCATACCCCGGGATGTTGCTGAATTGTGGTCACACAGGGCACCATTTTAACAGTGCCGGATTAAGCCCCTTGAAAGCCCCTAGGCAGTCCAAATTTCGGAGCCCCTCTCGCAAATCATCTTCTAATACTCAAGGCACCATATTTTTTAGGTCGAGCCTAGCGCCGCTGGAGAGTGCTCAGAAAAACGAGTGAAAGCCTACACAAAAAGACTGGCTGCTCAATTAGTGGTGTCACAGAGACTAGTGGGGTCCACTCAGAGCCTTCATCCGCGCACGGGAAATGGCCGTGGTGCGCCCCCATTGTGGGAGCCAGGGACATCCAGCTGCCAAGATTATCGCGCCACTCGCCAGTCACTTGATGCCACGGGAGACCGGTGTAATCCACTTTCTCGCCCCTCTTTTCATTGGAGATGCCATAGACCCCTGGGGGGGGTCGAGGAGTTTGCGGAGCAGCACAGCAGCTGCCATCAGGTGTTTGAGAAGTGGCTTGTAGTTATATGGCCAGGTACTACCTACACTCCCTCCTCCCATAACTGGACCCAGACCAAAATGACATGAGAAGGTTTTGGATGTGGGGGTCGTAAAACCCCGGCCGTATTTATTAAACAAATTAAAAAACATTATTAATATATACAATGATTTACAAATTACGCAGAAAATTATGCATTACACTGATTACAATTGATAAGTACATATGTCAGTTGGCTAACCTTAACATGACTCTAATACAAAGGTTTTCCTATCCGAATCTAACATATCTTTCATAATCATCACAGCATTTTTCTTTTCTGCGTATCCTATTTGGGCCTACGGCAAGGTCACTAACTGGTGTCAGATCCTTATCAATTGTTAACCACGCCCTCCAGCCGGAGTGCGCATGCGCAGAGGGCCCGTTTACCGTGAGGGTACTCCCCCGGTTACCCCGTACGCTCTGTATATCATCTCCATAAAGGGGCCCTTGCAGTTCTGCGCCGTTTACTGGCGACATTGTGCACGTGCGGGGTGGCCAACCAGCCTAGGGAAAGCGTGACTCCCCCTCCCCGCACCCATCCAGCCAACCGGCTGTAAACTGCCCCTGGAGTTCTAGGAGAGACCACCTGTCCCTCCCACTTGGGCGACCCCATTCAAGAATGGCGCCGCCCTCTAAGGACCTTAAATTTACTGCTCACCAATCATGACCTTACCGCCTGACCTAGGAATAGCACTAAATACGACGATTGAAGACCTGAAAACAGAATCAGTTGGTGGGAAAAACACACAGTTTGATACAACCTACAACCAAATACCTATACCAGCATGTTGCTTATACATTGCTCTCAAAAAACCCCCATACCTTTGCTTTAGGGGACGGTGGGTGGGGAAAATGATATTAAAGCCTCCTAGCGAGGCTGGTGTGACGGGCTGGGGAGCAGGAAGCGAAGAGACAGACTCCTGCGCTCCCCAGCCTTTTAACTGTTTGCTATGCCAGGCCGATTCTAACCGGCCTGGCGCTGTCCCCTTGCGTGCCCCGGAAGTGATTCCAATCACTTCCGGGGCACGCCTAGGCACGGGACCAATAACGCGTAAGGCGCGCCTGTCGCGTCACAAAGTGCGCGACAGGCTCGCCTCTGTGGTCGCCGGAGGGGGCCGGCACGACCGCCATACTTTTGGCGTGGCCGATGCCGGCCCCGCCGTTCTCTATGGCCAGGTACTACCTACACCCCCTCCTCCCATAACTGGACCCAGACCAAAATGACATGAGAAGGTTTTGGATGTGGGGGTCGTAAAACCCCGGCCGTATTTATTAAACAAATTAAAAAACATTATTAATATATACAATGATTTACAAATTACGCAGAAAATTATGCATTACACTGATTACAATTGATAAGTACATATGTCAGTTGGCTAACCTTAACATGACTCTAATACAAAGGTTTTCCTATCCGAATCTAACATATCTTTCATAATCATCACAGCATTTTTCTTTTCTGCGTATCCTATTTGGGCCTACGGCAAGGTCACTAACTGGTGTCAGATCCTTATCAATTGTTAACCACGCCCTCCAGCCGGAGTGCGCATGCGCAGAGGGCCCGTTTACCGTGAGGGTACTCCCCCCCGGTTACCCCCGTACGCTCTGTATATCATCTCCATAAAGGGGCCCTTGCAGTTCTGCGCCGTTTACTGGCGACATTGTGCACGTGCGGGGTGGCCAACCAGCCTAGGGAAAGCGTGACTCCCCCTCCCCGCACCCATCCAGCCAACCGGCTGTAAACTGCCCCTGGAGTTCTAGGAGAGACCACCTGTCCCTCCCACTTGGGCGACCCCATTCAAGAATGGCGCCGCCCTCTAAGGACCTTAAATTTACTGCTCACCAATCATGACCTTACCGCCACAGGCCAGCATAGTTGACCGACTATCTGGCCCCCCTGCGCTCACTAGGAGGTCATACCCTGCCCTTGGAGAACAAACCATGCTAGGAGATTTTCTAGGAAAGCCTCATTGCCTACTCTTGACAGATGGACCCCGTCTTTTACGAAACACGACTCTCCCCTGATACACCCATGGGCAATTGTCTGTAGACGGGGAGCCCTGAAGAGCCTCTCTATTTTGTTATTTATTCTCCTTACTGAGTGATTCAGTGCTCTTACAGACTCCCCCCTCCATTGCAATCTTGGAATCATTTGTGACCATACAATTGTACACCCCTGGCATGTCTTGGCTAACCAACCCACTTCTGTTATTATTGCTTCCACTAGCCCCCTTCTACCGAGACTTGCCAGATCATTCCCCCTAGGTGTAAGATAATAATACTGGGACGGGGACCACCCCTCTTTAATAGCTCCAATGTGAAAACCCTAAACTGGCTCAAGCATAGGCCCCCTTTCCATGAAATGATACCCTAAAACCTGCTTGCTCTACCCTACTCTTGTAGCTCCCTGTAAGGAAAAAGTTAGACAAACGCTTCACGTACGAGTGACCAATGATCCATGCGACCTGTGGTCCTTGCCTTGGTGATGGTGATGACGTTCTTTGTGTTGCCTGGTGCTGTTGTTGCGTCGTTCGCAGTTTCCCCCTGCGTGACAGGTTTGAGAAACTGTAAATGAAAACAGAGAAGACATACGCATCAGCACCTGGCAACTGTCCTGCTCATAACATATGTAGCCGCACATAGCGCTTGTAACAATTGGAGGACCACCTCCCAATTCTTTGGACGTTGTTGCCAGGTAAACCCCTAGCCGTTGCTTCCGTGGCAGCCCCTATCCTAAAAGAATGCGTACCAAAACAACTTGGGTTTAGCCCTGCCCTCTGTATTGCCATGTCTAGGACCCTTTTAAACTGAAACCGTGTAAGTGGAATACCATCAGCATGAACCAGGAGAGGCCCCCTTTGTTAACAGGTCTTGATCGTAGGAAAGACTCCACCCGTGAGAGGGGGCAACAAGGATTGCCATGCGCCTGATGCAGCACTAGTCCCTCCCCTCGTGCTTCTTGGTCAGTCTTAGATTTTCTAATTGATATAGTTAGCGCATCGCCCTGCACCCTTACATCGTCAAACTGCAGTCCGCCCTGCATATCTTGTTTGTTTTGTGCCACCAATTCCCCAATTCTAAATGCACCATAAAAGGCCAATGAAAATGCGGCGGTGAACAACAGAACTTCCTCTGATGTGGTGCAAATCAGGGGTAGTGTCCTCAGTAAAGATGTTAGCAATTCCACCCCGATTGGGCGCCTCGTATCTGGGGTAGACCCTTGGAGGCGCTTCCACCCTTTCAGTGCCTTCTTCACTATAAAGCTGTTGGTAGGATTCCCTTTCTCCCTAGTTTGGGCAAAAAAGGAGATTGCCGCCACATGGCGTTTAGCCGCTGCCGCTGAGCGCCCCTCCCCTTTCAAGAACCCTAGGTAATGAAGAAGTGCCCCTGCGTCATGCCACTTTTCAGCCCAGGCCCCTCCCAAGAAGGAACAATATGCCCAAAACGCCCCTTCATATGCTTTCCTGGTCCTGGGTGCTAGGCTAGCTGCCACGAGGTCCGGTAGTTGGGGGCACCAATCTGCCAAAGTAGTTCTGGGAAAGGGGTGGCATACTCCGCTGCCGCCGGGAGGTGGGCCCTGAAAACCTGCATCTTAAAGCGAGAAAGTGCATCAGCCGCATGGTTTAATACCCCTGGCACATGTTTAGCTCTAAATTGCATATTTAGCCTCATGCATAACAGTACAATCTCCTTCAATAGCCGGAGAATCATCCGACACCGTGCTGCTTGTTGGTTGATGCATTCGACCACCGTCATGTTATCTGACCAGAACACCACTGATTGATTACGCAATTGCTCTGGCCATACTGTTAACGCTACCCAGATGGGGAACAATTCTAGGAAACCTATGTTGCCCGTCAAGCCTGTCTCGACCCACCATGCTGGCCACCGTTGCGCCACCCACTCGGTACCGAGTATGGCGCCAAATCCTCGCTACCCGCAGCGTCAGTCATTAAACCTAACTCCGCGGAAGTAGCGAGCGGACCGGGCCACACTACCCTGCCATTGAAGTCCTGCAGGAATGCCAACCAAATGCGCATGTCCTGCCTGACCTCTGCTGACAGCCTGGTGTGGTGGTGTCTCTCCCTGAGACCAGCCATGGCCTGTGAGATGGATCGGGAAAATGGCCTTGCCATAGGTATGATTCTTAGAGCAAAATTCAACTGCCCTACTGTCTGTTGTAACTGGTGCAAGGTGACCCTCTCCCTAACCAAGCACTGCTGCAATGCAAACCTGAACTTGGTGATCTTGTCCGCGGGCAACCTGAAACACCCCTGTATGGAATCTAACTCAATCCCCAGGAACTCTATTGTTGTATTCGGTCCCACCGTCTTTCCTGGGGCCAAGGGGACCCCAAAAGCACGCATGAGTGCGCAAAATTCCTGCAGCGCCCACGCACACTCCCGCGATCCCGGTGACCCCAAGACAAGAAAATCATCCAGGTAGTGCATTACCCACTGGTGCCCTGTCACCTGCCTAAAAACCCATTCCAGAAATGAACTGAATTTTTCAAAATATGCGCAGGAAACCGAGCAACCCATGGGCATACACATGTCCATGTAGAATTTCCCTAGAAATTGAAAACCAAGTAGATGAAAATCAGACGGGTGGACTGGCAATAGACGAAAGGCGGACTCTATGTCTGATTTTGCCAAAAGTGCTCCCGGGCCCAACCCCCTGAGCATCTCCACCGCCTGATCAAAAGAAGCATATCTCACACTGCAAAATTCGTCATCAATAGCATCATTCAATGAACTTCCCTTGGGTGCTGATAGGTTATGTATAAGTCTGAATTCACCACTTTCTTTCTTGGGGACCACGCCCAACGGAGAGCAGACAAAATTCTCAACCGGTATTGAATCATATGGGCCAGCTACCCTGCCCAGTCGCAGTTCTTTTTCAATTTTCATTGCTGCTACGCTAGGTTTAGTTCGCACTGAGAGTTGGTTCTTGCACTCTGATGCC
Source organism: Calotriton arnoldi (assembly GCA_963921515.1). Lineage (NCBI taxonomy): Eukaryota > Metazoa > Chordata > Amphibia > Caudata > Salamandridae > Calotriton > Calotriton arnoldi. The sequence goes on along the minus strand of CAWUFW010001719.1, from coordinate 1,537,890 downwards.
CCCACATAACCGGGTGCCGGTATCCTAAAACCGTACCTGAAACCATCAAGCAGCATTTTTGCGGTGGTGTGACAAGGATATTTGTTCAGCCAGGGTGTCAATGCCGTTACATCAATGGGTGACCGTGCCTTTTGTTGTCCATGAACCTCACTCCTGTTTCTTCCCTCCCTTATCCTTTGATTTCTTAAAGCACTTGGACTCGGGGTGAGACGGGTTCGCGCAGATGGAACACGCATGCTTAAACCTGCACGTGCCTTGTGGTCTAGTGCAGGTACGTCTATTGAAATCCCAGCATGTCCCTTTGCGCCCTCCCCCGGTGTTTGTATGGCTGGGGGGACCTGTGTTTTGCTGTGACCGAAAGGACTGAAAGACCTGAAAGGACTGGTTCCTGGCCCTATCCTGTACCCCACCGCCAATATGGTCTAACCATGCAATTGTGTCTATGCGGTCCCATGATAGGGATGTGTCAGACGCTTTAGTTCTCCTGAAGCTCTTATCATATTCTTTCCATCCCTCACCCCGTATTTATCATGTGCGAGGACAATCCTGTTTTGGTAGCATGCCATCTCAGCCTGTATGTTTGGGAAACGCTCAGCCATGACTGCCATGAAAATGGAAAAACCTCTAATCCAATTCATCAAGTTTTCCTCCACCCTGTACTTCAATAGTTCGCTTGCCCATTCCCTCGGGAGCATCCAGTCTTTGTTCTTCCTGGCCTCCTCCCTCTCTTTTTCACAAATAAGCAAAGAGAACATGTTTATGTAAGACCCCGACCAAATTCTGTCTTTTACATCCTGTGTTACATGCCTCCCCAAATTCTCCCGATCTGTGCGGGACTCACCTACATTCAACATTGGCAATGTCATCAGCTTACCTCCTCCAGCGGACCCGGCCGACCCTGACGGTTTCTCTTTCGTCATGCTGTTCCCCGGTACTTCCCCGCTGAGTTCAAGTGGCTTGGCCACCCCTGCTGAAATGAGAGGGGACAGCGCACCCTGACCCTCGCCCGTTTTGTCCGGTGGTGCCCCATGAAACTGGGCCACTATTCGCCTGGCTTCTACCAGCGGATCCCCGCCCCCGTCCTTACCCCCCACCGTTGATGACAGGATCCCAGCCTTACCCAACCAAGGAAGTATTGCTGCCAAATGGGACACTACATCCTGTGGCATGCCCTCCCCCCGTGCCGGGCAACACCGGCAATTGCGGGCTATCCCCTGACGGCCCGGGCCCCCCGGGCTGGGGGACTGGGACCGGAGCAATTGGGGGCTGGGGAGCTGGCACCGGGACAATCGCTGGGGCTGGCGCTGGGGCAGGTGGCGGAGCAGGTACTTGTTCTGCGGGCGGGACCCCCTCTGTAGGCAAAACAGGGGCCGGGGGCAATGGTAGCCTTGGTTCCATCCGCCCCCCCCTGTTAGACCTAACCTTTTTTGGGAGGGGGAAAAGCCGACTTCGGGGCACCATGCTGCGCCTGGCCCTCTCTTCTCTCTCCTCTGTCCCCCCTTGTGTGTCCACCCGTTCTCTGAGGTCTGCTAGACCCTGCCCCAACTCGTCCACTTTCTTGAGCATTGTCTTCATAAAGCTCTCCATGCGGGAGGGCTTTCCCCCCCTCTTAGCTTTCCCTGCCATGTTAAACCGTCCACTGGGTATATGACCTTATCAGTCACTGCTACCGTGCTGACATTGTCTGGATGCGAATGCACAAATCACACTGCCGGGGGTACTAGCGCTTGGCACAACAATAGATGCAGGCCCTCTAAATGCCAGATCCCTACAGCATCAAGTGAATACTGGGCAGAAAATGCACTCCCTGGCCCCACAACACCCTAGTCGGGGGTTAACTGCACCGTACACTGACGGGCCAATGCCCAAAAATTCCCGAGATTAGGCTTATCCCCACAATAAGGAAATACACCCCTGGGCACCGCACGGCAATGGAAACTGCACGGACACACCCCCCCCGCACCAAGCTTCTCCTGGCCGGGGCACAGATGCGATGCACTTCCCCAATACAATCGCCTTATCTAAACCGGAAGGGTGCGCGCCCTCGCTAATAAGAGCGCCACCGCAACCGGGTACCTGCTGTCCTTCGCCACAATCGCCGCTGGTATTCCGGGCACCCACACGCCTCTTCTTGCTCGACAGTGGCGCTCCACAGCCCCGAAAAACGGCTGATTGTGCCTCGCGATTCTCGCTCCCCAGCCTTGACCACGCACGCCTCCGCCCGCCGGCGATTTCAGCCGCTCGATAACTCCTGTCCGTGCTGATAAACTGCTCGCAAACACAGTCGATGAGAGTGCGATTTCAGCCGCTCGATAACTCCTGTCCGTGCCTGTAAGGGGGGGGGGAAAAAAAGAAAATGATATTAAAGCCTCCTAGCGAGGCTGGTGTGACGGGCTGGGGAGCAGGAAGCGAAGAGACAGACTCCTGCGCTCCCCAGCCTTTTAACTGTTTGCTATGCCAGGCCGGTTCTAACCGGCCTGGCGCTATCCCCTTGCGTGCCCCGGAAGTGATTCCAATCACTTCCGGGGCACGCTCAGTACTCGGGACCAATAACGCGTAAGGCGCGCCTGTCGCGTCACAAAGTGCGCGACAGGCTCGCCTCTGTGGTCGCCGGAGGGGGCCGGCACGACCGCCATACTTTTGGCGTGGCCGATGCCGGCCCCGCCGTTCTCCTTGTTAGCTGAAACGACGGTCCAGTCCGTCGCTTTATCTTCCTGTGCCTCCCCGTCACCCCTCCCACAACACTGCTCGCAGGCCCCTTGCTTTTCCCTTAATCTCTCTGTGCATGATCATCCTCAACCCTCCTACCTCCCACAACACCACCCCTCCGAGTCCACTGCTCGTTTTCTCATTTGTTTAATTTAAGCTTAATTTGCACTGCAGTGACTACAGTTAATTTGTTTCTTTGTTTACTGCTCCTGTTTAGAGTGCCTGTTTTACAACTTTTATGTCCTGTTTACTGCAGCATGCAACAGCACACGGTTTCTTTCACTTTGTTGCTGCTTTAAGTCCCATCAATACTTTATTTTTTTCAGTTACTTAGCTGAAACAACTTCCTTTGGCTTTATCTTCCTGTGCCTCCCCCTCACCCTCCCACAACACTGCTGGCAGGCCTCTTGCTTTCCTTCAATCTCCCCGTGCACCCCCCTCACCCCTCCGACCTCACCATCCCTCCGAAGCCAAGTGTCCTGTGTTCCTACGGTGTTTATGTTGTGAAGGGCCGGGACCTCTGCTCTTTCCCTGAATATCTTCTATGCTGTCCATGACTTCCTCTGACCTCGCCCTTCACCTTCTTCTGGGAGACGCAATTACTGCTTTTGCAATAACTTAATGGAAGGTACTTTCTAATTATAATAGACAACATCTGTTTGATTTTAAAGAAAAATAATTAAAAATCGTATCATTTACTGTGCTCACACCGGGTCAGCAGTTTAAAAGGATGGCTAAATTGGGTTTTGTGACAATAATGTGTTGTTTTCTATAAAAACCTAGTCTTGTCAGTTTTTTGGGCACAAGTTTAAAATATCTGCAATATCGCATGAAAATGGTAGAATATTTTCACAAGTGTACGTTGTCTTTTGCGTAAAATCTGTGACTGCGTTCATTTACATTGCAGACAGTTGTCCTCATATATGTCAGCAACAGTAATTTTGATAATTTTCGACAAAGTGTGTGCATCTGGTGTTTGTATTAGCATGTGCATTCTGTGTGTCCCGGTCTCCATCCTGTGCGTGCAACCAGCATGTCTTTGTATTGGACTCCTATATGTATGTGCCCTGGGTGTTACCGTCTTACATTGAATGTGTTAGTTAACAGTGTGCACTCAGTATATGTGCCACGTGCGTGTCACTATCACCACCTTATATGTGGCACTGTCAGTGCCTTATGTGTGTCGTTTAAATGGCTATGTGTGCCACCATTTCTCCAGTCAAGGATTTTCCTTTAACCAGTAATTTCTTTCAGGCATGTTACCTTAGTTGGTTTATTGTTTTTGTTTTGTGGAGTTTTATATAGCGCTAACTAGACCCGGAGGTATCAGAGCGCTTTACATGAGTACCAGTTACGTTACATAGAGACGCATTCATTTTTCTTAGGCACGGGGAGATTAAGTGATTTGCCCAGAATCACAGAATATTGAGCGTCCCTGCTGAGACTCGAACCCGGTTCCCCAGCTCCGAGGTCGACCGCCCTAGCCGTTAGGCCACATTCTCTCCTCTATTGGAGTCAAACCAATCATATCCTAGCCACAATGCACCAATTTGTTTAATTAAATATCCGCACTGAAAACCTGTTGTCCAGGTGACATTGATTCCTCTGGTCACCCAAATCTTAATAATTACACCATGTCTTTGGCAGTATGTGCATGCATACTGAGGCTTTCTGCACTAATTGTTTATTTGTTTATGTGTAATTACTGTGCAGACTACGGATTTGCTATTCTTCAACCTGTGAGATGTTTTGCATGTCATTATATACACCCTGTATGTTACTCGTTATAAATTTAGTTTTAATGTATGCTCCCATTTGTGTGTCATTGTCTTTATCCTCTGTGTGTTACTATTTTTACCCTGTGTGTTTCACAATCACTACTCAGTGTGTCACTATTCCTTTTGAGTTTCTCTGTTTCCAGTCTGGACTGAGCATGTGCAACTTTTGCGTTCTTGGTGTGAGACAATCTTTGCATCCTTTGTGTGTCATTGTGTGCAGTCTGAGTGCTGTCACTGTCTGCTTTCTGTTTCATTATCGTCTTAATGAGTGTTTTTTTCAGTATTTTCTTCTTGTATGTCAGTTGTGCATTTTCTGTGTGTCACTGTCTCTATTATGATGTTGTACTTTCTAAGTGTCTGCTGTTCTCTGTGGGTTCCTATCACTTTATTCAGGCTACGTGTCAATTTATTCGTGCTCTGTGTGTCTGCTGTGCACCCTGAGTGTTTTTGTGTATTTGTAGTATATGTTTTTATGTATTTTTTAATGAAGAACCTCTACTGGAAACACTGTGCCCCCTAACATGATGGTCCATTAGATCTCTGTCGCCAGAAATTGTTGGTAGATAGGCAGTGAAAGTGACGGGCTGTGAATGTGATGGTACATTGAAAGTATAGTACGTTTAAAAGTACTCTGCACCCATTTCATTTATTAATTTCACAGTGTTACTGCCTTCTCTTATTGTAGAAGTCAGTGTGCTCTCAGTTTCACTGTCTGGACTGTGTGTGAGTAAGAATACACCCTCTTTGGGTGTGATTCGTGTGTGGACACTGTCTACTACCTGTGTAATAACAGTTATGTTGCTTGTGCTCTTATAGTGTGTGTGCTGCCATTAGTATGGCCTCATAGCACTAACAGAGTCTGCTTCCTTACAAACCGGGTTTTGTGGGTTTCCTTACAGATCAAAGTCTTTTGACAGTGCCCTCTGCAGCTGTTTTTAAAGTCTATTCTATAAAGGATAATAAAATACATTTAAGATAGCCTCTACACATACATGCACATTCATCAATGCCGCATAATTACACTCTACTCAATACCACATAAATACACCCCACATAAAACCACAATGCCACATAGCAACAATCCATATAAATACACTCCACACCATGCCAGATAATTCCCATCAGCATAAATTCTCTCACGCACCAGTTCCACGCCACACAATTCAGTTCCACACATTTCCATTCCACACCACATAATTTGACAACAAACCACATAATTCAAATCAACAACACAATTACACAACACATGCATCCAATCCACACCACAAAATTCCACATCAAGCTACACAATTTATCAGCACACCACATAATTAAACTCCATTACATGCCACAACACAAAATACCAATCTACATATTTACACTTCATTACACTCACTCCCACTCTACATAATTCGAGTACACTCAATACCACATAACTATCCACATAATTCCACTGCACACATGCCACATAACTCCACTACACAAATCCACTCCACGCCACAAAATTCCACAACTAATAATTTCAATCCAACCCACATAATTCAACTGCACACCACATACATTCCCTCCATAAACATAATTATAAGGCATTGTCATTTACAGCGCCAATAGCTCTAGCTTTCACAAATGCGAGACCAATTGCATTGCAAATGCTTGTTTCTCTTGTGGTAAAACGACAGCAGCCTCCTCTTTGCATCCTTTGCTGGTAGAACAGCATTTCCACTGTTTGTACCGGCTTAGAACAATAGTTCACTTTTCTACTGCTATATCGTGGGATCCATTCTCTATATTCTCCAGTGTTAAACTTATGCTTGCTGTTATTTGTAACCTTCTGCCGTGGAGTAGGATACAGTGTTCGTTCCTTATTAAGAGATACTAACTGATATGTATTGACTGAATTGCGTCTATAAAATACATTGCAAGAGAGAACCTTTTATTGTTTTATTAACTTATTTAAATGCACCTTTTTAGGTAGCCCTTTAACCATTTAAATCGACATTTCTGAGGCAATAAGTGAGCAAGGTGTGGGCAATGTTTTGTTTTTGCTGCTTGCCCAAAGCAACAGACTCACAGTACACATAATGCCAGCCCAATTGGCTTCATAAAATGGATTATTTTTTTTTTTTAAAGGTGTGCTTTGGAAATCCACAAAGTGCACATTTGAAACACTTCCTACCCCATCCTTGTCTGAAGCTGTGATTGAAAAAATAGAAAGAGAACATCCTTCACAGTAGTTCCACAAAACAGGAAACCTGGTGCATGCTCACAGCAGGTTTAAGTAGGAAAGTTGTGCAAATATTTTACACAGCCACTAAATAATTGCTGAAATGCCCACCCCCCCAACACTTGAGCCATGACCCCATACCCTTATATCACTGTTGGTGTGCCAATATCTGCATAAAATGTGCCAGAGTAGTATCATATTGTCCTTATTCAAGTATGCAATGTTCTCCCACCGCGTGTAAAACTGTTTTCGCATGATCCTTTGAAAGTCTCATATTAACGTGTAACTGTAACGTGGAATTTACACATATCTCCTTATGCACATGAATTAGCCCACATACAAGCAATGAAGTTGACTCAAAATACCAACACAAAGTTGTCTTTAATAAGAAATGACGTTCTTATAAGACAAACCAAGAAGTTGTTCCCTTGGAGTGTGAAACTAGAACCATGTGAGACATGAAATTATTCACAAATTAGCAGTAAACCGCACCTCCCTTCAGCAAGACAATGGCATTTCTACCATTGAGTTTCTACACTGTCCGAACTTTTCTTCATGTAGTAGAGTGAGTTGCTTTGGCACCGTCTCCATACATCTGCTTGTGTTTGAATGGCTGTGTTGATCTCCTTTCCTGCATGAGTGGAAGGTCTTCCATTTTCTGCCACTAAACTGCACCTTGCAGCCAACGAGGCACAAAGCCAGAAGCCGTCACTCTTTGTCTGCTCTCCCATGTACCACACATCTCATGAAGAATGTGGTAAATAGCAACGACATTGGTGTTGACGGTGACAGACACATTGGATAAGGAGATAACTGGATCATGCCTGGCGGGCAGGTTCTTGAGATTGCCTGCAGAAATAGGTGCCTATGCAGGCTTGATGAGATGCTCAGTTGCAATCTTTCACTTTATAATTGCATTAAGGGTGCAGTACCTTATATGGCTAATAGAGGTCCCTTTACAACTCCGCAGAGACACCTAGTAACAGCCTTTGGTACTGCATGCTTACCTTGATTTGTGGATTTTCCTTTATTCCTTATGCTACTGCTGGGATATTTTTTGTCAAAAAAAATAAAATCTATCGTTATCATTTGCAACGCCAATAGCTAAAAGGCTCACTAATGCGAGACCTATTGCATTGCAAATGCTTGTTTTAGGTCCCGCCCCACCCGGTATCTTGTGAGTCTCTCTATTTATACCCAGCTGTGCCCACCCGGAGCGCGAGGCATCAATCGAGCACCTGTGTACAGCAGGCTCGCGCGGCGCGTGGGCTCACCGGGGCGTGTCCTCCCTGCCTCTCTTTCCGTTCCTCCCTCACTATAGTATCTCATGTCAAAAGGCTCCTATTATATACTCCCTAGCCTCCCCTTCTTTTGTCTCCACTTCTCATCACTTCATGTGGGCACTCTTTCTTTGCCCACATTCTGCGTCCTTTCTTTAACCACCCTCTCTCCTTACCGTTATACCCCCCTCATTTCCTTTCTCACTACAGCTCCTGTCGCTCACCTGTTTCAATTTCCTTTCTTTCCTTTCTCTCTCTCCCCTCGCTCAAGGTCCCTCTTTCCTCGCTCATTACGTTTCCTTGTACTCCTTTCCCTCTCCACATTTCTCCCCTTACTGTTTCTCCTCCCTCTGTTTTTTCGTTTGTCCCTCTCAACATCTCCGTACTTACCCTCGCGCTTTATTCTCCATTGTCCCTCTCCCCATTTTCCATCTGTCCATATTTTTCCTGCTCGCGCCCTATATGTTCATGTTTCTCATTCTCTCGATGTCTCCCCTTTCATCCATTGCTTCTCTCCCTCCTCCTCTACTGTCCTCACTTTCCTTCCTCTAGGCCTGATTATTTCCTTTCCCTCCTCCATTACTCTGTTGTCCTCACCTCGCTGCCTCCCTGATCCCAACTTTTTCTGCTCACTCCTCTCACTTCACATATCCTGTTTTTGCTGCAGATCCCGGCCCGAGGATGAATGGTTTATTGGATTACGGCGTGCCTTGCAGCAATGGCGACCACAGCCCGGATGTCCTGAGGAGCAGCTGCCCCCACGCCAAGGACATGGCCACCCCGGGTTCGAAAGGGAAAGCCGTGAGCAGAGGCCCGAAGGATGAGGTGAGCTCTGGGGACTTGTTTGTCCCACTGCGGGGGGACGTTTAATGTTTCCCTCAGAAACCAATGTTTGGACCATTTCATCGCCTCTGAAGTCACCTTCCCGTGAGAACAGCTCTGGTGTACTTGACATTTTTTTAATAAGTGCTAAACAACTGCATGGCCTAAGGTATTGCTCAGGAGGATACTGCAGCTTTGACTACTGACGAACTGGCATCACTGCCACATGCCAGTATAAACGCTCCCTATTAAACGTCCCACTCCTCTAAATGCGACAGCTTGGACAATTCCAGGCCACCCAGAGCAGCATGAATTGCCTGGATGCTAGAGTTATTTTTTTTAAATGTGTATTTAATTGTTAAACTGAGTGTTCCCCTCAAAAATAGACTGACAGCGCCATCATGTGGTAAACTATTGAAAGTAAGTGCTGGTGTTAACAAAACACCAGCACAAATTAAGCACAGAATTTTACGCTTTTGTTCAGTGCCAGGCCGCACGAGGAGTGGGCAGAGCGTGCCTGAACTGCCGGCTCCTGCATTAAGAGCACTGTGGAACTCAGAGAAACCTGGCTTTTTTTGGATTCACTGGAGTTTCTGACCAGTTTTTTGCGAGGTAGAGGTTGGTGGTAGAGAACATGCACCCTTGTACTGACAAACTCCATTTTAGGAGTGTTTGATTTTTTAGCCTCAGTTCATACACCAATCATGCGTGCACGCCGAGGGCCTGCAAGGACGTGGATTAAGTCATGGCAGAGCTCTTAGTCGGGAGGGACCCACCATGTGCACCCCTCCTTTACTGCGTGTGATTACCATCGGCTCACCCCGGGGTTTATTCTAGAACTGACTGTGGTGGTGGCAACTGATTATACTGCCACACCAGGTCTTTTTTACATGTTGCTCACTTTGCCATTGGATTTTAGCTAGCCTGGCTGATGAGGGGTGTTACCCCGAAACCGGTCCTAGGTTGCTTGTTTCTGGTCCAGGGAAGATCTGGATTGGCAGTTCGGGCTGGACTGTTCCCATGAGGCTCAGGGTCAAGACTGATTTGCATATAGCTGGGTCTGAACTGGGGTGGCGAAGTGAGCTAAAGAACGATGATGGATTCAACCCAGATCTGTGACTGGGGGTGAGTGTCTGAAAAGTTTCAGCTCTCCGTCCATCATCACCTTGTGTTTGCTTTTTTACATGTTGCCCGCACATGGAGAGTTTCCTACTGCACTGTTCTGTTTAAAATGGTCCTCTAGTCCCCTGTGGCCATCCGTGTGAGACATGGATGTTGCATATATTTTTTACACTATATATGTGTATTTGGATGAGTGTGGAGCAAAGGACCTTTGTTTCACTGCTAAAGCTAAGGAATCATTTTAGGATTTCCCTCCTTCTAGAGGTAAGAGAGAGAGGCTTCCATTCGCCTCTGCCCCTGCAGCCCATCCTCTTTGGATTAAGAGGCGAGTATCTCCACACAGCTGCCACACTGGAGGATGTCCCGGAAGATGCCAGGGACGAGGCAGAGCTGTGCACAAGCGTTTACATGAACCAGAACCATTCCTCAGCATCAGCCTACAAAATAGAGTGGGAGATTTAAAAGCACAGATTGAAAGGTCTATAGTAACTTGACAGACACCTGGACAGAGAAAACCGTATTTTAGAAGCCTCGGAAGAGTGAAAGTAAATGGTAACCCATAAGCCCTCGCGGCACCTCAATGTGTTCTCCCTGTGATCTTGTTGAGGTACATGTAAGAACTTGGGAGTAACCTCAAAGCACTACAGAGCTACCTTTGATCAATGTGTGTATTCATTTTACACTCTGAATTTCCTGCATCGTATTTAGCTGTATCCTGTGAATAAAGTACTTGTCCTTTTTCAAGCGAAAACACTGAACACTGATTTATTATTTGATGTTACAAACTTAATGATATTATGAGTTTCTACCCCTTACCACCCCCCAGAGTAAGCTTTGGACTGTTCTGCCTAATTATTCTCAGTGTCAAGTGCTAAAGGGGTGTGCTTGGTGTTCAGTTTTGGTCCAGGAGTAAGGTAAGCCACAGGAACAAAGTGGTAAAAGGCCTTTGCCACAATTTGAACCCGGTAACCTATGATTAACTCCGGACTCCTAAAAAAGTTCCAACAGCCACCCATTGGGAAACATTGGGAAAAGGGGGAAGTGGAATGGATGATACCCCTTCCTGGCAATTCGCTTACTTACTTATGCCTACTACCCCTCCTGGGGATTAGGCCATCAACCAGGACTCTCCAGCCATTCAGACTCACAGCATTTACAACGCGGTCGGAACCACCTCAACAAGATCACAGGGAGAACACATTGAGGTGTCGCGAGGGCTTATGGGTTACCATTTACTTTCACTCTTCCGAGGCTTCTAAAATACTGTTTTCTCTGTCCAGGTGTCTGTCAACCACGCATGCCATTTCCACACAAGATTAATCACACGTCTTTACCTCGAAAACTTTTACAAAGCGTATGCTTTACCACGCATACCTTTACAATGAAAAAGTACGTATTTCGCAAGCAAGTATAACGTTTATTATATATATATATATATATATTAGGGCATAGGGGTTTTAGGGTTTAGGGTGGGTAAGGGTTTTTGGGTGGTAAGGTATTTTCAGGGTTTAGGGTGAGTAGGGGTTTTTGGGTGACATGGGAATTTTTGCTGGATAGGAAATTCTTAGGGTCTTGGGTGGGTGAGGGTATTTGGGTGGCACATGTGTTTTTGGGTTTAGGGTGGGTAAGGGTTTTGGGTGGTAAGGTATTTTCAGGGTTTAGGGTGGGTAAGGGTTTTTGGGTGACATGGGAATTTTTAGAGTTTAGGGTGGGTAAGGGTATTTGGGTGGCAAGGGTATTTTTAGGGTTTAGGGTGGGTAAGGGTATTTGGAGGCAAGGGTATTTTTTAGGGTGGGTGAGAGCTTTTGGGTGGCAAGGGAAATTATAGTGTTTAGGGCGGGTAAGGGTATTTGGGTGGCAAGTGTATTTTTAGTGTTTAGGGTGGGTAAGGGTATTTGGGCGGCAAGGATATTATTAGGGTTTAGGGTGGGTAGGGGTATTTGGGTAGCAAGGGTATTTTTAGAGTTGAGAGCAGGTATGGGGTTTTTGGGTGGCAAGGGCATTTTTATGCTTTAGGGGGGTAAGGGGTTTTGGGTGGCAAGGGAATTTTTAGGGTTTAGGGTGGCCAGGGGTTTTTGGGTGGTAACTATATTTTTAGGTTTAGGGTGGGTAAGGGTTTTTGGGTGGCAAGGGTATTTTAAGGGTTTGGCGTGGTTAAGGGTATTTGGAGGAAAGGGTATTTTTTAGGGTTTAGGGTGGGTGGGAGCTTTTGGGTGGCAAGGGAAATTATAGGGTTTAGGGCGGGTAAGGGTATTTGGGTGGCAAGTGTATTTTTAGTGTTATATATATTCACACACACATACATATATATGTGCATGTGTCTGTATGCATATATATATTACCTACTCGCGGTCGGCAATAACGTTGGCGTCGTTTGACGAATCCTCGCATATTTTCAACACTAGTTTGACGCTCAATTCAGCTACTGTCTTGAAAGTTTTGGGTAATCCATCCAGGGGGGGCCGAGAAAAAGGGGGGGGGGTCCCAAAACACATTTTCCCCATGTTAATTTCCATAGGAAAGTTAGACACGGCTACAGCCCGAACTGCTGAATGGAATTACACCAAATTTGGCAGAAAGGTAGCTGTTGGTCCAGAAAGCAAACTTTTTGTAAATTGGAGTAAATCTGCTCAGTAGTTGCAGAATAATTTAAAGAAATTTCAAATTGTATATTTAGGGACGTGGAGGATCCTTGACCCTTTCCGATCTCGTGCTGAGATCTGATTGGCTGCCAACACTCCAATTCAAGTGTTGGCAGCCATCTTGGGACTCCACTTGAGCCGAGTTCCAGAAAAAACATAAAAAGAAAAGGGAGCAGGGTAGAAATAACCTGACCCCCTAGGCCTCTTTGGGGGGGGGGGGGTCCCGCAGGGACCCCGCAGGGCCAAAAAAGCATAAAAAAAATAATTCTGTTGAGCTCCCACGCTTCCTTAGTTATTGCCCCCGGGTGGGCCAGGTCCCGGGGGCATTTTTGTGATAAAGGAGGGGGGGCGCATGGGGCCCTCCTCCTGGGGCTTAATATTGCCCTGCTGGGGACCACCATCTCCCAGGGCTTCTTTATAAATGAATGCCGGGGAGGCCCGTACGGCCTACCCCGCAGCCCCAAGGACCACCACCTCCCCAGGGCTTATTTGTTTTTAACTGTGGGAGTCTCTCGGACCCCCCCATCCCCTGGGACTGCCACCTCCACGGGGCATTTCCAGAAAACAATGCTGGGGGCGCCACCTCCCCGGGGCTTCAATTTCAATTAATGCGGGGGGCGCATAGACTCCCCTGCAGCCCCGGGGACTGCCACCTCCCGGGGGCCTTTTGTAAGATTGAATGCGGGGGGACAGCGCGCCCCCCCCGCAGCCACGGGGACCACCACATCACCGGGGCAAAATCAAAGAAAGGAGGAGGGGCGAGCTAACCCCTTCCTGGAGAAATAGATGGCCCTGGGGACCACCTCCCGCCAGGGCTGGCTCCTGCTATGTCCTTGGGTGCCCACATCCGGGACATGGCTGTTTGCTATGGCTTGGCAGGAGCCTTACCGCTCCCACCAAGTCATAGCATGCGCTCCACTTCCAGCAAGCGAGAGCATAAAAAAGGCTCTTGCTTGCTGGAAGCGGAGCAAAATTGCTTTCACAGAGAGGGAGCTGCATGTTCAGCAGCTCCCTTTCTGTAAAAGCAATGCCGGCTCCCGCAGGAGGCAGGGAACCAGCAGGGTCCAAGGGGCCTTGAGGCTCCCCCTGCGGTCGCCATCAGTGGTGAGTGGGTGCCCTGGCTAGGACCAGGGCACCCACAATAGAGGCTGGGCCCCAGGGGTGAGGCCACTCGCCCCCCCCCCCCTTTATTTAAAAAAAAAAAAAAAAGGCCAAGCCCTGCGGGATGGGGTCCCTGGGGCCGAAATCGGCCCAGGGAAATGGAACCACACAGCACCCCTCCCCTAATAAATTCATTTTAAAAAGCCGAACCGCAAGTTGCCGGAGGCCTGCTCCCTTTCTGCACCACTCTGCAAACGCACTTCCTGGCGCACTACTGGTTGAAGGATGAAATCCCCTTGGATGCTGAGGGTCCTTGGGGGCCAGGAACCCCTTGTGTTACCTTCAGTAAGTTCCACACGGTGGGATTGCTGAGAGGTTGTCGGCGGCCACACACCCTTTCTCCACCACTCTGCAAACATGCCTCCTGGCGCACTACTAGTTGGGGGATGAAGTCCCCTTGGCTCTTGAGGATTCTTGGGGGGGGCCCAACTACTCCAGTAAGTCCCACACAGCTGGATTGCTGAAGGTTATCGGAGGCCACGCCCCCTTCTCCACCACTCTGCAAGCGTACCTCCTGGCGAACTACTGGTTAGGGGATGAAGTCCTCTTGGTTGCTGAGGTAACCTGGGGGCCAAGAAGTCCTCCTGTTACCTCCAGTATGTCCCAAACGGTGGGAGAGCTGGTCGGAGGCCCGCCCCCTTTCTCCACCACTCTGCAAACGCAACTACTAGTTAAAAAACCATAGAAATTCACTTAAAAAACCAAAGGTTGCAGGGATGTTATAGTTAGGAAATATAAATGTAAAAAAACATAGAAATTCACTGAAAAAAACAACGGTTACATAGACGTTATAGTTAGGCTCAGATTTCACTTGTACAAAACCAGTGAAATTCAGCAGTTATAGTTACCTGAGCTAACTATACCATACACCCCTGTAATGCACTGCTTATGACCTCACATATTACATCACTGATGACCTGGTCAGTTACGTCACTGATGACATCTCAAATTACCTCACCGATTACATCATCCAGTGAGAGTAAGTGTTTGAGTGTTAAATCTATATACTAACCTACTACAAAAGTTAGATTACTATACTAGTTATTTATATATGTCGAAATAGAACCGGGGTTACAAATAAGACTCCAGTAAAGCTCGCACTCCACAAATGTAATTTCCAAGAGTTTAATCTGGCAACACATTTCACCCTCACAGGGGCTTCCTCACGGCCAATAGAAAAACACTCTGCCCAATCACCTTTAAACAAAATGTCAAATGGTGCCATAGATATAAAAGAAATAACAACGTTTCAGCAGGCACAAAGAGACATGAAAATCCATTTCCCCATAATTGCTGATCTCGTTTATTTTCATGATGGACATACAAACAATACAAAAGTAAATATAATGTCTTCAAAAATACATTCACAGATTTGTAATGTTGTCCCAAATCAGAATACAGTCGTAATATGGGATCATCAAAACTCAAGTGGGGAGAGGAGAAAACTCATGTAAAGCTTTTCACGTAGTGGAAATGAAGAATTGCCGAGATAAATGTCCAAATGACCAGAAAAACATAGCCATGCACAGTTCAAAGAAAAAGATCTACATGATGATCCGCCCGCATGTTCAGAACGATCAGTATATGATAAAGGGTTTAAACTTACCTGCAATATACTGAGGGCCTCATTTATGAGGTTTTGCCGTAGGACAGTGCCGCAGGCCTTCCTGCTGCACTGCCCTACGGCAAAAGAAAAGGTCAGGAAAGCGCCATATCTATTAGATACGGTGCATTGCTGTGCTTTTACCTTGCGCGGACGCACAATGGGCTGCCGTTCACCAACGCAGGCACCTTTGCACCATGGTGCAAGGGTGCCTGCATTGCAGTGATGATTATTTTTGCGCAGGAAGGGAAACCTTCCTGCACAAAAACAAAAACAATCACAAGAGGCTTTTTCCTCTTTCTATGCGTGCTGCAGAATGCAGCAGACATAGAAAAAGGGAAAAGGAGGAGAAATAAAGATATTTCTCCTTGTTGTGCCTCCCCTAGGGAGGCGTAAGTTTTTGGCACTGCCTCAGAGTTATGATTTCTCTTAAATCTGGGGCAGTGTCAAAAAGCTATGGATTTTGCTCGGAACGCCCCCAGCAATACCCACTGCACACCACTTTTAATGCAGAAAACTGCGTTAAAGGGAACGATGTTTACGAGGCAGCATTAAGTAAAAAAAGGTGGCTTAGTGCTGCCTCGTAAATATAAAGCAGCCTCCTACGCCACAGAACGTCACAAAAAGTGAAGTTCCCGTGACGCAAGGGGCCTCCCAAATGAGGGCCCTTACTTTTTCATTGTAAAGCCATGTGTGGTAAAGGCATATTTGTGGGAAAATCTTGTGTGGTAAAGACCAATGCGTTGTAAAGGCATGCGTGGTTCTGACATACATCCGACTCCAGGTGTACGCCGTCTCTGTGCAGCCAGCCTCGACGCCTCAACTCCAGGTGTTCCTTGACCTTCCTCTTTTCCTTTTCCCTTGAGGGTTCCAGGGGAGGGCTTGCCTGGTGGTGTTTGATGTGGGCTTACGTAGGGTGTGACCTATCCAGCCCCAGTGACTTTTCACGATTTCCTTAAGAGCAGGGATCTGAGAAGTCTGATGCCATAGGTGCCTCAGAGAGGTGTTGATCAAGGGCTTGACTTTGTTGGTGGTGTTCACTGTTGTCCTCCCAAGTTTCTGCTCCATACAGGAGGACCGATTTTACATTGGTGTTAAAAAGCCTGATGTTGATTTGCAGGGTTAGGTTCCTTGGGCCTCCCGATCTTCTTTAGCAGAATGAAGGCAGTTCTTGTTTTGCCGATTCTTGCCTTGACATCAGCGTCTGTGCCACCATGCTTGAATAGGGCCAGGTTGTCTGCAAAGTTCATGTTGTTGAGCTGCATCCAAAGTGTCCACTTGCTC
This sequence comes from Calotriton arnoldi, assembly GCA_963921515.1. Taxonomy (NCBI): domain Eukaryota; kingdom Metazoa; phylum Chordata; class Amphibia; order Caudata; family Salamandridae; genus Calotriton; species Calotriton arnoldi. The sequence continues at coordinate 1,521,286 of CAWUFW010001719.1, read as the reverse complement.
CTATTTGTTTCTCTTGCTGTGGATGTCTCCTGAATCAGTCTATGGCCAGCTGGAAGAGAAAAGGCAAGAGCAAACAACCCTGGTGGGCTTCGGTCCTTATTTCATAGGATTCCGTGAGTTGTCCTCCATGGACTATCTGAAAGGTCATTCCCCCGTAAGAGTTCCTGATGATTCTTACAAGTTTATCTGGCACACTGTAGTGGCGGAGGAGTTTCCAAAGGGTCTCTCTGTCGAATGCTTTCTCATAGTCGATGAAGTTGACTTAGGGGGGGAGTTCCATTCCATCGACTGCTCAATGATGATGCGCAGTGTTGCAATCTGGTCTGTGCAGGATCTGTCTTTGTGGAAGCCAGCTTGCTGATCTTGCAACTGCGTGTCGACTTGTTCCTTCATTCTGTTCAGGATGATTCTGTTGAGCACTTTGCCTGAGGTTCATAGAAAAGTTAGCCCTCTGTAGTTTGTGCTGTTACTCAGGTCACCTTTCTTGGGGATCTTGATCAGGTATCCCTCCTTCCAGTCAGATGACACCTTTACCTCGTCCCAGATCTTTCAAACATGGGGTAGAGTATGTCTACTGCAGTTTCAATGCCTGCCTTCTGTGCCTCTGCAGGAATGTTGTCAGGTCCTGCTTACTTTCCATTTTTCAGATCTTTGATGGCTTGCTGTATTTCTTCCTTGATTGGTCTGCTGCAGTCGATTGGCAAGTACTTGTCAGCTGGTTGTATGTCTGGTGGAGATTGCGACACGGGCTGGTTCAGCAGTTCTTCAAAGTGCTCCACCCATCTTCATTGTAGGCCTTCATTACCCATGATTGTCTTCTCAACTTTGTCTTTAACAGGTCCTTCTGGCTTGCTGTATGTGGTGGAGAGTTTCCTTGTTATGTCGAAGAGTTCTTTCAGGTTTCCATGGCTTATAGCTTCCTGGGCTTCTGTGACAAGACCATCGATGAATCTTTTTTTTTTTTTTAAACAATTTTTATTGATTTTATAGCAAAACAATAGCTGAGTACCAAGCATGACATATATACATAACACAGTACTGTGATGCAATATAGAGCTATCAGTTTGTGGAACTATCCCTGTTCAGAAGTCATCCTAAACATATAGAATATCAGAACAAGGCTTGCCCCCATTGTCTAGGAGCACTCTGTAGAGATGGCAGCAGCATGAAGTCCCCTATACCCATCATTCTCCCATGGTCTGTCGATCCATGGTTCCAGCTGAATCTCTCCGTGCTCTGCCCAGTCTCTCCAAATCTTAAAATGCTTCCTGGGGCATCCCCGTGACAAATATATCGGACGTTCAAGCCCCATGCAGTGGTCCAAGCCGTTCACCCATACCTCCACTGGGGGAGACTCCACCTCCTTCCAAGCCCTGGCAATATCCTGTTTGGCAACAATAAAACCAAGCCACAAAAACACCCCCTGGTAGCGAATGCCCCCCAAGTCATCAGTGATATGGAGAAGGATGAGTTTGGGGTCATCCCAACACCTCCTTGAGCCTTCTCATCATGCCTTCCCAGAAGTGGGCCAGCGCCGAGCAGTGCCAGAACGTGTGGGGTAAGTCTCCCTGGGGGTCGCCACATCTTAGGCAATCTCCCACTGGGATGAGACCCATTTGATGGAGTCGAGGTCTAGTATAATATACTCTGAAGCACTTTCAACTGGATAAGCAGGAATTGAGAGGCTATCACTGCCTCCCTGGGGCCTCCACCGCACCTCTCCAGTCATCGCCATCCAATGGGCCCAAGTTTCCCTCCCATGCTTTCTGCACCCCCCTAAATTACACAGCAGTATTTCATACAATTCCGATAGTTTGTGCACCTGGAGATCGGTGAGTAAAATCTTGGCTTCTAGTGGGGAAAACTTGGGGATAGCCCCCACAGATTGTATAATGGGGAGGATGGCGTGGCGGAGCTGAAGGTAATAGAAAAACTGTGTCTGATGCAGATCAAATTATTCCTGCAGTTAATGAAAGGACTTAAGTGTCTTTCCATGAAGCACATCTCCTAATGTTGAGATGCCTATAGTGTCCCATGCTGAAAAGCCCCACAGGGCCATCACCTGTGGTAGTCTAATACCCTGCCACAGTGGGGTCTCCAGAGTGATGCGGTCCACCCACCCCACACTCCTGGGGGCCGCATTCAAACTCCTGAGCACCACTCGCATGGCGGGTGGGAAATTCCTGGAGACACCACCACCGTACAACAGGTGCGTAAGGCTCCCGCCGCCCATCAACCACCCCTCCGTGGCATATGGCAGATCAGTAAAGCCTGCGAACCACCAATCATTTACAATCAGCAAATAATGTGCCGCCTGGTAGTACAGGAGCATGTCAGGTGTGACTAGCCTGCCCTCCAAGGCACCCCCCCCAGTAACAGCCTGATTGGTGCATTTACTTTCTGGAAGAAGCTCTTATGGATCAGAAATGGATGGCTTTGTAGATGGTAAAGTAAGCACGGAAGGGAAACTATTTTGAAAATGGCAGAGCGCCCCAGAAGACACATGGGCAGAGTGGACCAAAACTTGACATCCCGTCCGAGACTAGTTGGCTGGGGTGTCAGGTTCATTTTTCAAATGATCAGGTCGTGTCAGCAGTAACAAAGACCCCCAGGTGTGTAAATCCAACGGGAAGGATCTGCACCCCCAGCGCTGACCGCATGCAACCAGACAGGGAGGAATGGGGAAGATTGCTGATTTGTTGGCATTCATCTGAAGGATAGAAAAGGTTCTGAAAATGTTTAATATCTCGAGTGCTCTGGGGTCTGATGTCGGAGGATCTTCCAGAAATAGGAGGACATCATCTGCGTAGAGCGAAATCCTATCGCTCACCCCCTCTGTCCACCGAAAGTCCTCCAAGGTTGAACCGGCCCTCACCCATGACACCCTATAACCAGAGCAAAGAGCAAGGGTGACAGGGGCCAGCTCTGGTGGGTGCCCCGCACTACCGGGAACCACTCCGAAGAAACCCCTCCAACCCGCACCCTTGTTGTCAAGTTGGTGTAGAGAAGGCACACATATTGCAGAAACCTGGAACCAAAACCAACCCTGGTCAGAAGGGCGAACAAGAACGCCCAGTCTACCGAGTCGAAGGCCTTTCGGATATCAACGGATAAGAGGGCTTATGGCCTGGACGGGACCCGCTTGAGGGAATCGCATTATGAACCCTGCGCAGATTGTGCCGAGTAGCATGGCGGGGCATGAACCCAGATTGATCGCGTGGGCCAGTCGAGTAATGACTCCCACCAATCCGGTGTCCAGTGCTTTAGCCCAGATTTTCGCTTCAGAGTTCAAGAGTGAGATTGGCCTGAAATATCTGCAGTGGGTGCCCTCTGTACCCAGCTTCGGCAGGACCACAATCTCAGCTGTCTTGAGATCCGGGGGTAATTCTACTCTCTCCAGTGCCTCTAACAGTAAAGGGCTCACCTGGGGCCACATCAGGCACAAAAACTCGGCCGGGAAGCCATTGGGTCCATGTGCCTTACCAGCATGGAGCTATGCCAGGGCAGCATGCAGCTTGTCGCACCTAACGTCTGCCTCCAGTGCCTCACACTCTTCGAGGGTCAGACTGGGCATTGGCAGATCCGATAGAAATGTAGGTCCGTACGGGGACTCAGGGGTCTGCGCTATACAAAGAGTTATAGTAGGCAGTGAAAGCATTCACAATGGGCCCACTACCAGTTATCCGAGAACCATCATTTGCCAGCAAATAGGCCACTGGGGCCCCCGCCTCCCTGGGGGTACACAGCCAGTGCAGCATCTTGCTGGCCTTGTTGCCCCATTGGTATACCCTATTACACGTGGACAACCAGGCTTCCCTTGCCTCCCATGTAAGCTTCTGTGAGAGCAGGGTCTGGGTGTGCAGCGAGTCGCGTAGTATGGGGGTGGACAAGTATTGGCGTACCAATTCAAGTACACTGTCTTCCAGGTCCCTGACCTTCCTTACAGCTCTGTCATTTTGACCTTTAGAGTAGCTAATAATGCTTCCCCAGAGTGTGAACGTCTGAGCCTTTCAGAGCGTAATATTGGAGTCCACAGAACTCTTATTATCAGTGAGTAAATGCTGGCAGTTATTCTGACACATCTCCCAGAATTCGTCCTTTTGGAGGAGCCACCAGTCCAGTCACCATCTCATCCCCATCTATCACAGTCCCCAAACCAACTCTGTCATGACCGACGAGTAGTCATCGAGTCCCCGGGCCAACACCCTAACATTGATGACCCGATGGCCTTCCCGGTTTTGTATGAAGAAATAATCTAAACAAGAGAAGGAGTGATGTGCACCCAAGTAGAAGGTATATCCCCTCTCAGCGGGGCGATGGGCCCTCCACACATCAGTCAAGTTCCAGTTACATGCAAAAGTAGTCAAGAGTGTAGGCTCACGGCTAGAACCAGGACCAGCCGAAGAGTGGTCCAGAGTCATGTCGCACACTCCATTAAAGTCTCAACTGATCACCCATGGTGCCTCCGGCAGGTCTCATATGAGGTTGCCGAGTTTAACTAGGAAATTGGAGGTGAGAGGAGGAGGGGCATAGATGCAAATCAGCAAGATGGGTCGACATGTAGCATGCCCGTCACCGCCACATTGTGGCCCAGTCCATTGTGCCACACCTTGGAAACTGCAAGGTGACGCGTCCCTGAATCAGGGTGGCCGTACCCCTGGAGCCGCAATGGAATCCAGAGTGGTACATCTGGGTGTAACCCTTGCAAGACAGGAAAGAGCATTTATTACCCAGCAGATGGGTCTCCTGAAGCATAACTATATCCGCTTTGGTCTGTAAAGTTGCCTTCAGCACCAATCTTCTCCTGATTTTTATCCAGCATCCCATTAACATTCCAGGACCAAAATGTGAGTATATTCAGAATTGTATGCCTCTGCATGGAGCCTGACAATTGATGAGGGCCAGCCATATCTCAGGTGTGACTGTGTATTGTGTCTATGGATCAAATGTGTCCCACATGCCATCATTCTCAGCTCCCGCTCCTGATAAGAAAACACAACCAAAAACTGGACCCCATCCCCTGCCCTCAACACCCCCCATACTTTGTGAACTGGAAGTACCTGTTGTGGTGCGATTAGGGACCGATGTCAACAGGGGTACTGGGTGATCTGTATCACCCCTTCTGCCCTTTTCCCCTTCCTCAACACAAGTCATCCTCAACTAAAGTACCCTTGGAAATGTGGAACATGTGTGCAGCACTCCCTTTGTACGCCTTCAGACAGCTTTATGGTATAGCAGGTGATACCTGCAGCGGCTCATCAGTGCTGGAAGGCGTCTAGTGTCCATCCACCGGAGTAGGCGATGCTCTTCCAGAAGCAGCTTGGTCAGAACCCAAAGAGCGGGCCCTCCACTCCCTTTTTCTTGAGAATTTGTGAAAGGCCGTGCGCTACTCCCACGGTGGACCGCCACCACCCCTTCGGGCCTCCCCTGTACTCCGGGAGGCAAAGCGTCTACAGAGCGCTGCAGAGGTCTCTCTTCAATCCAATCCCACACCACCTCAGGAGAGTCAAAGAAGAAACTCTTGTCTTGGAAAAGCACCTTCAGGCGGGCTGGGAATAGAAGGATGTATGCAAGTCCCATGGCTCTCAATTTCTGCTTCGCCTCCTGGAAGGAGAGGTGTTGCTGTTGTACTTTTAAGGTATAGTCCAGGAAAATCATTACCAGAGAGGAATGATAGGTTAATTGGCCGGCCTTGCGTGCCACCCGAAGGACAGCATCTCTATCAGCATAATTGAGCACTCGTACAATGAATGGTCTGGGAGGGGCGCCGACAGGGGGCCTTGCCATCAGTGCTCTTTGCGCCCTTTCTACAATGAAGCGTCCCAACACATTATCTTTGGGGACCCAGCCATTCAGCCAGTCCCATATGAATTTCGTTGGAGTGGAGCACTCCGCCGCCTCCGGGAGGCCCACCACATAAAGATAGTTCCTTCTGGATCTCCCTTCCGCGTCTTCAGCGCGGGACTCCAGCTGTCCCACCAAGCGTTGCGGGGTGGCCAAGCATTCTTCATGCAATTTGACGATGTGTTCGGTCTCCGACATCCTACCCTATACCTATGTAACTCTGTGCGTAGTATTAGTGAAGTCCTGCCTGATCAGCGCAAGATCCACTTTGAGTTCCCCCATCTTGCCATCCAGGGAGACCTTGAGGTCCTGGATTGTACTGAGAACGGGCAAGGTTTGTGGATTCCCCCTCCGACGCGGGAGTGCCCCCTCCCCCGTCACGTTCGCCTCCCTGGATAGGGCCTTCTGCTTGGTATATTTATCCACCTTCTGCTGGGAGGCCGAGGTGGCCGGTTTATCCCGTGTCATGCTGATACTGCTATGATGTGGAGGTATCGCTCACCAGACCGAGACAACTCCTCCTCTCGTAGGCGGGTGCCAGCAATTATCCCCAATTATAGATGAGGGCGATGACTACAGTGACAGTTAGTCAGGAGCCCTCATAAAGTCCATAGGCCCCCCTCGGTAAAATGCCAACCAGGGAAGAAAAGGCAAGAAAAAACCTCTCTCAGGCAAGCAGTCCTCTGTTCTGTTACACCTCTCCAAGGCTGACTCCAGGCCGTGTTCGTCTCCTGCGTCCCACCAGAAGAAGAGCATGGTGCTGTGAGCTTGGACACCCACTGTGTCCCACGACCAGTTATAGGAAATGGAGGAAGAATGAAAGATAAACCAAAGTATCAGTGGGCCAAGTCAAGCACATCAGGGTGTCATGCCATACCCTTCAGCCTTCATGAATATCCGCACCAGGAGCTGCGCGGTAGGGCAGTATGCGTGAGCTGGGCGTAGACCTGGGCAGGGGTCACTATTTCAAGTAGCATTCGATAGGTACATTGGATGCCCTATGTATGCGTCCAGGACCCACCCTCACCAGGTCCATGGAGGTGCAGCAAGGCGCTTGACACTATTCACATGCTCCAGGCATGGGCCCGAGGGAACTCCATCCAGGCCTTTCACCCTGGGCTATTGTGGTAGGCCAATCCTCTCTGCTTCAGCGCTAGGAAGGGGCCTACTCAGGACAAGAAGATTTAGTCAGACGAGAGGGGGCCTGTCAGGGTGCCCCCTCCAAAGTCCAGCTGTAGGGTGGCCCCCCACGTAACACACCACTTTAGTATTTGCAATGGGGCGGCCCCCAGTCACTCACCGGTGTAGCAGGTATGGTGGACCGCCCATGGCTCTGCAGGCCTCTTGTCTGCCAGCCACCACCCCAGGTCACATTTCCTGTCTCGTCGGCCTCTTATTTCCTTATCTCAGCTCCATGGTGTAATGGCACTACCGGCAACATACCAGCTCAGGCCCAGCATCGGAGCCCCGTTCCCAGGCCACTGCGCCAACCAGCGGCCCGTCCCTCCCCAACACCGGTGCAGCTCGGCCCTCTGGATCCACCGAGACTCTGTCAACAGAGGGGGCCCCTCCCACGCCTCTGATCGGAGCCCCTTCAGGTCCTCTCTCATGGCCACAGTCACCGCCGCGGCCCGCTGAGCTCTCCGCAAAGAGCAGCCTTAGAGTCTGCAGCTGATCTGTTTCTCCGGGGGCTGTATCCCCCCAATAAACTGTGTGTGATGGTGCTTCGGACCACTACCACCAAGGGGGCTCAACCCAGGTTGGATGGCCCCGGGAAGTGGCAGTAGGAAGACATATCGGTTGCTGGGGAAGCGGAGCTCTTCACAGAGCGACCGCCATGATTGCTGGCCTAGCCACGCCCCTCACCATTGATTAATCTTCTGTCTGCTCTTAAGCTTCCTTCTTAGTTTTGGTGTATTCACCTTGGGGTTTCACTTATTCTGCTCTTGTTCAGCTAGTGTTGACTGCAGCTTTCTTTTCCTTTCTCACTTGAATTTTGCAGAGTTTCAGTGGAAATCCATTCTTTATGCTGGTGTTTCTTGGGACCCAATATCTCCTGACAGGTTGTTGTCACTGTTTCTGTGATCTTCTCCCACTGGCTTTGTACTGGGTCTCTGTCATCCTTAAGTTCTTGCAGGACTTGAAACTTGTTACTGAGGGTCACTGAGTATTCACTTGTTCCTGTGCATCTTTGAGGAGGGTGGTGTTATATCGCTGGCGTTGGTTGTCTGTTACATCCATGCTTTCTTCAGCTTTAGCCTGGCAAGGTGATGGTCTCATGCCAGGGCTGCATCTCTCTGACAATTCTCAAAAATATGTAAATTGTGGTTACAAACCATTGATTGTATGATAACACTCAATAGGGAAAGGTATCATTTTGCAAAAGTGAAACCTGTCCGTGAGGATCATCTCCCATTGCATGAGTGCAGGATTTCAGCATTGGGTCCAGGGAACCGTGGTCCAGAGGACTGCTGCATTCCTCATGCCTCCCCCAATTTTCATTGTGCCATTTTTAGGTCTCGCCTAGCGTTGCAGCGCGCATGCGCTGCTCGCTCTGCGAGACATATTGTGGTAGAGGAGATTTCAGAAGGGGAATTGAAGCCCCGCCCATCATTTTCATTGGCTGGCGTCATCGTTTATGGTAAACGGTGGCCTCCGATTGAAAATGAGGCTTCTTTGTTACCGCCCTGTCTCCTTTTCGGACGGCCCATCCGGACTGGATCGTTTGCTTGACGGCTGTCGTGAGGGTATTTCTTATCTAAAGGAGGCGTGTAAGTGTGACGTGAGGGTATTTGTTATCTAAAGGAGGCGTGTAAGTGTGAACACATCTGTTTCACTCGTCTTTGTTCAAGGCAGCCGCGTGTTTATTTTTGCATCGCGCTTTCACTTAAAGTGAAAGCGCGATGCAAATATAAACAAGCGGCTGCCTTTCCGCGCTTGTTTCTGTCAGTCCCGTGTTCTCTCCCGACCACCAGTTTCCGTCCCTCGCTGCTCGTCAGCGCCTGCAGCCTCCTTAATGTGTTCAGCACTGACCTCATTTGCCTCTTGTGTGTTTCTGATGCGCTGGTTACCCGCCATTCATAGGTGCGAGAAGGTGTTAAACTGTCCCCAGGGGGACAGGACGGAGCCGAGATCAGCGAAGGGGCTGGGGAAAGAAATGGCTGGCGCCGTGCAGTATTGGCTTCAGACAACTGAAATAGCCTAGCTCCAGATCAAAAAGTTCCAACAGAAATTTTAAAATAATGGTTAGTTCGAAATGGCCTTAGCTTAATTTCGGTGTCGCCGTAGGCTACTTTTCGGGAGACGCGTTCTTTTCGTCACCTCTGGTATTTCAGTTCATGTTTTGCTGCACTAACAAAGGCCAGTCTAGTATACAGTAATACGAGATTGTGAGAGGGCCTTCTGATGCCCAATAGGAACGAACCCGTCCATTTATGCAGAGCTGCTACGCCCATCCCTAGTTTATTGCGTTCAAGTATCCGGCGCTCAAAATGTATTCCTTTATGGGCCGTCATCATGGTTGCTTCTGACCCGTTAAACTTCCTTTTAGCGCAATGCAGAAATTTCACAAGATTGGTAGATTAGGGGTTAAAAAGAACGCGCCGAGAAGTCGCTGGCTGCTCACATGTCCTAACTTCACACGTATCATTTAGTAGTTGTTTATGACCCAAACTGCAGGTCTCTAAAAAAAACAAATAAAAAAAGAGTTTAAAAGATTAGAAAATCTGCTTTCACTTTTATACCGACGTGGTTTTTCTAGCTTTGTGCTTTATTGACAGACTACAACTCCCACAATGCAGCGTCCGAGTCCTTAGAACCAAGAGCCTGAAAATAAGTGTTGGAATTCTCGTTGAATGCACCCCCTCCTCCTTTGCCACTCGACCCGAGATCATCTGTTTAGTATCAGTGTCCGGAAACTGGGGTAACTTATGCATATGTACTAATGGAGACGTGTTGCAATAGGCGTGCATAGGATAATCGCTCGTCCTGTGTCTCATAGTGTTGGCCCAGTGTTTAGAAGATTCTCGATGTGTAGAAAGCGTGTGTGGAAGTGTTAAGGGAAAGGGGGCGGTGGGTTCCAGGAGGCGCGGGCGCTGTGTTGCAGCCATGACTAAATACACACGTAGAAAAAATGTGCAGCGGGTGAGCCGTGTTTGAATAAGTATGCACTTTGTGCGTACGTAATGAAAACTCTGTTAGGTAGGCCTTTTATTTTACGTGCACTACGTAGGAGGCAGTGTATCGTCCTTTGCCTCTAGACTGGCTCTCCACGGGACCCGTTCAGGGGGAGGGGCCCAGTGCCGGCCCTGGAGAGGTCACATAAATGCATTTGAGGGCAGTGGTGGCCGAGCACACCTGGAGCCGGACCCCTCCCCTCTCACCCCACTGGAGAGCGGGCCCAGAGATCAGCGGACCAGCCCATCAAGGACCGGGCTCTGCTTGGGTCACCTTGGGGTAAGTATGCGCAGGTGCACGCGGGGGGGGCAGTGGAGGCGTGCAGGCCAAGTAAACAGGCGCGGGAGTTACTGCCGCCGGCCTTGCGATGCGAGTTACCGCCTTTGCTTGCATGTGCTTATTAATATCTACCTGTATAGCTGAAATAGGAAACTGCATTTGATAGTGTAGAATTGGGTAGCTAAGATTTGACCTCAATCAGTGGGGTCCTCATGCATCATATCTCCATCACGTATCACTTTCCTTTTATTAAGCAGTTTTCGTTTTTTTTATTATTGACCACTCCTGTTTCTTCCATTAAGATGAAATACCGCCGGTGCACGGGTCCCTTCATTTTGTGACAAACAATGTCTGCTTTGAGGGGAAGTTGCTGTCCGTTCAGTATTCTGAGGTGCTTTCATCTGCGCCAGTCGGGGTGTTTGCTCTTTGACCGGATATATCTGAAGCGCCCTTTCTGTTGGTATAGATGGTGAGGTTCATTGCATTTTTTAAGCTATTAGTATTGTAAATAACAATGCCTTGTATTTATGTTTTAAAACCCAAAACATAAATAGAATGCATTGTCATTCACAATGCCAATAGCTCAAAATCGTGTGAATGCGAGACCTATTGTATTTCCAATGCTTGTTTATCTTTGAGCCCCTGAATAGACAGAGGCTGCAATAAAAAAAATTACATTTTACAATTCGGAATGCAACGATGGAGGTCTGCTGTCTGTCGCAGGTCTCTGTTGCTGCTTACACGACTTTTGGAAGACATCTGCAAACACATTCTTGCCTCATTAATATTAATGAGACAGGATTCTGAGAATCTTATCAACAGTTAGTTTTGTACTACTACACATCAGTACATCCATCACAGGGCAACAACAAAGACTCCGAATCACAAGCCAGTTAAATGCTTTATGACTTGGGGTGTTGCACATTAGGCCCACAATGTTTAATAGCTGCAGTGTCATGGTTTGCTATTGCAATAGGCACCAGTCCTTTTCATTGGCCTGGGAAGTTATGCAGTAGGGCAAATGCTTAGTTCAAAGCACACAACATCATCATGTTCTTCATGCATCAACCAAGGGCTGTAGTAAAGAAAAGTCCTATTTTTCAAAGCTACAACCAAAAAACCATGATGCCTACTCTACACCTAAACACAAAGCTTTAGCGGGTGTGGCTAACTCCCGCAGGGTCTAGTGCAAAATCCCTGTATACGGGCTTCCCACCCAAGTACATTTCTTGGCTGTAGAATGTGTCACAGAATGGTTCAGTTACTTTCTGGTAATCTTCATTATCTCAAGTTTAATTCTTCCTCATGAAAGTCCCTACTCATTGAGGAGAGTTCACACCTAGCCTGTCCGGCCAGTGCAGTTTGCTCTCAACATTTCTTTAACTTAAGCCGCTTTCCCCCTTGCCTGGCAGTATAGCTCAGGGACCAACCAAAGATCAGTATCTTGACATGGCCCCTTGGACCATGAAGAGGGAACCAAGGAATGAGATTTGGAAGATTTAGAAAACCCTGAAGCACAGATGTGTGCTCTACAGACCCTCATAAAATAACACAAGCCATTGGGTTTCTTTTGGATCGTCTTTCTTTGTTTCAGCCTTTGGTGCCTTTGCAGGGGTCAGCTAACCTTTGCTTTTGTGTGGAATATCATCACAAAGATGGATGCCCAGCCTGTCCTTGCGCTGTCTAGCTGGTGGACAGATTGGGCGCTGCTAACTAACTTAGTACTTCTCCTCCAATCAGAGCGACTTTCAGATTGCAATGGCAGCTGATGCCAAGTAGAAGTTTGCATTCACCACCTAAAGGCCTCTATCAGCTCAGGATTCTGCTCTTTTGGTTAAAGAATGTTCCCGCCACTTTTCAATGCCTGGTCAACTATTGTATTGCCTAGAGGAGTTCTGCATAGCCTTTCTTCCACAGTTCATGGAGGACCACCTGAAGTATCTGAAGGAGGTGTTGGTGAGGTACAGGGGGCTAATCTTACCATCAAGGCTACAAAGTGCCAGGCAGAGCAGTGCTCTATGGTCTGTCTTAGACACCTGGTGGTGAGTAGAAAAAGTTGCCCCATAGGTGACACAGACTGTCTTTCAAATACATGCAGCCCTGACACAACTTCTGTGGTCTCTCCGGAAATCACAAAGAAGGCCTTGTATCACGCACCTCACTGCTAAAAGCCATAGGAGCACAAACAAAATATGTCTGAACTCCCTCGAAATGCAGTGCTTGGATCTGGGCGCCAAGGTAGCATAGTGAAATTCAGACAGCGACTATGCAAAGGTAAGGTTTCTTCCTCTTCCGGCTGATGACTAATGTAGAGTAAAACCGTAAGTCAATGGGGTGATCTCTTTGGACTTCATGATTCATGTGAAAAATAAAACATACTTATCTTCAACAGATATAAAACATAAATCTTATCTCAGTTTACACTGGGCTTCTGTGACTGACTTACATTAACACCTGGCAATGCCCATGCACTTAAACAAGATTGTAAGTGACTGCGAGCAACTTGTTTGTTGTAGGAAAAAGTTAAACGGCATGAATCAATATCTTCTGCTCATTAAGGATGTACATCCTTGAACAACTGGCCCTGGCAAGCTCAATGATGATTGGACAGACCTTATCACTAGGGAGGCAACTACCAGCTGTTGTTTTATTGGCTACTCCACCTCTACCACACGGGTACGCTGCCCGCGTTCTTTTCACGAAGTGGCTCCAGGTAATTTGTATGACGCTATAACACACTCATAGGGTCATTCTAGTGATGAGGTCTGTCCAGTCTCCATGAACAATTATAGATTTAGGCCCTGCATTTTATTTCCCATGTAATCATCACTGAGCTTGCCAGTTGTTCAAGGATGTACATCCTTAATGAGCAGAAGATATTCATTCATGCCATTTGATTTTTTTCCTACTACTGTAGGATCTTCTACTTTTCATCAGGACATCTATTACTGGCCAATCTACATGACTGTTGCACTGGGTTTCTATTTTATTTTTTGGCACATTGCATTTCTGTTTTTCGTGCACTATCACTTTATGATACCTGTGCCTTTTTCTTCTTTAACTTTTGAGCTGTCTCTCACATCATCTATAAGAAATTGGGTGTTCTTTCTAAACGAGGTCAGTAAATAGACACAAACATTGTAGAAATTCTAACGCCAATGTGTATTATATTTATGTGGGGCATATATCCTTTACATATATATTTGCAGGTATCTTTCAACTCTGTTCTCCCTAGTGGCTTTCCTGAAGAAGGCGCGAGTGCCTGAAACGCGCGTAGATTGATGATCGAAGATAAAAATTGTCAAGGCACATATCATCCCAGCCTATTGTATAAAATGCCTAACAGTGTTAACTAAAACCATTTTTATGGCAGTATACAAATAAATTTGTGTTCTCTTGTGTACTTTACAATACCTAGAAACTGGGGCATATGCTAGACATGCATTTGCGAACACACTGCATTATTTGTTTGACATTTTTCACTGTGTGAACTCTCACGAGCACTTTTGTATAGCAGTAAAAATTTTGAATGCTTGTTTATATGTCTCTCTGCTTTATTTATTGTGTTTTGAAGTTTTCGAAATTCTCATCTATTGATTTTTGTTGAAATCTGTGAAAAAACTAATTTCTTATCACGTGGAACCGCTGTTTGTTTAGCAGTTGCAAAAGGTGGCACGTTTAACGCATCTGTACCATGAAGCCCACATCCCTGGCGTTTTTCCCAGGTAGATATTAGCAGGTGAAACCTAGCAGAATCTAACGGATGGAAAAGTTCCATTAAATACCAAGACATGCAGATTTTAGTGTAGAAAGAACCACAATCCACGCTACTACTATTTTTTAGGGATAATTATCGTCCCAGATAAATACTGGGGTATCTTCTTTTATCAGATGTGATAATAACTGCCCGTTTCTCTGGGGCACATGCAATCAGGGCCTAATACGGAACATTGTAAAAGGAATGTCTTCTATTGTAGTGACTGCTACTGAGTTTAAGGATAAGGAGCAGGGTGGAACAGGTTATATGGGAAGCAAACCCTCTATCCAGGACTCCGGGGCTTTAGCAAGTGACAGGCTCCCAAACATTACGCAGAATTTTGCCTTAATTTCTACTCTGTACAGTGTGGCCTTGCAGACACACTACTAGCAGCAGGTATTGTGATGTCACAACTCACTGGTAATAACGTATTACAGTAGAGTATCAATTTTACAAACCCATTATTATAAGAAAGTTAGAGAAAGGCTTCTATAAAGTGATTGCTTGTTTCCATGTATTATATATCTGATAACTTCTGCCTCACACGACCTCTCAACCTCAGTCCTATGTTGCTAACCTTAGGTCTCCCCTCTCCACAGGTCCAGCTCCTTCTGCAGCCCCTCAACCTGTCCCTCGAGGCGCTGGCCAAGGTCCGTGACATAATGCTAGAAAACATGGACCGAGGGCTGAAGAAGGAGGGCACGGCCGGCTCCACCCTGAAAATGCTGCCGACCTACGTCCGCTCTACTCCCGATGGAACCGGTGAGTCTGTGCAGGCCAGGGGTGGGGTGGGTGATTTAGGCGCCAGGGGTGGGGGTGGGTGAGTTAGGCGCCGGGAGTGGGCTGGGTGAATTAGGGGTGGGGGGTGAATTAGGGGCCGGGGGTGGGGTGGGTGAATTAGGGGCCAGGGTTCTGACGTCGGGTTGCTTAATGGCGACTCTCGGGGCAATCTGAGTCCGTATCTTCTCCGTTAAAAGATTCGTAGTTGAGTTGTGCTCATGGGGCCTGTTCCCAGAGAAGCAGATGAAGGCTCTCTAACAAGTGCAGTGGGTTTGTGGAGACGCAGAGCCATCTGAGCCACTCAAAACTCGCCGAAGGACTCTGTGTCTCTAAATGCGCAAGAGTCCGTTCCAAAGTTTCACAACGTGCGTGAATCAGCCAGAAATGTGCAACATGTGAGAAACCGAAGCAAGCAACTCTCGGGATCAGCAGGCCTTCGCGGAGAATTTCACAAAAGGAGAAGTGATTAAATACAACACAGGAGTTACGCCAACAAACCCACAGAATGTAATTATTTCTGCTTGTATTCGATGTCGCCTACACACCACTCCACAGCCTCCATAGAGGCTGGTCACGCCTTAAAATCGCAGAACTCGTCAGACGCTGTGTGGGTGGCCTCGGTAGGTGTGATATGGGCATTTTATAATTCTCGTGACTGCTAGCACTTTCAGTCAAAGCTTTGTCCGTAGCGTCGCCAGTGTATCGTGGCCTTAGTGCAAGGGAGGGAATGAGATCTCTAGCTGCTGTTTGAATTGTAAAATACAGCAATAATCAGGGTTGAGGGGGCCCCTCAGGCCTCTGGGCCCTGGTGCCACTGCACCTGCTACACCAATGGAAGCTATGCCCCTGAGCGTTGTTGACAGAGAACATCAAGGCAGGGTTAGGGCTATCACTTTTACTGTGCAGCAGTAGGCAGGGTCATGAACTGACTCAACAGATCTTGTACATTCGGCTATCTGCCATTGGTGCAGCAGGTGCAGTGGCACTCGGTCCTAGAACATTAGTTGCTGTCTTTTACTACCCCAACAGCAGTCAAAGTGAACATTTTCCTTGCTTGCACCAGGGCAGTGGTCGAAGTGGGGAAAAAAAAGTAGGGGAACTGTGGGCGGAGCATCAGGGGGCGGTAATAATCCGAGGATTGGGTCAGTGGGCGGAGTCAGAAGTGTTGCTAGAAAGAGCAAAACATAGCAATTTTTAGTATGTTTGGCATTTCACTGACCAGTTACAGCTTATAATGTTATTTAATGCAACCAATAGATACACGTTTATTTGAGATTTAATATATGAGTTACTGACATTAAAATACATTTACAATGTGGGATACGTTTTCAATCACAGAATGTCCCAAATACACTTATAAGTGGAATCATAAGCCATTTGTCTCCGAGCCATGCAGTTTCTTTTATAAGCACTTCTCCTCCCTTTTTCTAACCGATTCTGAACATAAAATGTGGGTTTAAATTCTATGACAGGAGGCCCCACTTGTTGGGGAGCACTGTTGATTACATCATTCTGTGCCCCTCAGTCAATGCCAAATTGTAGTCCTACGTCTTTTATGTTCTTCACGCAACATGTCATGAACCCAGCATTAGATGCTTCTTAGTTTCCTGTTATTACATCTAGACATAGAACTCTAAAACAACCCAGACCTGTTGGTTTGGCAGATGCTTTTAACAGTATCGGATGAATGAGATACAACTATTTTATTAGTAGTTTGTGTAATTACTACTCAAGTTAGTTAGCAATGAGAATTGCAAATGCATCAATTCTGAAATTATGAGACTCAAATATTGGTAGAGTCAGAAATAGGTAGTGGTCCTAGGATTATCTCAATCAGTTATTTTCTCCCCTTCAGACTACTATCCTCTGCAATCACTATTAGACAACCTCATCCTCTGTCGTTCCACAAGCACTGTAGGGCCCGATTCACAAAAGTAATCTGAGACAAAATCCTAACTTTACGACTTTCGGTATTCACAAAAGGCATTTAGGAGTAGTAAAGTTAGGATTTTGTCTTAAATTTGTCATAAGTTTTGGTCTTAAGACAAAATCCTAACTTAAGTTTAACTTAAGTTTAACTTAAGTTAGGATTTTGTCTTAAGACCAAAACTTAAGACAAACTTAAGAAAAATCCTAACTTTACTACTCCTAAATGCCTTTTGTGAATACCGAAAGTCGTAAAGTTAGGATTTTGTCTCAGATTACTTTTGTGAATCGGGCCCTAGGTGTCTAGAAATACCACCCAACAGATACTGCATGAGGAAGTTCAAACATGAATGGCAAAATATCCTAGTTTGCAAATGTTTTCCACATAATTATAGCTCTGCCGTATTTGCCACATAATATATCATTGCTGCATAATCTGATGGTTTTAACAAAAAAAGTTTGTAGCTCAAACGGATCAAAACTATGTGACTTGTGTTGCTGTGAAGTGGAGGGCCCTTTACAAAGGTTGACTGGTCACCGTTCTCACTGCTGCACTTGTATGTTAAACTGCTATTAATGAGGCGAAAGCTTTGCAGAGACTGTTAGTATGTGTAAAAATGTCAAAATAATAAAGTATCAGAAAATGTACCACATTGAGCTGCAGCCTTTCTTTGCTGCATAATTTAGTCAACACTGCAACATAATTTTGTCCTCCATTGCTGCATAATTGCAGTGGCCCCAAAGCAGGCAGCACATGTTAAAAGTGCTTGTGCATGAAGCAGAGAGACCGTGAAGTTTGCAAAGTTAGAGGCACATTTATTGGAATGGTGGTGCAGCGCAGCAAGTTACTTTGCTGTGCTGCCCGGCGTCACAGGGAAAGGGCAGGAATGCACCGTATTTATCCAATACGGTGCATTCCTGTCCTTTTCCAGTGTGCTGGCGCCGTTTCGTCAGCCTAGCGCCAATGCAGGCACCCTTGTACCACGGTGCAAGGGTGCCTCTGTTGCGTGCAGGATTGTTTTTGTGCAGGAAGGGCAAATATAGAAAGAGGAAAAAACAGGGAGAAATAAAGATATTTCTCCTTGTTGTGCCTCCCTTGGGGAGGCGTAAGATTTTGATGCAGTCCCAGGTTTACAAGTCCTTGTAAATCTGGGAATGCGTCAAAAACCATGGGAGTTGAGTGGGAATACCCACTGCAACGCCTCCCTTGTGCAGAGTAAGGCAAAGCAGCAATTTGCACTGTGTTGCATTACTCCATATTTATGAAACCATTCAAAGCCATGCAAAGTGGCTTTGTGTGGCTTCATAAATATGGAAAAGCGCGTACCTTAAGGACACGCGCCATTAGGACCCAGGACCCCGGGAGCCTGGCCCCGCCTCCGTGGCTGTCCCCAACTCATTGGCCAGAGAGGAGGGGTTTCCGGACTCCTTCCGGGGCACGGGTGTTGTCGCTTCTGCTCCCACCGGATGTTGGATATGGGGGGGGGGGGTTCGAGGGCCTATTTAGGGTGCCCTGGCCCGGGCCCTCTTCCTCTTTGCATCCGACACCGGCGCAGGAGGAGAGAAAGCCACGCAGACCCTTCCACCCATCCCATTGAGGAAGTATATCGAGGGGTGTACAGTGGGGTGTGTTAGCGGTAAGGAGAGACCATAGATTGCTGTACAACATCAAAGGGAGTCCTCCTGCATACTCCCTAGGCCAGCACTGAGGGGGGGAAACGGTAAGCTGACCAGCGAGAATGGGGACACCGGCTGGGGGCAAGGGCGCTCAGTTATGCAAGCTATGGCATGGGGCTGCTGCCTCTGGTTATACCCTACGAGCCCCTGTGGACAGCCTGGTGTTGGAGGGGTGGGCCTCTAGGGTTGCGGACAAGGAGCAGGTGGCAGGGGCTCACCTCTCAAGGATGCAGGTGGGTTACACCTGCGTGGTTCTCCCTAGGGGCGCGGGTCAGCAGGCTCCTTGGTGCTGGATAGGATAGGTGACCTTCGAGAAGCACATGGATTAGCCTGCTGTATGCTGACTACAAATGATTCTGATATTTGCTTGTATAGTTCTTATGCTGAGATGATTATGCTTGTAAATATGATTATAGAGACTCGTGTTTTAAAGTTGATTCATGTTTTGATTTTTGTATGATTTTAGAATTGGAATATATTGTGATGTTTGATTGTTGATGACTTGAATAAACATGCCCACTTACACCCACAAAGCTTGCCTGTCAGTCACTGATTTGTGGGGTTGTCAGGGGTGGGGTCAGGAGCAACCTGGGGGATCCGGGTTCTTTGACTTGGAGATTTGTGTTGTGCATTTACCACGTTCCGTGGTGCAAGCATGACGCAAGGCCCTCGTAAATATGCCCCGTAGTTTGGTGTGCGTGCAAATCCTGCATTGCCGATCCCTGGTGAGTTTCACCACTACTGCTGGAACAAGGCCAATGGAGGCACCAAGGGGTGAGGCGGACTGGCCTCAAGGGTCCTGTGACCTCAGAGACAAAGTCTCTGCTGATCTAGGGTGTGCTGCTTCGTAGGCCTGCCCAACAGACTGGAGGTGAATTTCAATATGGATTGTGGTGGACAGGGCTTCAAGATTAACCCACACTGGCCTCCGGTAGGGTCCACCTGCTGGTGCTAAGAGACCCGGACTTCTATGGTCTAGCAGGGTCTTCTAAGGTCTAGTAGGGGAATGTGCTCCCTCAGGAGAGTGGTCTGGTGGACTGGTCATGAAGCCTGATTCCCCAGTTACAAATTCTGTAGCTCGGCCATAGTGCTGCATCCTCTCCCCCCTGCACACCTTTCTGCCCCACTGAGAGAAACTTGCACTGCCTTCAGCTACAACCCAATTGTGCCCTGTTATAAACACATGGATGTGACTCAATTCAAATTATGCACTGCCTGAAAAAAAGTAACAACATCCTGGAAAAAGCAAACACTCCTAGGCAATGCAAGATTATGTAAAGCATGTGAAATTTAAGCAGGAACAACATGGTTACCTTAACGCTTTTACACTCATTGTTCAGAAATCAATGAGTGTTTTTTGCCTCAAACATTGAGGACATGAATATAGGGCTCCTCCTGTACACAGGTGTGACTTTGTTGCACTTGTGGACTGCAGGGAAGGGGTTAAGCAGGGCTCAGAAGATAAAGGGACTCTTCAGGAAAAGTCTGATCTGACTCACGGAAAACCCACAAGGGCTCCTCCACATTCATGTCAGCCAGCTGGCTGCTCAAACATCGACATTATGTATTCAAGTGTCCTGCAAAGGATATTTTTTTAACTGTCCGGCTTGGCTAACTCTCCTACCCACAAAAAACTTGAGAGAGCTCTTGAGAGTAAAAGGCAAAATTATATTTTCATTCGGGAAGTGAAGGATACATTCAACTTTATTATTTTGTGGTGACACAATAGTATGTTAGTGATGCTGTAAAGTGTCGCTAAAAAATTCACAAACCTAAGAGGTCCCAAAGGCAAGATCTATTGGCTTTGCCAATGCTTGTTTAGATATCTCATTTGCTAAATGGGGCACTTTTCATTTGGTGCCAGACATGGCCGAACTGGGAACCCAAAGCAGCCCTGGCAAATTGTGTCCATCCCCTGTACGGTGTGTTGCGAGCGAACGCAGCAAGCGAGCCTGACCACTACAAAGGGGACATGGGGAGAGGGTGTACTCTCCCCAAGAAAAGTTTGGAAAAAATTACATATATAGTGCATTCTACAACACATTTTATTATATATTCAATTGTATTCACTTTTAGAGCACAGTAAATGATGACCTTACGGTGCACCTGGATGCGACAATCTTGTTAGGGTTCTTCAATGATTCCCTCACTATCACCCTCCAACACTGTCCCCTCTCATATTTATTTCATTTGTTTCATAGCGCCTCTCATACCAGTGTAGGGACTTGGAGCACTTTACAACATGCACACATACAGAGAAAATGAATCATACGTGTGTAAATCAGTGTTTAGAAAATGTTGTACAATACAAAAGGGACTACTAGGTGTAAGATTCACATGCCATCAATTCTGCTTGGCATTTTTTAAGAACTGGAGAAGCGCAACCTGAGGATTCAAAACGTAACACAGTGGTTAGATTTACTAATAAGAACGTATTTCTACCCAAACAAACCCATTTTAGCAGTATGAGGATAATGAAAGACTGGGGAAAAAACATAATTTCCAAACCTGCACCATGCAGTTTGCATGCAGCTCTTTGATGGCAGGTCATAGCTCAAGGTGCTAGATTTATTACGATTGTAAGTTATGCACTGCAAGTAACTAATGGATCTCTGTGACAAAAGCAGTAACCCACTGAGCTCTGCACATTAAATACAGTTCTGTGATCTGTATGGTACATATTCTTTGCAGCAGGCATTTTAACCCTCGGCGCTACAATAGACGAGGCAAAACTGGCAATTGACAATACTTCGATCTCTCTCCAACAGGAAGATCAACCATCAGAGACATAAATCTTGACTCTCTTATTGTTGCCTGAATACTGCTGGGTTTACAAGTAACTCTGCAGTGATTTATGCATTTTTGAGAGTGAGAAGTGAGTCATTGTGCTGGACAGCTCTGCTCGTTTTGTTACTGGGGGCCGGTTTTGCAGCCCCCAGTAGCAAAACCAGCCTCCCACCCCTCCAGCCTCCCGCCGATGCCCATTACGCCAGTCCGGCCTTGGTGCCTGGGCCTATTTGTTTTCACAGTCTGACCCTGGATGGAGTGCTCGGGTGTCACAGAACTGGACACCTCATGCTGCTTTTATGTTATATCCAGTACTTTAAATGGGCCGGTACTGTCCGGTACAGAGCACCAGCACTTTTTTATTTTGATAGGGAGAGTACCGGCACTTCTCGAGACAGACGTAATACTTTTAATTTGAGAGTACCGGCACTTCTCAAGACAGACGTAATATTCTTAATTGGAGAGTACCGGCACTTCTCAGAAACAAGTAGGTATTCTGGTACAGAGTACCTGCACTTATATTTTTCTATTTCAATCACTGGTTGTATCCTTAAAAAAGTTCAACGGTATTTTTAAAAAGACCACATCCCTGAACACAGACAGAGCAGCAATAGACATTTTATTAAATTAACTAAGGAAAACAGATGATAAGACATTAAAAGTTTTCTACAGTTATTTTTTTTTTTTTAAAAGCGCCAAGGTTTGGGCACAGCCTGCCACGAGTTCCACACTGGAGTCCTCCTCCTTTCCTTGTGGCGTTGTCAGTCTGGGTGAGCCCGAAAATAAAGGGCAGATGAGGTCAAGGGCGGGGCAGGCAATTCGTCCTGATGTGACCATTGTATTGGTCACAGTTGGGGCAGGCAGATGGCCTCCTCACTAAATGAGGTGTTAATCACACTGTAGCAGCCGGGCCATCATTATTAGCCGTTTTCGCGCGCTGATTGTTTGCTCCTGCAGTGCAACACTGCTCCTACAGTGCAACACTGCTCCTACAGTGTTGCTGGCCAGGCCCCTGGCCACAGATACATAGTCGAAGGGGGAGGAGGTCGTGGGCACTGCAGAGGCCTTCCTCAATGTGCGCCCCACAGGGCTGGATGATCCTGTAATATTTTTTACGTTTGGACCATTCCTGCCGTCCTGGGATGCATTTTTAAAATGAAGAAGTAGGGGAACGGACTTTGTTAAATTAAAAAAAGTAGGGGCACGCTGTGCTCTTCCGATCCCGCCCACTTCGACCACTGCACCAGGGCCTAAGGCATCCATGCAACTCTACTGGCTAGGTATTTAAATGCACCTACTCTTCTCTCCTTCCGCCGTCTCTTAAAGATGTACCTGGCTCATTTATTGTTATCTGGAAATCGCATCTATATCTTTGGTGACCATGCACGGTATTCAATAATCCAAGGGTGGGAGAGAGAAGCTTGGAGGCGTTCCACTCGGCTTCCCTTGTAATATAGCATACAATCAAGGAGAGTGGAAAAGAAATTTGATATCTAGGATCTCCAACTGGGTTTCTTGTAGGAACCTCAACAGTAATGTTTAGTCAGTGGTATGTTTTTCACTGACGTACTTATGTCGCGCAGGGGGGAATCAGAAATAAAAAAAGAAAAAACAACTTACCACGAGACCGGGTCCTGCGTCTTCTCTGCTCCTGCTCTTCTGCCTCTGACAGGAACAGGAAACAGGCAGCCAGGCTCCCACCCCTAAGGGGCTGGAGGGGTGGACATGTTCTCCATGCCGGCTGTAATGCAGCCTGCATGGAGAACAAGGAAGTGCGCATGACAGTTTTGGGCGGCCCGAGAGGGCCGACCAAACAGTCATTGCACACTTTAGGAGTGGGCAAACCACTCCTCCCCTGCCCTGCTCGGAGAGCAGAGCAGCCCCGCCCACCCACCCCAAAGCAGTAGGACACGAAACATAAAATGACAAGAACTCTGTTATTGTCATTTTATGTTTCTCACTGCTGATACGAAATCTATGAAAAGTTCTTTGACACTGGCGAGTCAAAGTTCTTTTAAATTCTACATAAACCGAAAGTGATCTAAAACGAAACAAGCACAAATGTTAACGCATAGATCCAAATATATACAATTTAAAAAATCTGAGATGGGTTACACTTTTTGAACGTCAAAAGTTAAATAATAGTTAATTCAGCTTTCCACCTGCAAAGCTTACAAGGAGTTTTTTAAACAATGTGTGTGTTACAAACCTTCATTTTAAAAATCCGATTTTGAAAAAAAATCTTTGCATCTGTATAACTGAATGAAAATTAATTAAAAAAAAAAAACTTTTGTAAAAAAGGAGTGATTTGAGAAGCTTTTTGAAGTGTTCGATTACTGAGGAAGGAAATAGGAAATACCTATGGAGTCCGCTTTAACTCACCGAATTGGCATAAGCATTTATTTCTCCCCCCCCTAACAGTGGCCTACATGCCATATTTAGATAGACTGTGTGGCAGGGATCTCTATGCCCACACTTCATCCACCACTGAGATCAACTGTGGGTAGAGATGAATATTGAGTGGCTTCATTTTCAACTCTCAAAGTAGGAGTTTGTTTGAAAAAAGCAGAAAATCAATGACCCAGAAGTGGAGGCAGCTTTTTGCCACATGCCATGGTCTTGTTTGTTTTCCCTGCACAAGAAGAAAAATCAAGGGTGGTCCTCTGGTGGATGGGTCACCAGGTCAAAGGTTTCCAAAGGCAGAGACAGCTAAGGTTCTGCCTTCAGAAACACCCAGGTTCCCTCACCTCTGAACAAGGCAATTGTAACGAATTATTTATTGAGTTTTAAGTATTATGCTCCAAGAATATTGGAGCAAAAATATTGAAAACCAAAACGTGAATTAACAACCACCTTTAAACAAAATCTACCAACAGCAGACGTAGAAAACATGTACCAACCGTGCATATAACATCAAACATCAAAGCAACCCTGGAATTGGGTAGAAGACAGACAGACTCCTGTTTACAAATATGTTTTCAGGAAATTTAAAAAGTGTGTAAAATGAATGTCATGGATTTTGTTTAAATGGGGTTGTGCACATGAGTAATCCAGGCCGTGACGAAGACCGCAAGGTTGAAACGCGTTGCCAGTGATTAAATTGCTTTTGAAAATGTGAAAATAAATCCCGGAGTGCGTGCGTTTGTGTGACGACTGACGAGCACATCTATATATATATATATATATATATATATATATATATATATATATATATATTTTTTTTTTTTTTTTTCACTGAAAAAACCATAGGTTTTAGGGACAGTTATAGTTAGTTGGACATTTCACTCGTACAAAACCATAGAAATTCCCCCGTTATAGTTAGTTCAGCTAACTATAACTCGCGCCCCCGCAATGCACTGCTGATGACGTCACATATTACATCACTCATGACATGGTCAGTGACATCACTGATGACATCACTGATGACATCTCAAATGACATCACTGATCTCGGCCCCCGCTTGCCGAATCACCCCGAAACTTTCAGGATAGGAGCAGACCGGAGCGCCCCACGAGTTTTGAAAATTTCGCGAAGATTCATCAACCAGCGCCAAAGTTATTGGAAATAGAATGTTGCGAATTTCCTATGGAAAATAGGTCCTAACTATAACTATCTACTGGCGATCGCCAGTAGATAATATATACACACACATATATATATCTATACTTCTATACTTGCCAATATACAAATAACTCCTCGATATTTTGGTTGACAATGTTTTTGCCGCCATATTCTTGTAGCATGATATTTCTGTGGTTAATATTTTGACATACAACTCTGATTGAGGTGGGAAGCCACAAGTGTAGCAAGGTGGGACCTCCTCCAGTTTAAAACTTTTGGCTGGTCAATGTAGTTGGAAAATTGTGCTGTACAATGAATTGTTTGACACTGTTTTTTTAAAAACATTTTCTTGTGGAGAGACCTACCAGGCCCCAATACGTAAAGCCAGAATGACTTTACTTGTTGAATTCAGTGTACAGCTGTTATTACTCCATCTTCCTTTTAGCTCACAGTTCAATAGCAGGTAAAGTGAAGTGTGATTTGATAACTCACCTCTAGCGTTGGGTTCTCTTATTTGTACTTTGAAAATATCTTTGGGCCTTAAGAGGCAGGTGGCCCTTCTGCTTGTTGACTCGATGACGGCAAATGTGGCTTATTCCTTCAAGCAGGGATGACTCAATTTACTGATGACAAACTCTAGTGCCTAAAGTTTGTGCTGAAGGCACCACATGGCACTATATCATAAGTCATTCTACCACCCTAATCAAGGTGTCATTATTTTTCTTATCAATAAATTAAATTACGATGAAGACAGACGTTAGACTACCTCTCACTTTCGGCATTGAGTGCATAATGATGTTTTTTGGGTCAGTTGACTCCATAGCCGTTTCTTAAAAGATTTGTAAAATATGTATTTAAAGATTTTAATTTGAACAGGATTCCAGTGGGATAGCATGTGGGTTGCTGGAGCGATTGGGGCTCATATGCATTGGCAGGTTGCAGACCACACCTCCTTTTACCGAAGGTTCAGGTGAGCGAGGAATGGGAGTAGATGTGGATGACAAGGAGACTGAGACTTTATTCATGCAGGGCTCCAAATAACATTCTATTTTATTCCTTACATTTGGCTGTGAGGAATAAGATCTTTTACGTAAAAAATCGGTAATTCTTCTTTTGGGTGGGAGTGTTATTATTCTAACAAAACTTCCTTACTTTCATTGTAGCTAGTTAGCCACATAAATGAAAATATAGGTATTTGCTATGAATGCCTTCTTTCTGTCAGACAACAGAATCGGAGATCTCTGCCTCATGGCACGATGCTCTTCCCCTGATGGCATGATGCTCTCCCCCTGATGGCACGATGCTCTCCCCCTGATGGCACGATGCTCTCCCCCTGATGGCACGATGCGCTCCATCTGATATCATGATGCTCTCCGTTTGATGGCATGATGCTCTCCATCCTGATGGCACGATGCTCTCCGTCCTGATGGCACGATGCTCTCCGGCCTGATGCTTTCTGCCTGATGGCATGATGCTCTCTGTCTGATGGCACAATGCTCTCCCCCTGATCGCACAATTCTCTCCATCTGATATCATGATGCTCTCCGTCTGATGGCACAATGCTCTCCACCGGATGGCACGATGCTCTCCACCTGATGGCACGATGCTCTCCACCTGATGGCACGATGCTCTCCACCTGATGGCACGATGCTCTCCACCTGATGGCGCAATGCTCTCCGCCTGATGGCATGATGCTCTCCGCCTGATGATATGATGCTCTCAGTCTGATGGCACGATGCTCTCAGCCTGATGGCACGATGCTCTCAGCCTGATGGCACGATGCTCTCCGTCTGATGGCACGATGCTCTCCGTCTGATGGCACGATGCTCTCCGTCTGATGGCACGTTGCTCTCCCCCTGATGGCACGTTGCTCTCCCCCTGATGGCACGTTGCTCTCCCCCTGATGGCACGTTGCTCTCCCCCTGATGGCACGTTGATCTCCCCCTGATGGCACGTTGATCTCCCCCTGATGGCACGTGATGGCACGTTGCTCTCCCCCTGATGGCACGTTGCTCTCCCCCTGATGGCACGTTGCTCTCCCCCTGATGGCACGACGCTCTCCAGCCTGATGCTGTCTGTCTGATGGCATGATGCTCTCTGTCTGATGGCACAATGCTCTCCCCCTGATGGCACGATGCTCTCCACCTGATGGCACGATGCTCTCCACCTGATGGCACGATGCTCTCCACCTGATGGCACAATGCTCTCCACCTGATGGCACGATGCTCTCCGTCTGATGGCACGATGCTCTCCGTCTGATGGCACGATGCTCTCCACTGGATGGCACGATGCTCTCCACTGGATGGCATGATGCTTTCCACTTGATGGCACAATGCTCTCCACCTGATGGCACGATGCTCTCCGTCTGATGATATGATGCTCTCAGCCTGATGGCACAATGCTCTCAGCCTGAAGGCACGATGCTCTCAGCCTGATGCTTTCAGCCTGATGGCACGATGCTCTCAGCCTGATGGCACGATGCTCTCAGCCTGATGGCACGATGCTCTCAGCCGGATGGCACGATGCTCTCAGCCTGATGGCACGATGCTCTCAGCCTGATGGCACGATGCTCTCTGTCTGATAGCATGATGCTCTCCCCCTGATGTCACGATGCTCTCCACCTGATCGCACAATTCTCTCCATCTGATATCATGATGCTCTTTGTCCGATGGCACAGTGCTCTCCATCGGATGGCACAATGCTCTCTGCCTGATGGCACGATGCTCTCTGCCTGATGGCACGATGCTCTCCACCTGATCGCACAATTCTCTCCATCTGATATCATGATGCTCTCCGTCTGATGGCACAGTGCTCTCCAACGGATGGCACGATGCTCTCAGCCTGATGGCACGATGCTCTCAGCCTGATGGCACGATGCTCTCAGCCTGATGGCACGATGCTCTCCACCTGATGGCACGATGCTCTCCACCTGAAGGCACGATGCTCTCAGCCTGATGGCATGATGCTCTCCCCCTGATGGCACGCTGCTCTCCCCCCCTGATGGCATGATGCTTTCTGTCTGATAGCCTGATGCTCTCCATCCGATAGCACAATGCTCTCCACCTTATGTCACGATGCTCTGTGCCTGATGGCACAATGCGCTCCGTCTGATAGCATGATGCTGCCCATCCAATGGCACGATGCTCTCCACCTGATGGTAAGATGCTCTCTACCTGATGGCACGATGCGGGCAATGACATTGTTCAGAAACCATTAGTGTAGCACTGTTAGTAGCTATATTGAACAAACTCCTTGTGGGACCTTTTTCATGAATTGCAGGGCATAAAGGTGTTACTGGGCTCCGATTATGACAATCACAGTCTTTTACCACTGTTGTTCCAGAGTAGTTCTTACCATTGAGCCCACAACTGAACCCCAAATACACACCTTTAACCCTTGACCCTCAGGTTATTAAAGTCTATTAAAGTCACGCATGCCAAGGCTTTCTCAGGGAGTCGGTGTGACGTTAGAGACTCAGGGCTCCATAAACCAACAAACAAAGTTAATAATTACATTTCTAGCCAGTGCTTAGTCTTTGAAAAAGAATAATTTACTAAATCACACACAACGTTATAAGGTAGAAGGCAGAAAATTGTAATGAGTGTTCTTCCAAAAGCGTTCAACATTTACTGGGGCATAGCCCAGGCTGTTCCTGCTGGGACAACTCCATAAGATGCCCATTTTGCCACAACCCCGACCAAACTCTTATATCTTGTCTCAGAGGGAGTTAGTGTAGATAAATCTGTGAATGTTTGGTATGGCCGCCTTATTAAGTCCAGCGCTTACTGTTGATCCCTCCATGTAGATATGGGCTTTGTACCCCCTTCGGTGTTCTCCTGGTAGGGACAGAACCCTGTTATCCCTTTGATCACCCAGAGCACAGGGCGTCTGTGTTTCTTGGTGGTCAGCAGGGGGGTGCTGCTCCCCTTGATATGCACCACAGGGCTCAAGGGGTGAGGATAGTGTTTTTACCCCAACCTAGCCGACTTGTGTGCGATTGGCGTTTGTGTCATGGTGAATCTGGTAAGTAAAGAGAGTCAGCAGCGTTCAAGGAGGCTATCTTGAAGTCACGGATTTTGCATCTTTGATTGTTCCTCAGGCCTGCTCACAGAATCTACCAGCTGAATGAAGGTGCCCATCCCTGGCTGTATCCGTGAATGCTTGAGTCGTGTTGCAGGCTTTTTCGGGGTTGCTGGATTTACTCCTGCAGATTCATTCCTGCGGCGGATTGAGGTTTGTGAGCTGCCCATTTCTAGTGCCTTGATACTTCCCCAGTACCCTCTGATTGCGGGTGCACAGAGTTTGGTCTCCCCTACAGGGACACTTTGCGATCCACAGGTATCACCCTCACGGAGCAGTCTAGGTCCTTCCTGGTTGCTGCAGTTGACTTCTTTGTCTCGTCCTGCCTACGCTCCTTCATGCCCCTCTGAGCATCGTGTTCCTCACACAGAGGCATCTCCAATGCACCTCTGAGCAGCCGGTCAGCTCGCTCCCTCCAAGCAGGTTTCAGGCAGCCCCTCCTGGCTCTCTTGTTCAATGTGCCCCAGGTTGCTGGTAACATGCCTGGCAAGGGGAGGAGGTAAATAACCCAACCGTGAAGCACATACAGTTTCTTGTTGGGCTCTAGCGTGAAGTCCCTGGATTCTAATAGAGAACTCTTACCACAATGGCTAGAAGTTTCTGTCCCATCCGTGTACCAAAGTTGCACAAAGTACTTTTGTATTCCAAAAGTTAGTACTGAGACCGGTTCTAGGCAGTCAAACTTGTAGGGTTGGGAGTTTTTTCCATACTTAGAGGTGTAGCGGTAGCCAACTGGTATGCTGTTTATTTGGAACACAGGGTCCACGCAATGGAGTTCTAGAACTAAAGCACTTTTTTTGTATGACTATTGAGTATCATGCTGATTTCAACAGAGGATCGTTAAATAATCTAGGGAATGACATCATATTAGGTTTTAAAACCCCACCAAACTTTAACCAAAAGGGCATTCAGTAACCCCTATTGTTGTAGGGTGACCAGATCTTAAAATCCAAAAGCCAGGACATTCGACAAACATAGAAACATAGAAGTGGGTCTACAATTTTTCATCAAATAAGGGCCACAGAACGACTCAAATGACACCACCCACGCACACGGAAAACACAAACAAGACGCACTAAGGGGCGCTACGTGGAATCTTTAACTCATTCTGCACTGGAACATATGGAACCTTTCTACCTGTCCTATGTATTCAGTTAAGTCTCTCTGAAGACCAGAACATGTGCTAAATCAGGGTCTCCAACCTTTTCAATAATAAGAGCTACTTATGTTCAATGAAAATTATCCTGAGCTACTAATATTATAAATGTTATATTAGTGACGACATCCTTTTTCTCCAATCAACAACTTATGAATTCATAAAATATTCACATTTCCATCTTGAATATACACCTTTTAATGTAGGTATACACATATTGATTCAACCAAGTAAAAGCCCCTAATTTAGTAGGCCAGAGTGCACACAGGAGAGCCTCTTATAGGTGGCTGGCGAGCTACTGATAGCTCACGAGCTACTTGTTGGAGAAGCCTGTGCTAAATTTACTGACGTTTGCCATGGCAAATGGTGAAAATACTAGACACTGGATCACCCTATAATGTTGATGATTGTTGATGATGCAACATTGGGTAAGAGCAGTGCTTAATTTGTAAAAAAAAAAATAAGTGCCAGGGCCCTTGTCAGGAGGCTGCTGCAGCCCGCACCACCCATAGCACATACCAATGCTGCCAATGATGGTACCTACACAACTACTAACCATCACACTGCTACAACTGAGGCAATTCAGACTGTTAGAGGCCCCGAAAGCTCAAAGAATGGTATGGGCTACATGCATTAGTTCTTTTCAATTATTAAAGAACTGTTACCCTACTCATCTCCAAATTGCACAAACAGCTAGCTGCTGTCACAAGTGCCGGTGTTGACAATTAAGTGCTGGTGCCACGCACCGGCAACCACCGGCTCAAATTTAGCACTGGGTAAGAGGACATGCTTTTTTTCTTTTTGCTGGAGGGCACTTTAAAATAAGATGTCCTTTCTCGGCAGCTCAAGTAGATGCCTTTAAAAGGAATACCCAGCATTACAGTGAAGGAGCTCAACTGAAGTTTAGATGATATTTACCTTTTTTCTTTTGAGTTAAATTCACATGAACTCTGTATATAACCTGTAACACGATTGTGTGGACTCACGGAACTGTTTTATTTCCTATATCTGCCATGTAAAGCGCTCTGATACCCGCAAGGGTCTTGTTCGCGCTATATAAAACCTTCAAAATAAAATAAATAAATAATGAGGTGCTGTTCCAGGACTCCAAAGGTAGCCTTGTGTTTCCCTTGGTTACCCACTTTATGGGGTGCTGCAAGGACCAGCTCCTGCTCCCTCGCCCTATCAGTTCAATGTATATGTGAAGCTGGGGGGTTCACCCAGAAGTGTGCTCTGCATTGCCTTCAGTGCACCAATAAAACTCTGTCTTAAGCATGCTTCTCATTTCATGGCAGCCCTCAGTCAGCCTTCGATTATCTGACAAACTGTCTGGACGGAGGGGCCTCTTGAATGGAGACAAATTGTTTGGAGCTCATCCCAGACAAGACAGAGTGAGTGATCATGAGGGCTGGCAGGATCAGAGGAACGAAGATTGAGTTTGGGCAGTGTGAGCTGATACCAGTCAATGATGTTCCTGCAGCGCTTGAGACCCAGGCGGCAAATCTGAGTGTCGTGCTGCTGCATAAGCAGATAGCATGGTTACCATTAGGTTTGTCTGCTTGGGTACTCTTAAGTGTCTATGCCTACTCTTATTAGCCACTGATCTGGAATTGCTGGTCTCTGCTTTTGAATCAAGATGCCCAGACTACAGGACTGAGCTGTGTGCAGAGCTCCCCTATTGCTCGAAGAGGTAGTCCCAAGTAGCACAGAGGACTGTAAGTGTGATGCTGAGACAAGTCTCTTACTTCCAATACATTATCTCCATCTTTGGGATCTGTACTGCTTTTCTGGGGTCTCATGATTATCATTGAAGCTGTAAAGTCTGTGAGGCCTTGTTAACTGCACTCTCAAATGTATCTGTCAAAGTCACTGCAGCCATCGCTGAGATCCACAGCGACTCACTCCTGACGCGACATAGAACACTACAGTGCTTAATTTGTGGAGAAATATGTGCAGGGCGCAAGATATTTCTCAGGACTCCACTGTAGCTTTCACCACTCACTTTCACTGCCAAGTGCCAGTACCAATGCTCCCTCCTTCCCATCACACTCCTGCACATGTGAAAATATGGACTATTCCTGACCATCCATAGCTCTAAGAACGGCCTGGAGGTGCTGGTATTATTCTTGTAATGGTATTTTGCAATGTTACATCATCTGCTGATGTTTAAAATTAGCAAAATGAACAAATGATGGATGTTCTGCTGAACAATGCAAACATTCACCCCCAGTCACAAAGATCTGGGTTAAATCCATCGTTCTTTTGCTCCCCATGCCATTCCAGTTTAGACCCAGCCATATGCAAATCAGTCTTCACCCAGCTCCTCATGGGAACAGTCCAGCCTGAGCTGCAAAACCAGGGCTTCCCTGGACTGGAAACAAGCATCCTGAGACCGGTTTCGGGGCATCAGCCTTCATCAGCCAGGCTAGCTTGAATCCAGTGGCACAGTGAGCAAGGGACCCACGTCTGGGCATACCCGTCCCACTTAGGGCGACAAAAGCAAAAGAACAAATGATGGACGGAATGCTGAACAATGCAAACATTTGTTGCTGCAGCAGATGTTTAAAAAGACAGACTTTTTCACCATGTGGTGGACAGCCATAAACATGTGCAGGTGTCAAGAAACAAACACCAGCACAAATTAAGCATTCAGGTAGCACTTCCTGGAGTTCGGTTTCAGACTTATGGAACTCCTGCCTGACCCGGAGAAGTACGCCAAGTCTCTAGCATTTAGAGTCCAACTACAAAACGTATTTGTAGGGTTGCATTTACTTTAGCGACTGTTTTTATCGTCCTTCTTTTATTGCTTGTTCCTTAATTTTCTCTAAAATACATTGATTGTAGTCATTCATTATTTAACGGTTTTTAGGCTTTGCAACCTTTCCTCAGTGTTCTATTTCTGCATAATTTCTTCTGTTGCAGCTACTTCAAGCAAATTTAGTTTTGCCGAGCAAAAGAGACAATTAGCCAGCACTGATGTATTTCTGCTGCATGTTCCAGACGCAGGCTCATTAAATAGAAGTTAGTGCTTTGTGAGACCAAAGTTTTGTACTTACAGCAAAAGTGACTCGTTTACTTCTACATTTTTTTTTTACTTCAAACAACGCTGAGAAGGCCACCTTCAACAGGGAGCTTCTGCTTGATCACAAATCACACTTTCTGTAAGACACCTTCGGGGATAGCAGGTGGTACGTAATTCATTTTAAGACACTGCAAAACCATTGGAGTCGTTTTTCAAAATGACAAACATACATGACGGGATATTACAAACTCTTGTCCCTAATTACATCACAGGAAGTGACGTCAAAATATCTGCCCCATGCAGCAGGTCATTGTGTGTTTTTGAAACCATATTTTTTGAAAGCTTGAAGCTGCAGCGTGTTTATAAACTAATGACTAACAGACATCAGCACACAGGTAGTATTAAGAGCACAATCCAAAGGTTTAATTAGGTCTAAATAACCAGCGGCCCAATAGGTTAGATTACCAGAGTTGTGAATCAGACTTTAGAGGTTGCAAGCAGCAAGTTGGGGGTTGTTGTTTAACCATCCCTGGCTGCCAATAAATGATGCACTGTGCATTACCCAAGAGCTTTTCAGGAAAGGGGCATCATACATGGGAAAAGCATATTTAAAGACGTCCCCAACTGAGCTAGACCGGGATAATGTTTTTTAGCACAAGCATAAATTGGGTCTTGTGTTTTGCATTTTTTCTTTTCTCTAAACTCATGCTTTTTGTGTCTTTTTCACACGCGCAAGACTGGTTCTGATTAGGAAATATCACTCAAATGGCTGCCTGTGCATTGAGCATGCATATATAATGTTTTTCTATACCCAAGACCATACCTTTTGTACAATTTTCATGCAGATGGCTGATGAAAAAATTGTGTGGCTTTTGTACGCGAGGGCATAAGTTACGTACAGTTTTCATGCACATGGCGGCCAGAGCAGAATTCTTGTATTACATGTATTTTTTAGACAATTTCACGAATGACATAAGGAAAAAATGATGCAATTGCAACCACCCTTAAACTTTCACGCTGCCAATTTCTCGGCCACCTAAAGAGTGCACATTCAGAAATTTGGTGGACGGGTACTCCCGCTACAGAGTACTACCCTCTGCAAAGTTCTCCAGGCAACTCTCATGGAGGAGGACAAGGATAAATGTCAGCACAAAACTGAAAACCTACTTTCTTCCATCAGTCCTTTTGGTATTGATGTTTACTGCTCTCTCCATGGATCTGAATGATTCTTACACTCTTACTTGGGCTCTGATCATCTCTTGACTGGCCACAGCGGCTAACAAGTGATCAATAAAATAACGTGAATTATAGCATCTTGTCAGTGTCACTTGACCCATAGATCTTAATGTACCTTAACATCTTCAATGCGATGAAGAAATTGATG
This sequence comes from Calotriton arnoldi, assembly GCA_963921515.1. Lineage (NCBI taxonomy): Eukaryota > Metazoa > Chordata > Amphibia > Caudata > Salamandridae > Calotriton > Calotriton arnoldi. The sequence goes on along the minus strand of CAWUFW010001719.1, from coordinate 1,486,857 downwards.
GCCTAAGTTGATTCACAGTGAAAACGATACTGTATGTGGCCCACTGACCAGAAAGGGCTGTGGATCTGGGGACTGGTTGTCACCCTCTCGACAAACCACATGAGGAGATGTTGCCTCTTGGCTAGAGCTGCTAACTTTAGGGACCTGGGGACTCGGGGTCGAATCTTGGCCTCGATGGTCAGCTCAGCATTGTGCAATTCTGGGCAAATTGCTTAATCTCCCTGTGTTGAAGAGAAAATAGGAAATCTGTGTAAAATATATTTGTGTAACCTCCACTTGATTTACAAAATCTGGTAGATCGTCTCCTACCCCCCCATCTAATGTACAGGTCTCGGTTGTTTCCTAGCTATGTTCACACTATATAAAATACTAACATATCCTTAACTCCTAAACTACCTCCATTTCAAGGGCATCCCATGACATAGGGGTGAACATTCACCGAATACTCAAGTGCTCACTTTAAATTTTCTGTCCACATCTAAAGCAATGAAGCGCACGTTCTTTAATACAACTTGTGAATTTACTGAATTTCAAATATTTTTGATGATTGTTATTGATTTGCAAGTGGATGGTTTCTACTACTCACCGATGATGGGGAACTTTGGGGGTTGCTATAAAGAAGGCTGATGATTCTCGGAACCTCAACAAAATCCACATGGAATGCTTTCAGCATCTTGTGGATGCAGAGGATAAGGGACATTCTTCCTTAACAGTGAATGGATGACTAAGGTTGGTGATTGGAAAACGGTGCTCATGATATTAAAGTGTTCAAGGACATGGTCTCCCTGATCTTGTCCGACGTTGTTTTATTCAAGAGGCGGACCAAGTTACTGTTACACTGAAGCTTTCTTCCTCTGAGGAGATAAGTCCTGTACCTCAGATTCTAGTTTCCATCCATGATGGTCCCCAGTTTCTTTACCATGGACCAGAAAAATCTCCTAAGATGGCATTGGTAGATGGAAATACAGCGTGGTCTCAGATTTGTGATTGTTGTCATGTATGAATTCGAGGAAAGTTTCTGTCTTTGCTTGGTAGAGGGGTTTGTCACCTGGGGCACTGCCATGGAACCGTTAACCACTTGCTTATGCCACTGATCTTGTTTGAGAACCCATTCGATTGATAGTGCAAACAGTTCCCAGAACTGGAGTCAGGGAGAAACACCACACTATCGGGTTTGTGAACCCCAGGAACTCCCGCCAGACACTCCACCAGCCTTCATCAGTGTTTATGACATGGTGCCAAGGGACCGGTTTAAATCATTTGATTCTCGTTACATGTAGCTCGAACGAAATGCTTAAAAACAATAAGCAAGAAAGTGACCAATAAGAAGGGTATTTTTGTGAACAAATGGACGCATGCTCCAGAATAGCTAAAAACGGGGGGTGGGGGAGGGGTTAGGGGGGGTGTTAGAGTAGAAGAGAGAGCTAAGCAGCTATTCTGGGGAATAGTAGAGAAAGATGCAAGGGTCTGTGTAGGGTGCATCAGAGGAGTGTGGGGGACACCACTCTTTGATAGAAAGGGAGAAACAGAGAAGAAGGAGACAAAAAAGCAAATAAAGCAAAGGTGATTAGAATGGAAAGAGGACGATGTAAGAAAAGGGAAAAGATGGTACAAGGGCTCGTACTCTCAGCCCCATTACAAAAAAATGTAAGCACATAGACTCGAACCAGATGATGTGAACCAAATGCTTATAGCAGTGCAAATTAATTTTTTCAAACCATTACATTCAGACCATTTGATTAGCACTAAATGTTTAAACTAATCACACTGAATCTTTCCACATTGTGCACGTGTCTCTATCTAGTCTTTTTGTTTTCTATGTACATATGTCAGCCGCGGCCCACGCAGGTAAGAGCGGTGGGGCCGGGTGAGGGGGGATTTCGACGGACGATGACGAGAGAAAATTAATTATTTATTTAATTTTGTCTCGTCATCGTCCGTCGAAATCCCCCTCATCCGCCCCACCGTTCTTACCTGCACGGGCCGCGGCTGACATATGTATATATACATATGTTTTCTATGTACATATGGTAACAGAACATTGTAACTGAAATCTCATCAGACAGGAAAAATGTGTCCTAAAAATAGTTTACCACACTATCAACTCAATGCAGTTAAGAATAGAAAATCTACACCCCAACTGGGATAATAGTTTTGTAAATGATATTTAGGACACAATATGTCTGTGAGATGAAATCTTTCGTAACAATAGCCGGACATATGACCGTCTACTTGACCCACAGATGCATAGTGGTCTGGTCAGTTTAAGGCAGCAAAGGTTCAAACCTATGGAGAGTTAATGCATTTATTTGTATATTAATCATAGAGAAGAACCTGTGCTGTGTCAGAAGCTCAGGGTGCTAACCGTCTAACGCCGCCTCTGTCTTGGCCATTGGCTGCCGGCACAGGTAAGAGCGGTGGGGCGGGGTGGGGTTCGGGGTAGTCGACATACGACGGGATAAGCTAAATGACATTTAAAAAAGTAATATCGCCGACTCGGAGATGTGGCGAGAGCAAGGTAAGTGGTTTTATTTTTTTTTAAATTTAATTTAACTTATTCCGTTGTATGTTGACTTCCCCGACCCCCACCCCACCCCGCCCCAGTCCTGCCCTACCACTCTACCCCGCCCCAGTCCTGCCCTACCACTCTTACCTGTTTCGGCCACGACTGGTCTTGGCAGATCAGTCGTGGCCGAAAGATCCTTGCTTCTCAACCAACGCCAAGGCGCGTATGAACAATACAATTACCCTAAAGAGAGTTCCTGAGCTTCAGAGGTTTGGGGTGTATTGTGGACTATGTTGTTGTAACTGATTGGCACAAGTGGCCTTTCCACCATATGCTTCCATGTTTCTTCCACTTTGTTTTCCCGCAGTGTTCCGGATGCTTCTGCTTCTTGCTGTGGTTCTGCGGCTCGCCGTGGGTGCTCCTGTCGCCCCTGCTTTGCTTTGCCTCTGCTTTTACCTGTGCCTTGCTGAATCAGCAGTACTCTCTGGGTGCCTGCTTTGTGAGTACTGGGAACACTTTATTTTCCTTGTTTTAAGTTTAAGTTTACCCTGCTATGTTACTATTATAAGTGCTCAGGAGGAATTGCACCATATATGTTGCATATAGTTAAGAGTAAAGTCACTGAGGTAAGCTGGTCCAAAAAAATGTATGGTGATTCGCCAAACTTCCATCGGTGGCAGTAGTGAGATCATGCTACCTTTGACCCTCCTCTGAGAGCACAAGTTTGACCCGCTTTCCCAACCTTAGCCCCGCAGCAATCTCCTATTTGCTGCTGGGATCTGGGGGACTCAAGGAGGGGAAACTACAAAAAGTAAACCTGGCTTTAGAACCCTGATTACAATTTGTATTTTCCGTTGCATTGATGATTTCTGAGACCAGCAGTAGCCAGGGTCACCTCAAGGATGCCAAGGGTCAAGTCAGTGGTAACAGGTGACTTCCATTGGGATTGGGTTGTGGGTTGCGACAACAGGTAACCTCAGACCTGCTTGAGGTGGAGAGACGCCTGCTGCCGTTGCAATCTAAGGCCGTGATAGATGCTGGGGGAATGGCTGATCTCACGGAAGTGCGGAAGAAACATGCGGAGCTTCTTGAAAGACAGCGCTGCCTTAATTTTGCAGCGCACTCAGCGTCCGCCCATGCCATAGCAGATCGCTCTGGACCCCTTCTTGCTTGGTTGGTCAAACAGGAACAGCCGGGTAGGCTGATTACGGCTCTTCGTTCTTCAGGCGGAGAGCTTCGGTACACACAGCTAGAAATTCATAGTGAGCTGTCGACACATTTCACGTCGCTGTATAAGGCTGGCCCACAGGCCTCGGATGAGGCGATTCAGCAATTCTTAGGGGATCTCCCGTTTCCAGTCCTGTCTTCAGAACAGCGAATGGATTTAGATGCCCCGCTAACGCTTGATGAGGTGCGAGGTACAATGAGGGCTTTGCCCTCTGGCAAGGTTCCTGGCCCCGATGGCCTTCCTCACGAATTTTATAAAACATATGCGGACCCCCTGAGCCCCCAGCTGCTCAAAGTGTACATGGAGTGCGCTCGAATCTCTGGCCCTTCCTGCTTTGATGACGGAGGCCACGTTGATTATGCTTCCCAAACCGGGTAGGGATCCTACTTCCGTGGGGGCGTATCGTCCTTTGGCGCTCCTAAATGGAGACTATAAGATATTGGAGGGCATCCTAGCTAATAGACTGTCACCGCTAGAACCACACCTTGTCCACCAAGACCAGAATGGGTTCGTGCCGGATCGTAACACATCGCTTAACATACGGCGACTGTTCAGGGTGATGAGCTGCGCAATCTTGGATAGACCGACGGCCGGTTGTGTCGTGCTGGACCTGGAGAAGGCCTTCGACACGGTTGAGTGGTCTTTCATGTTTGCTGTGCTCCATCGATACGGATTTGGACCTTATATTTTAAGCCTTATTAGGCTATTGTACGGGGCCCCTACGATTCGGTTGCGGTTGGGGTCTCTTTTTTCCGAACCTATTTTGATAGAACGGGGGACTCGTCAGGGGTGTCCCCTTTCTCCATTGATCTTCGCTTTGGTGATTGAACCGTTAGCGATGGCTCTACGCTCCTCTGCATTGGATTGGGGGATACGCCTTGGGGATGGCATACATGCCATTTCGCTTTATGCAGACGACATCTTGCTGTATGTGCAGGATATACTGGCGATCCCACAAGTCATCCCTGATACGTTGAAACATTTTGCTTCATTATCTGGGCTTGGGGTGCACTGGGGCAAGTCTTGTTTATACCCCTTCAATCCTAATGCGGGGGATCCGGGCTGGACAGTGAACGGGATGGCGGTGCAGTGGCAACCGGTGGCATTTCGATATCTAGGTGTCCGTATCTACCATAACACACAAGATCTTATGGATGGCAATATCACGAGGGCGGTTACAGCACTCAAGTCTCAAATTGAATTCTGGAAGACGCTGAACCTTTCGGTCATAGGTAGGGTGGAGTTAATCAAAATGATTATGCTGCCACGCCTCCTTTACTACTTTCCTACGTTACCACTCTACCTGCCCGGGTCCTTTTTTCGCTCTCTGGAAAGGATTGTTCGGGAATTTATCTGGAGCAACTCGCGATGCAGGGTGGCATTGTCGAAATGATACCTCCTTCGCTCAAAAGGGGGGCTGGCCTTGCCCAACTTCGAACACTATTACCTGGCATCTCAAGTCCTCTGGGTGGCAAAATGGGTGGAGGAATTACATTTATCAGACTCGGCAGAGCTAGACCCCCTGTTTTCTTTGCACAAGATTCTCTGTCTATTTCATCCCCGTAGCAAACTTAATGGATCTCTCCCCTTACTGATTTCGATAGCACTGAAGTGTTTCCGTCGGGCACTTTGCCTTACTAGACGAGTCATACCATACGCACATGGCGTGCCTCTACTAGGTATGCCGATCGCGCGGGGGCGAGTTCGGAGTACGGACCTTGCCCCTTGGGTGGCAACTGGTGTAACTACCATAGGAGACTTATATGGAGACGGTACGCTGCGGCCGTTTCTTGATATCTCAAACGAAGATGGTGTGCCCCCGGGCCAATTTCTGAATCATGCCTCCTGGACGGCTGCGATGAGACATTGGTGGGGAGATGTAACACAGGAACCTCAGACGCATCTTCTAGTGCAATACGTGCACGTTATGGGCACAGGTCGCCACTTGGTGAAGTGGTTCGCGGAATCGATCAGGGAACATACCCTAGCGGATTTAACGCCGTTGCGTGATAAGTGGGAGGCAGATCGAGGGAGGCCTTACTCAGAGAAAGAATGGTCACTGGTCCTAGAAAGCCCCAAGCAGGTTCCCAGGAACGCTCATTTTAGACTAATTCAATTTTATATCATTCATAGAGCCTATCTCTCACCGGATAAAATTAATCGTTACTTTCACAGACAGGATGAGTGCTGCCCGCGCTGTAAGATGGTGAATGCAGATATCTTACACATGCTCTGGTCCTGTCCCGCACTGCAGGCTTACTGGGAGGGGATGCTGGAGGCATTAGTTACCTGCACAGGTAGGGAGGTACAGAGGACATGGGAGACATGTATCACTTGCATGTTCTCTAGGAAAAAAACACAAAAAGCTTCCACCAGGTTTCTTGATTTGGGCTTTATTGTGGCCAAGCGATTGATTACTCGCAGGTGGAAGTCAGAGGACTCCCCTCCGACGAAAGCTTGGTTCCTCTCCATGCTGAATTGGGTGAAGGCTGAAGCGGTCTCCCTGATACGGGAGGATACGCTAGGTTTGTGTAAATTCCCCATCTCCGCTGAATGGAATACTATGTTGTGTGCGCTACAGGGGTTGTTGGTACTGGATGATTCACTGGACGATTCTCTTCTTGACGACTAGCAAGGTCGCCCTGAGCAAACCTATGTCCTGAACTGTGCATTGATATGTGGCTGGGACCTCTGCCCCTCTTTACTAGATGAGCACTTCTCCCAGCAGTTTGCTTGTACACCTATAGGATAATTGATAGGACTTTATTCTAGGATGCTGGGGAATTTAGTTTCCCTCCCTCCCTTGCTGAGGCTCTTGCTTCTCTTCCCATCCCTTTTCCTGATAGTTTTCCCCATGTTTGGTGTTTTTCTCGAAAATGTTTGACTCTATACTCTGATTTATGTGCTATGGCGGAGTGAAGCCATACGAAATGTGATGTTGTATTTCTTTACATGTTGCACTGTTGCAAATATGATGCACCATAACGTGATCGTACAGTTTTCGGATCGAGGGAGGAGATGTTGTGGCTGACGGGATATGCTACAAGTTATTACCGATTTTGTTTATGCATATTGATGTAATTATGCCACTATGTCGTTGAATTCTTGCCTGGATTTTTTTTGACTACCTACTGGCTCTGTATGGTGCTACCACGGATGTTATATTGCCCTGCATTCATATATACAAAATGACAAATCTTTAATAAAGAGATCAATCAAAAAAAAACAGGTGACCTCCATGGTTCACTCTCTTTGATGTTTTTTCATATTTAGCACTGTGAAAGGAATTCCGATTTCAGGTTTCAGCTGAGTATGAACATGTGTTTATTAAAAAGGTCTGGGAGTCACAGGAAAAAAAAGAGTGAGAGATTCCCCAACATCTGTGATGGAGTCAAGCTCCTTGAGGCAAGACAAAGCACACATGTATACCCTAATACATGGGTACTATCAAACATTTTCCCAAGGGCCGCAAAGTTTGGTCAGTGATGTGACTGAGGGGATCATCGATGTCAGCAGGGTGGCGATCCTTGGGGAGGGGGAAGAGACGCATAGTAAGGTGGTTGTAGGGGAAGTGAAGCAAACGCATCTAGTGATTGAATTGCACAATCTGAATCCCAGCTTCTCCACTTTACCAAATTCTGTGATCCCAGGCAATTGTTTTGTTTTACTTTCCCTCCTTTTTCTTTGATTATCACATATAAGAGTACCTCGAAATACATAACTTCAGAATGCTTTAATAAACCATAATGTTGTTCATGTATAACTGGATGCCACCCTAAGAGTGCACATAACAACTGACTTATCTCTCAATTCACTATTGACATTGTTGTCAGTGTGGGGGAAGAATATAAGTTTCTAAATTCATATTTGAAAACTATCACTTAAAAAATACTTCTCAATGCACTGATATAATGACATGAACTAAGGTGAAATGATTCTGCATGTTAATCAAATACACTTTTTGCACTTCTGAATAAACCGTATCATATTTTTACACTTTTGCTGCAAGATGACTTTGAAAATGAAGGTGTTCCTAAACTTAAGTGGAGCAGGACAACCTAGTTACTTCCTTTCTTTAACTTCAATTAACCTTTAAATAAAGGCTTGCCTGTATATTTAACATCTTCTGATGTTAGTGGTGAGTATAGTGAACAGCAGCCCAGTGCTACTGTTGAACGGGGGGGGGGGGTGGGGGGGCACATGTAAAGGTCAGGAGGGCCGCATGAGGCCCCGGGCCATACTTTGAATATCACTGCACCTAATACAAAAACATTTAGAAATGGTCACACGTCTACAAAGTCTCACTACAATGCATGCAGGTGCAAGGGCGACCTCTTAGGAGCAAAAACAGATGACCTTCAGAAAGGATCAACATTAGCCTAAGCAGAGGTTTGGTACTCCATATACCAGCACAGTTCTCTGTCCCCGGGCCTCCTTTGCCCCACACGCTTTCTAGTTTCCTCGCAGCTTTAACCGGTTCACAAACAACATCCCCTCAGTGGCTCGGTTACACGCTAGACAAAGACATCTCTCCCTGCCACAAAAGGTGAGCAAACACCTCACTTTTTTAGAAAGCGAAAGGTTATCGTTCTCGGCTGTTTTTCAAGCGGCGTACAAAGGACAAGCTACTAACGTGCGTCGCTCAGGCGCGCGAAGGCTCACACGGCTGCTGATTGGTTACTGCCAGAGCGCAGACTCCCGGGCTCCTCCGTGTCCTTGGAATGGAAAGTTCCAGACACTGTGAGACACTTATCTCCCTGAAGTCTGTCGCAGCCTGAACAGAGTGTGCTACACTTTTGTAAAGCAGCGCGTGCATGTTGCGTAAGGTTAGAGCTATGCAGGTGCACGAGTGGGTCCACGAGGGTCCTCATACAGTGACCAGCAGGGTGGCGAGACAGGGGCTGCCAAAGATACGTAGAGAGGGATTAACCACTTGAAAAGCAGAATTTGCCAAAGTTCTAAACGTTAACTTTGAGATTGGCACACCTCGATCGGTGAAGATAATTGTAGGGGGCACATTTGAGGTTTTGTGCCCATTTCTGACGTTTTACCGGACTCATTGAGGCAACTTTGTCCAGTTTTGGGGGCATTGTCTAGAACATTTTGCGTCAAGTTCTAGCGCCACCTCTGCAGTATTGTGCCCAGCTCTGGTTACCACAAAATATATGTTATATTTAGTTCAGCAGACCACAAAATGATTATTGCGTCCTTTCATGCTGCACGCCGCATATTAAATGCTGTACACATTTTTGGGGGCAACATCAGTATTATTATTTTTTGTTCTGAAATACCCGTTTAGAATATCATCTCAGCTCTGGGGATCAGCCCTGGAGCATTTTGTTCAGTCCTTAGACTACATCTGGACTATAGTGCCCAGTTCAAGTTCTCTTCTAGAGCTGTGTGTCCATTTCTGGCTGTAACACCCTCAGTGTTGTGCACAGTTACAGAGCCCTTATCTTGCCGATTGTGTGCAATATTAGAGGCCATATACAGAGTATTGTGTTTAGTCTACAGGCCCTCTCTATAGAGTTGTGTCCTGTTCTTTTTTTTAGTTTAAAGAGCTTTATTGAAACAATTAAAGAGCAAGGTACAGAATTATAGTAATAGTCAGACGAGCAGTACATAAGATAACAGTATTATATGTACAGAACAAAGGATGAAACTTATTAAATCGTACAACATCAAGGGCAAAAACCAGTGATAAAACAAAATTAAACAAGTATGTACCATAGTAGATTAGCATTTTTTAAGTTTTATAGGGGAAGAAAGAAAAGAGAAAGAGGAAGAAAAAGAGAGGAAGAGAGAAAAAAAAATAAAAAAAAATAGTAAAGAATCAACATCTTAATCAGATAATCTAATGAGACTTTCCGTTAATAAACAATATAAATATACAATCTGAGAGAACAATATACATTCAATAAAAAATGAACAATGTGAAAAATATTGAACACAATGCTCAGGGCGGCTGACATGCAAAGCTACTATCCTTGGTACGTAATGCATAGGAAGATTGGTGATTAGTGAGTGGAGACCAAAAAGCTTCTTTTCGAAGGAGTTGCTGAGAAGTAGTTGCAGAGGCTCTATCTAGCCTATGATGGTAGCACAAAAGATTCCACCAAGCAGAAAAGGAAACTTTGGAGGCGTCCTTCCAATTGGATGTAATAACTTGAAAAGCAATGGCAATTAACAAATCTACAAAAGAACCCAATTTACGAGCACCCAGCCAATGAATGGAATTACTACCCAAAAAGATGGAGTAGATAACAAAGGGGAAGTTAGTGGAACAAATAGAGGCAATTGACTTACATACTTTTGTCCAAAAGATGGAAATGTGAGGGCAAAGGAAGAAAGAATGTAGATATGTGCCAGGAGTATTCTTACAGGACCAACAGTTGGGGGATATGTCGGAACTAAATTTGGAAACAGATAATGGGGTTAAAAACAATCTCTGGTAAAAATAATAAAGAGTTTGAGTGGTGCTAGCATTGCAAGAAGTGTGATGTAAGCGAGTCCAAATGGAATCCCATGTGCGTGTAGAAAGAGTGCGTTGTGAGTCTGTTTCCCATAAAATTTCAGTTTTGCTTTTAGAGCGGGTAGGGTGAGAGAAGTGGAGATATTTATATATGTGGGAGGCCTGAACCAAAAGAGAAGTAGGTAATTGTACTAAAGGGGGGTTTGATGAAGAAGAGGGAGTTTCGGAGATAAGAGAAAACTGTTGAGTTAAAATCAGTCTTAAAGATTCAAACTTGAGGAGGGAATTAGCAGGTAAGCCAAATTTAGATTGAAATTCCTGGAAAGACATAAATTGCATATTAAACATTAGGTGTTTAACCAGAATAATCCCTTTGACAACCCAATCCTTCCAAAGGATGGTACGATTGGAGATTTTAATGGACTTATTATGCCATATAGAAGAGTCCAGGAATATCTGTAGAGGAGAAAGAGATTTTGTGATAGCCGGATGAAAGGTCGATACAAGTTGTGAAATAGTGGGGGACTTAAACGATCGAGGGGGGTGAGTGAAATTAGCTAATGAAGAGAAGGGAAGAGGATGAATAGCGGATTCCTCCAATTTGTACCATACCAATATAGGGGGATCATCCGAAGGATAAAGGTAAGGCAAAACCTGACGAATTAAAAAGGAGGCGTGATATTGACGGAAGTTGGGAAAATTAACCCCTCCCATATCTTTAGGAGCCGACAAAGCAGACCAAGATATACGAGCTTTCCGATTATGCCATAAGAATTTACTCAAAATACCATTAAGAGTTTTAAATTTTTTTAAAGGAAGTCGAACTGGTAGCATGGACAAATAAAAGTTAATAACTGGAAGCATCATCATTTTAGAAGCATCCAGCCTACCCCACCAAGATAGGAATAAAGGAGACCATTTCTCTGCCATGCCAGATACCTTCAATAAAACTTCGTCTAGATTAAATTGAACCGTTCTAGCAATTGAGGAGGAATATTTTATTCCCAGGCATGTAATGAAATTAGTGTTCCATTTGAAATCTGTCCTGTCGAACATATTTCTTAGACAGTATTTATTTAATGGAAGGACTTCGGATTTAGAAAAGTTTAATTTATAATCGGACAGGGCAGCATAAGAAGATAAGAGATCTGTGAAAGCAGGTAAAGAAGTAGAAGGGTCGGAGAGGTACAACAAAATGTCATCTGCATATGCAGTGAACTTAATTTCAACCGACTTATGTGTAAAGCCCCGAACAGCAGAGGACTGTTCAAGGGAATGAAGAAAGGGCTCAAGAGAGAAAATAAAAAGCAAAGGTGAGAGAGGGCAGTCTTGACGGGTGCCTCGCTGAAGAGAAAAGTAGGAAGATTGTAATCCATTAACAAAAACCGAAGTAGTAGGGGAAGAATATAACAATTGAATAAGGAATAAAATGACAGGACCAAAACCATGCCACTTGAGTGCACGCATCATAAAAAGCCAATGAATGCGGTCAAAAGCTTTCTCCGCGTCCAGGGTGATGGCCGCAGCAGGGGAGGAACTTTTAGAAGCTAGACGAATTATATTTAAAAAGGTTCTAGAATTATCCGCAAGTGTGCTACCTTTAACAAACCCTGTCTGTTCATAGCCAATCAAGTCAGGAATAACTTTATTAATATGAAGGGCAAGAACCTTCGCAAAGATCTTGCAGTCTAAATTGATTAAAGAAATAGGGCGGTAATTAGCACAAGAAGAAGGATCTTTATCTTTCTTTGGAATTAAACAGATCATGGCTTCAAGAAATGAGCCACGAGCCTCCTTATGAGAAATAAAATATTGGAATAGAGATAAAAGATGAGGGAGAAGAGTCTGGGAGAAGCAAGAATAAAACTCTGCAGTAAAACCGTCTGGGCCAGGGGATTTCTCCTTAGGTAATTGAGCTAGGGCTAACTTAAGTTCAGAAAGGGATATGTCTTTTTCTAATACAGAGCAATCAGGAGAGGAAGAAGGACGAGGAGGCAGCGCTTCAAAAAAAGAATCCAGTGCCATATCAGAAGGAGATGATTCAGGAGTATATAGTGTCTTATAGAAATCTGTAAAGCAGTTTAGTATTTCCTCATCCTTGAAATGATTAACACCACCGTCGTCTATGATGTTAATTATTTTAGATTTTTGGGATTTTACCTTCGAGGAGTTCGCAAGCAATTTACCAGCTCTGTCGCGACCACCATAAAATTTAGAGTTAACCTTGAGTAAGGCCCCAGAAGCATCCTCCGTGGATTTTCTATTAAAACACAATTTAGCCTGGACTAGTTTCTTAAGTGTATCCTCATTATTAGAAGAAAAGTAGGCATGTTCAAGAAGCTTTATGGAGGCTAATAAGGAAGCTGAGTCCTTGATGCGTTGCTTCTTTTTAACCGCAACATAATCAATGATGAATCCTCTGGCTGTTGCCTTAAAAGCATCCCAGATAGTGTGGAAAGAGATATCAGGATTAACATTTCTAAGGAAAAATCTGACAAAAATTCTTTGAAACGTTCCACAAAATTATGATCTTAAAGTAAATAATTATTGAAACGCCCACTACGAGGCTTGGAAGGCTCGGATGGAAGATCTAAGTTAATCAGAACGGGGGCATGGTCAGAGATAAGAATAGACCCAATTTCAGCATTAGTTAGATTTAGAGAGGAGATGAGGATTCAAAAAAATATAATCTATTCTAGAAGAGGAATTGTGAGTAGAGGGAAAAAAAGTGAATTCTAAAGTGTCCGGGTGAAATATCCTCCAGGCATCCACCAACCCCCTCGAGTGGATTGTTTTCATAAACGTTTTTTGCATTTTATTAGGAGTGTATCTTGCAGTGGACTTTCCGTGAAGGGGTCCATGACCTGATTGCAGTCCCCACCCACCAATAGATTAGCATCTGGACATGAATGAAGAGTACGTGACAAGGACTGCCAAAATTGTGAATCAACGCCAGTGGGGCCGTATATGTTAAGGAGAGAGATGGGAGAACCATTTATAGTGAGATGCAAAAGGAGCCATCTACCATCTACATCCCTCTCCTCCCCCTCCAAAACCAAAGAGAGGGACTTATGAAATAAGGTGACCACTCCATTCTTTCTATCCTTAGCCGGGGAACAATAGACATGGCCTACCCATTGTTTTTTGGGAGAGTTAATGTCATTATCGTTAAGATGGGTCTCCTGAAGCATCGCAATTTTGCAGTGCAGCCTAGATAAATGGGTAAGTACCCTCTGTTTCTTAACAGGATTACACAGTCCTTTTACATTCCAGGAAACTATGCGGACATTATTGTAGGAGAGTAGGTTCTGCTTCACATGGGTACCCCCACTTTTTGTTGATGCTTCACTGTTTTTCGACCTTAGTCTGGCTGGGGCCCTGCTAATCAGAACCCCAGCCTAGCTGCTTCCTCTCTAAAATGGTTTCCAATGTCCTTAGGCACATCTCTGATTGGAATCTGGAGTGCCCTTATAAGTCCCTACTATATGGTATACTATGTACCCAGGGCATAGGTACCTCAGAGGCCTACCAGGGGCTGCAGCATGTATTGTGCCACCCCTGGAAGGCCATCCAAACTGACACCACAGGTCTGCTACTGCAGCCTGGGTAAGGTGGTGCATGCACTCCTTACTGTGATATAGGCTACCTATATCACTATATACATACACACATATAAACCTATAAGTCACTCCTATGGCAGGCCTTATCAATCCTGAAGGTAGAGTGCGTGGTTCCTATGTGAGAGGGTGCCCCTGCATGAGCAGGGCCCCTCTGCAGCGTTCGGAGACCCTTCTCTGATGCTGTTTGTAGTGCAGCCTGACCATATACTCTTAAGCGCATTATAACCTCGCGTTAAATGCTAACTTTGGGATGGCTGCACGGAAACATGTCGTGTTTGGTGTCAAACATCTTGGAATACTACCCCCCGCCAGTTCTGGCGGCGGGGTAGCATTCCACCCTTCTAGAGGGAAAGACATGTACACACCGGTATGCCCGGTACTGACTTTCCAAGCCCTGGCATCACAAAATGGATGCTGTTGCCACAGACACGAGTCTGGCCTCCTGCTGCTGACCGAAACTCTGGCAGGGGAGGCCTGGACAATAGGTTTCCTGTCCCAGGGAGGTGTGACCACCTCCCCAGACAGGATAGTGTGTATTGGGGCTGGGCGGGAGCACTCTCGGGTGCTTTGAAGTCCTGCACTGGGGGCACATTTGGTGTCCCTAGTGCATACCCCAGTTCAAACCGGATCAGGGGCTTGCAGCCCCTGCTTTGGCGCGAACTGGACAAAGGGAAAGGGGTGTAGCCACCCCTCTGCCCTGACCCACCCATAGGTGGGACCACAGAGTAAGTCCAACCCCTAAACTTAGTATAAGTATAGGAACCCAGTCCTTAGGACTTTAGATTATCCCCGGACGAAACTCTGACACAGAATCCTGGACCTTCGACGCTCTACTTAAAGATTAGAGGACAGAAGAATCTCCCTTGGGGTCAAGGAGTGACTCCCCTGCTTGGCAGGCACCAAAGAAGCAATTGTCCGGTCTGCATCGCTGAAGCTCCTGCCGGACGCCGAAGTCTTTGCATCACCAGAGGTGGATTTCCAGACTTCCTTGAGGCTGCCCTGAGTCCCCAGCAAAGCTGAGGCCCGTAGCTGTCGTGGGTAACGTGAAACCGTGACCCCTGGACACCGCACGCATTTGCAAGTGCATCCTCTTCTGGGTCTCCCACGAAGTCGTGCTTTGGGCTCCGAGTAGCCCTAGCCTCCAGCACCAACTGCACCGAAGATCACTGGCCTCCACTCCACGAGTGTCCTGTGAGCCAGCTCCACGTGCACCGTCTCGAGGCTCCTTCGCGGTCGCTAGCCCGTTGGCTAGTAGCCCTTCACGAAGGCCAATCTTTTTCTACTTGGGCTCCTGGTTGCTCCAGGCTTGCCCTCACTTACCCTTGCTGGGTGAGTTCCTCAGACCTTGCTGGTCTGCACAATCGTCAATCTTCATCTTCATCGAGACTTGCCGTTGCCAAGGCTTGATTGGGTCCAATCCGGTCGCCGACACCTCAGCACTCGACAGACATCGTGTACCAGCCCGAATCCTGCTCCTGGTCGCCGACAACGCCTCCTGGACCTCGTGGCTGAAGAGTCAAGATGACCGTCAACCTACCTGAAGCACTCGACATCGGTGGGCATCTGCTCATCGCCTTCCTGGTCACTGGCTAGTGACCCAGACTCTGTCCCCTCTGCTTTCAGGTTCTTCAGATCTCTGATCCACCTTTGGATCCACCCGGACACTTTTCACTTGGTCGCCAGCAGCACTTTGCAGCAGATCGCCATTCAAATCGACGACGAAACCCGACCCCGAAAGGCACCTATGCACCCGGCTTCCCTGGGTGAGGTAACAAGAGTACTCCGGTGCTCCCGTGGGTAGAGACTCTAGAACGACCTAGTTCTCAAAGGGTTTGCTCCAAGTCCTTCTTTAAGTGTCCCTTTTCTTTAAATTCCCAACCGCGACTTTCTCCATAGAAGTTAACGGCGATTCGCGGCTGTGTTACTACACTGCACGCGTCCCCGTGGGTCCCCTGTGTCACTACCTTGGGTGGTTCCTGGTGGTCCAAGCACTTCTAGAGGCTCTAGGCCTAGTGTCTAGCTCAGTCGTGGTTCTTATACCACTTTATTGGTATATGGTTTGGTACGCCCCTAGGGCCTAAACGTGTATTTGTGCTATTACTGTGTTTAAATAACTTATAACTTATGTACTTCGAACTCTAGCCTCATAAAGAGACTAGAGGGGTGTGTTTAGTAATAAATACATATATTTTGAATATATACCTGGTGTGGTGCTCTTTCATTTGGTCACTCAAGAGATTATAGACTGGTAAAACAAGCTGCTTTACATTCCTTCAAGACTTAGCCTGAAGGCTGCTCTCCATAGCTACCACTAGGATAGCTTTCAATAAAGGTTGTCTTTAACCTATCTCCAATAAGGGGTTGTTTGGACTGGTGCAAGGTGCCCACTATAATTAGTGGACAGCATATGCCAGGCCAACTTCTCACAATTATCAGTCATGATAAAAAGAAGAAAACACTAAGTGACAACAAATGCATTTTAAAGCTAATAAAATTGAAATTTAAACATGTGAGAACTTGCAAAACTATGCACAGAAAAGCGAGTATTAGAAACCAATAAGAAAAAGGGGTAGTAAAGTAGCTAGAAACCCAAAACAATAAGATAAAGACGGAAGTAGTCAGAGACGATATGTTGAAAAAAGTTAAAGAACGTATAAAGGAACGCAGAGAAAAAAGAAAGAATGACAAAGATAAAAATGAAAGGAAGAGAATAGGAAAGAAAAGAAAAAAGGAGTGAGAATAAATGATATAAGAAGAGAAGTTGACATGGGGCCGGAAGGCTTCAGTCAAGAATGACGAAATACAGATCCAGAGGAAAAAGAATAGCATGCAGAGGCGGGGAGCCGCGAAGAAAGGACAGACGGCAGATCCAGCGAGGACACCAGGAAACGACAAGAACCAATAAACCAGAAAACATGAAAGACCGGGAGCCAATATGAGATAACACCCGAGGAGAGACTAACTACCTAAAACATAAAGTGATATAAATAAAACAAACCAACGGCTGTGACAAGGGTATCTGAAGGAAGGGTTGACCCTTACCATACAATGGAAACAACTGTACACAATAGGGACGGTATGGGAAGGTAGGGGGGAAGAAAACATCAGAGGAATAAGTCTGTATGGGGAGGAGGACATCTGTGGAGAGAAAACAAAGGAAATGGTGAGAGATAGTCTCCTAAGGAGGCAAACAAACTACAACACTTCAACAATCTGCAATAAAACAACATGCCTTAACAGACAACAACCAAAGAAGACAATATCTTCAGGACATTTGAATAAAAATGGACAACTCAGAAATCTTTAAGACTAAACAAGGAGAGACGTCTCTCAGGACCCTCTTAAGTCCATCTCATCCCCTTTATGACGGGAGATAAATTGTCATAGATCCTCAGGACGGTCAAAGGAATAGGAGCGTTCTTTATAGGTGACTTTAAAGAAACAGGGGTGTACCAGGCCGTATCTAGCATTCATTGATCGAAGAGCCGGGCGAAGAGAGAGGAATTCTTTGCGACGGGCCGCGGTTGCGCGGGCCACATCCTGGGAGAAGAAAACTTTTTGGCCAGACCACAACATCTGCTTTCGGAGCTTAGCTGCCGAGAGGACCATTGACAGCTCGGTGTACTCCAAAAATAGAAAAATTATCCCTCTGGGGCGATTAACCGATGAGGCAGAGGAAGAACCTTCGGATCTTGGGCCGATGCGATGTGCGCGCTGCAAGTTAAGATTGGTACCATCCTTGAGACCAACAATTTTAGGAATGTGTATTTTTAGAAAAGCGAGCATGTCAGAACCTTCTTCTCCTCAGGAATACCATAAATTCTAAGGTTGTTGCGTCTATTGCGGTTTTCCAAATCCTCCGTTTGCGTTTTGAGGAGAGCAATCTCTTTAGACATAGCAGCAACTTGAGGAACCACATCTTGGGTATCGCTAATCCTCTGTTCCACCGCAGATACTCTAGATTCTAAGTTAGCCCATTTCTCTTCTAGCCTTTGAATAGTAGCGTTGGTATCGATCACAAAAGGCTTGATAAGCTTGAGCTCTTCCATAAGGTCCTCCATTGTTATAGGTAGTGGAGATTTGGTAGGAGAATTGGATTCCTTCTTGTGGCGCTTGGAAGATGCAACAGTGCTAAAGTCCTTGCGAAGAGAAGACATAGTTGTTGAAGCGCTCTTCTGACCTAGGGAGGAAGAAGGCTCCATAAGAGTCGAGGGGAATGAAAGAATTCCTCTAGGAGCCACCACAGCAACTGATGACAAAAAAGCCAACTTTATCCACACGAAGATGAGGGGAGCACTTGATGCGTGACACGCAGACTCAGTCACAGCAGATCCATATGAGATGTATACAAATATAATGCACGAAGACTCAGATAAAGTGCATCCTACTGGTGAAACGAAAAGCTGGTCACACAAATGACGAAGTTGTAATAGCAGGAAGTGGCTCCAGGTTGTATATCATGGCAAAAGAGTCTCCTCAGAATTGTATATGAGAGAGAAGCTCCACAGCCAGCTAATGACAAAAGCCAACTTTATCAACAAACAGCTGAGGAGAGCATTTGCAGCGCGATGAGCAGACCCGGTCACAACTGACCCTTATGAAAGAAATGCCAGTTAAATGATCAAAGCCTCATATGAAGTGCGTCAGCCTGGAGAAATGAAAAGCTGGTCCCGCAGAAGATTCAATTATAACTGCAGGAAGAATTTCCAGTTGTGTGACATGTCCATAACAAAAGAGTCTCCTCACAGTTATGCATGTGGGAAAACTTCCTCAACATGGAGAGATTCATTCAAAACCGGAATCTCCATTGTGCACTACATCTCCTCCACTGGCACCCAGAGGGAAAAAATTGCAGCACAGCCTCCACGACGCACCTCAAGCGACGCGGGGAAATCCAAAAAATAAAGCAGCGTCCCGCCGCGAACAAAAATGGCGGGCGCTGCTGGTATTCCTGAAGGGAGTGTGGCGCAGAGGAGACAGGGCGATAGGCAGCACTAAATGAAAAAAGAAAAACCGCTACCTGTGCCCCCGCTCCTCAAAAGCAGCCAGTCCATTGCCCTCGGGAGTCCGCAAGTCAGCTCCGGTAGACGTAGAGGTTCCGCTCGCAACACGGAGCCTCAGCCGGATGCGGCCATCTTGTGGCAGCTCAAGCCACGCCCCTAGTTGTGTCCTGTTCTGAAGGTCAAACTAAGGGCATTGTCTCCACTACTGGATCTCACATCTCCAGAACAAGAGTGCTGCTTCGCATCAGTTTCATGTATTTGATTAGTGCATTATTACCTCCCGGCAGCTTCTTCTAAGCAATAGAGACAGGATGCCCGTACAGTCAACATGGAGTCACATACTTTTGTTCACAAAACAGGCTCGAGTCCTTAAATAAAATAACAAGCAACAGATTTCCCAGTTTAAAGCCAGGTGAAATTTGTTACTAAACTCTACCCTGTTTGCTAATTGTTTTCTGCATTTTGTTGATGTAGTTATTTTTTAGAGGTGGTCAGGGGAATGCACATCTTGAAATCCCTTGCATATAGTGCCAACAGCCTTGAATCACCCTGAGCCTTTGCAGTCAGAATAGCGCTTTATGCTGAAGCTCCAAGTCAGTACGCAGCCTGCCTAGGATCTTTAGAATTTAATTTATTTATTTGCAGTGTTTCCTATGGAGTGAACCACACAAGAGCTATATACTAGAGCACTTCATGTAAAAGGATATTTAGCCAAATTCTGGGAGCGAGAAGACATAACCAAGCAGGTCTGTGTGCTTTCCCTTCTGGCGTGGGTAAGCTCTGGTGCAAGGATTTAAAGCCCTAAGCAAGATGATATTTTTCATTTATGGTGCTTCCTTCCACTAACAGCAAGCCATATGTTGCTATCTGGCACCCTCATTTGACCATTTATGGCATCACAATAGGTCCCCGTCTGCAGTGGTGCTAATAGTACCGTACTGACCTGACTGATACTCTCAATGTAGATATTAGACATTGCTTCCCAACCGTTTTAGAACCATGGCCCAATTTTTAGAAGGACAACCTTTCGCAACCCACTTATCTTTAAGGGACATGAGGCTGGTCAATTTTTTTATGTAATAGTAGACATGTTTTCAAAATGCTGTGAATTTACAATTTTTGCTTTCCTTTTTGACAGCAATTGTTTGTAAATGTCACCACCTTGACCACACCCTTCAATATGTCTTTATTGGACGGTGATCAAGATATTGATCTGCCCATAAAAGTGGTAGATGGTGAACTGCACTGGAGTTGGAACTATTTTCAAAGTGGCGTGCTGGCCTTTGACACCTGTTAACTAAAATCACAAGGCTTCTAAAAAATATTGATTCTGATACAAGTGATATAGGCAAATTTGAAAAACTCCATCTGCAGCAGAGTATGGTGTAAGGCCTCACATTCATTCTTGTGTTAAAACAAGGCCCAGAGGTGCATTTTGGCATATATATAGATATATATGGGCATCACTTTCACACACATTGTGTTATATATTACTGCAATAAATAAAAATAAATGTGTGTATGTATATACACACATAAATACATGTATATATACACATACCTACATACACATATTTATTTATTTATTGCAGTATTATATAGCGCAATATGTGTGAAAGTGATGCCCAAGTGGGACGATTGTGTATGATTATGCATAGTGAGCATATACTCTGTTGAAATGGCTCTGTAAAGTAAAAAAATACTGCAGCAAAACATATTGGAAGGTTCACCCGGAGTCTTGCTTGGAATTACTTGCAAGGGTTTGTTTTAAAACTGGATTTAAGGACATAGTTCAGCACCTTTGCACCAGTGGTGCTGGAACAATTTTCAGAGCAGGGTTGCTGGCATCAAGGTTACATCACTGAAGTAATAGGGATTGTGAATCCTAGCTTCACACAAAGTGTAGCAAACGTATTCAGCAGGAGAATGGTAAGAATGTAGTATGTAACTGGTGGTGCATTTTGGAGCACCCTTTTTCAAATATTGTGCATTGTGCAGTAGTGCATTGTCATTTACAAGGCATTTTCCATTGAAATACCATAAAATGTACAAAGACATACAGTTTTACTGATAAAACTATGCAGCACACAAATGACAATGTGTCGAAATCTGGTTTCAGTGGAAATGTATCATTTGTGCATCAGCCAGGAAAAGTGTCTTGATTTGTTTTGATCCTATTAAAATCTTAGTTTCCATCACACTTTTAAATTACAGAAAATATACTTCATTTTTACATTCCTAACTGCTGATATATTCTGAAATGTGTACAGTTCATTTGCAGGTATTTATATGTTGTGTTACAAAATGTACATCCCACAGTCTTTCCTTTACATTTCACACACCATGTGCCCCAGCAAGATTGTCACACAGTTCACACTAAAAACTCCTCTCACTTCCCAGTTAGAGAAAGAAAAGTAAACAACAATCCCCATGTTAAAAGAATAAGCAGTAATTTGTCAGAAGACATAGCCTTACGTTTGGCCTCTGTCTTTAAAGGACAGCAAATGCAAGATAAATACAAAATGTAAGGGCATCATTATTTATTGCTCTTTCCCGACCCACCAGAAATCAGCTCGTGACCTAACAGTAGGTTGCGACCAGTGCTTAATTTGTATAATAAGAGCTAGGGCTCCGACCAGGAGTCCACTGCAGCTTGCACCACCCATTGCCCTGACATTGCTGCCAATGGTGGTACCAAAACAACTATTAACCATCTCTCTCGTCTACAGGTGCAACAGTTACGATTATTCCAGGTCCCCAAAGCTAAAGCAATGACTGGGGAGGCAGATATTAGTAATTTGTTATGTATATTGTATTAATAAACAACCGTTGTTCTGCGCCTCTCTAAATTAGATGAGCAGCGCCACCATGTGGCAGACTGTCATAAGTGTGGTGTTGACAATTAAGTGCTGGTGCTGAGCACTGGAAACCACCGACTCAAGTTAAGCACTGGTTGCGACCCACAGTTTGGGAAATGCTGGATTAGACAAAGACCCCTTAGATTTAATGACTCGCTTAGATTAGCAGGACAGAGAAATAAAGTATTAAGCACAATTAGTTTGTTGAAACTAGATGAATTATAACACGGATGTTACCAAGTAAGCAAATGTGAATATCCAGCCAGATTTATTTACTTCCATACAATTTCCTTAGTTCATAAAAGTTTATCAAGTATGTGTTCATAGTATCATAAAATAAAATCGCAAAGAATACATTAAAACAAATGAAACATAACACAATTATCAAAATGAAAATCTTACAATATTACACATACCTTTTCCTTTTCCCTTGCTCAACACCAAGAATTGTGCCTCAGTTCATATAGTTGAGTCCACTGAAATTATATGGCAGGGTTGACTAGATCATGCAGAATGATAAAGCACGTTTTGCAGCGTTATGCTGCACATTCTGAGACAGTATTATTTCACTATTTTTTCATTGTAATCCACATCAGTAGTACATGGGCAAACGTTTAATTCACCTCAATAGTACCAGTTTAACACATGACTACAACAATCAGCAACTACAATGTGGTCTTCCACTGCACTGGCCATGTGTGGTTCTTTTTCTTAGTAACTTTTGATCAGTTTGCTATAGACACATAGGGCCTCATTTATGAGGCCCCTTGTGCCGCCAGAACGTCACTTTTTGTGATGTTCCGTGGCGCAGGAGCCTGCTCCATATTTCCGATGCAGCACTAAGTCACTTTTTTTGGCTTAAAGCTGCCTCGTAAATATAGTTTCCTTTTACGCAGTTTTCTGCGTTAAAGGGGCGTGCAATGGGTGTTGCTGGGGGCATTTCCAGCAACATCCATGGATTTTTGACACTGCTCCAGATTTACGAGAAATCATAAGTCTGAGGCAGCGCCAAAAACTTACGCCTCCCCAGTGGAGGCGTAAGGGAGGCACAACGAGGAGAAATATCTTTATTTCTCCTCTTTTTTCCTTTTTCTATTTGTGCTGCATTCTGCAGCACACATAGAAAGAGGAAAAGGCCTCTTGTGATTGTTTTTGTGCAGGAAGGTTTGCCTTCCTGCACAAAAATAATCATCCCCGCAACGCAGGCACCCTTGCACCATGGTGCAAAAGTGCCTATGTTGGCGCATGGCAGGTCATTGGGTGGCAGCGCAGGGGGAAAGGACAGGAATGCGCTGTATCTGATAGATATGGCGCGTTCCTGCCCTTTTCTTTTGCCATAGGGCAGCGCAGCAGGAAGGCCTGTGGCGCTACCCTGCGGCAAACCCTCATAAATGAGGCCCTTAGTGTTTTGTTGAAATGTGCAAATTACGCAGCGGATGTTGGATAATGAGACAAGTGCAGTAAATCACTAACTATGTTGAAAAAGCTGCAGAGTTACATAGTTCCAGTGGCACTGCACATGGTTAAAAATTAACACAGCGTTCAATAATGCCCAGGGGTGTGTTAAGTGTGAAAAAGTTAGTGCACTAATGGTCAGCAGCAGAATTTTATTAACAGTGATTCGACTTCAACCATGTCGCAAACAGCGCAAGTGTTATACTAATCCACAGAGGTGCATTATTATTTATTTAGGTGTTTTGTAAAGAATTGGTTGCCATCCTAAGATAACTTCAAAGCGTTTTCTTTCACTTTGATGAAAAGGTCATGCTATTAACTCGTGCTTTGTTGCACTGTGCATGCATAAGGCGTTAGGGATTTGTTTTATCTTCAATTCAAAAGCAGTTTTATCTTTACTTAAAAAGAGAATATCTTTTAATAGATTACAACATGACTATAAAGTCAAAATCAAGCACATAAAAGAAAACAGAAGCATTAGCAAAGCCAATAGGCCTCACCTATGCAAGAGCTATTGCCTTTGCCAATATTTTTTTAGCAATGTTGTACACCAGCGTGGCTGCTGTTCAGCATGGCTAAAAGTTAGTGGGGTAAAGGAGAGCGGAGTGTTGTAAAGTGGAGTAGAGTGTTCTGGAGTGGCGTAGAGTGTAGTGGAGCATCGTGGAGTGGTGCAGAGTTGAGTGTAGTGAAGTGGAGTGTTATGGAGTGCCAGAGGGTGGATAGGTGTGGAGTGTTGTGGAGGGAGTAGAGTGTCAGAGTGGAAGGGTGTAGAGTATTTTATTTTTTTTGTCCTCATTCGCCATCAAATAAGTTCAGAGCTGTTCAATTAACTCCTGTGGCCCCCCTCTCAGTTGGCACCAACTGGAGAGCTCTGTATCTAGATGGATATGCTTTACACAGAGCCTCTCTACTAGCTTGGTTCTGTATCACACGGGGGACCTCACAGAAACCAGAGAGATGAAGTAAGTTAGTGTAAAGGCTTAATCATCGGACTAATTCATCCTGTTAATCATAGAGTGCCCAACCATTCCTCACATGGAACCCAGAAATCTTTTTTGTTATTCTTGTCTCTTTCTAATTTAACTCTATCCAACGTCATCGTGTATTTAATGGAAATCTCCCAATCTAAAAAAGTTGGAGGAGTGTCCTTGATCCACCTTTTGCAGATTTCTCTTCGTGCAAGTAAAATCAGATATAAACATAACTTGTTTAACCACCAAGACATAGACTCATAACCTGGAAACAACCCAAAAAACACCAAGGTTATGCTTACCTGGGTGTTTACACCAAAAATGCCTTCCATACCTCTATTTACATCCGCCCAAAAATGATGTAACTTTGGACATGTTAAAAACATATGAACATCATCCGCATTGATCTGGAGACACTTTGGACACTTTGGCGCTGGACCTTTCGAAAATTTTGAAAGCTTTAAGGGAGACCAGTACACCCTGTGAATACAAAAGAAATGATTTCTTCTTAAATTTGAGGTTGAACTGTAGTAGGGGTGTAGAGTATTGTAGAGTGGCATAGAGTGTTGTGGAGTGCTGTAGAGCAGAGTAGAGTGGTGTAGAGCGTGTTGTGTAAAGTGGAATAGAGTGGAGTAGAGTGTTGTAGAGTAGAGTGACGCAGCGCGCAGTAGATTGATGTGGATAGAGTGGAGTGGCACAGAGTCAAGTACTGTAGAAGAGTGGAATGGAAGAGTGGAGTAGAGTGTTATAGAGTAGAGTGGAGTGGCATAAGAGTGGAGTAGTGTGCTATAGACTAGAGTGGAGTATAGTCACTGGCGTAGCAAGGGGGGGGCGGAGGGGGTGGTACGCCCCGGGCGGCACGAGAATTCGGGGTTGCAGGTAAATTTATCGCCAGCACCCCCCCCCCCTCCCCCCCCATTTCTTAGGCGCTCGGCGGCAAAAGGCAGGGACCGCCACGGGCGGCAGAGTGCCTAGCTACGCCACTGAGTATAGTGGCATGAAGTGGCGTAGAGGGAGTTGCGTAGAGGGCTGTAGTGTGAAGTAGTGTTATAGAGTTTAATGGAGTAGAGTGTCAGAGAGTCAAGTATCATGGAGTGTAGTGTTGTAAAGTGGACTAGAGTGAAGAGGTGAAAAATACAGTGGTGCACAGTCGATTGGCGTAGAGGGCATTGGCTTTGTGTAAAGTGGTGTAAAGTGTACTGGCGTAGAGTGGAGTGGCGCAGAGTGGAGACAAGTAAAGTGCAGTGGCATAGAGTGCAGTGACATAGAGTGCAGTGGCTTAGAGTAGATTGTTTCAAAATAAAGTGAAGTGGCATAGAGTGGAGTGGTGCAGTGTAGAGAGGAGTGGTGCAGGGTAGAGAGGAGAGGTGCAGGGCAGAGTGCAGAGGTGTAGATTGGTGCAGTGGGGTGGTGTGCAGTGATGCAGAATAGATTAGAGTGGCGTAGAGTGGAGTGACACAGAGTAGATTGGTGTAGAGTGGCGTAGAGTTGAGAGCAGTGGCAGAGAGTACAGTGGCGCAGAATTCATCGGCACAGAGTGCATTGGCACAAAGTACAGTGGTGCAGTAGCGCAGAGTACAGTGGTGCAGAGTGCATAGTAGAGTGGGTAGAGTGTACTGGCAGAGTAGAGTGGTGCACAGTAGATTAGAGTGGTGTGCAGAGTAGAGTGGTGTGGTGTGCAGAGTAGAGTGGTTTGCAGAGCAGAGTGGTTTGCAGAGCATAGTGCGCAGAGTATCGTGGTGCAGAGTGCACTGGTGCAGAATTCAGTGGCACAGAGTGCACTGAGATAGAATGCATTGGCATAGAGTGGTGCAGAGTAGAGTAAGTGGCGCAGAGCAGAATGGCACAGAGCAGAGAGGAGCTGAGTGGCGCAGAGCAGAGTGGCGTAGAGTGCAATGGAGTAGACTGCAGTGGCATAAAGTGGTGCAGAGTAAAGTGATGTAGAGTGCAATGGTGTAAAGTAGAGTGGCATAGAGTGCAGTAGAGTAGAGTGTTGCAGAGTAGAGTATAGTGGCATACCGTGCAATGGTGCACAGTACATTGGTGTGCAGTGGTGCACAGTACATTGGTGTAGAGTGTAGTGGTGTAAATCGCAAGGGGTGGAGAGTGGAATAGAGTGGTGTCGAGTAGATTGTTTCGAAGTGGAGTGAAGTGGCATAGAGTGCAGTGGTACATAGTAGAGTGGTGTGGGGTAATGTACACTGGTATAGAGTGCTGTAGAGTAGAGAGGCGTCAAGTGAAGTGGCGCAGAGTGGTGCAGAGTAGAGTGCAGAGACGTAGTGTGGAGTGGTGTAGTGTGGAGTGGTACAGAGTATAGTGCAGTGATGCCATGTGGAGTGGCGTAGTGTGGAGTGGTGGAGAGTAGAGTGCAGAGTTGTGGAGTTGGGTAAGGTGGAGTATGCATGTTGTGGTAGCACACTGCCATTACAGACACATCTTCAATTGGAATGACCATTACATTTGCACAAATATACAGTTTTACTGATAAACATATACAGCGCACAAACGATAATTTGTGGAAATATCATAACCTAGTGTATTGATTTGATCGCATTAAAATATTTGTTTCCACCACATTCAGAATTACCCAAAAATATGCTTCATTCGTGCTTTCATATTCTGAAATATCTGCACAGTGCATTTGCAGACACTTAAATTTTGTTTTGTGCTAGAAAAAAATAACATCGTACAGCACATCCCAAGTAGCCTTCATTATTGTTACATAAATTCTCTCACTTTGAAGTCAGAGAAAAAAAAGTAAACACCAAAATTTCTGGAAGACAGAGCCTGACATTTGACCTCTGTCTTTAACTGCACAGCAAATGTGACAACATAAGAACAGGATTTACAGGCCTGTTTACAGAAGTTTCATACTGTTGGAAGAATACAGTAGAAAGTGTTTGGGCAAGGAAAGAGACAACTCAAGCTGGAGAGCCTAAAACAAATAAAGCCAGCAAACAGAAAGCAAGCACATGTGAGTTACAAACCACAAAGCCAATGGTAAGCAATGGGTGAAATGCATTCCCAGGGAGCCTTTCTGAATGTCCCCAAGATGTTGTTAGCAAACCAGACAGCTGTGCTGTCTGGTAGGGTTTGACCTAAAAACAGTCTCCCTTGCATTCCACTGGAGGATACATTGAAACAGACCATAGAAAAATCGTGAGATGATCAAGAATGTGCCTGACAATGTCTCATGTCAGTGGCTAAAGGTTACGGAGCTAAAAAATTCAATGTTTGGAGGAGTTACATCCAAAGTCCATTAAAGTAAGTACAGGAGACTCTAAACAAAAAAGAAAAGAGGCTAGGCAACCTGTTGTCCGCCTACCCCTCTTGTCACCTCCATCCCACATGTAGTACTGACAATGTGAAAGAATCAAGCCATTCTCCAAAAACTCCATTCTGATTGCATTTTTTCTCAATCTGTTAATAGGTGCAGAGAGGTGACGTGCCCTCCACCTCACCAATGCTTACTCTGTTTGATTATTGGCCTTTCTTTGTGTCAAACCACTCTTTCCTTACATTCACCTCGTCGCTTTCTTTACACCTCCACTGCTCCTTAGTATCCTTTTCTCACCAGTCCTCTTCATCCATCTAGCACTCTCCAAGATGGAGAGCAGTAGGCCTTTGGCAAGAAGCACCTAATCACTAATAGAAACGTGCTGCTCTTGAGCTAAAAATGATTCTCTGCATACAAGTCAGACGTCACTCAGAGGGATGATTAGCTCATGGCTTTGAGGTAGGTGGGTGGCGGAATAGGAGTTGGGGAGAAGGGGGAGTTGAGCATAACTTCTCCCATTTGGGCCTTCAAAGAGGATAAACAGTGGGATTGTTTTTGTGGCAACGATTCGCCTTTTCTTCACAAAATATTCTTGTTTTTTATCTTCTTAAATTGAAGAAAAAGACTGAAAAATAAACGACCGTTCAGGATAGTTACAAGGCCCTACTGTGGGGTCGTCATAGCCAAAAATAAACACCAGGGGCATTATTATATTTAATGGTTTTACATAGCTCTCCTCTTTCATATGGGACCAGTGCACTTTACACTAAACTGAAAGTGCAAAATTCAGAGACAATAAAATTCAACACGGTTAGAAAAGTAGTAGTGCAGTAGGGTCGGGAATCAATGAGAAGCATGTACAGTCGCGTAAATCTGGAAAGGGTGGCTTTTCAGTTCTGTCCTGAATGGTGGGGGAGGGTTGGGTTCAGTTCTTAGTGACCGCCAAGTCTACCATACCAGAGCTCAATGAGCTAAAGAAGCTTCAGTGCGAGGTCCCACTGCAGAACATTTCCAGATGGTTGACAAATATTTCAAGTACATCACTTATGAGCAGATGTTTTACTCGCTTCTATCCTACGCATTAGTGTGTGACTATCAGGGTTGGGCAAGTTTCCTTCTTGAATTGCTGTGCCCTGTTTGACCATGTGATTTATCTTAGGAGCATGTTTGCACCCATGAAACAGAACCACGAACCACAAACTGCAAGAACCACCTTCCTGCATACTACACTGAATGTGTTTGAAATGCAGTAAGGAGACGAGAGGTGCGTGATGAACTGACGTGCAACAGCCATACATACTTCATACACACTCGGACAAGTGAAGTAATTATTCAAACCGTTGCCAGCGCTCTTGCAGACTGCAGGCCATTACTTATCAATTATTAATGCGCATAATCGACGGCAATACTGTCACGGAATGAGCTATAGTGTAGCATCTTATGCGATTTACATTTCTAACCTAAGCAAGCTGTTTCTATTCACTGTGAATCAGACAACACCACAAATAAGAAAGGAGACGGGAGAATAGGAGCTGGTCGCTGCGACGCAATCATTTGAGACTGAACAACATTGACTTCAAACACTCAAGTGTTCATTAATAAGGGCGAGGAATGCATATGAAGGGTGGAAAGTAACTAAAGCAGAAGTCCTGTAAGGAAACATTGAATATAACCAGATGTTTATGTGGAGTGGCCCGGTCAGTGTGTACCTGTCTGCTTACACTAAGCAAGTGATCCAAAACCCACAGTTTTGTTGTCCGCGTGTCGTGCTGCATCAAGAAAAAAATGCCAATAGTGCAATGTATACAGTCCGTCCGTTTGTCTTTCTGCACTAAACATGGTACAGGTTTTGCACACAAATAATAAATAAAAATACAACTTATAACAAGCAGCGACGGGCGGAAGGTAGTGGTGAGGGGAGGACGTCACGGCACGGGGAGATTTAGTGAACTGGGAGCAGCCCCATACGCCAAAGGTAAACCCAAAGCTGAACACTCACCGAGGACACAAGCAGCTGGGAGCAACGACAGGCACCGAACAAGCAGGAAACAATTTAAACAAAGGCAATGCAAAACCAGCCCCAAGAGGCTAAACAAGCGGGAGGGGTTTGGCACACGGAACAGGCGCCTTCGGAACACATGCTGGAAACAAAGAAATGCGTGTGTCTGTAAACTTAAGCCATCAACTGAGCGCGAGCCGATGGAAACGTAAAAAATATTGGGCTGAATATAAATTAAATGCCCAGAAAAGTAACATGACATGTAATAGGGCCAGTGTCCATAGGAGGGGACAAAACAACAAAAGGTGGGACAAATGTAATCAAATCACTATTTAAAAGCAAGGATTTCCCAATCACACACACAAGAACCAATGAATAATGGTGGGCGTGGTCGTAGCCCACAGACTAGATACAGCATGTCTTGAGGAGACAGCGCATGCGCAACAGCGCATGCGTTGCCTAGGCGAGACCGAAAAAGAGCTGAGGACTCAGCACCTTGCGAAACAATGGGCCAATGTAATTGTGCGAAATGTGTTGGTCACAGTGGTAATCGGGTCCTGTGGCCGTGGAGCTGCATGGATGGCGAGTTCCCTGCCATTAGTGCTGAAATCTCACCTCAGTGCCATTTTGAGGAGGGGTGGAGTCCGGGTATTGAGGGTGGGCAGCTCTCTGGATCAGTGAGGCCAGCTGCTGCTGACTGACTCATACTCAGAAGTAGTGAGAGTTAGTACATTACCAGCAGCAGCACTGGTGCCTTCTGAGCAGTCGCGGTCGGTGGAGGAGTGCCGGCCGGGCGGTGACGTGGGGCGGGGAGGGGCAGGGTGGGGGTAGCAAAGTATGGATTACGGACCTATACAGGTAAGTAAACATTTAAATCAATGAAACGAATTTCGTTGCGCGCACTGCATCGCATTTGGCGATGCAGTGCGCGCAACGAAATTCGTTTCATTGATTTAAATGTTTACTTACCTGTATAGGTCCGTAATCCATACTTTGCTACCCCCCACCCTGCCCCTCCCCCGCCCCACGTCACCGCCCGGCCGGCACTCCTCCACCGACCGCGACTGCTTCTGAGGCCGGTCTTGGGGAGCAACTAGAGGGGCTTCAATGGCACACACCAAAAATGTTCACTCGTGACAGTGGGGATCTGAGCCTGCCATATGAGGAATGCAAAACATGATAGAACATGTTGAAAAACAAATTTCAGGGGCGTGGGAGGTGATCACATCATAGGGCTTTTGCTGTCATAAGGAGTTCTTGGGCTGCCTTACAGATCTGCCATTTAAGAGTGCTAATATCAAGGCTTCAGAGTGGAGCATTGTTAGGGAGACAGGGTGACGAAGTTTTCCTGATGGGCAGAGGAGTGAGGGGTTCAGTAGAGGAGAGAGTAAATACTTAGTGCCAGTAAGGAGTGTGCAGTTTCTCTAAATTCAAATGAAGAAAATTGACATGACAGGTTACGTAATTTCGCTGAAGTTTCGTCATGACTTCAGCAGAACCTGGCCTTGAATAAGTTCCACTTTTACTGTGTTACCCTGTTTCAATCTCCTGTTTATGTTTAGTAGGTCTGCAGCTGAAGAATATCTGTGTTATATATTGTTCTGAGATAGGTTAGTCTGATATGCGTGTGCCTTTTTAGGATCTGTAACTGACTAGTATCTATTTCTTACTACAGCACTCAATCACACTTGGGAGTGCCAGACCGACCAGACAACAGGGACGTTTCAAGCTTAGTTTGTGTTGGGTTGGTTTGTTTGACTACAATTTGCACTACAACTGCTAAACACAGTTGAGAAGGCGTTGAGGCGCACATGCCATACGCAGCACATATGGTGCATGCTACAGTGTACATGGAATATATGATAAATATTACATACATTGTTAACACAGTAATCAGAGGACAATTAATATACACTGCATATATCTTTGACATAGTATAGTTGGTGAGTATTTGCTTTTTAAGCAGTTGATTTTTTAGGAGGAGGTGACAATAGAGTTTTAGAGGGCTAGGAGCTGTCCCTGAAAGAAGGGAAATAATGATAAATGTAGTTATCAATTGATTGTGCCCTTACCTCCGGGTATAAGATTTATTTTGAGTATGAGGCTGAAGATGGGTCAGAAGGTGCGTCGGATTCTCTTTTCAAGTGCTAGGTTTAGGACCTTAGTAGTTTTAAGGGGTGGGAATGAGATGAACGTGGATTACAGATAAGGAGATGACCTGGGCAGGGGCGACTGGAGTTCATGGGCAAAAGGTGCATTGTCCTGCCACCCTTGGGGAAGAGCCTAGAACAGGGAAATTGAACACAGAGCAGCTGAAAAGAAATTACTGATCTGAGGCGGAGTGCTGAATCTCCTGGGTGAACTCTAGTGAACTTTGCAAATGTCCTACTCGCAGACTCCAAATCCAGTTGCTATTGGGGCGCATAAACAGTGGCCCTGGGAGGAATTACAAAATTCCATGCACTTCAGTGGCTGGGGGTGGGGCAGGTCGATGAGGACTAGGAGGGTGTGGGTGGCAACAATTTGTTGATTATCACAGAGGCGCAGGCTGTAGGAGGGGTGCAGGGGGCTGCAGTGGCGTAACGAAAGTTGAGGGGGCCCCCCTGCAAGGTACACGGAGGGGCCCCCGCTCCGGATTTAATCCGGAGCTCTGAGTACTGTGCTGAGGAGGCCCCTGCAGCTCGGGGCCCCCCCGCACCGCAGGTTGTGCGGGGGCCTGTGTTACGCCCCTAGGGGGCTGCTCTTCTGGCAGTAACGATTTCGTACTGCATTTGGTTTTACTTTGAAAAAAGTGACATTGTTTGATTGCTGACACAGGTGCATGGAGGTGCCTGCGCCATTCCAGCACAGTGAGCAGCATGTCTGTGTGACTCGGTGTGCGAGTTAAAGTGACAAACAGTCAGTGAAGGAGTAAGTCAGAGTGAGTGAGAACGAGTGACAGTAAGGAGGAGTATGTGTGAAAATGAATGTGAGTGAGGGAGGAAGAATGACAGTGAGTGTAACTGAGTGTTACTGTGTGTGAGGCACAGTAAGACCGAGTAATTCAGAATGAGAGAGAATGAGTGGGACTGAGTGAAACAGAGTGGGTCAGAGTAGAATGAGTGAGACTGTGTGAATTAGTGAGACAGAGTGAGAGAGTGAGTCAAAGTGCGAGACAGTAAACTTACTGGGTTATTTACAATAGGTCTGCGCTGCTGGAGCGTCACATTTTTAGACACTCCGGTGGCGCAGGCCTCTCAATCCTATCTATGAGGCGACGCAAAACCATCCAGTGTGGTTTCCCATGGCTTCATAGATATGAGGTACGACAAGGCAACACAAAGTCCTGCATGCCTTACTCTGTGTCAAAGAGGCATTCCATAGGCATTTCGGTGGGTGTTCCCATGCAACACCCATGGATTTTGATGCTGCCCCAGATTTACAAAGTCCCATAAACCTGGGGCATCGCCAAAACCTTACACCTCCCCAGAGCAGGTGTAACGAGGAGAAATGTTTTGATTTCTCCTAGTTTTTTCCCCTTTCCATGTGTGCTGCATTCTGTAGCACACATAGAACAAAGACAACGCCTCCATGGATTGTTTTTGTGGAGGAAGGCCCCTTCCTGCACAATAACAACCCTCCCAACAACGCAGCACAAGGGTGCCAGTGTTGGCGCTGGGCATCAAATTGTGCGTCGGCTGAAAGGACAGGAATGCACCGTATCTCGTAAATGTGGTGCATTCCTGCATTTTCGATTTGGCGTAGGGCAGCACAGCAAAAAAGACTTGCGACACTACCCTACGCCAAATCTTAGTAGATGAGGTCCTTGGTGCAAGAAAGTGTGAGAGAACCCTTCAAGAAGAAGCTCATTGGAATTTTAACCAAGAATTACGGCTCTCCACTTTTAAAGGTCACCAGCCGCCACTGGACATGGGGGTTAGTGAAGCACCTCCTGGGTAAATATGATTTGAAGAAAATCATGAGGTCTTTACAGTGCTGCTGAGAAGTGCATGGATTGTTTTTTAAGGTGTTGTGGTTGGTAATTTCTTAGCAGATGTTTAAGATTGTTTTGGTTGGTTGGGTGCAAGGGCGTTGTAAAGCACCCACTATATCAGCTTGAGCGGTGGTGTTGTTTTTTATGGCTCTTCTTTACTTTGAACTGTGACTCCCAAGTCGCAAGCCAGAAGAAGAAGCTAATAAAGCGCATAACAAGAACGATAAGTTGTCTGGTGGGAGCTAGGGGTGGTACAGAAACTAAACATGGTTACAGCGAGAAAAAAATGTAAGAGAACAGGAAATTGAGTGAGCGCACAAAAGAAGGGAGCAAAGAATGCAAGGAAAGAAAGTTGGAAGGGAAAGCAGGAGACAAAAGAGGCTGGAGAGGACAAAAAAATGGTATGAAGGAAACAAAAATGGAAAGAAGAAATGAGAAAGACGAAGGGAGGAATAAACATTCCTTGGAGGAGCAGGAACAATTCCTGCAGACTTCCTTGAAGGGGATGGGAATCTCAATATTCGCACACACCCAGTGGTGGGGTATTTTATTTCTCTGGCTACTCCCTTGTTTGGGTGCCTCGTAGATGTGTTTGTTGAGTACGTTTTCCAGGGTGAATCAGAACCATGTCTTCTTGAGTCTAATAAAGTGATAAAGTTCGATTCAGTCAGGGAGTCCTAGATCTTGTGGGATGGATCTTCTGGGAATGCCTGAAGACTGGTAGTTAGGCCAAGTGGAAGATAGCAGCTCAGAGTTTGTGATGGGTCGTGGTCAAAATTAGAACTGAGGCTGGGGTCACAGCTTGTGGCCTTTTGCTACAAATGGTAGCACTGATGCTAGGCTGAGGCGGAACATGTGCTGTGGAAGGTATGTAACTTGGAGTCTGATGCCAGTTAGTGGAGTTGCAAATTTGTCGATTGGAGAACCGCCTAGGATGGTGTCGTGCTCTAGTGGGACTCTGGAGTTTGGAGGGCTGGCTGAGGGCGTCATGGGGCTTAGAGATAACATGGCAGCGTATGGTAATAGCTAAGATCGGTGGTGAGGGGCCGGGTGTTGGTGGATAGCAAATGTGATGTGATGTTAGGTAGGACTGCGTAGGGAGTGGATTCAACAGTGCTCAGTTTTGTATTTTTGTTATCTGTTTGAGGCTTTTGAAGCTCTCGTTGAAGGCCAACAAGTTCCTGTCATTGTCGTGGATCATGATAATTTCACTGTTATAGGTGTTAATAGTGAGTTTTCTGAATCAGCCGCACAAGATGGCGGCATCTAGTTTGTGGCCCCCTTGAATGTCTGAAAGCTTATTTGAGGAGAGCTTAAACAGGAATGTGTAAAAAAAGGAAGTAAGTATTTGTGGTTTTAGCCGTAAGGCTTATGTAGACTTGAGCAATGAGAGTTTCAGGGCTCGAGGTTTTAGTAGTAGTCTTCAGCCTTTTTTCTGCATATTTGAAAATTGAGTTTCGTGAATATAAGATATAGAAGCTCTCGGGCCTATGCGCTATAGTTGGGGTCTGTGGACACTGTCCGTGCTATTTGACATTTCAGTAGCTAGGGGGATGAACCAAGGCTTCCTGGCATGATGGGATCAGGTGGGTAGTTGTGTGGACAAGAGCAGCTTTTAAGAATCACCAGCACACACCTATTTACTAGGATAAAAGCCTGGTGTCATAGGAACAGGTCTAGCTTTGGAAAGCTGTTTTTCCGACCAGACAAGAAAATTATGGATGAATGTTGACTCTTACAGGAGTCTCCAACCAGTAGCTCGTGAGCTACTGTAGCTCTCCAGCTACCTCTGAGTAGCTCACCTGGGTGTAGCCCAGCTTATTAAATTAGAAAGCTTTTGCTTGGTTGAATTATACATATAACAAAATTGAAATTATACAACACTAATAATATTAGTAGCTCACGATGCGTTTCATTGAACATACGTAGCTTTCAGTACAGAAAAGGTTGGAGACCCCTGGGCGGTACTCGTGTGTGTAGGGGTAGATGTGTGGAAGGTTGTAGAGTAAATTATGGCTTGCAATTTAAGAAGCCATACTGTAGGGGTGAATGCAGCAGATTTGCATTAGAATATTCATCCTTGCCTACACCCCTGTATTTATGAGACAGAAAGTCTTGATTTTTAGCTTTCTCCTGCCTAAAACCGCAATGTGGACAATCTACGGGAGTAAGTGTAGGGAAGTCGGTGTGGAACACTGTAAATCTTGCAGATTTTCAAGAATTACTCTTTGGAGTTTTGAGAATCTTGATAAAGGAGGAAATCTATGTAAATCGTATTCATAATTGTGAAATGTATATATTTCTCCCCTTTTTATAAACCAGGCCCAAAATATGGAGAATCCAGTGACGTAACGCAAAATGATGCCCCCCCCACCCCCTGAGTCTCCCATATCTCACAGCATTTCATTGCCCTTGGCCTAAATGGGACCCCCTGAAGAGTTGAGGGGCAGTGGGCTGCCCTGCAGGGGCAGCAGGGTCTTCTGTTACCCCTTGTAAGAATCGTGGCCCACTGGGGTGAAGATGCACTTTCCCCTTTGACACTGCTCGGTGTTCACTACACATAAGGGAAGGAAAAAGGCAACCGAGATATGAAAGAAACCGCATCAGAGTGTTTGGCAGAAAGATGTGGCTGACAGTAAATGCACTATTTTTATGCAAAGATGCCTGTTAACGTATACTGTGATCATAGTGTGCAGTTAATGTATTTTCTCGGGCATGTATCTTCTCAGAAACAGAGGCTCCGCAAATCACCATTTTATACTTTCATAAATGTTTTTATTGGAACTTATCATAATAACCTATGGTTTATTCACATCCCATCACTTCGCCACGGCAGATTTATGGTTCCATGCAATAGGCACTGAGACCTTCAGAAGATGACTTAAAGGTCAATACATTTTTACTCATCCCTACTTCCTTTCCCCTCCTCTTCCTCCATAGATTTGCATGCAGATTTATTAGACAACTGTTGGTATAAGATCCATTGTGCATCATGCCTTTGATTTGTGCTAGAGCTGCAAGTGTGAGGCTTTAGTCTATGAGGTCTCGGGGTTCCTGGACCAGAGGGGCAGAGGACGCATCCAGTATCCCAAGAGTTTACATTCTCAGGGATCTCCTGGATCTGATCTGCAAGGCCAAAGACACATCCAACCTAAGCATCCCTCTGTTCTAGATTTTATTTTAAGGCTCTATGCAATTATGTCTTTTAGTCTATATTGCTTTAAAAAAAATTCTACTTGTATTACCATCTTAATGAATTCTTTATGTAACCCTGATCATTTTTGAGAGCCCTGGTGTGACCTTCATCCCCCTGGCTCCCACAAGCACCCACCGCTTCTCAAAGCCCAAAGTGTATCCTCTAACTATGTGGCCATGTGTCTGGTTTTTATTGTAGGGTTTCCGTGGGAGAACATTATCCGCCGAGTCCCAGATCTGATTTGGTATCCTTATTTTCTTTAAGATGTTGCCGTACCACATGGATGAATTATCCTGTTCCACACCAGACCTTCTAGCGTTTGTTGGAGTTCATCCATTTCACTAAGTGTTTCAGAAAGTTACTTAAGAAGAATTATGCTCTAACCTTGCCGTCCCACATCAACACTCCTCTCCAGCTGTGTGGTACATCCACCTTCTCCAATTCTTCCATTCTCTTCCGGGGATCATATTCCCATTTAAAGATTCAGTGGATGATATGGTCCAGGCGATGGTGGCACCTGCTACAGTTTTGTAAAGTTAAAAATAACTGGCTCTCCATAGCAACCATAACTTGTCCCATATTGTGCTCATGCATATAGATACGCTGATGCTGAGGTTGACCAAGTACAGGATCTAGCTAGGGAAGCATATGCCAAGCCCACAGAACCTTGGAGTTTAGCCAGAGAGAAGGTGGGCATTTATGAAGGCAGCTCCTGTGCATACCTGTGTCAAAAGTTTAATTTTACTTATGTAATCTCTGAGCTGCAGAACCTGCCCTAAATTGCTCTGACGCAAAGTTAATTTCTTCCCAAGGCCCTCAAAGAGTTGAAGTATTGTAGAGTCATAAAGATCAACCAGGACCCTTGTTCCTGTCTAGTACATGTCTTTATCTGGATCGTAATCTCTAGGCTCATACAGATCAAGACGTTCGGCCTATAAGGTTTGGGAGCCCCGCTCCCAAACCTTATACTCAAGACTTAAAAGCCCCAAAGACATAACAAAAATACAAAACTGAGCACTGCTGAATCCACTACTTCCACTTCCTACATATTCATAGGTTATTGTGAAAAATCATAGGAGCGGGTCCCGAAGGTTTTCGTAGAAGTCTGCTGCCGGCACTGTAGAATGCAAGGGTTGTTGAACTGCCTAGTCTTGAGTCTACCTCATGCCTCTTTCACCCACCTTACTCTTCCTAGCTCTTTATCTCACTCTTAGAGGTTTTCTCATCGCTGCTTTCTCCCATTGCCACTGTTTTCTGATCTTCCTCTTCATCCATATTATTCCTTTTTCTGCCTTTCTCTCTCTTGCTCTGGGTAATGGTCTGATGGTGGAATGTAAGTCCTGGTCCCCAGAAATGAGTGCTGGTGCCCACCACTAGCAAACACCTGCACAAATTAATTACTGCCCTTAA
This sequence comes from Calotriton arnoldi, assembly GCA_963921515.1. NCBI lineage: Eukaryota > Metazoa > Chordata > Amphibia > Caudata > Salamandridae > Calotriton > Calotriton arnoldi. The sequence goes on along the minus strand of CAWUFW010001719.1, from coordinate 1,448,890 downwards.
AGGGTATAAGTATCCTGAAGTCAGAAATATCAGCCAGGACCCATACTCCTCTCCACCATATTGTCATGACCCGGATGTTAATGTCTGGGTTCATACAGATCAGGAAGTCCTGAGTGTGCGGTCCAGCAGCCCAAGAGCCTTCATATAGAGAACCCTAGAGATGAACAGTGTTGGATTTACTCTCCTACCGTCTTGTTTCTCTTCTAATACCTGGCTGAATTCCCAGACATGTCATGGCGCGCTTTCCTGTCTCTTAGGAATGACACATTTATAGTCCAGGCATTGGCTTACGGTAAGCATTCAGGACAGCAGCGGGCACAAGTGCACGCACACACCAGATGTGCCTGCCACCCACCAGCGCCATTTGACCCATTATAAAGATAGTGCTGTGCCCGTTGTGTACACTAACCTGGCGGTTCACCTGTCATTCCTGATTTCTTTTTAGGAGGCTTTCTGATCTCTAAGGGGACTCTCTTGGCTTCTAGGTTGCTCCTCCAGGGCAGAGGGCACACAGGCCCTGACACATATTCTAACAGCTCGACCCCAGTCACAATGTCGGTGTCTATGCAGGGGCTCCCCAGGACTCCCATTGGAAACTGAGCATGGAATACTGGGGGAGTTGCAGTCTATGACTGAACCACTCCACCCCAGGCCCTCCAATGGTTGGTTCCTGGCATCCCCCACAAAGAGAAGCCTGGTACCTGGGGCACACTAGCTGTGCCCTTCCTCATGGGTTCCACACTTTAATTCCCTCTCTCCCAGGCCAGTCAGGAGGAGGTGCAGAGGGGTCATTATTCCCCAGGGCTTGTGTTTCTTCCGGGCCCCACGCTCCTCCTGCAGCATTTATTTACAGAGCAAGTCTGCCCTGCTTATTAATGTCGAGGCGGCTAACACACCTAATACTACCAGATAATGCCATGTGCTGGAGCTGCCGAATTTTTGCTTTGGCTGCAGGACATTTTTTTCAGAACTTTGAAACGGATTGTCCTAATTGGGTTCTGCATGAGTTTGTTGATGTGGGTCCTGCAATATTTCTCCCATCCTCGCTCCCTCCAGGGCATATTACCTGTATACCTGCATCTGGGGCATTGTTAGAGGTGAGGAACGTAAGGCCGTCGCCCTCAAAACTCATGCCGCCTGGGGCGGACCATACCCCCCCCTTGCTACGCCACTGCCTCCGGGCTTTCAATACCGGCCTCCAAAGGGTCCTGCCCTCCGGGGATATGCCCTATGGAATAAGAGGCCAGTCCGGCCCAATTCCTATATCTGTGTAGGTGGGCTCTATTAATTTCATTCTTTGCAGAGAAGAGTTGGCCTTTACCGGTATTCAAACTCATGACCTGAAGAGCACCTCTTAATCAGTGGTGAACGTTTGACTCACTGAGTCATCCCGCTGGTTATACAGTGTTGTCTGTCTTTTTTTCAGTCTAGATGAATTTCTGAGCAGGAAAAACACCTTGAAATATCTTCCATTGACCTTCTTGGGTTCATGCTAGAGTCTTCTAGGTGTAGTGCACTTGACTTCCACCCTGCCATGCATTAGGTCCTCATGGTGCCAAGGTGTACCACCGTGTACATCCATTTTAAATTTGAAAAAATGCATCTTTGGATAGGTTTGGTACTCTTTTGTCCTTGAAACCAGTCAAGTCGCCATGGCTGGGTGCGTGTGACAGTGAGATGGCACGCAGAACTGCGTAACTGAAGTTACACATGCTTTCCCCTCTATGATCCTCCTCTCTGCGCTACTGCCTCTGCATCTACTCACTACTCCATCCAGAAGGAAATTCTTGTATTTACTCCAGATTCAGATGCCCTTTCTGTGGACGTAGACCATAGGGGTGTGTAGCCTGCAGAGAGGTCAGTCTCTTCCTGAACATACAGTAAATGTGTCTATACCATGAACCACAGACATGCAGGGACCTTCTTTGGGCTGGTGGTGAGTATGCCATTTCTTCTTTGTAGTTCAAATTCAAAAACTTTATTGTGGTGTTAAATCAATGACTCTTTATAGCAAATATCACAATTATTATAAAAACAATTTACAACAAATCATAAAATCTAATTTAAAAGGAATTAAAATTACTATTATTCAATATGAATTTATACAGTAGACTAAACTGCTGTTCCTCATTCTGTGCATCCTGCCTTCACAGTCCACCCAAATTGCCAATATTGGGCCCAAGGGAAAAAGGGTAATAGATGGAATACTTGCATTAATCTCAGCCACTGATAATTATTCTAGTCCATCATTTTTTGCCAAGTATGCCACTCTACATAGAGATCAGCGATGTGCAAATCAGTCTTGGCAGAAACAATCCATCCCAAATTGCCAGGCCAGGTTCCTTCCAGATAGGAAAATAACCAGTCCCACACGTTTCGGCCTACTCAGGCTTCGTCAGGGAGGTGTAGCTTGAGTCCTATAGCACACTGAACGCGTCCCTTTGCCCTTCAGGGCTCTACCGCAGTCCATCATTTTGTTGCCTACCATGTCCTTCAGACAGGAATTGGCCATATACAAATCAGTCTTGGAACTGCTTCAGTAGGAACAATCCAGATCAAACTGCCAGTCCTGGTCCCCGCCAGATGGCAGCACCAAAGCACCCTGAGTTTTCTTTCCAGGTTTTTATAGGTTCCAGGCTCTAGATGTTTTCTGGTGTTCACTGAATTGTCAAACAGGAATCCCACAGTTGCCTTTGGGGTCAAAGAGAGATAATAGCCATACAATAGAGGGTATACTGGGACAACACACCCTTAAAGATTGGATGGGCTCTTTTTTACCAAGAAGGAACAGAGAACAGCTTCAGGTTGAGATGCACTACATATAAGTACACAGCTAAGTATTTCTATATCTCCTGTTGTAAAGTCTTCCAAACCTGGTAAAAAATCAAATTGTTATGGAATGTTATGCTATGTTATTTGTAAACTGGCGCTGAGCAGGTGTGTGAGCCAATCCGTGCCTATGGTAGGTTGGTTAATTTAAAAGCCAGGTCCTCCGCTTCTTGTCGAATTCAAGAAGAGAAGAGGAGACTCTGATGTAGAGCGGGAGGCAGCTTCACAACAACAATCAACAACAAATTTCCTCAGTTCACAAAATCATGTCTACTCTTTGATTTGCAGAGTGGGGTGAACATTAATGATGTGCTGGCCACCTGTGGAGACAGTGAATTGCTTCATTTGGCCAAAGCTGTTTTCTTCCTGCCATATAGAGTACCATGGAATATTTTGGCCAGCAGAATCAACAGTAGGACAGAACCAGGAGTTTTGAATTCATTTATCGTTTGCCCCACGAAAACAGGATTTTGAGGACCTGGAACAAGAGATTAAAAAAAGGAGCTTGGTTGTGCTCCTGATTGACCATTTAAGAACCAGTGTTTAGGACAGCGTTATGTAACACGTGTAAGTTTGAGTGGATATCGACTGATTGACTGCATTTGTCGGTGTCAATCAAATAAAGTTGCTTTCTGATTGCTAGCGGTGAACTTAGTCTCTGTATTATAGCTCCCTCGGTGTGTGCCACTTGATGGGGTGAACAAGGACTGGGATGGAGTTACCCCACTCTCCCATTTGTACTTTTGTTATTTGCTGGTAACACTTTTAATCCAGTTTCATCTATCACAGGAATTGATTGATGTGAACTCATTGCACTGTGAGATGTACAACTTACATGTTCCTGCCTAATCTAGTTCCCAGGTTTTTTGTCTGCTACTAGGCTGGCCGGTGGCATATTTCAGCTTTCTGCGTTTTGTTTTCAGGCCTTTCGTTGCACTTACTTTGCCAGTCATGCGAGTGCCCATAATTTTGGCTCATTTTCGTGTGCTAATGATGTTCAAACCCTCTATTCTTTAAATGGACCCTGAATCCAGTGCTCACTGGCATTGTGTGGGGGGGGGGCTACCTGGGGCACCTCATGCATGTGCCATGCATGTGCGGCATCTCTTGTCTCTGTTACTCTGTTGCGTCTTCTATCTGTCTCTTTTTTCGTTGTGAAGCCCATGCCCAACACTGTGTCCCCCCGCGCATGCCGTATATTAGAGGTTGTTATTAATTGTCTGTATCCCCATAGGTAACAGTGGGATGCCTGTTTGCCAGTTCAGTGAACAGCAGCAGATAACAAGAGACCAATAGGGCCTATAAAACCCCTGTACACAGCAGGATGCCATTGAGCACTCAGAGACCACGTAAGGACACCAGAGACCACTCGAGACCATTGTGCACTTAGAGACCACGGGCGGGCACCAGAGACCACTCGAGACCATCGAGCACTCAGAGACCACGTAAGGGCACCAGAGACTACTCGAGACTATTGAGCACTTAGAGACCACCGAAGGCCACCAGAGACCACTTGAGACCATTAAACACTCACAGATCACATTAGGCCTCCAGAGGTCAGAGGAGACAATTAGAGACTTGTAAGCAGTGGAGACCACCAAACACTGAGAGAACATAGGACGCTATAAGACACCCACAGAGCACAGGAGACAGAGATCACAAGAGACCACTGGACACTCAGAGTTCACAGGAGACCACAAAACACCGCATGCGACCATCAGACACTCACAGAAAACAGAGGACCACAAGACACGCGTAGACCACAGAAGACTACTTGGGACTCACAGATTATAGGAGACCACAAAAGAAAACACATGATACCACTGGGCACTCATAGCCCAGGGGAGATCGCCATAGACAGATCAAGACCATTGAACACTCACGGACCACAGGAGGCTATCGGAGATGAACGTAAACCATTAGTGTCTTACAGATTAAAAGAGACTAACCGACACCCAGGGGATGCTATAAGACACCCACCGACCGTGGGAGGCCAGCTGAGAATACAGGATACGCATTGAGCACTCACAGACCACAGGAGAAAACCATAGACTAAGGGAGACCATTGAAGGGGCACAGATCACAGGAGGCTACCAGGCACCCAGGGGTCAGAGGCGGCTAAAAAAACACCTGTGGACCACAGGAAGTCATCAGACGCTGGAAGAAAACAAAAGGCAACAAGACACCTACACAAGAGCATTGGGGACTAACATCACAAAAAAAACACCCGAGTCCAAGGGATACCAGAGGGCACTCACAGACCACAGACACCACTGAAGACTAAAGTAGACCATTGGGCATTCACAAATCACAGTAGAGCACCAGACACTCAGAGAGAACTGACCTAGGTTTGAGACCGCGTCAGGCTAAACGAGACAGTTGGATACTCTCGGACCACTGGAGACCTCTAACTACTCCGAGACCAATGGTGACTATTTGAGACACGAAAGCCAAACAACACTCTCCAGCAGACAGAGACTAACTGTTCTGAGACACCAGCAACACTTCCGGGCTCAGAAAGACAAGCAGGCCCTGTCTTTAGCGTTGCCAGTTGCTCCCCTTTGGCCTGGACAGTCCAGTATTTTGGCGACTTTTTCACTAAAACATTTTGTGGAAAGCAAGACCTGTCCTTCTCCAGTATCGACTCCGCCACTTCTGGTCTTCAGTGTAGCGAAAGGGGCAATTATTGAGTGAGGGGGGGGATGCTCAACCCAGCGGCACCATGCCAAAAAGTTAGGGCTACCATGCAAAATTGTGTGGGGGGGCTGGGAGATTCCCTCCGCCAAATATCGAAAAAAGCCTCAATTAACACTTCCGTTTCAAAGATAGCCTGCTGCCATCGTCTGTTGCCCTGAACGGGTACTGCACACCCGAGGAAATGAGACAGAGAGTAGCCCGGTCTGCACAGCAAAGCTCGGTTGCACCATTCCACCTACCCCCAGATGACTCGACAGCCAAGCATGACTGGCAGACACCCACAGACAAGAAAGCACCGCCCACACATCGGGGCATTTGTGCACTTCGTTGACTTTTCGCAACATTTAGCCTTGTAATAAAATACCACGTAAAGCTATTTCTGAACTTGGCAAATTCTATTTACTGCCAGTAAAGCTGCACGTGCGAGGGAGAATGAGGAAGTGAGAGGCACGTATGAGCTGGGAAAGGGAGAAGCGTGGGACATGGTGCATTTTATTGATGCAGCTCGCTTTGTCGTGTTGACACAGCTCGCGGCACACCAACAACCAGCGCTACCCAGGCCACCACTAACCGCATATCACCACAATAAGGAGCTCACAGTGTTGGAAGCTCAAGTTCTCACACTAGGCTCCTGACTCTGAACAGGTCCCAACACTATAAGCACCTCCCATGGTTTACACAGCGCCCCTACTCTGTGCACAGCTACTGCCTACATCTCCTCCTATTGTACTCCTCCCTCCACCAGTGCTTTAAATCGGAAAAAAATAGTGCAGGTACTCATTTAAATGTGGTTAGTGGGCGGGGCTAAATGCAAAACATGCAAAGTTTATCGGCTTATATACTAGTTGCAATACACACGAGAAATGTCTTTTTATAAACAAATCAGGTTAATTCCTTATACAAAATGAAAGTCAAACGGTGATATTTTAACCTTTCCTTATTTTGTAATATTTCTCACAAAAACACGCACACACAAGCAGGCAAACAGACCCACATAAGCAGGCACTCACACAAAAGAATCAGGTGGGATTAAAGCCCTTTTAACCTCCCATGGCTTTTCTCATTGTGCTGTAACTGGGCTGCCTCGATTCCTTGCAACACAGCATGACGGCGAACACTGGGATATCATGGAAATGAGCCCATGCTGAATAGTTCAGCAGGGGCTCAGCTCAGGGCTTTAAAAGTGATTTGGCTGAAGAAAGAGACAGGCTACTACCACTAGAGGCCAATGCGCCTACCCTCCATGAGTACCGGTACTCTCCACGGCCGTAGAGAAGTGCCGGTACTCAGGGTGATAAAAATGAGAAGTGCCGGTACTCAGTTCCGGTGAGTACCGGCCCATTTAAAGCACTGCCCTCCACCCCACTGTACATTGTTCCCAAATCTGTGCTCACTCTACACCAGCATAGCACCTTTACTACTGTTACAGATCGCCATACTACTTGTTTATTTATTTGTGAGCAGGGTTTTCAGTGGGCTGGGTCTCACCGGGTCTGAGCACCAGCAGTTTTTTAAAGGGGGCCTCGAAACGGGTCTCTATCGGGCTCTGTTTTGTGACCTGGCACAAGCGGTCCGTTTTTTTTCCGGACTGCAGTGGCAGCAGGCACTTCTCGCTAGTGGAGAAGTTACAGCATGACGTCATGCCAGGTGAGCGTTGTAGGGGAAGGGAAATCCTTTAAAGAGAGTCCTTTTCTCTCTGGATTTCCATTCTCTTTTCGAAACTCAGGAGCAGCAACATTGTCGTGGTGTCACCAGGGCTTTAAGTGGAAGCTTTTTCAATATTGTATACAAGCCATAGTTGCTGCTTATTTATCTTATGCAACTAACAACCATTGACCAAGCCAATAGTCCTGACTTGTAGGTATGATGTTACTTGTTATATCACATGTCTGCATGCAATGACAGAAACAGCAAACTACAAGTCGGGCAGCACACTATGCTAAGCATGGATTTTTAGCTTACGTGTTTTTAAGCCACGCCCTTAATTACATTGGCCACGCCCCTTTGAGAGACCCCCCAGTCTTTTCATCCCACTTAAAGCCCTGTTTGTGAGTATTGTGAAGTGCTGCTTCTAGCTGTGTGGGGACTTCAGAGCACTATGGTTGGATCAGAAAAAGTACAAATGAAGTGGTGGAGAGTTGGACATGTAGCAGTTGGGAGTTAGAATTCATTCAGTAAAGGGGCGGTCCAGCCTCGTATTCTTTATTGCAACCCCCCAAAAATGTATGCTAAGTTGTAGGCGAGCTGGAAAAACTATTTAAAAAAAAATTCTTTTCAGAATTGCACAAATTAGGTTTGAACCTTAGGTTTCGACTCGGGGCATTCAACAACGACCTTCACTACATTGTTTACTGCTACCAACACATAGCGCCTGACACTTTGCACAGCTCTCACATTATTTGAATCCCTCACATTATGTGCGGCTGTCCTTCACTAGCTGCAGCTCTTCAAAATATGCATCACTTCTGCCCCAAACCTGCATTTTACACATCCCCGCACCAGGTAAACCCCACACACTATGCAGGGTTCCCTCAATCTCGACAGCACCCACAAAATGCACAGAATTCCTACACTATGTTCAAATATCCAAACTGTGCACACATCTTTCATATTATGCACATTTTGCTTGTATTGTTCCAACCCCTGCACATGTGTGCATCTCCCACATACCCTGCAAAAATATTCACACTACACACAGCTCCATGACACAATGCACAGGTTTCCCATAACTAAGTTGTTATGTTATGTGTATTTGTAAAGCGCACTATCTCCTGCGAGGGTATCCTGGCGCTGAGTATGTGTATGTGTCTAGTCCTACCTATGGTAGGTTGGCTAATTGAAAGGCCAGGTCTTCAGCTTCTTGTGGAATTCAAGAAGAGAGGTGGAGGCTTTGATGTGGAGAAGGAGATTGTTCCACTCTATAGGAGCAATGTAAGAGAACGCTCGTCCTCCTGGTCTGGTTCTGTGCATGTGTGGGATAGTGGCGAGTGGGAGTCCTGCAGAGTGGAGATGTCTGGATGGTTGGCAGAAGGAGATGCGAATTTTCAATCAGGTAGGGCCTGAGTTGTGGAGTTCCTTGTATGTGTGTGTGAGGAGTTTGAATTGAGCACGTTTGTGTATTGGAAGCCAGTGTAGTTCCCTGAGGTGTAGTGTAATGTGAGCTCTGTGTGGGAGCTTGAGGATGAGTGTGGCTGCTGAGTTTTGGATGGTCTGTAGTGTTCTATTGATTTGCTTGGTGATCTCGGTGTACAGGGTGTTCCCATAGTCCAATTTGCTGGAGACTAGGGGGTGAGTGACAGTTTGTCTTGTGTTGCTTTGAAGCCTTTTGAAGATTTTCCTCATCATCTTCTGGGTGTGAAGAAAGGATGCAATAATGCGTTGACTTGTGCAGTCATGTCCCTTTTGCTGTTGATGATTATTCCGAGGTTCCTGGCGTGGGTTCTGGGTGTGGATCTGAGTTTGGTCGGCCACCAGTTGGTGTCCCATGGTGAGGTGTTCTTGCCGAAGATCTCTACTTCTGTCTTGTCTGTGTTGTCTTTGAGCCAGTTGGCTTTCATCTAGTTTGTGACTTCGGTCATGCAGGCGGTGAACTTGTTTCTTCTGTTGGGGGTCTTGCAGTGCTTAAAAAGATTAAGTGCCAGGGCCCCTGCCAGGAGGCCACAGCACTTTGCACCACTCATTGCCACTGCCAGCGCTGCTAATGACAGTCCCTACACAACTACTAACCATCACACTGCTACAAGTTTGACAATTCAGACTGTTTGAGTCCCCCAAAGCTAAAAGATTCGCTTGGGCAGCATGTATTAGTTGATTTTAATGTATATTGAATTAATAAATAACTGTTGTTCTGCTTATCTTTAAATTATACAAACAGCGCCACCATTTGGCAGCTGACATAAGTGCTGGGCTCTTATCCGAGAGGGAGAGTATGAGTTATGTGTCATCTGTGTAGGAGAGGATGTTGATCTTATGTTTGCAGATGACATTTGCCAGAGGGATCATGTATGCACTGTAGAGGATGGGGCTGAGTGATGAACCTCGAGGGACTCCGCAGATGAGTTTGCGGGTTTCCGAGGAGTAAGGTGCCAGGCTCATAGCTTGTGTTCAATCTGTTAAGAAGGAGCAGATCCAGCAAAGAGCGGGTCCTTGGATGCCAATCTTTGTGCAGGCAAGTAAACTGACTTTCTCTGTGTACAGCCCCTTCACACCATTACTGCTGCTAAGTTTTCTCTGTGCATATGAGTGGCATTTGGAAGGTTACCGTGTATGTATGGTTGACATTTAGATGGTTGAAGTATACCTATTGGTGACGTTTGCATGCTTCAGAATAGGTCTGGCTAAAAGCCTTGTCTGATGTCTGATCCCAGACAATGGATGACTATTTCTCTTTTACACCGGTAATCTCCACTGATCCATTAATGTTTTAGTTAAAACGTTGATCCTTTACATTAAAATATGTTGTATTTTTATGAAGCCTGGGCAGAGTTCAGGAGTTCCGCTGTGCGGAACACCGCAAAGTGACAAAAAAACTCCGCCAAGCTACGCGGAGTTCCGCGAGCGGCTGAGTGGGTTACCTCGCACCGTTCACACTGATTTTTAGTGCCGAGTGATTGTCCTGCGCTGAAAAATCATTGCGAACGGCATCTTGCACCGTGCTAGAAGGTGCTGCTTCTTTCTGCAGCTCCAGTAGAAGTTCTACTTGAGCGGCAGCTTCCTCATTGCGAACGCGAACGGAAGGTTTCTCCACACGAGCGGTAGCGACCATCCACGACACCTCGCGTTGACAAATCGTGCTGGGAAGTGATCTAACGTTGGATTTTCCTTGCTCACACTTGGCAACTTCCTGTTGGCGAGAGCGAGGAAGGAAAAAACTCCACTCTGCTACGCGTTGCAGAGTTTTTCGGAACTCCAGGAGCCGCGCTGAGTGCGAAAAACTCCACAAACTCCGCGAACGGAGCGGAGTTCACCACTCAGGCTTAATTTTTATGTTGTAGCCCTTACTTTTCAAGCAACGTTTATAGCAGTCTCGCATATCACAGTTGACAACTTTAAATAATGTTTACAAATAGTAAATAGTCTTATTTTATTCACAACTCCTGTGAATGGTGAGTGTTTTAATTTTTAATTACCTTTCTATGTTGCTTTGAGCCCGTTCCACACTTTAAATAGTAGTTGACCTGTAAAATACTGAAACTTTGAGTACACAAAAAGACAGCCAAAGAGCATTTCTCATGTGCAGAAACGAACTGTGTCTGGCTTCAAAGCTGACACAAGCCAGTCAAGACTGAGTCAGTTATAAAAACTAAAAACTGTGATTGACTAACTCATTGATCTGTGAGATGCGGTATGAAAGTGCGAGAGCTTGGGCCACTTAAACATTTATCTCCAATCCGATTGTCTTGATAGCAGCTTGAGAGGTACGAGGGAGAAAACAACCACATTTGAATATCGATACAGTGTAACCAATTTGATCATGCAATAATCCACTGGACAACTAAATCTGAGATTAGTAAGATTTAATTATAAATTTAGAAACAAATCGCTATAGACCAGCCTCCGCACTATAATACAGAGATACAGCACGAACAAAATGAGTCCAAATCTCGTAAAGAGATTCACCCTATATAATACAAAGCAGACAACTAACTCTAAGATGGCAATGCAAATAATAAGGAAAAAGAGTTGAGTATTAACCTGCATCAAATGATTCTCCAAGGTAAGCACAAGCAAGCTATCTCTCCCTACACTGCCTTGGGGGCAACCCAAAACTAAGAAGCATTTAGTAAAGGTGAAATTAGAAAGGTGGCAACTGTCAGAGTCTTCAGTAGAAGGTACTCCAACCATGGGTAACGTAGCGTAAAGCTACACAAGCAGACGCATAGATCTGTTTCCTGTGAGTCCTAAGATGTCTCTCCATCCCTCCCAATTTGCATCATAAAATATCAATTGCATTCAAGGTAGACAATCCCAGGTGACTTTCGCTAGTACTTTTTCATGATTCCGGCACAACTGGATACTTGCACCACCTATCCCACATCGATAAGTTGCAACTTCATTCGTCCTTGGTCATTCTTTTCTTCCTACATTAGAACTCGCCTCCTTGTTCGTTACCGCGTTTCTCCTTGCCAAACTTCGTCTTCTCGTACCTTGCTATCTAATGAAAACAAAACTGTTCCATGCTAACTAATGAGGCTTTCTCCACACCTGCAGTGGAAACAAAAATACAAGCAAATGCATTCTACGTTGAAAGTAGGAATTATATGTTCGACTTTAAACGTGAGCTTGAACTGAATGGTTTCTCGAGGCCCACTCTTATGTCAACTTAGCAGTGCACACGGTTAAGGAATACGTGCACATTTCTACACACATAATAAATGCAGCTTCTTAATACATGAATACATTGTAAACAATTACGAAGATGTCATTCCAAATGCACCTGCATGGAAATAATTCTTGTTACATGTATAAATGTTTTAACATTAGTCTGCACATACACATTCTATTTTATTAAACTCACAACGGGACACATTTTAAACGTTAACTTCTCCTGTCACATTAATATGTAAATATTTCATAGACCTTTATTAGTCACGTTCTATGCACACAATTATAAGCCTCATAAATCTTCACGTGGAGTACTTTAAATATGCAATACTCCATTTTCCTTAGTAACATTAATCATACAGAATATTTTCGAGTGCTGACTATGCATGATTATGATGCACTCCTACAGTATCTCAGAATGGGATAAAAATTACACTGCTGCAAAAGTCTAAAATGTGTTAGTGTCACATGTGAGGTGTAATAGTTGTTAGGTCTGACCATGCAAATCTCCCCAACATATGGCACAGCTCCCCACGACTAGGTACAAGTCTTCCAATTGTGCACAGCTCTCCTTCTGTATCCACTGATCCCCTAAGCGCGGCAGCATGCCACAGTGTGTTGTTCCCATCCATGCCCACTAAAACCCTAGACCCACATCCTGCAAGTAAAACTAATGCCCCCTTTCTTTTACCCACAGAGAGAGGGCACTTCCTGGCACTGGACCTTGGTGGCACGAACTTCCGGGTCCTGCAGGTGAAAGTGGCCGAAGATGGGGAGCACAGAGTGGAGATTGAAAGCGAGATCTATGCAATCCCGCAGGAGATCATGGTTGGCAATGGGACACAGGTAATGGAGCACTAATGTCTTACAAAGCATGAAGGGAGAGGTGGGCATAGGGGATGGGTCAATGGAACTTGGGTAAAAGAGCAGGAGGCTTTGAGGCAGCATCCATACTTTTGGTCAAGTGGGCATGAAGCATATGAGAAGTCGTGGATAGCTTTAGAGTGGCTCCAAGGCTCACGAGAAGCTGAAGTAGACACTGCATAGATTAGGGTGCCCTGTAAATGGCTGAATGGACAGCAATTATGCAAGCTTCTTTACAACAAAGAACAGGAACATCACTGATTGCATACTACAAGTTTCATTCTCTCTCTCTCTCTTTCTTTCTCTCTCTCTCTCTCACTTTCTAACTCTACCCTGCATGTCATGGGGATACCCTGTCCCCCGGTGTATGTAGTGATGTTTGTGGCATCTGATCACATTATGGATGCTTGGTTTTGGTACCTATCCCTCTCCGTGCATGGCGGAGTCCTGCATGCGAGTCCTTCTGTGTGGGTTTATGTCCTCGTGTGCAAGGAAGTGTCAGTGGGTGTCAATCTCCAAGGTCAGAATGGGAACTGAACCCAGCCCTTTCCCAAAATGTAATGCCAGCAACTCATTGTACCGAGCACTGCAGTTAGTAAAAAGTGTGAAAATAATGGCACCAAATTGTCTATAGGTTTCACTGGCAGTTTCATGGAGGATCTAATGCAGTATTCCTTTACTTCAGGGTCTCGGGTTTTGGTAGAAAAGGAAAGTAACTCTTCTTCACTGTCTTCCTGTCTTTTCTCTTCCACTGTCACTCTCTGCACTTCCCCTGTTCATTGCCTTTTCTTACCCTTCTTTGCCTCTTTACATTCCTACTTCTCCATACTACACCCTCCTTCTTACTCACTATACAACCCCTTTCCCTTCGCTAGAAAAAATAAATGTAAAGCTGACATAGACAATGCACAGTGACGTCACAGGATGTGGATTCACAGCCCTATCTTTCCACAGACTCTAATGGGAACTGATCTATTTTAGAATCAGATCTGAGGTACAATTATTGCTATGTGAATTATGAATGAATTTAAGCATAAGTATACAGTTTGTGCTTTCTTTATATAAACCACACATTCATATCTACTTGTTTGTCACTGGAAATCAGGCAATGTTTGAGGCAATGCAAGCAATTTACTTTAAGAAACAAAGCGTGCATTTTCTTTGAGGCTTTAAGCCATTGAATGTCACTGCAGTGTGCCATCTAGGTTTGGGATCATGTGTTTTTATTAGCGCCCTCGAAGTGCCCCCCTCACTGTGTGACCTCAAATAACAGCAAATAAAACGAACATCAGCACACATAAAAATGTGAGAACATTTAGAAGTACTTTTTGCCTATCTCAGAATCACATGTAGCTTTTCCAAATTCAAAAGAAGAATTATGCACAGAAATGACACAAAGTGACAGCATTTTAAAATAAACAGGATATAAACCTTGGCTGCTTTGTTGATACATTGAAAGAGTGCTGTTTTCACTGAGTAAACGTAATGTGCTGAGCATTTTTAAAGAGATAATGCTTAGGTGCTAATGCTCAGATGGGAGTGAGAATTGTCTTTCAATTACTGCCACAAATGTGTCTCGCCAGTGTACTTTATCCCTGCTAATCACATCGTTTAACACCATTACGCATTCTGCACCAGGCACTCGTACAACAGGCGTCTTCCAGGTGCCAGGTCGAAGGCTCTCAGTTTAAGAAAACAGACCTTTATGCCACATTCCCTAGCGAAACTGTCCCGATAGAGACCCATTTCGAGGCCTCCTTTAAAAAACTGCCGGTGCTCAACGCCGGTGAGACCCGACCCACTTAAAGCCCTGGGTGCTACACACTGGATAAGGCAGTGAATGTGCCTTGTTTCAGGGGTAGGACACCCGCTTCCATTATGCTGCTGTTACCTGTGCTTTCCATTCACCAGGAAGCCATGAAGCTCCTGACAGTGGAGACAATCATTGGGTGCTCACAGCCACACAGGGGTGGACACAGGAGCTGAAAGCAGTCCTTGAAAATGTTCTTTTTATTTTTGAGTGAATGGCCCAGCCTAGTGAGGCGATGTCCTTCAAGCTTTGAGCCCCAAGTGCTCTGGCTGCAAGTTACAATTTCTGGGTATCTTTTCCTCAAAAACAGGAATTCAAGACGCCAACGTTGGGCCATCTTAGATGGTATGTTGTCATAGATGTCAAACCACTCTTCAATCAATTACTGTGCAGATAAAGGTAGCGTGAAACAAATATCTGTGTAGTGAAAAGACCATACAGTATAAAAAACAAGGCATTAAAACTGCAGAGCAACAAAGCTTCTAGTCATATGGAGTGGCGGCGGGGTTGGGACCTCCTTTTGGGAGCCGCTATCTTTTCTTTTCTTCTCTACTCTGCACAACCGTGGGCCCAAGCTTCTCTCCAGACCAGAGGCCAGTCTGTGAGATTAGCAGAGTCCAGTGTGCCACCAGCTCCCATGCTCAGAAAGGATCCTCTGTGTAGTCCATTGCCAGCATCCTTCTTGTGACCCTTCCAGATGGGGGTACCATACCTTAGGCGAATGCATCCTAGATGTTTGAGTAATTAACTGGAGACCTGAAGGAACCGATCCTCAGGTCACGCATAGACGGGGTTAAAGTATTATCCCTATGCAGTCCTCGCAGGCAAGAACATCTGTGATGCTGTACGCAAAGTGACACTTTTATCAACACAGTTTGGAAGACCACCGCCCCTGCCTTATGCACTGCATACACGTGTCTCCTACACACAATCTGACACCCTACAACTTTGCAGTAGAATAGAGCCGCTTCCTCTCTCTGCTTTGGAGATATCCTTATCCTGCTTGGCACACAGCCCTTGAATTTCCATCTAATCTGTGAGAGAATTAAGCATCACACACACAGTCCTGCCACGTAGTACAAACAGTGGAAGCAGCTGCTAGGTACCTGTAGCTATCTGAAGCCTAGAAATATTATTTGCATTAGATAACAAGGAACTTGTAAACAATACACTTATTGGCCAATTGATGCCTGTCCTGTTGATGATCCTGGGGCACACAACACCTCTTGGCCCCTTTTTAATTTAATTTTTGCATTTTATTTATTAGTATTATTCAAATTTTAAGTAAGTAGGAGAAGAGAAAAAGGAAGGTTATTTAAGCCATAAAAGAATACGACGTATCAATCTAGAGATGCCCACATTCACTAATGAGCAAACCTATGTAATATAAAAACTTACAAAGGAGCATTAAAAACCCTCTGGTCCTTATCACTGAGTGTATCTGGTCTTCTCCAGCAAACTTTCTTATAAACAAGTTATGTTAGGGGGTGGCAGTGAAGGAGCCTCATCTCTGTGACGTAGATGGAACTAGCCTTGGGTAAAGATGCCTAGTCTCAGGTGTGGAGGTACTGGCCCTCATGGTGGGGGTGGGGGGTGGTGCATGTTCACAGGGAGTGCTTGATCTCAGGAGGTGAAGATGCCAGATGCCTGGGTTAAGGGAGTGGTGTTTCCTGCTCTTTGAGGTTGAAAGGGCCTTGCATTAGTAGGTGCATGAAGCATGTCCTGGCTCACGCTACCATGTGTCCCTCTTTCAGCTCTTCGATCACATCACAGGATGCTTGTCGCGTTTCTTAGATCGATTTCACCTGAAACAGAAGACCCTTCCTTTGGGCTTCACCTTCTCCTTCCCGTGCCAGCAGACAGAGTTGGACAAGGTGAGCATTGCTCAATAATGATGATGATGATGACACATCTTATAATATCCTGGCTACTGTCTGCTATACCTACTGTGTCTCTGCCATTGCTCTCTGCCAATGGTTTCTATTTGCTTCTCTCTCTCTCTCTGTCTGCAGCAGTTCTCTTCCTCTCTACATGCATGTAACTAGTTTCACTGTCTACCTGTCTGACCTCAAGATGCTATGTTTGTCCCTCTTTCCGCTTGTATCTTCTCTTGTGTGTCTGTCTGATGGTGCTCCTTGCTTGTCTGTTTGCTTGTCGGTCGGTCTGTCCGCCTGTCTGACAACAGTGTCCTGAAATAATGTCCATGATGACGCTGACATAGGTGGCTGCCCTAGTGGAGCGTATGTGGGCACGTACCCACACAGGAAGTGAGTCGCGACCTGACTGGGTCAGTGGTGACCTGGAACAAGTCTGGGCCGGAATATGTGTGTAGAACCCCAACGTATGTGCACAATTATGCACAGATGTGCATGTTTTATTCATCTCGTTCAATCTAGGCAGCTATGCACTTTACAGTTTGTTTAGAACTATTCATTCATTTGTGAAATGTCAAACAAAAGCCATTGAAAATGTTTATGTCACAGATTATTTGTACATAATGTGTACATGTCAGTAGGTGATATTCTGAAGGGGTGATGTATGATTGTTAGATTGTTAAGTAATGAGGTGCAGCTCCGAATCAGTTGAAGAGCCAGGTCTTGAGGCTCTTCCTGAAGGTGTGCAGAGTGGGGGAGCGTCTGATGTTGACTGGGAGCTTGTTCCCGGCCTTTGCTGCAACGTAGGAAAAGGCTCTTCCACCTGCTCTTGGTCTGCGGATGCGTGGGGGCTCTGCCAGGGCGAGGTCGGCGGAGCGGAGGTTCCTTTTGGGTACGTGGAAGGAGACTCTTTCGTTGAGGTATTTGGGTCCGATGTTGTGGAGGGATTTGTAGGCGTGGGTGAGTAGCTTGAAGGTTACTCTCTTCTCGATAGGGAGCCAGTGGGGGTCTCGTAGGTGCTGGGACATGTGCTCATGTCGTGGGGTTCCGAGGACGAGTCTGGCTGCGGTGTTCTGGATGGTTTGGAGCTTGTGTAGCAGGGATTTGTTGATTCCGGCGTATAGGGCGTTACCGTAGTCCAGTCTGCTGGTTATGAGTGCTTGGGTGACGGTCTTTCTGTATTCGGGGGGGTTCCACTTGAAGGTCTTGCGGAGGGAGTTGAAGCAGGTGGAGGCGACGGCGTTGATCTGGCGGGTCATGGTGAGGGAGGAGTCTAGAATGATGCCGAGGTTTCGGGCGTGGTCTGTCGGAGTGGGTGGGTTTCCGAGGGTGGAGGGCCACCAGGTGTTGTCCCAGGCGGTGGACGAGGGTCCAAGGATGAGGACCTCAGTCTTCTCCGAGTTGAGCTTTAGGCAACTGTTGCTCAACCAGGCCGCAACGTCTTTCATTCCTTCCTGGAAGATGAGTCTGGTGTCTTCGGGGTTCCTCATGAGGAAGAGGATGAGCTGGGTGTCGTCGGCGTAGGATACTATGTTGAGCCCATGCTGTCTAACGATGGCGGCGAGGGGGGCCATGTAGATGTTGAAGAGCGTGGGGCTGAGTGAGGATCCCTGGGGTACTCCGCAGATAATCTCTGTGGGTTCGGAGAGGAAGGGTGGGAGTCTGATCCTTTGGGTTCTGCCGGCGAGAAAGGAGCGGATCCATCGGATACATCGTAGTTCCCTTATTACATTTTATAAGTGTAATTTCCAAATGGGAAGAGAAAACCAGTTCTTGTTTGGTGTCTTTGGAATTGGGGTGAAAAGCCATATTTAGTGGTGAAGGCAGGTTTTTGATCACGTTTATAAAAATGGCACTTTTAGAAAGTTGGCCTTTTTCTGCTCTCAGCACTTTTGTGCCTATAGCCTGGCCTGTGTCACATGACTGGATGTAACTGACAGTTAAACTTTGTGAATTCCTTCTAGACAGTCACACAATAGAGGGATTAGGTGTGCCTGGATGGGTCATCTGCTGGCAGGATGAGGGACGGAGCTGAGCACAGACCCACTTACAATTGAATAGCCTGTGCTCTGCGTTCACACAAAGGTCCTAACAACAACCCTGATTGCCACTTCACTCGGCTTGGAGCCAGGGCAGGGGAGGCAGGGAATTCTTTGCACTTCAAAGTCCCTGTCTAGAAGCTTCTCCCACCTTTTAGAACCAAGGCACAACTGGTATAAATACTGGACCTCAGACAATACCACTTTAGTACACTTCTGGACCTGTGGATACTCTGCCAGGAAGACAGACTGCTGTGCTGCTACAAGGACTGCCACTCTGCTGGACTGCTGATGCAAAGGAACTGCTGCCTGACTGTGCTGACCTGCTGCCTGCTGCCCTCTTGTCTTGGTAAGAAGAACTGGACCTGCAACTTCACTTTGAACCCAGAACCCCAGAGTGACTCAAAGGGCTAGTCTGCTGACTTCCTGATCAGAGCTTCAGGGACATAAAAGCCTCCTCAACAGCACCTGGGACCTGTCCTCAGCGAGTTCCTGACCCCCAAGTGGTGCCTCTCAGGTCCTGGAACCTTGGTGCGGCTAACGGGCTCTTTAAATCAAGCTTTTGGGCTCTTCGCGACTGTGCACAGGCTCGTCCGCACGGGAACCACACCGCTCGCACCGAATTTCAGTGCAAGCCTCTATTAGCTTGTCTCTTCTCACAGCAAGCATTGGTCGCCCGCGGAGGATCGGTCCTGCAAAGCTTCAGCCCGCCCGTCCGTGACACCCAGCCTGCTCTTCATGCCACCGCTGACTCCACTCTCCTTGCTCCCGTCGACCCTCTCCAATGTGAATAAAACTCTTGTCACAAAACTTGAGAAGGTAAAACTTCAGCTGGCTGATCCGGGCTATATCCGGCCCATGCTCTATCACGGTCAGTCTGAACATTTGACTTTGACCTGTTCCAGCACGACCCAATATCCTCGGTTGACGCTTCATGCTTTTAGGCGATAATTTACAGTTTATTCTTTAAAAATGTATAACTCCGATTCTATTGATTGGATTTTTGTCATTTTGGTCCTGTTTTATTTATTAAATTAAGCTCTATTATTTGTGGTTGCTGCTTGACGAGGGCTCACACCCCAGTCAACCAGTAACCAAATTTCTAAGAGTAGTCTTTTGAAGGTGGTAATAAAAGAACATTTACAATAAGCCACTAACCCATACAATGAAGGCTGTTCAACAGGGTTGTCCTCATTTAAGACGCATTCCCTGTAAAGCACACAGCCATTTACATAAACAACAAAATGTTTGTTCTACAGATGTGCTTACAGTAACTGCTAACGTTATGTGAAGAGTAAAGGATCATTTAAGCAAACAATGAATGCTCGCTCAACAGTCTGTGTATATATTATAATATACGTCACTCAATGCTTAAGCACACAAAGACTGTTCAACACAGCTACTGACATGTAATGCGAAAGTCACGTGATAAACACTGTCGCGTCTTTTCAGCATAGTGCTCTGCGTTTTACAACATTTAGTTAAACACAAACCAGAGCTACCCTTATGTCCATGTGAACAGGGGAAAAAAGTTATCCTTGGAACAAGCGTTCACATAAAAAAAAAATTAGGAAACTTTTCTTAAGTATCACAGATATTTCTGTGTAGAATGAATCTATGGGTCTGCCGAACAGAATTTTATTTCGGTTTTGGTTTGTCTTTACACCTGGGGTCCACCCATCTCTCTTCTTTCTTCTTCTCATGGTTTTGAGATACACCCATGAAATGTTGATCTGGATAATCTTTGGTAAATAAAACTCGGTTCAGCTGAACCTTTGTTACTCACAAATACTGGCTTCACTGTTTTTCCTTTGTCATTTTAGAACAAGGTTGATGTTACAAAGATTTATTCTACACAGAAATATCTGTGATACTTAAAAAACGTTTCCTAAATGAGTTCCATGTGAACGCTTGTTCCAAGGATAACTGCGTTTTACAACAGCATTCTATAAAATTCTGTGATGGGGCAGAAAAAATACATATACTAACGAAGAATTCTGCAAAATGTTTAAGAGTATAAACGTACATTAGTGCACACCATAAATTATGGTTTGTGTCACCAGTTACATTGTGAATAATGCAAATGCTTGGTGTAAAGGAGAGGTGTGGCGCAGCGGGCAGAGCAGCTGACTCCGGAGCGCGGGGCTCACAGTTTGTTCCCGGGCGCTGGCGGCAGCTCAGCTCAGCATCATGTGACTCTGGGCAATAGCTCACTTAATCTCCCCGACGGCCCCCAGCGCCTTGAATTCTTAAGGGGTGATATGTTTGCACTTTACAAATAGAATAATAATAATAAAGTAAAAATAGTTGGTACTAATCACACGCATGAGATTCCTCTGTTGTGAATTTGTGCTCCTCCTCAGGGGAATCCTGCTGTTTATAGCTGTGCTTATCCTTTGGGATTATTTCTTTTTGTATTTTTAGTTATCTGTTTGTGCCAGCACAAATGCACATTGGTTATGATATCTTTTTTTCTGATTCTCGTGTTTTTCTCTGAAGACTGTGCTCATTGCCAGCATGTTTGTGACATGTTATTTATTATAAGGGAGAACGGCTGTGCATACAATGCCTTTTTCCTAAGATGATTTATAAGTATTTTCTACAGTGTATTTTACATGCTAATACTGTTTACTACACAGTCCTTTTATCACAATATGTTTTCATTGCACATTCATTTTTTTCTGAATTGTCTTTTTGCTGCTCAGCATTTTATATGGCATCATAAACACACTGCACTGTGGTTTATATTCCACTGTCCTATAATGCAAAGTATTTTTTGCCGCACATTATTTTTTGCAACACTGTCTTTTTCTGGATATTTCTACGCTGTCTTTATCTGCACAGTAATTTTTTTAAATTTTTTTAATAAATCTTTTTATTTAAACAAAACGTACAAACAACAAGTAATCAGCGAGTCAGTGTGCATTCAGTATCATGTTGCATGTTGCGACAGCAGCACCAGCCGTAGAATGTTCGTCAGCAGGATCATACATTTCCAGGATACCATTAATCACAATCCCAACCCCCCGTACTTCGGCCCATTAATAACTGAGTTCTCTGCTCTGTTGCTGGCATTGGTGCACATATCATGCCCCGGTATTCGTTCCACTTCCCCCACACTTTTGTCCATCTGGGCAGCCCCTACTTTCATATATGGTTTTCTCAGCCACCATACACCAATCCATGTCACTTTTCCATTCGTTTAACTCCGGAGCCGCTAGGGCACTCCACTGTCTAGCTATATTGCGCTTAGCCACCATACATCCCAGTGTCACCCATATGCGTTCTTTACAAGTGAGGTCGTTTTCACTCCAGATGTTCAGGAGACACCACTGCGCTGATTTCTGCATCACTGCAGTATGCACCTCTCGCATGCAGGATATAACCTCCTTCCAATATATCTGTACAGCTGGACAGTCCCATATTATGTGGAGAAAAGAGCCTTCCTGTCCACACCCCCTACAACAATCTGGGGAGTCGAGTCTGCCCATTTTTACCAGGGTTGTACTGGCGATATATGATCTATAGAGTATTTTTAATTGTACCAGTCTAAACCGTGACCTAATGGCTACCTCCTTGGGCGAGGATAGGGCTTCCATCCAGTCCTCATCTGCTATTAGCCCTAGGTCTTGCTCCCAGCGGGCACGGAGGGCAAGCAAGGGATCTGGAGAGTTATTCATGAGTTTACGATATATCAAAGAGGTAGCCTTCTTTTCAAGATATTCATCTAGTAATCTGTCTTCTAGTGGCGAGGAGTCCGAAAGTTCCTCTCCTCTTGGCAGTATTTCCCTCAATGCGTGTCTAACTTGCCCACAGGTCCCCCAGCCTCGAGAGGCCGATCAGGTCCCACTTCCTAAAACCTCTGAGTTTTGTCAAGAGTCCCAGACACGCAGAGTCCCATAATGGTGTTATCTGTGTGAGTCTGCCCTTCCACCCAAGAGCCGTAAGTGCCTCTTTCCAAATCCGCAGTGTAGTGGAGGTTGGCTCACAAAAGGATTCTACCCTATCCCCTCCGTAGATAGCCCTCAAGTATCCCACTGGTTGCATATTATAGCGGTCCATTTTATATGGTGGGTCATCTTGAGGGTAGTGTACCCAGTGATTGACCACGGTGAGCTGGGCCGCCCAATAATATTTTCGCAGGGCCGGAATTGCTGTGCCCCAATCATACCATCCTCTCGTTAACTTCTGTAGAGAGATTCTTGGGGAACCGCCATTCCATAGAAGTAATCGCACGCCGGTTCAATTGCTTGGAAATTTGATTGGGAAATTCAATAAAGGGTGTAGTGCAACATGTAAAGGAATCGTGGCAGGGCCAGAATTTTAAATAGAGAGGCTCTACTCAGAAGTGACAGCGGGAGAGATCTCCAGTGTTGCACATCACTGCGTAATTTGTGAAGTGGGGGCTCTAGGTTACGTTCATAAAAGACTTTTTGATCTCTGGTAACGTAAATGCCCAGGTATTTAAATCCTTCCGTTACAGTAGGTATCTCACATCCCCTAGGTGGGATAGACGGGGCTCCCGAGAGGACGTACAGTACTGATTTCTCCCAGTTAATTGTATATCCGGAGTACTTTCTATAGAGTTCAAATATATGCAGAATCCTATTTCGGGTTACCCTCGGGGTTGCCATGTATAGTAGGATGTGTTACAGCAAACAAATGATGGACGGAATGCTGACAATGCAAACATTCTCCCCCAGTCAAAAGATCTGGGTTAAATCCATCGTTCTTTTGCCCACTACGCCACCCCAGTTTGGACCCAGCCATATGCAAATCAGTCTTGACCCTGTGCCCCATGGGAACAGTCCAGACCGAACTGCCAGGCCAGGTCCTCCCTGGACCGGAAACCAGCATCCTGGGACCGGTTTCAGGGTATGTCACCCTTCTTCAGCCAGGCTAGCTTGAATCCAGTGGCACAGTGAGCAAGGGACCCACGTCTGGGCATACCCATCCCACTTAGGGCGAAAAGTGTTACAGCAAACAAATGATGGACGGAATGCTGACAATGCAAACATTCTCCCCAGTCAAAAGATCTGGGTTAAATCCATCGTTCTTTTGCCCACTATGCCACCCCAGTTTGGACCCAGCCATATGCAAATCAGTCTTGACCCTGTGCCCCATGGGAACAGTCCAGACCGAACTGCCAGGCCAGGTCCTCCCTGGACCGGAAACAAGCATCCTGGGACCGGTTTCAGGGTGTCGCCCTTCTTCAGCCAGGCTAGCTTGAATCCAGTGGCCTGGCAGTTCGGGCTGGACTGTTCCCATTGGGCGCAGGGTCAGGACTGATTTGCATATGGCTGGGTCCAAACTGGAATGGCATAGTGAGCAAAAAAACGATGGATTTAGGCCCAGATCTCTGTACTGGGGTGAATGTATGACATTGTTCTGCATTCTGTCCATCAATTGTTCTTTTTGCATTTGTCACCCCGAGTGGGACGGGTATGCTCAGACGTGGGCCCCGTGCTCTCCATGCCACTGGAGTCAAGCTATCCTGGCTGATGAGGGCTGAAAGCCCGAAACCGGTCCTAGGATGCTTGTTTCCAGTCCAGGGAGGACCTGGCCTGGCAGTTCGGGCTGGACTGTTCCCATTGGGCGCAGGGTCAAGACTGATTTGGATATGGCTGGGTCCAAACTGGAAGGGCATGGTGAGCAAAAAACAATGGATTTAGGCCCAGATCTCTGTACTGGGGTGAATGTATGACATTGTTCTGCATTCTGTCCATCTATTGTTCTTTTTGCATTTGTCACCCCGAGTGGGACGGGTATGCCCAGACGTGGGTCCCGTGCTCTCCATGCCACTGGAGTCAAGCTATCCTGGCTGATGAGGGCTGAAAGCCCGAAACCGATCCTAGGATGCTTGTTTCCAGTCCAGGGAGGACCTGGCCTGGCAGTTGGGGCTGGACTGTTCCCATTGGGCGCAGGGTCAAGACTGATTTGCATATGGCTGGGTCCAAACTGGAATGGCATGGTGAGCAAAAAAACAATGGATTTAGGCCCAGATCTCTGTAGTGGGGTGAATGTATGACATTGTTCTGCATTCTGTCCATCAATTGTTCTTTTTCCATGTATAGTAGGATGTCATCTGCATTTAATGAAATTCTATCCTCCCAGTCCGGCGTCAATTTTAGTCCTCTAATTATAGGGTCTCCTCTGATCCAGACCGCTAAGGGTTCTAGCACCAGAGCAAATATCAATGGGGACAGTGGGCATCCCTGTCTTGTTCCCTGATGTAGCCCAAGAGTCTTGATACATTACCGTTAACTGTCACCTGGGCAAGTGGGCCGGAGTATAATAGTTGTATCCAGGCTAGGAATTGTGGTCCAAAGCCTTGTTTCTCTAGGACCTCGTGCATGAAGGGCCATTCGATAGTATCAAAGGCCATCCGAGCATCTAATGAGAGCACCACCGCATCTTCGTCTATGTTGGCCGCTCTCCATGAAGCCTCCTCAGATTCAGTGCCGTATTTCTCCCTGGTATGAAACCGGACTGGTACGGGTGGATTAGAGTGTGCAAAAGCTTGGTCAAGCGGGTTGCTAGTAGTTTGGCCAATATTTTAACTTCCGCATTCAAGAGTGATATCGGCCTATAAGAGGAACACTCTTCCTTGGGTTTACCTTCTTTATGTATAACCACAATATTGGCTATTCTCTGGTCTTTGGGCAGTATGCCAAGACTACGGCTCTCTTGAAACATACAGAGAAGCAATGGGGCTACCTTGGAAGCATTCTGCTTATATAGTTTGATCGGAATACCGTTGGGGCCTCCCGCTTTTCTGGACTTTAGCACCCCAATCGCTTGAGTTAGTTCACTTTCTGTTATTTCTTCTTCTAGGGCAGCTATGTCTTCCTCTGCAAGCCATTGTATGGGGAGAGTAACCAGCAGCTCCCTAGCTTCCTCTATTGTGACTGTATTTGAGGCCCTGTAGACCTGACTATAGTGTAACGCGAACTCTTCTGCAACATCTTCTCCCTGCCTTGTCATCGTGCCATCTCTCCCTTTAATCTCGCTGACCCAGCGGGCAGCTCTCTCTCTTCTATCTAACCAGGCCAGCAGCTTCCCAGCCTTAACGATCACCTCGTAGAGGTTACATTGAGTTGCACAATGTCTGGCCTTGGCTGCTTCCTCAGCTGTATCCCTGAACTCCTTCTGTTTAAGCCGGAGGTGATGTTGCAATGAGTCAGTGCCATCCTGTATCAGTTTTGTTTCCAAGTCTTGTATTTCGTGTTCTAGACTTTCTAGTTTGGCCCTTTTTTCTTTCTTGTGACCTGCCACCAGGGAGATCCCTTGCCCCCTTATTACTGTCTTGTAGGCTTCCCATAATATATTGGCAGAGTCCACCGTACCCTCGTTTTCTACTATGTAGATGTTGGTAGCTTCTTGAAGTGCAGTATGGATTTGGAGGTATTTTGAGATACCATCGGTTTATCCCCCCTTGGGAAGTGCGGTTAGTGGAGCCGAGTCGTACCGGACACATACTGGGGAGTGGTCAGAGATGCCAGATGGTGTGCATCATGAAAGCGTGGGAGTGAATGGGCTATGGTAAAGATGTATTCTATACGAGAAAGGGTGCCGTGGGCCCCTGAGTGATAAGTGTACTGGTGCGTGGTGGGGTTGTGTGTCTTCCAAATATCTATGAGTTTTAAGATTGAGAGGAAATCACATAAGTTAGTGCCCGCTTGTTCCTGCGGTCGTGCCGGCCAGCGGTCTATCTCCGAGGAGAGAGCCGCATTGCAGTCCCCTCCCACAATCAGGTAGCCAACCGGGAGTTCAAGGAGTACCGCTCCTAATTTTGAAAGCAATTGTGCCTGTAGTCGTGGTGGAACGTATAGTGAAATTAAATTTAATAATTGTCCTTCCCAAGATCCTGTGACGGCTACATACCGGCCGCTATCGTCGTAAATGATCTTGTGAACTGTAATGGGGAAGGAGGAGGGTAGTAGAATGCCAACCCCCCTCTGGTATATCCTGCATGGGCTATCAGTTTGTACTCCAATCTATTTAGCGCTCCGTATTGTGTCCCTTGAATGTGGGTCTCTTGCAACAGGACTACTTCAGGGGCATATCTTTTCAACTATTGTAGGGCAACCCCTCTTTTAATTCTATCCCCTAGGCCATTAACATTCCAATGATCTCTCCTTTGGGTGAGATCATTATATATATCTATCCTTGCTTTCCTGGGGTTTGTTCTGATCGCCTCTCTGAGGAGGTTGAAAATAAGGGGGAGGAGAAGGTATCTCACCCCCACGGTGACTGGCACCGTGCCCAACATGCATCTAGTCGCTGATCTGCTCAAAAACAGTAAACCAAAACATTTCTGGCAAAAACTAAATCCCTTCCCACCTCCCCGCCTCCCTGCATGACAGAATAGGAACTGACCGCCCCCCCAACTAAGCAGAGTGCCATTGTAACCCGTAACAAACATGAAACTATCTAGGGGGAGGACTTCATCTGACCCTTCCTAATGCCGCCATCCCTATTCATTCAACATTATTACATTATCCCACTATAAGATCTATAAAGGTGAAACATGACTTATCAGTGAGTCCTCTCATTCGGGAGAGTTCTGCCAGTATACCGTTCGAGTACCACTATCCTCCCCAGGCATCCGCAGGAGAGGTGCTGGATCTCTCAGCAGCGTCCTGTATTTACTGTTATGTTTCATTGTGAGTCTTCTGCTGGATCAGTCAAGTCTCTGCTGTGAGTATCGGAGGATTCTTGATCGCCTCTCTCCTTAGTCTTTTTCCCCCTGGTTCTTCTGTGTCTCGGAGTTCTCCACCCGTCTAGCCAGCTCCATGCTTCCTCCGGCGTAGTAAAAAACCATGTTTTCCCCTTCTGTGAGCACTCGGAGTTTTGCACAGTAATTGTTGTTGCACTGCAGTTTTACTGCAGCATGTGAGAGGAGGAGGGGGGATTGTCTCCCTCTTGAAGACAAAAAGCAAGCATGGCAGAATTATTTGCGGGGCCAGGACAAAAGGGTCATGCGGGGCCCACATGTCAGTAAACCACCTGGACCCATCTAATGGTTTAAGCCATGTTAGCTGCTATAAATAATTTGGGCAGAATTGGATCACAATATGGAAATGGATTTCGCAGCACGAGTACAGGGCCTTGAAAAAGCGCGGGCAGTGGCGTAGGGGGGCGTTCCGCCCCGGGCTGCACTCTTTTTGGGGGCGGCTGAGGTGAGCATGTCCTCTCTGTCGACTACCACCACCATCCGCCCACTCCCGAGAACAAGTCGTCCGTCGGCCTCCATCCCCTGCTCTTATCTGCACCAGGCGGCAAACTTAGGGGCTGCCCCGGGTGCCAGTAGGTCTAGCTACGCCACTGAGTGCGGGTCCTAGAGAATAATGCCCCCGCGCAGCCCACTTCTGCCCTGACAGAAAACAGAAGGATCACTCTTAGGCAGCAACCAAGAATAAAGAACAACAGTCACTGCCCAAGGTGGATTGTGCTCTATATGGCAATAAGTATGCAAAGTGAGCATTTATTTCCTCATCTCTCTCTGGGAAGGGAATTATTGTTAAAATGTATCTTTTATGCTCCCAGGCCTACTCATGGACAGGTAGGCAGGAGGATCTCTGACAACAAAAGTACTCCTTATTTATAGAAACTGAATCCTAACCATGCCGGGTCTTCGCTTCTGTTCAGTATGAGCCTACGAGTTGTAGGCACAACACGGTCTAACATAGTACCCTGTAAGACAACTGCATAGAGGTTTTTAAATGGTCAACTTAACAGAGCTGTAATATGCTATTTGAAAGCAGTCACCATTGGCACGCTTTTTTTAGTAAAATAGTTGTATTAAACTCGCTCACAAACCAGATTATTTCAGGCATAGTGCAGATTTTCATGTGGTTTGACTTGCCCTGATGGTTATGCTAGGGGATGTCCAAAAAAGTACACGCTGTCCTTGGTAGTCCCAGTGATGGAGAACTTTAATGCATGTTTTAAGACATGCTTTGTTTGAAAGAAGGAAATAGTTCATATTTTGTTGAATTTTAGGTGTTGTTTAGCAGACAGCTTTAGCTCTCTGGTTGTGAAGGACCTTTTGTGGGCTATATTGAGAACTTACAGTGGGCTTAGAGTCCGCCCACTGCTTCTGTTGGTTGGATTTATTGTAATTTCTCATCTGCTTGCTGCTTATTTGATGGCTTGCCTTCCTCTTCTTTCTTGGTTTTGTGTTTGTTCCTCCGCTGGACCAGGGGCCCACCTAGACCCGATCTTCGTTAGTACTTCAAGCAGTGGTAGTTGAGCTATTATTTCACTGAGTGGGGGCTGAGAGGCGGCTAGTGACATTTGAAAGTGGTGAGACGTACAATTATTGTCGTACTGCACTGCGGCGAGCGAGCCCGAACAACCTATGAAGGGTTCGGGGGGGTTTTCCCCCCGGGAAAATTTTGAAAAAAGAGTGGACAAATGGTGCATTTTCAAGCAAATTTGAGGAAGCAGAAGGTTAATAAAGCAATACGATTGAATTATTTATCATTTAGGAAATTGCCAATTTTTATAAGCTATAGAGGACAAGCTTTGCGTATGCTGATTTTATCATTTGCCCATATTAACTTTTGAACACACTGATGCACTTGTAATGGTTTTAACTATACAATAAATACATTCATTGACTGTGCAGTGCTGTACATCAATATGATGACACTATTTCCGTAAATTAATTTTCTGTTTTCATGCAAGAAACGCCTTTTAAAAAAATCACAAATACAAGCTCGTGAAACATTGTCATAGATATCATGAAGAGCACAGAACACTGATAAATGTGAATAAGGCGTAGTCTGTTTGTGAATGCAAAAACTTTGAGGGATGATTTTATTTTAGGTTTTCTGTATATTGTTTTACAGGGAAACTGATCATCTGTATTCTGCGCTGTGGTGTAGTTGGTATATGTAGGTGAGGTTGTGGATAACAAGGTGTAGATCTAGAGTGTTGAGAGAGTGAGAGACGAGGAGCAGAGCTAGGGAGGAGTGAGGGAGGGCCGGCCATGGAGATTACGTAATGCAGAGAGGAGTAGAGTATATGGAAGAAATACATGGGTAGGAGAGCTAGAGAAGGAAGAAAAGAACGAATGAAGAGGGGAGAACACAGGAATGAGTGAGGGAAAGAGTGAGAAAGCAAAGAGGGGAGGAGAGTGCAGCAAGGCTAAGGTGCCAGCTGAACCAATGGAGCTGGAAAACTACCAGGAGACAGGAGAATGGCTAGGCAATGTCAGGACCGCCTGTCTAACGCCCAACAGATAGTTGAACGAGTTGTGCAAGCGCCGCGGAGATCAGTGTGCCACTGCCAGCCATCCTGCAGAAGTGACTCAACCCTTTCAGCCTTCAGACATAGCTAATCTCACTACTGTTTTGTTGGGTGCCTATAATTTCACAGTGCTATGAAGATGCCTAACTGTGGCAATCGACACTACACAGAAACCCGATCACATCAGTTTGTTGTGAGCTCTCTTCTGTACCCCCCTTCTAGAAAGTTGCGTTTCTTCCCCATGAGGCCCCCTTTGAGAGACTGCTGAGAAGAGACATGTATGGCGTCCCCTTAGTAGGGCTTTTATGTTATGTACACAATAGTCATTGTGGGTACTATGCAGCAGCGTAGTCACTGATGATAGGTAGACACTGAGGTAGTCACTCTGTGGTCACTGCAGGGCATTGTCCATGCAGGAAGTGGTCACTGCAGGAGTCCAGTCACTACTGGCGCCCTGATACCAAAGGTTGATGCACAGTGGCTTACCATGGATGTTGCTCGACATGTGCAGTCACTGGCATCTATTTCACCACAAATTAACACTTTCACAGAAACATAAGTTGATCCCTTGAGAGAGAAAATGCCCTGAAAGTAGATGGGTGATTGTGCAGGATCCTTATTACTGGAAACACATACTGTACAGATTGAAGTTCAGGTTTTCCAGCTCGCTGAGCCATTCTTGCCCTATAAGCTGTGTGGGATCAAAAGATTACCCTGTGAAATATGCATGCGGCCCATTATAAGGGATAACGCCACGTCCGTCCTGCAGCAATGGCTCCACATACGTCACTAAAACTGATTACCAGCCTGAACTGTTATCATAATGAATGCCTCATGATAAGCTTCATCACTTCATATTTCAGATTTCATAAAAAACAACTGTAAATAAACCAGGAGACATATTCAAAATTGAACACACATTCCCAAATTAAATGAAAACGCCTGTACTAGACAGACCATGGTAGCACTGCAGTTATTCTAACTCTAACATTGAAATGACAATTTAAAATATAACGCACACATTCATAAATCTCTAAGATGCGTCAACCCAAACTAGAACTGACCGGCAATAACCGGTTTACATTCAATTTGTACATAATACTTTTGTAAAGACTACTCAGATGAAATACATGTATTATTATAACAAACTCGAATGACGGCCTCCACGTAAAATTAAAAATAAACAAAATAGCTGGCACGCTCAAATATATTCCGCATCCGCTAAATCATAACTGCGCGGAGCAATGACAGAGAAAGTAGGAGAAATACCGCAATTCTAGTGTGGATGTAACACTTACATGAATTAAGGAAGGAGATAACCAACCAAAGCTTACACTCTCTCTTGACATCTGTCATTTTACTTCTACGATGGGAGTCACCTGTCCCAGGCTCCCTGGTGACAGGGCAGCCTGAAATGAACACGCAGAATGGCTTAAACTAGTAGGACTTGCGAGAGGCGTGCTGGAACCCACTGTATTGTGCTCTGCAAAGTCTCTTCTGCAACTCAGTGGAGGGGGGCGATGTCAGCCATGTTCTGATAAGTTACGTGCTGACGTGGCAGTGCTTTCTTAGGCGTACATCTGTCTGTCTTTTCACCTACAATGTTTGAGACTGTTAGCACACTTTAGGGTCTGGATAAAAAACAGGATATCTATTTAATCAGTGATTAACTGCTCCTCTACTAATGGTAAGGATGACGTATATACAATGACTGAAGACTGCCACTCAACAGAATGTTGGGAATTGACCGGCTCGGATGCAAGGCGTCCTCATTCCTCTAAACTGCCTTCAGTCCTCCAGGTGCCGTCCCTCGTATTCTTCTGACTGACTCACGCCCCTTTTCACCCGAGTCAGACACTTCCTCGCACAATGCAATACCCGAGAATGAAGCACGAACTGTAGGTCCTGAAACTCCTCTGCGTGTGTGTGCGTGCATGCACGTGTGTTCATGTGGCTGGCATTATGGACACCAAAGCACCCCGTGCTAAGAAGCCGGCTCCTGTGATCTCTCTGCCGACGCCACTCACCGGTTCAACCTTCACGTGCAGAGCCTGAGGGCTGGTCGACTCGAGAATCTTCCTTCGGTCCGTGCCCGCCACTGAGCCTGTACAGCCACAGGCCTATGTGCAGTCAGTGAACTAGCACCTTCCCTACGCCCTGTCTAGCCACAGGTTCTCTAACCAACAGATGAATAAGGACAAAGGCAAACCCTCTAATGTGCTTTTTTTTTAGGGGGTGAGGGGTTACCGCGATTTTTGTGATAAAAGCAAGCCCCTGGTGTGGTGCTGCTTGTACATGCTTGTAGTTCTTTCAAGTGCCTTACTGCCTTTCTGGTTTGTCCTGTGGGGATTGGCAGGAGCTCTGCAGACTCCCGGCCTCGGGATGCAGCCTGTCGCTGGCCCTCGGATGCACGAGTTTTCACAATCACCCCCAGAGGTGTTCTCAGCAGGTATGAAAGGCAAAGCAGCCCCCTGCTTCCGGATACAGCCTGTCACGTCACTGCCCTCGGATGCACGAGCTTCACAATCACCTCCAGCCGTGTGCTCGGCAGGTATGAAAGCAGACGCCCGGCCTCTGGATACAGCCTGTCATTAGCACATCAGTGCCAGTGCCTGGAACTGTCGTGGTCTGATGGGTAATGCGGTCATTCCTGGAAAGCAGAATAGGCAGGGAGAGGTGGTGAAGTGGTAGGAGGAGAGGAAGGGGGTGGAGAGAAGAGAGAGCGATGTATATCTGAAGAGGAGGCAAGGAGTGAGAAAGCGAGAGGGTGTAAGTGGGAGAGAGAAAAGTACAGAGGACGGAAAGAAAATGACGGACAATCTGACTCTGTCTCACGAGTCACGACAGCACAGATGTACCAGAGGCAGAGACGTTTTAAGGCATGGGCAAAGTGGGCTCTGGCCCAGGGCCCCAGCCTTTCAGGGGGCCCCCTAATAGAGCCAGCTCTGTTCTGCAGAGTCTTGCCCTGATGACCTTAAATCATTTTTTAACAGATTGTTGTAAATAGCGTTTTTTATTACTTATTTCTAATGTGTGAGAGTCTATTACAGACATTTGTATTTCTTTCTTGCAACATCCATAAAAAAAAGTTTCTTTTAGATCAATACAGGGTGAGAAATGGGAGGGTGTCACGGAGATTGTTTGCAGTAATACTAGTGAGCTGCTGCTGTGTTACAAACACATCACTATCCCTGAATTTCATATGTACATACATTTAGAATTTGACCAAAGAGGGCATGAAAGAGCTGAAACTGGATCATAACATCAAAGCTGTTCCCAACAGGGGCCCCCAAAATACATTTGGCCCAGGGCCCCCAAAATCCTTAAAACGTCCCTGACCAGAGGGAGAGGCAAGGCCTCCTCTGGCGTAGCCTACAGTGACTCTAAAGCAGCCACCAACGGTCGTTTAACACGAAGGGGGTCTTCTTTAATAGACTAAACAGGCCAGGGTGCCATTTCCTGATCTGATCTCCCAAAGCATTTGCCACTTCCAGTAACTACAGCCACAGCACGGCAGCCGGCAGGGCCTCAAACTGTCTGCTGCCCAACAAACGAAACCAACAACAACGTACGCCACCAGGGCAAGGCCTCTAAGCCACCCCCCCCTCCCCCCCAACTACTGCCATGGCACGGAATCAAAGTCACCCCGGGCCCCAGTAATAATCGCAGCAGTGACAAAAACACTAAAACTGACAGTGCCCCTATAATTAGGAGGTTGTTGCATTACCTTTGTCACCGTGACCTGTCCTCAACACTCTCGAGCAGGACTGCAGTGCATACAGCGTGGCAATAGCAAGGATAGCACGCACAACAGCCACGATGAAGCCAAAACTGGAAAATACTGGATTTGGTCTTTGGACTCCTCCCCGAGAGACCCCAGCAAACCAATTACTTCACTTGCAAAACAACAAACAACTGTTGCTGGGTCTCGTGGAAGAGGCAAAGGCAAAGCCACATCCCCACAAACTCTAAGCCTGCCGGACTGCCCCGCCCCCAGCCATTGGAATTAATGGAGGGCCTCCAACTCCTCCCTGGGCTAAGGGAATACCGCCCAAAATTGAAATGCTATTCTGGCAGTGAGACACAGGCTGCACCCACCAGTGTGTCGTCACTGTCCTGCTTTCTGGCTCCAGGTCGAAGAACTCTTCGCCCAGCCAAACAAGCATTGGCATAGCCAATAGGTCTCGCTTTTGGGACCTTATAAGTATTTAGTTATGCAGCACAATATCCTTGGTGCAACAACATCAACTGTTGCATGGCTAAACCCTTATAAGGTCCCAAAGGCGAGACCTATTGGCTATGCAAATGCTTGTTATTATTGTGAAGGACAGAACCGTATACTGACAGCTTATGGTGGATAGACACTGCAAGAAAGGTAGAATGGTCATCAGAAATAGTGAAGGAGAATATTGTGAAGGATCAGTGTGTTTACAAGAACTCGATACCAAGTGAGGAACTAAGTTAGAGAAGTTGAAGGAAGGTGAATGGGTGAAAGTCGGGAAGGTTGGTAAGTTGCCTAAAGGGGAAATTAAGTATGCAGAACCCTTGAGAGTGAAGAAGTGTTCACAAAATTCTGTGAGGTTGAGTGATAATAGTGTGTGGCATATAAGTCTGATGGTAAAATGCAATGAGACCAATGGTGAGGAAATGGCGAAAGGAAGAAAATTGGTTTGTATGAGAATGAATGGTTGTGGAAGGATGTGGTGGTGGAACATGAACATGATTTGGAAGGATTGCAGGCAGAAAGGAGAGCCTCTGAAGAGACGGATGAGGATCGGGGGAGGAAGGTATTAGGATGGAACGAACTTGCTGATTATTGAAATATGATTAGGAAGGATCATTCACATTCTGAAAAAATAGATTAATTTTTTTATTGAAGTAGAATGGTATTCATTATTGATCCATGCATAGTTTAGCATCATTGAATACAACTATTATTGTGATATCATGCTTAAGTATACCTAAAGGAACTGGTTTATAGTATGATTTTATGGCTTTATTTAGGAAGGTATTAATCTACATTTTAAGTAACGTTTAATACAGCTCAAGTGTTTTATCAATGTTTTTATTGGGCTGATTGTTATTTTTGTTTAGGTGTATAAAGAGGAAGGATGTGTACACAAGTTTAGTATTCTAAGTGTTTTTCTATTTCTTTACTTTTGCTATAATCGCGGCACCCGCGCTTTACTTTAATGTTAATAGTAAGCGCGGGTGCCGCGATATAGCAAAAGTAAGAAATAGAAAAGAATCTATTTCTTTACTTTTGCTATAATCGCGGCACCCGCGCTTTACTTTTAATGTTAAAGTAAAGCGCAGGTGCCACGATTATAGCAAAAGTAAAGAAATAGAAAAAAACATCTATTTCTTTACTTTTGCTACAATCGCGGCACCGGCGCTTTACTTAAAGGTAAAGCGCCGGTGCCGCGATGTAGCAAAAGTAAAGAACAAGCAAATGGTGCGCGCGAAAGTGATCGCGAGCCAGGCGGCCAAAAGGAAAGACAGATGGCGGCTGCGCGCGTGCACGCACGCGTGCACGCAAGCTTGAGGCCACCAAAAAGCCTGTGGTAGCACTGTGAAAACCCGCTTATAAAATGTCTCTCCGAGCAGCGCATGCGCTGGCTCAGGCGAGACCTAAAAAGCATGCACAGAGCAAGGCAAGGGCCATCCTCCCCCACCCCCTTGAAGAAAAACCCAAATTTGCACATGTTTGTTAACTGAGCACAAGCAGCCAGCACTATTTATTGCTAGCTGCTCAGTGTTTAATCAGGCATTTTTTTGTAGTCCCCCAGGGTGGCAGGGCGACGCCCATCTCGCCCGTGTACACCAGCCGCCCCTAGAATACACGTTGATAAAGCCAATAAGTCTGGCTTTAATGTGCTAACGCATGCAAACTACATATGTGCATGTCTGTTCTTTCATGCTTTAGCCCATTAAAGCCAGATCTATTGCTTTTACCAATAAATTCCCCTGAGACATTGAGCATTAATGGAGCTCTGAGAGTTCCCACCAGACCTTCGAGCATCGTATCTCTGCAAGATGGTTGGTACCAAGCAAGTCCTGTGCATGTCTGTCAGACAGAAAAGAAAGTACAAGCTGCATAATGATCAAATGCTGCCAGGGAACAAGATGTGTGTGTGAGGGGATCTCCCAATGAGCTCAAGAAAGTGCTCCCACATATATTGAGAAGACATACGTGAACCCCATTGAACTGTGGTGAATAAACTAGGATAAAGACAGTCGTGGTGCGCTTCTATCTAGTTGTTGCAAAATGGGGGGGGGGGTTCATTAAAAATTCAAAAGGAAGGGGTATTCACAGAGAATAATAAGCTGGATACATGTTCACAATGTAAAAGCGTGCACGTATTGGTATTCATATAGCATGGAACTAGCCAGAGAGCAATACAGCATTGCACATTATGGAAGGGGAGGGAAAATGATGCAACACTGTATGCATCAGGTGGGGGCTTGTAAGAAATGTGATTATTATTTAGGGTGGGTGACAGTCAAACTCAAGGAATCGCCTCATCTCTTGTGGAGTCAACCCATAAGGGATTAAATTAACCAGAGCTCAATTCTCTGGTAGCTATGGCACAGAGCAGACATTGCCTTAACTAAGGGCAATGTATAAAGTATTTATGCAGTACCAAAACAGTAATAATGTCAAAATGCCAAAAATAAAAATCCCAAACTGAATTGGAAGCAGAGTAAAATTTGGTAAACAACATTACACCAAAATGACAAAAAATCAATAAGGGAAACTGGTGGTATAATTTTTAGGTTGAGCCTCGAGTAGCGCGCAAGCGCTGCTCTGCGAGACTTTATGTAAGGGGCTTTTGAAAGCTGACCACACGCTCGTGCACAATGGCCTTTTCCGTGCGGTTACCCGCACGTTTCAGGCACGATGCACGAGCGTGTGGTCAGCTCAGCAGGCTGCCGCGCTCGCTTGCCCCCGCTCCTCTCGTCCCCGCTCTTTTCTTGTTTTAGGACTTGTGCCCTGCTTACTACCATTCTTATGCGAATTTAGAGTACACCTTCGGGTAAAGTTCGCTAAATAAAAACTCATAAATACATGTCCTGATGTGCAGATACAAGCAGAATGCCCAGTCCTCGAACTAGCGAGCTCGTACGCAGATTCTCGACTTCCTCGCATTTACACTGTCAAGCAGAAACATTATTAAAATAAACACTGTCCTTCAAAATAATTCTGCCAAATATGCAGCTTCTTAACTTCCTCAAACTTCCTCAAATTTACACGGCATCACATTAATACTGATAAAACGAAAATAATCCAGCACGAAAAATTCATCCACCATACTAGTGTTAATGACCTCCCAACTCGTCTGTCACGCAAAGCTTGAAGTTTAACCTACAACCCCTTAACTAACACGACAACCCGTCAACTGTAACTTACACGGTTGGTCCGTGAATCAGTCTAGTGTCCGTTGTTGGTCGTTTAACAAGTAACATTAACCCCCATCCCCCAATCTTAGAGCTTCCGGATCACAAAACAACCAATACTGTCTATGAACTTTCTCTGTGCGCAGTCTGTGTGTGGGAGGTACTACTGAGGCGTAAAGTGACCTAGGATTGGAGCATATATGTATGTCACCTCAGCTAAGCCAATCATATTGCTCTTCATAGAATGACGAAAGTGTTGATTGGTTGTGGATCCGGACGTTGAACTGGCACAAGTTCTTCCATTTCCTCCAACAGTTCCTTGGTGCTGTCTTAGTTTTGTTGCGGTCTGTGCCTTTTTCGTCGGGGCCCCTATGATACGAGTTATTAGCGTACTAGACGGTATTCTGGCTCTTAGAGTAGGGGGGGGAGTGGTTGTTGGTAGCCGTTTGAACTAGTCTGACCTGCGGTGGTCAGAGAGAGCGAGGGTTGTGCCTGGTCACTCTTATTCAGCGCGGTCTCTAACCAGGTCTGTTCAGTACTCGCTAGCGGTCCGCAACATTTGGAACAGGAGGTTTAGAGTGCACGGCGGTTTGTGCGCACGCACTTTAAACATGTTTTGTATTTTTATAGCGCTTACTACACCTGACGAGGCGTCAAAGCATTTTTTATTAGTGGTTAGAAAACCTTGAGCCGAAATGATAAGGGTGCCTGCTAGAAGCTGGATCTTAGTGGTAAATGTGGGTGGACACTAGGATTTCCATAGTACACTCCCCACTCACAAGCCAAGCCACAGTGCCCAAGTTTAGTGTGGCCGAAGACCTTTGTGATCTTGGATTTGCCCCCACACATTGCATTTTGGACCTGTTTGCAGTAAGGCAGATAGGAACTACTGCAAATGTAGATAGGTCTTGGCCTGGGAACATTTAACCTTTTGGTTAGCGAGGGACGAGGATTCACCCCAACCACTAGCTAGTGCCAGACATAAATGTGACACCTTATTGTACCCACTTTAGAATACATCCTGGACCTGCAAAAGATCAGAAGAAAACTGGACCTGCTCACTGTGCCCTGAGAGGAGCTCTGAAGGACTGGACCATCTCCTGTTTGTACCCAGGACAAAAACTTGGACTCGAAGTATCAGTTGGCCGACCTCCTCTGTGGCTTCAGGGAGACAACAAGATGAAAGAGGTCATTTCATGGAAGTACCTAGCAAGATCTAGACTTGGCCCTGCTGTTTGCCTCTCCCTGACATCCTGTGAGTCCCTAAGTGCCTCAGCTGAGGTCCTGGTGGCTGTAGAAATGTACTTCTGGAGTGGTTTGGGACGTAAAAGACTAAATCAGAAGGTAAACCTGACCAGGATGAACCTGGTTGTTGTATCCAACCCATCCTCCATCAAGGCCAGCCTGAAATTGCACCTCGGTCCGGTCTACTGCAACCATTGACTATCATTTGTTGCTATTTCCACTTACAAATTAAAACAAGCATTGGCATAGCCAATAGGTCTCGCCTTTGGGACCTTATAAGTATTTAGTTATGCAGCACAATATCCTTGGTGCAACAACATCAACTGTTGCATGGCTAAACACTTATAAGGTACCAAAGGCGAGACCTATTGGCAATGCCAATGCTTGTTTACTTTATTGGTAAGCGCGGTGCCCGTTTCACGGACACCGTGCCCTACAATACAATAGGTCTTGCTTTTGCTACAGTTTGACCTATTGGTATTGTAAATGACAATGCCTTTTAATATTATAAAAAGCATTGCCATGTGCAATGCCAATAGGTCAAAATCTCGCTATTACGAGACCTATTGCATTGTAAATGCTTGGTTTTTTTTTTACTGTCCTGTTCTCCACTCCCACAGCCCATACGTTCTCTTCTCGAGCAGTACTTAGCCCAGGCGTTCCCTGGGACAGACACCCACAGAGCTACAGCCCGGGTTACAGAGCATGACAGGGGGGCTGAAGCCCCTTTAGCCCAATGCATGTTGCGCGCCTGCCCTGGGCCATAGCCTCTTCACCATCCTCTTGATAGGCTGACTTGTATCCTTCCACTGCTCACATTTATGTTTCTACTTTTTTTCGTTTTTGCTAAGCACTTCATGGGTGCGCGTATTCTCCAGTTCTCTTCCTTTATGCTTCTTCCTTCAACACCCCCCATGCTGCTCTCACCCTCGTGTGCTGCTCTCTGTTGTGTGCTTCTCCCCCTGCCAAGCCCCCCCACACTTGAGCTCAATGTTTCTCCCTCCCTCGTGTGCTGTTTTTCCCCTCTTCCCCAGCTTGCTTTATTATTTTTTTATTCCACCCACTCTCCTTTTCTTGACTCCCCACCAAGCTCCTCCTGCTCTTCCTTTGCTGCTCCAGCCTTCGTGGGCATTTGCAGATTTTTTTAACTTTTAATTGTTTTAGAGGGCCAGCTACTACCTTTTGTTGCAGGGTGCTCTGCTCCACCGAAAACACTTACATGCACTGTTAGAAATGGGATTTCTGGTTGGCTAAGGCTTGCGCCAAAGCCAGGCAGAAACTACCACTCTAGTCAGGGCAAGGGAGTTACACACCCAAGATAACCCCTGCTCACCCCTTGGTAGCTTGGCACGAGCAGTCAGGCCTATCCCGGAGGCAATGTGTAAAGCGTTTGCGCAACACACACACACAGCAGCAACACACTAGGCACACCACAAAAGGAACTCCACACAAGGTTATATAAAAAATAGCCTTTGTATTATCATAAACACATTAGAAACAGAATCACACATTTACACTGTGCCAACTGGCACGGGCAATATTCACAGGGGAATTATATACAGGACCAGGCCAATCGGGCCATGGTCAGAACCATCAGAACAGGTAAGTAAATGCAAATATAAAACACAACCAGTAACTACTGGTACCATAATGACCTAAGCATTATCCTATTAGCATTAGACATAAACCCACATTAGGCCCAAACCTCATTAGCATAAACACATTACGCAATGGGCCTCACCTGCATAAACACATTATGCAATAACCTCATAAGCATAAACACATTACGCAAATAGGCACTACCCCAAGACATCATAACATGACATTAGGCATAACCACATTAGGCCCAAACCTCATTAGCATAACCACAGTACGCATTCGGTATCACCAGCATAAACACATTAGTGTAGATACAATGGGCCTAAATCACTCTTTTGGCAACACTCCTAGTAATAGACACATTACGCAATTTGGTAGAGCCTGGCGCTCTACCAATGTCAACAAAATCCCCCCCAGGCCAACTGGCCTTCTCAGAGGGCTTGAATGCCCTATGTCCCAATGTCAGGGCTGCCAATGCAGCAATCATAACGTGCGCACACGCACTGGCCTAAACGTTGCAGCTGCCCACTAATTGCTGGGCAGCTGTGAAGGGACATTGTTCTGCATTCTGTCCATCAACTGTTGTTTTTGCATTTGTCACCCTGAGTGGGACGGGTATGCCCAGACGTAGGTCCCGTGCTCTCCATGCCACTGGAATCAAGCTATCCTGGCTGAAGAGGGGTGAAACCCCGAAACCGGTCCTAGGATGCTTGTTTCCAGTCCAGGGAGGACCTGGCTTGGCAGTTCGGGCTGGACTGTTCCCATTGGGCGCAGGGTCAAGACTGATTTGGATATGGCTGGGTCCAAACTGGAAGGGCATGGTGAGCAAAAAAACTATGGATTTAGGCCCAGATCTCTGTACTGGGGTGAATGTATGACATTGTTCTGCATTCTGTCCATCAACTGTTGTTTTTGCATTTGTCACCCCGAGTGGGACGGGTATGCCCAGACGTAGGTCCCGTGCTCTCCATGCCACTGGAATCAAGCTATCCTGGCTGAAGAGGGGTGAAACCCCGAAACCGGTCCTAGGATGCTTGTTTCCAGTCTAGGGAGGACCTAGCTTGGCAGTTCGGGCTGGACTGTTCCCATGAGGCACAGGGTCAAGACTGATTTGCATATGGCTGGGTCCAAACTGGAATGGCATGGTGAGCAAAAAAACGATGGATTTAGGCCCAGATCTCTGTACTGGGGTGAATGTATGACATTGTTCTGCATTCTGTCCATCAACTGTTGTTTTTGCATTTGTGAAGGGATTGTAGGCATGGTCACCACTGTGCCCTTTGGGCAAATATGCCCCCTCAAAGAAAAGAATGGCACTGGCACTCACTGTGCCTCCGGGGTCCCCACTGGGACTCTACACCAATGTGCCCAACCGTTGCAGCTGCCTGCGCTCTCGCAGGGCAGCTGGGGAATGAGCCCTGGGACCACGGTGCCTCTGAAGCCCCACTGGGATTTCTAATAACAAAGAAAATGGCCCAAGCCCCACTCCGGGACTTCTAGAACACGAAGGGCCCCCCTCGGTGCAAAAGTGGAGCCCCACTGGGACTCATAACTACAACCACTCCCACGTTGCAGCTGCCCGCTCTCTCTCGCGGAGCAGCTGTGTCCTCAACTCAGCACCACTGTGCCTTAGAAGCCCCCACTCACCGGGGCGTTTCAGGACTCCTTCAGCGGGAGACTTTCTTCTCTGGGGGCAAGGCGGGTAGTCTGCAACACGGAGCCCGCGGTCTCCTCTGGTGCAGCGGGGGCAGGCACCCACAATGTGCCTCGGGCCCCCCTGCACCGTAGACACTGACTCCGCTGCTGGCCGAGGGGCTCTCCCTTCCACATGGGAGCCCCGCAAATCCCTCCCTGCAACTTCCGCTCAGGGCGCGTGGCTCCACCCCCAACCAGGCGGCTCGTGCCTGGCTTCCGGGTCGCCGCGGGCAGCGCGGCGGCCCTCAGCGGCCTTTGAGAATAACGCGGAGATGCGGGGTGGGCTCCCACTCCGTTTTACTTGTGGCACCAACGCAGGGCTCTCCCTGGCATACGGGAGCCCCGCCCGGACCTCCTCACTCAGGGCGATGACCCCAAGGCTACTTCGGCACCTTCCAGCGTGGGGTAGGCTCCCGCCTGGATTCTCCTTTCGGTGCGAGGATTCCGGGTCGCGGCGGTGATCCCTTTATTCTTGGCGGCAATGAGGGGTGGGCTCCTCTTAATCTAAAGTATAAAGCGGGGTAGGCTCCCGCTGTTGAAGGCAACTCGGGGGGAATCCCTACGCCGGAGATTCCCTCTCCCTCCTCAGGCAGCGCAGCGCTGCAAAACCAACACGCTCCTTTCCTGGTGGGGAAATTTGAATATAGCGCTCACGAGGCGCTTAGGAGCAGAAAGTCCTTCAGGTCCTTAGGAATCAAGGGGGCCATGCTGGGCCCAGGGAGGCAGCCCTCCTAGCAGGTCCTCCTGGGCCCCAGCAGCAGCACGCCCCCGCAGGTGTAGGAACAGGTACAGACTGAACATTTTCATGGGGTCACAGCCCCTATTTTTATACACCTTTTTCTCTTTGTCTGCAGGACAGGGCTTTAGGGGAACCAGCCAAAACTGGTTCAGGGGGGGAATTGGAGCACTTTGTTTGCCAAGCTCCTCTTCCCCTTTGTCAGGTGGGGGCTAGGTGATCAGACACACCACAGGGGGCGGAGCCAGCATTGTACAGGCTAGGCACAGCCCTATTCAGGGACCAGGGACTTCTCGTCCCACTACTCAAAATGTAGATGTCCCATTCAGCCTAGCGCTGACTCACCCTGCCCCTCCTGGAGCCACACACACCTCCCAGCCCCTGTCACTCATAAGCCAGACATGCAATTCACACCAGGCAGGCAGACACATAGCACACAGAAATGCCAACTTCTAAAAGTGGCATTTCTAAAATAGTTATAATAAATCTGCGCACACCATTGCGCAGCATTTATTATCACTATTCCAAATATACCAAACTTGACCACGCTCCGCCTCTCATATCAGGAATTACCACTGAAAGACTTATCAGGGAATCCCCAATGCATTCCTATGGGAGGGCAGCCCCACAGTAGTGAGAAACCAAAATGGCTGTTTGTCACTACCAGGACATGTCACACACTTAAGGTACATGTCCTATCTTTTACCTACAATGCACCCTGCCCATAGGGCTAGCTAGGGCCTACCTTAGGGGTGACTGACATGCAGTAAAAGGGGGGTCACGGACATGGCACACACTTTAGGTGCCACGTCACAGCGGCAGTAGCACTGTGCGCACAGGCCCTGCAATGGCAGAGGCCTGAGATAGGTTTGAAAGGCTACTTTGGTGGGTGGCGCAATTAGCGCTGCAAGCCCACCAGTAGCATTTAATTTACCAGCCCTGGGTATGTGAGATACCACTTTACAAGGGACTGACAGGTAAATTAAATAGGCCAAACAGGTGTAGACCAATCTTACCAGAAAAATGGCTAGGAGAAAGGCAAAAAGTTTAGGGATGACCCTGCAAAAAGGCCAAGTCCAACATGCACTTAAAATTAAAAAGGTTTAAATTTACCGATCTAAGTGGCGCCTGCGTCATGGCATGCACGCGCCTGCACGGTTACAAATGCACGCACCTATAGAATGCCACGGCCAGTGTCAGTGCCTGTTCTTATTATGCCTTCTTGCCGATGCATTTTGCTTT
Organism: Calotriton arnoldi; assembly: GCA_963921515.1. Classification (NCBI taxonomy): domain Eukaryota; kingdom Metazoa; phylum Chordata; class Amphibia; order Caudata; family Salamandridae; genus Calotriton; species Calotriton arnoldi. The sequence continues at coordinate 1,405,282 of CAWUFW010001719.1, read as the reverse complement.
TGTAAATGAGGCGGGTCATCAGCTAAAAACATTGGCTCAGTCAATATGTCTACAAAGCGAGACCTATTGGCTTTACCAGGGCCGGCGTACGCAGAATTTAATGTGTCTTTTTTTCTTAAGAAGTGTCAGGCTGCTCTCACATGAGAATACTGGAAGGTTTCACTGGTTTTTGCACTTAATTCTGACCCCACTCAGTACTCTCTGGTGCACGTAGTTTTCTATATTGCATTTTTATATTTTCATATATTAGTATTTTCATCACACTCATAGTGGACTGTTTCAATAAATATATTACGTGCTTCACAGTCAATATAACAAAAAATGTGATGCAAACCTGGCGGTCACAGTAAAACATATATTTTTTGTAATGAGTGGAAAGTCGCTGAGGTGGGGGTTGTGGGGTAGCTATCAATAGATAGCAGGTGCAGTGACATCAGGGTCCAATGGTATGAGTACCCTTTTCACCCTATATTGTAGCTGGTTTTTTTGCTACCAAACCAGGCAGCGAGTGGCCCAATTTAATTGTTTGCATTAGGGTTAGAGCCGATTGCACTCTTGCTACACCAGTGCCAGTCGCTCTCCCACATAAGCACACTCGCCGCCTGGCCTGATGATCTGGGAACACCGCCAAAAGTATCAAAGGAAGTAAGAAACCTCGGAATTACCATGGACTCCAAGCTATCAAAGAATGCCCAAGTGGACAAACTAGCATGATCAAGCTTCGTTACTATAAACATTCTGCAACCCATTTTTCCCTACCTGGGATTTCCACACAAGGTCCAGGTTACTATCTCTCTTGTTTTCTCTAAACCCGATTACGCCAACAGCCTCTACCACGGATCACCTTTAACAACTATGAAAAGACTACAACGGATTCGGAACTTGGCTGCCAGACTACTCTTACATATCAAACCGCGAGACCACATCTCCTTGAAAGCCCTGCATTGGTTACCGGTTGCCAGAAGATCCACGTTCAAGCTGTTTTCTATCACCCACAAAGCAATACATGGAACAGGACCGCTCTTCATCAGGAGAAAAAAATCACCAAACACATTCAACAAAGGAACCTCCGCTCTAGAGTGGCACCTCCCCTCAAAATCCCAACATACTAGGAAAAAAAACATAGGTGGCACATCCTTCTCTGTTCACGCAGCCAAACTATGGAACTCTTTACCCCAAACATAAGATCCACAGATAACTACCTTATCTTCAGAAGACTACTCAAGAGTTGGCTCTTCCCCACATAACCACCACACTCAAACATAAATATATGGCCTATCCCTGTGTATATAAGCATTTATTTGGACTATAAATGGGTACCTACATATGTATATTTCTTTATATAAACGTGTATGATAATTATTTGTTCGAGGCATATGAGCTGTAGATCATATGCTTTAGCATAGATCGCCATCTGGTGTTGGGCTCGGATGTTTGCACTTTGTTTTTCTTCGAAGAAGTGTTTGTAGTCACGAGGTAGGTGACTCCTCCTTACAGTGATAGTGCGCATGGGCATCGACTCCATCCCCAGATTGTTTTTTTCTGCCATCGGGTTCGGATGTGTATTGCTGCGCTCGGTTCGGTATCGTCTTCGAACCTTTTCGGCGCGCAATCCTTACCACTCAACGGTATTGTTTTCGAACGCGGCTTCCCTTTCAACGTGCATCGTAAAATCCAAGAACTTCGATCGGTAGCTTCGACGCGGGCCTTGAGGCCTACCCGTGCCGACCACGCCAGCAGTCCATGAAACGGACTCCATTTAAGAAATGCCCCGGGTGTGGTGCTAAGTTCCCACACACAGACCTGCACGAGGTCTGTAACCTCTGCCTATCCCCGGAGCACGTAGAAATCAACTGCGAGGCCTGTCGATCATTCCGATCGAAGAAAACCATTTGTGACCGTCGGGCTCGACGTCACGAGATGCGACGCGGCATTAGCCCAGTGCCAGACATCTTCAGAGAAGAGTCTGAATTCCATCAGCACGGCGCCGAAAAAGAAGAAGAAATCGCTGTGTCTGAAGCCGACGACTCCGACATGGAAGAAGACTTGAACGTCACTCCGGCTCAACGAACAGCGAGTAACGAGCCCCAAGTGCCCACAAAAACAACAAAGGCTCCGGTATCACCTTCGCCCTCGGGCCCAGGTCGACACCGTGAAAACATTTCAGATGCCCCGCCCTCGGGCCCGGCTATGAAACTTAGGGATAAGCTTTCCAGCTCGGGATCGAGCTGGCCCCATTCCGGTGCCAAACCCACATCTTCGGCACCGAAACCCAAGACCAAGCATGTGCCTCACGCTCCGCTCCCGGCACCGAAGACATCTTCGGCACCGAAAGACTCGGATCCGAAACCACATAAAGCCAAAGCCTCAGAGCCGACACCGGCTAAACCCAAAGCTTCGGAGCCAAAACCGAATAAAGATAAACCTTCGGAGCCAAAACCGGTAAGACTCAAACCTTCGGAGCCGAAACACTCCGCACCGAAAGGCTTGGAGCCGAAGAAGCACACAGAGTCAAAGACCACTCCTATAAAAGCTTCAGAGACTAACCCTGTAAAAAAAACCTCTGAAACGAAACTAAAGGACAAAGACACCCCATCCAAAGAACTTTCTCCACAGGACCCTTTGGATCCAAAACAAAAACAATTACATATTGACCCTAAAACTGGACACCTTCTAACAACGCTTCCTAAAAAACGGAAGCTGGATCTTGCAGAGGACTACCATATACCCCTGAAGAAAAAAGACATGGGTACTAACCCCTCTCCCCTTACATACCTCCCTCTCCTCCACCTCTTGATCCCAACTTATTCATTTCACCATCAAACTCACCACCACCAGCTTTCTCACCTGAGCCACAGGATGACAATGATGGGGATGGGGACGGGGATGGGGATGGGGAAGACGATCAGGACAACATACCACTGGACACTGACCCCTGGGATGATTACGATAAAGATCCAGACCATAATAATGATCCCGATCTGTATCCCTCCAGACCATCACCACCGACGACAATATTGGCTTCGCACAGCTTATTAACAGAGCTGCTCAGTACCATGGGGTGGAACTACATACTGATCCCCAGGAAGAGGATTTCTTAGTGGAGACGTTCGCTCCCTCCCAAAAATCCACTAATACTTTGCCCATGCTCAAAGGCATGATAAAACACGCCAACGAAGTATTCAAAGACCCTGTTAGAGCTAGAATGCTTACGCCAAGGGTGGATAAAAAATATAAAGCCGCTCCTACAGACCCAGTCTATATCAGAGGCCAGGTACCCTTAGACTCTCTTGTCGTCTCTAACGCACCAAAAGAGCTAATTCGCAAACATCAGGCGATGCCCCTCTTCCTGACAAGGAGTCAAGGCTTATAGATGCCTCAGGCAAGAGAATCGCATCAAAAGCTGCTAATCATTGGCGTATTGCCAATGCTCAAGCGCTTTTAGCGTGCTATGATAGAGCTCACTATGACGAGCTGGAAAAACTAATGCAGCATTTACCAGAACAGTACAAAACTAAAGCTAACGACCTCATCCAAGAGGGCAAGTTCATAACAAACACTTCTATAAAATGTGCCCAGGATGCAGCTGATACAGCATCTCGTGCCATTAACACCAGCGTTTTACTATGCTGGCACGCCTGGCTTCGAATCTCCGCATTCAAGCAAGAAGTACAATCATCAATAATTAATCAGCCTTTTGATCAGGAACACCTTTTTGGCCCAACAGTCGATTCTTCATTAGAAAAAATGAAAAAAGACATCGAGACTGCCAAGTCCATGGGGGCCTTACAACTAACTTCTAATAGGGGCTCCTTTCGTCGCTCCTTTTACAGGGGTGGCTCAAAAACAATGGCGTCAGAAAATGCATCCTCTTACAAAAGTCCCAATCAATCTTCCTCCTCTAGAGGATATTTTCGGGGAGGGTACAGAGGAAATAACAATAGAGGAAGAGGCAGAGGTAACTCCAACCGCACTTTCCCTGCCACCAAACAGTGACTTCCCTCCACTACCCCCGATCATTCCACTCCTGTCGGGGGACGTCTCTCACAGTTCCTACCTGTCTGGAATTCCATCACAACAGACAAGTGGGTAAGACAAATTATCCAGTATGGTTATTGCCTGGAACTTACCTCCACTCCCCCAAATATTCCCCCCAAACATCATGCCATGTCCTCAGAACATCTCACCCTCCTAAAAAAAGAGGTTCTCTCTCTATTACAAAAACATGCAATAGAACCAGTCCCCTTCACTCATCAGGGAAGGGGGGTTTACTCTCTATATTTTTTAATTCCAAAAAAGGAAGGCTCTCTCAGGCCAATATTAGACCTCAGACAGCTCAACCTCTACATTCAGTCAGACCATTTCCACATGGTCACTCTCCAACAGGTACTCCCATTGATTCAGCAAGGCGACTTTCTTTCCACTTTGGATTTAAAAGACGCCTACTTCCATATTCCCATTCACCCAGCTCACAGGAAATATCTCAGGTTCGTGGTGGACGGTCAACACTACCAGTTCAAAGTCCTCCCGTTCGGGGTAACCACAGCACCCAGAGTTTTCACCAAGTGTCTAGCAGTAGTTGCAGCTCACTTAAGAAGACAACACATTCACGTGTTTCCTTATCTGGACGATTGGCTCATAAAGGCCAACTCACAACACAGCTGTCTTCAACACACCCACAAGACAATTCAGTTGCTTCACCACTTGGGATCCACTGTAAAACCTCACCAAGTCCCACCTCCAACCGTCCAACACACAAATATATCTAGGAGCTACAATAGACACTTGCAAAGCTCTAGCATACCCCAACCCAGTCAGAATACGCAATATGCAGGCTCTAATATCACAATTTCAACCTCAACACTCATTACCAGCTCGAGTGTTCATGCAATTAATCGGGATGATGGCCTCTTGCATTCTAATCGTCCCTTATGCAAGACTCCAAATGCGTCCTCTAAAGGAATGCTTAGCACATCAGTGGAACCAGGCTCAAGGTCTGTTAACCGATCTGGTGTTGGTAGACAGCCACACACATCGCTCTCTGCAGTGGTGGAACACACAAAACCTTTCCAAAGGGCGGCCGTTCCTCGACCCGGTTCCACAGATAGTGCTAACAGCAGACGCATCGCTCACCGGCTGGGGAGCTCATCTTCAAAATCATACCATTCAGGGCATGTGGACTCTACAACAAAAACAGTTCCACATAAACCACCTGGAACTACTGGCAATTTTTCTAGCATTAAAAGCCTTTCAAGTCCATGTAGTCCGCAAGGTTGTCCTAGTCCGTACAGACAACATAACAGCAATGTACTATATACAAAAACAAGGAGGGACACATTCCCTACAGCTCTTGCTACTAGCTCAAACCATATGGAGATGGGCCATACCTCAAAAGATATATCTCCTTGCGGAACACCTCCCAGGAGTACACAATCACATCGCAGATCTGCTCAGTCGTCAACGACAACAGATCCACGAATGGGAATTACATTCTCAAGTTCTCCTTCCATTCTTTCAAATGTGGGGCTACCCAGAAATAGATCTGTTCGCCACACACCAGAACGCAAAATGCCCAAACTTCGTGTCCAGGTATCCACACCCATTGTCCAAAGGCAATGCACTATGGATGAACTGGTCAGGGACATTTGCTTACCCTTTTCCGCCTCTCCCGCTCATTCCATTAGTGGTTCGGAAGCTCCAACAGCATTCCCTCACAATGATCCTGGTTGCTCCCACATGGGCTCGACAACCTTGGTTCACAACCCTGTTGAAACTATCTGTAGTTCCTCATCAAAAACTACACCTCTCACCCAAGCTTCTCACTCAGAACCATGGAGAGATAAGACATCCAGATCCCACTCTACTCAACCTTGCGATCTGGCACCTGAAATCATAGAGTTTGGCTACCTTAATCTCCCGCCAGACTGCATGAACGTCATTAAAGAGGCTAGACGTCCTACCACAAGAGCATGCTATGCAGCAAAGTGGAAACGATTTGTAATTTACTGTACAAATAATCAAATCAATCCACTAGATGCTTCCATTCAAAACATCATTTGCTATCTCTTACACCTACAACGCTGTAACTTAGCATACACATCTATACGATTGCATCTCGCTGCAATAGCCGCTTATCTACAAAACAGACAACACTTGTCTTTGTTTACAGTGCCCGCTATCAAAGCATTTATGGAAGGACTCAAAAGAATCATTCCCCCTAGAGTTCCACCCTCTCCAGTTTGGAACCTTAATATTGTCCTTACAAGACTTATGGGCCCACCGTTTGAGCCTCTGCACAAATGTGAACTACAGTTCCTCACTTGGAAGGTAGCTTTTCTTATAGCCATCACATCTCTTAGAAGAGTTGGTAAACTCCAGGCACTAACCATACAAGAACCATTTTTATAAATTCATCACAACAAAGTGGTTCTTAGGACCAATCCAAAATTTTTACCTAAAGTTGTTTCTGCCTTTCACCTCAATCAGTCTGTTGAACTACCAGTGTTTTTCCCTCAACCAGACTCAGTGGCAGAACGTGCTCTTCACACACTAGATGTCAAAAGAGCAATACTTTATTACATTGAAAGAACTAAATCTTTTAGGAAAACCAAACAACTCTTTGTTGCTTTTTCACCACCGCATAAAGGCAATCCCATTTCAAAAACTGGTATTGCACGATGGATAGTTAAATGCATCCAAATATGCTACAGTAAAGCCAAACGCACATTAATTGTTCCCCCTAGAGCGCATTCCACACGCAAAATAGGGGCTTCTATGGCATTCTTAGGAAATATACCCTTAGATGACATATGTAAAGCTGCAACTTGGTCTACACCTCACACATTCACAAAACACTACTGTGTAGACGTGCATACAAAACAACTAGCTAGTGTGGGCCAGGCTGTCTTAAGAACACTTTTTCAAACAACTGCAGCAGATACAGGTTAGCCACCGCTACTGAAATAACTGCTGTATAATCTATGCTAAAGCATATAATCTACAGCTCATATGCCTCGAACGGAAAATGCTACTTACCCAGTATGCATCTGTTCTTGGCATGTAGAGCTGTAGATTCATATGCACCCACCCGCCTCCCTGGGTACCTTTATCTGCTGCATTATTATCTTACTTAGATACAACACACATGGACATCTCTTTCTATTCTTACTAACTCCATCATCCCCCTTTATGGCAAAAACAATCTGGGGATGGAGTCGATGCCCATGCGCACTATCACCGTAAGGAGGAGTCACCTACCTCGTGACTACAAACACTTCTTCGAAGAAAAACAAAGTGCAAACATCCGAGCCCAACACCAGATGGCGATCTATGCTAAAGCATATGAATCTACAGCTCTACATGCCAAGAACAGATGCATACTGGGTAAGTAGCATTTTCCTTATAAATATATTGATATTCGTTGGTTCTGCTTAACAAATGTACATATTACTTATGGTTATATTATTCTATGTCTAACATGTATATAGGTCACTGCATAAATAAGTAAATATTTATCATAACTATCTGCAATTGCTTCACTATTGAATTACAAAAAAAACAATTATAAAAACAAATAAATTAACTTAAAGTACAACAACACTTGAAAATCTGAGTTTATTAAATACAACTTAAATCTACATATATTACCTTCCTTACGCAAATATATCTTCCATGTACTTATGTATCTTTATTTATTACTTTACTTCTATTTCAGCATCTCCAATACACTACCCATATCTCACCCTATACCTCTCTCAATATATCCTCTACCTCCACTCTCTGAAGCATCCCAAACCCCATTCTACTACTATGATCCCCAAAATAATCTTTTCTGGACTCTTCACTCCTCCACCCCTACTTGCATCATCTCATACTTCTTTTACTATTCAGATCTCCCAAACAAGCCTTTTTAAACCCTTCCCTCTGACTCCTCCCCCCTCCACTAAGATGAGTTTGGGATGAGTAAGAGGGATCTTACTCATCCTAAACCTCCTCCTACTGCTATGAGCCCCACAAAAACACTTTCTAGTCCCTTCCCTCTTCTATCCCTCCACTATCCTTTTCAATCCAACTAACAGATTCACATGTCCACCGCTCAAAGTAATTTCATATTTCCCTATACGAATTCCACACTAATCCTGTTTGGGTTCCCGAGTAGTGTGCTACTCTCAAAAAAGGTGCTTCAACGCCTCATTAGGGGTAGCAAGCTCTCAGGGGTAGCAAGCTCTTTATAAATGCAAACCCTTCCCCCTTTTATCCCTCCACTATTCTTTTTCAATTCAAATAACAAACTCACATGTCCACCACTCAAACTAATTTCATATCTCCCTATGCTAATTCACCACTAATCCTCTTTGGGTTCCGGAGTAGCATGCTACTCGCCAAAAAAGCACTAAAACGGCTCATCAGGGGTAGAGCGCTATATAAATGCAATTGCAGTTTCAATAATGGACACCCATGCATACCCTGTGGTGGGATGAGCCACCCATGTTCCCTATCCTGTAGGCCCCCTCATCTTCCCTATGCATGCATGTGAGTGTGATGGCATAACTCAAAATTATGCCCCCCCAACTGCAAAATATGTTGAGGCCCCGAGACTCCCAGATGTCACAGATATTCATAGTCCAGAAACTGAAATGGGGGCCCTGTGAAGGGCACCCCCCCCCCCCTGTACTGTGAGGGCTGCAAAGATCTACAGAACGCCCCTGAGTGGAAGTGTCTCCCATTACACAGCACTACTCATCAGAGAGCAGACCTGCCAACCTCCAAAAAAACTCACCTTTCGAGAAGAGGGAACCAGGAGAGGGCAGGGTCTGGGGAAGAGGCAGGGCCTTGAGTCCATTCCCTCCCCAGCCATAAAAGTGCTTCTTTCAGGGTGTGGTCATCAAGAGGTGGGCGGGGATTTGTACAGCTCACTGTCCGAGAGCCACTCTAATACCCCTAGCAAAATAAACCGAGCCTGCAAAGGCAGCCGCTGATGTCCTGGGCAGATTGCAAAACCACAATGGACATCAGCTGTGCTCAGCCTCCACTCCATGTGAGCCGGAAACGCTTTCTGCAGGGGTTTCCATCCCACATTGTCTGCCACCGTGTGATATCGGCTCCTCACCAGGCAGCTGTGTGAAAGGAGCTAATATAGTGTGAGAAACGGTGATACCGTGTGAGTTGCCAGGTCTGGGAGAGGCAACGAGGAAGCATAGAATTGATTAGATCACCATTCAGAGAAAGCGTAGCCCAGGCGAAGGACCCGAAAGTAATCACTGCTTGGAAGCGGTGAAAGAAAGCAATCATCCTGATAATGGCAGTCTCGCTTGCAAGCTTGGGACAAGTGCACAGGGTCGGACTGGCACAGAAAATAGGCCCAGACACCAAAATAAAAGCGTCGCCCATTAGTGAATCCGGCAGCTGAAAAAGTGGCCGACATTTGCAAACTGGGGCAGTTCTGAACTCCTAAAAACACATTGTACAGGTGTTTTGCAAGGTATGGAACACTGTATGCCTGTGCAAATGTCGTAGGTTTGTAGTCTCATTAGGGAAATCAAAGGTAAAAAACGGCCCACCAGACCATGTAACAGACCCACAAACGGACAAAAATGGACCAAACGCTGGCCTGTCAGTCCAGCCCCTTGGCACTGCCAGAATGCCTCACAGTCCAGTCCAACCTTGCATGTGCAGCAAACGTATATTGAATGGATGGCGATGCATGGGGAGTGGCGTTGCCACCTCCGCTGCTTTTTACCAGCCTGGCCAGTGCTTTTCTAAGGCAGCCGGCAAAAAAGGTGTCAACCTTAATGTGCAGGGATTACAGAATATCCTACCAAATTTCTTTTCTGCAGAGCCAGTGGTAAGAAAGTGCCCTCCCACCTTTTTTAGCACTGGCCTTCATTGTGAATGGCCAGTGCTGTTGTGCCTTGCTCTGGGAGCTGTGTGTTTTTTTTTACTGGATATCAGCCGTGTGACACCCACATCCAAAAGCATTTTTCATGCTCTCATTTTTTAGTTAATTGTTACACTATTAAAAGTATAACTACAAGTCTCACAATGCAATTTCCTGTTGTCTAAAACACCAAGAGTGGGTGTAATTGTCACATGTGACATGGGTCCCTTGCAGAGACTGCAATTATTGTGATTCCAAATGGTTGGGATAACTTTCCATGTCTGGGGTTAGGCAAGACCTTTTGACTTTACTAAAATTATTTGCATAATATACTAATTTATACTGGATCTCAGCCAGCAGTCTGCATCCAGCGGTCTGTTATTGTCTCATTCACATTTTATTTCCACTCACTACAACAAACAGCATGGGGCAGTTTTAACCATTGGCTAACTTGACTGTGCGTGGCAGTATTCTGCTCTATCACAAGGAGCACACCCACACACAAAGTAAATCCCTTAAGATCCAGGAACTGTTATGGCATTGTCTGCTTTTTGGGACCATGAAATATTTTTGCTTTTAGAAAATGGTTTTTTTTTCAGATTGATGAGGCCAGGAAACTTCCCCAACAATAAAGCTCTGAAAAAACTCATGAAAAACAAAACAAGCTAAAAAAAAAGTTTAAACTTTAGAGTATCATAAATATTCAAATGGGTGTGTGATGTCTCCCTGGGCAGTATGGTCCTCTCCTGCTCCAAGGAAATTAAGGTACAGGGAAAAATAAAGGCACATGCCAATCTGTGATCCCACAATGTTGTGCAGGGGCAACATGTCTCCTGTCTGTCAAATCTGTAACTTAATTACTGGGTCATATCTCACTCCTGCCAGACCATGTTTATTTACCAGCAGCACTTCAGTGGCACCATGCCAGGTGTACTATTGTTTTATAAACACACATTCCAGCACATTAGAAATAAGGAAAAACAGTCACTGTCCTCCTGGTGACAGTGCACCAAGAATCAGCTCCCACAGTCGAGGTAAAATCTGCTTTGGGCGAAAATGCAGTGTCAGCAGGTCGGCCATCCCATGGCTCCAATGCAGACCTGCCATCACTTATATTTTCTTGCAAGACTTCCGAAAAAACTACACATGCCCCCAACATGATGCAATTTTCTCCCTGCAGATATGGGTCACTGCTGGATCTTTTCTGTCCAGGACCACCATGGTTGTCATGGCAAACACAGAGAACGCATGCCAGCAGGAGTAGTGTCAGAGTAGCGCACCATATTGGGTGGACCCTCTGACGCCATTTCCCCCATGTGTGGGGCTGGCCTGGGGTGATGACAGGCTGGCCGGGACCGCAACAGTGGAAAAGCCATGTTCCTGATATCTCTAAATGATCTAGAGAAGCTGGGAAGATGGCGGGTGGGACATCGAACAGTTTTTAGCGAGTGCGCTGTTACCACCAACCTCTCAAAGAGGACCTTAGCATTTGGTGGATGGATTTCATGTGCATCTTGTTATCTCTAAAAAACCTACACCCAGTGACACCTTTCTTGAGGGCTGCATTTTTTTTTACGTGTTAGTGAGGAGAGGTTTGCACACGTCAATACCTAAACTCCCTTTTTTCTAAGTCAACACCACTCTGTTTTCAGTTTGTCATAATGCAGTTGACTGCCGAGTAGGTTCATCCCTCCTAGTTAATTATGTTTACAGTTTGGCTTGACAGCACAGCTGTCACCAGGCAATTATGTGAGTATCACCAGAGGAGGAGCTGTGGCTCCACCCACATGTTGGGAGCCAGGAGTACCTGTTTTGATTGGGAATAAGTTATGTGCTTCCACAAAAAGGTGCTTGCCCATCGCACAGCTGTGATCATTTTGTTTATTTATATAGCTGCCTGAGCCTGAACTTTTAGGGCAGTCAACCCACAAGGATTTTTAGATCTGGCTTGACAGTGCATTCATAAGCCTGGCCTATTGTCATTGCCAGTGCTTGTTTCACTGCATTACTGAATCTCCAGCTGCTTTTGTGAAAGTGGCTGACCGAGACGATGTATTTCTAGAGCAGGTAGTGAATCCACTACATTGTTACGGCATGTGGCCCCTTCACTGTTTCTTGCAGGAAGGCCCTAAGGTTTTATTATGCCACTTAGCAAAAAAGAGGCTTGGAGAAAGGTGCTGAGGGAAGTTTTGTATGGCACCCCACGAAAACCGCTGATGTCAGCATGGGAGAGATGAAATGGAGTGGCAAACTTAACATAAAATGAAAATGGGTAATCGTTAATAAAGGATATGTTTTCCCCTCTGGGTTCTGAGTGACATCATAGAAAACGTGTTGCCTATTTTATATCAGTAAAAACATCCCTGTTAGTCACAGTTACCAATCTATAATTCTATATGTTGTGTCTCTTGAATGCAGGGTGTTCTGTATGCGTTATGGTTTTTGGTGATTAGGGTTATCGATTGGTGTATGAATGTTGATGTTTGAAGCCTGAGTGGTGTATTATGCATTCTGCTGGAATATTGCACTCCCATAGGTGGTTGTAAGATGTGGGATGTTCAGTGTATGTTGGGAGGGAAGGTGACCACAAGTGTGTTTAAGCTTTGTGTTTCCGGCATGTTATTAAGCCGGTATCTGCCTGTGGCTATCTGTACATGTTTGAGCAAAATATTTGATTTGTCTTCTGTGTCTGGCGAGTGTTTGTGTGTAAGTTTGAACATTGATGTATGATGCTTGAGAGTAAGTTGAGTAGGAATTTTGCCTGCTAGGCAGCACAGACTATTGGTGACATGCATGTGTATGGATTAAAGGGAGAGTTTCCTGAGAGGTCTGTAGTTAATATTAGGGTGTGCCGAGGTTGTGACGCGTCCTGAGACTTTTCAATTTGTTCTTGAAATACTTGCCTGCAGCAGGGTCAAATGTGGGGGCAGATTCTCCATTAATGCACCATGATGATATAAATACCTGCACGGGTCACCTCACATGTGCACATATGTGTAATGGATCTGTGTCAGCCATTTTACGTAATTTCTTTCAAGTTTTCATTTACCATTCCAATATGCCCGCCTTGGAGTGGGAAATAAAAAATAAATTAAAAAGCACAACATAGGATCCTGAATGCACATAAATCACAACATATGTGCATGTATGTGTCATGACTTTGCTGTGGACATTTTTTTCAACTTCTAATTTGCGGTGGACGGCCATTTCTTAGCAGTAAATTAAAAATATATATACAAAAAGTACTTGATAGAGAGCAAGACAGTGGCGTAGCAAGACCTTTGGCCGCCCGTGGCGGTCCCTGCTTTTGCTGCCCTGCGACGGCCGGAGGGAAAAGCGGGGCGGGTGTGCTGGCGATCCCTGCTTTGGCATTCTGCGACCGCCGCAGGTAAGAGCAGGGGGAGTGCGCTGCCCCCAAAACTCGTGCCGCCCGGGCCTGTCCACCCTCCCCCACTTGCTAAGCCACTGGAGAAAAAAAACCATGGACTCGTGTGGGATGCAGATAGAAAAAAGTAGTTCCCTGATGTCAGCTGTGGAAGGACACAAGTCAGTCAATCAAAAGGATGGTAAAAAAAAGGTATGCTCCAATGGAAGGGACAAATACTGGAAGAGGACAGAACTCCATCAAATAAGATGCAAGCAAAAGAGATACATAAAAAAGTCATGAGCATTGGTCTGACTCAATGCCCTCACCAAGTATTGGCATTGTACACAAAATGTTTATTGACACCGGCAGCTAAAAGCTGTCTTTAAGCGAGACATCATCAAAATTATCAATGCCAGCAAAACAAAGGCTTTTTGGCACGACTGCCAGGATAAAGCTAAGCCCAGTGAATAGTTTTGCCATTGTTGGTACCCTCTTTGTCATGCTCTATAGATTTAACTACTTGGGTATTTGCTGTATCACTTGATGTGTATTTGGTCGATTTGTTTAATAAAAAGAAATAAAAAATAAAAAAAACTACTTGGGTATTAGGCTGAGTGTAAATGGCCTTAGCGGCATTCGCTACATTTCAACTTGATTTAGAAATTTTAGAGCCTCTGCTCCCCTACAAGAGAAAGTGGTTGCAGTTGCTCCTTTTTGGGATTACTTTAGTTACATACATCACATTAGAACGAGTGGGACTGGTATCTAATAAAGTAATTAAAGTTAGAGCTTGGTATTTCCGAAAAGAAGATGTAGTGGTACTTAAACCCCATCTCTGCTGGATACTCTGTGTGGACCAATTCCCATGCAGGATTGTACCGAGCACATTTAAAGGAAACTTGTTCTTTTGGCTCAAGCTCGCAAAATCCCTTGGCTCGCTTAACTCAAGTCTAAATCGAATGCAGTAATCCTTCACTACATCTAGGAAGCCCCAGAGAGCATGAGTGCATGGGACATTAGAGTACTGAGAGATGTGTTTTTTATCTGTGAAATAAGCAGAAAGGTATTGATAGCCTGAATGTTTTCAGCTGTGGATCCAAACTACCTTGGATGTATTTCTCCTGGGCTTTGCAGCCTTCTTTTTAGATGAAATGGTTCCCTTAGGACTGAGATGGTGTTCTTGTGGCGAGCGGAAACAGTACATCTAGTTTCTTTTTGCCCTTTTATCAAATGGTCAGGGAAAAACTAGTTCTTATCCATTTTCTGAAACGAGGGCACATGTGCTGTTAGAGAAAGAGCCCTGCTTAGTATTATAATGCACTGAACTGATAGAATATCTATTAGCACCATTTTATTGTAAACACAGGCCGAAAGAATAAGGAAGTGGAAGAAATGAGAACCTTATTTGCTTTCTTATTTACAGATAGCTGTTGAGCCTATAAAAGGTCTTTTCTATGTGCATACAATAATGGAGCAACCACACTTTATGTAAACCACATTTTACTGCATTTTTGGGATGTTACATACTCTTAAAATGTAGCGTAAGGCTGTGGGTTTAGTGGATTATGTTCATTTTCTTCCATTTTATTTTTATTGTGTGTTTTTTTTTTTTAAATATTCATTCTACTCTATAATTAATATTGGTTTTGAATGTTCTAATTGAGTTTATATTGAAGGCTGTTGCATATTAGAAGTAATAATATATGTGTATGCAGCTACGTATAAATTGCAGAGAAGCTATTTTTAGGATAATTTGGAGGTAGTCTTTTTAACATTTTTAGGAATAGTCTAGATGCCACGTCGGTGGTCTTGCCAATGTCATGTAATCAAAACCAACCATAAATTTAAAAAACATATGTATGCACACATCGAAGTGCCTTGAGTTTGCCCTCTTCATTCATTGGTCTGTTGAGCTGTCATTCACATTTTTCTTCCACTACCAAACCTTACAGCTTGGGGCAATGGATCATCCCACTGCTGTCCTTTACTCTCTCACACTGTGAGTGATGGTACTTTTCCTGATCACTTGTGCATAGCTACCTAGAACGAGGTGCACTTCAATGCCAGGGCTGGTGAGCCAATGATTTACTTTCCCATTTGTCTTCTAATTTTTTATGTTCTACTATTGTTTAGAGATCCTTGCGTTTTTAAACTATGTTTTTGGGTTATAATAATTCAAAGCAAATAGTAACATTTCTTTGTGCCAATAAGAATCATATTCCCCTGCGCTGTGTATCAAACCTAAAACGGCTAGTATACCATACACTACAGGAAAATCAAGTTTTAATTATCATGCTACAGAAATATAGCCAAATTATTAAATACAAAAATATCCTGAAGCGAAGCATGTATAGAAGGTATAGATTTTCTATACTTAACACCACATATATATATACTTTGACAATATGCATATCTTCAAGGTACGTAGATGTGGAGTTATGAATAGAAAATCTATACTTAAATAGGATCTGGAAAACAAAGTGTCAGATACAAAATTACACAGGACTAGCCAGAGCATATAATCACTTTACTAAGAAAGCAGGCCCTGGCCCCATCCTATTGTTTGAAATACAAATTCTGATAACTGTAGCTCTTTTCCGAATAGTGTATATTATATGCATAAAAGAGGGACAATGAACGTTTTTCACTGGGCCTTGGTGGAGCCCAGTTGTTGGAAGTAGAGTCTTTAGCTTTAAGGTGAATGACACGTTTGGAAAACAATCTGTGCCAAAAACATAACATAACATGTATTTGTAAAATGCCCTCTCACCCAAGGGTATCTTGGCAATGAACAATAGATTTTTTTTATTGTTACTCAATAATATTCATTTCATCAACCTCAGAAGGATGAAAGGCTGAGTGGACCTGCCGGGATTTGAACTTGTGGCCATGCGGTTGAACACAGGTCCCTACAGTGGACGATTTAGTCAACTAAGCCACTAGATCCGCTCACCAAAAACAGCGTAAAAAGGTTGGGAGGGGCAGCCAGGTGATTACCTCACAAGTCTAGTCTCAACATCTATACCATGTGTAGATCTGAGATATAAGAGCACTGAAGCCCAGAGCCATAGGCAAAAACCACCAGACGGTGTCGGCCACGTGTACTACGAATAGGGGAAGCAACTCGATTTTTTTACCTCGCTGATCGGCCAGGAACAATTACCTGAAAGAGGCGTAAGAAAGGGAATGTGGAAGTACTTCTGCACACGGTTACCATGCTATCATGTCCAGTTGGAGAGAACGACAATCCATATCTATTTGGGACAGGTCGAAAGCTAGGGAGGCAGGAAGCTGTCTTACAGTTCCATTTTAAAAAAAACTTTATTTAAAGTTTATAAAAATTAGCACATGCTAAAATTTGAGAGGTTAATATTGTGCAAAAGAGGGTGCAGTCCTTTTCACTTGCCCATGAAATTCTGGTCTGTAGATGGACCAACAAAAGGTATTTCATTAGGGGGTTGTTGACGATAAATGTTAGCAGCAATTTTGATCCTGAGCACTCTTTATTTGATTTTGAAGAGAGTATAGCACATAACACAAACTATATCTGTTTTCTGGTGAAGATCTAATAACCAATATGTCAAAGACAAAAGGTCCCCTTAAACCTCTTCCACCCCCACTCCCTCGGTGGTCCAGAGCTTTCGATTCTCAAAAAACTCAGCATACAACTCAAAGTGTCTGCCCCTTGAAATAAGTCACATCAGATTTGACAGGGATGTAGGTGACATTCACTATTGCAGAGTGTGTTGGTTTCGTCAATACTATACATCTGAGACTTCTAGTACCTTGAGATATTTCAAGCAGATTAGCTCCCTACAGGTACTCCATCACAAATGTGACGGATATCCCACCTGCCTTATTACAAGCGCCATAGGATGAAATGCACTTGTATTTGGGAGGGCGGGATATCTTTCACATTTGTGACGTAGTAACCCACCCTCCAAACAATAAATCATTCACAAAGTCTGTTCTATATTCTATATCTCAAGTGTCACCCAAGTTATCATGGACGGATCGAGATTCCAGAAGCTATGTCTCTTCCGTAGCTGCTGGACAATCCAGAGAAGGATTCCTACTATCTGGAGCCAGCAGTGCAGTTCCCAAACAGGCCATGCTCTTTCAGAAAGGATCCGAATACTTTCAAATTCAGCAAGCTTTTGAATATCAGCAATATTCAAAAACACTCTAGCAGGCTTCTCCAGAAGTATCTGGCGCCATCGGATCATCAGCTACCCCATCTACAGGCACCACCCTGGTCCCCTGTGCCCATCCACCGCCACTCTGGACCATCACGAGGCCAGGGCCGTGCTTTGTGGAATTACAATCCTGTGCACGGGTGGGATCAACACCACTGTGACCCATTTGGGAACATTCCACCAACCTACAAGGACAGGTTCACATAATGAGGACACTGAAGCCGTCTAATGGTTGCGTACAGTAGTGCCCTCAACTCTTTCAATAAATACATAAACACATCATCCAGCTGAGGTGCTATGAGGTACTATGAGGGATCCAGGGTTGACTTGTCTATCAATAGCGCCTTAGCGTAATCCTCTGGATCACCAGTCTGCGGAGTAGAAACAGCTAAAAACAAATTTCCAGCGTTTTGCTTTAGTAGAGTTCTTTCTGGGGTCTTAATTATTGGGCTACGTGGGCACGACAAAAGCATTCACCAACTCCTAAGACCAACTCGTTACGCTTTTTCTTTCACCTAGTACGCAGTCAACTAGTTCTCAAATCAGTAGTGGGACTATTTCAACGTTGTATGTCCCCACCCCCAACAGGTGCAACAACTAATACATTCTCCACTCCCTTGAATCAGCACAATCAACATCACTTTTACTTTGTCAAGTGTATTGTTTTATAACTTGGCACTCTTTTGATCCTAAGGAGAGGACTTGTGGGTGGTGTACCATCACACTTGTCCAATTTCAATTTTTTAACTGCAAGAGTTTCGAATGCAACAGTGTTTCGCCTGTGTGTGCTTGTGTGTGTTTTGTTATTAATGTGTGTGTTTAGTATGTATGGCGTGGCTTTCGGATGGATGGCAAACAGATATGTTAAGGGCTAAAATGTGAGGGGTAGGAGTCTAGCATTAGACATCAAATGCTGTTTGTGCCTTGACTCTGTTTTCATGTTCATGTCTTGTCCGTGTGCATGTGCATTAAGGGACTTATGGATTTGTTTTACCTAAGGTGGTGGTGAGTTATGCTCCATTTGAAGCACAATATTTGGTGCCTGATGTTAAATATTTGCAGTTTGATGTGGTTATTGGAATTCTCCATACATTCTACATTTATTATATTTGTTGCGCGTGTATGCTGTTCGGTGCTTGACAAGTGGCTTTTGATGTCTAGGCTTTTTGATGTTGATATAATGTGCATTGTCCTTTAGTTGTTACGCATTCGATGTTGGGTGCTCAGTGTGCTACATTTACATGGCAGCGATGTGCTTTCGGTACTTGGATGTTAGATGTTGGATGTTGATTGTTTGGACGTCGTGATGCTTGTTTGGTTGGTAGGTTACCAGTGTAAGTTTCTGAAACCCTTGGAAGGATCGTGCATAGGTTTCAAAGATTGTTTGCTGTATCTTTTAGCTTTAATATGAATAATTCACTCGGAGGTGCTTGAAAAGCCTCTCAAATGCTAGCGGATCAGGTAAATATCGGAATACATACATACATATATTGTTAAAGAGGTGGTGGAAGCCTGCTGCTGAATTTTAATGTAATAAGTCTTCAGCATGAAATGCAAATTAGATCTCTTAATATGAGCGCATGGGAAGTAACCCGCTATTTCCAGAAAGAGTCAGCTTTTTCGAAGAACTGCTCCTAGGTAGTATTGAGGATATTGACAGTTTGACCGCACTTGTCGCAATCATGTCTGTTTCCGTAGAGGCAAAGTAATAAGCGTTCTTCGTCTCCTTCTGTCACTGATGCGCTTGGATAAGAGTCAGACTCCCCTCAAAGAGCTATGTGAAATTTTGCGGTCTGCCACCATGCAGGACCTGGCAATACGATATATATATATATATATAGATATACTGAAAAACAATCAAAGCTTAAAGCAACGTTACAGTTAGGTGAAAATGTCAGTTACAACATAATGCTTTAAACTAACAAAACCACTGAAATTCACCATTTATTTTTATCTCAAGTAACAATAACTTGTGCCCTAAAGTAACTATAGCTCGCACCCTCGCCATACATAATGTTATTATCAATGATGTAATTTCAGATGTCATTAGGGATGTTATCAATACATTCATTAAACATGTCATTAGTGATATAATATGTGAGGGTACAAGCAGTGCAAAGGTCCTGCAGGATCGAAAACCAATTAATAAAAAAGTGGAGTTGTCTGCAGGGCAAGCCAGACCCTGCAGACAACTCCATACTGTGCATGGTGGAAAGTCGTGTGTGGAGGGGGTAAGGCAGCTTGCACGGTGGTGGATGCAGAGTCTGCCCGCAGGGTCTGGCCGCAGACCAACTGCACGCCACTCAAATGACATTATAGTTAGGTGTAAATTCCAGATAAAATGTAACATTTTAAACTAAAAAACACTGGAAATCGCTAGTTATACTTAACTTAAGTAACTATAACTTGTGCCATTACCAAGCACTGCTTATGACCTTACATGTTACATTACTCATGAAATGTTCTATGACATCATTGGTAACATCACTCATGACATCTGAAACAACTTTTTTTTTTTTTTTAAAGGTAAAGAAAGATATGACTTCCATACCTAACTATATTGTCACTTTAACATCTTTAACATTATATATATATATATATATATATATATATATATATATATATATATATATATATATATATACTGTTGTATCTGAAATATATTTATTTCGGATACAGCAATCCATAAAACACAATTACAACAAAATAAAAAAATTACAACACTTACACCAATATTTAAAAGTAAAGTGCCATCAATCACGTGCAAAGTTCCAGTGCCCACGCTCACAGAAATAGAATCATAGGCACTATCACGTAAAACAACCCAGAGCAGTAAAATTATCTATAAATATTTTTGAGCATGCTACCAAAATAGCACCAAAGAAATTCTAGAAATCTTGAATATGATAAAAAAGACATAATGTAATGACAGCGATCAGATAAAAGAAGCTAAAGTGCAATAAAACTAGTAATAAAAGATTGTGTCAATTAACAACTGTTATCAAAAACATATCAAACGTTTAGCAGCGGACAGTACGGTTACGGGTAAGCCAAGCAGCATGGAAAAATGTAGTCATCGCAATTTCAATCACTTCTCTCGTGTCAAAACGTAAAATACCCATATTGACGGAAACCCAGGAGCTCACGCACATGTTTTACGTGGTGGGACATAGACAGGGCAAAAAAAAGCAAAATGATGTAAAGTTTTGTCAGCTAAGTTACATGAAGGGCACTTTCTGGAACTGCAATATTTCTCACCCCATTTAGCACAAAAACCGTTCACAGGAAAGACCCCAAACCTGCCTTTTAGATAAAGTTGCAGTTGGGTACATCCTGGAAGAGTGTCAAAAAACAGTTCATATGCAGAGATGATCTGGAGATCTGAAAACAAGTCTGTCAAAACTCCCAGCCTTTACACACTTGAATTCTCGCAACTACGGGTGCTCCTTTAGCTCATCTTTAACCTTAGCTGCATCAGGGGGTCCCAAAGAGAGGGCAAACCCATCTCATAGAGCATAGATTTGATATTTACAAAGCAGGGAATCTTCTCACAACCTGAAGACCCTAAAAGCGCCTTTATCGAGGCTCTAAAGGATTCCAGCTCATCCGTAATCCAATGTCTACACCAATACATAATGGGTCAGAGCATAACACTAAGATTAATCGAATAGATGCCGATATCCATAAGTTGGAGACGACGGGGAGCACTCTGTGGGAGATTAAGAAGACTCCTAACAAACAGAGATCATCGACTCTCCCATGACCCCAAAGCTCTGCTCCGTTCATAACTGAGCTTTTTGCTTTTAAATTATACATCTCCCCTGCTGTAGCAAGGGAACATGCCTGGGCTTTCTTATGCATTTTAATCACGGCACCCGGTTCTTGAAGTTTCAGTGCGCTCTTGCCAATGTGCGTGGTCCAACTCATCTTGTGTGTTAAACAGACCCCCAAGTACACAAACTCCTGAACTTTTTCTAGAGGAACACCCAGCACCAAAATGTTCACTCTTCCAGATTTATGGGGATTGAATACCATAAATATGGTTTGGTTAATAATGAGCTCAAGTCCCCGAGCGCTACAGAAGCTTAAAAAATGATCAACTATTGCCTGCAGACCACACAGAGTTTTAGAAATTAAAAGTGTGTCGTCTGCAAAAAGTAGAGTCGAGATTTTATGTGAGCCCAGTTTAGGTGCATCATTGCCAGGAAAGTCAAGAGCTTTTAATAGATTGTTGATATAAAGCGTAAACAATGTCAGTGCCAATACACACCCCTGGCAGACACCGGTCTTGATTTGTAAGGGGTTTGTAAGCTGACCTTTGATTCCATATCTGACGCAGGCAGTATTACAAGCATGCAAACTAATTAAGGGGCACCCATCTGCTTCAAAACATCCCACAATGCTGATCTTTAATCAACAAAGACTACATATAAGTGGCCTTTGTCTAGCATTACTGTTACCCGGGAAGCAGCCTTTACAACGCAACCGTTACAACGCATGCAGTTACATTGCATGCCGTTGCAACGAAAAAGGTGTGCAGCAGTGGGTAGAAGGTGTTGGATTTAACTCCAACACCTTCCCTACTGTTGCACACACTTGAGTTGGATTTCTATGGTTTTTCAACGTAAATTAATATATTATTACCGTACGTTAATACAACCACTGTCGTGCATGCGCGGCAGGGGTTTGCCGAAGGGACTGGCCTATGGGTAGGACCTGCAACCAACTCCCCCCCACCCCCCACATGCACAACTCCATGGTGCGCACGGCCTTCGGCAATGGACAACGGAGGTATGGTGTGTGAGTGGGTGAGGTTTTTTTTCCAATTGGCCATCGTTAACAGCTCTGCATTTCAATGTTTCAATTAAGGTAGAAAGGAGCCTTACTTCTTCTTTAGCAAGCATGATCTGAATACTAATGCACGTATATGATCACATGATTAATGGCCATGTGAAGTAGCATGTAATGGTATTAGCAGCAAAGTAAATATCATGGTTAACTACTGTCAGACTGGATACATGTGATTTTTCTTAATTACATGTACTGCTTAGTGCATGTTGTGATGAATGCATATCCTTGGGACATTGCGTTGCTTTGCCACAGGCCCTTGTGACCTTGGGCCCTGCTGATGGCTTGTCATGCGGTGTCCTGCTAACCTGTTACTTTGTCTCTTACTCTGCAGAGTGTGCTGATCTCCTGGACCAAAGGCTTCCAGTGCTCCGGGGTGGAGGGAGAGGATGTGGTGAAGATGCTTCGGGATGCCATTCACCGAAGAGGGGTGAGCTGTGGAAAGGAGGGCAAGGATGAGCAAGAGGTCGTAGTGGGCAAGATGATCTTGGGGATGAGGACTCAACATGTCCCGGTATGCTAGGGTGTAAGGATTCTCAGGATAAAAGTTCACAATTTAAGGTCAGATGGTTCAGATGAACATAGGTGGAATATGTGGATGGGTGAGGGTGTGATGACCCCTGTAGTCGCATGTCTCCATGGTGTTGTGTCCGACGGTAGGAGGAATTTGGGACTAAGAGAAAACATAACATGGTTTTTGATGGGGTTATAATATTTGCATGTCAGGTCACTTCGGATTATTTCTAGGGTCGAAGTTTGAAGCCTTTTCTTTGGGTGGTGGTGTGGCCTGTGTGGGTGTTGTCTTTTACTACCAGTGTCCTAGGGCCACCAGTATTTTTGCATTCCAGTTCAAGAACCAAGTTTTTCACTGTTCAGAAATGACTCTCCAGTGGTAGCAAAGACAAGCAGAAAAGGCTTACTTTTAAGAGTTGGTACTGATAACGCCGATTCTTATCTAATTATCTATAAGAACCTTCTGGTCGCCAAGATCTTTTTACCTGTTGAATAGTGTAAAGGAGAGAATCTCATCTGGTTATATAACAGCATTCATTTTGTTTGAAAGGACCACTGACTCCGAATTCAAGTTTAAGAATTTATTATCGCCAAAAATAACTGGACATGCAAGCACCTCAACACGAGGTTAAAGAAATAGATGGGCACTAATACAAATAATAACCTACGCAGGAGTCTCATCCGACTCAGAATAAAGAGAATAGAAAGTTCTAGAAGGATCAACCAAGCTATGATTGCTCCAATTTCTACGTTGCTCTTCATTTATCTAAGCAAACTTTAAATCAATTGCTGTCCCTACACTAACACTTAGTGACATCCCTGCATAACGATTTTCCCAGGCAAGAGTGAATAAAAGGTGTCAGCTGTGAAGACTTCCTAAGAAGTACAATCACATAATACCTAAGCTCAGCTCTGTCCTTCTCTCTGGTCTCCCCTACCTCTTCTCTGACCTCCTCCCTCAGGGCACTATCCCTAATACAAAACCCCAATACAATTGTACACGCCTTTGTCACGCCTCCTTGGCCAGGTCTTCTTTCTTGTATTTTTCCATCGAAACGGTTACTTCATCCTGGACGGTTACGATGACCTTGAGTCCCAGGCACCTTCTCCGCTGAAAGTATCATCCCTAAATTCCATTGCACTCCCGTACCATGCCTCCCATCTCTCTAACTTTTGAAAACAAAGAGTTAGTCTTTACTAACGAGACATGTGTCCTTGCACCTGCAACAAAGATACGTTCAACAGAAACCTTCTACTGTGCAAATTAAATCTACCGTTTGTGCCCAGAGAGCCTTACCAAGAGAAACTTTTCTCGGCCTACAAAATAAGCTAACATAAGAATAAACCAGGCCTTCCCTATGCATATATGTAGTCAGGCCTTTACATATAACCTTTTAAACACACAACTTACTTTTCCCTATAAGCATTTTTCATTACCATTCATATGCAAACAATGAATTACATGTGCAACTTTAATATGGTGCACGTTTAAACTACTGCAATTACATTACATGATTATCATAACACAATTATACTGCTGATTCACTTTGTCTCAGCGAACTATTCATTCTTTACTAAACATGCATGGATATACAACTGAATATATACGAATATATGTCTGAGTACATGCGGGTGCGGACTACCAGTGATTATGATGCACCCCTACAATTCACAAGAACATTTCGCTCTATCAGTACTGATTAGTTACTCAGAAAGAGCATGTAAAAGTAAATACAATTCAATTAACCCAAGCTGAGCCACTGTTAAATCGTTATCTTCCAAAAAACAATAAGACTTTTATAGACAAGTAAGTTCACCAAGAACAGTAAAAATTATGATACAAATCAAAATCAAAAAGCCCCTTCTGGGGCCAACAAACGACCTAATATTAAATTATATTGTGGTGCTACACTCTGGGGAACCTGGAGGACATTAGAATAGTAGTTGGTGTAGGGTCAGAATTTGGGACTTGGATTACAGTTTGATTTAGAGATATGCTGGAGTTAAGGGCGAAGGTTGACATTAAGAATAGCGATTAGAGTTTAGGGTGTGAATTGATGTGGTTTGTTTTCTGTTTGATTAAGGATGAAATTAGGTCAAGAATAAGGTTGAGATTGATGTCAGAGTAAAGGTTGGGATTTTACTGGAATGAGAATTTGTGTTACAACTGATGTTAGTAATGGTTCTAGGCTTAGGTTTGGAGTTTATTTTGTATTCTGGACTGGAATAGGTGCAAAGTTGGATCGGGGTATTACTAATGTGCATATTGTGAATGTAATGAAAGGTAACCATCCACTTCATCTGAGAATTTTCGAGAAGGGATGATATGGGTTCGGAAAATAGGGATAAAGTCAGGAGGAGGGCTGAAGAAAGAACAGGAGGTCAGGTTGCATTTGTGGTGTGGATTTAGGCTTCGATATGGGAGACAAAGCAACAGAGGAAGATCTCGCCCAGCACAGAAATACATCCGTTTCCTACTACTTTTCTGTCACACACATTCCCCCTCTCGCTTTCTCTCTCTCTCTGTGTTTATCATCTCTCGTACTCACACAATAGAGGAGTAAAATTGTTTCTTCTGCTCAATCTTTCCACCTCTGGCTCAAAAACTATCATCTTTCTCGCTTTGCCCATTTGTCTCTATCTTTGTCAAGTCTCTCACCTTGTCTGTCTCTTTCTCTCTTTGTCTTGATCTCTCCCTCTTTAACTCATTCTCTCTTCTTCTACTTCTCTCTCATATTCTGACTCCCTTTCACTGTTTTTTTAATCTCATACCCCTCCCTTTATTAAGTCTTCAGTTTTTCTATTTCCCTTGCCTTTCTCTCCTTCGCCTTGCTCGATTTCCTCTTAGCATCTTTCTAATAGCTCATAAGTCTGTGCCGCCACTCGGGTTCCAACGTTGAGTACTGGTCTCTCCACTCCTCCCTGTTTGCAAGCTCCTATATCTTCAAGCACTCACATGCACCATGGACCTGTCCTCCTCTCCTCCAGGATTATGACATCAACGTTATCGCCATTGTTAATGACACCGTCGGCACCATGATGAGCTGCGGATACAGCGACCATAGCTGTGAGGTTGGACTCATCGTGGGTGAGTATTACTGTCATTCATTCTCTGTGCTTTTTCACTAGCCCAGAGAAAGCTGAATCTGCTCAAACTTGAATCATCTAAATTCTGAAATTCAACAAACTTGCAACCTTAATCAAGATTCAAATTCAAATTTGGATAATAAAAAACGAATAACCTGGTTTAGAATTTAGTGGATGGGTAATGCGTCACAAACGTGACAGATGTCCCGTCTGTGTTATAACAAGTAAATTAGGATATAATGCACTTGTAATAAAGCAGATGTGATGTCCGTAAACTTTGTGATGCAACCTGTGCGTCAAACTCTAATTCAGGCTCTAAATTTGTTGCAGCTTGTTATCAGTGTTTGAAAAGCATAGGGAAGGTTTAGGTATTAAGGTAGGCGATAATGGACAATTTTATTGCCTTGGCTTTAGGCCAGAGCTGTGGTGCAACCAGCACTAATTAGTCTTGCACCTCTGTTTAGCACTGTGCCAATTTGAAACGGATTAAATAGCGCTTGTGATCTTCACTCCTTACTAGGCCCAACTGTAGCTTTTGATAAACACAAGTGTACAATGGGAAATAGGTGTTATTAGCACAATATCGCTTGCACTTTACCCACCATTTTCCAGGGATTTTTTAATAGGGCACAAACCTCGGATATCTCCCAGATCAAATGAAATTTGAGCAAGAACATTTTTCAGAGCTTCAATGGAGGTCATTAGCTTCAGAAGAGTGCACTCCTTTTATTGCATTACAAAAAAAGGATAGTTTTTAATTTTTTTTAATTTTATTTTTGCAGAGCAGAGGACATAACAATATTATAATAAAATTGGTCATCAGACCACATTTTACACCAATACAGATTCTATACATTTATCAAATGAAACCCTCAAAACAGAGATAAACATATCCTAATTGATCAATATCAATTAAAAAAGTCCGACAAAACCATATATTCATAAATATAAAGGACAATTACAGGAGTCCATGATAACTATCTAAAACCTTCTAACTTATGCAAAAAATAACTCTATTACAGTTCAATCAAATTTCCCCTAATATATAGAGGCTTAAAGTGCAATGTGCTAAAGTGCTAAATTTTTATCACTATATCCCAATGACAAAAACAATCAGAACCTTTCAATTGTAAAGGCCTAAAGTGCAATGTGCTAAAGTGCTAAACTTCCATTGATACATCCCAATTATCAAAAAACCTCCAAACTGCTGTAAACTTTTTTATTGCCCCAACCCGTTTAGCATATGCTTCTTCGAATTTCCTTATCCTTAACATTTTATTTATCCATTTAGAATAAGATGGAATCTCTTCCGATCTCCAATTTTGGAGAATTAGTGAACGTGCTACTATCGAGCAGATTGTAATGCACGCCTCTTCGGCTTTGGTCAAATCTGACCTTACTTTAGAAAACCCAAAGAGGGCCACTTCTGTCTCGGGGTCGATCTTTTTTTTAATAGCCTGGCTTATTGCTAAAAAGATATTACTCCAAAAAGCTTCAAGCTTCGGACATGTAAAAAATATATGAAGCCAGTCCCCCTCACCGTGGGACTGGCATCTAAAGCATTTATTATCCACTTCCACATGACGCTTGTTTAACTTTTTCGGAGTATAATAAGCCAGCCACCGTGACAAAAAGGCCATTCTTTTAAAATTGGCTGCTCTCAAGGCCTTACTTCCTACCTGGGCCAAAGCCTGCCATTCTTGGTGAGAAAAGAAGCAATTGGTCTCCCGAGTTATTTTCCCCAAAAATTCATCGACCAGGGGAAATGCCCTACGTTTTATCAACAAAGAGTACCAGTTTCCTACCCCCTTTAATTTTGCTTTATATAGGGCATTGACCTGGTCGATTGGAACACCACTTGGTAAGAGATTGTATTTTTTAATAAAGTTTACGATCTGCAAATATTCCAGAAACTCCTGGCTTGATTCGAGTTACCAATTCTAGATAGAACCTCATCCCAAGATATTACTGCATTAACAATTAAGAAATGGCCCAGATCCTCAAAGCCACTGTCCTTCCATCTCTTAAGGTGACTAGAATGAATCTGCAGACCAAAAACCCTACATTCCTCTAACTTCAAGAAAACAAACCCAGAAGAATTCGCCTGCTTAAAAAAGGACTGGAGTCGATCAGAATAGTCACGAATAGTCTTATAACGGGACTTTTTAGGCAGTTTAGATGTTTTAAAAAAAATTGGAATTTGTGTGCCAGACTCACAAATCATTTTTTCAAAAAAATATGTATCTATCCGATCATTAGGTTCCAATAGACGTGCTGAAAGGTCTAATATTGCTGCCTCGTAATAGGTTTGGATATTTGGTAAGGCTAAACCCCCTTGATTTATCTCCAGTTGTAATATGGGCAATTTAACTCTTGAGGCCTTTTTATTCCAAACGAATTCCCTAAACATTGAATCAATGTCCTTAAAAAATTTAGAATATATTTTTAATGGTACATTAATAAACAAAAATATTAATAGGGGAAGAATTGACATTTTTAAAAGTGCTACACGACCAATCAAAGTCAATGGTAACAGGGTCCACTTATCCAGTAGAATTTTAATTTTATTTCGCATAGCAACATAATTCAAACTAAATAATTGTTCTATATGATTAGACACAAAAATACCCAAATATCTAATCGGCTCTTCTTTCAGTGCCTGAATTCTTAGATTAGTAGGTAAAAAGTTACAATCCCTATTTAGCATTAAAACCCCCATCTTCTCTTGATTAATTTTATAACCTCCTATTTGTTCAAATTTACTAAATTCTAAAAGAGCTTCTTCCACAGTCTGCTTTTCCGGGCATAGATACATTATTATGTCATCCGCAAAAAGTTTCAACTTGGCCATCCCTTCGATTGGGGCTTTAATCAAAGGATTTCCACGAATTCTTATTGCTAGGGGTTCAATGAAAAAAATAAAAAGCAAGGGTGACAACGGACACCCTTGTCTGGTTCCACGGTTTATTTCCACAAGCCCTATTGAATCTCCATTAACTATAACCCGGGCATGGGCACCTTGATAAATGTTTTTCAACATATTTAATACTTGAGCCGGGAAACCAAATTTCCCTAAACCAAAAAAAAGTGCATCCCAGTTGACCAAGTCGAAAGCTTTTTCAGCGTCGACCAAAGTAATAAGAATCGGTATTTTATTGTTAGTCGCATAATCAAGAGCCTGAATTAAAAACCCAGTATTAGTAGACATGGACCTTCCTGCCACAAACCCAGTTTGATCACAATGAATCAATTCTTGAGCAATGGGGGTAAAGCGTTGTGCCCAGATTTTCATTAATATTTTAAAATCTGTATTGAGAAGGCTAATTGGCCTGTATGAATTTACATCTTTACCATTTTTCCCCTTTTTAACAAAGCTAACCAATATAGACTCCTTAAAACTTGGGGAACGGAACCTCCCTGTTTGATATTATTAAAAAGTTTTGCCAAAAAAGGGGTCAACTCTTTAAAAAGGTTTTATAAAATTCAATTGGGAGTCCATCGGCTCCACAGGCTTTAGCCCCTGCAATGGATTTTATTACATTTATGATTTCTTCTTCCGAAATATCTAGCTGGAGCTGATTTACCATTGGCCCTGATAGAATAGGGAGATTAACCTCCTCAAAATAATTGATAATTTGATTAGCTCCAGCTTCATATCTGGTCGTATATAACTGCGAGTAATGTTCTAAAAAAACTTGAGCTATTTCTTCTTTATCCATTAACGAGGTTCTAGTCTTAGGGTCAATAATTTCAGTAATCATGGCTGCTTCTTGTTTCGTTTTGGTAGTTCCGGCCAGCATCTTGCCGACCATTTGACTCTCCTCGTACACTCGCTGTAGATATGTTCTGGAGCTAGCAATCTCTTCTAATATAAAAAACTCCTTCAGCTCGTATTTGGCACTATCTATCTGGGCTCTGGCGTCCCCCCCAATGGGTTGTGTAGATCTTAATTTTGTTGTTTCTACTACTGCCTGCTGAAGTTTGAAAATTTTCTCTTTCCTATATTTAATTTGGAAGGCAGAAAAAGCAATCATTTGCCCTCGAAGAGCTGCCTTAAACCCCCCCCAGACTGAAAAAATTTCTGCCGTGTTCTCATTTATCTTAAAAAATTCGGCAATCCACTCCTTTATGTCAGCCACCCATTGGGGATCCTGCAGGAGGAGACGATCCATCTGCCACCTGGATCTTGGCCTCTTGCACATCCCAATTTCCACTTCGAGTTTAATAAGAGAATGGTCAGAGAATGGATTAATATCTATATCAGAGGTCATATAGCCTAGGGATTGCGATATTAAAAAAAAATCAATTCGGGATGCCGTATGAAATTGATTCGAGTAACAAGTAAATTCCAATTTAGATGGATTAGCATCACGCCAAGGATCTATCAAAATATGTTCCTGTCTTAATATTTCTATCACCTTTTTGGTTTTGGGTTTAAGCTCTTTTTTATTTTTATTCAAAGTATCTTTCTTTAGGTCCTGAATAAAATTAAAATCACCACCCAAAATTACCTTCCCAGGTACCCCCTAAGTATATCACTAATCTTTAGCAGGGCTGTGATGTCATCTACAATGGGACCGTAATAATTAATAAAATATAATCTCGTGCCATTTAGTTTGGCCTCAACCCATATCCATCTCCCCTTGGGATCTCTCAGAATCTGGCCAAATTCCCAGGGAAGACCCCTGCAAAAATATAAAGCTACTCCTCTTTTAGCCAGTCCTGCCGAAGCAAAAAAGGCATGCGAATACCACCTGGGAAGGAATAATTCTGGGAAATTAGTTTTTAGGTGTGTCTCCTGTAAAAATAAAACCTGTGGTGAAAAAGAAGCTAACCATCTAATTAGCGCCCCATATTTCTGTTTATTTAATATCCCATTTACGTTAAGTGAAAGAATGCAACACTTACTTGTCATTTTTAAACCATGTAACTGTAACCCTACCACCTACATCAATACTTCTCACAATCCTGACCATTTTTCCAATCATATCCCTGCAACTGCTCATTTTACTACTGCTTTTACCCCTCACCAACCCTCCCCTCCCCCAAAATGTGGTCTTCTCTAGCCCCACTAACCACATTTCACCCCCCCCTTTCTCTTAATGGCCCTGACTTTGCACCCTCAGTGACCGACCCCACCCAGATGACAAAGCGATTTTCCACAGTGAACAGAAATTGAAAAGCAGATTCATCTTATAACAGTAATCTCTTTCAGGAATTCCTGGGCTTCTTCTACCCGCGTAAATAAGTGGAACTTCCCTTTCACCAGCACCCTTAGCTTTGACTGCTGTGCAATGGATGCCTGAGCCCCCTGCGCTTTAAATAACAATAGCAATTTCACAAATTCTTTGCGTCTTCGCGCCGCCCCTACTGACATATCTGAAAAAATTCGACATTTTGTACTCTCGTCAATAACAAATTGTCTCATCTGAATAGCTTTGGTTAAGACATTTTCTTTGATCCTGTAATCAGAAAAGTTAACAAAAATTGTACGCGGATACTTAGAGTTTGGAAAAGGGTGTGCTGGAACCCGATGGGCCCTAGTTAACGTGAGATCCCCCGCATGATCAGGGAGCACTTTTTGTTTAATAAAATTTTCCACCCAGCGGAGGGTATTGGTCCCTTCACTCCCCTCTGGGACTCCTACTATTCGTAGATTTGACCGGCGCGAGAAGTTCTCCAAGTCTTCTAATTTTGACTCGAGAGTAATCTTATCTGCTGTCACCTCATTAACTTTCCGCATAGTGGCACTCATCTGCTCCTCCAAGTAAGCAATCCTTGATTCTGCCTCGCCGATCCTTGCCGGAAATCCAGCAATAGATGCCTCAATTTTTTCCAGCCTTGTATGTATTGTAGCAGTCTCTTGTGCCTGGGATTTTTTCATCTCCCTAATTTCCTCCAATATTAAATTCAGGAGGTCTTTCACTTCCATTTGTTGTAGGCTGACATCGGAGGGAGGGACATCAGACTTTTCAAGATGATTCTCATTTCTCCGACTTGCTGATTCCCCTCCCTTCTCTACTACAGCACCCGACATATCTTTGGAAATCTGCTCATTCTCTTGCGGCAGCTGTATTATAGTATTTTCCACACTTGAGACTTGTTCAGAAGAAGGCTGCTGAGCGGGTATAGTGAGTATGGCGTCTTGACTTAAGGGGCAAAGTACAGAATCCCCTTCCATTAGGTCTACTAAAACTGGGGAAATTGCTGAAACAGTCACTGGGGATATCACGGAGGGTTTCGTAGCTAGATGTATAACCTCATGAGGTGGAGTAATATGCAACCCTTCAAAAAGGTTGATGGTTATATCGTCCTTGGGAGCTACCAGAGAGGCCGAACTAATTAGCGATGGACCCTGAGTCGCAGAGGGCTGGATATTCTTTTTAGTAAACAGGGGGAACGTTGCACTCCCGGTTGCTCCCGTGGTCAGTCCCTTAGAGACCTCCATGAGAGTTTTAGATGCGGGGGTGGGAATCACCTCTTGTGGTGGCAGTAGCTCTTGCAGGGGATATATCGCTGATTGGAGCCCCACATGTTCTTCTGTGGAGCTCTCTGAACTGGAACTTACTTCAGATTGGTTCGTGGAGACAGGGGTTTTTATTACAGAAGAAGAAGCCCCCTTCACTTGTATTAGGCGCTTTTTGGCTTTCATTCCGGTCGCCACCTTAACCCTGGCTACCGCATTAACCTGCCTTTGATGTCTTCCCATTGGTACCAATTTATAGATTTCTTCACCCTTGTTGCTGTAAAAAAAAAAAAAAAAACTTGCGGCACACCAGCAAATTCACCAAGCACCACTCACCCCCTCTACCAACTTCCTCAATGCGATACCAACACTCCTTATCCTGTTCGAGCCCTTTCGACTCCGCTCCCTCAGTCACAGTCACAGTCCACTCAAAACGAAGGCAGCCTTCTCCTAGTCTCCTGATGCTTCAGCCACTGTTGTTCGGCTTCAAGTCCCTGCAGCTAGCTGCTCAAATTGTGCCTTAATTTAGTAAAGTCTTTACACAACGGGATTACAGACGGGCTATGGAGATTCCCGCCTCTCCGTAGCACAGGTGATCAGTGCTCCTCCCACCATAGCGAAGACCGCAGTGAACGCCGAACGCCGTAATGGTGGTTTGAAACGCGGAGTTTAAGGAGCCGTAGAGAGCCGCTGATAGCTGCCGAGAGCTGCCGAGAGCTGCCGCTGTGACTCGCTGACTCGCTGAGGGAGAAAAAATCAAGGATAAACGGAGGATTAAACGGAGTGCTTTATGTTGCAGAGGACTTTGCCGTGAGCCCCCAGAGAGACCGAATTGAAGGTCTGAGCACAGACTGCTGCTCCCCGAATACTGCTGAAACATTGAGGAATGACTAAAGGAGGCAGAGGGTGAAAAGCAGCAGCAGCAGCCTCAAGGGGGAATAACGTTCCAATTGTCATTGGCGGTAAGAGCGTAGTGAGTGCTGCCCGGCGCTGGAATACTCTGGTAAAAGGCTCAATGCTGAAGTTTAAGGCGAAGTAGCAAGGCTGCTCATACTGCAAAACAGCAAAATAGAAGGCGCAGAAGGCACATATGCTCCTTTGAGAAGCTGATAGGTGCTGCAATTGAGAACAGTAAGAGGAGATTTTCAAGTCTTTAAATACCGAGGCAGAGGAGGCATCGATGAAGACGGAGAGTGCTGAGCGGCCTTTTCCCTGAATACCTTGATTGGTAAGAGCCTCCGACTGAGGTAGCAAACACTCGTCTGTAATCCCGTTGTGTAAAAAAAGGATAGTTACAGAATATTTTTTACCACTTTTGAAGGGGATGGTCATTTTTTTGTATTAGCAAGGCAGACTTTCAAAGACTCTATATAGGCCCTATATTTAACATAAAAAGAATTGAAAACTTAGAGTCTCATTTAGGGTTTGATGAAGGGGGAGCCTGACCTGATCTGAGCCCTTGATTCCCTCACCTCATTTAAAGGTGGTGGAACTGCCAGGATTCCAACGGTGGAGCCTCAGCTGGTTATGCTGCGGGACAGACTTTACCCAGTGACCCATCAGGGCCGCTGGGTCACAGAGGTGTAATCCACACCATATGTAGAGCGGGATTTCAACCACTGACTTTTCTTACCAGAACCACCATGTGAGTCAAAGAGGCTCTGTGCTGGAAAGGAGAAAAATGACCCTGCTGTGCAGGCAGAAAACTCCCTGTGGATTAGGGACATTTTGTTGTTAGGCAAAGAGAAACCTTTGCTTTGGTGGTTACTTTCTGCTGAACAAAAGAGCACGCGGGGCAGGCTGCAACAACATTGCATAGATTGAGATTATGAGAGAAACATTTTTCAGTACATTTTAACAAGATACTGTAGTACTGAAGTCACTTTTAAGTGACTGTTTTATGACTGACAAGCCCTGTATCTCTTGTGGCATGACTGAACTGAACTTTGCCAAGATATCACTGTCAGAATAAAATGACTTTTGAATTGTAAATTACAATTTCTAAAACACTAAGGGCCAGAGGTACTAAACACTGGTCGCAAAATACTTTTCGGCAATTTGCAACCATTATTTTTGCAGCCTGTGTTTTATTCTGCAAATCGACCTATGTACTAGTAAGTGTATTTGCAAATTACCAAATTGTAGTGGGTCGAAATTCAACCTACCCCATGAATAGTAATGAGGTCGGTCGCAAATAGCGACTCACTACGATTTGCTGCCATCACAGAGATGGTAGTCTGCTGGGGTTTGTTGGGGTGGTCTGCTGGGATCAGCAGACCACCACGTGTGTGATTGCTTTAAAATAAAGCTATATTTTTTTTTAAATGCAGCAAAAATTGGTGCACTTAAAAAAATGAAAAATATTACAACATATTTTTAAGACTAGTCCTCGGTCTATGGGACGAGTGCCTACTCTTAAAAATGTTTTTTTGTCAATATTTACAAAGGGGCAGGTGTCCCTTCAGGACCTGTTTCCGTTTGTTAATGGGTTACCACTACTTTTGTGTAATTGGTAAACTATTAATGTTTTGGAAATGTTTTTGTCAATAGTGCAACACCCTCTCAGAAAAATAAAAAAACGTTTCAGTTTTCACCACGTTAGCGTTGCTCTTTCATCAAAGCATTAAAATCTAGGGTTGGGATGCTAAACTTTGAGCAGGGAGCATGACTGCATGGCAGCATGCTAGACTCGCTCCACTGGTTAAGAGAAATACTTTTCAATTCTCAGTTCTAGGCACATGCATGCACTTCTAATTACACTATACTCATAAACCATTAGAGATTCTGCCCTTGGAACCCCTTTTTCTCTACGTTTTTTCACACCCTGATGGGTTCTAACTAAGCATTTCCAATACCTCCAACCTATTAAACACCGCTGGCAAATACAGAAATCAGAATTGATGACCCAACATTTTGTGTGCGTAGTGCACAGAAGGCCTGGGTGAAATTTAAATCACACTAGGGTAATATGCAGAATTTGGGGAATTTTCAGTTACACGTATTATGCAAAACATGCCGTTAGTAATAACAATTTACCTCAAATGCACAGGAACAACGCGAGTGGCTGTTGTTGACGGTAGTTTTGTTTTTGTAAAGCGCAAAATGTGTTGTGATGTCAAAAATTGACACAAAGGCTCATTTTGCACTAAAAATAGCACGATATAATGGATTTGCATTTCAGATAATTATCTGTAATTTCACTGAAATTTCACGTAAATTTGCAAAAACAAATGATACGAATTTCGCACACCCCTAGTGCAAAGCTCTTTTTCCTGATAAATGGGGCTGGCAGCACATTTCTATCCGAGTGGAGGATGTCATCTTTGCAATGATGAAAACACTTTTCAAGGGCAAATATTTCCTCATTTCTCATTATTTTAAAGATAACACTGCAGTCAGAGACATAAAAGCTAAACTTAGGTTCCCATATTTTGTGAAGATGGCTCGGAGCTGGTGCACCCCTTTTAGCCATGAGGAGAAATAACTTTTTCATTTCAATGGCTCGATCTTGGCTCACATTTGCAGTTCTGCCAACTTTAACATATTGCACTCCACTGACAAGCACATCAATCAGATTTTGGGACCACTAATATCTGAGGAGGACACACAACTAATATCCCTAAATGGGGTGGGCAGACGCTTTTTTTCAGAGCAGTGAAAGTAAATGTTTTGGAAGAGTGCCACCAACTTTTTTAAGGGTCAAAAATATACACCTTCTTAGTTTGCTGCCATGTTATGTGTATTACTTTCTGTAAAAGTGGAAAAACAGATTTGAGTTCCCAAATTTTGTGGTTGGATGCACAAATGGGTTTCTACAGCGGTGCTGGTTGTCTCTTTCCAGGTGCAAATAAAAAATGATTTCTCCTCCTCTGCCAGACCCCAGGCAGACATTTGTATTTCTTCCAACCATACCTTGTTAAGTCCATTTGTTAAATGGAGAAATCTGGTTTTACATAGGACTGTAGCTGGCAGTGTATGTTTTGGGTGTGCATTGCACCCCTGCATGACAACTACATAAAAGAGAAAAGAGGTGAAGGTGTAGTGTTGAAAGTCCCCACTGGGTAGATTTCGTCTGCTTGCAGGAATGTTTGTGGGAAAGAGCTGTAATATGTTGTTGAGCTTTAATAACCACTGTTTTACCTCATTTTTAGGTCGAGCCTGAGCCAGCGCGCATGCGCTGCTCTGCGAGGCTTCTTGTAAGCACTCTAAACTACTCTGTGTGGGTCTGACTCCTCCCACACATAGGATTGGCTTTTGCGTGTGTCTTTCAATAATGAAAGCACGCAAATGGCTAAAGGCGGGCGCATGTCCAACCTCTTTTTTAAATGTTCACTCCCACGGCGTTTTCCTCTCGGGAGCGAGCAGCGGCGCGCAGGGTGGCAGCTGCATTCCTCATGGGTCAGGTTACACACAACGTGCGCCGTGCTTTCGCCTGTTTTTTTTTTTGGTTTAATGCTAAGTGACCTCACGTTGGCTTCCCTTTCTGCCAGATGTATCGGAGGCTTTGGGAATCATTCACGGCGGGGTAAAGATCAGTTTATTAAGGTAAATGTAATACATTTTCTAAATAATATGAAATTGGACCGAGGACACTGCAGCACTTTACACGCGCACCAGATTACTTTTCATATTTAATTTTTTGGCTTTTGTTTTTTAAATCAATGTTAAAGGGTGCCTTCCTAGCTTTTATCTGAAACAATGTAAGCACATGCATTGGTTGTTATCAGGAGCTAAAGCGAGGGGGGAGGTTACAGTCGGCCTGTGTATCAGATCATTGTGACAAAGACACTGGGAGATTAAGCGATTTGCCCAGAATCACAGGATGTTTCTCCGATGCCGAGACTTGGTTAAAAATATGCTAATGCTGGGAAGATTGGAGACTTTCTCTCCTGCATGCAAGCATGCTTCTACTTGGTCACTAAATGACAGGCTTTCAGTGCAATATGTAAGTGACAAGGCTTAAATTTACAGCGAGACAACAAACAGAGTTAAAAGCTTGTAGAAGCACTACACACCACCCACACAGCTCACACGAAGAATAGTGTGACTCACAAAACGAAGGTCTGAATCACCTTCAGTAGAATGAAAGGCCAAAATCAGCGCAGCAGATATTCAAACTTCCTCTAGCAGGTTGTATGTGTATTTTATCCACAGAACCCTCCAACTACCCCAAAATTCCGGAATTCACTGTAGATTCATCTGCGCTGTCACATTTTGTGAGTTGAATGCGTGTGTGTGCTGCCAAGAGCCGTAGGTCCCAAGTACAGTAGAGCACAAGAGCAGCAGCACAGAAGAATGCACCGTAGGAAGCACACACTGACAGTAGCACATCGGGACAAAAAGGGAGATACACATGTTATTCAATTGAAAAGCATGCATACAGCACGCGGAAGAGGCAAGCATTTCATCATAAATCAGACTGCATAACATAATATATAGTAATTGTACAGCTATTCAATACCTAGCAACACAATACATAGGATAATGTGCTGCATACCTAAACGCTTATAAGGTCCCAAAGGCGAGACCTATTGGCTATGCCAATGCTTGTTATTGATTAAGGCGCTATTCTTCCCTGAATATTGTTTGGAAAAGTGAGTGGCAGATGTTGTCATTTAGAGCACCTAGTTCAAAAATAACACTAATTTACACAAAAGTTTCACAAGGGTGTAGTAGGGGTGTCTTGGGGATCTCAGTTTGCCTTTTTGACGTTGACGAAAATGCTGTGTGATTCTGAAAGAGTCCCCCCATGACTTACTTTAGGCATATTTGTAATTGGGTGATTTTAAACATGTGAATACACCTCAGAGGACTGTACCAATTACAATGTCCATCTCCTTTCCCAGGCATAAAATATTGATTTCTTTATGCCTGACCTCAAACGCAATGCTGTTTTGGTACAGCATGTCATACTAATGGTGCTCCTGCAGAAAAACATATTCTTCCCAAAGTTCTCTACCTGCTGATGTAACCCTGACAAGACCGAGATTCTGCTGCTTGGGGCTTCTCCATTTTAAAGGTGGGACAATTGGCCAGCTTTTTTGGCTCCTTCCCCGTCCCCAGGCTGCGGTCGCTAGGAATTTGGGAGTTAAATTAGATAGACAGCTGTCATTTCAAGCTCACATTGTGGCGGTGGTAGGATCATGTTTCGCTATTCTAAGGTCCTTAAAGAAATGTATTTTTCATCTTCCACTGCAAGTCAGTAAAACTATGGTCCATGCGCTAATTACTTCAAGATTGGACTACGCAAATATACTTTATATGGGCTTACCCGCATCCAGGGCACGAGTCGGGGGTACACGCGGGTACACAGCGTCCACCCACTATTTTCACAGGGTGGATGCCGTCCACCCTGACAAGAAGTCCAGCTGGGCCAAAGATAAAGAAGTTAAGGGGCCATCAGGCGTCCTTTGGATCGGGTATCCTGACTGGAGGCGTCCTGGAACCTCACACTGAAATGCAAATGCAACGGAAACAAGGAAACAAAAGCCCACAGCTTGTCTCTTCACAGGTACTTGAGAGGCATGCTTTTGACTTTGTTCAGTCCCTGTATGTAATAGATGCATGCACTGTAAGAATGTCAGATGTGTTGGTCTGTCCCAGTATTTACGCAAATAACAATTTAAATAGCAATGTTTTATTTCTTTCGTAACATGATGTGCTTTGCAGGAGACACCTTGACCTTCTATACTAATTTCATTCGAATATGGGTCTACACAAAACACAGATTTCTCTAACAAATGCGTTAACCTCCAGAGTTATCTCACCATTATTATTATTCCTTGAGATTTACTGGGCACTTCTGCAGCAGGTGCCTTAACCCCATAAAATATTTTAAAATCCAGACTTTGCAACCAAATAAGCAGAACAGATCTGCTACCAACTTGTTGCCAATTTCTTTGTGGCAGGGTTTAAAAAAACATAATGTATTAGTGGAGGCCCAGAGTTTGCGTCTGGATTGCGCCGCTTTTTTGGTACAACCCCGACGCCAAATCTCATTTGTTAAATTTCCTAATGCGCCAACTCATGATATACCTGATAAACATGTGTAATATCTGATGTCACTTCTTGTGATGTCACTTCCAGTGAGGTCACTTCCTGTGATGCCACGTGTAATGTCACGGGTCGTGACGTCATGCACTGTGATGGCTTGCATCATGATGGCAGTTGCATACTGCCTAACTTGGGTGTCCAATCAGTTTGGTATTGCCAATCAGCAAAAGGATTCTATTTACGGCCCTGGTGCTCATGCACCAGGTCTTTTATAGTTCTGGTCCACAAAATCTCACATCGAGGTTCATTCATAATCATCCTCTGAGGGCCTTGCGCTCTTCTGACAGTCTATTAGTTAAAA
The DNA here is from genome assembly GCA_963921515.1 of Calotriton arnoldi. NCBI lineage: Eukaryota > Metazoa > Chordata > Amphibia > Caudata > Salamandridae > Calotriton > Calotriton arnoldi. The sequence continues at coordinate 1,365,574 of CAWUFW010001719.1, read as the reverse complement.
ATCCTAAATTGAAACGCACTAGGGAAGGAGGCTTTTGTTTCTTGGCTGCACAATCTTGGAATCGCCTTCCTGCCAAGATGCGCAGCATCGAAGACGAATCTGGTCACCGCACATCTCTCAGACTTGGCTCTTTAGGCTGTAATGTGGCGTCTCCCAATCTGCAGTTGGTTTTATCCTCGCACCGGGACACTTTTGGAAGTAGCTGCGTGCAGTATAAATCCTTTTAATATACTAATTAGTGTTGGAGACAGATAGCCAAGGTATTTATATACCCAACTAATAAATATATTGATTAAGATCATAAACCAAAGAATAAAATGAGGTACTTTAATTTAATTTTTACAGTTGGTCCTCTAAATCAAGAATCAACCAATACCTCAAAGTGCTTATACAGTGGCGGTCAATACTGACGAATTTACTTCAAGATATAAGGTCATTCTTTATAAAGTTTTTAAACCACGTATATTTTTTAGTAGATCACTGGGTGAATTGACTGATATGGATTTTTTAAATGAGGTGGTGGCTATTTTTCTTATCTGTTTCTAATCTATCCTGTTATACACAATTCTTTTTCTGGACAATTCACGAGTTCTTGTATATACACTAATTGGGGACCTCAAATTAGTCCTTTGTCTTGCTCTTTGAATTGTAAATACTATATAATGCACGCCTTTATGGTGGCACAATATGTATCAGTAAGTGAGAACCCTGTATCTGAAATGTAACATATATATTTTATTTACAGAGATCAAAAGTTAACATTGTGGCCCCTTTCCTGACGAAGGCACAACTGTGCCGAAACGCGTCGATAACACAGATTATTAAAATTCTGCCACATAGTTTCCTCAAGATTCTCAGAAATTAATGGTTATTTATCATCTAATCATAAATAATGACATGTGTATTTTTTAAATTGATTGTTAGTCATATGTTGTATGAATGAAGAGGAATGAATGAGTACAAATGGGTTGTTACATTTTCTTTTAAAAATGAAATGATAAAAGTAATTTTATAATCTTTTTGCTATTGTGCATCAATAAAAATTATTATTTTTGTATAACAAAATAGATACTGTTGGTTCTCCTTTTGTTTTCTATTCAGTCAGTCAACAAAATTCGTGTTGTTTTGTGTTGTTTATATCACTGTTGCCTTAAGCTTATACATTAGTATAAATCCTTTTATTCATTCATTCTGTGAGCTGTGTCCCTGCTAACACTAAATCAAATATCTTATTTGACTATTTTTGTAATATCTTCCTCTTAAAATATCAATTTGAAAAGTATTGTCCGCTCTCTTTTTCAGTCAGAACCTCGCTCTGGGGTTCCAAAAGGCTGGCATGTAGGCTGTCTGCTACATATTTGTCTATAATCAGCTTTCCCCCTCTGTCAGACAGGGTCTCTGTATATTGGTGAAATTGTGACAGTGTAAAAAATGTCTCAACTTGTCCCCTGCCTTCCTCGAATGACTTACAAGCTAGTCATGTGAGTGCCACTCACCTCCTCCAGTTACTCCAACCATTTGTTTTTTACCCCGTCAGCTTGGAGCATGCAGAACAGCCATCCAGGGAAATGATGGAGAGAGTAAAGGGGTCTTCCTGTGGCACCTTCTCTATTTGGGCCTGTTTGGATCTGGAAAGAGCCAAGCACCTCAACCCATTTCCCATTCTCAGTTTGATGTAGTCCATCCAGCCACTACCTTTGCACTCTCTCACATCCTCTGAAATCCGCCACCAGCACTCTTCGTGAATGCCCACTCACCACGAGACTCTAGTGGCTGGATAGTGCCATCTACAAATCTTTGAGGGGCAAAGAGGGTTTTCGGTCCAGCACACATCCGCCCTCCATCAATTAAGTTAAACAAAAAGGTGTACTGTTCCACAACAATGACCGGAAACCAGCCTATGTTATGGCTCTTCTGGTCATCAAAGGTGGCTCCTGTTAGAAGCACAAGCCCTCACTCACCAATACTGGAATGCTTCGTTATCAGGTTGTGCTCCTCGTTGGGCCAGAACTGCAATGCCCAACGGCCCTTCGAAGGGGCATTTTGCTGGAGATCTTTTAGTATTGCCTCTAGGCCAGGAACATCAGTTTAGGTGAGCTATGAATCTTAAAACACATGTAGATTGGTATTGTACTTTTACAATTGACTAGAGATCGCCTATATACTAATTGTAGTCCTCGAGTCTCTTTCAAGGATTAAAACAACACAGTAGATCTCAGGAAAAAATTATGGTTACTCGATCATTATAACAGCAGTCGACAGGTTTCATGCCTAATCTGCCCCTCAATTACATTTCATCAGGACCTGCTTACAACCTAATCTACCCAAGTAGGCACCAAAAGGTTTGTGAGTGAAATTGTTCTACCTAATGTGCAAACAATTATTGTGTACAAACTTACACCCTAAATATGGTTGTATTTCTTATTGCACCACATTGATGACCCTAATCATGAGGTAACAGAGTCCTTTAGGACTGGCGGGATCTTTGACTACCCCCTGGTCATTTGACCTTCCAATAGTCTCCTACCTTTTGCCTAACCATCACTGCCTTCCCGAACGCCAAATACATAGGACTTCTCATTGATTGAGAAAAATAGATGCACCCCTTCCAGTGTTACATGTTGCCTATGCTACTAATTATACTAAGGATAATGATGGTAAATGAAATATTGTCGCAAATTTGTTTATCGTCTCCTCCCTTTTATTTCACACCAACTTCTTTTTTCTTTACTCATTCTTCCTAATGGAGGTGAGTGACTGATGCTTTTTCCTTCCCCTCGCGACTGATACCTTTTCCTTCTCCTCCATGGACGTCAATTCTCTGAAATGCCAGGGGTAGCAGAAGTGACATCATACACCCTTTGACCTCCACTTTCACTCACACACACATACTTACACATACACACAAATTCACACATATACACTCTCTCACACATAAACACCCTCTCACCCGCAAGCACGCACACAACATACATTTATGGTTTAAATTTCTTTATTAGATTTCCGAACATTCAGGGAAAAAAAAGAAAACAAGCTGATATATCATGATAGCATTTCAGGACCCGACTAAACAGGTGACCATGCTCTATATTTAACGTTCCCAAAAGCCCCTGCTCCCCCCACCCCCTGGACCTGGTGACTAAAATGGAAAGAAAAGAAGGTGAGATTAGATGCAGAGCGATTCTTTTAGAGTGATGGTCAGTATTTGAGAGCCGTGCGTCCTCGGGTAGGCGCAACAAGCGAAGGTATTTAGGGCAGGTGAGCTCTCTAAATTCAGATGTTATTAATGTCAGGAATGGTGCCCATAGTACAACATACATTTAAAAGCTTTTTTTACTTACCTCAGCTGCCATGGAAGGGCATACTCCAGCTTATTGTACTCCATTTTAATTACACTTTTAGTGAATAATATATTTTATTTATTCACTATTAGTGTTATACAAATTGACAGAAGATATAGAGAGTGGAGCCTCAGCTGCCCCTGTGTCCCTGGCACTGAATTTGACACCTCCGAGACCAGGGGTCGCACAGGAAGTGCTAGGGGTAGCAAAGGGCAAGGCAGGGGTCGCAGCTGAGACCCCTGGTGACCTCAAAATGACGTCCATGTTCCCCTCATGACTGACTATCCCACTTTTTGCACTTATGATAAATCATTTGAGTGAAACAAAGGCCCTCATTATGAGCGACCTGGTTAATTGCCGTAGGTGTGTTACCTGCAGTTACTGCACGCATCACAAGGTCCAACCTGCCGATATTTACCAGAGAAAAAAGTCCGGCATTTACTGGAACCTGAGGACTCCGGTGCAGTAAACACTAAAATCTGCATGTTATTCTCCAGAAACTCGTACGGGGGCGGTAGTTGTCCCACCCGATTACTTCAGAGTCAGCTGAGCCGGATTTTATCAGGTGCGATAAATATCAAGATCACTCGTAATGAGGGCAAAAGTGTATGCGATGCTTTCTGAATACCCAAAGTAAGGTCTATAGCCGTTGTTTATTTATGCCTCGTAGGTTTTTAAAATATTTAATCATGAGATGGGCACGCGCTCTAGGATTTATGCGCACAGTAAAAATAACATGTGAGCAATGTTTGCTGAACACTGTTTTGTTTTGAAAAATAAAATAAAACATATAATTAAAGAAACTAACCCCCATAATTTTCATGAAAATTAAAAGCATTATTCGAGATACGTTTTGACAGCCATCTGCATAAAATTTGCAAGTGAGGACATACCTTGCATACAAAAATCTCATGAGATGCTGACAGGAGAACGTTAGAGCAGCAAACCCATCGAACCCATGGCACGTAGGTTTTACAATTCCTGTGAGACATTTTCCGCAGAGGCAAGTCTCCTGTTGGCACAATTTAGGAGAAAAATCATAACTGGGTCCAGTGCTTAGTTTGTAATAAAATGAGTGCTGGGCCCTCATCAGGAGGCCACTAGAGCTGGCACCACCCATTGCCCCTGCCAGCGCCACCAAAACAATTATGTTATGTTATGTTACTGGGCGCTTGTAAAGCGCACGGCTACTCCATGGAGTGTCCCGGCGCTGGAAGAAACCAGTGACAGAGCAGTTCAGGCACACGCAGAGAGGCCTAATCTAATGTAAGAAGAGCCAGGTTTTTAAATCTCTCCTAAAACTAAGGAGATCCTGAGCCTGTCGTAAGGAAGGCGGCAGGCTGTTCCATAGCTGAGAAGCCACCACTTGGAAGGAACGACCACCCATGCGGGAACGAGAGAACCTTGAGATAGTCGATAGCCGCTGGGTAGAAGACCTCAAAGTTCTAGGTGGAGCATAGTGCTGGATTCTGTTCCTCAGGTAAGGAGCCCCTATATTGTGGAAGGCCTTGTAAGCCAGTACCAGGGCTTTGAAGTTTGTCCTCTTGCACACCGGAAGCCAGTGCAGGGACTTTAGGTGAGGGGTCATATGTGTCCTGAGGCCTACCATAAGTATGGCTCTTGCCGCAGCATTTTGTACCACCTGTAGGCGGCCTAGTAGATAATCAGGGAGGCCTAAGTACAAAACATTGACATAATCGAGCCTGGGTATAATCAGTGCTTGGACTACTGTTTTCCTGTGAGAAACTGGGAGTAATGGGAGGAAATTCCTCAACATTTTCAGTAGGCCAAAGCATGTGCCGGCCACTGATTGGACCTGGGACTTCATGGACATGTCCACGTCCAGTTTCACCCCGAGGTTTTTCAAGGTGGTTACTGAACTTGCAGGGGGAGACCTACTCTGTGGCCACCATTGACACCATTCCTCACCCGGGTTATGGCCAAAAAAGATAATTTCTGACTTTTCAGAGTTGCACATCAATTGATTCTGTTTGAACCAGGCGAACACCTTTGACAGGCAGGCATTTATCACTCCTAAAAGTGTGACAAGTCAGACTATACCAGGACCCCCAAAGGCGTAAGAATCTCTTGGGCAGCAGTTATTAATCATTTTTAATATATAATTATTAATCAACATCTTTCGTTGTGCTCATCTCTAAATTAGACACCATGTGTCAGACTGTCATATGTACCGGTGTTGACAATTAAGTGCTGGTGCAGAGCACCAGAAGCCATCGGCTCAAATTAAGCACTGACTGGGTCAAAAGAAATGTTGCCCAATGATAGAAGCTCCGAAGTCGTGAAATGACGCAAGCGAGAATTTGCTTGCGTAACAAACATCTTATCTGGAGGTAATATTAGGGCAGCAGGACCTGCGCAAACCCTGACAAAATAAATTTGATTTAATCGTTTCTTTAGAATTCTTGCAGAAATTATGCCCACGACCCTTTTCTCTCCCCATTACAATGCAATGAGAGCTGACCAGAATCCAAATCTTGTATATCAAACCAATTATTGTTCGCATTAAACAATATTAATTTCCTGGTACACACATTCAAAACTTAGGCTCACACATTATATATAAGAAACTGCATCTGTTAATAGCACTTCAAACAGATGCGAAAGCACAATATTAACATGTTTTTTCATTTAAACTAATGAAAACGTAATCAGATAAAATTCTGCCTAAGTGCCACTTTTCACAATCTCCCACACCAAAAAATAATTGATCATTTTAATAAATAAAGCCCCCAACTGACTTAATACCAGCATGTAAAATCTCAAGTGCATTTCTTTAAAATCAATTACTCATTCCAAATTATATTATGTAAAAGCTTTTGCTCAACTTGCCTCTCAATTAATTTTTCTTTAAGAAGGATTCTTCAAACCTATTAATGTAGTCCTTTTTCACAAAACATAATTATTTCTAAGTCATAATGAAATTGATTATTATATACAGCTTACGTTCTCAACTTCAGAAATGCTTCAGAGATTGTAAAAGAAGTGGGACTCACCAAAACCTGTCAGAATTAAAATCCCCAAAAATGTTTGCAGACGCAGAGAAATAAATCAACTTGCAGACCATGGTCAGAAGATATATCCTGCATTTCCACTCAAATAATCTTAGCTCCTTCCCCTTTTCTTATCTCTATTTTCATTTGTTAGTACATTACATATTGGCTTACAGTTGGTTGTGGCTCTGCAATCATTGCCTACATAGTGTGTAAATAGGGCACTATTTATATCTTAGGAAAGGAAGTGGCTCACATGAATCCAGAAATTTCAAAATTGGAATTGTAGTTTTAATCAAGATTTGTCACTCATAATTAGAAAAAAGCCATATTTTCAAAATGTTCTTGCCTTCCTTTGTTTAAATATATAAAGACCTGGTTTAGAGTTTGTTGGTAACGGACAATCATCCAATTTCTGGAAAAAGTTTTAAAAATGGAGTAGAATCCATGGGCTAAATTTCTTACATTGTCAGGAGAGTATTGTGGAGGTAATTCAAGCAATAGTTTCTCTTGAGTATTTAGAGTTTTCTCCAGATGCAAAATCGGTGGTTGATCTACACAAATGGCGGAATTGTGCGCTACAATGGACAACCCTTGGAGTGGGGATGTCATCCTAGTGAAATGTTACTTTTTTGTGGCTGATTCGTAGATGTTCAGGGTTTTGGCTGTCTGTTGTTTCTCCCTTTTGAGGACCCGCAAACTGAGTTTGAACAATATGTTACCGATTAGGGGTACTATCTTTAACCTTTTTTGTGACTGATTTATAAATCTGTAGTTGCTCTACGATTTTGACTGTGATCAATAAAGTTTTTCTGCATTGGAGTACTCTTGCCTTATTTCTGCCTGTCTTATATATGTAAACTAATAAAATTGTTTAAAGAGAAACAAGTTGCCTCTAGAAACTGGAGAATTCTCAGTTACTACCAAACTCTAAATTAGGTCTCAGGTTTAGATTGGTGTAGGCATTTCCTTCATTGTCATATAAAATAAATCTCTTTCTCAAGCACGATATCTCCTTATTGATTTTGCTGTTAGCTCTGTCCTGTTACTTTTGTTGTTTACGAAGCGTCTTAATAGTCGCTGACAATTCCCGCTTCTCATTTTTCTCGCAGTCTGCCTCATCCGGATCACTGGACCTCCCTCGCAGTGCTTTATGTGAAATGAGCACCCCACCAGACGCTTCGGATGCCATATAAAACACTACTAAATAAATAGGCATTATGTATATCCCTGGGCCAGTTTCTATAAACTGCAGGAGTGATGCTAATTTGCACTGAGGTGCTATTTAACACCATTTTGCATCTTGCAAGTCTGTGCTATTTTTATCTATTTGTTGTTTTTTGAGGATCGTTAGTGGCATTTTGCATCAGCAAAAATCAGTGCTAGTATTTTGTTTACAGAGCCAAATTAGGACCATTGATTTTTGGTGAGCAGACCATCGCAAATATAGATGAAGCTGAGTGGCACATTTGTACAATACGTAATGTGTGACTAAATGGCATCTGAGTGTTAATTAGCACCACCCAGGCACTTTGTACAATCTAGCCCTAGTATAGCTGTTAATATAAACCGCAATTATTTCACCTATATTTTCTAGAGCCATGCTCAGACTGGGCCAGCAGGCAAACCCCGGGGTCAGAAGGAGCATGGTCACCATGGGCAACAAACCAGAGGCGGCTGGTGAAGCTTGAAAGTGGAGGGGGTGTAAATAACTATCCGAACTTGGCTTCCTTTTGATTCTCCCAGCCAACTCTTTTTTTGCAAAATTGGAGTGAAAAAGTGCTTTTTACAGCTCCATTCTCTCCTAAAGACATTTTTTGCTTTTCCTTTAACATACATTATTGAAAATGTTAAAAGTTAAAAGTTTGCAGCCTCTTCTACCAACAAGCTCCCATCAGATAAGCAATTCAAAAGGCCTGGTCCACGACTGCTAACATTCACATTTGCATGCTTGCATTGCAGTCTGGGACACACGTATTTGAACAAACTTCACTCGACACATTTAGCACCCGGACTACTTACCTCTCCCAATGTGCAGATGTGATTTTTGAATCGCAGTTTATGGCTCAAGGTTGCCCCGAGCAGCTTCCAGCTGCGGGCCTAGCGCTGGCCAAGGGGCCACACGGCGCTAGGCCTCACCTAGGCACCAGCTCAAATAAGAAAGGCTGTGACGCTGAGTGGGGAGGTAGGTTCTGAGATATGAGCTAATAAGGGTCCCGAAGGAAAATTTTAGGGGCGGGAGGGGGGGAATAAGGAGTGATGACATAACTTAAAAACAGAAGATGCTGGGCAAAGACTCAGGCCCCTAATGCAACTTGACAGAGGAGGCAAAGGATACTAGGACGCCTGCGGTCTGCCTATTGGCCGGGCAGCCCAGTACACTAAAGCTCTGGAAAATGTATGATCTAAAATGAAACATTCAAGCTCATTTTTTTTTTTTTATTGTCTTGGGTGCAGTACTCCCTCAAACCTGCTGGGACACACTTTGATTCACCTTCTACGCTTGCTCACTCAGTAGTTAGTGCTTAATTTGTAAAAGAATGTGCCATGGCCCAAAGTTTTACTCAGAAGCCCACAGCCGGTGCTATCGTAGTTTTGATTCCACTTCATGCCCGTTTCGTCCACCATCGGACACTTTCTGCCCCTTTATCTCACTTTTTCAGGTTGTTTTTATCCCTGCTATCTTTAGCAACTTTTTCCTTCTTTCTTTTCCTCTTCTCCCCTTTTGTGTTTTTCTCTCTCTTCCTCTGATACAGAAAAACATGTGTCGGTCTCCAAAAATGAGTGCCGTTGGCCCTCACGTGCAGCCACCGGCTCAAATTAATCACCCATTGTGGGGCGGCATGAATAATTATGCCAGGGCTGATCTTGGGTCCCACTCCAGATTTTATCCGGTTGGCTAAACTGAAGTGTTCTTTGCTGGTACTCCCTCGCCATATTGCATTAGGGATATCGCATGGCTAGTTTTTGTCGCTCAATATTATTGAACTTGATATAGTGACATCCAGCCTCTTTTAATTCACCAGCCATGTCTAAAATCTCTGTGATGATTCTTTAGCATCTCAAGTGGATTGGCCGTATTATTTGTTTTTGAACACTCTAATGATGAATATCAGCATTTCACATTTCAGCAATCAAAATACCTTTGCATTATTTCATCTAATTAAACCCCGCTATTAACTGATTGTGTTAAATCCCTTACACCTCAGGGGTCCTTCCAAAGGAACAGGAAGCAGTGTGTTTAAATTGCCTCAAATCATCACTGTAGTCCAATGATGCATTTCAATCGGTCATTTGCAAGATTCTATCTAAATAAAACATTTCAATAATAATGGCTAGGATAATAACTAAGGTAATCATTTTTTATTAAGTGCTGAGATACCATTATTACTCTGAACCATGTTTGACGTCACTGTGCCATTACACGCATAAGTGGTTTTCACGGGCCCAACTACCATTTAAGATACACCGATGATAAACTATTACCGCCCAGATTGACTAAGATTTTGCATTGGGGTTGCGTCACATTTGTGGCGGAGCCCTGACTTAAAATCAATTTTGGCATTTACTAAGCCATGCAAATTCGATTTGTGTGACTTTGCGTGGTTTAGGCGAATGGGCGTGCCTGTGCATCTATCTATGTATTTTGGTGCAGACCCAGATTTTCAAACACTTGAAAACCTAAGTTTGTGCCAAAATGGTGCACGTAACCGACGGAGGTGTAACGAGAAGAAATATCTTCTTTTTTGCGTGTTACTTCCTCTTTAATAGTGTGTTGCATTCTGCAGCACACATAGAAAGAGGAGTATGCCTCTGAGGATTGTTTGTGCAGGAATATATCCCTTCCTGCACTAAAACTTTCGTTCGTCTATCTTCTCCACGGATCTACTCATCGTTTGTGAATAATGCTGATGCCCCTGATCCAATCACTCATCACTCCCTCCCCTACCTCTTCCCTCCCTCACTCTCTTTCTACCCCCCTATTCCTTTCCTCTCTCCCCTGAATTTCTCTCCCCTTGCCTGCTTTTTCCCTATGCCTGAGCCATGCTTCTGTAACTCATAAATATATATATATGTAAATATGTAATATATAATTGTCCAAGCCTAATCGCTGTTGAAAATGTAATCCTGAGTGAATTTACTATTTGTATATATAGAACTCTAACCACTAGTATATGTAGTAGACCTTTGTACTTACTACCATTCCTATGTGATTTTGAGTTTTTCCGTTTGCATCTCTTCCTTGAGTGACCTTACAACTTGTACATTTGCAATTTTCTTCTGTTTGGATCTCTTCCTTGAATGACTTTACAACTTGTACATTTGCAGTTTTTTCTGTTTGTATCTCTTATGTAACTCATGCAATCCAAAGTCCTTATGTAACGCAACTGGTTCTTTTGTAAAGCGCTCTGACACCTTCGGGTAATGTTCGCGCTATATAAAATCGCATTAAATAAATAAACTAAATAAATAAAACAATCCTGCACGTAACACAGGCACCCCTCACCATGGCGATAGGGTGCCTTCGTTAGCGCTAGGCAGCCACTAGTGCGCCAGCGCATTGTGGGAGCTGAACAGCGAAATATCTTAGTAAATATGGTGCTGATCAGCTCTGCCCATCCAAGTAGCAGAGCGCTGCAATTTGCCTTGCTACCCTGCGTTGCATGAACTATTAGTAAATGTAGTCCTATGTGCTTAGAGGGACGTATGACGTTTAGTTCACTATCTGCATGTCTTCTCTATTGGTTTAAACCCCGCCCCCCCAGGAAAGAACACACAGGGCATCTATTCTCACCAAACTCATAGTCTCATAGTCCACCAGCATCTATGTTTTCTTGTTTCCTGCCCCCACTCCCTCACGGTGGCACAGGTGTCATGGCACCGTTTCCAAAAGGGTGCATGTCCTCTTGGTTTCTCTACACAACAAGGTAAAAAGCTGCCTCCATATGGTGGATGGCAGAGAACAACGGTCAGGGCTGGTGCTTCCATAAGGTGAGGTAAGGCAGCAGTCTTAGAGCACAACCACCAGGTGGCACCATATGGGAGTAACTCAGTGGCAAAATACAGGTTTGCCCTATAGCACCTTCCGGAACCAGGCTTTTAACTCACGCTGTGAAACTATGACAGGGTTACATAGGCCTGGCTCTACCTGAAATATGTTGTGTTGTTGTCAAAGAAAGCAAGAAGAAAAGTTTCCCATGCCAGCATGGGCCAGGAAGAGGCCAGTGAAGAGAGAAACCTAGAGGGGCGATTCAGGCACCCACCCATTGAGCAAGTAATATGTGCGTAACTGGCGCAAGGCTTGAAAGAAACATACTCATGGTGTACAACATACTGACGGGCCTCACAGACACAAAGGCTTTGAAGGATATCAGTCCGGGTTCAAGAAATGAAGCCAAGACTGTATACATGCAACGAAAGGTAAGATGGAGACAGCAGTGCTAGACGCCGCTGTTAAGGTGGAAAAAAGATAGATCGAAATGGTTAAATAAATCTGACCCGCTGGTAATTAGCCTGTGTCTATGCCATTCAATCATTTTAGCTTGTCTGCGCCACTGTAGAGAGACACCAACTAAACAGAACTTAATTCTTTACACCCTGATCGTATCTGCTAGGGTGTGTCCCACTTGAACAGGAACACAAGCAGCACCACACTGATTTTAGCTTTGTTGGGCCTCATCAGTGAGATGCAGCTTGAGTTGAGTACACCGCCACCCGTTCCAGATCCAGGTTTGAATATACCCCTTCCACGACTCAGGCAATGTAGAGAGCAAAGAAATTAAGGATGGAAATTCTAGGACTTAGTCTGAACCAGTGGTAATTACTCAGGGTACATTTAATTGTTTGTTTAGTCAGCTTGCCTGTGCCATTACAGAGAGAAGACCTTCCAACCCACACTGTGCCATATCAGATCCCACCACACGGTCACTCGGTGAGAATTCAATATCACATGGTATGCACACAATTAGCTGGAAAACCCTGTAGAAAGCAGGATTCCAGCTAATTGTTTGAAGGTTCTGTGCAGCAGATGTATGTTTGGGGGTGTGAAACCCCCCCAGGTCATCGGTGGTAGCTTCAGAAGCTTTGTGTTTTGGTGGAGGCAGTGAATGTAAAGTGCCTCTGGCTGTGCTTGGCACTAAGCTCTGCCCCAACAAGATCTGCCCAATCCTCACATGGTGTAAATTTTTCACAAATTGGCAGGTCTGAGACAGGGATTAACCATATGTAAACTAGTCTTCACCCTGACCCAAAATGGACCGTCCAGCCAGACCAAGTCCCCTTTCAATGGCAACGCTAGACTGGATTCGGCTTTGTCGGCTTCATGGGTTTTAGGTTACAGAATGTGTCCCAGAGTAATTGTCGGTGGCTGAGATTTAGTCCATCATTCGGTCACTTTTGTGCATCTCAGTTAATAAACCTGAGAGGGATGGTGATGCCTAAATGGTCTTTAGGCTTGCTGTTCCCAGGACTGGAGTAGCACGTCAACTGATGAGGCCCCACAGGCCTGCGGTTTCTCCTGTTCCCATATGGAGGCAACACAACATAGCACTGCAAGCTTCACTGTGGGCTGTGGTCATGATTTAATTACATATCCTTGGCCCATGACTATAATGCCACAGGGAGCTAATAAGGAAGGCCAGAGATGCAACCAGAGTAATTACCAGTAGCTAAGATTATTTCAAGCATTCTATTCATCACATTTTGTTCTTCTCAGGCGCATTTATTTCAGCCTTGATATGTTCACTACTGATGCAGGAGACTCCGTTTTCCAGTGGGTGTCGCTGCATAGTCAATATATGGAAAGAAACAAATGTGCATAAATGCACCTGTTTACTTCCATAACTTGGTCAGATGGCTTATCTGGGTTACTTGACTACTAAAGGGATTTGTGGGCGGCCTAGTGCTCGCAGGTTTGAAACCTCGTAAGTTAGTTCAGTGGGTTGATGGACATGCTACAGATATCTCTTTATGATCTGCAGTTCAGACTCGAATTCACACAAGTTCAAGTCAGCCACTTGTTCTTTCAAAGTCAATACAATTATATATATTAATTTTAGGAAACAATAACATGTATTTTTCCGAAATCCAAGCTTGAATTCCGTATGTAGTGTGTGGTATATGAATGCACATTAATACTCACCACATGTGCGCACAGGTGGACTCTTTCACATTCACCTCTAAATGTCAAACAGTCTGCCCTCAACAAAATTAGACCTCTGCCTGGCATCTATAAGTAACATATACGTTGCATGGCCCATCACCCATCTGCACAGGAAGTGGCCTCACTGGATCTCTCATCATCCACTTATACGGGTAGTGACACCACAGAATTTCTCAGCATCCATCTGGATAGTAACTGACATTACTGGTTTTCCCATCAAAACCATCTTTAAAAGAAGAAGCCAAGCAAGAAGACATCATTTCCCATCACCCATCAACACAGGAAGTGACATCACTGGAACTCCCATCATCCACCTACACGAGAAGTGACATCACTGAATTTCCCATCATCCATCTGGACAGGAAGTGACATTACTAGTTTTACTGCCACAACCATCTTTGAAGGATGAAGCCCAACAAAAGGACTTAATTTCCCATCGCCCATCAGCACAGGAAGTGACATCACTGGATCTCCCATCATCCACCTACAGAGGAAGTGACATCACTGAATTTCCCATCATCCATCCAAAGAAAGTGGCCTTACTGGTTTTCCAGCCAAAACCGTGTTTAAAAGAAGAAGCAAAGCAAGAGGACTTCATTTCCCATCACCTATCAGCACAGGAAATGACATCACAGCTCCCTGCACTCCTCCCCCCTCCCAGGACGTATTAATGGCAGCTGCAACACAGACACACAGTAAATGCGTGCAGCGGGTGCACTGATGGAGCACCAAAGGCATGCCAAAGGCAAGTCAGTCTGCGCCCAACTATGCCTGGACCACACCCAGCGCCAGGAACCCTGGTCCAATCACTGTCCAGTGATTCTCCGCAAGTCGAGAACAAGGGACACCCTACTCACTAGGAACCAGGGTAATTAATATGTAACACAAACAGTGGTTCCAGTGGAAAAATATGTTAATCTATAATGATAGTATGCACAATCGCAATCATAATGGGTTATAATGATGTCAGAAAGAAAGGAGACCCTGTAGACTTCTGTTTGTATTTGCATTAATTCTTTTATAAGATTCAAAATTTAGACTGATATATACAGAAAAGGAAAAAACAATAGTGCTTTTGTGTCCCCAGTGTGAAATGGAACCATAAAACAGAAAGTTGCAAAAAATGTGACGTATACAGCTTGGTTTCCACAATTTTTAAAGGCGACCATTAATAACTTTGTAATAATCCCAGCTACTGTATAGAATAATCAGAGCTGTTGAAGTGGTTCGCTTTAAATTACTGTCGACGACGTTTCGCACATCTCACTGTTTCACATGGCTGCGCAATCCCCATCAGATGTCCCTGTATCCCTTGGTCCTGAGGAGACCCTCTAACGCACGCAGGGTCGAAACGTCACAACTTCAACAACTGGATCAAGAACAGCGCAGACCCCTTCACATCTATCAAACCCAACGAGCATAGTAGATCAAACAAGCAGGCCAGCTGGCACACAGAATACCTCAGAGACACCAAACCACCCTATAAATGGCTAGAAGAAATGGAGTGACCGCCACAACACCACCGACAGAACTACCTACAAGGCTGCACTCAGCCCCTATCACCAGCAGATAAGAGATACCAAGAAAAAAGGACAAGTGGACCGCGTTGAAGGAAGCTCCAACATCTACAAGGAGATCTTTTCGATCGTTAAGGTTTTCACCTCGCCCTCATTTACTGTCAACTACATTGCTGCCTCCCAACAAAACTGCGATAAGCTATCCAACTTCCTCCAAAGCAAAATTGCAAACATCTACGGCAACTTTGCATACCAACCCAACCCCAGAGAACGTATTGCGTACCTACCCACCACCAACCAAGGCAGCCACCTGACCGAATGGACAGCCCTCACCAGAAACACCACAGCGGCAATCATGTGGACCATCCACTTGGGTCCCAGGGGACCCATGCCCCTGCTACATTTGAAACCTGGGAACATCATCAATCAGCACCACACTAATTCACATCATCAACACCTCCTTCACATCTGCCACTTTCCCGGATAAATGGAAACTTACAGAAATCAACGCCCTCCTTAAGAAGCCCACAGCCGACCAAAATCAACTGAGCAACGTCCGACCCATCTCCCTGCTTCCCTATCCAGCCAAAGGGATTGAGAAAGCCATCAACAAGAAACTCAGAAGGGGGGCGTGGCCAGCCGCGAACGATGGCGGACGCCTGAGAGGAGAGCTCCCGGGCCGGGACCACTAAAAACCCGATAAATCCTACAGAATCCTGCGGCACCAATGCTGTAGCTCCAGCGGAAGAGCTGTGGTAACACCTGGGTGCTGCACGGGGTCACGCAAGAGTGGAGCCGAGCCCTGGTGGAGAGTGAAAGTGCACAGCAGCGGGACGGCCGGCTAACAACCAAAGCAAGGCCGCGGATTGAGGCCTAGTCACCCTGGGGGAGCTGAGCCGAGCCCCTTGCCACTGCGCCCGGAGGTGCGGAGGGGTG
This sequence comes from Calotriton arnoldi, assembly GCA_963921515.1. Taxonomy (NCBI): domain Eukaryota; kingdom Metazoa; phylum Chordata; class Amphibia; order Caudata; family Salamandridae; genus Calotriton; species Calotriton arnoldi. The sequence continues at coordinate 1,349,607 of CAWUFW010001719.1, read as the reverse complement.
CCGCGCTTCCCCGTGGCGGCTCCTGCCCTTGCTGCGCAACTGTGAACTGGCCCTGGCGGTGTGGACCCCTCCCGCCACTGACTCTACGCACGATCGCAGCGGGTGATCCGGCAGCCTGCTGTGGCACCGGAGGAACGACGCGGCCGGCTGAGGCCCGTGAAGGCGCTGGTGGTGGCCCGTAGCGGCCACGGGAACAAAGGACACCCCTGCACTGCAACGGTGGGTGATTGTGTTGGCCCTGGGAGGGCCCCTCTACTGCGTGAGACCAGCCAGGCGAGCGGCCGTGGAGGAAGGGGCGCGGCCCTGCCTGCCGTTGCTGCGGAGATGCAATTTGGCCCTGGTGGCATGAATCCTTCCTGCCATTGAACACACGTGCGGCTGGGAAGTGCGTGGCTGGTGCTATAGCGGACGGCTGGGGCGCCGGGGGAACACCGCGACTGGCTGGGGCCGGCGAAGGTGCTGGTGATGACCCGTACTGGCTCCAAGAACTGAGGACCCCCCCTATGTCACAGCGGTCGGTAACTGTGCAGTAATTGGGAGGGCGTTTCCATATGAGACCCGGCAGGTGCGCGGTCAGAGCGGAGAGAGCGCAATCCCGCCGGTTTGTTGGGCACCTGATAGAAGAGCGAGGAGGCGGTGAGATCTCCTCCCTGCATTGCACGCGGTGAGGGCTGGGAGCCTGAATATCCCTTACTTGCGGTGGTGCCTGGGACAGCCCTGGCCTGGAACTTTCCACTTTCAAGCCCAGAACAGCGGGTGCGAGTGACGACGGGGATGAGGTCCCTGTAATTCCATTGGGCGCATATTTGAGCCGCAGAGTTCCTGGCGCCGGAGTGGTTGGTTGGTGAACTGTGAATCATCTATATGCACTGCCTACTGGCGCAGAAGCAGTAAATACTGGCCTGGAATACTGGGGGCCTGGGGGGACCACTGGTATACCGACGTTGGGCTGCAGCCTAGGGGAAGTGGGCTTCGCAGCATGGGGCGCACAAAGGGAAAACCGGTGGCCAAGGCCAGACGTCAGAAATGGGTCCTCTCGCAACGCGACTCTTAGCCCACCCAGGATGTGATTCCAGATACTTTAATGCATGAAGAGCAGCCCCAAGACAAACTTGACATTATTCTGAAGGAAATCCGCGAATCTAGGGCAGTGTTGGAGCAACAGCTGGGAAGCTTGACGTCGGACGTGAGCCTGCTCCGTGCGGATCATAAGAAACTGGCAGAGCGGGTGCAGACACATGCAACTACCCTATCAGATCTCATGCCTTGGCGTAAGGCACAGACGGAGACGGTCTCCCTGCTCCAGCGACAAGTGAAGGAACTGCAAGACAAAGTGGACGATGCTGAGGGGCGGGCTCGGAGGAGTAACCTCCGAATCGTTGGCATGCCTGAAAATAGTGAAGGCCGGGACCCCACACAATTTGTCGAAAATTGGTTGCGCACGGAGATTGCACCAGAAGAACTGACCACAATGTTCAGTTTCGATAGGGCTCACATGGTGCCAACAGGACCAAGGGCCCCCGGACTGCCACCTCGGCCTATAGTGGCAAAGATTCTGAACTACAGAGACCGGGATACACTGCTCCGTAGGGCAAGGGAAAGGGCGCCACTCCTGTACGGGAACACGAAAGTCTCTTTGTTTCCTGACTATACGATACAAGTGCAATGACAAAGGGAGACCTTTTACGGAGTTAAGCAGCACCTGCAGCAGCTAAATCTACGATATGCTTTAATATTTCCAGCCAAATTGAAAGTTCTACATGATAACGCAAGTCACTTCTTTGAAGACGCTGAGATGGCATGGCTATGGATTGAGGCGAACTTCCCAAATTTGGCGATACTGGATGAACATCGGCAGCCACGAAGACCGAGTCAGCGCCGCGGGCACACAGGCAGGCGCAGCATGTCTAAGCAGAAGGCACGGGATGCGAGGGAACCCACCCTTGAGCAACAACTAGAGAGCAAAAGAGCGGCGCTGGAGGCGGCCGCCACATGGAGAGCAGCGGGAGCAGCCAGCGGGCGGGATTCATCGTCGGATGGTGCGCCGGCAACGGACTCGGAGGCCAGTCAACCGTTGTCCCCATCCTTGACACCACAAACAGCCAGGGAGCTGGAGGATTAATCATGTTGTTAGAGCGGACCGTATGCAGACATGTAAGGTACTGGGGCTGTTAGCGGAGGGCTCATCTGCTCGAGGCTCGGCGACGCTATGGGTCGAGAAGTGACTTGATTCGCGCGCTGGTGACAGCTGGTAACTGTATCATTATGGTTGCTCCATTATGTATAGCATATCTTGTTGGGGGGTGTGTCCCAGGACCGGATAGCAATCTCATTTCTCCCCCACACAGTTGTTTTTTCCCTTTTGCGTATAATATTTTCTTTTCTTATATATTTTGCATTGTTTTTGTTTTGTTTAAAAACAAGGACGCAGTTTCACTTTGCTAACACTGCAGTGAAACAGAAACGAAGCGCGAAATTGGTGTGGCGCGATGGTGTTTGCACAGGGCAATATGGTCCGCGGCTGGCGTATCATCTCCCCCCCTTGCAAAAGCAGCAAATGAGTTCTAGCTGTTATTGTTTGCAGCAGCTGTTTGGTCGAGCACAGTTTTGGGGTTGGACCTTCGAATTGGGGTAGTTTGGGAATTCAATGTAGCAGTTACAAGGGAACACGCACGTATACACGACAGGCTGGACCAGTGGCCAGGCGCTGGGCACGGGATAGGGGTTGCATAACACACTTAAGTTAAATGGAGGCGAGGGCGACGTATACGTTTCTCACCTGGAATGTGCGAGGTATAGGTTCCCTGCATAAACGATACCGCATTCATGCCTAGCTCAGTAGACGGAAAGCTCAAAGTGTTCTCCTACAGGAGACACATTTAAATGACTTCGAAGCGAATAAATTACGGAAAAAGTGGAGAGGGCAGCTTTATAATACAACTTATTCGGCTTTCGCACGAGGTGCGGCAATTTGGATAAGGGTAGGGGTCCCATACAGATTACTAGAGCAGAGGGTGGATGTTGAAGGCAGATACGTACTGCTGCGGGGCGAGATGGACGGGCAGATGCTTGTGATAGGGAGTGTTTATGCACCCAATTCGGAACAGGAGGGGTTCCTCCAACGATTGAGCAATGCATTGGTTGATTGGGTGCAATACCCTTGGGTACTAGGGGGGGACCACAATGCGGTGCTGGATGTGCAGATGGATCGATCACACCCGCCTCTCCGTGGAGCATTGGCGACTCGACAGGCCAGGACATTAGAGGTATGGGCGGATGGGTGGGGCCTCAAGGACGCGTGGCGAGTTAAACACGCATCGATACGGGACTACTCCTTTTATTCCCACGTGCACGCAGTACACACTAGAATAGACCATGTCTTCTGCTCCCCCTCCCTTCTTCAAAAGGTGGTCACATATCACACCTGGGTAAAACGCTCTCGGACCACAACCCGCTGGAGATGGTGCTTGAGTGGTGTTATGTCCCAACACCAGTGCCGACGTGGAGATTCAATCCACAAATGCTTGAAGACAGGGTTTTTCGGGCGCATATGGCAACTATTGTTGCTGATTACTTTGCTCGGAATATGGGATCTGCCTCCTCCCCGTTAATAGAATGGGAAGCGTTCAAGGTGGTAGTGAGGGGTGCCTCCATTGGAGCAGTGGTAGGAGCGAGGCAGGAGATTGTGCGCAACTTGACAGACGTAGAGGGACGCTTGGGCCCCCTGGAAAAAGCAGCCGCGGAATCCCCTGAACGGGTGGGTGAACTGCAAAAGATGCGGATAGAGTATGCCGACCTGATGGAGAGGCTAAGGGAAATTGACTATAAAGCGTATGTCCAGAGAACACATGTAGAGGCCGATAAAGCGGGTACCCTGCTAGCACGCATTATTTGGGATCAACCCCAAGCGACCCCAATACTACAAATTCGCTCCCCAACAGGAGACATGGCTGATACCCAAGTTACGAGCAATGAGGCATTCCGAGAGTACTATACCTGTTTGTACAGTGCCCCCAGGCGCTCATATACGCCAGAAATTAAGGAGTTTCTCCAGGGAGTGCGGCTGCCGAAGCTAGCCGCAATAGACCAGGATGAGCTGAAGTCACTTATTACTACGGAAGAAATACTGGCTGCGATTCGGGCCCTGCCGCGGAATAAGACCGCAGGGCTAGATGGCCTACCCGCAGAATTTTACTTAGCCTATGCCAAGGAGCTGGCGCCCCACTTGGGTGCATTGTATAAAGCCTCTGCTGAGGGAGGGGCTCTCCCCCAGACGACAAAGCAGGCACTAGTAGTGTCACTGCCAAAACCTGGGCATGATCAGACTGACATTTCAGCATACCGCCCGTTGTCGCTCCTAAACACGGAGTACAAAATCCTAAGTAAGATCTTGGCGACGCGTTTACTGCCTTATCTCACTAGGTTAGTACATGTGGACCAATGCGGGTTCGTGCCATGTAGGAGCACTGCACAGAATGTGAGGCGGCTATATCAAATAATGTGGGCCCCCTTGGAGCGTTTCCCAATGGCGGGCTGCCTATCCCTGGATATGCGGCAGGCGTTTGACACGCTGAGCTGGGAATATATGCTGGAGGCACTGGCTTTATATGGTATACCTGTTGAATACATCAATTGGGTTAGGTTATTGTACGCCGCCCCTACGGCACGTGTTAGGACGGGAGGCCACATTTCCGAGGTGTATAGGGTTCACAGGGGTACGAGGCAGGGTTGCCCCCTGTCCCCCATGCTTTTTATACTAGCAATAGAACCGCTTGCACACAAACTGCGCATGTCCGCTCAAAGTTGGGGTACACCAGTAGTTCCGGTGTTGCATGCCGCGTCGCTATATGCTGACGACATAATTTTGTATACCCGTGATTTATACAGGGGTATTCCCGTCGCGGCAGCGATTTTTGAGAACTTTGGTCAGGTGTCAGGCCTCCATATAAATTTTGATAAGTCTGTGGCCTTTTTTTTTAACCACCAAGAGGCTCCCGAGTAGGGTAGGGTTTGGAGACAACGAGGTGCACGTGGCCCCAGTCACGTTTAAGTATTTGGGAGTGCATATATATATAGAACGCAACAAGACACGGTAGACGGAAACGTGCAGAGAGCAATAACTGCGCTGCGCTCTCAAATAGCGTTTTGGACTACTCTGCCATTGTCTGTCATGGGACGTTTGGCCATCGCTAAGATGGTAATGCTGCCTAGTGTGCTGTACTATTTTACAACAATCCCGATATTTCTCCCTGCGACCATATTCTGGGTCCTTGACGCATTATTGATAGAATTAGTGTGGGGCGCGGGTAGAAGGAGAGTGGCACTCAAGAAATTACAACTACCGACTGCCGCTGGAGGGGTAGGAGCCCCCGACTTCAGGGCCTATTGTATGGCAAGCCAGTTACAATGGCTGTCATTCTGGCTCGCGGGTCGTAACCTGCAGGAAATTGGTTATACGCCCAGAATGTTGTCACAAGGTAAACTACATGCGAAGTTGCATAGCGCACGCCCAATTGATACTACGGATTCCCCCCTCTTGCAAATAGCATTAAAATACTGGAATTCTGCCAAAAAATATACCCGTCCCTGCATACCCTATGCACCGAATATCCCTTTTGTAGGATTACCCATCCCGTCGGGAGTGGTCACGTGGGGGCAGATATCAGAATGGGAGGAAGGAGGGATAACTACGGTGGGGACACTATTTCAGGAGGGCACAATGATGTTGCACGCTGACTTCAATGCTAATGGTCTGTTGGATACTCTATTCCTTTTACATGCGGGATTATCTCATTGTGTGAAACAACTGTGGGCCCCAGCTGGACAAGAGCCGCCCACGAACGAATTGGTGCATATGCTCCATTTAATGGGAAATGGCAGGCATCTAACGAAATGGCTTTATGTAGGCATAAGGGGGTCAGTAAGATCTCCACTGGAGGCGCTACGGACTAAATGGGAGTTAGATGTAGTAGAGGGTCTGACGGACAAAGAATGGGCAAAACTACTGGAGTACCCGAAGGTAGTGTCCCGCAATGCGCGGTTCAAATTTATTCAATATCTGATCATACATAGAGCATATCTCACTCCGCATAGACTCCACAGGATGTTTCCTGCTGCCTCCTCAAAATGCCCGAGATGCGTTGAGGAGGATGCCGGGTTTATGCACATGCTGTGGACATGTCCGGCACTAACATACTATTGGACACAGATTGCGCACATACTTACTGATACTGTAGGGGAAAATACTTGGAACACAGCAAAGTGCAGTCTGTTGGGGTTATACCGTCAACCTAAAGGATATAAGGTACAAGCGCGCTTTGCTAATCTAGCGTTAATACTAGCAAAGAGGCATATCACCAGTCGGTGGAAGGCAGTAAGACCGCCAAACCTAGAGACTTGGAGGGAGGAGGTGATTAAGTGGAGTCTTGCCGAAAGTGCTGCAATACGTAGGGAGGAGCAGAGGGGTCTGAGAAAAATACAGATAGCAATGGCGTGGGATGTGCTATGTGAGGCGTTTAAAAGCTGGGAAGACCCTACGCAGGCAGCAGTGGCTTGATCGTAGCTATGGCTGAAACACTGTGTGTGGGAGGCAGATGACTTTTATAAGATGTATCCGAACATGTTGTAATGCAAGGAATGGTGCCGCGTGTCCTGGTCACGTGCAGGTCTATTTGCGAAATGTTACAGTATTACTCTGTCTGTTATACGACTATTGATGGTGTTCCCAGCTAGATAACTGCGGGTGGGGGGTGGAGGGTGGGATCTGGGGTGATTGTTATGGGTTTATTCAGATATTCACAATATGGATTAAAGATACAGACTGGGATATCTCATGTCAATAAAAAAGGTGCACATTGGAACGTGTTGATGTTAGGAACTATGCACACTGCGTGGTTGTACTAGTTATGTGCCTATGTATGTACTAGTAGTGCATATGTTGCTGAACCATACTGCTACTCCTCGGTTCTAATGTGGAAGCAGAAGACTGTATGTACAATTGAATAAACTTAATAAAGTTTGTGTTAAAAAAAAAACTAAAAAAACAAGAAACTCAGAACCCAGCTCAAACTTCACCATCTTCTAGACAACACTCAATCAGGATTCAGAAAGAAACGGCACCAAAACAGCACTCATTGCGGCCACCGAAGACATTAGAATCATACTGGACTGAGGAGAAACAGCGGCCCTCATCCTGCTCGACCTCTCTGCGACTTCAACACTGTCTCCCATAACACCCTTATCAGAAGACGAGATTGGCATACAAGGATGTGCTTGCAAATGGATCTGTTCCTTCCTTACGGGAAGAACCCAAAGGGTCAGGGCGCCACCCTTCACATCAGGAACTAATAAATTGATATGTGGAGTTACACAGGGATCATCCCTCAGTCCACCCTTTTAAACATATGCATGACACCGCTCGCCAACACCAATCGATCACAAGACATCACCATCATCTCCTACGCCAATGACACCCAACTCATACTCTTCCTGATGGACAAAACAACCACCACCAGAACCAGCTTCACCAACTGCATAACCGTTGTAGCGGACTGGATGCAAACCAACTGCCTGAAGCTCAACTCTGACAATACGGAAGTACTGTTCTTCGGCAACAAGACCTCCCCATGGGGCTCCATCTGGTGGCCTTTGGAGCTACGACCGCCATCCACACTCACAGACGTAAAAAATCTAGGGGTCATCCTAGACGACAAATTCAACATGACGGCTAAAGTCAACGCAGTGTGCTCCTCCTTCTACATCCTACGCATGCTGAGAAAAATCTTCAAATGGTTGCCTCAGAACACCAGACGGAGCATCACGCAAGCACTTATCAACAACAAGCTGAACTACAGCCACATTCTCTACGCCGGAATCTCCAAACAACTCCTACACAGGCTCCAGACCATCCAGAACACCACTGCAAGCCTCATACTTGACCTCCCATGCCACGCCACACCACACCACACCCACATCACACCGCAACTCAGGAAGCTTCACTGCTCCCCATTCACAAGCGCAGCCAATTCAATCTTCTCACACACACATACAAAGCCCTACAAAACAGAACCAGAATACCTGAACAGCCGCATACACTTTCACCAACCCACCAGACACTTACGCTCTGCCTCACTCTCACTCGCACACATTTCCGGCATCCTCAAAATCAAAACTGAGGTCACTCAATCTTCTACATCACACCCAAGACATGGAACGACCTCCCTCAACATATCAGAGCCTCCTCCTTACTTCTTGAGTTCCGCAAGAAGCTGAGGACCTGGCTTTTCGAATAAGCACCATGGGGAGCACAAACCTACACACTTGCCCAAGCGCCTGGATAGCCTCTCGGTGATTAGTGCGCTATACAAATCAATATAACATAACATAGCATAACATGTCTAACTGCTAAGAGGACAGATTTGGGAGGTAATGTATCTGTTGTGTAGCTCTTTGTGTAACCTTCATTTACAGATAGATCACAGTGTTGCAGGCATCTGTGTGTATCATGCAGGGTACAGGGCTGAATCAATGCCATAACACCCCTCGATGGGTGTAAGTGTCTTTTGCAAGAATCTGCTTGCTACCTGTGGATGTGTCACAGGTTTGAATCCTGACAAGGGAGATTCTTTCTGAGAACAGTAACATGAGTACCAGCCAACTGGGTTCTAATAACTCATATTACTCAAGTAACAGGAAACTAGGTTTATGGGTTTCACCCCCTACTATAATTTCTCACTGAGATGCTGGTGGTTTCTGGTCCAAGACCTCTTCTTTCACTTTTACATGGCATATGCATTCACTTTACCATATCCAGTTTGCTTCCTCTTGGTTTTTCTTACTTTCGTGGTCTTGCCAAGGGCTCTTAAGAACAGTTGAGTTTTAGCAGACCCGGCCGGCATGGCTCGCGGGTGGGGGGCGGTCGCGGGGGGGGGGGAATTGCGTGAGGGGGTGATCGGACGGGGGGATCGCCCAAGGGGGGCTTCAAGGGGGGATCGGAATGTAAAATTTTAAAAACGTCTTACCTCGAGCCGGGTCACACGTCTTCTCTGCTCCTGCTCTCCTGTCTCGGACAGGAACAGGAAGCAGGCAGCCAGGCTCCCTTCCCTGACCAATCACAACACTGCAGTACAGCTTTGTGATTGGTCTAAGCGCCGTGATACGGCGCTCAGCCAGGGCCTGTAGGGGTAGGCATGTTCTCTATGCATGGAGAAGGGGGAAGTGCGCATGACTGGTTTGGGTGGCCCGAGAGGGCCGACCAAACAGTCATTGCACAGTCAGGAGTGGGAAAACCACTCCTCCCCTGCCCTCTTCGGAGAGCAGAGCAGCCCCACCCACCCGCCCACTGCAAAGCAGCAGGACACAAAACATAAAATGACAGTAACTCTAAGTTATTGTCATTTTATGTTTCTCACTGCTTAAAAGCCATGGGGCGACGCTCCTCCGCCATAGCGGAGGAGCCGCCCCTGAGTTTTAGGACTGTTTGCAATGCTGCAGGTCTCATGGAATATATCAAGGAACAGTCAGGTGCTTACTGCTGCATGCCTGTTGTCACTTCTTCCCAAGGTTATTACCCCAGGGCAGAGCTATTATTGAAAATGGATGGTAGCGATCGCTGAGGCACAGCCACTGAGGGCTTTAAAATCTGCTCGAACAGCGAGATGTACTGAAAGACCTAGGTAGAACAGCGAGCAGCATGCATTCTAACCCTGGGTAAACCAGACAGCTGTTTGTTTAAAACCCCTGTGGAAAGCGAACAGGTCAAGCATGGAGTCAAGCAGGGCTGTGCACTCTTCAACCCTAACCCTTGCAGGTATGTGCTCTGCAGCCCTAAGCCAGGCAGATCCGTCAACTCTGAGGCAAGCATAGCTCAGAGGTTTTAGATCACTGGGTGGGACTGAGCTGGGTGGCCATCAGTTGTGCAGAGACCTGCAGGCTTGTAAGGCCTGCACCAAACAGAGCTGTGCGCGTTTCAGGTCTGGATGAAGTAGAGATGTGGGCTATTTAGGTCTGTGTCAAGTAGAGCTGTGGATTTTAGGTTTATATTAAGCAGAGCGGTTTGCTTATTTGCTTTTATTGACAAGTGGAGCGTTCTTCTTTCCAGGCCTAAACTAGGCAGAGCTGCATGCTTCTCGGGTGTGTGTCATGTAGAGCTGTGTGCTTTTCAGGGCTGGGGCAAGTAAAGCTGTTTGCTTTTCAGGTCTGGGTCAAGTAGATCTGTTTGCTTTTCAGGTCTGGGTCAAGTAGAGCTGTTTGCTTTACAGGTCTGGTTCAAGTAGAGCTGTTTGCTTTTCAGGTCTGGGTGAAGTAGAGCTGTGTGCTTTTCAGGTCTGGGATCATGTAGAGGTGTTTGCTTTTCAGGGCTGGGTCACGTAGAGCTGTGTGCTGTTCAGGGCTGGGTCAAGTAGAGCTGTTTGCTTTACAGGTCTGGTTCAAGTAGAGCTGTTTACTTTTCAGGTCTGGGTGAAGTAGAGCTGTGTGCTTTTCAGGTCTGGGATCAAGTAGAGGTGTTTGCTTTTCAGGGCTGGGTCACGTAGAGCTGTGTGCTGTTCAGGGCTGGGTCAAGTAGAGCTGTTTGCTTTACAGGTCTGGTTCAAGTAGAACTGTTTACTTTTCAGGTCTGGGTGAAGTAGAGCTGTGTGCTTTTCAGGTCTGGGATCAAGTAGAGCTGTGTACTTTTCAGGTCTGGGGTCAAGTAGAGCTGTGTGCTGTTCAGGGCTGGTTCACGTAGAGCTGTGTGCTGTTCAGGGCTGGGTCAAGTAGAGCTGTTTGATTTTCAGGTCTGGGTCAAGTAGAGCTGTTTGCTTTTCAGGTCGGTCGAGCTGTTTGCTTTTTAGGGCTGGGTCAAGTAGAGCTGTTTGCTTTTCAGGTCTGGGTCAAGTAGAGCTGTTTGTTTTTCAGGTCTGGGTCAAACAGAGCTGCTTGCTTTTCAGGGCTGGGTCATGTAGAGCTGTTTGCTTTTCAGTTCTGGGTCAAGTAGAGCTGTTTGCTTTTCAGGGCTGGGTCAAACAGAGCTGTTTGCTTTTCAGGTCTGGCTCAGGTATTACTGTCTTCAGTTCAAGCCTGCACTAAACAAAGCTCTGAGCTGTTCAGGTCTGGATTAGGTGGAGCTGTTACTTTTTAGCCTCTTTCAACCAAAGCTGGTTTGTAAGCAGTCTGGTTTGTAAGCAAGAAGCTGTGTACTATTCCAGCCCTGGATCATCCACAGAGCTCTGAAAATGTAATTGTAAGGTTAAGTAGGGAGCTGTGTACTATTTCAGCCATGGGTGCGTGAAAGAGCTGTGCTCTTCTGTGCTTTTGGCCAAGTATATATCTGTTCTCTGCAACAATGGAACAATCAGGGGATCCTTGTCCACTGATAGAGCTGTGCATTTTAAAGATTTGTTAAAGGAGTTGGTACTTTTCAGTAATAAGACAAATTTGAATTTGTTTACCTTTTCACCACGAGACTGTTGGACTTTTCCAAAATGGGTCACTTAGCTGTGCACTGCTCAGACATCAGATCAGCAGAGCCCTGGGGCCATATGTATGAAAGTTTGGTTTGCGATTCTCAAATAGCGAATTTTAGAGAATCGCTATTTGAGAATCGCAAAACGAGATGTATGTAGGATTTGCAATAAATTTTGCGAATCCTTCATATTCCTTAATTGCGAATCGCAAATTGCGATTCGCAATTGATGAATACCTCCCCATTCATTCCTATGGGCCTAGAGGCCCATAGGAATGAATGGGAAGACATTCTCAATTTGCGATTAGCAATTAGAGAATCGCAAATTGAGAATGCAATTTCAAGGGTGCCAGGGTGTCAAAGGACACCCTGTTGCACCCTGAAATGTGCATGTGTGCACATGTGGCACACATACATGCCCTAAGGGCATGTATGTCGCCACATGGCACTTTAAAAAATGCAAAAAGTGCATTTTTAAGTGAAATCGCAAGTTACCACCAACTTGAAGTTGGTGGTAATTTGCGATTCCTTAAGCCCAAATTGCACTTTTTTGTGCTTCTTACATTGCATTTAAGGAATCGCAATTAGTGATTCCTTAAATGCAATCACAAAATAGGAATCGCAAAATTTGCGATTCCTTATTTTGTGAGGGGTTTCAGTGTAATACATTGCACACTGCTAATTTGCGATCATGAAACGCCGAAATTCTGCGAATTTCGGCGTTTGCGATCGCAAATTGGCTTCATACATATGGCCCCTGGTCTTTTCATCTAAGAACAAGTCATCTGTGTATCTCCCTCCGTTCTTGGGTTTAACAGGGAGCTCTTTTCATGCACTGGTGAGGCAGAGGGATGTTCCCTTTATAGCCCTGATTCAATGCTGAGTCTGTGGAAGTATTAATTTATTTGTAGTTTTATGTAGCGAGAGCAAGAAAGACCGGGAAGCCGAGCACTTTACAGAGTAGCATGACGTCCAATGGAATACCCAGGGAAGCATGGATTATTACATTTATTCAAGTTGATGTCAAGAAAATATGAATATAAGGTGTTAATGGTGACAATCATGGATTTGGCCGCCTTTTGTCTTACACAGTAACGGAGACTTAAGGAATACACTGCTAAATATACCAGTCTGTGTTGCTGCTGTTGTCCAAAGAGAGGAAGCAGAGTTCAGATTAACACATATACAATAACATCCATACCATATCTGCCTTAATCCCAATTAAGTGCATTCGTTGGATTTCCCAAATACTGACGTCCTTGAAGGAAAACTTGTGCGCAATCAGAACTGGAAGTGACGCTGGGAAGATATGGATTCGAGCTTTTTTTTTTTTTTAAGTCTCATATGATGGATTTGATCTTAGAGGAGGGGTGGAGTTTCGCATTCCACTTCATGTACTCCCTGCAAAAAACTTCTTTAGGGTTCTTTTTTTGCGAGGATGGTGTTTCCAGGCGGAGAGAGCATTCTGATAATCGAGTATGCTGTGTAAGCCTCGCCTTCTCTCCGCCCATACTTTTCATTGACTGGTGTCATTGTCCTTGGTAAATGCTGGCTTCCGATTCATTATGAGGCTCGTTAGTCCCTCCTTGTTACCGCCTTGTCGCCATTTGTTACCGCCCATGACGACTGGACCTTTTACTTGGCTCGTTACACAGTCGGCTTTATCTAGGGGGTCAGCACTATTTTGTTTATGGGCACTTATGGGGACAGTGGCGGATGCTATTTTATTGTATTTGTATCCTGAGCGTGGCGCCCGCTTTAGGGACACCGCGCTCAGTTTATTTATTTATATTTAACTTTTATGTTGAGCGCGGCCTCCACTTCTGGGACACCGCGCTCTGTTTATTTATTTATTTTTTAAACTTTCATAATGAGCGCGTTGCCCACTTCAGAGACACCGCGCTCAGTTTCTTTTTTTTTTACTTTAAAACTGAGCGCGGCGCCGCTTCAAGGACACCGCGCTCGGTTTCTTTATTTTATTTTTTAACTTTAACACTGAGCCCGGCGCTCGATTCAAGGACATCGCGATGAGTGTTAAAGTTTAAAAAAACACAAAAAAACGAGCACGGTGTCCTTGAAGTGGCCCCGCACTCAGTTTTAAACTTAACAGTAGCGGTCGGTGGTGGGAGTTCCGCCGGGCACTGACGTGGGGCGGGAGGGGCAGGTTGGGGGGTAGTAAACTACGGATTACGGCTGATTTACATGTAAGTAAACATATAAATAAATAAAACGAAGTTCGTTACGCGCGCTGCATCGCCAAATGCAATGCAGCGCACGTAACGAACTTCGTTTTATTTATTTATATGTTTACTTACCTGTAATCAGCCGTAATCCGTAGTTTACTACCCCCCACCCTGCCCCTCCCCCGCCCCACATCAGCGCCCGGCGGAACTCCCACCACCGACCGCTACTGAAACTTAAACAAGCATTTGTAATGCAATAGGTCTCGCATTTACACGAGTTTAAGCTATTGGCATTGTAAGTGACAATGCCTTTTATTTATGTTTTAAAAAACAAAAATAATAGGCATTGTCATTTACAATGCCAATAGCTTAAACTCGCGTAAATGCGAGACCTATTGCATTGCAAATGCTTGTTCTATCATGGGTGAAGCAGAGATTAGTGCATGACAGTCAGATAGGTATTTGTGTTTCAGGCAGAGAGTTGTGTACTTGCAGACACACATGTATACATTCTCCACAGCCATCTCCATAGTCTCCATAACAAGCACATTTTGTCGTATACGGCCTTCATCTCACTCTCTCTGATTTACCCTTCCAACCAAACAGCCATCTTCGCCTCCTTCCAGCTTCCTCACAGTCAGATCTTCAAGAGAACGTGCGTCTGCTGTAATGTGACTAAACGTCTCTGACCGGTGTCCTCTCCATCAGCTCAGTCATACTTGTTTTGTAATCAGGTGAATCAAACGGGGGGCTCGAAAAGTTAGGTAGCTGGGGCCTCGCCGCCTGTTTTCTATCCGGGCCGTGGAAACATGACAGCCCTGGCAGGTTGTGTGCACTCTACAGGCTTCTCTTCCAGTAGGATGCATGGTCTCCCTAGGCTTCTGTTCCAGAGGATGTAGGGCCTCTCTAGGCTTCTGTTCCTTCAACATGCTGGGTCTCCTAGGCTTCGGTTCCAGAGGATGCACGGTCTCCATAGGCTTCTGTTCCAGAGGATTCAGGGTCTCCCTAGGCTTCTGTTCCAGAGGATGCATGGTCTCCCTAGGCTTTTGTTCCTTCAAGATGCAGGGCCTCTCCAGGCCTCTGTTGCAGAGGATGCAGAGTCTCCCTAGGCTTCTGTTCCAGAGGACGCAGGGTCTCCCTAGGCTTCTGTTCCAGCACGATGTAGGGCCTCTCTAGGCCTCCGTTCCAGTGAATGCTGGGTCTCCTAGGCTTCGGTTCCAGAGGATGCAGGGTCTCCCTAGGCTTCTGTTCCAGAGGATTCAGGGTCTCCCTAGGCTTCTGTTCCAGAGGATGCATGGTCTCCCTAGGCTTTTGTTCCTTCAAGATGCAGGGCCTCTCTAGGCCTCTGTTGCAGGGGATGCAGAATCTCCCTAGGCTTCTGTTCCAGAGGACGCAGGGTCTCCCTAGGCTTCTGTTCTAGCAGGATACAGGGCCTCCCTAGGCTTTTGTTCCAGCAGAATGCTGGGTCTTCTAGTCTTCTGTTCCAGTGAATGCAGGGTCTCCTAGGCTTCGGTTCCAGGGGATGCAGAGTCTCCCTAGGCTTCTGTTCCAGAGGATGCAAGGTCTCCCTAGGCTTCTGTTCTAGCAGGATGCAGGTCCTCCCTAGGCTTTTGTTCCAGCAGAATGCTGGGTCTTCTAGTCTTCTGTTCCAGTGAATGCAGTGTCTCCTAGGCTTCGGTTCCAGAGGATGCAGAGTCTCCCTAGGCTTCTGTTCCAGAGGACGCAGGGTCTCCCTAGGCTTCTGTTCTAGCAGGATGCAGGGTCTCCCTAGGCATCTGTTCCAGAGGATGCAGGGTCTCCCTAGGCTTCTGTTCTAGCAGGATGCAGGGTCTCCCTAGGCTTCGGTTCTAGCAGGATGCAGGGCCTCCCTAGGCTTCTGTTCCAGAGATTGCAGGGTCTTCTTGTCTTCTGTTCCAGCAGGATGCAGGGCCTCTCCAGGCTTCTGATCCAGAGGATGCAGGGTCTCCCTAGGCTTCTGTTCCTTCAAGATGCAGGGTCTCCCTAGGCTTCTGTTCCAGAGGATGCAGGGTCTCCCTAGGCTTCTGTTCCAGAGGATGCAGGGTCTCCCTAGGCCTCTGTTCCAGAGGATGCAGGGTCTCCCTAGGCTTCTGTTCCAGAGGATGCAGAGTCTCCCTAGGCTTCTGTTCCAGAGGATGCAGGGTCTCCCTAGGCTTCTGTTCTAGCAGGATGCAGGGCCTCCCTAGGCTTTTGTTCCAGCAGGATGCTGGGTCTTCTAGTCTTCTGTTCCAGCAGGATGCAGGGCCTCTCCAGGCTTCTGTTCCAGATGATGCAGGGTCTCCCTAGACTTCTCTTCCAGTAGGATGCAGGGTCTCCCTAGGCTTCTGTTCCTTCAAGATGCAGGGTCTCCCTAGACTTCTGTTCCTTGAACATGCGGGGTCTCCCAAGGCTTCTGTTCCAGCAGGATGCAGTGTCTCCCTAGGCTTCTGTACCAGCAGGATGTAGGGCCTCTCTAGGCTTCTGTTCCAGTGAATGCAGGGTCTCCCTAGGCTTCTGTTACAGCAAGATGCAGGGTCTCCCTAGACTTCTGTTCCCTGAACATGCGGGGTCTCCCAAGGCTTCTGTTCCAGCAGGATGCAGTGTCTCCCTAGGCTTCTGTTCCAGCAGGATGTAGGGCCTCTCTAGGCTTCTGTTCCAGTGAATGCAGGGTCTCCCTAGGCTTCTGTTACAGCAAGATGCAGGGTCTCCCTAGGCTTCTGTTACAGCAAGATGCAGGGTCTCCCTAGGCTTCTGTTCCAGCAAGATGCAGGGCCTCCCTAGCCTTCTGTTCCAGTGAATGCAGGGTCTCGTAGGCTTCTGTTCCAGCAGGATGCAGGGTCTCCTAGGCTTCTGTTCCAGCAGGATGCAGGGTCTTTCTAGGCTTCTGTTCCTTCAACATGCGGGGTTTCCCTAGGCTTCTGTTCCAGCAGGATGCAGGGTCTCCCTAGGCTTCTGTTCCAGCAGGATGCAGGGTCTCCCTAGGCTTCTGTTCCAGAAGATGCATGGTCTCCCTAGGCTCCTGTTCAAGCAGGATGTAGGGCCTCTCTAGGCTTCTGTTCCAGAGAATGCAGGGTCTCCCTAGGCTTCTGTAGCAGCAAGATGTAGGGTCTCCCTACGTTTCTGTTCTAGAGATTGCAGGGTCTCCCTATGCTTCTGTTCTAGAAATTGCAGGATCTCCTAGGCTTCTGTTTCAGCAGGATGCAGGGTCTCCCTAGGCTTCTGTTCCAGCAGGATGCAGGGACTCCTTAGGCTTCTGTTCCAGAGGATGCATGGTCTCCCTAGGCTTCTGTTCCAGCAGGATGTAGGGCCTCTCTAGGCTTCTGTTCCAGTGAATGCAGGGTCTCCCTAGGCTTCTGTTCCAGCAAGATGTAGGGTTTCCCTAGGCTTCTGTTCCAGAGATTGTATGGTCTCCTAGGCTTCTATTCCAGCAGGATGCAGGGTCTCTCTAGGCTTCTGTTCCTTCAACATACGGGGTCTCCGTAGGCTTCTGTTCCAGCAGGATGCAGGGTCTCCCTAGGCTTTTGTTACAGAAAATGCATGGTCTCCCTAGGCTTCTGTTCTAGCAGGATGTAGGGCCTCTCTAGGCTTCTGTTCCAGCAGGATGCAGGGTCTTCCTAGGCTTCTGTTCCAGAGGATGCATGGTCTCCCTAGGCATCTGTTCCAGCAGGATATAGGGCCTCTCTAGGCTTCTGTTCCAGTGAATGCAGGGTCTCCTAGGCTTCTGTTCCAGAGGATGCAGGGTCTCCCTAGGCATCTGCTCCAGCAGGATGTAGGGCTTCTCTAGGCTTCTGTTCTAGTGAATTCAGGGTCTCCCTAGGCTTATGATCCAGCAGGATGCAGGGTCTCCCTTGGGATCTGTTCCAGAGGATGCATGGTTTCCCCAGGCTTCTGTTCTAGCAGGATGTAGGGCTTCTCTAGGCTTCTGTTCCAGCAAGATGTAGGGTCTCCCTAGACTTCTGTTCCAGAGATTGCAGGGTCTACTAGGCTTCTGTTCCAGCAGGATGCAGGGTCTCTCTAAGCTTCTGTTCCTTCAACATGCGGGGTCTCTCTAGGCTTCTGTTCCAGCAAGATGCAGGGTCTCCCTACGCTTCTGTTCCAGCGGGATGTAGGGTCTCCCTAGGCTTCTGTTCCAGAGGATGTAGGGCCTCTCTAGGCTTCTGTTCCTTCAACATGCAAGGTCTCCCTAGGTTTCTGTTCCAGGAGGATGCAGGGTCGCCCTAGGCTTCTGTTCCAGAGGATGCATGGTCTCCCTAGGCTTCTGTTCCAGAGGATGCAGGGTCTCCCTAGCCTTCTGTTCCAGCTGGATGCAGGGCCTCCCTAGCCTTCTGTTCGAGCAGGATGCAGGATCTCCCTAGACGTCTGTTCCAGCATGATGCAGGGTCTCCCTAGGCTTCTGTTCCAGAGGGTGCAGGGTCTCCCTAGGCTTCTGTTCCAGCAGGATGCATGGTCTCCCTAGGCTTCAATTCTAGCAGGATGCAGGGTCTTCCTAGGCTTCCTTTCCAACATTATGCATGGTCTCCCTAGGTCTCTGTAACAGCACGGTGCAGGGTACGCCTAGGTTCATCTTCCAGAATGGTGAGTGCACTCTGGGGCATATCATCATTCAGCAGTGTGCAGGGTGTTTCCAGGCTTCTCTTCCAGCGAGATGCAGGGACTCTGCAGGCTCATCATTCAGCGGGATGCAGAGTCTCTTGTGGCCTCTCGTGCAGTAAAACACAGGCACTTCGCAGGCTCGCCATTTAGCAGCCTGCAAGCATCCTCGGGCCTCTTGACTTCTCTTCCAGTGCAATGCAGGCTCTCTCTAGGCTTCTGTTCCAGCAGAGCTCAGGGTGTTTTAACGCTTCTCTTTCACTAGGGTGCAGGGTCTCCAGGCAGGATGCAGGCACCTTGCAGGCTCATCATTCAGGAAGCTGCAGGCCCATTGTTGGCTTTTCTTCCAGTAGGACGAGGCCATCATGCAGTCTCCAGGCTCAACTGCGAACAGGATATAAACATTCTGTGTAATTGTCCTCCGGGCAGACCCCATGCATTTCTGTTCCTTTCTTTAAAAAGCATGCACTGCTGCATCTTCCCACACACATTATTTGACTCACACCAGGGCCGTCTTAACAGCATTATTGGCCCCCGGGCAAAGCAGTGCACTGGGTCCTGCCTACACAACCCCTCACAGGAATAAAAATGTTTAACGGAAAATTTGGGTTAAATTCTGGGCTGCATGGGGGCCCTATGCTCATGGGGCCATCGGGCAACTGCCCAGCGTGCCCATGCGTTAAGACGGCACTGACTCACGCTGAAAGCAGGCAAAAGCCAGCGGTCTAAGTGCATTTAAAAAAGTATGTGAACTATGATGCTGTGTGTAATGGGGGCTGTGTGTAGTGAGTGTGGGGGCGGGGTCAACGGCGTGGCTAGAAAAACAAAATATTCTGTAACTTTTTGGGTCCTTCACCTTCAGGTAACTACATATAAAATAACACACAGCTTAAATGAAAAATAAATGCAAGTTAAGTTAATCAGTGGGAAATGAATCCTGGTTGGTGCAGTGTAGAATAGTGACTTGTGTATGTTTAGTGCTCTGAAGTCCTAGTCTAATAGAAAGCACTGTGAATATGCAAGTCATTATTTCAAACTTGCATTACACACAGTATAAAATAGGCTGCTACAAAATGTGCAAAAAGATTTTAGGCTAAAAAAGGGCTTCCAAAGTATAGATTTTAGTATTACCCAGACTGTAAGTAGGGCAATTTTGTTTTAGAACTGTCTTTTAAAAGCACACACCTCACAGCTCTGCTGTCACTTCCCAAGCAATACCACTCAAAAAGAATAAATGTGTGTCATCGGGAAGCCTCAAGTGATCCCATCAATTATAGCCGATACCGGCTTCCAAGCAGCATCTACATTTGCAGATTGACCCGTTGCGCACGTTTGCATTTCTATCAGGTAAGCAGGTTCCCTAGGCAGGGCCGGACTGGCTACCGGGCGTTTTGGTGTGCTGCCGAGCTGGGGGCTGATTTCGTTGATGGGGACCTGCGTGTGCTTAAAACCATTCGTTGTGCTTTGTTTATTTAGAAGCTCACGCAGGTCCCCATCAACGAAATCAGCCCCCACCGCAGTGAAATCAGCCCCTAGCTTGGCAGCACCACAAAACGCCCGGTAGTCAGTCCGGCCCTGGCCCTAGGAAGAAGGCTTGATTACCTCTCTGCCCCTCCCTCAGTTTCATAGCACAGGGAGGGGGCTGCCTTACTCTTCAGCTAACCATTTCAACTCTCGGAAGTCACAATCCAGAGACAGTTGTGTTTTCTCAAAAAGTAGGGGACCGGTCCCGCCCACTTCGACCTCAGGCTTAAGCTATGTTGATCTAACCCCGGGTGGGTGACTGGGGGTGCAGTTCCATCAACCTGCAGCTTCACGTTTTCTTTGTTTGTTGTCTGCATACAGGCACTGGCTCCAATGCCTGCTATATGGAAGAGCTGCGGAATGTGGAGCGGCTCGAGGGGGACGAAGGCCGCATGTGTGTGAACATGGAGTGGGGTGCCTTCGGTGACGATGGCGCTCTGGCCCACATCCAGACAGAGTTTGATCACCAGGTGGACCAGGAGTCCCTGAATCCGGGGAAGCAGAGGTGAGTGTGAGTCCGGAAGTGAGTGTTAGTGCATTGCTCTGGATAGTCGTTTCCCACACCTAACATCTATGGCCTTTTTCACAGCTTTGAGAAGATGATCAGTGGCATGTACATGGGAGAAATCGCACGACTCGTCCTGGTCAAACTGGCGGCGCAAGGACTTCTCTTCCAAAGAGGTGCCACCCCAGCTCTCCTCACTAAGGGAAGCTTCGAGACCAAGCATGTTTCTGCTGTTGAAGAGTGAGTAGCGGGGGCTCCTCCTGTGGACAGCACTGTCTATTCTCTGATGTGAACTTCTTCTTCTGGGCGCCTCCTTCATTGCACGCTCACCACATAAAATGGCACCACATAAAACAGCCCCATAGTTCTGAGAACTTTCTTCCATTAAACACTGAAGACTTCCTATTGCGGCCGCTCTCTATGGGAATGCTAATGCTTGCTCATATCGGTCTATCCACTGTTTTAATGTGGTGCACAAGTTGAGATTTTTTAGCCTTTCTTCATTGGTCTTGTGGTTTAAACTATGCAGTGTTTCTCCACCAGTGGCGGCTGGTGACATTTGAAAGGGGAGAGGTGCAAAAACTGCGTATGACTTTTATGTAGCGAGCAAGCTTAATGGACAAACGTGGGTTCCGGGGGGGAGGATCCTCCTTCCGAGAAAAAATTGAAAAAAGATTCACAAATGGTGCATTTTAAAATAAATGAGTTTAGCGAGAAAGCAAGTTTTATAATGCAATGGGAACGTATAATCTTGAAATATTAAAAACTGCCACATATCTTACTGCATCAATATGTTCAACAGTTACGATAATGTGTAAATTGTACAGCGCAACAACTTCAGGCCCTTTAATGTGTGTGCTTGCCCAGTGTCTTGCACAGCATGCGGCATCAACCTTGGAAGAAAATGGCCTAATTAGGCGTCGGGAAGCGCCCACAGCTTATGGCTGTAAATCAGTTATATAGGAATATGTGCAGACAGGTCTTTAAATGGGATGAAAAAAGTGGGGACTCTTTAAAAGGTAATGTGTAAAATATATTTCTGTGATTCCCAAGGTGTACCACCCAACTGGTATTTTGGTTTCTCTCTGAGATGTTACTGCATCCAGATAAATAACACAACAACTGACATAAACCTAAAACCTTACAGTACTGTTGGCTTTGTCAGTGGTTGTTTGCTGTTTCTGTTTAAGATAAATGAGTAACAACTATGATGGGTTATAAATAATTAACGCTGGAAATGTTTCAATTCTGAAATTGTGAGGCTGTGAATTAAATATTATTGAGGCCTGTGGAAGGAGTATTCGCCTTCAGTTACATGTGTTTTACATTAGATATTTGTGCCCTTTTTCTCTGCACATCTCGTCCATCTGCACATCTTCAACCGCCTCTGATCACTCTCCCCTCTGAATGCACTTCCTCGCAACTCCCTCACTTCACCAATCCCAAACATACACTGCTCTCTCTCACATTTAAGGACTTTATTTTCTTTAAACTTTTGCCTTGTAAATATTTTGACACCTGGTTACCCCTTTCACACACATTTACACAGATTTTCAATTGTAACTGGAACACGACAATTGTTCTGTGTGCTCTGCCGAGAGGCCAACCCATTGACAGCCACTTTGCTTTGCCTTCAGCCTCCGTGCCTGAGATCTCAATCACAGCCCCTCATAAACACCTGGCGTGACTCAAAGTATGCACTGTACAAGAGTATAAGATGCACGAAAAAAAAATATAGAAGTGCAACATGATAAAATAGCTAACACTCTTGGGGAATGCAAGATTAAGTAAAACATGTGAAATAAAAGAGGAACTAAATTGCTGGCATGCATTAACTTCACGTTTTTAACATTCATTATTTGTAAATCAATCCATGTTTTTGGTATTAATGTTAAGGGCATGAAGATAGGGCCAGGTTTAACGCCATACAGCAAGTAACAGTCTTTACTATAAGCACTTTGCGCTGGACTCGGATATTTGGATCAACTTTGCAAGGGAACAAAATCCCTGGTCGTCTTTTGGATCAATTTTGCGGGGAACAAATACATCAGCTCTGCTTCTAAAGGTGCCAGAGACCTGCAGCCAGGGCCTGGGGTGTCAAAGTGGTGGAGGGTAGCGTGACCAGGGATCACAATATACATAACATAAGATTAGCATTATAACATTTACTATTACCAAGGACAAGGAGCCACATCATACGTACTTGCATCCAGTCCTACCGTGTGACGAATGGGAAAGGGTGGGATCTATACCTGTGAATGATGGACGTCTGACCTCATGCAGAGATGCAGACTCCGACACCCGAACCCGTGACACTGATGGCGTCACTGGCCTACAGTGGATAGCACCACAGACTACAATGGTAATGAAGGGCTTTGTAAAGGGTAAGCCCTGCGTCGTGCGTCACAATACAGAACGTTTATTTACTGCCTGGCTCCTACTTCAGAGCGAGGCAGGCATGCTGGGACAGACAGCCCAGACTTAAATACATCGATTTGTTTAGAGATACGATTGCATCTCTAAATTAATCAATCTATTTAATATTTTTTTTAGGTAAACTTGTAGGAATTTCAGAGGGTGCAGTCCCAGAGCCCTAATGGAGAAACCACCCTTGATGGCCACCCATCTCTAGACTATTCAGGATGTTTTATCATTCTGGTTATGTGACTTTTAGAATTGTACATAGTTCTCCAGATACTGTATGCAGAACTAGACACTGTAGTAACATAGGGCCTGATTTAGTTTCGGTGGACAGGTTACTCCGTCACAACGGTGACGGATATCCCGTCCGCCGAAATATAAATCCCATAATATCCCATGGGATTTATATTTCGGTGGACGGGATATCCGTCACCATTGTGATGGAGTAGCCCACCTCCCGAATTCTAAATTAGGCCCATTGTCTCCAGAACTGCAAAGCATTCTGTATTAGGCCTCTAGAAATTAAGGCACTTACTCTGTGATTCCTTTTGTAATGAAATGCACACTGGTAACTCAGCTTCTCTTTCCTTCTGGTTGCACTTCTCCTAGGACACCCTAACATTCCCATTGCTCTCCCTCATTACTTGTTGGGCTGTTCTCAAGTTCAAGATCAGCAGGTATAACTACAAAGGTCCCTATCCTGGTGACCTTGACCACAGCTCCTTGGGATTTCTTTGCCCAAGGTGCATGACTGTTCTCTTGGCACCTACAGCTAAGAGATGCTTGTTTGGTACTTCCTCTGTGATAGCAAGCCTAAGAAAGATCTCTGTAACGCCTTTTATCAATGCATAAAAAATAAAGGCTTCACAGAAAATCCCTGTGCCAATTCACTTGTCATCTCCTTTTCCCTGAGTTGAATTCTGTTTACTAATGGCATCTACCACCATCACTCAGCCAGTTTCTAACCAGTTTACCAACCAGGTTTGCACCCCAAGCCTGGCCTACATGCTCACACACTTCTTTAGAGATCAATATTTTGCTCCGCTATAAATAAATCACAAACTTTGCTTTGCATGGAACTATTTCTCTCGTCACCTGCACCTTGAGTCTCATACTCACGGAACACGTGGCCATGGGCTTTGTAACCTACCTATTTCCCAATATTCCTTCCTTCAGAGGTGATTGCTTGGCCTGGGTGAAATTTCTTTAACGCTGGTGCAATCATGCATAATTTTGTGAATTTCACGTTATGCTTGTTATGCACAATTCCCCAAATTACGCCATTACACTATGTAGCATAATTATGCCATGTTCGCAATAACATTTTAGCACAGAAGTGGTTTAAATGAGCAGACCATGTGCCGCATTTGGCCACAGCACTTGCGTTTTTTTCACTACTTTCTTGCACCAAATACGTCCTTGTGTCCAAAATAGACAGGAGGATGCATTTTTCACTAAAACATGGTGCTAAACGGCAGTGTAATTTCAAATGATTTGTGTGGAATTTCACATGATTACGCTAAAGCAAATTATGCAAATTTGAAACACCACTACTAATTGCATGAATTCCTTCATTATTGAATAGGGGAGGCTCTTCTTGTATTTTCCTGACTGTCTCTCATAGACACTTTATATTTATTGAACCTACTTCTAACCCTCCACAATCTTTCCTCTCTCTCTCAAGTGATGGACATGGATGCTACTGACTCTTTTCCCTCTTGTCCTAGCTCCTTTAATGTCCTAGGGTACCTCACACATAGTTCCATTTCCTTGTTGATCTTAAGGGTTGCAGGCACCAGCAGCTCAGGGCTATTTCTTTTTTATATGAGCTAGAATCAAAATTTTCCTCTTCACTCGTAAATCTGAAGTTCATCTGTGACCACTCAGTGTTGCTTTTTATTGTAAATAGAGAGCAAATGTATTTGTTCAACAATTTTTCCTGATCTTTTGTGTGGATACCCCATTCATTCAGCCTCACAATTCACTCATGCACTTTCGATTTTTGCAGAAAAAAATCCAAGTTTCATCTCCTTACTTCATCATTGATTTAACAAATGCCTCCTCTATGCATTTGCTTACCTGATTGCCTGCAGTGTTTCTTGGCACCGCTGTCAATTATACCCTTCTTTGTCCCTTCTTCCATGATTCTTTCATCCTATGAAATGTGATCCAGTTCATCTTACCTTTCATTTTGCCACATGTTTGAAGTACTGTGAAGATGTTTTACTTCTAACACTTAGGCCCTGATTATGAGTCTGGCGGTCCAACGACTGCCAACTCACAGAGGCACGGCGGTGGCAGTCCAGTCACCACTGCACCGGTGCTCCGACCGCCCCATTACGAGTAGGGTGGTCGGACCGCCATTGCAGAGCGGATACTGCGTTCTCATTGAGGTGCCCATTTTCAGAGGCACCGCTAAAAAAAGCCCACCAGACACGAGAAACACTCATAACCTGGTGGTCGACCCGACCATGGGTTTGGCGTGTGGGAGCAGGCTGCTGTCATGGCAGTCCGCTCCCTCCCCTCCAAACTCGTAATCAGGCCTTATTCAATTGACTTCGCTTGATAAATTTAGTATAGAAAATAAGTATGGAGTTCTATGACTCCTCCTGAACATAGTTTTACCCTTTTTCGCCATACACAAAACAGGTGTAATACCTGGCCAGGCTGATGCTTCCGGGCATACTATTGTCCTAGTCTCAAAACTTTTTGAGGCTGCCTCTCCTCCGTGTGGAATTCTACATAACGTATAATTCTTGGCAGTTGTAAATAGAGGTCTTTTCAGCTGAAAATACCTTTGCGAATCAGGCCCTTAGAGTTACTCTCTTTATTTTCTCTCACATAGCTTTCAAACTATCAAAGATTGACCAGCGCCTAGTTTATACTGGTCATTGCAGCTGGTTGCACTAATGCTCTTTTGGGAGAACCAGGACTTATTTTAATTATCAGACTTTGACACAGAGTAAGTGTGAACACAGCAGAAAAAGAGAGAAAAAACTAGAAAGGACTACAGAAAATCAGTGACACATGGAGGAAGTAGGGATGAAAAAGAACCTGCAAGACTGAAAGAAAGGGACAATAAGTGAAGGTGGTGGATGAAAGAGGCATGAGGAAGAATCAAAACAAGGCAGCCTTACTGTTAGACCTGGCATCATTGGCGTGGGTTTCCCCTGTGTTTTTGCCTTTGCCTCCTGTTAAATTTGCTGTGTGTTGGACTTCGTTTTTGCTGGTCTAGATGCTTTGGGCACTTTGCCACTGTTGTTCAGTGCCAAAGTGCAAGTGCTCCCTATAAATTGTTGTTATGGATTGGTGATTCCATGATTGGCATATTTGATTTACTAGTCAGTCCCTAGTACAGTGCACTGTGTGTGCCCAGGGCCTGTAAATCAAGGGCTACTAGTGGGCCAGCAGCACTGATTGTGCCACCCACATAAGCAGCCTGTAAATGTAACTAAGATCTGCCACTGCAGTGTCTGTGCGCAGTTTGGTACTGCCATGTCGACCTGACGAGTGCACCCACTTGCCAGGCCCTAACCTTCCCTTTTCTTACATGTTAGTCATCCCTAAGGTAGGCTGAAGGTACCCCTGTGGGCAGGGTGCAGTGTATGTGAAAGGTAGGACATGCCCTGATATGTGTGTTATGTCCTGATAGTGAAATACTGCCAATTTAGTTTGTCACTATTGAAAGGCTATCTGTCCCATAGGATAGAATAGGGAGTTTGCTTATAACATCTTATAAGCATAACTGCCATGGGAACAAGATTGGAAAATAAAGTTTGATATGCCTGAACTCAGAATGTGAGGATGCATCTTTTAGTGAGGGTGATTTTTACATTCTGGGTTTGAAAATACCACTTTTAGAAAGTAGGTATTTTCTTGCCTAACCATCCAGTGTGCCTCTGCTAGGTTGTGTATTGACTGTCTGGCTTTGGATTGACAGGGGCTGGGGATGTGCATTCTCTTCAGACAGCCACTTGGGGGGAGGGGGGGGGGTTAGGTGTGTGAATAGACCTGGGTGCATTCAGAGTAGGGGGAGGAGATTTCTTTCACACCTGAATGGGCCTGGTCTGCCAAGGACAATGCAGTCTCCAGTTCCTGCCAGGAAGCTGCACCAGAGAGGACAGAACTGGTTTTGGCTGGGCAAAGAGCTTCTCTGCCACAGAGAACAAAGGATTTTGTATTATAAAAAGAGGGGCCCAGACCCCAGACTTTTAGATCACTTCTGGGAATCAAGAGGAACCTTTGCCAAGGAGAAGAGCTGGAGAAGCTGAGGAGGAATGCTGCCCCTGTGCTGTTTGCTGTCTGGGGTTGGCCTGCAGTATCTACTTTCTGCCAAGGAAAGGGAAAGGACTTTGCTGTTTGCTGTGTCCCCTGCTTGATGAAGATCTCCAAGGGTTTGAAATAGAGCTTGCCTCCTGTTCTGAAGTCTCAGGGACACAAAGACTTCACCCCCAATCCCCCTTAACTCCTTTGCTGACCTGCTGAGAAGTGTCTGTCAGTGTTCTGGACCTCTGGAGGTTGTTTTGGGACTGGAAACTACAAGAACTGTGAAAATCGACGCATCGCCTGTTTCCGACGCATCGCAACAGTGCGAGAAGAATTTTCTGCCGCATTGCCACCGCCGAAGAATCAACGCAGCACCTGCTTGCGGCTGAAGTGTCTGCCGTGCAACGAATCCTGTGCACTGATCTCCAACGACCGAGATCACCGCAACGATTCTGACGCAGGCCCTGTTGGAGAAGATCCGACACATCAAGGGGACGCAGCTGAAGTCATCGCAGCGCATCCCGGGTCTTCACGCATCTCATCATACTGGATCATCATGCATCGCATCGAAGCGCCAAGTCTGTTCCATTGTTGGGGATGCAGTAAGAAACCAACGCATCACCTCCCCACGCAGTAAGAAACCGACGCATCACCCCCTCTCCGGTAAGGAACCGACGCATCACCTCCCTTGAGCAGCAGTAAGGAACCAACGCATCATCTCCCCCGGAGCAAGGAACCAATGCATCACCTTCCCTGAGTGTAAGGAACCGATGCATCACCTTCCCTGCAACCCTTTTGCTTGCCTTTTCGACGCATCCAAGGTACTTTGTGTAAAAGTGTCACATCCAACATTTTCTTGGAACTGAACTGTTTCTACATTTTGAGAATCATATTTTCAGTACTGTATTGTGGATTTTTGCCGTTCTGGTCTTGTTTTGGTTTAGATAAAGATTACTTATTTTTCTAAACTGGTGTGGTGTCCATTTGTAGTGTTTTCACTGTATTACTGTATGTGTTCATAAATGCTTTACAAACTGCCTCTGAGATGAGCCTGTCTGCTCGTGCGAAGCTACCAAGGGGATGAGCAGGGTTATTTTAGAAGTGTATCCCCCTTACCCTGACTAGGAAGAAGGGTCACTACTTGGACAAAAGTACCTACCTGTGCCTACTAGAGACCTCCATTTCTAACACTTACTATTCAGCAATGTTGGCATTCAACAAAGCTGGCGGGCAGCTTCTAAAAAAACGTACTGTTTTTACAAATTAAGTATGAAGTTTAACTCAACTCAGAGTTTCCTCTGTAGACTATCTGAATCATCACTTATGTTGACTCGTAGATGAACCCGCACCTGTAGTGTTCCTCTACCTATGGGTGAGTACCTGTTTTGCTGATACCTAGAAGGACTAGCACCAATTATTATTCTCAGTTGATCGCAGGATCCTTTGTGCTGATGTATTTGGCATAGACCTGGGAGCAGTGGTTAATTTGTAAAAAAGTAAGTGCCGGGGCTCTCATCAGGAGGCAGCTTGCACCAGCCCATTTCTCCTGTTAGCGCCGCCTAAAACAGAACCAACTACTAACCATGAAAGTGGGGAGAGGATGGGGTATAATGGCCGGAGCTGCTGACTTCGGAGCTGGGGAACCAGGTTCGCATCTCGGCGTCAGCTCAACAGCTGATTCTAGGCGAATCACTTAAACTCCCCATGCCTACCTGTGTCCTTAACTGGTGCTCATGAAAAACGCTGTGTTGATGATTAAGTGCTGATGCTGAGCACCAGAAACCATTGGCTCAATTTAAGCACTGCCTGGGAGAACCCTTTTCTGATGCTCTGTAGATGTGTAGGTGCTAAGGACAGAATCTTTTTGTGGGGTCCCTTCGATGACAACCTGACACTTTTCTCCCTATCATAGTGACACCAGCGGTTTGGATGGAGTGAAGAAGGTTCTGTCCCAGTTTGGCCTTCAAGCTAGTGACGAGGACTGCCTCAAAGTCCGGATGGTCTGCAGCATGGTGTCCACGCGCTCCGCGAGACTGTGCGCTGCTGGACTGGCGGCCATCATCACCCGAATCCAGAAGAACCGAGGATTGACAGAACTTCACACAACAGTGGGGGTGGATGGAACCGTATATAAAAAACACCCAAAGTAAGTCTTCCAGTGCACATAAGCACACTATCGAAGCATCTAACATAGTAGCTATCACACAGCCTATTACAGTATCTTCTACACTTTGCATCACACTCTCTATCACATAATCTATTACACAATTACAGTCTTACTAGCTGCAGCAGCTACCATACTGTACATATATAGCAAATGCACTAATAATCACACATTCACACATTTATAACTAAAGTGCAAAGATCAAATTCCATATTAGAACCGCAGTACAATGTAAGTGACATCTGAACACACTGCTTATTCTCTGAAAGAATGTATTTTACAATGAATTACCGGAGGAAAATAGCTCTGCTAATAGTTACGAGGCCCATTCGGTGTGACTTGATCTCATCTCAAGGCCTGGATTTAATCTCTTTAATTCTGATTTTGGTTAAATACAGTTGTGTACAACTACTGCACATAGCCATCATGGCTTGAACCATATATGTTGGGGAGCACCATCATTATACTCTTAAGATTTCAACTCTTGTGAGCCATGGCCAACACCTTACACTGAATAATAAATAGCACATTACATTGTGCAAATCTGCATATGTGGTTTAGGCCATGATAACTCTGTGTGAGTGTGTGTGTTTTGTAGAGAGGGTAAGAGAAAGATTATGGATACGTGTATAGTACATATGTTCCAATGTTGCCACTGAGGAGGAATCCTGGTGACCAAATACACCACAAAGCTGAAGGTTTGTTAATGTGACCAGAACCTCAGGTGTTGTTTTAAACATGGCAGCTAGTAGATTCATGCTTTTTTGTCTTTTATAAATCTACCCTATATTTGATTTCATCTGGCTGGTTCCTCATTCTAACATTTTCCTGCTGCATTGAAGTGCTTTATTCCTGACCTACCTAACAACGAGCAACCTAATTCTGTGCAGCTTCTGAAAGAGACAGAAAAAGAGGGCAACAGGTAGAGAGATGGAGAGAGAGAGAGAGAGAGAGAGCTGGGGAGAGAGAAAGAGAGAGAGCACCCACTTTTAAAGACAACTCTTTTCACAAGCAAACTGTTTTTTGTTTTCTATATACACACCTGCTGCAGGGAGGCTGGGGAGGAACATTGGAAGGGATCTATACATCACCTCCACTCCTCCTCGTTGGCTCAGTAATGTCCTGGACACACTTCCGCCCTTCTTGTGGTCGGCTCTGCATGCGCTCCCGGGTTCGAGCTCTCTCTGACCTGTGAGTGGATTGTGACCCATGGGCATCTAACATAACCCCCCCATGTCCTTGCAGTCTTAGGGAGCAGGGGATGGGAAATGAGCCTGCTTTGCTCCCAGCTCCTCTCCGGTCACCTCGTGGACTCAAAGGTAGGCCTAGCAGCCCTCAGGAGACTTCAGGAGACAATGCCGGACTCAAGATCAGGTGACTTTTAAGATGGAAAACTGTCTGAATTCCACATCTGTAAGGAAAACAAAAAAGTGATAGGTGGATTGCTTGAATTGATCTCAGCCACTGGTAAATACGCAGGCTACATTCCAGTCCTTCGTATTGTTTTGTGAATGGGCCGCTCCAGACAGGGGTCAAACGTATGCAAATCACCCATGGTCCTACTCCAATCGAAGCCGTTCAGCCCGAATTGGAAGTCGATGCCACCTCTGAATGGGAACTGTCTGAATTTTCCAGCTCCATGACATGGATCAGTCTGACAATTCTGCAATCTGCTTGTTTCTCTGACACGGGTCTTTTTTTGTCTGGACTGTAGAACAACCGGTTGCACACCTAGAAGGCTACAGCGAGCCACTGAAACACCTCGGTTACTGCCAAGCCTCACTTGAGGTAGCAAGGGGCATTGTGAGCTCAGCTCATTGTGAGTTCTGCTCTCAGGACCCAGCAGTTGTAAAACAAGAAATTATTCTAGCTTATGGCTACTGGTCAGCTCACAAGCCATGCCTGTTTGGAGTCCTTTTGAGGCATGTGGTGTTCTGAGATTACTTTTTCACAGACTCACTGTCACTGATTTGCAAATTCACGGATTCACTCACTCACTTATTGTCTCTCGTGTGTAGCTTTCCTTGCATTTCTCTCTCTTTCTCCTCTCTCTCTCTCTTTCTCTCGATTGCGCTCTCTCTCTGAACCCATTAGAACATCTTAGTGGATAGTTGTGTCAGCTGAAGAAATCTCTGCGCACTCTGAAGGCAGGTCATACTCTCATCCTTCCAGGATTGTGAAGTGAGTGTTTGTCAGTTGGGTGAGCATCGCTGCTCTTATTTACCCCAGTGGTGCTTTAGCTCTCTAAAACAAAAATATTATTCTCGCTGTGTGTCTTTCAATTTCTGACTTTCTTTATTCTCCTCTTTCGCTTTCTCTGCAGTCTCTTTCTTTCCACTTCTTGTTGAACTTCCTCTCTGCCTCTCACTTCATCTATCTGCTTTCCTGTTTCTTCTTGTGTTCCTTCACTTTTTTCCAATTTCTTCTCCACTGCTCTCTTCTTTCCCTTCTGTTTCTTTTACGTTATCTCCTCTCCTGTCTGCTAATCATTGCTTTTCTTTTCTACTCTCTTCAATTCTCTCCATCCTTTTTAAATATCACTCACTGTGCTCCTCACGCTTTACATCTCTCAGCACGCTCCTCCCTTATCTTGCCTCTATCACCCACTCCTTTTCTTTTCCCATCTTTAACTTCTTTCCCTATCTCATCTCATATCACTTATAACTCTTATCACTTCCCTCCACTCTGTTGTTTGCATTCTTTACTTGTTTCCTATCTAATTCTTTGAATCTTCCCTCCTTTCAGATGTCTCTCCTCTTCATTCTTCCCATACAGTTTACTCTTCTCTTATCTCCCTTTCCTTCTCTTTCCTGTATCATCCTCACTGTTTCTTCTCCCTTTTGCCTTTTTACAATTTTTTTCTTATATGCTCTTCTCTATTCTGCTCCGTCTCATAACTTTCTAATAAACTCTCCTCCAATTACTTCTCTCTCATCCTTGCTAGTGATTTATTTACTACCCTCTCATTGCTTTCTTCCCTTCTGCCTCTTTCTTCTCTGTCTTCCGTTCTTCCTTGTCTCTCTTCTGCCCCTGTTTTTTCGGTCGAGCCTGGGCAGCACATGCGCTGCTCTGCGAGGCATGCTGTATTCAGGTATGGACTTGAAGCTCCGCCCACTCTCCGCCTATATTATTTATTGGCTTGTGTCATTGTCGACTGTAAACTCTGGCTTTTCATTTGTCAATAGGTTTAGTAGTCCCGCCTTAGTACCGCCTTGTCTTAATTTGTAACCTCCCATGAGGATACTCCCTGTTACATGTGTTGTTACTCGGTAGGCTTTAATTACAGTCTCCGAGCACTATTTTCTCAAATAGCTTTGTCCTGCCTGCTGTTGCAGGCAGGACACATTCTCTCCTAATGCTTTTTGAAAAATCTTTATAGCACAGGCGCCGAACGCATTTGCAATGCAATAGGTCTTGCATTTGCGAGAGTTTAAGCTATTGGCATTGTAAATTACCATGCCTTTTATTTATCTGTTTTATAAACAACACATACATAAAAGACATTGTCATTTACAATGCCAATAGCTCAAACTCTCGTAAATGTGAGACCTATTGCATTGCAAATGCTTGTTCTTAATTTGTCTTCACTACAGTCCTCGTCTGCACCAGCAGTCATGAATGTGGCAACAGCCAGCTGTAGGAGGGCTGCCACCATTTTAGGCGTTGTTGCAACCTGGTTCACGCTCTGTCTGCATATTTTGTGGACCTCGGTTGTGCAGGGGAAGCCCACGGTTGGAAACATGCCTGAAACTCTAGGCAGTATGGAAGGTATGGCCTCTTAGTACCTCCCCAGAATGCTTCTTCAGAATTAGTTGATCGAGGGTAAGTACTTGCGACTGGTCCCCTTTGGTGGTTCCCTGCCTTCTCTCCCACTTCTCACCACCATGTTTTTGCATCCATCTCTGCACCTCTCACTGCTGTGCATCCCTTTAATTTTCCTCATTCCCCTTCATGTTTTGACTCATCTTTTTGCCGACGTAGGAGTTGATAATGGCCCGGGGAGAAGGGTGGTCTTCTGACCTCCACTCTAGGCTCTGCCCCTATTTGCTCTCTTGCGTATGTTGACTGGGCATTGGGAGTGGCTAGGACTGATCATAAATGTCTACTCCCTGTGTGCCTATGCAGTGATTGGTTTGGTACTGATTCTGTTTTTTTTTTGCAATAGGTGGTTATATCAGGAATGGATCTTTCTAAGTGAATCACTATTGATATTGGCAGATTCTGTGGTTTTCTCCATTTTCAAATTTCCCTAAACTAAGTCAACGCAGCAACAACCTTTATATCCAGCTGTTCTGTCCAGTGTCATCTTATGGACTTTTGGGGCTCTGGGCAAGAGCTATTTGGGGGCCCCTTTTCAGAACAACTTTGAATTTCCTTACCCATTTCCTGCTAATCCAAGCCCTCATTATGCCAAAGTTTCAGAACAGGTATCACACAGAAAATAGGTCTTTGTAGTGGCCTCAAATATCACTGGGTGAGGAGAGACAGTCAGAGGTAGTGTCAGGTAGAGAGTAGAAGATAAGATGGGACGTAGAAATAGACAGACATGAGATGGAGGGAAAAAGTTCCCTTTCAAGGGGGGCCCTTGGAAGGTGGGGGCTTTGGGCAGTTGTCCACTTTGTTCATGCCTTAAACGTCTCTGGCTCTGTACTCACTCAATGCTACCCCTGTGGTATTCTCTTTTTATCTTCATTTTGCTCCTTTAACTTTACTTTTCTCCCCTCACTCGAACGTATCCTACTTCAGTTCGCTTTCTTTTCCTGTCTTCTTTCTCATCCTGTCCTTCTCTCCCGACCTCCCCTCTGTTGTTCCATCCACTCCTGTACTTGCACCTTCTCCCACCCATGCTTCTGTTCTTTATTTCTCTTCTCTACCCTGGTGTTACTGTCTTCTCTTATGTTCTTTTCTTTTGTCCTCTTTCCCTTCACTCCTCATCTCCATTCTATCATATGTGCTCCCCTTCTCTCCTCTTTTCTCTTTGCTTTTCCTTCTTTCCTCCCCTAAAACTTTTCATTCTTTCCTCCCCCCCTCTTTCTTATACTCTCTTTTCGCTTCTGTCCTTCTCTAGCCTTTTCTTCTTTCCTCTCTCTCTGCTTGCTCTTTACTCCGGGTTTGGAAGGCCCAGAGTTGCTTCCTGTACCTCCATCTCTCCCTGGTTTTTTATCAGGAGGCATAGCAGGCAAAGAGAGAGAGAGAGAGAGAGAGAGAGGAAGAGAACAAGAGCGAAGCGAGTGAGAGAGAGAGAGAGAGGTTCGAAAGAAAGAGATAGGAAGAGAGAGGGGTTGAGTTGAACATTTTTGCCAGGGCTTGCCTTTGATTCCCAGTCCGGCCCAGTTCTCACCTCTCTATGTTCTTCACATCCCCAGGTTCAGTGAGCGATTACAGAGTGCCTTGCAGGAGCTGGCCCCCAACTGCACAGTGAAGTTCATGCTGTCTGAAGATGGCAGCGGGAAGGGTGCCGCCATGGTGACGGCGGTGGCCTCCCGCCTGGCGGTCCAGCGACAGCAGATCGATGACACGCTGGCCCCGTTCAAGCTGTCCCTGGAGCAGCTGCAGCAGGTGCAGGCCAGGATGATGGCCGAGATGGAGAGTGGCCTGAGAAAAGCTACCCATGAGGTAGCCGGCCTCCGCATGTTGCCCACCTTTGTCCGCGCCACACCTGATGGCACAGGTATGTGATCTACAGTGACCGCCCATCAAAAAAGCACTTCTCCAAAAGGTTTCCGCTAGTTAGAGGTGACAGGGTAGGTGAGCACGTTCTACAGGGGTCTAATATTCACAACCTATTGTCCTTGAGCAAAAGTCACTATTAACACAGAGCCAGGTACACATCACATGTTAATCAGATATACATAGCTGCAGGTATAGGTAATTTGGTCACAACGTCTTCTTATGCTACTGTAGTATCGGGTGTAGCTGAAATGACCAAGCCTGAAACGGCAGTAGAGGTATTTGCATAAGTCCAAATGGAAGGACCCATGGCTTGAGACCAGCTGCTCGGGCGGAGGACCAGTGGAACTGACCCACACCTGGCAACCAGAGAGAAAGTTCCACAAAAACGCAGACCTTCAATGACACATACACATTCTAATAATCCCTTAAGGAAACACAGAAATATATAAACATATCCACATACTACAGCTGCACACCCAACCGGGAGCTTTAATGTTCTCCCTGTTCAGCTCATCTCCAACTAAGATCTCTAACCCACTCCACGAAGAACCCTCACTCTTCTAGAACACACTTACATCATACATGACATCCCTAAGCCGGATGCTCGGTTGTAGATAGCATTCACAATACATCCAGAGAGTTCACCTTGGATGACATTGCAGAGAGGCAGTCAAGGCACTGCTATATTAGCGGCGCACATATAAGCAACAGTGTGCCCACCTCTGGCGGGCGAGACACCACCACCGTGTCCTCAGAAGAACCATCACAACCTTGTTATATTCCATCCAGTGCGCAGCTCTCACACAGTCCTGATGCTCTGGGAAGCGAGATGCAGTACACCACCCCTTTATATACACTACAACACACACAAAGAAAGCAGGAGACACACATGAAAGAAACAACAAGTGTCAGGTAAAAGAACCACAAGTATAATAGAAACAAAACATTGAGGGATTCCAATGGGGTGCCATATGATAGATCGTAGAGTCCCTAAACAATTCCCAACCTCAATAGTTTCGACATTTTTTCTCCATCATGCTTGTTCGCTTGGCCTTCACTGGCTTCCCTTGATACAATGTAGTATAATGTTGAAGCGCCCATAGAGGTCAACGGGGAACTAGCCACACACTACTAGCCTTTGGCTTGTGAGGCACAGTCTCTGCATATTGCTCTTAATCTGTCCAGTTTCAGCAGCCAAAATCTGCAGGTGAAAGTATAGAGGTAAGTGGTGTTCCTGCGGATCCCATGATTCCAATGGGGCTATTAACTGCTGTTACCGACTCCATCGGAATTAAGAGGCCACTCACAATGAGGCCCTAATCACTGAGACTTAAACGAAGCCTGGTGATGATGATGTCTCATTTCCACACCGGTATTCTCCTCCTACCTTTCATGTCTTCACTATGATTACGTCTTTCACAACTTTCTACACACAGGCACACTCTCTCTCTCTCTCACACACACACACACACACACACACACACACACACACACACACACACACACACACACACACACTCTTTCTCTCTCACACACACACACTCTTTCTCTCTCACACACACACACACTCACTCTTTCTCTCTCACACACACACTCTTTCTCTCTCACACACACACACACACACTCTTTCTCTCTCACATACACACACTCTCTCTCACACACACACACTCTTTCAGTCGTGCTCTCTCACACA
The DNA here is from genome assembly GCA_963921515.1 of Calotriton arnoldi. Lineage (NCBI taxonomy): Eukaryota > Metazoa > Chordata > Amphibia > Caudata > Salamandridae > Calotriton > Calotriton arnoldi. Next base: position 1,313,148 of record CAWUFW010001719.1, on the reverse strand, counting down.
CACACACGTATTTAATTCAGCAGTGATTTTGTCTCACACTACTGTTGACTTTTCTAGGTTAAAACCGGTGTTATGCACCATTAACAACACCCCTTTGAGTTACTTTGCCATGAGCTGGGCCCACTTGATCTGGTCAAGGAGACGTCTAACATGATGCTGCAATCTTCCACTGTCGCATTTTTTAGTGATGTTGTGTGTTGAGGAATGCCCCAACCTTGCTCCAGTTTAGGAAGAGCTGAAGAAGCACCTCTTTAAAGAACACTGCATCACCACAAAGTGCACTCAACCTCCACTCTTGGTAGCAATCTTTACTTCCAATCACTCATTGACTGTATCTTTGCCTTTCACCCTTTAGAGTAATTGACTGTCTTTTCGCTAGGTTCACGCTATACAGATACTACACACAATAGATTAGATGTTCTGCAAGTAAAAAAAAACATGTCCACTTCGAAGGGTGCCTCATTCCCACAGTTATTAAGACCAATTTGCCCAATTTAGTTGCTGTTTAGTGTCTGAAGGCTAGAAAGATGCACTTTCTACATAGCAGTTCTGCACTTAGAGTGCCTGGTAGAAGTGCCCATCCTATGTGGTGCACAGTGCTCACATGCCAACAGGTATGCATACTTAATGAGATGTCCAGTACAGAGTTTCATGTGCCAATCCCAGACAGGTACCATATTCTAGACCTCACCAATGGTTCATCGCATTCTGTAAAATGCTTGGTACCAAGAAGCCCTAAACAGGTTTCCACATTCCGCAAGGTGCTCTGTTCACAGATAACACGAGGTAGGTGTGAGGAGTGCCTGGTACTCTTGTCACTCAACAGGTGTTCATATACTACAAGGTGCTCATTCGGCGGCGGTCCCAGACTGTAGTCCACATTGTACAAGGATGCGACAACTCCTCATTGGACACGCCTTCCATTGCTCCAGTGATACTTCAGGTATCCACATGTACCCAGAGTGATGCAATGTACCCATATACTAGTTGCAGTGGGCACTCATGAGAGGTTGGGACAGCCACAGACTGCCTTTGTGAGAGGAGTGCTGGACTCACTGGGAGTTCGAATGTTGTATGATTAAGTGACGGCTTGACCTCACACAGTCCTTGTTTTCAGTTCTAGATGACCAAATAGGCAAAGTAGGCACCGGCCTATGGGCCCCACTCCTTTTACCGGCCCCACAACAACAGATCAAAATAATATTGATATGATCTTGAAAGAAAATTACCATCAAGCTTCTTAAATATTGTTTCCAAAAGATAGAAAAAAAATGAAGGAACTCAAAGAAACGAAACTTTTACATTAAAGACTCTGGGCCCGATTCTGATGCGGGTTGGAAAAGCTTCCCGACCCAGGGCCTGATTCTGATGTGGTTAGGAAGGCCTCCTAACGGCATTTGCTCCTTCCAAATCGGATCGGGAACGTGTCTTCCCGACCGAGGGCCCAATTCTGATGCGGTTAGGAACAAATGTTCCCATTGAAGTCAATGGGAGTTCAACCAAATCGTATCTGGAAGCATCCGGATGCATCCTACTCCGCCGGTCGGACTTTCCCGATCCGAGTGGGTCGGAAACCATTTCCCAACCGATTCGGTCGGGAAGCTTTTCCAACCCGCATCAGAATCGACCCCTCTATAGAGAAAACACTGTACTAATGTAATGTACCCATTAACAACTTAAAGTACATACACCAGAGACATCGGATTCACATAACAGTTTGTCTCTTAAAAGCTCAACTTCTGGCAGCTGTCAGTTTGTAAAAAAAATCTGGTGCATTGGGTATTAGGAGATAATTTGCAAGGTGGCCCCTGAAAATACGATTGCCTAGGGTCCTCCACAGGGTTTCATCCGGCACTGGTTGTTTCTTGCAGAGAGGGGAGACTTCCTCACGCTGGACCTTGGAGGGACGAATTTCCGAGTGCTGCTGGTGCAGGTGAAGAGCAGGGAGGAAGGCGGCATGAAAATCCTCAGTGAGGCCTACTCACTCCCAGAGGCGGTGATACAAGGCACAGGGACCCAGGTGAGGACTGGAGTCACCCTTGCCGCTGACTCGCCCTTCACCTCTTAAAGCGGCAGGCTTCCTCTAATACTTGGAGCAGTAGATCCCGCCACCCAGGAGGCTGTAGTTCTGGCGAGGATTCATATATCGATATTGGCTATTGTTTTTTGTTGTCCTGTTCTTCTGATTATTTGTCAGGGATGATGTTATATAAGGATTTTGAACATGTAAAGCTCTATTTTATGTTTTACGCTAACCTGGGTGTACATAGTACAAATACTCCTATCCCCTCTATAATGTTAATTATTATTGTTGATTCTGTACCGTTCATCATTGTTGTTTAAATTATTGTTTATTGTGTTAATGGGTCTGACGTCATCGTCACTTGATCTGTCATATAGAGAGTTGCAAATAAATAAACAAATAGTTTGGGCCATCTGTCCTGGAGGTCGTGGTTAGTAGGTATAAGCCATGGGTTGATGTGGAAGGATCAGTGGAAGTGATATTGTGAGGAGACAGCCCCCTCTCACCCCCCTCCCCCTTGCCCACAGAGGCACAGAGTTGCCTGGATACGTCCAGCTGCATAAGGACAAGAGAGCGCCTGGCGTTAGGGTGACTTCTGTGGTTGTAGGGGCCCTGTGGTCAGGAAAGTCTGCAGAATGAAGAACGTGAAGCCCTCCAGCATGCGGAGGACTCTGGAGATTTGAGGGCTCTAGAGTTTGGGCACACTTTGTATTGAGGGCATGGGGGACCTAAGGATGGTGGGCTCTGCAGGAAGTTGAATGGCTCTTCGTATTGGCTGAGTCCATAGTTTGGCAGACTGTCGGCGAACTCTGGAGGTTCTAAGGCGTCTCATCCTGAAGGTTCCCTGAGGTGATAAGACTCTGGTTCAGAGAACTTAAGGTTGAACTGAAATTGCACTTATATTGTGTTTAAATTAGTGCGCTATATATATACTGGAGGAGGTTTGAAGTCTGGATCTTTTTAGGAGATACAGTAGTTTGGGGGACCTTTCCCAGTGGAGGGTTCCCAAGTTTGGCAGACTCCTAGTACTGGAGGCCACAGAAGCTGAAGAGGCCTTCATGTTTGAGGATTGGGTGCTCCCACCATTGAGATTTGGAGGGTGTGTGGCTCTTACCATTGAGATTTGGAGGGTGTGTGGCTCTTAACATTGAGATTTGGATGGTGTGTGGCTCTTACCATTGAGATTTGGAGGGTGTGTGGCTCTTACCATTGAGATTTGGAGGGTGTGTGGCTCTTACCATTGAGATTTGGAGGGTGTGTGGCTCTTACCATTGAGATTTGGAGGGTGTGTGGCTCTTACCATTGTCTTATTCCAGTGGATTTAGGACAATTACTGTGGGACGTTCTAGAGCATTGGACGTGTCTGTGTGTGGAGGCGCTGGAGGTGACTCTTGGTTTTTGATTCCTGTGGGGTTTAAGACCCCTAAAGTTGCAGGCTGCCTCTTTAAGGCAGACGTGTGTGCATTGGAGTTGACTTGTGGTTTTTGATACCTATGGGGTTTGGAAATCCCAAGATAGGAGTCTCCATCTTTTAGGCATAAGTGAGTGCGTTGATCACCCAGGACTGCTGGCTTCACAGCCACGTCTTCATGGGCATTGGGGATGCAGTCAATGTGCGGATAGGACTAACAACTGACCTTTATCCTCTCTTTAGCTCTTCGATCACATAGTTGACTGCATCATAGATTTCCAAAAAAAGCAAGGAATACTGGGAAGAAAGCTGCCTCTGGGGTTCACGTTCTCCTTCCCCTGCAAGCAGACAAGATTGGATGAGGTAAGGATGGAAGATCAAAGAAGATTAGGTTTCGGGAGCATCTGTCCTATGGCTTGTTATCTCATCAATTTTCTTGCAATATAGGATGCTCTTCATCTGGATTTGCTAATTTGTTCAGTGCTGCAGGAAGCACACAGTACTCAAAATGCCTGCATGTTCCCATGGTGCTGCAGCGTAGTGCACAATATAGCCAGTATCTGCACATTCCTTCAATGCTATAGCATAGCATAGGTCTGCTACCTACACATACATTATGGCATCAACACATCACATAATAGTCCAGATAATTGAAAAAGTCCGTGTTGCTAGTAAACAGTACTCCTAGTAACAGCATATGCCCTCAGGGCACAACCTGTGATACTGCCAGTACTTGCCCCATCTGCTGCAGCAAAGTGAACAAAACTCCATGGACCAGTGTCTTCCCTCGGTACTGGAGCATGGAACACAATAGTCTCAATACCCATGTCTTCCAGGATGCTGCAGTAGAGTACACAATACTTTGGGCACCACAGCATTCCTTGCTGCATCTGCATAGATCATAATGCACTCAGAAGCTGTCATCCTCTCAGTGTTGCAGAATACTTTCAATGCTGCAGCATGGAACACAATATTCTCAATACCCATATATTCCAAGATGCTGCAATATAGTACACAATACGTCGGGTCCCAGAGCATACCCTTGCCGCATAAAGCACAATACACTCAGAAGCTGTCATCCTCTCAGTGCTGCAGAATACTTTCAGTGCTGCAGTATAGTGCACAATGATCCCAGTACCTGAATGTTCCGGCAGTGCTGCAGGATATTGCACGGTAGTCTGAGTGGCTTAACATTCCTTCAGTATTGTACCTTAGTGCACAGTACTCCCAGTACATTCTCTCAGTGCTGCAGAATACTTTCAGTGCTGCAGTATAGTGCACAAAGATCCCAGTACCTGAATGTTCCGGCAGTGCTGCAGGATATTGCACGGTAGTCTGAGTGCCTTAACATTCCTTCAGTATTGCACCATAGTACATAATACTCCCAGTATATTCTCTCAATGTTGCAGAACACTTTCAGTGCTGCAGTATAGTGCACAAGGATCCCAGTACCTGAATGTTCCGGCAGTGCTGCAGGATATTGCATGGTAGTCTGAGTGCCTTAACATTCCTTCAGTATTGCACCATAGTACATAATACTCCCAGTATATTCTCTTAATGTTGCAGAACACTTTCAGTGCTGCAGTATAGTGCACAAGGATCCCAGTACCTGAATGTTCCAGCAGTGCTGCAGGATATTGCACGGTAGTCTGAGTGCCTTAACATTCCTTCAGTATTGCACCATAGTACACAATACTCCCAGTACATTCTCTCAGTGCTGCAGAATACTTTCAGTGCTGCAGTATAGTGCACAATGATCCCAGTACCTGAATGTTCCGGCAGTGCTGCAGAATATTGCACGGTAGTCTGAGTGCCTTAACATTCCTTCAGTATTGCACCATAGTGCACAATACTCCCAGTACATTCTCTCAGTGTTGCAGAACACTTTCAGTGCTGCAGTATACTGCACAAGGATCCCAGTACCTGAATGTTCCGGCAGTGCTGCAGGATATTGCATGGTAGTCTGAGTGCCTTAACATTCCTTCAATATTGCACCATAGTACACAATACTCCCAGTACATTCTCTCAGTGCTGCAGAATACTTTCAGTGCTGCAGTATAGTGCACAAGGATCCCAGTACCTGAATGTTCCGGCAGTGCTGCAGGATATTGCATGGTAGTCTGAGTGCCTTAACATTTCTTCAGTATTGCACCATAGTACATAATACTCCCAGTATATTCTCTTAATGTTGCAGAACACTTTCAGTGCTGCAGTATAGTGCACAAGGATCCCAGTACCTGAATGTTCCAGCAGTGCTGCAGGATATTGCACGGTAGTCTGAGTGCCTTAACATTCCTTCAGTATTGCACCATAGTACACAATACTCCCAGTACATTCTCTCAGTGCTGCAGAATACTTTCAGTGCTGCAGTATAGTGCACAATGATCCCAGTACCTGAATGTTCCGGCAGTGCTGCAGAATATTGCACGGTAGTCTGAGTGCCTTAACATTCCTTCAGTTTTGCACCATAGTGCACAATACTCCCAGTACATTCTCTCAGTGTTGCAGAACACTTTCAGTGCTGCAGTATACTGCACAAGGATCCCAGTACCTGAATGTTCCGGCAGTGCTGCAGGATATTGCATGGTAGTCTGAGTGCCTTAACATTCCTTCAATATTGCACCATAGTACACAATACTCCCAGTACATTCTCTCAGTGCTGCAGAATACTTTCAGTGCTGCAGTATAGTGCACAATGATCCCAGTACCTGAATGTTCCGGCAGTGCTGCAGAATATTGCACGGTAGTCTGAGTGCCTTAACATTCCTTCAATATTGCACCATAGTGCATAATACTCCCAGTATATTCTCTCAATGTTGCAGAACACTTTCAGTGCTGCAGTATAGTGCACAAGGATCCCAGTACCTGAATGTTCCGGCAGTGCTGCAGGATATTGCACGGTAGTCTGAGTGCCTTAACATTCCTTCAGTATTGCACCATAGTACACAATACTCCCAGTACATTCTCTCAGTGCTGCAGAATACTTTCAGTGCTGCAGCATGGTGCACAATGTTCCCAGGACCTTAATGTTCCGGTAGTGCTACAGGCTGAACGGTCGATACATGGACCTCAGCCTCTCAGCTTTGTTAAACTGTTAATAGCGTCGAACTGTGATATTGTCGTGATATTGTTTGTTAAATTTTAAACTGCTTTTAACTTTTGTTGCCCAATTTGCACTTTGCACATTTATTTGAGAACAGATGTTATACAAGTAGCCTGCTTAACAAGTACCTGGTAGGGAGCGTTGCCTGTCCCCGGTCCGCCGCGGCTTGTGCCGTTTGTTGCGGAGGGACCTGGGGCTCATTTTCCATTTTTTTCCAGATAGAGACGCTGTTTTCCACACTTCCGGTTGGGTCGGCGGTCTAGCGACATCGCTCCTCCTGCCACTGCCTCCTGCCTATTTAAAGCAGGAAGAGGTGCGGACGCGTAGCGGACGCGCGCAGCGCCGAAGGCGCGCCGAAGGCAAGCCCGTCTGCGCCAGACCGCCACCAGCCGCCAGGACCCCTACACTTTCCAAGTCGCAATAGGTAGGGACCGTGATTAATTTTGATCAACATGGTTACATTGCCCTATTCTAGTTCAGAGCTGAAATTATTAAATGTGCCTCTTATTACTTTTAAACCGGAAGCATTATCAGGCACTGAGGACTATTTTGTTTCTCCTATTGCTGGCTCTCAGATCACCAATAATGAACCCACAGCGGTAATTATTTCCCATGAAGAGAAAATAAGGGATACCCGCGACATCCCCAAACAGTTACACGGGCTGTATCTCAATGCTCGGTCGATTCCCAAGCATGCACTGGTATTATGGAGTCTCTTAGATCTTGAAAAACCGGACATCTGTCTTATTACAGAAACATGGCTTCACGACCAGGCTTCCCCTGACGTAGCCATTGCATTCCCACCTCAATATCATCTAACTAGATTAGATAGAGTTGTTGGTAGAGGGGGGGGGGATAGCAGTGGCCTCTAAGGATAAACTGGAAATCATCATATTAGACTCCTGTAGCACTGTAAAAGGGGAAATACTAATTTTTAAAATTGTAACTCAATCACCTGGAACATGGAGAGGGGCTTTAGTTTTTAGACCCCCGGGTCAAAAAACTAACTTTGTAAATCATCTACTGGAATTAATTGCACCACATGTATTGGCCACAAACAACTTTATTCTCATTGGAGATTTTAACTACCATGCAGAGTTATCATTGGATCCTGATACGAACCAATTGGTAACGTCGCTGGAGACGCTAGGATTGGTACAGATGGTGGTAGGCCCCACCCATCAGGCCAGCCATACTTTGGATTTGCTGTTCACGAACTCAACCAAACTCACAGTAGAGCAATCTACACCTCTACTCTGGTCAGACCACAATCTGCTAAAATTTTGTATTCCCATAGGTGTCTCCAGCAATTGTCAGAATAAAGATTTTACTTGGATCAGGCCCTGGCGTAAAGTCACATTAGCAGCTTTCGCAGCCCATTTCAAATTTGAGCCTGTATCTTATTCATATAACGTAGATCAGGCTGCTACTGCTTTTGAAGAAGCCATCACACTGTCTTTGAACTCAGTGGCCCCGTTGTCAAGGGTCAAAGTCAAAGCATCACCGTGGTTCACGTCAGCACTAAAAATTGACAAACTTTCCAGCAGGACCGCCGAACGTCAATGGAGGAAAACTAAAACTATTGAGGATCGGACAAAATATAAACAGATCCACCACACTTATTTAAATAACATTAAACAGGCCAAAAAGTTGTAGTTAACTGACAGGATTAACAATGACGCAAACTCCAACAAAGAGCTCTATAAAATCTTGAAGGAGTTCACCACCCCCCACACCGACCAGCGCATCCTCCCCCCCACGCAAGAATGGGTCGACACAGTGTCCTCCTTCTTTGACGAAAAAGTTAAAACTATATATAGGTCCTTCCGTCAAGATAACATTAACAACGCAGATTTCCATCCGGTTGCGAATAGCCATCCTACTCTGCTTTTACTGACGGAATTCAAAGCTGTGACCTGTGAACAAGTATCAGAAGTCGTAGCAAAGATCAATTTAGGCTCTCCAGCAGACCCTTTCCCACCCCGTTTTTTCACGAAAATAGCATCTCTGTTAATAACTAATCTTACAGAGATTTTCAACATGTCATTAGATCAAGCCATGGTCCCGACCAGATGGAAAACAGCTCAAGTCAAGCCCATTCTGAAAAAGCCAACTTCAGACCCCAGGGTACCTGGCAACTGTCGTCCTATCTCGCTACGGCCTTATTTCGGGAAGGCGCTTGAATCCCTGGTAAACAAACAACTCACCGCCCATTTGGAAAACCATCGATTGCTAGATCCATCGCAATCAGGGTTTCGGTCAGCACATAGTACCGAAACGGCAGTAGTAGAGGTGGTTGATAATATCAGACTGGCCCTGGACAAAAGAGAATCAGCTATGCCTGTCCTTCTTGACCTGTCAGCCGCCTTTGACACCATCTCCCATAGCATTTTAGAACAGCGGCTCTGGGAGGTGGGAGTCAGGTTTCAAAAACTACCTAATGAACCGTTCAACTACAGTACACATAAACACCCTGGCCTCATGTAGTAGGCCATTAAGCATAGGAGTTCCCCAGGGATCCATCTTGAGCCCTATGCTTTTTAACCTCTATGTAACACCGCTGGCCAGGGTAATCAGGTCCTATGGCTTTGAGGCCGTGTCATACGCTGATGACACTCAGCTGTTGATCATGTTTGGTCCCGACCCGGCAGACACAATGATCCGGTTTAAAAAGTGCATGATCCACATCAACGACTGGATGGGCAATAACAAACTACAGCTCAACGGCAGTAAAACAGAGATCATTTTGTTTGGGAAGGCTGTAGAGTATTGGTCTAAAAATTGGTGGCCCCAGGCATTGGGCCCATGCCCATCCCCTAAACAAGCAGTGCTTAATCTGAGAATAACCATTGACAACAAACTGTCCATGAAAAACCATGTCAACCTTGTATTAGGCACCTGCTATGGGACCCTGCGGAAACTACGTAAAATCTTTAAATGGATACCTGTTGAATCCAGGAAACGTCTGGTGCAGGATCTTATCGTAAGCCGTCTAGACTATGGGAACGCTTTATTAGCTTCCCTAAACGAAGATCTTTTTTCCAAACTGCAGATTCTGCAGAACACTGCAGCCAGACTTGTCTTAAATCTTCCACCACGATCTCCCTCAGCCCCCAGTCTGAGGATCCTCCACTGGCTTCCGGTAAGAAAGAGAGGCCGCATTAAAATCCTTTGCCTCACTCACAAGATCATATATGGAACGGGACCCTGTTATCTAGCGAAAAAGCTTAACAGAGGTTTTATTCAAGATGGTACAAGATCACAGGGAGACCATATCAAGACTCTCACAAGACCCCACCAGGAGCAGCCAGCAGGCAGCTCAGCCCAGTCAACTGTGACTCATTTGACTCACAACATTCCAAGGCATGTCATCACTGTAAGATTCTACAAGAAGGGCATGCATAACATGGAAGTCAGGATATAACATATCCCCCTTTCTCCCAAATAAACAAAAGAACAACAATGAGAGAACAAGGGAGAAGAACCGAGAAAGAGAAAACAGAGGAAACAGAACCGTAAGAAGAAAGGAAAACAAACATAGAAACCATCCTCCCTTCTATACACAACAGAAAAGAAGAAAAAAACAACAACGTCAGAGAAGAGGAGAAAAGGAAGCACGCACGTCTGCCCCAAAACACACCCACTGGCCAGAACGGGAATGTAAGGAGGCTGAAAAATGAAAACCAACAGAGCAAGAAAACACAACAGAAAAGCAGAGTAAAGCTCAGAATCCACACGAGACACGAGAAGAAGACCTCAGAAGGAAAACAGAAATGAAGAAAGAAATAGGGAAGATGAGGAAAAGTAAAAGGGATTCCTCATCCAAACACCATTATCGTTACACAATGACAAAAATGTAATGCAAAGATAACAGTGCAAATATAACAATATGAAGTCCAATATAAACAGTACATACCTAGCATAGAAAGCATGAAATGCACCCAAAAAGGATAAAACGTAAGCTAAATATGTAAACACGAATGCATGGGTGGGAACCCATGACGAATCTCTTGGGATGGAGATGCGTTGTGCACAAAACTGGGAATACTCCCCATACACACCCTATGTAGGGTAAAGATATCCGTGTGAGAACAAACTTTGTGTGGAACCTCCACACCGTGCACTGCAGTAATGTAACTGTGATAATACAGCACAAATGAGTAGGAACTCATAACGTATCCGAAACAATAAAAGCAAAGCTGTGCACAGTCATGATGGGACTCAGGCCCATAGCGTACACCCCGTGTGGAGTACTTGTATATCAGAGGTGGGTAGGAACCCGTTAACTGAAAGTAGCTGGGTAGGAACCTGTACTGATGCACAGGGACAGAAACCCTTGCATAGATCCCCTGTTGAAGGGTAAACAAAACAATGGACACGTAAAGCGTGTACAATTGTACAGTGAGCAGATGGGACTTAGACCCATTGCTGGCAAATGGGACTGAAACCCATTGCAATCCCAGTGAAGGGAGACAAATAGCATGCAAAGAAAACAAAAGTAACAAACAGATGAGAATACTACCCACTGCGATGTGTAGGGAAAATCCAAACATAGAACATTTGAAAACGGAGCTTGAACTCGCTAACACCATTAGTACAAGTAGGTAAAAATAGTATGTTAAAATTACCCACCCGCCAGAAATGCTGGCCACAGACACAGCAGCTCCAAACATAGGACATCAGACATAGGAGCTCGAAGATAGGATGCATAGAATATCCCATAGGAATGCAGAAACATCCTTGAGAAACAGCAAAAATGACACAAATCAAAACCATGCTAAGACTCAAAGAGCATATCCGTTGCTGACGTTAGAGACTAAGCTAAAAGCTGTAACATTAAATAGGACAAGTTGTACATGTGTTGTACAAAACATCAGCTGGATAGTGTAACTTGGTCGTGTAACATGCGTGAAAATGACAAAAGAAATGAAGAAGGCTCCAAAGTTGAGACACAGACGCATCGGATGTGTACGTACGGCCACCAAATGTTCAAACTGCAGAGCGTTCCTTTCCTTAGGTAGAACACACACTTCTGTCACACTGTCCAGTGAAGTGCAAAAATCCAGTGTCCGCTACACAGATGAAAAACGTGAGGACTCACACGCCGTAATTACAAGCTTCTTCACGTTATCGATGCGTCAATTGGTTGGCAACTTGAAGGGAAAACATTCTGAAAAAGCAAGAAACCAAACGGAGCCGATCTGCCAAACCTAAAATGGCGGCATGCTTAAAGATGCCGCGCCGGATGGCTTGCGGCAAAAACGTACGCCCAAACGTCCTCCACAGCACTGAGATAGAAGAATCCACACACGTCATGGGAGGCAGGCACCATGGAGACTTCACAAAAGCGAAGGTGGAGGTAAGCGCGCGCTCTGCACCAGGCACGCGAGGCACTCTTTTGAAAAACAACTGTACGGTTGATTAAAAAAAACGAATGTCTCAATGGGGACAAACAATCAGAGACAAAGAAATGCCTCACCTCATGTAACACTGCCAATCGTAGGGAACACGCAAAATGCATTCCAAGCGCATGTTCACTGGTACAAACAAGTTGAAGAAACAACCACAACGTTGCGATGAGATGACTAGCTTGTGACACACAAACGAGGCTGCCCAAATACCTTGCTGCTTGCATGTCGAGGGGCTGTAGGGACAGCACGCTGTCCTCAGGGCTGTAGCAAAATAGTTGAGACGTTGAGGAGACAGCAGTCGAGTTCAAACAGCAGAAATCTTTCTTGGTGACACAGTAGTCGCAGCACGCAGTGCTATGGGCTCTGGTAGAAATAGTTGAGACGCTGTAGGGACAGCAGACCAGTTCAAGTAACAAAGATCTTTCTTGGTGACTACCCAGGCAGAAGCTCTCAAGAGAGCTGAGGCAGGCAGTAGACAGGGCTCCTTAAGAGAGTTAATGAGAAGCGTGCAAACAAAGATAAATGGCAGACTTGAAAAGTGTCAGGCTTACCCTCACTGAAGGCACAGCACAGAACACAGACGTTGGTAGGCTTACCCTCACTGGAGGCACAGCACAAGACGCAGACGTTGTCAGGCTTACCCTCACTGAAGGCACAGCACAAGACGCAGAGATAGTGGTAGTGGGGAGTAGACGCCCAGGAGTGAATAGGCAGCTCCAGAAGCAGCACTTCCCCAGTCGCACAGGAACAACTGGCAGACTGCTGTGGGCGACCGATGGGAGGTCACTGGTGGGGTCAAGGAGGCCAGTTGAAAGTAGATGCTTAGCTTGAGTAGCTGTAGAGTCTGTACTTGAAGTAGCTTGAGGTTTGAAGAGGTGATAGATGTGGGTTCTTTTGAAGATCGTCGCCAAAAATTGTGGTGATCAAGTCCACGCAGGTTCAGGTGATTCAAAGAGGTTTTATTCAAGATGGTACAAGATCACAGGGAGACCATATCAAGACTCTCACAAGACCCCACCAGGAGCAGCCAGCAGGCAGCTCAGCCCAGTCAACTGTGACTCATTTGACTCACAACATTCCAAGGCATGTCATCACTGTAAGATTCTACAGGAAGGGCATGCATAACATGGAAGTCAGGATATAACAGTATCAGCCAGGAAGACTGCTTAGATCCAGCTCAAAATCTCTTCTTACCCCACTACGAATCCGCACTGTTCGAAGTGGGGGACGATCCTTTTCCTTTCTCGCTCCAGACCTTTGGAATACGCTTCCGTCTCATCTCCATTCCATCGCTGACCACAGGCGTTTTTGGAAGGAATTAAAAACGTGGCTATTTGACCAACAATAACGCTGTCCAGTTCTGACCGCCAGTCCCCTGGAGTTCTGCAAGCGCCATGAGACCTTTTTGGTGATTTGTGCGCTTAACAAGTTTCTTTGACTTTGACTTAGAATAGCGTGCAAATAATATCTGAGTGCCTGTATATTTCCATGGTTCTGCAGGACAGCCTGTGATGTTGCCAGTACCTCTCCCTTCCCTCACTATTGGGTCCTAGCAAAAAGCCTCATGCGTACCTTTAGTACTGCAGATTAGCATATAATACCAGCAGGGTCAATGCAGTTGTTCTGTGCCACAACATAGTACGCAGTACTCCTGGTACTGGAGCATTCCCACTGAACTTTAGCACTTTGCACAATACTCCAACTATGAGTATATTCCCTCAGAGATAGCATAGCCCTTACTGCTCCCAATATCTGCATATACCGTCTATGCTGCTGTATAGTACACAATACCTTTAATACTTGCATATTCACTCAGTACTGCAGCATGGTGCATAACGCTCTCAGTACCTGTACATGACCACATGTTACAACATAGTGCACTATTTACATTGTGCATGCACAAACCCTAGGTACTGCAGTATAGCACGCAGTACTCTCAATACTTGCACATTCACTCAGTACTGTAGCGTGGTGCACAACGGTCTCAGTACCTGTACATGACCTCATGTTACAACATTGTACACTATTTACATTGTGCATGCACACACCCTAGGTACTGCAGCATAGGACACAGTACATACTTGCAGATTCACTCAGTGCTGTTGATTAGTACACAATACTCTCAACACCTCCACATTCCAGCATCGCTGCGGTACAATACTCACAATACCCATAGATTGTGTTCGTGTTGTAGTGTCGTACAGAATACGCCAAGTAATGTACATTTCCTCCATGCAGCATCATAGTCTCAATACTCTCAGTACCTGTGTATTTCACCTGTACTAGAGCTCAGTACACAATATTCAAGATATATTTACAATTCCTCTGTGCTGCAGCATAAAACCGTAATCCTGGTACCTGTGCCGCAGCACGCTCCACAATAAACCTAGCTCCTGCAGAATCTCTTAGTAGTGCAGCAAATGTGATTTTGCCAGCATCTCCCTGCTCTCTCGAAGTTGCAGCAGAGGAAACCAAACTTGAGCTCATTGTGTATTCCCCCATTGCTGCAGAATTATAACAACTGCTGATGTTCCAGTAGGGAACAGCACAACCCCTGCAGAATAAACCAAGATGGCTTCAGCCAAATTCCATTGAAACGCAGAAGTCACCACTGCAGATGTGCCAACTCACACGGTGCCAAGGTGTGTCACCTTTCGGTGAAGGGCTGAAACCACATGGTGTGCACACAGTGAGCTGGAAACCGCTGCAGAGAGCGTGTTTCCCGCTTGTGTTTGGGGGTTCTGAGTAGCTGACATCCATCAAGGTTTTTACAACCTCCCCTGGATTTTGGCTACAGCCTCTGAAACCTTTGTTATTTGTTTTTGAGAGAGAGTAGACTGGAGGCATGACAGACTGTAAACCCCTCCTCCTCTATAGTTGGGCAGGTACTAATGGGCTCAAAGCTCCACCCCTTGAAGGGCTCACATCCTCCGACACTTTAACATTGTTTTCAAAGTTGTCAGTTCTGCAACAGAAGTGTGAGAGGCGAATGATGGGAGAGAGAGTGAATCTTGTGTGAAGTGTACGCGTTGTGTGCTGGGAATGAGTGGGATGTCTTTGGAGTGCATGGGACCCAAGAAGGTGATTGAGTGAGGCTCCTTTGAAGTGTTTGGTAAGAGGCCAATGAAATAAAATTGATTGAGATTCCATCAAAGTAAACGAGACCAGTGATTGGGAATGAACGTGACTCCATTGAAGGAGACGAATGAAGTTGGAGTGATCAATACTTCATTCACTTGCAGGGGTCCATTGAAGTAGGACTGACTGACACACTTTTGAAGGTTATGAGGCCGGTGATGTAGAACGAGTGAGATGCCGCTGAAAATCACAAGGCCAATACTTTTTAAAATAGTGAAATTACTGAGATTAATTAGTTCCACGAACTGTGGTTAGTAGGGATCAATTGTAGTGTGTAAGGCAGCTCATGTGGCAATATGTGAGGCACCAATCAAGTCCAGGGGTAGGTGAAAAGAGGATGAATGGGATTCTTCTGAAGTATATGAGGTCACTGAAATGAGGAATATAGGCTTTTACATCGCATGCGTTTACAACGCATGCGATTACAACGCGGTTGTTACAACGACCGCGTTGTTACATCGCAGTACCATTACAACGCAAGTCGTTACATCGACTTGCTGTAGGGGGCTCGCTGGACTTAGGAATAGTATAATTTACTATTCCAACTCCAGTGTGCGCAACAGTAGGGAAAGTGTTTGAATAGTAAATTATACTATTCCTTAGGTTACTCGCCCCCTACAGCAAGTCGATGTAACGACTTGTGTTGTAATGGTACTGCGATGTAACAACGCGGTCGTTGTAACGACTGCGTTGTCATCGCATGCGTTGTAATGCATGCGATGTGATGGCTGTTTCCCAATGAGAGGTACGGGCAACTCAATTGAAGTGTGTGTAGTCATTGATGAAGTAATGAAGGTGATTGTTCTGTGTGTCCTGGACAGATAGAGAAGCTTGACATGTGAGCTGCTTGTGTTGTTTTCTGAGCTCAGAGTGTGAGCCTCAATGTCCAGACATTCCATAATTACCATCAATTTTCATTTAATTTCTTCTTCTCATGTCTACTCTATACTCTGATCTTCTCTAGGCTTTCCTCATCCATTGGACTAAGGGCTTTAAGGCTTCGGACTGTGAGGGCCGTGATGTGGCTGAGCTGCTGCGAGATGCAGTACGACGGAAAAAGGTACCATTTGAGTGAGACCTCCATTTACTTTCCCCAATTTAAGTTGGTTTATAGGAAGCTGCTAAAGGAGAACCTGTTTCACATCCATAATTTTTAGATCCATGGATTTCACACTAGAGGACACCAATATTATCTGTATGAATTCCACATATTTCAAAATTTCATGATTTTCGATCTGTGTTGATCCTAAAGAAATCACACAATTGGGATCACCCTGCATATGCCACAATTCCGATCTGCACTGATGTACATACTTCTGCACTCTATGAATTTTCAACACACCCAACTCTTGAAATCAACACTATTCTAAAATTATTTCTACACTACTCTGACATCTGTGAATTTACCAACATTCCAAATGTACTTGAATGCAATACTGTTCAGATGTCCTTTAATGTGACACTACACTGATCTCCAAGAGTGTGTATCATTTGGTCAAAATGAATGTCAACCATGTTGATCAACATGAATGGCACATACGTCTATTCTTTCTGACTTTCACAACTCCATATAATTCATACCATCCTAAATACTATCGGTGTGATAAATGTTGTTGTCGATTTCATCACATAATGCTAACTCTTTAAATTTCATATCACACTTATCTTCACAAATGTTATATCTTTTTAATCTCCGCAAATTTCACAACATTCTGATCTCATTGAGTCTCACACCAGTGTAAATGTGATTCTGTTTCTTATAGCCGCAGTCCACTCCAGGAGGTCGATGCTTTTAGATTAATTTTAGTAGAGTGATGAATTTGCACTTGTCTCTGTTTTAAATTTGGTTTTGTTTATCCCAGCCTGTTTTATTTAGATTGTTGGTCATTAATATCACCAAACTTGATGATTTTATGTATTCTGTGTGCTTTTATTAATTTGTGTATTCTATTGCTATTTTGCACATATCTTGCATGCTTTTATGGCTGTTCACAGCCAAATAAAGAGAATTCTGATTCTGCGTCTCACATCATTCTGAGGTCCATGAATTGGACACCATTCAGATTCCAAAAAATGAAATATCAATGTGATCACTGTTAATATCTTAGTTGCACTTGTGCCACCCTTGTCTAATGGCCTTCTTGGTCTTACTGTGGCCCAATGGTATGCAGCGGGCAGTAATTGTCAGAACACCATGAGGATGATAACGCCTGGCATGACGGCTTCACTAAAACGTCCTTAGTGTCTTGCCTTTAAAACCAAAAGCTACCCCTTTGGAACTGGCTGGTGGAAGCACTTTCCTTACATTGTTAGATACTCCACACATGTAGAGATCAATGCATCCAATAGTTCCACCATTTCCTGGCAAGTTTGGATAATGTTTCAGCTACATTCATCATTTTCCTGTGGCCTGGGCCCTCATCTCTCCAATAGAACAACAGTAAGATGAACAGTGACGGGTAATGGCGCATGGTTAATTGGTTGTGTTTATACCCTTAGCGTAATCATCTGTTGGCTACTCTGGCCTCCTTATCTGGGTGGTTAATATAACCCTGTTTTAATCTGTTCCTCAGAACATTGAGCTTGACGTCGTGGCCATTGTGAATGACACTGTGGGGACTATGATGTCATGTGGGTACGAATGCCCAAAGTGCGAGGTTGGACTTATTGTAGGTGAGTAAATGTTTGGTAAGGCATATGGTAACATGCTCTGCAGACTTAAGAGATTCCTCATTGGTTCCTTGATCAAAGATAATGCATTTCAAACAATTATGTCAACAGTGTTTTAGCCAGAAACCTATTTTCCCTGCATGGTGTATAGCAAGGAGTTGCGTTTTTTTTAATAATGTTCTTTTTATTGATTTTTGTGTATAACAACCAATAAACAGTATATTTCATGACATTCAGGAAGCAGCTTATACCTTCTGTATTGTCAACCCACATCTCAATGGCGGTTCTGTATTGAAGACCCATATCTCGAACATTAACTAGCCACAGCCAAGGTATATTGGGGTCCCATATTGTGTAAGTGATGCTGCCAACATCCCCATATTTTATTATGTTTACCTGGGTACCCTCTAGCCCTGTATGGGCCATCTTCTAGGTGTGAGCAAAGTCCCATATTTCTCTGCCAGCTGTCTATAGGCACGGCCTTAGATGATCGTCAATATCTCATGATATTTCTATTTGCCAACAGGAAACCCATTCTAATCATGGAATGTAAACTTCTAGTGCCTTCCTCGTCCTCCATTATACCAGGGGGGCCAATCTTCAGTTCCAACTCTACTGACTAACCTACCACCGTACTCAGGGTTCCCCAATTCTGCTTCAGTAGGAACAGATCACTGTACATTCCCAAACCATGTGCAAAAAACCTGCTTGTTGCAATTTGGCATCGTCTACAATTTGGTAATCGATTGCCGCACACCCTCTATAACTTTTTGAGCTTGTAATAAATTCTGTGGAAGAAACTAATTGAATCATGCAGATATCACCAACGTACAGGACGCCATCTTAGCTACAGTCAACTTGTTATCCTCCATTTCCCACTTTGTGGAGAGGTGCATGAGGGGATCTTCTTATGCAGTGGTTCCATTATAATCTTCACTTCTAGGGGATTGAACTCTGAAAGGAACGTCAATTCAGTGCAGTACGTCCCAAGCGCATGGCGTAATTGTAAGTATCTATAGAATTGTGGCTTTTGTACAATGAAATAATCTCTCAGCATGTCATCCCAAGCTGTAAAGTCCTTCAAAGATTACTTGTGACAGCCAACTACCACACCATGAGGGGGTTTCCTATATGAGTGCACCCTACCAGCCCACTGTTATAAGTGCCTACTGCCAGTAACTGAAGGTGGCCCTGGTCGCCAAGGAGAGTCCTCCAGGGATGGAAGCACTGTATAGGAGACCAAGGAGAGCATTGCTGTCGGACAAGTCATGGTTCAATCAAAATACCAGGTCTTCCCTACTTCCAAAGATCCAGTCATTGATTGTTGGGATCGGTGCTGCCCATTAATAAAGCTTCAAGTCTACCATGCTCATCCCGCCATCATACACCAATTGAACGAATATTGGAGAATACCGTGGGTTGTTTGTCCACCCATAGGAAGGTGGGTCCACAACAGAAGGAGTTCCAATTCTAAAGGAAGAACTACCAGGTTGGAGCAGCAGATCTCAAGTGCCCCTTTTCTCTCTTTACAAGGCAATTGGCCTATTGCAGCCACCTGTCCAAGGTCGTTGGACCTCAACTGCTCCCAGCACAGACTCATGGTCCCTTTGCTGACCCCAACACAAAGACCCTTCTTCCTTATCCTGATCCAAGGCACTTTTAAAAGGGGACCTTAATCACTGCAGGGAACGTCTTCACCCCAAGAACAACCCTGTGATCTCGCAGAGCTAGCCCTCGATCCAGTGTCATGGAACAGAAACCCATGATGCCTTTTCCAAGCTTACCACTCCTGCGGACTGCACGCTCAACTAGTGCGGATACTAGGTAAAAGCTACTAATTCTGTCAGACAAGACCACTGAGAGCTCATGGACTTTGATCCAAGCTCAACCAACCATACATGAAGTTCCTTTGATTAACGAAATAAATGTTACAAAATGAAAAGAAAGACCCATAACTCATTAAAAGGTCGTGAGAAGGCTAAAATGAATTACTTGTTTACTAGGTTAGTCTGAGGAGGAATTTCAAGTGTTTTGGAAGCATTCTCCTTTTTTATTTTTTATTATTCTTTATTGCACTTTTTCATAGTACACATTACAGAGCACTGAAAGGATATACCAGCAAAGAAAAAAAAAAAAGACAGTCCTCCCTCCCCCTCCCCGGTTACCAGCAAAAATAAAACCAATCCTGCCTTGAGAAGAGCGCGGCATTAATAGTACCATAATAACTACATATTGCATCATATACACTTGCATCAACCGTTCTTATCCGTATCCTAGATCAATCAGTTATAAGTTAAAGAATTGCACCCCTTGAGCGGTATTTATTTGTTCCCGAGGGGACCATCCGATCCAACCGTTGTCACCCCACAAGCTGACACACTGCCCTATGTGCAATCTGCCTCATTAATTCCTTACTCCTCTCTCTCCCTAATCCACATACTCTGTGGTGCCCAGATTTCCACCCCTCTTTTCCGCACTCTACGCCCTCTCCATGCATATACTGCTGATTCCCACCGATATACTGCTAAGAGTCTACCCATCCACTGTTGGCTGGTTGGCAGAACTAGCTCCAGCCAATGAGTGGCTAAGCAGAGCCTCAGTACCGTCATGGTGATGTATAAGAATACCTGAGCCTGTCATGACAGTGCAGTATCACCCACCCCTGGCACTATCAGTTGCGGCGACATGTCTATCTGGCACCCCAATTGCAATTCCAGAATGCCCCTTCCATCTCTTTTAAGAGTATCGCGGCTGGGGCAAGATGCGAACATGTGTACAATATCAGCTGACAGCCGCAGCGAGGCCATTGTGACCCAGCCGAACCTCCTCACTTAGCAATCTTAGCCGGGGTAATGTAAAGGTTAAACCATGTTTTAAAGCATTGCAACTGTAGGTTGGCAGCTATGAACAATGTCTGGGCTAAATGCAGCGCATCTTCAGCTTCCCCTGATCCAACTTGAAGAAGCTCATACCAGCGATCGCAATGCTTGGTTAAATCATCCGGCATTGTCTCATTTAGCAATTTATACATCGTGCCGAGCGACGGTGCCCCCTTCAGCAGCAGCTCAATCAATGTCACCCTAGCGAAGCCGCACCGACCCTCTCCCTTTTTAACCAAGAAGTCTCTTATCTGGAGATACTTAAAGAATTGCCTGCTCTCCACCCCGTACCTGTCCTTAATCAGATCGAAAGGTACTATCCCCTCCTCATCCATTACATCCCCAACCATCCTCACTCCATTTTCATACCAACATTTCATATACCCATCATTAAAAATACCAGGGAGTGACCCATTATTATATATAGGGGTGTAGGCATTCACATGGCCCAGACCAAGTTTTTTTCCGGACCGCAGTCCAAACCTTAAATGCACAGATCGCAATCTTAAACCTAACCCTTTTAAAGTAGCTGAACTCAGTGTGCCGGTAGGAGACACCCTCTAGCTTCGGTTCCTAGTAGCAGCTCATACTTTTGGAAGCATTCTTAAGGGGATTAGAGTGCCTTAAGGAGTATGTCTGGGATCAGTTGTCCCTGCCTACCTTCTGCTCTCTGCAAGTGCTGGTTTTCGCGGATCGGTTTTTATGGCCAGAGACCATTTGTGTATCCAGCACAAAAACACAGCGCTTGTTTGATCAAAGGCAGACTTTGTTCTTATTGGCTGCTGCTCGAATCAGTCAATAGCAGGAGATATTCTTTGTTCTGGAATCTATTTCAGACGATTTCTCAGCAGACAGGATGCAGCAGATGGATTACAAAATTCAAATGCTTTCCGAAGCTCAGTTGTTGGCTGGCTGCGTGCCTGAGAATTAATCAGTTTAAGCCTGAGTGTCTAGTGGTATGTTTCCTCGCCTGGGCAGTGGGAAGAAAAGGAATGAGTTATGTTATAATGTTATAAAGACTTATAAAGGGCAAAGCTGCCCCGGAAACTAGGCTTCCCAGCGCTAACCTACTACCAAGGTGATACAACACAGAGCCAACATAGAAAAGACCTAGTTTTGCTCACTTAGCATCTAGACCATACTTATACAAGGGTGTGTTTATCCTGGTGGTAGGCCGTGTATGAGACATCCACCTCTCAGTCACTGTGGCTCTAAGATCCTCATATCCGCAGAAGAATGCCAGCCCCAAGTAACCTTAACTTCCACTCAACTGTCACAGAGAATTTCTTACTTTCACAGCCAGAAATAACTGACAAGTCCACCTGCTGCTCTCCACAGGGACCTATTACATATTCAATAAAAAACAGTTATGGACTGCAGTAAGCAAGGCTTGCACAAATTTACATCCTGGGCACCCTTGAACCCATGAAAAGTGTTTAATGTGTCCAGAAATAAGTGCCAGGGCCCTCATCATGAGACCACCGCAGCTTGCATCACCCATTGCTACTGCCGGCACCGCCAATGACAGTACCTACACAACTACTAATCATCACACTGCTACAAGTATGACAAATCAGACTATAATAATATAGAATATAGCTATAAGAGTGGCTTGGGTGGAAGGTATTAGTTGTTTTTAATGTATATTGAATTAATAAACAACTATTTTTCTCCTCATCTCTAAATTACACCAACAGCGCCACCATTTGGCAGCTATTAGAAGTGCCGGTGTTGTCAATTAAGTGCTGGTGCTGAGCACCGGAAACCACCGGCTCAAATTAAGCACTGCATTGCACCCCTTGCACACAAAAAATATATAATGTTTATGTAGCTTGACAAGTCCCATCCCCAAACACAAAACTGACCATAATATGGAACATTATCACATAACCCTCTGTGAGTGACCAAAGATACCTTTACCCTATCTTTAAACCTGTGCTTAATACTAATGATGGCCGTAGCTGGGACAGTATCCTTAACCCCAAACCTCTCCTCTTCTCCAGGTCTACCTTTTACTCCAGCTCTTATCCCAACACTAGCCAGGAACTTTATTACTCCCCCAGTGTGAGCTGCAGACAATACGTTTAAAGTAATGTTAACCATTACAAAGCAAAACTTTAAGTGTTGCCCCAATCTCAACCTCAACCAGCAAACGTATCGCATGCTCACTGCTACCTGCATTGGATACATTTTTACCACTCCTAACTCCACCCCATATGTAGCTTTATCCTTAACCCTATACCTAATGTGACTTAGAATCTAAACTTTATCAAAGACCCAGTGAGTGTTGTTGATTTGCCTTAATGCAACCCAATGGTCAAATGAAAGCATAACAGCATTGCTAACTGTAGCCCTTTCCACAGGCCAAATGCTAACTGGGAACATTATCTCTATCTTGGTGTGTGCTGCACTTGATGTCTTCACCCTGTCTCGAAGTCTAACATTAACGGAGTCCAATAACTCAAACACTACCCTCAACTGTGTCTCTGTCCCCAAGTTCAACCACTACCACATCCAGAACTCTTTATTGTGTGCTGCAGGTGCTAGCTTTAACATGTTCCTAGCTGTATTTCATATGTGACCCTAATAGTAACTCCAACCCTAACTGTAAATGTCACCCATCACTTCAAACCTTGGGCCCATTTGAACACGATCCCTGTCAGGAACCTTATCATTAAGTCAGTGTTTGTTGGAGAAGATGCATGTAGCCTATTCCTGACTGCAGCCTAAGGACAACCCTAACCTCAACCCAAACCACAAACCCAACATGAGGTAGCCGGGATGCCTTTCCCCATTCCCCAGCTCTAAGCCAAACACAACCCTGTCACTGACTTCAACCTCATTCCAACCCACACTGCAACTGGTAAAAGCACCCCTATCCTAGTGTGTGCTGTGTGGGATGGTGTTCACTTATCCCAGTTTTGACTACAGCTCTACCACTAACCTTAACCATATACCCAGCACCAACCCCACATCTAACTCCATCTGGGAAGATTATAATTAATCAAGTGTGAGTTCTCTTAAAAATCTTCTCCCAGTCCAGAACTGGCTGTCACCTTAAACATAACCCTAGCCATAAACCCATCACAATCGTAACTTTGACAGCAACCAGGAACCTCATCCCTAACACGGTGCATTTACCCTAATGCAAAACCTAACCTTGATTCCAACTGCTGAGTTCATGATCTACACCTCACCGAAACTGGGAACGGCTCCGCTAACCCACTGTAAACTGCAAGAAATGGGTCTGACTTACGTCTAACTCTAGGAGGGCTAGCTTCAAAGCTATTTGTACACATGTATATTTATCACATGTATATATACCGCTAACACATATGTATAACTTTACACATTTTTGCCATTCCCCATTTCCGAGTGTAGATTTACATGTTTCCACGCCCTCACTTCAGGGGCTGGAGACTCCCAAAAAAGTATTTACAAGTTTTAATTTACTACTAGTGCGCTTGCGCACATAGGTGGAAATCTCCTCTACCATGACAGTCGTCCCTAGGGCAGGGAACATGTAGTTTATTATTCTTTAAAAAGATGAGTACAAATATTTTAATGTAAATATAAATATGAATTCATTTTATATATATTTTTAATCTAGAAAGAATAAAATGTCACAGCACATGAACTCATCAAAGTAAATGTGAAAGAAATAACTATTATGAATCTATTAATTAAATATTTAACTAATGTTCAAATAACAATTAAAAAAACACCATCACTATCACTTTTATTTTTCATTTGATGTGTTGTAAATTATGGTCAAAATGTGTACTTAATTTACATTTTTTTTAATTCTTTGATAAAAGTGTCTTTTTTAAATTAAGTATAACATGACCTTTAAAATTAAGAAAATAATTGTATTATCGTTCAATTAATAACATTAGTTCTTATGGGGTGTTATTTTATTGTGAGTGGCCATGTGTGATATTTGACGTGCTCCAAGGCTGGGCTGGAGTACATTTACATCTGTTTTGACATCTTTGGGACTTTTGTAACTTTAGAAGTGCAGTTTGTGAAGAGCAATGGTCTTACTCTTTTCTGGGTGTGTGTTTGTATTAGCATGTCCAACTCCTTAAATTTCCCAAAACCCCTTCCATCTGGTTATAAATAATCCCCATTTTCCAGCCACTCCCCCTTGTCGCGCCAACATTTACTACTGAAATGTATACCTATGTGTGAAGAGATCTCCACCACTATGGCAGAGGTCTCCGCACAGAAAAGATAGGAGAGGCTGAAACACAGGTCTCCGCCCACAGGCCTGTGAATAGCATTTTGTAGTACATGTGGAATACTGAGGAATTACAAAATGCAGTTTGTGAATAAACCCTTTCATCAAGCACTAAACATAACAGTAACCATATGTGCAACGCTAAACAGGAACTCCGTCAGTACCCATGTGCAAGGCGTGGGAATGCCCTGACCTGGTATTTATTTATATAGTATGCACAATGCCATATTTCTGTAGCTGCTTCTAAGCGCTTGATGTGACTCTCAGAAAAATCATGGTGCCTGTAACCCGTTCACTCTTCACAGGGACGGGCTCTAATGCTTGCTACATGGAGGAGCTACGGAATGTAGAACTGGTGGATGGGGAGACAGGTCGCATGTGTGTGAACATGGAGTGGGGTGCCTTTGGAGACAAGGGAGGCCTGGACGACCTCTTCACCTCTTTCGACAGAGAAGTGGATTCTTTCTCCATCAACCCTGGAATGCAGAAGTGAGTATGAAAATTAGTTCTGTGTGTACCCTGAATTTGCACAGATACCCAAGGGATCCCATGTGTACACAGTGAAGCTCCAATTTTTGAAGTAGACATTTTGTGCCAGCCCCTAACCCCAGTGCTTAATTTGAGCTGGTGGTTTCCGGTGCTCGGCACCGGCACTCAATTGGTTTCCAGCGCTGGGCACCAACTCTTAATTGTCATCACCACACTTATGACACTCTGTCACATGGTGGCGCTGCTTATCTAATTTAGAGATGAGCAGTACAACAGTTGTTTATGAATACAATATACATTAAAAATACTAATACCTGCCTCCCCAGCCATTCCTTTAGCTTTGGGGACCTGGAATAATCAGAACTGTCGCACTTGAATGCAAGAGAGATGATTAGTAGTTGTTTTGGTACCGTCATTGGCAGCGATGATGGGGCAAAGGGTGGTGCAAGCTGCAGTGGCCATCTGGTCAGGGCTCTGGCACTTATTATTTTACAAATTAAGCACTGCCTAACTCCCAAGTTCTATATTTCATATAGGAAAGCGTCTCTAGAGCTTTCGATCTCCCATATAATTCTTCTGGGGAGATTGTTAGGAATGAGGATTAGCTAAACTTCTTAGCAGCCATCACACATGGTTATGAGCATGTAAATAATCAGACAAAGAAACAGCCACATGCAAAGGGCATGCCGAGCTAGATAACTATATGGCAGAAGTTCTTCGTAAAGGACTACAGTCTATTCACAAGACCTACTCACCAGCAGATATTCCGTAACAAGCAAAGCAGACACAACCGCAAGATCACACATATAAGCACGCACATGAACGGACAGATGGACAGACATACACACACACACAATATTTAAGAATTGGTGCAGGATATTGGCATACATTTTTCTATCTATCCCACTGAATCCTCAGGTAGCGATAAAGATAGATATTCAACAATAACAATACTTATTGCACCAACATTAGCCAAACAGATGAGTTTCGTACTTGACCCCACATTGGAAATTTTTGGTATGTCAGAACTTGCTGACAATAATTATGGGGATAATAGACTTAGAGAGCCAAAGGTCATTTAAGGTACAACTCGTGTGAATGGAGATCCACAAGGAGGCACAGTATCATACAATAGAATCATTCTACTCCGCAAAATGGGAGCTCGTTGTGGTATGTGTTTTCGCTCTATCTTAGATTAAAGACTAAAGGCCTGATTAAGAGTTTGGCAGAAAGGATACCTCACTACAACATGGTGGAATACTTCTCCGCAAACTGATGGTCCGCAAGCTCTGTTTAGAGCCAGGCGCACTGTCATGTTTCTGACCACGGTGCCCCCAATGGGTCCATCGGTGGAATCCCTACACCGACGGCCTGATGGAGTTGGGGCCATCATTGTACGTACATCAGTCAGTTAGCCCTATTTAGAGTGGAAAATCTGATGTATTTTTTTTCTGTTTAGGACTGCCAATGAAAGCCAGAAAAAAATAAAAGTGACACCCACATCCTGGGAGAAAACTCCCAGGGTGTCAGGGTCATTAGTATTTTGTTTTTCAAACATAAATTCGGCCATTCGGATTTTGTTTTTGAAAAGCAAAAATGTTTGTTGAGCCACCACACAAAAAATGATGGCTGCTCAAATTGCCTTCATAGTGGGCAGTAGTTTGGCCAGGGTGGTGGACATAATGACACTTGCAATACTGACAGTGTGCAAGCTGCCCGCAAAGCTCTAAATCAGACCCTGTCAGTGCTTTCAGACGCGCCATCTTGGCATAGGCTTGGAGATTTCCACAGTGCTGGTGGGATCTCTAAATATGGTGGACAGTAGTCTGGCCAGAATGACAGAGTTAATTACCTCTGCCATGTTGACGGACGGTGGACCGGCTGCCAAATTCTAAATCAGGCCCTAAGAAATGATGGTATTTGTATGTGTTTACATTAACATTTTGCAGCTTTACAAGCTCCTGTAAAAAAGGTGTATGTTACTTGCTACCTTTATTAGATGAGGGCTTAGCATAGGCCTCAGTAAAGTTATACTTAGCCATGTTTATGGCTTATCTAGAAACAAGGAAAATACTTTGAGCCTTGTTATGTGGTTTCTGGTAACTGTGCCCTTAAGAGTTATCTATACCACAGTATTGTTATGTTTGGGGGGAGAGCTTCTAGGGGTTCCTCTGAATTCAGAAATGAATTCTAGTCTCAATTCCCCCTAGCCAGTTCTCCTTTTGCACCTGGTAGCTCACCCAAAGACTTTGGGTGAAAGCCACTGGACAGTGGGCGTGCAGTGTTCCAGGAGAACTCACAATGATAATATGGCTGGTAACTGGTGTTAAAGCCTCACCATAATTATTACAAGAGTCATAACTGAACACAAAGACATTCATGCAGTCAGCGCATATTTATTAAAAAAAAAGAAGAATTTTAGGCCCTGGGCCAAACATCAATTGAGGGTCCCTGTTTCCAACAACTTTGAATTTCTGAACCACTTGTGGCTAATTCACTCCCGTTGAATTGTACGTGAAAATTTCAGGTAAAAAAAGACAAATGAGAAGCAATTGCTTACAGACATTGCTTACATAAAATCAAAGGTCTCGCCCATCCCTTTAACATCTGACCTTGGACTGTCTTAATCCACATTTGCACATCATGGAGCACCCGAGGCAGCTCACTGTGAGGTTGTGGTGTTTTTGGCAACATTCTATGACCAAATGAGATAGGATGCTTCAGATTTCAAGTGTGCTAATGAGCATAACGATGACATCACAGGAAATAACATCACATGACCTTTAACCTGACTAGGAAATGACCAAACCATATGTGACCTGGAACAGACCACAGGAAAAGACAGTGAGGTATTTGATCATGAGAACATCTCTGGGGTGTGAGGGCTAGGATAAACTCTAAAAGATCTTTTATCGAAACATGGCAGCAAATGAGGACCGCAAGCTCATCCAGACTCCTCATTTGCTAGCCATTCTTTATTTACCAGACTCTGCCTTGCCTTTTTCCAGTACTACGTCTACCCTACATCTGTGGGCCCTTGAGTGTAGTTTGCAGACTTTCCATTACTCTCAGATTTTCCATGGCCTCCACTTACACCCGTCTTCATGCAAGAACAGTAGCTCTATTGACATTTGCTTGCGCCTTTAAGATGAAAGAAAAAGATGAGATAGGAGTAAACAGAGAAAGAAGAAAGGGATAGAAAGGAGAAGGGAGTGAAAGAGGAGGTAGGATGAGAAAGTGAATATAAGGCGAAGGAGACAAAAGTAATAAATAAGAGGAGGGAGGGAAGCAAGCAAAGGAGTGAAAAGGAAGAGGATAAATATAAAGGAGAGAGAAAGATGGGTAGATGAGGGAGCATTAAAGAGGTTGGGAATAAAGCAAAGAGTCTGAGGTGATTATGATGAAAGGGAAAGAAACGTGAGAGGCGAGAGAAAGGAAAAAACGGAACTAAGGATGAGAGTGGAAATTATATTTTAACAAAGGTGTAAATAAGGAGGGGCGTTAGGATAAGAACTAAAAAAAAGATGAGAGAGCTGAAGAAAGAGAGGAAAACCAAATAAGAAAAGAAATGTTTAAGAATGGAGAATTTGACATAAAAAGCATTGGAAGGAGGATGTAGAAAAGAGTAGCAAGGCAAAGAAAAGTGATGCTGAGAATGTTTTTCTTCCTGGGAAAGATGATGTTTTTAAAAAGCATGATCAGCAGCCACGTGAAGATTTTTTAACATAGCTAAAAGTACTTAATCAATTAATGAGGGGCCATGCCTTAAAACGTTAAGGGTTTGCATGTTCTGTGAGACATGTAACCCGGAGCACAAATTGTGAGCCGGGAGACTCCTGCTTATTGCTAAGGGGCAGCCCGAACGAGTCTCGAGACAGGTCACGTGAGCCCTCAGCCTGGAGACCGCAGGCTGTGCCCTGTCTGCAATGATAAAACACGGGAAGCATAGTAGACAGAAGGCCTCCAGCCTGCAGGGTGTATGTGCGGGAGAGTGTGAGGCCTCACTTCTGCTTTGGGGGTTGGGGTTGTGTCCCCGTGTGGGTAGAGGAGGCAGGGTCTTGAAATTAATCCTGAAAGCGCCTCAGCCAGGTTGGGCCAGTCTGTTCTTTCTAGCTGCCCTCAGTCGCGGCCCATGCAGGTAAGAGCGGTGGGGCCGGGTGGGCGGGGGGGTATTTTGACAGACGACGACGAGGAAAAATGTATTATTTATTTAATTTTCCAGCGTGGTCGTCTGTCAAATCCCCCCCAACCCAGCCACACCGCCCCACCGTTCTTACCTGCACGGGCCGCGGCTGGCTGCCCTGTAAAAGCACATGAAATAAGTCCTGCCCTTTAAAATAAGTGCCGGTGGTATCCACCGGCAGCTACTGGCTCAAATTAAGGACTGCATGAACTAGAGCTTTCTTAGAAGGTCTTATAATAATAATTCCACCAATGAGACTTACAAGGCTAATGTCACCACCATGGGAACCTGTGCACAAACGTTTCATCGAAAAGGTGTATTGTGTTGCATTGTATTTGCACTTATATAGCACTTCATACCCCTGCAGAGGCACTGTATGTGGATAGCACGCTTTGCAGTGAGAGTGCTGTAGATGGAACAATGTGTGCCTGTCATGTGGCCTATATGGGTAGTGTTTTGATATCCATCATGAGGGCTAAAACTGTGCACTTATAATGTTTTGACGCTGAGCAAATGCATGAATATTGTGTTTTGACTCTGATCCAATGCGTGAATATTGTGTTTTGACTCTGATCCAATGCGTGAATATTGTTTTGACACTGAGCCAGTGCGTGAATATTGTATTTTAACGCTGAGCGACTGCCTGAACTTGAAGTGTAAAACAAGTGAGAAATAGGGTGCTTAAGCATTAGTTGCTA
Source organism: Calotriton arnoldi (assembly GCA_963921515.1). NCBI lineage: Eukaryota > Metazoa > Chordata > Amphibia > Caudata > Salamandridae > Calotriton > Calotriton arnoldi. The sequence goes on along the minus strand of CAWUFW010001719.1, from coordinate 1,282,903 downwards.
ATGTATGGCTGGAGTGTTAATATGTGGGCGCACTGTGACCTTTGTGGGAAGTGTATTGTCAGATCAACTGGGAAGGTACTGTACCTATCAAAATAAATAGAGGGGGAGACAAAACAGGGATCAACCTAGGAAGGGGAATCCTACAGACTATTTCTTGTGGCCCTCACACACCCCTAGGGATGTCATGCTTCATCATAGGGCGTTGCTCCTCGTAGGGCCGGCGCTGCAATATCCTACGGGCCCCACAAAGGGTCCCTTTAGCGGAGATCTTTTGCAGTTTATGGCGGGTGTAAGTATGAGGGCGTCCTAAAAGTGTGGGGTGATTGTGTATATAGAAGTGAGGAAAATTAGATAAAACTGTCTAGGGGATCCCGAAAAAGTTTTTTAGTGTGATGGTTCTCCTTAAAGGATAAAAAAAACAATTTTGTCTCCCCCTATATTTTTTTTTATAGGAATAGTACCTTCCCAGTTGATCTGATTACTGCTTTCGGAGCCTAGGTACTGGACCGTTATTGGCTCCTAGTCCTTTTCCCCTTGAGGAACTGTTTTGGCGCCATGCATGTATGGCACAGACTGCCCAAACTGTGTGGCTTCAAGTGAGAAGGTGAAATTACTGATGGCTTTCTAAGAAACATGTCAGAAAAGACCTATCTGTGCTTGCATGTAGAAGCCTCAATGTTTTGGATTATCTATTATTCAGTTTAAACCACATTGCGATAGGAGATGCCCAGGGTGAATTATACAAACCTTAGGCGTTGCAGTCATGCATCAGATGTAGTACATGGTCTGTGGAGCACATTGGGCAGCTGAGGAACAAACCAAAGTAATAGGCATTATGCGGCCATTCATAGTATATGCTCTGAAGGGTCATCATGCAGTGGGACAGAAAGAAACATTATCTGATGAGGTGCAGTATGTGCTTGCGGAGGAATTAGCACTCTACAAACAGCCGTATTCTAGCCACTAATCAGCAAGCCGTAGTGAAAGCTTTGAGGGTCCCACAATAGTGGCATTGTAGCTACTCATAAGAACGGGCGCTGTACTACCAAAATATCAGGTTTTAAATATTGTGCTATAAATATATATATATAAATTCTTGAGAATTGGCATTATAGGTTCAGTCAGGGACCTCCTCTGAGGAGTTCATCCATGAACGGCAAAGGAATAGTCATTATGTAATCATTTGTGGTAAAAGTTATAGGAAGTCCATCCCAGATCGATAGCCTAAAGTAACACCAGCCATGCTACATGGTCTGCAGAGTCTGCCACTAGGGGTCAGTGGAGCAACCCAAGGAAAGAAGAGACACCACCCAGACTAGGGTGTTAGGCACCGTGCCGCTAACTCCAGAATTACATGTGGATCGATGAAGGGTATGACTGGAGCAAAGAAGTATCTTGATGATAGGTCACATTAACCTAGACTTGTCTCTCTTTCTCTCTCTCTCTTTCTCTCTCTCTCTCTCGCTATCTCTCTCCCACCATACTCTCCCCTTCTCCCTGTGGTTGCAGGTACGAGAAGATGATCAGTGGCATGTACTTGGGTGAAATTGTCCGTAAGATCCTCCTAGATTTAACCAAGAAAGGCATCCTGTTCCGTGGCCGAATCTCTGAGCGACTCAACACAAGGGACATCTTTCAAACCAAGTTCCTGTCGGAGATCGAAAGGTGAGTCACCATTATGGTAAATCTAATTTACTCCTTGGGGATTGGCCATTTCACAAAGGGTTGAGGTCAACAGATATTATGAGAGCAAGATATGTGGAGCTCAGCAGTGAGGGTCTCCCAATGACAGATCGATACAGATGCTCTAAGTGTGTTTGGCATTACACGCCAATGATAGACTGGCGCTGAGGGTGTGTGGATTTATGGACCTGGCAATGATATGGTGATTAGAAATTTTTTATTGAACCAATTTTATTGTTTTCAGGTTCCAGACCATCTATTATGTATCTAGCTTTTTGTTAGATCTTTTGGGAACTGCTGGTTTTTGGTGGATTCTCTGCTATCATCTTCATCTAAATTGGGGCTTAGGTTGTGCGAACTGTTCTTTTGCTTGTGTGATTTACTCTAAAATCTCTGTATATATGTCTTTGATTGATACTTTTTACACCCCTGCTGTTTAAGACTCAGATTTGCTATATGTTTGCATGTTTGCTCATGTGAGGCATGGCGGCACTTGGTAGTGCAAAGCGGTGCAAATGGCAGCATTCATGAACTTGGGTGCTAAAACCTTTTTGCAATGCAAGTTCAACTCAAATAATGCCCAATAATCCCTTTGCACTGCAGAGAGCCACCCGATCTTAAAAACATAAAAAGGTAAAGTAATATGGTTGGAACTGTGCAAACAGCCATATATATATTAAAGCACAGTCGGATCTACTAAAATGAAATGACCTGGGTTTGCATGTAATCCAAGCAAGAAAGGAAACCTGATGCAGACAAGGGAAGATTAGGAAATCTCATGATATTCCCATGTGTGAAATATGTAATTGCCTAAGATGACATATCTTATGTGCCTTTTCCTGGGGTTGTCTTTGCTTTGAAATTGGTACCCAAGTGTTTACTTCGATTATAAATCTCACTCAAGGCTTCTATGAGTCGCCTTACATAACAGCACCATTGGCGTTGCGTTCAAATTACTTTTTAAGCACGAGCTCAGCCAATGACATCATTGGCGTGTGACTCTTGCTAAATCTGGTACTGTGCAACATTTTACCATTGTCACAATGCAGCTCTACTGATTTTTCATGCTGCAGTGGTCGTGAATGGTAAGATATCTGGGCTTTAGTTGATGACTTAGTAATAAATGGACTCTTGTTAATAAGCGCAATGTCTACCAGTGCAGACCGTTACTCAGAAACAGAAAGGCAGATTAAATATAGAAGTTGCGGATTGCAGCGGTGTCTGTGTATTGTCGCTACCACACACCAGCATGCACAAAGACCACAGTACCAAGAACCTTGAGGAGGGATGGGTCTACCATAGACAGCTGAATGCTGCCCACTGCAGGAGAGAGAACTGCTGCCACTCCCCCAACACCTACCTCCCCACCCCAGCAACACCCATGGCCTCATTTACAATGAGCCTGCACCACCAGAACGTCACTTTTTGCGACGCTCCAGTAGCGCAGAGGCATGCTCTATATTTAGCAGGCAGCACTAAGCCACTTTGCGTAGCTTAATGTGGCCTTGTAAATATCGTTCTGTTTAACGTTGTTTTCTGCATTAAAGGGGTGTGCAGGGGGGTGTGGCTTAGCCACGAGCGAAGATGGTCGCTCTTAGCTGAGCTCCGCAAACCGAAGGGGAATTAAACCCTTCCATCCGTCCAAAATCCGGCCTACTCAACACTACGGAAGACTGGTGTAGACCCTTGAGGCGGAGGCGAGGCCGGCTTGGGCGGTGCCCGCCCGCGGTGGGCTCCGAGCGCGCTAAGGCAGAGGGGGGCACCGAGACTTGGCAGGGAGCTGAGCCGGCGGCCGACCTGAAGATACGAGTGGACCGCGGCCTGAGCAGGAGGAGGACGACGGTGCCCAGCGGGGCGCATCAAAAGACACGCCCTCGAGGCCTGAGACGGCGCCCGGTGCTCCTGAGGATTCTGGGTGTGGGAGGCGCCGCGGGTCGGACAGGGCCTGTGGAGGAGGGTGCTGCAGCTCGCCCGGATCGCCGGTGACAATTGAGGCAACAGGGGCATGGTGCCGCCTGGAGGAGACCTGCTTCCCCCCCGCCCCCCCTGCATTAACAGAGGTGAGCTGTGTACAGGGAGTGGAGGCAAGAGCCGGGGTCTATCCTGTGGTAGAGGCCGTGACGAGGCCTATGAGACTTAAATCATGGGGTCGGAGCACGGCTGGATCCTGGAGAGCCAACTCGGCCAGACGTCCGGAAAGGCCACGGAGGCCTAAATCTTGACCCCCTTGGGAGGCGCAGTAGCCGACTGGGCATACACCGAACATAAATATCCTGGACTAGCAAGGAGGACTCGCCCAGGGGCGGCTTTCCTGACCGGCTTGGGGTGGGTCGGCGGCCTCAGATCAAGACCTCGGTGGGGTCGGCTCCCCCGGGCCCAGGGCAGTGTTGGTCAGCCTCGTGGGCAGGATCTGCAGAGACTAAGCCGCATAATACATCCGAAACGGCAGGAGAAGACCCGGGCCAGACAGCTTTGAGGGAACGGAGGGAGGAACACCTCCTTGAGCACGTAGACTATGATTCCCCAAGCGCCCCCCCCCCCAGGGGACATGGCAGACAGAGAATCCAGGGGCCCACAAGCATACAAGCGGAGGAGAAATGGTGAAGCCCAAGGGACAGCCGGGCACACAATCAAAACAAAATGGACAACTACGCATTCCCAAAGCCTGCGCAAGTGGAGGGGCCGGAGGGAGCAGCCGAGCCCTCCATGAGTGCCATACTGGCAGCCATTAGTGATCTAAAAGAGACTCTTGAACCAAAAATAGATGCAGTAACAGTGGAAGTGAATTTGATACGATCTGATCTGTCCAACCTTCGTGAGAAAGTGACAACGGCGGAAACGCAAATTGCCCAGCTTCAGTCAACGACAAAGCGCCTAGAGTCCCAGGTGCAAAAACTTACTTATTAAGACACAACAATGGCGATCAAGCTAGAAGATTAGGAGGGCAGGGCCAGGAGGAATAATATCCGCGTAGTGGGGATCCCGGAGGGGACGGGGGGCCCCAGCGTGGAGCTCTTCCTGGAGGACTTAATACTCAATAGACTGAAACCCAAGAGGTTGTCCAAACTCTTCACGGTGGAGAGGGCCCACCGAGCCCCTATCCCCCCGCCCAGGCCGGGAGCCCCCCTCCTCCCCCCCGGCCCATAATTGCACGAATTCTTAACTTTCGTGACCGTGATGCCATTCTGCAATTGGCTAGGACCGCAGTCGACATCCAATTCGAGAACACGCACATCAGGTTCTTTCCGGACTTCACGGTGCTGGTACAGCGGCAAAGAAGGAGCTTTGAGGCTGCAAAGAGAGAACTCCGTGAGAGGGGACTTAAGTACATGATGCTGTTTCCAGCCAAGTTAAGAATCATAGCGGATGGCAAGACTTGGCATTTTGTGGAGCCGGATGAAGTATGGAAGTGGCTTGAGGAACGTAATCCTGGAGACAATACCAGAGGAGGAGGGACAAGCAGAGTTGAACTGATGCAGTCCGAGCACAGAAGCGTGGAGAAAACTCGGCCTCTCGGGGGAAGAGGGAAGCAGAAGGAGCCCCGGAGGCTGAAGGAGATGCAGCAAGTTGAGAGTACGGTCCCGCATCCTTGACAAAGGGGTGGGGGTGGATGAGACTGGGGCAGCAATGGGGCAAGGACTCTCAGGAATACTGGAAATGCATAAAGAAATTTAGAGAGTGAGTTGGTAACAAAATTAGGAAAGTTGTAAAGGGTTGTACCTTTCCCAAAACACTACACACCGCGCTCGCGCGGCTGAAACACCCCCACATAGTGTGTTGGCAAAGTTTAGGGTTGTGAGCGACAGGCGCTCTGCGGGTTGACAAGTTGGGCATGGACAACCTATGTAGCAGGGTAGCAGGGTAGCAGGGTGGGGGGTGGTGGGTGATAGGGAAAAGTTAGAGAAGTTCAGTTTTAGTGTTAACTTAGCTCAGTTTTGTGCTCAGAGACCGGTAAAAGCGGGCTGCTTGGTTAGCAACGCCAAAAACCCAAACCAAGAAGGCCCCCACTCTAGGTGGAGTAGGAGGAGGGAGGAAAGTACAGACTGTGCTAATGATACCCCCTGACACCCCGCCAGGATCAGTTAAAATATGGTCCTGGAACGTAAATGGCCTCAACAGTGGAATAAAACACACAGTGGTGCTGCAGTTCATTAAGAAACACACTCCAGATATAGTTCTGATACAGGAAACCCACCTCATGGGCAACCAATGTAGGGCATTGAATCAATATGGCTACACCTCAGGTTCCAGGGGGGTTTGGATACTGTGTAGAACATCCTTCCCGTACATACCAACACAGCAATGGCCCGACCGATTAGGCAGGTATGTAGCAGTAAGCGGCCAATGGGAGGGAGGACCTTGAACCTATGCTCAGTATATGCCCCTCCGGGCCTGCAAGCCGCGAACCTTGATATGTTGGGCCCGCTGCTGTTAACACTCCCGGAGGGCAGAATATTCTTGGGAGGCGACATGAATGACGTTGTCTCGACAGAGTTAGATACACTGAGGAAAGGGACAACCCAGAGGAAGACGGGCCCTTAGAGGGAGTTTATCCGAGCCCTGGGACTTGGTAACATTTGGAGGCACCAACACCCCTGAACTAGCCAATGTACACATGTGTCGGCATCCCATGGGAGTCTCTCTAGACTAGATTATATTCTCACTCCGGCCAGTAACCTCTGGGACGTCCGGAGAGCGACACATATAGCATGGGGAGTGGCGGACCACTCTCCGGTGGAGGTGGTTTTGGAAGGGCCCCCAAGAGATCACATTCTTCCCCCCAGAATTGACCCATGGTATTTTAAAGATAGGAAGATTAAGTCAGCCCTAAGAAAAGGGGCGGAACGATTTTTTACTGAAAACACTGGATCCGTAGACTCAAAGGTAACACTCTGGGAAGCATACAAAACAGTGATGAGGGGTCAGGGCAATGGCTCAAAGAGGCGCTGTAAAGAAGGACCAAAATATAAAACGTCTGTCACTAGAGGAAGAAATTATAGCCCTGGAAGCTAATCTAGGGAAGGGTGAGGGAGAGGAATCGGGAGCGAGACTCAAACTGCAGGTGAAGCACAAGGAGTTGAGGGACTTACTGGAGGACAGTGCCAAAACATTGGCATGTGCCACACAGCATAGACTGTATGACGCATGAGAGAAGGCGAACAAACTACTGGCATGGCTAGATAAAAAATGAAAGGAGGGAAACTGGGCCCCTGGGATCATTGACGAGGCAGGCCAGAAACATGGGACGGGTAAAGAAATTGCTGAAGCCTTCGACAAGTATTATGAGTCTATATACTCTTCCCCCACGGCACATACGAAGGAGGAATGTACAGAATTCTTCAAAGACATACGGATGCCGACATTGTCCGATACAGATAGGGAAAAGTTAGAAGGTGATCTAACGGTGGAGGAGCTAAAAAATGCAACAAGTGTTTTGCAATCAGGGAAGGCGGTGGGTCGGAATGGCCTGCCAGTGGAACTCTTCAAGCTAGTGCTGGATAAGTCAGCTGACCACCTACTCGCAATGCTTACGGAGGCCAAAGCGGAGGGGGCCCTCCCGTCCGACCAGAGGGTAGCGGTGGTGGTAGTGATCCCCAAGGAGGGCAAATCCCCTGAGAGATGCGGGTCCTACAGGCCCATATCTTTGATAAACTACGAGGCCGAAGTCTTAGCAAAGGCACTGGCTATGCGGTTGGTGGCAGTCATCACGTCACTAGTGCATCCCGATCAATCCGGATTTATGCCTCACAGAAGCACAAGACTCAACCTACACAGACTGTTTGGAGTCCTGCACACAACAGCAGCCGGAGGATCGACCCCAGCAGCCCTTCTGTCGTTAGACGCCAGAATGGCATTCGATAGTGTGGAGTGGAATTACGTATTCGCAGTTTTGGCACATCTGGGCTTTGGGCCCAGCTTTGTGGGGTGGGTACAACTCCTGTACAACCAGCCCCTGGCGAGGGTGAGAGTTAACTCCATAATATCGCGTGCCTTCACACTACAAAAGGGAGCCAGGCAGGGTTGCCCGCTATCCCCATTACTCTTCGCCTTGGCGCTGGAACCTCTGGCGGCATGGGTGAGGCGGGAACCCCTAATTTGGTGGATATCTACGAGGGCCGAATGGGAGGAGCACATTTCCCTATATGCTGATGATATCCTGCTTTACTTTGAAAGACAAAAGCGGTCAGCTAACAGGATTCTTCAAACTTTTCGCATATATATGGGAAATATTCAGGGTACTGCATCAACTGGGACAAATCTGTGTTGTTCCCACTGGCGGGAGGTGCCCCGGCACTGACAAGGGAGAGTGTAATACCGCTGGAGCTTGACGGTTTCAAATATTTGGGGATCAACATCACCAGGGACCCCCAGGCATTCTACTCCAGAAACGCCGGGAAACAGCTGGCCCGGTTTGCATCAGATGCTGCACGATGGAAAACACTCCCCTTGACACTGATGGGTTGTGCAGCCCTATTAAAAATGATGTCCCTTCCCAGATTAATTTACGCCATGCAAAACACCCCCCACGAGTTACCGGACACATTTTTTCGCAGAATAGAAACAAAAGTGAGAGATCTGATCTGGTGCGGGGCAACCCCGCGGATAGCCCTTAAAAAGTTGCAGAGGGGAGTCTACAAGGGGGGGCTTGGCTGTCCCCGATGCTAAAGCATACTATTGGGCCACGCAGCTGGTGTGTGTGAATGACTGGGTCTTTGGCGACAGGGAGGAACCAGCCTACAGGGTAGACAGAGAGGCCATGGGGCCAAGAGCATACCCATCTATCCTATATGATAAAGATAGGGTAAAAAATCTCCCAACGCACATGCAAGCAGTAGTAAGAGCATGGCATGCCGCCACCAAGCACATGGGCTGGGGAAGGAAACTAACAGGAATGATGCCTTTGCGGGACAGCAAACAACTGCAAAGGGTGGGCTCACTGCACGGCCTAAACAAGTGGGAATTGCTGGGGTTAGTGAAACTGGGGGACATTTGGCGAGGCCCGGCCTACATCACGTTCGCAACCCTGCAGCAGGAGTATGAACTGGGACCGGGAGAATGACTGAGATACCTCCAATTGGGCCATACCCTCAAAGGCTACATTCGGGAGGGAACCTCTCTTCCGGGTGCATCCCCCCTAGAGGATAGGTTACTGACAGAACCGTTACGCTCGAAAGCCATTTCAACAATATATAAAAAGATAATTTAAAACTCACTGGATCCTTTAAAGGGCCTAAGAGCCCAATTGGAACAAGACCTGGGCCCACTAGAGGAAGAGGAATGGGTGGAGGCAATGCAAGGTCCAAGGGAGGTAGCAATGCGGGCTAGATTTCGGTTGATTCAACTAAAGATCCTGCACAGGGTTTATTACCCCAGAACCACACTGCACAGGATGGGACACAGCGAAACTGGGCAGTGCCACAGGCGATGCGGGCGGTAGGGGACTTTCTTCCACCTGATTTGAAAATGCCCAAAGATACAGGCCTATTAGAATGGCATTGGGAAAAGAATGGCAGAGGTGGTGGGGATTGAAGTTCCGATAGACCCAAAGTGGTTTCTCCTGCTGATCTCGAATGAGCACTCCTGGCCTAAATACTTGGCACATTGGCTCAAAGTAGCAGCGGTGGTTGCCAAACGCAACATCACCAAGCACTGGGGAGCGGTTGCCCCTCTGGGAGTAAGAGACAGGGCCTCTGACCTGGACTGGTGCCAACAGGCGGAACACACAATTTACTTGAGTAGAGGGTGCCCGAAGAAATGGGAGAAAATCTGGACGAATTGGAGAGCTTATAGAGGCATGTAGGGAGTAGGCAAATCAAGGGAGGAGGGCCACTGAATAACAGTTACTGTAGACTACTGAAATGAATGGTGCATGCTGTACATGTAGCCTGTGAATTTGACTAAGAATATGTGATTGAAATATTGATTGCTGAGCATGTTCAATAAAAAGAGTTAAAAAAAAAAAAGGGGCGTGCAATGGGTGTTGCAGTGGGCGTTCCCAGCAACACCCATGTCTTTTTGATACTGCTCCAGATTTACGAGCAATCGTAACTCTGAGGCAGCGCCAAAAACGTACACCTCCCCAGGGGAGGCGTGAGGTAAGCGCAACGTGGAGAAATACCTTTATTTTTTCTCGTTTTTCCTTTTTCTATGTGGGCTGCATTCTGCAGGCCACACAGTAAGAGGAAAAAGCCTCTCGTGACTGTCTTTGTGCAGGAAGATTTCCCTACCTGCAAAAAAACAATCATCCCTGTTACGGAGGCACCCTTGCACCATGGCGCAAAGGTACCTGTGTTGGCGCATGGCAGCCCATTGTGCGCCAGAGCAGGGGAAAAGGACAGGAATGCGCCGTACCTGCCCTTTTCTTTTGCCATAGGGCAGCGCAGCAGGAAGGCCTGCTGCACAGCCTTATGGCAAAATATTGTAAATAAGGCCCCCAGTGTGCAAGCAAAAGCATCTCCAGGTAAAGTGGGACTTGAGAATGAGGTGGTAGTTCCACAGGTAGGCAGAGCGCAGTGATTCTGGGGAAACTGCCTAATACAGGGGGACAACGCATGCCGAGAGTTTGAATGCCCTCCATATTGCAGGAAAGGGAAGAGAACACTTGGTGCTCCTAGTATCTATGTAGACCATGTAGCAGCAGATGGTGGCAACTGAAGAGAGTCCAGGAGAGAGGCTTCTCTCTGATGTGAAGACCCCAGGGCAGAGTAGAGCCACTAACAGAGCAACAGAAAGTGGAGGTGATTTCATCCCTCTGGTCTACTTATGAGACAAGAGCAACCCTTAAACCAATGGGAACATTGGGAACTAGCAATTATTCATGAACAGTGCTTCTCATTGGTATCATTCACACACAACTTTCACTACTCAGCAAAATCACTGTATGCCTTTGAACCCAAGGAAACCTATGCCCATCATGCTCCTTACATTATAAGGGTAATCTTTATCCAGAGTCTTTATCCAGTGCTCATTAACAAAGCATCGAAGAAACATGCAAGCGCAGTGTGTCCCCAGTGAGAAGAAAGAAACCACAACCAAGATTTGCTAAAGCAGAAGTGACTGGGATGCGAGTCTTGTGTGTTCATAGCAAACAGCATTCCTTGATTAGTAAAGGTCCTTTGGTATTATGCAGTTTGTTTGTTATCTTATGCTGTTGATGGCCTTTGGACCCTCAACGAGATACCGGGGTCTCATCGGGACATAATTGATGTAGGGACATCTGCAATAATTAATAAATAGATTAGGATGTGTGTTGTATGGTCAATTATGCTGTTTCGGGATTATATGTAATATGGATGCCTGAGAAGGCCAGTCTCCTGGACATTCTAATGCACGCTGGTCCTATGATGTGGTAACACAGGATAGTGCTCATGCGTGATAAATAATAAAAGAATATACTCACTCCGGGGTGCTATTGTGCAACCTATAGCAGGGCGAGTAGAAGGATAAACCTGCTGTGAACAATAATCAGCGGTCACTAGGGCCTGCATTCGACTTATCGCTAAGTGTAGTCTAACGGGTACGTTTCATCAAGACATCACAGTGGGTGCTGTAGAGTCCAGATGGGGGTGGGCGCTGGTCTGGTAAACCGTACCCAATTGCCCCAGTGGGTCAGGTGAGAAACTTCCTCTCAGCAGCACGCGACCAGTGCAGTATGTGTGACCGCCACTGTTGTGAGGGATCCACAGCACTGACGCATTGACCTTATGTGTTTCTTCCACGTTTTGACAATGAGTATTGGAAAATGATTCTGGATAAAGGTTATCCTTACAATATAAGGAGTGTGTTGGTCATATGTTTCATTGGGCTAAAAGGTATTCACCGCATTCAGTGATTTTGCTAAGTATTGAAACTTGTTTGTGGATGGTTCAATTGAGAACCATGTCATGAATTATTTATCATCTGGTGACACAATCATGGTAGTGTGGCCTGCGGCAATGGTGACCACTCTAGACCAGATCTGCGCCCCTGTGCCTATTGAGACGTCAGGGCAGGAAGGGGACAGGGAGGCTTGGGTTAGCATTGGCAGAGCTGTGCTTGAAGCAGCACTTGCTGCTCTAATGATAACTGCGCCCCTAAGCAGCAGCACCTTTAAGGCGTGTAGGAACCTGTTGACATGATGCAGGATTTCCCTGGTTTGGAATGAAAAGGCACGATCTGCAGCCTCAGAAAATGTGAATTACCAGAATAGGGGTGCCTGGTCAAATTTAGGATGCGCGGCCATTAAAAATATTCTGCTTTCTGATGCAGATGGGGCCAATACAAATAGTTTTTATATCACTGAGAACATCAGTGCTGAGCAGGCTATGATTGGTCAGCATTCTTACTGGTGGAACTCATGCAAAAAACTCCTTCCCATTCTGAAAAGTTGACAGCTGTTGAGTAGGTGTGTCCATACTACTGTAGTAGATACCAGCAAGGGGGGTAATCAATCTACACTTAATGATTCGTTGAATGCTTGAGTTGAGTCTGTAGTTATTTTTGAACTGATACTTGTCGGGAGGGGTGAAAGAGTCGCTTGCGTGTGTGACAGGATGTTTTAGTGTTCGTGCACAGTCTAGCTAATCTCTCTCCATGCAGGGACAGCCTGGCCCTTCTCCAGGTGCGCGCCATCCTGACGGACCTGGGCCTGCAGAGTACCTGCGATGACAGCATCATTGTGAAGGAAGTCTGCCAGGTCATCTCGCAGAGGGCAGCCAGGCTGTGCGGTGCTGGGATTGCAGCAGTGGTGGAGAAAATACGACAGAACCGTTGCCTTGACCACCTCTCGGTCACTGTAGGAGTGGATGGGACGCTCTACAAATTACACCCCCAGTAAGTAAATTCCCAGTGATGCCAATGGTAAGAGACAAATGCCCCATTTCTGTGTGTTTCATACTCGTTCTGTCAGAGGAGACGTGAAGTTGGTTGTCATAATACTTCAATGCTTAGTTACGCCATAGAAATGCCAGTTGGAGACAGTGGATATACCATTAGTTCCCCTAAATGGAGTAGGGACAACAACAAAACTCCTCAGTCAAATGATTAGAGCCCTGCACGTAAATAAGTACCATACCACAGTCTCAGCTAAAGAATGGACCATAAAGACCTTCAACTGAGGTATGGACCATAGCCTATCCCTCACCCCAAACAAAGTACGGATCATACATACACAGAGCCCCAAACTAAAGTGTAGCCTATAACAGAACCCCATTCATAATAAAGTCCTCAACAGAGCAAAGTTTAGTCTATGTCAGAGTCCCCTCCAAGCAACGTAGGGGTACGTATCAGAGCCGCCAAATGAAAAAGGAACCATAACAGAATACGCCAACCACAGAAGGGACCACAAAATGACCCAGCAAAGTGTGGTCTATAACAGAACCAGAAAACCAAAGAATTGATCATAACAGAGCCCTGACAGCCAATATAAGGGCCTTAACAACAAAGAGCACAGAGACCTTGTACCAAAAATGGGACAAATAGAGACCTTCTCCCCCAAACCAAGTATGGTCCTCCATAAGAGACACCCAAACAAAGACTACGATATAAACAAACACTGAAGCAAAATATGGTGCATAATGGAGCTCCCGTCCTCTTAGCCTTCCCTCCTCTTGCCAAAGTAAGGACCATGCTCAGGCTCTACATCATTAAAGTATTAGTTACGACAGCAAAACTCAGTAAAAAAAAAACACTGTAACAAAGTCCTCGTCCAAAATATGGGCCATGTCAGATCATGGTCCCAGCGGACATGGAATGAGCCATGACAGAGCCTCCGCTTCCCATCACCAAATCTCCACCATTAAGATGGTCCTGTACATTGTGTGGTGCTCTCAATCATGGCTCCCCTCTCAAGCAGGACTTGCTGCACGCCCAGCTCTACTCAAAGTCTAACTCAAGGATACTCTTGTTCCTAAGAGGTTCGCTGTAGAATCTCACAGCTTCAATTGCGCTGAACCTCTTACTTCTACAAAAATGCTATGAATGTGACTTTGAAGAGTTAACAAGCTCTGGGCAAACAGACAAATCAAAGACATTCAGATCCTTGTCCTCTCTTTGATTGACCCCAAAACAACAGAGACCAACAATAGGACCGGCTCTAAGTAGCAGAAACATTGCTTCTCTGCTACTCCTAAAACAGCATAAGGCTGCCATCCTGGCAGCAAAAAGGTATTATTGGGGAGATCCCATCGATGAAGCAAAAAGCAAGACACACCCACATTTTCATTCAATTTAGAGTTCTCATTTCTTGAGCCATCTCACTGCTTTCCAAGGGGAGTTTTATCGCAGGATCTTACTGATAATTTATATTTTTTCCATTTAGAAAAGTGAGACCATATGGTGTGGGATGGTCTCAACTAATAAATTGACACCAACGCTAAATACGTTGGTTGCGTTGTGCATCCCTCTGAGGCCCCCCCTGCTGACATTCTCGTTACTTTCTCTAAAGTTACATTTTCTGTAGCCGTGTTATAAAATTGCTGGGTTAAGATGAAGCTATTCCCTGTTCGTTAGCTCCGGCTGCTGCTCAGCATCTTCTGAACTTAAAAGCTGAGCAGGAGCTTAGAACGGGTCCCATTCACCGTATTCCTGTGTCTACATCTGGGAGGGTCCATTACCTGGTTTAGTTTAGAAAGAGATTCAGTCGAGCTCTTTAAAAAATTAATTGTGATTATGCGGTAAGTATGCTCACTTTGATGTGGAGTGTCACCAAGCACATTACATTTGTGCCCGTCTGGACTTGCTCATTCGCTAGTATTTCAACTGGGCTAAAACATTTTTCCTTGAAAACTAATTCTTTGAAAAAGTAACACAATCAATTATTTTCATTGTATCTTAAGAAAATCACCGCACAGTGATGTCAGGGGTAGGGGAGTTCAAAAACATTTAATTCAACTTTTCCAGGCCCCAGTGCATTTTGGGAGGAATCCGTTTGTCAGGGTGCTTGTAGTATAACATTCCTCTTTGAACGAGGACGAAACAGGACATATCTTCAAAACAGTGTTACACTTCTACCGAATAGAAATGTTATGCTGGTATCAAATACACATATCAGTAGGACAGGTTGGGAAGGCAGGATAACAATTACATTTTAATACCCTATGTAATTCATGTCTCAGTATCATGTAACAGCTCACGCTAAAAGTTTGGAACAGACAGCAGTAGCCAATTTTCAAGCTTTTTGATATGAAAATCAACTTCAATCACCTGTCCCCTCTGTGGGCAGGCCAAAATATGGTACTGAAACTTCCTAGATTGGCATTTTGGGATAATATGTTGTGGATGGTGACGAATGAGCCATCAGTTCGGTGCCAGTGTTGGACCACAACACATATTGGTGCCCAGAGACCGCCGTGCTGCGGCGATATAAATTATTAACAATCTAATGCCATATTGACAAGTTGATTGAATATCGGTTGGCAAACCAATTTCAATTTCAAATATTACAAAACCACTCATCCTTTCCATTCCATTGAGATTAGCTGTACAGAGTGAATACTTTATTTGGCTGTTTATCTTTTTGACTCTCCTTAGCAGGACCAAGGAGGCCACTCTAGGCATTGCCTACAATTCAATCACTTCGGGTTTTCTAGATAGCCCATGGAAGGATCCAATGAGCTGTTATTTCTGAGGCGAGGGAGGAAAACATGACTGGGGCAACGAACATAGTAGCGCTGGCCACGTTCTTCGGCCTAATGGGTGTGTGGATTTTCCAATATTGAGTTCGAGCAGTTCATGTGAATCGCTTTGAGCTGGACACTAGCTAGAAACACTTGAACGTGTGTCAAACAGAGCAATTGGGCTATTGGTACAAGGCAGTCAGGTCAATGGTTATACAATGTCTTGATTGATTGTCAATTTGAGGTCAAGTTTAACTTTCTTTTTTAGGTACACACTCAGATTCATAATCTGCATCCTGTTGCATCAGTGTGGGTACACCTGTATGGGTGCATCTACCTCGGTGCATGTATGACCTCCAACTGAGCATGTGTGTCTGTACCTGTGTGTACCTGTTTGTCTATACATCTGCAGGTGTTTGCATGCCTACCCATAGGTCTTTGCACACTGTATCTCTGTATGCAAGTGCCAGTATAATTGTATCACTTTGTTTGCGATTGCAGCCATGTCTGGGGCATGGGTAACGTGGAGAGGCCCGGAGCTGCACCCCCCTTTCCTTTTTGAAGAATAGTAGTTCAGAACTAGCGGCTTTATGTACTTGGATTTCTTATTAAAAAATCGTAAATTGCATCAAATAATGATTTGCAATTTGCGATTTCTTTGGAGGAGTCTATTAAAATGGATTCAGTGGAAGTGGATACAATTTGCACACCGACTTCAACTGAATGCGTTGGTATTTTATGAACCAACCTATGTATTAATAGGTTGGTTCACAAAATACTGATTTGTAGGGGGTCGCAATTCAACCAGCCTCATTAATATGCACGAAGCAGGTCGCAAATTGAGACCCTCTATGATTGATTAGAGTCACAGGCACCTAAATTACATATCGGTGACATGTTACCGGATCGCAATTTGGGTTTTATACATTTAAAAAAGCCATTTTGTGTTCGCAAAGGTTCACATTTGAACTTTTTGGCCATAAAATTGCATGGTAACCAAAATAGAGCAAGTTTCTAATACCACCCTGCAAAAATATCGACTTCAGAATATCAGCTCCTAGTATATCATCAAGGTAAGTATACATCGGCAAGTAAAGATGAACTATTCTTACCTCCAATATTACATACTTTGATAGTGCATATCTCCAAGCTAAACAGATGAGGAGTTAAGAATGGTCAATCTATACTTACTTTGACTCTGTATTGGTGGGCGATAATCTTAAAATGAAATAGGGTGATGTTTATGGGCTTGATATTCTGACCTGCCACCAGGATGCTCAGATAGCCTTTAGAGCCACTAGCTCTTGTGCTGACCTTGTGGCAGGAGAGCAGATGTCACTTGCATGATCACGCCCCTTTAAATCAGTAAGTCAAGCTCCAAACATCCATGCTGAAATCCCAAAGTGTCCTCTTGTCCACCTACTTGCTGTCCCATCGCACCTCCAAGAACCCACCCAAATCTTCACCCACTCCTGCCCATGCAGAATGAAAATATGGGTGGACAGTCACCGCTGCGAAAGAAAGCAGGTCATCACGGCTCACTTCTCGTGGTCTACAAAAAACCCACCAAGACTTGACACAGCGAACCCTCTTTCGCCCATTGATCTTGCCTCTACACATCCATCCGCACAGCTGTTCTATGATCCCTGCCTATTGCAGAAGTGTGGAAACCTTTGTGAGTTCCAGTATTGAACTACTAAACTCAATAAAAAATTGCTGAATTTGAGGATTTACTGCGCGGCACCGTACACACCGACTTTAACCGTTTTGTACGGAGAACAATAAACACTGCAAGTACCAGAAAGCTTGGGGAGGCACAGCAGAATCTGGCAAGGGGCTAGTATTGAGTCTACTATCCGCATCAAATAAATGCCAACTGCCAATGGTATGAAGAGTGTGCCGCCTGAAGCAGCAGTAATCTGACTTCTGAAGTTGGCATAGAAAAGCCTCTTACACACGTTGACCTCACACCTACACCCCTACCCGCAACAGCTGTGCCAGTCCCTCCATATCACACAATACACACTCGCAGGTCATAACCTTGTCATCGTGTTTGCAGCTTGGATACAAACTAATAGAACTTTCCTCTTTTTTATTTCGCTCATTCCTGTCTATCCCTCTTTATAAATGTATATCCCCCATAAGTCCTTCCTCTCTCTCCCCTCCATCCCAGCAGTGAATCTTACCCCCACACTTTTTTACCACACCTGTTCTGCGCCCTGTTCTTCCACTTTTCCCTCCAAACACCTTGTTGAGGCTGCTGTGCACATCTGACCACATCTCCTTCCCTCATGTCTCAACCACTTGCTATTCAACGGGACATACCACCTGGCTTTGAGCGCTACAACCAGCCCCTCTGCTGACATTTCAACCCCTTCTAATTTCCGCCCTTCCGCCAGTGTCTTAGCAAGGATGCCAGGGGCCCTAAAGCAAGCAAGCAATATGGACTCCACTTATTCCTTGCTTAAGTGCTGGAATACAGTCATAATTGGGATTAAGGGGGCACCTGGCCCTTCTGCACCTGCTGCACTTTTTATTGCTACACCCCTGCCTGTCTCCAACCTCATCTTCTTTTCTACTATCCTAGAGTAAAGTGCTCCCTGCGTGCTTACCTGCTGTGTCACCACTCGCAGTCTGCTTTAGCAGTGGCGGTGGGGGCCCCTCCAGGTGTACCCCTCTGAAGCAGCACTGATCCACCTGCACCAGTCCATAGCCACACACAATGTGCACCAATTATTCTGGAGTTGTGGGCACCAGCAAGCAGCATGAATGCTGGGAGTGAGTGTGTTTACTTCTTACCAGGACAGTAGACACTGTGTCTGGGGGGGAGTTGGCCTGCCCAGCCCCGTTGACTCTCTGGGTTAGCCTGGTCAAGCACTGAAGGCCAAGGTCATTGGAGCCGGATACAACACATCACAATAATTACACACACAATAGCAACATATGTGAATTTTCATTCAGGATTATTACCAGGGCCACTGGAATTATGTGATTGTGTGGCTTCGGTGATTTTTCACATAATTATAGATTTGCCGCATTTGTCACATAATCCATCATTTGATGCATAATATGCAGGCTTTAACAAAAAATAAATCGTTTCTAGCTCAAACGGTTCAAAAGTTACTAAAAACGCCGCAACAGATGTTGCCGCACAGTAGAAGGCCCTTTGCAAACATTGACTGGTCACCTTTATCTAGTTTATTGCTATAGTTGGGTGTTAAGCTGGTACTAAAAAGTGCAACTAATGCCCAGACAGTGTTCACAAGTTTAAAAATGCCAAAATAATGAAGTAATACTATTACAAAATATGCCACATAATGCCGCATAATTCGCGTTTTCTTGCTGCGTGATGTACTCAACCGTGCCACATAATTTGGCTCTCTCCTGCCTCATATTATTACTTAAAAAGAAGACACACTTTAATAAACACTGTGTAATTTCCAGAACAGTAATACAAATAAGAAAGTAGCAAGATTATCGATAATCTCAAGTCTCTGGGTAGAACAGTTAATGATAGAAGGAAAAAATAACGTTATGGTTAGGGTTTTGTATCGGTCCTCGCAGGCCAGTTTGGGTCCCCGTTGTGCGGTCTCTGTCAGAAAAAAACCTCTTGTAATAATCAGTTAGCCCTTGTTAAAAATACTAGATTTCAGGACCATGGATAGCGCTGCGACGTCTTCTCAGACAGCGCTCGAGGGCAGGCAGCTGGAACGGCAAGCAGCAACGGACAGACAGATCTCCAGCCTGGGCCCCGCGGCTCACCACCCAGGAAGCAATGCAGGTCCTTGCTTGTCAAGCACGCTGAATTTTTGGGCTGCCGGAGAGGCCAGAACCCACGTCCAGTCAAAGGGCTGGTGGTGGTTACATTTTGGAACGCTAGCCAGAAGCTCTTCGTAGAGTTTTTGCTGGTGTCTCGATGGCCAGGGCAGGCTTGAACTGCATCATTCACGTGTATCTCAGGCCCCAAGCCAGACAAGAGCAACGCATCTCCATTCAAGGGCTTTCCTGCTGGCACTGTAAGACAGTTTTATGGGGTCTTCCGACACTTTAAAGAAGGTGCTGCACGAGTGGGAAGGTTTATAGGTCGTCATACTGAAGAGAAGGAATATCGCGTAAAGGATGGCCCGGTCATTGTGTTTGCAGGCCAGCATTTGGAATACAGCACTCGACATCAGGGGCGGGATGAGGGACTAGTTACAGGATGCCACTGGAATTTACATGGGAACTCAACAGATCTCAGCTGTTGGGTATAGCTATCAGGAATGTCACAGGGGGAAGGGGGCGGGGGCCAGAGTTTTTGTCCCAGGCCCCACTCTTTGCAGGGCCCCACATTGTCACTGAAAAAATTGTTTATACTTCAGAAAAGGAGGGCTAGTCTGTTTTTGTGATATTTTCAAGATGTGGCTTGTAACGCCAGCTTCCAATAGATAGGCCCATGCACTGGTTCTGCCTCGAAATCTATCCAAGGACCTTGTTTTCCTTTTGAACATGGTACTCATGCACCCGAGATGGGCCCCGCCTGATGTTAGTGATCGGAACCCACAAAAGCTTCTGACTGGCCTATTGGCTATACCCCAAAAAACAATAACTACCCTGCCACCAGCCAGTTGGCAGGGGGCGTGCCTTCAAGAACCATTTGCCTACTGAGGTGTACTGAGTGTACTGGGTTGCACTGAGTTGCTGTCTCTGTAGGCCTTTGGATTTGGGGTCACTGGGAGATTGGAAAAATTATCTAAGCAAACATACAGGAGAAAATGGAGAGAAAAAAAAACAGGAGAAAAGGTACAAACAACTGTGAACATCTGTCCCTACATCAGTAATCCAGACCATCATTATTTTTTTGGCCACTTATGGCATGGCGGACAGGGGCACCATTTTCTCAACTATGTCTAGTTTTGGTATAACCAGCACTGTCCCCCCCTACTTTGATTGTTCATACTATGTATTCTTATCCTAGTGACCTCTGCAAATACTGCCCCAAAGAGCGCCCTCTAGGGGTCTGCCCTTGGCCCTCTCCTTTTCTCACTTTACATGATCTCCACTGGAGACATCATCTCATCTGGTTTCTCTGACCCCCCCCCTTGACAGATAACAGCCCAATGTTCTCTTTTGCAGTCCTCACCTAAAGCCTGCGGCACCGGTCGCCTCGCTGGTATCGAGCACTGTTTGATTTTATGATGCCTGATGGCCAATCCACCTCACATCAAAATCGCCTACTTTTCTTTATCCATCGCACCCGCCACAACTCCTTCCTAAACCTGTTTTGCCTTTACGCCTGCCATGTCACCTATCATTGCATTTGTCTTCCGCAGCCTGATTTACTCCCTTACTTGCATACTGCTGGGTCTCGCCAGGGATTCCTTCTACACCTTTGACAATAACCCCCCCCTCTTGAGATTAAGTGAAATGCCAGAAAGTCAGGAAGAGTTTGATGCTGCTCAAAAGGTCTGTCCAATGAGTATAAACCATTGGAGACCGTTCCAAGGCCACCCCTTCCGTCTGTCTAAGACTTGGGTACATAGACCATGTGTGGAATGAAAGGAGTCTCAGTATAACATTCCGGTGACCCGTCACCCGTGTGTGACTGCATCACCATACACCAGACCACGTGTAGTGTAAACACTATCATCAACATTGAACAAACGCTCTTGCAAATCTATCTGTGAATCCTATGCATGACTTTGATGGGTTTTGCTAATTCCTGATGTGAAAAGCTCTTGTTCATTGAGCATTGTTTGATTTTAAGGTTTTATTTGATTTTGCAATTTCTTTTCCATTGTGACATTTTTTGTGCACTTTTATGGTTATTTTAACCGAATAAAGTTATTGCTCACTTACTATCATCAAGCACAGCTTTCCTGAAGTGCCCCACTTTGTATCAAATAATACCCCAGTATACCAGCCCACTGTACATTTGTGTGTTGAAGCAGGACTCTGAGATACCCTTCTGATTGTGTACTCTATTTATCAAAGCCTGTGTACTTTTGGACACATATATTCTCATTAGTTTACATAATTTGATTCAAGTAGATTTTCTGTGCATAAGCTAGTTTGACGTAATTGAGACTTGCTGTATCCCAGCCCATGAGTGAGCTCCAACGTACGGCGTGGAAGCGTTCATGGTATTGCAGTTGCCTGTGAGAGCACAGGACCAAGAGAAAGCATTTGTCCTTCCACTCAAGTCAGTGAAGTTGTGAGGCTTATGCACTGAAGCAGGCCAGCTTAAAAAAATTACTGGAGTGCTTAGTGCTAGAGTCTACCGAGAGAATGATGGTCGAAACTAGGACTGGGCTCAATTTTAATTATGCTGGAGTAATCTTGGTAATTTCGTGTTACTCTTTTTAGGCAAAGTTACCAACAATTACGTAAATTGCCAGTCATTAGTGTTTGCTTTAGAGTTTTGGCTTCTTTATTTACCGCTGTGGTCATTTCCGCATCATTTAAAGGTATGGCAGCAGTCTGCAACATGCAGAAAAACAATACAAAAAATTGGTGTTCTTTTTGCAGTTCAATCAACTGTATTATTTTAGACCTGCCTTGTTTTCCCTATTATTACTCACACCCAACTACAAGTCTGAATGCAGGTGATCAGGCCATTCCTCCTTCTCTGTGTTTTGATTCATTCATTGACCTTATTACGTTTGTGTAGTCAATCCTTACCTACATCTTGCTCTCACCTCGAAAGAAAACGTTTTCTTTCTATACCTGCTGAAGCAATCTTTGCTTTCCCTTTAAACACAGACCCTCACTCAAAGAGCAGCACAGCCACGCAAGTCACTGACCATCTCTTATCCTTTTGCAGCTTCTCCCAGGTTGTTGAGGACACGGTGAGGACTCTGGCCCCCTGCTGCGATGTCACCTTCATGCAGTCCGAAGATGGGTCCGGTAAAGGAGCAGCTCTGATCACCGCAGTGGCCTGCCGCATGTCGCAAGAGTGCCAGGCCTGAGTCCATATAACACTGTTCAGGGTCCACTGAGGCCAGGCTGATGCTGACCTAGGCTCACTCATATTTCTTGAAGGCCAGAAAAGAGTGATGTTGCAACACCCAACACTTACCAGTCCTGGAACTCTACTCTTTCTCTGAACTTTTTGGAATCGTTTATATATTTGGAGCACTTTGATTTTTTTAGAAAAAAGAGGCGTGGGCCTCTTCCAGCTCAATGGATGCTTTCACCGTATATGCATAAGGAACAAAGTTTTTTTTATTTTCTCAATGCTTAAATATGATGTGTTGTGGGAACTTATAAAGTAAATTTTGTGAATATAGCCTGCTCTAGGTAAAACAAGCATGCTATTTTAATGCATTAGAGCCAGCTGCAAAGGGCTATTCAAGTTGTTAATGTCTTCTACCCGAGTTATAGGATCAAACCACAGTTGAGTCCCTAGAATGAGCGAGAGGGCTTTTAACCACTGGTATAGCCCAAGGCAGAGGGGCTGTAATGCTATTAGAACATTCAACCTGCTGAAAGTGGAATGTTTTCAGTTAAAAGTGAGAAACAGGAAGACAAACATTGGAATGTTGTAGCAGCAGCCATACCAGCCATTATTGGGCCTCTGTTGCTCCATTATGTTTAATGAATCTTGCAGTATTCTAATAAAACACTCATTGAGTAACCAGATGATCGTAGCAACACAGGCCATACAGTGCAGGTCTGGGTGGAGTTGTAGAGGTGGCAACACCTCAAGGCTCCAACTACAGCTTAACGTAGTGCCAAGTTTGGAAAGATTCCACGGAGCATGGTTGTAACCCTATATATATATTACATGTATTATTTATTTGACTGTCTGAAGAACAACGTGCTGCATGTAGTTGTAGGCTCTGAGCAAGTATGCCAACCCTGGAAGCTTGGTGCAGCTGAGTTCAGCATTTGTGTAGCTCTGTGTATCTCTACATCTTTGTGCATCAGCAGTTCTTTGCAGCACTGTGCAGTTTTGGAGATATGTGCTGTGTACATCTGTACAGTGATCCGTACTGTAAACCAGGGTGTGCTCTGTGGCCACAGCAGTGAGTGACATCTTAGATAAAAGGGAGACAAAGAACAAAACAATAGTCCTGTACAGAGTCAGTGCAGTCACACAAACCGTGGCATAAGAGAGGTTATGTGCAGTTGGGCAAGCTGTGGTGCTATGGGGTTGAGTTCAGTGATGCGAGCACTGGCCTTAGATACAGTGTGTTCAGTGCATCATATACCTGGTGTTAACCAAGATGCAGGTTCTGACTCTCAGGTGGGATCTGTATAGCCAGGGCCGTCTTAACAGCATTATAGGCCCCCGGGCAAAGCAGTGCACTACACAACCACTCACAGGAATGAAAATTTTTAACAGAAGATTTGTGTTAAATTCTGGTCTGCATAGGGCCTTTATGCTCGTGGGGCCCCCGGGCACCTGCCCAGCGTGTCCATGCATTAAGGCGGCACTGTGTATAGCCACCCTAGGTAATCTGTCTGCAGAGACCTATGGGTGGCCCATTTGTAGTGACTTCTGACCAACCTCTAGGCGGTGACAACTGGGGTCTGCTTGCAGCGACCTCTGGAAAGAATGTGTGGAGTGGGTGTGTGTGTGTTCAATGACCCCTGAGTGACGTGACCTATGTCCAGCCTGTGTGTCGTAGCCTCTGGGCAGCCTGCTATTCTGCTCTGTACAGGGACACATATCCTACCTCACCGTTGTCATGATACCGCCTCCTTACTTCAGGTCTGCTTTCCTATTGGGACCGCGCCTGTGTACTATAGTCAAACAGCAGTTGGTGCAATAAGAAAAAAACACAATTGTCAGAAAACACACTGAAGGTGCATTATTGGTATTTTTACTCTTTGAATGCTGCTCACCTTTGAATTATGTTCCAAGAAAGTATTCCAGGAAGAAGCAAATCTTGAAAATGCCTCAGGTATTTTTTTTTTAACTGTATAGCATTTCTCAGAAATATAATGTACTATGACCTTTCTGAAAGCTGCTTCACATCAGCCCTTTGCCTTTAGATCTATGTTCTGTACCCCTCAGCTAAGTTCGATTCCCTTGGAGAGAAAAATGCCTTAGAGGTGGTGTGAAACATTCAGCCTCTGAAAACACAGAGGGGCAGATTTACAAGCCCCTTGCGCCACTTTAGCGCCGCCGTTGCGTCACTTCTGTGACGCAACGGCGGCGTAAAGCCAGCGCCATGCTGCGGGGTATTTACAACGTGACGCATCTAGGGAGATGCGTCACGTTGTAAGCTCTGCGCCACATGAAACCTGCGTCAGTTTCATGTGGGCGTTCCGAGCAGGGGGCGTTCCGGCGCAGGAACGCTCGCAAAGTGGCTGAGTGAAATCTACTAGATTTCACTCAGTCACTTTTCCGACCCCGGTGCGTCTAAACCTTGCGCCTGCATGAAGCAGGCGTAAGGTGTGACGCACCATGTACAAGATAGGCCGGGTCGGCACAGTGCTGGAGTTGCGTCGCGCCCGCGACACAACTCCAGCACTGCGCCATCGTTACGACGGCAGATGCGACACACATCTGCATTTCCTTGCGCCATGATGCGCCGCATTGTAAATGCGGCGCATCAGTGGTGGCGCAAGGATGGTGATGCGTGTCGTAAGTTTCCTGGCGCATCCCTGCTGATTTGCAGGGATGCGCCAGGAATTGTAAATCTGCCCCAGAGTCACTAACAAGGAAGCCATTTTAGGTGGCAGAGTGGTTGGCGGGGGACTGAGGTAGGGGGATTAAGGCAGAATTGATCAATCTCTGGAGAAGAGGTAGAATATAACATGCCTCCTTTTTAATTTCCTCAAAACTATAGTTTAAGGAAATAAAATCAAATTTAGGGAAAAAACGAGAAAAGTGAAATCATATGACAGGTGTGAACTTATATTGTGAAAAATATGTAGAGGGGCCAACCCAGGATGGGAAAAACAAAAAAAATAACAGTGATGGATCTCAAACTAAGGGGGTGAATGTTACTGAATGGACCTAGACTGAGGTGGACAGCAGACCAAAGGTGTCAGAAAACACATATTTACCCTTTCAGTGGCTTCCCCTACTATAGTTGTCTTAAGAGAACAAGTGTCATAAATATTGAGAGTAAGATGGGGAGGAGGTTGAGAGTGGGTATCCTCACGTCACGCCAAAAAGACATTAACAAAATAAAAGACACAATTTTTCCAATCTATATATAGAGAGAGAATTTATTTACAGCGTTGTCAGCTGCGAGGACCGCTCCCCCTCCGCACGGTTTTCTGACTATATACACACACACATAAATATATATATATATATATGTACATAAGGCCAAGTTGTATGAATTGAATGCACTTGAATACAAAATAAATAAAAAAAACTCTTTACACAACACTTCAGTTTATTTCATTTTTTTAAAATAATTTGATCTTTCCCTCGACAAAAAAACATAAAACACGTCAACACAGACGGAGAATGTGCCGAGGGCCGGCCATTGCATATACAGGTTGACTAGTGCTGGCTCTGTCCGGATATGTGTCTGTGGGACCATCACTTATTTATATAACTCTGTTGCAACACTCTGTGGTGCAAGGCTGTGCCGCCTCAACACCTAGGCTCAGCATAACTGTTTCTTTACAGACCTCCCTCAGGGGCGGCCCTCTGGTATGCAACGACTGACATGTGTTACGACTAATGTGCCCCTGGGCTCCATTCCCCAAGAAAACTCCCCCAGTGACAGGGATGGTGCTCTGTGCGTCATAAGCTCTCCCGCATCGATTATAAGATTGCTGTGACTCCCCACCTCAATTACGTGTATCATAAGCAATAAGCAGACGTTTCCTCTTTATCACAGCTCATCTGTGGAGCAATCTCCCTGTACATCTGAGAAGCCAGCCTAATCTGCTTAGATTTAGGAAGGAGCTTTAAACATGGTCATTTTCTGGCCCATTATGATAAGTTTACTTTGTAGACCTTTGTCCAGAACTACTCATTAGACAGTGCTTTGATATAAGTGCCAAGACGCCGTTGGCCTTCGAGCGCTTTAGAAGTTTAATCAATATCAATGTGACTGGCCACTTCCAATATAAGCATTATAGAATGTAACATGAAATATGCTATTAATATGGCTGCTTGTTGCATTATAAGCATGTTACGATTGCGACATTAAATATGCAGATGGTAAGGCTGCTTATCTCAGTTGTATACATGATAAGATTGTCTTTATTAAAAGTCCGGATGGTCATTTGCACCCTACTCCTTTATACAGCTGGTCGTTTAGTGAGCCAATAGCATCTCTCTCTGATTGAAATTTATAATGCAGTGAGGCAAAGGCGGTGGTTGTAGTAGGCAACATGGATAATATGGCTGTCCCCACTCATTACAAGGCTCTGCTGTAGTATCTTTACTGCTGTTAGTGCCACCAAATAATGATGTGAAGGAGGACAGACATGCAGGACATTTTTTCCTTCAAGATCAAAGGCTCTCCTCATCTGCCATGTGGAATCCTCTCCACTGTCCCAATTTTCTCACTGTTTCTTTCATTAAAAAAGTGGGTAGTTCAAGGTTGTAGTATTCATGAGGAAGGGTTGCATGCACTAAAGCTAGGCCCAGTAGAACTATGAGATTTTGCGGTTGTGACGTTTTCAGCATAATCAAAGATTTATGCAAATGCTACATAATCAACCATCTGCTGCATAATCTGCAGATTTCAACAAAAGTATTTTGTTTCTAGCTCAACCAGATCAAAGTTACTAAAAGCACAGCAACATGTGTTTCTGCTCAGTGAAAGGCCCTTTGCAAAGGTTGACCTTCTGTTGTTCATTTATGTATTGGAGTGTCAAAGTAGTACGGATGAGGTGAAACCTTTGCCCACATGGTAGGCCCACATAGTGTTAACATGTGTAAACATTCCAAAATAAGGAGGCAATACTTGCACTAAATGTGCCGCATTATGTCACATAATTTGCCTTTTCTTGCCACATAATATAGTCAATTAGCCACATAATTTGGTCTTTCTCTGCCACATAATTCCAGTGGCTCTGACATAAGCATACCATGTGCCAGGGATGATTGTTTCTTACTCTGGTGTGTCCTACTGAGTTCCAGGAGAGCTAAATTCATGCCAGATTTCCATTATAAAATTGATTATGCAAATCAGTCCCATTTATATTAACTTCATATGCATTTATTTTATGAGGATATCCTGACAAACTGACATAGATCCACCCGCACCTATCTTAGGCATGGCTACCCGATTTGCTGATCAAGATATGAAGAGATGTGAGGACATGGGGAGCAAACACTACCTTCACTATATATTTGTGATAGTATTGGTAATGAAAAGGCATGTCACTATCTTTACGGTGGAGAAATGGTCTTCACTGTATCCATCTCTACCCCATGCAAAGGTTTACTCATTGGGGGGCCGGTCTGGCATTGAGGTTTGTGAGAAGCTTTTGTGGGGCTCAGGTCACAAATGAGATGTGGGCACCCTCTCTGGTTTTAACACAACACATGGTGGCAGCTAAGGGTACCAGCCTAGCAGGAATACATCAGAAAAGAAGGCTAAGCCTGCTTTTCTGTTATATAAATATTTTTAGCAGTGGTTGTGTGGGACACTGAAAAAAAAGCGGGGCCTTGGGAAAATAGCCCCGGCTGCTCTCGACTAGTGACGACCCTGCTAGCATCACAGGAGAAGCAGCTGTTTCTTTGTTCTCTAAGGCCCTTTGGGGCACTTTTTCTC
Source organism: Calotriton arnoldi (assembly GCA_963921515.1). Taxonomy (NCBI): domain Eukaryota; kingdom Metazoa; phylum Chordata; class Amphibia; order Caudata; family Salamandridae; genus Calotriton; species Calotriton arnoldi. The sequence continues at coordinate 1,254,945 of CAWUFW010001719.1, read as the reverse complement.
TGGCTCCAAGGGGGCACAATGCATGCTGGGAGGCATTCCAACATTGGCGACCTGGCTTTCAATCTCTGGGCAAGGGTCTCTAAACTGAGAAGTGGGGCCCCCTATGCCACTATCTTGGGGCTGGCAAGGCAGTGGGGCCCCCTATCCCACTCTCTTGAGGGAGTGGCAAGGCTGTAACAAAAAGGAAGACTGTAGCTTACTTAGCCACTTCCTAGATGTTTTGGAGAAGCAATCCAACCTACCAATGCACTTAGCAAAACACCATTTTAAATGGATAACTGAGGATTATAGGAGGTTTGAAATGTAAAACACATTAATGTGAGGGAATAAAAGGTAACAACGAACTACACTTTTTGCCACTATTTCTTGGATAATAAAACCCCCTGAAGCTGATATCCTAAAGTCACTAAGATGTTTTGACTCCCTCAATCACAGCATTTTTTAAATTTTATATGCTTGAAAAAGTAAGAAAATAGGCCACACAAAGTGTTGACTACTTTTCCTTCAAGAAGGCCACTCCTGTCCAGAACTAATTGCAATACTTGCCTCACTTGTAGTTTTTTAGACTGCATTCATTTATTGTGATATGAAGAAAAGCACAGATTAGCAGTTTTGTGTATATTTCTCAGAGGAAATACCCTCAAGATACTACACTGCCTTAATTTTCTTGTAACATCCAACATTTGAGACAATGATTGTCAGAAAGTTTTGCAATTTTTGGAGCTATGTAATTATTTTATGGAGGAGGGCTCAGCATGAAATAGTAAGACATTCTGCAGGGACATTGTAAAGGGCCAGCTGGGGTGGACTGGAGAAGGGTGATCCTGCCGCCTCACCACTCAACCTGATATGTTTGGAGAGGTGACAGAAACTCTCAAGGTTCCTTTAACTGCTGTTCTTGATTCGCTCGAAAGTTCTTCTAGCAAACGTTATGTACAGTGCTTATTCTTGCAAACATTTGAGTTAAATAAACATATTTTTAGACAATCTTGGGAGTGGTGATTGATTTTTCTTTGACTTGAGTTACAGTAATGGATCTGATCTGGTTTGGAAGGGAAAGTGGTAGCTGAAGGTATAATGGGCCCCGGGGCAGTGCTCTTTGGACAGCAGTCAAAGAACACTTTCAGGCAAAAGTGTGCCCATTTCACACCCGGCAGGGAGCATAATATGAGATTAGAACACTAGTCTGTGAGTCAGATATATGTCATATTACATTGTGGACTGCTTAAGGTATGTTGTTCCTTCGTATGCAGAGTTCGTCTACTTCATAGCAATAAATTATTTTTACATACTGTTTCATACAACAGTTTTGCTGTTCCCACTCCCTGTAAATTACAGGTGCTTCTATAACCCAATGTAATTGTACTTAACCTACCAACGTCAAAAACATAGAAGGCTAACTTGCCTATGTTTGGGATTGAACTCCGGGACTGCCCATCACAGCAGATGTCAGATGGAAGCGTGTAACAAACCAAGCCCTCTTACAGCTACTCAAGAAGCTTGCCACTCTCAGAGGTGTACTGCCCAGCCACAGCCCTTCAGGCCTTTGAGGGGCAAGGGCATGGACTAAAAGCTCCAGCCTCTCTGTTGGCCTGTATTTCTCTTCCCACATGCGGGAACTGCATTTTGCTGGATTTAGGAATGAAATACAGGGCCACAGCATTTTTGTAGGGAAATGTTCACGTAAGGTTGAGACTGTCGGTCTCTATTTTGGAGCCTATGTTTTTGTAAAACAACATTTGCATTCTATGTTCTGTGTGAAAATATAGTTGCTAAAACGTCTTTTGCAAAAACATGGACTTCAAAACTTAAAGTAACAAAATTCCAACTTCTTGCAAAAAGTTCACCCTGCATCTCAAACCAGTATCCAGCCCTCCCCCAACTATGCTAGGACTGGAACAACCAGTGCTGGATTAAACCCCGTGGAGGCTCCTAGGCGGTCGATATTGCGGGCCCCCCTCGCAAATTATCTCCTAATACCCAGTGCACCGGATTTTTTTACAAACTGACAGCTGCCAGAAGATGAGCTTTTAAGAGACAACCTGTTATGTGAATCTGATGTCTCGGGTTAATGTACTTTAAGTTGTTAACGGGTACATTACATTAACATAGTATTTTCTCTAGAGAGTCTTTAATGTAAAGTTTTCGTTTCTTTGAGTTGATTCAATTTTATCTATCTTTTGGAAACAATATTTAACAAAGCTTGATTGTTATTTTCTTTCATGATCAAATCAATATTATTTTGATCCGTTGTCGCAGGGCCCCTAAAAGGAGTGGGGCCCATAGGCCGGTGACTACTTTGCCTGTTTGGTAATCCAGAACTGGGAACAACAACAGTAGATAAACCCAGTCTTGAAATAGCCGATATTGAATTTGGCTGGATTTAGAAATTGAATGCAGATAAAAAATGCAGTGAGTTATTTATGTAAGGTGGATATTTGGCAGGGGTTGGTGTGCATGGGGGGAGGGGCAGCATTGGTACTAGTTTGCTCCAAATGTCAAAGAACACGCAGCAGCCATATTTATCACAGCACTTTTCGTCAAAAAGCCTCAATTATCGGGGCACACTTATTTCCACCAAATGTGGCATAAATATATTTATATCTTTATAATGTATCAGGGGACATAGCTGCAGTAATCATATTCATTTATTACAGCAAAGTATTAGTGAAACCAGTTTTCTATTTCACACATGAATATAGATGTGTGACACCCCGATCACTCAAAAAGTAAACATATTCGGGAGAAATGATATTATATTGCGTATCATTTCCTCTCAATATGTGTTATTTGAGTGATATTGGAGTCACTCATGAATAAAATCATGTAGCCAAATGTAAAATGGGTTTCATTAATAGACGGGGAATTTAAATGAAGTGATTGCCAGCCTTGCAAATAGGATGTGGTAAGAGATGGAAAGTAATTTAATGATTCTAATTATTGCTCGGATACGATGGGGAGTCAGATTTGCGAAGATGGATTTACAAATGAATTTAGATGGTGTTAGGGGTATTTTTAGGATGCAAGCACTCAGTGCCAGAGGCGAGGGTGGGAGTCTGAAATGAGTCAATACCGTAAGATTTTAGGGAGAACGTGAAATAAATGAGGCAGGAGGTCACTTTCTCAGGGAAATTAAAATGCTGAGTTAATTAACCGCAGGAACAAGGATGGTGCAATAATGGCAAAAATAAATTACACATTTCTGTTATGAAAAAAAAACCGCTATGTTTTCATGCACGGTTAGATCACCTAAAATCGCCTGACCCGGCTTTGAGTCAAAACCCTATGGCAAGTGAAGTAGGCGCAAGTAAGGGGCCAAGTGGTATATCAAGTGATACACCTATAGGTAACATATGTAAACATTCGCAACCCGTGCAGGTAAGAGCGGTGGGGCGGGGTTTGGGGGTATTCGACAGATGACCATGAGGGAAAATTAAATAAATAATTAATTTTCCCTTGTCGTTGTCTGTCGAAATCTCCCACCCGGCCCCACCGCTCTTACCTGCACGGGCCGCGGTTGTATGTAAATGCATCTTACGTGGCTGGCTCCTGTATACGTAGAAATTTGTAGTGGAGGATTTACCCCAGCCCACCCTAATGTCCCACAATGCACAGAGCTTCATCCCTTGTCACTCATTTGCTACAAAACTCTATACTTAGTTAAGGGCACATTTGTGGCACAATTTGTCAAAGTTGGGCTGTGGTTTCCATTGACCTATGGAGAAGCTGGGTATGAAACTTTGCAAATACTTCAAGGTGGTAGTGGAAGGAGTTGCAATTTTGCCAGACGTTCGGTCGTGGGGTCTTTCAACCAAGGGCTGTTGCTTTTGATTCTCTTAGGAGTCTTTCAGGATGTTAGATACCAACCTTCTCACGGCCTTTGAGATCACAGCAGCCACCACCTTCTTTAGTGAAATGGTCGTGAAATGGGCATTAGTGCTTAATAAATAAATTTTTCAATTGAAGGGCGTGGATAGGGATCTCATTAAAACAGAGAAAATAGGCCTATATCCGTGTGCTGAGGAGGGGGAGTGGAGCACTAGGGCCTTTTCGAATTAATCTTGGCATATTCCCAACAAGTTCCCCCTTTGGGGTTACGACGTGGTGTCTATGGCATGAAATAAAGCTGTTGGAAGCGTCTAAGAGTTGTGTCCTCATGTTCGTCTCAAGCATCTCTCCTCGTTGGATTTGGGAATACCAGCTGTGCACTGTGGTCCGTGTGCACCACAGTGTGCATTACAATTTGCACCCTCACCTCTTTCACCTTCCAGGTTCCTTTGAGTCCTGAAACCTTGTAGAAAAGTATGTAGAAGAAGCAGTTCACAGTCCTCTATTTCTCGCCTACCTCACCTGATCACCTGAAAACTCCGACTTTAGAGCCATGACACATAATCGATGTCGTAGAGTGTTCTTAGCTCTCTGCTGTACCTGGTATCTGAAGGTCGAGGAGGCTGGAGTGCTAGGAAGGTCAATGATGCTGACCCTTCTAGTACTTTTGAGCCCAGGATTGAAGCTCACCTGGACCTAGAAGGACTGCATCATATTTACCACAAAAGCTTGCTCCCATCTCCCAGAAGAAGAGCTGGCGTGAGGGACAGGTGGTCCCTGTGTGGTCCCTTCATGTCCATGTTCATTGGCCACATGACTCGCAAGGCTCAGTTTGCAGTCCGCAGCTGCCTTCAGCATTCAGCTTCCGACACCATGAAGAGAACAGGCTCCTGCTTGCCGATGTCTGCTACGGCATTCGCCAGCTGGTTGAGGTTCCCATTAGGGAAGTGCCGGGCCTCCCACAGGTTTAAGATCATGGCTGTTGGGCTGGGTTTTGAGGCAAAAAAGCTCATATGGCTGTTGGAGAAAAAGAGATACAGTTAGGAAGAGGTAAGCAACACAAGTAAAGTATAATTCTTTATAAGGACTTCCAACAAGCTTAGGTCTTTTAGGTTTGACGTTTGATGGTGCTTGCACTGTTCACGGCAAACTTATTGTAGTCTTTTCTTTTAATACACGCATGCATAACAAGAGGAAGAATGCAAGCTGGCAAAAGTCTGCGTTGGTGAACAGCAAGTGTAAAGTATGAAGTGTTACATAAAAAATGGAATTTTCTGATATATATATATATATATATATAAATTGAAAAAAACAAGGGTTAAAGTAACGCTACAGTAAGATGAATATGTCGGTGACAACATTAACGTTTCGACTAAAAATAACACAGAAATTCACCAGCTATAGTAGGTAGCGCTAACTGTAACTTGAGCCCCCGCTATGTACTGCGTATGTCCTCACATATTACATCACTCCTAATATGTTCAAAGAATTCATTTATGACATCACTGATGACATCTCAAATGACATAATTGATGACATCACTGATGACATCATACAATGAGTGTGTTAGTTTGTTTTATAGTTTACACAGTGGTGGGTAACTACCATATTACTTTGCTACCAAATTTTGTACAGTTTGTGTCCAGCTAATCGGTGCAAGTATTTACAAATTGCATGTGCTCCTAATGCACCATAGGTGTGTATAGGTATTAAACATGTTATAAATCTTTATATTGAAAAGTAACTCTGTGTGCAGGTGACAGTTGACTACTTGTGTTCATTATGTTCCACACAAGTTTTTTGTACAGAAGGGCAAAGATTCTACGTACTACAAACTAAGTATTGTAAGCAGCCTTGAGTTATTAGACAGAATCGTCTCAGCATGACAATTTCTACTTAACATAGAAGACTGTGTGCACCAGGTACTAACCTATGTACATGTGATTCCTTTGCTTCAGAAGATGGGCATTCTGTAACGTTTTCACCAAAATTCGAAGGCTGCAGGTAGTATGATCTTTAGCACCTTCAGACCATGGCCATTTTAAGTGAATAGTCACTCTTTGGATAAGTTCTGCTCTTAGTAAATATGTTTTAATACTCTGTGGTGTATTTCTCATGAGAGTTTCACTGTCTGCAAACAGTGTGGTACAGAGTAAACTCTCTTCATAGAGTAAACAGTGTAAACAGTACCCACCTTACTACTTATATCCACTTCATTTCTCGATGTAGGTTTAGTGACTGTGAGGGGTTTGATACAGATAAAGACTGTCCGTAGTAGGCCATTAGTTATGTAACAGGGCTTCAGTATCTGGAGGAACTTGGTTTTCCCTGAAGTTGTATACAGATTGAACACAGTGTGCATGATAGGTTACCTTTTCATCTGTGGTACACAGTCAACATGAACTCGACTACCTATGAAGTGTATGGTATAGGGTCAATGTTGCACTTAACACATGCTTGATTTACCTATGAGGGTTGTATGTATGATAGCAGTAACGATGCTTCATATGATTCTGAGCAATTTTGCATTTAATTTCATAGCTCTAATGCTATACCGTTTATAGAGCAATGTGTACAAAAGAATCTTTGATGATGTCATCAATGATGTCATAGAACATGTCATGAGTGATATTATATGTGCTTCAAAAACATACAACTGCACATACTGCATCGCGCATACCTTACTCCAGAGAAGCTCCAGCAATACTACACAGATGGGTCTTTTGTATGCCCCAGATGCCCTGAACCCGGCGCCTCCTTTCACCACATGTTTTGGGAATGTCCAACACTCCATACTTACTGTGTCACGATTCACACCACACTTCGCTCAGTCACGGGGCTATCAGATATCCACACTTGGGAGGCCTGTGCACTCGGCATAAGCAAACGACACAAGAACTGCAAGGTGGAAATGCGCTTTGCGTCCCTGGCGCTCCTTCTAGCTAAAAGATGCATAGCAATGCATTGGAAGGCGCCGGGGGGACCTCCACTAGCGGCATGGGTGGGAGCAGTCAAAAAATGGGGTGCAGCGGAGGAGGAGGTACTTCGGTCAGAAGAAGTTAAGGGAGCTCGCAAACACCCTATATCCATGTTGTGGGCAATGCTACTTCACTCCTTTGCACAAGAAATCTCGGGCGAGTCCGGGTCCCAGGGAAATCGCTCCCCCACCACACAACCACGCCCCCCAGACTCTCAGGAGGGCCAATCTAGAGAGCAGGTGCTGGACGGGCCCGGACCGGGGAGCGGGGCCAGACGGCAAGCGCAACATTCTCCCTAGGATGTTTCAGATGTTTCCCCTTTCGCGCAGGCGCGACCCGAGACCTAGCCAGACAGTGGTAATTAGACGGCCCTTCTCAGATGATTACACATTAGACACGGTGTACCCCCAGTTATAACACCCCAGTTCTCCAGTTTAAAGCATTGGCTGGCATATAGAAACATTTACAATACAGAGCTGAATTCGAGGGTGATCGCCTTACCGAAGGTATGGCCTATTGACTACCATGCATGGACTCAAATCTAGCCTCACCTACCGTTCTAGAACAATGAGATCCTGCTCGACAATACCTGATGAGATATGTATTCAGAGGTTACTGTACTCCATGGCAAGATGTGTAAGTAATGGATGTTAAGCTACACTCGCAATAGATACTACTGTACTGTTAATTCTTTTTGAAAAAAACAATAAAAATGATTTAAAAAAAAAAAAAAAATGAGTGATATTATATGTGAGGTCATAAGCAGTGCATGGCGGGGCACAAGTTATAACTGATGAATTTCTGTGTTTATTTGAGTTAAAAATGTTAATGTCAATGACAAATTCACCTAACTATAACGTTACCATAACCTTTGTTTTTTCTCTAAATTATTATTTTTTTTAAACAAAAACAGATATTATCACACCTAACTATATCATTCCTTTAACCTTTGTTTTTTTAGTGAATTTCTAATGTTTTTTAATGTAAAGTAATATTTGATACGTAATGGCAACAGCCACAGGACCTGATGTAGTTTAAAGGGAAAGGGGGCTATGTGGCCCCCCCTTTCCGAGCCTTATTAGGTCCTGGGGACTCCATCCCCCAGGGTCACTACTTATAATGAAGGGGAGGGGTCCGATTGGTGCCCCCTCCCGGAGCCTTGTCAGGACTTGGGGACCCCATCCAGAGGGCTGTTGTCTTTTAAATTAAAAGGGAGGTGGGTGCGTGCCCCCTCCCTAAGCCTTGTTAGGGCCTGGAGACCCCATCCCCCAGGGCCACTACTAAAATTAAAGGGGAGGGAGGCCATGTTGCCCCCCCAAGCCTTTTCTGGCCCCAGACATTATCCCCCAGGGTCCGCACTATTAAAGGTGGGTGCACTGCTGCCCGCCCAGGGCACCCACCATAAACTTGTTACAGGCCGCGGGAGGAGCACCAGGGCCCCCGCGTCCCCAGACGGCTCCCTGCATGCCACAGGGAGCAGCTACTAATGCTTCTCCCTCCAGGCAGGAGCAATATTTTGATCTGTGTTTCTGTCCACATCAGTGCAGGCAGGGAAACAGATCAAAATTCTGCTACCGGCTGGCAGGAATATTTTTAAAGCTCCTGCCGGCTGGAAGCAGACTTTGGGCCTGATTACGAGTTCAGAGGTCCATCGGACCACCGAACCCATGGTGGAGGTGCGGTTGGGGACCGCCACACCAGTGGTCCGACCGCGGTATTACAAGTAGGGCAGTTGGACCATTTTGGGACCGCTGCAACCGCGTTGGCATGGCGGTCTGGGACAGCGATATGCTTGACAGTGCTGCTGCGTCTCCGCCAAGAATATTCTGAGTTTCCCTACCGCCAGCCTTTTCATGTCGGTGAGCCCGCCATGAAAGGGCTGGTGGTGGCGAAACAAAGGTGGCTCTGCAGGGCCCCTCGTTGCCCCTGTACACTGGGATGCATGCAGGGAGGCACATGGTGTGCCCCCTTGCGTGCATGCACACCCAGTGACTGCACAGCATGGACTAAACAGTCCATGCCGTGCAGGAACTTGCGTTGGCATTCCCATTGCGGGGCGTTTTTCAAAGGCATAGCTGTGGGAACGCCAAAGGACCGCCTGCCAGACCAGGCGAAAACTCCTAATCTAGCGGGCGGCCAAAGTTCGACTTTGGCGGTGTGGGAGCGGGGCAGAGGCGTGCTACCCCGCTCCTGCACCGCCAAACTCGTAATCAGCCCCTATGTGTTTGCTCTGGCTTGGTGGGAGATTCAAAATGCTCCCGCCAAGTGTAGAAAACACAGGTTTTCCTGCCCATGCCAGTGCAGGCAGGGAAACCATTATGTCCCAGGGAAGGGTCCCCGGGACATAGCTACTGAGCCCACCCGGGGGATGGGGTCCCTAGGACATTAATGGCTCATAGAGGGGGGACACATGGCCACCTCCCCATTTTCAGTAATTTCGGCCCCAGAGGTGGGTTCTCCTGGGCCTATGAAGGCTCAGGGAGAAGGGCCACGCCGACCCCCCTAGCCTTATATGCAAATGTTGGCCTCGGGGGTGGGCTTCCCAGGGCCTTTAAAGGATCGGGGAGGGTGCCGTGTGGCACCCCTCCCCTTTTTAAATGATTCTGGCCCCGGGGGTGCGCTCCACGGTGCCTTAAATGGCTTGGGAAGTGGGGCAGACGCCCCCCTCCTCTTATTAAATATGGCCCACAGGGAGGGCTCCCCAGGCCCTATAATTAATTAATGTGGCTTGGCCACCATTTTTTTTTCTGATCCTGCAGGGCTTTGCAGATTTTGCCCTTGGGGCTTAGGGGGCAAGGGTATCCTTAGCATACCCCCTTATATTACTTTTTTAGTTTTACTTCAGGACAGAGGACTAAGTCCCCGAGTCTTGTAATGGCTGCCAGTAACATTTTTCTGATGTTCCTGGCAGCCGATCAGAGTGCTTTCTCCCACGGGGATCTGACTCCCACTGGAGTGAGATGGTCCAAGGGAAATTTAGCTCCCTGATCCAATCAGAATGCTATATTTTGAAACTGGCATTCCTGTGTGATTTTCTTGAGGCTCTCGTGGACCCAACAGTCCAGATATACAATTATTTTTTTACCTTAATTTCTCAAAAACTACTGAACAGATTCACACCAAAGCACAATCTGCGAACCAAGATCTAGCTTCCTGCCAAATTTGGTGTAATTCCGTTCAGCAGTTTTTGCTGTAACCTTCTTAAAGTCATCTATGGAAAATGCATGGGGATTTTGCATTCTGAGACCCCCCTTTTTCTTGGCTCCCGCTTTACGGATCAACCCAAAACATTCCGAGCACAAGCAAGTCAAAAAGTAGCACCTTTTTGGAAAGTTGCGTGGAGAGTCGTCAAGCAGGACCAAAGTTATTAGCAACACAAAAAATGCTAATCCCTATGGAACTGCTGACCTAACTATACCCAGTGGTATATATATGTGATCAAGGCCGCAGGTCGGCGGCCGAAACGCGTAATGTGGACCATCTTCGGCATGAAATAAACTTCTGATGACATCTGCTGCTGTGGTTTGTGCCCGTGTGTTCCTTGCTGGGTGCCGACACTACGGGACTTTGGTGCTGATATATATATATATATATATATACACACACAGACACACACACACATATATATATATTATTTTGACATATTGACTATCGACTGCCTCTCGTACTCCACTCACCAACTACTCAATCCAAAAAACTGTCTAACATATCCACCACTCAAATTACTTTCATATTTCACTGTACTAATTCACCACTAATCCTTTATGGGTTCCGGAGTAGCGTTCCGGAGTAGCGTGCTACTCGCCCAAAAAGCGCTTCAACACCTCATCAGGGTAGCAAGCGCTATATAAATGCAAACCTTTTTCCCTCTTCTATCCCTCCACTATCCTTCTCCATCCAAATAACTGACTGACATATCCACCACTCAAATTACTTTCATATTTCACTATAATAATTCACCACTAATCCTTTATGGGTTCCCGAGTAGCGTGCTACTCGCCGAAAAAGCGCTTCTACACCTCGTCAGTCAGGGGTAGTAAGCGATATATAAATGCAATTACAATACAATACCATAATAAAAATATTTATTTTACATTATATTTGGTTTTTAATATTTTAAATGTATGACTATATTTCAAACACACTACATATAGGAGCAACCCCATGAATGCCGAAAAACTAAAAACAATTAATCCATTTACATAACTACTATACAATAAAATAATTATCAATTAAATAACTGTATTCAATTGATAATTACAGTAAATTTAAAATCAATTACATAATTAATTAACAATGAATAATTAATTGTTAATACTTAATTAACTTCCCACCCTAAACCCCGACAAACCTAGCCACTCACAACTAAAATGTAAGTAAAATAATTGAGAATTCCATAATATACATATTTAAATGTCAGTTAAATAAATCATTTACAAATAATAATTAATAGCTAATTAATTATTGCATAACTAACTTTCCTCCCTTTACCCCTACAAACCCAGCAGCCCGCAACTAAAATATAAGTGAAATAAATCAGTATTTCATAACTTACATAATTAAAAATGTATCAAATGGTACATTTACAATTAATAATTAATTGGTAATTATTACTTCATTAACTTCCCACCCTAGACTCCTACAAACTTAGCATCCACAACTAAAATATAGGTAAAATAAGTCAGTATTCCTTATTTTACATAATTTGAAATCAATTAAATAACTTATTAACAATAAATAATAAATTGTTAATTATTACTAATTAACTTCCCACCCTAGACCCGTACAAAGCTAAATAAGTATTCCATAATTTACATAATTAAAAACAATTAAATAATTAAAGATGAATAATTAATTATTAATTACTTTATTAACTTCCCAGCCTATATTCCTAGGAACCCAACAACTAACACTATACGTTACTATTAATAATTAAATAAAATTCTAAATCACTTAAAATAACAAGCTATGTTTTAAAAATATAATAACATTTATATAACCAATAGTAGCACATACAATTAATAAGTCATTAAAACATACTACATTAATTAATAAAGTATATTTTAAACAAATATATTACTGAAAACGATATTAAAAACATCGATATTCTTTAAAATGATATTACTTACCTCACAAAATGATATTCTTGTCAATGATATTAGTGCATCACAATATTTGTGTGTCACGATGTTTAATTTCTGATATTTATTTTTCTCAATATTTTGTCGATGGAAAAGCATCAGCTTTGACTCAGACTGTTCATACAAACAGGTGACATATTTCGCATCCCATAATTGAAGATTACTGGTGCTGGAATACCAAGATCAGGGAAACAAGTTTTAGATGACAACCCTTCTATTACCTTACGGGATCCGGCAGGGAACTCTGTCCAGTCGAGAAGGGTGAGTTGATGCTCAAGCATTACATTTCTATCAACTGTATAATATGCCTGCCTCACCTTGGTGGTTGCTAGAAGACATTTTCTGCTTCTCAATTCCAGAACCTCTGAAATAATTTGTGCAATTAAACCCAGAAGAAAAGTGCACAGAAAACCCCTGAGAAAAGGCACTGGTTGTAAACCATAGTTTCAAGCACTGGTTGGTGGCCTCTTTTGTGGTGGTGATGCATGGATCCCTGTCACTCTTTGTGCATCATATGTCTGTGGTCTTCACACATGTCTCCGTCGCAAAAGTTCATCTTTAATTTACATGCTCCAGGGAAACGTTTTCAAAGAGTTATGCTGCCGGAGAGCCCAACTCTAAAAGATCTGCGGTTAAAGAGATGTGTGCTTTCACTCCCAAGCGAGACGTAGTTCAATTGTCGACCTGCATCAGACCTCTTATGCCACACCACCCCCCAGATTAAACACAAGAGGCACTTTTATAAAAAAAATCACACAGTGCAGCAAGCCACCTTGACACTGCTTCGCGTGATGGGGAAAGGGCAGGAATGCGTCATACTTAACATTATACGGTGCATTTCTGTCTTTTCCTTGCATTGGCGCACATTGTGCTGCATAGCACCAATGCAGGCACCCTTGCATCATGGTGCAAAGGTGCTAACATTGTAAGCAGGATTCTTTTTGAGCAGCAAGGGACACCCTCCTGCACAAAAACAATCTTCTGAGGCATTTTCCTATTTTTATGTGTGCTGCAGATGGAGGCACTCATGGAAAGAGGAAAACCCGAGGAGAAATAAAGATATTTCACCTCGTTATGCCTCAACTAGGGAGGTGTAGCATTTTGACACATTCCCAGGTCTACCAGTGTTGGTAAATCTCAGACAGCGCCAAAATCCATGGGTGGATGCGTTGGAACACCCACGCTCCACCCATGGAACGCCTCCCTGGGGCAGAGCAATGCAACGCAGTGATTTGCGCTCCGTGGCGTTACTCTAGATTTATCAAGCCATGCAAGGTGGCCTTGCATGTCTTGATAGATCTTACTTAGTTGCTGAGCCACCCTTGCGCCCCATTGTTTGTGCAAGGGTGAAGCAACTGCTTGATAAATATGCCCCATAATGTCTGGATTCATCAACATTGATATGCAATGACGAATGTTACAGTGACTTAAAATTCCTTTCCGGAACGGTGTGCCCAAGCTTTTTTCCTATAAAGGAATATACGTTTACATTGTGAATCATCGAAAAATAATTGTCCTGTAGCAGAACTCACCAGTACAGTCATTGCTTGTCTGATCAGAAAAGGACATAATCTGCGAAAATCAATTCGTTGCAATAATTTCCATCAGTTATTTAGCAGCAAAACCTGAGCGGAAATTGTGAACTCCGAGTAGTGATACAAATTGTCAATAAATAAACATGCTTGTCCATCCACAAAAATAGGCTCCAGGGCATAAAAAATGCAGGATCGCTCGTCTATGTTTATTACAACCTACTCTGAAGCTTCTTCATGCTGAGGTAATGCAGTGTTACACAGAAGAGACATTAAACCATCACTGCAAATGTCAAAAAGGGATTTGACTGTCATCACCTCAAATTTCTGGCCTGATGTGAAGAGCTGAAATTAATTTCCACAGGAACATTCGTAAGGGTTATGTACAAATCTACCTTAAGCAGGTTGCATGTCAGAATATTAGTAGCAAAAATATCGTCTGACAGAAATATTGGTCCAAAAATGTCATTTATAAAAATATCAGTCCTTTGGGTGTACATTTTCTATTGTTAACTCAACACTATTTCCGGTTCCGGTTTTCTGGCACACTGCTCCCCAAGAATTGTTGCTGGAGCTTGAGGAACCATCTAGGGTCTACTAATTGACAGCCGCGGCCTGTGCAGGTAAGAGTGGTGGGGCCGGGTGGGGGTATTTCGACAGACGACAACGAGGGAAAATTAATTACTTATTTAATTTTCCCTCGTGATCATCTGTCGAATCCCCCCCCCCGCGCTCTTACCTGCACAGGCCGCGGCTGCTAACTGATGGACCACCGAGGGTGAGGAATACCGCCCGACCATGTGCTCAAGAAGCCTGAAAGCTGACTCAACAGACAACACTTTGATGAGCCGAGCGCGCAGACAACAAGCAACATCAATGCCCCCTCTCTCATATGAACAGCTACAATTGCCAGGCACTTTGTGAACACTCGATGGCGAACTGAGGTCAAATGGAAGCACTGTGAACTGCTGGAATCAATACCCTACAATGAGGCACAGAAAATTCAATACACTGATCACCCTGGAATGTTATGATGGGCTACAGAGGTTTGCTTAGCTCTCTGTTTCCATTAGTAAGGCTTCACAGTGCTGTCGGAGTATGAGTAACTCCACAATGTAGTCTCGTGGATTCAGTCACAGACTGAAGTCTGTTTTCTGATTGATTTGGATCATCAGCTGTGTGGCACTTGGCGTCACTTTTCGGCTGGATATGTATTTCAATGGTAAGTATTGTTCAAGGTGACTATGACATCCCATTGCAGAAAATTCAGAAACAACTTTCTGAAAAATGCCTACTTTTGCCTTTTTTTCCTCATTAATGTACCCAGAGATGCTGCAATAGAAAACACCTAGAAATCACACCTTGTATTAATTTATATTGAGGCACAAACTTCATGGCGCTTCTTTCCAAAAAGGCAATCACAGTATGTTCCACTACAGGGCCCTGAGTGCCCTACCTAGTAAACGTAGTTGCAGTTTGAAGGTTTCACTTAACTGTGCAGCAGTCGCCTGATCTTATGTGATCAACCTAGACCACAAGTGATCAATCTAAAAAATAAACTTTCATGAGTAAAACAGAGAGGGCTTTTGGCTCCACCCACATGTCGGTGGGCAGGAGTACATGTTATAATTGGGCTGAAGTTGTGTGCTTTGGCAGAAAAAAGTCCTTCCTCTCCATGCAGTTGTGATTATTTTGTTTGGTTATGCAGCTAGCTGAGCCAGCAGCATGGCTGCCTAGATAAGGCTTAATTACATGCATAAGGTTTCAAGCTTGAATGGGATGGAGCTTGACCTCCTTTCGGGGCGACACACATGGCACTGTAATGCTGTTAAAGTGTCGTAGATAAGTAGATAACTTTCATGTTTGTTTTTCTCCGGCAGCAACACAGATGGGAAGAGGGCAGTCGTGAAGAATGTATTGTTGTTTTGGAGTCCGAGCACAATCCCATTCCTTTTCCATCATTAACTTTAGACTTTGAAGTGCCATTGTGTGTTTGAGAGCCTTGTGGGATGCCAAGGACTACACTAATCTACATGCATTTTAGGTTTTACTTGACAGCAGAACTTATGTGGTCTACAAAAAAAGAGCTTTCAGAGTACTACTGAGGGAGGGGCTCAGGCTACACACACTGAAAAAAGTGCTTGTATTGTACTTTTTGGCGTGTGCCAATAGTACTGAGTTAGATATGATGTCACGCAAATGATCACGGCTAACAACCTAATCTGTTCATTATGAAATGTTATCACAAAGGCAGTAGGTCTGACGTATGTACTGTGAGAAGCATATGTTAACATCAATCCATTAGAGATTGGATTGTTATTGCTTTGTATGAAAGCACACAGAGAAGGGTTGTGTTACATGGATGCACATAGATAAGTGTAATAGGCATGGGGTTTGGTGCTGGTTACCCCATGTGGCAAAGTGCCAACAGAAGATTTGGTCTGTGAAAATCCTTGCTAGGCTTTCTTTGGAGGGATAGTATTTTGCTTTGCCAACAGTAATTCTGTATACCTTTGTCATTTTATGACTGTGTGTCTGATGGCTGCCATGTGGGAAAGCTTACTTTAAAAAAGGCCTGACCAGGGTATGGTGACAAGCTATAGGCCTGATTGGTGCACAGGGAAAAGTTATGTCCGATGTTGTAAGGCTGATCTTCTTATTTTGAAAAGTAATGTCAAAGGCGGTAGGCCTAGCTTAGTTATTGTCAAAAACATGTTAAAGCCAGTTAGCTATTAACAGTGGGTTGTTAAAGCATTGTGTTACAGGCTGTAGGCAGGTATATCCTGACATATAATCTCACAGATTTCTGTAGTACGAAAGGGTTTAGGTGTTGGTCACCCACTCTGACAAACTGCGAGTAGAAAATTTTCACTGTGATGATTCTAGTTAGACCCATCTTAGAGGGGTTATTTTATAATTTTACCAACTGCAGTATGCACAATGGTTGCCAGTGTATGCGCTCTTCAAAAGGCCTGTGTTGGTTATGCTGACAAGTCAATGGTAAAGGCCATGTGCCTCATTGGTTCACTGGGGAAAGTTATGCCGGATTCCTTAGGTGTGCCCAGTTTATAATGAAAAGTAATTTCCAATCAAGTAGGCCTGACTTACTTGCTGTGAAACACATGTGGTAAATGCATTAGGCTTTTAAAAGTAGATTGCTATTACACTGTGCTAAAGCCTGAAGGCAGGTATTTTGTTTCATGGAGTATCACAGATACCGTAGTAGGCAAGGCTTTTAGTGTTGGTGACCCACCCGAAGAAACCAAAGGGTTAGGCGATTTGCACTACGGTAATCATTATTAGGCTCTATTAAGAGGGAACTTATGTTTTTTTGACAACTGTAATTTAATACATATTTGTAATTTTATTATGGTTTTCCTTATGTTTGTTTTGTGAGAACGCTTATGTCCCACACAGTAGCTTTGAGTTGGTTAATTTGAGGAACCACTGTTAAAGGATCTAGGCCTGGTTGTTTATTAGGAAACGTTATTTTAAATTCACCAGGCATTTAAGGGTGGATTGGTATTACTCTTTATTGAGCCTACAGAGGGGTGTTACATGGAATCTCACAGATTCCCGTAGTAGGCAAGGGTTTTGGTGATGGTCACCCCATCCGACAAACCAGGGATTTAAAAAACCGGTATTAAGAGAATCCTTGTTACACCCTCTTAGGAGAGGCAGTATTTTGCTTTTCCAACTGTAATTTTGTATACATTTGTAACTTTATGACTATATGCCTGATGGTTGCTTTGTGAAAAAGCTTAAACTCAATGCAGCAGGCCTCAGTTGGTTCTGGTGCAAGCCAAGGGTATAGCTACAGGTTCACTGGGAAAAGGCCTGATTTATATATGGTGCAACATATATGTTAAAGCCAATAGGACTTTAAGGGCAATTGTTTTTGCACCATCAAAGCCTGCAGTCAGGTATTTTGTTGCACGAAATCTCATAGATTACCCTTACAGGTAAGGATTTTGGTGTTGCTTACCCCTTTGACAAACCCTAGGTGGGGTAGAAGATTGTAATAATGCTTGCTGGAATCTCTTCTGAAGGCCTGACATACTTAGCTGTCTGCCAGGATCTTGTAATAAACAAAATTATTAAACTATGCATTAATTGACTTTATGTCTAAATATATATTAAGTGAAAAAAACAAAGGTTAAAGTAACGTTATAGTTGGGTGAATGTCAGTGACAACATTAACATTTTGAACTCAAAAAACCACAGAAATTTACCAGTTATAGTTAGCCATGCACTGCTTTTAACCTCACATACTGCAACACTCATGACATGTTCTATGACATAATTTATGACATCTTTGATGACATTTCAAATGACATCATTGATGACATCACCGATGACATCATCCAAAGAGTGTGCTAGTTCATTTTATAGTTTACATAGTGGCGGGTAACTATCATATTACTTCTCTCTATAATTTTGTACAGCCTGTATCCAGCTAATGGGAGTAAGTGTTTGCAAAACACATGTGCTCCTACTGCATCATAGGTGCGTAGAGGTATTGACCATGTTATAAATCTCTGTATTGAAAAGTAAGTCTGTGTGCCGGTGACAGTTGACGACTTGTGTTCAGCATGTTCAACATATGTTTTTCGGTTCTGCAGAAAGTTTCCAACAGGGCAAAGATTCTACGTAGTAATTACTAAGTATTGTAAGCAGTGTTGCGTTATAAGACAGAATCGTCTCAGCATAACAATTTCTACATAACATACTAATATATGTACATGTTCTTCTTTTGCTTCAGAAGATGGGCTATATGTAAAGCTTTCATCACAGTATGAAGGCTGAGGTAGTATGATCTTTAACATCTTCAGACATTGGTTATTTTAAGCAAATAGTGTATTTTTTAACAAGTGTTGCATAACGTGCACACTGCTCTTGGTAGATACTTTCTAATACTCAGTGGTGTATTTCTAATGAGAGTTTCACTGTCTGCAAACATTGTGGTACACAGTAAACTGTCTCCATACAGTAAACACTGTTTACAATACCCGTTTTTCTACTCATATCGACCTTATTTCTCAATGTAGGTTTGGTGACTGTGAGGGGTTTGATACAGATAAAAGCTGTCTATAGAAGGGCAATCATTTTGGAACAGACGTTGAGTATCTTGAGAAAACTGGCTTTCTCTGAACAGTTGTATACACATTGAATACTGTGTGCAATGAGGGTTTCCCACATTTCTGTGGTTGCTTGCTAATGAGAACTAGGCTACCTGTGAAGTGTATGGTATGCAGGGCCAATGCTGCACATAACACATGCTTGCTACCACTAAAGTAGTTGTAGCTGTGATGGCATTATTGATGCTTCATATTATTCTGAGCTATTTTGTACTTACTTTCAGGCCTTTAATGCAATTCTCATTTATAGAGTAATGTGTACAGAGAAGCTTGGATGATGTCATCAGTGATGTCATAAATGTCATAAAATATGTCATAAGTGTTGTAATATGTGAGGCCATCAGCAGTGCATGGCGGGGGAGCAAGTTTTAGTCAGCTCTGCTAACCATAACTGATGAATTTCTGTGTTCCTCTTAGTTCAAAACATTAGGGTTGTCACAGACATATTCATATTACTATAACGTTATTTTAACCTTTCTTTTTTTTCAGTGAATTTCTGAGGTTTGTTTTTTTAAAACAGAAACCAATCTTTTTATCACACCTAACTATAACCTTTGAATTTCTAGGGCTTTGTTAACGTAAAGTAAAGTGTTATTATCGTACGTAAAGCCAACTGCCCCACTGCACACAGGGGTTGGGCGCAGGGCCTGGCATGGGGCCAGGCCCTGCGACAAATGCCCCACAGGCAGCCAACCCCAAGCAGCGCCTGTCCTTTGTCCGTGCACGGCAGAAAATTGGCCAGCCCACTCGGAAGCTGCCAACACCCCTGCAGGCAGCCAACCTCACGCTGTGCACTGCCTTTCATTGCTTGCGGCGTGGGATTGGCCTCACAGGCTGGCTTGCAGCTGGGCCCTTTGTCCAGCACCCTACAGGCAGGTATCCAGAGGCAGCCAACCCCACGCCGTACACGGCCTTTGGTCATGCGTGGCGTGGGGTTAGCCTCACAACATATGTTGCAGCCAAGCCCGGCTTTAAACTCACCAAAGGCAGCCAACTCCATGCTGCACACAGCCTCTGGCCGTGCGCAGCGGGGGATTGATCACAGGGCTTGACCTGCCACCAGGCCCAGTGCTCAAACCCCCAGCAGGCTGCCAAAACCACACCATGCATAGCCTTTGGCGTGCACATTGTGTGGTTTACATTCGGGCCAGGTGGACCCCATACCCTGGGACCAAAACATAGATATTAACGGGGGCTAAATACAATAAAAAACTGGAGGGTGGCCACGTGGTCACCCTACTCCAAGCTTTCTTGGCCCCTGGAGTCCCCATTCCCGGGGGCAAAATTTAAAGGGAGGGTGTGTGCAGCCCCCCCTGAGCCTTATTTGGCCCTGTGGACTCCATCCCACTGGGTCAAATATAATAAAAAGGAAGAGGGGGTCCACGTGGCCCCACTCCCCAAGCCTTATTAGGCCCCTGGGATACTAGCCTCCAGGGCCAAATTATTAAACAAGGAGAGAGGGCCATTTGGCTCCCCTTCTGAGGCTCATTAGGCCCACCCGCCACAGCCTTATGTACTATAAAGGGGAGGGGGCCATGTGGCTACCCTCCCTGAGCCTCATTTGGCCCTGGTGACCCCATCCCCCAAGGACCATATTTTTTTTTAAAGGGGGGGGTGCATGCCCCCCTCCTCAAGCCCTATCAGGCCCTGGGGACCCCATTCCCCAGAGCCGTATTTTTTTTTAATGGGGAGGGGAGCCACGTGGCCCCCCCTACCACAGCCTCATTAGGCCCTAGAGACCCCATCCCCCAGGGCTCTGTGTATCTTAAAGTGGAGGGGAGCTACGTGGCCCCCTTCCTTGAGCCTTATTAAGACCTGGAGACCTCATCCCCAGGGACGTTTTTTTTTTTAAATGGAAAGGGAGCCGCGTTGCCCCCTTCCCCGGACCTTATTATGCCCTGGTGACCCCATCCCCCTGGGCCATTTTTTTTTAAAGGGGAGGGAGGCTATGTGACTACCCTGCCCGAGCCTCATCAGGCCCTGTGGACCCCCCTACCGTAGGGCTGTATCTATTTTGAAAGGAAGGGGGGCGTACAGCATCCCTCCCTGACCCTTTTATAGCTCCGGGGACCCCAGGGCCTGCATTTTAAACGGACATCAGTGCGGGAAGGGAAACAGGTCTCAAGTCTGCTCCCAGCCAGCAAAAGCATTTTTCAGGTTCCGGCCCACTGGGAGGAGACTTTGTGCTTGCTTCCATTTGGTGGGGGTTTCAAAAATGCTCCCGCCAGGCGGGAGCAAACACAAGTTTCCCTGCTTGCATTGGTGCAGGCGGGGAAGCTCCTGTGTCCCGGGGGTTGGCTCTCTGGGGCACAGCAAGTGAGCTGGCCCCAGAGGATGGGGTTTCTAGGGCCAATAATGGCTTAGGGAGGGGGTTGCATGGCTCCCCTTCCTTTTAAAAAGTTTATCGGCCTTTTAAAGGACCCTCCTCCCCTTTTTTGGAAGTGTTGGCCCCAGGGATGGGTTCTCCGGGGCCTATAGTGGCTCGAAGAAGGGTGGGCCCAGCAGTCCATTTCCCCTTTAATTAAATAAATCAACCCCTGAGGATGGTGTCCTCAGCCCCTTCCAGGGCTCGGGGAGGGGGAGGGGCACGTGGGCGCCCCTCCCCTTTTGTGCAAATTTCGGCCCCATTCCCTCAACTAAACAATGTAGCCCCAGGCCCCATTTTGTCTTTTTATGACGAGTTTGTCATTTTACGCTCCGCATGGATGCCACTGTGCTAATCCTATGCTTAAAGAGTTTGCTGTAGAAATAGCAAAAGACTTTGTCCCTTTCTAGCTCTGCGTGGATGGCTCTGTGCTAATCCTATGCTTAAAAACTTTGCAAGAAAAATATGGCCGGGCACTGGGATATGGGGTCCCCGGGGCCATAATTGGCCTCTGGAGGGGGGCCACGCGGCCCCCCTCCAAAACAAGCATTTGCAATGCAATAGGTCTCGCATTTACGCAAGTTTAAGCTATTGGCATTGTAAATGACAATGCCTTTTTTTATGTTTTAAAAATGAAAACAAAAATAAAAGGCATTGTCATTTACAATGTCAATAGCTCAAACTCGCGTAAATGAGAGACCTATTGCATTGCAAATGCTTGTTTTAACTGGTACTTTTTCTTTGAATTATTTGATTTAAGGCTTCAGTAACGGAAACTGGTCAGTAGGTGGCGGAGTTGACCGTGGACAGCTGCAAAGGCTGTATTTATTCAATATAGAGAAACATTGTACCTAGTTAACTGCATTTACTTACAAAATATGCCTGCCGCGGTCTACCTGCATTGAAACAACCCTAAACGGTAAACTTAAACGACAGGATGTATTAAGCATAATTCGGAAATACAATTGACAACACGCAGGTAAGCAAAATAAACATTGTCCGAGATAGTAATTGACAACTGACACAGTGGGATTGCTGAGAGGTGGTACGAGGCCACGCCCCTTTTTACACCACTCTGCAAACGCTCCTCTTGGTGCACTGCTGGTGGGGTGATGAAGTCCCTTTGTGTCCTGAGGACCTCAGGACTGAAGTGGACTTCATCCCCAAGCAGCAGTGCGCCAGGAGGCGTGTTTACAGAGTGGTGTAAAAAGGGGGCGTGGCCTCGTACCACTCTCAGCAATCCAGCTGTGTGGGGCTTACTGGAGGTACCTGGTGGGCTATGGGCTAGTTGGCCCCCAGGGACCCTCAGTATTCAAGGGGACTTAATCCCCCAATTTAGAACGCGCCAAGAGGCGCGTTTGCATAGTGGTGGAGAAAGGGGGCGTAGCCTGTAAAAAACCTTTGAAATTCACTGAAAAAACCATAGGTTTCAGGGACGTTATAGTTGGAAATTAGCATTTAAAAAACCTTAGAAATTCACTGAAAAAACCATAGGTTTCTGGGACGTTATAGTTAGAAATTAGCATTTAAAAACCTTGAAATTAACTGAAAAAACCATAGGTTTCAGGGACGTTATAGCTAGAAATTAGCATTTAAAAAACCTTAAAAATTCACTGAAAAAAACCACAGGTTTCAGGGACGTTATAGTTAGAAACCAGAGAAATTCGCCCGTTATAGTTAGTTGAGCTAACTATAACTCGCGCCCCCGCAATGCACTGCTGATGACGTCACATATTACATCATTCATGACAAGGTCAGTAACATCACTGATGACATCACTGATGACATCTCAAATGACATCACTGATGACAACACTGATGACATCATCCAGTGACTATGTGTTTCTGTAAAGTTTAAATATGTTTTATATATATATATATGCCAAGGTGTATTGAAGAATAAGTGTGTGTATAAGTGTCTGAATGGATGATTTAGTAGGTGCGTGACTGACTGTATAAGTGAGTGATTAAACGTGTCTTACTAAATGCATGGGTTAGTGACTAAACTGTGTGAATGTCTGTATCAGTCTGTCAGTTGGTGTGTAAGCGGCTGCATAGATTGGTGAGTAGCTACATGAGTGTCTATATGGGTTATTGATTGGTTGTCTGAGTATCTGTATGGGTGCCTTAGTGTCTGTGTGGGTGGGTGGGGGTGTGTGACTCTGCATAGATGTGTGAGTGGGTGATTCACTGGGTGTATGGGTTCAAGAGTGCATCTGTGAAGGGCTGTATGGGTGGGTGAGTGTGTGTATGGGTGTGTTGGTGAGTGAATGAATGCCTCAGTGGTACATGTGTGAGTAACTACATATGTGAAAAGCAGTATATGTGAGTGTTGGAGTATATAAATGACTATATGTGAGAGTGAGTGATTGTGAGAGTGGCTGTATGATGAGTGTGTGCTTGTATCAGTGATTGTATAAGAGAGTAAGTATGTGTTAGTATCTGTATGAATAAGTGAGGTGGTGTGTGTATAACTGTATAGGTGAGTAAATGGGAGTGTGATTGAATCTTTGCATGACTGACTAGGTGTGTGAATAACTCTATGGATGAGTGGCAGTGTGTGAGTCTGTATAGGTGTATGAGTGCAAATGATAGTGCTGTATTGATGAGTGACTGCATGTATGAGTGACTGTATGGGTGAATGAGTGGATGTGTGTGTAGACCTAGGAATCAGTGAGTGGGTATGTAGTAACTGGTATTGGTGTGTCTATGGTTTCGAAAATGGTAGTCTGCATTTTAGAGTGGGTGTATCAAAGGTTATATTAGGGTGTGGGGAGGTGCATCAGATTATCACGTGGATGATGTCATCAGTGATGTCATTTGAGATGTCATCAGTGATGTCACTGACCATGTCATGAATGATGTAATATGTGACGTCATCAGCAGTGCATTGTGGGGGCGCGAGTTATAGTTAGCTCAACTAACTATAACGGGTGAATTTCTCTGGTTTTGTACGAGTGAAATGTCCAACTAACTATAACGTCCCTGAAACCTGTGGTTTTTTCAGTGAATTTCTAAGGTTTTTTAAATGCTAATTTCTAACTATAACGTCCCTGAAACTTATGGTTTTTTCAGTGAATATATATATATATATATAAAACCTAGTTTGTTTTTCTTGTGCGATTTCTAAAATATATATATATATAGATCTTACAGCAGCCCCCTCAAAGAAGAGCAAACGCAGGCACTCCCGTTAAGTAGCATATTCTTTTTATTTTTTAGTCATGGCACGATGTCCGTCCTGACGCGTTTCGGCTGTAAACAGCCTTTGTCAAAGTGATTTTTTCGTTAGATTTAAAAAAAATATATATTTTTATTTTTTAAAGGCACAGTACAATAAACATAAAAGAAAGCATAACCATTCTCATTATGCTTTCCCACTCATGTAATCTGTTACCTTGCACACTTAGGGGCCGATTCTGATGCGGGTTGGAAAAGCTTCCCGACCGAATCGGTTGGGAAATGGTGTCCGACCCACTCGGATCGGGAAAGTCCGACCGGCGGAGTAGGATGCATCCGGATGCTTCCAGATACGATTTGGTTGAACTCCCATTGACTTCAATGGGAACATTTGTTCCTAACCGCATCAGAATTGGGCCCTCGGTCGGGAAGACACGTTCCCGATCCGATTTGGAAGGAGCAAATGCCGTTAGGAGGCCTTCCTAACCGCATCAGAATCAGGCCCTCGGTCGGGAAGCTTTTCCAACCCGCATCAGAATCGGCCCCTTAGTGTTTCAATACAATTTCCATATTTTTTTTATATATTTCTTCCAAAACATAAATTTTACACTTTTTTTCACACATTTTTTTATATATGTAAAACCAAGCCTCTTTGGCACCATCATAGTAATCTAACGAACCCTGGACCGGAAATCGGAAAAGAAATATAGATATATATATATATATTACCTAGTTGTAGTGTTATAGTTAGGTCTGCTTTTCCACTGACAGAGTGTTTTTTGGTTTGCTAATAACTTTGGCCCCGTTTGACCAATCTCCACAAAACTTTCCCCCAAAAAACGTTCATTCACCACAGCTCTTTCCAGTAAAGTTTCAGGGTGATCTGTCCAGTGGGGCCTGAGAAAAAAGGGGGGCCCCAAACACACAAAATCCCCATGCATTCATAGCCTTCTTTAAGACGGGTTACGGCACAAACTGCTGAACGGAATTACACCAAATTTGGCAGGAAGCTAGTTCTTGGTCCACAGATTGTGCTTTTTGTGATTTGGTGTAAATAGTTTTTGAGATATTAAGGATTAAATATTATAGATATTTGGAAGGTTAGACTTGCAGGAGTCTCGTGAGTGTCCAGCGAGAGCGCAAATTAAAAAATGGAGCCCTGTGATTGGGCAAGAGGCCCGTTTTTCTTGTGAGCCTTCAAGCTCTTGCGGGAGCGTGAAAGCTCCCACTAGTCCTGCAAGAGTGAGCACTCTGTTTTGGCTGGCTTTTGAACTTTTTTTTAATGAAATGGCCACCATTACTGTTTACTGAGAAAAATTGCAGGTGTTGTGGGAATGAAGTAAAAAAGCTATAAAAGAGGTCAGCAGAAAGGAATCCTTTCTTGCTAGATTTGAAGAGGAGGTCTCTAAGGCATAACTACTGTGATGAAAATAAATGTACATTGTTTTTTTTAAAAAATTACGATCTCACTGGACTATCGTGGGATCGTGAATAGTAAAAGGGAGTAGGTGAGTTCTCAATACACTCGACTAGAAGAAATGCATATTGTGGAGCTTGTTAATGAGAGGAAGTGTGTAAGACATAAGTACTGTGATTAGTTAAAGGTAAATTTTTTTTTTTTAAATGTTACGATCTCGCGAGACTCTCAAATGATCATGGAAAATAGGAAGGAGTAGGTCATCTTTGAATACTCTCTGGTATGCACACTTGTCACTGTAGGAAGGAGTCTTAGTGGAGATGGCGTTTATCAGAATCTACTCTTTACACCCATCGGCTTGGGAAGAGTTGTGAGTAGAGATGAGGCTCTTCCCACACTCTGCAATGCACACCCATTATCCAAGAGAGGGGCCTTAGCGGTGAGGCCAGTTCCTCTACACACCCTACTATGCATACTTGTCATCCAAAAACGAGGTCTCAGCGGAGAGGCTAGTCTTTCCCCACACACTACTACGCACACCGTCATTAGAGAGAGGGGTCAGAAAGGAAAGGTGAGCCCCTCCCAGCACCCTACTATGCACACCCATCATTTGAGAGAGAGGTTTGAAAGGAGAGGCCTGAAATTTCCGACTCACTACTAGACACACCCGTCATTTCCGAGACAGGCCTCAAAGGAGAGGCCATTCCATCCACACACCCTACTACGCACACCTGTACACTTGTGTTCTGTGCAACATTGACCCTATAACATACACTTCATGGATAGCCTGGTTCTTGTTGACTTTGAACCAAAGATGAAAGGGTAACCTATCCTGCAGACTGTGTTTAATCTTTATACAAATGTTCAGGGAAGACCAAGTTCCTCCAGATTCTGAAGCCCTCTTACATAACTAATGCCCTACTACGGACAGTCTTTACCTGTATCAAACAAACCCCTGACAGCCACAGAACCTACAAGGACAAATGAATTGGTTATAAGTAGAAAAGTCGGTACTGTTAACACTGTTTACTTTATGAAGAGAGTTTACTCTGTACCACATTGTTTGCAGATGTGAAACTCTCATGAGAAATGCACCACAGAGTATTAAAAAGTATCTATTGAGTACAGTGTACACTGCAAAACTTGACCGAAGAGCGACTATTCAATTTAAAAAACACAAAGTCTGAAGGAGGTAAAGATCATACTACCTGCAGCCTTCATACTGTGCTGATAAACATTACAGATAGCCCATCTCCTGACGCAAGACAAGCACATGTACATACAATAGTACCTGGTGCACACAGTCTTCTTTTTTTTTTTTATTAGAAAAATACCTGGTACATTTAATAATAAATACAAATTACATTACAATATTACTAAAAAACCACCATACATACATCATACAATACTATAAAGTAAATAATAAATTCGGGCATGAGTTTCTAAAACAGATAAAAATAACGAAATATTTCATTGTTAAATAGTAAATTTGGGCTGATAAATCCATACAGAGATAAAAAATAACCCTCCAACACCCATCCGAACTGATTAACATAAAAATCCAGATATAGGGAATCACTCGGGAGCTTCCTCCAAGCAACCATCCCTCCACCACTTCATGGGAGCCCAAATAGTCATTCCTAATTCCCTCATTTTCAGACCCCGGTGTATATATAAAGAAGATTCAATATTATGAATCCCGAGAAGTCTGGCCAACCACATCTGAAAGGATGGAGCTACCGTATCCTTCCATCCTGCCGCAAGCAATATCCTGAGAACCGCTACAGATATAAATACAAATGCTTCTTTTTCCTTATTAAGCCCTAAATTACTATCAAATCCCATTATCATTAGGATAGGGGATAGGGTGATCTTAATTCCTAGCAGCCCCTCCAAAAATTTCCCAATTTCTCCTTGAATGACACTTAATTTACTACAATGATAAAACATATGCAGCAGGTCGGCAGGGCCTTCCCCGCACCGTGGACATCTATCGTCCTCCTTTTTGCCCCACATAAATAATTTGGCTGGTGTAAAATATAAATTAAAAAGAGTCTTATAATGTTGAGCTCTCAAATTTGTGGAACGAAAGAGTTTCCCTGCGAGTTGTAGTGCTCTATCTATATCAACATCTGGGTCCCCAAGTTTCATTACCCATGCAGTTTCAAATTTCTCCAAATCATCCTGAGTCCCTGATAACAGAGACCCATATATCTTTTTAATCTTTATTCCACCCCCTAATAAATAATCCAATATATCAATTCTACCCCCAGGGATAATCCGTGGTCTGATTCCCCTCAGTGTATCCTGGATCTGAAGAAATTTAAAACCTAGATTATCCGGAATACCAAATCTCTTCTGAATGTCCTCAAATCTCATCAAGCTGCCCCCATCATATATATCGCCTATTCTTTTAATTCCTTGCTGCTCCCAGAGCCTCCATATTTTATCATTGCTAAAGTGGGGAAACATACTACAGTTCCACACCGGTGTATAATAATTTATTTTAGGAATTATTAGAACTTTTTTCACCTGTTTCCAAACCTCCCAAACAGCATCTAAAACCTTATATCGCATTTTCTTATAATAACGCCTATCGGTTTTCCGTAGCAGAAGCCCCAGAGCTTCTCTACCTAGTAATAATTCATAAATGGAAGGAGGATTATTATTACCAGGTGGAATATCAGATAGATTTGAAGCTGAATCAAATAAAATCGCCATCTGACCCAACAAACAAGCCCACAGGTAATATTTAATATTAGGGATTGCAAGCCCTCCTTTTTCTTGTGGAAGAGACAAATATCTCATGGAGCGCCTGATTTTACCATACTGCCAGATAAAATTCATAAAAACTAGCTCTATTGACTTTAATAGGCCTTCATCAATCATAAACGGGATAGAGCGAAAAAAATATAGTACCTTAGGGAGCATAGTCATTTTAAGTACATTTGCTCTCCCTATTATAGATAAATGTAAGGCATCTATTCTTTTAAGATCAATTACCATTGTTTTTAAAAGTGGGGTAAAGTTATCTTTTATAATGGTATCTGTTGCCGAACCTATTTTAACTCCCAGATAAACTGCTGAATCAGAATATCTTGCATCCTGCCTTCTAATATTTTTAGTACAAATTATCTGAGTTTTACTTTCATTCAACAGATACCCTGAACAGTGTCCAAATTCACTAGCAATCCATGTAATAACTATCAATGCCGTATCTGGTTCCGGTGTAATTATAGCCAGATCGTCGGCATATGCCAGCAACTTAGTCTCATATCGATTAAAAACTACCGGTTTAATTTCATTGCATCCTAATAGTTTCCTTACTAGAGGGTCTATGTACAGGGCGAAAAGAATCGGTGAGCAGGGACAACCCTGACGCGTCCCTCTAGAAATATACACTTTTTCCGAACTGCCTCCCATTATCTGGATTCTAGCCTTTGGATCAAGATACATGGCCCTGATCGCCCCCATTATTTTAGGGCCAAAGCCCCTTCGTTCCAATATCCCCCACAAATACTTCCACGTGACGCGATCAAAAGCCTTTTCTGCGTCTAAAAGGATCATGGCCATCCTCCCCCCGTGGCAGCTTGCACATCAAAAAGTGAAATGGCCCGCCTAATATGATCAGTTGTTCCTCGACCTGGGACAAACCCATGCTGCCACGGGGAAACCAGACCGCCCATGACCCTTCCAAGCCTTCCGGCCAAAACCTTGGCATAGATCTTTGTATCAGTATTTATGAGGGATATTGGACGATATGAACCAGGGTTTTCCCTAGGCTTCCCTTTCTTGTGAAACACAATAATATTTGTTTCCTTCCAGGATTCAGGGATTTGACCGGAACATATTATACCATTAAATAAATCCAATAACATTGGGGCGATCTCGTTCTGGATACTCTTATATACTTCAAGTGGTATACTGTCCGGCCCTGCAGCCTTTCCTGCTGCTAACTCCTGCAATGCGCCTATTACTTCCTCTATTACCAGATCGTTCTCCAGCATTTCTCTATCCAGATTATCCAGCTGGGGGCCTATATCTTCAAAGCCTAAACTACCATCATCTGAGACACCCACTTCTCTATACAATGTTTGATAAAAGTTTTTAAAAACTTCCAATATATCGGCTGGCTCCGTATAGTCCCAACCCTCCTCTTGTATTGTTGATATTATATTTCTACTACTTTCTTGCCTAATCCGAAGTGCTAATAGCTTACCTGCCTGCTCTCCCGTCTCATATAGCTTGCCCCTATATGTATGATACTCATCGGCTACCTTCTGAGCTAACCACTTATGCAGCTCTGCTTTTATAATAAGAATCTTTTGTTGACTCCCTACAGCCTCACACCCTTGCCCAATATCCTTTATGTGTTGTTCCTCTGCTTCTACTAATTGACAGACCAGTCTCTCATTTTCTCGGCGAGCCTCTAGCTTTAACCTAGCCGAGAAGCTGATCGTCTCGCCTCTCAAGGCTGCCTTAAATGCGTCCCAGACATTATTTCTGGATGAGCTAAAACGATTCGCATCAAAATAAGCTTGGGCCCACTTCCTCAGATGTTCTACAAATTTATGATCAGCTAGAAGCTTCCTCTCAAAAGTCCACCTTGAGTGTTTTTTATTTAGAGATATCTATCTCATACTCCAAAATTAATGGGCTGTGATCAGACAGCAGCCTCGGGAGCTTCACAATACTAACCCTCTCCAATTCTGATATAGAAACCAAAAAATAATCCAGTTTCGTATATTTCTTGAAGGGGCATGAATAATACGTAAAGCCCGGGTCAGTAGGCTCCTTACAACCCCAAACGTCTACCAAACCATGCGATTCCCATATTGAGGTCGCTGCTCGAAATACCCTGGGTTTACGACCTATATAAACAGTATTATTTGTAAAGTCAGCAGAGATATTCAAATCACCGCATACTATAATAGGTCTTGGCCAATTCAATAATTCAATTTCAAGATATTCGAATATCTCCGGGTCGTCCTGATTAGAGCCGTAAATTGTACATATTGTAAACCCTAAATCATGTTCCACCAGTGCCCACCTCCCATGGGAATCTACCAGATGACGCTTAGCTCCTCCCAGCACAGATCTAGCCAATATTGCCACCCCTCTAACTGTAGATGTCTGTGAGGAGCAAGCCAACAACTCAAAGCCCCTTATCCTCAATAAATGTTTTTTTGCCCATGGAAGATGGGTCTCCTGTAAGCATAAGACATCAATATAGTTTAATCTTACAAAATGCCCCATCATTTGCCTCTTCTTCCAATTATTTAGGCCCCCAATATTAAGGGTACATATCTTAAGTTTCCCCATTTAGCCCTGCTAAGATAACATTTCTCTTCAAAACCAGCTCAATCATCTGTTTATATATCACAAGCCCTAAATCACCAAAAAAATCACAAAAAACATAACACCAGATACTTTCCCTCTTTTCAATTTTCCCCCCATCCTTCCCACCCCTCTCTACCCCCACCCCATCCAACCCCCATCCACCCCCCACTCCTCCCCCCATGCCCCCCACCCTAGTGAAGCGCTCAGACCCAGGTCTGTGCATATGATGTATGTAGCATTAGCGACCTGGGTCCTTCTAAACCTAACAATCATAGCTACCTCCTACCCCCTTTATCCTATAAAAACATCTTCTTCTTTTCCCCCCCCTCTCACCCTTTCTTCAATGTAGACCCAAGCTTTATTTGTCCACAATGTCCAAATATTCTCTGGCTTTTATCTCAGAAGAAAAATACAATGTCTGTCCCCCATGAATCACCTTAAGTTGTGCCGGGTTAATCAAATAGACCTGGATGTTCTTTTCCTGAAATGGTTTTATTAGCTGTCTCAGCCTCCAGCGTCTTTCTACCGTTGAGTGACAGAAGTCAGGGCGAATAAAAAATGACACTCCCCCATTAGATCTCTTATT
This sequence comes from Calotriton arnoldi, assembly GCA_963921515.1. NCBI lineage: Eukaryota > Metazoa > Chordata > Amphibia > Caudata > Salamandridae > Calotriton > Calotriton arnoldi. The sequence goes on along the minus strand of CAWUFW010001719.1, from coordinate 1,223,441 downwards.
TTCAGGTCTGGCCTTTTCTGAGATAGCCTGCCGCAATAAAAAATTCCCTAGGAACACCAAAATTGCTCGTGGTTTGTCCCCCTCCTTAGCTGGGACACGCCGTTTAAATGGAGTGCGATGAGCTCTTTGTATTTCTGCGGTCCAGTTCCATTCCATCAGCTCGGGAAAGGCGGATTTAAACAATTCGATGATATATACCCTAGTATCCGACCCTTCCACTCCCTCTGGTACCCCCAATACCCTGAGGTTGTTCCTCCTTTGTCTATTTTCAAATTCTTCCAGCTTCCACTGTATGTCTTTAATCTGTGAGCTTTGGGCCTCCACCTGAGTTGATGCACTGGCTGCTTCTGCCTCAGTCGCAACTATTCTTTCCTCCAGGTTCGTCACTCTCTCACCTACATTAAAACATACCTTGGAAAGCTTCTTGACAACCCCTTGCATTTTTCTCATAGCAGCCTGCGCCTTACGACTGTCTTGACGCGTTTCTTCCCTATGAGAGAGAATAGCCTGGTGTATAACCTCCAATATAGGGGGATGGAATCCGTGCCTGAAGTGCCTGAAGAGGGTTTTCCAGAAAGCGGGGTAGCGGATGAATAATCCCATCTCAGGTCCTTTCTTCCTCGGCCATGTACATCTGGCTGTGTATTGAACTTCTTAGTTATTGTGGGGAGATCTAAATCACTATCTTCCTGGTCTGAATCCAAATTACTGCCCCCTAATGATGAACTCCGGTCGTCATCAGACCATTCAGCACCTTCAGGGACACCTTCAGAGACTGAGAAAAAACCATCACTGGGGTCTTTATCAGGATCAGGCCTGTCCTTGTCTCCTAGAGGATCCATTCCCCACGTTGAATCATTAGCCCCCAATATTGGATCGGGTTGATGTAACTCCTTGCCACCTGTTACTTCTTCGGAAATAGAAGCCATTTTTGAAATATCAGCAGTCTTGCTATTTGCTTCTATATTCCGTGATACATCGGGGAGAGTTGCTGTACTGCCCCCCTCACCTTATCTCCCAATGAGACATTCCCCTCATGACTGATATCATTGTCACTACATGGGGGCTCTACAACAGATGGGACAATGTTATTATGATCCCCAGCCTCCAAGTTATCTTTCAGGTTCTGAGAAATTTCGCTCGGTCCGGCTGGACTCACCTCCTCATTCTGTTTTCTTTTGGTATTTTCCTCTGTGTTAGGAGCTGCTGACCCTGCTGCCTCCATATGCTGCTTCTTTCCACGCATCAGCATGTCAGCCACCGAGGGGCCAGCTGGACAATTCTTTCCAGATGCCCCGCCTCTCCCCCTCCTTGGCTGCTCCGGCGTGCGTGTCTGCCGCAGGCCATTCAGTGCCTGCTCCGGGTTACTCTGCTCCAGCGCCGCTGAGCTCACAGACAACTCTCCACGCAGTTTTCGCAGCGCTGCTGCTTTAGCGGCCGCGGCGTTCACCGCCAATTTTGGCGCCATTCCTCCACTACTCCGTGATCCTCGACTCGCCAGGTAAGAGAGAGCCTTGAGGATAGAGCGCCTAATAATCCGTAGCCCGATTCTTGTGACCAGCGTGCAGAGTCTTTTTCGGGAATTCCGTGCTTCCAGCATAGAAAAATGCAAGAGGTATTATTATAAATCCCTTTTTATGCGGTCATCTACTGCGAGCCGATAGGGATCTTTACCAGGTGTAGTTAATTCCAAACCTAACCCAGGATAGCGTCGCTAGTGCTGCAATCGGCCTCTACGCGACCGCCATCTTGCTTCGCATTCGGTGCACACAGTCTTCTATGTTAAGTAAAAATTGTCAAGCTGAGACAATTCTGTCTAATAACTCAAGGCTGCTTACAATACTTACTATGTAGCACATAGAATCTTTGCCCTGCTGGAAACGTTACCTGCACACTGAGTTACTCTTCAAAAGAAAGATTTATAACGTGTTTAATACCTTTACACACCTATGGTGCATTAGGAGCACTTGTGTTTTATAAATACTTGTACCGATTATCTGGACACAGGCTGTACAGAATTAGGTAGAAAGCCAATATAGTAGCTACCCCCCCCCCACTATGTAAACTATAAAACAAACTAACACACTCATTAGATGATGTCATAGGTGATGTAATCAGTGATGTCATTTAAAATGTCATCAGTGATGTTATAGAACATGTCATGAGTGATGTCATATGTGAGGTCATAAGCAGGGCATGGCGGGTGCGCAAGTTCTCGTAAGCGCTGCTAACTATAACTGGTGCATTTCTGTGTTGTTTTAGTTCAAAGCGTTAATGCTGTCATTAAGAAATTCACCTAACTATAACGTTACTTTAACCTATGCTTTTTTCAGTGAATATATATTTATATATACCTAAAGAAACATAGAGGGCAATGTCTGAGTGTCATTTACACTCTGTTTTTATTAATGACAGCGTACTGCATAGGGTAAGGATTCAGTCCACATCAGCCATTGGGTCTCTTGCCGCTTGAATGATGACTTTTTCTGATCACATGTGCACATCCACCTGAAACTGAACATGTTTCAGTGTCAGGGCTGGTTGGCCAGTCCATTAGTTTTCAATTTACTCATTTTATAGTTTTCCTTTTCATTTCTTTGCTTCTCCTCTTTTTATTTTAATTTAATTAGGAGGATACTACAGCTGCAGGCAGTGCTAATAGGTCGCTTGCTTTCCGTTCATATCATGTGTAGTGCGCAGCATGCAGCGTGACTACGTCCTCCAAACAAAGCGACCTTTATGGACTGCTGTTGTCCAATATGTATCATTGTTTTACCATTCTAAGATGGTCAACACGTTGGTTCTAAATGTGGTGACCATGTAGAAATTTTAAATCAACAATAGGCTATTGTTAGAAATGGGGGTCTCTAGTTGGCAAGGGTCTGCACCTTTGTCCAAGTAGGGACCCTTCCTTCTAGTCAGGATAAGGGAGTTACACTCCTAAAATAACCCCTGCTCACCCCCTTGGTAGCTTGGCACGAGCAGTCAGGCTTGTCTTAGAGGCAGTGTGTAAAGTATTTGCACATCACCAACAGTAACACAGTTAAAGCACTACAAAAGGACCCCACACCAGTTTAGAAAAATATCCAATATTTTTATATACTTAAGACAAGACCAAAAATGATAAAAATCCACAATACAGTACTTAGAAATCTTCAGTAATCAAAATAGACTTGAAATAAAGTTACTTGAAGTCGATAGCTCCGTCTGGGGCTATCACGGCGTCGTGAACAACAAATCCAAACAGTTCTGGCTGACCGCGGCGTCGCGGGCCAGCTACGGTGTCGGGAAGACCCGCAAAACTGTACCTTTAGAAAGGCAGATCGTCGGCGACCTCTCATTGAGCTCCAAAAGCACGCCGTCCGCAGGCGTCGGTTACAGAGGTCGGTGCAGGAGTCATCGGGCCCTTGAAGTCACACGCGTTGCAGATCGATCTCCTCGCGGTTGAAGTCATGAGCGCCGGCGTCTGCAGGCGTCGGGTGCTGCGGTGCGGCGTGCGGTGCCCTCAGGTCGCGGTGCAGGCAGCGGCTCGGTGACGGTCATCCAGCGGCGTCGGTGAGACCAGGGCTGCGGTGTGAAGTGATGCGGTGCTCGTCGCGGTGCTGGCAGGTCACGGTGCAAGCAGCGGCGTCATTGTTGCTGAATCGCTGTCGTCGGCTGACGAACTGGAGTCGATGGCGCCGGCGTCGGTAGGCCAAGGCTCCGGTGCGGGATGAGGACGGTGCGTCGTGTAGCTTACGAGCGGTGCCCTCGAACCACGGTGCAAGCAGCCGCGTCGAAGTCGGCGTGGAGCGTCGTCGTCAGGGATACCAGGGTGACGGCGTGAAGCGAGGCGGTGTGGAGTGCGGTGCCCACAGGTCACGGTGCAAGCAGCGGCTTGGTGGCGGCATCAGGCTGCGTCGTCGGTGAGACCAGGGTTGCGGTACAGTGTTGCGGCGGTGCCCTCTGCGGTGCCTTCAGGACACGGAGTCGGCAGCTTTTCTTCTGTTGCAGCACAAAACACACAGTCCCCAGTGCTGATGGCAGAAGAACTTGAAGTCTTTGCTGTTCCTGAGACTTCTTGAACAGGGGGCAAGCTCTACCTCAAGCCCTTGGAGAAACTCACAAAAAGGAAGTTGCAGAAAGTTCAGTCCAGTCCTTTTACTGCCCAAGACAGAAGCAGCCACTGCAGGCCAACACAGCAAAGCACACAGCAAAGTGGTAGTCTCTCCTCACAGCTTCTCCAGCTTTTCTTCTTGGCAGTCTTCTTGGTTCCAAAAGAGTTCTAAAGTTTAGGGGTTTGGGCCCCACTTTTTATAGCCCAAATTCCTTTGTCCTCTCAGGCAGAGAGTGTCTGTGCTTAGTCCAAACCAGTTTGATCCTCTCTGGGCCAGCTTCCCAGCAGGAGGCAGAGACAGCATTGTCCAAGGCAGACAGGGCCTATTCAGGTGCAAGGGAAATCTCCCACCACTCTAAATGCAGACCGGGCCTATTCAGGTGCTAGTGAAAACTCCTCCCACTACTCTGAATGAAGCCCAGGTCTATTCAGCCCAGCCCTGACTCATCCAGACTCTCTGGAGCCACTGCACATCCCCAGCCCTTGTCACTCCAAAGCCAGACAGTCAATACACAACCTAGCAGAGGCACACTGGATGGCTAAGCAAGAAAATACCTACTTTCTAAAACTGGTATTTTCAAACACAGAATGTAAAAATCACCCTCACTAAAAGATGCATTTTAACATTCTGAGTTCAGGCATACTAAACTTTATTTTCCTATCTGGTCCCAATGGGAAGATATATTTATAAGATGTTATAAATTAACTCCCATGCTTTCCTATGGGCCAGATAGCCTTTCAATAGTGAAAAACGAAATTGGCAGTAATTCACTATCAGGACATGCCACACACACCAGGGCATGTCCTACCTTTCACATACACTGCACCCTGCCCACAGGGGTACCTTGGGCCTACCTTAGGGGTGACTGATATGTAAGAAAAGGGAAGATTAGGACCTGGCAAGTGGGTGCACTTGCCAAGTCGACATGGTAGTTACAAACTGCGTGCAGACTATACAGTGGCAGGTCTGAGTTACCTTTTCAGGGCTACTCATGTGGGTGGCCCAATCAGTGCTGCAGGCCCACTAGTAGCATTTGATTTGCAGGCCCTGGCACACTCAGTGCACTTTACTAGGGGCTTACCAGTAAATCAAATATGCCAATCATGGAAACACCAATCCATAACACAATTTACCCAGAGAGCATAGGCACTTTAGCACTGATCAGCAGTGATAAAGTGCCCAGAGTCCTAAAACCAACAAAGACAGGTCAGGAAAAAATAGGAGGAAGAATCAAAAAGTTTGGGGATAACCCTGCAAAAAGGGCCATTTCCAACAGCTATGTAAAATATCACTACAAGACAGACATGTCCTGCTAGGTTTAATTTTGTTATTTCAAGCATATTTCTGCTGTGTTACCTGCATTATTTTCATTTATTTGGCATATTTTGAGTTCTCAAGTATGTCAGACACACTTCCTTGAGTCAGCACTCACCCGGGGAGAGGTCGAACAGCAGTCAGAATATTAACTTTGTAAACCAAAGGCTGCCATCCTGTGGCATCGTGTTTGAAAACAAGAGAAAAAAATGAACTGCCTGCATCAGAAAAAAACAAAGAAAATAATGTTGAACACGCAAAGAAAAAAGACTTAAAAAACAATTCAAGGAGATGCATCAAAAATTGTTGAAAAGGCCAAAACCAAGCACAGTAAGTGAGCAGCGATCTTTGCAGAATATGGGTGTAATGAAATCCGGCCATTAGATCAGAGCCTTCTGGGATTCCTCCACATCAACAAACCCACAATTCATAAAGGGACAGAGAACCACTGATGTGTTCAGAGGTGCGTCTACAGCCCAGATCTTTTCTAAGGTTGTGAATCTGAGAATGAACAAGTCCTGTGTGTAATTTTTACTAAGCAAGTGCGTAATTCCCTATTTTTCTTATGCCTGCGCCGACTTGGTTAAAAAAGACATGCCTTGATTTGGAGGAACAGCAATACCCGATGTGTGCTACAGCTTAATGCTCTGCACCAGCCTCGTTGACCATACTGCGAATGGATGGACATACCTCGGTGCTGGCATTTATCCTGCAAGCCTTTTGTGCGTGAGTGCATAACTTGCGTGACTGTCTGGATAGAGGACAGTCTCCAGGGAAATCTACAGGAAGCCATTCTCGTGTAAGGGTGGTGAAAATGGGATCCCCCCCCCCCAAAAGACTCTTCGAATGTTCCAATTTTCAAGTAGACGCCCGAGCGTCTCGCCATAAATATGTATACCAGTCAGACTACATGGCTTAGACCCTAGACAAAACCCATGTTGGAGATGTGTGTTTTCTCAGCTTTAAGGCTTGCCAAGCTCATTGTGAAGGCAAGCATGCCTCTGATCTAGTTGTCGACCAACCACTTGCCTATCATGTCATCTCAAAATGGCGGCTTCTACTCACCACATCTTCTGCATCAAGAGGCTGACTTGTCCACAGTGGAAAAACTCCAGCCCTATACGCCCCTCAGGGGCACTGCCTGTCAAGTTACCTCCAGATTTTCCCTACACAACAGTACACTGATGCTGTGCAACCCTTTGTGGTAATGTGCAGGGAGTGCTCAGAATGGCTGGCCAGGGGGCTGAATTTTCCAACGGTCAGGAGAACCCGACCCTTTCCATGAGAAGGGGTAAAGAACCCGGTTCCAGAGATTTGTGGAGTAGTAACCCCAAGCTCACTGAGTTATCTACTCAGATATTTCTCAGAGAACCCATCGACTAAGAGAGGGATTGGAGACCTTCGGGGGGCACCCTGGCCTCCACATGTTACTCTCTCACTGGGAACCTCTGTTCAGAGAGTAGCTACAGTAAGTCAGTGGGCACATGACCACCAATGACATCCTTCCCCAACAGGAATTTTGAGTAGACTTCACTTCAAAGGGAGCCCTGGAACAGGGTAATAGCCCACAGCTTGCATATCATCTGCCTGATAACCATGAACCATCCCCACCCTGGCATAGGGGTTCATGCCTCTTACCTGTCCAAGTTGAGTCTCTGTGCCAGCATGCGCCAGTCTGCGCAGTGGGCCCCGGGGTCATCCAGGCTGGTGATGATCTTCTGACGAATGAGGAAGGGGATCTTGAAGGCGCTTGGACCCACCAGGGCAGCAGATGCCTCCTCACCCTCACCGAGCAGAAGGTCCATGGGGTGACTGTCCTGGAAGAGAGGCAAGAGAGTCAGGATGTAGAAGAGACTGAGAGACAGCACCCGGCTGGAGGGGGCTGCCACACAGAGCCAACTGATGCTGCGATGGGTGGTAACTGTAGGAAGGGGAAGGAGCTTGACAATGGGGCAAGATCATCTGGAATGTAGAGGAAAGAGATTGGAATATGATGCGATGTAGGGAAATAGTAAAATAGAAGTTAGAAACTCAGACTACAACATTAGGGAAAGGATTGATACTGGAGGAAGACCGAAAATTGTGGGCGAAAAAATGTAAAATGAACTATAGCTCTCCAGTGGGCAATTGGAAATGAAAAATAAAATGTTGGTTCCCTTAGCAAATAGATGCACTGATTTAACCATGCAATTTTATATAAGGGCAAGCGTCAAACAAGAAGTAAAGCTTGTCTCTAGAATGTTAAAACGGGTGGTCTTCGGTTACCATTGAACTTGTATAACGACAGGCACCAATCCTATGAATTTAGCTAATGTACTACTTGTGGTGTGGCAAAGCAAGACCTATGTCAGGTGCTGTTGCTTGTAAATCGCTACGTTTTGAAGAGAAGAAAATACTAAGGCTATTACTTTTAAGGAATAAGATTTATACTCTTAAAGTCACTCTGGAGTTTTTATTTGAACCAACTACAGTGAATATTTGTTACCGAATTTTCAGATATTTAATATCGTTGACAAAATAATGGGGGCCAAAAGATCGAAAGGTAAATATTTATAGATTTTCCATATGTAACTCTATATATATATATATATATATATATAGGATCTTCATGTCCATCTGTAAAATCAACAATTGGTGTGCTTCTGTTGTGAAATTCCCAGTTTTCAGTTTTGATTAGTAATGTTGAGAGTCTTTAAAGCTTTTTGAATAACAGCATGAGATTTATTCGGAATGAGATTATGACTATGGCCATAGTTGTAGGATAGTTTCCCAGCTCCAGACAAACTTTGTTAATTCATTTTAATACACTGTTCATGAATGTTTCACAGGGTTATATAATGAATTTTGGTTGTGGTATATAATTTTTGAATTTTTCGCCAAGTTAGTGGTTTTTAAGTATAACACTGCTGAGGGAGAAATATCTTGCAAAAAATTAGATATTACAATGCATTTAAAGGGACGCATGCCCTAGGCGTGTGTAATGCATTTGTATGATTGTTCAGATACCAGAGGGTGCATTGGGCACTTGCCCTAAATTGGACACAGCAAGAGAGTTTTAGGATTCATATAGAAGGAGGTTCATCCTCAGTTTGAATGAGAGTTAATTGCTATACATAAACCCTCAATGACACTGTTTTATTTCGAAATGTATGAAAGGTGTTAATTTAAGAAAATGGCGTCATGCACATGTCACTTTAAATCTTTGCACACAGTTATATTTTTATGCACTGTCACTTTAAGTCATCTGTGAAAACCCAGGAACATGTATATATAAGTCAGTAAGATGGCAACTTCTACTGGTTTGACAAAGGCAGCTACGGCTGTTGAAACGCGTCACCGTTAGTGTCAATAAACGGCATTTGAAAAGCGACCTCGAGCGTGCTGGAGTCTGTCCATACTGTAAGGCAGACGTGTGGTGGTGATATATATATATATATTCTGCTCCAAAGGTTGTCCACCCGGTGAGTAGCACTCGATCAGCAGCTTTATTTATGATAGGCAGGGACGAGGATCCGCTTGTAGAAGCTGCTCCGTAATGGAAATGCCCAACGCATTTCGAAGCTCCATATGCTTCTCTTCAGAGGCTTGAACGGAGACAGTGTGTGCAAACGCTGAACCCACTTCGCCATTTTCATATTGCACACCCACCAATGGGAAGCTCGAATGAGACTGTGCATTGTGGGAAATGTGGTCCGGATAGCACACAAATCTTGTCCTGTATGGACCCTACAAGTGGACTCGTCCTCAATCCTGTTTGCGGCTGCTGGTCCACATAGCCGACATGATAGTTACCATGTCGGGTGGCCCCCATAACACTCCGCGGCAGGACGGCCGCGTATTACATTCTGCTCCAAAGGTTGTCCACCCGGTGAGTAGCACTCGATCAGCAGCTTACAGAGGGGTCAGCCCATCCAGGGCGTGCATGAGGGATCAATTCTGTGGGGACTGCCCGTTACACACTCGCCTATCAGGAGGCAGCAGCAGCATATGTAAGGCGGGGCACGGCCGTAGAACACAGGTGAACGGCCATTGAAAAAGAGATATGAACTCGAAACGCGTCTGGCCGCATTTTCCTCTGCTGGGGCTTCTTGAGGCATTGCTGGTTCTGGAGTGCTTTCTTGCCACGTGGGCAACTTGGGAGCAATAATTTACACGCGGCAGGTCCAGCCGCGAAGAGAGCACCACCGCACAAATGTAAGCGGGTCGTCAGCTGGGGATCTCCCCAGTTTTTCGAGGGAACCTGTGCCGAAAAAAGATGCTTACAGAGGGGTCAGCCCATCCAGGGCGTGCATGAGGGATCCTGATCTTCCGGCACCCATCCAGGGTTTTATTTTGTGCCGCACTACATTAACCACAATTCTGTGGGGACTGCCCGTTACACACTCGCCTATCAGGAGGCAGCAGCAGCATATGTAAGGCGGGGCACGGCCGTAGGACACAGGTGAACGGCCTTTGAAAAAGAGATATGAACTCAAAACGCGTCTGGCCGCATTTTCCTCTGCTGGGGCTTCTTGAGGCATTGCTGGTTCTGGAGTGCTTTCTTGCCACGTGGGCAACTTGGGAGCAATAATATATATATATATACATATATATATTCAATGTACAGAGATGTGGAGTTAAGAATAGTAAGTCTATACTTCTATCTGTGCACTTACCTTTCGATATTTTGTCCCTTGATATTTTGTCCAAGGTATTAGTGTGCCTCGATAATCTTGTGCTTGGGGTGGCACTGGCCTATAGGGCAATCAGGTATTGTCCAATGGAGGGCTGTGACAGATCAGTGTGTGGTCCGGTTTTTTAGCAGTTTTTGGGCGGGCCAGTTTTATGGCCAGATGAGCTGGTTTTTAATGTTGATTTCCATGATATTACCACAAACATTGCCTGCAGCAAACAGAGACGCATGAGGTCTCCCGTACCTTGAAATACCCATAGAGCTTGTCTTTACAAGTTCAAAACTGCCCCAATTTGCAAATGTGGGGCTCTTTATAAGCTATTTGGTTTGCTAATGGAGCCACTTTTACTTTGGTGCCCGGGGCCTATTTTTTGTCCCAATCCGACCCTGCCTGTACTGGATATTCAACAGTACAATCCAGTGAGAGTCTGCAATACAGAGGAGGAGAGGGAGAGAGACTGCAGAATAGAAGAGAGAAGGGAGAGAGACTGAAGAATAGAGAGAGGGGGGTGGACTGCAGCATCGAGGAGAAGATGGAACGAGACTGCAGCATGGGGGAAGAGAAGGCAGCGATGGCAGCATGGAGAGAGAAAGGTTGTATAGTGTAGGAAAGGCAGGAGTAAAACCCTACACTGAGTGTACGACCCTCTAGAGCTGGGCATGTTCATATCTCACTGGGTGGACCTTATCTGTCCCCCACACACTGGGTAAGTGCCCCCTTCCACTGGTAGGTAAGGTGAACCCCACATTGCATACATTTCTCGCTCTGCAGCTGTTTTATGGTCAAGCCTGCACTGCGGGGCAGATTTACAAGCCCCTTGCGACACTTTTACGCCGCTGTTGCGTCACTTTTGTGACGCAGCGGCGGCGCAAACAATGCGCCACTATGCGACATATTTACAACGTGACGCATCTAGTGAGATGCGTCACGTTGTAAAGCCCTGCGCTACATTATACCTGCGTCAGGTATAATGTATGCAGGGTGGGCGTTCCCTCGCAAGGAAGCCCCGTAAAAGTGACGCAGTGAAATCTACAAGATTTCACTGAGTCACTTTTACGTCCCCGCTGCGTCAAATCCTTACGCCTGCTTGCAGGCGTAAGGAGTGACGCAGTATGTTAGGTATAGGGCACCCCTGAGCAGTGTTGGAGTTGCGTCGCGCTTGCGACACGACTCCAGCACTGCGTCACCCTTACGCCGACAGATGCGTCACGCATCTGTCTATCCTTGCGCCACGGTGCGCCGCATTGTAAATGCGGCGCATCCATGGTGGCGCAAGTTTTTTTTTGCATCACGCAAAATAACTGGCGCATCCCTGCTAATATGCAGGGATGCGCCAGTTATTGTAAATCTGCCCCTGGGTGTGTACTGTGTACTAATCCGGTCTCCGATATGTTGAAGCCTGTTTTGGGTATATGACCTCCTCGGCAGCAAGTGAAGCCGCCACTGGGTGCCTCCTCTCCACCTCCTCCGCGTGTTGCCCCGTCCCCTCTGTTGGTTTTTCCGAGGTCCCCTTTGGCGCACTGCAGAACGCACAGACAGGCACCTGTCAAATCTTCAAACTGATTTTCTTTCTTCCCTGGGAAATCGTTGGCAAAGTCACCAAACAAAAGCGAGCGACGGAGGGGGCGCGGGGAGGAAGAAAAGAAATAAATTGAAAGGTATGTCGCTATTGATTTTCTTGGAGAGGCGAATCCTGTCATCCTTCACTGCGAGATTCTCCTCCGGGGAGCCGGCCTGAAATCTATTAATATAGATCAATAGTGTCTGAGAGGGAGCAGGGAGCATCACTCACACACAAACATCTGCCCTCCACACATCCATCCTGCTCAACGAGAGCGCGAGACGGAGCCGCACATCCCTAAGCGCGGGAACTTCCCTCCAGCGCGCGCCGCTGGGCCTGCACGCGGCGGCAACCTTAGAGGGCCACGTCAGTGACTCAGGCGGAAAGGGCTGCTCTGATTGGCGAGGGCTGCCTCATCCCTCTCACCACAGAGCTGTCGACGTCAGCACTAGCAGGCGGTGCAGAGTCAACAACGGTTTGCACCCTGCTGAATTTGTTTACATTTTTTTTTATAGTTGCATGGGTCCAAAGTGTTTCTTAGAAGCCGACCCACACTGCTACAGAACGCTCTGGTCGCCGATATGCCTAGACTGTCTGGCGTTGATTCCACGTCATGGCTCTTTCATCCACCACCATACACTGCCTGTCTCTTCACCCAGAGACGTTTTAATGCATGGGCAAAGTGGGCTCTGGCCCAGGGCCCCAGCCTTTCAGGGGGCCCCCTGACAGAGTCAGCTCCGTTCTCCAGAGTTTTGCCCTAATGACCTTGAATATTTCTTAAACAGAATGTTTTAAATACTGTTTTCCTTTAATTTATTTTTTATGTACCTGATGTGTGAGAGTCTAGTACAGCTATTTTGCAGAGAAAATGTTGTGTTTATGTTTCATGCAATATACATAAAAAAGTTTCTTTTAGATCAAAACAAGGCCTAACATATAAGAAATGGGAGGGCGTCACAGAGATTATTTGCAGTAATATTGGTGAGCTGCTGCTGTGTTACAATATTGAAAACACACATAACTATCCCTGAATATTAGATGTAAACACATTTAGGGCCTTATTTATGAGAAGTAATGCATTGCTGTGTGAAAACAGGGATGCGTCACTTCTTAGTGCGCCCTCCTTGCGACATGATGGATGCGTCATATTTACTGTATGACCCATCATGTCGCAGAGAGTTACAGATACGTCAGTATTTCTGACGTATCTGTAGGTGCAAAAGTGATGCATTGCTGGGGTGTGTCTTAAAATAGACGCAACTCCAGCAATGTGTCCTTTCACATGGGGCAAGCCCCATGTGAAAGGGCCTGCATCAGTCTTACGCCTGCTGTGAGGCAGGTGTAAGATATTGACGCAATGGCGTCCTAGAAGTGGTGCACTGAGTTCTCATAGATTTCAATGCGCCACTTCTACGAGGCTTTTGCGGGGAACACCCACCCTGCATACATTATACCTGGCGCAGGTATAATGTGGTGCAGGGGTTTACAAAGTGGAGCATCTGCCTAGATGCGTCACTTTGTAAATAGGGTTCAACATGGCACATTTTTACGCTGCCAGTGCGTCACAAAAAGTGACGCACTGGCGGCATAAAAGTGAAGCAAGGCCTCATAAATAAGGCCCTTAGAATTTGGACGAGTGTTCCTTTGCACTGTCAGGGACCTAATGAAATGAAATGAAATGAAATAGTGTATTTAATAAAGCACGCAGCTACTCAGACTAGAGTGTCCTGGCGTGTGACGGGGGGGAGGAAAACGTGCGTAAAACACCCATCAGTTATTAAAAAGCCAGGTTTTTAAGTTCTTCCTGAAAGAGAGTAGGTCTGTGGTTAGTCTCAGAGACTCAGGAGTCTATTCCACAATTTTGCGCCTAGAAAGCCGAGGGATCTGCCTCCAGTGCAGGCACAGCATATTTTAGGCACGATGGCCAGGTTGGCACTGGAAGATTTTAGGGGTCTAGATGTTGTGTAGCGATTAATGCACTTATTTAGGTAGCCGGCTCCTAAGCCGTGGAAAGCTTTAAAGAAGATGGTCATCGCTTTGAAGTCGATCCGTTTTTATGCGGAGCCAGTGTAGAGACTTATGAATAGGGGTCATACTAGATCTGGGTTTAGGTCTCAGGATGGCTCTGGCCGCCGCGTTTTGTACCACTTGTAGGTGCTGGATAAGGGATTTGGGAAGACCGAGGTACAAGCTGTTGACATAGTCAAGCTTTGATGTCCCTAGAGTCTGCACCACGATCTTTCTGCTCTCAGTGGCAGGAATTTTTTTAGCATCCGGAGTATGCCCAAGCAAGCGCCAGTTAGATTTTGGATTTGAAAGTGCATGGAGAGTGTCTTGTCTATGACAATTCCTAAGTTTTTTACTTTCTCCTTTTCCGCGGGCGGGGGCTGCAGATCTTTTGGCCACCAAGAGCTCCAGTCAGGCGTTTCTGGATTACCAAAGAAAACAACTTCAGTTTTGTCAGGATTGCACTTCAGCTGATTGGTCTTAAGCCAGTTAAAAACCTTTGTGAGGCAAGACCTAATCATTGCCCCGTCAAAGTCGGTTCCTTTTTCACATGTAAAAATCAGCTGAGTGTCATCAGCATAGGAAACTATTTTGGCACCCTCTTCCTCTACCAGAAATGCAAGGGGGATAGATATATATTAAAAAGGGTAGGACTGAGAATGGAGCCCTGAGGGACACCTACATTCATGGCCGGAACCAGGGATGAGAAAGGGGGGAGCCAGATGTCCTGAGATCTATTTCCCAAGAAGGATGACATCCATGTTAAGGCAGTCCCCCCCAAGCCGATGTTAGCAAGTCTCTCCAGGAGCCTCTCATGTGGGACCGTATCGAAGGCCACCGACAGATCGAGCAGTATCAGAACAGCCTTGCCTCCCTGGTCCAGCTTACCCTTGAGAAATTCAGTCACTTTCAGCAGAGCGGACTCCGTACTGTAGTTAGCCCTAAAACCGGATTGGGACTCATGAAGGAGCTTCCCATCTTCAATGTGTTTTTGGAGGGCCTTGTTTACATGCTTCTCTAATACTTTGGAGAGGGCCGGAAGAAGGGAGATTGGCCTGTAGTTGGCAGGGTCTGTTGGTTTGGCGGTAGCCTTTTTTATCAGTGGAAGAATCTTAGCATTCTTCCATAATTTCGGCATGTTGTCTGAGGAGAGGAAAACATTAATGAGCTGGTTTACCGTGGGGTTTATGGTGGAAGCTAATAGGTTCAGGATATTCGCTGGACATGGGTCGGTAGGAGAGCCAGACTTAATGCTTTGGAGAAGGGTCAGTGACTCTTCAAGCTGAAACTCAGGGAAAGCTAGTAAAGATGGAGGATCCAAGAGGTGAAATTTGCTATTAGAACTAAGGTAGAAGGTCAGCTCTTCCTCTGAGATGTTAGTGAAGGCTTGTTGGATCACAGAGATCTTTTTGTGGAAGAATTGAGCTATTTGCTTAGACCATTCTTCCGTGCATGGCCCTTCCTTTGTGCTGGCTTTCGGGCGGTAAAGGATGTAACTATTCTAAAGATTTCCTTACTCTTATTTTGGGCATTTTCTATCTTGGTTTGAAAGAAGTTTTTCTTGGCTGCATTCACGAGAATGTAATGAGCTTTTAAGGTGTCTTTATACACCTTTCTGCCCTCAGGTAGATAGGATTTACGCAATTTCTGTTCCATTTTTCTACAATTTCTTTTGCTAGATCTGAGGGAATCGTTACACTATGGAGCTGTTGGGGCCGACCTCTTTGAGAAGCGGGAAACAACGGGTACCGAAGCACCAATGTTGGTTCGGAGAGGGCATCCGAGTCGGGGCAGCCAGACAGCTCCGGTGAGGAACGACCGAGGGCATCTGCTAACATCGGGATGGATATTTTATGGAACGTCCTGTAATTAGGGACCCTCTGTCCTGCGTTAGCCCGAGGGGCTGTGGCAGAGTTGGGAATTTTAATAGGAGGTGGTCAGACCAGGTAATGGGAAGAGGTAGGCTTACTGATATGTCAAAGTTGTGAAAGATTTGGTCTAGGGTATGGCCCTTCTCATGGGTGGCCGAAAAAATAGATGGAAACATGTTGCAGGCCTGCAGCGTCTCCAACAAGGAAATTGTTTGAGGGTCTTTTCCATTGTCCATATGTATATTGAAATCTCCCAGAATAAGGCAGTTGTTGTATTTTAAGGCCAGGGAGGTGGTGGCTGTATTAAGCGTAGTAATAACATTTCCAATTGCACCGGGAGGTCTGTAGATCAGAAAAACAGCTATGCTATGATGGGGGATAAGGTACAGCGGAAGCCTAAGGACTCTGCGCCCTCAATGTTTTCCATCGGGATGGGAGAGCAGTCTAGTTTTTGATTGTAAATTATGGCGACACCGCCCCCCTTCCCACTCGGTCGGTCCCTCCTAAGGATTTTATAACCCATAGGGATGGCCGAGGTGATAGTAGGGTTGGAAGCGTCAGACAGCCAGGTCTCAGTGAGAAATAAAAGATCAGGCTGTTCATCTAAAAGTAGGTCATAAATGTGTGGTTCATGCTTTTGCATAGAGCGACAATTCAAAAGGGTGGCCTTTAAGTCCTCTGTTTTCTTATTGTTTTTACACTTATTGTTGCGTGGGAGGATCTTGGGTGCGAGTTTCCTGGGCTGGAGGAGAGGCCAGTTGCACTTATTGCATCGAAAGTCTACCTCCAGGCTCGGATCAGCCGCTGTACACTGACATAATGGTAGCCGCCTAAGGCTAAGCAGTTTTTCCCTATTGTAATATAGTGGAAGAAACTCACCGGAGGGAACTGGGCAGCATGGCGGGCGCCAGATGCTGACGGGCGCAGACGGGCTTGCCTTTGGCGCGCCCGCTGCACGCGTCCGTTTGCATCGGGAATATATAGGCTAATGCCTATGATGCAAACTGGATCGCTAACGCAGCTGAGGAAGCAGAAACTGCATGGACGGAAGTGAGGAGCCCGATAGTAGCCCCAGCCCTCCGCACAATCGGCGTATCAGCTGTGGCGGACCTGGACTGGAGGAAAAGCGAGATGCAAATCGGAGCAGCTAAGGAGGTGTAGGCAAGCAGAATCAAGTAAAGTGCAAGTGCGCGTAGGTAGGAGAAATTGTTAAAAAGCACAGAGTAATTCAGCCACACATATACAATTTAAAAAGTATTAAAAACCTAGTAGCAGGGCAGGAAACACTAAATCCTATTGCTGTCAGCTGCGGGCGTCCGTTTGCATCAGGAATATATAGGCTAATGCCTATGATGCAAACTGGATCGCTAACGCAGCTGAGGAAGCGGAAACTGCGTGGGAAACAGGGGCTCAATTTGGATCATAAATTCAAAGCTGTTCTGAACAGGGGCCCCCAAAATATGTTTGGCCCAGGGCCCCCAAAATCCTTAAGATGTCCCTGTCTTCACCTCACTCTTGCACGTTCTTTTTCATCCATGCTTTCTCCACCGTCACTGGTCTCTGTTTCTTTTCTAACATTTCTCTCTCTTGTCTGCCTTTCTCATTCTTCGGGTCAAAGTCGGATGCAAATAAATAAGTTCCTTCTATGAAAAAAGGGTATCGGAGTCCAACGCCTGCATAAATAAAATATTTATCTACAATCCCGTCCCTTCCCTTATCAGGGTTGTACAGGTGGTTTGAGGAGATGCAGTTACAACACTCTCGCAGTATTGTAATGCTCTCAGCAAGTCCTCGACTTCCTTCATGTGAAGGTGTCAGTTGGCCTGCAAGGTTGTTATGGCTCCTGGTGAACTTTCTGGAGGTGACACCCACTCGGCCTTCAGGTAATAGAATCTTGCCTCTGGGCGCTCCTAGACAGGGGCCCCTGCTTTCTGCCCGGGTCCTTTGTCCAGTCCCGGACTTGAATGTAAACATCAACCAGCTGAGTGTGCACCTGACAAACATCTCTGTGGACTGGCCAGAGAATCCCCTTTTACGGACAGAGATGCTGGTGTAGGAGGCAACATTTATCCTTCTTTTGAGACACCAATGAGAAGCGAGGGCCAATCAAAGTCCAAGCTACTTGGGACACTACTGTCACCCGTAGGGTTGTAGTTATGACAGCCGTGTATTGAAAGATCCAGTTAAAAGGAGGTAAACCATAAAATGAAGAGAGAGTACATTTTCAAGGACTTGTGGTAGTACAATCCTACTCTTGGATTGGCTCCTACAAATAATTAAATGAGCCCTAGCTCATGGGAACCACTCTCTCTGCTGGCAGGTGATGATGGGATGTGGTTAAGCTGGTGAGGGAGCATAAAAGATACAAGCACAAGCTGATGCCTGGCAGGCCATGGGCAGTGTGGGCAGCTGCCTAGAGCCCCGTAGTCAGCCCTCCAACTTGGGGCCCGCACCAATGCGACAGAGTCAGATCATGGCATGAAAGGTGCCACCTTGCAAGTGCGCCAACTTAGGAGGCCCATCTCGCATGGCCTCACTGCTATGGTGTAGCAAGGGGAACCCAAAGGGAGGGGTGCTCCCATTCCCAGTTGCAAGAAGACACATTCCTCAGGTTTGTCGGCAATTAGGCCTCCACCCTCCACCCACGCAGAGGCACAGCGGGATGGCTATTGCCCTGCTCTTTAGCTCACTGGCAGTCTTAACCCTCTCTGGAGAGAAGCAACACTCACACCTTTAGCACTTGATGAGCTGTTAAGAGGTGCTTGTAGGTGGCTGAGAGGGAGGGGGCTGCAGCTTTAGAAGCAGGGGCATCTATTCAGATGCAAACAGCCCTGAATGTATCACGTCTATGCAATTTAGAGGGGCCTCGCACATTCCCTTTCTCCCCAGGGCCCCAAAAATCCTAGAACCGGCCCTGCCTGGGGCTACTCATATGATGCATATAGACAATCGGGCAGTCTACATTCGCGGTACGCCATTTCTGCTTGGGCCTTCCTCCTCCGCAGATCTTTGCCATGCTCTACATGCGTGTGGCTCTCAAAAGAGTGGCCAGCATCCATGATGGATGTTTCTTCACTGAAGAGTCCCAGGTAATGGCCATGGTGATGGATGTGGTGGACACTCTCATTACTCTGGTTACCGCTACATGTTTACAGGGGGTAGTGTTGTCTGGGGTAACATGCAGTAGGAAAGGGGAGTAATCCTGGGATATTCAATCACAGGCAGGTAGGACTTAAACGAAACAGCTCACAGTTTTATCATATAGCAGAAAGACATAAGGTAAGTTAGAACTATGTGGGTTCTCTTTACCTCCAGGTGGTAGGAGGTTGATATGTTCTTACTTAGTGCAGGAAGATGGCGGGCATCTGATTGTAGTTAAAGAAGGGACACCTGTGCACAGCCCTGCAATTACTTATGTCATTCAGAAGTTAGTCCTATCACTAAAACACACCTGGTCTTTTCATGTGCATCTGGGTGGAACACAAGAATATGGAAAAAAAGATATTTCAGCTAGGACTGTACTCTTGAATATCGAGTGCAAGGATTACGTTGCATACTTATATCATGGACAAAATATCGTGGATCAATATATTGAAAGGTACATGCACAGAGGGAATTTACTATTCTTAATTCCACATCTATGTACCTTGAAGAGAAGGGGGTGAAATGCAGAAAGGGGAGAAAAAAAAGATAGACTGAAGGAGCAAGGGAAAAAGAGAGAGGGGGAAGAGACAGAGGAAAATAGAAACAGACAGCAAAAGAGACAGAGGGTCGATGGAGAGATAGAATCAGTGACAGAAAAAAGGGAAGAGACCATCATATATACAGAAAGAGAGAGAGGAGGAGAGAGACACACATTTAAGAAAGAGAGGGAGAGCGCCAGAGAGAGAGGAAGAAAGAGAAAGAGTGTGAGAGGTAAGGAGGGGGACAGCGAGACAGATGGACAGGGGGAGAGAGATTGAGGCAGGGAAAGAAACAGAGAGCGAGAGAAAGAGAGAGAGAGTGAAAGAGTCAGAGAGAGAGAGAGATATTTTAGAAGAAGTCGGAAAAGGGCTGGTTGAGTGCTGATCTCCGAGTCAGAAGAAAGCATGCCTGCAGCATCACGTGATAGAAATACATCTATGATTAAGGTAGAACGCTCCCTTCTGCATCACAATCCTAATGGGAAATGCTTTGCTGCAGTAGAAGCTTGGCCGGGAACAGACAGTTCTGCTCACACCAGGCTCACGGGCATTTACTTCAAAACAGTAAAGGAAGCATTGACAAAGCAAGTAGGCACGCTGTCTCCCTACTGCATACGAACAGCTGATTTTGCACAAAAGTGTGCTGCTCTCATTTTGTAACTTGTATATCACCAGGTGAGAATAGGTAAAGAAGGCAATTGTAAAACAATAACCTGTTCTTTTACATTACACAGTATTCCATAGTGCACTACTACATTTTCTAAGAGCTGTAATTAATAGATGTTTTCCAATTTAAAGGTACTCAGTTTCACAACTTCGGAAGTAGTTAAGGCTGAGTCTGCCTTGCACGTGACACTCGGATCACTGCAGATGTCAGCAGCAAGCATTAAACTCATTGATCCATCTTGCTGAGAATAGAGTTGGCAGAGGTATGGTAATGTGCTCCCATCAGCCTCCGGTCAGCACGTGGCACAGAAACCAGGGCCAAGCCACAAGTGCATACAACTGGCACTCTTCGACCCTGGCCTGAGTCCTGCCTTTTGCGCCACATTTAATTTTTCTGAAAATTACACAATTTACGGTGTTGACGTTGTAGTATTGCTCTCACTTCGACATTTGTACTGGAAGGTGTCACATTTGTACTGGAGGTTGTCACAGTTGTACTGGAGGGTATCACATTTGTACTGGAGGGTGTCACATTTGTACTGGAGGGTGTCTCTCGAGCACAAGTCTCGTGCAAGGAAGAACTGGCTCATGGCTGCAGAGCAGACATTCTTAATATGAGGTCTATGGGCCCCTTGAAGTTTGCGAGGCCTAATCAGTGGCTCTATGACTGTTTAGAAAATTAAATGACATTAGCAGATTAATAAAATATAATATACACATAAAAAAGCAAAATGTCAAATTGAAAAATGTTAAAGGCTCAGCAAATGTGAAGGAATTGAAAATTGGAGGATAAAATTAAGTTGGAATCCTTAGCTTGATTTGTGGGAAGAGCTTAAATACAGCAAACAGAGTCTAGTATGAACAATTGATGACGTCAATTGAAGAACTGGTATGCACAGACAAAATACCTTGCACTTAGAGCAAAAAAGACAAAGTGATTTGGCAGAGTCTAGCATATTGCTTCGTCTTTTAGATATAAAACCGAATTTTGAAAAGCTCCACATACCTGATAAAGTTAACATTATTTTTTTTATGAAGTAATTAAAATATTTCATAATTTGTGTATGTGTTTGATGTGTACTTGTTTCAGAGTTTTTGCATATTGTTTTGAGGTGCTTGTTAATATGGCATCCTCGGCTTCCAGTAGCAATTCACTGGGGGTCCACAGAAGTCAAAAGCTTAAAAAACGCTGCTGCAGAGCAATGCTTGGTATCCTGCAAAACTGTTATGTTATATTGATTGGCGTAGCGCACCCAAGAGGGTATCCAGGCGCTCGGGCAGGTGTTTAGGAGTGTGGTCCACAAGTTGTTTATACGAAAAGCCAGGTCTTCAGCTTCTTGCGGAACTCAAGAAGTGAGGAGAAGACTCTGATGTGTTGAGGGAGTTCGTTCCATGTCTTGAGTAAGATATAGGAGAATGAGCGACCTCCAGTTTTGCTTTTGCGGATGCCGGGAATGTGTGCGAGTGAAAGTGAGGCAGAGCATAGGCGTCTGGTGGGTTGGTGAAAGGGTATGCAGTTGTTTAGGTATTCTGGTCCTGCGTTGTGTTGCGTTGTGTAGGGCTTTGTATGTGTGCGTGAGAAGTTTGAATTGGCCGCTCTTGCGAACGGGGAGCCAGTGAAGCTTCCGGAGGTGTGTGTGTGATGTGGGTGTGGCGTGGGAGGTTGAGTATGAGTCTTGTAGTGGGTAGTGATCTTCTGGATGGTCCAGACTCAGCGGCGGCCCGTGCAGGTAAGAGCGGTGAGGCCCGGTTGGAGGGGGGGGGGGGGGATTGATGACGGACGGTAACGAGGGAAAATTAAAGAAATAATTAATTTTCCCTCGTCATCATCTGTCGAAATCCCCCCACCCCCCACCCCCCCTGGGCTCCACCGCTCTTACCTGCACGGGCCGCAGCTGTCCGGACTCTGTGTAGGAGTTGCCTTTCTCTAAACATGGGGGCATATGATGACATTGGTGGTGTGCGACTCTTACTCAAAATGGTGGTGCACTATTGCTAACCTTTCATGCAGCGCAGCACTGCAGTGCTGCGCCACATAAATGTTAGAAAATCTGGGCCTACTTCTCTCACTGGGACGCTAGTGGAGAACAAGCTGCCCTTATTTCAAATCGCTTGCTTTCGAAATAGTCACTACCCTCAAAAAGCAATAAAAACACTGAATTCAGTTTGGTGTATGTAGCTTGTTTCATTATTTTGCCACTAACTCCAGTCCCGCAGATTTCTTGGGTTTTACGCGCAATTTTACATTTTACAGCTCTGCAGAATTTCATTTATTTTTCCTAGAACTTCAGCTGCCTCAAGTCATAACTTCCTGGCGGTACCAGACTCATTTTCTGCTGGTGAGGAGAAAAGCACCTATGCTCGAACGGCTTTAGCTAAAACGGTAGTGTTAATTTTTCAACGTTCAATTATGACTGCGTCATGGATTACTAGCGAAAGAAAACATGGTGTGTTACCTTATATTGCCTACCTGTTAAATGCACGCTGCGAAATGATGAATTTCTAAGCCTTCAGGACACCGGGAAAATGTGCTCTTGGTAGGACTTTTTACAAGAGTCTTTGTTTCAGTTCTAATCACTATTGCAGAACATACCTAACCCGAGCTTAATTTCTTTTAAAGCAAAAGGATACGTGCAGGAAACTAACGCTTTTAGGGGCCTGTCTAGATGCTAAGGTTGCTGAACACCAAGCCGGCCTTGATTTCATCTCATGCCTCTTTCTTCCACTTAACAGTGGCGGTTCCTCCGCTAAGGCGGAGGAGCGTCGCCCCACTGCTTTTAGGCTGTGTCACTAAAGGAAAAATAAAATGATAATTACTCTAAGTTATTATCATTTTATTTTTTCCTTGTTGCAGCAACTTTGCTGCAGGACTGGGCGGGGCTGCTCTGCTGACAAAGCAGGGGAGGAGTGGTTTGCACTCCCTAAAGTGCGCATGAATGTTTGGCCGGCCCTTTGGGGCCGGCTAAACATTCATGCGCACTTTGCATGTTCTCCATCCAGGCTGCATTACAGCCTGCATGGAGAACATGCCCAGCCTCCTATTCTCTGGTAGAGCGCCGATCCACGGCGCTCACACCAATCACAACGCTGCATGGCAGTGCTGTGATTGGCTATTGAGAGGCTGGGAGTTGGGTGCATCCTGCTTCCTGCCCTGGAAGCGGGGAAGAGGACTGAGAGGTGACGGCGGGCGGCAGGCAGGTAAGTGTATATTTTAATTGTTTTATTTCATTCCCCCTCCCCCCACTGCCTTCAAATACCAGCCGCCACTGACTACCCCGCAGTTCCTGTCCTCTCTCTATCTTACGTTTGCAGGTTTTTTTTTTTATCTCTAATCTCTTCCTTCGTCAGTGATTTCCCATCTTTCTATTCCTCCTTCTTTCTGTCTTTCCCTCTCTTGCTGTGGGTCAAAATCTGATGATGAAAAATAAGTCCTGGTCCCCAAAAATGAGTGCTAATGCCCACCATCTGAAACCATCTGCACAATTTCAGCCAGTGTCAGTGTTTCAAAATTTACCAACAACCATTTTTAATTACCTTTTAAGTGAGCATAACCTTTTTTTTGCTGCAAAGCAATAACACGCATGTTGAGCTGAGGGCACATAGACTCTTGGGAAGATTATTTTTCGTTTTTCTTTTAGCCAGTGATAAACAATGTGTGTTTAATTTTATTTGGAATTTCCTCAGTATCACTTCATTGTCCTTTTATTGTGGTACATTTGCTTCTGTTTGGAAAGTTTGTCTGTGTACCAGTACTGCTAGATTTCCACGGGTGGCATCTCAGCCACTGGCAGTTATTCTGGGCCGCAATCCAATCCATTGTTTTTTGCCCACCTCAGCACTTCAGACAAAAAACCAGCCAGATGCAAATGAGCCTTGGTCCTGCTCCAAAAGCAATAGTCCAGTTCAAGGTACCATCCCAGGTGTAGACTGGACTGTTCCTATTGGAGCGGAACCAAGATTAATTTGCATGTGCTGTCTAGAGTGGCAAGGTGATCAAAAGACAATGGTCTGGAATGCAGCCCCAAGCGATCACCAGCGGCTGAGATAAGTTCAAGCATTCCTTCTATCAGTGTTGTTGTTTTTTGCAATAGGCGCCATAAGTGTGAAAGGTATGCCTAGACCTGGGTCCCCTGCTCACTGTGCCACAGGTTTCCGATTATACCTAAGTAGTTTTAAGCTGGTCTGGGGTTGCTTGTGTACCAGTCTGGAGAGGACCTGGCATGGCAGTTTGGACTGAACAATTCTTATTGTTGCAGGACCAAGACTGATTTGTATATGGCAGGACTCTGTTTCGAGTGCCACAGCGGGCAAAAAATGATGGTCTGGAATGTCCCCTAAGTAATAGCCGGTGGTTGAGGTGAACTCAAGCATTCCTTTCATCGCCCTTTTTGTTGCAGTAGATGCCCTAAGTGTGATGGATATGCCCGGACATGGGTCCTGTGCTCACTGTGTCACCTGACTCAACCTAAACTTGACGAATGAGAGCTAAGTAGGCTGACACCAGTCTACGGTTGCTTGTGTTCCTGTTTGGAGGTGATTGGGCCTGGCAGTTTGAGGTGGACGTCTCTTACTGGAGCAGGACCAAGACTGATTTGCATATGGCAGGACTCTCTCTAAAGTTACATTGTGTGCGAAAACGATGGCCTGGAATGCCAGAATGATCGCCAGTGGCAAACATTCCTTCAATCGCCTTGTTGTTTATTGCAGTAGATGCCCTAACTGTGACGGGTGTGCCCAGATATAGATCTCATGCTCAGTGTGCCACAGAACTAAAGCTATGTTACTAATGCGACCTAAGTAGGGCGAAACTGGTGTGACTAATAAGACATAAATTGGTCGAAGCCTATCTGGGGTTGCTTGTGTTCCTCTCTGGAGGGGAACTGGCCTGGCAGTTTGTGGTGGACTGCGCCAATTTGAGCAGGACCAAGACTCATTTGCACTCTGTCTAGAGTGGTATAGTGGGTTAAAAAGAAAAGTCTTGAATGTGGACTGAGTGATTGCTAGTGTCTGAAATTAATTCAAGCGCTCCTTCCATCACATTGGCTTCTACATCTGACACCAGGCCTTCTGGCAGACAGAGATTATTTATTTGGATTTGTTATATAGCGTTAATATGTACCCTCAGAGCCAGGTCAGAGCACTATATATAAACTTTGGGCCTGATTCACAAAGGTGAACTTAAACTTTAGTGTAAGTTTATGATTTTGTTGCTATCCACAAACAAATTTTACGAATAGTATCTTTATGACTGCGGAGTCTCCGCACTGGTGGGGGCGACTTTGCACATAAAAAGATAGGCCTGTCCTATATTTTTATGTGTGAAGTCTCCACCACGAGTGCGGAGACTGAGCAGTCGTAAAGATACTACTCGTAAAATGTGTTTGTGAATAGCAAAAAAAATCATAAACTTACACTACAGTGTAAGTTTACCTTTGTGAATCAGGCCCATAGTGAGAAATTGGTAGTGACTACAATTGGGTTAAAATGGGCTACATTTTAGCACAGTGCAGCTAGTTATGCTACTGTGATGCCCAGCAGATAATCTGACATAAATTGGGAAAATGCCCCGGATAGACGGTCTGTATTGGTGGGGGGGGAAGGATGAAGTTTTGGGTGGTACGTGGGCATTGTTTGTTTCAACCGCTTGCAGCGGGATTCTGGCCTTCGGCACTATCTGTTGCTGTTGTGAATCAATAATAACTGAGTGAGGAAAGCTTGTGCTTGTAGAACTTTCCTCAGGGTCACTAAAAACCAAACCTTCAAGAGTTTGGTTCCCTTGTATCTTGGCCAGGAAGCATAAATCGAGCACCCAGAGGAAACACACAAACACACAGGGTATCTGCAGAGAAAGAACTCCATATTTTAAGCCCTCAGGACAATCTGAGGATCCTTGATAACAAAGGCTCACATGGGATTAACTGAACCACACAGCAGTATTAGCTACACACCCAGTATAGACACCCCTCTGACCCCAGACAGGCTTACCTTGTAGAGCAGGCCAGGTGTTATCCAAAGGGAAACAAGGTGTTCTTACGACTTTCTTTGTATCTTTGGTAGTCATTTCAGCTGCTATAATGAATAGTTTTCTCCTTGATACAGCACAGACATCTGTCTGACACGCCCTGTTCCAATGTTTACATTTATATACTGGATCTGGTGGCTCACTGGACTACTGTATACACTATGGGCTCGATTACGAGTCTGGTGGGGGGCACTGCGGTGGCAGTCTTCCGACCGCCCTATTACAATTAGGGTGGTCGCACCATCATTGGCCCGCTGCAGCCGCAAGGGAACCACCATTCCCTGGGAGTGGTGCGGCGGTGTAGAAGCAGCAATATGCTGGGCGTGATCGCCGTGGTCTAGTCAAGCATATTACAGTTTCCTCTCCACCACGGTTTTCATGGCAGTTCCTCCTCTATGAAAACTGTGGCAGAGAGGAAACAAAAGGGGCCCTACAGCGCCTCCTGTTGCCTCTGGGCCATGGGGTGCATGCAGGGGGACACAACGTGTGCCACCCTGGGTGCATGCACCCCAGTTCCTGCATAGCATGGACATTTTCCAGTCCACGCCGTGCAAGAACTGTTTCTGGCGTTCCCATTGCGGTGCCTATCTTCTGAGGCACCACGTGGGAATGTAAAAAAAAAGCCTGCCAGACACGAGAAACACTCGTAATCTGGCGGGGCCCCCGACCATGGGTTTGGGGGCGAGGCAGACCTGGCACCGCACCGCAAACTCGTAATCAGGCCCTATACGGAAATGTGTGACAGGCAGGAATCCAGGCATGTCCACTCTGCCTTTCGTCTTTCTATGGTCTATAGAACGAGTACCAATGAGGGGGTAATGATAAACATCTGATATGTGTTGTCCAACATACAGATTTACGTGTGTCATTATTTACAAGGCAAATGCTGGCAGGTTTGTATGTGTGTGTGTGTGTATGTGTGTGTGAATCTTGCACTGTCGCTTGCCATATTGTTCCCAGCTTTGTTTACGTGTGGAAGTGGCATTTGCACTGCTGCTGTTGTGCTGACCCTACCCACTACACTGCCACACCATATCTCGTGTGAGTGTGTGTGTATGTGTGCATGCGGGCGTGTGTGTGGGTGAGTGCATGAGTGTGTGTGTGTGTGTGTGTGTGTGTCACTTAGGATGACTAGTTCTGACTGTCACAATGCTGTACCTGTTTTCTGTGTGGGAGACACTTGCATTGGCGGTGTGGTTTACCAGTTCTGTGTGAGAGAGGGATGCTAGAGGCTGGTATTGTCTGTGCTGCACCTGCTGTGTTTGAGAGAATATCACCCTGCTGCTTTTGATGTTATGCCTGCTTTGCATGTTAATGAAGCCAGAGAGGACCTCTCTACAAAAAACAATATCTAATGCCTTTCTCAGCGGGTGTTTGCCTCGTCACTGGATTGCTTGTTTAACAATAAAAAATGAGCACAAGTAAATTAAAGTTTACTTTGATCTAATGTAATGCTACACTGTGGCCTATATGCATAGACAAAGTTCAAGCAATGTACTGTCTGCTTTGTAGAATTGATGTTTGCCGCAAGTGTGCGTGACTGAACTCGGAAAGTCTCACACATGGATATTGGCCACAGCCAATAGGATATTTTAGCTGTGTACCTGCATGTTGTTGTTTCTTCTCAGGACCTGCTTTTGATTGGCAGCAGATACCCGCTAGTTCAGGTTACATGAACAGAGGCACGGACGTGAAACTAGGGAAGTGCCAAGGTCCCTTTGCGTCTGAAGGCTAGTTTGACTCTTTTTAATTTCTTTTTGTAGGAACCTTTAAAAAGAAGAACCTGACTTAAAATGCCCATTTTCTTTGTGTTCACCTCAAACTGAAATGGCTTGGCCTGGCTGAGAGGATACAAGTAAAGAAGTGGCAATGTGACAGCACCTAAGAGACATACAAGTGACAAACTTCAGGAGATACATATGGGCCAAAAGGCTGGCCCAGCTGGCTTGTGTAGGTGTGGTAGAAAGGAAGTGCACTAGGTTTTTTTTAAGCCTGGCCGGTGAACTCCGCTCCGTTCGCTGAGTTTTTCGCATTCCGCGGAGCTTGTGGAGTTTTTTTCTCGCTCGCCAATGGTAAGTTGGTGAGCGCGAGCAAGGAAAATCTAACGCTAGACCACTTCCCAGCGAGATTTCTCAACTCGGGCAGTCACGGATGGTCGCTACCGCTTGCGTTGAGAAACCTTCCATTTGTGCTGAGGAAGCTGCCCTCGAGTGGAACTTCTCCTCAAGTGGCAGACAGAAGCAGCGCCCTTTTGCACTGTGCGAGATGCCGTTGGCGCTGATTTTACAGCACGGGACAAACACCCTGCACTAAAAATCAGTGCGAATGACACGAGGTAACCCACTCGCCAGCTCGCAGAACTAAGCGTAGCTTGGCAGAGTTTTTTTGTCATTTACGCAGACATCCGCAAACTCCGCCCAGGCTTAGTTTTCTTGCTGGACTTGGAGCCCTTGAAATCTCTGGTTCCAGTGAAACAGAATGAAGACTGCTATGTCAACTCAGTCATGGATCATTCAAAATTAAAATGGCTGCCAGTTACATGAAAATAGACCACAATCTGTGCTGTCACATTCAAGGGCCATCTGCATGAATGGAAACTTTAAAATTGAAGAGAAAATGATATATCGGGAGAGCTGGGCGTAGAAAAGCAGAGCAGAGTTTGAGTAGTTTAAGTTTTTGTTCTCTGAGCAGATTAAGGTTGCTAACGGCAGGGAGAGGTGTGGCGCAGCGTCTAGAGTGGCTGACTCTGTAGTGCGGGGCTCACGGTTCGACCCCCTGCGGCAGCTCAGCTCAGCACCATGTGACTCTGGGCAATAGCTCACTTAATCTCCCCGATGGCCCCCAGCGCCTTGAGACCCTTAGGGGTGATTAGTTTGCGCTTTACAAATACCGGGTTTAGTGGCCTGCCATCCCTTCAGAAATATCTACCTCTGCGTCATGGTCCACTCTTGGTGCTAGTATAAAGGGTCAATGTGGTAAACACTGATGTACCGCTTGCGGGTTCACCATAACCCCTGGGAAACTTAAACACAGTATTTGCACAGTGTGTGTTACTATACCTAGCTAAGGAGCAGGCCACAGAAAAGGTGACTGGGCAGTACTACCCCTGGTATGGGGAATGCGATGATGCTGGTAAAACACGTGATAAGGTTGAAGGTGTTGGAGTCTTTGTGGAACACTTTTCGTGGACTTTGGAAATAATAAAGAAACATGTCTCCACCAACAGAAAGAGTGGGGAAATACAGAGTTGTCTGGAACAGAAGTCAAATGAGGAATCGGCAGGAAGCCAACCTTTATGGAAAGAGTGGTTAGTTCCAAAGGTACTACGGTGGCTGGTAGGTACACTGGATACTTTCGAAAGCGAATGCGAGGATCGAGTCCAGTAAACAAGCTGTTCTTTTAGCTGAAGGGATGGGGGAATTCAGAAGGGGTGGAAGAGGGATTTTAAAGATTGTGAGGTAAATATTGCAGAAGGGAGCAAGCTGGAAATAAAGGAAGGAAAAAAAGCGAGTATTAGTGTGATTGAATTGTGGGGAAATCCAGAGGGAAAGACTTTATTGAACTTTTCCGCCAATGACCAACCGTGAGGCAAAGGGTATGTCTAAAAATATTTCCAGCAAAAACTTTAACTTGTAGGTTCATCAGATTTCATTGTAAGAGCGGAAGAAGAAATGTCATAGTCACGTCACCAGCTGAGCATAATTATTTTTAAATGGATCCGGGTGACTCATGGACTTTTAATGTAACTTGACTGCTCGCTCATTTCCCTTTTCACCCTGCTCCTCTTTTCACATCTGTGTCCAGAGTCTGTTCCTACTTTTATTTCATCAAACGCGCAATTGGGGCCATTTCTACAGGAGATGACAGGATTTCATTTGCCGACACCGTTCGTCATTTTAATGCACATTATGTGACTTGAATGGCTGCTGGCCATTTCCAGGCGCCAATCCCTCATCTTGCAATATGGCGCATTACTGATTATGCTGATTGCGCGCGCCAGCCGCGCGTGCGCTTTGATTTATGCGGTTTTTAATTGGATGCGCGCGGTTCAAACGCATTTGCCTTTTTCTATGACCGCTGTTATGTTTGTGGTGGGAATCCGGCGCATATAGTTGTCTGGATAGTAAAAGGTTATGATCATTCCTGGCAAGGCTACAAAATGTTTTTATTTGAGCATGTTTAGGGGTGGAAGGAGGTTCTAATCCAATCTGCCAAGCTAAGGCGCAATATAAATCTTCATTTCAGCAATGAAGAGAACAAAAGAAGGCGGAGATTAAGAGGAAGCGCTGAGAATTGGAACTATTAATCACATTAGGAACTATGAGGACGAAGACAAGAGGAAAAATCAGGATGAGCTGTAGTCATTCAGGCATGAACTCACACAATTAACTGACTGACACAGGATTTACTAAAAAACCTGGTGTGCAGCTTAAAGGATCTGCCTAAAGCTAGTGTGTAGGGTAAGTGATCTGCCTTTTAATCTTGCTTTTTACTCAGTGTTGTCCTCATTTGGGAGACGTTACTTGGAGGAGGGTCTTTGTGGAGGCCACACTGCAGAGAGGTGTCACAGGCAAGGTGCTGGCCAATGATTTCTGTAACTGGGACACCTTTAGTAGGCAGTGGCCCAATTTCATTATCCTTTCCCCAAAAACCCCCAGACCTCCCCACCTCTTGGAGGTGACTGAATGTGTAATAACTAATATATGCAATTGATTTTTTAAATAAATATTTGCGGTATCTTGTTATATTGTCTGAACTCGTCAACAGGGTTGTGGCCATCAAAAGTGCAGGTGCAGTGGCACTGGCGCCCGGGGATGTGAGGTGCCAGCTCCTCCACAATTATGCCTGCCTTTTACTAACTAAGCAGGGTCTAGGGGCCTCATGCCCCTTCCTTGTGTTAGTGCCCCAGGACACCATTACTACATGACCATCCTCATTATCTTCAATTGGTTGCATATCAGAATATCATTGACAAAAATATTGTCTGGCTTAAATAGTGAGTCCTAAATATTGTTTACAAACCAACACTGCACTGGGTGTAGAATTTCCATTATTAACTCCAATGGGATGATATTTTTTAAGTGATGTTAGAATGCATAATTTATGCCAGATGATATTAATTCCACCATATTCTGGTACCATAACCTAGAAGATGTACTTACTGGTCAAAAACATGATCAAAAATACACTGTTTGCCCGCTGGGGTGAGGACTGCGTTGTATTCTGCAAGTATTTCAACTCCTTGTGTATCAGTAGTATTAAGCACCTATTGCTCTAACCATGTGAGTCTATGACATAGTCTGTGTTCCATGCTGATGTGGTGGTGATCTGTCAAAGGTCACTTACTTGCTGGCTGGAGAGGGAGCACCACCTACAGTTGTGACCTCATTGAATAAACAACTTCAAATCTACCAAGAATACCAGAGCGTCTTTGCAATAGACCTCTTCCCCGCAGACGACCATGCAGTGCAGAATGGGAGCTGAGGAACTCAAGGGTAGATTTCTTTGGACAAAGGCGATGCATCAAGCCATGCACATGGACGAGCATGCAGACACGCATAAGCTTCTTACTCGTTGAGAAGAAACTCTTTCTTTATCAAGCCATAAGCAGACAGTCTCGGACGTGACTTCACTATACGACACCAACAGATGTGCAGATTTTTCACCAATCCAAACATCTTAAAAGTTGTGTTCTCAGCAGATCAGGAGATATTGAGACAGACATCTGTCTGGACTCATGTAGAGCTATTTTTAGTATTCTCACACGGATGCTTTATTCTCCCATGAATGATATTTGGGGATAAACAGACGGATATTAGTACCGTCAGGATTTTAAATTGTTAGCTTTTGACTTCATTATTAGTCCATTTCCAGTGGCATTTCCACAGCATTCCCGAAGTAGAAACAAGCACTGGTAAAGTCAATAGGTCTAGCATAAGCCACCAGCCTTCTGGCGTTGTCAATGCTTGTTTTTATTTTTTATGGTTTTTGTAAAAGGGTATTGCATGGGAAGCTTCCCATCCCTTGTACAATTTTTAAAAAAAAGGCTACAAGCAAAAATATTTTGGGGTCTCAAAAAAAGGTACAGATTGCCACAGTAGTCCCTGGCACTAAGGGAACTACTTTATGCGTGGATATGCTTCTTGTGGAAGGGAAAAATCCAGTCACTCACAGTGAAGTTAGCCAATGATTGAAGTGGGCTGCCCCATTTGTGTTGCTGTAGTGGGCAGAAGAAAAAATGTGGATGACACAATACCAGACCGCCGATGAAGAGAAGGCTAAAAGTTGCTAAATGAAAGTATATCATTCATATAGTTTTAGTAAAATCAAAAGACGTTTGCTAACATGAGTGCTCAAAAGTAGTTTTTGTAAGCTGCCTAAACTCAAGTATTAAACAGAAAGCACAGAGAGTTTGCTAAAATAACTTGCAGCTTGAAGGTACAGCATAAAGGGTATGCATCCACTATGTTGTTTTTTTATAGCACTTCGGAGCAGGGGTATTTATTATTAAATTTGTTCAGTAGACAATGCAGGATAGCGTGGAATACTTTATTCTATTGAGAAATGGAAGAAGTATGTAAAATAGCTTATTTTATTATGTGAAGTGAAAGCTATCAATGATAGAACGGCCTATGCAGCACTAAAATTATTAAAGCAATGGCCAACTGAGAGCGAAGAAAAGGCAATCATTTAGGACACAGAGTCGTGCACCTCAGGCAGAGAATAGATAAAAAAGAGAAAACTGAGGAAGCAACAAAGGGAGAGAGGGACACAGATGATTTTGAGAGAAAGGACCTAGAGAAAACGAGTGCAGAAACAAGTGGAGGCAATGAAGTGCTTCACAGTGGCTTCTGCGATGAGTGATGCAAAAAAGAATTTAAGAAAGGGCAGAGACTGGGAAGGACAGAGGAGCAGCGGGTGAGAGGAAGATAAAGCAATAATGAAAATGTTTCTTACCATATCCCAAAAAAATAAAGAAGTGCTTTTTCACGCAATGAAAATAGACCCACAGTCAGATGTATTTCCTCTTGGTAATGGACAACTCATTTTTAGGTCGAGCCTGGGTAGCTCTGCGAGGCATGCTGTATTCAGGTAGGGACTTGAAGCTCCGCCCACTCTCCGCCCATATTTTTAATTGGCTTGTATCATTGTCCACTGTAAACTGTGGCTGTTCATTGGTCGATAGGCTTAGTAGTCCCGCCTTAGTACCGCCTTGTCTCATTTTGTAACCTCCCATGGCGACACCCCGTTACGTGTGTTGGTACTCGGTAGGCTTTAATTACAGCCTCCGACCACTATTTGCTCAAATAGCTTTGTACTGCCCGCAAGCTCTCTCCTAACGCTTACATTTTTTTTTAAAGCACAAACGCATTTGCAATCCAATAGGTCTCGCATTTGTGAGAGTTTAAACTATTGGCATTGTAAATGACAATGTCTTTTATTTATCTGTTTTGAAAACAACACATAAACAAAAAGCATTGTCATTACAATGCCAATAGCTCAAACTCTCGTAAATGCGAGACCTATTGCAATGAAAATGCTTGTTTACAAGGCAACTTAGAGCAGTTTTCATCCGTTACAAAAGGGTGGTGTGAAAAGAGCACAATCCAAGAAGCCTAAAATGGACCTGCTAACATGCCCTGTCATGGTTCTGTCAGCGAGTCCAGTCCCAGAGACCAGGAACATGGCAACATGAATTCAGGGGATGGGGGCTACAATCTGGGTTGGATGGCATTTCTTGATGTGGGGGTATTAGTCAATGGGCGACTTCAGTGTGTTGACTTGGCAATGGGTTTTGGAGGCGAACTCTGGGGGGCATGTAGTATTTTATTGGATTAGGTAGCATACCAAAGGGATGGCATTGAGAAATTGCTGTATTTGCTTGACAGTGGGTGTTATTGCCTTGGGACTGTATGTCATTGGCTAGGACCGGGTGCTATATCCTGGAGGTAACTCGGTCAGTGTGAGGACTGTTCATGGGAGTGGTCAGTAATTCCCGGGTGATTGGTGTTTTCCTTGGCTGTGGGGTTTACGGCCTGGGTAAGAACTGTTTTGCTTCGGGTTTGGTGGTTTTTCATGTGATAGGTATAGTACGGTAATTGGTTCTTAGAATGTACCAGCATGCATGTATCTGGGGCAACTGAATGCCACCCATGTTGCCACACCAACAACCGCCATCTTGTAACTATCTCAACTTTTCACAGGATACCTTTAAGGACTTTAACAGTATTCTTCTAGGAAAAAAAACCCATACAGCGAAGCTTGGTTTACCTTCCACAGGTCTAAGTGCAGCCCTACGTAATCGTGAAAATTTGGGGTTAAATCTTAATAAATCTGCAAGGCTGTAATATGTTGATAGACAAAATACAAGCACCTAAGGTTTTTAGTGAGCTCTAAGCCATTTGATAGCCATTCGCAGGTCAAGTAACACAGGTTTACCGGCCCTGGGAAGCCTACCAAGCATGTGCAGGGAGTTACCACTAGTCCATCTGTTTCCCATTTGCTCAAAGGTTTGGGTTGATCTGTGGACAGAACGGTGACTAGAAGAATTAGCCTTCTGCCAATCACTGGACTATAAGACGTTTTAATAAAACTACTCAAGGCCTAGGGTTAAAGATGGGAGGAAGGATAGCATGTGGAAATTGTATTTATGCGTGCCTAGTTTGGCAAAATTGGAAAATTCCAACATACGTATAGCATATGGAGTTTTCCCATTTTACCCGACTACACTATGTGCTGTTAATCAATCAATCACAGAATTTGTAGAGCGCACCACTTACCCGCGAGGGTCTCAAGGCGCTGGGGAAAAAAAGGGGGGGGGTGCTGCTACTGGTCGAACAGCCAGGTCTTGAGTAGCCTCCTGAAGGTCAGCAGGTCTTGGGTCTGTCGTAGGCTTAGTGGAAGGGTGTTCCAGGTCTTGGCGGCGAGGTGGGAGAAGGATCTGCCGCCGGTGGTTGTTCTTCGAATGCGAGGGACGGTGGCGAGGGAGAGGTCGGCGGAGCGGAGCTGGCGGTTGGGGACGTAGAAGAAGAGTCGTCTGTTGAGGTAGGCTGGGCCAGTCTTGTGGAGTGCCTTGTGTGTGGATGAGGAGTTTGAAGGAGATTCTCCTGTCGACGGGGAGCCAGTGCAGGTTCCTCAGGTGGGGGGTGATGTGGCTGTGGCGTGGTACGTCGAGGATCAGGCGTGCGGAGGCGTTTTGTATGCGTTGCAGTCGCTTGATGAGCTTGGCCGGGGCTCCCGCGTAGAGGGCGTTCCCATAGTCAAGTCTGCTACTGACGAGGGCCTGGGTGACTGTTCTTCTTGTATCTGTCGGGATCCACCTGTAGATCTTGCGAAGCATGCGGAGAGTGTTGAAGCAGGAGGAGGAGACTGCGTTGACTTGCTTGGCCATGGAGAGCGTTGAGTCGAGGATGACTCCCAGGTTGCGTGCGTGGTCGGTGGGTGTCGGGGCTGCTCCCAGTGTCGTTGGCCACCAGGAGTCGTCCCAGGCTGAGGGGTTGGAGCCGAGGATGAGGACCTCTGTCTTGTCCGTGTTCAGCTTTAGTCGGCTGATCTTCATCCAATCGGCGACGGCCTTCATTCCTTCATGGAGGTTGGATTTGGCGGCGAGGGGGTCCTTTGTGAGGGAGAGGATCAGTTGAGTGTCGTCGGCGTAGGAGATTATGTTGAGGTCGTGCTGTCTGGCGATGCGTGCGAGCGGGGCCATGTAGATGTTGAACAGTGTTGGGCTACAATTTCCTTCACAAGGATGTAAGTGGGCAGGAGATATTGATAGAGAAGGCCCCACTGTCCTGCGTTCACTAGTAGGTGACGTGGAGTGTGGCAGATGGGGACAGTGTGCAGGAAGAATCAGTGGGGCTATGGATGGTGTGGGTAGGCTGGTCATGTGAGGGTTTAGGTGAGCCGTATGGACCGTGGGCGGTCAGCAGGTCGGCCAATGACTGCTAAAATGGCCTAGTCCCACTACGGGTAGCTGTGCACCATATGTAGCTACCCATATTAAAAGAAATATATCTATATATCTATATATATATATATATATATATATATATATATATATACAGTGTTGCGTGTTATCAAGCTTCAAAAATTTGCACTCCCATATAGGGGGCCTAAATGCGAATAGAAACTTTAACCACACTCAGTTCGCTGAGAAACTTGTGATGGGAGAGATCCCACAGAAATACAGAATAAAACTCAACCCTCCTCAACTCTTTCCAGTGCCACGCAAGATCATACACAAGGCTTTCACACATTAACACACTGCTCTCAAAGGCTGGTTAGCATTTTGGTAAGGACACTGGTGCGCTTATAGCAAGCAATTTAGCCCGGTTGGTTTTTGCTATTGGATGTTGGTTATTTGTTATTGTCTGAAGACTAATTCAGTTGACCACAGAATAGGTGGTAACTCTGGATTGATGCTATTGGCCTGTAGATAGGTGGCACTGTCATAGACCTTTTAAAAAGTCTGCAATCAAAAGGAATTTTTATGGACATATTGTGTTTAATGGGGTCAAAAGTACGCAAAGAGACACAGTGTTGCACGCGTAAATGATTCAATAGTCCTTTATACGATTGTGCTCATTTGGGTACTACTGACCAATGAGGACCAAGGACTCATATGTGCTCTTTCCATTTGTTTGCTATTGACCACAGAATTCTGATCTACTGTGTCATTACCGTAGAAGATGAATCCCCATATTAACTTAATGACTGCTGAAGATGACCCAGCATATAGTAACTTGTGGTAGAAATCCTTGTTAGTTACTCTAGCTGCACCCTTAAAAATAATTTAAATGTCTTCTATTTTCAACCAGTAAAAATTAGAAAAAACACAAGAGTTGTGAATTGTCCAGATACTGTGTTATATGTTCTTTGTGCAGCTTTTTGATTATTATGGGAACTGGTTCGCACATACTACGTCAAGACAATACGCGTACAACATGGATCATTACTTTAACACAGTTGTGACTTATATAAATGCACCATAGAATATAATAAATGTATTTGTTCTTTCTGTCGCCCCTTTTAGTGAGGCGACTGGATCCTCTGTCTAGCAAACGTGCGCTCCTAAGTACCAGATCATATTGACTGTAATTCAAATGTGAAGTTATTATTGAATTCATAGATTGCCTTTGGGCAACCCTTAACTTCTGCTTGTCTGTGGACTGTCACTGTTGAGCAGTACACATGGTAAAGTCAGGGGAAATATGCTATTTGCCGGTGGACAGTTGTTCTTATCCCAAGGCTGATGCTATTTTTTTGCAGTTTTTATGTAGCACGAACACGGCCCAAGGCCCTGGAGAGAATTATGTGAGCACCAGTTATATTCCACAAGGTCACATTCATTTATTTTAGCACTGGGAGATTAAATGATGTGCACAGAATCAGAGGATGTTGAGCTGACGCCGGGACTTGATCCGGATTTCCCAGTTCCAAAGTCGGCGGCTATGGCCGTAAGGTCACATCCTCTCTCGCCATTGGTCAGTAGAGAGGCATTATTATCTGAGGACCAGGGCCGGACCGGAACAAAATGTAGGTCCGGCCACCAATTTAAAAGTAGCCTCCATTAACCAATCAGACAGGTAAAAAAGGGGCCCACATTCTGCTGATAAGGGCAGTTTTGAACCTGTAAAGACATGTAGTTACGCAAGGTATTGGAGACTGCATCAATTTGTGCTTGCTGCAGGCAATGTCTGTAGCAATGTCAGAGAAATCAACAGTAAAAACCGGCCCACCAGACCATAAAAGAGGCCCACAAATAGCTAAAAGCCCAGCCCAAACACTGACCGGTCAGACCAGCCCTTCGGGCACTGCTGGACTGCACTATAGGCCAGTCCGACCCTGCTGAGGACTGAGGCTATTGGTGGATAGATACAGGCTGCTGTATGGAGATTGATTGTATTGTCTAGTCAAACTCGGCTGAAGTTTGGGGATCAATGCTAGGGTATCAAGGCAGAGGTTCAGTTGTCTGTGGGCCAGTGCCTAATTTGAGCCAGTGGTTGCAGGTGGGGCCCATTGGCACTTATTTTTGGGATCCAGCACTTATCTTTCCTCATTAGACTTTGACCCATAGCAAAAGTTAAAAAAGCACCCTCCACTTGATACCCGCATCAATATCCCTTCCTTCCTTCTCCTTTTTCATCCTCTCCCTCATGTTGGGGCCCTCTAAGGCCTACTGATGTTCCATTTGTGCCTTGTTGTTCCCATGTGCCATTGGCCCAATCTCTGGGGGATACCGAGGTCTCGACTGATCATCAACCTTTACTGAGGGCTCCCCCGATTGGTAGTGAATGTTTATCCTCCACATTATCGGCAGCGTTAGGCCCGCCTGAGCTAGGAGCTCTTTCCCCCGGTCCACTAGCACCACTAAGTTAGTTTTTTGGAACGTTGCTGGTTTAGCGCCCAAGTTTTAATGTCCCAACTGGGGTATGTTTATTGATTCATTTGACGTGTGTATGTTCCAGGAGACATGGGCATTAGCCCCACAATTCTGTGCAGGGTTTCTTACTTTTTCGTGAGGCTGCCACTACTTTGGGGAGAGGAAGGCCCTCGGGGG
Organism: Calotriton arnoldi; assembly: GCA_963921515.1. Lineage (NCBI taxonomy): Eukaryota > Metazoa > Chordata > Amphibia > Caudata > Salamandridae > Calotriton > Calotriton arnoldi. The sequence continues at coordinate 1,184,988 of CAWUFW010001719.1, read as the reverse complement.
ATTATCAATTTGGGTAAAGACCACTCTATTCTGCACACTCAAGGAAATCAATACGTACAGTCCAGATAGCCAATGTGTTTCCCTATCATTTTTTGGTGGTGAGGTATGCTCTCTGTATAATGAGTATTGTAGCCCTGGGGGCAATAGTACTGAGATGCAAACAATTGATTTGATTAGCTGTCACTTGGGGGACCTAAATAAGGATTCCTTTAAAATAGTGGCAGGGGATTTCAATTGTACATTCGACCCTCTGTCCGCCTTTAATGAGGATTTTTGTAATGACGAGGACCGTGCCTTTGGTGTTCCTGCCATCACACTTTCTCCTGTGAAAATGTGGTCTTCTTCTGTTTCGCAGTTAAATCCATTCACGCTCAACAATGGTCATAGGGCATGCAACGAGAGAACTAAATCTGAAAGGGAGGGGAGCCGCACATATCATCATCTATAATGTTCTAACTCAATTGATTACATCCTCCTGGATATTAGGCTGTGGCCAGTTTTGGTTGCTATGGCAGTAATTCCAAGGAAGGATAGTGATCACAATGCCTTGGGTCTAATGTTGGCAGCCCTGGGGGATTCACTTCAAAAAGCCCCAAATGAGGCTTTAAGTTTAGACCAAAGGCTGGCTCCCACTAACAATCGGCACAGGCTTAAGTGGAGCATGGTAGTTGAATCAAAAGAAACCTTGGGGAAAGTGATAGAGTTTGTGACTGCTGGTCTGGATGCTGTGGTAGCTGAAAATGTGTCAAGTGAATGCCTAGACTACCTGATGAATCTGTGTGCTATTCATAATTCCATGTTTGATACCCTCAGGAATGTATTTATGAAAGAATCTAAAGGTACCTTGAAAAGCAAGGAGGCCACATGGTAACCAAATCATAAAGGGATGCTCGATGAGTCCTGTCTGAGTCCATTGAAGCAGGGTCCAGAGATGCCACACGGGTAGCTAGGTTGCTTTATAAAGCCACCATTTTGAAAGCAAAAAGGGATTGGGAGTGCACTAAATGGGCCACAATGTTGGATTCCATTAAAGGTAAAGGTCATTGTACCTTCTGGAGAATAGTCATCAGTGGCAACCCAGGAGTTCATGCTCCGCTTGATAGTAATATTGCTGTGGTTGCATGGGTTGAGCACTTTTCCCAACTGTATTCTGGAGATGTATCCCGGGAACTGCCCAAGGTACACATGGTAGATGCTGCGTGGGATCCGCTAATCAGGGCGTTCGGGTGGAGAATAGTAACCCCGCCCTTGTAGCTTTTGTCGAAACCCCCACTGAGAAAGTATCTCAGGTTAAGTTTTGAGGTGAAAAAACTATGTGGATGGGCAGTGAATCTTTTGTCAGGGACTTCGTTGAGTCCCATATCAGCCCAGCACTACAACAGGCACCTCAGATATCTAGTCTAGAAGTTACTAAAGCCCTGGAATCAATTACACCCAACAAGGCACCAGGGCTGGATAACGTGCCTGGCGACTTGTTTAGGTTGTTTAAGGATATATGGAGCCTCCTGTTTTTTAATGCATTATTGGCTGGTGGACACATGTCCCCAACCTGGGCTGGGGCAGAGATTAATCCTATCTTCAAGAAGGGCTGCAGATCCTCCCCTGCCAATTAGTCTCATTGATAGTGCTCAAACATTGTCCAACCGCATAATTTTTAATAGACTGAGCGAGTGGATGACTGATACAGATGTTTTGACCCCACAGCAAGCTGGTATTAGAGATGGTATTGGAACAATTGACCAGGTAATTTCACCTGTAATTGTTGTATTGGAAATATGTTTTTCTGAGGGGTGGCAGACTTTATGTAATTTTTGTGGATCTTCGATCCGCTTTTGATCTCATCCCCAGAGAGTCCTTATGGAGGGTGTTGTGGGTCCCTGCCTACATCCTAAAAGTTATCAATAGATTACATAATAAGAATTATGATTAGGTTAGATGTGGGTCCCAGGGTGAGCTAACTGATCAGATCCCTATAAATCGGGGAGTGAGGCAAGGGTGTGTGTTGGCTCCAACCCTTTTTCTCCTTTACATCAATGACTTAGTATCCCAATTACAGAAATGTGAGGGCGATGCTCCTTATCTTGCCGGGACCATGATTCAAGCCCTACTGGTTGTAGATGATACCCTTTTGCTGTTCAAGTCTCCTATGGGTATTCAAAAGCTTCTGGGTTGTTTTGGGGTCTTCTGCAGGCAGACGGGAATGGAGAGTAACCGCTGCAAGACCAAGGATATGGTATTCAACCCCTGCCCAAGTTCTCGCCCTAACCCTACCCTCAGTGGCGAAAGCTTGGAGCACGTTCGGGTGTTTGATCACTTGGGGGTTACCCTCACAGAACATTTTGACTGGTCACCTGATGTCCAGAAGACCAGGGTCAAGCTTGAGAAATATTGTGGAGGCATTTTGAGGGCCCAGCGTAGTTCTTCTTTTTGCCCGATCTCCCCTGCCCTTGAGATTTATAAGTGCCAGGCCCTGGGGGTCTCTTTGTGTGGGGGAGAACTGTGGGGTCATTTAGATAATAGGGCCCTTGAGCTTGTAGAAAATAGATTCATGAGGAGCCTAAGCAACCTTCAAGCTAGTACCACACTGTGCTCTCTACGGTTAGATTATGGCCTAAGGTGTGTTAATGATGTAGCGGGTTTGAAACCACTGTTGTACTGGCGGAGGTTTTGGACAGCCCCTGAGCTCATACCCGTCCGCAGAGCCTTACAAGAGGTAATGGGGCAGGCTGGGGCTAGTAAGATCCTTTAGCTTAGGATGGTTAGGGATCGGTTGAGGAAGATTGGGCTTGAGAATCTCTAGTCTTCACCAGTAGATGCAATATGAGTGCCGAAGCAGGAATTAAAAGGTGCCTATCAGCATTATACTGACAATCTCATCTTAAGATCACCTAGGCTGGGTTCCCTAGCTGCTTCATTCCTGGAGTTAAAAGATGAGTACACCTAGGAACCGGTTTTGGATGCGGTCAAACCCCCCTTTGCGAGGTCATTATACATCAAATTTTGGGTAGGAATTCTGCCGGTCCACTCCTTTACAGCTGCATGGAATCATGGGATCCCTGACCCCATGAGAACTCGCCCCTTCTGTTCCCAGGGGGTAGAAACGGCAGTGCATGTTGTACTCTTCTGCCCAATCTATCAGAGCTACAGAAAGAAGTGGATTTTACCAGTTTGTCGCAATCTAGGACTTAGGAACTATAGGATGCCGTATAGAATCCTAAGAAGCGACACTAGAAAATGTGTGGTCTTTGCTGTCTCAAGGTTCCTGATGTCTATGTGGAGGCTCAGACAGAAGAAGTTGTCCACTTGAAGGGCTGTTTTTTTTTCCTGCAGTTAGATTTTGACTTCTTTTATATCTGTATTTTAACTTGTTTTATTAGACAACCTTTTATTATTCGACTTCTTTTAATTGCATGCACGTGCTTGGATTTGCACATGAATTGTCAATTATGATTGATGTTTTACTGTTGAAATGTTTTTATGTATTATGTTCTTTTTAGCCGTTTGAGCCAAAATAAAGATCAAATGATGATGATGAAGAAAAAACAAAAAGGGGGAAAGAAAGAGGAAGAGAAAGCTAGGGAAACAGTGACAAAGAAAGAAAGTAAGGATGAAAAAGAAGCCGAAAGAGTGAGATAAAGTGGTAGGGAGTGACTGGTGGTGGATGAAAGAGACAACAGAATCAAGACTAAGCATTCTTGGTATTTGATGGCACCTCTGAGCCAAACCTGGGGCACCAGCAGTTATTCTTTTACAAATTAAGCACTGCTGGGGGCTCGTCCTATTGGCCAGTAGAGAGGTGCTATTGCTTCTTGTCTTGAAAGTAGTGTTATTGGCAGGCAGAGAGTTGATATTGTCTTCATTGTATTTGATTGGCTGTTTCAGGGACGCTGTTATGAGCAGCCCGCTCTACAGTCTGACATTAAGTTATGTTGCCCAATGGGTCCTGGGGTGCACAGTCTCACATACCTTCGCGATGTTGAAGTTGATATTGAAACTCTGTCCGTCTCCCTCCACCTGCCATATCCAGATCTTACAGGCCAGCTCGACAGTGCTGAGATTGAAGCGCTCGAGAGTGAAAGTGCAGTGAAGGTTCTGCTGCACCCCATTCCAGATGTGATAGAACGGAATCTCCTGGGAGACAGAGAGAGAGAGAGAGATTAAGAGAGTGATAGAGGAAGGGAAGCACTGATGAGGTAAGCCAAAATAGAGGAGAAAAGGAAGACAAAATGCACACAGAGAGAGAGAGAGAGAGGGAAAGAGAGAGAGAGAGAGATTACAATAGCGACAAAGTGAAAGAGGAATGTAAGACAGGGTCTGGAAGGCTACAGAGAAGGGAAGAGAACCACAAAATAAAGTGAGAAAAATAGAACGTTTGAGAACGGGACTGAGTAACAGAGAGAAAAAGAGAGGCAAAAGAGAAAGTCCGAAAGAAAAGAACATAGAAAAAAGAGTGGGAACGTCAGACACAATTAGGTAAGCTGAAGTGAGAGAATAGAAGAAGATAAAATAGAGACAAAAAACAGAGAGAAATGAAGGAAACAGAGATTAAGGGAGAGGAAGTGACAGAGCGAGAGTAAAACAAAGTAAGAGAAAAAGGAGAGTGGGAACTGAAGGTAAACGGAGAGAATGAAAAAAAATATATAGAGAAGAATAATTAGAGTAAGGAAGGAAGAGAGGTTGAAAAAGAGAGAAAGCGTAAGAGTAAAAGGGTGGCAGAGGGAGAGAGTGAAAGACCAAGGAAAGTGGGAGGCAGGGAGAGAAAGAGAGAAGGAAGGAGAAATGAAGCACAACAGTGACGTAACAATAGCACCCGCAGCCCCTGCAATGCAGGGGGGGCCCGAGCTCCAGTGGGGCCCCTCAGGCACTGTGCACGGGAGGGCCTGAGAGCTCCTGACTAGGACTTTGCAGAGGGGCCCCTTAAGTTTTGTTACGCTGCTGAGTGGCGACACTAAACATTCTGAAGAGGTGCACCACAGATGCTAGATTTGGATAGCACCTGGTGCACATGCATTCAAACTCTTTTCAAAAAGGGTTGGCACCTGTCTACAGCTTTCTAGAGCACAGTTCCTTAGACTGTAGCTGGGATGCTCCAAATAACAGTAACTATTGCGTAACATCTACAACTCACTTGGGAAACCAAAGAATCAACACAAACAGCAGGTCTGTGAGTGACAGCAGCAGGATTTTCAGGGTACTGATGTGGACTATCGCCTAAGTGAGAATGGTGTCAGAACTTGCATATTCACTCACTCATCCAACTGCACACTCCTCTCAATGAGTTAAGCACCCACTCCTGAGATCTGTTTGTAACCTACATGCCACTCATGCCTTAAGTGTGCATGTTTTGTGAGCGATGAAAGCTTGTACTAGTCTGGCCTGCTGGATCTGTTCTGCAGGTACCAGAAGATTGCACTTGCTGCCTGCTGTGATAAAAGGAAGCTTCATTTGCTACTACCATGCTGTGCCTGTACTGAGAGGAAGCAACGCTTGCACTGATGCACCCTGTTTCTGTGTGTCTAGTGATGGGGATAGCTTGCGCTGCTGCTGCCTTGGCTGTAACGGTCATCTGAAAGAGGGAAGTTTGTACTACTTCTGCCCAAGCTGTACCTGCTCTATGAAGAAGGGGTGTTTCTACTGCTGTTGTCCCATCTTATGAAAAATACAAAGGATATATTGAATGCACTTGAATAAGATGCCCTATGAACCAGGGATTTTCACATTTTTTGATGTGAGATACCTATAGTTCTGAGAAAGGCGCCTGGCTCCATAGGGGCAATATTTGAGCCCCCCATGTTGATGTAAAAGACAAGCAGAGCCCCTTGCTTAAGCCTCCTGATTTCAATTTTGTGGCAGGGAGATACCAGTAAAAACATGTTTAGCTTACCCAGGGCTTTAAGTGGGATGAAAAAACTGGGAGTCTCTCAAAGGGGCGTGGTCGATGCAATTAAGGGCGTGGCTTAGAAACACTTAAGCTAAAAATCTGCGCTTAGCATAGTGTGCCGCCTGACTTGTATTTTGCGGTTTCTGTCATTGCATCCAGATATATGATACAACAAGTAACAGCATACCTACAACAAGTCAGGACTATTGGCTTTGTCAATGGTTGTTAGTTGCCTAAGATAAATAAGCAGCAACTATGGCTTGTATATAATATTGAAAAAGCTTCCACTTAATGCCCTGGGGACACCACCACAATGTTGCTGCTCCTGAGTTTCAAAAAGAGAAGGGAAATCCAGAGAGAAAATTACTCTTTAAAGGATTTTCCTTCCCCTACAACGCTCACCTGGCATGACGTCATGCCGTAACTTCTCCACTAGTGAGAAGTGAGCAGTGTGAGCACGCATACATGATGAGCCTGCTGTCACTGCAGTCCGGAAAAAACGGACCGCCTGTGCCAGGGCACAAAACAGAGCCAGATAGAGACCCATTTCGAGACCCCGTTTAAAAAACTGCCGCTGCTCAGCACCGGGGAGACCCGGCCCACTTAAGCCCTGAGCTTACCCACAAAATATTTATATAAGTTTAACAGTTTAACTATTGGAGAACATAAATGTAGACATAAGGGGTGGACATAATCTCACCCAAACTAGGGAACCCACAAATTGCCGGCAGTACAACGAGTCTTGTATGATGCTTCCCAGTGCTAGATGTGGAAACCTCTGATGAAACAGATCACTCTAGGTCAGTGAAAGTTCATCATCCTAAATGAGTAACTGTATAGTGATTCGATAAGAAGCTTGGCGGTTACTTCCAGGTGTGCTGTGCATGTCTGTTTACAGAGAGAGAGAGTACATTAGTCCTTTAAATTCTCTCACTCCCTCTTTAGGGTTTTAGCTACCTGTATTGCATCTGTCCAATAAGATTGAGAAAATCATGTGATGTTCCTCCTGGTACTGCCACCTGTCCTTTGCTTACTCTTTGTGTTAGGAAAGGTTGCACTGCTGCTGTCCATATTGTATCTTTGTTGAGATGTGAAGCTCAGTATAAAACTTTCCACTACAGAAAAGACAAAACGATTCACTTGGGCAATGCTTGCTTTAATGCATGATGTGAATGAAAGAGGGCCTCAGCTCAATCAAACAGTTGGAGGAAGTTTTCCATTGAAAGAGTCAACTGAGACTCCATCGATAGAATACTTAAGATCTGCACGTTTCTCAATGAGGTGGGCGGACTAAGGGTTTGGCAGGCAGAGTACTCCTGAGTGACTTTTCCAAGGGCAGTCTTTTTTCTTGTTTTATCAGAGAATGCCCACAAAACATTTTGGCTAACTTATATTGTAATATCTACGTGAGCATATTCTGGCTACATTTGTGGTCAACTTTGTGCAGTTCTTCAGAACTTATTCTGTATCAGGGCTTCGGCATATATGCTATCACGCGCTTGATAAATGCTGTGCTCTGCCACTTGACTGCATTTTTGTCCCATTTTTTAAGGAGCAAGGATCTTGTGCTCGTACACACTTTAAATATTAGTCTTGTTTATTCTTGGCTGTTTTATTGGGGATTTATCAACCAATTTTGTAGTAGAGTTGAATAAACTCAATATTTTTTCTGTATCATCCTGCACACCCCCTTTCATTCACTCAAGCTTAGGCACTTATAATAATATATTTTCTTTTGCTACACTTTTGTAGTATAAATAACTCTGGGGATCATTTGACCCTGTTGCCTTTGATGTGGGGTATGTGTGTATACTATGCTGAACTCCTGTTTACCACCACATATGGTTAGGGCCTGACTGTTTTTTCATTTTTCTTGGTCTTCATTTTTTAGATTGGAAATCATAGCATTTCACATAGCTCTGGTAAGTCCTAGTCCAGCTATGGTATTACCTTACTAAAGCCAATTCATGATATCTTTCTCTCCATCAGGTTTCCGTGGAATTTGTTTGCCAAGATGGAGGGTGCATCCTAAATTTTTCCTGCTGAAGACCCCCATTAAATAATCTCATATGGGTTAAAACATTGACAAACGGTTTATCTTTTGATTGCTTTACATATACATTGTTTATTGAGGATATATGGCCACTGTTACAGTCCTTCTGAGGTTTTCTATCTGGACTCGATCGACTTATGGTATGCTCAGCATAGTCTCCTGTGGATCCCTGGCTCTACCCTTTGGTTCATTGCATGTTCTTCTTATCTCATTCTCCACCTGTTCCACTATGGTTTGTTGCATGTCCCTCTGCGTTTTTCTGCTTGTTCTCTTGTGGTTCACTGTCTGTTCCCTATGATTCTTGGTCCTGTCAACTGGGTTCTATGTCTTGTCCCCTGTGGTTCTCGGCCTGCCCCACTGTGGTTCCTTTATGGTATTTTCTGCTTAACTGCCTGTCCCCTTGTGGTCCCTTGCATGTTTGACCATGTTTGTCCACCTGGTGACCCATGACTTTGTGTGGACCCCTGAGTCTCCCTCCCTCTAACCTCTGTTTCTTTTACCAGTAGCTGGTCTAAGGGCCCTCCTTCTCCATACCTGGTAGCTGGCCAGGAGCCTGCTCTTCCACAGGGAGCTGGGCATGTCGTGGATGGAGAGCCGCAGGTTGTGGTAACTGTCCTTGAAGTGCAGCACCCGTGGCTCATCGATCAGCTGGCCGCCCATCTGCTTCTCCAGCTGGATCACTTCCTGCAGGCAGAGGCACAAGAGAGGGTGAGAGTCAACAAAGGCCCAAGAGAAGGTGAGGGACACTATAGGCACGAGAGAAGGTGAGAGTCATCAGAGGGACAAGAGAGGGAGAGGTAAACATGAAATACAAGAGAAGGTAAGAGACATCAGAGATGGTAAGGGTCACCAGTGGCATAAGAGAAGGTGAGGGTCACCAGAGGCACAAGAGAGGGTGACAGACACACGAGGCACAACAGAGGGCAAGAGACACTAGAGGAACTAGAGAGGGTGCAGGACTTCAGAGGCACAATATAGGGCGAGAGACACAAGAGGTACAAGAGAGGGTGTCGGGTACCAGAGGCACAAAAGAGGTGCACCATTCCAAGTAAGAGTGAGTGAGCAATACCAGAGACAGAAAAGAGGGTGAGCGGAAGAGAGGGCAAGGGACACCGGAGGTACTAACATATGGTGAATGTCACCAGAGGCGTGAGAGAGGGTGAGTGTTAGACCTGGCATCTTTTGGCATGGTTTCCTCTGTCTTTTTGCTTCTGAACTCCTAGTTTTGATTGTGTGCGGCATTTCGTTTTTGCTGGTTTTAGGACTCTAGGAACTTTACCACTGCTGACCAGTGCTAAAGTGCAAGTGCTCCTTGTATAAATTGTATTGGTGATTGCTTTATCCATGATTGGCATATTTGATTTACTAGTAAGCCAATAGTAAACTGCGCAAAGTGTGCCCAGGGCTTGTGAATCAAATGCTACTAGTGGGCCTGCAGCACTGATTGTGCCACTCACATCGGTAGCCCTGCAAACATGTCTCAGACCTGCCACTGCAGTGTCTGTGTGAGCAGTTTTAAACTGCCATGTCGACCTGGCAAGTGTACCCACTTGCCAGGCCTAAACCTTCCCTTATATTAAATGCAAGGCACCCCTAAGGTAGGCCACAGGTAGCCCCATGGGCACGTTGCCATGGTAGGACATGCACTGTTCAGTGGCGGCCGCGACAAAGAAAGGCTGGTGGGGCAGGTGGAGGCAACGCGGGAGGGGGATTGCGGGGGGAGAGGAGCGCGCGGAGGGGGGTAGTAAAAATATATTAAAAAAAATAATAACTTACCCGAAGCAGGCCGCCTCCCGCGTCGTATTGCACCTCCTGCACTCTTCCTGGTCCCACCAGCACCTGGGACAGACTCCCATCCAATCCCCGTGCTGCTCAGGGGGATTGGCCTGAGTGGGCCGAAAAGACGCTCCGCTCAGATCTGTGGGGGTTTCTCTAGCCCGGCTGGTCAATGCAGCCGGGCTGGAGAAACCTAAGTCCGCATGTGTGTTTTGGTCGGCCTATGAAGGCCAGGCACATATGCACACTTAGGGAGTGCACATAGCACTCCTCCACACATGCCCCTCCCCACCCCTCCCTGTACAAGCTGGCTCAGAGCCAGCAAATGAAAAATAAAACGATGCATGAACATTGTTTTATTTTTCATTTGCTGGCTCTGAGCCAGGCAGTGGGGCGATGCTCCTCCCCTTTTGCGGAGGAGCCGCCGCTGGTACTGTTGTGTTTTACATGTCCTGGTAGTGAAATACAGCTAATTGCATTTTTCACTACAGCAAGGCCTATCCCTCCCATAGGTTAGCATTTGAGCTGCCTTGTGACATCTTACAATTGTATCTTCCAATTGGGAATAGATAGAGATTTGGAATTTGGGGTATCTGGACTTACAATTTAAAAATACATAATTTGGTAAAGTTGTTTTTTAAATTGCTTGTCTGAAAATGCCACTTTTAGAAAATGGGCATTTTCTTGCTTAACCATTCTGTGCCTCTGCCTGTTTGCTGAATACACATCTGGGTTATGATGACAGTTGGACTGTTTGTGCACTCACTCTAGACAGTCACACAAAGGGAGATGAGGGGTCTGCCTATCCTGATGGCCCATCACCAGGCTGATGGGTCTTCCTGAACTAGAGTGGTGGGAGGAGTTGACACTTACACCTCAATAGGGCTGTGCCTGTCCTCACACAAAGCTGTTTCCATGCCCCCATAGTGTGCCTGGAGCCAGGGCAGGGAAAGGCAGGGTCTTGTGCACTACAAAGAATTTCCTTTGAAGTTTGCCTACTTCAAAGGCTAAAATGGGTACAAGTACTGGACCTCTAAAACCTTATACTAAGAACACTCTGGGTTGAGGACTGTGGGACTTGGCCCTTTTGGCTAAAGTTCCCTAAACTTTTTGCTTTTCCCCTAGACCTTTTTTCTGACATTGTTTTGCCAACGTAGATGCTTTGGACACTTTGCCACTGCTAAACAGTGTCAAAGTGCAAGTGCTCCCTGTATAAAGTGTAATGGTAATTGGTTGTCCATGATTGGTATGTTTGCCTTACTAGTAAAGTCCCTAGTAAAGTGCACTATGTGTGCCAGGGCTGGTAATGCAAATGCTACTACTGAGCCTGCAGCACTATTTGTGCCACCCACACAAGTAGCTTTGAAAAGGGAACTCAGGCCTGCCATTGCAGTGCCTGCACGCAGTTTGTTAAACTGCCATGTTATTCTGACAAGTGCACCCACTTGCCAGAGCTTACCCTTCCCTTTCTATGCACATCGGACACCCCTATGGTAGGTCCAAGGTACCCCCTGGGCAGGGTGCAGTGTATGTGAAAGGTAGGACATGTACTAAGGTGTGTACCATGTCCTGACAGTGAAATAATCTCCATTTAGTTTTTCACTGTTGAAAGGCCATCTTGCCCATAGGACAGAATGGGGAGGCTGTGTAATATCCTTTCCAGCCTATCTTTCCAAAGGCTTAAGATGGAGAGGTGACGTTTAGTATGCCTGAACTCACAGTGTAAAAACACATCTTTTTATGAAGGTGGTTTTTGCATTGTGTGTTTAGAAGCCACTCTTTTAGAAGTGGCTGGGTTTTGTGCTCTAACATTTCTGTGTGTCTCTGCCTGGTTGAGGATTGACTGTCTGGATTTCAATGCGATAGGATCTGGGAAATGTCTTGACCCAGGGGAGGAGGTGGGACAGCAACAGGCTGACCTGCATCTGGAGTGTAGCGGGAGGAGTAGCCCCTAGAGGTGAAGAGGCCTGGGCTGCAGCCATAAACCAATGGCGCCGGCCCCTGCTGAGTGATTGAGGATCCAGACCCCCACTATCAAAGGAATAAAGGTGTCACTGGCAGGGAGGCACCCAGAACTGGTTTGAACAGGGGTCAGTGCCCCCTGAACACAAAGACTTCAAAGCCATTGAGGGGTATAACTATGAGAGCTGAAGCCCCTGAACTTTGGAGAATGGCTTGATCAAGATTGAACAAGACTGGAGCTACTTCGTAGTTAAGAGGAACCTTTGCCAAGGAAGAAACAACTGAAGAGACTGAAGGATAGAACTGACCCTTGCTGTGTGTTCTGGGGCTGGCCTGCAGTTTGCGGTTTTAACCAAGGAAAGGCTAAAGGGACTTTGCTGTGTGCTGTGTCCCCCTGCTTGAAAGGACTTTGCTGTGCTGTGTCCTGAAGTAACTTATCCCCAAGGGCCCGAGGTGAGCTGGCTCCCTGTTGCGGAAACTCAGGAACACAAACGTTTCCAGGAGAGTCTCAGCGACGCTGTGTGCGTGTGCTTGTTGCAGCCTGAGACCCTCGTAAGAAGTGCCCTGTGATCGTGGGCACCTGGAGTCCAAGCGAGGATCAGTGACGCTGTGTGCGTGTGCTTTTTGCAGCCTGACCCCTTTGTGAGGATTGTCCAGTTATCGTGTGCACCAGAATCCAAGTGAGTCTCATCGACGCTGTGTGCGTGTGCTTTGTGCAGCGTGAGACCTTCGTGAGGATTGCCTTGTTATCGTGCACCCGGAGTCCAAGTGAGTCTCCTCGACGCTCTGTGCGTGTGCTTTGTGCAGCGTGAGACCTTCGTGAGGATTGCCTTGTTAACGTGCACCCGGAGTTAAAGTGAGTCTCAGCGTTCTTCGTGCAGCTTGAGACCTTCGTGTGGAGTGCCCGGTGATCGTGCACCCGAAGCTCAAGGGAGTCTCAGCGACGCTGTGTGCGTGTGCCCTGTGGCAGCCTGAGATCTTCGTAGCAGTAGCGGCCCGGACCGGCAGCCTCGGAGGAGCTGAGCCGCCGGCCCGAGCCCGCCGTTGCCCATTCACAAAGATTGCATCGGAGGCCCAAGTCGTTGGAAGAGGAGAGGAGAGTGGGTTCGCGCCCCCCAGGTAACGTGTGTCGACTCCTGGGGCGGGGTGCCGGCTCGAAGGGAGACGCTCTCGGCCTCTCTCTCATTTCAGCAGCGCGAGCCTCTGCTTCCGCTCGTATCGGGGCCCGTATTGCCAAGGGAGTGGCAGTACCGGGGCCGGAGCTGCACTTTTAGTTACACCATACCCGTGTTGGGGGCAACTGTTGACAGAGGCTGACTGCGAGTCAGAAGGAGTGGCGGAGAGACCGCCTAAGGCACCGTGATCGGTGCCGGAGTGTATTACGCATTATCTTATTTCTGCATAACGAACTACCTGATAGTCGTATTACACATTGCATCATTTCTGCATAACGAACTACCTGATTGTCGTATGACGCATTGCATTGTTTCTGCATAACGAACTACCTGATTAGCGTATTACGCCCATGCATTATTCCTGCATAACGAACTACCTGATTAGTGTATTACGCATTGCCTTATTTCTGCATAACGGCGTACCTGGTGGTTGTATTACGCATTGCATTATTTTTACATTGCAAAGTGCCTGATTGTTGCGTTACGCATTGCATTATTCTTACATTGCAAAGTGCCTGATTGTTGCGTTACGCATTGCATTATTTTTACATTGCACAAGTGCCTGATTCTAGCATTACGAACTGCATAACATGGTATTAGGATTACAGTGGAATGTGTAGAAGTGCTCATTAATATTGTCAGAACTTACAAGGGCTGGCTGGCCTAACAACCGGCCAGGAAGAATATTACAAATACGCATATGTTGGATTTATATCGTGTGATCTTATCGTATATATTTTTATATAAAATTTATACTCGTTTTTATAAAACTCGTGTGGAGTCTATTTGTGGTTTCATCATTGGGTTGCTGTGAGCGTGGTTGCAAATACTTTACACATTTACCTTGAAGATAAGCCTGGCTGCTCGTGCCAAGCTACCAAGGGGGTGAGCAGGGGCTATCTGAGAAGGGGTCCTTCCTTTCCCTGACGTGGAACCGCGGGTCCCTATTTGGCCTAAGGTACCTACCTCAGCCAACCAGGGATCCCCGGTCTAACATTTGGTGGTCAGCGGTGAGGGATTGAAACGTGTATTTGCAAATTCATTCACAGTAATTGGTGTACATCACAAGTTTAGCGCAGACCACGACGCAACCACATATTGTGTTCTTGATTTGTTGGTTCTAGTTGGTTTTATTTTTGAGCAAGCTTTAAGCCACACATCAAGTCTCAGAGGAGTCAAGTAGCCAGTGAGGCTGCAGAATTAGAGTTCGACATTGAGGCATTGCTTACCTACAAAGTTGATCAATTGAGGCAATTCTGCAGAGCTTTGGGATGTCCCATGAAAAGTAGCGCCAAGAAGGAGGAGCTGCAAATGGCCTTGAGGGCCTGGTGGGAAGCCAAAGAGGCTCAGGAGACAGGTGATGTTGAGGTGGATGAGGATGACCCAGGGAATGGATTTGGTCCACAGGATTTGCCAGTGGAAGGACCAGCCTCAGGGGCTGGTAGTAACCATTCAGGGAGGAGTTTTTCCCCAGAGGAGCTGGAGGAAAACCAAAGGGTCAGAGAGCATGAGTTGGAGGTTTTAAAACTTAAAGCTCAAGCAGAAGAGAAGAAGCTGCTCATTGAAAGTGAAAAGCGAGCAGAGGAGAGCAGGAACGCTCTCGCCTTGGAAGAGAAAAAGATTCTCTTGGCTCATGAGTTAAGCATGAGGGAACTGGACATTAAGGTTAAACAGGCAGAGTCCAGTTTGAATGGTGGCAGCGTACAGCCAGTGCCAAGTGTGGATGAGTACAAGCGTGCACTGGATGACTGGGTGTTGGTGAGTATGGCAAATGATTTGAAGGGGTTGTCCAACTTTTCCCCTAGGGAGCCTAGGCTCAGTAATTGTTTTCCAGGATTGCGCCAACCCGTGTTAGGGTGCAAGCTCTTTGATTCCCGGGAGCTGGCACAAGAGCCGGACCCCTGGTCATGGGTCCAAGGGTCTGAAAAGGCCCTAGAGAGGGAAGAGAGGCAAAGTAGAACCGTTAGGTCCAAGAGTAGTGGGGGGGGCATGCGGGCTAGCTCCCTATCTCAAAGGAGAGGGAGGGAGTGTGAGCAGCGTCCCCAGGGGTTCACCACCCCACCCCAGAGACTGGAGGGTTCCTTACAGGAGCACCAGGTGAGAGTCCTAGCGCCTACTTGCCAGCTGTGCGAGGAAGAACATCTAGCATCAGGAGGGCGTGGGGCGTCTATCACCAGAGTTCCCGCGGTCCTGAAGTTTGTGGGTGCCATTCCTAAATGGCAGGCACAGAAATCTAAATGGAAGGTTAAGGGAGGAAGGTGTCCCCCCGTGGGAAAACCCGTGGGACAGTGTCCAGCTAGTAGAGCTGGGTCCCCTAGGAGTGACCAGGGTACACCCACATCTAACCTGGAGGACAGGATAACTGGGAACAGTGTCCTGACTGAAGGGTCTTCCAGGGATACCGCTCTACGTGGGGGTTGGCAAGGGGCCAGCACCCCTAGAGAGGCCCCAACTGACTGGAAGGACCCATGGAGCGGCATAGTTGGCCCAGGGAGTAGTGAACAAGAGAATCCCCTGGGGTCAGGAAGGCATAGAACCGGAGGTTGTCCCTGTGGTAGCGGGCCTGCGTCCGTGTTCTATCGCCCTAAGCAGGGAAGTCCATCAAGGCAGTTGATTGGTCTACCCTGGCTTTTGGCTGGGAGGGGGTTGTGTGGGACTTGGCCCTTTTGGCTAAAGTTCCCTAAACTTTCTGCTTTTCCCCTAGACCTTTTTTCTGACATTGTTTTGCCAACGTAGATGCTTTGGACACTTTGCCACTGCTAAACAGTGTCAAAGTGCTTGTGCTCCCTGTATAAAGTGTAATGGTAATTGGTTGTCCATGATTGGTATGTTTGCCTTACTAGTAAAGTCCCTAGCAAAGTGCACTATGTGTGCCAGGGCTGGTAATGCAAATGCTACTAGTGGGCCTGCAGCACTATTTGTGCCACCCACACAAGTAGCTTTGAAAAGGGAACTCAGGCCTGCCATTGCAGTGCCTGCTCGCAGTTTGTTAAACTGCCATGTTATTCTGACAAGTGCACCCATTTGCCAGACCTTACCCTTCCCTTTCTATGCACATCAGACACCCCTATGGTAGGTCCAAGGTACCCCCTGGGCAGGGTGCAGTGTATGTGAAAGGTAGGACATGTACTAAGGTGTGTACCATGTCCTGACAGTGAAATAATCTCCATTTCGTTTTTCACTGTTGAAAGGCCATCTTGCCCATAGGACAGAATGGGGAGGCTGTGTAATATGTTTTCCAGCCTATCTTCCCAAAGGCTTAAGATGGAGAGGTGACGTTTAGTATGCCTGAACTCACAGTGTAATAACACATCTTATTATGAAGGTGGTTTTTGCATTGTGTGTTTAGAAGCCACTCTTTTAGAAGTGGCTGGGTTTTTGTGCTCTAACATTTCTGTGCGTCTCTGCCTGTTTGTGGATTGACTGTCTGGATTTCAAAGCGATAGGATCTGGGGAATGTCTTGACCCAGGGGAGGAGGTGAGACAGCAACAGGCTGACCTGCATCTGGAGTGTAGGGTCCTTCCAGTCAGAGAGCAAGACCACTGACTCATTGTCAGTGAAATTGCTCTCCCTCCCTCGCAGCTCAACCATCAAGTGAGGCCTTCCCCCGAGCCCCTGCACTCTCGAGTGTTGGTGTTCGAGGCCCTCCTCCACCCACAGGTTTTACCTGCGCCTCATCCCTGGTGGTCCAGTGGACCTCTGCCTCCTTTCTCTCGCTCTGCTCTTTCTCTCCGTTTTCACTCGTTTTTTACACTGATTTCAATCTCCCCCTTTTACTCTCCTTCTGTGTCTTTCCTCAGTTTTCACTCGTTTTTTACTGATTTCAATCTCCCCCTTTTACTTTCCCTCTGTGTCTTTCCTCCGTTTTCACTAGTTTTTTAACGGATTTCAATCTCCCCCTTTTACTCTCCTTCTGTGTCTTTCCTCCGTTTTCACTCGTTTTTTTACTGACTTCAATCTCCCCCTTTCACTCTCCCTCTGTGTCTTTCCTCCGTTTTCACTTGTTTTTTACTGATTTCAATCTCCCCTTTTCACTGTCCCTCTGTGTCTTTCCTCCATTTTCACTCGTTTTTTCACTGATTTAATCTCCCCCCTCACTCTCCTTCTGTGTCTCTCCTCCACTTTTCTTGCACTTTTCACTGCCTTATTTCCACTCTTTCCTCTCTTTTTGCCTTTTTCTGCCCGTTTTTCCCTGCCGCTGCTGCACCCGCGGCCCCTCCCCCCCCCAGCACGACCAACGCGACCGGCCCAATCCAGCTCCCCTCCCCGCTCCCGCCTCCCAGCTGTCCAGCCCTCCCCGACCCCTACTTCAAGCTTGTCTGCGCCCGTCCATGACCCGACCGCGACCAGCGCCAGGAACCCTGGACCTCCGCAACGCCAACGCTACGACCCAGCAGCACTCCACGCTCTCAACCCAGGCCACAACAACAACTGCAAGCTAGCATCACCAGCCGACACCCACGGACCCTTCAGCTGTCACCGCTGCCGGCACACCTGCAGCACCGCCAAGACCACGGACCCGGCGCAACCCGCCCGCAAGACCACAACCAAACCGAAGACCCTGCACTGCATCCTCCTCAACGTCCGATCCCTCCACAAACACGCCACCGAAATCTGGGACCTCCTCGACAGCACCACCCCGGACTTAGCGTTCTTCACCGAAACATGGACCAACACCACCTCGGGACCGGACATCGCCATTCCCCAAGGATACAAGATCTCCAGGAAGGAAGGCCCCACCCGCCCGGGAGGAGGAATCGCCATTGTTCACAAATCCACCCTCCGCCTGAGCACACTCCCCGACGAGCCCACAGACCTGATGGAACACCTTCACTTCAAGATACTGGCCAGCCCTACCACCACCCTCCGAGGAACCCTCATCTACCGACCCCCTGGACCCCGCGGACTTTTCGCCAACTCCATCACGGACATCATCTCCCCGCATGCCATCGCGTCCACCAACTACACCCTACTGGGAGACCTCAACTTCCACCTCGACAACCAACTGGACCCCAGCACCACATCCCTCCTGGACAACCTCCACAACATTGGACTCCGCCAGATCGTGACCGAACCCACGCACTCAGCAGGACACACCCTCGACTCCCTCTTCACAACAGTAAACTCCATCACCTTCAGCTACACCACTGAACTCCCATGGACTGACCATCGATGCGTCCACTTCACCTTCAGAACACCCACCATCCACAGACACCAGCAACTGCTCCCACGAAGAAACTGGACCAGAATCATCGACGACCAGCTAACCTCATCACTCAGCAACTCCACCCCAACCATCGCGGAAAACGACGACCCCAACACCGCAGCCCGAACCCTGCACAGATGGATCTCCGACAGCGCCAACACCATAGCCCCCCTCAAGAAAAACAACAACACCCACGCCAAGAAAGCCAGATGGTTTACCACCGAACTTTGAGAGTCCAAACGCACTTGCCGCCGCCTCGAAAAGGCCTGGAGGAACACCAAATCCACAGAAGCCCACAACAACTTCAGAGCCGCCACCAACGCCCACCACCAACTCATCAGAAAAACGAGGAAAAAAGCGATTGAAGACAGAATCTCCACTCACACACACAACAGCAAAGAACTCTTCAACATCATCAAGGAGTTCGCCCAACCCACCAGCGAGTCCACCGACATCCCTCCCTCACAAGACCTCTGCGACAAACTCAGCACCTTTTTCCACCACAAAATCAAGAGCATCTACGACAACTTCGACGAAGACAACCAACACACTGAACCCTCAGCAACCACCCCCGACAGCCTGAAGCCAGCGATCGACAACTGGACAGCCCTCACTACCAAAGACACACTGAAGACGATGAAGTCAATCCACTCCGGGGCCCCCACGGACCCCTGCCCCCACCACATTTTCAACAGAGCCGCCGACACCATCGCACCCATGCTCTGCCACACCATCAACCGCTCCCTGGCAACCGCCTCGTTCCCCGACGACTGGAAACACGCCGAGGTCAACCCCCTCCTGAAGAAACCCTCGGCAGGCCCCACCAACCTCAAAAACTACAGACCCATCTCCCTGCTCCCGTTCCCAGCGAAAGTCATCGAGAAAGCCATCAACAGCCAACTCGCCACATTCATCGAAGAGCACAACATCCTCGACTCCTCCCAATCCAGCTTCAGAAAAAACCACAGTACGGAAACTGCCCTCCTCGCCGCAACAGACGACATCCACACCCTACTGGACAAAGGAGAAACAGCAGCCCTCATCCTCCTCGACCTCTCAGCGGTGTTCGACACTGTATCTCACCGCACCCTAATACGCAGACTCCACGACGCAGGGATCCAAGACAAGGCCCTCGACTGGATCCGCTCCTTCCTCTCCGGTGGAACGCAGCGGGTCAGACTCCCCCCTTTCCTCTCGGACCCTACACCAACCACCTGCGGAGTACCCCAGGGGTCCTCCCTCAGCCCTACGCTCTTCAATGTCTACATGGCTCCGCTCGCCCCCATCGTCAGAACCTACGGACTCAACATTGTGTCATACACAGACGACACCCAACTCATCCTCTCCCTATCCAACGAACCCAATACCGCCAGACACAACTTTCGAGAAGGCATGGAAGCCGTCGCCAAATGGATGAAAAACAGCTGCCTACAACTAAACACCAACAAAACAGAAGTACTCATCATGGGCCCAAACCCCGACGCCTGGAACGACACCTGGTGGCCCCCCGCCCTCGGAAGCCCGCCCACCCCGACAGACCAAGCACGCAACCTGGGAATCATCCTGGACTCCGAGCTCAAAATGGACCGCCAGATCAACTCTGTCTCGTCCTCCTGCTTCCACACCCTCCGCCTCCTACGTAAGACCTTCAAATGGATCCCCCTCGAACACAGAAAGACCGTCACTCACGCCCTGGTCACCAGCAGACTCGACTACGGCAACGCACTCTACGCCGGAATAAACAAAAACTTCACCCGCAAGCTACAGAACATCCAGAACGCCGCCGCAAGACTGGTCCTCGACCTGCCAAGACACTGCCACATCTCCCAGCACCTGCGCACACTCCACTGGCTCCCCATCGAAGCTAGAGTCACCTTCAAGATGCTCACCCACGCTCACAAGGCCCTCCACGACACCGGACCAGCATACCTGAACAGCCGACTCAAATTCCACGCATCCCAGAGGCCCCCACGATCAGCCCAGCTCTCCTACGCCGTGGTCCCCTGCACCAGAAAGACCAGATCGGGAGGCCGCTCCTTCTCCTTCCTCGCGGCCAGAGCCTGGAACGCCCTTCCGCTCCACCTCAGACAGACAACATCGCTCCCCATCTTCGCAAGAAACCTCAAAACCTGGCTCTTCGACAGACCCCCCCCATGATGGACTGGAACCTTCTAACCCCCCCACCCCCAGCGCCTTGAGACCACTACGGGTGAGTAGTCGCGCTTAACAAACGCCTGATTGATGGATTGATTGATTGATAGGGGGAGGAGTAGCCCCTAGAGGTGAAGAGGCCGGGGCTGCAGCCATAAACCAATGGCTCCAGCCCCTGCTGAGTGATTGAGGATCCAGACCCCCACTATCAAAGGAATAAAGGTGTCACTGGCAGGGAGGCACCCAGAACTGGTTTGAACAGGGGTCAGTGCCCCTGAACACAAAGACTTCAAAGCCATTGAGGGGTATAACTATGAGAGCTGAAGCCCCTGAACTTTGGAGAATGGCTTGATCAAGATTGAACAAGACTGGAGCTACTTCGTGGTCAAGAGGAACCTTTGCCAAGGAAGAAACAACTGAAGAGACTGAAGGATAGGACTGACCCTTGCTGTGTGTTCTGGGGATGACCTGCAGTTTGCTGTTTTAACCAAGGAAAGGCTAAAGGGACTTTGCTGTGTGCTGTGTCCCCCTGCTTGAAATGACTTTGCTGTGCTGTGTCCTGAAGTAACTTATCCCCAAGGGCCCGAGGTGCGCTGGCTCCCTGTTGCGGAAACTCAGGAACACAAAAGTTTCCAGGAGAGTCTCAGCGACGCTGTGTGCGTGTGGTTGTTGCAGCCTGAGACCCTCGTAAGAAGTGCCCTGTGATCGTGGGCACCTGGAGTCCAAGCGAGGATCAGCGGCGCTGTGTGCGTGTGCTTTTTGCAGCCTGACCCCTTTGTGAGGATTGTCCAGTTATCGTGTGCACCAGAATCCAAGTGAGTCTCATCGAAGCTGTGTGCGTGTGCTTTGTGCAGCGTGAGACCTTCGTGAGGATTGCCTTGTTATCGTGCACACCCGGAATCCAAGTGAGTCTCATCGACGCTGTGTGTGTGTGCTTTGTGCAGCGTGAGACCTTCGTGAGGATTGCCTTGTTATCGTGCACCCGGAGTCCAAGTGAGTCTCGTCGTCGCTGTGTGTGTGTGCTTTGTGCAGCGTGAGACCTTCGTGAGGATTGCCTTGTTAACGTGCACCCGGAGTTAAAGTGAGTCTCAGCGACGCTGTGCGCGTGTTCTTCGTGCAGCCTGAGACCTTCGTGTGGAGTGCCCGGTGATTGAGCACCCGAAGCTCAAGGGAGTCTCAGCGACGCTGTGTGCGTGTGCCCTGTGGCAGCCTGAGATCTTCGTAGCAGTAGCGGCCCGGACCGGCAGCCTCGGAGGAGCTGAGCCGTCGGCCCGAGCCCGCCATTGCCCATTCACAAAGATTGCATCGGAGGCCCAAGTCGTTGGAAGAGGAGAGGAGAGTGGGTTCGCGCCCCCCAGGTAACGTGTGTCTACTCCTGGGGCGGGGTGCGGGCTCGGAGGGAGACGCTCTCAGCCTCTCTCTCATTTCAGCAGCGCGAGCCTCTGCTTCGGCTCATATCGCGGCCCATATTGCCAAGGGAGTGGCAGTACCGGGGCCGGAGTGCGGAGCTGCACTTTTTGTTACATCATACCCGTGTTGAGGGCAACTGTTGACAGAGGCTGACTGCGAGTCAGAAGGAGTGGCGGAGAGACCGCCTAAGGCACCGTGATCGGTGCCGGAGTGTATTACGCATTATCTTATTTCTGCATAACAAACTACCTGATTGTCATATTACACATTGCATCATTTCTGCATAACGAACTACCTGATTGTCGTATGACGCATTGCATTGTTTCTGCATAGCGAACTACCTGATTAGTGTATTACGCATTGCCTTATTTCTGCATAACGACGTACCTGGTGGTTGTATTACGCATTGCATTATTTTTACATTGCAAAGTGCCTGATTGTTGCGTTACGCATTGCATTATTCTTACATTGCAAAGTGCCTGATTGTTGCGTTACGCATTGCATTATTATTACATTGCACAAGTGCCTGATTCTAGCATTACGAACTGCATAACATGGTATTAGGATTACAGTGGAATATGTAGAATTGCTCATTAATATCGTCAGAACTCACAAGGGCTGGCTCACCTAACAACCGGCCAGGAAGAATATTACAAATACGCATATGTTGGATTTATATTGTGTGGTCTTATCGTATATCTTTTTATACAAAATTTATACTTGTTTTTATAAAACTCGTGTGGAATCTATTTGTGGTGTCATCATTGGGTTGCTGTGAGCGTGGTTGCACATACTTTACACATTTACCTTGAAGATAAGCCTAGCTGCTCGTGCCAAGCTACCAAGGGGGTGAGCGGGGGCTATCTGAGAAGTGGTCCTTCCTTTCCCTGACGTGGAACCGCGGGTCCCTATTTGGCCTAAAGTACCTACCTCAGCCAACCAGCGATCCCGGGTCTAACAAGGACATTCTGCCAGGAAGAAGAGCTGTGTTGCTTCAGGAGGGACTGATACTTTGCTGGATGCTTTGCTCTGCTGGCCTGCTAATTGTTGCTTTTGTCCTGGGAGTGAAAGGACTGGACTTTGCTTTCTACATCCTGCTTCCAAGGTTCTCCAAAGGCTTCTGTGTGCTTGCCTCCTGCTAAGACGTCTCAGGGCCATCAAAGACTTCACCTGCTAGAGCGTGGGCTGCTGAGTGTCCTGACTTGCCAAGTCGTGCCAAATCCAGTTCCTGGGCCCTTGGAAGTGAAATCTGGTGATCTTAAGGAGAAAGTCCACGCATCGACTCCCAGCATTTGTTGGAATCAACGCTGTGCTGTAAAGATTGATGCATCACCGCTGCCTGCACAGAAGCATGGTTCCCGAATGCCGCATCGACCATGGCCTTCACCGCAGGCCCCAGTTTACCGCCGCAGCCCGTCAGAAGAATCGCCGTTGTGTGAGTCTCGAGCACCGCATCACCGACGTCCATGATGCCCGCTCCAACTCTGACACAGCGCCTGCTTAGCAGCTGTGGAACTGACGCGGCGCCTGCTTCTCCTCTGTTAAACCGACGCAGCATGTCTGGATTTTCGACGCATCGTCCCTGGGTGCCGATTCTTTATCGACACCCCACTATAGTAAGGAACCAAGGCCGCGTGTCCGGAAACAGACGCATCACCTCCCCTACCAGTAAGAAACTGATGCATCACCTCCTCTGCCAGTAAGGAACCGACACCTCACCTCCCCTGGAGCAGTAAGGAACCAATGCATTGCCTCCCAAGCATAGTAAGGCAGGCAATGCTTTTCTGCCATCTCTCCCCTGCATCTTGCCTTGTCTTTGATTTTTTTGATGCACCTAAGGTACTATGTCCGAAACAAACACATCCACTGAGTTTGAAGGAATAAACTTGCTCAATCGTTTAAAAGTGATAATTCGACTTATGTATGTTGGATTTTTGTCGTTTTGGTCTTTTTTTATTCAGATGAATATTGGCTATTTTTCTAAACTGGTGTGGACTCCTTTTGTAGTGTTTTTACTGTGTTACTGTGTGTGTGTACAAATACTTTACACATTGCCTCTGAGATAAGCCTGACTGCTTGTGCCAAGCTACCAAGGGGGTGAGCAAGCATTATCTTAGCTGTGTGACTCTCTTACCCTGACTAGAGTGAGGGTCCCTACTTGGACAGGGTGTCAACTAGAGACTCCATTTCTAACTGTGAGGAACACCAGAGGCACAAGAAAGGATGTGGAACACCAGAGACACATAATAGGGTGAGAGTCACCAAAGGCACAAGAAAAGGTGCAGACACCGAAGACATAAGAGAGGGTGAGCGTCATCAAAGGCACAAGAGATGGTGAGGGGCACCAGAGACAGAACTGAGGGGGAAGAACACACAAGGCAGCCAGAGGGTAAGGCATGCGAGAGGAATAAGAGAGGGTGCAGGACTCTAGAGGCTCAAGAGAAGGTGTGGGACACCAGAGACACAAGAGAGGGTGACAGTCACTAGAGACTAGAGACACAAGATATGGTAAAAGGGCAGCATAGCCACACGAGAGTGTATGGGACACTAAAGGCACAAGTGATGGTAGGGATACCAATTGTGCAAGACAGGATGAGGAACCAGACACACAAGAGAGAGGTCGAGGGATACAAAAGAAAGAAGCGTGGTTGATGGGTATTAGGGTACCAGGGGTAGATGTAGTGAAGGGACCAGAGGCATAAGAAAGGATGAGAGACTCTGGAAGCACAAGAGGGTGAGGGACACCAGAGGTACAAAAGAGGATGTAGATCACGAGAGGGCGATGATAAGTAGCCTACATGCATGAGATACACAAGGCTGAAAGCATATGAGAGGCCACAAGAAGATTAAGATATAAGAGGTTGAGTGACACGAGAATGTTAATGGGTGAAAGGGTTTGAGGCTAGTGAGTAAAGGTATGATGGGCTCTCTAATGGGTGAAGAGTGGGAAACGAATACGATGGTATGGTAGAGATGTTGAGATACCACTGAGAAAGAAAGAGATTGAGGATATCTCACAGAGAGAAAGTAAAAAAAGTGGGAGAGAGATAGAGAGAAAGGTCGAACTATAGCAAGAGAGAGAGTAAGATAGAGAAAAGCGAAAGATAGAGAGAGGGAAGCAGAGAGAAAGATATTTAGAGACAGAGAAAAAAATGAGACACAGGGAGAGAAAGCAAGAGAAAGAACGAAAGAGAGGAGGTGTTAAAAGGACAGCGAGCGAGAAAGACAGACTGATAATAAAGATAGAGAAGGAGGGAGGATGGTGTGCAAGGCTAGCTAGAGAGAAATTGTGATATGCATGAATGCAGATGGTATGAGACATGAATGTGAGGGTCAGATCAAGAAAGAGGCTATTCTAGCAGAAGTGAAGAAATGTCGTTCAGAGATTTGCTTGAGAGAGGACAGAGATAAGGGGGCTTTTGGGAGGAAAACAGAAGAGAATTGTTTCGAGAGAGAGAGTGGAGAGGCCGGCAACATTCATGCAGAGAACCTGGCGTGAGAGCGAGAGTTGGAGGAGTTCTGGCACGATGAGGTAAGTGTGGGCCGAACATGTACATTAATCTCATTAAAGGTGTTTTTTTCTCCCATAATTAAACATTTAAAAGGTCACTTTCAGATGATGTGACAGTTTAATAAATACCAACGCTGCACAAATAATAAAGGAGCAAAGATTTACAAAGCAAATTGGCTCCTGAGATTTCCCTGCTGTGATTTTCGCTCCCTCCCCATGAGAAAGGAGGAAAGAAGGGAAAAGGGAGAGTGAGTGGGGTGCATTCAGGGAGCACAGGGGCCCTTCTTCATTGGGGCAGCATGCTTGGCAGTGCATGCTCACAGGTCAGCATTTGGAACACAGCCTCACTGTGGGATCTTTTTCAGGAGCCCTGGGGCAGACTGGGGATAATTGGCTCTGCTTGTGTCAATCAAAGCCTTTCACGATCTATGTACCTGACTACTGAGCCCAAAGCCGATGCCCAAGTCCACCCATTTAGCACTGGCCCTCAGGGCAGTGAAGTAGGGCAGTCCAAGGCCAGAGACTCAGAATTCAATAACTCAACCAATACAGGTCAATAACACAATGTCCAGCCATTAGTCTTTGAAAAAGAAGTACTTTACTCGAACCACACACAACGTAACACTGTACGCGATATCTGAGAGAGCAGCAATTTATGCTGGGGGTTGCTAGTAACCTTCTACAGTTACTGGGGAGGCAGCCTATGCTGTTCCAGTGGAAACCTCTTATAATATTCCTTGCAAGAAATTGTCAATTCGTTTCTGTGATTCTCTCTTGTATGGGCATGGAATATGGCAAGTCTCTGGGGAGGTAGCTCTTGCGTTTACTCCGTCCCAACTAGTGTGGATTTGGTTTCCTCTTCTGGGTACTCCCCGTACGTTTTGTTGTCCATTGGAGCACCTGGTGGTGCAGTAGTGCAGGCAGCACCTGTATTCTAGAGCACAGAGGGCTTTGTGCTACAGGTAAGCAGAGGAAACAGCGGTGCAGGAGGCGGCGGGAGAGCTGCGGTGCTCAAGGCTCAGCAGATCTTGTGGCTCAGGTTCTTCCTTGGGCCAAACCACAAAAACACCTCACTCAAACAAGCTAGGTGTCCATCCTTGGTTGTAACGGTAAGTAGTTAGATCTTGATGCAGGCCTCTCTGACAATGTTTGAAGATTGGATTCTGGGGTACCCTTATCAGCCCCTAGTATATGGTACACCATGTACCCAGGGCATAGGTACCCCAGAGGCCTCCCAGGGGCTGAAGCATGTATTGTGCCACCCCGGAGAGGCCATTCAAAATGACAACACAGGTCTGCTACTGCAACCTGTGTAAGGAGGTGCATGCACCCCTTACTTAGATATAGGTTACCTATATCTATTCTAAATCACTACACATATAAACCTATCAGTCACCCCTATGGCAGGCCTTACCAATCCTGAAGGCAGGGTGCTGGGTTTTGCGTGAGAGGGTGCCCCTGCATGAGCAGAGCCCTTCTGCAGCCTTCGGAATCTATTCTCCGGGGTTGTCTGTGATGCAGCCAACCATATATACTTAAGTGCATTATAACCTCACGGTAAATGCTAACTTTAAAACGGCTGCTTAGAAACATGTCGTGTTTGGTGTCAAACACCTTGGAATCATACCTCCACACCAGTAACGGGTGTGGGACGTATGTTTCCTCCCTTGTAGTACCACTACTATGGGTCACTGGTCTACCCGGTACCAGCTTTCTCGACCTGGGCAACACAAAATGGATGCTGCCAGCCACAGACATGAGTCTGCCCTCATGCTGCTGAGCCAAGCTCGAGCAGAGGAAGGCCTGACAATAGGTTTCCTGTCACAGGGAGGTGTGACCACCTCCCAGACAGGCTTTAGTGAATTGGGGCTGGGTGGGTGCACTCTTAGAGTGCCAGAAAGTCTGCACTGGGGGCACATTTGGGGTCCCCGTGCATAGTCCAGCTCAAACCGGTTGCAGGAGCCATTTGCTCCCTCTCTGGCGCGAAACTGGACAAAGGACATGGGTGTAGCCACCCCTCTATCCTGTCCCTCCCCTAGGTGGGTCCCCAGAGTTAGTCTAACCCCTTCCTTGGGTATAAAGTAGGAAACCTGACTACAGGACTTTGGATTTTACCTGGACTAAACTCTGCAAGCAGAAACCAAGTACTTCGACGGTCTACACTTCGCTGGACGACAGAAGAATCTCCCTTGGAGTAAAGGAGTTACTCCCCTGCAGCAGCAGGCACCTAAACGCATCTGACCGGTTTGCATCTCCCGAGCTCCTGAGGACTCCGAAGATTTCTGCAACACAGGAGGTGGGTTCCCGAGTGTCCCTGAGGTCGATCTACTCTCTCAGCAATCCTGAGACCAGTATCCCTCGTGGGGACCGTGCAACCCGAACCCCTGTGCACCGTGTACTTTTGCAGCAGCATATGCTTTTTGGCGATCCCTGAGGCTGTGCTTTGGACTCTGTGTAGGCCCGACCCCGAGCAGTATTTCCACCAAAGATCTCCGGCCTCTACTCCACGAGTGCTCTGTGGGCTGGTGCTTTGTGATTCAGCTCGAGGTCCCTTCGCGATCCCTGGTCCGTTGGCCTGTGGGTCCTGGCGAGGGTCACTTTGACTCTCCTTGGGCTTCCCTGGTTGCTCCAGACGTGCCCTGACTCCCCATAGCTTGAGAGTCTCCTGGACCTTGCTGGTCCATACCGTAACTTGTTTCCTCTGCCCGCGTGGGTTGCCTTTGCCAAGGCTTGTTGGTGTTCAATCCGGACACTGACCCCTCAGCACTCGACATCCTTTGTGGGACAGCTCACCTCCGGACTTTGGTCGTCGTCGACATCTCCTGGTCCCCGTGGCTGCAGAGTCAAGCATCCTATCTTCACACCTGAAGCACCCGACATCGGTGGGCATTCGTCTATCGAGTCCCTGGTTACCCTGAAGTGACCCAGACTCTGTCCCCTCTGCTTTCAGGTTCTTCTCACTTCGGATCCAGGCTTGGATTCCACCGGACACTTTTCATCTTCCCGGCAGCAGTACTTCTTCGCATCACGCCATTTAAAACGACGAGGGTTTCCGACACCACTTGACCCCTATGCACCCGGCTCCTCTGGGATAGGTAACACGGGTAGCTCGGTACTCACAAGGGTGCTGGCCTTAGAATCTTCTATGTTCCAAAGGGTTTGCTTGAAGTCCTCTCCAAAGTGTCCTTAAACTGTAATTTTCCAACCGCGACTTTCCCATAGAGATGTACGGAGCTCGCGTCTGTGTTCCCGCACTGCACCCGTCCTCCGTGGGCTCCCTGTGTCACTCCTTTGGGTGGTTCCTTGGGGTCCCAACGATTCTACGTACTCTAGGCACTGTGTCTATTGAAGTCGTGGTTGTTATACCACTTTCTTAGTATATGGTTCGGTCTCCACCTGGAGCCCGCTGTGTATTGTGCTATTTACTGTTGTTCTAATGATTAAGTATTGTGTGCTTTATGTTCTAATCTCACATAGAGAATAGTAGAGAGTGTTTAGTAATAAATACATATTTTTTATATAACACTTGTGTGGTTCTCCTTTCATTTGGTCACTTAGGAGGTTCTGTTGTGGTAAAACAAGCTGCTTTACATTCCTTCAAGATTAAGCCTGAAGGCTGCTCTCCATAGCTACCACTAGGTTAGCTTTCATAAAGGTTATCTTTGACCTAATCATCAATAAGGGTTGTGTGGCCTGGTGCAAGGTGCCCACTTTAATTAGTGGACAGCATATACCAGGCCAACTTCTCACAGGGACTAACTCTGGGCAATGTAAGCCTGTGACGTCAGCATGCCTCCCGGTGGAAAAGGCAGGGAGTGCAGCAATTAGGAGTGCCCTTTACTGCCAGGGAACCTACAGGTGCCCTATATACATAGATTACCAGTGACAAAACAAACACACAACAGAGCAACACACACACACATGTGCACGCACATGTGCACACACACCTTCCTTTTTAAGTCAAAGCCTACTAGGTCTGGTTTGCTAAAGACATCTTGGGGACATTCAGAAAGCTGGCCTAGGAATGCATTCCGTCCATTGCAGACCATTGGCTTGTAATCTGGTTTGTATCTCACATTATCTGACTTTCTATTTGCTGGCTTTATTTGTTTTAGGCTGTCCAGCTTAAGTCCGTCCCTCCCGTTGGCCAAACTTTGTTTACTGTATTCTTTCACAAGCTCGCTTTCTGTAAACAAGCTTTTAAATCTTGTTTTTATCTTGTCACATCTACTGTGCATTCAAAGGCAGAGGTCAAATGTCAAGCTGCCTACCAAGGGAGCTTGGTGTTTACTTTTCTTTCTCTGACTTCAAAGTGAGAGAATTTGTGTGACAATCCTCCTGAGAACCCATGTAAGACGAGAGGGTGTAGGGTGTTTTTCTTCTAGCACACAACAAAAAAAAATGAACGGTGCTGATGTTTCAGAATATATCAGAATAAGCATAAATGAAGCACTTTTTATGTAATTCTGGTGTGGCAGAAACAAATATTTGAATAGGATGAAATCACATCAATACACTAGGTGATGACATTTGCACACATTATTATTTGTGTGCAGTTAAACAGTATTTCAGTGCAAATGTAATAGTCCTTTCAATTGAAAATTCGCTGCCTGTAATGGCAGTGTGATACCACACCATGTATACTCCACACTACGACACTCCACTCCACTCAATACCCTTCCACTCTATGCCATGCCACTCCATTCTATGACAATGCACTACACTCTACAACATGCCACTCTACTCTACGCCCATCCACTGCAAGACACTCTACAACACGCCACACCACTCCAATATACGCCACTCAGTCCATTACCCAACATGCCACTCCACTCCACGCCCCTCCAATCCACACCACTTACCCCGCTCCACTCTAGCTCACTCCAATCTACCCCACTCCACTCCAATGTACCCCAATCTACCCTACTCCACTTTGCTACAATCTACTTCAATCTACTCCACTCCAATCTACCCCACTCCACCCAATCTACCCCATTCCAATCTACCCCACTTCAGTCTACCCCACCTAGCCCACCCCAATCCAATCCCCTCCACTTTCATCCAATCTACCCCACTCCACTGCAATCTACCCCACTACACTCTACCCCAATCTACCTTACTTCACTCCACTCTACTCCACCCCACTCCATTTAACCCAATCAACCGCACCCCACTTCAATCTACCCCACTCCCCTCAATCTGCTGCACTCCCCTCAAATCTACCCCACTCTGCTCCAATCTACCCAGTCTACCTCACGCCACTCGAATCTACCCCAATTCACTATACTCCACTCAACCTAGTCCAATTTACCCTACTCCATTCCAACTTAACCCACCAACTCCAAACTCCACTGCAAACTATCCAACTCCTCTCTACTCTAATCTACCCCACTCCCCTCCAATCTTTTGCACTCCACCACAATCTACCCCACTCCACTCCAATCTACCCCACTCCACCACAATCTACGCCACTCCACCACAATCTACCCCCCTCCAATCTACCATAATCTACTCCACTCCAATCTACCACACTTCAATCCACCCAATATACCCCACTCCACTCCAATCTACCAAGCTCCACTCCAATCTATCACACTCCTCAAATCTACCCACTCTACTCCAATCTAACCCACTCCACCCCACTCCAATCTACTTCACCCCACTCAACCCCAATCTACCTTACTCCAATCTACTGCTCCCCAATCTACCCGCCTCAATGTACCCCACTCCAAGCCACTCCTATCTACTCCACTCCAATCTACCCCACTTCACTCAAACCCACCCACTCTACCCCTCTATTCCACCACCACTCTACTCCACTTCAATCTACCCCACTCCACTCCAATGTACCCCACTCCAATCATTGTTCAATCTACCCCACTCCGTTCCAATCTACCCTACTCTAATCCACCCACACTACCCCCCTCCACTCCACTACCCCTAACCTAATCTACCCCACTCCACTCCAAACAACCCCTCTCCACTCTACACTTCCCCAATCTATCTCACTCCACTCCAATACATCCAACTCAATTCCACCCCACTACAATCTACTCCGCTCCACTCTACCTCAATCTACTGCACTCCAATCTACCCACACCAATCCACCCAATCTACCCAACTCCACTTTACCCCACTCTACCCCACTTCACTATAAACTAGTACATGCAACTCAAATCTACCCCACTTCAGTCCAATCTAACCCACTCCAACTCAATACACCCAACTCCATCCTACTCCAATCTACCCCACACCACACCACTCCACCCCAAACTACCCAACTCCAATCTACCCCACACCAAACTACCTCAATCTACCCACACACCATTCCATTCAACCCAACTATAATCCACCCAATCTAGCCACTCCAATCTACCCCAATCCACTCCAATCTGTCCCACTCCACCCCAATCTACCCTAATTCGTACTACCCACTCCAATCTACCAAGCTAATCTACCCAACTCACCCACTCCAATCTACCCCACTCCAAACTACCTCACTCCAATATATCACAATCTATTCCCCTCCACCCCACTCAAATCTATCCCAATCTACCCCACTTCATTCTACCCCACTCTACCCCCACTCCACTCTACGCCAATATACCCCACTTCACTCTACCCCAATCTACCCCATTCCACTCCACCCCACCCCAATCTACCCCAATCCAATCTACCTCACCCCACTCCATGCCACACCAAGCCACTAACTTTTAGCTATGCTGAACAGCAGCCACAATGGTGTGCAAAATAGATAAAATTCCTTGACAAAGCCAATAGCTCTTGCATAGGCAAGACCTACTGGCTTTGCCAATGCTTGTTTAAACTGTTCTCTCTCTGGAATTTCCAGCTGTAACCGCAATGGAAGTAAGATGGAGGACTACATCATTGGACTTTATCTGCAAAGTCGTGCCTGATTCCCTGAGCAGTTTCCATATCTACTTTGCAAAGTGATGGCTCAAGCTGTGACCCACTAGGCTAAAGAGACCCAAAGCACATCTGGAATATACTGAAGTTCCATCCATGTCAAGGGGCAACAGCCTTAAAGTTTGGGCTGGCCTGCCCTTTGAGTTGTGTGGTTAAACTGATATGGACTTGGTTGGTCCCCTCAAACTAAGGGCTTTGAAGAGCTCAGCAAGAGGAACCAAGAGGAGTACTCAGCAGAAATTTCCCAGAAGGCTTTGATCCTACGCTGTCTGCACTATGGAACATTCTGTTACCCTGTTACAGTAACAGGTGGCCTGCTGTTCACAAGGGAAGGCCCTCTATCCGTCCTCGGGAACCCTGGCGTCTAGCTCTGGGAGCTATGGGTTGGCAGCACTACGAACCCCATGTCCCGGCTCTGACTTTCAGCCCTGTTGGCTTTGCTTTGAGTTCCACGGTCCAGCTCCTTATCCATTTGCTAGAGTTGCACACATGTTGGCAGATCTGGGTTTGGGGTTGCTGGGTATGACCCTCCTCCCAAAACTCAAGCCTCCCTGTGCTGAAAACACCACCAATATTCACGGCTGCCGGTTCACCTACTGTGTATTCACTGCCTTGCCCCCACACCCCAACCCTAAAATTAAAGCGATGGCAAGCACTGGTGGTATATCCTGGGTAGCTTACAAAATACATTTCCAAGCCTTTAAATCAAAACAATGGTCTTTCAATTGTTGTTGTTAACACAGTTGTGTTTTGCAGTCATGAGTCACTACTTTATATCCTGTACAATGATCACTTTTTTTTGTCAAAAACAGTTTGATTGTTGGCGGCAGTTTCTAAAGAAATGCACTGAAAGGATCTCAGAATTGTCAGAATGGCTACTGATGCTCTGGTGAAAACCCAAATCTATCTTCTTCTGGACCAAGCACCCTGCGATTCCACCAGAGGGGGGAGGAGGATGCAGGAGAGGGAAGAAAGCAAGCTTTGGTAACCAAGAAAATGGCGGGAAAAATATTCACTGCTCTGTGTGGTGAGATCCAAACTGTAGGCCAGCCAGTAAACAAAGGGTATGGATACTGCATGGTAAAGTTTATTCAGTTCCTAAATGGATGGCGTAGGAGGGACTGGTATAGTCCTTCTTCCAAGTACTAGACCTTAGACAGAAAGAGATGGCAAGAATTCTTGTGCTTTCCAAGTTGAGGGTTGCCCTCATTCACCATACCTCTCTTTGCCCTCTCACCGGCTCTCACCCATCCCCAGGAGACATACAGCAGACCAAAGCAGGTTTACCTTGAGCACATCTTGCGTGTCATTGAGGCAGTATACACGGATGTTGTACTCCAGAGAGGTGCAGGCTGCAGGCGCGAAGAGCAGCAGCTTCAGCCTCTTGGCCGCAGACATGCTGAGCGACTCCCCCACCAGGGCGAAGCGGCCTAGTTGCTCGGTGAATAGGTAGCAGGTGTGAGATTCCAGCTGGCAGTAATACACATTGGATGGACTCTCCTCGCCCAGATGCAGGACGTCCTACAACAGAAATCAAATGAAAGAGGTGAGATGGAGAATGGGAGAAAGACGCACCTCACCCAGGCCATATGACAGACCCCCTCCTCTCTCAGCCAAAAGACCAAAAGGGGGAATCAAACCCCTCTGTTTAACTTCTATTATACAAAGGAAGAGACAGAAACACCATTGCCCCACTTCCATGACATTTATTTGCCTCTGCAACACAGGGAAACGAATAGATAGATACACTGGAGACACGGATAGGGGACTATTGTGAAACACAAGATGTCCCTAGAAGCGAAGATCTGTCTGCACTCTGCTCAGAGCCCTGCCCCTCCTGCGGCTTGTACACCTGGAACCTCTCTAGCACTCTGCTGCCCATGATCAAGCTACAAAATGTGTACAACAAGGAAACAAATGCCTTCACAAGCCCAAATCATTGACCTTCAAGTCCCATAAATTCAGGAAGTATATAGCAGACCTTGTTTGGTTTTAGGAAAAAGCAAGTGTGTGAGAATCTGTATGTCGGGTAAAGAACTACAATCCACTCCACAGAGCTCGGCAGGCTTCAAGGAGAGTGATATTTTCCATTTTTGATAACCTGGCCTGGGTGACAAGCAAACCTCAGACATCACGAAGTGCAGGTAGTGAGCAAAAGAAACTAATAATACAGTAAACAATGCAGAACCTTCAATGTCCACCGCAAGTTTAAATGAATGATAAAAAAGAAAAACAAATCAAAAATGAACCCAAATACACAGAAGATTCGAAAATGATGAGAACACAGAAAACAGTGAATAGTGAACAATTATGAAAGAGTGAAAAAACATCAAAACACAAGAAAACTGGTCCTTGTAGAGATAAAGCATAACTTTACGCAGGCATCCTCTTCTCAAGGCTCCTTAGAAGCTGAAAGATTTGGGGAATAAACAGTTACCTTGAAGCATTTGGTTTCTTTTTTTGTGATATTTCAGGCTCTTCAAGTTTGTGTTTTGAGTCACCAGTGACTGTCAACTTGCAGGAAAGGTTGTACATGTGTCCCACACACAAACAGTCCACAAAAGACAAGGCCAACCCACGTACGTATGGTCTGCTTCTCGACTACAACTGTCTGAGTTAACTGGGCGTCCTCCACAGGCAGCGGCTTTCACTGAACCTTCACAGAGCCTTCCTGAAGCTACACGTTCAAGAAGTTAAAGGTCCTTCAACAGCCAATCTTTATAAGCAGCAGAATGAAGCAAACAAAGTTCTATACAACTAGCTTTCCAGCACGGTCAAGCCCACAGAACTTGCAAAAGGTGGGATACTTACTGCTGGGACGGTGGAAGGTCTCTGAATGGCACTTGAGAGCGGGCACCCCACCCTCAAGTTCATCATAGCAAGCTCTGTAGATTTTTGACCCCCCACCTCATCACATGCTACAATCAGGCGTGTAAGCTGGACGCATTTATGTGACCTGGGCTGAGACGCAAAGTGGGGTTCAGTGATCCGTAGAGGCATGTCGTTGGCACCCTCTTTACCGAGTGAGCATTACTACTATAAGCTCGCTGGGCTGTAGAAGACTGACAGTGGTGGCAGTGATAAAGATTCTGATGACAAAGCAGGCCTTTTTTCATCTGTCTATGCCCAGGAAAGTCACCTACTGGACTCACTCGCCTTTTTAAACTGTTCTTCCAGAACTGTACAACTGGCTCCTTTATTCATCCATGTGGGACATGGATGTCGCATGAGCATGTCTTACGGCTGTGCGGGGAGGATTTGTGGAGCTGTAGCCACACTTAAAGCAATTTTGTATTTCCAACATTCAAGTGATACCTACAGGAAGAGACGCCTACTGGCTTCTTCTGCATTTCTATATTGATCTACCACACCCATGCAACTGGGTCAATGCTCCATGCCCAATCCTACATCCAGAAACCAAACATTTCTTGCCTAAAAAATGAAAACATTGCACATATGTCTGTTCTCCTATGGTTCCTTTGAGATAACAAGTCTTACTTGCCCTTCCTAGCTGATAGCCTTCGCTGCAGTGGCAGTTACCACCTTTCAGTATTTCTGACTACCACTGCATGCCTTTTGTTCCCACGCGGCTTTGATCTGCCAGGGCCCCCAGGCACAGCAGCACAAGTTAGCAGGCCTCTGCCATTGTCCAGGAAAGTAATTATCCAACTAGAGTTATTCAGGGCTGGAAATAGTAAAAAAGTGTTAAATTATAAAATTGCTCCTATTCTTCTGACCATGTCAGATGGAGTTTCTCACAAATGAATTTAGGATGGCATGGAAACACCAGACGTGTTTAAACGTTCAAAAGGAGCACATATAATGAAGAACAGACTCAGACATATTATCATAGTGTCTACGAAGTAAAAAAAATAAAAAATAGACTAAATGGAGAGAATACAAGGACAAAGCGAGCTGCCATGTGTGTTTTAGAGTTATCCCATCTCTGGGCTCCTTCATGGGGTCAGACATTCAGGTAACTTAACTAATTCCTGACGACTGGCACTGCTTAGTCACATGATCCCTCCAGGCCACTGATTACAAATCCGGGCGAGAATCTGTGGCTTTAGAAAACATCAAGGAATCAACCTTAACAAGTGGCAACCCAGCCATATCCCTGTTCTTTTCAAATGGATCGCAGGCAATTGCCACTCTCTTGAACCTCATATTTAGCGCTTGGCCATCTTTGTCCCTGGACCATCAGACAGGCTGGAAGAACAAAGCTTGGGATCTAGTTTTGGAAGGGAAGTAGTTTTTAATTTGACACTCCTGAAGGATGCAGCGACAAGTATCCAAGAAGCATGGTCGGACCGGGACCGATAATAGGCCCAGACAACAAAATACAAGTGGACCTCATTTGCAAATGAGAGAGCTAAAGAAGTGGTCTACGTTTGAAAATCAGGGCACTTTTGAACTTCGAAAGATACGCTGCATACGTGTTTTGCAAGGTAAGGAAGACTGCATGCATTTGTGTTTGCTGCAGGCCGATGTTTGTGGTAAGATCGGATAAATTAACAGTTAAAACCGAACCGCCAAATCATAAAACAGGCCCACACACTGACCTGTCAGAGTCGGACTAACCCTTCGGGCACAGCCAGATTTCCCTGTAGGCTGGTCCCACCCTGCCAGGAAATAACATTTGCACACAGACCTCCCACTCAACTCACAAGCCCTAGACTGCCAATTGCTGTTGGCTAGAAGTGTTGTGAGCTACAGTCTCTCCCCCCAACCCCGCAGAACTGGCGTACTACCCGCCAGGGTGCAAATTACCCTTTCTGTCTCTCTTGTCATGCCAGATACTCAGCACCATGATGAACACATCTTCCTAGACTACTATTGCAGATATTGCACTAAAGCAGGATTGACGAAATTACAGTTTACCAGCAGGTACTCAAAACTGAATAGATGTTTGTATTTGTAAAAGGGTTCTCCCATGGTTATGACAGTAGATGATATGATTTTGCATTCACGTAATGTGCTACAATCACTGGTGTGACCCGGAAGCACTGGTGAGGGCCCAGTGGTGTTTGCAGGTGCAGTCTATGTTCCAATGAGTTAGCTTTGGGTGGTTTGCTGCCAATACACAGATCGAAGAAAATGTTACAATGGTAAGACACTAAGGGGCATATTATCAATGGCCAGCGATAATTATCGCTGGCCGTGATTAGCGACGTATTCCCTAACGCAGGCTATCTCTGGAATTTATCACCCTGGTAGCGCGTTATTAACAACGCGTTTCTCCAGTCCGATAAAAATTCCAGAGATAGCGAGGTTATTGCCGTTTTGCAGGGAACATCGCTGGTTTTCCAGCGATGTTCCCAGCAAAACGGCGATAACCTTGCTGATACGACCCTGTGGTCGTATCAGCAGAATCCACCTCCTATGTCTAACATAGGTAAGTCAAGATTGCAGCAGACGTTAGATTTTGGCGAAAACGGTCGTTTTCGCCAAAATTTAACGTCTGCTATAATCCTGTGGGCTGCCTTGTAAATATCGCGATGTGAACATCGGCGATATTTGCAACGTAGCCCATCCGGGGTACGCCCAGTAACGCCCACTTTGCATCTCATTTGAGATGCAAAGATGGGCGTTGGGGGAAAGGGCGATAATGCAAGGATTCACGCGATAGCGTGACCTTGCTGATTAGGCGATAAGATTATCGCCGCTTTTCGTCCGAAAACGGACGCTAAAGCGGCGATAATTGTTTATCGCCTCGTTGATAATATGCCCCTTAGAATGTGTCCTTCTCTTCCCCTTTCGGACTGAGCTGACATTACCTCATACTTCCCATTCATCCTGCTGACGTTGTGGCCTATGGCCAGGGGGTACTGGGGTATGCACACCTAGCATGGAAGCTCTCCCCAGAAACATGCAGTCTAACTTTGTCAGAAATACATGTTTTTTGCATCGAAAGGCTAGGCCCATGGGACAGCCATCTGACTTTCAGACAGAGTGGACATCCGAAACCTCCATGGGGTCCCTTTTCTGGATATCATGGAGGGAGCAGGTTGGCAAGAGACAAGGATGCATATTAGTCTGTGATTTTAGGGGGCGGGGCTATGAATCTGAAATTAATTTCCTCTTAATCATTATTGTACCCAAGTTAAAGATATGGTGTGCTGAGAATGCAGGGGCGTCAAGAGGGGTATTCAGAGAGTTGTGGGGACAAGGGTGAAATTAGGACTGCGGGTGATTTTGCGACTTTCCTTGAAACTTTTCAAATGAATCAAAGCATGGAGGTCTCTACTGTATAAAAAAACTTTTAAAGGAGGCTACGGAAACCATTAGAACTGCATATTTAATGATTCAGTTCAATGAGACAGGTAAAAAGGCTGGGTGCCTGCTGGGATGGACAGTGAGAGACCTAGAGGTCACCGGTTCGAATGCAAGTAAGAAAGTTTGGTGGGTTAAAGCACACGGTGCATATG
Organism: Calotriton arnoldi; assembly: GCA_963921515.1. Taxonomy (NCBI): domain Eukaryota; kingdom Metazoa; phylum Chordata; class Amphibia; order Caudata; family Salamandridae; genus Calotriton; species Calotriton arnoldi. Next base: position 1,146,507 of record CAWUFW010001719.1, on the reverse strand, counting down.
CCACAGAAACTGACGCAGATGAAAGACTGCTTTCCCAATAAAACACCTATGGGGGTTGAGCGTCTGCTCCAGTGATCAGAAGCAAATCTAGAGAAGCACTGAGGTCTCTGTTTTACAAAAACAGCTCAGAACAAACTGTGAATAAAGAGATTGTTGAGTTTGGAGCAGGCCACAGAAACCGTGAGACCTACAGGACATAGTCTTCAGTCCCATTGAGATAAGGGCGCAGGTCGAGTCTCTTCTGTACTGGTCTGTTTGCAACATGATGCACTTAGAAAGGAAAGAGAGAGAGAAAATGAAAGAAAGAGAAAGATACATCAGGGCCACTTCTATTTTATCCTGGTTACCTGATCTAGTGTGACCTTACTCCAAGGACAAGTGGCCAGCCCTGAGAGGACATTTGTATGTGGAGGGAAGCATATCAAAGGAGAAGCACTGCACACAGAGCACCAGACACACTATTCCACGAGAAGGGGTGGAATCTGCGTGACAGGCCGAGGTAAGACTAGAAGGGCAGCTTGTGCAGATCTTTGTGTGCCCGGCATTTTTCAGGGGATAATACCGGCAAGATAACTCTAATGGTTAATGCACTTAATGGAGACATCAGTGATTTGTTTATCACAGTTTTAACTGATCTTAAAGTAGCACAGAGGGTAAATGTCCCTGCTGCAAAGCACAACGTGGAACATGCAGATCACAGGTTTGTATTTTATGTTGCTAACTCAGTGGGTTAGTGCTTTGTCAAAGAGATCCTTTTGATACTTGCAGTTCATAAGTTACAATCATTCTTATATAGTACACTGAGTTAATAATCGGTATCAAAGAGCTGCATGCAAACTGCAAGGCATAGGTTTAGAACTTTACTGTTCATTCTCAAACCATCGTAATTCTAAGGGTTCCTTTTGGTAGCTATACATTTTTATTAGTGTAGACAACTCCACCACTGTGTAATGTTTTAAATCCTGGATTTGTGGAGCCGATTTATGAACACTTTGTGCTGGGTTTGTACCACTCAAGGGACTGGCGCAAAGTGTTGATTTGGGATTTACTTTCAAGCAAAATCATGATTCGCATTGGAAAGTTGGCATTCAGAGATGGAAAGTAGTGCTATGTGTTATTTTGTGCAACTTTGGGGTAAGGGGGCATACCATGCCAGTACTTGGGCATTCCCATGCAAGCAAGCGTGGCTTTTGATGCTAATCCCTATCTACTAACCTTGGTAGAAAGAGGTTTGTATAAAAAACATTACACCTCCTCAAGGCAGGTGCAGTGCTTGAGAAGAGTTTTTATTTTTCCAAACTTTTCGAACTTTGCTAGTGTGTTGCACTGTCCAGCACACATACTAATTGAGAAAACTGCTAAAGTTTGCGAAAGCGTAGCATTTGGTACTGGAATGGTAGCCTTCCAGTACAAAACCCATGCCTGAGATCACACACGCACAACCTTGCACTATTGTGCCACAGCGTGTGCATTGGTGCTAGGCACCCTAAAGTGCGTCAGCATTAGAGGAGAGAGCCACAGCTCCAAACCCTAGTAGGGATGCTGCTGCTGTGCTCTCTCCCTCAACGCAGCACAACAACTTGGACACAGAGCTGCGTTGCACCAAAACTTAGTACATCTGTCCCTTTCTTTTGCCAGACTAACTACTCTTAATATAAGTATGGTCGACACGTGGCTCCTATACCTTGTAGCCCTCATTCTCTGTATAATATGTGTGTGTGTGGTGTAAAGCCCTCTGGCACCCTACATTGGGGTGAATAGCGCTATAAAAGAAATGAAATAAGCGTGAGAGAGAGACTAAGAATAGATTATGGACACGGTTAGTGGACGGTAGCGAGAGAATCAGTAAAGAAGGAAATAAGTGGGGTGGGGCGGGCAGTAGGGGCGCCAACAAAGACTGTCACATCGGGCGCCACCAAGGCTAAAGCTGGCCCTCGTTATTGTGATATTGCTGGACCCTACACTGTAAGGTTAGTTTTTTACATCAAATGTTTTCCATACACATATTTACAAACTGAGATACAGGGGGATACATTGATTTGCTTGTGAACAGGTCTACAGTGTCACAGTTCAACCTGAGTAAATTATATTATCTTCTCTCGTACTAGGAGGAAGGGCACATCATATGCACAATTAACATCCCACTCCACTCTTTAATAACAGAAAAAGGACCTTTCAACCTTGGCAGACTGGATTTTTAAGAAGACAAATTAACTTTTATACACATTTTTCAAGCATGGGTCAGTAATGTCTTGTGTTTGGACTTCTAGGAAGTATGAACATATACATTGGGGCTGTAGGCACATTCCGTACCTCTCTCTGTAAAACGTACAAGGGTTGTTTACAGGTTACCTGCTTTTCCACCCCACCCCTCTCCCTCTCTCCTCACCTTCCCCAGTAAAACGCAAGAGCTTCGGAACAGGAGACCACTAGGGACCCCTTTCAGTGACAGCAAAGAAATAGTGTTTCTGTGGGACACACAACTGAAACCATCCCTGACCGCAGAAAATGCAGAAGCCAAGTTTTAGAACCTGAAACCCTTCTCTACTGCAGGCCATTAAAGGATCATTGGGTGTCAAGGAGTGTTAACCCCTTCTCTGTAGGGGCAGAGCTATCAAAAGTGCAGCAGGGACCGTGAAACCGGGACTCTGGCGCGTGAGGGCCCTCTGCACCCCAGTTAAGGATATATTTCAACACTAACTGGGGAGAGGATGTAGCCTTACGGCTAGAGCTGCCGACTTTGGAGCTGGGGAACCGGGTTCGAGTCTCGGCAGGGACCCTCAACATCCTGTGATTCTGGGAAAATCACTTAATCTCCCCGTGCCTAACAAAAACAAGCATTTGCAATGCAATAGGTCTCGCAACTGCGAGTTTTGGAGCTATTGGTATTGTAAATGGTATTGTAAATGACAATGCCTTTAATTTATGTTGTACAAACCAAAACATAAATAAAAGGCATTGTCATTTACAATGCCAATAGTTTAAACTTGCGTAAATGCGAGACCTATTGCTTTGCAAATGCTTGTTTCAGGAGGATTCCTCCTCGCAGGCCCCCAAATACTGTTTCGTTTCTTCACTGTGCCAGTTTGTTGTCCCGCTCCCACATGCACTCCTGACGTTTTATTCGCACCCTCCCAACTGTGAAGCATTGTTCGCTTCCTGTCCAAAAAGTGCTTGCAAAGGTGCAACATTGTCACAGTGACTGGTGGGTTTGAGAGGGGTACTAGGTATGTCCAGGAGGGGTAGCATCTTTGCAAGATTTTCTCTGTAAGTGCTGATCCCATAAATGCACTTTAACTTACTGTGTATACATTTATCTTATGTAGCTATCCCCAAAATGTGACAGGGGTGGGCCAGTGCTCAATTTGTAAAGAAATAATTGCCAGGGCTCTCGCCAGGAGGCCACTGCAGCTTGCACCACCCATTGCCCCTGTCAAAATTGCCATTACATTACCTGCACAACTATTAATCATCAGACTGCTACCAGTGTGACAATTCAGACTGTTAGAGGCCTCCACAGCTATAAGAATGGTTTGGGCTGCAGGTATCTGTTGTTTTTAATGTATAATGAAATAATAAAACTATTGTTCTGCTTATCTCTAAATCACACAAACAGCGCCACCATGTGGCAGACTGTGATAAGTGCCGATGTTGACAATTAATTGCTGGTGTCGAGCACCGTAAACTACTGCCTCAAATTAAGCACTGGGTGGGGCCCTCCTGGGTCTATGTTAGACATCCCTCGCTGAGGAGTTTGACATTCTGAAGTAATCTGGGGGGCCAGCAGAGCCCCGATAAAATGCAGGGAGTATTACTGCCCCAGAGTGCACCTTGTGGGGGCAGCTACTGAGTGTTCCTGAATGGAGAGACCAGCTGATGTACCAGGAGAGGATGTGCCAGGAGGCGGGAGCTGTACCTCCTGCAATGGAAGCCACCCCCTTCCAGATTCTTCTAGCCAGGGAGGTAGGGCAGGGAGCCTAGGAAGAGCACTCTAAGCTCGCTCCCCCACTTGGTGATGGTGTGTCAGAACACATAGTGACTTGAGAAGTCTGGGTGTAGTACATCCCACTGGTAGTTTGTGTTACGGACTTATTCCTAGACATTTAAACTCACATTTAACCCTGAAGTATGAGACACCCTGCATTGGAGAGTTTCAGTGAGGAGCAGTTGGCAAAGTGGTGACACTTAATAATAAAAAAGTCCCTTGTATTGTAAAGCAATAAGCAAATATAATGCACCAACTTGACACTTGTACGGTGTTCCAACAGTGCACATGTAACACCTTAAGCACATTTTATGAATGTGATATATCACCCTTATAAATCATCTGTGCTTCAGGAGTCATTATATGTGTATAAGGATCAAAACTGCCACAGGCACACACATCACACACTCACACAGTTATCTACAAGCATCAGACATCCACAAGCATCAGGCATCAGACATCCACAAGCATCAGGCATCAGACATCCACAAGCATCAGGCATCAGACATCCACAAGCATCAGGCATCCACAGGCATCAGACATCAGGAATCAGACATCCACAAGCATCAGACATCAAGCATCAGACATCCACAAGCATCAGACATCCACAAGCATCAGACATCCACAAGCATCAGGCATCAGACATCCACAAGCATCAGGCATCAGACATCCACAAGCATCAGGCATCAGACATCAGGCATCATACATCCACAGGCATCATACATCCACAAGCATCATACATCCACAAGCATCAGACATCCACAGGCATCAGACATCCACAGGCATCAGACATCCACAAGCATCAGACATCCACAAGCATCAGACATCCACAGGCATCCACAGGCATCCACAGGCATCAGGCATCCACAATTATCAGGCATCCACAATTATCAGGCATCCACAGGCATCAGGCATCCACAGGCATCAGGCATCCACAGGCATCAGGCATCCACAGGCATCAGACATCCACAGGCATCAGACATCCACAGGCATCAGACATCCACAGGCATCAGACATCCACAGGCATCAGACATCATCAGACATCCACAAGCATCAGACATCCACAAGCATCAGACATCAGACATCCACAGGCATCAGACATCAGGCATCCACAAGCATCAAACATCAGACATCCACAAGCATAAGACATCCACAAGCATCAGGCATCATACATCCACAAGCATCAGACATCAGGCATCATACATCCACAAGCATCAGCCATCAGACATCATACATCCACCAGCATCAGGCATCATACATCCACCAGCATCAGACATCCACAAGCATCAGACATCCACAAGCATCAGACATCAGACATCTACAAGCATCAGACATCAGACATCCACAGGCATCAGACATCCACAGGCATCAGACATCCACAGGCATCAGACATCCACAGGCATCAGACATCCACAGGCATCAGACATCCACAGGCATCAGACATCCACAGGCATCCACAATTATCAGACATCCACAGGCATCAGACATCCACAGGCATCAGACATCCACAGGCATCAGACATCCACAGGCATCAGACATCCACAGGCATCAGACATCCACAGGCATCAGACATCCACAGGCATCAGGCATCCACAGGCATCAGGCATCCACAGGCATCAGGCATCCACAATTATCAGGCATCAGACATCCACAGGCATCAGGCATCCACAATTATCAGGCATCCACAGGCATCAGGCATCCACAGGCATCAGACATCAGGCATCCACAAGCATCAAACATCAGACATCCACAAGCATAAGACATCCACAAGCATCAGGCATCATACATCCACAAGCATCAGACATCAGGCATCATACATCCACAAGCATCAGCCATCAGACATCATACATCCACCAGCATCAGGCATCATACATCCACCAGCATCAGACATCCACAAGCATCAGACATCCACAAGCATCAGACATCAGACATCTACAAGCATCAGACATCAGACATCCACAATTATCAGACATCCACAGGCATCCACAGGCATCAGGCATCCACAATTATCAGGCATCCACAATTATCAGGCATCCACAGGCATCAGGCAGGCATCAGACATCCACAGGCATCAGACATCCACAGGCATCAGACATCCACAGGCATCAGACATCCACAGGCATCAGACATCCACAAGCATCAGACATCCACAAGCATCAGACATCCACAAGCATCAGACATCCACAAGCATCAGACATCCACAAGCATCAGGCATCCACAAGCATCAGGCATCAGACATCAGGCATCCACAAGCATCAGGCATCAGACATCCACAAGCATCAGACATCCACAAGCATCAGGCATCATACATCCACAAGCATCAGACATCAGGCATCATACATCCACAAGCATCAGCCATCAGACATCATACATCCACCAGCATCAGACATCATACATCCACCAGCATCAGGCATCCACCAGCATCAGGCATCAGACATCCGCAAGCATCAGACATCCGCAAGCATCAGACATCCACAAGCATCAGACATCCACAAGCATCAGACATCCACAATCATCAGACATCCACAAGCATCAGACATCCACAAGCATCAGACATCCACAAGCATCAGACATCCACAAGCATCAGACATCCACAAGCATCAGACATCCACAAGCATCAGACATCCACAAGCATCAGGCATCAGACATCCACAAGCATCAGACATCCACAAGCATCAGGCATCATACATCCACAAGCATCAGACATCAGGCATCATACATCCACAAGCATCAGCCATCAGACATCATACATCCACCAGCATCAGACATCATACATCCACCAGCATCAGGCATCCACCAGCATCAGGCATCAGACATCCACAGGCATCAGACATCCACAGGCATCAGACATCCATCAGGCATCAGACATCCATCAGGCATCAGACATCCATCAGGCATCAGACATCCATCAGGCATCAGACATCCATCAGGCATCAGACTTGAGGCATCAGACATGAGGCATCAGACATCCACAATCATCAGGCATCAGACATCCACAAGCATCAGGCATCAGACATCCACAAGCATCAGGCATCAGACATCCACAAGCAACAGACATCAGACATCCACAAGCATCAGACATCCATCAGACATCCACAAGCATCAGGCATCAGACATCCACAAGCATCAGGCATCAGACATCCACAAGCATCAGGCATCAGACATCCACAAGCATCAGGCATCAGACATCCACAAGCATCAGGCATCAGGCATCCACAAGCATCAGGCATCCACAAGCATCAGGCATCCACAAGCATCAGGCATCCACAAGCATCAGGCATCCACAAGCATCAGACATCAGGCATCAGACATCCACAAGCATCAGGCATCAGACATCCACAAGCATCAGGCATCCACAATCATCAGGCATCAGACAGGCATCAGACATCCACAAGCATCAGGCATCAGACATCCACCAGCATCAGACATCAGACATCCACCAGCATCAGACATCCACAAGCATCAGACATCCACAAGCATCAGACATCAGACATCTACAAGCATCAGACATCAGACATCCACAGGCATCAGACATCCACAGGCATCAGACATCCACAGGCATCAGACATCCACAGGCATCAGACATCCACAGGCATCAGACATCCACAAGCATCAGACATCCACAAGCATCAGACATCCACAAGCATCAGACATCCACAAGCATCAGACATCCACAAGCATCAGGCATCCACAAGCATCAGGCATCCACAAGCATCAGGCATCAGACATCAGGCATCCACAAGCATCAGGCATCAGACATCCACAAGCATCAGACATCCACAAGCATCAGGCATCATACATCCACAAGCATCAGCCATCAGACATCATACATCCACCAGCATCAGACATCATACATCCACCAGCATCAGGCATCCACCAGCATCAGGCATCAGACATCCGCAAGCATCAGACATCCGCAAGCATCAGACATCCACAAGCATCAGACATCCACAAGCATCAGACATCCACAAGCATCAGACATCCACAAGCATCAGACATCCACAAGCATCAGACATCCACAAGCATCAGGCATCCACAAGCATCAGACATCCACAAGCATCAGGCATCCACAAGCATCAGGCATCCACAAGCATCAGGTATCAGACATCCACAAGCATCAGACATCCACAAGCATCAGGCATCATACATCCACAAGCATCAGACATCAGGCATCATACATCCACAAGCATCAGCCATCAGACATCATACATCCACCAGCATCAGACATCATACATCCACCAGCATCAGGCATCCACCAGCATCAGGCATCAGACATCCGCAAGCATCAGACATCCGCAAGCATCAGACATCCACAAGCATCAGACATCAGACATCCACAGGCATCAGACATCCACAGGCATCAGACATCCACAGGCATCAGACATCCACAGGCATCAGACATCCACAGGCATCAGACATCCACAGGCATCAGACATCCACAGGCATCAGACATCCATCAGGCATCAGACATCCATCAGGCATCAGACATCCATCAGGCATCAGACATCCATCAGGCATCAGACTTGAGGCATCAGACATGAGGCATCAGACATCCACAATCATCAGGCATCAGACATCCACAAGCATCAGGCATCACACATCCACAAGCATCAGGCATCAGACATCCACAAGCAACAGACATCAGACATCCACAAGCATCAGACATCCATCAGACATCCACAAGCATCAGGCATCAGACATCCACAAGCATCAGGCATCAGACATCCACAAGCATCAGGCATCAGACATCCACAAGCATCAGGCATCAGACATCCACAAGCATCAGGCATCCACAAGCATCAGGCATCCACAAGCATCAGGCATCCACAAGCATCAGGCATCCACAAGCATCAGACATCAGGCATCAGACATCCACAAGCATCAGGCATCAGACATCCACAAGCATCAGGCATCCACAATCATCAGGCATCAGACAGGCATCAGACATCCACAAGCATCAGGCATCAGACATCCACAAGCATCAGACATCCACAAGCATCAGCCATCAGACATCCACAAGCATCAGACATCAGACATCCACAAGCATCAGGCATCCACAAGCATCAGGCATCAGACATCAGGCATCCACAAGCAACAGGCATCAGACATCCACAAGCATCAGACATCCACAGACATCAGGCATCAGACATCAGACATCAATCATCATACATCAGGCATCAGACATCCACCAGCCACGTGTGCACTCACTACTGTCACAGAGTACACGGCGTGCACGACATCGCAGCCGAAGAGGGAAACGTGTTGCAGGACATGTTCAAATACCATCAGCGCGTCTTAAAGCGTCTAAACCGTTTCACTCAAATCTATTGTTCTTCAGAATGCAGGAAAACACCAATATATGTTTTGGCGGGATATATATACTCTTTATCTACAATGATGAAAATACTGAGTCCCTTTTACATTCCCACACACACGGCATGTCTGCCTTCACACACGGCACAGACTTCCCTGGATAAAAGCATGGGTAATTATAAACTTGGCTTGTTATTTAAAAAGGCGGGCGAGGGCTTTTGAGCGTGCAGCAGCAGTCCTTATGCTGATGTGAACTCCGGTGACAGACCTGGCCGCGAGGACGAGTCGCTGGCAGACGGAGCCGTGAATCACCGGAAACCGGGGCTGCCTCGGGGGGGTGACACGAAGCAGCTCTGGGGGCTATTCCGCAGGGGCGCGGGGGCACATGAGGCTTTACAGGCACTAAGTGGCCCCCATCCTTTCTCTCCACGCACACGTGCTTCCTGTCTCAGGGAGACAGTGGAACATGTAAAAACCCTCGCCCACAGCGAACAAGTAGCCTGAGCATAATATTCACCTTCCAGAGCTCCCTGCGGCACCTCCAATGCTGTACTGCTGAATTTGGCCAAAGAGAATGGCAGCAGGGGTGCTCCCTGTCAGCTGCAAGATAAAGCAACGAGGAAGCACAGAAGTGGATGCCTGCTTGTGCCCCGGGGGACTACTGAGTGCACGCTCGAGCCCGATAAAGCAACGAGGAAGCACAGAAGTGGATGCCTGCTTGTGCCCCGGGGGACTACTGAGTGCACGCTCGAGCCCGATAAAGCAACGAGGAAGCACAGAAGTGGATGCCTGCTTGTGCCCCGGGGGACTACTGAGTGCACGCTCGAGCCCGATAAAGCAAAGAGGAAGCACAGAAGTGGATGCCTGCTTGTGCCCCGGGGGGACTACTGAGTGCACGCTCGAGCCCGAGCGTATGAATGCTTTACCGAGGCAAGTTAATCGCACTTAGCCCAGCATCCATAACAGACACCGAGCCAAATTAACAAGCCCTGTCGAGTGCGCCGTGAGCAAGAGACGCCGTGCGCGTGCACATCGGCTGTCCGGGCAGCTGAAATCGTTTTGAGCGATGTCAGTTGCGTGGCGCATGGGCGGCGCATGGAGCGCGCGGCCGGAGGTGTCCGGGGCTCCCGTGAGCTGAGGGAGCCCCGTGTGTTGGAAAAGTGAGGCGGGAGCCCACCTTGCCTTCGTGAATGCCGCATGGTGCGGCCGGAGCAAGATTCAGCGCTGAGTCCCCACAAGAGCCGGTGAGTGGGGTTGAGCGGGAGGCATGCTGGACGCCGCGCCTGGACAGGACATGTGCACGCGTATGGTGCGAGCAGGAGTTGTAAAAAGACGCGAGCCGTACGCGTGCACATCTCCTGTCTGTTAAGTTTGAGCACAGACAGTCTATGTGCACGCGTACGGCTTGCGGCATTGTTACAACTTCTGCTCGCACCATACGCGTGCACATCTCCTGTCCAGGACTTGCCGTACGCGTGCACCTGTCCTGTCCCGCATCGGAGCAAAAGTCGGCAACAATAGATCTCGCATAGCGAGCAGCGCTTTGCGCTGCATCGCTAGGCGAGACCTAATGAATGTGTCCATCTGTAACGTAACTGGTGCTCATGTAAAAGCGCTCCAATACCTTCAGATTGAGTTCGCGCTACATAAAATCTGCAATAAATAAATAAACCAAGGGCAAAGGGGTGACTTTCCCTGCTTGCTTCAGGGTACATGACGACCTTGCTACTTGGAGGAGCTCAGTTAGAGCTGTAGTACTGCTACTCACAGATGAAACCCGACACAGACACGGGACCACTTACGTCATCGGGGTGTGACACCAAATGAAGGAACGCCCCTCTTGAGAGCATCCATTGGTGGACCGAGACGAGGGGGCAAGCGTCCATTGGTCAAGGGAAGCAGGTTCCTTTAGAGGACTGCACTTCTCAGGATCCTCTGGAAAATCCAGCCAGTGTTACAGCCTTACAGCTGAAGGAGAACCCCCACTGCCTGCTATGCTTTGAGTTTCAGACTCCACCATGTTCTATGTGAATCTGGCTTTCCTCCAAGAAGCCAAGTAGGGTGAAGCTAGTGATGCTGTAGAGACTCATTAAAAAGCATACACTTGCCGCACATTGCTTTTGATGGCATGCAGGGGAGCCGGCAGCTCTGCAGGGCACTGTCATGCACTACAACATGCGCGCCCCACTAACTCTTCAGTGCCAGGTTACAGACAGTTTCATTAATGAAGCCAGTGCTGTTCCGGTCAAGTCCCCTCGAATCAACATCATGGCCAGTGTTTAATTTGTAATAAAAAAAATAAAGCAAACAAGTGTGAAGTGGCCTAAAGTTTTTCTTAAGAGCCCACCCCCAGCACTGCTGAACATCGGGGGTTGCTGAATACTCGAACGCTAAGCTGCTTAGTTATGATTCCACCTCATGCCTCTTTCTTCCACCTCCCTCCACTTCTTGCTTCTTTATCTCACTCTTGCAGGTTCTGTTTCATCCTTGTTAGGCCCTTTGTCCCTGTTCCCTATCCTCTGCTTTCTTTCACCCTTTGCGTCTTTCTCTCTATTGTTCGGGGTCAAAGTCTGATGATATCTTGTTCCAGGAAAGAGTGCTGGTGTCTACTGCCTGCAAACACCGGCAGAAATTAAGCACTGAAAACATGAGGAATCATCCTACACATTCACGTACTGCAGGATCAAAATGATATGGGTTAATGATGGTCCAAACTCAGACACAGACCACGATACAGGCAATATCATAAGCATTTAAAGGTAGCTGTGCACAGCACATTGCCCACAGTCATCCACATCTAGTAATGCTGCTGCAGGAGCGGTGGTGTCGAGGTGGAGATGCGGTCTAGAGACAGAGCAGTAGTCTAATAAATAATAATTCATATTTGTAAAGCGCAAACATATCACCCTTAAGGGTTCCAAGGCACTGGGGGCCGTCGGGGAGATTAAGTGAGCTATTGCCCAGAGTCACATGATGCTGAGCTGAGCTGCCGCTGGTGCCAGGGATCAAACCATGAGCCCTGCACTCAGGAGTTAGCAGCTCTGGCTGCTGCGCCACACCTCTCCCTCCTAGTCTAGAGGTGATGTGATGCAGAGACAGGGCTGTTTCTAGAGTTGGAGATGTGGTCTCAAGAGAGAGGGAGAGAGCAGTGGTAGAGGTAGAGATGTGGTCTGGAGATAGAGATTTGGTCTAGAGGTGGTCTAGAGAGAGAGAGAGCAGTGGGCCAGAGGTAGAGATGTGGACTAGAGATAGAGATGTGGTCTATGTAACATCTTCCCAGCCTGGGTACCAGCCAATGACTATGCCACACACAAAGCTTAGAATTGCACCTCATTAGTCTGCTGTGTGTTACTGCGAAGTCACCATTCTAAAACAAGCTTTCATCGCATTGCGCTCTGACACCTAAGTCCCTAAGTCACAGCTCTACGGAGTCCATCAAGAGCCAAAAGGGTTCCGTCATAAAATATCACAAGACACTACATCTCTGCTTCTTTTAAATAAAAAAATTACATTCTTTTACAAATCAGTATATATATATGTATATATATATATATGTATATTCACTGAAAAAACCATAGGTTTTAGGGACAGTTATAGTTAGTTGGACATTTCACTCGTACAAAACCCGTGAAATTCCCCGTTATAGTTAGTTCAGCTAACTATAACTCGCTCCCGCAATGCACTGCTGATGACGTCACATATTACATCACTCATGACATGGTCAGTGACATCACTGATGACATCTCAAATGACATCACTGATGACATCATCCAGTGACTGTGTGTTTCTATAAAGTTTAAATATGTTTAATATATATGCCAAGGTGTATTGAAGAATGAGTGGGTGTATAAGTGTCTGGATGGATGATTTAGTAGGTGCGTGACTGACTCTATAAGTGAGTGATTAAACGTATCTTACTGAATGCATGGGTTAGTGACTAAACTGTGTGAATGTCTGTATCCGTCTGTCTGTTGCTGTGTAAGTGGCTGCATGGGTTTGTGAATAGCTACATGAGTGTCTATATGAGTTATTGATTGGTTGTCTGAGTATCTGTATGGGTGCCTGAGTGTTTGTGTGGGTGGGGTGTGTGTGACTCTGTGCATAGATGTGTGAGTGGGTGATTCACTGGGTGCATGGTTTCAAGAGTGCATCTGTGATGGACTGTATGGGTGGGTGAGTGTGTGTATGGGTGTGTTAGTGAGTGAATGTATATCTCAGTCGTACATGTGTGAGTAACTACATATGTGAAAGGCAGTATATATGTGTGTTGGAGTATATAAATGGCTATAAGTGAGAGTGTGTGATTGTGAGAGTGGCTGTATGGATGAGTGTGTACTTGTATCAATGATTGTATAAGAGCGTAAGAATGTGCTAGTATTTGTATGAGTAAGTGAGCTGGTGTGTGTATAACTGTATAGGTGAGTAAATGGCAGTGTGATTAATTATTTGCATGACTGACTAGGTGTGTGAGTACCTCTATGGATGAGTGGCGGTGTGTGAGTGTCTATGTAGGTGTATGAGTGTATATGATAGTCCTGTACTGAGTGACCGTAAGTATGAGTGACTGTACAGGTGAGTGAGTGGATGTGTGAGTAGACCTAAGAATATGTGAGTGTGTATGTAGTTATTGGTGTTGGAGTGTCTATGGTTTTGACAATGGCAGTCTGTAATTTACAGTGGGTGTATCAAAAGTTATATTAGGGTGTGAGAAGATGCATCAAATTATCACATGGATGATGTCATCAGTGATGTCATTTGAGATGTCATCAGTGATGTCATCAGTGAAGTCACTGACCATGTCATGAGTGATGTAATATGTGACGTCATCAGCAGTGCATTATGGGGCGCGAGTTATAGTTAGCTGAACTAACTATAACGGGGGAATTTCACGGGTTTTGTACGAGTGAAATGTCCAACTAACTATAACTGTCCCTAAAACCTATGGTTTTTTCAGTGAATTTCAAAGGTTTTTTAAATGCTAATTTCTAACTATAACGTGCCTGAAACCTATGGTTTTTTCAGTGAATTTCAAAGGTTTTTTAAATGCTAATTTCTAACTATAACGTGCCTGAAACCTATGGTTTTTTTAAGTGAATTTCAAAGGTTTTTTAAATGCTAGTTTCTAACTATGCCTACAGAGGTAGGACATGTGAAGAAAGAAGAAAAAACGCACAGAAAGAAGCAAAAGAAATGCAGAAAGAAGCAACAGAAGTCCACAAAGATGAAGAAAAGTGCAGGAAGAAGCAAAAGATGTGCAGAAAGAACCAACAGAGGAGCAGAAAGAGGCCTTGTTCCAAAATCACCCTGTGCCCACAACTTTTTCCGACGTGTACTGGTGGTAACTGACTCTGACTAACGAGAGCCAGTGCTATGCTAAAAAACACTTAGAATACAGTGAAAACACCTACATACACTAGGGAACACTATGCGTTGGGGTACCCCTGTGATTAGCCTGACCTCCTCTGTAAGTCCCTAGTACATAATAGGGCAGGGGGATTAAAACTACCTCTTAAAACGCGCTACAGGGCGCGTTTGCACAGTGGTGAAGGGAGGGGGGGCCTGAGGTGACATGTGTGCAAATGCGCCCCGTGGCACGTTTTAAGTTGCGGGATTAAGTCCCCTTGAATTCTGAGTGTCCCTGGGGCCCAACTAGCCCCCCAGGTACCTACAGTTAGGACCACAGAGCTGAGTTGCAGAGAGGCGTTCCGAGGCCACGCACCTTTTTTCACCTCTCTGCAACGCAACTCTGTTGTGCTTACTGAAGGTACCTGGTGGGCTAGTTGGACTCCAGGGACCCTCAGGATTGAAGGGGACTTAATCCCCAACTTAAAACACGCCACGGGGCCTGTTTGCACACATGTCACCTCAAGCCCCGCCCTCCCTTCACCACTGTGCAAACGCGCCCCGTGGCGCGTTTTAAGTTGGGGGATTAAGTCCCCTTGAATCATGAGGGTCCCTGGGGTCCAACTATCCCACCCTGTACCTCCAGTATGCGCCAGGAGCTGCGTTGCAGAGAGGTGTTCAGAGGCCACGCCCCTTTTACACCTCTCTGCAACGCAGCTCTGTGGCGCTTTCTGGACGTACCTGGTGGGCTAGTTGGCCCCCAGGGACCCTCAGGATTGAAGGGGATTTAATTCCCCATCTTAAAACGCGCCACGGGGCCTGTTTGCACACGTCACCTCAAGCCCTGCCCCCTCCCTTCACCACTGTGCAAACGCGCCCCGTGGCGCGTTTTAAGTTGGGGGATTAAGTCCCCTTGAATCCTGAGGGTCCCTGGAGTCCAACTAGCCCACCATCTACCTCCAAAAAGCGCCACAGAGCTGAGTTGCAGAGAGGTGTAAAAAGGGGCGTGGCCTCTGTACACCTCTCTGCAACGCAGCCCCCTGGCGCATACTGGAGGTTCCTGGTGGGCTAGTTGGCCCCCAGGGACCCCCAGTATTCAAGGGGAACTCGTTCCTCATCTGCAAACGCGCCAGGGGCGCGTTTGCAGAGTGCTGCAAGGAGGGGCGTGGCCTCCGGTGCGATGCCGGTCTTTTTTTAAGAAGGGGGCTGTGTGGCCCCCTTTTTTCTAATTTATTGGCCCTGGGGACCCCATCCCCCAGGGCCTGCCCCCTAATATTTTGTTTAAAAAAAAAAGAAAATTGGAAGGGGGCCCCCCTCCCCAGGCCTTAATCGGCCCCGGGGACCCCATCCCCCGGGGCATGGCCTTCTTTTTTTTTTTGAATAAAACTTATGGAGGGGGGCTGCGTTGCCCCCCTCCTCAGGCCACTTATGGCCCCGGGGACCCCATCCCCCGGGGCCGGCCTTTGTATTTAAAAAAAAAAAAAAAAAAATTGGGGGGAGAGGGGCCGCGTGGCCCCCCTCCCGGGCCACTTGTAGCCCCGGGGACCCCATACCCCGGGGCTGGCCCTCTCTGTTGGGGACCGTGGGGGGTCCCCAATCCCCCCACTGTCCCACCGGCTCCCCGCGTCCCTCGGGAGCGGCATTGCTTTTCCACATGGGGAGCTGCTAAGATGCAGCTCCCCGTGTGGAAAGCAATTGTCTTTGGTTTTGGAAGAGAGAGCAGGTTTCCTGCTCTCTCTTCCAAAACCAAAGCAGTTTGCTATGGCAGGGCGGGAGCCGCGAGGCTCCCGCCCTGCCATAGCAAACTACAGTGTCCCGGGGGTGAGCACCCCGGGACACTGCAGGAGCCGGCCCTGGGGGTGGTGGTCACCAGGGCCATCACAGGCTCCAGGAGGGGGGCCGCACGGCCCCCCTCCCAACTTCTTCAAAGCCCCGGGGAGGTGGTGGTCCCCGGGGCTCTGGGGGTCCGTAATGGACCCCCATATTTAAATATTTAGTGCCCCGGGGAGGTGGCGGTCCACAGGGTGTGTGGGGGGGCTGGAGCCCCCCCACACAGGTACTTTTATTTTTTTTTAAAAAGAAGCCCCGGGGGGTGGTGGTCCCCGGGGCTGCGGGAGGGCCGAGAGCCCTCCCGCACCATTTTTTTTTTAAAGCCCCGAGGGGTGGCGGTCCCCGGGGCTTGGCATATCTAAAATTCAAAAACCCCTGCATGCCCCCGGGACTTGGCCCACCCGGGGGCCAATTAACAACGAAGCGCGGGAGACCGCGCTTCGTTTTTTTTATCGGCTGGATCCGCGCACCCAGTATTTAGCAGGCCTAGGGGGTCAGGGTGTTTCTACCCTGCCCCCTTTTTGCGTTTTGCGCAGTTGTTTTACTGCTTTCTTGTGCCTCGGTTCTACAGAGGCACAAGATGGCTGGCAACACTTCCTGGTTTGGAGTGTTGACTGCCAATTACCATACATCTCGTGATCGGGAGGGTACGCGGACCCTACGCGGCCATAGATATATATGTGGTTTTATTTTTGATTTTCTCAGGAACTACTGAACGGATTTACACCATTTAAGCAAAAGGCACGTCTCTGAACCAAGGGCTACCTTTTTGCCAAATTTGGTGTAATTCCGTTCAGCAGTTCGGGCTGTAGCTGCGATGAAAGGTTCCTATGGAAAATTGCATGGGGAAAACACGTTTTGGGACCCCCTTTTTTTCTCGGCCCCCACTTGACGAATCACCCCGAGACTTTCAAGATAGGAGCGGACCGGAGCGGGCCACAAAGTTTGAAAATTTCGCGAAGATTCGTCAACCGGCGCCAAAGTTATTTCAAATAGAATGTTGCGGATTTCCTATGGAAAATAGGTCCTAACTATAACTATCTACTGGCGACCGCCAGTAGATAATATATGTATATATATATATCTATATATACATACTCGCACACACACACACAATTACATTCATTTCTTCAATCAACCTTCTTGGCGCTTTAATCATTCAACCTGATCTGGAAGCTGGGAGCTGTCATCATCACTGTCAGAGATCTTCGAAGATAGTGAAGAACTAACAGCAGTCATTGAGTTTCCAGGTTCAGTCTTTCTTTCACAGTCTAGATCAGAAGACCGATGTATCAAATGCCCAAAGTGAGAAGAGTCTCTGGTAATAGACTTTCCAGGACGCTGGAGAGTCACCATGTGTCCCTTGGTGGACATAACGTGGAAATGTGCAGCATCATATGGACCATCAGATTTTCTCCTTCACGGTTGTCGGGCGATCACTAGACCTCCTGTCTTAAACTCAGTGTTCTTTGTATATTGCCTCTTGTCAACAAAGTCTCTCATATTTTTTACTTATTGACCAGGTCCTTCATCCGAGTTGTATTCTCAGTTCTCACTTCCTTCTCTTTTGTTGGTCCACTGACGTAACTTGGTTGTCATTGCTCTCCCGAACATCAAAGTCGCAGGACTTTCACCTGTGGCCGAGAAAGGGTGGAATTCAAAACAGTTTTTGAACTGAGCCTCTCAAGAGTTGCACGCTGTACTGGTTTCTTTGGCGTACTCATAAAACGCTCAACGAGCCGGTTTGCCTGCAGCCACAAAGGTGTACTATTTTAATGCTTTATGTTCAGATGCTCCAGGAAATTCTTGTAAACTCGCCTGTTGAACAGCGGGCCATTATCAGACTTCAAAATGGTGGAACGCCCCATGTTGCACACATGCTGTCGAGTCTCTCAATGACTCGCTCATGAGTTGTGGATGAGAGGTCCTTGATTAAGGAAAACATGAGTACTTATCCACAATTACCATCAGATGATGTCTATTATCGAGTGGACCAAAGAAATCGATTGCTATTCTCTCCCATGCATGCTTAGGGAGTTCTGACATGATAAGGGTATGTTAAGCGATGTTTGTAGAAAGGCAGCTACATAGATGACAGGCTTTGAGTTCCTTTTCAAAAGGCTCATCTAAATATGGAAACCAAACTTGATCTCAGAAAGCTCTCTTGGTGGCAACAATGCCGCAATGTACTTTGTGAGCCAATTCAATAATTTTCTGTCTCAAACTCTCCAGAATTAGGATTCTCGACCCTTGCAGTATAACGCCTTCCTGAGTTATGGACAGTTCATCTTTAACGTTTTTGTACTTTTGGTATTCACCATCATTGGTGAGAGGTTGAGTGTCCCGGTTCCACGCTGATGTGTAATTATATCTTTCAACTTCAGCACGTCACTATTATGGCTCATGGCAGTGATGATCTCAGGCAACGATATGGCAGCTGGTGTATTTGATTTTACAATGAAACTGAGGTAGGCTTCAGCCGTCTTTCATGGAGTACCTTCACCCCGTATAAGCACTCTGTAAAAGTAGTCAGCAGGGTTTTGATCCTTCCCTGGATGATGCACAATGGTGTAATCATACTCTTGTAGTCAGAGTTCCAACCATTCACTGCTAGGAGGCATCTTGGATTCGGATTTGCAAAGATAGTCAAAAAAGCTTGAGGATCAGTTATCAGCATAAAAGGCTTTCCATACAGGAATACATAGAAATGCTCAGAAGCCCATACCGTGATCAAACTTTCTTTCTCGGGTTGAGAGTAAGCACATTCTGTCTGGGACAAACTTCTACTGGCATATGCCACAATATGCATTCAAGCATGGGGGTGTCTGTTGTGTTGTGTCAGGATAGCACCTAACCCGACTGGGCTTGTGTCAACAACAACCTCTGTATGAAGTTTTGGATTAAAATAGGCCATTTTGGTAACAGTTTCAATGACTTGTTCGATATTCTTGAAACTACTCTCATATTCTTGAGACCACCTGAATGAAACATTTTTCTTTGTTAACACTCATAAGGGAGCACTTATGGTAGCAAAGTCTTGTATGTATCTTGAACAGTGACTGGCCATACCAAGAAACGAACGTATCATAGAAACATCTTACAGCATTTGACAGGGCTTGTACTTTGGAAGGATCAGGTGTCATACCCCCATCTGAAAAGATTTGGCCAAAGAATTGTAACTTTTTCTTGTGGAACTCACACTTGTCTGCATTCAAAGCAAACACAAGGAGATGATGGACGGAGCGCTGACATTTTTCAGACACTCACCCCCAGTCACAGATCTGGGTTGAATCCATCATTGTTCTTTAGCTCACTTCACCACCCCAGTTCAGACCCAGCCAAATGCAAACCAGTCTTGACCGTGTGCCTCATAGGAACAGTCCAGCCCGAACTGCCAAGCCAGGTCTTCCCTGAACCGGAAACAAGCATCCTGGGACCGGTTTCGGGGTAACACCCCTCATCAGCCAGGCTAGCTTGAATCCAGTGGCAAAGTGAGTAAGGGACCCACGTCGAGGCATACCCTGCCAACTTAGGGCGAACAAAGCAAACACAAGGAGATGATGGACGGAGCGCTGAAAATTTTCAGACACTCACCTCCAGTCACAGATCTGGGTTGAATCCATCATCGTTCTTTAGCTCACTTTGCCACCCCAGTTCAGACCCAGCCAAGTTGGCAGGGTATGCCCATACGTGGGTCCCTTGCTCACTTTGCCACTGGATTCAAGCTAGCCTGGCTGATGAGGAGTGTTACCCCGAAACCGGTCCCAGGATGCTTGTTTCCGGTCCAGGGAAGACCTGGCTTGGCAGTTCGGGCTGGACTGTTCCCATGAGGCACAGGGTCAAGACTGATTTGCATATAGCTGGGTCTGAACTGGGGTGGCGAAGTGAGCTAAAGAACAATGATGGATTCAACCCAGATCTGTGACTGTGGGTGAGTGTCTGAAAAGTTTCAGCGCGCCGTCCATCATCTCCTTGTGCTTGCTTTGTTTGCCCTAAGTTGGCAGGGTATGCCCTGACATGAGTCCCTTGCTCACTTTGCCAACAGGATTCAAGCTAGCCGGGCTGATGAGGGCTGTTAGCCCAAAACCGGTCCCAGGATGCTTGTTTCCGGTCCAGGGAAGACATGGCTTGGCAGTTCGGGCTAGACTGTTCCCATGAGGCACAGGGTCAAGACTGATTTGCATATAGCTGAGTCTAAACTGGGGTGGCGAAGTGAGCTAAAGAACGATGATGGATTCAACCCAGATCTGTGACTGGGGGTGAGTGTCTGAAAAGTTTCAGCGCTCCGTCCATCATCTCCTTGCGTTTGCTGCATTCAAAGTAAGGCCTGTATCAGTCAGAAAACAACATACTTGGGTGAGAGCTTTATCATGCTCCTTCTGTGTAGCTCTGAAAATCAACGTCATCGTTATAATTGAATGCTTTCACAACTGGCTATTTGACACTCTGAATGATATCTTGGAAAAGTTCTGCAGCCTATGACACATCAAAACTGAGTCTCTTATATTGAAACAGACCGACATGTGTAGAAAAGGTTGTAATCTTCTTTGAGTTCCAACTGATGATAACCTTTATTTAAATGAAGGCGAGAGAAGACCTTTGCGTCATTTAATTGCGTTATAATATCAGCAATGTGTGGACCTGGATGTCATTCTTGTTCAATTGCCTTGTTTGCCTGGCGCATATCAATGCATATGCGTACACCTATTTCACTGTCCTTTTTGGTCACTACCACTATGGGAGAAACCCATCGCTTAGGACCAGTTCAACGCTCAATAATGTCATGCTTAAGTAACGATTCAAGTTCTTTTACAACAGCTTCTTGTAAATGAAAAGACACTTGTCTAGGTCTCTGAGCAACAGGATGGACATCATCATTAATATGTAACTTTACTTTCATAATTTAAAGCTTTCCCAAACCATGAAACAACAAAGGAAATTGACAGGCACTTGCTGATGTACCTTGAAGCACATGGATAGGTGCTTGAACCTTCCTATTCATGTATGTCAGTGTTGCTACAAATGAAGCTTGGCTTTTTATGGGCGTTGATGCAGCTCAGGTGTACACTTTGGTTTTTGAGGGCGTAAGTCGAGGCAATGGAGATAATTAGTAGTATGTCTCTTCATTCATTATGTTTATTGATGCACCACTGTCGATGATGAAAGGTATTGAGCAATCACTTATTTTCAATGTAATTTTCAGACAATGTTTGTATGACTTCGGTGCTTTGGCATGTCCACTTTTCTTTGACTGACATTTTTCCTCACACGCAGCCAATCAGACAAGCACACGTTTCTCTGAGGTAAACATCAGCATGGCGCTAATGTGTTCCACACTTTTACTTGATATTGAGGTGGACGAACTGTTTAATGATGATTTAGATGACAATCGACTTTGTTCAGAGGCGATTTGCCTCAACTGATGTTGCTGTTTGGCCTTGTGGGGGTGTGTTAAACGTTGCCTCTGGAATGTTCTGGCGATCATTTTGTCTTTGCGCCATCAATCAATCAATCACAGAATTTGTAGAGCGCACTACTTACCCGCGAGGGTCTCAAGGCGCTGGGGAGAAAAAAGGGGGGGGGTGCTGCTACTGGTCGAACAACCAGGTCTTGAGTAGCCTCCTGAAGGTCAGCAGGTCTTGGGTCTGTCGTAGGCTTAGTGGAAGGGTGTTCCAGGTCTTGGCGGCGAGGTGGGAGAAGGATCTGCCGCCGGTGGTAGTTCTTCGAATGCGAGGGACGGTGGCGAGGGAGAGGTCGGCGGAGCGGAGCTGGCGGTTGGGGACGTAGAAGAGGAGTCGTCTGTTGAGGTAGGCTGGGCCAGTCTTGTGGAGTGCCTTGTGTGCGTGGATGAGGAGTTTGAAGGAGATTCTCCTGTCGACGGGGAGCCAGTGCAGGTTCCTCAGGTGGGGGGTGATGTGGCTGTGGCGTGGTACATCGAGGATCAGGCGTGCGGAGGCGTTTTGTATGCGTTGCAGTCGCTTGATGAGCTTGGCCGGGGCTCCCGCGTAGAGGGCGTTCCCATAGTCAAGTCTGCTACTGACGAGGGCCTGGGTGACTGTTCTTCTTGTATCTGCCATGACATGCTTACTTTTTCCTTCACAAAATGGTTCTCATTCTCACAGCCTTTACATATCTGTCTAATGGTGGGACATTTACCTTTGTTTGGAAACGAAAATCCACATCTAAACATAAATTCTTTATACGTGTAGCAATCATTTTGTGTCCTTCAGTCTTTTGCTTACTTTTTATACTAATGGCTGATTCACTCTCGGCACCTACGGACTCCATGTCAGCAACTTGTCTTTCAGCATGCTCCTCAGCCATGGCAGCCATAAATACTCACTCCAGACTAAAAGTTTCTCTCAGCACTCGTCTGAATGAATCTGAGAAGCACCCATCAATATCTCTAACTCGCATAGCTTCCTCATCATTAAATTAATTGAACTTACAGCATTTGATGAGCGTATCGAGTCTCTCCACAAATTCATCAATGGTTTCACCAACTTTCTGGCGTTCTTGACTGAAAATGTATCTTTTGTAATCAACGTTTGGTACTGGATTGAACTTGAGATTCAGCATTTTTTTAATCTGAAAATATGTAATTTCTCCTTCAGTTCACAGCATTTTCTTTATGACTTTTTTCACACCATCACCAGCAAGATTTTTGAGATACCTAATAATCAGTCTCTTCAAATGCATCAATGAAATCATCAAATGTCCCTATCCATGCGGTCCATCTATCACCAATATTTTGCTTTTTGGCGGTGTCGAAAGGTGGTGGTGGTTTCAAAAAGGTGGCAGCATGGTAACTAGTTATGGGAGTGGCTGACCTTGAGGGTGGAGCTCTTTCTGCTCGGGCTGACTGTCCATTTGAGCCTGCATCATTTGTTCTATTTCTGAGGCCTTGCTATGGACCAGCCTCAGAGTCATCATGGACAATCAGAGAAGCATGGACCTCCTACTTGGTCTCCCTCAAAGCCTGTCATTTGGTGGAGACCTATGGAGTTGTTCTGAGCCGTCAATTGGCAGCTTTTGTGGTGGGCACTTCAGGTATCGGACAGCTCAGTAAGCACAACCCTTGTGCTTCTTCTTGGGTCTCCACACCCAATCCCGAGGTCGTAAAGCTCTGCTTATCGAGGCTCTGGTAAGTGCAATGATAATATACTTATTTCTTACTTATTCTGTCAGCCAGCACTTTTTCCTGTATCAGTACCTAACCACGTTTTGCAGTATCAATCTGTATACTGTACAACTTTATCTTTCGTGGCAGCGTGGTACCTTCATGTAAGGCTTGACCTGCAAGTTCTCGACCATCAATGTGTAGATTTGTGGCAATGCTTCAGTTGTCTTCACTTGATTTACAGCGGCTGGAGTTGCACTTTGACTCCACGTGCATGAAGCATCGATTCTGTTCTTCGACAGTGACACATGTGTTACACGCGCGCAGTTTGTATTGTATTGTATTGTATTCAGAATTTATAGAGCGCACTGCGACCCTACGGGTATCCTGGCGCTTGAGCACGTGGGATCAGTTATCCTAGAGTGTGATGACGGTTGCAGAAATAAGAAACACTGAATTACACCCTGGGAAAGAGCCAAGTTTTCAGCTTCTTTCTAAATGGCAGCAGATCATCTATCTGTCTAAGTTCGGCTGGTAGTTTATTCCACGCCGAGGCTGCTGCGATGCTGAAGGCTCTTCCACCAGATCTAACTCTTCTAAACTTGGATACTCTCGCCAGTTTAGCTGAGGAAGAGCGAAGATTGCGTGAGGGAACATACCATTCAAATCTGCTCTGTAAAGGCTTGGGCCCAATGCCATGTAGAGCTTTAAAAACTATACACCTTGATTTGAATTGTACCCTCTGTACAACTGGAAGCCAATGGAGCTCAGCCAAGGCCTGAGATGATGAGGACTGGCGAGATCTCATAAGTGCCAGCTTGGCTGCCATTGACTGAATTCTCTGGAGTTTCCCCATCAAATATTTAGGAGACTCCAGCAGTAAAGCATTACAGTAATCCAGTTGGCTAAGAATAATGCTTCTTACTACCAGCGGCCTAGCCTGCTTAGGCAGCAGTGGGAGGATTCTTCGTAGCACCCTCATCAGAGCAAAGCATCTCCCAACTGTCTGGTTCACTTGGGACTCTAGGCTCAGTTTACAGTCAAAACTGATTCCCAGGTTACGAACTACCTTTTGCCGGGGTCAAAGAGGCTGTCACCGGTAGTGGCCAAAACCCAGTGGGTAATGGATAGGGAACCTTCCCCACTGAACAGCACAGGATCTCAGTTTTTTCCCCATTGAATTGCAAATAGTTGTTTTGAAGCTAGAGAGCCGTGTCTTGCATACAGTTATGAAATTTATCCAGTGAAAGTGCCTGACGGCCTTACAGAGATAAAATCAACTGGGTGTCATCAGCATAGTTCACTAGACTAATATTATGTGACTTGATAACAGCCACAAGAGGCTTCATGTAGATATTAAATAGGATGGGGCTGATTGCAGACCCCTGTGGTACCCCGTGCTGGACTTTCCTATACATAGATTGATACGGGGGAGAGCAACCGCCTGTTCTCTATCTGAGAGGTAGGATTGAAACCACTTCAGTGCCAATACACTCACACCTACTCTAGCGAGCCTGGCCAAGAGTACCGCATGGTTAACCGTATCAAATGCGGTGGACAGGTCCAACAGAATCAGGATAGTAGCTTGTCCCCTGTCCGCCCGCATTCGGAGATCATCCAATACGGTTACCAAGGCAGTCTCTGTCCCATGTCCTGGACGAAAGTCAAACTGCACATCCTCCAGTTTATCATTAGCTTCTAGAAACTGAGAAAGTTCTCTGCTGACCAGTTTTTCTATGATCTTCACTGGGTAGGGCAGCAATGAAATAGGCCTATAGTTCTTCGGGCAGGCTGGATCTAATGAGTCTTTTTTCAAGAGAGGTGTGATCAGCGCTTTTTTCCAGCATACTGGCACCGTTCCACTCTCCAGAGATTGCATGCAAATCAGCCTGAGTGCCGGAAGAAGTTTTACTCCTAAGGTTTTCCATAATTTATGAGGTAGTGGGTCCAATGAGGAACCTGAGGACACACTAAGAGCTAATTTAATAAAATCATCCACTTGCTTGGACCACAGCAAACTCTTTGTGAGAGCACATTGTGCTTCAGGTTACTTATCCCCTATCTGTTGCCATTTGTAGTGTCTTTCCAGCCTGGGTACCCGTCGATGACTAGGCCGCACACGGAGCTTAGTATTACATGTCTTTATTCTGCTACGTGTAACTGCAAACTCACCATTCTAAAAAAACTTTCATGGCATTGCGCTCTGACACCTATGTCACAGCTCTACGGAGTCCGTTAGGAGACAAAAGGATTCTGTCATAAAATATCACAAGACACTACAGTCTAGAGGTGGAGATGTGGTCTAACAGGGGACATGTGGTCTAGTGGTAGACGTGTGGTCTGGCAAAGACTTCAGCTAAATGTAGGGCCCACTCTTTTGTTCGATTCTCTTCATTAACAATCACATAAAACTGCCAATCGGACGCCTGTGGCTGGCTCACCAACTACAAACCTCACCTTAATAGCTTTTCCATCACTGTAGACATTCACAGCTGAAATTATTCCGTTCTCTGTGACATATCTGTTGAAGTGCAGCCTACTATTATCAGGCTAGAACCACCTTGGCCCCAACACTCTATGATGGCAATTCACAACTTGAGTGCTTTACAAATAAACTATTAGCAGGGTCACTCTATAGAAAAAAAAATATCCAATACTAACCACAAAAATGCATTTAATGCCCTGGAAGTAAAGAAATGCGATTGGCATTTGCTGCAGGACTAGGCCACTATTACAAAGATGCCATTTCCAGGACTGTGGCACACAAAAGTGAAGACCACACAATTAATAGGACAGGTTAGCTTCCCTGGGTCATTGGTAGCCAGTGAATAATAAACATGGTTCCTAGTATCCAAGAAGGATCTCCCAGGGGTTGTATAAAGCAGTGGATTCCACAGGGGATTTGGTATAAAGCAGTAGTTCCTCCTGGAGTGCACAGCCATCTCACCGTAAGATGTCCATTTATCACAGAAAAAAGAGCTACCATTCACCCTCTCCTGGAGGATGTTTGTCTTGATATGCAAGGACTCATCAACTACCCCATTCTCATATGGGCCTGATTTTGGGCAGTTATTGGAGAAGGTGGTTTTCTTCCAGCTAAATCGCAGGCTGAGTTCAGTGGGACTTTTTGATGCGAGGCACTCTAGCTCTGGAGGTGGTTATGGGCAAGTCAGAAGTGCCTGAGGTGTGGCTGATTTAAATATAACTATGTACAAACCCATGTCATTTCGGGCCAGTCAATAGCTTTCAATACTATTGAGTGAGTAGTTCACATAGCATTTGTTCAAGGAAGGACATTTTCCAATGTTATGCTGTGATGTGTCATGCTATTTAATGTTATGCAAGAAATGCTTGTTTAGCATACTATTACATTCAAAGAGACCTAGCTGGTGTTGTAGAAAGCAGCACATTTTGTTCTAACTCTTCGTTGATACCCTAGGAATAAAAGTGACCTGTCGCTCCTTAAACAGCTATTCTACCAACTTTGGTCGCACAGAGTTATCCTAGAGCCCCCACTTTTCCAGAGACAAACATTGTGTTCAGTTGTTTTTGAAAAGCAAGGTTATCTTTGATGTCTCCCATGTCCAATTAGTGAGGGGCCCTGGGCGTAGTCTGTTTCACCAAAAAGGTTCTGTCCTATCATTCGGTATCTCTTAAAGTTAGAAACTACCACTTGATGCATATATTTATAGAGATATTTTGGGTTGACACTCCCTCTCTTTACTTCTGATAAATGTTGGCCCTCTTCCTCTTTTACTCCAGTGTAGTGCACATGGCCTTGTAAAGAAGGTTTAGCTTTGTAGGATGCTATAATGTTAATCCTGGAGTAGTGTGGGACTTCACTGCAGATGTTCAAGCTGCTAGTTTTTAAAGGTGATGTAAGTGCCTCATTAGGCCCGGGGATGCACCATTTGCAAGGTGCGGTCTCAATGGCACCCAGGCCTGGCAACCTGTACCACCTGCTGGGAGATGATGAGAAGAAATATTATTACATATTACTGCTTGGTGCTTATTTCCTGAAAGACATTATGGATGATTAATGGGTCTGAGAACCAATCAAGATAGATCAGTTTCAAGAGAAGGTAGGCCACCCATATGTTAATGGTGTCACTCTCTGTGACCTACGTGCGCAAGCTGGAGGTCAATTCTGACCTTAGTCTGAGCAAGACTGCTCACATAATCTGGTTGCTCAAAATTGGGAGTCTATCTGAAAATCCCTAGGGCCTCATTATAAGTGCTGTTATAATCATGAGTTTCCACTAGTTTCGCTACTACAAGTTGTGCGGATGGCATTACCACACCACAAGGTTTCCCTACGCATTTTTCATCAGATAAAAGCAGGCAAAAATGTTCATGGAACTACTGCAAGTTTCCAAGTTTCTTCTACTCGGAATGGGTGAATGCAACCAGTTTTACGGCATTATTTCACATTCTGAACAACAAAACTAACAATGAGGTGGGACTAGTTGACTAAGGAAACACCACCTCCAACAGTATTAGTATTTTCCTGGTACAGTGTTCGGGACTTGTAACTGTGTCCCTAAGACGTTAGCGTAAATTAATGGTGATAGTGTGATTTTGTGAAATCTTGCTGCAGTCAACATGAGAGGTACTACTGCTAATTCAGACTTTATTGCACATTAATTACAAATAACTAGTAGTAATCACATTTATCACCAAAAATTTGCTGATAGAGATCTCTGATTTCTGTGACATAATGGCACAATACTGGGGGAAAACAAGCATGCATGGGTGGAATACTTGAATTAATCTTGAATTAATATTAGCAACCTGCAATTAACTGGGGCGCATTTCAGTCCATCTTTTTTGTCTACTGTGCCACTCTAGATAGAAAGCAGCTATATGGAAATCTGCATTGGTCCTCATCCAATAGGAAGAGTCCATCCCAAACTGCCAGACCAGGTCCCCTCCAGATGGGAAAACAAGCAACATCCAACAGTTTTGCTCTATTTAGGACTCATCAGTAATGTACAGCTTGACTCCTATGGCACAAGCAGCATGCGACCCATAGCTGGGCATACCTTCTGCACTGTGGGTGTCTCACTGCGGAAAACAAAAAGGTGAAAGGCGGAATGCTTTCATGGGTGAATATTCAGGACCCCCTTCTTGTCCATCTTTTTTGTTTTCCACACAGTGCTTTTCTAGACAGAGACCAGCCTTATGCAAATGAACCTTGGTCTTGCTCCAATAGGAACAGCCCAACCGAAAAATGCCAGACCGGGTCCCCTCTAAATAGGAGCCCAAACAATCCCGGGCTGGTTTTGGTTTACTTAGGCCTCATCAGTGAGGCATAGCTTGATACCTATGGCACAGTGAGCACAGGGATCACACTGTGCATACTGGTCACACTTGAGGGGTGTTGCAATGAGGAGAACATTAAGGTGTTTGATGGAATGCTTGAATTAATGTAAGCCACCAGTAATTACTTGGTGCCATAGTCCAGTCTGTCCCTTTACTGTCCACTGTGTCACTTTAGACAGAGAACGGCCATATCCTGATCCATTCTGGTCCCGGTGCAATAGGTACAGTCCATTCTGAACTGCCAGACCAGGCCCCTCCAGATAGAAACACAAGCAGTGACTAAGAAGGCCAAAACCGGTCTGGGGAATTGTGCTTCTATTCAGAAGGGGTCTGGACTGGCAGTTCAGTCTTGACAGGTTTGTACTGAAGCAGGACTAAGGCCGATTGGAACATGGCTAGTTTCTGTCTGCGTTGGCTTGTTGGTAACAAAAGTGGTACACTGGAATGCGGCCCACGGAATTACAGAGCCTGCATTATTTCATGCATTCAGTCTATCACCATGTTGTTTGTTGTAATAGATGATCTAAGTGTGATGGGTATGTGTATGCTTAGTGTGCCACAGAATTGATTTTCTTATGGTTGGCCACTCTCTAGAGTGGCACAGTGGGTGAAAAACAATGGACTGCAATGTGGCGAGAGCAATCGCCAGTGGCTGAGATTAATTCAACATTCTTTCCATCTCCTTGTTGTTTTTTGCAGTACATGCTTAAGTGTAACACACATGTGCAGATATGGGTCCCATACTCATTGTGCCACAGGATTCAAGCTATAACACGCTGATGAAAACTAAGTAGGTCGAAACTGGTCTGAGGTTGATTATGTTCACTTCTGCAGGGGACCTCTCTGGCAGTTTTGGCTGGACTGGCCTGAACTGAGATTAATTCAAACATTCCTTCCATCATGTTGTAGGGTGTTATAACGGGACAATACAAAATTTCAGAAATGTGGAAACGCCACAGTACCCTAATGCAGCAGAAAATAAATGTATGGTGCACTGATTTCTGCACATGTGTCAATTTCTGATCCACTCTAAATGAGGGCCTTATGATTTTGGTGTCATTTTTTCATATACATTGCCATTGGGTCCTGCCTTAATATTTATATCCTAGTGGTGGATAGCTCCATCCCACTTCTGGGGCCGTATTACATAAAGTGCCCCGGGGGTGCAGCAGGCATTTGCACCCGCTTTGCGTGCCCCCAGGGCACTTTGGTATTACAAAAAGGAACGCAGACGCTTGTGCGGCCTCTTCTGTTATACCGATAGCGCTGGTACACATAAAGTGCCAGCGCTATCTTGAGGGGCCGTTCCCTCATTTGCATAGGGGCGTGCCCCATGCAAATAAGGGAATCCCTTTGCCTCTGCACCCGTGCCCTATTACAGACACAGTCGCAGAGGCAAAGACGCTCTCAGGGGGCTCACTGAGAGTGCGCAACCTAAAAGGCGCCCCTGAGAGCAGCCCTCTGGTGGGGGAAAAGCGGGTCCTATGGACCCCTCCCCCCCAGACGTACCCTTGCAGGCGGGTGCAGTCACTGACTGCACCCGCCTGCAAGGGGATCTCTAATCCCCTTTAAAAGTGCAGACAGGTTGCCGCCTGCACAGTGAACACACAGAGGGGCTGTAAAGCAGCTGCTCCGTTTTTCACAGGAATGCGCTGCCCCCAGGGCAGCACGAGCTCGCGGTGCCCTAGGGGCAGCGCTAGCATGGTAATAGGCCGCATTTTCATTGATTGCGCCGGGTGCACCTTTTTAAAGGTGCGCCTGGCGCAAACATTGAAAATGAGCATTTACCGCAATAGTGCCCCTGGAGTCAAAATCAAAAGATGACTATTGCACACTGTTTGGACTTGGCCCTGCTTCCCACAGTAAAGAGAATGTGAAGCCATAGGAGGTAAGGTGGATTTTTCAAGAGGCGAGATATTATTATTATTGATCTTACATAGTGTGCAATTACTCGAGCATGTCCTGGCACTAAGATAAGATAACTCACTTTGCAACCCCAAACAAGAAATCATGAAAAAGAAAGGACTATTAGAAATCTAAATAAGATAAAAAACAAAAAGATGGCTCTTTAGAGAACTATGAAATGTTAAAAGATTTGTTTCCAAACATAACTCAATCAGTGGTTTATTCCACGTCTGTTCTATAATCAACAGAAAAAGCACGTCCTCCCAGTCTTGTCCTCCATTGTTTAGGTACAGAATTCAAACACGCGGAGGCCAAGTGCAACAGTCTAGATGGGGTGTGTTTTTAAAACATGCCAGAGATGTAACTGGTTTGAGATGCTGGATAAATGGCCCTGTGACACATGCAGAAAGCCTTAAATCCGAACTGGGAGCCAATGTAACTGCATCGAGACACTATCACATTTTCACATACCAAACATCAGTCTGGCAGCTGCGTTCTGAATCAACTGCAGTCACCACATAAGATAAGCAGGGAGACCAACGTACAGTGCATTGCAATAGTCTAACCTACTGAGAATCAAGGTTTGTATTAGCGGCTGCCTGGAGTAATGAAGAATACATTTTAGAATCTTTTTTAATTCTTTTCTTATTAAAAAAAAAGTGACCATTAGCTTATTAATATGGTGTTCAAAGGAAAGTTTATTATCAAATAGAACACCCAGATTGCGGGAAGTAGTTGCCGGTTTAGGGCCCTCCCCTAACGTCTGGGGCCACCACAGGGGGCCAATCTGAGGGATTTCCAAACATCAGCACCTATGCTTTGTCGGAGTTTACCCACAGGAAGTCTTCTTCATCCAGCAAGCCTTCACCCGGCAGCTTTTAAATTGATCTTGAAAGTTGTATGAGATTGCCCTCCACGCTGTCATCAGCATAGCCATAAAACTGGAACCCAAACGAGGCAACCGAATCTGCTAATGGAGCAACATATATATTAAAAAGAGTGGGACTGAGGGCAGATCGCTCAGGGACCCCACAGGGTATATCCTTAAAATCTGAACAGCCTGTGTTCTATTTTTCAAAAAGGATTCAAACCATTGTAGAGTGTTGTCCCACAAACCAATAATGCTTAATCGTTCTGGCCGGACACCATGTGAGACCGTGTCAAAGGCTGCTGACAGATCAAGGAGCATAAGAGCCCCTGAGCTCCCTCCATCCAAGATCTTACGGATGTAACTGACAGCAGCCGTAAGTATTGTTCCTGTGCTAAATAAGGGTCTGAAACTGTATTGATATTTCTTGTGGACACTATTTTCCCCCGTATATGATACTAGCTGTGTATTCACCCTCCTCTATAACATGTTTGTTAAAAAAGGAAGAACAGAAACAGGACAACAGTTTGAAGAGGTACTAGGATCTAAAGTATCCTTTTTAAACAGGGGGGTGACTACAGCCGTTTTACAAAATGAGGGGACAATACCACTTACCAGGGAGTTATTACAAATTGTTGTTATTAGTGAGTAAATGTGAGGGCTTAGCTTTTTAAACTTTTGATAGGACAAGGGTCAAGGGATGATCCAGAATTAATAGCCAACATTTTGGATGCTACACCCTCATCCGTTATAGGTCTAAAATATGACCAAGAAGTAGTACAGGGATAATAAAAGACCTGCCATGGGTGAACCAGAATCATGCTGTGGTCACCTAGAGAAGTCAGAGAGTCTTTGCTGGGAAGATGCATAGATGGTGAGAAGACTGAAATAGTGGCTTAGCTGGAAACTGTTTGCAAAGGTACTGGAGACTCAGGGAGGCTCACATTCTGAAGGCAGCGATGGGCCTTGGTGCCATGCCAACGAACATTACTGAATGAAGCCAATACATATCAGCATGCACACCTGCACGACCAACAAGAGAGAACACAAAAAGGGATGAGCATAAAAGTGCAACACACTGTTCCCACAGTGTCTGAAGATGTCTGGGTTGGGTGAGCCCTAAGACCAGGGCAACCTGGAAGAAAGAGACCTAGAGGTAGGTTCCAGGCAGAGAGCCATTTTGGATCTCTGGCATATTTGTGGGATCTAATAATAACTAGAAGGTCTTGGCTGCCGGAGGAGAGGAGCAGGATGGCCTCCCGGTGGTTACACAGAAGACTCACAAGCCGGAGACCCCAAATGAAGACGGTGAACCATTTTAACAAGACAAAAAAAACAGGGACTCGCAGTGTAACGCTAACCATGCCAGGCAACAAAGGCTTTTTCACACATGAAAAAGTTTCAATTAAGCTTGCTACCAAAGATTAGCACCTACTATTAAATGAATGACAGGACCAACAGGAGATTTAAAAGCACAGAGGCTTGATCTAGGAAGTCGGTGGCTTGAAATTGACTTAGAGACGGCAAATTAGGGAATGTGTCTATGGGATGACAGAGGTTACTAAGATGGTCATACTGAGGATGTTGGCAAACTAGTATTCAAAAATCTGTTGTGTATTGGACCTGACATGGTGGGTGTGTTGGACTGAATGCTAGTTGCTACGCAGTACACTAAGGCTGAAACTGGGGTTTACCTTTCTGAAAAGAGCCATCTATTTGAAGGTATGTAGGCTGAGTACATAATCCTTCTCTCTGAGAGGGGAGTTCTCTGTGTCCCGGCACAGTTCGGGGTAACTGCACAATGTTCATGGTCATACAGCTATTCACCACTGGTGATCCAGGGACTGCAACACTCTTGCACTCCAGTTGGATAACAAATTTGAATCTGAGAGGAGCAAGGGTAGCAAGGATGAGTAGCCTAGCCCTCCAGGGGGTGGTAGAGAGTATTGGAAATCAGATGCTATTTGACACAAGTTATCACACTATGTGCCCGATTACGATGTCGGGCGGACTGCAACCTACTAACTGTCGGTTGCGGTCCACCCGACATCTGACATTGCGGTCCGCCTGCCGCATTATGATGCGGCGGGTGGAGGCATTGGGTGAGGGACCGTCTGTGGCGCTTCCGACAGGCTCAAAGAGCCCATCGGTGCGTCGGAACCCACCATAATCCGCTAATGACGGCGGAGCCAGGCTTAGCTCCGCCGTTGGGATAATGATGGCACTTTCCGACATGAAAAGGCTGTCGGAAACTGTCTTTAGGGGCCCCTAGCATGGCCCCCTTTCCCCCTGGCCCTTTGCAATGGGGCCTGGGGGCCACCTATGGTGCACCCATAAACATCCCTGCACCGTGTGGCAGGCACTATGAGATGCCTGCCACACGGTGCAGGGATGTTTACAAACATACATTTTGCTATGGCAGCTTGTGCTGCAGACCTTTTCGGCCCGCCGCACAAGCTGCCATAGCAAAATGGATGTTTCCGACCGCCCTATCGGCGGTCACATCCTAATTGTGTGGTTGGAACCGCCAACCTATGGTCGGGTGGTTTCCAGACTGATACGGCGTCCGCCCGACATCGTAATCAGGGCCTAAATGTTCTACTAGAGTTTTATATTTTAAAAATATCCAGTACTTCATTTACGCATAGCAAAGTAGGACAGTTAAAATGATTACCAACAAAGATAAAGAGACAATTCTAGAATCTTCTGCAGGCGAACACCAACATGAAACAAAAATAAAGCACTTATACAGTAAGAAACAATGAAATAAATCACTTATGACCCACTGACTAATGTTAAGCCCAGGAGAAACAGTGTGGCTGTCCTTAATTATCTCAGCATCTCTAGTATTATACTGTGCCTGTGAGGCTAATAAGAAACGGCCCAGTTAAAAAGAAACACACACACACTTTTCCAGCTTTTACCTGGCAAGGCCTCTAAGTGAAATACTCCTGAGCAAGGTTTTTTCTATGCTGGTTGCAATCCTAAAGGGCTAGTAACTCCTCTTGGCTTCAGTCACAGGGACAGAGGTGCCAGGCAGTTTGTTACAATGTTCAGAACTTGCTACGATAGTGTGCCCGAGTGTGGGTACAATTCGGGGTGGATGCACCATTTGGATGGAGTTCTAGCCCAGCACAGCCTAGACTACAGACTTGTGGCTGACAGTCAGCACAATTGTTGCACTCCTACGTTAGATTGACACATGGTTGCGTCCGTGGGTGGAAATAAACCAGGGCAATCCAGAAAAAACATGAATAGAAGGCAGGTTGGCACAGATTTCCCAGCCATACAAGGATTTTTTCAGGCAGTTTTTAAATCAGAAAGACTAAACCAGAATGTTTGCATGACATGCATCCTTGTGAGTAATGAAGTGTGTGTGTTCATGATGATTTTCCTTAAAATGCTAACAAGTACAGTGTATTCATAGTTTAAATGTGAAATAAATTCTTGTCAAGCGAATAGGTTTCAAAAAATCTAAAACAGATTTTAATGATAAAGAGGGAATTGAATATCTCCTATGGACTCTCTGAACCTCTCACCTCCCAGGTGCCTTCACATGACTGTTTCTTCAGCCGCAGGGCCCAGTTCTCAGGGCTGGCCTCCGCGCAGTGGTCCATGGACAGGATGACAGGTCGGGTAAGCAGGACTCCTGGTGGGCCGCAGCTAACTATCGGGCTCAGGAGGGTCTGGCAGCCAGCTAGGGGTAACCTCAAGTATAGAAACAAAGAGAAGTGGAACAGAAAGGAGTGAGCAGAACTGAAGTTAAAGATAACAAGGAATATATAGTAAAATTCAAAGTACAAATGAGTTCTAATGATCTAGATAGAATAAAGACCCTCTTCCCATTTGCCTTATTACAGGGGCAGACCAAATCTCACATCAGAGCAAAGAACAAATAACAAATGCCTTGCAAATCACAAACACTAATGAGTTCAAAAGCCAAAAAGCAACGGAAAGCAAATACCAAATGTCAAAAGAAAGAGCACAGACTCAATACTGTTAAAATTCAATAACTGACAGAGCGCAAATGTCAAATATCTGATAAGAAGCACAGTGGACAGCAGAACTCTATATCAACCACAAGTCGAGCAAAGACAATACCATATGGAGAGAAAATAACTCATGAAGGCAAATAGGATATATCAAATAGTGAGTAAATGGGCAATATGCAACAAAGTACAAAGATCCAAAAGGTAACTAAGCAGAATCGAAAGAACTAAATAAATGTGAAGGCTCAGTGCCCTATGAAAAGCAAAAGAGTTAGCACACATCACCCAAATGAAGACAAAAGACAAGTTACTTCACTGAGAGCAATGATTCAGTAATAAATAGCAAGTAAATGCACAATACTAAACAGAACAACCAATACAATGACCAATGAAAAGGAAATGCCCCACCTAACCATGCACATTCACAATATCCTGCAGAGAGAAAAACCCAAATCCAATTGGCCAAGGTAGAGCAACAGTCAAATAACCTAAGGAGACTAAAACCCAGTACAAAATAAAGAGTGAAGACCAATTGGCGAATGGAAAGCAATCACCAACAGAGAAGAGCATAGATCTAATAGCACTAAAGGCAAAGGTGCAATCCTACAGAAAAGCAAATATTGAATACTCAAACACAGCAAAGTTCCTAAGCCACTAGATGTAAACCAGGCAAATGAAGATAAGCACTGAATATTGAACGATTGTTACAAATGTGAACAATTAGAGGCATAATGCTCAATGAAGAGTAAAGTCCCAATACCCAGTGGACCTGGAGAGACCCAACACCATGTAGTATGGAAATGAAAAATGTCCAACACCAGTACAGAGTATCGGTACAGAGTATGTTATGTTATAATAATAACAATAATAACATTTGTAGAGCGCCTGGTTACACCCAACGGTGTGTCCCTGCGCTAGGATCCAGACCCCACGGAAGGAGAGCAGAGATAGCACCTAAGGGAGAAGGAGGATTACAGGAAGGCATATGGAGAATCTTGGATTAGGGGTGAAATAACCAGGTTTTCAGATCTTTACGAAAGATGCCCTCAATGGGTTCAGCTCTCAGGGTCAGCGGTAAGGTGTTCCACTTTTTAGCTGCCAGATAGCCAAAGGAGCGCGCTCCCATCCTGGCCCTGTGGAATTTGGGCACTTTGACCAGGTGGGCTCCCGTCGACCTCAGATTTAGTACAGGAATATAGGGGGTTAACATGGGGAAGAGATAGCTTGGACCTCTACTCCACAGAATTCTGTGGCAATAGCACATGGCTTTATAGATGATCCTTTTTTCCACTGGCAACCAGTGGAGGGTGTCCAGAGCTCTGGAGGACGATGATCTTCTGGGAAGATTCAGGACCAATCGAGCAGCCGCATTCTGGATGCGTTGAAGTTTGTTGAGACATTTTTTAGCGGTGCCTAGATATAGTATATTGCCATAGTCTATCTGAGATGTGACTAGAGCATGTACAAGAGTTTTTCTGGCCGGGAGAGGTAGTAGGCCTAGGATTTTTCTTAGGACTTTAAGAATCCCAAAGCATTTCCCAGCTACCTTCCTGATTTGATTCTCAAAAGAAAGTTTTGGATCAAACCAGACCCCGAGATTTTTGGTTTCTTCTTTGGGGGTAGGAGTTGGCCCCAAGGTATGGGGCCACCAAGCCGAAGACCAGATAACAGGGTCTTTCCCCACAATCAATACTTCAGTCTTATTGCCGTTCAATTTAAGGCAATTGTTGGACATCCATGAGGCAAGCTTCCCTAAACAAGAGGAGAACTGCTTGGCAGCTGTCTCCGTGTCCTGAGATAAGGTGACGATCAATTGCGTATTATCCGCATAAGATACAATGGTTACCTTGTATTTTTCCACAATTCCTGCAAGGGGGCCAATATAAAGATTGAAGAGAGTGGGGCTCAGTATCGAGCCCTGGGGGACCCCTTGTGTGAGCGGAATACTTTTGGATGTATGCGGATGTTGAATGACTTGAAAGCTGCGGGAAAGGAAAAAAGGAGGTCAACCAGAGAAGAGCCGAACCCCCAATCCCACAAAGCCTTAGTCTATGAAGCAGTAAGTTATGGGATACAGCGTCAAAAGCTGCACTTAGGTACAGCAGGACCAGTGCAGCAGTATGGCCTTCATCTGCACTTTTCCGCAAGGTTTCAGTTGTGAGAAGTAAAGCCGTTTCCGTGGAGTGGGAGGCTCTGAAGCCAGATTGAGAGGGATGAAATAAATTGTTGAGATTAATGTGGTTAACCAATTGGGTGTTCATCACTTTCTCCACAATTTTGATGAAGAAAGGCAAGAGCGAGATAGCACGCTTATGTTATATTATTTTAATGTATTACGCGCTCGAATCACCCCTGAAGTGGTATCTCGGCACAAGACCAGGACGGCAGATAGAAGTAGCTATCCTTAAAATAGATGGGTCTTGAGAGCTTTCCTAAAATGGAAGTGATTTTCACAGGTGCGTAATTGCAGTGGTAGTTTATTCCAATGATGTGGGGCGAGAAAGGAAAACAATCTGCAACCTGACCTGGCCTTTCTGAACCTGGGGACCTTGAGCCATACCTTGTTGCCTGATCTTAAGAGTCTGGAAGGGGCATAAAGGGTAAGCTTTGAGGTAACCAGTGCAGGGACTGAAGAAGAGGGGCAGTTGCCGTAACGGGGGGAGGTTACAAACAAGACGTGCAGCGGTGTTCAGTACTACCTAAAGCTTAGAGAGCAACTTCTCATTTATGGAAGCCAAAAGCGAATTGCCATAGTCTAGGCGGCTGATAACTAGAGCCTGGACTAGAGTTTTCCTTGTAGAGAGTGGTAATGGAGGAAAGACTCTTCTCAGCATACACAACATGTAAAAACATGAACCTGTAATAGCAGAGATTTGTTCTTTCATAGTAAGGGATTGGTCCAGCCGGACTCCCAGATTTTTTACCACTAATTTAGGTACAAGGACCCTACCCAGCTCTGATGGCCACCAGTCAGGTGACCAAAGAAGTTGGGCCTTCCCAAATAGCATAATCTCCGTTTTTGCGGTGTTAAGCTGGAGTCTGTTTTCAGACATCTAGGTTGCAGTGGCTTTCATTCCAGCAGAAAAAGATACTTTAGATTTGGTCAGATTTTTCTCAAAGGAGAAACACAGCTGCATATCATCCGCACATGATATAATCTCAAAGCCAAAATCTCTAACAATTTTGGGGAGGGGGGCCACATAAATGTTAAAGAGCGTAGGGGTGAGACAGGAGCCCTGAGGGACTCCGCTGGCCAGTGACATGATTCTTGACTTATAAGGGCCAAGAATGACCTTTTGTGTCCTATTTGAAAGGAAGTCAGCTAACCATTGCAGAGCCATGGTTCATGGATCCCGATCTCTTGTAGTCTGCCAAGAAGCCTCAGATGGGACACCTATCAAATGCTGCTGACAAATCTAACAGTACCAACACTGAGGGTACATTTGCATCGAGGGAGCATTTGATGCAGTCGGTGACTGCTAACAGAGTCGTCTCTGTACTGTGTAGCGGTCTGAAGCCCGTCTGGGAAGGCTACAACTGCCTGCACAACAACGGATACTCAGTATCCATTTGAGAACAAAGCACTCTTCATCACCGGAAAGCAAGTGCATGAGGAAATACCCAATACTCAACATATGGTCATGACCCAATCGGAGCTAAGGACTAAATACTATAGGGAAATAATGCTAAATAGACAGCACTATCCCTGTATACAAAAAGATAGAAAAAACCTAGTCAGTAATGGAAAGCGTTACGCAAAGGTTAAACAAGCAACGAAGAGCAAACATTCCAAACCCAACCAACAACAAATGCCCAGTGGAAAGAAAAAGCCCAACAAAATACCAAACCACTAATTGGAAAACACAAAGAAAGAGCGAGGAAGAAATATGAAACTTATGGTGAAAACCACATTGATAGCACAAGCACAATATCAAGCAAAGAATAAATCCCTACTACCCATAAAATGCAATCACACTATTTAATAAACCATATAGGGCACATGCTTTCATTGTGGCCAAAATGCAAATTCGTATATGGAAGCTAAAGCCGTCTCTTAACTAAGTATAATTAATTTACGATTAAATAAACTTTCTGAGAAGGAAAAAGTGTATGAGAAACAAACTTCAGTACCTAAGGATGAAGATAAATAGTTCGTGTTTAATGAACTCTGCAAGTGATTCCTGAATAACAAAATAAATATTATATAGACTGAGACACATCTCTTTATTACTCAGTCTTCACCTTCCCCCTTACCTGCACACGAATAAAAAGCTAAACCCATGGAAGCGTAGACATCTATTACACAATGAAATGCAAAGATACCAAATGGAGAATAAATACCTAAACACTGAAAGGAAAACGGAGGTACACACAAAGGAGCAAATAGCACACGCTTTACAGAGGGTAAAGACATAAGACAAAGCAGAAACACACATGCACTGAACAGCAAATGCCCAACACACCACAAGGGTCAAAGCCCAATGCCTAAAGCAGAACAAAAACTCAATACCCAATAAAAGCATCGATTCAACTACGAATAAAAAGCAAAGACTGAATATCGAATGAGAAGCAAAGACACAGGGCCAAACGGTGACCATGAACTCCATACACATAATACGCAAAGACTCAATATGCGGAGGAGAACAATGACCGAAATGGAATTCTAAAGGAAGGGAATGGCGTTGAATGGAATGAGACCAATGTGTGTGTTTGAGCATGTAGGGGAGGTACAGAACACTGGAGGGAGAATTGTCATGTGCAAGGCGGAATTTGGTTGGCTAAGGGCAGGAGGGAAAAGGCAGAAGGTAAGCACAATTTAATCTTAGAGACAATGAGTTAAACTAAAAAGTAAACATAAGATGGCTGGAGTGAAACGATAATGAGAAAGGAGAAAGGAGAGGCAGCAGAGGAGCGGATGTCAATTCAGAGGAAGAAACGAGGAAGAGGATATAGACCAGCATGAAGGAACAAGAAGAGAGATCCGAAAAAGCTGTGGAGGGAGGAAACAAGGACATGAAAGAGAGAATACAACTCTGAAAACTAAGCGCAGAGAAATGCTCCCTGAATTGTGTGGGGGCAATAACACTGAGCACTGAATGGCCCAGCTCCTGGATACCCCACCGTGTAGGCGACGTAAATAGTTGTAACACACGAGGACAATAAGGGGTTGAAAATGAAAGCGGAGGCCAAGAGGCAGAAAAAGCACAGAAACGGGGAAGCAGGAAATGCCATCGAGCAAAGGAAGATGAGGTAAGCCGTCATTCATTGTGGTGCAACTGATTGACACGTTTGACCTATAAAAGAAATTTAATTAACGTGTAAACTAAGCCAATTTAACTTCATGCTGGCTGATGCTGGTGTAATAAACTCTGAACTGCTCTGATTAGACGAAGTCTTGTGAGAGAGTGGGGGGGGGGGTTGAAAATAAATTAAAAAAAGAGTTACCAAAAGAAGGACAGAGAGGGTGCAGAAAATAGAAGGGAGGATGAAGGCGGAAGAGACCTGGAGGGAAGCACGGGGCAGAAAGGAAACAGAAAGTGAGAAGTGAAGCAGAGAGGCGGTAGAGGTGGATGGGTGAGAAAGAGAGAGCGATAGCGCGATAGAAAGAGAGGGGTGGACAGAAGCAGAGAGGAAACGGCTCATGGATAGTTGCGCAACTACAGAATGAAGAGAGAATGACAGAGGTAGAGAAACAGAGAGATCGAGGGGGAGAAGCATGGAGGGAGAGGCAGACGGATGCATGGGCAAATGGGCAATTAGAGGCTAAGGTATATAGAGAAATAAAGCTATAGAAAGATATGTGTAGATATATGTATCTATAGAGAGTGAAAGAAAGATTGAGAGTTGGAGAGGAGGGGACAAAAAATGAGATAAAAAGAGGGGGAAAGGGTAATGGGGAAGAAGAGGGGAGAGAGATGAGGGACAATGAGCAAGTTAGTCGCTTACAAATGAGGGGTATGTTAAGAGGTAAGAAAAGCATCAGAGAAGCAAGGAGGGGGTCGAGGGAAAGAAGAAACCTGGGCATGGAGAAAGAGGAATTGTTTAGGAACAGAGACAGAACCATGAACAGACAGATGATAATAGGGAGAGTGAGAGGTAGGGAAGTAATTCTAATAACCATTGTATCATTATCAACCATGAGATATAGAATGGTTGCTCGGTAAATATATGATCAATCAATCAAAGACATTTGTGCAGTGTGCAGCTGCCTCGGCTGAGGCGTCCCAGCGCTCAAAGTAGGCTGAAGAATAGACTTGACCAATACCATCTAAGCTTGATTGAAGAACCACGTTTTTAAATCTTTCCTGAAGCCCTGTTCAGACAGGGAGTTCCAAAGCTTGGCCGTCTGTACCAAAACGACCTACCACCTCGTCGAACCTTGGCAAACCTTGGAATGCAGAGGAGACGCAGGTGGTTTGATCTCAGGGTTCTCTCCTGATGGTATGATCTAGAAATGTATACCAGAAAATGGTGAAGGTGGGTGAAACTGGTCTAAAACTTCATAATAGAAACAAGGAAGGAAGTCAGGTATATAAAAGTCTGGTCACAATGTGAATTGTCCAGTCACTCACCACCGGGAATGAGATGCACAAACCTCAAGGTATGCAGTGCGCAACTCTGGACGTTATAAGTCCAGCCTGCCGTGTTCCATTACAAAGCCAGGAGATATTGCATATCATGCAACCAGAGAGCATCTACTTTTCGCACAGGATCAGGAAAAGGAATGAACTAGGGACCTCATTACATGTTTGCCAGATTTTGGTCTGGCGATACCAAAGGTTCGGATTCTTCTATTCCAGCCACTTTCTCCACACCAAAATCCTGCAAATATGAGATTTACCGGATTTTGTGTATGAGAACCTCAGGCTCTGGACCTGAAATTATTGGTCTAAAGACACCAGCTTACTTGGAATGGACATGGGTAGTATCCACCCTTCCCCCAGAGTCCACGATCTAGTATCTGCCACCCCTAATGAGGGTCTATATTTCCACCAAGGGAGACAGCAACCTTCAAGACAGCTTGGATTGTTGTTCATTAGTGAGTTCAGAGTCAGACCTATCTACTAAAATATCAACGCTGGGAACTGCCAGGAAAATAGGAAGAAAAAGAGGTATACAGTACTATACACTATAAGGACTCAACATATATCAAACAAAGGTGTTTCATCATGCCAAAGTAAGGCATGGCACGTTGCACTTTATAGAGTTGGTAGTTACTGAGATACATTTTGTTTTTCAAGGTAATTACAGAATGAGTTTTCAAAATGCTACCTACAGAATTTGTTATAATTAAAAAACCTAAGACCCAAATAATCAGACTTTGAAAGATGAATATTGAGGTAGCCTAAAAAGATTCCCTGCACTGGGAAAGCAAAAGAATCCCCAGAACACGCTAAAGTAGTAGAAAGTGAGGCAGTTCTTCTGTCCGTAATATCGACAGTATCACCAATGTCGATTGCAGCTAAATGAGAGGTAGAAGATTGAGATTCATAATTTTATGAGGTCTTGACTAGCCTCATTGGAGAGGGACAGTCTTGCTCTTTATGCACAAGGTTCCAGGTTACTCCTCGGAACAGTATGCAGATCGTTAACCCAGTTGTCAGTCGATGTAGAAAAGCGGCCTTCTGAAAGCAGAACGAGTGACGGTTTGATAAAGCAAGAAAGAGATGTGCCATCATGTTAGTGAGGCTATCAATTTTACGTGATAGTAAACAGAGGGTATAGTAACACAAATGTTGGGGTACAACTTTCATGCTTTATGGTGTACTGCGGGGTTTGGTCTTAGCACCTGCCCTGTTCTACATGTATTCCAAGCCTCTCCGTGTGATCCTTGAGAAGATAGGTGCATCCATTTATGAAAAAATATATATATATCTCAGTTGGGAAAGAATGATCAGATGCCTAAAAATATGGACTGCAACGCTAAGGATGCGTTAGGAAATAACTACTACTCTACCTTAGGCTTGTGGTAACTGGTGTTAGTAGTCAAGTACGGAGGAAGCATGTACTATAGACAGTCAAATCCTCTCACGCCCCCTACTGCTGAGTAACAATTACCTTTAGGGAGAGATTTTCTCTTGCACCACAACTCTGCTAATGTTCTCTACAGATGAAGAAAGAAGGGGTGATGGTGGCAAAAAGAGATGGAAAGCATGGGACCCAATACGTTGCTTTGATTTGACGAATAGGATGAACCCCAAAGTTAGCACGAAACAGCACTGATGGTGATGGGTAAAACGTTGCTATATCAGGGAATGTTGTTGGTGTGTCAGCTATCAGGGAG
Organism: Calotriton arnoldi; assembly: GCA_963921515.1. Classification (NCBI taxonomy): domain Eukaryota; kingdom Metazoa; phylum Chordata; class Amphibia; order Caudata; family Salamandridae; genus Calotriton; species Calotriton arnoldi. Next base: position 1,102,548 of record CAWUFW010001719.1, on the reverse strand, counting down.
TGTTGTTGAGGTACCCATCAGTAGAATAGGTGAAGCAGTGATCAGCCCATCTGCTCTTGCTATGGATTGATTCCCTGGTGCAACCTGCTCTCTGAAACCCTTGTCTCCTCCCACTAACACAGTCATGTACTCACAGCCCACCGGGGGAATGCGCATACCTCACATCTTCCTGCTTGTGCAGCGTTAGATAGATTTCATAAATCTTCCCACGTGGAATGGCATCAGGGGGAATGACGAGGCTGATCCCTTTAAGAGAAAAACACAAACTGTACTTAGAAGCAAAACTCACAAACAAAAAAAGGAAAAATTGCACTACAACAGAAGAACAATAATAGCATGGGAGTTAGAAAGACAGCATAGGCGAGAGAGAGAGTTATAGAGGAAGACAAGGTGAGGGAGAGAGATAGCGATAACCAGAAAAAGGGGTGATAGGGAGAGTAAAAGACAAAAGAAAGAGATAACTACAAAACCAAAGTGAGAAAGATTCTTAATACAAATTTGATAGACAAAGAAAGTTCTGTGGAATAACAGCCGCAACAAAGAGGAGCTAGAGAGGCATGGGCAGAGCTCACTCAGTTTCACTCCGCAGAATTCCGAGGAGTTATTGAAAAACTCTACCAAAATCCGCAGAGCTCCGCGAGCAGGCAGAGTATGCTTGGCCACCCCTAATGAAGTCCCCTTTGATGCTGATGGTTGTAGGTTGCCAAGAACCCCTCCTGTTCCCACCAGTAAGTCCCACACAGAGAGACTGCTGGGAGCTTGTCGGAGGCCCGCCCCCTTTCTCCACCACTCTGCAAACGCACCTCCTAGGGCACTACTCGTTAGGGGATGAGGTCCCCTTGGAAGCTGAGGGTTGTTGGGGGCCAATAACCCCTCCTGTTACCACCAGTAAGTCCCACACAGCAAGATTGCTGAGAGCTTGTCAGAGGCCTGCCCCCCTTCTCAACCACTCTGCATACGCACCTCCTGGTGCACTACTTGTTGAGGGATGAAGTCCCCTTGGATGCTGAGGGTCGTTGGGGGCCAGGAACCCCTTCTGATACCACCAGTAAGTTCCACACAGCGGAACTGCTGAGAGATCGTTGGAGACCCGGCCACCTTTCTCCAACACTCTGCAAACGCCCCTCCTGGCACACTACTACACTGGTAAACTCTGTTCTGCTGGTGGTTGGCGGGGTTTTTGTGAACTACACGCTCCAAATGGAGCATGGAGTGGCAAAACTCTGCGAACTCCGCTGGTGGAACAGAGTTTACCGCCCACCCCTAGAACACCAACACTAAAGAGATATAAAAAGACAACACCATGAAGAGAGGCAGACCCACACCACTATAGAGAAAGAGAGCCACCACACTACAAACAAACAAGCATTGGCATAGCCAATAGGTCTCGCCTTTGGGACCTTATAAGTGTTTAGCCAGAGATATTGACTTTGCCTATGTTTTTAAGCTGTGCTGTACATTAGTTTGTAGAATGCTGCAAAGTTATAATAAAGAAGTGTTTAAAGCATTTTTGTTACCTTATATATGACCAAGAAAGCATTACGTACAAGTGAAAGATATTTAAAAAAGTATTACCTATAAATAATGTTTTGATCTAATTTTGTTCTTTAAATGCTGGCAACTTGTTTTTGCATGTGCTAATGCTGGCCTGTTATGGTTTTTTTTGTTATGGGGGGGCATAAGTAACAGGAGTCTGAAGCTTGGGAAATAGTATCTGTGTAACAGTTAGTGAGATAGTTAGCGAGTTAGTTAGTCTGTTAATGATAGAGTTGGTTAGTTAGTTTGTTAGTTAGTGAGACAGTGAGAGAGTTAGTAAGTGAGTGAGAGAGTGAGTTAGTGAGAGAGAAAGTTATTCAGTAAGAGAGAGAGTTAGAGAGTTAGTTAGTGAGAGAGAGAGTTATTTAGTGAGAGAGAGAGATAGTTAGAGAGTTAGTTATTGAGAGAGAGAGTCTATGAGAGAGAGTTAGAGAGCTAGTTTGGAGAGAGAGAGTATGTGAGAGAGAGGTAGTTAGAATTAAGTGATTATTTGAACTTTATTGTTGGTAAATTAAAACCCTTACAATATAAAAACACTAGCATCATTTTCTTAAAAGATACATTAATTAAAATGATTGAAATGACGATTAACTTTTTGATTAAAACTCTGCTTGGCTTCATAGCTGCTGTTATATGACTCAAGGACCAAGTTCTGATCAACAGTTTGTTGATGATCGGCAAGCTGTTACTGTGTCCAATAATGGAATATCGCGCTGCTGTGATGGGGCGTGGTTAGCAGCTCCGGTGACTTCCAACAGGTTTAATGCTTTGATAACAAATTTTGTTAACCCGATATTCAACTTTGTGTTGTCCGGGTTGAGGGCTGCTATTATGGCTTGACGACATGATCGGATTACGAGTCTTATCCATTCTTCTCGCAGTAACGAACGTCTAAAAGTAAGCATTGCTGGGCATAGGCAAACTATGTGTTCCATTCCTTCGGTGTGATAGCCGCACAACCTGCATTGGGTGGGATTGTCTTTCCGGCGCCATTCTGGAAGATTCTTTAAAAAAGGCCAGTCACCCAACCTCAGCGCCAGGAACTTTCGTTTCAAATAACGTGCAAACGTGCTTGATAAATGAAGGGGTACGACTCCTGGGTTGAAGATGGTAATCACAGCCCAGGCGTCTTTCCTTTTTGACAGTATTGCCCTGTCTGAGTGAAAGGACCACAACCTGACACTCTTCTTGGTAACTGCTTTTAGTGCCAACTGGGAGGGGTTTGTTCCCCAGAATTCCTTAATGCCAAGTAGTTGTAAACTATGATCCAGGTGGAGCCGATATTTGTGACTGGCATGGCTTTTCTGAACTTCTTGCCAAAGTGTGGCCTCCAGTGAATCTTCTGGGGCATGACGCAGTCTGTTACAAAACTTTATGAATGCTCCAGCCTCTACGCCATGGTGGTCAAGTAGACCGAATTCGAGGCGGACTTGTGCCGGCGATGCTGAATTTGGCAGGTGGAATGCACGTTTAAAAATTTTGGTTGTTAATTTGTTTAAAAGAGTGTTTGTAGTTCCCTGCATGATCTCGTGGCCATACGTCAGTGAGTTAGTTATTTTTGCCTTCATCACTTTCAGCATTGAGATTAAACTGGGAACAAGTAGATTTTTGGACAATTTTGTTGCTGCAGCCTCTAAAGCCAGGGCTTTGGTCCTCAGTACTTCTTTTTGCTTGGCAAATGAGCTTCTGGTGTCAAAAAATATTCCCAAGTATTTGTAGTGAGGTGTTGGATCGATTTTTACGTTATTAAACTGCCACCCTCCACGCATCTTCTTAGGCTTCCCAAAGGTAATTGTTTTTGTTTTTGATAGGTTCAGCTCTAAGAGGTTGCTTTTAGTATAGGGGAGCAGTTCATCAAGTAGCCTCTGTAAGCCCACCTTCGTGTGACTAAGCAACACCAGATCGTCGGCATATAGGAGGTTGCTGATACGTACTAAGCCTAATTGGGGGGGATGGCAATTGACGCTATCAAGGATTGGCGAAAGGTCCGATATAAACAAGTTAAAAAGAAGTGGGGCCAACACGCAATCTTGTTTTACTCCACTTCTGGTCTCGATCTTCCTGGAAACGTGGGAGCCTTCACCCAGCTTGATTCTTATCCATGTTTTGGAGTGGAGTTGAACTATTGCAAGTAGCAAGGATTGGGGGACGCCCCAGCCCTTTAATTTTTGCCACAATAGGCCCCGAGGCACACGGTCGAAGGCAGCTTTGAAATCCACAAAGCAACAGTGCAATTGAGTTTGTTGGACTGTTGCTTTTTCTATTAATACGGATAATGTTAATAGATTAGTTGTTGTACCAGAATTGGCCACGAACCCTGTCTGGTCGAATGGAAGGCGCTTTGTTTCGTTGGCCCAGGTCAGCAGGTCTTCCAATAGAGTACTGGCGTAGTATTTGGACTCTACGTCAAGGAGTGCTATCATTCGATAATTGCTGGGGTCGTTTCTCTTCCCACTTTTATAAATAGGATGGATTATAGCACCTCTCCAGGACTCAGGAACTTCGTTGTTTAACCGGCATTGGAGAAACAGGGGGGTCAGATGGGCTGACCAAAATTCGGCTTCTGATTTAAACATTGCCTGAGGGAGACCGTTTGGCCCGTTTGCACCATCAGCCCTAGCTTTCTTTATGGAGCGTAGGATCTTGTGTTTTAGTTCTTCAGGTGTCGCTATTGTCATAGGGAGTGAGTCGATGTTGATCCCACTTGTCATGTGTATGGGCTCTTCGAGTGTGCTAATGGATAAGGGGCTGGGGCAAGACCATGTTGGATTCGTAGCCTCCGGTGATATCGTTGCGTTATTTGTACTTGGGAGGGTGGAGCAGTTATCTTTGTAGTTGGCAATCTTAAAATGGGAAGATAAGAAGTGGATCCATTCATCTGCACTGATATTTGCACTGCCGTGGCCATTTCCGCCTGGCTGGCCCCTGTTTACCAGGGACCAGAATTGCTTTGAATTTGATTTCTTACTTTCGTAGAAGAGCTTCAGCCAAAATTGATCAGAGGCCTCTTGTTTTTCCCTGCGTACGGCGGACTTAACCCTTCGATGCGTATGACGAGCTGGACTCGTCATGGCACACAGTAGTCGTGTGCTCATGACGAGTCCAGCTCGTCATAAGACCACCCATGGGGGAAGCGCTGGCGCTCCCCCCGTGGGAATCCGATTGTTGGTTTTTTTGGGGGGGAGGCAGGGGAAGGGCTTCCCCCGCCTCCCCCCGCCTCAATGACGTCAGCGCGGAAGGCGCGCTGACGTCATTGGGGGTTTCCCTTTGTTCCCCGACGCGCTGGAAGCCATTTGCTTCCAGCGTGTCGGGGAATAATGTGAGTTTTGGCTCCAGGGAGGGGGGGTTTCAAACAAAAGAGGCATCGAGGGAAAGGAAAGGGTTTTCCTTTCCCCGATGCCTCTTTTGTGCATTCCTGCTGCACGATCATGCGATCGTGCAGCAGGAATGCCCACTAGACACCAGGGATTTTTTATTTTTTTTTTAAAGTGAAAATACTGTTTTGGGGAGCGGCCTCTTGGGCAAGGGTCGCTCCCCTTTTGGGGGCCATATGTTTTTAGTGGTCTGCCCCCTGGGGGGCAGTTTTTTTAATATAGCGCAGGCTTTACCCGAAGGTGTCAGAGCGCTTCACAATAGGAACAGTAACAAGGAAAGGGTTTTCCTTTCCCCCATGCCTCTTTGTGCATTCTGCTGCACGATCATGCGATCGTGCAGCAGGAATGCCCACTAGACAACAGGGATTTTTTTTTTTTTAAAGTGAAAATACTGTTTTGGGGAGCGGCCCCTTGGGCAAGGGTCGCTCCCCTTTGGGGGCCATATGTTTTTAGTGGTCTGCCCCCCGGGCGGGGCAGTTTTTAAATATAGCGCAGGCTTTACCCGGAGCGTAGGATCTTGTGTTTTAGTTCTTCAGGTGTCGCTATTGTCATAGGGAGTGAGTCGATGTTGATCCCACTTGTCATGTGTATGGGCTCTTCGAGTGTGCTAATGGATAAGGGGCTGGGGCAAGACCATGTTGGATTCGTAGCCTCCGGTGATATCGTTGCGTTATTTGTACTTGGGAGGGTGGAGCAGTTATCTTTGTAGTTGGCAATCTTAAAATGGGAAGATAAGAAGTGGATCCATTCATCTGCACTGATATTTGCACTGCCGTGGCCATTTCCGCCTGGCTGGCCCCTGTTTACCAGGGACCAGAATTGCTTTGAATTTGATTTCTTACTTTCGTAGAAGAGCTTCAGCCAAAATTGATCAGAGGCCTCTTGTTTTTCCCTGCGTACGGCGGACTTAACCCCTTCGATGCTTATGACGAGCTGGACTCGTCATGGCACACAGTAGTCGTGTGCTCATGACGAGTCCAGCTCGTCATAAGACCACCCATGGGGGAAGCGCTGGCGCTCCCCCCGTGGGACTCCGATTGTTGGTTTTTTTGGGGGGGAGGCAGGGGAAGGGCTTCCCCCGCCTCCCCCCGCCTCAATGACGTCAGCGCGGAAGGCGCGCTGACGTCATTGGGGGTTTCCCTTTGTTCCCCGACGCGCTGGAAGCCATTTGCTTCCAGCGTGTCGGGGAATAATGTGAGTTTTGGCTCCAGGGAGGGGGGGTTTCAAACAAAAGAGGCATCGAGGGAAAGGAAAGGGTTTTCCTTTCCCCGATGCCTCTTTTGTGCATTCCTGCTGCACGATCATGCGATCGTGCAGCAGGAATGCCCACTAGACACCAGGGATTTTTTTTTTTTTTTTAAAGTGAAAATACTGTTTTGGGAGCGGCCTCTTGGGCAAGGGTCGCTCCCCTTTGGGGGCCATATGTTTTTAGTGGTCTGCCCCCTGGGGGGCAGTTTTTAATATAGCGCAGGCTTTACCCGAAGGTGTCAGAGCGCTTCACAATAGGAACAGTAACAAGGAAAGGGTTTTCCTTTCCCCCATGCCTCTTTTGTGCATTCCTGCTGCACGATCATGCGATCGTGCAGCAGGAATGCCCACTAGACAACAGGGATTTTTTTTTTTTTTAAAGTGAAAATACTGTTTTGGGGAGCGGCCCCTTGGGCAAGGGTCGCTCCCCTTTTGGGGGCCATATGTTTTTAGTGGTCTGCCCCCCGGGGGGGGGGGGCAGTTTTTTTAATATAGCGCAGGCTTTACCCGAAGGTGTCAGAGCGCTTCACAATAGGAACAGTAACATTACATGAGGAGAAGGTTACAAGTGAGCATAATACAAAAGCAAGCGTTACATTACATGAGGAAAAAGTGACAATTGTGCAAATAAAACAAACAAGATACAAAAAGAGGTATACGTTACAAGATACATGAGATACAAAATACAAATAGAGGTATAATACTGCAATAAGTGGCAGTCACTCAGAACACACTGGGAAGGCACTTCTATAGGCATGGAGTACAGAATTTCCTATAGTGGAAGAACTTCCTTGAGGGAGTAGAGAGGGCGTGAATTAAACAGGAGACTTAAAATGAAGGGTACACAAATGCAGCACAGCACGCAAGGGTGAGGAATGTACAGGAAAAAGTACAAATTTACAATGAAGAGCGAACTTCCTAGAGGGGGCTGAGAGGGAAAGTATTAGTTCTGAAAGTGTCTTTGGAAGAGAAGAGATTTGAGGTCAGCTTTGAAGATCCGGGTAGAGGAGGTGGCACGGAGCAATGGGGGAAGCGAGTTCCAGATTCTCACCGCATTGCCTGAGAAGGATTGCGCCATCGATCTTTCCCTTTTAAAGACGGGGGGGGGCTCAAGCAGAAGCTTTTCCGCATTGCGAGAAGGGCGAGAGCCACCGGACAATTTCAATTTATTCGCCAGGTAACGAGGGGAGGACGTGTGTAAGGTTTTGTGTGTGATGCAGGCAGTTTTGTAAATAGATCTTGCCTCGATCGGAAGCCATCGAAGAGAGGACAGGATAGGAGTGACGTGGTCGCTTCGTTTAGACCCTGAAATGAAGCGAGCTGCTGAATGGAGGATGGATTTGAGAGGGGAGAGGTGGGATTTGGGTAGGCCCGTCAGAAGAGAATTGCAATAATCCAGTCTTGAGAGAACCAGAGATTGTATCAAGGTTTTTAAGTCTTTCTCCAGGAAGAACCGACGGATCCCCCATAGAAGGCGCAACTGGTAACGTGCGTTCTTAGCAATAGAGTTGATGTGGGAGATTAGGTTGAGTCTTTTGTCAAGAATGACACCTAGGGATTTAGCGCTGTCGACAATGATGGGTTTGTTGTTGAGTAGGTTCAGCTGATCCATCCAAGATTGAACAGGAGGAGGTGAGAGAGAGGTAGAGAGGAGGAGGAATTCAGTTTTGGCGGGATTCAGAATGAGTTGGTGAGCTAACATCCAGTTGTGAATAGAGTTGAGAGTAGAGTTGAGTAGGGAGAGATCGTGTGCGGAAGATAAAGGTATCTTCCCACTAGTCCACCAGGCATTTATTTGTGGAGAGTGACCCCTTGGGCAAGGGTCACTCTCCTTTGGGGGCAATATTTGTGGCTGTGTCTGCCCCCAGGAGGGCAGATCGCCATGTTTTTTTTAAAAAAGTGGGCCCACTAGACCACCAGGGATTTGTTTGAGGGGAGTGGCCCCTTGGGCAAGGGTCGCTCCCCCTTGGGGGCATTGTTTGTGGCTGTCTGCCCCCATGGGGGGGCAGATGTCGCCATTTTTTTTATATTTGGCCCACTAGACCACCAGGGATTTGTTTTTGGGGAGTGGCCCCTTGGGCAGGGGTTGCTCCCCTTTGGGGAGCATTAATTTGGTCGTTTCTGCCATCCTGAGGGGCAGATCGGCTGATTTGTTTTTTTGTAGGTCCACTAGGCCACCAGGGTTTTTTATGTTGGGGAGCGGCCCCTTGGGCAAGGGTCGCTCCCCTTTATGGGAGGATGATTGTGGCCATTTCTGCCCTCTTTGGGTGGCAGAATAGCAGTATGTTTTTAGGCCCATCTGCCCCCAAGGAGGGCAGAAGCCACTAGACACCAGGGTTTTTTAATTTTTGTGTTGGGGAGTGGCCAAAAGGGCAAGGGTTTCTCCCTTTTACGGGGGTGAATATTTTATTTATACTCTTTGGCCCACCTACCCCTTAGCTTGGCTGGTGGATTGTGTGTGGACTGGTGCATTATTTGCATATGTGATTGTAATGTTTTTTTCTCCTTTTTATTCTAGTGTAAAGCTTTTGATTCCTGTTTGGGGTTTCGGCAGTGGTTCTTCTGCAGTTTTGCGTAATTGCATTTATTTGGTAAGAAAAATATTTTTGTTGTGTGTACTCCAAATGAGTATTATTGTCATGCATGAATGATTTTTTTGTAAGTGGTGTCATAATGGCAGCATATTTGTTAGTGTTCAGAGCATGAAATTCTTTGCGATGTTTTGCATTGTCTTATGTGTAATTTTTTTTTCTTCTTTTTTAGTGGGATATTGTTGATCCTTACTGTGTCTGTGCAGAGTAGGTGGTGGTGAGTCTAGCTGCTTCAGTCACGTGAGTGGTATAGTGTTGGAGTATATAGGTCTTTGTGATAAAGCTAGATTTTGTTTATTTCTTTTTTTTACAAAGGGTTTGTTGTTGTTGACTTGTTTGACAAGTAACCTTTATTAGTAAGCATTATGGCTAGCCGTAGAATGACTGCTCAGCAGGTGGTTGGTTTGCTTCTTGAATCTTCCTCTGAGCAGGATTATGAGACTGACAGTGCGTCTGAGGGAGAGGAGGGAGGGGAAGATTCAGGCAGTGAGTTTTCTCTCCACATGGAATCATCGGATGATGAAGGTACTCTCAGTGCAGATGAAGTGCCTGTTTTAGAGGAGGATACTACTGTGCCGATGGTGCAAGAGGCATCTGGATTGCAGCGTGGGGCTGCTAGGCTTCCTACTGGAAGTGCTGGACTCTGGGTTGATCCAAACATGGTGCAGCCGGTGTTGCCTGCCTTTAGTGGTTATGCAGGGTGTAGAGTGGATTGTGAACATTATTTGCCTATACAGTATTTTCAGTTGTTTATGGATGATGTATTTTTGGGTGAGATTGTTGAGCAGACTAATTTGTATGCTGAACAGTTTTTGAGGGACAACAGTGCCAGACTTAGGCCCCATTCTAGAGCTACCCGGTGGAGTCCCACAAATCTGGAAGAGATGAAGAAGTTTTTGGGCTTGACTTTTTTGATGGGTTTGATAAGGAAGCCGTCCATGGGTTCATATTGGTCTACCAGTCCCTTGATGGCAACGGCCATATTTCCAGTAGTTATGACTCGTGATCGGTATTTACTTTTGCTTCGGATGCTGCATTTTGTTGATAATGGTTTGGCGTTGCCACGAGATCACCCTGAATGTGACCGTCTTTTTAAGATTCGGCCTGTTCTTGATCACTTTGTAGATCGATTTTCAGAGATCTATACTCCAGGGAAAGAAATATCTATTGATGAGTCTTTGGTCCTGTTCAAGGGCCGTTTGGTTTTAGGCAGTACATTCCTAGCAAGAGGGCACGCTATGGAATTAAGCTGTATATGTTGTCTGAGAGTAGGACAGGATATGTTTTTAATTTGCGTGTGTACACTGGTAGGGATTCCACTATTGACCCCCTGGTTGTCCGTCCACTTTTGGAGTTTCAGAGAAAATTGTGTGGGATCTTGCTAGAGGACTGTTTAACAGAGGCCACCATTTGTACCTTGATAACTTCTACACTGCTGTGCAATTGTTTAAGGAATTGTTCAAAGTGGACACTTTTGCTTGTGGCACAATCCGCTCTAACCGTAAAGGTTATCCAAAAGAGCTTGTTTGCAAAAAACTTCAGAGGGGACAGTGCAGTTCCTTGCGTAGTGATGAACTACTAGCTGTGAAATTTGTGGACAGGAGGGATGTGTACATGCTGACTACCATCCATGATGAGAGTACTTCACCTGTGGCTGTTTGGGGTCAGATTGCTGAAGTGCGCAAACCTGTGTGCATTTTAGACTACAATAAGCACATGGGTGGTGTTGATAGAGTAGATCAGAGGTTGGAACCTTACACTGCTATTCGTAAGGCTTACATTTGGTATAAGAAGTTGGCCATCCATCTCTTCAATTTAGCAACTTTCAATGCTTTTGTTGTGTTCAAGGAGTGTTCTCCTGCGTCAAAGTTGACTTTTGTTCAGTTTCAGCAGTCTGTCATAGGCAGCCTTGTTGTTGTGGAACAGGCAAGTGTTCCTAGAGTTGGAGTGGTGGAGGATGTGGCTCGATTGAAAGATCACCACTTTCCTGATCACATTCCTCCTACACCCTCAAACGACTTTCCCACTAGGAGATGTAGAGTCTGTTGGCGAAGAGGTGCGCGGAAGGAGACTCGTATGTACTGCCCTGAGTGTCCTTCTAACCCTGGGCTGTGTGTGCCTGCTTGTTATAGAGCGTACCACAAGCAAAAGAATTATTGGGAGCAACCATGAGTGGTAAACTGAACTGCCTGGTCTGTAATGTTTAAGAATTGTTGTTCTGTTTCAAGGTTGGCATTAGTGCAATGTATTTAGTTTCTGATTTTGTGTTAGTAGATTTGTATCTATTTGCAATTTGTTTGTGTTTTCTTTTTGTATAAAAAAATCCTAAATGTGATGGTGGTGTGTGTAGGCTGGTGCTTGGCTGGCGGTGTGCGTGGAGTGGCGCTTGGCTGGCGGTGTGCGTGGAGTGGCGCTTGGCTGGCGGTGTGCGTGGAGTGGCGCTTGGCTGGCGGTGTGCGTGGAGTGGCGCTTGGCTGGCGGTGTGCGTGGAGTGGCGCTTGGCTGGCGGTGTGCGTGGACTGGCGCTTGGCTGGCGGTGTGCGTGGAGTGGCCATTGGCTGGCGGTGTGCGTGGAGTGGCGCTTGGCTGGCGGTGTGCGTGTAGTGGCACTTGGCTGGCGGTGTGCGTGGACTGGCGCTTGGCTGGCGGTGTGCGTGGAGTGGCGCTTGGCTGGCGGTGTGCGTGGAGTGGCGCTTGGCTGGCGGTGTGCGTGTAGTGGCGCTTGGCTGGCGGTGTGCGTGGACTGGCGCTCGGCTGGCGGTGTGTGAGTAGTGACTTGCTGCTGGTCACTACACACACTGCTAGCCGAGCGACACTCCACGCAATCCATCAGCTTGTGTGGTTGCTGTGTTAGGAATGTGGGCGTGTGAAAGTGATGGGCCCTTGAATGGCGCTGTCTGCTGGTGTGAGTGTTGTAATGTGATGGGCCCGCGGCTGGTGGTGTGAATGGTTTTGTATGTGTCACACGTATGAAAGGTGTATGAATGGCCTGTAAAGAGGTTGGTGCCTTGTCGTGGCTTTACAGCTCACGAGCTGTGAGTCAATGGTTCAGTTTCTCGACCTTTCAATTATTAACAGTGCATTTCATTTTTGTGAAATCACTTGTTAATACAATTGTATACACTGAACCATCACTCACCCTCGTGCCAAATCCAACCAGTATGTGTGTGTGCTTGAGGATTAGATGGCTGTGCAGTAATATTTTTTTTTGTCTTTCTCAAGCAGGGTGTACCTTGTCCCTTTTGTGAATGTTGTAATGTGTTTATTTCGTGCCTGGTGGTGTGAATGGTCTTGTGTGTATCACGTATGAAAGGTGTGTGAATGGCCTGTAAAGCGGTTGGGGCCTTGACGTGGCTTTACAGCTCACGAGCTGCGAGTCACTGGTTCAGTTTTTTGTCCTTTCAATTATTGACAGTGCATTTCATTTTTGTGAAATCTCTTGTTAATAAAATTGTATATACTGAACCATCACTTGCCCTCGTGCCAAATCCAACCAGTATGTGTGTGTGCTTGAGGAATAGATGGCTGTGCAGTAATCTTTGTCTTTTTAGTCTGTCTGCCAAGGTGTACATTCCGTCTAAGAATAACCTACCAACTGTAGATATTGTCGTAAACGAAACACCCATGGGAGTACATGGTGATATCTCTCTTGTGGATCCCAACAAGTTATGTTACCCACAATGTCCTGCAAACCTCAAAATGTCTGTCACATTTTCCTTGCAATATTGTGCCAAAATTTTCACGCTGCAGAAATAAACAACACATTATCTCAAAACGACCTGGTTTTGCAAGGGAGTCACCTGGGTTTTGGCCCGGGGCTCGGCGGCCACCTAGGGAAACCTACCAAACCCACACATTTCTGAAAAGTAGACACCCGGGATTCCAGGGAGGTATGGCTTGCGTGGATCCCCCAACGTTTTCTTACCCAGAATCCCCTGCAAACCTGACATTTTGCTGAAAAATCCCTTTTTCACACATTTTGTGTGGTAAAGCTGTGGCATCACCGGGCTGACACAAATTTCCTACCACCCAGCGTTCCCCAGGTCTCCCGATAAAAATGGTGCCTCACTCGGGTGGGAGGCCCAAGTACCCGCGACAGGCAAGGGCCCACAACGTAGTGAGGCAACCTCAAAATGGCCTATCACAAAACGACCTGGTTTTGCAAGGGGAGTCCCATGACGTTTTGGCCCGGGCTCGGCGGCCACCTAGGGAAACCTACCAAACCCACACATTTCTGAAAAGTAGACACCAGGGGATTCCAGGGAGGTATGGCTTGCGTGGATCCCCCAACGTTTTCTTACCCAGAATCCCATGCAAACCTGACATTTTGCTGAACAAAATCCCTTTTACACACATTTTGTGTGGTAAAGTTGTGGCATCACCGGGCTGACACAAATTTCCTACCACCCAGCGTCCCCCAGGTCTCCCGATAAAAATGGTGCCTCACTCGGGTGGGAGGCCCAAGTACCCGCGACAGGCAAGGGCCCACAACGTATTGAGGCGACCTCAAAATGGCCTTTCACAAAACGACCTGGTTTTGCAAGGAGGTCCCATGACGTTTTGGCCTGGGGCTCGGCGGCCACCTAGGGAAACCTACCAAACCCATACATTTCTGAAAAGTAGACACCCGGGGATTCCAGGGAGGTATGGCTTGCGTGGATCCCCCAACGTTTTTTACCCAGAATCCCATGCAAACCTGACATTTTGCTGAACAAATCCCTTTTTACACACATTTTGTGTGGTAAAGTTGTGGCATCACCGGGCTGACACAAATTTCCTACCACCCAGCGTCCCCCCAGGTCTCCCGATAAAAATGGTGCCTCACTCGGGTGGGAGGCCCACACAAGTGAGGCATCATTTTTATCGGGAGACCCGGGGGATCGCTGGGTGGTAGGAAATTTGTGTGAGCCCGGTGATGCCACACTTTCCCACACAAAAATTTCTGAAAAAAGTTATTTTTTCAGCTAAAAATGAGTTTTGCAGGGGATTCTGGGTAAGGAAACGTTGGGGGATCCACGCAAGCCATACCTCCCTGGAAGCCCCCGGTTGTCTACTTTTCAGAAATCTGTGGGTTTGGTAGGTTTCCCTAGATGGCCGCCGAGCACGGGGCCAAAAACCCAGGTGACCCCCCTTGCAAAACCAGGTGGTTTTGAGATAGGCAATTTTGATGTCGCCTCACTACGTTTTGGGCCCTTGCCTGTCGCGGGTACTTGGGCCTCCCACACAAGTGAGGCACCATTTTTATCGGGAGACCTGGGGGAACGCTGGGTGGTAGGAAATTTGTGTGAGGCCAGTGATGCCACACTTTCCCACACAAAAATGTCTAAAAAAAGTGATTTTTTCAGCTAAAATTGAGGTTTGCAGGGGATTCTGGGTAAGGAAACGTTGGGGGATCCATGCAAGCCATACCTCCCTGGAAGCCCCCGGGTGTCTACTTTTCAGAAATGTGTGGGTTTGGTAGGTTTCCCTAGATGGCCGCCGAGCACGGGGCCAAAAACCGGTTTTGAGATAGGCAATTTTGATGTCGCCTCACTACGTTTTGGGCCCTTGCCTGTCGCGGGTACTTGGGCCTCCCACACAAGTGAGGCACCATTTTTATCGGGAGACCTGGGGGAACGCTGGGTGGTAGGAAAGTTGTGTGAGGCCAGTGATGCCACACTTTCCCACACAAAAATGTGTGAAAAAGTGATTTTTTCAGCTAAAATTGAGGTTTGCAGGGGATTCTGGGTAAGGAAACGTTGGGGGATCCACGCAAGCCATACCTCCCTGGAAGCCCCCGGGTGTCTACTTTTCAGAAATGTGTGAGTTTGGTAGGTTTCCCTAGCTGGCCGCCGAGCACGGGGCCAAAAACCCAGGTGACCCCCCCTTGCAAAACCAGGTGGTTTTGAGATAGGCAATTTTGATGTCGCCTCACTACGTTTTGGGCCCTTGCCTGTCGCGGGTACTTGGGCCTCCCACACAAGTGAGGCACCATTTTTATCGGGAGACCTGGGGGAACGCTGGGTGGTAGGAAATTTGTGTGAGGCCAGTGATGTCACACTTTCTCACACAAAAATGTGTGAAAAAAGGGATTTTTTCAGCTCAAATTGAGGTTTGCAGGGGATTCTGGGTAAGGAAACGTTGGGGGATCCACGCAAGCCATACCTCCCTGGAAGCCCCCGGGTGTCTACTTTTCAGAAATGTGTGTGTTTGGTAGGGATTCTGGGTAACAGAACCTGGTGAGAGCCAGTCAAGTCACCCCGTCCTGAATTCCCCTGGGTGTCTAGTTTTCAAAAATGTATAGGTTTGCTAGGTTTCCCTAGGTGCCGGCAGAGCTAGGGTTCACAAACTACAGCTAGGCACTTTGCCAAAAAAGGGTCATTTTTCACTGCGAAATTGAGGTGTGACCACGTTGCGTTTTGCGCCGTTTCCTGTCGCGGGCACTAGGCCGACCCACACAAGTGAGGTACCATTTTTCTCGTAAGACTTTGGGGAACGCGGGGTGGGTGGAAATTTGTGGATCCACGCAGATTCCAGAACTTTCCACCACAAAAATGTGGGGAAAATGTGTTTTTTTTGACAATTTTATAGGTTTGCAAGGGATTCTGGGTAACAGAACCTGGTGGGAGGCAGTCAAGTCACCCCATCCTGGATTCCCCTGGGTGTCTAGTTTTCAAAAATGTATAGGTTTGCTAGGTTTCCCTAGGTGCCGGCAGAGGTAGGGTTCAAAAACTACAGCTAGGCACTTTGCCAAAAAGGGTCATTTTTCACTGCGAAATTGAGGTGTGACCACGTTGCGTTTTGCGCCGTTTCCTGTCGCAGGCACTAGGCCGACCCACACAAGTGAGGTACCATTTTTCTCGTAAGACTTTGGGGAACGCGGGGTGGGCGGAAATTTGTGGATCCACGCAGATTCCAGAACTTTCCACCACAGAAATGTGGGGAAAATGTGTTTTTTTTTACAATTATTTAGGTTTGCAAGGGATTCTGGGTAACAGAACCTGGTGGGAGGCAGTCAAGTCACCCCATCCTGGATTCCCCTGGGTGTCTAATTTTCAAAAATGTATAGGTTTGCTAGGTTTCCCTAGGTGCCGGCAGAGCTAGGGTTCAAAAACTACACCTAGGCACTTTGCCAAAAAGGGTCATTTTTCACTGCGAAATTGAAGTGTGACCACGTTGCGTTTTGCGTCGTTTCCTGTCGCAGGCACTAGGCCGACCCACACAAGTGAGGTACCATTTTTCTCATAAGACTTTGGGGAACACGGGGTGGGTGGAAATTTGTGGATCCACGCAGATTCCAGAACTTTCCACCACAGAAATGTGGGGAAAATGTGTTTTTTTAACCAATTTTTTAGGTTTGCAAGGGATTCTGGGTAACAGAACCTGGTGAGAGCCAGTCAAGTCACCCCGTCCTGAATTTCCCTGGGTGTCTAGTTTTCAAAAATGTATAGGTTTGCTAGGTTTCCCTAGGTGCCGGCAGAGGTAGGGTTAAAAAACTACAGCTAGGCACTTTGCAAAAAAAGGGTCATTTTTCACTGCGAAATTGAGGTGTGACCACGTTGCGTTTGCGCCGTTTCCTGTCGCGGGCACTAGGCCGACCCACACAAGTGAGGTACCATTTTTCTCGGAAGACTTTGGGGAACGCGGAGTGGGTGGAAATTTGTGGATCCACACAGATTCCAGAACTTTCCACCACAGAAATGTGGGGAAAATGTGTTTTTTGGACAATTTTTGAGGTTTGCAAGGGATTCTGGGTAACAGAACCTGGTGGGAGGCAGTCAAGTCACCCCATCCTGGATTCCCCTGGGTGTCTAGTTTTAAAAAATGTATAGGTTTGCTAGGTTTCCCTAGGTGCCGGCAGAGGTACGGTTCAAAAACTACAGCTAGGCACTTTGCAAAAAAAGGGTCATTTTTCACTGCGAAATTGAGGTGTGACCACGTTGCGTTCACACATGAGGTACCATTTTTCTCGGAAGACTTTGGGGAACGCGGGGTGGGTGGAAATTTGTGGATCCACGCAGATTCCAGAACTTTCCACCACAGAAATGTGGGGAAAATGTGTTTTTTTGAAAAATTTGTAGGTTTCCGAGGGATTCTGGGTAACAGAATCTGGTGGGAGGCAGTCAAGTCACCGCATCCTGGTTTCCCCTGGGTGTCTAGTTTTCAAAAATGTATAGGTTTGCTAGGTTTCCCTAGGTGCCGGCAGAGCTAGGGTTCAAAAACTACAGCTAGGCACTTTGCCAAAAAAGGGTCATTTTTCACTGCGAAATTGAGGTGTGACCACGTTGCGTTTTGCGCCGTTTCCTGTCGCAGGCACTAGGCCGACCCACACAAGTGAGGTACCATTTTTCTAGTAAGACTTTGGGGAACGCGGGGTGGGTAGAAATTTGTGGATCCACGCAGATTCCAGAACTTTCCACCACAGAAATGTGGGGAACATGTGGTTTTTTTGATAATTTTTTAGGTTTGCGAGGAATTCTGGGTAACGGAACCTGGTGGGAGGCAGTCAAGTCACCCCATCCTGGATTCCCCTGGGTGTCTAGTTTTAAAAAATGTATAGGTTTGCTAGGTTTCCCTAGGTGCCGGCAGAGCTAGGGTTCAAAAACTACAGCTAGGCACTTTGCAAAAAAAGGGTCATTTTTCAATGTGAAAATGTGGTGCGTCCACTTTGCGTTTTGCGCTGCTTCCTGTCGCGGGCACTAGGCCTACCCACACAAGTGAGGTACCATTGTTTTCGGAAGACCTTGGAGAACGCGGGGTGGGTAGAATTTTGTGGATCCGCGCAGATTCCAGAACTTTCCACCACAGAAAAGTGAGGAAAATGTGTTTTTTTTACCAATTTTTTAGGTTTGCAAGGGATTCTGGGTAACAGAACCTGGTGAGAGCCAGTCAAGTCACCCCGTCCTGAATTCCCCTGGGTGTCTAGTTTTCAAAAATGTATAGGTTTGCTAGGTTTCCCTAAGTGCCCGCAGAGCTAGGGTTCAAAAACTACAGCGAGGCACTTTGCAAAAAAAGGGTAATTTTTCATTGTGAAAATGTGGTACGTCCACGTTGCATTTTGAGCCATTTCCTGTTGTGGCACAAGGCCTACCCACACAAGTGAGGTACCATTTTTATCGGGAGACTTAGGGTAACACAGAATTGTAGAGCAACTGTTATTACCTATTGACTTTCGATGCATTTCTGCCTTCCAAATGAAAGACAATGTGTAAAAAATAAGTCATTTTGAAAAATGACCTATAATTCTCATGCTAGTATGGGTACTCCCAATTTCGGAAATGTGCAAATATCTACTGTTTCTAAAATCTACATTTTGTTCCCATTTCAGAAATACATAGGTGTCTTTCATAACAATTTTTCCATGTATACATTTTCCCAAAATAATTGCTATATACCCGGTACATAATAAAAAACCATTGCAAGATGCTGCTCAGTTATTGGCTCTGGGTTCGTCGGGTTCTTGGTGAACCTACAAGTCCTATATATCCCCACAACCAGAAAGGTCCAGCGGATATAACGGTATATTGCTTTCAAATAGCTGTCATAATTAGAAGAAGTTACAGGTGAAAACGTTGACACACATGGCTGTTTTTTTCAACTAATTTTCAATTTTTCCTTCATTTAACTGTTAGTTTCTATAAGGAAAACTTTAAGGATCTACACAAATGACCCCTTGCTGAATTCAGAATGTTGTCTACTTTTCAGAAATGTATGGCTTTTCAGGATCCATTATTGGTTTCATACCCATTTCTACCATTAACTGGAAGGAGGTTGAAAGCACAAAAAAGAGCAAAAATAGGCTATGTCCCAGAAAAATGCCAAAACTGTGTAAAAAAAGTTGGTTTTCTGACAAAAGTCTGCTTGTCCCTGAAAGCTGGGAAGATGGTGATTTCAGCACCACAACCCCTTTTTTGATGCCATTTGCAGGGAAAAAACAAGACGCTTTCATCTGTAGCCCTTTTATCGCATTTTTCCCCCCCAAAAAAACTTTTGCTGTATTTTGGCTAATTTCTGGGTCCCCTCCAGGGGAATCAACAAACCCTGGGTACCTTTACAATCCCCATGATGTTAGAAAAAAAGGACGCAAATTTGGCGTGGATACCTTATGTGGTCAAAAAGTTACAGGGGCCTAAGCGCGCACTACCCCAAATAGCCAAAAAAAGGCTTAGCACAGGGGGGGAAAAGGCCTAGCAGCGAAGGGGTTAAAGGCTGCTTGCGCTTGTTTATAGTTGAGAAATTTAATTTTGTTGTCTGGGCTCTTCCTGGATTGCCGAAGGGCTTGATTTCTGTAAAGCTTTAATTTTGTTGTTGCTGATGAAATGTATGGTCGAAATACCTGCTGCCCAGTTCTCCTCTTATGCGGAGCTGCATCTGAAAGTTGGTTGATAAAGATTGCCCAGCAGCTAATAGCAGAAGAACCGATATCTGGTTGTTGATTTAACAATGCTCTGCATTTTTCCATCAGGAAAGGGGCCACGCCGGCGGACCATTTCAATCGTTTTAAATTCTCTGTGTGGCTGCCTGCGTGGGTGAAGGCGAGGTCCTGGTGGCGCGGGATTTTCGCGAGAATTGTTATTATTTGAGGCCGATGATCGCTCTCGCCTTGCGATGCAATATGATAATTCTCAATCAAAGGGAGAATTTCTGCGCTCCCCAGGGAAAAATCCAAAAAAGAGAAGGTTCGGCCTTCAGATCGTGTCCAGGCTGGTGGAGTGTCCGTGTGGAAACGACCATTCAGTACGGTATAACCTACACTGCTGAGCTGGGTGACTGCGTACTCCCCCAATTTAGATGGTCTGTTACCTATAGGAATTGACTGTATAGCAAGGTGTGATGGAACCGTTAGGGGAGTAGTCTCTGGATCCTCGAAAGGGTTGCAGTAAAGGTTGGTGTTAAAGTCTCCTGTGATTATACTTGGTATACTACCGTACTCACTGAGCAGGTTACACACGATGTTGGTCAAAGTATCCAGTTTAGACTTTTTCTCAGTGGTGCGCAGAGATATATAAACATTAAGAAGAAACAGCTGGCTATTGATCTGTTGACTTCCCAAGAGTATTCCACTGAGCCAATCTTCCTTAAATTTCAGCTGCTTGGTACGCAGAGATAGTTTGGTTGACACGTAAATAACCAAGCCGCCGCTTGGCCTGCCAAACTTGGACTGTCTTGTTGCAAAAGACGCAAATTCGAGATAGCCTTCAATAGGTATGTTGTCTACTGCCCAGGTTTCCTGCAGTAGAATGATATCATGCTCCTTTAGGAAACCACTGGTAACTGCTGATTGGATTTTTTGTCCAAGGCCATTGATATTCCAGGAACATATTGATAATCCTGGATTAAGGATGTTTCAATTATTCCGGCTTCTAACTAGGGCCCCTGGGAGCCAGGACCAGTCTACTGTTGCGTGGTTTTGCTGACTTGACATGTGCTCCAGGGTTACTATCGGTGAGCGACTTCTTGCTGATTTTAATACTGAGAAAGGAACCGGACTTGCACTGGGAACCTGGGCCTGATTGATCTCCAAAATTGATGGGTAACAGGGGGCACTGATTGATGATATTATTATGCCCCAATTTTTGAATTGATCTACTTTTGACTGGACCAGTTCTCGAATTGCTGAGGTCGCCAATATTAATTGGGTTGTTTCGCCCGCTTTGGTCCCTAATGTTGGAATAAATTGGATGGTGATTATGTCGTTAGACTGTAGGGTGCTCAAGTACGGGATTGATTTGAAAAGTCTTAATATGTTTCCACGATTTAAAATGTCGTGGGGGCCTCTTGAGACGTACTCTGGGGTTAGCAGTAGTGTGGTGCCCGAGTTGGTGATTGGCTGCTTGAGGGCTTTATCGTCGATTGAGGGCTTTGTTTTCATTGAGTTTTCGGTGAAAACCTGCGTGGTCGTGCATGTGGCTGTGGATGATAAGGACGGCTCACGGTTGTTATTGATTGGTGACAAAGCAAGGGATCTTTTACTCGTAGACGCTTGCGGGCGGCTACTTGAAACTTTTGAAAGAGTCTGGTGAACTCGCTGGTTGACTATGCGTTGCAGGGCATAAGGGTTGCACTCCACTAATGATGGCCTGCTGGGGCAGGAGTCTAAGGGCTGCGTCATGGGGTTTTCGATTCCCAATTGCATTGAAGCTGGTGCTGGAGTAGATGTTGTAAGTTTCCCAGTTCCAGATACTACTTGCGTAGAGTGCTCTAAAAACGACAGACGTCCTTGAAACGGTCCCTCTTGGTGAATATTTTGTTGCAAGCGGTCTTTGTGGAGGGTCGGGACTTGTACTGTTGGATTAGGGTTCAAGTTTGCTCCTGGAGTGACCGGCTGCTCTTGTACTTGGTCTGAGATGATAATGGCGGGGCCTCTGGCATTTTGTGTTTTGATTTCTGTTGTATATTTGTTCTGACTCTTCCGTAGTCTTTTTTTTCCCCTTTTAGACAACCTGTGTTTATTGTGTTGTTGACCTGATTTAGTAGGAGTTGCTTTACAGTCTTCTAACTCCATAGGATGCGGGGAGCTGGATAGGAACTGGTCTTCCATGGCAATGGGTCCCTCGGCTGGATTGCAAGATGGGGATAGGGAGACTGATGACCCTGCCAGCGGTAGCTTCTTGATTTCTGTTATCACTGAAGAAAGAAATTGAGGGAGGGTTGATAATGAATCGATAATGGGGGAACAGCAGCATACCGATTGGACCAATTTAGCTTGGGATTGAGCTTTTGTAATGAGCAGATTTAGTGCCTCTAGTTTCTGGTCTATGCCGGCGGTATACACCGCTAGCGTATTCAAGAGGTGCTCCTGCAAGTCCATTTTATCGGAGTGATAAGTTAAAGCGGCTACCGAGGTTTGAAGAGTCTGCAGTAGCTGGGTCCAAAGATCGTTATGGTCGGTTGTTGATGAAGTTTCATTGGCATCGGGTTTTTGTTGGTCGTTTGAAAAGAACGAGAGATCTAAGGGGGTGAGGATGAGATTCTCTCCTAATCCCTCTTGATTACCCGTGTAATCACCTGGGTTAGCCGTTTCTGGTTGACTTTTTGGATCTGGATTTTTAAATTGAGAATGAAAATGAGACACAACTTGAGGGATCATTACGCTGGCACTCGTTTTTTGATTGTCAAATGGGGATGCGAATGAAGGTTTTGAATTTAATGGGGAAAACTGACTTGAGAATTGTACAGGCTGGACGGTTGGATAACTAGCGTCTTTGAGAGTGGGAACTTGGGTTGAGGCCTGTTCTGTTTGAACTAACTGTTGATCCAGGGAAGACTGTCCTGAGACTTGGGGCAATCGGCTGCCTTCTAGGACTACTGAAGTGTCCGAGTTGTGTAGTTCCATTGTTGCTGTGGGAAATAACTGCTAACAGATTTCACCTTCGTTGGCTGCCGCGTGGATCGTAGGCTGGACAAGAATTTGGTTCGAGGTTGCAACTGCTTTTGTTGAGGGAAAAACCTGGGGCGATACCGTTAAACTGGAGTTTTTCTTCGGGACTACCGATGGAACTAAGTTCCTAAAGTAGTCCCTTAATGAGAGTTGATTTTTCGCTGAGTTTATGGGAGCTGTTAGACCCCGGTTTGGCGCCTCGTTTCTCCTATGTTCCTGCGCTGTGGCCATCCCCCCTGCAGCTGGATGCGACAAATGAGTATTAGAGGTTTGTTCTTGCACTGGGGGCTGCCGAGGTTTAAGTTTGTGTCCTAAATCAGGATCGAAGTCTGTGTATGGGTTTACGGATGATTGGGATTGGGATTGCTTGGGGGAATCGGTCGATACTTCCAGACTATTGGGGGAGACTTTTTCCTTTGCATTTTTTTTTTTTGTGGACTTTGATGGTACTTTCCTCACGCGCCCCGATCTCATGCTTGAGAAACTGTTGCTGTGGGGGGGGGGTGTACCACCGACCACCTACTACCAGAAACTTTTACTTAAAGTTAGCTTAGAAGAGACTCCACACTTGGTGTATTCACTGGTGAACTCACGGGGCCTGACTAAAAGCAACAAAAAAAAAAAAAAGGACTGTTGTTATTCCAGAAAGTGTTAGCTGAAGCCTGATTTAGTGGACGTGGGTTGACAAAGCTCGAATGCTGGGTTATCTGGAGGCTGGGGGCGCTCTAATTTCCCTTGTTGTGCGTGGGCTCCGATGAAATGGGTGCTTAGAATTAGGTTTTTTTAAGTGAGTCAGATAGTGAGAGAGTTAGTGAGAGGGAGTGAGATAGTTAGTTAGTTAGTGAGAGAGTAATTTAGTTAGTGAGAGAGTTAGTGAGAGAGAGAATGAGAGAGTTAGTGAGTTAGTGAGAGAGAGGTTGAGAGAGTGAGTTAGTTAGTGAGTGAGTTAGAGAGTGAGTTAGTGAGAGAGAGAGTTAGTTAGTGAGATAGAGAGAGCTACTTAGTGAGAGAGAGAGATATTTGCAGACAAGGTCCTAGGGGCCAATGAAGGTTTTGTGATTTTATCTGTTTTTATTATTAATATTGGTATAAATTGATTGTCTTATGAAGTTGTATTTTGCTAAAATGATCGATATGGAATAACAATCTTTTGACAACTAATGATCTACTAGGTATTTGTTTTAATATGTGAGAAGAATTAAAGTTTTCCTTTTAACTGAGAAGAATTTTTACATTGTTGATGCTGCTAAAATTTGAAAGATTAACTACTGTGTAATAAATTTGACACTTTTGCATAACTCATGGATCAGTGTTTTTGTAGTGAGTTATCCACGAGTCAACTGTTAAGAAGGATTCTTTGTGAATAATTTGTATGAATGATAAGAGTGATCAAAAAGATTTGAGGAAAGGATACATTTGTTGTTGATAAGTGACCCTGTCCTTTTCCAAAAAATAGGGCACCCCCCCATTTTTGTGCAGCCAGATGACAGACAGGGCCATTGATTTCCTCTAGAAAATGGAGCTAAAATTCATAGGTCCTTTCACGTCGCTAGACTTTGTGATGTGATGATGTTTCGCCTGCAAATCTGTCATCGCTCTCACAATGTTTCTTGAGAAAACCTCTCTGGGGGATAATACGATTGTCCACCAGTACCTGCCGCTGATGCAGGGTGACTTTGCTTGCTGATAAACAAGCCCCAGTTAAGCCCTGAAAGCTTCAACCTTGGACTGTCCCACTCTACACACTGTCCTTTTTGCACTAGGTATTTTCTACCCACACTGCTCTCTGTGCTCCTGCCACTTTTGCTCGCACACTGCCCTCTCGGCTTCTGCCCCTACTATGCAGTACCCCTTCTTTTCCCAAACTACCCTACATGCCTCATTTGTAGGGTAACAAGATGGTTCCATGTCACAGGGACACCACTTTTCCATTACTGTAATTAACTTTTACCTATTATTGTTATCAGGTGTGTTGGCCCATTTGACGCCATCAAAATGAGCCTGGACTACAACTCCCATAATGCACTGATAAGTTAAATCAAAACCCCAAACTGGAAAACTTGTGTCTTGGTGACATGCAGCCATTTGGTCACCCAGCTCATCTGCACACTGCCCTCTTTGCACTTCAGCTGACACACTGCTGCTGCAATCGGGGGAGTGGGGGTTGGGTCTGGGGGTCGGTGGGTCCCTCAGCTCAAACATCATGGGGGCTTGAGACCCAGGGCCGTACAGAAGTTGGTACCTATGGAAAGGACTTGGCTCACTTTGGCTGCTGCTGTCTAAACAGCTGCTTCGGCGCGCTTTGTCCGGCTGCCTCGGTATGACAGCGAGTGCAGTGAGGAATCGAAACTTACAAGTAGGCCTTGTGATGCAGAAGGGTAAACTCACGGGCAGAAACGCCCTGCTTCCGAGTAAAAGAAACCGAGAGATGGCCCAAGAGAGTGTATTGAGGAGAAGGAGACGGACCTGAGGAGGTGAGGAACGACTGACTTTAACCTTCGTCCCTTGCGCTGCTGTGTAAAGTGTCTTAAGGAAGGGCGATAATTGGGTCGTAAACTAAGTGCGAGTGACGTAGTGTCGGGAAGGAGGACTCTAGGCTGGAACAAAACCTATTCAGAGGAAGAGAAACCTGATTTTAACACAAATCTCCTCTTTAAATTGATAGAGAACCCAAACTCCAGCATCAAGCTGACCGGCTAAGCTCGGCTATGGGGGAAAGGGTTAACGATCTGCAAATGCCGCCGCTGGAGTTGAGGCAGGCAGCGGGGGTAGTGCTTGGGGGTGGAGGGGGGGTCGCAGTGCAAGGTCTCTTAGCCCTGAGAAACCCACAGCTGTGTGTGTGCTTGGAGGGTGGGGGGGACTGCTCCGGGCGCTACGAGCGAGAACGCCTTCCACAGTGTAGCATCAGAAAATGCGCATAGATGCCCGGCGCTGCATATGCGGCTGCCCGCGGCCCCCGCAGGGGGCTACCCTAAACGGGCGGCCCCTTTAGTGCCATTTGGGCACGTCCCCACCCCCACTCAGAATGCGGGGCTCGAGGAGGAGCCCCCTTCCAGACGCATCACTTCCGGCACGCAGAGGAGGTGGGGAGGTATTTATGCCTCCCCTGGCCATCTTGGCGTCCTCTTTGCGCCGGACACGCCGTCTGGTGGATGTGTCCACGAGTCGTGTGCCGAGATCGCCAGGAGTCCGGAGCAGTGTGCGCGGTGAGTTTGCCCCTCTTCCCATCCCCATTGGTGGGCGTCCCCAGGCTGAGGGCGTTACCCAGCCATCGCTGAGGTTTTTTGTCCGCCTGAGGGCGAGGTGGGGTTTGGGCTGCTCCCGGCTCGCATAGGCCAGTTGTTGGCCTGGGGGCATCTCGCACATGTGGGGCGGTCCTGGTCATGTCCTGGCTCGGTGTCGGCCCGGAGTGAGCCAGGGCGAACGAGAGCCATTCGCCTGCTCTTGCTGTGTGGGGGTGCAGGATCCAGGGCTATTGTGTAACCGGCGCGTTATGCGGGTTCATGCCCCCTGCCCCGGGGCTCGGCTGGGTCTCCCGCAGCTCGGTCACTGTGCAGCCACGGCTAAGGCCACAAGTGCGCGTTGGTGTTGGGGGAAGAAGAGCGTATTGGGTGTTCACTGCCCTGGATTCCAGCCGGGTCGGATGCGGTCTGGGTCGGGCGTTGGCACACATGCGGGCCCCGGCGGGGCTGGGGCACAGGGGTTGCCGGTTCGGGCCTGGGCCGAGCTGCGCGCCTGGACCGGTGGGAGCACGATGGTCGGGACGGATGGGTTGCGCCGACCGGTCCCTCTCCCCCCCTCCCCCCCTTTCCAGTATGTTGGGCAGCATTGAGTTGTGGGGCGGTGTCTGTCCCAGCGCTGCATGTTCTGCATTGGCCAGACCACGCGCGGGGTAATGTCTTCCTGCCCTAGACACGCCGGCGGGAGGGTTGTGCGATCGTCGCTGTCCCGCTCCCGCCTGCTACTCTAGATTAGCTCGGTGCGTGCTCCAGGCCACCCCCCTCCTCCCTTTTCGGGGACAGTCCCGGGTGGCCCAGCTGGCCATGGCGTGAGCTGCTAGGGGGAGGGGTGGGCAGTTTGTTCTGGCCAGCGGCGGTGGTCAGTGTTCGGACCAGCGCGGCACGGGATATGCCCAGGGGTGAAGGAACATTCTCCCAGCCGTGACTTTACCCGTCTTCAGCTGGGGCAGCATGCGTGTTCCATGCCCCCACTTGCTCAGCCACCCCGTCTCACTGGGGGTACGCGTCCTACGGTTTTCTGGCTGGCCTATCGGGTAGCCACAGCGGTCCGGCCGGTGGCTTGCAAGGTTCCCCGGGCTGGGGGGGGGGGGGTTTATGGGCCTGCGTAGCTGCACCAGGGCACGCCCGCCGAGATCTCTCAAAGGGAGAAGTGCCTACCCCCCCCCTTTTTTGATGCCCCCCGGGGTGAGACTCTGTGTTGGAGGCTAGAGGAGGCGCTGCAGGTAAATCGTAAAGATCTGCGCGCCGCTGCAGACACTTGCGCTCGCGCCGCCTCCCTCCCCCCGCAGGGGATGTAGAGCGCACGCTTTGCTTGCCTAGGCCCCGGGCTTTACCCCCCGGCATCCCCACTCCTCGCGACGCCAGCAGCGCAGCGGTCAGGCTGGTGAGTACAGAAGTTGCCAGCACGGGTTCAATCCCCGCCAGTGCTTAGGCGGGTGGGACAACTGTGTTTTGCGGCACCTTGGGGGGTTGGCGGCTACCACGATCGGGGCGTAGCTTATTGCCCCTCTTTCTGCGCCCTGAGCCGGTTTTGCCGCCCCCCCCCCCTCCTTGCAGCACTTCTCGGTTGGCTGCCGGCTCAGGTTCTGTCCGCGATCGGGGGGCGGGGGGAGGGGGCCTTTCCCGGGCGGCACAGCGCAGGAGGCAGTTCTATCGGGCGGCTTGCCGAGCACAAACGCATGCCGCCCGCCGCAAATGTCTAACGACCGGCTCTGGGGACCTTGTCAGCGTGGCAAAGTCAGGATGTTAGGACAGCCTCTTCTCCTGCTCTGCAACGGGGGTCCTTGCAGCAGTCTGATTGCCAATTGCCTGGGGTCGCCCTCCCGTTTTCGCAGCAGCGCAGGCAGGGTAGTATCGTGAAGTTCGCACCCATTTCGGCATGCTTGGGCTGATTTGAATAGTTCCCATGTTACCCAGCAGCTTCACTAAAGTACAACATTACGCAACATTCATGCTCTGTCCCCTGTGCTTAGAGCGTTTTTTCTGTTATAACCTCTTTCCACAGTTGCAGCTAACTGGCTTTATAGCGCCACTCACACCTATGTGGGGGGCAGAGCACTTAACTTCACTATCAAGCCCAAGTAGCCTCAGACTCACAGAGGTAATGTTGTATCGATGTTGGGTAATGTTACATAGACAGGGGACTTCGAAGTGCATGAGTCAGTCATCCATACTGATAGGCACTACAGTTATGAGTGCCTGGTCTGGAGAGGCATAACGGCAGAATTCGCAAGGCCTACACCAGGCAGGATGATGTTCGACTCGGGCAATATCTTAAAGTTTTAAACTGTAAATAGGTTCACATTGCCCTGGTTTCATGCACAAGTCCCGAGTCCATCAGAGCGGACCGTTTCTCAGTAAATGATGACTGCACTATGAATATTGCATGTTGTTTCAGGTTTTCAGACCACATATTCTTGAGCATCGGGAAAATGCAGTGTATTTGACGATGGAAGGGTATTTTAGTTAACGGAGTCAGGACAAACTGTTGGCCTGTTCGAATATTAATTCGGTCTGAGCTATCACTCCTCCGGGGGTAGTGTTGCCATCAGATGGCGCTGCTCCATGTTTTCTTCGAAGAGACAATTTGTTAAATAAGATATTGCACGTTGTTTCCTAAGGTTGAGGACCACGAACGGTGTGTTTCAAGGCAGTCAGTTCACCACTGTTTTATTCTAAGGTTAGAAAGAGCACACCGAAAGGACACGGCGCCTCCCCAGTGTCTCTCGAGTGATGAGCAATTACAAATGGATAGCAGGGATGTGTTCCAGGGGGGCCACCTATGGAACGTCAGCAGGTCATGCTTTCTTGACCCTGTGGCGGTGGTTTGAGGCCCCCGTCATTCTGTGGCGGACAACCCCTCTGAGGTGTGGCAGAGGTGCCAAGACTAGTTAATGCTTTCTGAGCGCGGTGCGGCGCTCCCGGCCGGGCCCAAGTCGCACGTTCCTGCCAATCCTTCTTGCTGTCGGGCAATGCACAGCCCTCTTCGGACCTGCAGGTGGCTCTGACACGTGGTCACGGCATCTTTAAGCATCATTAGACTCCTGGCAGAGTCCTGCCTTGTTGTCCCAGCCTTCTTCGGTATGGGCAGGGGGCTCTGAGTAAGTCCACGTCCAGGTTGAGCCTAGGGCTGAGAAAGTGTGTAGGCCACAAGGTGGCACTGCACTACTGTCCTCGCACTAGGCATGCTGCATCACTGAGCACTGCGGTCTGACTGCGGTCTTTCACCCTGGGCATACAAATGAAGGTTCCTTTCGCCCTGGGTCAGGCTGGCCTTGGGCCCTGTTAGGCATGTTTTGGTTCGTTGCAGCACAGGCCGTGTTGCAGTGTTCGGGCGCAGCAGATTATCCTCGCTGGCTTCGCGGACTGGAGTGGGGGGTTCTGCCTGGCTTGGGTGCATATCCTGGCCAACCAGACACCCCATATACATTATTGGTAGAGAATGCCCAGGAGTGCTTTGCGGTCCTGTTGCAACTGCCCCACAGGCGAATGTCTTAGTCCACAGGGCGTCTCGCGCTATCATCTCACTGTCAAGCCTAGTCATGAGGGGTTTGTATCAGGGGAGCTGGCTGTGGGTCAGGGAGCGCAGATGCATCAGATGCACTGAGCAGCTTGCAGCCAGATGCGCTACGGTTGGTATCCGATGCAAGGGGCATATGTTAGGCTAGAGCTGCACCCGGATGTATCCCGGAGGACTGGCCCTTGACCATTATTTGTTCCCGCTCACTCTGAGCCGGGTAAAGGACGGTACCCTTCCCCAGATGCACGGCGCCAAACTGCCCTAGGGGTCCCTCCTAGGACTCAGCTGGCTATCTTACTGAGGATTGGTTGGCAATCAGTTGGCATCTTCGTATCCGACTCACATTTGCATCTGGCCCTTTAGACCGTGTGTCGGGTGGAAGGGTCTTTCAAACGGTGCCTCTTTTTAGTTATGTACGTTGGCTTTAAAAGAGGTGCCTTTAACTTTGCAGTACTTCAAAGCCCAGTGAGCCACGGTTGGAGGAGCGTTGTCCTCTGCTGCCACATTTCACACCTTGAGATTGCACGAAATGGCTGATGCATGTGTGGGTGAGCGAGTCGGGCATCATCTTCAACTTTCCTTCGATTTCCAGAGTAGCGACCGATGGGATCGCGGCCAAGTTTTGGAGCATTTTGAAGGGGCTGAACGGAGTGGCCCCCACCCAGAGCAGCAGACGGGGAAGTAATAATTTCCCCCCCCAAAAAAAAAAAAAAAGTGGTTTGTCGTGTGGTTAAAGCTCCAGTGGCGCAATCGGTTAGCGCACGGTACTTATACAGCAGTACAAAGCAAAGCAATGCCGAGGTTGTGAGTTCGGGCCTCACCTGGCATTTAGTGGCACAAGTGTCAGGTTGTCTGTAGAATGGCCTTGCTGTACTGTAGCGCGGGCGAATGCTGATTCTAGTTTTGCGCAATATTGGGCGTCTTGATGTATGTGTCGCCGTGAACAGCTCTAGGTCAGATCTTGTGTTACTCCGCCTTCAGTTGGCGCTGCGGTGCGTCTGCCTTGGCAGTAACCGGACAGGGGGCCCTGGGTGGGGCTAAACAGTATATCAGTTTGGGGTTGATTATTGGTGTATTATACCATTTGTACTGCTACGGTGCCCTAAAGTGGGGAGGCCACTTGGGGGCAGTGTTTCTCACTTTGGCTGGAAATGAATGAATAATGTCTTCATTCACTAATAGCGATAATTGGCATTGCTCCATCCTTGTCAGCACAGTAGACCAAATTGGTTTGATATGTCTTTTGCCTTTGATGAACGATTCGTTCAATGCTTTTCTCTCATAGAACTATTTTCGCTGAATTTTAATTCAGTAGTTTTGGATGGCGTCTATGTCCCATATCCAACACTGTTTCATTGACGAGCTGGTGTCTCGCAGTTAAGGTGATGTCCATGGTTCTTTGCGTGGCTAATAATGTTTCCAGGACACAAAGACACCCGTTGCTTAGGCCGCATGCTCCTATTGCTTCAGCCTTGGTTTATTCGTAACATAAAGGGGGCCAGTCACTTACGTATAAACAATCAGTTGGCTGCGTTAGAAAGACTTTTCTCACATTTGTTAATGGTGCAGGATAATTATTGTTTTACTCTAGGAAACTGGGATCTCCTGCTCAGGTTCTGTCTTTTTGGCCGTCGGTTACCAGCCCATTGGTGGGAAAGTACAAATTTATATTTACTCTGTGCTGTGTTATGCTAAGTGCAGTTCCTACCGGCAGCTACGGGGTTGTGCTGAGTTGTAAGACGGTGGCCCGATTGACCTAGTGAGTTATGTAATCCCTGTGATGTCATGACGAGGTTTGGTAGCACAGGGTAATAGGGGCAGATGGAACTAGTTTCTCTTGTATGGACGATACGAAGGGTAATCAAAATAACATGGTATGGAGTCTCTGCTGTAATGTGCCACTGTGGATGTGCGGTTGGCACAGTAAATTTACACTGCCCCTGGGATAAGCCATGTCTCTGCCTAGCCCCCTATGGGGTGGGCAGGTGGCAGCTTAAGTGTACTCCCTTCTGACTAGAGAGGTGGGTTCGGACAGGCTTAGGTGCATACCCTAGCCAACCAGAAACTCCAGTTACAACATTGGTAGAGAATGCCTAGGAGTTGTTTGCAGTCCGTTCGCAACTGCCCCACAGGGCGAATGTTGTAGGGCACAAGGTTTGTGGAGGGCTCTTGTGTGGGAGCCTGGTGAAGAGCGAAGGTCGGGCTAGGATGTCTCGTGCTTTCGCCGCACGGTTTAGTCCCAGTCACGAGCGGATTGTATCAGGGTGAGCTGGCTGTGGGGCAGGAAGCGCCAAGGCATCAGTAGCACTGAGAGGCTTTCAGCCAGATGCGGTATCCGAGGCAAGGGGCATCTGTTAGATTGGAGCCCTACTCAGAGGTACCGCCTTAAGTGCTTGGAGGTATGTTGACACCGCCTTTCGATGGAAGCCATTGTCTAACGGGCTGCTCTGAGCAGAGCATTTGCAGGCGTAAGTAACAGTATCAGCTACCAGTTCAGACGTGCATCCTTCACTAATTTACTCAGATTCTGGGACCGGAAGTAAGTCGGGCTGGATAACCCTCTAACTGCATTGGCACTTCTTGTCAGGAGTGATTGTCAAAGGGATTGCACTTCAGCCAGGTAATGTTAGCACCCATCCACACCAAGCCAATTGTTTAAGGTCACCCTGGGCCGCAGTTACACAGCCCAGTATTAGGCCCTTGTGGTGGTCAGTGCCATGAATTACTAAATTGAACTGAACAGGAGGCGTGACCGTGGGTTGCACCAGCAGAAGTTTGGGGACAGCTAGACTCCACCCATGGTCAAGGTGCAGGTTTAAGTAGTTGGAGTTGGCACTCTTATTTGACCAGGGGTTCGATGCTACACAAGGGCATCGCCGCGTTGCGGCCAGAGCACGGGCATTGTGTGTTTCCCAGGGGGCAGCAAGTGAAGGCTAGGCTCCTTCCAGATATGGCACTCGAACACAAGGTAGTCTGGGTCAACTTGTCTGTTGGGTGCCTTGTGTAGGCTCCTGTGTAGTGGTCACTCCACAAAGGGGTGAGTGGTCTTCAATAGTGGGCACAATACATATATTGTTTCAAACCAGATTTGACACCATTGATGTGTTCACCAGGGTCTAGCAATCAAAGAGGTCTGTGGAATTGTCTGGTCAACGGGCGAAGTAAGTGCACTCTAGAACCAAGGTCAGGTGACACAGGAAGATGGAGGGTGATTAAAGGGACACAGGTGGTGTGACGGCAACGCAGGACTGTCAGCTTACGCTGGGTAGGTGGTTCCGTATCACCAACCAGAAGGGTGCCATGTGTCAAAACCAGTAAATATGTTTAAGAATGATATAGATGCTGGTCAGGAGAGGTTTGTCAAAGGTATTACACTTATGCCTGGCATTACCAACCCATCCACACCAAGCCTATTGCCCAGGTTCCTGGGCTGCATACACACAGCCCGGTACTAGGCACCTGCGGTTGTCAGTGCCATGAGTTACTAAATTACAACTGT
Organism: Calotriton arnoldi; assembly: GCA_963921515.1. Taxonomy (NCBI): domain Eukaryota; kingdom Metazoa; phylum Chordata; class Amphibia; order Caudata; family Salamandridae; genus Calotriton; species Calotriton arnoldi. Next base: position 1,070,181 of record CAWUFW010001719.1, on the reverse strand, counting down.
ACAGTGGGCATACTTGCTGACCGGGCAGTATTGCTACGGCCTCCAAGGGCCGAATAGTCAGACACCAGTAGCAGTGAGTGTGGTTTGCCCACAGTGCAGTTGTTAGAAGAATTTAAATTCCATGTACAGGTTATACTGAACTTGCTACCAGCGGGTCTAGTGTGTGAGCGGGTTAACTGCTTTGAAAAAGGCATAAAAGGAGTATGGCATAACGCATAGACCACCAGGAATTAAATCGGGGACCAGCTACTCTTACACATGGATTTCGGTGGAGGGCAATTAAGTCCGGGGTAACCAAGTGTACCGGGTCGAGTGCTTTGCATCTTGGGTCAAAGCGGGTTGGCACACAGGGGTGTCTAGGATTGTCCAGGCACACTCTGCAGTGTAGAATGCAAAAGAACTGCACGTTGCCACCATTGTGAGTGCGACAGATGCAACAATTTGATCCCGGCCAAAGCAAACCTAGGTTCTTATGGTCAGATGCACAACATACAACCGTTCACTCCAGCTTCACTGAAGGTAGTCTGTTAGCAGAGGTATAGAACGGTGACGTCTTGCGCCAGGGTGCGGACATTTCGCGGGCGACACGGCAGATAGTCGGCTGTCAGACGAGGGTGCTTGCGGGCTAGGAGGCCAGGCAATGTAGCAGAACCAATTCTAGGACCTCTCTCCCCCACCGGACTGCCCGAGAATGTGAGTGCTGTGGGATTTGCAATGTTACAGGAATTTTCCTGCCCATACAGGGGCAGAAGGGTACATTGCAGGTATCTGCACAAATAGAGTGGGGGCAAGTATCTACAGACGGTGTGCACCGGTAACCCCAAGAGGGTGGTGTTGAGATCAAAATCTCGCAGCGGCAAGTTAGCCAGGTGGCATGCGTCAGTTGGTTAGGCCAGAATGTGTGCCGTGGCTCCAAGAGCGGCTTTAAATGTGTTGGAGCTCTATCGCTGACCATTTCAGAGCACACACTGCACCTCGGCCCAGTAGGTGAAGACCATATGCTCAGGTGCAGCTTGATCTTATGGAAGGCAATATTCCCTGGTATAACAAAATACTAGTTCACTACCTGGGTTGAGCATCAAGGGTCACAGCTGGTTAGCAGGTATGTGTGTATCTGTGATCGAGCTTTAGTTAGCAAGCCTGGTAGGTGGCGTAAGTTGTTACTCCAAATGGTTGCTGTGACTGCAATAGTGTGCGCAATGCGAACAGTCTTGTTCGCGAGGGTTTATTAATTGCAAAGGTCTGTGCACATGTCTGGTCAACTTCAACAAAGTAGGTGCACTCTGCTCCCAGGGCAGGTTACAGGTTGCTTCAGTGATGCAGGAAATGCCCGTCCGCATAGCCAGAGCATATAGGCTGGTTGTGGAAGCGGTCTTCTAAGCAAGTGTGCTGCTGTTCCATAAATTAGGGAAACAGGTGTTAGGAAGCACGAAATGCTAGAATGACTGCAACTACAGGTTGCAGGAGGTGGGAGCCACATCAGCTTGAAGGGTAATATAGCGATGTGTAAAAGTAGAGCTCCCTCCTGGGAGGCCATCACATTATTGCAGGTAATGCGAGGCACTGGTACATTCCCAGAGAAGGATAAACCGCTCCATGCGCAAGTTCGCAGAGCAAGGGGCTGTGGCTTCATCAGGCATGGGCTAGGCCGGGCGAACACCAAAGGTTATTTTGACAAAGTGGGGTGCACTTGGCACAAGTGGGCTTGGATCTGTTCCTGCTGGACATGAATGAGGCCCGGGAAATTGCAGGTTGCAGTGAGAAAGGAACTGTTTTGGTGGGGGGCTCTTTAGGCGACGGGGGCCGCCTCCAGAGCTTTGGCGGAGTTACAGGGCGATCTGGAAGCAGATGGGTACCTCTGCGTGGGCACAATAGGGGTGCCAGAGCCAAATCCCAGGAGCCTCATGGGAGGGTCCTGGAACAATTACGTCGGCGCCCCGTTAGTCCTTCAGGCGGTTGTGGGCCTGAACAACCGGGGGCTTGCCTTGCTACGCTCCGCCCCGAAAGGGGCGTGAGTAATAAGGGACCAATGTGTCACGTGATCCAGTAAGGGGATCACCCCCATAAGGGTAGCGCTGATTGGATTCTCCACAGTGCTTGGCTCATCAGGCGGGCAGGGCAGCGTAGAGTGGTACAGCTGCCTGCCCTTGGATCGCCCGTAAGATAACCCACCATATTTGCATGCTTTTGTATGGAATAAACCTGCAGCAATATTTTCCCAAACAAAAGTTGTGTTGTGTATTTATTTATGCATGCATACTCGGTTATGGTTGGGTGGGGTGTGTTGCCAATAATGGGACTATAAAATCTATACGAATGAAGCTACGATACAGTACAAAAGCATCAAAGCGAATGCATTCCAGTGAGTGGGTGAAAATAATGTGCATGGGGGAGAGAAAAACAACAGAAGTGGAGACAGTTATGATATACAAATATGTTGGGGGGGTGGGGGCGGAGGGTTGAGGAACCTAGACATGTGACAAATACTTTCTTCCACAGAAGTAAACTTTCAAATCTCTTCTAAAAAGAAGCCGCGCTACATTTGCCAGGGCTGTATTTTGAACATGAGCCACGGAGAGGCCACGACAATGTACCTCATTGTTTAATTCGAAGCACCGCGACCAGAATCGCACCTGACACCACACTCTGAGGGGCAATGTATCAGATTACCGCTATCAAGCGCACGCCAACATGTGGGAACAACCGGAGCAGGGCAAGTGGGGGGGGGCAGAAAAAGGGGGCCTTCGACTTGCAATGGAGAGGCAGATAATTCAGGAATGACGAAGTTATATAAAGTAGACATGTTCACAATTTTTACTGTAAAGGAGAGTTAAAATGCAGGGCTAACGCATTTTACAAATGTTCTAAAATAAATAGAAATAAAAAGAGTCTCTCCGTCAAAAAGGGAAGGTGGGCTATTATTTCAGCGCTCCATACGTGCATGTATAAATAAATAACCGGACCGCTTGTGTCTTCGTGGTCATCCTTTTGCTGAATTTAATCTTTGTGGTTCAGTTTCTTCGCGATGTTACAGGCATGCGTTTTAAAAGTTACAACGTACTTTGAATAACAAACCAGAGTGTGAGGGCAGACCGGGAGAAGTGCCCCAGGCAGGAAGGTTTCAAGGGTGGGGCCAGCAGAACAGATCACAGCAAGGGGCTTGAGGGAGCAATAAAAATAACAAGAGACAGGCGCGGCCACCTCTAATTAACAAGCGCTGCCGCGAATGCAGCTGCAGCGTCCCGCGAGTGGTGCGTGCGCATGACAAGCAAGAGCCCATTCCGTCTCACGCCGCGAAAGCGCCGTGAGAAAAATATAGTGCGTCCGTCTCACGCCGCGAGTAAAGCATCCAGTCCCCGCGTGCACATCTTCTGTCCCTCCGCGTGCACATCTGGAATCCGTATTGATTCCAAAAGGCCCTCGCATGGCGAGAGCAGCGCATGCGCGCTGCTCACGCCAGGCAAGACCTAAAAACAGAGTGGGAAAACATCACTATAGAGAGAAGAGCTACAACACTGCTAGGAGATAAAGAGACACAACATTGAGGTTGCAAGAGACACAATGTGAACGAAAGACAAAAAGCACATTGCTATTGTGAGATAGAGAATCATGACATAACGGAGTAAAACTTTCTAACTTTCCAATTCTCATTCTTTGACGAGTTCTTAACCGGAAGTACATTCTGATCTGTTGCTCAGTAATTTGTTTTCAGAATGATATCCAAGGCACCCTGATCCATCCAACCCAGAACTGAAGATCCAGTATCTGCAACACGATTTGCATTTTGCCCTTCTCTTATTATATTTGAACACTAGTTATTGAAAACCTAGCATTTCAATTTCTTCCTCCGTAAAACGCTCTGGCCTTATGTCTGATGGTGACAATTCATTTCCTGACTTTCTTGCAAATTTTTCCTTTCACGCTTCATTTACAATAGTATAAGGTGAGCCTGAGTCAGCAGCTATACTTAAACTTTCTCTCCCTATTCTTGTGTCACAGATGGCCTCTTTTTACACTTCCTCCCATTCCTAATAAATTGTTATTCAAACTCAAAACACGACAGACTCTTTATCCTTGAGATGAATATGAACCAGACCTCGAAAAGACTTGTCCCTTAGACTCTGGAGCTCCTCTAGTCAGAAAAACGGTCATGTTCTTCCACAGTTACACATTTAATTTTCGAATGTTTTCTCATTTTAGACATACTCTTACAAAATGTCCAATTTTCCCACAACCTGAGAATTTTTGAGATATTGGAGGCATTTTTAACTAAATGTTAAATATCTGTACTTCAACACCCATAACACTTATTTTGCATTACTTTATTTTTCTTCCATTTTCATTCTTTCTCTTATAACTCGCTATATGTTCCTAACTGTGAACATCTTTATTGTACTTTCTCCTGTAAGCTTCCTGATTCTTTCCCTTTTTCTTTTTTACTCTCCTTTGAGCTCCCCGTTTACCCCTTTCAAAACAGCTCTGGCACACTTTCCAATCGACAAAGGCTTCATAATGATGGCTATAACCCTTTCCAGAATCTTCCCATGGCACAGTAATTCCTGGAACCCAAGTATGCTAACACTACAGTATAATTCTGGGACATCCAAAAAAATTGAGAATTGTTCTTTTTTATTCCTATTCTATGCAGACTTTTGATATATAATTCATGTAGTTACCTGCCTGCCATATGAAAACTCAATAAAAAATGTTTATGAAAAAGAGAGAATGAAACACGCCACGAAGAACAGAAATTTGTGTGGAGAGAAAAACAGAAAATCGGGGAGAGGGCGGCATGAGAAGAGAGAGGGGGAGAAAGAGAGAGAAAGACAGAGAGAGGCAGAGAGAGAGAGACAGAGAAAGACAGAGAGAGAGACAAAGAGAGAGGGGAAGATGCTGGGGGACGCACAACACTACTAGAATAGAGAGGCGGGGCCGGACTCGGCCACGCCAAAGGTATGGCGGTCGAGCCGGCCCCCGATGCTGCTCACACTGGGGGGCGGGCCCATCGCGCCCTGAGAGCGCGGTGGGCCCACCTTGCAGAATGATTGGCGGAGGGAGCGTGCCCCGGAAGCGAAACGCGCTTCCGGGGCGCGCATTGGTGACGTCATCAGGAGACCCCTGAAAAGGCTCGGGAGCGGCGAGATGGATCTCTGTTCGCCGCTTCCCAGCCGGACTACGCACCAGCCTCGCTAGGAAGCTGCCCTTAATCAGAGAGAGAGACAAAGAGAGAGGGGAAGATGCTGGGGGACGCACAACACTACTAGAAAGAACACATGACAAAGCATAGGAAGGTGGAGAATTAGAGAGAGTGAGACAGAGTGGAAGAAAGAGAAACAGAGAAAAACGATTGAGAGACAAAGAGAGAAAACCACTCAACAATATCTGAGAGAAGTACACCGCTAGGAAGACCAAAACATGAAAAGAAAGAGGGAAAGCTAGAGCGAGAGAGAGAAAATTGCAACACTAAAGAGTGAGAAAGAGAGAGAACTACACATACCAGAGAAGTACCACTGAGTCAAAGGGTGATTCCCCATTGAGAGCATGCATTGTATAATGGATTCTGTGGATCCTTTAGTACCTGTATTGGGAACCATCAGACGCCCTCCCAAAAAATTAAACGTCCCGTAGGCCATATTGGTAGCTCCGCGAGGCAGGGACCTGAAGTAGTTTTGCGTGGAGAGCCTCGATACGAAGTCTGCCGCGTCGGTGGCTGGTGAGCTATGGTGTAGTGTGTGGCGCCCGCTCATCAGCGGGTTGAGCAGGTGGCCATTGGTTAACTGGAACTTGCTGGTGCCATCCTGGCGGGGGCAAAGGGAGCCCTGGTAGGTCATGGTGGTGGTGCTGAGATCCGGTTGGATGGTGAGCAGGTGCGGGTCATCTGTTGGAGGAGAGATGTAGAGCTTTAGGGCACACCTGTCAGGAACTCTTTTTAAATTGTCTTTCTAGGGTAATAAATCACAGATTACTTCAATATTTCAAGGATGATGGCCGTCACATATACTGAATGAAAAGTAGGCCACATTACTCAGCATATGGTCACTCTCACACCACCTTGACAATCACTAGAGGCCGACTAGGCAGAAGGAACTTTGGAGATTTCCTGGAAAGAGATCTCTTTTAATGGGAGAAAGGGCTGGTGGAGAGTCTATTACATGTCTTGGGATAGTCTGACAAACAGGTTAGCTCATATCAAGGGCTAGCTTGGCCTGTAACTGACTTTTCTGAAGCACTAATGGCCATGGAAACCACCCACCTTTTAGGTTTTCCCTCTTGGCCAGTTGCTTCATCATAGGTGTGCATGACGGCCACGCCCTCCAATGTGCCAAAGTGCCTTACCTGCTTTGCTTGGCTTGATGCTGACGGGCTGGAAGCCGGAAGTTAAGATGGAGGAGTCGGCGACGTCCGAGTCCAGCCTCCCCTTCTTCCGGCAGTAGACCAGGAGACCCACGAGCAGCAAAAGGACGAGACAGACAGCCACGGCGATCAGACCCACGTAGAGGGCCACGTCCTCCGGACCGGAAGCAACTGGTTTTATTTGATAAAGATTGGGGTGGCAGAGGAAAAAGGGTGGGAAGGAGGTTTGGGAAAAGAGGGAAGGAAGAAGAAAAAAAGATGGAGAGGGTAAAAGAACGAGAGAAACAACAGGAGAAAATGAGAGAAAGGAGGTTACAGAAGGGAAGAGAGTGGAAGAAGGCATAAGGCAGAATGTAAGGAAAGGTGAGAAGCAGCGAGTGGGAGAACAGTAGAAGACATTAAAAGGGTTTCAAGAGAATCGAGTATGAGAAAAGGAGACAGAAAAGAGAATTGGAGAGACAGGTTTACATTGAAGGGATGAGTTGGAAGAGAAATAAAAAAGGTCCCCGGAGGTGCAGCGTGGGAAAATACGATGAAGAGTTTAACAGGAGGGAAAGAATAGGATCCAGAGGGTGGAACATTGAAAACATAGTGATAGAGGGAATAGATAGAAGGAGAAGACATGGTAGAAGGGCAGAAAGAGAGAGAATCAGTGATATTGACATAAAACAGTTGGAAAGGGAAGAGAAAAGGAGTAGAAGAGGGAAAGAAAAATGAGACGGTGAGATGGAGCAAGAGAAGGAGAGAAGGAAATGTGTAAAGGAAGAAATGAGAAAGAGAATGATATAGGGGAGGATTAAGGTACCAGGAGAAGGAAAGATGGGGAATAAAACAGAGGACAAAAGGTGAGATAAACAGTTCACATAAAGAAGACAACAAATAAAATACAATATTTTTTCTCTCTGTCTCGACTCGAAGGTGGCATCTTGGCTTAAAAGATTGAATACGATCTGAACTTACTTACAACGCTGCCCGAGAACAAGTTGCTCAAACGTGCCACAGACAGCTAGGCTAGTTCGTGTTGTCACTCACACAAAGCAGGTCGCTCCTGGGGCCATCTTCCTGATATTCCAGTCCCTCCAGAAAGCAGGAGCTTGCCGTGTGCCCTTGTCCACACAGTAAGCACAAGCATGCCCCCTTTCCCATTTACTTCCCCATCCACCCAACATCCCCACTGCACCTGTCACTCTCACCCAAAGATATGCTGAAATGTTCCCTTTTTTCAGGGGCCCCACTCTTTGCCTGGTTTATCACTGAGGCCATGACTGAGAACCAACAGCAGCCATGTCAAAAATGTTCACACCTGTACAACACTGCACCGGACTGGACGCCCTCTCAAAGTGGTAGATGGCACTAAGACGACATTGACAAGGGTCTTCTAATTCATGAAAGCATTTATAAGCTTTGATACATTTGATAAAATTCTCAAATGCAACCTCGACAAAAGACCCTGAACAAGCATTGGCAAAGCCAATAGGCCTCGCCTATGTGAGAGCTACTGGCTTTGCCAATGTATTTTGGCCATGCTGTACAGCAGCATGAATAGCATGGGAATAGATATGCATTTGTGTGGAAGCAAAGAGCTCTAGAATATAATGATGTAGGTTAAAAGGTCAAGTGACAGTTGTACTGTCAAACCAGATGTAAAAACCCTTGTAGGTTACTGGCTGCCCTCCTCCCACCTGTGCTGCTGCCAGTGAAAAACAACGTACATTAATCTAGTTATCTAAGACACTTTATTAGCATTACAGTGTCATGTTCTGCCCCTGAAAGTTCAAGCTTAGGCAGCTGGATAAAAACAATGATCACAGCTGCTTGGAGGGCAGCACTTTTTTTGTAGAAGCATGCAATGTCTGCCCAATCAAAACATGTACTCCTGGCACCCAACGTGTGGACGGAGCCAAAGCCCCTCTTTAGTGATGTTCAGATAATCGTCTGGCGACAGCTGCGCTGTCAAGGCAGACCATAAAAAGTGCTTTCATGTCGTAACGGGACGCTAAAAAAAAAAAGCACTATGACACAGCCAAAGCTGGCCACGTCATATCACTTTTTTTCTTATGGCAGGTAAAAGGTTGGGGGAAACACAGACAACGGGAGGGTGAGGGGGTAGGAGGGAGGAAACAAAATAGACAATGGGAAGTTGGCAGTGAGAGGAAAGGCGCAACATGGATAGCTGGAGGGTGGGGGGACAATTGGGGGTGGGAGAGAACAAACAACACCGACACAGGTGAGGTGGAGTAATGGGAGGGAAGAAGCAAGCAGGGAGACAGGGGTAGATAATAAAAAAGAAACATAGTACCTCAATGACAGCGCCAGCAACGGAAGTACCCTAATCAAGATGAAGCAATCAGTACTTTGCTCATGCTCCAGATGAAAGAAGAGGAAGTGAAGCCAGCACACTTTGCCCAGTTAGGAGGCAGCAAATGAGATTGACAATATAGCTCACAAATGGTAAGCAACGGACGAGCTCCAAGCCCCTTGTTGAAAACAATATCTCTCGCAAGCGAGATCGTATGCGCTGTCACAGGTGTGACCTAATAAAAAGCACAGAAATAAAATGGTTTGAACCTTATCTCACCAACTGGCATCAATGTGTTATAGGTGGGGAGTCTCTCTTCACTGCCACTAAGAGTGGTATACCCAAGGGCTCAATATTTGCACCCTGATGCCTTGGGTCACTAGCTTTCCAGCTACCTTTAGGTAACTCTCTAGCCCAGCCTACTAAATTAGATGTGTTTGCTTGGTTGAATTAGTATGTGTAAAACAAAATTCAAAAGCGTACATTTGAGACAAAAAATTATTTCAGGACTCATAAGCTGATGTTTGGAAAAAAACGGCTGAACTTCCAATTGAATATCCAGTTGAATTTTCAACTTAACGATTTCAGCCTATGGCTTGGGTAACAATAAACATTATTTAATGTCCAAAATACTCATCAGAATGAATGTGTGCTTTACAAATACATGACATGCTATGTTGTATTTTAAGCTGATCTCTGAGTAGAGTGATACATCATTTCATGTTGCAGAGACTTATCATTACTTATGTTCATTGCAGCTATGAGTGTTTTGTATTACCCATGTGGAGTCATTTCAAATGAATACACCATGCCTGATGCACTGAGGTGATCACTGCTGATAATCTTACATAGGGTGGCCACTAATGTAATCTTGCATGATGTGGCCACTCACTATTCCAACACTAGTAGTATTAGTAGCGCTGGATGATTTTCACTGACCATAAGTAGCTCTCCATACAGAAAAGGTTGGAGACCACTGCTCTGGCAAAATCGCATCCCTTTTCTAGGATGAATTGACAAAGTCATAGTAGGTCTTAGTGTCACCCACCTTATGGGAGCCATTAATCATGTGCTCTACTGTGGCCATGAGAGTACCGAGATTAAGTTCAGGTAAATTGAGGTGGGCTACACCCCCCCTTGCGGCAACTGCGATTCATGCCTCCTTTTGTCCCCCTTTCTCATTTTTAATTTTACATGCCCTCCATTCCTTGTTTTTTTTACTTAACGTTCGCGTTTTTTCTCACTTGTATTACCATTTCTGCCCTTTTCTTGCTCTCAATCAGCTATTGTTTCTCCTGTTATCTTTTTCTTGTATTCCCTTTTTTCACTGTTCCTGTCGCTCCTCTTCCTCTCATTTTTATTTATCTCACCAACTTCTCTTGTTGCTCACACTTTACTCTTCACCTGCTGTGGCTTTCCTTCCCCTTCTCGCTCTCTCTAATCCCCTCCTTTCTTTTGTTGTTCGCTGTCTCCCTCCTCACCTTGGACTGACTGTCATAACCTCTCCATCCTGCTCCAGGCCCTGCACATCAACAGCACCTGCACACCTAAGAGGGAGCGCAACCCATGCCTGTGTTCTGACAGATGTGCACTGCTTCTGAAAGGAGACCTAAGCAGGGGTGTATTTCAAGATGTGAATCCTTGAGGTCAGCGTTAACGTGCAAACCTCCATTGCACTGCGTCCCGGGCAGGAGGCGGGTATTTGAAGACTTGGATCTTTGTGGTGGGAGTGGAAGTGCAAGCTTGTAAGAAAACACTAACAAAAATGTGAATTTCCCTCAAATACTGGCCATAATTGAACCGATTACTTACCGGTAATCTCCATTACTCCGAATCAGGAGATCCGCCTCCCAGTCATCGCCTGTGAGGCTCTGCCCCCTGACAGCGCCTTCCACACGCTTTGAAAGGTTATTGTGTTTGTGGAAAAATTGCCCTTCTCATCTCCCTTGAGAACAGCCAAACTACTACAGAAAAGTGAGAAAACAAGTGTTTTGTAGTGTTTTGTTTACTTTCCGGTTTCAAAGGGAAAAAAGTAAGAAACGAATTGCCCTAGCTTAGACAGGAGCATGACCAGCATATATAGTTTTTAGCCATTGACTATTAATACACACTAAAAATTGGATTTCACAACATTCTGTGTAAGTGCATTGGGACACACTCATACAGGCATGAGATACTAGGGACTGTGGCAGTTGTTACATGACAGTCGCTGCTCACCAGTGGGAAACTTTGCACCCTGGATACATGGGGGGACCAGCCTGGCACTAGAACCCAGTGCCTGTTTAGCAATCTGGGTTTGGTTGTAGCCAGGCGCAATATTGTTTAACTGTGGGGGTCATCCACAATAGCATAATTGGAGGAATGGACTCGAGATATGGAACGGTGTATGAGTGCTGAGCGATTTGCGTATGAGGGGAGGCTGCCCGCATATGTTCGAGAGAGTATAGGGCCCTTGAAAGCATTATAGAGGATTTTTGTGTGTTTAACTATGTATGGTGCAAGCCAGAGACCTGACAATGTTACATCAATCGTACTGTATTGCTCGAGCACACACCGGCGCACTGGGTTGCATTCAACCTCATATATGTTATGATCTTGTTTCATTTTACAATAAAAAAAAAATTAAAAAAATTATTTTCTCTTAGCACTTAAACGTTAGAGGCAATAATGTGTTGTTACTCAACTCAAGTCAGTGGTTCTTTTCTATTATGCCTTGCGTGATGACACTTGAGAACAGAGCCTGACAGAGACAAGACCCACAAAGATCTGAGAAAATGACATCCAAGAAAATGCACAAGTCCCTGATTCATGAAGGGTACATGAAAATGTTTAAGGAATGGTGATGCAACATAGAATAATCCATGAGGATTGTATTAAACCCAAGATTCCCTCCACTGGCTTTGTGAGGAAACTGTCAGAATGCACTGACCTTAGTGCTTGAGTAGATACTCTTTTCCGTCTGTCACTGCGTCCACCAATAACCACATGCATAGGAATATGAGGGCCAGTGGTAGACATGGGGAAAGTTGAATGGGATAAGAGGGAAAACAGAAACACAGGGCACCACCATCTTGACTCATAGCGTTGATTGATCAGGGATGTCTGAAGGATGAAGTGGATTTCTACAGATAAGGGATACCTTAGGTAACTTGTCATAAAAGGTTCTATGCCTAACTGTAATAGTGAGGAGATAGACCTTAACAATATCTCTGTGTAACCAACTCTGTACTTTGATGTGGAAAGTGTAAATTCCTGAAAATTAAACACACAAAGAAAGAGTACCTCAATTATAGAATACTAGCACTTCTCCATATGAGTTGAATGACTGCCTCAAGCTTTGTCACTATGCACTCTCTTGTGGGAGATGAACTATAGTTTCTACTTGTGTTCTGTACAACTACGAGGTAACCAACAATGGTAATACTGCAGTCCCCAAACTTGGCAATTCAGTGTGCATACAAGTGCAACAAGTTTTAGTCTAAGAATCCATCCTGTTCTCTCACAGGAATAACCTCAGTAAGAGGTAACTACCCCCAATCTTTGAAGAGCTCATATAACGTTCAATAAATAGCTCATAGTTTGTTTTCATCAATAACAAGACTTTCTGAATACCTCTCTGCACTTCCATTGTTTATCAACAAAAATCTGAAAGGAGCAATAGGTCTTGGCTAGGAAATCCAAGATCCGTTTACTGAGATGTATCACACTTGCCTAGCAAAGACAGTGGGACACGAGGTAAGTTGTACCTCGCTATCCAAGATGGCCACCGTCTATCCAGAACATGCAAGAATTCAGGGCCTGCTGAGTGCAGTAGTTCATTGCCGGAAGGCTGCAGCGTAGCATGTTCTCTGCGCACACATCACTCCAGAGGGCTATGACATTCCATTATGACAGCTAGCTTTTTCTTCCATCAAAAAAACTTAGAGTGAGCTGGTTTGAAGCATCACTCCCCCGCGCTTGAAGCACACTACATGGTTAGCAGTGTCCCCAGCCCTGCCTGGTACAAATGCATGTCCTGGAAACATGCAAACTGTGCAAGAGCAGGGCATTGGTAAATGTTCGCCCAAACAAATGAAGTGCAAAAGAGAAACGATGGTCAGCTAGAGCAGTACAGATGAAACAAGGGGGCAAAACGGTGCTGCATTTTAAGCTCAACCATGAGTACGCTGAAGAGAGACACAAGGAAAAAAGATGAAATGTATATAGTTGATGCACGAGGCTAACATTTAATGGTGATTTGTAAGAATGAGGGACACATATACACACGCAAACACACACTATTCCAATGCAGAGAAGAAGAATGGGTGGCTCTTGGAAGATAGTAGGACACAGACCCTATATTTTCTCGTTTCATTGGAGGGGCGTGGGTGGAATTACATTTAGTGCTTAGTCCAGGAGTAACACGCCTTTAAAAAGGAGTGTGTTGTGCAGGACTGACCTCACTCCTCCCTCTGACTAGGAGTGCTCTGAGCATGCTTCTGATCTCAGGAAGCGATAAGCCAACACTGCATCCTGTTCAACCTGGATCTCTCCTAGAAGCATCCAGGCCAGAGATAAAGAAATGGCGTAGCATGGTCAGGCTCCTGGACCAGCTTCTTGGCACTAACATTCATAGAGAAACAGATTCTGCTATGTACAGGGATTCAGAAAACCCTTGCAATGTAGCTAGGCCCCCCAAAAGTCAAGCATCGTAGCTCTGATGATGCACCAACCTCCTTGTCTGCAGCCCCGCCTACTACTTTAGTACTGTTACCCACATACTGCTCTGAAGTGCATCTAAACACCCCTGACTATGACAGTACTGTGACCCACCCCCTACTCTGCCAATGCCCTCCAATGAGGTATTCATGCATCCCCTGAAAAACCAATCATGAGACACAGAGTTCAGCCTATGCACCCAATCCTGTGCTGCAGCACTTGCTAGCAGTCAAGTGCTTAGACCTGCTAATAAATCTACCAATACACCACAAGGCTGAGCTGTAGCATGCTTTGGTAATGAAGTAGTGAGACCCACTAACAGCTCCATTCATGCATCCTAATTCTCGATCCACGGACAGATCCAATAATGTATCCCAATCCTGCGTCCTCAAGTCATCCCGAAGTGAGACCTAGTCAATGCTCCCAACCATTCACCCCAATCTTGATCTGCAGCATCCCTCACTGTTCCAGCACTGGCCTCCACCAACTAATCTACCAGAGCACCTGAGTGCACGTCTTCATCACTTCTGCTTCCTCATTACTGTTACCCACACTCCAATCTGATAATGCATAGCAATTCTGGTTTACAGCACGCCATTGCTGCTCAAGTACGGATTAGGACTGGATGTATTTTTTCAGCCTTGCATTTATGCATATTATTTGCAAAAATTATGAATGCTACATTTGAACAATTATCTGTGTGGAAATTGTGCATGAGGTATGCATCTAGGTGCAAAAGTCACATGACGTGCCTCCTAAGCGGACATTGTCAACTCAAGCCAGTCACCCTTGGGTGAAAGTTACTCAAAGAGGTATAAGCATAAGACTAGACAAACATTATACTGAATATTCAAACCAAATAATCTGCATTTGTGCAAAACTAAACCTACATTGAAAATATTGGTTGTTTTCTTGAGAAAAAAAAAAGATTGGTGTGGCCCGTAGGACAACCCCCTAGCTCTCACTGCATCTCAGTCATGATCTACAGCATACATGCTATTCCAGCACGGTTGCGGGCACAGCATTGCCAGTGTTCCTCATTGCTGCTCTACTGCCCCCCTTCTATTAGCCACTGGAATCCACAGACCACCCTTCCTTGCGCCTCCGTCCTCACATGCAGCACTACCCTCTATTCTAGTGGTGAGACCGAGCATTCGCAGCATTGGTGCCACATTATATGGGTTTACGGAGCCCCGGGACCACTAACAATTTACAGCAGGAGCTAAGGATCAGACAAGGCCCTGCACATTATTTATCAACGGTGATGGCTGAGGGAGAAAGCAGAGATACCCCCCCTGGAGACAGCAGAGATGTCCTCCCGTTACTATGAATAGAAGTGGAGGTGATGAGCAGCTGAATAATGGAGGAGAGCTCTAGCGGTGGCCACGTGCCTGCCTTCTGGAAGACCAGGTGTTGGAGTGACTGACATTTGGAAAAGCTACTGGGAGAGCCAGACATAAGATTGCACCTGCAAGCCACTGTAGGCCGACCACAGACAGAGTAAATATTTAACAGTTTTAAGAATGGGACCTACTCATCATCACACCTCTATTTACCTGCTCATAATTGTGGCCTGGGCCCCACCAAAAATTTGGTGAAGTGGCACCCATGACAGCAGAGCCAGCGCACCTCAACCCTCATCCCAGCACCTCCTGCTTTTCCAATATGGTGTACTGTTGCCATCTGATTTTTTTTTTTACAGGCATGACCAGTATTTTAGTGTGCAAGCCAGTGCAAAAATTAGGAAAATCATCTGAACATAATGTGTTCTAGAGCTGCCTCAACGACCCCCAGCGGACAATTAAACATAGACAGAAAGTCCATGCTAAAAACGCAAACATACTTTATTTTATTTGAAGTTCTTTTTAATATATCTCCGGGGATTTGAAGAAACTTAAAACGTTAACAAAGTACCGGTATTTTTCCGGGGAGCGGAGGCAGCCCTTGGTTGTACCTCTGCTCCAATCCTACTGCCTTTCAGACGCAATGAAATATCAGTTCACCGCCCAGGATGTCACCACAGTTCTGCAACCTTCTCCCACCCTGCGCACTACCTCCAGTTGCCTGCACCCGCCTCGAGTCACAGTGGCTGCGCGAGGTGCAGCGTCCGGAAGCGTCGAGCACGAGACGTACAAGAACTCATCAGCACGAGGCGCAGACGTGACGACGACGCACGAATACTGAGTGCGCCAGTTCCGGACAAGGCCTTCCCGACAGCACAGTGTGCGAAGATTAATGCTGATGTTCCGCTGGCATATTACATTTCCTACACAACATAACATAGACATTTCGGCGACCTTTGGGCGCGTGCAAGGTCCCGGCAGACACAAGATCCATCAGGGGAGGCAGTGCACTGTGCAGGGATATCTCTGCAGGTGAGCAATGCATTAGCTTAACAGGCTCCTGCTAGAGCCAATGGTAGCCTATGGCAGGATCTTTCACCACGGTCAGAAGCTCTGTAGTTTCTTTTGCAAAATGGTACTGTATTGGAATATTTGTGTAGTGCTTAACACACCTCCTTGAGGCCTTAAAGCACTTCCTGGATGGTCAAATAAGTGGCTCTTCACTTTGTGTGCGTGGATGCATACATGCCAACATTTTGCAAGTGGAAAGTGGGAGATTTTGACAAAACAAAATCGGTAAAATGCATTGACGTGCATTGATTCAGGGGCAATTTCAGGTGCAAGACAGGTAAAATAAACCATTTTTCACTTCAAAACTTGTTAGTCTCCGGCCAAAATCAGATCTGTTGACGTATGTGGATGGAACACCGTGGGTTTATAGTGTAGTCTATGAGTAGAATTAAGGATGTCAAGTGTGAAAATCAAAGATTCTGAATGAGAGCACATTTTTCTAAAAATCTACCTATATCCGCAAAGTTTCCTTTTCTGTTGGCCCACCTAGACATCAATTCACCCAAATGTCAGGGGGTAGTCGAAGTGACTGCCTACACTCTTTGACCTTAATGACATCATGGGTTGTGATATCATATGACCGTCGACCCTGATTCTTCCAATAAAGTCATATTATATGACCTTAATCCTGATGACATCCCAGTAATTGGCATTGCTAAATTACTATAACTGTATGTTTAATATAAAATAACACAACACAGACAAATGGCTATTTGAAATATTACCTCAGTTGAATTGGAGGAAGTGAGCGAAGTCAGTGAGCCAGACCTCTTCAAAAGGAGTTCAGGTGGAGGGGAGGTTTGAAAGAAAGGGGTCAAATAGTGCATTTTTTAAGGACAAGTTTACAAATAAATTTGCTAAAAAACGAATAGCATTGTAATAGTACCCACTAAATATCGAAGTCTATTCATAGTATGCCAAGCTAATGAAACCTTATGCTAAATAGGGGCTGACCCCGTTTTTTTTCTAAATGTATGGGCACCTCCATTTGCAAAAAAAAATACCTCTATTGTGCCAGAGCCAGCATTTTGTTATGGGTGGCCCCAAATGCCGTGGGTGGACCCTATGCAGAAAATTACATACAATATGCCAGTATTTTGGCCTTAATTGTTGTGTCCATATTCCATGGGTGACTCGTATGTCAAACATTACCTCTAGTATGTCAGGGTCAGCACTAGTCATGGTTGTTCCACTCTCGAATACCATGGTGCTGCTCCGTTATACCAAAATATAAGTGCAATGCATTAGCACTGGTGGTATTTTGCCAGAGTTACCCCTATGCCAAGAATTTCACCAAGTATGCCAGCATCTTTTATGGGTGCTCCATAATCCAAGAATTACCTCTAGTATGGCAGAACCCGTATTTTACCACTGATTGTCATTATGCAAAGAATTACTTCCAGTATGTAAGTGCCAGTATTTTGTCACAGGTGCCTGGTAATAACTGCGTCCAGTATCTCAGCACCAGTATTTTCCCATGGATACCTCTGAAACCCAGGACGTACCTTCAAATAGCAGACTCGCAAGCATAACACCACATTAATTCATACTCACTCTCACTCTCACTTCCATTTACTCTTATTCTCGCTCACTCATACTTTCTACCTCTCTTACCTTCACTTGCTCTTATTCACTCATTCTCACTCTGACTCACACATACTGCCTCAAAGTTACACTCACTCTACACTCCCTCATACTCATTCTTACTTTATCACTCATGCATTCTCACTTGCAGTCACACTTACTCTCACTCATTCTTAGTCACTCTGGCTCACTAATTTATTGGCAATCACACTCATTTTCACTGACTCCCTCTCATTGACTTTCTTACACACACACACACGTTCTGTCTCACCTAAGCACTTTCACACATAAGCATGCACACAGCATACTTTTAAAAGCAAAGCATTTTTTTGCTTACCTCTGCTCCCAGCAACGGTCCTGTTCCAGCCAATTGTGCTCATTGTTTTTGTTAGACTAATAGTGAATAATAACAATTTAATTCGCTATTACTGCAATATACAAATAGGCAGAAAAGAGAAGGGCAGAACCCTGTCGCACAAAAGGCCAAGCCTCCTCCATCTTGACACTGATTTACCATCTTTGAGGCCAGGAGTCGAAAGGGACTTGAAGATGTGAAGGGTGTTAGTGCTGCAGTGCGCACCTTAAGGCATCAGAAAGAAAAGGGGCCCTATTGCATTCACGGAGCGGGTACTGGTGGAACAATAACACGCGCTGGCGGCAGTGTCAAAACAGGCTGCAGTATTAATCTAGCAGCAGTTCATTCCCGAGAAAATTTCTCATCTTTTTTAACTGCCAGTTAGCCCTCGTGAGAGGATAGTGGCAGTTTATAGGGAAAACAACGCAAGAGTTTAGACGGAATAAGAGGGGGAAACTCCTTAAGCTACGGGTTGGCCAGTAAACTGGAGCTACATAAGGTTTTGCTCGCTCAATAAAAAAAAAATGCAGATTCCGTTTTGACATTCCCTTTGGCAGTGCTGGCCTGGTTGTGCAAGGGAGACTTCAAGCAGTCACTCAGTTAACCAGCCAAAGCTCTCTCTTGCCTACTTAGGCAGGAAATGCCTGGCCCCGATGCCCATTTATTCGAACGAATGTACAACACACAAGAGAAAGACAGATGCATGAACGGGGACAGAGACTGGCATGGGTACAAAACACGGGAAGGCTGTCAAGGTGTAGGTGAAACCAACAGAGACCCTGGCATCAGGACACAGGAAGACTGTAAGGATATGTGTGAGGTGGTCAGAGGCCTTGGCATCAGAACAGAGTAAGGTTCAAAAATATGTTCGGAGGAATAGACAGTATTGCTGTTCTATACGTTCAGCATTTTGGAACAGTAAAATCCCGTGATGAAAAGATGTAGGCTTTCTCCTACATCTGGAGTCGAATTTAGGATTTACAAACTGCACAAGGAGTAATCTTGAAATTCTAAAACAGTCGTACCTATACAATAATACACCTCCTTCTCCATCGTACGACCCCAATATGAAATTTCGCATATATTTTTTTGTTCTTTTACAAAAGCAGGAAAAATATTTTTACCTCTGGAGGAAATCTCTCCTTTGCAGCCTCTGAAATAAGGGGGTGTTTGGTTAACTTTTACCCTTGTAAGTAACCACTGATTTAATGAAAAATGACTGCGGAATGCTAAAAGTTCGGAGGCAGCTTCTGTTTCTTTACAGTTTCTGTACTTTGTCCCTTAAACGCATTAATAAATGCACCCTTTAACAGCGACTTGAACCCTTCCTCTGTTTAGTACTTGATCTAAAATAGTTGGACCAACTCCTATATTGCAATTATTTAGAATTGCATATAGCTCTATCAATGCACGTCCGCCCTGACATGTTTCAGATCAGGGACTCACATAGGGGTTCCAGTGCACTGCATTTCTGAGAGCCTCGCTATGACTTATCCAAGAACACAACCAGCACTGCGTTATTTACCAATATTTTGAGCCTTCATTTTGGTTGCTCTGAACTCTCCTTCCTTCCAGACCCCACCCGTGCTCTCAGTCTCCTAGTCAAGGGACTCTTGCTCAATCATCTCTTTGGCATAGATCTTCTCCAGTCTCTATGCCTTTTAGCTCTGCTTTGCATAAGCCCTCTGCCATTCTCCTCTGCACTTATCCTCATCCGGGAAACCTTCCCCTTCTTCCTCATTGTCCATATTCTCAGAAACTCCTCCAGAGCAGGTCCGGAAGCAAAATCATCCCTCGCAAAAATATTCCAACCAGCTCTGCACAGCAGGAGCCACAACCAGAATGGGACCTTGGGGGTATGGGTGGGTTATAGCAGCCCTTCCTGCTCTGAAAACAGCCCCCTAGCCTTCACCCTACCAGGGAAATGCCAGAGGGGTAAATCTGGCCCTGAACTCTTCCTCTCCGTACCCCCCCCACACACTCTTACCTGAACTTTTGATCTATCTACACTTCTCACCTCCGTCTTTTCTCTTTTCCTCTGCCCAGCTTACACCTCACCCATGTGCTTCTCTCACAATCTCTACCCTGGACTCCACAACTGCTTTGTCCCACTCTCTTGTAACCCTGTCCTCCCTGGTGGAGTTAAGCCTGGACTGGAAACCAAAATAAGCTTCTACAAGAATGTCGAAAGCAGCCCTGCACTGCAGAGTCTGCGACTAGAGCAGGCCCAAGCGAGCCAGTGGTTGGGGATGAGTCTTCGCAGGTCATCCTGCTCTGAAAGCCGTCTTCCAGCCTGCTGCCCCCCACCATCCTGGGGCAATGTCAGAGAGTGACAGTATGACCGAACTGCCCCTGGGTGTGGCACCACAATACCATTGTCAGAATATTCTCTGACATAAGTATCATGTCTTAAATATCGTTTACAGATATATAACCCCTTTGGAGTTAATAGAAAATCTACTCCTAAATGGGCAATATTTTTTGTAAACGGCTTATAGAACATATTTGTGTCAGACGGTAGTTTCGTAGACAATATTATGAAATTCAACCAAGATACTTGTACACGGCTGCTTCAGGATTCACAAAATGTTCATTATGTATTTAGAAGTGGCTTGTGACCGTAATTGTGTCTTCAAATCTCCTACTGCACTGATCTCTGCAAGCAGCTCAACTGACCTAGATGGCACCACCAAATCATTCCTCGTCGCCCTTCAGGTCCACCAGAGAATGAAATGGCAAAGAATTGGTATTTTTTGTGAGACCTCTTTCTGCTCAACTAGTGTGACGTGGAACTTGGGACTCTGCCAAACAAGAGCTCGGGAAATGCAGAGAGCTCTCCCCAACACGTGCAGCAGGTGTAAGGGCAAACTGGGGTGGCCAATGATATTAGTGCATTTTCACTTCCATCAGGGAAGGGAGTTTCCCTTGTGGTGGTGGATCGCTCTTCGCCAGACTCAGGTTCTTGGAATATTGTGTACAGAAATTTAATCTGACATATATATATATTCACTTAAAAAATCATAGGTTTCAGGCACGTTATAGTTAGAAATTAGCATTTAAAAAACCTTTGAAATTCACTGAAAAAACCATAGGTTTTAGTGACAGTTATAGTTAGTTGGACTTTTCACTCGTACAAAACCATAGAAATTCCCCCGTTATAGTTAGTTCAGCTAACTATAACTCGCGCACCCGCAATGCACTGCTGATGACGTCACATATTACATCACTCATGACTTCACAGTGGTGAAGGGAGGGGGGGCCTGAGGTGACATGTGTGCAAACGCGCCCCGTGGCGCGTTTTAAGTTGCAGGATTAAGTCCCCTTGAATCCTGAGGGTCCCTGGGGCCCAACTAGCCCCCCAGGTACCTACAGTTAGGACCACAGAGCTGAGTTGCAGAGAGGCGTTCCGAGGCCACGCACCTTTTTCACCTCTCTGCAACGCAACTCTGTTGTGCTTACTGAAGGTACCTGGTGGGCTAGTTGGCCCCAGGGTCCCTCAGGATTCAAAGGGAATTAATTCCCTAACTTAAAACGCACCACAGGGCGTGTTTGCGCACATGTCACCTGAGGCCCCGCCCCCTCCCTTCACCACTGTGCAAACGCGCCCCGTGGAGCGTTTTAAGTTGGGGGATTAGGTCACCTTGAATCCTGAGGGTCCCTGGGGCCCAACTAGCCCACCAGGTACTTCCAGTAAGCACCACAGGCCTGCATAGCAACGCCTGTAACAAATTGTGCAGTTGTGTTTAGGTAGTGAAGAGGGTCGTGCTGGGGGTAGTGTTTAAGGGTTTAGGGTAGTGCAGTGGTGTTTGTGTAGTGTAGGGGATCATGCTGGGGGTAGATTTAGGGTTTAGGGTAGTGCAGTGGTGTTTGGGTAGTGTAGGGAGTCGTGCTGGGGGGAGTGTTTTAGGGTTTTGGGTAGTGCAGTGGTGTTTGGGTAGTGTAGGGGGTCGTGCTGGGGGTAGTGTTTTAGGGTTTAGGGTAGTGCAGTGGTGTTTGGGTAGTGTAGGGGGTCGTGCTGGGGGTAGTGTTTTAGGGTTTAGGGTAGTGCAGTGGTGTTTGGGTAGTGTAGGGGTTCGTGCTGGGGGTAGTTTTTTAGGGTTTAGGGTAGTGCAGTGGTGTTTGTGTAGTGTAGGGGGTAGTGTTTTAGGGTTTAGGGTAGTGCAGTGGTGTTTGTGTAGTGTAGGAGGTCGTGTTTTAGGGTTTAGGGTAGTGCAGTGGTCTTTGGGTAGTGTAGGGAGTCGTGCGGGGGTAGTGTTTTAGGGTTTAGGGTAGTGCCGTGGTCTTGGGGTCGTGTAGGGGGTCGCGCGGGGGGTAGTGTTTTAGGGATTAGGGTAGTGCATTGGTGTTTGGGTAGTGTAGGGGATCATGCGGGGGTAGTGTTTTAGGGTTTAGGGCAGTGCAGTGGTGTTTGGGTAGTGTAGGGGGTAGTGCTGAGGGAGTGTTTTAGGGTTTAGGGCAGTGCAGTGGTGTTCGGGTAGTGTAGGGGGTCGTGCTGGGGGAGTGTTTTAGGGTTTAGGGCAGTGCAGTGGTGTTCGGGTAGTGTAGGGGGTCGTGCTGGGGGAGTGTTTGAGGGTTTAGGGCAGTGCAGTCGTGTTCGGGTAGTGTAGGGGGTCGTGCTGGGGGGAGTATTTTAGGGTTTAGGGTAGTGCAGTGGTGTTCGGGTAGTGTAGAGGGTCTTGCTGGGGGTAGTGTTCTAGGGTTTAGGGCAGTGCAGTGGTGTTCGGGCAGTGTAGGGGGTCATGCTGGGGGTGGTGTTTTAGGGTTTAGGGCAGAGCAGTGGTGTTCGGGCAGTGTAGGGGGTCGTGCTGGGGGTGGTGTTTCAGGGTTTAGGGCAGTGCAGTGGTGTTCGGGCAGTGTAGGGGATCGTGCAGGGGGTGGTGTTTCAGGGTTTAGGGCAGTGGTGTTCGGGCAGTGTAGGGGGCGGTGCAGGGGTGGTGTTTCAGGGTTTAGGGCAGTGCAGTGGTGTTCGGGCAGTGTAGGGGGTCGTGCAGGGGTGGTGTTTCAGGGTTTAGGGCAGTGCAGTGGTGTTCGGGCAGTGTAGGGGGTCGTGCAGGGGATGGTGTTTCAGGGTTTAGGGCAGTGCAGTGGTGTTCGGGCAGTGTATGGGGTTGTGCTGGGGCTGGTGTTTCAGGGTTTAGGGCAGTGCAGTGGTGTTCGGGCAGTGTAGGGGGTCGTGCTGGGGGTGGTGTTTCAGGGTTTAGGGCAGTGCAGTGGTGTTCGGGCAGTGTAGGGGGTCGCGCTGGGGCTGGTGTTTCAGGGTTTAGGGCAGTGCAGTGGTGTTCGGGCAGTGTATGGGGTTGTGCTGGGGCTGGTGTTTCAGGGTTTAGGGCAGTGCAGTGGTGTTCGGGCAGTGTAGGGGTTCGTGCTGGGGGTGGTGTTTCAGGGTTTAGGGCAGTGCAGTGGTGTTCGGGCAGTGTAGGGGGTCGTGCTGGGGGTGGTGTTTCAGGGTTTAGGGCAGTGCAGTGGTGTTCGGGCAGTGTAGGGGATCGGGCAGGGGGTGGTGTTTCAGGGTTTAGGGCAGTGGTGTTCGGGCAGTGTAGGGGGCGGTGCAGGGGGTGGTGTTTCAGGGTTTAGGGCAGTGCAGTGGTGTTCGGGCAGTGTAGGGGGTCGTGCAGGGGGTGGTGTTTCAGGGTTTAGGGCAGTGCAGTGGTGTTCGGGCAGTGTAGGGGGTCGTGCAGGGGTGGTGTTTCAGGGTTTAGGGCAGTGCAGTGGTGTTCGGGCAGTGTAGGGGGTTGTGCTGGGGCTGGTGTTTCAGGGTTTAGGGCAGTGCAGTGGTGTTCGGGCAGTGTAGGTGGTGGTGCTGGGGCTGGTGTTTCAGGGTTTAGGGCAGAGCAGTGGTGTTCGGACAGTGTAGGGGGTCATGCTGGGGCTGGTGTTTCAGTGTTTAGGGCAGTGCAGTGGTGTTCGGGCAGTGTAGGGGGTTGTGCTGGGGCTGGTGTTTCAGGGTTTAGGGCAGTGCAGTGGTGTTCGGGCAGTGTAGGTGGTGGTGCTGGGGCTGGTGTTTCAGGGTTTAGGGCAGAGCAGTGGTGTTCGGGCAGTGTAGGGGGTCATGCTGGGGCTGGTGTTTCAGTGTTTAGGGCAGTGCAGTGGTGTTCGGGCAGTGTAGGGGGTCTTGCTGGGGCTGGTGTTTCAGAGTCTAGGGCAGTGCAGTGGTGTTCGGGCAGTGTAGGGGGTCTTGCTGGGGCTGGTGTTTCAGGGTTTAGGGCAGTGCAGTGGTGTTCGGGCAGTGTAGGGGGTCGTGCTGGGGGTGGTGTTTCAGGGTTTAGGGCAGTGCAGTGGTGTTCGGGCAGTGTAGGGGGTCGTGCTTGGGCTAGTGTTTCAGGGTTTAGGGCAGAGCAATGGTGTTCAGGCAGTGTAGGGGGTTGTGCTGGAGGTGGTGTTTCAGGGTTTAGGGCAGTGCAGTGGTGTTCGGGCAGTGTAGGGGGTCTTGCTGGGGGTGGTGTTTCAGGGTTTAGGGCAGTGGTGTTCAGGCAGTGTAGGGGGTCTTGCTGGGGGTGATGTTTCAGGGTTTAGGGCAGTGCAGTGGTGTTCGGGCAGTATAGGGGGTCGTGCTGGGGGTGGTGTTTCAGGGTTTAGGGCAGTGCAGTGGTGTTCCGGCAGTGTAGGGGGTCATGCAGGGGGTGGTGTTTCAGGGTTTAGGCAGTGCAGTGGTGTTTGGGCAGTGTAGGGGGTCGTGCTGGGGGTGGTGTTTCAGGGTTTAGGGCAGTGCAGTGGTGTTTGGGCAGTGTAGGGTGTCGTGCTGAGGGGTGGTGTTTCAGGGTTTAGGGCAGTGCAGTGGTGTTTGGGCAGTGTAGGGGGTCGTGCAGGGGGTGGTGTTTCAGGGTTTAGGGCAGTGCAGTGGTGTTCGGCCAGTGTAGGTGGTCTTGCTGGGGGTGGTGTTTCAGGGTTTAGTGCAGTGGTGTTCGGGCAGTGTAGGGGGTCGTGCTGGGGGTGGTGTTTCAGGGTTTAGGGCAGTGCAGTGGTGTTCCGGCAGTGTAGGGGGTCGTGCAGGGGGTGGTGTTTCAGGGTTTAGGGCAGTGCAGTGGTGTTTGGGCAGTGTAGGGGGTCGTGCTGGGGGTGGTGTTTCAGCGTTTAGGGCAGTGCAGTGGTGTTCGGGCAGTGTAGGGTGTCGTGCTGAGGGGTGGTGTTTCAGGGTTTAGGGCAGTGCAGTGGTGTTTGGGCAGTGTATGGGGTCGTGCAGGAGGTGGTGTTTCAGGGTTTAGGGCAGTGCAGTGGTGTTTGGGCAGTGTAGGGGGTCGTGCAGGGGGTGGTGTTTCAGGGTTTCGGGCAGTGCAGTGGTGTTCGGCCAGTGTAGGTGGTCTTGCTGGGGGTGGTGTTTCAGGGTTTAGTGCAGTGGTGTTCGGGCAGTGTAGGGGGTCTTGCTGGGGGTGGTGTTTCAGGGTTTAGGGAAGTGCAGTGGTGTTCGGGCAGTGTAGGGGGTCTTGCTGGGGCTGGTGTTTCATGGTTTAGGGCAGTGCAGTGGTATTCGGGCAGTGTAGGGGTCGTGCTGGGGCTGGTGTTTGAGGGTTTAGGGCAGTGCAGTGGTGTTCGGGCAGTGTAGGGGGTCGTGCTGGGGCTCGTGTTTCAGGGTTTAGGGCAGTGCAGTGGTGTTCGGGCAGTGTATGGGGTTGTGCTGGGGCTGGTGTTTCAGGGTTTAGGGCAGTGCAGTGGTGTTCGGGCAGTGTAGGGGGTCGTGCTGGGGGTGGTGTTTCAGGGTTTAGGGCAGTGCAGTGGTGTTCGGGCAGTGTAGGGTGTCGTGCTGAGGGGTGGTGTTTCAGGGTTTAGGGCAGTGCAGTGGTGTTTGGGCAGTGTAGGGGGTCGTGCAGGAGGTGGTGTTTCAGGGTTTAGGGCAGTGCAGTGGTGTTTGGGCAGTGTAGGGGGTCGTGCAGGGGGTGGTGTTTCAGGGTTTCGGGCAGTGCAGTGGTGTTCGGCCAGTGTAGGTGGTCTTGCTGGGGATGGTGTTTCAGGGTTTAGTGCAGTGGTGTTCGGGCAGTGTAGGGGGTCTTGCTGGGGGTGGTGTTTCAGGGTTTAGGGAAGTGCAGTGGTGTTCGGGCAGTGAAGGGGGTCTTGCTGGGGCTGGTGTTTCATGGTTTAGGGCAGTGCAGTGGTGTTCGGGCAGTGTAGGGGTCGTGCTGGGGCTGGTGTTTGAGGGTTTAGGGCAGTGCAGTGGTATTCGGGCAGTGTAGGCGGTCGTGCTGGGGCTCGTGTTTCAGGGTTTAGTGCAGTGCAGTGGTGTTCGGGCAGTGTATGGGGTTGTGCTGGGGCTGGTGTTTCAGGGTTTAGGGCAGTGCAGTGGTGTTAGGGCAGTGTAGGGGGTCGTGCTGGGGGTGGTGTTTCAGGGTTTAGGGCAGTGCAGTGGTGTTCGGGCAGTGTAGGGGGTCGTGCTGGGGGTGGTGTTTCAGGGTTTAGGGCAGTGCAGTGGTGTTCGGGCAGTGTAGGGGATCGTGCAGGGGGTGGTGTTTCAGGGTTTAGGGCAGTGGTGTTCGGGCAGTGTAGGGGGCGGTGCAGGGGTGGTGTTTCAGGGTTTAGGGCAGTGCAGTGGTGTTCGGGCAGTGTAGGGGGTCGTGCAGGGGGTGGTGTTTCAGGGTTTAGGGCAGTGCAGTGGTGTTCGGGCAGTGTAGGGGGTCGTGCAGGGGGTGGTGTTTCAGGGTTTAGGGCAGTGCAGTGGTGTTCGGGCAGTGCAGGGGGTCATGCTGGGGCTGGTGTTTCAGGGTTTAGGGCAGTGTAGTGGTGTTCGGGCAGTGTAGGTGGTGGTGCTGGGGCTGGTGTTTCAGGGTTTAGGGCAGAGCAGTGGTGTTCGGGCAGTGTAGGGGGTCATGCTGGGGCTGGTGTTTCAGGGTTTAGGGCAGTGCAGTGGTGTTCGGGCAGTGTAGGGGGTCTTGCTGGGGCTGGTGTTTCAGAGTCTAGGGCAGTGCAGTGGTGTTCTGGCAGTGTAGGGGGTCTTGCTGGGGCTGGTGTTTCAGGGTTTAGGGCAGTGCAGTGGTGTTCGGGCAGTGTAGGGGGTCGTGCTGGGGGTGGTGTTTCAGGGTTTAGGGCAGTGCAGTGGTGTTCGGGCAGTGTAGGGGGTCGTGCTTGGGCTAGTGTTTCAGGGTTTAGGGCAGAGCATTGGTGTTCAGGCAGTGTAGGGGGTTGTGCTGGAGGTGGTGTTTCAGGGTTTAGGGCAGTGCAGTGGTGTTCGGGCAGTGTAGGGGGTCTTGCTGGGGGTGGTGTTTCAGGGTTTAGGGCAGTGGTGTTCAGGCAGTGTAGGGGTCTTGCTGGGGGTGATGTTTCAGGGTTTAGGGCAGTGCAGTGGTGTTCGGGCAGTGTAGGGGGTCGTGCTGGGGGTGGTGTTTCAGGGTTTAGGGCAGTGCAGTGGTGTTCGGGCAGTGTAGGGTGTCGTGCTGAGGGGTGGTGTTTCAGGGTTTAGTGCAGTGGTGTTCCGGCAGTGTAGGGGGTCATGCAGGGGGTGGTGTTTCAGGGTTTAGGGCAGTGCAGTGGTGTTTGGGCAGTGTAGGGGTCGTGCTGGGGGTGGTGTTTCAGGGTTTAGGGCAGTGCAGTGGTGTTCGGGCAGTGTAGGGTGTCGTGCTGAGGGGTGGTGTTTCAGGGTTTAGGGCAGTGCAGTGGTGTTTGGGCAGTGTAGGGGGTCGTGCAGGGGTGGTGTTTCAGGGTTTAGGGCAGTGCAGTGGTGTTCGGCCAGTGTAGGTGGTCTTGCTGGGGGTGGTGTTTCAGGGTTCAGTGCAGTGGTGTTCGGGCAGTGTAGGGGGTCGTGCTGGGGGTGGTGTTTCAGGGTTTAGGGCAGTGCAGTGGTGTTCCGGCAGTGTAGGGGGTCGTGCAGGGGTGGTGTTTCAGGGTTTAGGGCATTGCAGTGGTGTTTGGGCAGTGTAGGGGGTCGTGCTGGGGGTGGTGTTTCAGGGTTTAGGGCAGTGCAGTGGTGTTCGGGCAGTGTAGGGTGTCGTGCTGAGGGGTGGTGTTTCAGGGTTTAGGGCAGTGCAGTGGTGTTTGGGCAGTGTAGGGGGTCGGGCAGGGGGTGGTGTTTCAGGGTTTAGGGCAGTGCAGTGGTGTTTGGGCAGTGTAGGGGTCGTGCAGGGGTGGTGTTTCAGGGTTTCGGGCAGTGCAGTGGTGTTCGGCCAGTGTAGGTGGTCTTGCTGGGGGTGGTGTTTCAGGGTTTACTGCAGTGGTGTTCGGGCAGTGTAGGGGGTCTTGCTGGGGGTGGTGTTTCTGGGTTTAGGGCAGTGCAGTGGTGTTCGGGCAGTGTAGGGGGTCTTGCTGGGGCTGGTGTTTCATGGTTTAGGGCAGTGCAGTGGTGTTCGGGCAGTGTAGGGGTCGTGCTGGGGCTGGTGTTTGAGGGTTTAGGGCAGTGCAGTGGTGTTCGGGCAGTGTAGGGGGTCGTGCTGGGTCTGGTGTTTCAGGGTTTAGGGCAGTGCAGTGGTGTTCGGGCAGTGTAGGGGGTCATGCTGGGGCTGGTGTTTCAGGGTTTAGGGCAGTGCAGTGGTGTTCGGGCAGTGTAGGGGGTCGTGCTGGGGCTGGTGTTTCAGGGTTTTGGGCAGAGCAGTGGTGTTCGGGCAGTGTAGGGGGTCGTGCTGGGGGTGGTGTTTCAGGGTTTAGGGCAGTGCAGTGGTGTTCGGGCAGTGTAGGGGGTCTTGCTGGGGGTGGTGTTTCAGGGTTTAGGGCAGTGGTGTTCGGGCAGTGTAGGGGGTCTTGCTGGGGGTGATGTTTCAGGGTTTAGGGCAGTGCAGTGGTGTTCGGGCAGTGTAGGGGTCTTGCTGGGGGTAGTGTTTCAGGGTTTAGGGCAGTGCAGTGGTGTTCGTGCAGTGTAGGGGGTCGTGCTGGGGATGGTGTTTCAGGGTTTAGGGCAGTGCAGTAGTGTTCGGGCAGTGTAGGGGGTCGTGCAGGGGGTGGTGTTTCAGGGTTTAGGGCAGTGCAGTGGTGTTCGGGCAGTGTAGGGGGTCATGCTGGGGGTGGTGTTTCAGGGTTTAGTGCAGTGGTGTTCAGGCAGTGTAGGGGGTCGTGCTGAGGCTGGTGTTTCACGGTATAGGGCAGTGCAGTGGTGTTCGGGCAGTGTAGGGGGTCGTGCTGGGGCTGGTGTTTCAGGGTTTAGGGCAGTGCAGTTGTGCTCGGGCAGTGTAGGGGGTCATGCTGGGGGTGGTGTTTCAGGGTTTAGGGTAGTGCAGTGGTGTTCGGGCAGTGTAGGGGGTCGTGCTGGGGCTGGTGTTTCAAGGTTTAGGGCAGTGCAGTGGTGTTTGGGCAGTGTAGGGGGTCGTGGTGGGGGTGGTGTTTCAGGGTTTAGGGCAGTGCAGTGGTGTTCGGGCAGTGTAGGGTGTCGTGCTGAGGGGTGGTGTTTCAGGGTTTAGGGCGGTGCAGTGGTGTTCGGGCAGTGTAGGGGGTCGTGCAGGGGGTGGTGTTTCAGGGTTTAGGGCAGTGCAGTGGTGTTTGGGCAGTGTAGGGGGTCTTGCTGGGGGTGGTGTTTCAGGGTTTAGGGCAGTGCAGTGGTGTTCGGGCAGTGTAGGGGGTCTTGCTGGGGCTGGTGTTTCATGGTTTAGGGCAGTGCAGTGGTGTTCGGGCAGTGTAGGGGTCGTGCTGGGGCTGGTGTTTGAGGGTTTAGGACAGTGCAGTAGTGTTCGGGCAGTGTATGGGGTTGTGCTGGGGCTGGTGTTTCAGGGTTTAGGGCAGTGCAGTGGTGTTCGGGCAGTGTAGGGGGTCGTGCTGGGGTGGTGTTTCAGGGTTTAGGGCAGTGCAGTGGTGTTCGGGCAGTGTAGGGGGTCATGCTGGGGCTGGTGTTTCAGGGTTTAGGGCAGTGCAGTGGTGTTCGGGCAGTGTAGGGGGTCGTGCTGGGGCTGGTGTTTCAGGGTTTTGGGCAGAGCAGTGGTGTTCGGGCAGTGTAGGGGGTCGTGCTGGGGATGGTGTTTCAGGGTTTAGGGCAGTGCAGTAGTGTTCGGGCAGTGTAGGGGGTCGTGCAGGGGGTGGTGTTTCAGGGTTTAGGGCAGTGCAGTGGTGTTCGGGCAGTGTAGGGGGTCATGCTGGGGGTGGTGTTTCAGGGTTTAGTGCAGTGGTGTTCAGGCAGTGTAGGGGGTCGTGCTGAGGCTGGTGTTTCACGGTATAGGGCAGTGCAGTGGTGTTCGGGCAGTGTAGGGGGTCGTGCTGGGGCTGGTGTTTCAGGGTTTAGGGCAGTGCAGTTGTGCTCGGGCAGTGTAGGGGGTCATGCTGGGGGTGGTGTTTCAGGGTTTAGGGTAGTGCAGTGGTGTTCGGTCAGTGTAGGGGGTCGTGCTGGGGCTGGTGTTTCAAGGTTTAGGGCAGTGCAGTGGTGTTTGGGCAGTGTAGGGGGTCGTGGTGGGGGTGGTGTTTCAGGGTTTAGGGCAGTGCAGTGGTGTTCGGGCAGTGTAGGGTGTCGTGCTGAGGGGTGGTGTTTCAGGGTTTAGGGCGGTGCAGTGGTGTTCGGGCAGTGTAGGGGGTCGTGCAGGGGTGGTGTTTCAGGGTTTAGGGCAGTGCAGTGGTGTTTGGGCAGTGTAGGGGGTCTTGCTGGGGGTGGTGTTTCAGGGTTTAGGGCAGTGCAGTGGTGTTCGGGCAGTGTAGGGGGTCTTGCTGGGGCTGGTGTTTCATGGTTTAGGGCAGTGCAGTGGTGTTCGGGCAGTGTAGGGGTCGTGCTGGGGCTGGTGTTTGAGGGTTTAGGACAGTGCAGTAGTGTTCGGGCAGTGTATGGGGTTGTGCTGGGGCTGGTGTTTCAGGGTTTAGGGCAGTGCAGTGGTGTTCGGGCAGTGTAGGGGGTCGTGCTGGGGTGGTGTTTCAGGGTTTAGGGCAGTGCAGTGGTGTTCGGGCAGTGTAGGGGGTCATGCTGGGGCTGGTGTTTCAGGGTTTAGGGCAGTGCAGTGGTGTTCGGGCAGTGTAGGGGTCGTGCTGGGGCTGGTGTTTCAGGGTTTTGGGCAGAGCAGTGGTGTTCGGGCAGTGTAGGGGGTCGTGCTGGGGGTGTTGTTTCAGGGTTTAGGGCAGTGCAGTGGTGTTCGGGCAGTGTAGGGGGTCTTGCTGGGGGTGGTGTTTCAGGGTTTAGGGCAGTGGTGTTCGGGCAGTGTAGGTGGTCTTGCTGGGGGTGGTGTTTCAGGGTTTAGTGCAGTGGTGTTCGGGCAGTGTAGGGGGTCTTGCTGGGGGTGGTGTTTCAGGGTTTAGGGCAGTGCAGTGGTGTTTGGGCAGTGTAGGGGTCTTGCTGGGGCTGGTGTTTCATGGTTTAGGGCAGTGCAGTGGTGTTCGGGCAGTGTAGGGGTCGTGCTGGGCTGGTGTTTGAGGGTTTAGGGCAGTGCAGTGGTGTTCGGGCAGTGTAGGGGGTCGTGCTGGGTGTGGTGTTTCAGGGTTTAGGGCAGTGCAGTGGTGTTCGGGCAGTGTAGGGGGTCATGCTGGGGCTTGTGTTTCAGGGTTTAGGGCAGTGCAGTGGTGTTCGGGCAGTGTAGGGGGTCGTGCTGGGGCTGGTGTTTCAGGGTTTTGGGCAGAGCAGTGGTGTTCGGGCAGTGTAGGGGGTCGTGCTGGGGGTGGTGTTTCAGGGTTTAGGGCAGTGCAGTGGTGTTCGTGCAGTGTAGGGGGTCTTGCTGGGGGTGGTGTTTCAGGGTTTAGGGCAGTGGTGTTCGGGCAGTGTAGGGGGTCTTGCTGGGGGTGATGTTTCAGGGTTTAGTGCAGTGGTGTTCGGGCAGTGTAGGGGGTCTTGCTGGGGGTAGTGTTTCAGGGTTTAGGGCAGTGCAGTGGTGTTCGTGCAGTGTAGGGGGTCGTGCTGGGGATGGTGTTTCAGGGTTTAGGGCAGTGCAGTAGTGTTCGGGCAGTGTAGGGGGTCGTGCAGGGGGTGGTGTTTCAGGGTTTAGGGCAGTGTAGGGGGTCATGCTGGGGGTGGTGTTTCAGGGTTTAGGGCAGTGCAGTGGTGTTCAGGCAGTGTAGGGGGTCGTGCTGAGGCTGGTGTTTCACGGTATAGGGCAGTGCAGTGGTGTTCGGGCAGTGTAGGGGGTCGTGCTGGGGCTGGTGTTTCAGGGTTTAGGGCAGTGCAGTGGTGTTCGGGCAGTGTAGGCGGTCGTGCTGGGGCTGGTGTTTCAGGGTTTAGGGCAGTGCAGTGGTGTTCGGGCAGTGTAGGGGGTCGTGCTGGGGCTGGTGTTTCAGGGTTTAGGGCAGTGCAGTTGTGCTCGGGCAGTGTAGGAGGTCATGCTGGGGGTGGTGTTTCAGGGTTTAGGGTAGTGCAGTGGTGTTCGGGCAGTGTAGGGGGTCGTGCTGGGGCTGGTGTTTCAAGGTTTAGGGCAGTGCAGTGGTGTTCGGGCAGTGTAGGGGGCCGTGGTGGGGCTGGTGTTTCAGGGTTTTGGGCAGAGCAGTGGTGTTCGGGCAGTGTAGGGGGTCGTGCTGGGGGTGGTGTTTCAGGGTTTAGGGCAGTGCAGTGGTGTTCGGGCAGTGTAGGGGGTCG
This sequence comes from Calotriton arnoldi, assembly GCA_963921515.1. Classification (NCBI taxonomy): domain Eukaryota; kingdom Metazoa; phylum Chordata; class Amphibia; order Caudata; family Salamandridae; genus Calotriton; species Calotriton arnoldi. The sequence goes on along the minus strand of CAWUFW010001719.1, from coordinate 1,038,097 downwards.
TGCTGGGTTGGTGTTTCAGGGTTTAGGGCAGTGGTGTTCAGGCAGTGTAGGGGGTCTTGCTGGGGGTGATGTTTCAGGGTTTAGGGCAGTGCAGTGGTGTTCGGGCAGTGTAGTGGGTCTTGCTGGGGGTAGTGTTTCAGGGTTTAGGGCAGTGCAGTGGTGTTCGGGCAGTGTAGGGGGTCGTGCTGGGGGTGGTGTTTCAGCGTTTAGGGCAGTGCAGTGGTGTTCGGGCAGTGTAGGGGGTCGTGAAGGGGGTGGTGTTTCAGGGTTTAGGGCAGTGCAGTGGTGTTCGGGCAGTGTAGGGGGTCGTGCTAGGGGTGGTGTTTCAGGGTTTAGGGCAGTGCAGTGGTGTTCGGGCAGTGTAGGGGGTCGTGCAGGGGCTGGTGTTTCAGGGTTTAGGGCAGTGCAGTGGTGTTCGGGCAGTGTAGGGGGTCGTGCTGGGGGTAGTGTTTTAGGGTTCAGGGTAGTGCAGTGGTGCTTGTGTAGTGTAGGGGGTCGTGCTGGGGGTAGTGTTTTAGGGTTTAGGGTAGTGCAGTGGTGTTTGTGTAGTGTAGGGCGTCATGTTTTAGGGTAGTGTAGGGGGTCGTGCTGGGGGTAGTGTTTTAGGATTTAGGTTAGTGCAGTGGTGTTTGGGTAGTGTAGGGGGTCGTGCTGGGGGTAGTGTTTTAGGGTAGTGCAGTGGTGCTTGTGTAGTGTAGGGGTCGTGCTGGGGGTAGTGTTTTAGGGTTTAGGGTAGTGCAGTGGTGCTTGTGTAGTGTAGGGGGTCATGTTTTAGGGTAGTGCAGTGGTGTTTGGGTAGTGTAGGGGGTCGTGCTGGGGGTAGTGTTTTAGGGTTTAGGGTAGTGCAGTGGTGTTTGGGTAGTGTAGGGGGTCGTGCTGGGGGTAGTGTTTTAGGGTTTAGGGTAGTGCAGTGGTGTTTGTGTAGTGTAGGGGGTCATGCTGGGGGTAGTGTTTTAGGGTTTAGGATAGTGCAGTGGTGCTTGTGTAGTGTAGGGGGTCGTGCTGGGGGTAGTGTTTTAGGGTTTAGGGTAGTGCAGTGGTGTTTTTGTAGTGTAGGGGGTCATGTTTTAAGATGCAACGCTCCAATACCTGACCAGTCTGCACTACATAAAACTGCAAAAAACTAAAAATAAAAAGTGTTTTGCACACTTTTGTCATTGGGCTATATGTGGGCTACATCTGGGTAATATTTGTGCTACATTTGGGCTCTTCTTTCACTGGTGGCCATCTTGGAAGACTTCTTTGTTATGAAGTTTCCTAATTTCCTCATTTACTGCAGTCTCCTCAGTAGGAAATGCTTTCAGTTTTTTACTTTGATTCCATCAAGAAGGCATTCAGATGTGTCTCACATTTGCCATAAATTCAGAATGTTAGCACTCTAGTTGCTCATTAGATCACTGTAGTAAAGCTACTGCTCACCAGGAGTTAACTGGAAGTCTGCTGCTGGTATTGAAAGTGATTGTTTCAGTCTGCATGTCAGAATTTTCTAATGAAATAGAAGAGGATTTGAGATCTCACTTAAAACATGCCCTAATTTTTCTTTCTGCAGCACTAACCATAATTTCTATTTCAAAAAGAACCCCCTCATTTTGTTCCTTTTTAAATTAAATGGTTTAAGTGTTACCGGTTTATTCCAATCAAGATGGCTTCAGGTGTGCCATACTTTTGTCATAAGTAAGGCTGTTAGCGCTCTAGTTGTTCTTTAGAACACTCTGGGAAGCTGCAGTAGAACACAAAGGCATCAACTGGCAGGCTGCTCCTGTTGAAATATAACAGGAAGATATTTGAGATCACACTTGAAACATGTCCTAATTTTTCTTTCTACAGCACTAACCATAATTTCTATGACAAAATGAACCCCATCATTTTGTTCCTTTTTAAATTAAATGTTTTAAGTGTTACCAGTTTATTCCAATCAAGATGGCTTCAGGTGTGCCATACTTTTGTCATAAGTAAGGCTGTTAGCACTCTAGTTGTTCTTTAGAACACTCTGGGAAGCTGCAGTAGAACACAAAGGAATCAACTGACAGTCTCTGCCCTTGTTGGATGTACATGTTTTACCTAGAATGTCAGACTTCATTCTCACATGACTGAGAAAGATAATGTGAATTTACAGAAAATATGCTCTCATTTTAGCTTCTGGAGCACCTTCCAAAACTCTATGGGACAAGCATGTGAAAATAGTTTTCTCTCAAACATGATTCATGATATCCCAGCAGAAGGTTTTTCACAGGGTAAAATCACCTTAGAACACACCACAATTCCTGAAATTAGTATGGTACCATCAACAAATGAATTCTAATGTAACTAAAGTCTGTTATCACCCTTTATAGTTCTCCTTTTGGTAACCCTCAAAATCTTTGATTCACTACAATGCATTTCAATGGGGTACTATCATGTATATTGGTCTCAAGATGGCTGCCAGCAATTCCAGGATGAAGTGCTGACAGCCAATCAGATCTCACAATGACATGTTTGGTTAGGCTCCGCCCAGATATATATGTGATTTTACTTTTGATTTTCTCAGGAACTACTGAACGGATTTACACCATTTAAGCAAAAGGCGCGACACTGAACCAAGGGCTACCTCTTTGCCAAATTTGGTGCAATTCCGTTCAGCAGTTCGGGCTGTAGCTGCGACTAAAGGTTCCTATGGAAAAATGAATGGGGAAAACACGTTTTGGGACCCCCCCTTTTTTCTCGGCCCCCGCTTGACGAATCACCCCGAGACTTTCAGGATAGGAGTGGACCGGAGCGCCCCAACAAGTTGGAAACTTTCGCGAAGATTCGTCAACCGGCGCCAACGTTATTTCAAATAGAATGTTGCGGATTTCCTATGGAAAATAGGTCCTAACTATAACTATCGACTGGCGACCGCCAGTAGATAATCTATATATATCAACGCTCCAAACTTGTAAAATACCACAACAAGAAAGGAAAGCACTCACGGGAGCGAGTCCAGATCTTTTATTTCACGGACTCACAACAACCAGACGCGTTTCGGCAGTCGCCTTTTCGATGGCGACTGCCGAAACGCGTCTGGTGTTGTGAGTCCGTGAAATAAAAGATCTGGACTCGCTCCCGTGAGTGCTTTCCTTTCTTGTTGTGAGATTTACAAGTTTGGAGCGTTGATATTAGCGGGGGCACCACCCGCGAGAAAGCACCCGTTCGTGAGTGCGCGAAGCAGGTGCGAGATCTATGGAGCTGTAATATATATATATATATATATATATAAAATATCATCCCATTGGGTGTATATTTTTTATACAGTTTTCTATCCGTACACCAAACAAAAAAATAAAAGAGTAAGTCCTTCAAATTTTGAGAGAAAAAAATGTCTATAAGTCTTCAATAAGATAAGTTGTCATGTGTTGGTTTTTGCTTTTATTGCATTTCAAAGGTCCATACAAAAGGTAAAAACTTTTTATCAAAATATTTCATTCCTACAGAGTTAATTCACATAACTTCATCAGGGCTTTAATCAGTATTCCAAATGTAGGATGAAACATTCATTGCCACAAGAAGAACACACATCCAAGCTATTGCTCACATGAATCACGTCTGTTCCATCCCGAGTACAAAGTGTATAGTGACCCAGCACAGTCTTGTCCCTTCTGACAGTCAGTTATATCTCCTAACACCCATCCTAACAGTAGCCTAGGATCATCTATCACTTCAATACCTACTTTAACGCTGTAGAAACTAAACATATGTTGGCAAGATGTTTTTACCTTTTGTATGGACATTTGGAATGCAATAAAAGCTAACAAAGGACACATTACAATGTATTGCCCAGAGGTGTTCTTTCTGATGCCCCCTCACATCTCAATAATTATTTCCCCACAATCCATCCAACCTATCTAAATATCATTAAATACTCCCTTCTTACAACCGATAGAGACGCACCAGGTGTGCCTAAACAACATAGGCCATCCATATCTGATTCCAATATAATTTATTATCCTCATGTCACCACCTGACAAAACCAGACACTTCCCTATTCACTTCCCTGTGTGCTCTTGTTACTGCTGCTGGTTTGCTCATATCTCCCCAAACCCACCTGTTTAGCAGTAGTGCTTAATTTGTGCCAGTGGTTTCTGGTGCTCAGCACGGGCACTTAATTGTCAGCACAGGCTCTAGTAGCAATCCACCACATGGTGGCGCTGTCTTTTTAATTTTGAGATGATTACAAGAACCCTGTTTATTAAGTCAATATACATTGAAACTGAATAATACCAGCCTTTTGTGCCATTATTATAGCTTTGTGTGGCCTGAAATAGTCTGAATAGTCACACTTGTAGGAGTGCAATGGTTAGGTGTTGTGTTGGTACTGTCATTTGCAGTGCTGGCAGGGTATGGGTGGCGCAGGCTGCCGTGGCCCTCTGAGAAGGGTCCTGGCACTTAATTTTTTACACATTATACACTGAGTAGCTGCCAAGACCAAAACTTTTCCATCCCATCCAACTCTCATCACCTTAAGTCCTTCTACAGCTTTTGTCAAAACTTTAGCTTTTTAGTAAGTAAACTTTAGTAATTTGTACCAGGCAATTTACTTCTAGGCAAACTATTCCAGGTCTATATCTATGCAAACCTCCCCCCAGTGCAAGCACTACTGCCCCACCTCTTGCAACCAGCACTCTTGGGGCCACACCACTACTACACACTCTGCCAACCTCAGGTAAAACATTAACTCTGTGTGCTTTCTTCAAACTGTTACCTACTCAACATCCCCAGCACCTTTGGACTGTCATACGCACTACTAATTGTAGGCCAGCCTCCTACAAAGGTAGGAGTCTTACCCTCACACTCTCAGAAATCTCCATCTTTAATGCCCCAAAATATAGTAGAGAAAATAGCCTTCAGTAATAGGCAGTCCCAGGCGGATGCACGTGCAGCATTTACCTGGCGCAGTCATACCACTAACATTTCAATCCCCTGAAGCCCATCTACCGGTACTGTCTCAGTTCTTCTCCATAACCCCTTCCCACCCACAACGCCATACCAAATTCCTCCACGATCCATTCGTACCCTAAAAAGACAATCCAAAGATGGCTATCCTCTCATATGACACTAAGTAGTCACCAACAGCATCACGACACATCCGCTCCTCTTGCTGCAATTATTGTGCTATCATTATCCTGCCACTATCCTGCACCTGACCAATTCAGACCAAGCTTTTCAATAACAACCTCTTGCCCCTTACTCACATCAGACTCCTGCTAACTGCAACACCCTCATCAACCCAGTGCCCACATCACCTCCATCGCTGGTGCCTTCAGCTGGTCCCCTTTCTATAGCCAGTCCCATAATCTTTACAACTAAGAGCGATAGCAGCCATCGAACAGATTCCTCACCAGCCTGGTATGTATCTAACATGCAGCAACAAGTTCCCTTACAAGACTATCATGGCTAGCACTCTAACTGCCTCACCACCACCCCATTGTCATCTGGTCTGACCGTGCCTGACTCCAAGTGTACAAGCCACTGTGCATTGAGAGGAATCCCCACCATTCATGTGCTAGCAGCCCTACTGTAATAAAGCTGTCCAGGCACTTGAAGCACACCGGCATGTTCTTGTCCCTGCTCTAACAGTTGTGCCAACCTGGGGTTAGGCTACGCCAACCTGTTCCTGACAAAAGCACTGTCCATAGCAACCACCTTCACGTGAAGTCCAGGTCACCCAAGACCCACCCAGACTCCTCAAGATCCTGCTTCTACCTGCACAGCAGATGGTGCTGTTAAACCCCAAATAGCTCCAATAACTCCTTTTGCAAATCAACACCACATTACCCAGTCTAGTCCCGAAACCAAAACTGTAACACAGTGCTTAATTTGAGCCAGTGGTTTCCACACTTAATTGTCAACACTGGCACTTATGACAGGCTGCCACATAGTGGCGTTGTTTGTCTGATTCAGAGATGAGCACAACAACAGTTGTTTATTAATTTAATATACATTAAAAAAAGTTGTTCTTATAGCTTTGGGGGACTGGAATAGTCTGGACTGTCACACATTTTCAGGAACGTGATGGTTAGTAGTTGTGTTGGTACTGTCATTGGCAGGCAATGGGTGGTGCAAGCTGCAGTGATCTCCTGATGAGGGCCCTGGCACTTATTTGTTTACAAATTAAGTACTGCCATGTTAGCCTTCACTGCCCCATTAATTTCCCATGGTGCCAACAAATCCCCAAAACTCTAGATCACCTGGCCCCTCAGTCACTTCTGGCATGCCCGTTTACCAAGTTCCATTGCCCTGCCTGCCAACAGGAATCATCTAGGCACTGCAGCATGTGCTCTGCCATTGATATCTTCTAAACCACCAGCTCCAGGAATCAGTCTCAAACCTCCAACACCACACAAGGGAACAAACAACCAATCTGCCTCGCTTTGTCAACCAAAACAACTCATCCAAAGCCCCCCCCCCCCAGCCACAGGGAAGTGTTTAATGTGTCTTGGTAACAAATAAAATGGCAACCATACACCAGTCTGTTCCATTTTAGCACCCAGGACCCCCTCACTGCACCTCTGGACCATTGCAGTGGCCTCATCGATGCCAAGGTGTAACACCAAAATGGTCGCTCCGGGTAATGTCATCAACCTATTTACCCCATAACCTCCACATCGACCAGCCATTACATGTGGAAATAAGCCAGAGCTCCATTACCGACATGTTCACACTAATGGAAGCTTGTGGAGCCTTTACTCAAAGTGTTAAAGTGTTAAAAATAAATAGACTGAGGTGTTCCACGTGCTTAATTTGAGCCTGTGCTTTCCGCTGCTCTGCACCAGCTCTTAATTGTCAACACTGGGACTTATGACAGCCAGCCACATGGTGGTGCTGTTTTCCAATTTTGTGATCAACACAGCAACCGTTTTTCAATAATTCTATATTCATTAAAATGACTAATATCTGCCACCCAAAGCTAGAAAAATAGCTTGGGTGGCAGGTATTACTCATTTCTAATGTATAAAATGTCGGAATTTTCAGTAGTAGTGCAACGGGTGGTGCAAGCTGATGTGGTCTCCTCACAAGGGTCCTGGTGCTTTTTATTTACAAATTTGGTTTCACCAATAAACAGATGATGGCGCATGTTGTTGTGCGTTGTGTTCTGGTGCTAATAACTTTGGCTGTCCCTCTTATGACTGCCTTGAGCCCGGGTAAAGTAAGAGATTAAAGGGGGTCTCCGGTGCTGCAGCAGATAAGGAGCCCGCACGCCGAGATGCCGCTGTCTATTATCCACTTCCATATATGTCTATAGCAGGGTCTTCATGAACTGCTGAGCTCTCTGTGTGCACACAAGGCGCGAGAGGAAATACATCTGGAGTCTGGGATCCAAGTGGACTCCTACTGTGAAAAAGGAGCACACTTAGAGGCCACACCTTGGCAGGGCTTTAAGTGGGCCGGGTCCTGCCAGTGCTCAGCAGCGGCAGCTCTAAAAACCAGGCGCTGAGACGGGTCCCTTTTGGGCTCTCCATTTTTGCCCTCAAACTTGGGATGAAAAAAAAATCTTAACTCTGCAGCAGTGCCACCCTTCACTGCCTTTGATGTAACTTCAAAGAGACTCGTTATAGTACTTTAACACTCTCATCATTTCAGAACTGAAGCATTTTCAATATTCTCTACAACGAAGCCATAGTTGATGCTTATTTATCTTATACAACTAACAACCATTGACAAAGCCAACAGTCCTGGAATGTTGTAGGCGTAATGTGACTTGTTGTATTATATATTTGGATGCAGTGACAGAAGCAGCAAAATACCGGTCGGGCGGCACACTATGCTAAGCATAGCTTTCTAGCTTAGGTGTTTTTAAGCCAAACCCTTAATTAGATCAGCCACGCCCTTTTCGGAGACCCCCAGTTTTTTCATCCTACTTAAAGCCCTGCACATTGGTATGGTGGCAGGAAAAACAACACAGCGAGTGCCAACATATTGACAAACATGAGACACACACAGCTGCTGACTCACACTGAGACAGAGAAACACTAACACACTCTGGAGCATGGAGACACTGCCCGCCGCACTGGGACAGGGAGATAATGGTTTACACTGTGACAAGGAGACAGTGACTCGCCCTTGGAGCAGCGAGATATTGGCCCTCGCGCTCAGACAGGAAGACTGACCTACACACTGGGACAGGGAGATAGCGACTTGTCTACTTGGACAGGGAGACACTGACTTTCATAGTAGGACAGGGAGATATTGGCCCTCACGCTCAGAAAGGAAGACTTTGGCCTACACACCGGGACAGGGAGATAGTGACTCGTCTATTTAGACAGGGAGACACTGACTTACACAGTAGGACAGGGAGATACTGGCCCCGACGCTGGGACAGCATGATACTGACACACACAAAAGGGACAGGGAGACAGTGACCCCCATAATGAGACAGGGAGAAGGTTTCTCCCACTCTAAGATTGGGAGACACTGACTCCCACACTGGGGGAGGGAGTACAGACCACGATAAAAGGGACAGGGACACACGGCTTCGTACACTGGGGCTTAGTGCCACTCACTCACACCTTAGGATTGAGAGTCACATGGGGAGGAAGGGGTCAGTCAAGGGCTATTTGTCTCAGGCCCCACCCTTTTCTGAATCTATGTATTTATCACAAAAGCGGGTTTATACATCTTTTGTGATATAGCCTCGATAAGGCAGGTAACCTTGGTTACCACTAGGTGCCGCCGTAAAACCAGAGAAGGGCCCTGCACCAGCTTTGTGACCTGAGCCGCACAAAAGCTTTTGACAAGCCTGACTATGGGGAACAGCCTGCACACGAAAATAAAGAACAGCGACAAGGGGCTATGGAAATGGTATATGTTGCTCCACACAAAAATCGTACAGCATAAACAAAATAACTATAGATTGAGATGTCCACGTTTCTAGCACGATATTGAACACGTTTTATAATGTAAACAGGGCTCGAGTCGGGGTACCACGCCGGTGGACGGCGTCCCCCCACTTATTTTACCGGGAGCTCGATAACTGGAGCAAATCGAGCCACACATTAGAACACACGTGCTTCCGTGCATGTTAGACAGCAGACCACAAGACACAGAACGGTAAATAAAAACCTGTACTGCAGCAGCTAGCTACGCATGAACCTGTGAAACTTCGCAGGGCTGGGCAGGAAGGACATCCTTCTGACCACCCGTCTTCATCTCCCACGAGCACGCGCCTGCCTCTTACTCCTCGCCCGCACATCAGGAAACCCAGCTATCCCGCAAGCTTGGAATGTTCTCCGCATCCATCGGTGTCGCTACCAAACCCACTGGCACTGTGTCACTTTCAACACGACACTCACTCTAACTTCTGCGCCAGCCGCCTTGCCTTAACTGAGCCGCGCGCGCGCGCACACACACTCACACACTCTCTCATTCTCTCACTCTCAGGTAATGAAGGCCAACCAGCTGGAAATGTGTCTGAATAGTGAATACTACACATAACACATTTCGTCACCCTATAACATGCCCTCCCCCGTCAGCCTTGCCCTACTAACGTCAGCATGCTCTGCATTCCATTTGCATATGTGCTTGCGACAGCATGATTTGCATGCTAATGTGCACACCTGCTAACCAGCTGCCGCGTGCCACTCTGCCACCCCGGCCTACCAGTGCTGCGATGCAGCACGCCTTCACAAAACCCAGAATTTGCAGTAAAGCACATTCAGTGCAACCCAGAAATGCGGCAATGCAGCGCGAACAGCTCAGGACCCTTCGTGTGACCCGTGCAGAGATCACCCACACACTAGAAGTGCAGTCAGAACACCCCTACAGGGCCCCAGATTCAAGAACGCGCCCATCTTGTCCATGAGAGGACATTGTCTTCTATTCAAAAAGTTATTGAAACCCATTTTTTCCAGACAGGCCCTCGTGTAAACGGATGTGATGAGACGCAAGGGGCGTGTAACAAAGCCTGTCAGAAGGGAGGGGGCCGTGGGCTGATTATTCCCGGGACCCCGCGTTTTTTTTAGGACCCCAGGCACTGGTGGTGCAACATTTATGCATACATTTTAAAGCAAGCTTTGTACGTTTGTTAATGACCAGTCATCTAACACGGCTAATGCCAGCAGGTTGAGACTGTGAGTTTGCTAACTTGGGCCCCACAAAAACTTGTAAGATCCCTTCCTGTAACACTTAACTGCCCGGACACTAACTGAGCCACCTGCAGCTCTCTGTTGACAGCATCCCCAGTTGCTCATTCGGCCTTCAATAATCACTCAGTCTCTCTCTACTCGCTCTGGTCCTCTAGCAGCCGAACTGGGAAGTCAGTACTTCGTTGTTGAAAATGTACTAATGTCCTATATAAAACCGGCCCCTCAGAGTGGGGGTAAAGATGGGATCCCTCGTTCCCACGGCTGGCGCTTTTTGGGCGCCCTGCGCTCGTGCTGCTGCAACATTCACAAATGCAAAAACAACAGTTGATGGACAGAATGCAGAACAATGTCATACATTCACCCTAGTACAGAGATCTGGGCCTAAATCCATCGTTTTTTTGCTCACCATGCCATTCCAGTTTGAACCCCGCCATATGCAAATCAGTCTTGACCCTGTGCCTCATGGGAACAGTCCAGCCCGAACTGCCAAGCCAGGTCCTCCCTGGACTGGAAACAAGCATCCTAGAACCGGTTTCGGGGTTTCACCCATCTTCAGCCAGGATAGCTTGATTCCAGTGGCATGGAGAGCACGGGACCCACGTCTGGGCATACCCGTCCCACTCGGGGTGACAAATGCAAAAACAACAGTTGATGGACAGAATGCAGAACAATGTCATACATTCACCCTAGTACAGAGATCTGGGCCTAAATCCATCGTTTTTTTGCTCACCATGCCATTCCAGTTTGAACCCAGCCATATGCAAATCAGTCTTGACCCTGTGCCTCATGGGAACAGTCCAGCCCGAACTGCCAAGCCAGGTCCTCCCTGGACTGGAAACAAGCATCCTAGGACCGGTTTCGGGGTTTCACCCCTCTTCAGCCAGGATAGCTTGATTCCAGTGGCATGGAGAGCACGGGATCCACGTCTGGGCATACCCGTCCCACTCGGGGTGACAAATGCAAAAACAACAGTTGATGGACAGAATGCAGAACAATGTCATACATTCACCCTAGTACAGAGATCTGGGCCTAAATCCATCGTTTTTTGCTCACCATGCCATTCCAGTTTGAACCCAGCCATATGCAAATCAGTCTTGACCCTGTGCCTCATGGGAACAGTCCAGCCCGAACTGCCAAGCCAGGTCCTCCCTGGACTGGAAACAAGCATCCTAGGACCGGTTTCGGGGTTTCACCCCTCTTCAGCCAGGATAGCTTGATTCCAGTGGCATGGAGAGCACGGGACCCACGTCTGGGCATACCCGTCCCACTCGGGGTGACAAATGCAAAAACAACAGTTGATGGACAGAATGCAGAACAATGTCATACATTCACCCTAGTACAGAGATCTGGGCCTAAATCCATCGTTTTTTTGCTCACCATGCCATTCCAGTTTGAACCCAGCCATATGCAAATCAGTCTTGACCCTGTGCCTCATGGGAACAGTCCAGCCCGAACTGCCAAGCCCGAACTGCCAAGCCAGGTCCTCCCTGGACTGGAAACAAGCATCCTAGGACCGGTTTCACCCCTCTTCAGCCAGGATAGCTTGATTCCAGTGGCATGGAGATGGCATGGTGGGCTGATTATTCCCGGGACCCCGCGTTTTTTTTAGGACCCCCAGCACTGGTGGTGCAACATTTATGCATACATTTTAAAGCAAGCTTTGTACGTTTGTTAATGACCAGTCATCTAACACGGCTAATGCCAGCAGGTTGAGACTGTGAGTTTGCTAACTTGGGCCCCACAAAAACTTGTAAGATCCCTTCCTGTAACACTTAACTGCCCGGACACTAACTGAGCCACCTGCAGCTCTCTGTTGACAGCATCTCCAGTTGCTCATTCGGCCTTCAATAATCACTCAGTCTCTCTCTACTCGCTCTGGTCCTCTAGCAGCCGAACTGGGAAGTCAGTACTTCGTTGTTGAAAATGTACTAATGTCCTATATAAAACCGGCCCCTCAGAGTGGGGGTAAAGATGGGATCCCTCGTTCCCACGGCTGGCGCTTTTTGGGCGCCCTGCGCTCGTGCTGCTGCAACATTCACAGCAAAACAGCCACATTTATTAATGAGGAGGCACTTACAAGGCTACTGCCACTAGATGGCACCATATGCCGGCTGCGCCACGTGTTCTCTTTCCCAACAGGGCAATTTGAAACAGGCCTACGTCCGAGAAAAGGATTTGGCTTAAATGTGTTGGATCGCGCCTACAACGTCTGACATGCCTGCACAAGACACTCTATGCTTCATCGAGATGTACCAACTTATAGTGTGCACCAAGTTCTTCAATGGCGCTCTGAAGTGGCCATATAGAAACAGGTTTGGCACTATAAAACGTTGATAAACATCTGGGGCATGAAGAAACTAAAATGCAATTTAAAAGTTAAAATGGAGATTGGGAAAAGGCATGGAGGTTAGTACACCAAAATGCCACCGTTAGCGGAAGTGACATCATATACCCTTTGGCCATAATGATGTCACAGGAAGTGACATCATATGACCTTTGACCCTGCATCGTCCCAAAAAGTGGTGTCACATAACCTTAATCCTGATGACATCACAATAATTAACACTGCTGAAGTCACATAATTGCATAATTAATATAATATATACTTCTGGAGGAGAACAAAGGGTTGGGGGTTCTCTTCCGAGAGAAGAATTTGAAAAAAATGAGCTTTACTACTGATATTTTAATGCACAATTTTCACATAAATTTGCTAAAAAGCCTTAGACACTAAAACTAACCCTCACTAAATATTCAAGTCCTTTCATGGTGCCAAGCTACTGAAATCTGACAGTCCCCATGAGTTCACCCAATTATGTTTTTAAAATGTCCTATGGCTGACCCCTTATGTCAAAAATTACCTCCATTGCTAGGAACAGCATTTTACCATGGTGGCCCCATTTGTCCAAACATTATATACAATATGCCAGTGCCAGAATTTTCCTAATACTTCTTCTCTTGCACTATGGAGATCCCTTATGTCAAAGGTTATGTCTAATATGTCAAGGACCACATTTTTTCATGGATGACCCCACAGTTGTCTTCCCATATGCCAAGAATTTCCTCCAATGTGCCATCACAAGCAATTTACTACAGGTGCCAACTATGCCAAGAATTTCCTCCGGGAGGCCAGCGCTGGCATTTTTTCATGGGTGCTCCATGCCAAAATGTACCTACAGAGTGCCAGCAGTAGCATTTTGCCGAGGGTATCCCATATGCAAGTATTGCCTCCAGTATTCCAGTGCCAACATTTTGTCAAGGGTGCGTCTATAAACCAAGAAGCGTGCCAGGTCCACCCGCGGATCTGTAAGCATAACAACACATGCTCACTTACATTCACTTATTCACACTCATTCTATCATTAGCACTGACTTGCACTCATTCATTTTCACCTACTCTTGTGCATTCACTCTCACCCTGAATCACTCATTCACACTCTATCACTCACTCTTACTCTGACTCACTTATACTTACTCATTTTGACATCCACGATCCCATAAACAAACATACATGCTCACACATATAAAGGCTCTCTCACCCAAACTCACTCTCACCCACATACATGTACACAACATACATTAAAACCATTTTTTTTCCTTATCTAAAATGCCAGTGAAGGTCCAGATCTTGCTGCTCCACGTTTATTACACTTATAGTGAATAATACACTTATATTCACTATTAATGCAATAAAAATGAGTAGAAAACTAGGTTAGAGCCTGACTATGACAACGATACCCCTGTGTTCTTGGCACTGATTTTGCACCTCTGATGCCAGGGGTTGCAAAGGCAGTGCCAGGGTAGCAAGGGGCAAGATAGGGGTTACAATGCCTGGAATCTTTAGTGGCGCTCATCTGGTGAAATTTTTTATGACAAGACTAAGGGCCTCATCTCTACTGCCAAGCGCCCCGCAGATGCTGTACCTCTCCATTTTGAGTTTTGCATGTCAGAATGGGGAATAACTTATGTATGCGGCTTCACAACACATATTTGCACATTTACTCATTGCCAACATAATGATAAATGATACGATAAACAGGTTAATCTAGAGGAATGTTTGTGGTGAAAATCGTGGGGTGGGAACAAAATAATTACCAACCTCGGGATCAAAAATTAGGTGCACACACCTTATGCATCCAGTTTATGAAAGTCAAATGAAGGCCTTAGTCCCCAGAGAGCCAGGAGCCAGACATCAAACAGCCTGTCTAGGTTCCTTCAGATAATATACGATCAACCCTAAGGGACCGCTAATCAGTCTGAGTAATGCAGACTTTGGAGTACATGTGCTAAAGTTCTGCGAGGGGGCTCGCCTAGTGCAGCCCAATGCACAACCTATCATCTATTTATTATACATTAAAGAAGTGCTCAAGTGCAGCGCATAAGTGCTATTTTTCTGCGTCGCAAATGCTCCCTGCTGGAGGTAGGCTCGGGTCTTGCTTTTTTGCGTACTTTTCCCATATATTCAATAGTTGGGTGCAGACTTTATCGCTTCGACCCACAGCGGTTTGGAGTTTGTAAAAACTTGGTCACATTTGGAATACAATTATTCACCAGTGACGAACCTGTCTCTAAGCAGCTCGGTCACAGTGGCAGGCAGAGTCTTGGGGTCAGTAGAATCTAGGATTCAGGGATGACGTCAGGTGTCACGTCAAAGATGATTGATGTGTTGGAATATCTCTTACAGATTCATAAATGTGAGGCTGATAGAACTGTATAAGGGCAGGGGCCTAAAATATTTTCTTAGGAGCTCACCACCGGCGCTGATGAATGACAGGGTTACTGAATAGCAAGGCTGTCTAGTCTTGACGCCCTCTCATGCTTCTTTCTTCCACAACCCTGCACTTCCTGTTTCTTTACTACACTATTGAGGTTTTTCCCTGCTTTCTCCCTTTGTCACTGTTTTCCTGTATTTTTCCTTCATTCTCCCTTTTCTGCCTCTATTACCCTTGCTCTGAAACAAAGCCTGATGAAAAAAAAAGCCCTCGTCGCCAAAAATGAGTGCTGGTCTTATAAACTGCACTGAATGGCACAAATTAAGCACTGCACATTGCCTTCATTAGCACCGTAGAGTCCAAAGTAGACACTAATTCTAGGTCACAAACAGCAAGCAAGGGTACAATACCAAAGACCAGTCTTAAATAGGACAAATTAGCAGAAACAACGAGACACCCTCTGATTGGATGAACTGACCGGAATGGAGTATCACCCCACATGGACTGCGAAATCTGAAGCCATTCTGGGGATGGTTAAAATATGAGAATTGCACACTGAAGCATTCCAGTCCCTCTACCATTGTTTCTTGGATTCTCCCATGTCTCCTTCGAAGTGGAGATAAAATTTAGGGTCACAACCTATGTTCCCTGTAAGGTGCGCGCGCACCCTAGTGTTTGCAGGCGCGCAGGGCCTCTGCTGGAGCGCGCATGAAGAGAAATACCTCCCAAGCTTTTTAAATCATTAACGCTAAAGGAAGCTTTCTTTTGATGCGCGCTGTTATAGGAGCAGTACACAAGCTCTTCCATAACTGTTCTGATGGAGGCCTCTGGAAGGGGAAAATACCACTTTGGGAGCAGGTGGCTATTACCAATGCCGTCTGCTCTCCTGCTGGTGTGAAGAGCATTCTTATGTAGATGCACTTAAGACCTTTACAAGCCCTTTCAAACCCGATTCCTTGTCAGCAAGCTTTCATGTGGCTTCTAAGGCATTATAGCCAGAGCTGCTGACTTCGGAGCTAATGAACCAAGGGGCATATTAGCAAGGGCACTATCGCCGCTTTAGCGGCACTTTTTGCCGCTAAAGCGGCGATATTTATATCGCCCTATCAGCAAACTGTCTCTAACAGCAGTTAGCGACAGTTTGCGGGCATTAGCGCCCGTTTTTACCGCTTTGCATGTCAGCGATATTTATCGCTAATGACATGCAAAGTGGGCGTTCCCGACGAACAAACCTGGGAAACACTCGCTAACAGGCCTATCGCCTATTAGCAAGGTGGCCATGGCCCCAGTTAGCGACGTGAAAAGTCGCGCTAACCGGGGTCATCGCCATTTATTTAACACCTGCAATTAGCAGGTGTTAGCCATACCTAACATGGGGGGGGTGGATTATGCTGATACGACCACAGGGTCGTATCAGCAAGGTGTTCTCCCTTCTCCATGCAACATCGCTGGTTTTTCAGCGATGTTGGTCCATTTCCCCCGCTATTGCTGGAATATTCATCGCCATAGCGCTAATCGTTGCTAATACAGCGTTAGCGTGGCGATATATTCCAGCGATAGCCGGCGATAAAAAAAATCACGCTAAGCAGGGTTAGCGATGATTATCGCCTCTTCTTGCTAATATGCCCCCAAGTTCGATACTCGGCATCGCTCAACATCCTGTGACTCTGGGCAAATCACTTAATCTCCCCATGTTTACAAAAACAATGTAACTGGTGCTCATGTAAAATGTTCCAATACCTTGCCCTAAATAAAAACAGCTGAAAAATGCACAAAGTGGTAAAATCAAATCGTTAGCATAAAAGAGTAAAGACAAATAGATACACATTTAGTGGCTGATTTGTACCAAGTAAAACCTGGTAAAATCACAGCTTCCCTGCTTAACATGTGCAATCTTAGGCAAATATTTTATTTTTTATAAACTCCTTTTTCTTCATTATTGCATATGACAGCACTTTCAAATATGTGCGTTCAGAACGCCAGTTGTACGAAAACCTATTGTGTGTGATTTAATAGACTATAACGTTGCTTTTTAACAATCTGAGCCACCTACAGGGTTTACATCACAACTGTCTAGCCTTTTAGTTCACTTTTGGTTCATGTTTAAAAATTATCATTTTTAATAAGTCCTTATCAGTGCATTGCTATAATGTGACACATTCATGTCAAAGCTTCCACGTGTTAAAAGTGTTTGTTGTATGATTTACATAGCAAACATTTTCAGGGCTTGGCTCGTGCACGGGCTTTAAGAGCCAAGCCAGGCCCTTGGCTAGGCTCTGGTTTGGCTCTACCAATTAATATGTTGGTTCGCCCACCTTCAACTTAAATAGTGCGAAAGTGAGAGGGTCTGTGTAGCTTGACGTTAGAGTTTCTGGCATTAAAATTTACAAATAGGAGTTATCTTCTCATTATTTTAATATAATTTTGCACTATTCCCTCCTAAGAACATAAAGACATACCATGTTTGTGTTGTGAGAGGAAACTTTATTACCGCTAGTCTGCAAATAGATCTGTGTCTGTGCTTTACTGATATGCAAGCTGCTTTTACTTTGGCTTAGAAAACTGAAGGGTGATGAATTTCTTGTGATCTAATGACTTTGTAAAGCTGCTCCTCCATTTTATTGTTAATAATTTTACAACAAGCAGATGCTGGTTGGATTTTTTAAACATTTACTGGCTGATTTGTAGGCATAGGAATGGCTGGTGACATTCTCAAAATGTTGTAATCTGTAAAGCTGTTGAAGTTTGTTTCTCCACATGCAAGTGGTGTAGTGCAGCCCTGACAATATTCACCTCATGCACAAGTTAAAACAGTATGTTCCAAAGAGCTCAGTTGTGTATGTCAGTTGTGTGTAACTTGCCTAGTGTTGTTTTGCAGACTGCTGATCAGGAGTATTTGAAGAAAGTTCTTCACAGTTGGTAACGCAGAACGTCTTTGCCTCTCCACTCACAGTGCACTGGTACCACACTTGTATAGGCCCATGTAAATGATTTGACTCCATGAGTTAAAATGAAATCTGCACATCTAATCACATGCTTTGTCCTCTCCATGCATATCTTACTCGGGCTGCCCTTGAGAAACATAATTTGTCCAAAGCAGTGTTTCTCACAGCAGGAAGCACTGGAGCTGTCTGTAAGCTGGAGCACCTAGAACATGGGCACAAGGAAGTATGAGAGCTCAGCACCTGGCTGTCATCGTCCATCCTGAAGCATAAGTCATGCGAGGGACAAACAAACAAAGAGGAGGTGAAGCTCGCAAGCTCTGACCAAAGGGAAGCAAGGAAATGAGTGACGATGAAGCCAACCATTGGTAAGTAATGGGTGGGTTCCAAGGCCCCTGTAAGAAAACAAAATGTCTCTCAAGCGACAGTGTATGCACTAGACCTAAAAATAAGAACATGCACAATGATGGCTAAATAGGGGTGGGACTTGTGGACAGCACCATCACCAATTAGAGGGGACAGGGACTCATAAAAAGTGGTCCAACAGGTAGCAGCCCCAATTCTCTGTGAAAATTGTTCTTGGCTGCCTGTCCTTTGCTTGTAGGAAGGCCAGTTAAAGCAAACGCATTGATGTTGCCTGTGAGTCTGTGAGACAATATTTGCATCAGGATGGTGGCTTCACAGTTATGTTATGTTATGTTAATTGCCATTTGTATAGCGCCAAAATCACCATTGGTCTCTAAGCGCTTGTGAGGAACATAAACCAATACCAGGGCTACACATTCCAAGGCTTGGACCAACTAGATGTAACTTATCCGAAAGCCTGTATAAACAAGAGTGTCTTTAGTTTCCTCCTAAAGGGGAGTAGGGTACCTTCCCTACGCAAACTCTCCGGTAGCTTGTTCCAGAGCTGAGGAATCACAGCTGAAAAAGCTCGGCCCCCCATGCTGGATTTGTCAAACCGTGGACAGGACAACAGACTTGCATCAGATGATCGGAGACATCGTCCTGGCACATAGCTCTTCAAACGTTCCTTGATGTAATCAGGTGCCCCTCCATGCAGGGCTTTGTGTGCAATACACAAACCCTTAAATCTAGCCCTCTGCTTGATTGGGAGCCAGTGCAGTTGTTGCAGCAATGGGGTGGCATGTGCTCTTCTAGGAAGTCTGAAAATCAGTCTTGCTGCAGTCATGTCACACAGTTACTCTAACAGTCCATACACCTGCAGCTGTGCAGTGCAGCACCTCACTGTGCTCATGTGCCTTATGCTTGCTCTTTTGCTCAATTTGGGTAGGGCTGGACATACTCACCACAGCAGGAGCACACGTGTGGTGTAATTTTATCCTACGTATAGCCAAGGGCTGTTGGGTGCGGACCTCTTCCAGTCCACCTCATAGTAGGCCCTTGTGTGCTTCTCCTCCATGGTGTTTGTTGGACAGACATGTAATAGAGTGAAGAGGGAGACCAGAATGACACACAGTGTTCACCAGGCCACTCTGCCATTGTGTGATCAACCTCTTGATCATCCTTACCATCTTTGTGAGTGCCAGTTGATGGTTGGAAAACCTAGAGCTGAAGGGAGATGGGTGATTGCTCCAGATCCAAGACAGATATACATTTCAAAGCCTAAAGCCAATGTATACTGGATGTGCAGAAGCTTGTCCTTGTCTCGCAATCTGACCTACTTTTGTTCGAGTCCACCCTGCCTTCTACTCCCTGTTGCCAACTCCAAATCAGTAAGTGTAGTCCTGTGGTTACACGCAGCTGCTTCTGAGATATGGTGCAGGTGTCTCCCCTCAACATCTGCCTGGAGAGTAGATTTTCAAGCTCAAGCTTGATGCGGAGACAAGATACAAACATTTATAGGGGTTTCCTTTGCCTTTGCTTTTCTGCTCAGGCCCACTCTTTCTTTACTTGAAGTTTATTTTAACTTCTTTTGCTTTGCCCATAAGTTGTCACCTGGGCCTCAGCACTTTTTATCCTCCCCTCTGTCCCTGTAGTCACTCTCTATCCACATACCACTGCATCATCTCCTACTCCCTGCCAATCTCCCTTTTCATTTTTGTCAATCTCCCGCGTCTCACCTCTTACATTTTACTTTTGTGTCCTTTTATATTTATTATTGTCTAATTATTCCTTTCCCATATTCACCACTCTTTCTAAATTTCCTCACTGCAAATGGAGACCAAGAGGACATTCCAAAATGACATAAAAGCATTTAGCGTCAAAAAGAAGTTCATAACAAAGCATCCTTGGGGAGGAAGAGACTTTGCTGTTGAGGGAGGATAAGAAAACAAGGTAAAATGAGACATGAGGTGAAACTGAAGAGCAAAGCACCATGGGTCCAAAATATTGCAGCTCAAAGTACCAAACAAAGGGTGATGTACCTGTTTTAATAATGAGAGGAAGCCAAAACTGAAATTGGTTATTCCTCAGGTTATAGAGTGGACACCTAGAAGGCATAAATTACTTCTTGCACAGATAGAAATGAGTTCCTGCATCACAGAGAAAATAGGACTCTGCCACAAACAGACCTCATCATCTTGTAGAGCTGGGCTCCTTTGCAGATTGATCTAAGTTCCAGCACAGGTGCAGCCAAGTCCCTGCAAACATAGTGCCAAACGCCTGTACAGATACAGCAGAGGCTGGGCACGCACAGGTAATTACTTTCACTGAGCCGGAGCAGAGTTCCTACATACAAAGCGCTGAGGCCCTGGACAGACAGAGCCGAGCTCTTGCACGTATGAAGCTGAGCTCCATTGCAAACAGAGCTGAGCCCATAAGAAGACCTAGATCAGGATGAGCAAGTTCCCAGGCAGAGTTCAACTCATTCAGCATTCATTCCTATAAAAGCTGGATTTCTGTGAGGACTGAGAAACTGGGACCAACTAATATTCAGTGGGAGTGGCACGCGCCTCTCACCCAAGTTCGTCTCGCACATGGCCTGTTTCTGAAAGGGAGTGAGGAGAAGAAGGTGGGAGGGAAAATGACAGTTAGAGGGAAGGGATTTAGAGAAGAGATTGGAGAGAATCAAGGTAGATAGTAGAGTGTGGAAGAATATGGAGAGAAAGGTTAAAGAGGAGAAAGTAATGAGAGGAGAGTGTGATTGAGATGGGAAAGAATAGAAAATATGTGTGAAAGAGGAAAAGGCATTATGAGAGACGTGTGAACAAGCAGTACAACAGTTATACAAAGGCTCCCTTTACAGCATATTTCACCCATTTCTTATGCTCCCTTGCAGTTGATATTGCAGGTATCAATCTACAAAGAAATATTTTGGTCACCAGCACATACGTTGTTTTTTATTTTATCAAATTAAGCACTGAGTGGGAATTGTGCAAAATGGTCTAGAGACTAGTCCATTTTGAAATTGTGTTTTACATGGAACATCAAATGTAAACCCTTGAAATATTGAAGGAGTTTGTTGTTTTACATATTTACCTCCCTGGCCTTGGTTGGAGCAGGCAAACCCCAATGTGGGTGACATAGGAGTAAAGCATAAAGTCTGTAAGAGCAAGTCAACTTCAAGGTTACAATAGGATGGGTTTCCTGTAGGCGCCTTAGTTAGTGCTTGGTGGCACCGTAAATCATGGTGCCCACAGTGGACAAAGACCATGCGCACTTCCCTATAATGCTAGCTATACCTTCCACCTTCCTGGGAGAGAGCACAAGACATCTGTTCAGATGAAGGAACATCAGCTCTGCACTGGCTGAGGGTGCAGGTGTTGTGTTTGTACATTGGGGACAGGTAGCCAACTTATTATTCTCTGTGGATACCCCTTCCTTTTGAGCTGTTGGCGAGCCCCCCTCATTTTGTGACAGCCAGATAAAAGCTCTCCATGATTTTCTTATCCCACATTATTCTTCACACCTTAATGGGGTTCATATAAGTCTATTTCGCAATGTCTGTGGGAGTACTTCCTTGGGCTCACTGATAGATTCTCTCCACACACCCCTTCTTGTTCCCTGGAGCATATGTTCATTCTGCAGCTTGTGCTACTTTCTGTGAGAAAAAACATACTTTTCCAGTAACCCTTCAGTTGTTTTTTTTCTGTGTGTCAGACATGCACAGGACTGGCTTGGTTCAAACCATCATGTAGACGTCCCACGCTCGCAGGTCTGGTGGGCACTCTCTGGGCTCGAGCAGTGCTCAGCGTCCCAGGGGACGGCACTGGTAAAGCCAATACATCTGGCTTTATTGTGCTAAAGCATGAAAGAACAGCATGCACATATGCTGTTTGCACATGTTAACAAATTAAAGCCAGGGCTATTGGCTTTCCAAATGTGTATTCTATTGCTGACTTCGAGGGTGTCTTGGCCTCTACTGTGTGAAATGGCAGCCCCCCACCACCAGTGCCTGAAGTACCAGCCCACCGCTCCCCGAAGTTCGGGTCTAGTTGTACCCCTGCCCCTATCCTACAATTAATAAAGGAACTGAAAATTCACTTCTTTAGAGAACGCTGCATCTCCATATGATGGAATTCACTACACAAAATTTACATCCTGCTTCCTTTTAGGTGATCCTGAATCGTAACTCAGAGCTCGCACCCTTGTTCAGAGCTCGCTGCTGTCTAATTAGGTAAAAATAGCTATACACACAGAAATATCTGTCTGCAACTGCCCCCCACCTCCTGCTCTCTGCAGCAATGGTAGGTGAGCATTTCTCCATCAGACGAATGGGTAAACAGAGCTCTGGAGCTTGTCCTAGCTGAGACAGCATGCGGGTTCCTTGGAGGCAACACCCTTTTTAGATAATCAAAATGGAAAACATGGAAGAGGCAGAAGGATTCTGACAGACTTCAAGTACATGTCTTATGTGCATCAGCCGACAGGATATCATTTGTGTGATATGGCGTAGACCCAGCTGGCATGACCACTTGTATGCATGATTGTGGGTTTCAGCAGACAGGGTATGGTTGTGTTACTGAATCTATGGTTCAGTAGTTAGGGTGCTGTGTGTATGTATGACAACCCTTATGTGAATGGACATGGCATTATTTGTTGCCACATTATTCATGGATGTTGCTCAAGCGCTTGTACTCTCATATCAGGATGCTGGCATTGCCCTTCTCCGTGGACTCCAAGACTCAAGACTGACTCCTCCATCAGGGTATTTGACACAAAGCTGCATGCCCCATCAAGGGCCTCATGGAATATGAGCATGTTACCCAACCCAGCCTTGATGGAACTCCGCTGTCACTGCTTGCTGGGCCGCACCATCTTCAAAACCAACTGCATCATCTAAAAAGTCATCACAACAGCACCTTTGCTTATGTGCCTTGCAAGCTCACCACCTCCTATGGCCCTCTGCACACCTCCAACTAGGATAGCATCAAGCTGGAGATGAAGAAGTGCAAAAATTAGAAAAAAGTGCGGCAACTTATAATCTCCACCTACACACCCAGGATCTCTAATGATATCCTGTCCAGCACACCCAGGATCTCTAATGATATCCTGTCCAGCACACCCAGGATCTCTAATGATATCCCATCCAACACACCCAGGATCTCTAATGATATCCCGTCCAACACACCCAGGATCTCTAATGATATCCCATCCAACACACCCAGGATCTCTAATGATATCCCGTCCAACACACCCAGGATCTCTAATGATATCCCATCCAACACACCCAGGATCTCTAATGATATCCCATCCAACACACCCAGGATCTCTAATGATATCCCGTCCAACACACCCAGGATCTCTAATGATATCCCATCCAACACACCCAGGATCTCTAATGATATCCCGTCCAACACACCCAGGATCTCTAATGATATCCCGTCCAGCACACCCAGGATCTCTAATGATATCCCGTCCAACAAGACTTCGATTTATGAAAGAGCTGAAGAGACACCTGTTCAAAGAACATTACATCACAACGAAGTAACAGTTCACTTCCACTCTCTGGCCCACTCGCCCATCCATTCACTCGTTGATGGTATTGTTGCCTTTGAGATTGTACAGTGCTCCGCTGCCTTCGGTGAGGATCGCGCCGTACAAATACATGCATGGACTGGAGCCGAGAAAGGCATGGTGTGCCTCCCCACAGGTCCTGTGTATTTGCATGGGCAGCATATTACTGGTTGGCAATAAATTCGTAGATGGTGCACAGGGAGCGCCCCTCATCCTCTGCGCGTGCATTTCATGGCTGCTCTTGTAAGGGGGCATTATTACCCAGCCACGCGGAAGAAATGCTATTGATTTTCGAATTGCATTTACATAATTGCAGAAATGTCCATCAGGAAGGAACTGACACAGGTAATTAGGTTTTTAATTGAAAGCGCTTGGGTTTACTTTCAAAGCAGGAGAAAAAGCCCTGAGTGAATGCCTAACTGTTAGTAATCACCTTGTAATTGAAGGGCTTATCTCACCCTGTCTCAGTCCCTCTCTCCCACCTCTCTCTGCCTGTCCTTCATCACCTACAGGACATTTCCTGCCATCTTCTCATTCTGCCTGCCATTGGTCAGGAGCGGAGATCAAATGGTAAAAAGGGGGACATGGAAGGGCTGGGGTGTCTCATTAGAACTCTATTAAGAGATCCGTTCACCTTATTCACTGGTTCTAGAACTAGATGGGTAACATAGCACAAATGGATAATCATAATAATAATGTTTCCATGGCAACAGTGTATCTGAAGAACACCATTTTTTGTGCGATTCATCACTTTTCGTGAAAAGAAAACATGGTCACAGGGTTCAGGGAAGAACTGAAGCAGCTAACAAAAGCCTTCAATCAGGTGATGTGGATTTAAATTGTCAAATTTAGAACACATTTGGCTACATATGAAGATTCACAGTGCTTTTCATGCATTTCATTGTTCGATGAAGAGTGGAACTTTATATTAGGTCTGCCTATTTAATTTGTATAACGTTTCTTAAATGAGCCCCCACTCTTGGGTTATCTTGAACATGAAGCAACCATAGCTAAATATTGAAAAGACACTCATAATATTGGGTGTCTTTCTCAGTTACATGGATTGTAAACTTGCCAACTAGCAAGAAAGAAGCACCTTTCAACATCATAGTGTACTGCAGGAAACGGAAAAATCACCAGAATTATAGATTCGGAAATCTTTAAGGGAAACTTTAAAACCAACCTCGGCTTGGTATTAATGCACAAGTTACTAACTTGTGTAACGATATATCTGTAAGAGACAGTAGTTAGTGACAGATTCCTTACCTTAGAATATCCCCAGGCGTCAGACTGGATCCGGAAAGTTTTTGCGTAGCAGTACCCTTGCGCGTCGGTAGGCGGCGTCGTGCGGCTCCGCGTCCGTCGTCGGCGTCGTGATCGCCGGGATGACGTCGCGGGCAGTACTTAGGCGCCGCCCCTGCGCGCTGACGTCAGTTCTGTACACGACCTTCCGCGCCAGGAACGCAGAGCCATGCAAGAAGCTGACATAGGTGTCTGAAAAATACTAGGGCCCTGAAAGGGATGTCCTTAACCCTAGAAATCAGTTCGCAGAACGGGGAGGATGGGTGGGGCGGTAGGAATCTGTCACTAACTACTGTCTCTTACAGATATATCGTTACACAAGTTAGTAACTTGTGCATCTGAAAGAGACACGTTAGTGACAGATTCCTTACCTTAGAATAGATACCCCAGCAATACCAACCCATGGTGGTGGGTCTGCGAACAAAGATCAGACAAGGAAGTCCTGGAGGACAGAACGGCCAAAGAAGCCGTCCCTCCGGACCTGACTGTCAAGGCAGTAATGCTTTGTAAACGTGTGCAGCGAGGCCCACGTAGCTGCCTGACAGATAACCGGCAGCGGAACACCGCGGCCCAAGGCCGTGGTAGCAGCCGTCGCCCTGGTGGAATGGGCACGCAGCCCAACAGGAGGCTCCTTCTTAGCCAAAGAATAGCAAGTCTTGATGCAAAAGGTAACCCAGCGGGAAATGGTCCTCTTGTGCACCGCCCGACCTTTTTTGGCGCCCACGTAGCCAACAAAGAGCTGGTCATCCACCCGGAAGTGTTTTGTGCGGTCGATATAGAAGGAGAGCGCACGTTTTGGGTCCAGACGGTGGAGCCTCTCTTCCTCTCTGGAAGGATGCGGAGGCGGAAAGAAGGTGGGCAAAGTGATGGTCTGCCCAATGTGGAAGGCAGTAACCACCTTTGGCAAGAAGGACGGACGCGTCCGAAGAACAACCTTGTCTGGATGAACAGACAGAAAGGGAGGTTTGCAAGATAGAGCCTGGAGCTCACTCACCCGCCGAGCGGAGGTGATGGCCACCAGAAAGGCTGTCTTCAGAGTCAGAAGACGAAGAGGACAGTTATGTAGAGGCTCAAAGGGAGCGCACATTAAAAAGGTAAGAACCAAGTTCAAGTCCCACTGAGGCATCACAAACGGAACAGGAGGGAAGAGGTGAGTAATGCCTTTTAAGAACCTGTTAACAACAGGGGACTTGAAAAGGGAGGGCTGATCAGGGAGCCTGAGGAAGGCCGAGATAGCACAAAGATAACCCTTGATGGTACCCAGGGCAGAACCCTGTTGGGCCAGAGAAAGAAGGAACAGAAGGACCTCAGAAAGAGGGGCAGAAAGGGATTCACAGCCTTTGCTGTGCACCATGCCACAAATTTGTTCCACCTGCAGGCGTATACCACCTTAGTGGAGGGACGCCTGGCTGCCAGAATCACATCACAAACTTCGGGAGGCAAGTCGAAAGGAATCAACTGCCGCCGCTCAATCTCCACGCAAGCAGGTGTAGACTGGACAGGTTCGGGTGGAGGACCGTCCCCTGCTGCTGCGACAGAAGATCCTCCCGAAGAGGCAGACGGATCGGGGGATCTACGCTCATATTGAGTAGCTCGGGATACCAAACTCTTCGAGCCCAGTCCGGAGCCACAAGAATGACTTGGGCCCGGTCGTGCCGAATCTTCTTCAACACTCTGGGTAGAAATGGTATAGGCGGAAAGGCGTACAACAGACCGCAACTCCACTCGTGACGAAAAGCGTCGCCGAGCGAGTGCCGCCTGGAAATTCCAACGCGCAGAACTGATGACATTGCGCGTTCTCTTCGGTGGCGAATAGATCTAACCAAGGCTCTCCCCACTGTAGAAAGAGTCCTTGCGCCACTTCCGAGTGAAGACGCCATTCGTGATCCATCATGCAGCTGCGGCTGAGTTCGTCCGCCCTGGCGTTCAGGGAACCTGCCAGGTGTTGAACCATCAGGAACATGCCCTGATGTTCCAGCCATGTCCAGAGGCGCAGAGCCTCCTGACAAAGGGTCCAAGACCCCACCCCGCCCTGTTTGTTGCAGTACCACATGGCGGTGGTGTTATCTGTGAACACCTGCACTACCTTCCCTTTGACAGAGGGAAGGAATGCCTTGAGTACAAGTCGGATCGCCCGGAGCTCCAGAAGGTTGATATGGAGCCGGGACTCCGCCCGGAGACCAGAGGCCTCTGATCTCCGCCTCTCCCATGTGACCGCCCCATCCCAGAAGGGACGCGTCCGTCACAACTGTGTGCTCTGGCTGGGGAAGGGAGAGGGATCTGCCCATGACCCATTGCCGGTTCGAGAGCCACCACTGCAACTGTTTTGCAGTCCCCTCCGAGATCTGGACGTGATCGGACAGGTTGCCCTGGTGCTGCGCCCACTGGAACTTTAGGTCCCACTGCAGAGCCCGCATATGCCATATGGCATGATTGACCAGCAGGATGCAGGAGGCCATGAGGCCCAGCAGCCTCAGGGTCATCCGTACCGAAACCCAGGATAAAGGCTGAAAGATCGGAATCATAGCCTGAATATCCCCGGACTCGCCGTTCGGGAGGATAGGCCCGAAACTGCGTCGTGTCCAGAACTGCCCCGATGAAAAGGAGCTGTGGAGAAGGAAGCAGATGCGACTTCGGCACATTGATGGAGAACCCCAGCGAGTGCAGGAGTTCGGCCGTAGTCTGGAGGTGGGAGACGACTGCCTGGGGCGAGCCCGCCTTCAGCAGCCAGTCGTCGAGGTAGGGGAAGACTGAAACCCCTGCCCGGCGCAGATGAGCTGCGACCACCGCCATCACTTTCGTGAACACCCGAGGGGCACTGGTAAGGCCAAAGGGGAGCACGGTGAACTGAAAATGCTCGGGGCCTACCGTGAACCGAAGGTAACGCCGGTGGGCCGGCAGGACGGGGATGTGGAAATATGCGTCCTGCAAGTCCAACGCTACCAACCAGTCTCCAGGGTCGAGGGCAGTCAAAACCTGAGCTAGGGTGAGCATCTTGAACTTCTCCTTCCGGAGGAAGCGATTGACGTTCCGGAGGTCCAAGATAGGACGCATGTCCTCCTTGTCCTTTTTGGGCACCAGAAAGTAGTGGGAGTAGAAACCACGCCCTACTTCTGGGGTCGGAACCCGCTCGATGGCCCTCTTGGTCAAGAGGGCCGTGACTTCCTTCTGCAGAAGTACCAAGTGATCCCCTGACATGCAGTGGAATTGAGGTGGCATGGCTGGGGGGGTGGTCTCGAAGGGGAGGGAGTAGCCCCTTCGGACAATGTCCAAGACCCACCTGTCCGAGGTGATGGTACGCCAGTGGGGAAGGTGATGGCGGACCCTGCCCCCTACGGGCGTGCTGTGCACCTGAAAGGAGGGACTAGGAGGGCTTGGAGGCCGCGGACGGGTTGGAGGTGGTGGCCTGACCCGCACGCTGGTTGCCCGATCCGATACGGCGGAATCCACGTCCTCGGCCACGCGAAGACGCCTGCTGCGTGGGCCGGTGGCTGGGCTGCTGACGTGACGGGGCGCCCCTTCCGTGGCCACGATAGGGGCGAAAAGCAGAAGTCAGCGGAGGGCGTGTAGCAGAAAGGCCCAGGGACTTGTCAGTAGCCCGTGAGTCCTTAAAGCGCTCCAACGCATGGTCTGCTTTGGAATCAAAAAGACCGACTCCATCAAAGGGCATGTCCATGAGAGTATTCTGGACATCCCCTGAAAAACCAGTGGTTCTCAGCCAGGCGTGGCGTCGCAGCGCCACCGTCGTTGCAATAGACCTGCCCAGCGAGTCGGCGTATCAAGGCCACATCGTATCGTGTATTTGGCCGCATCCCTTCCTTCCGCAATGGCGCGGGAAAGCAGTGTCTGGACCTCCTCAGAACACTGGGGCAAAACAGTCGCCACCGAATCCCACAAGGAGTGGGTATATCGGCCCAAAAGACAAGCGGTGTTGATGGACCGCAAGCCAGCACTGGAGGAAGAAAAACCCTTCTTCCCAAATTGATCCAGGCGTTTGGATTCCCTATCCGGAGGGGCGGTAGGGAAGGCGGTGTGGGAAGCGGAGGCTTGGACAACCAAGCTCTCAGGAGTGGGGTGGACAGAGAGAAACAGGGGTCGCCCGGAGCTGGGCGATGGCGTCGGGACACGTTCCTATCCACAGGAGCCCCTGTGTTGGGCTTGGACCAGGCGCCCAAAGAACGTCAGTGAGGGCATCGTTAAACGGCAGCACAGTCTCCGTAGAGGAGGCTGCCGGCTGGAAGCACCTCTGTCAAGATATTAGTCTTGACCGCCACAGTAGGGAGTTGGAGACATAAGGCCCCAGCCGCCCTACGCCGTTGCAAAATTGGCTCCCTCCTCCGTAGCCACGGGAGGAGACAGCATGCCAGTGTCAGGGGAAGTATCCAGACCACTGGCATCCCCTAGACCCTCTGTCCAGTCCTCATCGTACTGACACTGTTGTGTTAGAGGGTCATCAGACCCCTCCCAGTCCTCCTGGTCCTCCTCTGGTTCAAAATAAGGCGGAGGAGGGACATTTGGGACCCAAGGTCCCATCGGCGCCG
Source organism: Calotriton arnoldi (assembly GCA_963921515.1). Classification (NCBI taxonomy): domain Eukaryota; kingdom Metazoa; phylum Chordata; class Amphibia; order Caudata; family Salamandridae; genus Calotriton; species Calotriton arnoldi. The sequence continues at coordinate 1,008,588 of CAWUFW010001719.1, read as the reverse complement.
GAACCGGCGTCGAGCGACGTCGGTCCGGGTCCATGTCCGGAGCCGGAAGGAACTGGGGGACGACGCCGCCCGGAGCCCCAGGCGGCGTCGAGAACGGCACCGGAGACATCGGCGTCGGCGGAGGTGTCGTTAGGTCGACCGGCGTCGATGGGGGTTGCGGAGCCGGGATCGAGGCCGGAGCCGGGATCGAGGCTGGAGGCACGGGCGACGCCGGAGCCGTCGGCGACGCCGGAGCAACCCCATCAGGGCCCGCGGGGCCCAAAGGCGCACCGGAGGGACCTTGAGGCCCGAAGAGGCGGGCCATGGCCGACAGGAATTCCTGTATCTGGGCCGGATCCGCCCCGAACCCGGGAAGGACGGGTATTGCGGGGGCGACTCCACAGGCATGTCCGGGGCCGCGGGGGCGGGGACGGTGCCGGGAGGGGCCTCAGCCGAGTCGCGAGACCGGCGAGGCGAAGTCCTAGAGCGACGATGCTTTTTGGACTTTTTGTGCTTGGACTTACCGGACGAAGAAGACTTCGATGCCGACGACCGGTGAGGACTCCGCGATCGACCCCTGGACCTCTCACGCGACCGGGGCTTGCGCGGAGCCGAATGCCGGGCCTCCAGGAGCTTTCGAGACCGCTCTCGCAAGGATTTCGGGTTGAGGGCCCGGCAGTCGGAACACGACTCCGTGTCGTGGCCTCGGCCGAGGCAGAAGAGACACTCCCGATGCGGGTCTGTGATGGACATCATCCGAGCACAGGCGCCGCAACGTTTAAAACCGGTTATCCCTACGACACCTTGAAGTCGATTCGAAGAAAACAGTGAAAAATTCACCAAAAAAGATAGTCAAAAAATGACTAGGGCACTGCTCTTCCCGGATCTGCGCTTGCTGGCGCGGAAAAAGAAGAACTGACGTCAGCGCGCAGGGGCGGCGCCTAAGTACTGCCCGCGACGTCATCCCGGCGATCACGACGCCGACGACGGACGCGGAGCCGCACGACGCCGCCTACCGACGCGCAAGGGTACTGCTACGCAAAAACTTTCCGGATCCAGCCTGACGCCTGGGGATATTCTAAGGTAAGGAATCTGTCACTAACGTGTCTCTTTCAGATGCAACAGAACAACCGAAAAGATAAAAAACTACATCATTCACTTCATCTGCAGCAAAAGAGCAGAGCACTCTTTTGAAGGAAAAAGAGTGGATCACTAAACCTACCAACAAGAGTAACTTGTTCCGCAACAATAACTAGGATTAAGCCATGAAAAATACCAACCAAAACTATGCTTCAGAACAGTAGTTCTAAACTGTTTGACTTCTGTGAACCCCACTGAATCAATATTGGAATCTGAGGACCCCCCACTAAGTCATTTTGGAAGTCGGGGATCGCGGCTTAAACAATTTCAATGATTTGAACCTCAAAACAATACACAAAAATACAGAAACAAGTATGCATCAAACAAATACACAAATGATGAAATATTGTTTTTAATTCACAAATATAAAACAAAATCAAATTTTAATTTTATTGGGAAGGTTGGGGCTGTTCTAAATTCAACTGAGGCCACCAATCATCCATACTTTGTATCTGTTTGATGCATTTGCACTGCTCCCATCAATCAGTCTGAGGAAAATGTATTTTTTAGTCTCCAGTTTCAAATTCTTTCACATTTATCGAACATTTTAAAAATGTCAATTTTACATTTTGCTTCGTTAGTTATATACGCTCTGTTAATCTGTTAATATAATTAAATTTTCTAAGCAGGTGCTGACCCCCTGAATATGCGCCGCAGACCTCCAGGTGTCCCTAGACCACAGGTTAAGAACTGCTCTCCTCTAGAAGAAAAAGAAACTTGCCAACCATCTGCCTGTGGTAAAACTCCCAACTCACTCCTGATAAATAAAGTCCCTCTATTCTTTCTTGAATATACAGCCCTGCATGTCGGCCAGGTCTCTACAATCAAATAAGATGTTTTAGGGAACTTAGGGCCCAATGTATTTTTTTTCGGACGACCCGTCTTCCGTTAAATTACTCCATTGTCGTGGCAGAGGTTCCGCCTTCCAAATTTTGAAAGGTCCACCGACTGGTGGACATTTCAAGCATTGACAGGAACCGTCATCAAGGCACTTCCTTCCAATGCATTGTAACGGAGCCGTCTGTCAAAGTTAGATTTTTTTTCCATTTTCAAAAAGAAAATCCCAAAGTGGGATTTTCCTTTTTAAAATAAAAAAAAAAAAATGCCCCCCTTGCCATGGGACCTCCTACCAATAGTAGCGAGTGGCGGCATTGAGCACTTTTCAATGCCCATTAGCGCTGGAATTTCCCCGATGGTGGCGGGCATTGAAAAATGGCTATATGTCTGCCCATCTAAATTGGGTGGGTGGACATATAGCCAAACCTCCGACAGTCCTAAATTCATTGGAGAAGTTTGACAATGGTGGAGATGGAGTATACTCCACTGTATTCAAACTACGAGTCGCTCGCATTTAAATCGGGTGGGCGACAAATAGTTTTGGCAGGGAGGGAACTCAGCCTCCATTGTGACAGAATTCCCTCTCTGTCAAAATATAAATCTGGCCCTTTATCTTTATGTTATTGTCTATACTTTAGTGTCATGTTTAACTTTTGTAGTTTTCGATACAGTGTTCATAAACCAGACGAGAGTGACAGATAACTTTACAATCCAGGCTCAGTAGACTAAAAAGCATTGCACAGCACCAGAAAACAAGAGGGGTACATTTATACGTAGGTATATGGCCTTTGTGCTACATCCTTTGTGCCGACTGACATTTTGCCACCTGCACTGCACCTCGTAACTAAACAACACAGCAGGTGCAGGTAGTAAAAAGCTGCATCAGGGGGCAAGGGGTGGCAAATGTAAGGGGGTACCCCACATAAAGAATAAAACATTGACACACCACGTAAAGAAAAAAACAAGCGCATGTTAAGAGAGGAGGGAGTGGCAAAATCACCATGGAGCACACACCCATACCGAGAGTGCATTGGTGTAGATCATTACATATTGCAGATAAGTTGAGGTGACAAATGTTAAAATAATGCAATAGTATCAAATTGATTATCAAGGGTTTCAGTCACTACAGCAGACAGAACATCCGAGGTCCCTTCAATCTAGGATCTCCCATTGGTCAAAACAAAACTCTCAACACACATATGCTCCAGACCAGAACCACTGGTGGCTCAGGAGAACTCACATTCTACTCCACAACACGTTGATGACATTTGGTTGTGTAGGTAAATGGAAGAGTATTTCAGATGAATCCACCTAAAAAAATCCTTTTCATGTTTACGACAAGAGCTTAAGCAAACAGGCCAACCAAAAGAATCATGAGTGGACACTGTCACCTGGATGAAACTCTGAACTTCATGCTGCTACCAAAAAATGTCAACAGACCTCCTCCACTGACAAAAACAGAAACCTGCATTCAACTTGTTACGTGTACAGAGAGGAAGACATCTGAAGCAAATCACAAAGGTAATCGTAAACTTAGCAGATAAGTGAGGATCAGCAATAATGACCATAGATATTAATTAAGAGAAGGTGTAGAGCCAGCTACTGCACAAAAGCAAAACTGTGCAAGATCCCGTAAAGGAAGACAAAAGAGTACTGCATGTTTTAATTCAAACTCTTCCTACAAATATTCAAGACCCACTGAAGACTATGATCCTGAACATTCACCCCTTAGAACCTTCACTATGCTCTCAAATTTACACAAACGAGAATATCCCAACTGAATAATTTTTGGAGTCAAACCTACCACAGAAAATATCTCAAGAATCCTTGCAACTAGTTATCACCATTACACATCCAAATTCTGCAAACTACAACATATAGAACAATTACCACCCTAGACAGCTCTCCTGCTATGGAAGTCAGTACACTTTATTCCAACACCTCTTCCCCACAAGGAGGGTATTACTGTCTGACAGACATTTCTTTAGAAAAGTGCACATGTGCAGGGCAGTCCAGATAACACAATCACAAAATCAAATGAATTAATTCTCATTCACAACACATTCCCTATCAAAGGTGAACAGTTTCTGTAGGTCGCTGGTATTGCCATGGGGCCTCAGATAGCTCCACAATATGTAAACCTATTCATGGCGAACCTGAAGGAGGCGTTCCGGAATCACTGTCAAATTTTCAATATACAGATAATAAATTCGTCATCTGAACTAGCATGCATTGCTCTCTATTGCATTCTGATTCCAATAGTAAAACATTGGTCCTTCCATAAAATTCACATTTGAGCATTTCTGAAATGCAACCTGCTTCCTTCATACGGCAGAGTTGATAAACTAGGAAAGGCACGTACGAACTTCTCTTTACACAAAAGCCACAGACATATACAGACATTCGCGTGGCAGCTGTGTCCATCCCATCCACACAAATATGATAGTGACCTTCAGGGATGGCTGGCAGATACCACACAATCTGTTCTGGGTCAAACAACACCTCCCCGCACAAAGAATTCATCAAGCAGGTTCACTCCACCAGACAAAGAGAAATATACTGCGTCAAATGAAATCCAAAAGAGCACTACCCACCGTCGACATGAAGTCCCTATTTAAATTTATCAGCAAGGATCTACAACGCATTCTGGAAGAAGATAAAAGGCAGGGACAATTACTTCTTCTGTCACCCAAAACTGCAAACTGTCAACTCCCCAACCTCTCAAACCTAATTTATAATTTAAAAAAAACTAAGACCAATCCAACAATAGACATCAGAAGGGATTAGCCCATGTGGAAGGTAGAGGGGCAGAATGTACATATGTCTAGGCAAAATGTCAATCACAGCAACTAGCAAAGTAACTGCCCAAGTTATTTCACTTACAAGTCCAACAAGCATTGGCAAAGCCAAATAGGTCTGGTGTTGCCCACATGCCTTTGGCTGTGTCAATGCGTGTTCTGCTTGTCATGTTTTTTGCAAATATTTGTTGTTGGAGAAAAGGCCAGGTCTTCATCAATTAAAAAAAATGGCTAAAAGCAAAAATAATGTTTAGTGTCAGAAAGCACATATTGGCATAGTTGTCCATAGTAATTAAAGAAACTACTTTGTGCGTGGATGTGCTCCATGTGAAAGAGCAGAATGTTGTCACTTACAGTAACTTTAGTCAATGAGTGAAGTGGGAAGTCCCACTGCTTCATGCTGTATGCTGTAGTGGGTGGAAGAAATTGTAAATAACACAATAACATGCCAAATTATGTTGGATGGAAGCCACCACAAGTAAGTCTATTTTCAACATATTTCTATAAAATTAAAGGGTCTTGGCTAATGCCAGACCAAACAATTCTGTCTACCTCAATCGGGGCGGGAGATAACCTTCTGGGGATGCCAAGCAATCTATTAAAAAAAGGAGGAATGGACATTGTTTCACAATAGAGGACCTCAATACCACATCGCCAGTCGATCTCTATTTCTCCATTTGGGGTCACATTCTAGTGGATTTATCATTATTGACCTGGGATGCAAACGTCAGAAGCACACAGCACCATCCCACCTGCAGACGGAAAATGATTAGTTCTTGGAATTCATTTGGATTATGCCTTTGTGTGGTTTGCCCACACAAGTGGATCGTCTTTTTCACAGCCTGTCCTTCTTGACCATCTGATGAGCACTGCATGGACTCTACCACGTCTTGACAGCAGAATGTGCAACATTAAGGACTTCATCCTCCTTTTTCACTCTGCATTGTACCCACGATGGAGGCAACAAGTCAGCCAACATCTCTTACAGCCACTGGACAGGCTTAGGGAGACACTTCCCACTAAGTTATTTATCTGCTCTGTGGGTGAAAAGTTGGACCTTATATTACAAAGACATTTGCAATTCCTTTATTCCCTCTAAGTTTTATCAATGATGAGCCAAGCTCCCGCTTTCAAATTTGCCCCTCAAGTCAAACCATTGTGTCTGTGGAAGGATCCAGGAGTTTCAATATATTACTTGTGTTGTTCCAATAAAAAGTGTTATTGCCTCCACAAAGTCCTCACTTTTCTAATGGAATAACTCAACATTTGAAATTTTCTTTCCACGTCTAGCATACGAAAAATTGGAAGACTTTTAGATTGGAAAAGAATTTGCAGGGCTCATCATGAATATGTGTATTTTTAATTTTATTATAGCCTGAGATGTTGATCCATAATGGGATTGTCTTTCTAGGGCAGCCGGGGAAACGCATCCAAAGTCCCCCAAGTGTTACCAAACACTTTCTGTATACATAAAATACAGACTTATTGGCTTTGCCAATGCTTGTTTGACGTAGTTGTCAATTCAAATAACAGAATCCGTAGGGGAATAGTGTAATTTTTTTTAAAGAGCAATACCAAGTATGACCTCCCCAAATATACTATACACAACACTATTGAATCGGTAGACTTTGGCGGGCGTGAAATACCTTGAGTATTCCCTTGCCGCTGCATGTTCTGCAGTGGCGGCTCCTCCGCTAAGGCGGAGGAGCGTCACCCCACTGCTTGCAGCAGTGAAATAAAGGAAACATAAAATGATAATAACTTGTTGTTATTATCATTTTATGTTTCCCAGCTGCGGCAGCTTTGTGGGCGGGCGGGGCTGCTCTGCTTACAGAGCAGGGCAGGGGAGCAGTGGTTTGCCCTCCCTACTGGGCATGAATGTTTGGCCGGCCCTTTAGGGCCGACCAAACATTCATGCGCACTTTGCATGTTCTCCAAGCAGGCTGCATCACAGCTTGCATGGAGAACATGCCCAGGCCCCCAGTCCACATCTGAGCGCCGAACCACGGCGCTCAGGGGAGCTTGGGAGACGGGTGCTTCCTGCTTCCCAGTTCTGGCTGGAGAGACGACGGAGGGACGGCAGAGGAGAGACTAAAATCAGGAACGTTTTTCCTTTATTTTTAACTTCCTCACCCCGCCCCCGATCCCTGCCCGCTGCCACTGAAGTTCTGTGCAAGTATGCCCATAGTATTGTGTAATTCGCTTTAGTAGTAGAAACCTTTTTGTAAAAAGGATGTAACCCCTCACCCACTTTGGATGGCATGCTTCATCCTTGAGGTTACTCCTTTATCAGCACAGTCCTGGCACTCAACAGGCCACCCAGAGCTCTTTGCAGTTTTTTTGCGGTGTGCTGAAAATGGCTGTGGTCTCTGTGTTTACTGTTAAAATTGCATTATGGTAGATATATGCCTAGCTACTTTATTTCTGAAGTCTAACACATGCAAGGTTAAAAGAGAAATGGTGGTGGGAGAATGTGTCAATGATTATGTAACCTTCCTCACATATCTAGTTAGGTCATACACAGAACATCCAGCGACAAGGGAATACTCAAAGTACTTCCTCCACAGGTGCATCCTGGTTCTTTATTGTCGCCAATTAGCCTGTCCTTATTCAGTCCTACAATAATCACACTGAGGTGTTCATCAGTGTCTTTAAAGATCAGAGCACCAGGGAGTCACTTGAATCGGTCCTTACCAGAACCGGAGTGGATAATTTCAGCTCAGTAGTACAAAACAGAGCGTATATTCTTTGACTGCAATAAGAGATCCACCCTCGCAGCCCTCCTTTGCAGAAGGGTGTATGTCAGAACATCATGAGAAAAATAAAGTCTGACATCCATATTGTGGCTTAAATATCCTTTACAAAAACATCAGTCCATTGGGTGCAGATTTTCTATCATTAACTCCCACGGGATGGTATTTTAGTAATCACATTTAGGACACAAAGGGCCTGATTTAGAGTTTGGCACATGGGTACTCCGTCACAATGGTTATGGAGTGCCTTGTCTGCCAAAATCTCGATCCGCCTGTTTGATTTAGATTTGGCAAACCGGCAGGGTTACACAGATGTAGTAAAATTAACTCTGCTGGCATAAGCCTTTCTCCGATGGCACGAGGGAGTATGGTAAAAACAAAAAAATTACCTGTAGACGCCATTTGTTCAATCAATCAATCAGGGGAATTGTAAGCGCGCTACTCACCTGTGAGGGTCTCAAGGTGCTGGGGGTGGGGGGGTAAGCAGCTCCGTTCAGTCGAAAAGCCAGGTCTTGAGCGTCTTCCTGTAGATATTCAGGGAGGGGGCGCGTCTGATGTCGATCAGGAGCTCGTTCCAGGTCTTGGCCGCGATGTAGGAGAAGGTTCTTCCACCTGTTCTGGCTCTGCGGATGCGCGGGGTTTCGGCAAGGGCGGATCGGAGGTTTCTCTTGGGTACGTGGAAGGAGATTCTCTCGTTGAGGTATTGGGGTTCGGTGTTGTGGAGGCATTTGTAGGCGTGGGTGAGTATCTTGAAAGTGACTCTCTTCTCAACGGGGAGCCAGTGGAGGTTACGTAGGTGTTGGGTGGTGTGTTCGTGTCGAGGAATGCCGAGGACAAAGTTTGGCTGCGGTGTTCTGTATGGTCTGGAGCTTGCGGAGCAGAGACTTGTTGATCCCGGCGTAGAGGGCGTTTCCGTAGTCCAGTCTGCTGGTTATGAATGTGTGGGTGACGGCCTACCTTGATTCGGGGGGGATCCACTTGAAGGTTTTTCGGAGGATTCGGAGGGTGTTGAAACAGCTGGAGGTGACGGCGTTGACCTGTTGGGTCATGGAGAGGGAGGAGTCGAGTACGATGCAGAGGTTTCGGGTGTGGTTCGTGGGGTGGGGGGCTGCCGAGGGCGGTGAGCCACCAGGTGTTGTCCCATGCCGAGGGGTAGGGTCCGAGGACGAGGACTTCTGTCTTCTCCGAGTTGAGCTTCAGGCAGTTTCTGCTCATCCAGGATGCAACATCCTTCATTCCTTCCTGGAAGTTGAGTCTGGTGGTGATTGGGTCCTTGGTGAGGGAGAGGATGAGCTGGGTGTCGTCGGCGTAGGATACTATGCTGAGTCCGTGCTGTCTGACGATGGTGGCGAGGGGGGCCATCTAGATGTTGAAGAGCGTGGGGCTGAGCGATGATCCTTGGGGCACTCCGCAGTTGATTTCCGTGGGTTCGGAGAGGAAAGGTGGCAGTCTGATTCTTTGGGTTCTGCCGGTGAGGAAAGAGCGGATCCAGTCGAGGGCGGTTCCTTGTATGCCGGCGTTGTGGAGTCTGGCGGTGGGAGACGGTGTCGAACGCTGCAGAGAGGTCGAGTAGGATCAGAGCCGCGGTGTGTCCTTGGTCGAGGAGGGTGCGGCTGTCGTCTGTGGCGGCGAGTAGAGCGGTTTCGGTGCTGTGGTTGCTGCGGAATCCAGATTGGGAGGGGTCTAGGATGGAGTTTTCTTCGATGAATTTGGTTAGTTGTGCATTGACGGTCTTCTCAGTGACTGTGGCCGCGAAGGGGAGGAGGGAGATGGGTCAGTAGTTCTTGAGGTCGGTGGGGTCTGCTGAGGGCGTTTTGAGCAGGGGTCTGACTTGTGCGCGTTTCCAGTCATCGGGAAAGATGCCGGTCTTGAAGGTGGTGTTGATGGTGCGTCGTAGTTCGGGAGCGATGGTGGTGGCAGCTCTGTGGAAAATGTGCGGGGGCAGGGGTCCGTGGGGGCTCCTGAGTGGATGCCTTTCATGGTCGAAGTGGTGCCTTCGGTGGTGACTGGGGTCCAGGAAGAGATGGTGGGCTGGATGGCGTTGCTGGAGAAGGAAGTGGTTTCGGAGTTGGGTGTCTGGTCGTTGAAGTTGTCGTAGAGTCCCTTGATTTTTAGATGGAAGTAGGATCCGAGCTTGTTGCAGAGGTCCTGGGAGGGGGTGATGTCCGTGGTTTCGCTGGGGGTCTTGGTGAATTCCTGGATGATGCTGAAGAGTTGCTTGGAGTTGCAGGCATTGGCGAGGATCTTGTTTTGAATGAAGGTCCTTTTGGTGGATCTGATGCGTTGGTGGTAATCCGTTATGGCGTTTTTGTAGGTGGTGCGATCTTCTGACATTTTGCTGTTTCTCCAGTTCTTCTAGAGACGTCTGCAGGTGCGTCTGGATTCTTGGAGGTTGGCGGTGAACCAGGTGGCTTGTCTGCGCAGTTGGAGATCCATCTGTGGAGTCCTTTGGCTGCGAGGTTGGTGTCGGTCGAGGAGGTGGGGGCGTCACGGTTGAGGGTGGAGTTGAGTTGTTCCTCAGTGACTTTGCTCCAGTTCCTTCGTGGGGGGCGCGGTGCAGGTTTGGGCGGCGTGGGTTTGTCGACGTGGAAGTGTACGCAGTGGTGGTCTGTCCATAGGGGTTGCATGGTGTGGCTTTGTTTATTCTTTTAAAAAAAACTCCTGCTTTGGGAGTTTGTTTTTGGAAAAGAAAAAACTTTAAAAAGTTTAGTTTAAGTGCCCATCACCCCTAGCCAGTGGTGAACTCTAAATGAGGCGGTGACGTCAAGTCCTCTGCCACCTGACTACATTTACTCCATCCGGCAAACTCTTTGAGACCAGTAATTTTGTCCGTAGATATTAAGGCCAGGACATTCTGGTGCCATATCGTCCAGACATCTTTAAACATTAGTTTGTTGTTGATAACACCAAGTAAAAAAAATATGGGCTTTCACTTTGATGCTACCTATCAGTTAACTCCCCATACAGATGCTGTAGTCAGTCGCTGTTTTCATTGCATCCTCAAATTGCAGTCCATTTTTCCCCATTTATCACTAGGATCGAGAGGCTTGGTTGTAGGTTCCATCAACTCACGGCTAAATTATTCTTGATATACAACTCTTCTATCATATCTGATCTACAGTTGCAAAAGGTGCAGCAGTGTGACTCTTCTAGGGTCCCTCTACTTGAGTTCATGTCACTTGTGACTTCACGGGCTCTCCGTGTTGGAGATGTTTCTCTTTAAATTTTCAGAATTACCTTTAGGTGTCGCAACAACTAGACTCCCAAGGATCCAAAAACAAAGTCCACTGCTATGCCCCTGTAGGAGGGATGTCGGCCTCCCGATGGTCCCTTGTGTTAAAGTTTTCTCCAAAGGTGGTAGGGCTTTTTTTCTATTAAGGCCTCCACTTCTAGTACTCTCTCCACATTTTATTATGTTGTTCTTGGTCACTTCAAGTTTTCAAGGTTTTTTCCCTTGGCAATAGACTTCATAGCAGAGGTATATGCATGTTATAAGTGCAATGAGTTCCACTCAGTAAGAAAGACACTGAGATATATCAGCAAATGTAGTGAAGGTAGCAAAACCAGTGATATGACTGGCTAAACAATGGAAGACAAAAGAGGTTGTTGCATTTAGTCTTTAAAAAATGGTTGCAAATGGGAGCACGACATACATAAATATTTAAGAGGGGTGGGCATGATGATTATTAGTGGACGTGGTGATTACTAGGAGTCTGGCACCACAAAGGCAGTTGGATTTGGTGATCCAGGAGTACTGGGACATTATTATAGCAACGGTCCCTACACCACAGCACATGACTGGACACGATGGACCAGGGCAGAGTAGAGGACCCACGCCGGAGGCAGTAATTGGGTGGGATGAGAAATGGGGAACTTGCACCACAACAAGGGGTTGATATGATGACCCAGGAGTACGGGGACACTCATAAAGTACTGGTTCCTGTCTCTGGGCAGGGGTTGGACATAAGAAACCAACAGTGTAGTGATGGTAGCTGGTGTAACAAAAACTTAGGGGGGGCCTGCAAGATACGATGAAGGGGTCCCCACCATAACTCATCTTGTCTTGTCCCCCACTCCCAGCCTTCGCAAGGCTTCACAGAGCCAGGCTGTTCCACAACTTACGTAGACGTACAGGGTTTGGATTTAGAGTATTGTACTTCAAGGCAAGGCCTCAGCTGAATCAAAAGATACAGACTGAGAACTCACATTCAGCCTTCATGAACAGTTGTTGACTATGGAATCATGGAAAGGCAAAGATGGGCCAAAGAAGAAATGAAGAAAGAAATATATATATAAAGTGAAAGGAAGGTCAGAATATAGTGCCCCAACATGTGAAAATAGGAAGCCGTAGTTCCAAATCCGGAGCTGCGGCATTCCTGTCATGCAAATTGTCAGATAATGGGCCGCCGCGTAGGTATGCGGTGTGCCCGACACAGAAAGAGAGCAGGCGCCACGGGACGCACCCGGACGCCAAAATGGCAACAGCGGGCCGCCGCGCAGCAGCGCGATGCACCCGAAGAAAAGAAGGAGGTGCCGCGGGCTGTATCACGGCCCGCAAAGTTGAAGCGGGCAGCATTGTGGGCCGAATCACGGTCCGCGGTGCAACACACAAACACTGATTGTTCTGTGGTGTCCTCTCATTCTCTTAAGGCTACATTTCCACTGGTCAGCTTTCCCTTTCTCTCTTCTTTTTTTCTCACATGTCTGCTTGCAATATCTTCTCTTTCTTGCATGTTATTGTTGTGATGTAGTATTTTTGGGGCTTTGCGGTTGGTAGCCTTTCAGGCACCGTACAGCAAAGCCACTAGCATAGTGAGGTCATAAGGTTCTAGGGTAGAACCTTGGGGTGAAGGGTGATGTTGGCAGTTTACCAGGGCTGTTGAAGAGGACGGCCCCTTCTTGCCCAGAGTACTTAATTCCAATAAAGTATATTTCTTCAAGAGCGCTGTGTCCGCTGCATCTTTGCAGTTATATCTTTTTCTCCTGTCTCTGTCAGGTGTTTTTTACTCACCTTGCTCTTCATAGCTTATTTGTCTGTCTCCCTCTCTGTCTCTCCTCTTCTTGGTCTCTCCCTTTTCTCTGATCTCTCTTGCACTTCATTACTCTCCTTTCCACACCTTTCTCTTTATGACCTCACTGTTTCCTCTTTGTCTCTTAGTTGTCCTTTGCTCTCCTTAATTTGTGGCTCTCTCAATGTCTCTCCTCCTTCTCACTGTTGGTTCTCTGTAGGGCCCCCTCTCTCTTGTGGTACTTCCCCTCGATTTCTGTCTACTCTCCTCCCCTCACATGCTTAGTCAGAGGAAGACACACTCACAGGGCCTCCACATAGTGAAATCATAATTAAAGAAATGTAAGTTTGTTTCTTTCTGCACACCACCTAGCACATCTCATAGAGCAGGCTGTGGCCAGATGACAGCAGTTGTTTTTCTTTATTTTGCCAGACTGCGCTGACACTGCAGGGGTGATTGCAGTGCTTAATATGTAAAACACATGTGCCCCAAGTTACAGCACCACATGCCGCAGCTGGAGGGATTGTCGGATACATGGCATATCTTTCTGTTCCAATGCCACTCAAAGGTAATGGACTGGCTTATGATCAGGTGGCCAGCAACAGAGGAGGTGGGTCACAGGAGGCAGTGAAGTGCCGGCAACACACCAAAAAGGAGGTACACAAGGGGACTACAGTGCATAGCTGGAGGTGAACTACATAAGCAAATAGCTGTGGCCTGTCCTGCCTAGCTGAGCTATTCCATCTCTCCTTCATAATGACCTCACCATGATATTAGGAATGCCTCGGCCCGGGCATCCAGGTGTAAAGGGACACGAGGCCAGGAAAGACAAAAGCATCTTCTCTCCGGGCCAGACCAGGACACTGCAGGAGAAACTGGAAAGAGTCCCAGTCGTTCAAAAAAAGTGCCAGTGGTGCCCACCATCAACCACTGGCACAAATGAAGTACTGTGTCAGGTGAGCAAATGGCCAAGGGCCATCAGTGAAACCCGAGATCAGGTGAGAACAGAAAAAGGTGGCGTTGCTCAGGTCAGGGCCGGACTGGGAATCCAAAGAAGCCTGGGCAAATTTTGTCAGACCAGCCCCATACGGTGCATTTCGAGCGACCGAGCAGCCTGACCACTACAAGGGGGGCTTGGGAGGGTTCTCTCCACAAGAATATTTGGTGAAAATGGCAAAAATGGTACATTCTACAACACCATCATCATCAAAAACTTTATTCGATCTTTTTTGTTCAGATCATAAAAGTACATAAAAAGTAGGTGAAAGCAGGTATATAAAATCACAACCAATCACAGTTCTTTTCATAAAAGAGCCCCCCTTGATCAAGTTTACAATGCATATCCATATAAAACACACTTAAAGTCATAGAACATACATTGGGTTAAAAAATTACTAAGTATTTTTCTAAAAGAGTAATAAAAGCAGTGAACAATAAAAGATCCTCAAAATTCATTAATGGACCGCATATTTCCTTTTACGCATGCATGCCCATAAAAAAGATACTACCGCAAAACAGACAAACGGAGTGATTTTAAAAAGTATAATGCAACCCGGCATAAACTAAAATTGTGTCTCTTTAAACTCGGTATAATATATTTCTTTCTTTCCTGAGCATACATGCTACAGAAAAATACCAAGTGCAAATCGTTTTGTGGTGAGTTAAGATCGCATGGGCACAAGGATAAATCAGAGTGCCTGAATCTTCTGCCCGGATACCCCAGCATCAACAGGATCATATTTAGACGAAATCTCAGGAGGATAAACTTGTGGTGTGAGAGTGGGACCTCTGCTAGATAAGAAAACTCTCCCTCAGCTAATGGGGGTGTTAGTTGGTACATCCAGACCATCTGCGTACCATGGTTCTTCTCTCTACAGTCGTATTGAGCCCTCAGCTTAAAACTCTTGGCCAACCTCAGTTTAGGAAAATTCTGGCATGTCACTGGATCCTTAAAAAGATTCGACAAACCTAGGGCCCTAAATTTCTGCTCAACATAATTTAACCAACCACTCCTGTTGTTGTGGTTCCATTTTTAGTATGTCTATAATAATCCTTTGGTTAAGGGGGACAGTGTCCCTACGCCAAATCGACAACCACAACATGAGTGGAGCCAAGCGAATTGAGTCGGTGATGTGGGGAAGGCCCAATTCTATAAGGGAAATATAATTTGAACAGGATTGTGGAAGGGAGGTTAGCGACACAATTTTCATTATATATAAAACTGTATTCTTTTTTAAAGCAGAGTAAATGATGACCTTTCAGGGCACCAGAAACGGCAATGTTTATTTGGGCTCTTCAATGATTCCCTCACTATCACCCTTCAACAGTGGCTCTAATCTCTCCATAACTCCTCACTCACATGTATTTAATTTGTTTTATAGCGCCTCTCATACCAGTGTAGGGTGTAAAAGCGATTTCCATCACACACATATACAGAGACAAGGAATCAAACGGGTGTAAATCAGTGTATAGAAAATGCTACATAAGAGAATGGGAACTGCAAGGTGTAGGATTCACATGTCAGCCATACTGGTGGGCATTTTTTAAGAGAGCTTGGTCTGGGGAAACAGAAACTCAGGGTTCTGAATGTAACACTGTGGCTAAGGTTGATTTTACTAATAAGAATGCATTTCTTCCCAAACAAATCCTTTTGAGCAAAATGAGGATAATGAAAGACTGGGTCAAAAAAAATAACTTTATAACCTAGATAACAATTGCAATTTACGAACTGCACAGTAACAAAAAGATCTCTGTGACAAAAGCTGTAACCCACTGATCTATGCACTTAAAATTCTGTTCTGTGATCTGCATAGTACACGCTCTTTGCAGCAGGCAAATTAACACTGTGAGCTACCTTAGATGAGTCAAAACTGCCACTAGACAAAACTCCTATCTCTCTCCAGCAGGTACATTAATCACCAGTTATCTTGGCACTTTTATTGTTCCCTAAAAATTGTTGGATATACAAGGAACTCTGCAGGGCTTTTAAAACTGCTGCGCTGCTACAAAAACGGCCCCCAGTAACAAAAGCGGCCCCCCACCCTTCCAGCCTCCCTGGGAAACGCCTAATGCCGGGTAAGGCCAGTCCAGCTTGGCTCAGGTTTCCAAACTTCAGTGAAATGTGCACATTTGTTTTTCTAAATGCTTGGAGGTGTTTGGACCAGTTTAGAGTTCCAGAATTAGGCCAAAGGCCCTGAACAATAATAAAGATGCATTTACACACATACAAACATAAAATATGAAATTAGAAAAACCGTGTTAGCATAAATACAGCCATGAAAAAGAGCCATAAAATGCACTCCTTGGAGTGATACATCATTTTTATATCTTTAAAGGTTTATTGGCCTATTATGTCATAATGCCTCCAAGGACAAGGAGCAAGAGCTGCTGAGCTTATCTTACAGACCCAGACCCATCCCTGCTCCATTTAAAGTTACCTTAGATACAGACTGGTGGTGCCTAGGAAAATAGTAACACATACATCTTCATTCACTATCCATCTCTCATTCTTCCATGTTGAACATTTCATGCAGCTATTAATGGGTTTGAGATGCCACCCCCAGATCTACACTGCTCTTGCCCACACGTTGCAGCCCTCGTTTTCTTAAGAACTGTAAGAAATGTGATTTTAATTTGGGGTGGACAGTCACCCTATGGACTAATCACAACCCTTGTCAGGGTGAATGCATAAATTAAGTAAATTAACCTCAGCTCAACCCTCTGGTAGCTATGGCACAGGGCAGACAGCCTTAACCTAGGGCAATTTGTAAAGTTTTATGCAGTACCATAACAGTAATAAAATCAAAATGCAAAATAATAAAAATTCCAAACCGAATTAGAAATATAAAGTAAAATGTAATAAACATAATGACAAGAAAACAGCAAAAATCCAATAAACGAAACCGGATATTTGAATTTTTAAAGTCTTCAGTACGAATAGCGTCAGGAAGAACAAAGTGCCAATGATAGTCACTGGTCGTGGTAGACCCAGAATTAACAAATCGGGGTTGGGAGGATGATACCAGTAAGTCACATGTCCTCCTGGTATGAGCGAGAAATCAAAAGATGTAATGTTCCAGGGAGGAACTCTAAGCTAGTTCAGTAGTAGAATTATCCGAGTAGTATTTTCTATGTCGTTACTAATCCCACAGATCCACTTGGAGCGTCTTTTATACACCTAGGTGGCATGCTTCATCATAGGGTTCTGCCCCATGCTAGGTGGGTGGTGCAATGCCTAGCAGGCCCCTCAGTGGGACCTTTCTTGGAGATCCTATCACTGCCCATGGTGAATGATACTGCATCATTGTAGATAGTGGGTATAGAGTAAAGTGAAAAAAAATGTCTATGAATACTCTAAGAATCTGACTTTAATTTGATGAGGGGGATGTAGGACAAGATTAAAACACAAAACGTTACGACCAATTGAACCTTTGTGGATCTGTGGTCCCTCTCTTACGGTCTATATGTTTCATGCCAGGTTTCCTAGAGCGGTCAAGTGGTGTTTCATCAGAACTTATATCTTTAACCCTACTCTTCAGGATGATGCTCTAATCTATATTAGCTTTGTAATTATTCTTACTTTGAAAAATGTGCAAACAAAGGTGTTGTGAGTATCCCTTAATTTAGGCAACTCACGTGCTCCATAGTGTATGGACCCCAGTATTTACATTTGTGTGCCCCTTTGGGATCTGAAAGTGCGAAGTGCATGTGCCAGTAAAGGTACTAAAAAACCACAGGACTGGAGAGTGTCGAAAGGTGAATCAGCAGGCGCACTGTACTTTTTGAGTAAATTTACTGGCACAGGGGTGTTGCTCATTCAGATCCCAAAGAGGTCCACAAACGTAAAGATTGGGGTCACTGACTCATTTTAAAATATTGTGATATGTAGCTTCTTTCAAATGCTGCTGCCAAAAGTTAAAAAACAAAATGTAAATGATATCATAGCGGTTGACAAGCCACTGAAAGCCCGAGCCAGGTGCCTGGCTCTGACTCAGCTAGAGGTTTTCTTGATCCCTCATGTCCAAATGAGCTGAGCTTTTATGTGGCATGTATCTGCCTCCCACACTCTAACCTCATGCACCAAGAATTATAGGCAAACACGAACCTTTGATGTAAAACAGATGAGAGAAAGAGAACAATCCAATGGCTGAATTTCACAATGTGAAACCAGAAAACCTGGTTTCACATTGTCCTTTCTTCCCCTTTTGACCAAATTGTGTGATCCATGGCAAATATTTTATTTCACTTTGTCTTCTTTTCCTTTTTTTTGTATAACAGACCATCATGAAATATGTGAAATCAGGATGTGTGCTGTACAAAAACATCTCTTTTGTATGATTTAATGGACTTGAATGTTGCTCCATTCATAATATGAGTCTAGGCCACATACAGGGTACAGATGGCAATTGAATTGCCTCTTTCTTCACTAATAGCATTGTCAACGCGGGGGCATGACTGTTTTTAAATTCATGCTTAAAAACTGTCACGTTTAGTGAACGCCTCTTGATGCAATGATTTAATCTGATGCTCTGAAGTGAAACGCTTCTGCATGATAAAGAAATACACTTTTTTTAATTTTGAAGGAGAGTTTATCATATGTTTACATGTTTGTTGCACAAATACCATGCTGAACATTTTCATGGCTCAAAGCTGGGGCACAATTCAAATCCTTTGATAGGCTCTCCTTGTCAATTTGTTGGCTAGCTCACTCCGCCGGAGTATTTTTTTGCACAACTACCTTCAGGCAGCCCAGGGTCATCCTGCCTTTTAAGTCAGTGCAGCGCTCAGACTTTCAAGACATACAGTAAGAGGGTGGGGTTCGCCAGGACGCCAGTAATAGGGTGATATGTGTCAGGTGACACCTTTTCTATTCTGATTCCCGCCAATGAGGGCGCTCTCATGAAGAACAGTGGCAGGTATCCTCGATGGCAGGTCCCGGCCTGCTCGAACACATGCTGTGAGACCCTAATTGTCAGAGGAACTGATGTGGAAATAGTTATAGGCCTGGCAGAAATGGAGGGGTTGTGGCCTAATGCCCAGAGCTGCGATTTTGGAATTAGGTTCTCGGTTTTGGCTCAACATCCTGCGATTCTGGACATTTGCGCTATAGCAAAAAAACAAAAAAGAAATAGAGAAAGTAAAAATAAGATGGGACTCCTCTCTCAAGGTGATGGCTGGCTCAAGGGCTGCTTGATTGAAACCAGTAAACCCAGCACCAAAACCTCACGTCTCACAAAATTACACACAGTTACACGAGGTCAGTCCAGAGCTGGTGATAGCTGCTTAAATCTACCTTCTAAGGCCCAGCTATGCAGGAGATCTCCCACTGTCCTGTTAAGCAGTTTACTACTGTCCGGACTGCTACCATGAGACAACCTAAGAAACCCTGGCAGGCACACACAAACCACTGGGTGATAAGGGGGAGCCCCTACAGTGCCTGGGGCCTCCACAGCCCCTACCACATGGGCTGCGGAACCCTTTGTTATGCCCCTTTACTGCACCGCAGCAAGGCCATAGACATAAGTGAAGTGGATTCGGAAGTGATGGATGCAATAACCCAGGTGGTCCTAGTGTTACGATATGAGGAAGCTGTGTACACACAGAAGGACCAGGTACAGAGATCCAGGGGTTAGCAGTACTTTAACAAAGTGCCAATGCTGGCATGCCTCTGCATGATAGTACATTATGATTTAGGAGTCCCGGCCTACAGCAATGGTAGGAGTGCTTAGTTTGTAAAGAAATATGTGCAAGGAAATACGATTTTAGTAGCCCTTCACAGTACTATCAAATGCTGGGTTTATCGAATACCAAGGCCTCCTAATGTTGATTCCACCTCATGCCTCTTTCTTCCACCACCCTACACTTCCTGTCGCTTTATTTCACTTGTGCAGGTTCTTGTTCATCACTGGTTTACCCCTCTATCACTGTTTCCTTATCTTTCTCTCCCTCCTTTGATCTCTCTTTTCAGCTGTCTCTCTTCCTCTGGTCGAAGTCTGATGATGAAAAGTAAGTCCTGGTCACCAAAAACGAGTCCCGGGGTCCTCCGCCAGCAGCCACCGGCACAAGTTAGGCCCTGGATAACACGCTCACTGCCTTGATACATTAAGTACGGCATTGGTTATATGCAAATCATTTTTTATATATATCGTCTAAAGCTTGAAAGAATTGTCAACTAACTGTTTAGCAATATTGGTGTATTATATAAATAAAACTAAATAAGGCAAGAAAAAATAAAAAGTAAAAAGTAAAATATAACCTCTTTGGGCCGCATATATATCTGAGTGGATGAATGAGAGATACGTGTACTTGTAATAGAATGATATAGGTTGCCGGGATCTAATCTCTAATAATAGTACTGCCTTGCCCTAGGAACCGTATTCATGAAGCAGTATATTCTGTTCTGATATACAGCATTGGTTCCTCCCCCTCCGTGGGTGGGGGGAGGGGTGTGGCTGGTAACAATGTTGCTTGATGGCCTGCATACTGTGAGGTGCAGAACACAAAAACCCTAGTTCCTCCCAGCTATTTCATTCTATGAAAAAGTCACGAAATGGACATTTTGTCTTTTTGGTTTATTGTGGCAGCTGTTGTCAACGTTGTAGAAAAAAAGAAATACAAAGCTCTGCAGCAGTGCCATGAAAAATCCATGTTTCAAAACGAAATCGATAGTGAGACACAGCAAAAAAATTGACTTCCGCTTCATTCTTCTAGAATTCTTGTGTGCACAGGAGGGGGACAGCAGGGCCTGAAGCTCTTACAATCTCTCTCCTTCATGACACCTCGCGGGATCCCAGGCCTGAGGCGCGTGTCCACTCGGCATGTCCTGTACGGAAACGTGCGTTTCATCCCACCAGAAGGGGGGCTTGGGGGGGCGGCCGAACCAGGTGAGGTCTGCCCCCCGGGCAGATTGGGAGGGGGAGGGGCTGGCCGATTAGCGGCCATTTTGCTGTTGGGCTATTTTTGGGAATAGCCCAATTGTAGCCCAATAGTTATTAAATTTGGGCTCAGTGCGCTCCCAGCCACCATTTTAGGTTTGGTGACCTGGTGGCTGGGAGCGGTGTGGGTAGCTAGCGTTTTTTGGCCCTCCCTCCCACCCTAAAAATGGCGCTATGGGATTTCCTTCGGTTGGGGTTTTAGTGGCTTATTTTTGGGCTAGGTTTGTCGAGACAGGTGCATAGGGCTATGCTAATTGTATACTTGTCGCTTGGACCAGGTGCAAGCGGGGTTGTTAAAAGTTGGCCAGGATTGGCAGAAGTTTTTGGTTAAGTCTTGGAAGTTTGTGAGCAGGGGCAGGGAAAGGGTAGGCAGGTAGGCTAAGTTTAGAGTAGATGTTTGGTAGTTACAGTTGCAGAAAGGCAGGTAGGGGTTTGGGTTTCATTGGAGGGCAGGATTTGTAAATGCAATACTGTGTAATGTGGTTGTTATGTAATGTTATTATGTTATCTGCAGGGTAGGGGATTTGATGTGGGGATCGTAGGGGGGGGGAACAGGGGATCAGTTATTTGATGTATAGTGACGTTTTAGATTTGTAAGGCAGTTGCCAGTGTTTTCATTGTGATATGCACCTGTTTCAATAAAGCGGCCTTTTACACACACAAATGTGGTCTTGGTTTGGCTTGACCCCCTCCCTCCCTCCCAAACACCTAGGCGCGTGCCATAGAACCCGGAAGACAGTGGGCGAGAGGCTTTAATACCGGGCAGTGGGGAGCATTACAGCTGTAACACTTATGGAGCCAAGAGATAAAGTAGGCAGAACAAAAACCCTGCTTGGAAAACAGTGGTACAGCCGAGCCTCGCTGCTGAGCTCTTTTCATGTTCATTTAAAGTAGAGAACAGTCAGTTGAGATGTGCATGAGTTTTTAAATTCTGAGTTTAAGTCATTACAGCCATTAATGTTAGTGTTATTATGGCATTTTAATATTACCTCTGCCATCAATAATTTTAGTGTTATTAAACTCAATTATTAGTATTGCATCTTTATGTAGCACACTCGACCAGACGTATGGTCTCTAGGTGTGGCTAACTGGTGCTAAGCAATACCCAGCTCAATGGTACTCATTTTATCAACCCTGGAAGGATGAAAAGTTGAGTGAAGCCGCCCTGATTCGAACATCTGACCTTTAGGTTAAACGCAGATCTGAACAATATATGCATTAGTATACTGAGTTATCGGAGTCAATAATGTGTGTATTATTGAGGTACGTAATATTACTGTTTGTATCATTATTGTATGTGATAATATTGTTATTGCTGTCCATAATCTTACTGCCATAGTAGTCTATAATCTAATGTTACTGGAGATGTTAGTGCTATTAGAGTTGATATGGCTATTATTATGGTGTAATTACATCCTTACATCCTAGAATGTAAGCGACTTATAGTATTTTATTATTACTGATATCACTGTATGTAACATTAGTGCTGGTAAAACTGACGTTTTTAGCATTCATATGGTATGCAATATTGCTGTTATTGAAGTCTGTTGCATTACGTGTTACTACATCAAGTAACATTACTGTTATTACGTTACTTAATATTACTATTACAATCTGTAATAATGTTTTTAGAGCCCATCATTTTACCCTTGTTGCACTCAATTAGGTTAGTGTTATTATAGTCATTTAGTAGAGTTATTTTAGACCTCAATGTCAAAGTTACTCCAATGTGTAATGTTAGTGTTATTATAGGTAATAATGTTAGTGTTCTTATTACAGTCAATGGTGTTCACATTTACACAGTTAATAGTGTTAGTATTACTGATATCTGTAATGTTATTACATTCCATACTTCTCATATTATTACCGTCCACGATCTTACTGCTTTTACAGTCTGTAATTAGTGTTATTACAGAACACGTTGTTAGTGATATCACAGTTCATAATGTTATTGAGTTTATACTGTGTAACATTAATGTCACTGCAGTGCTCACGTTGCTGTAATTACAGTAACATATTCAAAATGTGTATTATGTTAGTTCCAAGTATCAGAGTTATTACATCAGTAATACTGCTGTTATCACAGACCACAGTCTGTATACTACAATCAGGGCTGTAACAATTGTGATATTATGGATCATAATATAAGTGTTATTACAGACCACAACAGCCCTCACCAATAGCAGTCATTTTTTATCATTTGTTTTATTGATTTTATATGCAGTCAACAATATAAGGCACTTGGAATACGAATCGCACACCGTGTATAAATTGTAAGAAAACATATTTGTCTCTGACCCCAAGCAAATAATCAACATACAAATGCTTTGCACTTTTAACTAGCGAGCCTGAAATATGTAATGTAAGGTTCCCATATCTATGCATGTTTGTGTGCGCATCCTCTACTCATAAACTGGCCTCTCCTGTGCAGCGCATGGATCCACTCCCCGTAGAGTAATAACATTTGCTAAGATCTATTATGCCAGTGTTATTAAAAGCAGTAATCTTAATATTTCATTCCATAGTGTAACTGGTATTTCCTGATGTAATATTAGTGTTTTTACAGATCTCAAGAATACTGGCACTTACGTTGAGAGAGTCAGTGCAATTACAGTCTGTAATGTTATTACAGTAATTACTACGCACCATGTTAATGGTCTTAGAGACCATAATATTATTACCCTCCATCTTTGTGTTATTACAGACCACATTAGTTTGATTACCCGCCATAATTAGTCTTATTACAGAACACAATGTGCGTTGTGATGTTCCGTAAATGTTAATATGTGTTTACTCCATGGCTGTTATCTCTGCCCATCATGCTCTTGCTATTACAGTCTGTAATGTTTTACACTCCATGAGTGCTATCAGAGTCTGCCGAGTTATTACAGTTACAGTCTGTGATGTTAATGGTATTACACTCCATGGGTGCTCTCGCTGTCCGTCATGGTAATGCTATTACTGTCGGTAATGGAAGTGGTATTCCAGTTCTCAGAGTCAGAGTTGCTCCACTCCACAGGACAGGCATTACCAGCGCGTGCTCCTCGGAGACAGAAGAAGAAATTAGGCCCCTGTGATTAATGGCCGCACTGGGAATAGCACGAATCAGAACGTGGGACTTGATACCTGAGCAGGGCCAATAGGGCGGGAGTCATGGGCGGGTGGGGCCGGGGGTGGGGGTTCATCTTCCTCTCACGCAGGCTGTATTTGCTTTAGTTATTCATCATCATACCCTCATTAATATCCATTATTTCAGTTCTACAAGAGCACGTTTGCACACACTCGGTATAAATCCTTAAATATGTTTGCATTTCATTTTTCAATTTGAAATAGAAGGTCAGTCAAGGTCGCTGAATAATGAATATGTCACAATATATTTCATAAGTAGTGTTGTTATGTAATTATACAGATAGAAGATTAATACAGAGTGTGCGTGGTGGGGGAGGGACACAGAGGAAGCTGGGCCTGGAGACAGGCTCGCCCTAGAGGGAGCCGGAGAACCTAGCATTCAATCACAGGATCCGGGTCACCAACCCCAGGATGGACTGCAACCACAGAATGTAGGTGTCACAACCCTAGTATGCACTACAACCACAGAATCTGGGAGTCACAACCCAAGTATGCACTACAACCACAGAATGTAGGTGTCACAACCCTAGTATGCACTACAACCACAGAATATGGGAGTCACAACCCAAGTATGCATTACAACCACAGAATCTGGGTGGCACAACCCAAGTATGCATTACAACCACAGAATCTGGGTGGCACAACCCAAGTATGCACTACAACCACAGTCACAACCCAAGTATGCACTACAACCACAGAATCTGGGTGTCACAACCCCAGGATGGACTGCAACCACAGAATGTAGGTGTCACAACCCAAGTATGCACTACAACCACAGAATCTGGGTGTCACAACCCAAAGGATGAGTTACAACCACAGAGTCACAACCCAAGTATGCATTACAACCACAGAGTCACAACCCAAGTATGTGTTACAAATACAGACTCACAACCCAAGTATGTGTTACAACCACAGAGTCACAACCGAAGTATGCATTACAACCACAGAATCTGTGGCTCGCAATCCCAGGACGGACTGCAACCACACAATCTAGGAACCACAACCCAAGGATGCACTGCAACAGAATATGTGTCTCTCAACTCTAGGATGGCCAGCAACCACAGAACCTAGGTCTCCAAACGTAGGATGGCCAGCAACCACAGAACCTAGGTCTCCAAATGTAGGATGGACTGCAACCACAGAACCTAGATCTCCAAACGTAGGATGGACTGCAACCACAGAACCTAGGTCTCCAAACGTAGGATGGACTGCAACCACAGAACCTAGGTCTCCAAACGTAGGATGGACTGCAACCACAGAACCTAGGTCTCCAAACGTAGGATGGCCAGCAACCCCAGAACCTAGGTCTCCAAACGTAGGATGGCCAGCAACCGCAGAACCTAGGTCTCCAAACGTAGGATGGACTGCAACCACAGAACCTAGGTCTCCAAACGTAGGATGGCCAGCAACCACAGAACCTAGGTCTCCAAACGTAGGATGGACTGCAACCACAGAACCTAGGTCTCCAAACGTAGGATGGCCAGCAACCACAGAACCTAGGTCTCCAAACGTAGGATGGACTGCAACCACAGAACCTAGGTCTCCAAATGTAGGATGGACTGCAACCACAGAACCTAGGTCTCCAAACGTAGGATGGACTGCAACCACAGAACCTAGGTCTCCAAACGTAGGATGGCCAGCAACCGCAGAACCTAGGTCTCCAAACTTAGGATGGACTGCAACCACAGAACCTAGGTCTCCAAACGTAGGATGGCCAGCAACCACAGAACCTAGGTCTCCAAACGTAGGATGGACTGCAACCACAGAACCTAGGTCTCCAAACGTAGGATGGCCAGCAACCACAGAACCTAGGTCTCCAAACGTAGGATGAACTGCAACCACAGAACCTAGGTCTCCAAACGTAGGATGGACTGCAACCACAGAACCTAGGTCTCCAAACGTAGGATGGACTGCAACCACAGAACGTAGGTCTCCAAACGTAGGATGGCCAGCAACCACAGAACCTAGGTCTCCAAACGTAGGATGGACTGCAACCACAGAACCTAGGTCTTCAAACGTAGGATGGACTGCAACCACAGAAACTAGGTCTCCAAACGTAGGATGGACTGCAACCACAGAACCTAGGTCTCCAAACGTAGGATGGACTGCAACCACAGAACGTAGGTCTCCAAACGTAGGATGGCCAGCAACCACAGAACCTAGGTCTCCAAACGTAGGATGGACTGCAACCACAGAACCTAGGTCTTCAAACGTAGGATGGCCAGCAACCACAGAACCTAGGTCTCCAAACGTAGGATGGACTGCAACCACAGAACCTAGGTCTCCAAACGTAGGATGGACTGCAACCACAGAACCTAGGTGTCCAAACGTAGGATGGCCAGCAACCACAGAACCTAGGTCTCCAAACATATGATGGACTGCAACCACAGAACCAAGGCCAGGCAACCTCAGAAGGGTCCATAACCACAGAATCTAGGACTCATATCCCTATGATGAACTTGAGCTTCAGAACCTAGGGCTTAAAGCCCCAGGAAGGCTGCTTCCAGGATAGCTGAGTCTTCCCCCCACTAGGATGAACTACAATCATGGAGTCTTTGTTCCCAGTCAGAGTATGGAGTGCAGCCACAGGATCCAGTGTTGGTAGCCCCAGGATGGAGGGAAACCACAGGATCTGAGGTCCAAATATCTGTACGGACTGCAACTGCAGGATTCAGGACCCCCAGACCAATATGATGGATCTGGTTCTCCCAGACACATAATGGATTAGATGGATTGCAGCCATGGTATGTAAGAGCCCAGGCCCCATAATGAAATGACGTTACATTATCCAGGGCTCAGAAACCCAGGCTGGATGCATCCTGGGGAACCGGGGTTCGCAACCCATAGATGGAGAACAACCCAAGCATGTTCGTAATCCAGGATGATCTGCAACCATGTGAGCTGGGACTCCCTTCTCCTAGGATGCACTGCATCCACAGGATCTGGTGCTCCCAGACTCAGTATGGACTGCAACCACAGGATCTTGTGCTACCAGACCCACGATGGACTGCAACCCCAGGATCTGGTGCTCTGAGACCCAGGATGGACTGCAACCACAGGATCTTGGACTACCAGCCCTGGAATGGCCTGCACCCACAGAATTTGCTGCCTTCAGCCCAGGAAGCACTACAAACAAAGGAGCTGAGGCTCCCAGGCCACAGATGGAATTTAACCACAGAACCTGATGGCTCCCAGGAGC
This sequence comes from Calotriton arnoldi, assembly GCA_963921515.1. NCBI lineage: Eukaryota > Metazoa > Chordata > Amphibia > Caudata > Salamandridae > Calotriton > Calotriton arnoldi. The sequence continues at coordinate 981,810 of CAWUFW010001719.1, read as the reverse complement.
AGGATAGACTGCAGCACAGGACCTGACAATCATAAGCAATGATGCAAGCTAACCCCAGTATCGCTGGCATCCCTGACTAGGAGAACTGCTCTGAAAAGACCAGAGCCGTCCAGAATGTGAAAGTGATGGAACTTAGAAAAGCTTCAGATCCACTCTTTAGAGGAGCTATGTCCATTAGAGCTGGGGCTCCTAGCCACCGCACCCCTAATGAAGGGTACCGACCCTGGAAATGGACTGTACCAGTAAGAGCTGTATCTCCTAGCCAAAAGACAGATGAGCCAAAGATTACAGCCAATGTGACAGACTGCATCGAATGCAGGGGAGAGACTGCCGCTCTCAGATCAGGGGATCCGAGCCAATGAGATGGATGCACCTGGAGAAAATGTGAATTCAGCCACAGGAGACGTGCAGTACCCACAGAAGCTGGGGTTCACCACCGAAAAGAGAAGAAGCACCCCAAAGACCCTAGGTTACCACTTAAGAGACGGAGTGCATGCAGTGAAAGTGAGGGTGCCAGATCAGGATACCCACTGCTTCAGCTTTCAAGACCTCTCCGTGCCAGCCGGCGACCTTCAAGAACTGGTTTCGTAGACACCATCACCACCCAGGAATATGCACATTGTTTTTAAGTGAGGAGTTAACATCAGGTTACACACCGATCCTGGGGGTTGAGCAGCCCAACAGTTTTCTACAAGTTCTGGGGCCGCAGCTCTGTGCAGGCCCTCTCCCTGGTGCTCTGTGGCAGTGTGTACAAGTCTTCGTCCCCCAAGGAAGCAGAATTAGCTTGCAGCGGAACAACATGTTTAATAACTGTAGAATGGCCTTAAGTCACTTTGGAATGGCGTTTCATTTCACTCTCTGTAAATAAATAAATGTGATGCCCTTCTGGGCTGTTTGTGATTCGATAAACTTCAAACCATTTCATCTGTGTTTTATTTACTTATCAGTCGAAAGCCTATGTGAATAAATCTATTAATGGTTGTAAATGCCCGCGACCCTTCTTTAATGCTGAGAAATGTTTATCCCGGGAGAACCCCGTTAAATCCTTGAGATGGGAGCACGGAGTAGATGTTGCGCGTGTTTTCGCAGGGAAAGCCTTTGCCAAACCAGAGAGTTAATGGTCGTCAGTAATGGGTATTCAGGGGTAGGGCTTATCTTGTAATACCCTGGCATTGTGAGTCTGTTGAGAAAGTAAAGGCGTTGACAGACGTGAGCCCTTTCACGTTCTGAAAGGGAGCATGACATCACTTCCGGTGCTACGGGCATTTTTTTTTTGGTGAAGTGACATGCAGTAGAGCGTTCCTGCTTGACGCGAATCAGTGTCCAGAATTTCCAGGCGTCATGGCTGAGAGAGAGCTGGGTAGGATACCAACAGCTCTCATAGACTGCAAGAGGCTGGGCAGGGTTCACCAGCAGTACTGGGCGGATGGCGCAGGCTAATGAACCTCTATTACTCACTTAAGAACAGAAATCACTCACTGTGGAGTAGCATTTACTGGCTGTGGAAAAACATTCACTCACCGTGGAATAGTATGCACTCATTGTGAAACAGCATTCACTCTCTAGTTGGTAGTATGTACTCGCTGCAGAACAGCATTCACTCAGGGCCCAATTCACAAAGGTAAACTTACACCTGAAGTCTAAGGGCCTGATTCACAAAGGACCTCCGCACTCGTGGAGGAGACTTTGCACTCGGGCGGAATCTCCATAATGAGAATTCTCATTGTGGGGATTCCGCCCGAGGTCGGAGACTCCCCCGCAACTGCGGGGCCTCCGCCACGAGTGCGGAGGCCATTTGTGAATAAGGCCCTAAGTTTAGATCTGAACTGTAACTTTAGACCGGAAGTCTAGGTTTAGACGTGAAGTCTAAGTTTAGACCTGAAGTCTAAATTTAGACTTCAGGTCTAAAGTTAGACTTCAGGTCTAAAGTTAGACTTCAGGTCTAAGATTAGACTTCAGGTCTAAACTATGACTTCAGGTCTAAAGTTAGACTTCAGATCTAAAGTTAGACTTCAGTTCTAAGATTAGACTTCAGGTCTAAGTTTACCTTTGTGAATCGTGCCCTTAGTTTACAATAGTACGAGCTCACAATGAAACAGCATTCATTTACTGTGGAATAGTATGCACTCACTGTGGTACAGCAATAACTCTTCATGTAGTGTCAAGCGCTTGCTGTAGAACAGCAGTCACTGTGCAATAGTAGTCACTTACTTTGAACAGTATTTAATTTTCGTGCAGTAGCAAGTACTCTCTATAGAACAGCATTTAATTACTGTGTAATCGCATGCTTTCACAATCAAACAGCATTCACTCACTATGGATTAGCAGTCACTCACTACGAGAAGCATTGCTGTGGAACAGGGTTCCCTCACTGCGGGGGTGAGCTGTTAAAACAATGCACTGTGGGCCGAACAATCAAATATACTCACTATGGATGCAGAGATCGCTGGTGCAGTTCCTGGTCTCCAAGTCGGGCCCTTTGCACTCCACACCGCCGCTTCGAGGCACTGGCTGCGAGCACTCCCGGCTACGCCACTGCATACAGTCCATGGAGCACGCCGACCATTTACTCCACTGCGACCATCCTCCATCCACTGGACATGCAGAGGGGCGATACAAGCAAAGAAGAACAGGTTAGATCCTCTGCTGGCAGAATGCCCCACATCTACGTGTGCCCCCTCGGCGCCACCACTTATGCATTCAGTCATGGCTTCATCGCCCACTTGTGCCCCCAGAGTAGAATACTTGCAGCTGACAATTGATGATGCTTGCAGGTCAAGAGTTAGAATCCCAGAAGGGCAAGCTTTGCATTTTATACTTCCAATGTCAATACATTTAGGACCATTCATGTATTCGGTGGTAGTAACATCTGCCATTTGTAGAGCCTACAAATGGAAAACTGTGGGATTGAGTGCCATATAAAAAGAGTTATTTGCATTATCTACGCAGTCCCTTTAGCGCCACGTCTATGTTTGCCTTTGTGGCTTTACCATGTACAATTGCCACCATCAACCCAACACCAGCGTATGCACCTAGGTATTCATCCCAGTGAGTAAAAGCAGAGTTTTAATGTGATCAGTACAAAGTGAACTGCCTATTGGCACTGATCCGGTCTTGTTTGGTTCCTGCCTTCCCTCTAATCACTGATCAGCATGAATTAGTCAGACTGGCATAGAAGGGCATTGAAAGATGCATGCTGGGTAATACAGCTACAGGCACACATAGATGGAGGCAGAGAGATGCTGACTGATATGTAATTTGACCTAATCATAGAGAGATGTAGCCTACTGAAATTATTATGTTCAAAACAACCCTATTGTGTGGTTATTTACTTGAAATGAGTGTTTTTGCCTGCCAAGTACCTCATCTCACAGTCGAGTTCTTTTGTTGAAAGGACTCTCGCCCACGTCATCATTGTGGCATGCTCCATCATCGAGTCCTTGTCTAGAATGTAGATACGTCCGGATGGGATCTGCCTTGATTAAGGGAGCTCTTTGACATTGTGCTCAGGGGATCTGCGTCTTCACCCGTTAGCAGTAGGATAACCCTTTCACGTAATCTTTTAATCTTAGGGTCCTATGGCAAAGTTACAAGCAAAAAGAGGCGCTTGGATTGTATTGCTGCTCCAGCGTCAATGGGTCTTGCATGTTGCAGCCGGCTTTCCGTGCCCATATGGGTCTCACAGCTTTCTTCAGCACCATAGGTCCCAGCGGTATTATTTGTCAAAGGGCGATGTCCTTTGAGGATTGCGTGACAATAAGGATCAACTTCCTCTAGGCCCCTATGTGGCCCAAGAGTGCAGAAACGATTAACAAAACCTGGCAATTTCCAGTGCGGTTTGTATGCATGCATGAGTGTATGTATGCATGAGTATGTATGCATGTGTCTGTATGCATGAGTAAAATAAATAAATAAATCCTCTGCACACATTTCGAAAGTATAAGCATAAGATTGTATCTATGTATCACAGTACGGCATGTCTTGTGTTTATCGAAGGAACACACAAAGAAAGGTCCAAGAGGAGGTTTAAGGACCTGCGTGGGCACACTCCCCACTCGTAATACCTAACACAAAACGAGCCCACGGGTCCAGGACAAGAGTCAGGTAAATATGTGGACTAAATTATCCATACAAAACAAGGGGTATCCCTTTTTAAGGACGGTACCCCTCACACACCAGAGGTGTCATGCTTCATCATAGGGGTGCCTCCTCGCATCAAGAACCTAGTCTGGATGCGGGCTGCAGCCCACGCTGCGAGGAGGAGCTCAGGGATGTTTTTGAGTCTGATCAAACTCAAAAACATCCCTGAGCTCCTCCTCGCAGCGAGGGGTGTAGCCCGCATCCAGACTAGGTTCTTGATGCGAGAGGCACCCTATGATGAAGCATGACACCTCTGGTGTGTGAGGGGTACCGTCCTTAAAAAGGGATACCCCTTGTTTTGTATGGATAATTTAGTCCACATATTTACCTGACTCTTGTCCTGGACCCGTGGGCTCGTTTTGTGTTGTGTTTATCAAAGTCATTTATTCAGGTTCATCTGTAAGTGAAGTATGTTCTGTACTTCACTTGGTCAGTTTCTTAGCCAACACGTGTTTCGTCGCTGTTACATGGGATTACCCCGCAACTTCTTCAGGGCTATGGTCAGTGTCTTGTGATCTCTTCTTTCCGGTGATACTTCCAACCTGAAAAGGGTTTCTGTATGTGCAATATTGATCCGGGAGATATCGTCTCCTGTGGTATATCTTTATCCTTATCCCTCGGTATGGCACGTATGTTTGCTGTATCTCAACCTGCTGCCCGATCCGGCAGTATTGTTGAGTAGATTGGAATTCCCGTCTCCGGCGTATAAGCCGCTCAAGTCCGCTGTGCTCTGGAGCACAGCGGACTCGAGCGGCAAACATAAGCGTCATACTGAGGGATAAGGATAAAGATATACCACAGGAGACGATATCTCCCGGATCAATATTGCACATACAGAAACCCTTTTCGGGTTGGAAGTATCACCGGAAATAAGAGATCACAAGACACTGACCATAGCCCTGAAGAAGTCGCGGGGTAATCCCATGTAACAACGACGAAACACGTGTTGGCTAAGAAACTGACCAAGTGAAGTACAGAACATACTTCACTTACAGATGAACCTGAATAAATGACTTCGATAAACACAAGACATGCCGTACTGTGATACATAGATACAATCTTATGCTTATACTTTCGAAATGTGTGCAGAGGATTTGTTTTTCTTTGTATGGAAGTGGTCTGATGACCACACACTTGGGGATGTGGTGGTTTTTCCCTACCTGATGCACCGTGCCAGATTTTGCTATAACTAAATGATATATGTGATATAACCTAAGAGCGCCATTTACCTATTGTCTACCACCAGCTCTATTTACCTATGTATGCATGAGTGTATGTATGCATGAGTATGTATGCATGTGTATGTATGCATGTGTATGTATGCATGTGTATGTATGCATGAGTGTATGAATGCATGAGTGTATGTATGCATGTGTATGTATGCATGAGTATGTATGCATGAGTATGTATGCATGAGTGTATGTATGCATGATTGTATGTATGCATGAGTATGTATGCATGAGTATGTATGCATGAGTGTATGTATGCATGAGAATGTTTGCATGAGTTTGTATGCATGAGTGTATGTATGCATGAGTATGTAGGCATGAGTAAGTATTATCCATGAGTGTATGTATGCATGAGTGTATGTATGCATGAGTGTATGTATGCATGAGAATGTAAGCATGAGTAAATATTATCCACGAGTGTATGTATACATGAGAATGTCGGCATGAGTGTATGTATGCATGTGTATGTATGCATGTGTATGTATGAATGAGTATGTATGCATGAGTGTATGTGCATGTGTATGTATGCATGAGTGTATTATGCATGTGTATGTATGCATGAGTATGTATGCATGAGTGTATATATGCATGAGTGTATGTATGCATGATAGAGACAATGTAGATCCCCTGAGCACAATATCAATGAGCTCCCTTACTTACGCTAGAGCCCATCTGGATGCATGCACATTCCAGATAAGGACTCGATGATGAAGCATGCCACAATGATGATGTGGGTGAGAGTCCTTTTAATGAAGGAATTCGAATGTATGATGCAGGTACACATGGTAGGCAAAAACACAAATTTCAAATAAACAATCATACAATAGGGTTGTTCCGAACATAATAATCTCAGAAGGCTACATCTCTCTATGATGAGGTGATATTTCGATGCAGAAGCTGATCAAATCTATCTACACGTCTTCTGACTCACTCGTGATGGGAAATGTGTCATTTGAACGGTTTCACTGACCAACATGAACGAGTTAGTTCCACCTATTATTGTCACACAATACGGAAGAATGTAGGAGGGCAACATTGATAGAACTGCCTTGAGAAAGCTTATGCTGTTGAAGGGCATGAGCGAAACACGTGTCAGCTGAATCATGTGTACTGATACATTTTGTGAATTAAATTTATGACTATCTTGATCCAAATCAGTCTTTGAACTTCCTATTAAATAAATGTTTCTCTTCATTATCAAAGTGTAAAGAGGTGGCAGGACAGGGGCTACTAGAGCAAACCAGCAAAAGAAGTGATAGAGCAGAGGTACAGGGGTACACAAGTGGTCACAGATGCCAGAGGAGTGGATAAAGCTGGCAGAGGAGGAATAAAAGGGGCAAAAAAATGGGTGGATGTGTCAGAAGAGGGACAGAGTTGGCAGAAGACGGGTAGAGATTCCAAAAGTGGGGAAATAATTTGGAAAAGAAGTTTGGAGTTGTGATAATAAGGGTCCCGGTGGCCTAGAAGTCTTAAGAAAGAAGTGGCAGATGTGATACAGAGGAGGCAGATGTGGTATATAAGTCGATGGTGAGTAGCTAGGGTGCAGGACTTTCAAAAGGGGAAGGCAGCCGGGCCTCTTTGCCCTGGGCCCCGTACTTACTAGGGGGAGCCGCACTCGTGTTACGACGTGAACTTACGTAATGGCCTGACCTGAACTTACGTAATGGCCTGACTTGCGCCTCCGTGGCGCAGCTAACGCTGAAGTACCACTAGGTGGCGCCAAACGGTGGTTTCCGATGGCCCGATGCCCCAGGGTACTTGTTTTGTAAAACTATGCGCTAATTAACAAATAAACGCTACACAATTTGGAGACGGTTCCCCCACAAACGCTTTCGACATGCCCGGCAGGGGAATTGTAGAGATATCAGGGAGTGATACAGGGTTGCCGGAGGGGGCAGAGGAGGGGTATTCATTGGAGGTCTGGGAAGGGCTAGATGTGGCAGCGGAAGCTGGAGCTGCCCCTGCGGCTCCTACCCCGGCCTCACGTGTGATCCCGAGTTAATAACACGAAACGCTCAAAGTACTTTTCCATTAAGGCGACATGTGACATAATGAGCGATCTGTGTTAGTAAATCCCCTCGCTGGAGATAACAGAGCGTTAAATAAGACGCGGCCCGCAGACAGTTCGATACATGGAGATGAGAGATGAAGGCAGGCAGTCTCGGCCTGCAGCCATGCGGAGCCCCGCGCTCACGCTGCTCGGCAGCGCCCAGAGTACGCACACGTGCGGCCTGCACGCCCTCCTGTGCCTCCTACCGTGGAGAGCCCACGCACGCACGCTCCCCGGGCCTTTCACGCTGTCCTTGCAAAGCCCGCGATGCTTGCACACGCTCCAGCGTCTGTGCAATCCAGCACGTGCACTGCCCCCACGTGCAAAGACCACACACTCTTCACCGTGCGGTACCGGCAAACCCTCCCGCACACTGTCTGATGCACGCAAGCTCCCCATGCCTTTCACACTGTCCTTGCAAAGCCCATACACTGTGCAGTGTGCACACTGTCCGTTAAGTGCCACTGTGTGAATCCAGTCGTTCAATGCTCAGGCACCGTGCAATATCTGCACACTCTCCAACGCAGTCCTGCCAAGTATCATGCATCAGGCGTGACTCTAACGCATTTCAGTGTGGTGTTCCGCTTCACCGCACTGAAATGCATTGTCACGCATTTTAATGCCACTGACTGCACTCTGCTGACAGCGCTGAAACTGCCTACGCCAGGGTGCTAGCGTGCGCGCCGGCGCCTCTGACACCTGTGTGCGCCGGCTCTGCAGCTACTGTGCTCCCCGCACACTTTAAGTTGCCAGCAGGCGGCTCACAAACAGTTAAAGATCGTGCTCAGCTCTGGGTGAGTCGTGTGCTACAATGTTACAATTGAATCTGCCCTGCTGCCTGCATTGAAATTCCCGCCCGCGGCGCGGCTGTCACACACTGTGAGTCACTGACTCACTGCCCAATACCGAGACCCGGGGCGCCGTGGGGGGGATGTGACCTGGTCACCTCACGTCCTGGAACAGTTAACAGGAAGTAAGTGAGGTCGGTCAGAAGCGGCGGGGATTCGACTGGAGTGTTGTGTCGACGTCCGCGTCGCAGTCTGAGAGAGAGTGCGCTGCTGAGTGCGTATTTATTACCTGGCGTTGGACCACGAGCGGGACGGCACAGCATCGACCTCACCTGACTCACTCTCTGAGTCTCATCAGAATCATGGTGGCCACGCGGCATGAGAGGCATGATCGGGCGCTGCGAGCGGTGCGGGGAGACTGCATGCTGCAGTGCTGTGCGGCCGGCCGCGACCCCGTGAGGCTCACCGCCGCGGCCGCCAGACCGGCGCTCAGAGACTCTGACTGAGACACAGTGCCTGCCACAGACTGGACTGTCTTGAGACTACAGAAGTTCAACAGTAAGTACTTTCTTTGGTCAGCTGAGGCAGCCTACCACTGACTGTAGTCTTGTTACTAGTACCTTGTTGTCACACAGCACACACGCACTCTTCAAGATCAGATCTGCTCCTTCATTATTTCAGTAAAATCTGCAGGCAGCAGGGCTGCTCTGTCTCGTCATCCTTCTGAGGTTTCTGCAAGATCTAATGATGATCCTCCTTTCATTTCAGACAGTAATCTGCAGGCAGGGCTGCTCTGTCTCGTCATCCTTCTGAGGTTTCTGCAAGATCTAATGATGATCCTCCTTTCATTTCAGACAGTAATCTGCAGGCAGGGCTGCTCTGTCTCGTCATCCTTCGTTCTCTGAGGTTTATCATTGGGCACGCCACCGCTCATTGAAAGCACTTAGTAGCCGTGATGGTGACCCACTAGTCTGTTACGTAAAATTAACTTACTTCACCTTATGGACAAAATTATAATTCAATGAGACAGTGTCAGTGACTCAGTGTGTAGCTAAATCAGTTAGATAATCTAACTAATTAAATGTTTACTTGAGTTGAGAATTCGTCGTTGCGTGATGTCACAATAATTTACACACTGTGCTTAATTTATAAAATGGCGCAAGTAATCATGTACATAATACTAAACTGAGAGGGTTTATGATCTTCAGTGATTTACGGGTGGTGGTGCGTGTTTTGCCAGGGCTCTCTGCTCTCTCTCATCCTCTGTGGGGGCTGGGGAGGAGGGGGGGGGGGGCGGGGCACGGCTCTCTGCTCTCTCTCATCCTGTGGGGGCGGGGAGGGGGACACTGTGAATGATCTGACTGGACTGTTTGTGCTGGTCTTAATGTTTTCTCTTATTTCAAGGTTTGTCAAGTTGGGCAGGTGTTGTGCTTGGTCTAGATATTATATACATATGGACTTTAAAAGTATATTATTTATTTTATGCAAATGACAATGTTGCATCCAGTAAGTATTTTTGTATTTAACTGTGCATGTGTCAGCATATGTACACAGAACTTTAATAAAGTACTGCTACTGAAAGACTTGTTTAATATCATGGTTACACATTCGTTTACAGTACAGTCAGGTTACAGGAGGGAGCACTAGGGTTAGTGCCCTTCCATTTCTGTTGCTCTGCAGCAGTTTCAAGAACTTCTTGGAGTTTCTTGTTGCTCAAATGGCTGTAATTTCTGATATTTAGAAGTTTCCCTCGTCTTCATTGCATGATTTTTGCTTGCGAGAAAGTGTCACTCATAGTCGTTGAAATGTCACTCATAATTTTACTGAAATTATGAAGATGTCACACATGGCAATCTGAAACCTTGGCAGCTATGCCAACGCCTGTCGCTGTGCAAAGCCCACCCACAGTGCAATTCTCCTATACTGTGCACTGCACACATACTGTATAGTGTATGCCACTGTGCACAGCCCACACACAGTGCGACGTCCGTACACCCTCCAGCGCCTGTCATTGTGCAAAGCACATACACTGGCAAACACTCCCACTTGAAGGGGCGGGGACTCATGCCGAAAAGTACTTGCGAGGCACTTTTGACCACCCCGCCCCCAACCCCCCCCCCCCCCCCAAAAGCTTGCTGAGGATGGCGCCGATGACCTGGGGTGTTTTCATGCCCCTTAATGGACATCAGCAATTCAAATCCTCGGAAAACCACTATTTACACTGATTTTCAGCTCGTTTTTCCTGCCACCGTGTGATATGGGCTCCTCATCGGGAGACCGTGTGATGGGAGCCGATATCATGTGTCACACGATGGCACCGTGTGAGTTGGCAGGTATGATACTGCACAGTACTTGCCACCGCGCCACCCTCCAGTGTCTGTCAACTTCTTTGTACAAAGCCTGCATATTATGTGCCCACTCGAAAGCTGAGATCAGTAAGCTCTCTCTGTTCTCTGTTCCCAGAGTCCGCCTTGCCCGTATGAGATGGCGCTCTTTCGCCTATCCTGGCCCCAGACTGTGGAATTCTCTTCCTCTGGAACCTAGGTTGTGTCACTCGCTCCTTGACTTCCGCAAAAAATTAAAGACCTTCCTTTACAATCAAGTATAACTTCCCTCTGTTCCTTCTGAAACTTGTGGCTTACGATTGGTCCTGTTTTAGCGCCGGGAAACCCTGTGGGGTAGCTGCGCGCTTTAAAAATCTTTATAAATAAATCATGCAATGCCCACACACCGATTTTTGTACATCCAGCAGTGCCTGTCACAGTGCAGTGTGTACACATTGTTAAATGCATGCATACAGTACACTGCTTGCCATCGTGCAAAGCACGCACACCATGCAATGCTCATCACCGTCCAATGCCCACATAACATGTCATACAAGCACACGTATCACATTGTGTGACAGTCTGTATCCCTGCTCATCGGAAATATCCCCACACCTGCAGTGTCCACGTAATTACGTCTGCACTTTTTCTCATGGCCTTCCATATGCTGTGTAATGCACACATACTGTACAGTACCCACCATGCAGTGTACACACAAAACAATGCCTCACACTGCAATGCCTATCAGTGTGCAATGTACACACATACTTGTTCTTTGTTTATATATTTCACTGTCACTGCCTGCCACTGTGCAATTTTGACATACCACACCCTGCCTACACCCCCACACACACACGAATGTGCAGTGCCTACATGCACTGCAGCAGCCACACACCCTCAATACCCAGGACAGAAAGAAGAATCAGAGGTGAATGACTGTGATGGAGCACCTTGAAAACCATAAGCTCCAAACATCACCAACTTCCAGAAAAGAATAAAAGACGACTCTTGGCGAGCAGCAATGTAACCGACCTGGAAACCTGACACTGCGATACACCATCAGAACCACCAGCCTACAGAAAACCCAGACACCCGTGAAAAAGAGGGAGTTGTGGGACACGTTGGTTTAAGTGGGAGACAAAATCTCCAGGCCCTTGAGTGTCACTTAATCATGTGTTCTTCATATCTCTCTTGTCTATGATTTGAGATGGTGGTCCAGGGATATGCCTTTTTAAAGCCACAGGGGGGGGGGGGGTGAGAGGATGGGGGTTGAAGGGAGGGGAGGGAGGTAGTAGTGAGTAGAGCTGTTGGAAGTTGCTTCTTTTTTTATACACAAAATGTTGTGAAATGGCACCAACATTTTGTGAAATGATTCTTCTAGCACAAAAAGTGGATTGCGGGTATCTTGTATGACGTTTTCGCAAAAGTGCAGATTTCACATAAACAGTCACGCTAGGTGCCTGCAGGAGACTGTGTTTTAACAGAAAATGTCCCTGTCAGGACATATCCTGTGTAAAACCAGTCTTCTGCAGATTAACTTTATGTAAAATCACATAACGCAAAATTTTGTGCATTTCGATAATTTTGCGTAACATGAAATTTGAGAATTTCATGCATTTTGTCGATGTAATTTAAATTTCAAGCACGCTATAAACTGTGTTTCTGAGGCCTTCTATGAATGCGGTTGAGCAGGAAATTTTAACTGAAACCCGGGCAGGGCTGCATGAGAGAGGAACTAAGAAAGGGAATGCAGTCTTTGGCACACACACACCAGAAGTTAGCTGTGTGTGCCTGTATTAAGTGGGCAATTCATAGAACGTGTGGGTCAGAGCTGGTGCAGAAGATTAATATGCCAAATTGGGTCGTAATTGGCACATCATTTTAATGTTGAATGTTTTATTTAAATATGTTTGTGTTCAATGAACACATCAAACATAATTTAATAAAATATCTTGCATTAAAATAAATGTCATTAAAGACTGTATCCCTAACTGGTGTATTCTCTGATTTGCAATGAAATTCACCTTCCAAACATCAGTTATTAAATTAAACTTGGTCTGGCGCCCTCTCTGAGCACATGCAGAGGCATTTACTCTTTCTTAGTACTATTTACTTACTGCTTCCTTATTGATTTTCAAGCAAATTCTTTATCAAAAAGTGGTTTAAAAAGGTACCATTTTTGGCCCTCTAGTTTTTCGAAATTGACTGAATATATTATGGAAGCTGTGCTGTCAATTTACTCACTAAAATCAAACTCGTCACTAACTTTTCGCCTCACCACTTTCAAAAGTCACCAGCCGCCACTGTCCTGTATGGCAACTGGCAGGCGTGAGAGAGTGGTCAGAGGTGTATCCCGCTTTAGCTGTGCTTCCATTGGGCCCACTTTCAGATTTTCAGGGACAAATGCAAGTCAAAATGGTCCCCTAGAAGTGCCCATTAGTTCAACAATAGATGAGCCGGTCAAGCTAATAGAATTGTCTATGCCAGAGGGGCGGTGTGGAAGAAGGTCTGTGCTGGCAAAAATACTCACAACTACAGGTCCAGCAAAAATACTGTAAATGTTAAAAAAAGAAAAGTGGTGTAAAATGTCAAAAATAGTACTTACGAATCTTAACTCCATGGGAGACCCCTGTAAAGTTGAAGACTGTGCGACCAGGAGAATCTATGAGCAAGGATGAAGTGTAAAGCTATGAAAGTCCCAAGCAGCACCGAGCAGGACTGGTGGGACAAGACTATAACTGAATGTGGTTCGCCTTGGCTGACCTTCAGTCTTAGTGATTTGGCTGGGACCAAGGCTCTTCCTGAAGGTCAAGTAAAGGTGCTCAATGAGTCGTTTTAATGACCTTGGATGACCTTTGTGGGATCTAAGGTGAAGCAAACTTGAAAAACATGAAAAGCTCAAGTCAAGAGAAGGTTCCCTGCAGAAGTGGCTTCATCTTGTTGACTCTTCAGACTACGAGGTTGCAGCGCTCAGGTGAGTCCAGCGGTGATTGTCTTAAGGGACAACGCACAACTGGAATCCATGGGGCCAGATCACATGACCAGGCAGTGGCTGTAGTGGCCGCTCTTTTCGCAGATCAGTGTAGCAGCTTAGTCCTGGTACCCGTATTGGAACTAAATAATTAGCAAACTTCCTGTGGGTGGAATTCCATCACCATCGTTGGTATATGGTGCTCTTTCTTACTTAGGTTGTTGACGTCATCTCAGGACTGATCACTGAATGTCCAATTCCCTGCAGCACACTGCACAGCACTAGGTGTGCCATTGTTGACAGACCCAGGGTATCTGCTTCTCTGTAGCTCTTGGAAAAATAGCTTGTAGGGACATTATCGCTACCATATTTGTCTCTTCATCACAGTCCGTTTCACTGTACTTCAACTACCTGGGTTAGCAGCCAGGCAAGATGTAGATCTATTGAAAGCAGCAATGTACTACAAGCACGAGGGACGAGGCGCAGGCTGTCCTGGTAGAGCCCTTTTGGTTGGCTATACGTTGCAGTAAACCTAACTCTTAGCATGGTGCATTTAGAAGGAGACCAAACAGTTTCAAGAGTGTAGTTTTGAAACCTAAGGCAGCCAATGATAAATTACCAATCCCCCTTTTACTACACTTTGTCATCATTGTATTTCGAAAGAGTTGGTTGGTGGTTGGGGAAATATTCCTAGGGATTTGTTGTTGTAGCCAAGGTGGCTAATGGGAGTCTCACTGTGTAAAAGATCTGTTCTGTTCTTTCTGGTGCATTCTGTTGGCATGGTATGCAAACTACTGGTCACAGGAGAGGTTATCAGCCTCCTTTTGTGTAACCTGACATTACTTAGATGGGTCGTATGTCACTATATTGCGGCTGATATATCGACCTACAAAAATATTGCATACACTACCACACCCATCACTACATCATGATGATAAGCCTATATTTACTATGCTCAACTCTACATCCACTTATCTAGAATTATCATGTGATATACTGGTAAGGCTGATATAGTGGATGTAGTAATTTTGTCGGGGGATATTTTGACCATGATATCGTGGTAGAATATCACCCAAGTATGATCCATCTATTAACATCTCAGCATAGCTGCTCCTTCTGGACCAGAGCTTGATTTTCTCCCACCCCAGAGAAGTACTGGCTGTGAAACCCCACTCAAGGATTGCATGAAGTTAAGCCAGTTTTGATGGTTTTCTCTGAAACCCTACGGTGTTATCCTATTTGCAATGTGTTTCTTAAAAGTGTGCCTATTTACAGAGCGACTTAGGCAAACTCTTTGTAAAAATTCCCCTTTTGAATTTTTCCTAATGTAACCTATTCCAGGAATTTCCCCAGGATCCAGAAACGTTACTGAAGTGTGTATCTGACTTTTGTGAAATTAAAAATATTTCCACAGAATTTAAGGACATCTTAGCTTTGCTGACACATTTTGGGTCGGAAAATTAAAGGCTGACAACTTTTGGAAACGTATTAGCAAAAGACTAGGTCAGTCTTGAGTTTCACCCGTTGCTACCACTGCCGGAATACTGTTGAGACACAGCAGTAAACTATGAGGGCCAAGCTAGATGGACCCATAGGATGGGGGTAAAAAATGTGCAGGATTAAGGAAATGGTTTGGAGTTATAGCAGTACAGATGGCACCCTCACACAGGGCTGTCACAACGAGTGGGGGCAGGCATGGAAGTTTGCCCCAGGACCTTCACCTTTTAAGGCCCCACGCTGCTGCAAAATAAAGTTATATATCACAAAAACAAGCATTACCTGCTGTTGTGATAGATTCATGAGGCAGGCAACCCCAGCCACAACTAGGTGGCACCATATGCTAGTATACTCTCCAAATGTACATTGTTTTAATTCTTTTCGGGGCTCGAAGCTGCTGCTGCGAAATACATTTATACATTATAAAAACAGGCTTTGCTTGCTTTTGCAAAATATTCATCAGGCAGGCAGGCTACACCAGCCCCAAATAGGTGTCACCATATGATAGCATAGTCCGCAAATGTACATTGTTTCTATTCTGAATGAGATGGTTGTGCTGCCAGAAAACCAAAGAGGGGCCCCACAGTGAGTTGTTGACCCAGGTCCCACAAAATCTTCTGACAAGCCTGTCTTCACAGTGTGGCTGTGATGGGAATGGAAGGGTGTAAGGTAGGGACTAAGATAGATAAATTGTGAGCATCTTCCATCCAGGAGCCAGGAGCGAACCATTGGTCCTAACTCAGCCCATTTAGATTCAAGCTGTATAGGAATGACCTTCCAACATTTTCGAGGAACTTTGGATTAATACTTAAAAAGGCTGGGTATTTTACATAGGCAGATGATCTGCCATCCCCATTCCCCTTGACGCCAAAAGAACAAGACATACCACCAAGCCATCCATGCAGGAAAATACACAAACGTGACGCTTGTTTGATAATAAACAAAACAAAGACCAGAAGTGTGGATTTTAAGACACGTACACCAGCATACGAAGCAATCAATGTCAGTTAAAGATGAATGAACTGATTATTTTTTATTTTTTTATTTTTTATTGTTTTTAATCCATCAACTCTGAACATACCACCTTTCATTGTACAACAATTGTGTATCACATGCGTGTTATCCCCTTCCTTTAGTACAGCAATTTCCATTCCCAGCAGTTACAAGGGTGTTAGTTCCAACAACACAGTTCCCTTCAACTCTTATCCCCCTACTGAGACTTGGGGGTCACCACTGTTGCCGCAGGATCTCCTTCTATTTGGTTGTCCTCCTCTTTTGCAGAGGGCCCCAGAAGACCTTGTGCCTCTCATTCTAGACCGTAGTATTCTCTCCATGGTCCCCAAGATCCTTCGACACTTCCCTGGGCATCCCCTCGCATCATAGACTACTTTTTCTGCCTCCATACAATGTGTCATTTCAATCATCCATTGTCCCTTGGTCGGAGGGGTGGGGCTCCCCCATCCTCTGGCTATGTCTCGCTTCGCTAGGATAAAACCCAGGGTGTAGAAGAGGAGTTGCCTCCTGGGTAAGCCCACCTCGCTCGGGAAATGATTATTGAACACAGAACTAAGTACAATTATATAAGACTGATACTCAGCGTTACCTGAAACTTCATTCACAGCCATTACATTATTTCTAGGAAAGTAATGCTAGAGTTCAGCACTCTAAAATTAGGGCCTGAAGACACAAACCTCATATTATATTTTGAAATGTATTTAAGTATGTTGTTAAATCAATATTCTATGGCACTAAAGCTAGGGCTAAGCCTATGCCCAAAATTACAAAAAGGAGACATTAACTCAACAGAAAACATGCACCTACAAATCACTAAGGTATTGAAAGACAATAGAAATGGCCCAGAAAATGTATCACAGGCAGATCTGGTCAATAGCAGTAATTCTTGATCAAACAAGTCACAACATTGTAGATGCACCTCGAGAAAAGATACAATAAACATTTCTATTAGAGCAGAGATAATAATTCCCTAGATGCTAAAGATATCCACATGCAAGAGTCTGAGAACGCACTTCCCAGTAACAACAGAAATGTAGTAGTACTACCTTAAATTCAATGCCAAAGAGGCCAAGCAAAATGATACAATACACTACGAAACCCAGGTACTTGCTCAAAGCAAAAAGAACTGCTAAAGACTACTTGATAGGGCACACACTCCCACAAAATGCCTACTCAAGGTTAAGTTACTGAAACACAGACAACTAACGAGCAATGACCAGGGACGTGTTCGGCGAGCACAGGCTGAGGATTCACAGAGGCAAAATGGGAATGCTGAACAAGAGTAAATGTTCAGCAGTGTGACCTGGGCTTTGTGGAAAAGAGCGGCACTTTCTCATCGACAGTCCCAATTAGGAGGAGATACAGAACTGCTGCCATGGGGAATTCTCCATTAGATGGATGATTTAAGCGGGAAGAAGAACACTAGATCCAAATTTACCAGGGGAAAATCTATAACAAGCAGAAAAAGCAGCAGAACACCCGTCAGCCCAAGAGGCTTTCAAAGAGTCGGAGCAGCCAAACCGCAAAGTAATGGAAAAACATGGTACAATAGGAAATGGATAGTTTATGTATAAACGTGGTCAAATTTAACAAGCGTTTTAGATACTCACATAAATTCACTGATAACACATACGCATCTTGTAATGTCCAGGTTTTTTACAGAGGCCGGTGGCTTACTCCTATTTTCCTAAACAAATATCTGAGTACGCTGCACATTCGGTACAGTAAGCATTCGATCTCGATTGTGATAGTTGAGTTCCACTCACACATTTGAAGCACTGTAGATTGTAAACATACAGAATGATTAACCAAATGATTCAATCAAACATGCCAGCAGTGTAACATACACATTAAAAAGTAGAGTCAAAAGAATAAGGCCCTGATTCGGCTTGGAGACGTAAGTGGAGGAATAACAACCTCAAAGCCACAGTTGCCCACAAAAGCCCTACTCTATTACAAAGCCAAAGTCTTTTAGGCAGAGCGAAAGGAGTTTTGTAGGAGTGACTGGTAGTTGACGACGTCAAGGGCCACAGAGCTTTCCAGCAAACTTAGCAGTGGCACCGCCAGAATCAGCATGTAGCCACAAGTAATCCCCGGTTGTCCAATCGTCGATTCAGATCCAATCCACAGCATATTGCTGGTGCAGTCTGTAATTAATGTCAATATTTATCATGCTGTCAGTATGGGGACTACTGTGATAGAAACGCCTTTGTAGATTTGAACAAACCATTGCCTCATTTAAGAACAGACATACTATAGCAGAAGTCAGTGACTGGTTAATGACAATCCATAAGTCTACCCTGGGAGGAGAGGTTTAAAATGGTGGCTTAATAGGGGTCTAGAGCAGATCGTGATGGGCGGCTACTGGTGGTGAGATACAGGAAGTCCAAAAGATGCCACAATTCCCAGGCTTAATAGGTGTTTGTAATTTGGCTCACATGGAACACCTTCTAAGAAATGTCAAGTGAATTCAGTTTGTCTAATTTTGCTTTCCATATCATAAATTTGTGCTGTCTGGTATACCTCAGCCAACTTATTTCGGCGTTTGGAACATATGGTTTTATCCACGCACATTTAAGTGTCTGACACTGCCTTTTTGCTGTTGCCAAGCAGGAGGAAAACCACTTCTAGGTGAACTTTCTTGGAATAAAGATTAATTGCCACTTGGAGACAACACAATCAACTACATGCAACACTCTGATTCGGTACTATTACGTCCTGGTATATATTTGACTTTGCCACTCCATTGACAATGTCTTCCGGCATCTAATGCCTGCTATTCTTTTTAATTAATCACTCTGTTCAGACCTGGATCTGGAATTTCAGTTTTGAATGTGATTCCAAAATTACCAGATCAAGGAAATAAATTGGGCATGCAGTGATAACCACAGTAGTTATCAAGAATAATACATCCAAGATTTGAACCTTTTCAACTTGTGGAGCTAGATACATGCTAGGTGAGACCGAAAGATATAATGGAACCATTAGCCCGTTGGGTAAATGGTAGGTATGGTTAGCTAGCCAGGTGTTCTAATCAATCAATATTACAACGCTGACACTTACAGTGATTGATTGAGATGGCGTATTTGATCAAAACACGTGTTACTATAGATGCAATATAGTGCGTGAATTGAAGTGCAAAGAGTTTTTGAATACAAACAAAGGTATAGATATGTAGATATATTTGTGCTGTACTTCCCTGATCACTATTAGGCAAGACTAGGTTACAAACTCCGTATGTTTACTGTGCACGAGTTACCAAGACTATTTCTAAGGAGCCGCCTGCCAAGAGGGCAGGGGAACATAAAATGCAACTTTGCCTGGGGCACAAAAAATCCTAGGTCCAGCGCATTTTGTCGAACACACATATATTTTTGTATTTTCTGTACTAAATTACATTTCTAAGCATACATCAAATGTATGCCTGCAAAAAAGCATTGTGATTAGACACCGCTCATTCATGTGTAAACGGAAGTCAGATATTTGAATCTATGAGGAAAGGGTACCAGGGATTATCTAGGGAATGGCAGGAGCTGCATCTTCAACCTCTTCATGGAGCCCCATAGGGTCCTACTCACCGATAATAACCCAAAAATTCACCAGTATGCTGACCATTCACAACTCTACTTGAAAGTTTCCTCTGCTCCAGACATCCAACACCTCAAACACTTCCTGCACCATAACCAGACCTAGAAGGCCAGAAAGTAACTAAAGTTCAACCCCACCAAGAGAGAATCCATATTATTTGTGAACAATAACAAGTAACAAGTATCCCAAACTTGACTCAGTGACATGGACACCCATGGTTTCAAACCACAACTTTCACTGAGTGAAAGAAACAATCCTCACACTCAAAGAACGCATTGCCAAGAAAACAAAGACAGTCTGACACCAGCTTTCTCTACTACAGACACTGAAACCATTCCTCCTAGAAAGCAACTTCAGAACTGCTGTGTAAGCCTTCATACTCTCATATGGTTGGTGGCAATGCCCTTCTAACTGGCCTCCGAGACTCCACACTGGCACCCTTTAAGAACATTTATAAAACTGCAGCACATCTCATCCAAGGTGTGGCCACAAATCCTGATGGTACTCCATTGGCTTTCCATAGTAGCCAGCGTCATCGTCAAAGCCATCAAAGATCCCCATCTCTGGTCGCTCTTGGCTCACTAGAAGCCAGGAAAATAAAAGACTGGATGCAAAGAAGTGTAAACATGAAAAAAACAGGACTACAATATGTTTTCATCTATTCATCCAGGATCTGTAACGATGCCCCTGGAACCACACCAACTCTGCTCCAATTTAGGAAAGAACTGACAACACATCACTTTACGTAAAACTACATCACAATGCAGCAACAGTCCTCTTCTGCTCCCAGAACCCAGCTACCTCCTCATTTACTGATTACATCTTTGCTTTCGCCCTATACAGTGCTCCACTGGCATGGTTCATACTATAAATATTCCACAGAACGAAGACCATGTAATGCCTAGCTGGGGATGTGAACATTCACCACCCGCCGAGAAGGCGAATACCAGCCCCCTACCACTTTAAACACGTCAATGATCACTTGCAACCACTTCGCTATCAAACACACATAATTTTTTCGTATGCGCACATTTAACCAATATATATATTTATAGGCAGACAGACACAATATTGAAAACAACAAAGTTACATCAACAAACATTGTCATGCAGGATGTACAAGAATCCTCAAAGCAATATTCATTAATGAAACAGTGTTATCTAAAATAATGAAGTGATTGAGGCAGGAAGCAAATGGGTGGTTTGAAGATGGGTTGTGGGGTGATGAGGTCTGTGCACTGTACAAATAAAATAAAAGAATAAAACAAGTATCCTTCTTGAGTCCAGGGTGGATCTTCAAAAACAGTAGCCGACATAAAAGATGTCTAAAAATAAATATTTTAAAGAAAATCTCCAAAACAAAAAGTCAGAAGTTGAAATGCAAAATCAAAACTAAAGACTAAGTTCAATTGGAAACAAAATCACCCCCAACCCAGACATGGTACTGTCCTGGCTGTTGAGGATTAGGTGAAGCGGTTCCTGGCCATCCTGTCAAAGGTCCTGGGGGATGATGCCTTCCTCAGGCACTAACATGTCGATAAGAGAAGCAGGGTCAGGCAACGCCTGAGGGGGATAACACATAGGGTTAGGAAGAAAGGTGGCAGAATGGGTGCGACTAACAAAGACAATAGGTGGGGAGGTATGGGGGTCTGGGAAAGGACACAGCAGCAGTTCAGGTGGAGGAGGTAGGCCAGATGCCTGTAATGGGCAGGGCCTACAGGATGGATTGCTGGCCAAACACCAAAATTACTCCCAGACTTATCTGTGAAAAGTATAGCCTTGCCTCTGTTTTGAACATGGGAGGTACTGCTCTTGGGAGAAGGAGTGATAGGAGAGACTGGCCCAGGCTATGGTGTTGTAGCACGTAGTAGAAATAGGCGAAGGCATAGAACTACAGTGCAACCTGTTGCCTGAACTGCAGAGACTGTAGCATGGAGTGTATTTCTGCACTGGACTGGTGATTGATACATGTCAGTACCTGGTGCAAGCAGCGGGATTGGCTTGCCTATGAAATGCCAGCTGTGACCCCACTGGTCCTCTGGAATGTGACAGTACCTTGACATGGGAGTGTATGACACAGGAGCATTAGCTGAACAAGCTCCTACTCTCATCCTTAACCATGTCCGGGATCACCCCTGGTGGCAAGGAGTTTCTCCCCAGTACCTCTTCATCAGACATTGCAAAGAGGATGATCTTTTGTTTTCATATCCTTTCTCCTCCTCGGGTAGGATGTCTGGATGAGCAGCAAACACTGACACCAGCATTGTGGAAAACATGTGCCTGTGGCAGGCACTTACGGGGCTGACCTGTGTGTGACCGTTGTTGGGTCAATGACTAACACAGGTGAGAAGGGTAGTGTTCTAGATGATAGCAGTGAGCCCCCACCCTGGATTGGCCACGTTTGTATAATTGTTTTGAAACATGCATTTTTGCTGTTTTTGTGTTTACTGTGTACACACATTGCAGTATTATCAAATGTGTGGCTATGTTTTTGCTGTTGTGTGTCTTGACATGGCCAGCTACATCTGTATAGCTATAACATCGTTGTGCCTGTTTGGGCTGTAGGACTACTTGAGTACTAATTGGTATACGTTTGTGAATTGGACTCGACTTCAACTTTTGTAGGTGTACCGGTGGTTTGCATGACTCTGCCGGTGCCCTTCCTTCATTTTCCCCTTACCACATCCACTGTGAAGGAGATATTGCTCCCAAGATGTCAATAGCTCAGTGGAGAGAAGTTATAGGTATGTGATTGCCGCATCCAATAGTGGAAAGAGGATAAGGTGGAGCAGGGAGAAACATTCACAGGGACTCCCATTGCTAGAGAGTATAATGATTACTATCCTGCAATTTTGAACTCCCCTTACAATGGCAAAGGTGTAATTCTAGCAGTCTACAATGAGATGGAAAAGGAGCTGAAGGCCTTCTGGTCTAGGCCCACTGGTCCCGCAGCCGTCTTGTTAGATGGTGGGAAGAGGAGCGCTGGTATGACGATGAATGTCTTAGAATGAAGGGAGTTGTGTCAATCGCCCTAGCACAACGCCATCATAGCCCACAAAGCGAATTGTTATTTAGAGAGTATAGGGGTTAATACAAATGCCCTCTGAGAACCAGGAAAATGCTTTACCAATTGACTCTTGGGAGGGTTTGAAGGAGGCTGCATGGGATAAAAACTCTAAAACATTCTGGTAACTGGTATCACGGGTAGAGAACGGGTGAGTGAACACTCTGGAAACTCATATTGGGCCATTTGCTTGGATTAACCACTTTAGTAACTTATACAGTGCTCACCCCACAGTCCCCCTGTCAGCACGAGAGAACATCTGCTCTGGGCCCTGCATAACTGATATCTTAGTACCAGAGGTGGTGAGAGCAGTTTTAAAGTTTAGGCATAAGGCTGGTGCTAGAAGTATCAGTGCTATAATTTTGCAAATATATAAGCAAAGGGCAGTGGTGGCCGCACAGTATGGTGCAGAACTATGGGGGTTTGTGAACGTTTGCCCACTCCAAGTAGTTAAGAATACTTCCTCCGAATTTTGTTGGGGCCTGGTCCAGGCACCCCTCTAGTGGCGTTGTATGCGGAGATAAAATGTACCCCATATCAGAAATTATCGCCCTCAGGCCGATTCTCTACTGGGTTAGACTGGTGAGAAATCCTAAGGCTGCAGTTTAGAAACCCTAGAAGAAGTTACAGCCAATGGCATTTGCTGGGGGCCATAGATGGTCCTCCGATGTACAACATTTTTTAAAGGAGCTACAGATGGTGTCCTTGTAGGAAGCACCTGGTAGAATCGGACAAGATACTGTAGATTTGATTAAAAAACGGTATTGTGAATACATGTACATAAA
This sequence comes from Calotriton arnoldi, assembly GCA_963921515.1. Lineage (NCBI taxonomy): Eukaryota > Metazoa > Chordata > Amphibia > Caudata > Salamandridae > Calotriton > Calotriton arnoldi. The sequence goes on along the minus strand of CAWUFW010001719.1, from coordinate 958,361 downwards.
ACAATGCTGGGAGTTGAAGTCAGGTTCTATCACGAGCAGGTATTTCAGTAACATCTATGGCCTCCCATGATCAGAATATCTGAACGTGTTGTACCCTGAACTGAGCGAACACTGGTTGAGAAGGATAAAAGATACCCTGGGTGACATGGGGATGAGCAGTTTATGGGATAATCCCGCAGGTAACTCTTTCCCTTCAAAGAAAGAGTTTAAGACAGCTTATTGGAACATGACTATGATGAAACGATTCTCATCCATAACGAATCCTACCCTGACGAGGGATTTTCTGGAGAACAAACATGAGTATTTGTACGAACGTTACTGGGATTTTATCACTGTACCAAAAGATAGGAAATTGTACCACCAGTTCAGAGTGGGTTCACTTCCCATCAAGTCCTTTACATGTAAATGGCACCCTCGGAATGAAGACATTTGTATTGTATGCCCATCACAGAAGGAAACAATAGCACATATTCTGTTTGTTTGCCCTGCCTACAAAGCCTCCCGAAACAGATGGTTCAAACCAGTCTGTTTAAATCTTGGAACTAGGTCGGGTGCGGAGGCACTAAGGATTTTAAAGTCAGATATATGTGAGTCTACAGTGATTGCCCTCGCTAAATTTCTGGAATGGATGTGGGCCATTCGTGCAAAACTGACAAGGACAATGTAGTAGTGAATATTATTTTATTTTTTTTACTGTCTGTAGTACTCATGACCCTATAGCTGCTTTTATCCCTTACTGATTACGTACATAGATTTGCTTTCCACAACTGAATGTTTTCTAAGATGGCATATTAACGGTTTTATGTAAATCATTTTTATTCTGTTTTTATTATTCTTATTGTTAAATGTTTTATACTTGTGATTCAGTTTGTTATAAGCTTTATTATATGATGGATTTTAATGGTTTATAATATGAATTTTTAGGTTTTTATCAATGTATAATGTCTTTAATGATTTGACAATCGAAATAAAGACCAAATTGATTGATTGATTGATTGAATACATGTACATAAAACAATGCTGGGAGTTGAAGTCAGGTTCTATCACGAGCAGGTATTTCAGTAACATCTATGGCCTCCCATGATCAGAATATCTGAACGTGTTGTACCTGAACTGAGCGAACACTGTACCTAAAATTCCAGTTTGGTTTCCTCCCGACCAGGGATTTTCTCATACGCATACTAGATACAACCGCTGTGATTGTAGCCTCGGTGGTCTGGACAATCTAACCGATTTTATTCTGTTTTGCACAAAATATGATGCAGCACAGCGGAGGTGACTCTTTCCCGTTTCTAAATATTAAGCGGGTAGATGTGTTAAATCAGCAACGGCACTATGTATTAAACCAGATGATATGTACGTGGTCACCTCTGTAGCATCATATTTATGGGTTACGTGGCATTGCCTGAGAGAGTTGCTTTCCACACTAGGTATATGCTTAAGTAGATAGGCTCTGCAAACCTGGGTGTCTTCCATAATGGATCATGCTGCTAGCTTTTGCATTAATTGCACAATTCTGTACCATTTGTATGCACTGCAGTTCTTCTCCTTAGGTGTGGTGGCAGACTGTTTACACCTGGAAAGAAAATAACTCCTAAATGTTCTCAGGCTTTTTAAATGACAGTGACGCATACGTTTCTCTCTCTCTTGGGATGTTGCCTCCGATGGTAATGTGCATTTTTATTGCTTCACTGCACTCACGCTTTATTGCATTCGAAGAATTTATATATTTTTTTTTAGGTTGTATTCCTTTGATGGAAATGCGTACTCTTAACATCTCACTGTACTTGTATTTTAATGTTTTCGATGAATTTGTTGATAATTGTTGTGTATATGTTTTTATTGAGCTTTTATATCACATGTTCTTAAAATATTGTAAGGCTGTTAGCTGAAACAATAAATAAAATTGATTGATAGCAGTGAGCCCCCTCCCTGGAATGGCCAAGTCTGTATCATTGTTTTGAAACATGCATTTTTGCTGTGTTTGTGTTTACTGTGTTCACACATTGCAGGATTCTCATATGTGTGGCTATGTTTTTGCTGTTGTGTGTCTTGACATGGCCAGCTACATCTGTATATCTATAACTTTGAGCCTGTTTGGGCTGTAGGACTACTTGAGTACTATTAAGTATACTTTTGTGAACTGGACCCGAATTCCACTTTTGTAGGTGTACCAGTGTTTTGCATGACTGTGCCGGTGCCCTTCGTTCATTTTCCCCTTACCACATCCGCTGTGGAGGAGATATTGCCCGTTGTTGGGTCCCTCCACTGTCCACACCAACATTTACACCTGAGTAGTACATTTTGGCTGTGGAATAATCAAACCACGTAACTGATGCCCCCTTATCGGTAACTCCAGTGGGGACAGGAGGAATATCAGGCTGAAATCCTCCTAGACCCTTAGTGTAAATTTCTTGGATTTCTGTTTGTATTTCAAGAAAAAATATTTATGTTTTTGCTTTTAATTCTTTATGTATCCCCGCTTTCATTGCACCCTATGGATTTACTTCATTTGTTTGTCTCAATAAGCGATGCCGGTTTCTTGTCGAATTTGTCGTAGACCTCCTCCGCTTTCATTGCATCTCAAAATGCTATTCCATGATGTGTCTATTAAACAGTGCTTCTGGCGTAAAATAATGTTACCTCCATTGCTTTGATCGCATTTCATGCCTTTCTCGTGTGCTTCAATAAATAACGCCTTTGCTTTCTCATTTAAGGGTTTATTTTCTATGTGTGTTCTAATAAATAATACATTTGGATTTCCAGTCCCTGTTGTTTTGTTTAGCCTGCGAAGGCGTTGTCTGCCTCTGGGCTTATCAATCTCTGGGGCTCAAATTAGCTGGAAATCTCATCATCAGATTTGAGGGAATTATGTGTCAGATTTTGAGACGTGTGCAGTGGAAAAGCTTTGAAACTGCTGCCTGGAGATTGTGAAGATCTGCTTGCAGCCTACCTGGATGGGAAAAGGCTGCTCAGGCAACTTCAATAGAAAGTCAAAGGGGGGCTTCTGACATGGAGAGGCAGAGGAGTGCAAGAAATGACAGGGAGGAAGAGAGAGACAGTGATGCTGGTAGATGAGTAAGAGAGATGACAGAGAGGGAAAGAGACATGGATGAGCATCGACAGGTGATTTAAAAAGCTTAGATCTATTCAGAAAGAGACATAGGAAAATGGAAAAAAACAGACTGAGAAGTAGACAACAGGGAGCGCAGGGTCAAACATCAGAGAGCGATGCGCGGAAACAGAGACAGATAGATAAGAGACAGAAAAGAGGTAAAGACATAAAACGATAAAGACATTGACACGAGGAAGGGAGGAAAAAGTGGCGGGAAAGAAACAGTGAAATCCGATGGTATGCCACACACAGATTTCGCCTTCATTTGGGTGAGAAAGAAATTGATTAAATTGTTTCTGCTTTATATTTTAGCTTGAGAATTCAATGTTACCAACATCTTTGGAATTTAAGATAAAATAGAAATGTCATAAAAGAAAAGAAAATGTCAAGTAAAGGAAAAAATAAGCCTGGATCTGATTGAGAAAACCTGTTATTGTTGAAAGTGAATGCTGCAGATCTGCGAGCCAGATATTGTCACACAATCCAGTTATTGCCACACAATCCAAGGTAATCTCACAAAGAAAGCGAACAACACCGTTACGGTCTTGTTATGGGTAGAAAGATGCAATACAAATGTCACAATACAATGCGATACATTGAGCGAACAGGGCAGCCGTTTATAATTACACAGTCTCTACTAACACAAACAGGACCCTAAGTGCTATGACACATCACAACACATTTCTCTAATCATACCCATCAAGAAAGGCGAAAACTGCAATTAAAAAACATAAACACCTGCCTCACTTAGGCACACTTTGATCCTTACAGCGACAAATCGCAATTGCCTTAAAAGCATCTTTTACAAACCCACACGTCAAGTAACAAACCCCTGCAAATCAATTCACAGTGAACAGGAAAGTTAAGAACAAACACAAACATTGCTGAAGTGAAGCATTTAATGAGCAAAGCACCCACGAAATACAGTATGTTGCACATCCGAGCAGTGCATTCACGTGAGGGTACAATTCAAGAGAGCAGCACGCTTCCAAGTAAACACACCCCAAACTTCGCATCCATTTCTATAGAGCCATAGTCTCATACACAAACACACCCCACCTGCATGCTCACACTTACACATCCCCAAAGCACCAACTCCCATCCATACTCCCCTATGAAAGAGATCACTGTGGACCATGTCAACGAATAGACCATAAGAGAAGAACTCTGCGTCTATGAGATACAATTCTAAATGGGACACACCCCCCTGCGTAACATTCGGGTCAGGAGAGCTCAGCGGAAAAGAAGTTTCATGCGAAGGGCAGGACTCTTCGACTACTCTAATGTACATAGAGATTTAGACTCACCAAGGACATCAATAACGTCCTTTCATGCCCCATCACACCACATAACATGCCCCAAAAACACGCTTCACGCAACGTCAGTTTAAATGGAGGTGCACTATGATACCCCGCTATTTGGGGTTTCTCTAGATGGTCATTAAAGACAGCAGTGGTCCGCATGTCACAACTGTCTTAAAAGCACTACGGCAGATCACAGATGCACTCAGATCCCACACGACGTGTGATCTTCCTTAGGTACCAAAGCACATATGACAAGCACACAGACAGTTCTACAAAAACCATAGCTTCACCGTCACCATGGAGGCTTTCAATGGCACAAACCTTGCATCAAAAAGCCACAGATACCTGTTTGTACACCCACTAGCGTAACAAAAATTGAGAGCCCCCCTGCAAACTACATGGAGGGGCCCCTCCTCCGGACTCATTTAGGAGCTCTCAGGTCAGGGTACTGTGCTAAGGGGGCCCCTTGGAGCTCGGGGCCCTCCGAACCACAGGGGCTGCGGAGGCCTATGTTATGCCACTGTGCACACAATAGCCAGTAAGGCTATATCAGCCTCAACCCATGTTCGATGGGTGATGTACATCTAAGCTCCCTCGGCACCTTCTATCACACAACCTTCTTCGACACCAGTGGAACCTCGGCATGAATGAGAAGACCCAGATGCAGGAACAGTGTCTCCAAAGATTCTTTATCACGGTTGTGGCATTTCGTCCCCATCTTATTCCATGAGCTCCTTAGAAGAAATAATTGACCTAATGTAACCTCCACAGACCCCAGCTCAGAAAATCATTTTAAACGGTGATTAGAACCTCTCTATTGACCAACCAGACTCCAAACCAGCTCTGGATATCGTCAAATATCGAAGTGCTTTAGGTTTCAAACAATTTTTCAGTGGATCTACATTCTCTATAGGCCACACTCTGAACTTCATGTTCAATAATGAAACAATAAATCCTGTTGTACAACCTCAGATATGAACAGATCATTCACTAATCACGGACTCACTCACAAGCATGATCCAATACTCCTTATCCAGTGTCACTGGAATTATGCAGCTGGGGAGGGTATTTGGACAAAATATTGAGTTGCAAATATCAGGATTCGGAAATCTCGGGAAAAGAAAATTCGTGAAACAAAAATATCGTGATGCAGAATTATCGTTGTCAAGAATATAGATTTTATCAGGTAAGTAACATTGTTTTCAAGATATATATAAATATATATATGTATAAGTTATAGTTAGGACCTTTATCCATAGGAAATCCGCAACATTCTATTCCCAATAAGTTTGGCATCGTTTGACGAATCATCGCGAAATTTTCAAAACTAGTGGGGTGCTCCGGACCGCTCCTGTCTTGAAAGTTTCGGGGTGATTCATCAAGCGGCGGCCGAGAAAAAAGGGGGGTCCCAAAACGCGTTTTCTCCGTTTTCTCCATGTTAATTCCCATAGGAAATTTTAGCCACGGCTACAGCCCGAACTGCTGAACGGAATTACACCAAATTTTGCAAAAAGGTAGCGCTTGGTTCAGAAAGCGACCTTTTTTTTAAATGGTGTAAATCCGTTCAGTAGTTACGGAGAAATTAAAAAAATAAGAGTGAAAAAATCGATTTCCCATAGGAAACTTTATGCAAGGCTACAGCAAAAACTGCTGAACGGAATTACACCAAATTTGGCAAAAAGGTAGTGCTTGGTTCAGAAAGCACCCTTTTTAAAAATGGTGTAAATCCGTTCAGTAGTTGCTGAGAAAATTCAAAATAAAAGTTTCGATATTTAGAGGCACGGAGGATCCACGCACCCTCCCGACCACAAGCTGCATGCTAATTGGCTGTCAACACTCCCAATCAGGAAGTGTTGGCAGCCATCTTGTTCCTCGGTAGAACCGAGGAACAAGAAAGCAGTAAAAAAAGTGCGCAATATGCAAAAAGGGGGCAGGGTAGAAACACCCTGACCCCCTAGGCCTGCTCAGGGGGTCCTACAAGGCCCCCAGGGCCAAAAAAAAATTCTTTTTTTTTTTTTAAATCGGCAGGATGCGCTTAGGGTGCGCGGATCCTGCCGATTAAAAAAAAAAACGAAGCGCGGTCTCCCGCGCTTCTTTGGTAATTGGCCCCCGGGTGGGCCAAGTCCCGGGGGCATGCGGGGGTTAAGTTTTATGTGTGGGGGGCCTCTAAGGCCCCCCGAGCCCCGGGGACCGCCACCCCCCGGGGCTTTAATAAAAAAAATGGTGCGGGAGGGCTCTCTGCCCTCCCGCAGCCACCCCCCGGGGCTTCTTTTTTTTTTTTTGAAATTACCTGTGTGGGGGGGCTCGAGCCCCCCCACACGCCCCGGGGACCGCCACCTCCCCGGGGCACTAACATGTAAATTAGGGGGTCCGTTAAGGACCCCCGAGCCCCAGGGACCACCACCTCCCCGGGGCTGTGCATTTGGATGGGAGGGGGGCCGCGCGGCCCCCTCCTGGAGCCTCTGGTGGCCCTGGGGACCGCCACCCCCAGGGCCGGCTCTTGCAGTGTCCCGGGGTGCCTACCCCCGGGACACTGTAGTTTGCAATGACAGGACGGGAGCCTCGCGGCTCCCGTCCTGCCATTGCAAACTGCTTTGCTTCATTGAAGCGAGAGCAGGGAAACATGCTCTCGCTTCAATGAAGCAAAGCAGATTGCTTTTCCACATGGGGAGCTGCATGTCAGCAGCTCCCCATGTGGAAAAGCAATGCCGGCTCCCGAGGGACGCGGGGAGCCGGCTGGGACCGTGGGGGCATTGGGGACCCCCACGGTCCCCAACGGAGAGGGCCAGCCCCGGGGGATGGGGTCCCCGGGGCAAGTAGTGGCCCGGGAGGGGGCCACGCGGCCCCCTCCCCCCAAAAAAAAAGAAGAAAAAAAAGAAAGAAAAATAAAGGCCTGCCCCGGGGGATGGGGTCCCCGGGGCAAAAGGAGGCCTGAGGAGGGGGGCCACGCAGCCCCCCTCCTTAAAAAATAATAAAAAGAGTGGCCATGCCCCGGGGGATGGGGTTCCCGGGGCCGGAATCGACCACGGGAGGGGGGCCACGCGGCACCCTTCCCGGTTTTTTATTTTAAAAACTGAAAAAAAAGTGGTAAGGCCCTGGGGATGGGGTCCCCAGGGCCCAAAAAGGAAAAAGGAAGGGGGCCACACAGCCCCCTGGGGCGAGGGAAACGATCGTGCCGCAGGCCCCGCCCCTTCCTTTACCACTCTGCAAACGCGCCCCCTGGCGCGTTTGCAGAGGAGGAACAATTCCCCTTGAATACTGGGGGCCAACTAGCCCACCAGGAACCTCCAGTATGCGCCAGGGGCTGCGTTGCAGAGAGGTGTACAGAGGCCACGCCCCTTTTACACCTCTCTGCAACGCAGCTCTGTGGCGCTTACTGGAGGTACCTGGTGGGATAGTTGGACCCCAGGGACCCTCAGGATTCAAGGGGACTTAATTCCCCAACTTAAAACGCGCCACGGGGCGCGTTTGCACAGTGGTGAAGGGAGGGGGCGGGGCTTCAGGTGACATGTGTGCAAACAGGCCCCCTGGCGCGTTTTAAGATGGGGAATTAAATCCCCTTCAATCCTGAGGGTCCCTGGGGGCCAACTAGCCCACCAGGTACGTCCAGAAAGCGCCACAGAGCTGCGTTGCAGAGTGTTGTAAAAAGGGGCGTGGCCTCTGAACACCTCTCTGCAACACAGCTCTCTGGCGCATACTGGAGGTATCTGGTGGGCCAGTTGGCCCCTAGGGACCCTCGGGATTGAGGAGGAATTAATTCTCCAACTTAAAACGCGCCACAGGGCGTGTTTGCAGACATGTTACCTCAGGCCCCACCCCCTTCTTTCACCATTGTGCAAATAGTCCTCTAAAATCAGCAGAACTACGAATTCCGATTTACTCACCTGTTATCAGGAGAAACCTCAGTGCTGCATCTTTGAGCCCAGTACTAATCCTGAAAAGTAATTCTAACCGTACTTACCAGTAACTTGAATTTCCTTCCATAGGCTAACATTGACTGGTTTCACTTGGAAATTCTTCTAAGTGTGGAGTTTTGGAACTTTATAATATTCCTCTAAAATCAGCCGAAGTACGAATTCCAATTTACTCACCTGTTATCAGGAGAGAACCCAGTGCTGCATCTTTTAGCCCAGCACTGACCCTGAAAAGTAATTCTAACCGTACTTACCAGTAACTTGAATTTCCTTCCATAGGCTAACATTGACTGGTTTCACTTGGAAATTATTCTAAGTGTGGAGTTTTGGAACTTTATAATATTCCTCTAAAATCAGCCGAACTACGAATTCTGATTTACTCACCTGTTATCAGGAGAGAACCCAGTGCTGCATCTTTTAGCCCAGTACTGATCCTGAAAAGTAATTTTAACCGTACTTACCAGTAACTTAAATTTCCTTCCATAGGATATCATTGCCTGCTTTTTGCTGAAAAAGTTTCTAAGTGTCGATTTTTGAAACATACAAATATTCCTCTAAAATCAGCAGAACTACGAATTCCGATTTACTCACCTGTTATCAGGAGAGACCTCAGTGCTGCATCTTCGAGCCCAGTACTGATCCTGAAAAGTAATTTTAACCGTACTTACCAGTAACTTGAATTTCCTTCCATAGGGTAACATTGACTGGTTTCACTTGGAAATTCTTCTAAGTGTGGAGTTTTGGAACTTTATAATATTCCTCTAAAATCAGCCGAACTACAAATTCCGATTTACTCACCTGTTATCAGGAGAGAACCCAGTGCTGCATCTTTTAGCCCAGCACTGACCCTGAAAAGTAATTCTAACCGTACTTACCAGTAACTTGTATTTCCTTCCATAGGAATCCATTGTCTGGTTTTCAGCAGAAAAGTTTCAAAGTGTCGATTTTCACAAACTACAAATATTCCTTAAAAATCGCCTGTATGCCTTAAACGCATTCTTTCAACTGTTTACAGGAGATGCACCAGTGCTGGATCCACCACTGAGTAAGAAAAAGTAACGATAACACTACTTACCTGCTAAGTGAATTTCCTCCCATAGGATAACATTGGTGATTCTATGTGAAAAAGTTTCTAAGTGTCAACTTTTAAAATACAATAATATTCCTTAAAAATCACTACTGTAACCAAAACGCTTTTACTCAACTGTTTACAGGAGATGTCCCAGGACTGAATCTAGGATCCAGTCCTGTGGTTAGAAAAGTAATCCATAAAGTAACTAATTGCATTTATCTAGAAATTCACATTGAGCTCAATGTTGCATTGTGTTTGAAATTGTGTTGCCCATTGCAACAACTGTAACTACTGTACTTAAAAGTCTATTGCCTATTTGCAAAGTATTTAAACTAAAGTAATTTATTCTGAGAAAGTATATTTTGTAATGTAATGTATAATGTAATTACAATGTAATTTTAAAAATAAAATATCTAAAAATAAATAGTTTAAAAAAATGTAGTAAATCAGTATAAAAAAAATAAAGATAACAATTAATACATTTAAAAATTGTCATATACAAAATCTTGGAAAGTCACTGAAAAAAACCATAGGTTTCAGACATGTTATAGTTAGGAATTAGCATTTAAAAATACTTTGAAATTCACTGAAAAAACCATATGTTTCAGGCACGTTATAGTTAGAAATTAACATTTAAAAAACCTTTGAAATTCACTGAAAAAACCATAGGTTTCAGGCACGTTATAGTTAGAAATTAGCATTTAAAAAACCTTTGAAATTCACTGAAAAAACCATAGGTTTCAGACACGTTATAGTTAGAAATTTGCATTTAAAAAACCTTTGAAATTCACTGAAAAAACCATAGGTTTTAGGGACAGTTATAGTTAGTTGGACATTGCACTCGTACAAAACCCGTGAAATTCCCCGTTATAGTTAGTTCAGCTAACTATAACTCGCGCCCCGCAATGCACTGCTGATGACGTCACATATTACATCACTCATGACATGGTCAGTGACATCACTGATGACATCACTGATGACATCTCAAATGACATCACTGATGACATCACTGATGACATCATCCATGTGATAATTTCATGCATCTTCTCACACCCTAATATAACTTTTGATACACCCACTCTAAATTACAGACTGCCATTCTCAAAACCATAGACACTCCAACACCAATAACTACATACCCACTCACTGATTCTTAGGTCTACACACACATCCACTCACTCACCTGTACAGTCACTCATACTTACGGTCACTCAGTACAGGACTATCATATGCACTCATACACATACATAGACACTCACACACCGCCACTCATCCTTAGAGGTACTCACACACCTAGTCAGTCATGCAAATAATTAATCACACTGCCATTTACTCACCTATACAGTTATACACACACCAGCTCACTTACTCATACAAATACTAGCACATTCTTACGCTCTTATACAATCACTAATACAAGTACACACTCATCCATACAGCCACTCTCACAATCACACACTCTCACTTATACCCATTTATATACTCCAACACACATATATACTGCCTTTCACATATGTAGTTACTCACACATGTACCACTGAGATATACATTCACTCACTAACACACCCATACACACACTCACCCACCCATACAGTCCATCACATATGCACTCTTGAAACCATGCACCCAGTGAATCACCCACTGATACATCTATGTGCAGTCACACACACCCCATCCACACAAACACTCAGGCACCCATACAGATACTCAGACAACCAATCAATAACTCATATAGACACTCATGTAGCTATTCACAAACCCATGCAGCCACTTACACAGCAACAGACAGACGGATACAGACATTCACCCAGTTTAGTCACTAACCCATGCATTCAGTAAGATACGTTTAATCACTCACTTATAGAGTTAGTCACGCACCTACTAAATCATCCATACAGACACTTATACACCCACTCATTCTTCAATACGCCTTTCCCTATATATATTAAAAATATTTAAACTTTACAGAAACACACAGTCACTGGATGATGTCATCAGTGATGTCATTTGAGATGTCACTGACCATGTCATGAGTGATGTAATATGTGACGTCATCAGCAGTGCATTGCGGGGGCGCGAGTTATAGTTAGCTGAACTAACTATAACGGGGGAATTTCACGGGTTTTGTACGAGTGCAATGTCCAACTAACTATAACTGTCCCTAAAACCTATGGTTTTTTCAGTGAATATATATATATATGTATATATATATCGATTTTTTTCAGGTTAGTAATATCGTTCTTAAGAATATCATTGTTGTTAATATTGTTAATGTTGTTTTCAATAATATATGTTGTAAAAAATATCGTTTTTTAATTAGCTTATTGTGTTTTAGTTCATATATTATGTTTAAGTGGCATTATGGTTTGTGTAATTGTTAATAATATTGTTAAATATAGTTTGTAATTTTAAGTGATTTATAATTTTTTTTATTGCTAATAGTAATATATGGTGTCGTGGTGGGTTGCTAGGTTTGTAAGGTATAGGGTGGGAAGTTAATTAATTAATAATTAATTAACAATTAATTATTAATTTATTATTAATTGATTATTAATTATGTGAATTGTGTAATCATTATATTTTTTAGTTATACTTTATGTGCGGGCTGCTTGGTTTGTAGGGGTGTAGGGTGGAAAGTTAATTAATAATTAACTAACAATTGATTATTATTTTATTATTTTATTATTCATTAATTATTAATTATGTGAATTGTGTAATCATTATATTTTTTAGTTATATTTTATGTGCAGGCTGCTGGGTTTGTAGGGGTATAGGGTGGAAAGTTAATTAAGTAACAGTTATGTAACAATTAATTATTAATTTATTATTACTTATTTAATTGATAAATAATTATGTAAATTGTGTAATAACTTTATATATTAGTTATATTTTAGGTGCGGGCTACTGGGTTTGTAGGGGTATTGGGTGGGAAGTTGATTAAGTAATAATTAATTAACAATTAATTATTAAAGTATTATTAATTTTTTAAGTGGTTATTAATTATGTAAATTGTTTAATATCTTTATATATGAGGTATATTTTAGGTGTGGGCTATTGGGGTTGTAGGGATATATGGTGGTAAGTTAATAGCATAATAATTAATTTTCAATTATGTATTTATTCTCAATTATTTAATTGATTATCAATTATGTAAATTGGGTTATACTTATTTTATTTATATTTTAAATGTGGGCTGCTAGGTTTTTGGGGGTATAGTGTGGGAAGTTAATTAAGCAATTAATAAATAACATTTTTCTAATTTCTTATAAATGATTAAACTGTTTAATAAACATGTCAATTGTTTAATTGTTTATATATGTGTGTGTGTGTGTGTGTGTATATATATTATATAATCTTTTGGGGGTCAATTAATAATGTTCATATGACAAGTTTTATATTTGTTCTATATTTAATAGGGTTATTCATATATATAATGTGTTTGAAGTGAAGTACTTTCCCTACTGTTTCATAGAATGGAGTGGGAATAGTAAATTTAACCCCTCCAAAGTCCAACGCTTTCCCTACTGTTTCACAGACTGGAGTGGAATTAGTAAATTTAACCCCTCCGAAGCCCAATGCTTTCCCTACTGTTTCACAGACTGGAGTAGGAATAGTAAATTTATTCCCTCCAAGGTCCAACGCTTTCCCTACTGTTGCACTGACTGGAGTGGGAATAATATATATTACCCCTCCGAAGTCCAACATTTTCTCTACTGTTGAGCAGACCGGAGAGGGAATAGTAAACCTTACCCCTCCGAAATCCAACGCTTTCTCTACTATTGCAAAGAGTGGAGGTGGAATACAAAATCTTACCCCTACTAAGTCCAATACTTTCCCTACTGTTGACCTGTTTAGAGTGGGAATAATAAATAAAACCCCTCTGAAAGCCTACGCTTTCACTACTGTTGCATAAACTGGAGTGGGAATAGTATATCTATTATTCCCAGACTTCATTACTTTTCTCAATATTGTTTAAATATATCTATTTTTTTTTTATTTTCATATTTTAAGTAAATGTCTTTTTTTAATTTTATTGTTTTGCTGTTGATTTGCTAATTTTTTATGTTTATTTATTTTTATGTATATAAATATATATATGTATGTATATATTCACACATTGCAGGTTTACCCATTCGAAAGAGGCCACAGGAAGAAAAAGCTCTCTCACGTAGTTTAATGGCAGCAAGCAAGCAAGAGACTTCTCAGCAACTCACATCTGACAAAGTTCATACGCCCAGACGCGTTTCGGGAAACTCACTGTCCCTTCTTCTGTGGCGTGTTGTTCACGGAAAATGAAAGCACATTGCATCGCGCGCAATTCCAAAAATAAAACAAACTTCTTTCCCAAGTGGGTAGATGCGAAAAACTGCGGGGCAGATGACTGCAGTTTTTCGCATCTACCCACTTGGGAAAGAACTTTGTTTTATTTTTGGAAATGATTAGCACACCCACTGGGGAGGACAGGCATCGCACTACGACATCCAGAAGGCCATGTATTTGGCCACGCCCACTGAGGCAGGTGTTTAAATGGAATTGCGCGCGATGCAATGTGCTTTCATTTTCCGTGAACAACACGCCACAGAAGAAGGGACAGTGAGTTTCCCGAAACGCGTCTGGCGTATGAACTTTGTCAGATGTGAGTTGCTGAGAAGTCTCTTGCTTGCTTGCTGCCATTAAACTACGTGAGAGAGCTTTTTCTTCCTGTGGCCTCTTTCGAATGGGTAAACCTGCAATGTGTGGATGTATATATATGTATATATATATATATTATCTACTGGCGGTCGCCAGTAGATAGTTATAGTTAGGACCTATTTTCCATAGGAAATCCGCAACATTCTATTTGAAATAACGTTGGCGCCGGTTGACGAATCTTCGCGAAAGTTTCCAACTTGTTGGGGCGCTCCGGTCCGCTCCTATCCTGAAAGTCTCGGGGTGATTCGTCAAGCGGGGGCCGAGAAAAAAAGGGGGTCCTAAAACGTGTTTTCCTAAAACGTGAACTGCTGAACGGAGTTACACCAAATTTGGCAAAGAGGTAGCCCTTGGTTCAGTGTCGTGCCTTTTGCTTAAATGGTGTAAATCCGTTCAGTAGTTCCTGAGAAAATCAAAAGTAAAGTCACATATATATCTATGGCCGAGTAGGGTCCGCGTACCCTCCCGATCACGAGCTGCATGCTAATTGGCTGTCAAGTGGCAGTCAACACTCCAAATCAGGAAGTGTTGGCAGCCATTTTGTCCCTCGGTAGAACCGAGGCACAGAAACAAGTGCGCAAAACGCACAAAGGGGGCAGGGTAGAAACACCCTGACCCCCTAGGTCTGCTCAGGGGGTCCCACAAGGACCCCCTGGGCAGAAAAAAGCATTTTTTTTTTTTTTTTTAAATCGGCGGGATGCGCTTAGGGTGCGCGGATCCCGCCGATTAAAAAAACAAAAAAAAAAACACACAAGAAACAAGTGCGCAAAACGCACAAAGGGGGCAGGGTAGAAACACCCTGACCCCCTAGGTCTGCTCAGGGGGTCCCACAAGGACCCCCTGGCCAGAAGAAAAGCATTTTTTTTTAAAAATCGGCGGGATGCGCTTAGGGTGCGCGGATCCCGCTGATAAAAAAAAAAAATCGAAGCGCTTGACTAGTTTGCCCCCGGGTGGCCCAAGTCCCGGGGGCATGTGGGGGGTAGGTTTAGATTTTATGGGGGGGCCTCTAAGGCCCCCCAAGCCCCGGGGACCGCCACCCCCGGGGCTTTGAATTTTAAATTGTGCGGGAGGGCACTGGACCCTCCCGCAGCCCCGAGGACCGCCACCCCCGGGGCTTTTTTTTATTTTTATTAAATTACCTGTTTCGGAGGGCTCGAGCCCCCCCACACGCCCCGGGGACCGCCACCTCCCCGGGGCACTAATTAAACAAATGTGGGGGTCCGTTTAGGACCCCGAAGCCCCGGGGACCACCACCTCCCCGGGGCTGTGTAGATGTGGGGAGGGGGCCGCGCGGCCCCCCTCCTGGAGCCTGTGGTGGCCCTGGGGACCACCACCCCCCAGGGCCGGCTCCTGCAGTGTCCCGGGGTGCCTACCCCCGGGACACTGTAGTTTGCTATGGCAGGGCGGGAGCCTTGCGGCTCCCGTCCTGTCATAGCAAACTGCTTTGGATTTTGGAAGAGAGAGCAGGAAACCTGCTCTCTCTTCCAAAATTCAAAGCAAATTGCTTTTCCACACGGGGAGCTGCATGTCAGCAGCTCCCCATGTGGAAAAGCAATGCCGACTCCCGCAGGAGGCAAGGAGCCGGCAGGGTCCGTGGGGGAGTTGGGGTCCCCCCAAGGACCCCAAAGGATAGGGCCAGTCCCGGGGGATGGGGTCCCCAGGGCAAGTAGTGGCCCGGGAGGGGGGCCACGCGGCCCCCCTCCCCAAATTATGCAAAAAAAAAAAAAAGGCCGGCCCCGGGGGATGGGGTCCCCGGAGCCTAAGGAGGCTTGAGGAGGGGGGCAACGCAGCCCCCCTCCATGAAAATTTAAAAAAAAAAAAATGTGCCAATGACCCGGGGGATGGGGTCCCCGGGCCGAAATTGGCCACGGGAGGGGGGCCCACGCGGTCCCCTTCCCATTCCATTTTTGAAAAAATAAATAAAAGGGGGTCAGGCCCTGGGGGATGGGGTCCCCAGGGCCCAAAATAATTAAAAAGAAGGGGGGCCACACAGCCCCCTTTAAAAAAAAAAAAATCCGGCATCGCGCCAAGGCCACGCCCCCTCCTTGCAGCACTCTGCAAACGCGCCCCCTGGCGCGTTTGCAGAGGGGTAACGAAATCCCCTTGAATACTGGGGGTCCCTGGGGGCCAACTAGCCCACCAGGAACCTCCAGTATGCGCCAGGGGCTGCGTTGCAGAGAGGTGTACAGAGGCCACACCCCTTTTACACCTCTCTGCAACGCAGCTCTGTGGCGCTTTTGGAGGTACATGGTGGGCTAGTTGGACTCCAGGGACCCTCAGGATTCAAGGGGACTTAATCCCCCAACTTAAAAAGCGCCACGGGGCCCGTTTGCACAGTGGTGAAGGGAGGGGCGGGGCTTCAGGTGACATGTGTGCAAACAGGCTCCGTGGCGCGTTTTAAGATGGGGAATTAAATCCTGTTCAATCCTGAGGGTCCCTGGGGCCAACTAGCCCACCAGGTACGTCCAGAAAGCGCCACAGAGCTGCGTTGCACAGAGGTGTAAAAGGGCGTGGCCTCTGAACACCTCTCTGCAACGCAGCTCCTGGCGCATACTGGAGGTACAGGGTGGGCTAGTTGGCTCCGAGGGACCCTCGGGATTGAGGAGGAATTAATTCTCCAACTTAAAACGCGCCACAGGGCGTGTTTGCAGACATGTCACCTCAGGCCCCACCCCCTTCCTTCACCATTGTGCAAATATTCCTCTAAAATCAGCCGAACTACGAATTCCGATTTACTCACCTGTTATCAGGAGAGACCTCAGTGCTACATCTTTGAGCCCAGTACTGTTCCTGAAAAGTAAATTTAACCGTACTTACCAGTAACTTGAATTTCCTTCCATAGGCTAACATTGACTGGTTTCACTTGGAAATTCTTCCAAGTGTCGATTTTTGAAACATACAAATATTCCTCTAAAATCAGCCGAACTACGAATTCCAATTTACTCACCTGTTATCAGGAGAGACCTCAGTGCTGCATCTTTGAGCCCAGTACTGATCCTGAAAAGTAATTCTAACCGTACTTACCAGTAACTTGAATTTCCTTCCATAGGCTAACATTGACTGGTTTCACTTGGAAATTCTTCTAAGTGTCGATTTTTGAAACATACAAATATTCCTCTAAAATCAGCCGAACTACGAATTCCAATTTACTCACCTGTTATCAGGAGAGAACCCAGTGCTGCATCTTTTAGCCCAGCACTGACCCTGAAAAGTAATTCTAACCGTACTTACCAGTAACTTGTATTTCCTTCCATAGGAATCCATTGTCTGGTTTTCAGCAGAAAAGTTTCAAAGTGTCGATTTTCACAAACTACAAATATTCCTTAAAAATCGCCTGTATGACTTAAACGCATTCTTTCAACTGTATACAGGAGATGCACCAGTGCTGGATCCAGGATCCACCACTGAGTAAGAAAAAGTAACGATAACACTACTTACCTGCTAAGTGAATTTCCTCCCATAGGATAACATTGGTGATTCTATGTGAAAAAGTTTGTGTCAACTTTTAAAATACAATAATATTCCTTAAAAATCACTACTGTAACCAAAACGCTTTTACTCAACTGTTTACAGGAGATGTCCCAGGACTGAATCTAGGATCCAGTCCTGTGGTTAGAAAAGTAATCCATAAAGTAACTAATTGCATTTAACTAGAAATTCACATTGAGCTCAATGTTGCATTGTGTTTGAAATTGTGTTGCCCATTGCAACAACTGTAACTACTGTACTTAAAAGTCTATTGCCTATTTGCTAAGTATTTAAACTAAAGTAATTCATTCTGAGAAAGTATATTTTGTAATGTAATGTATAATGTAATTACAATGTAATTTAAAAAATAAAATATCTAAAAATAAATAGTTTAAAAAAGTGTAGTAAATCAGTATCAAAAAAATAAATATAACAATTAATACATTTAAAAATTGTCATTTACAAAACCTTTGAAATTCACTGAAAAAAACCATAGGTTTCAGACATGTTATAGTTAGGAATTAGCATTTAAAAAACCTTTAAAATTCACTGAAAAAACCATAGGTTTCAGGCACGTTATAGTTAGAAATTAGCATTTAAAAAACCTTACAAATTCACTGAAAAAACCATAGGTTTTAGGGACAGTTATAGTTAGTTGGACATTGCACTCGTACAAAACCCGTGAAATTCCCCCGTTATAGTTAGTTCAGCTAACTATAACTCGCGCCCCCGCAATGCACTGCTGATGACGTCACATATTACATCACTCATGACATGGTCAGTGACATCACTGATGACATCACTGATTACATCATCCACGTGATAATCTGATGCACCTACTCACACCCTAATATAACCTTTGATACACCCACTCTAAATTACAGACTGCCATTCGCAAAACCATAGACACTCCAAAACCAATAACTACATACCCACTCACTGATTCTTAGGTCTACACACACATCCACTCACTCACCCGTACAGTCACTCATACTTACGGTCACTCAGTACAGGACTATCATATGCACTCATACTCCTATATAGACACTCAAACACCGCCACTCATCCATAGAGGTACTCACACACCTAGTCAGTCATGCAAATAATTAAACACACTGCCATTTACTCACCTATACAGTTATACACACACCAGCTCACTTACTCATACAAATACTAGCACATTCTTACGCTCTTATACAATCACTGATAAAAGCACACACTCATCCATACAGTCACTCTCACAATCACACACTCTCGCTTATAGCTATTTATATACTCCAACACACATATATACTGCCTTTCACATATGTAGTTACTCACACATGTACCACTGGGACATACATTCACTCACTAACACACTCTTACACACACTTACCCACCCATACAGTCTATCACAGATGCACTCTTGAAACCATCCACCCAGTAAATCACCCACTCACACATCTATGCACAGAGTCGCACACACCCCACCCACACAAACACTCAGGCACCCATACAGATACTCAGACAACCAATCAATAACTCATATAGACACTCATGTAGCTATTCACAAACTCATGCAGCCACTTACACAGCAACAGACAGACGGATACAGACATTCACCCAGTTTAGTCACTAACCCATGCATTCAGTAAGATACGTTTAATCACTCACTTATAGAGTTAGTCACGCACCTACTAAATCATCCATACAGACACTTATACACCCAGTCATTCTTCAATACGCCTTTCCCTATATATATTAAAAATATTTAAACTTTACAGAAACACACAGTCACTGGATGATGTCATCAGTGATGTCATTTGAGATGTCATCAGTGATGTCATCAGTGATGTCACTGACCATGTCATGAGTGATGTAATATGTGACGTCATCAGCAGTGCATTGCGGGGCGCGAGTTATAGTTAGCTGAACTAACTATAACGGGGGAATTTCATGGGTTTTGTACGAGTGCAATGTCCAACTAACTATAACTGTCCCTAAAACCTATTGTTTTTTCAGTGAATATATATATATATACTTTTTTTTATAGTAGTATATTTTTTTAAATCCAAAAATGTAATGTAATGTACACTATATCTTTTTATAAGTGTTACATTATATATATATATATAATATATATGTATATAAACATACACACACATATGTGTGTGTGTTTATATATTTATATACATTATTAAATATTATTTAAATGTATTTAATTTACATTATATTAATGTTATAGATTAAAATATTTAAGATTTACTATTTTAAACTATATATATATTTGTGTGTTTTTGGCGATATCAGTATGCAACATTATTTTATTTTCAATACTTTGGTACTTACAATTATAACTATAGGGAAACAATATTTTTGTAATCTATATTTTTGACACAATATGTTTGTATCACGATATTGTTGTTTTCGATATTGTGTCAGTGATCCTCTGGGAGCACCAAATTATGCGGCAGGGTTAACTCAGTTATGCTGCAAGAAAAAGCGAATTATGCGGCATAACGCACCACATGTTTTGATACTATTTATTTTACTATTTTGACATTTTTACACTGGTAATACCTTCTGGCCAAAAATTTTACCTCCTTAGTACCAGTTCAACAGCCAAATACAGATAAAAGCACCCAAAAGATGAGCACTTAACCTTTGGAAAGGACCTTCCACTGCGTGAGAACCCACGTTGCCACGTTTATAGTAACCTTTGATTCGTTTGATTACACTATCAATCCAAGAACCAGACAAATATCATAGAAAGCCTAGACCACATTGTCTACAGGATGACAGAGATTGTGGTACTAGAAACTATAGACTATGGCACAGGTCCTTTTGAATGACCCAAGAGCAGTGTGAAAGGCAGCGAGTCTTCTAAGACCCTCAATGCTGCCCGGTGCAGGGTTCCACCTCTAATTCACTTTGGGTTCGCTATCAAAATAATGAGGCAAGCGCTGGAAACTGGAAGACAAGAAAAAGGTTTATTTCTCATGAGGAGATCACGTCAACTGCAGACACCGGGATGTCTGAGGGAAGTGTTCTGCTGATACTCCTTTGGCTCTTCCTTTTATACAGGTTTGATACAATGCATTTGTTTCATTAACATGGTTACACAAGTTTGGGGTCCCCGCCCGGGCAGGTTGTCACACAAGCCCAACAGTAATTCTCTTCCCACCCAGGTCAAACAGACAATCTTATCTTGCAGCTGGACCTTGCTTCAGGGTCTAAAACATGTGAGACCGGCCAGATCTAAGAGTCCGTTCTGTTGATAAAAACAGGTCCCATTGTTGGTAACAACAAGTCTTGCTGTTTGCAGTGCAATAAATCATGTTGCAAGAGTCTTTTTGGTGTTTGGAACCTGTTTGTGTAACTAGGTGCAGTGAGGGGTAGAGTGTCCAAAGGTTTGCCTGAAAACAGAGATGAGAGGAAAAACGAGTTTGTGGCAGCAAGTGGCGCTGAGGTTTGTTGTGGCAATAGAGTTTATAGCCCCCAGCACACATACCAGGTCGGTCAGAGGGTCAGAGGGATGCTAGTAAGGGCAGGGTGAAACAAAGGTGACCAACAGAGTACAAAATGGCTGTGATAGATTAAAATGACTGCAACTTATGTGCACATAGAATTCCACCAGACAAGATGGCGCAGGTAATGTTCATGATTATCGTTTTGCTTTTAACAGTGGCCCCTTTGAACATAACTAGCCAGCTTGTCAGTCTATTTCGATCTCCATAATGTCCTGTATCTCTTGATCATACATTACTCTCATTTTTGTTAGCTGAGTGTCCATAGTCTTAGGGTGCAAGGTAGTTATGCAAAGAGAACACAAAGGTGGTATACAGTGTATACCCAAACAACAACCACATATTATCAATACTGGGACCAAGAGAATCATTGATATTTTCCAACCCCACTCCTTCAAGATGCCCCAAAGCCAACTTCCAATTGTCCAAGTCTCTGATCCTTGATGAATTTCTGAAGATAGTCTATGGAGATGTTCGATTGCTTCATAGACAGAAGGTGAATTATCAGGAATGTATACACAGCAGCTGGGACCGATGATGCGGCATGCTCCTCCACGGTCCGCTAGTACCACGTCCAGGACCATGCGATTTTGCAGGGTAACCAGACGGATCGCTTGGAGCTCAGCAGTGTTGTTGGTGAGGATGCCAGCAGTGACGTTCAGGGCGGTCTCTACCGCTTGGGACAGATGTCTGATGGCTCGGCTGTTTGCCATCGGACCCCATAGCGGGACGAGCCCTTTTGCTGCGTCGAGGAACTGTGATGAGGCAGAGTCTGCTTGATCAATGTCTTTAGAACGCTTTTCTCGATGATGCTCTGCAGGGGCTGTGTAGGTTGGTGGCAAAACAAAGGCGATGTAGCACGTGCCCCCAGTTTCTTGGGAGCCAGGTGTAGGCTTTGGTTCCACAAACAAAGTACATATTGGGTGATGCAACAAGCGCTGGGGGTTGGCAGTGTTCAAAGTCCTTACAATGCTACAGGTGCTGTGACCCACATTCTTAGTCCCACGGCCTTCAATGCATACAAGGCCAGAGACGTTCACCACAGATAGGGCCACAGTCAGTGTTGCAGCAGTTCTTTTCTTCAGGTAGGAAAATGTGGCTCTGTTAGGATTATTGAACACTTGCATTTCCACTCGTTCTTTGGAGGGGACATTAATCTGGAATGTCGCATTGAAGGTGTGAGGGCAGAAGGGGGCGGCTGTCCTTCCTGTTTTGTTTCGCCAGAACTCGTTGTAGAACTGGGCGATTGTTCCGTCGGAAGTGGCATTGTCTTTGTAACTTTCTTGTAGGAGCATCATCCAGGCAAGGCAAGATCCGTGAATAGAAAAGGGCGAAGGGATGAAAGGGATGGAATGTTCAGTGGCATGTGGTAACAGCCCACAGACCCAACAGTTGGTAGCATTGGTGGCAAGATTGTGCTGGTGCAACATCTGCACGAAAGAATTATTCCAGAATTCTTTGCGTCGTTCTCGGAGATGTGGCGGTAGTGATACCAGGTAGTGTTCTTTCTTGGTGGTTGGTTGCATGGTGGGTGACAATGTTCTGTATGCAGGTGCATTCTCTTCAATGATCCAGAGTGCGACCATTAGCAGGAGACAGGTGAGAAATGCGGCTACAAGTGCAATTGTCTTTGTGCTGTGCAGGTTAGCAGTCTTGGTGTCTTTGCGGTGGTTTTGCAGGTGTTCAGTTTCTTCCATCATCTTCGAGGAGCTCAACAACTGTTAGGACCACAGACTTTTGTCTGGCGCTTTCCTGGTAGCGTTGTTTGACTGTGCTACCGATCTGAGACCTTGACTTAGTTGGTGGCCTGGTCGTTGGAGCGCCCTCCTTTCGTCGATCTTAGGTTGTGCCCTTTCCTGGATGGCACCGTGGGGTCGGGAAATTCTGATAGTTCGAGGGTGTCTTCTTGTGGGTAGCAACTCAGAGCTGGTCGGTCTCTCGCGAGTACTTCCTCTTGCACCTCCACCCCTTCACAGGTTGCCAGGGATGGAGGGACTCGTTTGCAGTGATGGGCATGCAGCCAGTTTCGTTTTCCTTCCACTCGGAGGGCAGTTCGGGTGGTGATCAGGACTTGCCAGGGGCCCGTCCACCTAGGCTCCAGATTCTTCGTTCTTTGGAAGTTGCGAATCAATACATGGTCGCCTGGCTTTATTTCATGTCCCGGGCCCCTGGATACGTCAGGCAAGGCTTGCTGCACCTGTTGGTGGATAATTGTTAGCTCGTTTGTCAATTTATGCAAGTAATCCGACATTAATATGTTCGGGACATCGTTAATGGAGGTGGGTCTTGGTGCCGCCCAAATGCTCATAGGCCTGCCGAAGACCACCTCATACGGGGTCAGTCGGTGTTTGGTTGGGGTGGAGCGCATCGATAACAATGTCAATGGGAGGGCGTCGTGGCAACTATTTTGGCTAGTTTTAGTTTCAACGTTGCATTGTGTCTCTCTACCAGGCCCGCTGATTGGGGGTGGAAGACGGCATGGAACTTTTGTTTTACCCCCAACCCTCTCAGTATGTTCTGTATCACCTCGGCTACGAAGTGGGGGCCGTTGTCGCTCCATAAAATTCTGCAAAGGCCGTATCGGGGGAAGAATTCTTTCAGCAATACTTTTGCAGTGGCTAAGGCGGTATTGTCGCGGGTGGGATATGCCTCCACCCATTTGCTAAAAGCGCACACAACAACCAGGACATATTTTAGACCAAGGCATCTCTCTAGTTGAATGTAATCCATTTGAAGGATTTCAAAGGGGTGGTCAGGGACTCCAAACCCTCCCCTTGGTACTACTGTCCCCTTCCCTGGGTTGTGTTGTAGGCAGACTATACATTGTTGTACTAGGCGTTTTGCAGATTCTGCTATCTTGACGTTATGCCATACTCTGGTGATTAGTTCAATCATGGGGGTGGAGCCTATGTGTGCTGGTAAATGTGCCATGGTCAATATGGGGATGAGGTAGGCATTGGGTAACAGCCATTTATTTCCGTCTTTAGTTCTCCAGCAATCTTCCTCGTCTTTTAGTCCCACCTTTTCCCACTCGGTCAATTCGTCTTGTGTGCCTGTAGTCTGTATGTCCCTTACAGTGGTCCTAGCGTCAGTCCATCGTTCAGCTTGTGACCTGGTCACATACATTCGTGTCGTAGTTCTGTCTCCTGCCGTGGCTCGGGCAGTAATGTCTGCTAGTGCATTTCCCTGTCCAATGAGATCAGTCACTTTCCTATGTGCTTGGCATTTTATCACTGCTAACTTCTTGGGGAGGAGGACTGCTTGCGTCAAGGCGGAGACTAAATCTCCATGCAGGATGGGTGTACCGTGTGAAGTCCGGAACCCTCTTTCTTTCCATAAGATCCCAAAAAGGTGAACCACCCCGAAGGCATATTGGCTGTCGGTGTATATGTTAACTGTCGTGTCAGTCGCTAAGATACATGCTCGTGTGAGGGCAATGAGTTCTGCAGCCTGGGCTGAACGTTGGGGAATACGGGCTGTTTCCAGAACGGTTCGGGCTGTGGTGACAGCGTATGCAGCTGAGGTGGTGCCGTCGGGGAGTTTGATGCACGAACCATCCACCCATAGTTCTCCATCTGGTTCTAGAAAGGCGGTGTCTCTGAGATCTATTCTACTCTTTGTTTGTTCATCGGTTAGTGTCACACAGTCGTGTCGTGGAGTCACGCTAGGATCATTATCGGGTAGGGGTAACAGTGTGGCTGGATTGAGGGTGGTGCATCGCTTTAGGGTAATGTGCGGTGCTAGCAGGGTCAACTCATATCCTGTCAGTCGGGCGCTAGTCAAGTGTTGAGTTTTGGTCTGGTTTAGTAGTGTGTCGACTGCATGGGGTACTAAAACAGTGACTGGATTGGAGAGTACTATTCCTTCGCTCTGGCGTATCGATACTGCTGCAGCTGCCACAGCGCGCAGGCACGCTGGCAGCGCTCTGGCTACTGGATCAAGGGTGGCAGAGAAATATGCACAAGGGCGTTGTTTGTGACCAATTGATTGTGTTAGGACAGACAATGCACATCCTTCCCTCTCGTGCGTGTAGAGGAAGAATGGTTTGGAGTAATCCGGGGTTCCTAGGACAGGCGCTGATCAAAGGGCATTGCGTAGTTCTTTAAAGGCTGACTGGCATTCGGGGGTCCAGGGGAGAGGTGAGGGGATGTCTTTAGCTAGGAGGGAGAGAAGGGGTTTGACAATGAGGCTAAAGTTCGGTAACCACTGTCGGCAAAATGAAGTGAGACCTATCAAAGAGCGGACTTGTTTCTGATCTTTGGGGACAGGGGTGTCTAGAATTGTCTGGATCCTGTCAGGCGTGAGTTTCCCCCCTTCTTTGGATAAAAGGTGACCCAAATAGGTCACTTGTGATTTACAGAACTGCAATTTCTTTCGGGAGACCTTGTGACCATTCTCAGCAAGAAAATGGAGTAGTTTGATGGTGGCTGTGACGGCTGTTGGTATGGTGTCCGCTGCTAGAAGGATGTCGTCTACATATTGTATTAGTGCCACTCCATCTGGCAATTGTATGGCGTCCAACTGTCTTTTAAGCGCCTGGCTATAGATGCTTGGGCTCTCAGTGTACCCCTGAGGTGCTCTGCAAAATCTGTACGAACAGGAGTTTAGGGTGAATCCAAATAGATAGCGGCTGTCCTTGTGTATAGGTATGGAAAAGAATGCGTTTTTGAGGTCAATTACAGTGAAGGTGGTGGCAGTGGAGGGGATTAAAGTCAAAATTGTCGTGATGTCGGAAACTACTGGGTATTGTGGCACTACGATTCTGTTTATCTCCCGCAGGTCAATGATGAAGCGGTAGGCTTTTCCGTCTCCCTCTCCCTGTCTCTTTACAATCGGTAGTATGGGACTGTTACAAACGTTGCTCACTACTTCCTCTACCACCCCTGCCTCTACCAAAGAGTGTATAATCTCTGTCAGTGCCTTCTCACCCTCTGGCGATATTTTGTACTGCGGTACTTTCGGTAGGGTTGCGTCCTGTCGTATTGTTACGTGTACTGGGTCAATCATCATTCGTCCTACGTCTGAATCAGCCCTAGCCCATAAGTGTGATGGCAAAGTGTCCAGTAGGGATGCGTCAGTCTCGGAGATGGGAAACATGTGCTGAGAAGGGTTCTCTCTATGGCGCTGGGGGTTGTCATACAGGACGACACGCACTCCGTCTGGTGAGCATCTGATAGTCGCATGAGAGTGTTTCAAAGGTCGAGACCCATAATGGCGTCTGGGGTGTTGGAAGAGAGGAGGAATGTCGTTTCGACGCTATTGTTGTCAAGGTTAAAAGGGATCGGTCAGGACAAAGGGTTGGTGGAGGGCGTACCGTCAAATCCTATTGAGGTCACATGTGAGCCTGACAAGGGTGCCCTTGGAATCAGTCGTTTGGATAGTGCACTACGTGTTGCTCCCGTGTCTACCAGAAATGGCGACTTTGTGCCCAGGACCTCAGCGGTAACATAAGGGCCTTGCTGATCAACATAGAGCTCGACTGGATCCCTCCCTTGCCCCTGGCTGTCCTATGCAAAGTCGTACGTATTGTCATAATCTGTCTGTTGGTACTGATTCTGTTTGGGATGGTCAAATGTGTTCACTCTTCCTGGCCTTTCCTCGCTTGCTTCACTCGCGTACCCTCTCCCACATCCTCTTCCTCTCTGTCCACTTGCTATTTCCCTCGCCCCTCTGCCCCTACCAGCTCCTAACAAAGCCGGGCATTGGGTTTTCCAATGTCCATATTCTTTGCAAAATGCACATTGATCCTGTCCTAGGTCTTGGCGTCCTACATATGATGTCGATGAATTGTTTCTAGGTGGCTGTACTCTAGGGGTATTCTGCTGGTATCCTCCCCTATATTGCTCCCTTCCTGTATTCGCCCCCTGGAGTTGTGCTACCATTACCCTTTCCTTCAAGTCCTTCTTTTTCCTTTCTGCAGCCCTGTCATTTTCGTTTTTCTGATGCTCATAGTACTGGGCCATTTGGAGAATGGCCGCCGGTGTAGATGCTGCCCAACTACTTTTGCTGGCTTGTAATTTCTGGGATACATCTGGCAGTAGTCCTTTGACATAGTTCTGCACAAATAAGTGGTGTCCGGTTGCGGTGGACATGTCTTGTCCACTGTAATCGGAGAACACCGTTTCAAGTCTGGAGAAATACTCTGAGACATCCTCTTGTGGTTTCTGGCGGCACAAGGTTACTATGGACCAGTCTATCTTTTTCTCTGGGATCAGCGTTTTCACTTTCTGCACTATTTTGTCAGGGAGGTCCAATATTGCTTTAACCGGTTTTTGACCAGGGTTCCGCTGTTTATCTAATGTGTTGAGTTGTTCCCAGGTATGACCAAGCAGTTCGGTATGGTCTATTTTCCTAATCTGTTTCCACACATCTGCTGGCAAACATAACCCGAAGAACAAGTCTATGTCGGCAAGTGTCATTATTGTTGATCCCAGAGCGGTACCTAGCTCGGTGTAAAAGGTGGTGGGATTCTTTCGTAAATCCGGTAAAGATTTACGGAACGTCAAAATGTCCTGTCTGTCCCATGGTTGAAACACCCAATTGTGGACCACCCTTCCTCTAGCGTCTTGATGGTTCATATCGTCATGAGTCCCTTGTCCTCTAGGAGGTACCCAATAAGGGGCAGCTTCTTTTATGGGCATCATGCTATCTGGTTTTTCCACCGGGGGTCCTGCTATCTTAGATGTCCTGTCCTTATCTATCCGTCCTTGTTCCACAAGGTGACGGAATACCTCCAGTGTGGATGAAAAGAGTTCTGTAACATCGTTGTCGCCTTCATCTCCGGTGTCTACCTTCCTATAGAGAGCCACTAGCCGCTCTTCATATGCAGTAAGAGTGTGGTAACAGAGACGTACAATAAAGTATCGTTTGCGGTTTTCAACATAGGAGTTGCATATGTCAGTTACATACTCTTCTGTCTCCTTCCTATCTATGAGGGATTTAACTATTTTATCAATGCCTGCTCGCTCATTTTTACTTAATCGCGGGACCCTGGGCGCTCCTTTTTCTTTTGATCCTACCTCTACTACTGTATCCTTTGATGAGGCATTTGGTGTGGGTGACTCGGTGGGAGCAGAGGCGGTGGAGACTGAGGCGATCGTGCCATCTCCGGCTATACTTTGGTGGTCCTGGCGTTGTGCTACGGGATGAGTAGGGGCGTAAGGGGGTGGCATGTATATGATTGGGGGACCTAACAATAAATCATCATCTACCCTTTGTTTTGCTGGTAACTTGGGGTAAAGAGTCGAGGGCGTTCTAACAGGGCATTGACCTGATATTTTTGATTCCTGTTCCTTTTTATCGATTTCCTTTTCTTTTAGTTTTTCTTCTAATCTTTTACAGGCTTGGTAAGCTGATTTTTGCGTTTCTTTATCTTGTCTGGCTTCGTCCCTTTTCTTTCTTTGAGCTGCCTCTTTTCGCCATAAACCAAAACTGTCAAACATGGCTGGTCTAGTTTTCTTTTTGTGGAGAGCTAATTCTAACGTTTCTATTTTAGCGGGATCGAAAGATCCCGTCAGTGGCCACTGATTTACCCGGTCCTTCCTAGTGTATTTATGCCATAGTTTGCTATAAGCTACGGTGGCTAATCCATACTTTACGTACATGTCCTTATTAGGGTGCCTTCCGGCGGTGCCGGCTGACTGACCTCTAACGAACGGTCGGGTCCAAAACAATTACAATCAAACAATCTAGAGAAAACAGGCATGACGTATTTATCGGTCAAAAATGAATATCTCAATCAATCAATTTAGACAAAAAGTCTGCACTACCTGTCCTTCGCTGCCTGCAAAGAGAGAGAATATTCCTATTCTTCGTTGTTTGCAAGCAGGGAAATGTCGCAAATAACTCAATATCAACAAGCATTGGCATAGCCAATTGGTCTCGCCTTTGGGACCTTATAAGTATTTAGTTATGCAGCACAATATCCTTGGTGCAACAACATCAACTGTTGCATGGCTAAACACTTATAAGGTCCCAAAGGCGAGACCTATTGGCTATGCCAATGCTTGGTTTAGAAGGATGGCACTGGTGTAGTTTCCTTAGAAATTCATACAGGGCTTACAATTTCTAATTTATCAGGCAAAGGACTGGAGGTACACAGACTATGTTGATGTAACTCGAAAAAGTTTGCACACCATGGTAATTTACATTTGGATTCAAACGGAAGTGAAAGTGATCGGACGGAGGCAGAGGGGAAAGCACGGGAAATAAAAACAAGCAACTTAATTGACCCGTGACGGAGGAGACAGATGGTGGGGTAAAAAAAGTGCTACCAGGTGCTGCCATGGCCGGCCTAGAGCTTGAGTGCATGTGCGCGGGCGCGCGCTTGCGTGCCTCTCTCCGCGCTTCAATTCCCTCCCCTCCCCCACCACAGATCTCGTCACTCTGTGACCACCAAACCCTCAACTAGCTGATACCCGTTTCCCCCCCTTGCTGTCTTCTAAAAGTCTTCCTCTGTTTTCTTGTTATTCTTGTTTTAGCAGTCGAAATAATAAACAGATTAGGTCTTCTTAAAGTTTCTTGTATTTTTTCCACTGTTGACATGCGTGGAGCAGAACCTGGGAGGGAAGAGGTGTGTACATGAAGGGTTCTTTTGTGCTGAGGCGACACTAAATGTGTTTATGCAATCTACCTGGTTTCGGAGAGTACAGAGGAGGTCCGCGCTAATAATAAAAATAAAGTTGCATTTCACATGTCTCGTGAACTCTTCTGTCTTAGAAGAACACCCCGCCCCCCCAGATACCGAGGCTATTTTGTTTGCTAATCTATTTAACTGGCGGCAATGAAGGTTTAATTAACAGGCAGTGGGGGGAAGAGGAGGCAGCTAAGAAAAGAAGCAAAGGGCAGCTGACCGATTGCCTTGGACTTCCTGCGCACCCTACAGACGTGCACGCTCGGAGACTTCAGCACTAGGATGGGACGCACACATACATATATGTGCGTTCATAGAGGGATAATTAAGGAGAGTAAAGCACGTGAAATGAAAACAGGAACAACATGGTTACCTTAACGCACCCATATCGGCCGGCAGTGCAAGAATCCCACGCTGATACATGTAAAGACAAGCGTGATGGTCACTAATTTTCACTTAAACATGTCTGCTGCTTCCAGCCTTTCCAGTCGGTCTTGTGAAATCTGTTATGTACTTACTTACTTACTGCATTAGATTTCTGGAGTTCGAGGAAGCAGCTTTGAATGATGCAAAGTCCGAGTTGTTGCTGCAATTGTTAATCGTCCTGAAGAGCTGGAGCCCAGGACGGAGTAGGAGCTTGGGAGTGGGGGGAGGAGGCGGAAGAGCCTGGGAGGGCTGGGGTTGAAAACAAGCATTGGCCGCGCGGCCGTGAAACTGACACGGCCGCGCGGCCGTGAAAGTAATCGTGAGGAAGCGGGTTTTGGAAGTGCAAACAGTGGCTTTTGCTGGCGACCAGCTTGCGTTCACGCGAGCGTCCAGATGGTGAGGGAAGCCATATGGCGCCTGATCGCGCGTGCACGCTCGTGTGAACGCAGGCTAGTCGCCACCAAAAGCCACTGTTTGCACTTCCAAAACCCACTTACTAAAACTCTCGCCAGAGCAGCGCATGCGCTGGCTCAGGCGAGACCTAAAAAAAGGAATACTAGTATTTCAATCAAACTATTCAATCAATCAATCAATTTAAGTCGTTTTTCACGACCTTACCCGGACCGTATGGACAGTTCTTCGTCTTCCCCTTCCAGCGCCTGGTTGTCCTCTCACTCCAACAATCAATGCGGCGTTCCTCTAAGGTCCCAGTCAGGACCGCAGGTCACTCGAGAGAGGTCCGTTCGGAACCGGTGAAGTTCAGTCGATCGGCAGCCAGACAAGGGTCTTCTCAGGCAGGTATACCCCAATCGTTTAGTCGTTCACTCCGTCGTTAGGACCTCTCTACCGGACCCACGCGTCGCTGATGGGCCCGTACGTTTGGGCGCCAATTTGTGAAAGGCAGCGAGTCTTCTAAGACCCTCAATGCTGCCCGGTGCAGGGTTCCACCTCTAATTCACTTTGGGTTCGCTATCAAAATAATGAGGCAAGCGCTGGAAACTGGAAGACAAGAAAAAGGTTTATTTCTCATGAGGAGATCACGTCAACTGCAGACACCGGGATGTCTGAGGGAAGTGTTTTGCTGATACTCCTTTGGCTCTTCCTTTTATACAGGTTTGACACAATGCATTTGTTTCATTAACATGGTTACACAAGCTTGGGGTCCCCGCCACGGGCAGGTTGTCACACAAGCCCAACAGTAATTCTCTTCCCACCCAGGTCAAACAGACAATCTTATCTTGCAGCTGGACCTTGCTTCAGGGTCTAAAACATGTGAGACCGGCCAGATCTAAGAGTCCGTTCTGTTGATAAAAACAGGTCCCATTGTTGGTAACAACAAGTCTTGCTGTTTGCAGTGCAATAAATCATGTTGCAAGAGTCTTTTTGGTGTTTGGAACCTGTTTGTGTAACTAGGTGCAGTGAGGGGTAGAGTGTCCAAAGGTTTGCCTGAAAACAGAGATGAGAGGAAAAACGAGTTTGTGGCAGCAAGTGGCGCTGAGGTTTGTTGTGGCAATAGAGTTTATAGCCCCCAGCACACATACCAGGTCGGTCAGAGGGTCAGAGGGATGCTAGTAAGGGCAGGGTGAAACAAAGGTGACCAACAGAGTACAAAATGGCTGTGATAGATTAAAATGACTGCAACTTATGTGCACATAGAATTCCACCAGACAAGATGGTGCAGGTAATGTTCATGATTATCGTTTTGCTTTTAACAGTAGGGGTGGGCGTAACTCACATAATTTGCTGTAGCGCGGTTGCGTGAAATGACAGCAAAATTATACAAGATTACGGTACAGAAGATTACGTGGAAATATGCGAGGAGCGCAACTCAGCACTCAGAGCTATTTTCATAGCGCAATATGCACCCTCGCATTCAAAATGGACCTGAGGATGCATTTTGCACTAGGAAAATAGTGCTAAATGCAACAGAACACGTACAGCAGCAGAAGCCAGGGGCCCCTTATACTCACGAAGTTTGTTGTTGCTGTGCTCCTGCAATAAGATTTTTGTTCGAAAATACTCATAATCATGCGAACAGGTGTAATCAAGTAATTTTCTGTACTCTTGAGACAAAAGAGTAATGCAAAGATACCAGAACTACACAGTTTTATCTGGCACAGATAACATTTCGACCAGTCCAACCCAAGAGCTTGGGTTCTACCCCGTTCAGTTTTAGGCATAATCTTCAGTAATCTTCAATTTACTTTTGTAGTTAGTGAAGTCAACCTTCAATTTTCCATGCTGAAGAAGATCCTACCAATAACGTAAACCAAGACAAAAGCAACTGTCACCCAAACGCTGATAGATCAACTGTAATGCTTACACCTGGAACTGCATTTGAGTATTTTTACACACTCCCTTATAGTTTTGTATTTATTGAACATTCACTGACTGTCAGAGGTGATGTGTAACTCTCTGAAACCATTTTGTGATGAGAAAAGTGAGTCAATCCACATAATTTTTTGTGATGTTATTACTGTTAATAAGAATGCTGGGCTTCAGAATATTCTTTCCAAAGATGTGAAGATGGATCCAAATTTGCTTAAATTAAGGAAGCACTAAAAACCTGACTTTGTCCTGATCAGCAATTAATTTAACCTCTCCCATGCCAAGAACCCCAATAGTGAATGTTGTGCCTTACAGCGTTTAAAATGCACACATGCATGCATTATTGGCACACAATATGAAATGCTGAGGTTGCGCAGACAAGCATGATGTTTAGAATGCTCACATTGGCTCCTAATGTTTCCCTGCATCCTAGCTTCAGTGGCAGGAACATGAAGCAGAAAAAGAGATATGTGTATTTATTTGCTTGTGATGGGCAGGATTAGTGGAAAGGGTGCTAGGAAGATTATTGCCCATATGTTGTCAGGCATCAACAGCTGTTAATTGCCTTCCCAACATTATGCACCCTCACTCTTGCTTGGGCCAAAATATGGTGGGCAGTTGCATAACAGAGGGTCATCGCCATATTGAGAAGGCAATAACAACTGTTAACGCCCTAAGCAGAAGGCAATAGCAGTTCTAGTTCTTATTTTGGGTGTCTGACGCACGTGCTCGCCCCCTGGCCCGCCCCCAGCACTGCCGGGTTCAGTGTCAGGCCTGCAGGTAGGATGTTTGCCTGGCTCGCAGAGATGGCTGGGTCCATCTGTCTGCTGCCAGCCGGGGCTGCGGTTATTGCCTGTGATGGGGAAGTGCCGCATCCCATGCTTAGCGCTCCCCAGTGCACACTTGAGTGAATTTCCTAATGCGAGGTTCTGTCACCTCCTCTCTCTCGGGGCTCCTTCCGCCTCCGAGCACAGGCGACACGTGCGGAATCTTCAATCGGTCCAGAGACGCTTTAGTAACCTGATCTGAGGCGGTGTGCACGGGACAACATCAGCGGCAATGTACTGTACTGATTGCAGGCGCTGTACACCAGGCAGCTCTGTCATCACCGAAAATATACTGATCGCAGGCGCTGTACACCAGACAGCTCTGTCATCACCGAAAATATACTGATCGCAGGCGCTGTACACCAGGCAGCTCTGTCATCACCGAAAATATACTGATCGCAGGCGCTGTACACCAGGCAGCTCTGTCATCACCGGAAATGTACTGACCGCTGGCGCTGTATCATCACTAGAAATATACTAGAAATATACTGATCGCAGGCGCTGTACACCACGCAGCTCTATCATCACAGAAAATATACTGATCGCAGGCGCTGTACACCAGGCAGCTGAGCTCTGTCATCGCTGGAAATACACTGATCGCAGGCGCTGTACACCAGGTATCTCTGTCACCACCGGAAGTGTACTGATCGCGGGCGCTGACGCGCTGTACAACAGGCAGCTCTGTCATCGCTGGAAATACACTGATTGCAGGCGCTGTACACCAGGCTTCTCTGTCACCACCGGAAAAGTACTGATCGCGGGCGCTGACGCGCTGTACACCAGGCACCTCTGTCATCACTGGAAATGTATTGATCGCGGGCGCTGTACACCAGGCATCTCTGTCACCACCGGAAATGTACTGCTCGCAGGCGCTGTAAACCAGGCAGGTGTATCATCACCAGAAATATACTGGTCGCCGGCGCTGTACACCAGGCAGGAAAGCCTTGATTTGATGCGCTCTGCACATTGCATCTATTTAATTCCTGGCAATGCACTAATCTGAGGCACTGTGCACCAGGCAGCAGTATCACCAACGGAAATGTTTAAGTCCTGAGACTGTTATGGGCTGCAGCCTTATCACCAACCCAGAATGAGCGGCAGGAATATTCTGCTATTGGGCCCTTGAGAGTCCAAATGTCGCTAATTGGTTTGAGGCCAGAGTTGTGGGAAGCCCGCTGCTCAAGGAGGGTGTAGAGCCAGCATGTTCTTATTAGAATCCATTTAAAAAGCTTATGGTAACATGAAAGCGCCATATATCACACAATATGTCTTTTCATGGGTACACATGGCTTTTCATGGCTTCTGACATCACATCCGGCAACCTCCATGTCTCTGGTTCTTGGGTTTGTTCCACTTACTCTCTAAATGTTCCAGAGTCCTGGGAAGTAAGAGGCGGAAAATGTACTTTTACTATACACACAAAATAAATGAGGTTTCTGTATACAAAGGGACGTTCAGAACGTGAAACCTAAACACAGCTGCAGCGGCAGGAAACTAAAAGTAAGCAAACCTTTTAGCTATCAGTCTCAGCTGTTGTCTGTGCACAAATCAAATATGTCGTGCATTAAAATCTCGTATGGTAGCTTGATTTCGTGACACAAATAGCTCTCAACCCAGGGCCTAGTGCTACATTGGCGGACGTACGCCGCTCTGAACCAATCAATGAATTCGTTCTTCTCCAAGTGACTGAGCTGCTACTAGGCCGCTGAAAGTCATTTTGATGTAGCTGTAAAGAGATGAGAAGTATCACTTCACTGTCATTTGATTGTTTTATGAATAATTCAGTACTTTCCACCACAGGCCCCAGACTGATATATTTTACTGCCTCAAGGTCAACAGTACCAGCTTATAAAATATTGCATCCACTGCATCGCCCGCCACAGCATCATCAAAGTAGCTCCAAAGTTGCTATTCTCAGGTGCAGAAGACCGTAAAGTGGTAGTCTACGTAGCAGGTGCGGTATTTTATTATGTGATATATTGCATGCAATACTGGGTGACCCTGACTGTTATGGAGCGACCAACCAGAACCGGTTTGTTTTGATAAATCTAAGACCGCACCAGCTCAGTATAATACTCAAGATAATACAAAAAAAAAGACATATTGGTTACCGTGAATGGCATTGGAAACAAACCACCATATACCCGTCTCTCATGTGTAATATAAAATGCCGTATCTGGATTTTCACAAGCGGCGAAACAAGGTTGCAACAGACCCTGAAGGCAGCAAGCAGAATGTGCTCCATGGGCGCACCCTCTGGGTATTAAATGTAGCCATGGCTTCTTATAGCCCTGAGGCCTCTGCACCTACTGAACTAATGGTATTCGCAGCATATCTGCCCTGTGAGACATCGCCTGTGATTCCTTCTCAATATGGCCGCTCAAGTGCCATGTTATTAGATGCCTCCTTCTTCGGCCATGTTTTTGCCATGTGTGTGGACTGCACAGGAGACATCAACGGGCCATTTAAGAAACAGAGGGAGACGGCCAGCACTACACACCAGGCCTTGACATCACTAGTTGGCCTACGGAAATTATTATTATGCAGGAGAAATCCCGTGACAATTGGGTATTTTGCATAACACCAATAGTGATTTTTTTTGCCATTTATGGTCATGTAATGTCACGTAATGATTGTCCACAGGAAACTGCTTCGAGCAGACAATATTTAATGGGAAACATTTTTTCCTCAAGCCAGTGTGTTGTATCTTAGTAGATACAACACACAGTTAACCTTTGTAAAGGACCTTCCATTGCGTGGGAACCCACGCTGCCACGTTTTAAGTAACCTTTGATCCGTTTGATTACACTACCAATCCAAGAACCATACTGTAGTGATAAAGTTCCATGCGTAGAGGTGATGAAGTAGACGTAGCCGAGTAGTGTCTTTGTAGGTTATTTATTAAGTCCATAACATCAGTGGTAGCAGCCCCACCAGGAGCAGCCTGCCTGCTGCTCAGCCCATCTTCCAACTGCCAACACTCACACCAGGCACCCAAGCATTCCACTCATGTCCATCACACCAACAATCCATACCAGAACACTCACACTGGCTGAGCAGCTAGAAACAAGGTAACAGGGAACATTATAAACACAACAGGAAGCTACTACATTATCTTCTCCCCTTAAAATTGAAAATAAATTAAACCATACTAAAATGAAAACAACTATACACAACAATGTACAAAACATGTCAATAGTCCATAACCCAGGGATGAATGGTAAAAACCACATCACGAGAGGGAACAAAGACTAAACAAAGGAGGAAAGAAGAATGAAAAGATACACACGAAATATCACACAGTGTCCTGCCAGTTTCATGTGTAACATTTTTATGTCCTCGCGTGAACGTTGCAATCATGATACCAGGGAGTACATTTTTGGCATTATGTAAAATTTCACACAATTTTCATGCAAATAACATGTATTTCCCCAAAAAATAGCAGTTTTGCCCCCGTTATGTTTCTCTAGGCTGTTGACCAAGTAGTAGCAGACAGACATGAACAGTAGACAGGCTTTCTCCTGCCTAACATGAAGGATCTGGAACAGCATCCCGACAATGATCTGGCCAGCACCATCGCTCTTCCACTTCAGGAAGCCCGTTAGGACCAGCTCTGCCAGGAAGGAGGAAGCGATACTGGAGACCTTTTGAAGAGATTCATTCGTACCCAATTAAGATGTTTTTTGCCTCCTGTCATGGACAGTGGCCAACTGCTCTACATCTGTAGTCTACAATAATACATTCATGCAAATATATGCGCAAGTGGATCCAAAGAGAATGTCACGCTTCTACTCAATGCTTCTTTGGGACAATCGATGAGCAAACTAAACAGATCTACATCACAGGATAGTTTAATATCTGGCAGAATACAAAGAAGACCCTGTCGCTCAGGCTTTTTCTCCTGTTCTAGCAGGTTGGAGCACCTCATAGTTGATAAAGCTCTTTCTCACATGAATACCCCACAGTGAGAATACTAGAACAGTGGTGGTTGTCCAAAACTCTACAGTTTTCTGTCTGTCCATTTGCTGCGGAAATCAAGCAGTCAACGCCAAACTGTTTGGAGACGCTGTGATGGATGGTAGCAGTTACACTAAAACACATACTTTTCTGAATCGATTGTGGTTAGACGGAAGTATTATTTTTAAAAAGAATAAACCTACTGATTGCCGAAATGAATGAGACAATGTTAACCTATGGGCAAGCTTCAGCAAGTTACTAAGAAATTCTGGTCAGTAACCGTTCTCAAGGACTCACTTTGGTCTTTGGCAAATCAACTGTTAATGTTACTATCAATTTTGCAATGGTTTAAGCAAAATGTAGCACATGGTAAAACATAGCTTCTGGGGCCCCTTGAAGCACTGACAATGGAAATGGGCAGCTATCTTAGTCGCTGGCTGTACAGTCAACATGTGCACCTGAACACCTAGGATTTCTGGCACCTTTCGATCAGGATTGGGGGAGCGATTTCAAAACAAGTCTGTTTCAAAAATATAAATTATATCAGAAAGAGAATCAAGGAACATGATAAGCTGGAAATAGAGGACCCTATGAAGACTCACAAATTGAAGTTTTCAAAAATAAAAACGGATTTGGTGATGGAGCAAGGACTCACAATGAGACTTGCTCGTAAGCAATCCTCTCAAAATAGTAATTAATTTATACTAAAACTTTGTAATGTCATTATTAATAATTGTGCAAACACCAAAACATTTATCCTAGAGAAGCTTGCCTATGTGTTTTCCGCTAATAAGTAATCCTTGTCTAATGCAAAATGGCCGCTAAAGCACGGGAACTCTACTGCGCATGTGTCAACCATGTCACATGGTATGACGTCTTTCTTTGCTTGGAGGGAAACTTTTGCTTCTGCGCAGTGTGTGCTAAAATGGCTGCTTAATGTTCTCACATGCTAAAGCTCTCGCATTGCTGCAATTAATAAAGTGATATTCTAACGCTACTAATGCGGGATAGACATAATTAAATGGGAATAGAGTAGAAGTAGGTGGTATACAGTGAAAACATTTATTTTTGATTTTAATATGTTTCTTCTTTGATTTCTATTAGTTCGTAAAAAGGGCCTGGGTTAACTGAACAGCAGCTCAAGAGCCATGGAAATTGCGCATGCGCTCTGAAAAAAACTAACAAGACAAAGCGATGAAGTCAACTTGGACGACACCCAAGGACACGACCTGTTGGTCACATCCACTGTGCATCTGAGATGTCCTAAAGTTAATACATTGTATACACTTTGTATTGAAATTCTTAAGATTCATTTCACCGTGCGCTATACACGGGCTCCTTGGCGCGCATGTGCAAGGCGCTCACACTCCTCACGTCATCATGTGAACGCCGGCCCGACTCTGGGCATGAACTCTCTGCCTTCCTTTGCAGATTGAGTTCTATATCCGCAACCCATATTTGGAAGGTCAGGCAAGCCTCCGGACCTCCTATTTAACAGATGGTTGGGACACCGGATCCCACACTGCAGTTTCCCATTTAGCGGTGATTAACAATCTACTCATTACGCTGACACTATTTAAAACCAACCGCCGGCTCACTCAGTCTACAACGAGGAGCGGAGGTGCACAGATCTAGGCACAGAGGCGGAGATCACGTCCAGTCACAGTAAGAGTATGAATGTTGGGCTGACTGACTTCCTTTACAGGTTGCGTACTATGGAGGTATTTTAGAACCTCCTGTGTTTTTGACAAACTCTTTAAACATCTTGTGTTCCTGTGTTTTCTCCTCATTTTTCTAGCGTTCTGACCTGAGGGTCTCCTGCCCTCACCCTCCTATGGGGCACAAGTGTCCTCATTTTAGGGTAAGCATTTTGGAGGAATTTTCTTCCAAGCTGGTGCATAGATTTCTGTCACATTATCGTTGCACCTATAGCCACTCACGATAGATTTAGGGTGTATGTGGCTTATTTGTTTTGTTATGTTTGTGTCCTATGCAATTTTGACAGTTTGTCTGCACATATTTGTTTTTATCTTTCAGGCTTAAGAATTTAGCCATATCACAGTGGTAGCGTGATCCTCATCACCCCACTGAGTGGAAATCCTTTCACCATAGTGTGGTAAGAGTGGAGCCCGTTATATAGAATTTTTGTAATATGGTCCTGATGAATGCCGCGGACCCAACTGGGCCTTAGGCAGAAACATGTCGACCCCATTGACAGCGGTGGGGGACAATAATATCCCCATTACACCGATCACTTTGTTTTTAACTACCATATAGATGCCAGCACTATTAAATTTAAGCTGACATCCTTAATGGCTTTTTAACTCACTATTTTCTTTGGGCCCCCACTTAGTTTAGAAGTGCATCCCTGTCGTCAGGTGTATGCCCGCCCTCTATCAAACCAAGGTTTTAGAGGGCGAGGACTGGTCAATGATGAAGCATGACACCAGGTGGTGTGTGAGACCAGTCCTTCATTTTATGTGAGATGTCTTCACTCACAGACTAAAACTGCACTAGTACTTGTGACACCCTACTGGGAGCGGCTTCATTGTGGTACACAGTTTATTTTGGAGGCTGCCGACTCCCAGTACCCCGTGCCTCTGGTTCCCTTACCCCAGATTTGGTCTGGGTGTTGTGGTTATAAAGAATTTAGATAAACATTTTAAAACTTCCTGAGTCAGTGGTTATTTCAGGTGGTTGATGAAAATTATTTTTGTACATTCTCATTTAATCCCCAATTGTCAAAGGTCCATTGGTAAGTCATTACTCTTCAATCAGGTGAAGTAATTGGTAGCAGGGATATTGATAAAGAGTACAACTGATTTCCCCCAGCGGTAATTACTAGTTAGTGTGAATGAATGGGCCCAGGTGAGTATTTAGTGTATGAATGCTCGTTGCTAGTAACCTGCTGGATCAGTTTTCTGGCTAGCAGAGGATGGTTAGACTTTGTTAATTGGGTAATGAGAATTTTATTTTTATGAACTAACATCCGTTTGTTTAAAAGTTTTGTTTTATGTTGTCTAGAATCCCCAGGGAATTTGAATAGCGGATGGTAAGTGGAAGCCATACTGCAGTGAGGTTATCTGTCAGGCAGAAATAGTACTGAAAAGTTAAGCAGGGCTATCAGTACTGGTTAGGGACTCTGTGCGTGTATGAGTGACAGCAAAGGAATACGCTGGTGAAATTTTGATGTTATATCACCTAGAAAGGGTAACATTGAAGGAGTAGCAGGTATTTCCGGAGCTTACGTGAAGAGTAAACGGAAGTGTTTTGCTCGTAGTGTATGTTTAGTAAACAGAAGGGTTTTACTAAGAAGTGAGAGAATTTATCTTTTCCAATTTAGAGAAACTGGCACGATAGCGAATGTTTTATGTTGTTACTGAATTTTAATAAGAAGCGTTGAAAGTTTTGCGTACGATTTTGTAAAGGGAGGGTCAGCAGCCGGAGTAGAAGCTGACGTCACAAGCGCCGCGCTGGGATTGGTTGAAACCGCGGGCGTAGAACGAGTCTTGTAAAGGAGGGGTCAGTAGTTAGGAATAATACTGACGTCACAGGTGTCGCGCTGAGATTGGTCGACACAGCGGGGGACAGAGAAGCGCAGATTTGTAAAGGAGGGGTCATCAGAGAGAGTGAATAGACGTCACAGAAAAGCAGCGCTAGGATTGGTCCCGAGACAAATGCAAGCTGGAATTTGATTGGTTAAAAGAATAGAAGTCGAAATATTAGTGGACAGTGGAAATTGTATGTGTAAACGCGATCCGACTT
The DNA here is from genome assembly GCA_963921515.1 of Calotriton arnoldi. Taxonomy (NCBI): domain Eukaryota; kingdom Metazoa; phylum Chordata; class Amphibia; order Caudata; family Salamandridae; genus Calotriton; species Calotriton arnoldi. The sequence goes on along the minus strand of CAWUFW010001719.1, from coordinate 917,358 downwards.
TAATAGGAACACGTCCAGACAGGAGATTCCTAGGTTTTGCAGAATATAATTAGGGCTCCCGGTTTTATGGTATTTATTTTTTGCCATTTCCGTCTGTATTTATCCATATTTATTTTTGGGCATTTTTTCTGTATTTATCCACATTTATTTTGCCACAAGCAAAAGACGGCCTACAGCTAGTATTTTTCCACATTTATTTAAATTGACAATGCACACATGAGCTCAGTTGTTATTGGTCAACACTATACATTCACCTGAAAACTTTGCCATTTGCAGAATGTCCTAAATATGCTTAAAAGTGCTATCACAAGCCATTTGTCTCAGAGCCTCCCAGTTTCTGTCATCGGCAGAGTGCCACATCCTCTCCCCCACTGAACACCATACTGCCCCACTAAGAGAAACTCACACTGCCTTCAGCTGCAACCCAATTGTGCCCCGCTATAAACACCTGGAAGCAATTCAATTCAAATTATGCACTAGACTACAATAATATGCTGCCTGAAAAAAGTAACAACATACTGGAAAAAAGCAAACACTCATAGGGAATACAACTTAAAGCTTTTACACTCATTATTCAGAAATCAATGAGTGTTTTTGTGAAAAGCTAACAACATGAAAAGAAAAGTAGGCGCTTCACTGGCAAAATCTGTAAGGTGGCGCTAATGTGTTTCAGTGTAAATAAAACCAATCTGGCCACTTTGCGACTACTCTGTCTTGCTTTATTTAGTTATGTATTTATTGTTTGTATTTTAAAACTTTTTTTCTCTCCTCCTGAGGCTGCATTTTGGAGTAGAAAAATGTCAGACAAAGAACATTTGCAGCAAAAGTGTTTCTTCTTTTTTGGATCCATTTCATTGTGGTGCTTAAATCGACTTGCCTCTTGTCTCCTTTCTCAGCCCACGCACAATAAAGCTCTTTGTTTGTTTCTCATTTAAAAAAAATCTTATCTCGAAAACTTCTCTTAATCCCCGCATTCCTGGTTGGACTACACTGAGCGTTTGTTTATTCACGGCTTCGCCTCCAGCACACAGGCAGCCCCTGAGACCCGCCTCCCTGAGTGCCGGTGGGGGGATTTGGCTGACCTGGAGAGGGGGTGGGGGTTGGGGGGGGGGTCCGACCCTTACAGTACCCGTCCGTATATAGCACTCGCCAGAGCTGCTGGTTTTCATTTCACCGAAAGCTCTTTCAAACGGATATAGATACTGTATTATACTGGTATTTATGTAGCGCTTCATGGAAAGCTATAATTAAGTGTTTGAAAAAAACTGCACTAGATTTGTATGAAATCGACCATAATCCAGTCACACCAAAATACTCCGGAAATGACAAAACGTTCTACTAATCGCCTTAAAGCCGATTGGCGCATTTAAATAAGACGATAACCGACCTTCCTTAAATTAGATTTTAAAAACAGGTGTATGTTCGTTGCGCACGACCTGCTGGATGAAATCCCATCCCGCCTGGAGTGCATCTCGTGATGTGTGGCCACAACAACGTTGTCGGCAAGGGAAAAAAGTTGGCGAATAACATGCAATGTTTTCAAAGGATTCTAAATATACATTTTTACACACTTTTTTTTATACTCTTGTTGACACGATTTCGGAAGGGGGTTTTACTTTAAGTTTGATGTTTGTCTTAAGTTTCCAGAAGTTTAAACTGGGTCCCCGGTGGGTTTTTTTCTTCTCAGATCTATAAGGCGAAACAGTCTTTCATGTAAGTCAACGTAGGCAGTTCTTAAGTCATCAAGCAGATTTATGAGTTAAAACAATAAAGGACGTGTATTAAAAACGAGGGCCTTTTCTCTACGCCTCTCTGCTTCGAGTCCTTCGGCACCTCGACTGGGGACAATATCGACGCTATACATCACAAAAATGACCGAACTGAGGTCGGTTCCTATTTTCACCTGCCTGTACCGCATCACGGGTTTGCAACCGGAGGCTAGATGAAGATTTGCTTACTGCTGTTGCTCTGGCTGTAACTGAAGCAGTTCGCAGCGTGGGCGTGGACTGTAAACTGGCTGGTTTAATATACTGCACCAGCCCTTTTCAACCTACCACCTGTATGTGCGCGCATCGCAAGCTGCCCTTGTAAAACCCAGTCTGCAAGGAAAAGACGGGTGCTGGTGCAATCGGCAGAGTGAAGAGGCAGGGGCTAAGGGGTGAAAGAACAACAAAGCCTCATTAACAAGTAAATGGTCTTTCAAAGACCTGTGAAGTACTCGGGTGCGGCTGTGTGTGTGCCCGGGAAGCTGTCTCAGCCCGGGCTGACACCTCTTAACCCTCTAAGGAGGGAGACACCAGATGGTTGGGGTGTGATTCTATTGATGTCAATGACAAAATGTACTAGTATTTTCCCATTTTTATATATAAATACAGTTAAAGGAAAACTTGTTTTCCGTCTGTATTATATGTAAAAATCCGTTTAAACGGAAAACCGGGAGCCCTAAATATAATTCAATAAACAGATATTTACACCCAAAATGTACGGAGAAAAGAGAAAAATGTCATTTCTACAGAAGATTAAGAATTATTTTAAGAAGGATAAGCCAATCAAAACAAGGGAAGGAATTATCATTCCACCAGCAAAAACGCCCGCATCATTCATGATGATGGATCGGGAGTCATCATACTTGTGTATGGTTAGAAAATTGAATAGAATATACAAAAGATGACGGAATATTAGCTTTCCCAGAGAATGGTACTTTCAATGGGAGAATTCTTCAAAATTTAAGACTAAGGATGAATGAATTAGAACCCAGACCAAGACTAACGCAGTACGAAGCCCTAGAGGAATGGGAAACAGAGGCATTTGAGCAGAGATAGACCCAGAAGCAATAGAGGTTATAGGGGATTTTCCCTAGACAACAAAATGGGTCACGAGAAAATCAGATGAAACAGTGGAGAAGAGCGATGCTTACAGAGGGTTTGTATCCAGTGTTCATGACAGATGAGTCATTAGGGAGCAAATGCAAAAGAAAAGACAAGACACATGACAGGGTTTGGAGACTCTGAAGATGAATTTATGGAAGAAATATTGAAAAATCCTCCACCATACCAAGAAGGGCTGGGTGAATGTACCCCAAGTGCACCAATTTTGAGAACACCATTGGTACCTCAAGTACTGCATAATCCACCAGTTAATAGGGTACTTCCAGGATAAGGAAAGAGAGGCCTTAGACAGAAATAGAAGCAGAATTAATACAGAAAATAACTCAGTTGAATGTACATCCTGATTCCTTGACCATACCTGTAACCATTGGTCCCGTGGTTCCTTTATATGGTGACAAAGTAAATTGTCCGAAACCTCTAGTTATGCCTACACCTGTGGATATTCCTAAACCTGAAGCTATAATATTTGACGACCACATCAGTGATTGTGAATCTATGATTTCACTAATGGATTTGCCTATTCGAGACTCCGTAAATAGCACCCCAAGAAGAGTGACACCTGGTTGCTCAAAGGATGTGAATATAATAACATCTTCAGGAACTAAGAGTGCAATGGTAGTAACCCCAGAAGACTTGGAGAGATGGGCACAAGGAATAGACAGACAAAGTTCAACCCCAAAGATCTTGGACATTTATAAATTAAAAGTCGAGTTAGAAGAAATGATAGCAGGCAATGTAGGAGTAGATCGTTTAAATACCTACAGTGAAGAAGAACTATTGTTAGTATGTAGGAGCATAACCAGAAATGTAAAAATATTCCATGAAAGAGTTAACGGATTTGGCCACAGAAATGGGAATTGAAATAAGAAAGTCAAAAGTACTACAGAAACCATATAGAGCAGACTTTACTGACAAAGATTTAGAAAATATGAATTCATCTGGTAGAAAATTACAAGTGAAAGAATTAATGTCAGTATTGCAGAAATGGGGAGAACTAGATAAATGGAAAACGAGATGGACAAAGAAAAAGGAAGAGGCACGTTACAGTAGAACGACTTCTGAATATTTATTGAAGGAAACAGGGAAAGTAGATCAGTTGTACCCGATGCGGGAGGTTCCAGGAGGAGGAGGTTATGTTCATGTCCCATGGAGCAGGCAAGATATTTTGTCATTTACAAATGATTTTCCAAAATTGAGAGAAAAACCAATTGAATGGTACAAGCAGGTTGAGAGGTTTGTGAAGGTTTCAAAGGTTTTGTTAAAAGATCTAGATGGTCTGTTTGACATAGTAGTACCTGCCGATTTATGGACAGACTGTAAAATTACAATCGACTGGCCGAGTGAAGAGTATCCTAGGGATGCAAAGACAGGTGCTCCATCAAATGATGTGATGAAAAAAGTATCACCAGGTAAAAACTTATTTGAAAGGGAAAATACCACCAAAAGAAACAGATTGGGTGAAAATAGACAGGACTACCCAAGAGGCAAATGAATCAGTACACACCTATTACGAACGTTTATTGCAGGTGTTCAAACAGTATAGTGGCTTTGAAGATATCGGAGATAAAAATATGAGTCAGTTTGTCTATCGATTTGTTTATGGTCTAAAACCAGAGATTTGCCAGATGATTAAGCAGCATATGTTATGCTGGCAAGGGAAACCTATTGGACGAAATTTTGAAATATGCTAAATATTGTGGAGACGACATTGAGGATAGGCACAAGAAATTACAAGAAAAGGTGATGTGGGCTCAAGTGAAAATGGCTGAGCGACAAGGAATTAATTTGGATAATCCAACAGAAAGTCAGGGAAAAGAATCTGGAATGAATGGTGACACAGGAAAGGGTGGAAAAGTGAGAGGACGAATGAGTAGAGAAGAGGCTAAAGAAATTTCCTTGTCATGGATGCGGAAAGTTGGGACATTGGAAGAACGAATGTAAAAAGATTCAAAATAATAATGGCCCAAATCATAATTTAAATCCAGACGCAGAAATGACTCACAGCAAGGTGTAAATCTTCAGAGTCAATTGCCACCTGCCCCTATACAGGGTAATGTAAGCAGAGCAAAGAAGCAGTACAGACGTCGGATATCAAAGAGGAAGTGGTAAGAATGAATATGTAACTTCACAGTTTCTTTTACAGGATGAATTTGATCCATATGATCATCAATGACGGTGCCTGGGGGAGGGGGAGAAGGAGTGCGTACTTGGCGCATCCTTGCCGGTAGATCAGTCAGGTCCATATGTTGAAGGGAAAGTAAGAGGTAATGATATCACTTTTCTTTTGGACACTGGTGCTACCCATTCTACTGTGAGAACAGCAGACATCCCAGACCTCCCTCTCTCTGGAGAAGCTATCCAAGTTGTAGGTGTAGCATATCAAAAGATCAGAACACCACTTACTGAACCTATGGAAGTAAAGATAGGAAACTTTCGAGAAATGCACCAATTTGTGGTGTGCGATTCCAGTCCAGTGAATTTATTGGGCAGAGATTTATTGTGCAAGATGAATTGTACTATTTTTTGCACATCGGATGGTGTTGCGGTACAGACCCCGGATAGAAGATCATGTATATAAGTTCATGCTAGCCAAGCAAGGTACTGAAGTGGATGAGATGTTCTCCTTGATAACAAAAGGCGAATTACCAGAAGAACTAAGAACTACAGTGAGCTCTAAAGTATGGGATTTTACGGGGAAAGAAGTAGGACTTATGGCAAAAATAGACCCAGTAAAGATCACTGTAAAAGAAGGCGCAATTTTCCCAAATACCAGACAGTACAAAATGAGTGCAGAAGTAAAGGCAGGAGTTGTTGAAGAAATTAGCAGAATGGTGAAACAAGGCATATTAAAAGAAGTTATGAGTAGTCCTTGTAATTCACCAATAATGGGTTTGAAAAAGCCTAGTGGAAAGTATAGGATTGTTCAGGATTTGCGGAAAATTAATAAAATCGTGGTACCTTGTTGTCCTATAGTATCAAATCCTGCAGTAATCCTATACCAGATACCCTGGAGTGCAGAATGGTTTACTGTGATTGATCTATGCCAAGCATTTTTCAATACCATTGCACCCAGAGAGTCAATATTTGTTTTCGTTTAAATTTGAAAACCATGTCTATGTGTGGAATCGTGTTCCTCAAGGGTACACAGAAAGTCCCTCCATTTTTAATCAAATACTGAAAAAGTGTCTAGAAAAATTAGTACTGCCCAGAAGCTCAGTCCTGGTGCAGTACATAGACGACTTGTTGGTAGCGTCAAGAATTCATGATGATTGTGTCACAGATTCAATTGCATTACTAAACCATTTGGCTGAAGAAGGACACAAAGTATCACCTAAAAAGCTGCAGTTTTGTACAACAGCAGTTAAATATTTAGGACACCAAATTGAAAGAGGGAAAAGAAGAATAACATCTGAAAGAATAAAAATAATTAAGAAAATGAAAATGCCAGTAACCCAAAGAGAAGTGAGAATGTTTCTTGGAATAGTAGGATACTGTCGACAATGGATTATAGGGTTTTCACTACTAGCAAAGCCTTTAATTCAGTTAAGCAAAAAGAAAGCAAAGGATCCAGTTGAATGGGATGATGAAAGTGCAGGTGCATTTGTAAAATTAAGAAATGCTTTGTGTGAAGCACCTGCCTTGGGCATGCCTGACTATACAAAAGAATTCACCAACGAAGCAACAAATTTTGAGCAGGGACAGACAGGTCTAGAAGAATGCGGTCAGGCTGCAGAAGTACACAGTGCAATAAGCCCTGATCAGAACCAGTTAGAACAAGGAAAACACGTTCAGAGAGAAGAAAGCCAAGAAGACATCGAACAAGAAAGCCTCAAGCACGAAAACTTCAATCCTGAACAGGGTCAGTTAGTAGAAACACACACTCAAGAAACTGAAGAAAATCAACTTGTGCCACACTTTGAAAATAAAAGACTTTTGGAAAAGACTCGGAAAGTGGAAATACAGTGCAACCTAAGAAGGTCAGAAAAGGTGATCATTGGCCTAGTGTCATTAAAAGAGTAAAATATCATATAGAAACACGAAGTGAAGACCCAGAACAAGTAAATGAAGTAACAAGCTTATCTGGACAAACAAGTGGGACTGAAAAACGAAAAAGCAAAAGATTGAAACTTGTGAACAATAAGTTTAAAGGTCCTGATTGGACTTATATAATCCTTGAAGACTACGCGAGTTCAGAGTCAAGTGAAAGTGGTGACAAAAGAACAAGTGCAGAATTGACTTATGAAAAAGAAGTGAAACCACCTTGATAAAATAAAAATTAAAGTCTTGAAAGAAAAAGAAAAGAAGAAAAAATCTTCTTTGTCAAAATGCCGGACGACAGAGTTCTGGGAAACCAAAGCGGAAATGTTGTAGCAAATGCTGTGCTATATGCATATGTAGTATGGTAGTGGTACTTATAGTATGGTTAGTTGTGATCGTAGCAATTCCTTACCTTATGATAATAGACAAGAAGAGTAACAATGACACCAAAGGAAGGATAGAAAATTTGAAAAGTGATAGGGTAGAAATAGAAGCAGAGGATGAACCAGATTTTCATCACGAAGTAACAGATAATGATACTAGTTTAAATGTTTTTACTAAATTATTGTTTCAGTATGTAGATACAATGGAAATTAGTGACTGTTATGTCTGTATGAAGTTACCTGAATCAGTAGGAGAAGAGTTAACATATCATCATTTGCCTCTAACTTATGGTATATCATGTAGTGTACTAACTAGTTTATTTTATAGAACAGGGAAACTTCAGTATTATTATTCAAATATAGATGTGATATTTTCAGAGGTTCCTATTCGAAAGAATCTGAACCCAGTGCTTAGTAGTCAAGATGCACAATTTATGGGAGAATTTTTTCTTAACAATGAAGTCGATAGATATAACACATGCACATAGAAGCAATCTAACATGTTCATTACGTGAGGAAGAAAAGATATTTTTGAACTTAGTAGAGAATAGAAGACAGAATTTCCAAAAGAAGGCGTCAGAGCATAAAGCTAATCTTCCACCTTGGGCTGAAAAAGAGGGTATTTACACACCTGGCAGGGCTCAAGCTGCTATGGCTCTGGATTTTGTAAAAACAGGGAAAATTTGTCTTCATAGGTTAAAGACTGATTATAACAATATTTTCATCGGTTCCAGTGAATGTGAACATAATGTCTTAATTCTTGGAGGTTGGGGACTAAAAGGAGGAACAGATTCAGTTTTTCCTGGAATTTATTATGTATGCGGGAATAAGGCTTATTTTAGGCTTCCTGCACGGTGGTATGGAAGTTGTTATTTTGGAATAGTCTTTCCAAAGGTATACCACGTAAAAAGAAACGCTGGGAACAATGAAAATAATAGTGAATTAACACATAATAAAAGAGCTAGTTTTTCAGAAATTGTAGGTGACATATTTGGTGCATTAATACCTTCAGTGGGAGTAATTCTGAACTCAAGGAGAATATGTAAATTGTCTACAGTGGTTGATCGTTTATCAACGGATACTGCTGGAGGATTTCTGATGATTAATGCGGAGATGGTTGCGATTAGATCTATGGTTATGCAAAATCGACTTGCTCTTGATATAATATTAGCAAAGAGGGCGGAGTCTGTAAATTGTTGAAAACAAAACATTGTTGCACGTATATTCGTGACAAAAGTGCAGAAATCGGAACGTATATAAAGAATATAACAAAACTTGAGAATGAACTGAAACCACTGGAAGTTGATAGTGTATGGGAAAGATTGACAAATACCATTGCGTCAATTGGTACCTGGTTTACTAATGTAGGAAAAGGACTTATAGGTCAAATATTAATACCCTTAGTAGGGATAGCAATAATAGTCTTGTCAATAATGATATGGTGCAAATGTTGTAAAAAGGACAGAACATTTAGAGTAACAGAAAAAGACAAGAAACGGAAATTTGATGAAATTGAATTAGAAGATCTAAAAAGTGAAATATACAAGAAACTGAAAGGAGAGGGTAAGAATAGACAATGGAAGAATGAAAGTGTGACAGAAATACGCTAGAAAGTTGGCATCTGGTTGTGGGTAGTTTTTTTTTATGGCTCAGAAACGCCATCAGAGAGGGGATTGATGGAGCAAGGACTCACAATGAGACTTGCTCGTAAGCAATCCTCTCAAAATAGTAATTAATTTATACTAAAACTTTGTAATGTCATTATTAATAATCGTGCAAACACCAAAACATTTATCCTAGAGAAGCTTGCCTATGTGTTTTCCGCTAATAAGTAAACCTTGTCTAATGCAAAATGGCCGCTAAAGCGCGGGAACTCTACTGCGCATGTGTCAACCATGTCACATGGTATGACGTCTTTCTTTGCTTGGAGGGAAACTTTGCTTCTGCGCAGTGTGTGCTAAAATGGCTGCTTAATGTTCTCACATGCTAAAGCTCTCGCATTGCTGCAATTAATAAAGTGATATTCTAACGCTACTAATGCGGGATAGACATTTATAATTAAATGGAAATAGAGTAGAAGTAGGTGGTATACAGTGAAAACATTTATTTTTGATTTTAATATGTTTCTTCTTTGATTTCTATTAGTTCGTAAAATGGGCCTGGGTTAACTGAACAGCAGCTCAAGAGCCATGGAAATTGCGCATGCGCTCTGGAAAAAACTAACAAGACAAAGTGATGAAGTCAACTTGGACGACACCCAAGGACACGACCTGTTGGTCACATCCACTGTGCATCTGAGATGTCCTAAAGTTAATTCATTGTATACACTTTGTATTGAAAATTGTTATGAGACGGGTGGGAATAAAAGCAAATGTATTAATTGAGCGGGGCGGTATTTTAAAACAATGGGCTTAAGAAAATTGAACTAAAATGACATGGTGTGAGGATCAACCCCCTGTCCCCGTCCAATCAGAAATAGTGGGCCCATAATTTTGAAACATTAATGGGAGGTACCTGGGTATAGAAGGGTATAATAGATATAGAATTAGCTAATTAGTTAGCATTAGCATGCACAGAGCGCAGATGGAGCTCATATGCTGACACAGACGAGAGCTGATCGATTGCAGACTGAACCGCTGTCCAAAGAGGTCCTGAGGTGGGGAGGCGGATTCCATAAGAAAGAAGACACGGAAGAATGGAGGAGGAACTGAAGTGTCAGAGAGGGGAACGACGCAGGCGTCGTTGGTAGAGAGGTCATCTATCCTGTCCTGAACCTGGTCCGGAGGTCTTGGACTTCATCTTTTCTTGGGACCCTTTTCCAACTCCGTGGCCAAGGAGTTTGGTTTTCACACCTTTAGGTAACTATAAATGCGTAATTTAGTTTGTACTGCTGTCTCTATCTTCTCCTTTCTAAGGGACCGTCATTGATGCTTAATAGGTGACTTTATAGTGTACTTCCTCCTTGATATGCGATTAAGTATTACGTGAATTGTAAATTACTCTGCTAAAGAATTTAGAGGAACATTTTAAAACTTCCTGAGTCAGTGGTTATTTCAGGTGGTTGATGAAAATTATTTTTTGTACATTCTCATTTAATCCCCAATTGTCAAAGGTCCATTGGTAAGTCATTACTCTTCAATCAGGTGAAATAATTGGTAGCAGGGATATTGATAAAGAGTACAACTGATTTCCCCCAGCGGTAATTACTAGTTAGTGTGAATGAATGGGCCCAGGTGAGTATTTAGTGTATGAATGCTTGTTGCTAGTAACCCGCTGGATCATTGGTACAGACAAGACCAACACAGAGCTCTCCAGAGTAATATGAATCTTGTCACACCTGTAGAAGTAGGTGCTGCCATTAACAAATTGAATGCAGTATATTGTGCATGGGACCCATACTACACTAGAGTAATCAATGTCTATTTGTTTAACCATTGTGAAGAATGAGCAATTTTTAAAACCGAGGACACTTTTTTTATATCTCTTGAAGTTGACTGCAAATCAACTAGGTCTTGCCCTTAGTTAATTTGAAATGCTTTTTCAGAAAAATGATTTATTTACTGTGCAAGATAAAGGATTTTCCATTGTTGACACTCTAATTTAATTGTAGCTATACACTTCCTGTGAAATAGAGTTTTATGAGTTGTGCAACCTAAAATGAATGTACTTAGATACTTTTCCTATTTTGTGATAGAAAGAATATTCAGAATTCTGGTAGAGTGATTATAAATAACCAACCACAGTCTCCGTGCTCTTCATCCCCTATATTTTAAACAATGTACTTGAAACCCCTACATGATTTATTAGAACTCTGGAATGTTGAGGGCTCCATTGAAGACAATGGAGTAACTCCAGGCTTATAATAGCTGGAATAAGCCCGGAGCTCCAACATTCCAATGTTTGTCTTTCTGTCTCTCCCTTTTAAATATAGAACATTCTACCCTCAGTGGGTGGAATGTTCTAATAGCCTTATAGCCCTTCTGCCTCAGTCTATACCCGTTGTTAAAGGCCCTCACCCTCGTTATAGGCCCTCGCTACGGCTCAGGTTCAGGGCCTTTAACAACTGGTTTAGCCCTAGGCAGTGGCTATAAGGCTACAATAGCAGATTGGTTTAAACACTACACAAACACTAGAGTTACCAAAAATACACCCACCTAATTTGTTAATCAACCATGATCATGTATCAGAAAACAACAAGTAATACTGAACAGAATGTCCTCGGACAGGCAAAGGCACAAAATACATTTTTAACAAAGTTCCTGAAGTGTGATTGCCTGCACGACTCATTTTAAGAGAATGGCACTGGAAATAATGTGGTCAGAGGAAGCTCAACTAACAATAAACCTTCGCAGGTCCCTAATCTAATTAATATAATGTTTGAGTTGGTATTAAAACTGGACCAGTGACTGAAGCACAGGATAATGGAACAGAAGGGCAACCTGTATTAATGCAACCAAGATGATGTGAGATGAAAGATAGTGATGGTGTGAGGCTACGGAGGTGGGAAGTCCTTAAGGAGCACTGAGTTTAGATGAGAAGAAGAGACGCCAATTGAACATTTGAAGGTGGCTTGATAGGAAATGGAACAATTCTGGAAATGCTTTAGACTACCAGTAGGCAATGAGAGGGCTCAGTCCAAGAAAGTTCTCATGTTCTGGAGTAGTGTGATGAGCATTTCTTTCTTGTAGTGAGCCAGGGTTTGGTAAATTCTTACACAAGCCTTGCTCTGGCAGATGTAGGAGCTGCAAGCAATTATATTGTCCCATTCCTTGTGAAAAATTAGAATATTCCTTTGGAGGCAAACTTTGTAGGAGAGCTCTTGACCACCAGTGGTGAAGGCTGTAGATTTACCTAAAATTATGCCCAGGGTACTTGAACATCATCAGAAATAATGTTGACAAACATTCCCAAGCATGAAGACAACATCTGATGTGGCATTATTGATGCACTTCATTTGAGGTAGGCCTTGGGGATCTCCTTGCTAGTGGTATCAGGCACTGCCTCGGTTAATTGATTCGGTGGTTTAACCATGCTTATAATTTCAAGTAACTACGTCGAAATGTGATTAGGTCCTCTGAGTTTACGGTTCCACTTGGAGTTGTCAGGGTTGTTCAGATAGAATGAATTCAATCCACAGGGGTCAAAAAAGTTACTTGGCCTTGTGATTGCTCCATTGATTTAGTACTCTGCAAACAAATTCTGCGTGGCGTGGTTTGTACCTCAACTGCAAGTGAACAGTCATTAAACAACATATAAAAGAAAGTTTTAAGAAAAGTTTTATTCAGCTTTCAAAGCATCAGAAGTGGCACGATTGTGAGGGGAAAAGACAAGTGATTCGTGCACACAGAGGTGACCCTATAATCTGGCACACTCAGGTATTTGCCCCATGCTGTAGGAGATTAAAGGTGGCAAAACCATTTCATCCAAAGAAACCATTTCACCCCAGCTTTATTCTTTTATTGCCAGAGTGCCTGTTTCCAAAGAACACATGGAAGACTGCATAGATGTTTATATGTCAGCAATACATTGCCATTCCTCACTCTTAATGCAAAGACTGACTGTGTTTAAAAAAAAAAAAAACTAAAGCAGCCACGTCTGCGTATTGAGACCCAGATTTAATAAGATTTTGCAGCAGGGTTGAGTCCCTTTTCTATTGGAGCCCTGACGCAGAATGTATTTTGGGATTTCGAAAAACATGTATAGCCCAATTGGCATGACTTTACGTGGCTTTGTATAAAACAAAGTAACGGATTATATTGTGTTTGGTAGGTGTTACATGGGTGGAGCACGGACATACCCGTTCATCCACTCGTGCATTTTGACACAAACCCATATTTACAAATACACAATGGTGCGCCTACATGATGCTCGTGTAACGAGGAGAAATATATTTATTCTTCAATCTGCAGCACACATGCAAAGAGGAAATAGCCTCAAAGGATAGTTTTTGTGCAGAAAGGTATCCTTTCCTGCTCAAAAGCTATCCTGACCAGAGCGCAGGCACCCGTGCGACATGACACAAGGGTGCCTGCGTTGGTGCTAGGCAGCCACAGGCGCACCATCGCTAGGAGAGAGCAGGACTGCTCCATATTTTTGTAAATACGGTGCACTTCTGCTCTCTTCCTATGAAACAACGTGCTGCGCTGCGTTGCCTGATATCTTAATAAATCCGGGTCTGAGTCTTAGTGAAGATAACCTCTCAAATAAGCTAGCCACGGTAGGTAACTTGGTATTTAAAATGTTTGAATTATTCCTTTAAGAGAGAAAGATGCGCATGTCTTAGATGATCTTATCACATTCATATGTGTTATATTATTTAAGACATTTGTTGCTCTCGTGTACTGCTCAAGCAGTGAAGATGCTGTTTCAAAGCGCTAAAAATAACTTACCACGATCAGAAATCTGATTTGTTTTTTATTATGTCTCTGACATCAAGTTGATGTGTTTGAAATATAAATGATAACATGAAGGGTCCAAAGCTTCCCACAGCAAACTCTTCCTACACTCAGTTGTATTTCATCATTGCCTGACAGGTATGGAAAGATTTGTGATGTTTATGTTAAATGAATAACTTTTTCATTTTTTGCAGTGTTTGTTGTGCGTGTGTGTGTGTGTGTGTATGTGCGGGGAAAGTGGAGATGTGAAGTGGCATGTTTGGGCATTTTTGCTTAAGCAGCAGAGACTGTTGTGAGGACCATGTGTGCACTTGTATAGATTGTAAAGGATTAAGGGGCTTATTTAGAGTTGAGCATACGCAGGCCATCTGCAAAAAAGCAGCGGATGTCTCGTCTGCCCTATGTCAAGCACATTGAGGGTCTATACTCTCTAAATATGGTGGACGGAATCACACCGAATTTGGCAGGAAGGTAGATTTTGGTTCACAGATCACGCTTACATATTTGGTGTAAATCCGTTCAGTAGTTGTTGAGAAATTTAAGGGAAAGCAAATAAGGATAGCTGGGCGGAGCCTAAGCACAGATCTCATGGTGAGTACCGATTGGCTGCCAGCACTTCAACCAGAAAGTGCTGGCAGCCATCTTGGGACCAATATACATGCTAGAACCCCACTGAAATGCATTGTAGTGAATGGCAGGTTTGAGGGTCACAGAGAGGATAAATCATTTGTTGATGGCACCATACTAATTTTAGGAATTGTGGTGTGTTCTAAGGTGATTTTACCCTGTGAAAAAGCCTTCTGCTTGGAGTACATAAATCATGTTTGAGAGAAAACAGTTTTCTACGCTCTTTACCAGATGTCCTGCATCTGCCAAACTCTAAATAAGATGAAACTCCATTAACATCAAAGAATGATGCCCATTACTGTTACTTCATGGTTGATTTACATTTTATCACACTATCTTTTAGAGACAGAAGCATGAGGAGCTAATATTCTAGCATGTATTAATAATGAGGTGAGTGACTAAAATTAAATTATGCAGTTATGTCTATAGACCCTCTGTGCCTAAGTATACAGCAGCTCTGACAGAAGCCAAAAGAGGATGTAAAAAATAAGAACGTATAAGGCGTCTAAATTACTCTTCAAATTCATGCTCAGACTCAAAGCAGGCCCTACTGAACTATAAAATCTAGCAGCTGCTGCAAAAGTTGAAATTATATTCCAATAAAATCTTAGACGCAGAGAAGTCCACTCAGGAAATTTTCAACATAGTGAGGTCCTTAGCCTCTCCCAAATGTGCTTTGTGCCCAAGTATTAGCTGGTAATCTCTCCGATTATTCAGAAGAGAAGGTCAATACCATCTACAAGTCACCAGGCCAATCAAAACAGAAGGCTGATTCTGGTGTGGGCTGCTGCATGGGCCCCTGGAGCCCATCTTCTGAAGTCTAGATTTCAGATGGTTCCCCGGGACTGGCAGATGTTATGTTATTTTATATTTGTCTGTATTGTGCACTATTCACCCGAGAAGGTATCCAGGTGCTCCGGGCAGATGTGTAGGTTTGTGGTCCCTAAGGTGCTTATACGATGAGCCAGGTCTTCAGCTTCTTGTGGAACTCAAGAAGTGAGGAGGAGGCTCTGATGTGTTGAGGGAGGTCATTCCATGCCTTGAGTGCAATGTAGGAAACTGAGTGCCCTCCAGTTTTGCTTCTGCAGATGTGGAGAGTGTGTACTAATGAGAGTGAGGCAGAGCATAGGTGTCTGGTGGGTTGGTGAAAGTGTTTGCGGCTGTTCGGGTATTCTGTTCCTGTGTTTTGCAGGGCTTTGTATGTGTGCATGAGAAATTTGAATTGGATGCGCTTGTGAATGGGGAGTCAGTGAAGCTTCCTAAGGTGAGGTGTGATGTGGGTGTGGCTTGGGAGGATGAGTTTGAGTCTTGCAGCGGTGTTCTGGATGGTCTGGAGTCTGCGTAGGAGTTGTTTGGAGTTTCTGGTATACAGAGTGCTGCGGTAATCCAGCCTGCTGGTAACGAGTGCTTGCGTGACAGTCCATCTGGAGTTCTGAAGCGAACAAATTGAAGATTTTTCACAGCATGTGTAGGATGTGGAAGCAGGAGATGCACACTGCGTTGACTTGAGCCATCATATTGAGCTTGGTGTCTTAGATGATCCGTATATTTCTTGTGTGGTCTGTGGGTGTGGGTGTTGGTCCTAGCTCCGATGACCAGCAGGTGGAGTCCCATAAGGAGGTCTTGTTGCTGAAAACCAATACTTCTGTCTTGTCGGAGTTTTGCTGCAGGCAGTTGGTTTGCATCCAGTCTGCTATCATGGTCATGCAGTTGGTGAAGTTGGTTCTGGCAGTGGTCGTTTTTTTTGTCCATCAGGGAGAGGATGAGTTGGGTGTCATCGTGTAGGAGATGATGATGTCTTGTGATCAGATGATGTTGGTGAGTGGTGTCATGTATATGTTGAAAAGGGTGGGACTGAGGGATGATCCCTATGGGACTCCGGATATCAATTTCTTGGTCTCTGATATGAAGGGTGACAGCCTGACCCTTTGGGTTCTTCCCCAGGATTTGAGAGCAGGTCCTTGTATGCCAATGTCCTGGAGTCTTCTGATGAGGGTGTCATGGGATAGAGTGTGGAATGTCTGGAGAGAGGTCGAGCAGGATGAGGACCGGTGGTTCTCCTGAGTCCAGGATGATTTGAGAGTCATCGGTAGCGTTGATAAATGCTGTTTCAGTGCTGTTGTTTTTTTCTGAATCTTGATTGAGTGTTGTCTAGAAGATGGTGAAGTTCAAGGGGGATTGTGAGTTGCTTGTTGATGGCCTTCTCAATTACTTTGGCTGGATAGGAAAGCAGGGAGATGGCTCAAAAGCTGCTCAGATGATTTGGGTCAGTTGTGGGCTTCTTGAGGAGGGCGCTGATTTCTGCAATTTTCCATTCATCCGAGAAAGTGGCAGACATGATGGAGGTGTTGATGATGTGGGCCAAGGTGGTGCTGACTGGTGAAGTTCCCAGGTTGTAGATGTGGTTGGGGCATGGATCCACTGTGGCCCCTGAGTAGATGGTCCACATGATTGCTGCTGTGTCGTTTCCGGTGAGGATTGTCCATTGTGTCAGGTTGCCATCTTGGTTGGTGGTTGGTAGGTTAGCAACGAGTTCTCTGGGGTTGGGTTGGAGTGCGAAGTTGCTGTAGATGTTTGCAATTTTGCTGTGGAAGAAGTTGGATAGATTGGTGTAGAGTTGTTTAAGCACAGCAATGTTGTTGACAGTGGTTGAGGCGCTTTGATGTGGATGTTGGAGTGTTCAGTCCATGAGATCGGTGTGGTGGAGTTGTAATTGATGGTGTCGCTTGTGGTGTAGATGGGGGTCCAGTGTGTGCCCTGGGGTGTGTTTTCTGGGAAGAGCTGGGTGAGTCCGATATTGCTCAAGCTTTCGAGGAGTGCTGTGAAGCAGAGGTCATTTCGGTCTTCCAGGTGAAAGTTGAGATCACTGAGGAGAATGTAGGCTCTGGAGTCAATAGTGAATAGAGCGACAAAGTTGGTGATGAGGTTGGTAAAGGTGGCTTGCGATCTGGGTGGTCGGTTAGGCGAGGGTTCCGTTGAGTGTGAAGTTTTTGGAGATTTGCAGCTTGAAGTGCAGGTGTTCCATGAATGGTTTGGCGTTCTCTGTGGATGTTGTGCATTTGATGGATTCCTTGTAGGTTATAGCTAGTCCTCCTCCTGGCTTGTGAAAGTGGTCCTGTCGAGCGATCTTGTAGCCCACTGGGATTGCTGTGGCGATGTTGGGAGCTGATGAGAGGTTTGAGCCAAGTCTCTGTGATAAAGAGGATGTCGAGTCTGTCACTGCTCAGCAGGTTCCACATTTCGGTTGGGTGTTTGCATGCGAGTGGGTGTTGACATGTGGGTTTGCTGTGGTGTGTGGTGTACGGTAGGGGTGCAGGCATTGTTGGTGCTTGTGTGGCATGTGTGTTGGGAGCGGCTGTTGAGAGTGTTGTTAGAATTTGCATGGGGGTGACGGAGGCACTGAGCGCTCCTGGCCTAGATTATTTGTACTGTTTGACTCTGGAACACCTTATCTCTATTGCTGGTTCTGTTAAGTCTGGATCCCCTCTAGACCCTATGCCACCTAAAGTCTGGAATTTGGCTAAATCTGCACTGTCACAGTCTTTGTTAGAAGTCTGCAATGGCTCCCTTTCCAATGCATGTATACCTACTGTGTGGGAAAGGGCACTCATTATTCTTCCGGTAAAAAAAATGAACGTTGATCAGGCTGTTCTTTCAAATTCTCAACCAAAATTTCTCCTTTCCTTTGCAGTGAAAGTTCCTAGAGAAGCATGTTAAGTTTTTGCTCTCCAATCACTTGGAAAAGTAGGCCCACTTAGAGCCTGTGCAGTCTGTTTTTTGACCGGCACACAGCACTGAAACTGGTCTGGCGTCGCTCCTTAATGACCTAACAATGCTCGCGGACAAGGCAAATCCAGTTGCCTCAGTCCTTCTTTATCAGTCTGCAGCATTCAATACAGTGTCTCATTCCATCTTGTTGACCAGACTTGCTGAGGCTGGGTTTGGGGTTGGGGGGAATAGCACTTAAGAGGTTTAGAGCCTATCTTGAGGACAGACATCAAGCTGTTTAACTCCTTTCTTACAGGTCGGCATAAAAGGCATTGGGTCAAGGCATACCACAGGGGTCTGCACTAAGCAGGACCCTTTTTAGGTCTCGCCTACGCAGCGCGCATGCGCTGCGTAGGAGGAGACCTCTTGGAATCGATTTGCTTTTTCGCCCAAAAACGTGCACGCTTTGCATTGCTTTCAATGGCAACGCGTGCACATTTGGCGTTTCCCTTGCGGGAGCGAGCTTTGGAGACATCTGTTTGTAATTATCTTGCAAACAGATGGTGCCCCTGCTCGCTCCCGCAAGGGAAACATTGTGTGCGCTCTCGGCCGCACTCCCCCCACCCCTCCCCCCTCAGCGTCTCCAGGCGCAAGAGCGAGAAAGGTATCCTGAGTCCGGCAACAAGTTACAACTTGCAGAGTGACAGACTTCGTCCTTTGTAAAGATCACGGGGGCAGTAATAATGGCGGTGGGTGAGAAGATGCATCTTAAAAGTCACTTTAAAGAGAAGCGTATGGGAACGTCCGAGCGAATTTTAATGAACATTTGTCCAGTAGCATTGTTCGCTTTAACTTTCGCGGCCGCGGGGCCGCGCTTGTCTTTTAGCGCTTGTTTCTTAGGTTAGGATATTAATTCGGGAACAATGTGTGTTGTGGGACGAGAAACGTAGTAATCGGGAGCATGTGTGTTAGGAGGCATGTCTTTCTGATAGTCCTCACCCCGACTTTACAAAAATGTGTAACGTTGGTTCTTAGAAATGCAACAAGAACGAATATACGTAATGTGTTCTGTAAAGTGATTTTAAAGTGATGCACGTTTATTATTGAGGTTTAAAGAGCGTAGGGTTCATTGCATCTCGCCTTGCCCGCACGTCACAGCGCCTTCCCTGGGCCCCGTGCTGAGCGACCCCTGAGTCATACATTCATCCTGTCAGAGGGATTGCACCATCTCTCCACACTGCTGCTTTTCTCTGACTCCACATCGGTAGAAGGGGCTGCAGCAGGGGTGCGTTCCTGAAACTTTCGCTCGGGAATGCCGAGGGGCTTGATGGAAACAAGATGTTTGCCAGGAACAGGGACTGAACCCTCCACTGACCCGCTGGAGGGGAGGCTATTTGTTGGCAGTGTGCCCGTTTTGAACGGCAACAGCGATGAACGTCAAATTGTAAGAGGCATTTGAGTTGCCAGTCATTTCTGTATAAAAAGAATTAAAGCAGCTCTTTTGAGAGGTGCCTGTTTCTGTCATGGGAGAGAGTGTAGAACCACTGCTGAAAAACGCTGGTACTGTTGAGGAGTAAGTCTAGTATCTCTGCCCAGGCGCACTGGTACTGGCCCAGTAACCTTAGACCCCTGGTATTGCCCCGTACACGCGTTCACCCCTACTAAATAGCATTAGTACTGACCCAGTAACAGAATGGCACCTCTGCTCAGGAGTGCTGATACTCTCCTATTAAAAGTATAATACTGCTGCTGAGAAGCCATGATACTCTTCCACTGACAGCACAGGCTGTACAGCAGTCCTGCTGGAAAATGCTGATACTCTCCCACTGACAGTACAGCAGTCCTGCTGGGAAATGCTGATACTCTCCCACTGACAGTACAGCAGTCCTGCTGGGAAATGCTGATACTCTCCCGCTGACAGTACAGCAGTAAAGCATTGGCATAGACAATAGGTCTCACCTTTGGGACCTTAGAAGTGTTTAATTATCCAGCACAATATCCTTGGTGCAACAACATCAAGTGTTGCATAACTAAACACTTATAAGGTCCCAAAGGCGAGACCTATTGGCTATGCCAATGCTTGTTAATATTTACATCTGACCCTTGACTGTAGTGATCAGGTCTCTGGGTATAATATGCATAAAATATGCTGATTACTCCCAGTTAATTATTGCCTTTGACAAACCAGGGCTGGCTCCTTTAGACATGTTCCATCAGTGTATAACCTCTGTTACTTCGTGGCTGCAGCTCAACGCCCTGAAATTTAATTCAGACAAGACAGGTACTTTGGTTTTCTAGCTCCATAGGAGTCAATCTCTGTCCCTATCTTTTTTTTGGCCTCTATCCTTGCCCGATCCTCCTTATTCAGCAAAGTTTGTCAAGAATCTAATCTAGGCTTTTACTTGGAGGAGCGCCTGTCCTTGGATAGGCAGGGCAATCTTCTGACCTTCACTTGTTTCCATCTGCGGGTACTGAGAAAACAGTTCCACTGCTCCGTTCACAGGCTCCTCAGATCTTAGTCCGGACTACTATCCTTAGTCGTCTTGACTATTGTAACTTCATGTTTTTTAGGTGTCACGTCCAGTGTGCTCAAGAAGCTCCAGCGTATCCAAAACGTTACAGCTAAACTAGCCCTTCCACTGCCTATCTATGCATCTTCGAAACTGCCTTCTACTCCAGCAACGCCAGCCAGCCCATCATCTCCTCCTGGACCCCAGTCACCACCGAAGACACCTCCTCGACCATGAAAGGCATCCACTCAGGAGCCCCCACGGATCTCTGCCCCCAGCACATCTTCCACAGAGCCACCACCACCATCGCTCCGGAACTACGACGCACCATCAACGCCTCCTTCGAGACCGGCATCTTTCCCGACGACTGGATTCGCGCAGAAGAAACCCTCAGCAGATCCCACGGACCTCAAAAACTACCGACCAATCTCCCTCCTCCCCTTCGCGGCCAATGTAACCGAGAAGACCGTCAACGCCCAACTAACAGATTTCATCGAAGAAAACGCCATCCTTGACCCTTCCCAATCCAGATTCCGCAGCAACCACAGCACCGAGACCGCTCTACTCGCCGCCACAGACAACATCCGCACCCTCCTCGACCAAGGCCACACCGCAGCCCTGATCCTACTCGACCTCTCGGCAGCGTTCGACACCGTCTCACACCGCACGCTCACCGCCAGACTCCATGATGCCGGCATACAGGGTACCGCCCTTGACTGGATCCGCTCCTTCGTCACCGGCAGAACCCAAAGAATCAGACTGCCACCCTTCCTCTCCGAACCCACGGAAATCAACTGTGGAGTACCACAAGGATCGTCGCTCAGCCCCACGCTCTTCAACATCTACATGGCCCCACTCGCCGCCATTGTCAGACAGCACAGACTCAGCATAGTATCCTACGCCGACGATACCCAGCTCATCCTCTCCCTCGCCAAGGACCCCATCACCACCAGACTCAATTTCCAGCAAGGAATGAAGGACGTCGCATCCTGGATGAGCAGCAACTGCCTGAAGCTCAACTCGGAGAAGACAGAGGTCCTCGTCCTCGGACCCTCCCCCTCTGCATGGGACAACACCTGGTGGCCCACAGCCCTCGGTAGCCCTCCCACCCCCACGGGCCATGCCCGAAACCTCGGCATCGTACTCGACTCCTCCCTCTCCATGACCCGACAGGTCAACGCCGTCGTCTCCAGCTGCTTCAACACCCTCCGCATCCTCCGAAAGACCTTAAAATGGATCCCCCCCGAATCAAGGAAGACCGTCATCCACGCGCTCATAACCAGCAGACTGGACTACGGAAACGCCCTCTACGCCGGGATCATTGAGTCTCTGCTCCGCAAACTCCAGACCATTCAGAACACCGCAGCCAGACTCGTTCTCGGCATCCCTCGACACGAACACACCACCCAACACCTGCGGAACCTCCACTGGCTCCCCGTTGAGAAGAGTAACTTTCAAGATACTCACCCACGCCTACAAATGCCTCCACAACACCGGACCCCAATACCTCAACGAGAGAATCTCCTTCCACATACCCAAGAGAAACCTTCGATCCACCGACCTTGCCCTCGCCGAAACCCCGTGCATCCGCATAGCCAGAACAGGTGGAAGAGCCTTCTCCTACATCGCGGCCAAGACGTTGAACGAGGTCCCGATCGACATCAGACGCGCCCCCTCCCTGAACTCCTTCAGGAAGGCACTCAAGACTTGGCTCCCCCCCCCCCCAGCGCCTTGAGACCCTCACGGGTGAGTAGCGCGCTTTACAAACCCCCGGATTGATTGATTGATTGAACTACTCGCCGGAGAAGCCTGATTTTGAAGTATTTGTGGTCATTTATCAGAATGACGTGTTGATCTTTTCAAAAGTCTGATTCAGAGAAGTTAAAAAATGTGTGCAGATGATGCCACAGAGGATACATGTGCACGACAAGTTTGCTAAAGTCGAGAAATATAAATCTCAAATTTTGCCGATTCATTTATTAGGTCATTTTCTATCATCTGGGAGAGTGGGCATGGATCAGTCTAAAGTACAAGCTTTACAAGATTGAGGAGAACCATGCAATACTAAGGACAATTAGATCAGATCAAGATTCATTAATTAGTATCACAGATGTAGCTCCTGCTATTCAATGTAAGTGCCTATATGATGCAATTGACCTGAAAGAATGTGACGTTAATCTGGGGCTTGGATGACGAAATGACATTTCAGAAATTAAATGAAGCTTTCGACTTGCTACCAGTACTGCAACAGCCAGGCCGTTCTTAAAGCTTTGTCCTGAAACTGATGCCCCAAATAAAGTAATCAGGGTGACCTAGAAAGATGGCCACATGCAGCCTGTTGCATTCTTCTCAAGACAATTCAATTATGCTGAGTGTAATTAAACTAAGGGCAGCATAAAAATTGTCCTGACGTTTGGGAAGTAGTACAGCCAGTAGTAAATCATTGATACCGCTGGATGCAATAAATACTGTGTGCAGTATTTTGAGTGCCACAGTTTGGAATGTGGGATAATTCAACAATATCATATGTTGTATCCCATTTTAAGCTGCAAGGCATACATTGTGTGGTATTTCCCCACACAAAAATAACACCAGTTTTGCCTGACAAAATTTGTTTAGGAAAAAAAGTGCAAAATTATCACACAAAAGAAGCCAGTAGCCATTGGAGAAATAACTTGAAAGATGCAGAAATGTGTTTAAAATATTAGTTGAACATCCTAATATTCAGTAAACAGTTACTGTGTCAGTCAATAAAAAGATAAATTACTGCTATTTTCCCTAATAATATATCTAATCAATACTTTTCATTTAGGTTGTAAGAATGCTAAAGCAGACGCATTATTAAGATGAATTCATGGAGATATGAGAATATTTGGAAATTTCAAATTCTAGAATCAATTAACGTACAAGACGAGAATGATAACGTGAAATAGTGAAAGAACTACCATTTCACAAATATTTGCTAGAACATAAAAATGAATAACTAGAGCAGTATCAAGCGGAAGTTAATTTAGTGTGAGAGAATAAATAAGTCAAGGCGGAAACTAAATCAGGGCAGAAAGAAGTCCTTTGATGTGGACATCATAGCCTCACTGCTGGTCAATCAGGAGGATGAACAATAACAATATTAATATCATAGGGCCGGATTAAGAGTTTGGAAGACTGAGTGAAGTCGGTCAGGATTGCACAGTAAATCACCTCATCTCTCTGACCGACATCCCATCCCCCAAATCTAAAGATGCCTGTCAACCATGCGGACTCTCCCAACATTGATTGGAGCTAAGCCTAATAAAGGGGGATTTTGTTTTTGAAAAAAGTAAAACTAATGACCTCCACACCATGAGATTTTTCTCCCATTGTATGGGGATCATTTGTTTATTTTTACTGTCCTTCACTGCTAGGTTCTACCTGGGGGTGATGGTCAACCGAAAAAAGTAATCTGACTGCCCACTCTAAATTGGCTGGATGGTTGAATGGCTAACCTCCGACGGCCTGTACTCCATCAGGCCGTCAGTGGGGTATGTTGGCGACAGGGCCGGAGAAAGCTCCATCGTTGACATACTTAATGCCCACCCACCTCTAAATCAAGTGGGAGGACCATGAGTTTGGCGGAGAGGCTACTCAATCGCAATGGCGATGGAGTAACCTTTCTACCAAAGTTTAAGTCACCCCCCATCGTTGCTTTAATGGCCGTTGACATGAAGAGATGATAACTCCCTGAAACATTTAAGGTATTGCAAGGTGTCTCTCTTTCTTGGTCAAAACCAGTAATTCATGTAATTTGCTTGGTGATCGAAGTTCTTAAACAGGTGCTTTTCTGTGCAAAGAGTAGCCTTTACAAGCAATGATCTTGACACAACATTCTGGGAAGTAGCCTGTTGCCTGACTGGCACAGCAGCCTGCTGGAGACAACTGTATATTTCATAATGTTCCGTTTCCCCAAAAACGTAGAAACGTTCCAGATAATGTTCGTATGAGCTATCTAGCTAAACAATCTCACTATTCTTGCCAGCCACCATGGCTTTCAAGCATCATACCAACAAATACTCCTACCAGCTACCTGACCAGCTAACAGTCTCAGTACCCATCTTAACCAGCTAATGATCACTTAGGTTTAAGACCAAATAATGGTCCCACTAGTTTTTTTAGCATCTACTGACCCATTAACAATATTGCCATCTAATATTACAAATAGCTATTTTTTGCACGTTAGTGCCCCTACTGCCTGCTCTTTTACATATAATGTTTTACTACCTATATTACCATCTAAAGCTCATGCACGTTATCATATAAGTTAGCATTCTTGCAAGGTGTCAAACTTATTAACTACCCTTCAAAATGGTATAATCCAACAATCATACTAGCTATCCTTTTAATACTCATAGGGGCAATTTAGCAACTAGTGCAGGTATTACTCAGCTAACCATTTAGCCTACTAGCTATTTTACCAGCTACCACACCTACTAGCTTTACTTCTGTCAACTGTTCCTACTAGATATTTAGCCAACTAGTACTTCCTTCACCTATCTTGGTGTCTATAATTCTGACTAATGACTTTATCGTTTATTAGAAAATTGGAATGTTGAGCGCTCCATTGAAGATAGTGAAGTGCTCTGGGCTTCTAATGGCTGGTAGAAGCCCGGAGAGCAACATTCCAATGTTTTTTTTCATTTCACAGCTGTTGCTGTGAACAAAGGCCTCTTGGAGCCACAGGGGATTCATTAGAACATTGTGCAGTTTAGGCGCGGAATATTCTAATAGCCTTAGAGCCCTCCGTAGCGGGCTCTACCGGCCATTAAAGGCCTGCTCTCTACTGGATGTTGTACACTTGATGGTTCCTACCAGTGAATGTCACCTCTGGTGTGTTAATAGACATCTTAGCATCTAAACAGGCACTACTTCTCTTGTCCCAGAGGCATCTATGTGGTGCACTCATCCAGTGTGCAAGGTGGAAAATTACGGCATTAATAGTGATGGCTTCCAAAACACCTTAATTTTATTTACTACCCATGCTGATGCATCCAACAAAAATAAGATTAACAGAACTACTGATATGTTTAAATCTCAAAGGAAGATGATGTTCTCTTTTGAAATGGGAAAGGCTGCTGAATGCGCACAAAAATGATCAAAATGTAAATTCAATATGGTTCCAATCACATTTCTGGTTATATAAATAGTAGACTGTTCATTTTATAAATACATGTATATAATAACTCTTGGAGATACCCCAGATCCACTCCATATGTAATATCAGAAGACGGTAGTGTGTTAGCCAGATGTAGCGCACAGATAGCGGGAGCATGGAATTCATAAACAGCAAGAGGCAGTCAACAGAGAGGGGCAGGCAAATGAAAGGTAGGCAGAGCAAGAGCTTTCAGAATGATTAGGCTCCAAACAGGCAGAGCAGGCATACAGGTCTGATGGGATACAAATAGAGAACTGTACAATGTTTTCTTGGAAACCGGCAGATCTGTTGTAAGAATTAATGTCTGCTGGGAAATAGCAGAGCGGAAAGCGAAGGATGCTCTTAAGCATGCTGAGTAAGGTATTTTATGAAAAAAGGCTGTACATGAATTAAGGTATGCTAGAAAAGTGGCAGAGGAAGGTGTCAGAGCTGCTGAAAAACAAAACAAGATCTCTCGGGAAATAGGCAGAGCAGAAAGCAAGGCCTGCTGGGAAACAAGCAGTACAAGGAAGCAGGGTTGGCTGAGCAACAGGCAGAGCAGAGAGAAAAAGTAGAACAGGGGTACAGAGAAGCGTGATGTCAAATAGAAGGGGGTTATGACTAGATATTGACAGCCATGCAGAAGAATGGTAAACCTTTGCCATCATAGAGGGTGAAGCAATGAGCCAAGGGAAGGGCATCAGGCACGTGACAGAGAGGTGAGGCGTATGGGCCCGCTACCCCCAAAGAGCGGCTAAGAGCAGGTACCTGGACACAAGGTTGTACAGGCTGTTTTCTGGACATTCTGCCCCTCGCAGAAAGCCCCTCCGTTGAGGGGTGCCGGGTTGGTGCAGGTGCGAGTCCTTTTCTGCCACCCTCGTCCACAGCTGGTGCTGCAGGGAGACCATTCTGTCCAGGTGGACCAGCCGCCATTCACTGGCAAGGGACAGAGAAAGCAAAAGTTGGTGAGATGGGTGGCAGACAGAGGGCAGGCATTACTCTGACACCCCATAGACTCCAAGACATTATCCTACCCATAGTATGAGTGTGGGACCAATAAATACTTTCTAACTAGACCCATCATTTCTCAATGGCTGGGCATGTGACAGGCAGGCTGCTGTATCAGCCATTCTGGCCTCATAGATTGCCTGACTCTTGACTCTCCTACTGGGCGATGATAAAACAACATGTGGGTCTTCTCAAGTCCACAATGTGCCGCAAGAGCCAGTGGCTTTGGGGGATTTGTGACTGAGCCTAGACGAGCCTGATTCGAGTGGAGGTGGTCCCTTTAATGTTACAACCGATCAGGCCGACTACTGGGGGTGCACATAAAACAATGAGAGCTGGACAGAGCGACAGATGCTACCATTCCAATTCATTCATGGGATTATGGATGCAAACAGGGCCGGCTTTAGCGCTGGTGGCGTCTGGTGCGACGTTTGTTGGTGCCCCCATCCTTGGCGGAGGTGGCGACCACCTCCACCACGAAATCCCTCACCACCACCTTCTAACAGTGCCCCTCAAGGCTCCATAACCACTCTCTTTCAGATGAATGTAATTAGTTATATAGCACCACTCATACCAGTGTAGGGTGTCAGAGCCCTTTGCATCACACACACATTACACAGAAAACAATCAATCATAAGTGTGTAAATCAGTGTATAAATTGTATAGGAATTGTTACATAAGCCAGAGGACTACAGGGTGTAGGAGTGATATGTCATCCATACTGGTAGGCAGTATAGTTTAAGAGTGCTTGGTCTAGAGAAGCACAAACTCAGAATTGAAAACGGAACACCATAGTTGGGGGTTCTCTTTAATAATAAGAATTGATTTCTATCCAAATGAACCGTTTTTGCAACATTAATCTATGCTCTAATCTATATTTTGCAGTGTGCATGCTGTTCTTTGATGACCGTTAATAATTCACCGCTCTATATTAGGATTCATAACTTATGAACTACAAGTAACAAAAGGATCTCTGTTACAAAAGCAGTAACCCACTGACCTAGTTACATTCTATGCACTTTGTGATCTACTTGATACACATTCTTTGCAGGAGGCATATTAACCCTCTGAGCTATTTTATGATCAGTCAAAACCTCAACTGTTCAAAACTCCGATCTCTATTCAGGAAGAACAGTAATCACCAGAATTATCTTGACATTTTTATTGTTGCCTGAACATGGCTGGAGGCAAGGAATGCGGCAGCAGGTGCTTTAAAAACCAACATAAACTTGCAAACTCGGCGCCCCCTGAAGTCAGCACCTGGTGCGGTGGCACTGGTCGCACCGCCCTAGAGCCGGCCCTGGATGCAAAAGGTAAAGATTTCCTCTCCTGATCCGCTGAAAAATGCAGTGAACATCTTTCATTTTACTCTGACAAGATTTTCAACCAGAGTAAGTAAAACTCCTCAACACTCATCGAAATCAATGATCATGGCCAAAAATGTAAAAACACGGGAATCGTTCTACGAAATATCTGCGGAAGACCTAAAAATAATGTCAAAACTTCACCTCAGTAACTATTTCAGAGACCCAAGCACAGCAAATATCATAAAATCAAACTCCCAGAGATGTGTTCCATGTTGGCAGAACATTATCAGTACCTCCCTAAGACAAGGCAAGATTCAGAGACATCTGAAAACAGGGCAGATAACACCAATGTGAACACTTTTACCATTCAACGATTCATGAACTAGCTATGCCTTTGTGGACGATCACCATTTCAGTTTTAGAAAAGGTTTCACACAGGGACTGCAAAACGAACAAAAATTACTCAACGAAATTCACAGGATGCTGGAGGACGGAGAATCCATCCTGTTAGTATAACTAGATCTACTGTGAGTGCTTGATACAAGAGATCTTGTAATGCAACTGACTGTTTTACAACACTGAATAGATGTTAGCAAGTTCTCAGCTGCTAGGAGTCAACTGCTAGAAACTGGCAAACATACTTCAGCAGTAAAGAGGTGCCCTATGGAGTCTCACATGGTTTCATACTATCCGCGCCATTATTCAACCAATAAATGGAAACCACTACGCAGGTATTCCTCATGGACACAAGTTTCAAAATACATCAAAAAGCAGACAACCCTCAATTATAACATAACAAGGTCTCAGTGGCAAGGGTATCGATTGTGCAAACCTTTCAGTATCCCCATGTAACTTGTGATTATCTCTCTGGTGCTCCAAGGGGAAAGAGTGGCCACCTACACCCTCAAATCCAATGAGGACAAAGTCCCCAACTTGGACAAACCCCAGAGCAACACAACATCCAAAAATATCAGTACAAAACTAGTAGTAATATTCCTTTGTCTCTTTTATTCTTCCATCTTCACATAGAATTAGATCACTTCATAAATTCAGCATTCATTCCAGTCATTCTTGTAGCCAACACGTGTTTCGTCATTGGTACATAAACCTTTGACTTCATCAGGGCTGTTCTCAGACTGCGGCAAAGAAAGCGTAATATCGTTATGAATCTATTCCGGTTTCAGAGTCCTTATTCACCTAAATCTTCAATCTTCAAACGCATGGAGTACTCTATTTTTGGATGTTGTGTTGGTCAGGGGTCTCAAAAGTTTAACCCCCAATTATATCTGAAGCTTACCTCCATGCAAGACTTCAAATCCCTCCAATGCTGTCTAAAGTAATTTGAAAAATAGATTAACGAAAACGTCCTAACGTTAAATCCACAGAAAGGAGAGTTGATATTAATATCACCAAAATGTAAAAGCATAGTGACCCACAAATTACTCTAAGATCTCTCCCTGGATGGTTTCACACCTATTGGCAGCATGTGCTCAAACAATTTCAAGAATCAATTATGGCAACGGGACATTCGCGAGAATTCCAGCCGCCACCTCGCTCACTTGAAAGCAGTGTCCCAGCGGCGTGCAAGATTAATCACTGACAAAAGAAATCCGACCACATCAGGCAAATTGCACCATTTTACCTGAAACAGCAGCCAAACATACTCTTCTTTCGTATTCAAAAGGCACTTAGATTAAGGTCTATCCGAGAACTGCGCATTTACAACCACTACTGATTCACCCCCCTCCCTTCTCTCACACCTCTTAAATAATACGCAATGCCCCCATACAATTTTGTTCCTTTATTCCTTGTATAGTTTGTTAAAATTGTAAAGTTTACTACAATGTGCACTTGCGCTATATAAAAATGCCAAATTAATAAAAGAGCACTGTGGTCTCCTGGGTTAATAAATGATTCGCCGAGTCAGGGTCCAGTGCTAGGGCAAGGATTGACTGACGGTACAAGTCTGGAGTCCTACTTTTCTTTCTACTATGCCTGAAAGAACATTGTATTGAAAAATGCTGAAAGGCCGAAAAAGAATAGACAGACAGACAGACAGATAGATAGATAGATAGATAGATAGATAGATAGACAGACAGAGAGACTGATAGAGAGAGAGATAGAGAGAGAGAGAGATCGATAGATAGATAGATAGATAGATGCAGGCAGGTAGATAGATAGATAGATAGATAGATAGATAGATAGATAGAGTGAGGAGCAGATTCAAAAGGAGGGACGGAGGAGATGGAAAGAAACTGTGAATCAATGTCTTTCGGGTGGGGCGGGGGGTTATCCTGTTGGGGTCGAGGAGGGGGCTGGAGATTTATCCTGCCTGCATCTGTGAGACCTTGACCTGCAGGGCTCCAACCAGAAGACTGCCTTGGAGGGAAGCAGAGCGAGGACTAACTATAGGGCACAGTCAGCTGAGGCCTGACAAGTTGGACATACTGTACACAGTTGAGTGATGCACAGAATACATCAAGAGTGGGTCATTGTAGTGGCAGTAGCAGCTCTGATCGTCATCAGGGCTGCTTGTGCAATGCAATGTTGCACATTCCCAGTCTTGAAGTGGAGAGCTAAGGGCACAGGGCACTATTCAGAGACATCTTTTTAAGAGTCAGAAATGAGCTTCTCAAAAGCTATTATGCTTAGAGCTCAGTACTGGCTGTTAAGGGATTCACAAATGTTATTACATGGAGTACTCATGGAAATCTATGGAAGTCGTATAATTCCCTGAGTCCTACATGTACTGGACAACCTGCATGGATAAGTATGAGGTAAAGTGCCTATACCAATGTACTTTTTCCTTTGAAGGGAAAATACATTTCCCTGAGGAGAAACGTCTTCTCCCCCCAAAAAAATATAAGATGTACCCTTCCCTTTCTCACAATGGAAAGAACACTCAGTCTTGACTTTTTCAAGAGAGTTTTTGTGTACTTAAGCGCTGGTAAATACAAAGAAAATAAGGGCAATTAATATCCATAAAGAGTTGACTTCAAGGGTGTTCACAAGACTTTGCATGACTGCCCCCTCCCTGTAGCACCCCTTTTCTCCCGTTCACCCTCGCATCATTCAATCAACAGGATTTGCATTTTAAGAATGCAAATCCAACTTGTTGCCCACCTAAGTGACACCTAGCTGTACAGAATGTTAGTGCATGTGGTCCTATGTGAATTTCAAAGTGAGAGTAAGTCAGGGACAAATTTAGACTCATTTCTTCACTCCAGACATTTGTGAACCTGGCCTTCCATCAGAAAGTTCTAAGGGGTGCGGGGGCTCTAGTGGCCTAAATTCTGTGTCAGAAGGAATCTTCTATCAATCAGGAAAATTCCGATTGGGTTTATGGTGTTGTAAGAATTTTGAGTGTTTTGGAATCATGAATTTTTACCAGGAGAACTCCTGCCCCTTTCTAATTTCTCATTGACCGCCCTTTCTTTGGGCAGCTATTCAGGAAGCCATTTGCGCAGGGTCGAACTGGGACAGAAAATAGGCCCGGGCACCAAAATGAATGTAGCCCCCATTAGTGAATTAGCTAAAAAAGTGCTCGTTGTTTGCAAATTGGGACAGTTTTGAACTTAGCTTGTATAAGTGTTTTCCAAGGTATAGAAGACTGCATGGATGTGAGTTTGCTGCAGGAAATGTTTGTTTTAATATCAGGGAACTCAAAAATAAACACTGGCCCTCCAGACCGTAAAACTGTCCCACAAGCAGCCAAAAAAACTGCCCACACCCTGACTTGTTGGACCAGCGCATGGGCACTGCCTGACTGTCCTATAGGACAGTCCGACCCTGTGTTTCCATTGATGTTTCCTAACAGAATGGATAAAGGTCTTAAAAGGAGTGTAATAGCAGTAGAAAGCCATTGGCAGATTGCATGCAAATTGGGATTATGAAGTGTATCAGAGCGGAGGAATCATAACAGAGGTGGGCAACCTGCACTGCTCCCCGGGGAATATTAGCAATGGGTCAACAGTGGTTTTGAAGTTCTGGGCTTTTTTTTAGCCAGTGGAAGGCAGAATAAACATATGGAAAGCATGTGGGTTACAGTACATCCATTCAAATACCTGGAACACAGCTCTTGCTTAAATAAAAAGGTAAATTAAAAATAAAATCATATCAGCTTTATAACACACTTGTCTTCTGATGCCATATTTTGGCCACATCTGATGGGCATCGTATCTCCAGGGATGATCCTGAAGCCGTGAACAGAAGGAGCATCACCCTTCAGAGAGCTAGCCCCCAGAAACATCTTTGATCCTAATCAGTAGGTGTAGCACCATCCGAGAATAACAGCATGAGGGGCATTGCATTCTTGGAGCGGAAGCATTAAGACTATTCTCAGGCCCCCATCAGCACCAATATCATCTTAAGGGAGCAGAACCTTCAAGATCACCTCTAAACCACAGCCTGAAGGAGTGACTTATTATACGGGTTTGTAGCCTGAGAGTGACTTATTTTGGGGGGTTTGTAGCCTAGGAGTGACTTCTCGTTTGCACGAGTGTCGCCTTTTCAAAGAGGTAACCCTGATCTGCAGGGATTTCACCTATTAGAAGTGATTGCGCCAATAGCCATCCTTGATGGGAGGGACTATCTCATTTTGGGAGCGTTAAACTTCAGGTGACGGTTCTCAGGCTGGTCTTACCACCGGCAGAAGGTTCTTATTGCAGGGGCTGTTAAAGCCCCGGCCGGACCTCTATTCTAGACTCCTCAGCGGAGGAGTTACAGGTTAGGCCTTCTATAGCACCATAGAGAACTGAAGCCACTCAGAATGGCCTATCTTGGGAGAGTTCTGAAAAATGTCCAACCTCAATCAACACGCAGAAAACTACCTGATTGACTGAGCAATCCTCTGATGCTGACCCAAATATCAATTGAAACTGCTAACATTGCAAATCCCCCAGAAATGGTAGTAAATGATCCCAAATGCAAATGATTCTAGAAGAGCACTGCTTGGTGGGGGGGGCACAGTCAACATTAAAGGCCATCCAATGACTGATGTGACAATACATCTTAAAATCCCAGATGATATTCTCAAACAACGCGCCTTTCTAGAACGCCTATTGTTACAGATTGTCAGAGATGCAGGACTGGGTAAAGAGAACTGTCTTGTCTCTACATTGGGTGTCCCCTTTAAAAGACAGGACTGGTCATTGGGCTAGAGGAGGTCCAAAGGTGAGACATGCTTGCTTGCTGCACACCATAGAAGGTGCTTGAATAAATGGCTGAGACTTTCAATGAGCTGCTAACAGAGTCAATGACAGGTCATGGATGCCCTAGGATGCAAGGGACCTTCCTCTTATCGCTAAGGGTTCGTCCCGTTTGCGTGGAGGGAGACTAGGGCGACTTCTGGCCTGAGGGAGGTTGGTGGTCTAGTGGCCTCAACCCCCTCTACAAAACCGGATGCTTTACACGACGTGCAGCGGACGCACGCTGGTAAGGCTGATGCTCGCTCCTCTCTTTGAAGAATTGCCGCTTTTAAGCTTATTTTAATATTGCTCGTATTTGCACATCTGAATTTACTTATTTTAATATTGCTCGTATTTACACATTGGAATTTAATTTGTCTGGCATTTTAAAATAGTTGTTTGCACTTCCCCTACCTCTTGGTTGCCTCTCCCCGGTCCACCGCGGGTTCGTCCCGTTTGCGTGGAGGGAGACTAGGGCGACTTCCGGCGTGAGGGAGGTTGGCGGTCTAGTGGCCTCAACCCCCTCTACAAAACCGGATGCTTTGCACGACGCGCGCCAAAGGCAAGCCAGTCTGCGCCCGTCCGCACCCTGACGTCGCCAGGAGCCAGAAACCCTGCCCGTCTCTCTCCTGGACAGGGCCCGATTTCTATAGTATCTTACTCTAGCAAGGATCTACTTGACCTGAGGAAGGACTTACCGTCCCCCTGCTTGTATCACGCTCGGGACGCAGCCCGGACTCTGCCAACACCAGAAGGTCCATTTTCCTGTTTATCCTGCCGGTACCAATGTAACATAACCGAAATTGTACAAACACATGGAGTCCCTTGGCACTTCCCCCAAAACAAACGCCCCTACATTCCCAAGGACGATACCTCATCCATTTTAGAACTCGGGAAGTTGCCTAACAACTCCATCCATGGTTGGAAAGGTGTTCTAAGTAACGTTAGATCCCTACCAAAAACCGCGACTGAGGTGTGGGATCTCCTCACTTCCGAGAACCCAGACTTAGGTTTCTTGACCGAAACTTGGCTCAAGCCTAACTCTACCCCCACCATCACATTAGCTCTGCCTCAAGGCTACATGATCGTAAGAATGGATAGACAGCCAAAGGTGGGGGGCGGGATAGCTATTATTCACAAAGACTGTATTAAAGTCTCCACACTTGAGCAACGGTGCAATGCTAACATCGAAATTTTAGTCTTCCGCATAGACTTCCTCTCTCAACTTAGTTGGAAGGGTGCCTTAGTTTATCGGCCCCCAGGCCCCTTGGTAGACTTCTCACTCCATCTCACAGAAATAATAGCTCCCCACGTAATCTCGACCAATAACTTCTTATTGTTGGGGGATTTCAATGTACACAGTGAATGTACTGCTAACCCCGACGCGCCGATGCTTCTAGCAGACCTTGCTCTCTTAGGCTTAGCTAAGCTCAACGACGGGCCGACACACACAGCTGGTCACACACTAGACATTATTTTTACCAACTCACCCAGTATTACGTGTGAACCCCCCCGGCCGCTGACATGGTAAGATCATGCATTAATTGAATTCCATATTCAGGGTCCTAGGGTGGCTCTTGCACCCCCTCCCGCCTCTCATTGTGTCCGCAGACAATGGCATAAAATCTCCCCGGATCTTTTCCATGCTGCTTTCTCGGCACCTTGGAATGCTGAACCTTACAACACAGAGGATGGCTTAGCCCGGTACAACTCCGCTGTTAAAAGTGCCATCGATCTGCTTGCGCCTCTGAAATCATTTCCCAACTCAGTTAGGCGCCCTCAGACAGCCTGGTTCTCTCCTGAGCTCCGTGCCGAAAAACGGCAGTGTAAAAACCTGGAGAGACGATGGTGCAGAACTCATGATGAGAGGGATAAAGATAGATTTAAGACAGCCCTCTTCAACTACCATAAAAATATAAAGGCTGCGCGGAAAGCCTTTATTGCATCACGGCTAGCCCGGGCAGGGAATGCTCCTAAAACCCTATTCCAGATCCTTAAGTGCTTCACCTGTCCCAAGGCCTGTGACAATTTAGAGGCCCCCTCCCAAGCCCTCTGCGATGATATTGCTCAGTATTTCACACAGAAAATTGAGCTCATTTATGACAAGATCACTCCCTCAGGGAGCCAGCAACCGGTTGCCACGTCCTTTAACCCGCTTGCATCCGCAAAAACACAGCTGCTGGAGAGCTTTCCCCCTATGACCTCTGAGGATGTGGAAGCATTACTACGCACAGTAAAATCTGGCTCCCCCCTTGACCTTATTCCGGCCAAAATCGTTGCTTCCCTTTCTAATCAATTGTCCTCGCTCATAGGTACGCTTCTCAGCCTCTCTATGAGAGAGGGTTATCTTCCCCTGGAATGGAAGGCGGCACAGGTCATCCCTATCCGTAAAAACACCAAGGTCCCTATGGAAGTTCTTTCCAATCTCCGTCCCATTTCTTTACTACCTCTCCTGAGCAAAGTACTGGAAAAATACATTAATAAACACCTGTCCGACCATGTCGAATCTACTGGTAGCTTGGATTCCTCTCAATCTGGTTTCAGGCCCAAACATAGCACTGAGTCTGCCCTGGTGGCGGTCACGGATAATATCAGGATGACCTTAGACAGCGGCCAATCAACGATTCTCGTGCTATTGGACCTTTCTGCCGCATTCGACACGCTCTCTCACCAGATCCTGCTCAGGAGACTGGAGGAGATTGGACTCAGAGGACCTGCTCTTCAGTGGATGACGAGCTTCCTCTCCTCCCGTTCTCAGACCATTAATTTAGGTCCTTTCCGGTCAAAGACGATGGAACTGACCAAGGGAGTACCCCAGGGCTCATGTTTGAGCCCTACCTTGTTCAACATCTATGTTGCTCCCCTGGCTAACCTCCTCAGGACCTGTGGCTTTATCCCCATTTCATACGCTGACGACATTCAGCTTCTCTTCTCATTTAATAAATCCACCCCCTTTGTTCAGTCTACCTTCTCCTCGGGAATGATAGCCATATCAAGTTGGATGAGAAGCAATTTTCTCCAACTCAACGTAGGGAAGACAGAGATTATGCTTTTCGGAGAGGCTCCTTTGATGTGGACACCAGAGTGGTGGCCGGCTGACCTTGGTACCTCCCCTGCCCCCAAGGCCCTTGTTAAAAACCTGGGCATCCGCCTAGATCAGGCCTTGACCTTGAAGGAGCATGCCGCTTATACTGCTGGCTCCTGCTTCCACGTGTTGGGTTTATTACGGCGAGTTTTTCCTTTTCTCCCAGATTCCACACGTAAAACCCTCATTCAGACAATGGTTTTAAGCCGCTTAGACTACTGCAACGCTCTCCTGGTCTCAGCCAACGAGTCTTCGTTAAGCAGATTGCAGGTGGTTCAGAACACCGCAGCGCGCCTTGTCTTGAACGCCCCCCCGAAAACTGTCTCCCTCCCTCTCCTTCAACAGCTTCACTGGCTCCCGGTGCGCAAGCAGGTCAAGTTCAAAATCTGCTGCACTGTCCATAAGGCCTTGTATAACAATGGCCCCTTCTATCTCGCTGAGAAATTTAATCATTATGTCCCTTCCAGGACCCTTCGGTCAGGAACCAAATCGCTTCTCTTGGTTCCACGGGTCAGGAAATCAAGGTTGGGTGGGAAAGCATTTTCCTGCCTCGCTCCCCTTTATTGGAACCAGCTCCCCACTCATCTGAGACAATGTTCTGACTATCGCCATTTCAGAAAGCTTCTTAAGACCACTCTATTCTAATATTGCCCGTCAGCCTTCCGGCAGCACAGTCCGAAGCGCAGAGATACCCCTTCGGGGGTGATTCAGGCGCTATATAAACCTATAAATATATAAGGGACCTTCCTCTTATCGCTAAGGGTTGATGCATGTACCACAGAGCGGGGTGGGGGGCAGACAGGATCTCATCGCTAAGGATTGCTTCATGTACCACAGAGGACCAGTCTCACCATAGACGATGATGGCGGCTGAGGAACTACGGCGCCGTGCCACGATGTTCTTCGCCACACAAGTGTAGTTGCCGGTGTCAGCCAGCCGGGCTTGCTTCACTACCAGGCTGTGGGCCACAGTGATGTAGAAGTTGTTATCTAGAGCCGGGTTCACCATGTCTTCATTCTTCAGCCACTCAACCTGGAGGAGGAAGAGAAGAAGAGTACGGAGAGAGTGAGAGAAGAGAGGGAAAGAGTAGGCATCAGAGGGATGGGGACAGGAGCTGAGATGAAGACACTGAAATGAAAGAGAGATGATTGAAGATAGAGGAGATAAAAGGAGGCAAAGGCCTCGAAGGAAAGGGACATAGAGATGGAGAGAGGGAAGAGAGAGACAGAGAGGGGAGAAATGTAAGAAAAGCAACAAGGACAGACATAAAGACATGTCAGAGAGAAGGGAAAGAGAATAACAAGTCAAAATGATAGGGCAGAGAAGAAAGGTACAAAAAGAAAAGAAAAGATGAGTAAGTATGGCAGTGGGGAAAGAACAGAGTTGAACACATCGAAAGAAAATCAGACACAAAAGAAAGGTTCGGAATGAAAGGGAGAAAGATAGAGAAAGCAAGAAAGAGAAAGGGGAGAATGAAAGAAAGTGAGGGAGCCAGCAAAATGATAGAGCTACAGACATTGAGTACAGAGCGTGAGAGGCAGGAGCAGGGAAAGAAGGACAAAGACAGTGGTCAGGACTGAAACACAAATAGAATAGATGGAGGAGTAAGAGCAAGCAAGGGAATTAAAATGAAGGGGAAACGGAGAGAAGAAACTAGAAGATTGAGAAACAATGAAAAGAAAGGGGTCAAAAGAAAGGAAGCACAAAGGATGAGAGATAAAACAGCATAAGAGACGAGGAACGTGCTTTAAGGTGGATAGCAATTAATAAGCTGCGTGGTTGTCTTAAAGAATAATAATAAAAAATTTAAATAAAGAACAAAGGTGGGGGAGAGGGAAGCAACGTCGAGTGGGAGGGTCAAAGGGGGCAGGAACAGGGTGCAGGAGGTTGGGAGGGGGAAGCATTACTTGAAGGAGATGCACACGAGTGAGAAAGCAATATGAGGTGGGGAAGCACACGAGGGCGAGCTCAACACGGACAGGGGAGAAGCACATTGGAGAGGTATAGAAAACCAGAGTGCAGCAGAGAGGGGGAAGAACATGAGAGAGACCACTGGAAAAGACTTGCCCTCTCATAGAGTGCTTAACCAAAAAGAAAAAAGTAGTGCCCAAAAAGTAAGCAGGGGAAGGACACAAGTAAACAAAAAAAGTAAGCAGGGGAAGGACACAAGTAAACAAGTATAAAGGGTATGCTTCAAGGGAGGAACACACACAAGAGGAGGAAGAAAGGCCAACACAAGATAACACAAGCATTTGCAATGCAATAGGTCTCGCATTTACGAGAGTTTCGTAAATGCAACACCTATTCCATTACAAATGCTAGTTTGTAAAAACGCCCATGCGGCACTTTAACTTTAATGTCAGCCGCGCCCCTTTCTTTAGACGAGCCGTGTCTAAAGATAGGGGTGTGGCTGCCATTAAAGTGAAAGTGCGGTATAGACGTTTTTACAAAAAAAAACATTTGTTTGCCAAGTTGAAAAACAAATGCTTTTTTTTGTAAGAGCGCCACATATACCGCGCTTTCACTTTAATAGCGGCCCGCCCCTTTCTTTAGACACGGCTCATCTAAGGAAAGGGGCGCAGTCGACATTAAAGTGTAAGTGCAGCATGGGGCAATTAAAAAAAGATAATTAAATAGAAAAAAAAAAATACATAAGGCCGCATTTGGCGCAGCAAGTAAAGCAAAGGCAAGGTCGACACTATCAGCGGGGCGTCTCGTGCTATGTAAAAAAAAAAATAATAAAGCGTTGCGAGAGAGCTTCCTGCCTGCTGCAGGCAGGAGATAACCATTAAACGAAATAGTGCTTGGAGACTGTAATTAAAGCCTACCGAGCAACAACACATGTAAAAGGGGGTGTCCTCATGGGAGGTTACAAATGAAGACAAGGCGGTACTAAGGAGGGATTAACAAGCATATTAACGAATCAGAAGCCAGCTTTTAAGAAGGACAATGACACAAGCCAATGAAAAATATGGGCGGAGAGTGGGCGGGGCTTCAAGTCCATACTCTAATACAGCAGGCCTTGCAGTGCCCAGGCTTGACCTAAAAATGTAACCTTTGGGACAAGGATACATAACAGTGTGTACGTTATGTATGGCTCCCCCATTACTCCTCTGCCACTGTGTAGCAGATGAAAGTAAAGGCAGATGATTTTGGGAACCATAAATAACTTAACATTATATATGGGTAAGAACTGAATTAAGGGAATGTTTTTCAGCGAGGGGTTCTGCCGAGTGACCTCAGACAACTCGAGCTTTGCTCTCGTTGTCTATCTTTTGTCACTCAGAACCGCTCGGTGAAAAACATCTGCATAATTCACTCTTACCCATCTATGATTCTATATGTTCAAGACACACTGACAGAAGCAATGCCCACATCCGTAGCATTTATTGATACAACAGCGACTCTATTATGTTTGATACATACAAAGGAAAACTCAGAAATAGTATCTGCTTTCTAAACTGGGGAAAAACTGTGTCACATGACCAAATAAAGCCAGGAAGGTTGATGAAATATATCTGCGAGCTGTGAGTGACCTGCTGTACTTTATTTCATGGTTTTTAACTGCACCGGATTTGATGTGCAGAACAATAAAGAAATGAGCATGTGGAAGTTTTGTTTCAGGGGAAGGAGGAGGTCAAGTCCCATTACTTACCAATAAATCCTTAAAAAGGCATTGTCGCAGCTGACAACAGTCTAGACAGTGGGCCAAAGCAACACCCACCCACCAGCCCACAACCGGTGCCTTACATTTTTTTTAAAAAACCCGGGAAGCCAGGAGAGCGAGTGTTTTCGGTTACCTCCAAGTGTGAAGGGAGCTCCTGTTTCCTGTGCTCGGGGACCAAGCCCGTGGGAGATATTGTCATCACTCGGTAACGATGGGGCTGCTGCAAGTCTGGGACATTTATTTCTTTTTGTGAATTAAAATTTAAAATAACTACGTCGCCAGGAAAGGAAATAGAACATTCTAACAGGCCGACCTTTCTATCACTCGTGAGTAATTTCATAGAAGGAATTAACAAACAGATTTTCAGATCAACTAAAATTCAATGTGGTCGTCGAGGCGAGAGCTACTGCCAGGTCTTTCTAGGGGAGTGTAAAGATACGCACCTTTTCTCAGTTTGCAGAGCTTTTCGCTGTGCCACATTTGAATAAGTTGTGTATTGTGTCTTGTGTGGCAATCTTCCAGACATATCATCATCTAACGCTAGCAATATAGTTCTGCACAAGATATGTTTCACCCGAGCTCGCATAGGCAGTAAAAAGCCTTGGTTTCTGGATAGATGATAAACTCGCTATGGTGAAACAGGCTCAGAAATTAGGTGGATCCTGTTTTGCATTTCGAGAGCCCTCAGAAAATTCTTATATATGTTACAACCATCCACAAGGAAGGTGGTAGTGCAGGGCTTAATCAGTTCACGATTAGATTATGGCAGAGGTCTTCAAACTTTCTGATGCTGAGACCCCCTTGTCAAAATATTTTAGGCGTAAGGACCCCCTCCTGAAAAAACAATCCCAGAACTTGGTACTCCTCATCATCGACAACTATTGACAACCATAAACGCCCCCAATTCCCACAACAAATCATTTTTACAGTGAGGAAATAATATTAAACAGTGTTTAGCAAACCAAAGGTCAGTGAGCGTGGAGGCGTAAAAACAAAAGGCCTCATTTATGAGGAATTGGCTTAGGGAAGCCTAGCTAATCATTTAGCTGCACTGCCCTACGCCAATGTGAATGGGCAGGAATGTACCTATTTATGAAATATGGTGCATTCCTGTCCTTTCCCCCTGTGGTGGTGCACAAATTGCTGCCTAGCGCCAACATAGGCAGGATTGTTCTTGTGCAGGAAGAGGCACCTTCCTGCAGGAAAACAATCCTGAGAAGGGTTTACCCCTCTTTTTAAGAGGAAATAACATGGAGAAATGAAAACATTTCTCCTCGCTACGCCTGCTGTCGGAAGGAGTAAGGTTTTACTGCTGTCCTAGATTTACATGGTTTTGCAAATCCAGGGCAGTGTCAAAAACCATAGGTGTTGCGTGGGAACCCCCATTCCAATGCCCATGGAAAGCCTACTTGCAGGGCCGGACTGCCTGTAGCGGGCACCAGGCGTTTTCCCAGTGGGCCGGACAAATGGGGGCGGTTTCGAGCAGTGGGGGCCGCTTTTGTTACTGGGGCCGGTTTCCCAGTAACAAAAGCAGCAGCACTGCTAAAGCGGCAGCAGTGCTGCTTCTCACCAGCAACCCCCTTCCAATCCCCCTAGGCGGTCCAGCAGAAATACCACGGCTGATTTGTGTTCCCAGTCCGGCCCTGCCTACTTGACAGAGAGTAAGGCAACGCAGCGACTTGCGCTGCTTTGTCTTACTCCATATGTATGAGGCCATGCAAAGTCACGCAGGGTGACTTTGCGCCGCCTCATAGATATGATTGAGGCGCTTGTGCCGCCGGAGGATCAAAAAAGTGACACTCCAGCTCGCAAGCCTCTCAGAAATCAGCCCCAAAATATTTTGTTAGTTCTTTAGGTCTTTCATCATCAGGTAGCTACATATAAAATAGTGGGTAGCTTAAATCAAAAATACATTTTAAAAGTTGTTATTCAGTGGGAAATGCACTGTAGTACATTATGAAACCTCTATTAGTTAATGCACTGCAGAGGTCTGTGTGTAACCAGAGAGCCACAGAATGAAATTTGGTTGGTGCAGTGGAGAATAGTGACGTGTATTTTTAGTGCTACGAGGTCACAGCCTGTGACAGAAAGCACAGTGAATGTGTAAGTCATTATTTTATGCTTGCATTACACGCATTATAAGATAGACTGCTACAATCTGTGCAAATAGTTTTAGGATCAAATGGAGCCTACAAAATGTCGATTTTAGTAATATATGACCATAAGTAATGCATTATTAAAAGCATGCACTTTACAGCCCAGTTGTTAACTCTGTGTACTACCCCTAAAAAAAAAAACACATCTTTCCCATCACAATGCTTGGAGTGATTCTAGCAATTAAAGCCAGAACTGCTCCCAAGCACCCTTTACATTTGCAGATTAACTCATAGCGCAGGATGTGCATTTCATTCAGGAAAGCAGGCACCCTGACATGAAGGTCTGCCCAGCCTCTTCATTTCACAGCACAAAAGCCTCAATTAACTTCAGTTG
This sequence comes from Calotriton arnoldi, assembly GCA_963921515.1. Classification (NCBI taxonomy): domain Eukaryota; kingdom Metazoa; phylum Chordata; class Amphibia; order Caudata; family Salamandridae; genus Calotriton; species Calotriton arnoldi. The sequence goes on along the minus strand of CAWUFW010001719.1, from coordinate 874,902 downwards.
AAGTATTTTAGAGATAGGAATAAAACGTCCCAGGCGGGTATCATTTTCCAAATGGAAGAGAACATGTTTTGGATTCCAGGCAGAAATGAGGCCTGGAAATGCGCGACCCCCTTCCCAAGACTCCACGGCCCCCCTGCGGGTCGCGCCCCACAGATTGAAGACCTCTGGATTATGGAAACTCCCTTTATCTAGGGAGTCCAAAATACATGAAAAAAAGACTTCAAGAGGTCCAGAATGTGGCAGCTAGATTCTCCACAAAATACCTATGCATCAATCAGACAGTCCCTGCATTGGCTACAGTTCAAAAAAGAATTCAGTTTAAGGCGCTATGTATTGCTCATCAGGCCATCCATGGGAAAGACCCATTCGTTATACAGAAGCTACTTACTCTCTATGCACCAGGTAGGCCCCTAAGATCCAGAAAGCAAAGGCTTTTGATGGTACCTAAGGTGAACAGAGCAAGAAGCGGCGGCCACTCTTTTGCGTATCTGGCTCCTAAACTCTGGAACTCCCTTCCAGCTGTCCTCAGATTTCAACAGTCGGAAATCTGCTTCAGAAAACTGCTTAAAACCCATCTCTTCTGAAGGTCGACCTTTAGTCTAAGGTCATGCAGGTACCAGATGGTGATGTTTCAAAAAGTGCTGGGAGGCCGGGTAGGGTACCTTCGCACTATATAAAAACATCTGAATTGAATTTCATTTAGCTGGATTGAGGAAGACAGTACCTATGCAGGGTGACCCGACTTCTTTACTGAAGGCGGGCAAATCCATTGTAAGGGATATGGGCTCAGGTGACAGCACAGAAACTATTAATCACTATTGCCGTGACAGAATTAGGGTAACCTGTGCTGGCGGTGTGTATCTATGAGTTGTAGTATCATTGTAGGCAGTATGTAGCTTTTCCTGACTCGGTAGTTGTCACTATCCAAGCAGAGTTTTGTTGAGAAATTCTGGCTGAGCAGCAAGATAAAGCAGCCACCCTGAATGACAAAACAGGATGCATACTTGGATGCACGGTGACACAGAACATGATTCACAAACCAGTCTTTACACAATAGAAGGTAACTCCCTTATTGTAAAAATATGCTTGCTTTGGGTAGAGTTCTCATGTAAAAGTTACCTTCAAACTGCTGTTAAGGAGAAGTGATTTATAACAGTCGCCTATAAAATAAACTCGCGCTGCAGTTCAAAGCAGCTGCACAGGGGAGCTGACTGCATTTATGAAATGCACAGTTAGTCAGATTTAAGTGTATTGCTTGTTTTTGTAAAGGAAACGGATGAGAACAAAGGAAACTTTGTTTATCACGAAACACAAAGGAGTATATTCACAAGAACGTGTGCTAAACATCTCCAAAAAATGTTAACGCAACTTTACACATCGCAGCCTATCGCGGGAAAATAACCCCGTGTTAACGTGGAATTCACAACACGGCGGTACCATGCGATAGTCCGCCAAAAACGCGGCCAATGTCCGCGATACAACCAGCTCGACGGAGATAAAAACACAAACCACAACACAAAAAAACGTGCGATGAGCCCATTCGCGATGAGGAAAGCAGCGATAAGCACCGCCAGGCCCGCGACACACACACGGCAGGCGGGAATAAGCACAACAAAAGCCTGAAAAAGAAAGACAAACCAAACAGAAAACAACAGCCAAGCACAATGGAGGCAACCGAGCCAGTATACAACTCCACAAGCCCCATTGGCACCAAAACTATTGTACATGGCAGGCCATCGTGGACAAGGTCAATGGAGCCGGAGAGCGGAGGAGGACAATGGAAGAAAACCAGAACAGCCGGAATGATGCGAAACGCACAAACAAGCAGAAACACGCCAACAACAAGAAGGCAGCAATGCACACCGGAGGTGGGAGTCCAGCGCCACACCAGGAGCTGGATGACATGGAGGAAATGGTGCCCACCACATCAGTCTGGAGATGGTGGCAGGACTCGGGGACCGGAAACTGCCCAAAACAACAGACACAACAGCAACAGGGAGAGGAACGACCAGGGACTGGGGGGATGGGGGGAGATGGGCACAATGGCACACATGCACAATTAAGCACAGCACAACTGCAGACAAACCATGCCCAAGAGTAACAACACCAACCAAGAGCACAAGTCACACAACTCTGCAATATCACAGCACTGAACAAGCACAGAAGTGAAAACCACACTGCCTGAAAGGGAGAAGTGTGAGCCAAATCAGAGCTGAAGGGACATCTCACACACAATGCAGCACACACACATAGGAAGCAGAGCACCCCAACATCTAACACAATGTGGTACAAACACCAACATTTGCACAACCGAACACAGGACACAAGTGCACCCGCTTGTGGCCGATGCATGACCATACGCATCTGGCAAAGCACGAAACAGGGACATGATAATGCACAAGTACAAACCCACAGCCCTGATGGGGTAGCAATGCACGTATGGCAGGGAGCCAGAGAGTCAGTGACACACACATTGGCATACAAATCAAGACACAACACAGTTGGAGACAAGTGAAAGTGTGGAAACTTTATCAACAAGTGCGTGTCAGTACGGCCAAGAGAAGTGCCACGATATGCAGACCAATGCAGCAGCATGTCTGAATGAGGAACGTGAGAAAGCGCCCATGTCCACCCCGGGGGAGTCCATCACCAACACAAGTCAGTGCCAACCCGCGTTGGTTGTCCGCGCATGGATCAGGAGTCCAGGCCAATGCAGCCATGTCCACTGTCGTCTTGGGACATGTGACCAGATTCCCAACATGCAACCAGTCGTCAGGACACGTGCAATGGGTCACATCCAGTTGTGGCTGCAGGTACCTTGTCACTCGTCCATGAACGCGAGTGCAGCAGCGTAGGCCAACATCTCCAATGAGAGATCGTTGTCCACCACATCTGACATGTCATCGACGTAATCCATCAGCTGACCCGGACAGATGTGCTGACTTCAACCCCTGGCCCCAATGTGCACCAAAGCCCAATCGGGTAGTGGCTCAATGTGCTCACTGCACACGACGACTCGTGCAATCTCCCAGGTCCAGTTGCCAGCATGCATGCCAAACATCCATGCAGTTATCAAGGAGAGAGAGAGGACTAGGTAGCTAGTCCATATCCCCGGGTTTATTATATGTAATCAAAAAGGACTAGACCTATTTAGTGACTGATACAGGACTCAGGACTGTATGGAGAAAGGAGAAACTGTTCAGTTTCTTTGTAAAGCCCTCACCCACCAACCTAGTTGGTGGCATGCTTCATCATCGGGCCCACCCAGTGACACCGAATGTGTCCCGTGTGTGCTACAACGCCTGTGTTACAGCGGAGCTGGTATTTTACTGAGTGTGCACTGTTGGTGGCGTGAATGTGAAATAGTTAAAAGCTATACATTGGTCCCAGTACCCACGAGGGTTAACTTTTAATGTCTGGGCCTCTGTTAGCGTTAAAAACAAGGCTATGGATGTGGGTGGAGTGAGTGTTAAGAACTCCTACATCCGGTGTGTGGTCTACATGTTTCAGCCAGGCCTTTCTTTAAAACTGGCTTTCCTCAGGACCGAAAGGTATGTGTGCGTTCTACACTTGTAGTGTGTGGTTTAAAATGTGTTGCACGCGCTAAGGTGCCCTATATGTGGAGGGGATTCCCTCTCCAAGCAATGCTATACGTACAACATATAAGACAGACAAACATACAGTGGAGAGTGTTAGCATGGTAGCATGAGTCACAAAAGTACATATTTGCGGTAGTGGTGTACATAACTGGCGGAAAAATTGCGGCACAAGTGAAACCGTACTGGTGGTGCGGTTTAGGTGAATTATCGAATTATCGAATTATGCGCTGATACGTGTAGTGGGCTAAAACGGCGTAAGCACACACACGTGCGAAAAGTGGACACGCTCAAGGGGTATCCTTACGCTAGCGTTTTGCAGCATATGCCCCTGTAGAGATATCCGGCAGAGGTTCTGACCCTGTAATGAGAAGGGGGGGTGGGGGTGGCCCGAGGGCCGTTAGGAACCTGTGGAAGAGAAAGAGAAGCTTACCCGGTCATGGTTGAATAAAGCGCTCTACTCACGACTTTGTGGATCAGGACCCTTTAGAAACCTGTTGCGCTGTATCGGATCTCTGAAGGAAAAGGTCCCGGTGGCGCTGGAGTATAAGAAGCCTTGTCGGCGTGCTCAGGTGTAGCCCGTTTCTCCCGCACTGCGAGTAGCGTCCCTAAAGAAAGGACATAGAAGACAGGCTACGCGCGCGTGGCGGAGGTTGTCATGGATACAGGGCTCAGAGAAGTACGAGTCAATGGAAATAGAAAAAGTGGGGTCCAAAGCGCGACGTGCTGAGAGCGCTAAGGGACTCATAGCCAAAGGGATCCAATGGAAGGGGTCAAGTACCCCAAACGATGAAATAAAACAGAGACGCTTAAATAACGAATGCTTATGTGTGAGCGGGCCATGGAAAAGCCTCGCTTAGTGGTGTGGGATCAGAGAGATGTATTAGCTTCTTAGAAAACACCAAAGGATGGTGTCATGAAATCAGAAATTAACGCGGCAGAAGAAGAAACAACCAACTAGTACACTGGGCAGAAGAGGAGAACCCAGTGAGTGCGAACACCCGCAACAAAACACGGGAACAACAACCAGGCACGAGCAAACAATAACCAACGACTTACTGCCCACTCTGGTATTCAACCTGTCCAGCACTCCACTATCACCTAAAGAAACCGCATACTCAACAAGGGCCTATCTTTCGTTCCAACCACTAGATTGGACAAGTTTAAGTTACACGTGGAGCTTGCTGATTTTTTCAGGAAGCTCAAACTGAAGGCCTTCTTCGAAAAACCTAGAACGAACGACGACAACCCCATTGAGACCAACAATGAGACGGGTTTGAAACTAAAATCTAGTTTTACCCCCCCACCAGCAAGTGTCCCGGCAGAAATCGTCACATTCGAACAAGCTGTCTACCATGATATAGAGCAACTTGATTCTATCAGGACATTTAACAACCTCTCCAGAGAAGACCGGCAGACCATCAAAACCTACAGGACAACCCCACCCTTGTCATCAAACCAGCGGACAAGGGTGGAGGCATTGTACTACAAGATAAAACGGAATACGACAAAGAATGCCGCAGACTGCTGAGTGACACACGTAATTACAAACTACTCATAAATGACCCCACTAAGACCCTACAAGCCACCATCAACACCCTGGTGGATGATGCTAGCAAAGCATGCTATATATCTAAACAAGAGGCTGCCTTTTTGTGCATCAAAAATGCTAAAGTCCCATACTTCTATACTGTCCCCAAGGTCCACAAAGGAACACTTCCACCCCCGGGACGGCCCATTGTTTCCGGGATCAACTCTCTCTTAGAACCTCTGTCTAGATACTGTGACCACTTTCTCAACCCCTTGGTCCAACAAACACCGACCTATATTAAAGACACCAAACATCTTCTTAACCTCATCAAAGGCCTGAACTTTGATCCTACGACTCAATTAATGGTGGGATTAGACATAGAGAGTCTTTACACAAGTTTACCACAGGACGCCACGCTCCAGGTTCTGCAAGACGTACTGATGCACACACCCTGGACATATCATACCCCCAGGGAATTCATCCTTAAATGTGCTTCACTTGCACTTAAAGAGAATTACTTTGAGTATGAGGGTGACTTCTACTTACAAACCAATGGAACATCTATGGGGAGCATTTTTGCTCCCAGTGTAGCGGGACTTTATGTTCACCATTTTGAGCAGAGACATATATCGTCCACCACCAACCCACATTTAGTTAACATCAAAGTGTGGCGTCGCTACATTGATGACATTTTCAAGATCTGGGAAGGCACACCGGAAACATTAACTCTTTTCTTAACATGGCTCAACAAACGTGACCCATACCTACGATTCACTAGCTCATCCAGTACCACTACCCTGGCATTCCTTGACCTAAACATCACAGCTGAGCAAGGAGCACTCACAACCAATACTTACTACAAACCAACTGCCAGGAACTCATTACTACACTTTAACAGTTTCCACCCCAGATCCTTAAGGGAAAACCTCCCTTTCGGTCAATTCCTCCGCATACGTAGGAATTGCAGCCAACTCACAGATTACAAAAAACAATCAGCTGCCCTTGCTTCCAGATTACAGGAACGCGGCTACCCCAGCAGAATCATTGAAAAAACTAAAAGAGGCGCGTAACCAGAATAGAGAGGCCCTCCTTGAAACGGTGGTCAAAGAACCTGGTCCACCCCTTATCACATGCGTTACCACGTACAACGTGGCATCTAACCAGGTCTCCAGCATCATCCGCAAACATTGGCGTATCATAAATTCAGGCCCCAGACAATGGGAAGAACCCCTTTTCGCCTACAAACGTGCAAGCAATCTCAAAGACCAACTAGTGTCTACACGTCCAAGGACATCGCTGAAACCAGCCACTAACACTATTCTGAACACTTGGGGTCTCCCAAAAATCACAGGACACTATCCGTGCAATGACTGTAGTGTGTGTCACCTCACTCGAACCTCTAAGATACTTGACTTAGAACCAGGCAAAATCTGGACACAGTCTCATCACACAAATTGTAATTCAACCAACGTCGTTTATCTCATGACATGCCCATGTGGCCTCCCCTACGTGGGGATGACGACGCGGAAGGTGAAAACCAGAATAGTCGAGCACCGAAGCACAATAAGATGCAAAAAGAACATTAGCAGGCTTACTGACCATTATTTACAACATGGCCACACCCCCAACGACATGACTTGGACCGTGATCGAGCAATTTGATCACAGTCGATGCAACAATGAAAAAATCCTACTGACCAAAGAACAACGTTGGATTTATCGTCTGTCCACACAACATCAGGGATTGAATGATTCTATCCCGTGGTGCTCTATGAGAAGCTAATTCATCCCTCTGACCCCACGCTTCCCATGGCCGCGCGTACATAATGATTCTTTATTTAAGCGCCTCTGTTAATTTCTGATTTCATGACACCATCCTTTGGTGTTTTCTAAGAAGCTAATACATCTCTCTGATCCCACACCACTAAGCAAGGCTTTTCCATGGCCCGCTCACACATAAGCATTCGTTATTTAAGCGTCTCTGTTTTATTTCATCGTTTGGGGTACTTGACCCCTTCCATTGGATCCCTTTGGCTATGAGTCCCTTAGCGCTCTCAGCACGTCGCGCTGTGGACCCCACTTTTTCTATTTCCATTGACTCGTACTTCTCTGAGCCCTGTATCCATGACAACCTCCGCCACGCGCGCGTAGCCTGTCTTCTATGTCCTTTCTTTAGGGACGCTACTCGCAGTGCGGGAGAAACGAGCTACACATGAGCACGCCGACAAGGCTTCTTATACTCCAGCGCCACCGGGACCTTTTCCTTCAGAGATCCGCGACAGCGCAACAGGTTTCTAAAGGGTCCTGATCCACAAAGTCGTGAGTAGAGCGCTTTATTCAACCATGACCGGGTAAGCTTCTCTTTCTCTTCCACAGGTTCCTAACGGCCCTCGGGCCACCCCCACCCCCCTTCTCATTACAGGGTCAGAACCTCTGTCGGATATCTCTACAGGGGCATATGCTGCAAAACGCTAGCGTAAGGATACCCCTTGAGCGTGTCCACTTTTCACACGTGTGTGTGCTTACGCCGTTTTAGCCCACTACACGTATCAGCGCATAATTCGATAATTCACCTAAACCGCACCACCAGTACGGTTTCACTTTTGCCTCAATTTTTCCGCTAGTTATGTACACCACTACCGGCAAATATGTACTTTTGTGACTCATGCTACCATGCTAACACTCTCCACTGTATGTTTGTCTGTCTTATATGTTGTACGTATAGCATTGCTTGGAGAGGGAATCCCCCTCCACATATAGGAGCACCTTAGCGCGTGCAACACATTTTAAACCACACACTACAAGTGTAGAACGCACACATACCTTTCGGTCCTGAGGAAAGCCAGTTTTAAAGAAAGGCCTGGCTGAAACATGTAGACCACACACCGGATGTAGGAGTTCTTAACACTCACTCCACCCACATCCATAGCCTTGTTTTTAACGCTAACAGAGGCCCAGACATTAAAAGTTAACCCCCGTGGGTACTGGGACCAATGTATAGCTTTTAACTATTTCACATTCACGTCACCAACAGTGCACACTCAGTAAAATACCAGCTCCGCTGTAACACAGGCGTTGTAGCACACCCGGGACACATTCGGTGTCACTGGGTGGGCCCGATGATGAAGCATGCCACCAACTAGGTTGGTGGGTGAGGGCTTTACAAAGAAACTGAACAGTTTCTCCTTTCTCCATACAGTCCTGAGTCCTGTATCAGTCACTAAATAGGTCTAGTCCTTTTTGATTACATAAAACATCCATGCATGCCATAAACGGGCATCACGGTGACACTCCTGGTCGTGGGCCAACAGGGGGCGCACACACACGTCGAAATCCAGGTCAGCTACCATAACGTTGGAGAGGCAGACATCCATGGTCCACTCGAATATGCACGAGCGACAATGCAACACAGGCTGAACGCAGGTGACGTTCGCAAGGTGGAAGCTCAGCCGGTAACTGATCCGCAGCACTGCCAACGGCAGTGCCCCCAGTACATGCAGCAGACGTGCACGGTACAGGTCCACGTGACTGGAGTCGAGCATGTGTCCGGGATGGTCTGCCATTGCGTCAGTGGCTCTGCTTGAAGCGGCACTGGCTTGACCTGCGCCAGTCCTGTGGATGAAATGGCACAGCTCGGAGCAGTGAGCAGTGTCTGTGTGCAACGGGTGCAGGCCTGGGGTGGGATGGGAGTACGTGTGAAGGCCATTTCACGCACGCTAACTACGACCAAGGACTTCTGCGTGTGGGATGTGTACACGTTGGTCTCACGTCGGGCAGTGCGTAGTGTGGGAGTCGCAAGTAAATGCTATCGTATCTGTCAGAGGGTGCTGGCCACATGCAAGTCCCAGCTCGGAGCTGCAGATGTGCCACCGCCTGATAGTACAGACAAAGGACCCTTCATCCCTACAGTAACTTCACCATCTGCATGCATTCAGGAGATGTACAGAGGCCTGTCGTGGGTGTGGTGGGATGTCTGCGACCCTGGGAATCATGGATGATATGCCCAGCACGTGGCACATGAGCGGCCTCACTGTGTGTTACGTTGCCTCACAGCTGCTCCTCCCTACCACGAGCCCCCACACTTGTGTGCGCTGCGCGGTTGTATCACGTGCACTCCTACGGCACACCATTGTAATGCCTGTCCGCGCATTTCCAGCGGCATGCCAACAACACCGTGACGCTGGCCTTTGAAGGTGTGCAGCCACATGAGTATAGGCCAATGGTCCGGACAGGGCGGACACAGGTGTACAGTCCATGGCTGGCTGTGATCGCGCTGCGAATGAGGCTAGGCAACTGACTCATGCAGCCGCAGGACTGATACACATAACACTTGGCATGCATGTGCCAAGACCCTGAGCGGTCTTGTGCTCCTACATTTCCCCGTACGTGCGGGCCCGCCCTCCTGGTGCATGCTACATTGCAACATCGACTACTGTGGCCCTGGTGGCGACAACACCCCAACACAGAGACACACTTACCGCACTTCCTGCCCAAGGCCAGGTCCGAGCCACGCCCTGCCCCCCCTGCCGAATCAGCACACCCCTGCGCTGACCTGACGTACGCTGGACCAGCACACGCCGATTGTGCATGCAGGGGGGGCGGGCGAAGCTACATGTCCAAGGTCACTGCCAACGCTGAGGTGACATGGTATCGTCCGCTGAAGACAGCACACTGTGATGTTGCAGGGCCCGTGCCCATCATGCTGACACAATGACCACACGGACACACTTGCTCAGATGGTGTGAATGGCTACGGGCACTTGCGCCCGGCCACATTTATTAGCAGGCACACATATCGAGTGACACCTGTGTTGGATGTGTGTGGGGTGTGTGCACACCAGCCGGCAAGGGCTGCCTCGTGCAGTCAGAAATCGACAACAGTGTACATCGTAAAGGACACAACCATTCAACCATAAAGGCTCCATGACTTGTGCTGCACAGAGTTAGTGGCCCCGGATGCACAGCGTCCTGCACGGGCCTACCGCCACGGGCCGCTGACTTGCGGGGCACTGGGGCAGGGTCACGAGTGCAGAGCAGGTTTCCGTAGATGACAAAGGGGCTTGTCGCGGAGTGTCTCGGTGGACAGTGGAAGGTGTACCCCCAGGGCATGATGCAGAGGGCAGAACCACGCTGAAACAGTCACTATGGTGGAGATGAATGGAACAGACACATGTCGGACACCAAGTCCGGTCCAGCCAGATGAAGATGCAGAAAACCCCCAGGCCATGGACTCAGACGCCACCAAGGTCCAACCAGATAGTGCCCATGACTCATTGCGCACAGAGTTAGTGGCACCAGTGCTGTTAGGGGATGCCGCCTGCGATGAGACGTGTCCAATGGTGTGGTCTCCTCCACATCTTACCCAAGACACAGTTCCACATGTGTGACCTACTGGACCGCAGTGTAGGCCTGAGGCAGCGGTCAGCACGGGCCATTCACCGAGTGTCGCCGGCTTAGGTTGGATGGTCCCACCGGCCTGCGTAGTTCAGGTTCAGTGGCACCACGGGACGTGGACTTGCGGTGAACAGGGTTGATGGCACCAGGTCAGTTGTTGATAGTGTTCGATCACCTCCGTGACTCTGATCCGGCTTTCGTCCGGATTGAGCCGCATCTTCCTCTTACTCCTCTCCGTGCGTTCACTGGTGTGGACTCTGCCATTCATGATTCACGACTAAGTGCTGGATGTGGGACCTACTGGTCCGCAGGGTAGGCCTGAGCCCTCATCCACGTGTCGCCGGCTTGCGTTGAACAGGGTTAGTGGCACCATGTGTCGCCGGCTTGCGTTGAACAGGGTTAGTGGCACCACGTGTCGCCGGCTTGCGTTGAACAGGGTTAGTGGCACCACGTGTCGCAGGCCTGCGATACGGAATTATGCTTCACTGATCGAAGGGAGTCTGGTGCTGTGGCCGCTGCCACGGACTTGGGGTCACTGCCATTCAAGACTCAGGACACAGTTCCACATGTGGAACCTACTGGGCCGAAGAGGACGCCGGTGGAGTATGTCAATGAGAAAGGAGTAATGTGGGCCAGCGTCGTGGGGGCCAGCGATGGTCTGCGGAGGCTGCAGAGGTCGTGGGACTGGGGCTTGGAGCTTGCACCGGCACGTGGTGGGCCCTCTTTGACACACGCCGGTGTAGGCAGGTGAGCGGAGCCTCGTTGGTGCACTGGGGCAGGCATGACGGGTCTGGGGACCAGCGGGCCGGGGTGCAGCAGGCGCACAGGGATGCAGGCCCCGCCGCGCTCGGCGCAGGACTCGTGGCGCCGCCCTGGCAGACGCGTTGTCCATTCCGAATGAGAACCACACCCAGTGCGACGTGCTTTTTGTTCACACCCCTACGCAGGCCTGGCGTACGCAGGTCCAACCCACTCCGCCCGCGCATGCAGGGAGGGGCGTAACGTGCGACATTTCCGCGTTCTGCTCCACAGCCTGTGGGGACATGGTAGCGTCCACTGGCCACTACACTCCATGCACCAGCAGTTGATCTCCACATGGCCATTTCCGTGGTTTGCACACTGTGGTCTGTCCGGCACCTCCACGCCACACCTGGCATTGGGTAGGTTCACATTCCTTAGTCACTTGCCGCTCTCGCACATGCCTGCTCCATGCCTCTCCTCACATCCTGCTATTGTGTGTCTGTGGTGCCATGCCGTGGCTGGGTTGTGGGCATGGCAAGGCCAAGTTCCCAATGGAGTTGTGTTGTGTCTGGTCGGTTGGCATGTTGTGTGGCTTGTTGAATGTAGTTGTGCTGCGTGCCCATTGCCAGTGTCGTGAGTTGCATGACTGTGGGCTGGAGGTGTGTGGTGTGTTCATTTTGGACTTACCAACGAGCACTGCATTTCCATGGGTGCCATCCTGGGAGCGCAATGTGATGATGGACTGTCGGGAGATGTGAGAATCATGCACTCTGCCTGGGGCTGCCTGGGGAGTTGGCCACGACATTGTTGAGGAGTCCCGGGCGGTCCACTATTGCCTGCACATTCATGGGATGCGTGTGCTTTCTGTTGTGGTAGTTGTGTGCAGTGTCGGCAGGGGGCACGAGGGGTACATGTGTGCAGTTGATTGGCCCCGACACGTGAGGGAATCCAGCTATGGCGTAGGGGCCTTGCTTGGTCTCCAGCTGCTCCTGCGCAGTGTGGGTGAAGTGGAGGTGCTGGGGTACCAGGCTGATGTTGGCATCCAGGACAGGTGTGATGACCTTGGATGGGGCTGGCTGTGTGACTCCTCCGACTCTGGCAGTTGTGGGTTGGATGGTACCAGAGGCCGACATGTGTAGCGCAGCCGGCAGCTATGTCTGCGGAGGGATGTTGGCTGTCCGCTGGGTTGGTACCGTCAGCAGGTGGGGGATGTGGGTCAGGATGCGGTGGATGGTTGTCCTTTTGGGCCTGTAGTGGGCAATGTCCTCCTCCGGCGTTGGGTCTGGGCGGCAGGTGCGTTTCAGGTGGGTCCGCTGTCTTTGTGTACACTGCCTCTGTGGTGTCCCGGGGGGGGGGGGCGGGACGGGTCCTGGGGGTGGTGGCGGGCCTGGGGGGGGTGGGGGTGGGTGTTGTGGCCCTCATGGGTCTCGGAGCTGCATGATCATTGTCTCCATGGCATCTGTGGGTCTTCAGATGTGGCTCTTGGCTGGGCTCCCTTTCATGCTGCAGGTAGTCGTCCTGCTTAACACCAGCAAAAGGCAGGTGTTAAATACCTGCTGCTACCGCGGCTTATCGCGTGGTTTTGACTCGCATTGCAGATCTGGCAGTTCGTTGTGAAAGTGGTGTTGTGGTTTTTTCGTGTGTTTTTGCACGGGAACGCCTACTCTGCATCTCATTAGGGTTAGTTGGTGGTGTCCACCGTGGAGATAAATTTGGGGGCAGTTATCGCGGGAATACTGGCGATGTCTGCAGTTTGCACCCGCTTGTGAATGGGGTGTTAAATCGATCTCCAATTTTGATGGGTTAAGGTGGAGATAAATCGGCGTTAGGTCCTTGTGAATATGCCCCAAAGAGTGTTACTTTCAATACTGTAGGGATTAAGGACCTTCTCATATCTTCCAGGGCGTAAAGGTCCTAACACACAAGATAAAAATTTGACATGTTATGTTTTCCCAACAAACACTTTGCGGGGCAGGCGGAGGTGCTGACGCAGCCGTGTCCCTGTTTTCAGGTAAAGTTTATAATCTACAATGAGGAGATGCACTTCCTCATGTCTGGGAACAAAACGTCTCGAGATATCGGAGCGCAACTCTCATAGCCAAGCAGATTTTTACAGGTGCACCTTCATGCCTTCAGGGCACCGCAGAGAAGGCCACAGCCAGAGAGGCTTCAGCTTATAAAGCCCCTTTGTGCTCGATCTCTGAGCTTTCCCGGATCCAGTGCCTTTGGAGTCCATCTCTGACCTACCTCTTCAAACACCCTGCATTCTCCATTCTCCTCAAGGCCCAAGTCACGCGATACTCGCACCCACACTCTTTCAATCCCACCAGAAGGCAAGCATTGATGCGGTTTGTCTCACATGTATGATCAAACACCTACACAGTGGCGGCTCGCAGAGGGAGTGCTGCGGGGCGGTGGGGGGGCAGGGTGGGGGGGTAGTGGACTCCGACATACGGCGGAACGGAGTAAAGTAAGTAAATAAATAAATAAAACAATTTACCTTCCGCGCGCTGCATCGCCGAGTTGGCCCCCATTGCCCCGCAGCACTCCCTCTGCGAGCCGCCACTGGCCATACTTATGGCCAATTGTGCCTATACAAATCTCAAGCAACAATCGCGTACCAATTTGCAATTTGTACAATTGACTTCAACTACGAAAAAAGGCAAAAACCCGCACATTCATGAAAAATAGCTTGTTCTCTAAGAGCAGCGTGCGCTCACTTTAAAACACAACCTGCCACAAAAAACATGGGCCATTCGGAGACGCAGGAACTCTTGCTCCTGCTCAGCTGAAGTTGTACATTTTGTTCGTCCGAAAGCAGTACGTTGCTGCCTCAGCCCATCTTTGGCTTGTGTGCAGGAGGGCCTTGGGCAGCTACTCAGGAACAAAGACCGCATGGTGCGCAGCACCGAGAAATCTCATTTGCCCACCCGCCCCGGCTCCCGTCCAACAAACACACTTAAACAAGCATTTGCAATGCAATCGGACTCGCATTTACGCGAGACCTATTGCATTGCAAATGATTGTCATCACGACAACAGGAGGGGGAGAAGGGGGGCCGGGAGAAGGCACGGACAACGGAGGGAGGGCGGGCGGTATTTTGAAGGCACGGACAACGGGAGGGCGGGGTGGGGGGAGAAGGCACGGACAACGAAAGGGCGGGCGGGGCGGAGAAGGTACGGACAACGGGAGGGCGGGCGGGAAGAAAGAAGGCACCAAAGCACGTCGTGCGTGCAGTAGGAGAACCTCATTAACGAAAATAGTGCTCACAGTTTAAAAAACATGTATTGTGTAACACTTGAAGTAAAGGGGCCAGTCGCCATGGGAGGTGACAAATGAAGAGGAGGCGGTACTAAGGAGGGACTAACAAGCCTATAGACGAATCAGAAGCCAGCATTTAGGACAGACAATGAGAAAAGACAATCATAAATATGGGCGGAGAGTGGGCGAAGCTTCTATTCACCTACTCCTCTACGATAAGCCTTGCAGAGCAGCGCATGCGCGCTGGCTCTAGGCTCGACCTAAAAAAGCAAGCAAATGAGTGACAATAAATCCAACCAATGGTAAGCAATGGGCGGGCTCTAAGCCCTCTGTAAGCTGACTATATGTCATTCACAACCAGGCACCCTGAGCTGTCCTGTGGGCGAGACCTAAAAAGGCACAAGCTCATATAAGGGAATGTTCTAACTCCGAGATTGACTTCCATGGGGAGGAACACGCCGAGGCTGTGGAGGGATGGCCTTGAGAGTGAAATATTTTAATAGAAGACATTACATTATTTCCATACAAAGGACCAAGCTGGAGCTGGGAAGATAAGTCTTAATAAGTAATATTTTACAGAAACTATCACTTCTGTACAGAAGTCCAGTATGAGGCTGTGGAGAGACAGTCTCAGTAGGAGACTTTATATTATTTCTATACAGAGGGCCTGGTTGGATGACTGTGGAGACTTGGCCCTAATAAGGAATGTTTTATATGAGCCATTCTTTATGTACAGACATCCAGGGGGAGGCTGTAGAGAGGCTGTAGTGAGAGAAATGTTTTACAACAGAATTAACTTCCCACAGGTAGAGACACAAGCTCTGATTCCGAGTGTGGTGGATTGCGGAGGTATTCCCCACACACGCTACAAACCACCTCCCTGGGGTGTGAGAGTTAGAGGGAGTTAGCCAATACCTCTGATTTCGGGTTTGACAGTGGGAATGGGGAATTACACACAGAAAAAGGTGCTAATTGCTCATATTTCCTGGAGTATCAGACTTTACCTCATGTTTCGGCCTATGAATGTTGTCAGTTTCTGCTAAATTTGATCAGGGCGGATTACAGGGCTGCAGCATTACCATAAAATGTAATCTTACGGGATTGGAATTCTCCGTCAACCACAGAGTCATGGCCATAAAAGGGTTGTGCAGAACTACTTTTTTATCAGATTCTCATCCTTCTGTAAATTACTGTCACAAGGAGAGATGTTCTATTCTTATGAAATGATTTTATTTTATTACCCAATGTCCAGTTCGGCCTTTTGGGGGTCTGTGTGCTAAGCTTCGAGGGGGTTTCGCTCACCTCAGCAGGCGGGATTCCCTCAGGCGGCCGGCATGGCAACTCAATCTCTTGGTCCAGGGGAACCTCCTTTGGCAACGGCTCCTGCTCGAAGTTCTTCCTGAGATCTGAAAGAAGAAAAAAAAAACGTTACGAAGTGGGAATTGTCTCTTCTGGGCAGATGGTTCTTCAGGAGCCACAAAAAGCAGCAGAATAAGCCAAAGAGGTGTGCAAATACATGTCAACTTTTTAAACAGGGAAGTGGGAGAGTTTAAAAAAATAATTCGGGACAATGTATTTTCCCCTACTGAGTTCTATTAGAAAAGAGGCAGTTTCAGGCGGGAGATACCTAATATTAAGCCATTTTGGGCTTCAAAAATCGGCAGTTTCCCGCCTGAACCGGGTCTGTTACCATCTTTGTGTAGAGTACAGGCCATTTCCACAGTTATTACGTCATCTTGCAGTCTTCCTAAATCTAGTGCCAGATTTACTAACATTTTGTGTCATGGTTTGTGGCGCATCCATGATGCAAAATGTTAGTAAATATTTACATAGCCACACAAGGGCCGATTTGTGCTGCCTTGCATGGGTTTGTACTAATAATAATAATAATAATTCCTATTTGTAAAGCGCGAACATATCACCCCTTGCAGAGACTCACCAGTCTAGGGGGAGCCGTGCCAATGGCGGTGACGCCGGGGCCCGAACCGGGGGTCGAGGTGCAGGTCACCACAACCTTTGGGGCAGGTGAGGGATTGGTTGTCTGGGGCGCAGCACCCGGAAGCACTAAAATGCTTCTGGGGTTGTTCCCAAAGATATAGTCAGCCCAGCGCTTTAAAAGGTGCCACGAGGCGGAGGGCAGGTCTCTTTTCAGCTCGCCACCTCGGACACAACAGGACCTCGATGGCCCCACCCACATGGCTGCGGGGAGTGGCACGCTCTGCAGCTGCGACTGCAGCCACAGCCTGCATGTAAAAAGCATGAGGAGTTGAAACAGCAGCTGGCTACCTCGTCGGCTTCTGTGGACGCGGAAGGGGTTACAGGAATGCTGGTGTGGGCCACTCGTACGTGAGACATTGCTAAGGTGCGGGGAGTTGGAACAGCTGCGGGATACCTCGTCGCCTCCTACAGACGCAGGAGTGGAAGGGGTTACAGAGACCCTGGTGCTGGGCCTCTCGTATATGAGGCATGCTAAGGTTTTGTCTATCCCACAGGTGGGTACGCAGTCATGGTTGATTATGTGGGATGCCAGCTGCTGTTCAATGGTTAAGAAGGGCTGCACGTGGCCTAGTTGAGGCCTACATTGGACAGACTCGGTCCCTGAGGGTTACGCTCCTAGGGGGCTTTTAGGGCATCCTGGTGGCAATGCTGCCACAGAGTGCTAGAGGGAGGTCATTGTCCACTTGTAAAAAAAGGGGCAGCAAAAGAAAAGTGTTCTCAAGAACTAGGCACATGGTTGTGGGAGGGGCTAGATAGTTGGTGAAGTATGCAGGCCTGTGGCGGATGAGGTCATGATTGGTGGGACAGTATGGGTCCATGCAAGGCCCCCCTTTTAGACCAAAGTAACAGCAGCATCACTGGACCCTCCAAGGGGTACTGGCAGTAAGTCGAAAGATGGTTGCAGTAGCGCGGGGGGTGGGAGCGGTTGTTCACACGCAGCCCTTACCTCGCACCCACCCATGCATGCGCAATGGGCGCAAGCTAGCACAGGCCCTAGTGGGGAGGAAAATGGGTGTATGGGGGTGCCCGAGGAAGGTATCCAAGCGGGCAGATGGGCACTCCCGGTATGGGAGAATGGTGGATGGGGGTCCCCCAAAAAGGGAGTGACCCATCCATGTCCATTTGGTATTAGACAAGGGGTTCTAAGAGGAAGGGTCCCGGAACCAATCATGATCTCACTCGGAAGATGTTTGTGATGGATGCACAGGAACAATCTTAGTTATGATTAGGTAACTCCCATGTATTAGCGACTCTGTCAAGTCTAGGACTTAACTCTGTAAGAAAATGTCAAATTATGGGTTACTGTGCGTAAAAAATTACGAACTGTGTTTTCATGTTTATTATGTTTAATAAATACGGCTGGGGGTTTATGACCCCTAACCCAAAGAACTTTAACTTGTAGTCATGGTCTCCTATATGGGGTGTGAAGGAGGGTGGGGGCTTTGGGGAGGGGGTTTCCCCAAGGGACACTGGCGACTACCTGACCATCTGCAGAAGCTCTCCCGTCTAGGAGGAGCCATGCCTATGGCAGTGACACCAGGACCCGAACCGGGGGTCGCGCGCAGGTCGCCGAATCCTTTGGGACAGGTACGGGATTGGTTGTCTGGGGCGCGGCACCCGGAAGCACTAGAATGCTTCCAGGGATGTTCCCAAAGATATGGTCAACCCAGCGCTTTAATAGGTGCCAATAGGCAGCGGGCAGGTCTCTTTTCCGCTCGCCAGCTTGGACACAACAGAACCTCAATGCCCCCGCCCTAAGGTTTAAAGGCGCTGGGGGCCATCGGGGAGATTAAGTGAGCTATTGCCCAGAGTCACATGGTGCTGAGCTGAGCTGCCACCGGCGTCGGGGATCGAGCTATGAGCCCCGTGCTCCGGAGTCTGCCGCTCTGGCCGCTGCGCCACACCTCTCCCTTTGTAAAAAAAAAAATGTAATGCAATGCAGCGTCTTGCTCTGCATTGCGGTACATATCATTCTGGGAGGCGTTAAATGGGTGGAACATGGGCGCTCCCATGCATCCACCCATGGATTTAACGACATCCGAGATTTCCAAAGGTTTGTAAACGTGGGATTGTTTGAAATCGCTATGCCGCCCACAAGATGGCGTAACAAGAGAAAAATCTTTTTTCTCCTCATTAGTTCCTCTTTCTATGTGTGCAGCAATCTGCAGCACACATAGAAAGAGGAAAATGCCTCAAGAGCTTGTTTTTGTGCAGGAAGGTATCCCTTCCTGCACAAAAACAATTCTCCTTGTACCGCTTGCACCATGGTGAGTTGGCTCTAGGCTGCCTGAAGTGCACCAGCGCTATGAGAGAGCAGAAGTGCGCCACATCTTAGCAGATATGGCATATTTCTGCTCTCTCCCTTTCACGCAACGCAGGAATTTGCCTTGCTGCACTACGTTGCGTGAAAGGTTAGTAAATATGGTCCTTAGTGTCAGAATGCATTGGACGACGCCCGAAATAACATCATCTTCCATAGCAGGCGTCGCAACCACTATGAACTGAGACACTACTGATTGCCTATGGCAGCCTCATGGGCAGAACCCATTGCCTTCTCAGTCAAATGACTGATTGCTTACATTTAGGAGTGTATGTACGTGGACTTGTATAGTGGGAACCTAGCATGGATTAATTTATAAGAATGGGCGAAATTTAAATTATGCTGGTGAAAGTCGCAGAATTCACAAATTTCACATTAAGCAAAAATCGCAAAATGTCTGGATATTTCATATTAAGTGATTTCACATAACTTTCACCTGATGGAAAATTGTTTGTGTAGAAAGATTTTGCTGAGAAGCATTTTCTGCTTGTACCATTTTGTTGCCACTATGGTTCACGCTAAGTTTGCCCTCGCATGAAAAAACAGTCTTGCAGGATAGCGGAAAACTACATTCCTTCTATAATTCTGTTTAATGTTTGCACTTCACAATTTAGTAGAGTGCTAAACAAACTGGCAGAGTACATTTTATTCATTTTTATAGCAGAACACTTTACATGCAAATCAGAAACTCACAGGTTCATATTTAAATCAAGCATTGGCAAAGCCAATAGGTCTCGCCTTTGTGATCTATTGTCTATGCCAGTGGTTTTTAGCAACGGCGCACAGCATCCACAATAATGTGCAGCGTGGCTAAATTAAAAAAAAACACAAGCCTTTGATGTGACTGCCTGCCTCAATTTGTATGCGTGCATCTACGAAATGACGTGGGCACTTTTTTTTCATTTTAGTAAGCGATCCGAGTTGGATCGGTAACTAAAAAGAAAAAAAACATGCAAAAGGCCTTTTTAGGTCGAGCACAAGCGCTGTTCTGCGAGGCATGATGTATTCAGGTATGGACTTGAAGCTCCACCCACTCTCCGCCCATATTTTTCATTGGCTTGTATCATTGTCCACTGTAAACTGTGATTTTTCATTGGTCAATAGGCTTAGTAGTCCCTCCTTAGTACTGCCTTGTGCCATTTTGTAACCTCCCATGAGGACACCCCCTGTCCTGCTGTTTGTTCAGTGCTCGGAGGCTGTAAATAAAGCCTACCGAGTAACAACACATACAGATCAGGAGGTGTCCTCCGATGAGGTATGTGTTGTTACTCGGTAGGCTTTAATTACAGCCTCCAAGCACTATTTTCTCAAATAGCTTTGTCCTGCCTGCTGTCGCAGGCAGGACATGCTCTCTCCTAACGATTTAAAAAAAATCTTTATAGCACGGGCAACAAACGCATTTGCAATTCAATAGGTCTTGCATTTGCGAGAGTTTAAGCTATTGGCATTGTAAATGACAATGCCTTTTATTTATCTGTTTTAAAAACAACACATAAATAATAGGCATTGCCATTTACAATGCCAATAGCTGAAACTCTCGTAAATGCGAGACCTATTGCATTGCAAATGCTTGTTTTAAAACAGGCGACTGGGGGGAATGGATGCAACATGGTGCAGGGTGAGGGAAATGGCAAAGCAACACAGGGATGGCGGTAAGCGAATGACGAAGAAACAGGAAGGGTGCGGGGACACCAAAGCAACACAGGAAGGGATGTGAAAGCAACAGAGGGGAGGGCTGGAAGGAAAGTAACACAGGGGTTGGGAGAAAGAAGCAGGTAGGGTGTAGGTGGAGGAAGCAATGGGAAGAAGCCCAAAGGTGACTGCAAGAGGGAAGGGGCGGGGAAGGGGTTACACTGAGTAACACTGAGTACAGGGGGAGAGATATACTCTCGGGAGATGGCTCAAATACAAATGCACTCCAATAGAGTGCTTCACAGATAGGAATAAAGTAGTGCTTGAAAAGCAAGCAGAGGAAGCAGCGCTGCCAGCAAATCAAAGAGACTGTAAAAAGACAATGCTCCATAGGAGGATCAAACACAATATTGACAATCCTGGACACGAGTAAGAAGCAGGCAAATTTGAGTGACAAGAAAAGCCAACCAATGATAAGCAATGGGCAGGCTCCAAGCCCGTCTATGTTCTTGGTAAGCCATAATATGCCTTGCAACAACAGACAGCACATTCGCTGTCTAGTGGGCTTGATCTAAAAACATTGGCATGAGGTGTACCCAACTGTGACTTCGATCAGGTATTCCACTATAAATTAAGCAGAATTCAGATATATGGTTTTAGTTGAACGCTTTTATATTGCATGTGATGATGAATTAAACAAGCACTGGCAAAGCCAATAGGCCTCGCCTTTGAGACTATTGTCTCTGTCATTGCCTTTTGTTACTGCTGTGCAACACAGGTATCGCCGACTTTGGCAATGATTTGTAGCCATGCTGTATAGCAGCATGACTAAAAATAATGACACAAATTAATCATGATGTATCCAACATTAATGCACGTTTAATTTTAAAAAGGGCATTAGCCCTAGTTGCGTCAAAGCGATTTTTAAAATTAGATTTAGCCACACTGCAAAGCATTCACACAGCTGTACAGCATGGCTACAAAGCATTGTCAAAGCCAATAGCTCTCACATCCGAGATCTATTGGCAAAGATTTGCCAATAGGTCTCGGATCTAAGAGCTATTGGCTTTGGCAATGTGAAAGCTATTGGCTTTGCCGATAGGTCTCGCCTATGTAAAAGCTATTGGCCTTGTTGTCGTGGAGTGGCATTGTGTGGGGTGGAGTGGCATTGCGTGCAATGGAGTATCACTGTGAAGAGTGGAGCAGAGTGGCACTGTGTGACATAGAATTACATTCTGTGGCAATGTGAGGAGTGGAGTGGCGTGTGTAGAGGAGTAGAGTGACAGAGTGGTGTGGAGTGGCAGGGAGTGGAGTGGAAATATACGGCGTGAGGTGGAATTATGTGGTATGGAGTGGAATTGTGTGCCATGGAATTGTGTGGTGTTAAGTCAAATGAAAGTTTGTGGTGTGGAGTAGAATTGTGTGGCATGGAATTATATGGTGCAGAGTGGAACTATGTGGCATAGACTGGAATTGTGTGGTATGGGGTTGTGTTGAGTGGCATGAAGTGGAATTATGTGGCGTGGAATTGTGTTAAGTGGAGTGCAATTGTATAGTGTGAAGTGCAATTGTGTTAAGTGGAGTACAATTGTGTGGAGTTGAATTATATCTCATACAGTGGAATTATGTGGCGTGGTGTGGAATTAGGTGGCATGGCGTGGAATTATGTTGTGTAGAGGGGAATTACATAATGTGGGGTGGAATTAGTAGCCTGTTCGCCCCCAGTGAGGAGTGGTCCAACCAGATGGCCTGTTTTTTCTATGATAAAATTAAGACTATCCAAGACTCTTTTGGAGTCCAAGATTCTGTAGGTGGAGGGGAGAGAGATCTGCCCTGCCCTAGTAGTTTCAGGGCCGGCCCCTCTCTTACTGAGTTCCCTCCTATGTCACTGGATAAATCCATGGCGCTCTTTAAGGCGCTGAAATCTGGCTCACCCGCAGATCCTTGCCCGGCCAAAACCATGGCAGCTATTGCGGAGGTAATTAATCCGGCAGTTAATGCAGTTCTGAATACTGCCCTCCAGGCGGGGGAAATGCCAAAAAATTGGAAATCTGCAAAAATCCTTCCTCTCCTTAAAAAACCGACAGCCGATCCCTCGGTGGCCAGTAACTATAGGCCGATATCCTTATTACCATGCCTCTCCAAAGTCCTGGAAGCTATATTAATGCGGTGACCACGGACTACGTGGAGGCTAACCATCTTCTCCACCCTAGTCAATCTGGCTTTAGAGCCAATTTCAGCACGGAGACTGCCCTTCTAGAAGTTGCAGAAACCATTAAAATCACTTTGGATAGGGGGGGCAGAGCGGCCCTGGTGCTGCTGGATCTCTCCGCGGCCTTCGATACCGTGCCCCACAGTGGACTTGTACGCAGGCTTCAAGAGGGGGGGATCGGAGGCACAGTGCTAAGATGGTTTAACTCTTTTCTGAATGACCGCCAGCAAACCATCTGGTCTCCGCCTTTCTCGGCACCCATTCCCCCTATGAATGTGGGAGTCCCTCAGGGCTCAATTCTCAGCCCCACATTATTCAATGTTTATCTGGCACCTTTGGCTTGGCTCGCCGAGAGTTACGGGGCAAAGATAGTGTCATATGCTGATGACACGCAACTACTGTTTACCTGCGAGAAGAGCTCGGAATTCAACAGTAAGGAGATCAATATTTGTCTATCAGAGGTTTTCCACTGGCTCCAGAAACACCAACTGAAGTGCAATACTGAAAAATCTGAGATGATGTTCTTTGGCTCTCGGTCCTGTGACTTATGGCATCACTGGTGGCCGCAAGACATGTCCCCTCCCACCTCAGCTGTCCAGATTGTAAAAAACCTTGGCGTCAAATTTGACGACTCTCTCTCAATGAAGGCCCAGATTCAATCAGTGGCCGGGACCTGTTTTGGGATACTGAGGATGTTGAGAAACTTTCTCCCATTACTACCGGTTTCTCACAGGAAGACGATAGTCCAAGCTCTGGTGGTGTCGAGATTGGACTATGCCAATGCCTTGTATCTCGGCCTCCCTGAATTTCTACTCAGCCGCCTTCAGGTGGTCCAGAATGTGGCGGCCAGAGTTACTCTTTTGGCAGGACCGAGAACTCACTCTACTTCCCTCCTGGCCTCCCTGCATTGGCTACCCATTAGGAAACGGATCGCCTTTAAATCATTGGTATTGGTTTTTAAGGCCTTCCATAAAATAGGTGCCCCATATCTTGGGGACAGAATGCAGCACTATAGTCCGTGCCGTACTCTGAGGTCATCCGCCAAGTCACTGATCATCACACCCAGAATTCGGCTTTCTCGGAGAGGAGGTAGATCCTTTCAAGTGGTGGCTTCTTGCCTCTGGAACAGCCTGCCCCTCGCGCTGAGGCAATCCCAGGGATCTCCTCACATTCAGAAGGAAACTTAAAACTTGGCTTTTCCAACAGCAGCCTTAGGCCGAGGTACTTGAGCTCAGCATTGCGGGTCGTTTTTTGTCAGCGCCGGGACAATCCTGGGAGTAGCCGTGCACTTAATAAATACCTGCTAACATAACATAACAATTACGCAACGTGGCGTGGAATTGTGCAGCCGAGGGTTGAATTGTGTGGCATGGAATTGTGTTGAGTTGAGCGGAATGGAGTTGTGTGCCTTGGAGTGGAATTATGTGGCACGGAGTGGAGTTATGTGGCATTGAGTGGAATTATGTGGGTGTGGAATTGTGTTGCATGGCATGGAATTATGTGGCATGAAGTTTAATTGTGACACATGGAACTGTGTGGCGTCGAGTGCTATTGTGTGGTGTGGAGTGCAACTGTGTGACGTGGAGTGCAATTGTGTGGCGTTGACCACAATTGTGTGGGGATGTATTATGAGGTGTGGAGGGGAATTCTGAGGTACGGAATGGAATTAAGTGACGTTAAATTGTGTTGCGTTGAATTGTGTGGCGTGAAGGATATCAATTCTGTGGCATGGACTACAATTGTTTGGAGATTAATTATCGGGCCTGGAGTGGAACTATGTGGTGCAGTGTGGAATTAGGTGGCATGGAGTGGAATTACGTGGTGTGGAGTAGAGTTATGTATTGTATTGTATTGTAATTGCATTTATATAGCGCTTACTACCCCTGACGAGGCGTCAAAGCACTTTTTCGGCGAGTAGCACGCTACTCCGGGACCCATAGAGGATTAGTGTTGAATTAGTATAGTGAAACATGCAAGTACATTTTAAGTGGGGGATAGGTTAGTCAGTTATTTGGATTTGGAATGATAGCAGAAGGATAGAGGAGGAAAAAAGGTTTGTATTTATATAGCGCTTGTTACCACTGATGGGGTGTTGAAGCACGCTACTCCGGAAGCCCATAAAGGATTAGTGGTGAATTAATATGGTGAAATATGAAAGTAATTTCAGTGGTGGATATTAGTCAGTTATTTGGAGTGAGAAGGATAGCGGAGGGATAAAAAAGGGAAGAAAGGTTTGCATTCATATAGCACTTGTTACCCCTGATGGGTGTTGAAGCGCTTTTCTGGCGAGTAGCACGCCACTCCGGAACCCATTAGAATTAGTGTTGAAAATTAGTATAGTAAAATATGAAGTAATTTGAGTAGTGGATATGTTATTCAGTTATTTGGGTAGAGAAGGGATAGAAGAGGGAAAGAGGTTTGCATTTATATAGCGCTTGCTACCCCTGATGGGGTTTTGAAGCGCAAGTAGCACGCTACTCTGGAACCCATAAGTATTAGTGTAGTAGAGAGAGTAGAGTAGAGTAGTAGAGAGAAGTTTGAGATGAGTCAGAAGGTTGGGCTAGAAGATATATTGAGAGAAATATAGGCTGAGAAATAGGGTAGTGCCTTGGAAATGCTAAATTAGAAGAAAGTGATAAATATATAGATCCATAAGTACATTGAAAGTATA
Source organism: Calotriton arnoldi (assembly GCA_963921515.1). Taxonomy (NCBI): domain Eukaryota; kingdom Metazoa; phylum Chordata; class Amphibia; order Caudata; family Salamandridae; genus Calotriton; species Calotriton arnoldi. The sequence continues at coordinate 849,548 of CAWUFW010001719.1, read as the reverse complement.
GAGATGCATAAAGGAGGTAAGTATATGTAGATTAAAGATATTGATAGAGGCACAGGATGAGAAATAGGGTAGTGCATTGGATATGCTTTTTCAGGAGAAAAGTAACAGAGACACAGATCCAAGTACATGGAAGGTACATAGATGCACAATGGAAGTAAGTACATGTAGACCAAGGATGATTTTTATTTATTTATTATTTATTTATTTATTATTTTTTTTCCCCTCTCAACAACATAATTGTATGATGTTTGTTAACCAGAACTTACTTCCTGCTCTCTTGTAAAGCGCTGTAACGCCTTTGGGCCAAGCATGCGCTATATAAAAACCGCAATAAATAAAAATAAAAATGATGGGTAGTTTGTTTCTCATCATTTGAGATAAAACAACTCATGTTAATTCATAACATATAATTTTACATATTAGAAATGACACTATTTCTGGAGATGTTTTACCTTCTTTCTTCCAGGCGTTTATTGCACAGTGTATGGCAACGGCACGGAAATATTCTGCGCACTTTCAGACTGCACAGAGATCTTTGTAGTAAGTCAGGTGGTTGTATAGAGCATTGTTTTTATCCGAAATGTTGCACCTTTTTGTACAAATTATCCTTTGTTTTGACGCTGACTGCGGTTTACATAAGAATGTGGAGAGGATGTGGCGATACGGCCAGACCTGCCACCTGCCGACTATAGAACTGGGGAACTAGGTTTGAGTCTCGGCGTCGGCTCAACATCCTGTGATTCTGGGCAAATCACCTGCTCTTCCTGTGCCTAAAACAAATGAACGTGTCCTTGTGTAACATAATTAGTGCTCATGTAAAAGCGGTCCAATACCTTTAGGTGGAGTTCGCGGAATATCAACGTGCCAAAAAAAACAAGCATTGGCATAGCCAATAGGTCTCGCCTTTGGGATCTTATAAGTGTTTAGCCATGCAACAGTTGATGTTGTTGCACCAAGGATATTGTGCTGCATAACTAAATACTTATAAGGTCCCAAAGGCGAGACCTATTGGCTATGCCAATGCTTGTTTACTATTTAGTCATCCTTGTGTTTTTCAACTAGATCTTAGGGAGTAGGGCTGCCCATCTCCTGTTTTATCTGCTCCAGACTGCTAAAGGGTCATCAGACCATAGTAAATAAGTGGTATAGATATGAATCCTTGAATAAAAAATGAAACAAATATGTGGCTCCCCGCTGATTCCCGGCATGCATTCCCTCGCTCTTGTTATTAGGTTCTTGATTTTCCATACATTTGGAGGGTCACAGGAAATCCTTTCTGAACACTGACCTTCAATGGATCTGGTCTCTGTTTAAGTGTGCATATTTTCAGCTTCAGACAGAGGGCACAAACTCTGTTTTGGCCAAACACTGCTGTTTGCATTCAAAACGGATTTATACTATGTCCCGGATTGAAGGGGTCTGCGCCAGTGATTTGCGGCTGGTGGTTCCCCTCACCTATAATGGTAGCAAGCAGTCGATAGGTGTTGTTTGCACCTGTGGGATGCGCAATTACACATCTGCAATTGGGAAGTTATCCCTCATTCTGGGGATGCATGTGGTGATTGTGCACATATTGTGCAGCTGCTGTTTCTTTTTCACTCCACAAACCAGGCATTACAGGGCCCACAAGCTTCATCCGGTTTTTACAGCCCATTTGAGATCGGCCCATAGTAGATCCTTTAACTGCGTTTCTGTGAAAGTCAAGCTATTCATAAACATATTACTTGGAGTTATTAAAAACAGAACTCAAGCGTGGAATAAATACTGCAAAAACTGCCTCGGATAAAATAAGACTGTTAGAAATGGGATCTCTAGTTGGCAAGGGCTTGCACCTTTGTCCAAGTAGTGACCCTTCTTCCTAGTCAGGGTAAGGGTGTTACACTCGTGAAGTAACCCCTGCTCACCCTCGTGGTAGCTTGGCACGAGCAGTCAGGCTTAATTCAGAGGCAGTGTGTAAAGCATTTGCACATAACCAACAGTAATACAGTAAAACGGACACCACACCAGTTTAGAAAAATAACCAATATTTTATATACTCAAGACAAGACCAATTACGACAAAAATCCACAATACTATACTTTACGAATGAATGCTTGATACGGTAACTTCTTCTTTGCAGGAATAGCACAAAAGCAAAGTTCGTACGAGTCGGTAGCTCCGTCCGAGCCTACCGCGATGCTGAAAACCACAGAGTCTAACAGTTCCAGCCGACCGCGTCGATACGGGCCAGCAGAGTCATGAACAGACTCGGTTACAGTACCTTTCTCGTTGTGGCTGGTACGGAGTGTACGAGCCGGTCGGCGTTCGTCGCGGTTGCGGTGCAAGACGGAGCAATGCAAGGTGCGGTGTCCCTCGATGCGGTGCAGGCAGCGGCTCGATGAGCGTCGTGCAGACGGAGTCGGTGAGTCCAAGGCGTGCGATGCAGGGTGAGACGATGCTCGATGCGGTGCTGACAGGTTGCGATGCAGGCGACCTAGCCGGAGTGCAGGAGCTGGCGTCGGACAGCGGTGCGAGTCGGAGCGGTGCGTCGCAAACGTGCGAGCGGTGCCCCAAATGCGGTGCGGTCACGACTCTTGAGCCAGTTGCAGCGACCGCGTCGGTCGGGTCCGGCTGGTTCAGTGAAGCGATGCGAACTGCGGTGCCCACAGGTCACGGTGCAAGCAGCGGCTCGATGTTGGCGGCGTTGGACGTCGCCCACGGTGAGACCAGGGTTGCGATGCGAAGCGGGCGATGCGGTCTGCGGTGCAAACAGGTCACCGGCCAGGGATGGATTCGGTTGACGGAGTCGGTTGCAGTTCCCTTCCTCTGTGGCAACTGAAACAGCGTTCCAGAAGCGGTACCCAGAGGCTTGTGAAGTCTTTGTAGTCCCTGAGACTTCTTAACAGGAGGCCAGCTCGGTTTCAGGCCCTTGGAGATATTCAGCACAAGTTTGTAGAAAGTTCAGTCCAATCCTTTCACTGCCCAAGGCAGAAGCAGCAGCTGCAGGCCAACCCAACAAAGCAACAACACAGCAAAGGGGCAGTACTCCTCCTGGCAGCTCTTCCAGCTCTTCGTCTTGGCAGGTTCCTTGATTCCAGCGAGATCTAAATTCATGGGGTCAGGGCCCCAATATTTATATCCCAAATTCCTTTGTTCTCTGAAGGCAGAGAGGCCTTTGCCTAGTCCAAACCAGTTCTGGAGCACTTTGTTGACAAGTCTCCGTCCCTTCTTTCAGTGAGTAGGCCAGGGACATCAGACGCACCACAGGAGGTGGAGCCAGCATTGTGGAGGAAGGCACTGTCCTATTCAGGGCCCAGGTGCGACCCCTCCCACCCATCTACATGTAGATCGTGCTATTCAGCCCTGTGCTGACTCACCCTGTCTCCTGGCATCCCCCAGCCCCTGTCACTCACACTCCAGACAAGGAATACACAACCTCGCAGAGGCAGGCTTGGATGGTTAGACAAGAAAATACCCACTTTCTAAAAGTGGTATTTTCAAACACAGAATGTTAAAACCAACTTCACTAAAAGATGCATTTTATCATTCTGAGTCCAGGCATACTAAACTCGAATTTCTGCCATGTTCCCGGGGTCAGTTAGGATTATAAGCTGTAATAATCAAAACTGCCCGTTCTGGCCTAGGGGGAACAGGTAGCCTTGCAATAGTGAAAAACGAACTAGGCTGTAATTCACTATCAGGACATGCCGCACACACCAGGGCATGTCCTACCTTTCGCGTACAACGCACCCGGCCCACAGGGGTACCTTGGGCCTACCTTAGGGGTGACTAACATGTAGCAAAGGGAAGGTTTAGGGACTTGCAAGTGTGTGCACTTGCCAAGTCGACATGGCAGCCCCAGGCTGCGCACAGGCTCTGCGGTGGCAGGCCCGAGTTACACTTTACGGGCTGTTTGCGTGGGTGGCACAATCCAGTGCTGCAGCCCACCAACAGCATTTGGTCTATAGGCCCTGGCACTCGCAGTGCACTTTACAAGGGACTGACACATAAACCAAATAGGCCAATCATGGAAACACCAATCCATAACGCATTTTATACAGGAGCACTTGCACTTTCCCACTGGATTGCAGTGAGGAAAGTGCGCAGAATCATTACACCAGCAAAAACAGAGTCAAAACCGGGAGGTCAGAAAGCAAAAAGTCAGGGGAAACACGCCAAAAGATGCCAAGTCTAACACATGTCCCCTCCAGCTGAAAGTAGGGAGAACTACCCAACCCCATTGGAGTTCTCTTCACTAAGGCGGAAGAACCTGGACAGACCATCTGCGTTGGCGTGTTCTGTACCAGGACGGTGTTCCACCGTAAAGTCCATTCCCTGTAGGGAGATGGACCACCTCAGCAGTTTTGGATTCTCACCCCTCATTTGCATCAACCATCTGAGGGGCCTGTGGTCTGTCTGAACCCGGAAGTGAGTTCCAAACAGGTATGGTCTCAACTTCTTCAGTGCCCAGACCACAGCAAAAGCTTCCCTTTCTATGGCACTCCACCTCTGTTCCCTGGGAAGTAGTCTCCTGCTAAGGAAGACTACAGGCTGATCCAGGCCCTCTTCGTTCAGTTGTGAGAGCACCGCTCCCACACCATGCTCTGAAGCGTCAGTCTGCACGACAAATTCTTTGGAGAAGTCAGGTGCCTTGAGCACGGGCGCCGTGCACATGGCTGCCTTCAGGGCATCAAAAGCTTTCTGGCAGGACTCAGTCCAGATCACTTTCCTGGGCTGCCTCTTAGAGGTCAGCTCTGTTAAGGGGGCAACGATGGTGCCATAGCCCTTAACAAATCTCCTATAGTAACCGGTGAGACCTAAGAAGGCTCTCACCTCTGTCTGGGTCTTGGGGGCTCCCAAGCCAGAATGGTGTCAATCTTGGGTTGTAGGGGCGCCACCTGGCCGCTTCCTACCTGGTGTCCCAAGTACACCACAGAACCCTGCCCGATCTGGCACTTACTGGCCTTGATCGTGAGGCCTGCACCCTGCAGAGCCCTCAACACTTTCTCAAGGTGCTGTAAATGTTCTTCCCAGCTGGAACTGAACACAGCAATGTCATCCAGGTAGGCGGCACTGAAATCCTCCAGCCCAGCCAACACCTGATTGACCAACCTCTGAAAGGTGGCAGGGGCATTCTTCAACCCAAAGGGCATCACCCGGAATTGGTAATGACCTTCTGGGGTTGAGAATGCTGATCTCTCCTTGGCCCCATCGGTTAAGGCAATCTGCCAGTACCCAGACGTCAAATCAAACGTGCTGAGGAACCGGGCAGCTCCCAACCGATCAATGAGCTCATCAGCTCTGGGGATGGGGTGCGCGTCAGTCCTGGTGACGGCATTGAGCCCACGGTAGTCCACACAAAACCGGAGTTCTGGAGTGGCACCGGGCGCCGCAGCCTTTGGGACCAAGACCACTGGGCTGGCCCAAGGACTGTGGGAGGGCTCAATCACCCCTAACGCCAACATCTTAGAGACCTCCTCCTTGATGCTGGCTCTGACCCGGTCAGTCAACCTGTAAATCTTGTGCTTCACAGGAGGGCTGTCACCAGTGTCCACGTCATGGGTACACCAGTGAGTAATACCGGGGGTCAGAGAGAACAGTGGGGCGAACTGTCCCAACAACTGGCGACAGTCCCCCTGCTGCTCCTGAGTCAGAGTAGGGGAGAGGATCACACCCTCTACTGACCCATCATGCTCCTTGGTAGACAGGAGGTCAGGGAGAGGCTCACTCTCCTCTTCCACCCCATCATCTGTCGCCAAGAGCATACTCACTTCGGACCTCTCGAAGTGGGGCTTGAGGCGGTTCACGTGAAGGACCCTCAAAGGGTTCCTTGGAGCCTGCAAATCCACCAGGTAGGTGACGTCACTTTTGCGCTCCTTTACCTCATATGGCCCAGTCCACTTGTCCTGCAAGGCACAAGGTGCCACTGGGGCCATGACCCACACTTTTTGCCCAGGTTGAAATTCGACCAGAGTGGCATTCTGGTCATACCATCTCTTCATTTCTTCCTGGCTTACTTCTAGGTTCGCCTGAGCGAGTTTCCTGAAGCGGGCAGTTTGGTTTCTAAAGGCCAGCATGTAGCTAAATACATCCTGGGGAGTTTTCCTGGGAGCTGCCTCCCAGCCTTCCTTAACCAAACTCAGAGGTCCTCTGACAGGGTGGCCATACAGGAGCTCAAAGGGGCTGTACCCAAGAGACTTCTGAGGCACCTCCCTGTATGCAAAGAGTAGGCATGGCAAGAGGACGTCCCACTTACGCCTCATGGGTTCTGTTAGACCCTTGATCATGCCTTTCAAGGTCTGGTTGAATCTCTCCACCAGACCGTTTCCTTGTGGGTGGTAAGGAGTGGTGAACTTGTAGGTTACACCACACTCCTTCCACAGGGATGTCATATACTTCGATATGAAATTGGTCCCCCTATTAGAAACCACCTCTCTGGGGAATCCCACACGGGAAAAGATCCCCATTAACGCCCGGCCCACCACTGGCGCCGTCGTTGTCCTGAGAGGGATTGCCTCCGGGTACCGGGTGGCATGGTCCACCAAGACCAGGATGTACCTGTTGCCCATGGCTGTCTTGGGATCCAGTGGCCCCACAATATCCATCCCTACCCTTTCAAAGGGTGTTCCAACAACAGGAAAAGGTTGGAGAGGAGCTTTGACCTTCCTCCCACTCTTACCACTTGCCTGGCAAGTTTGGCAAGACCTACAGTGTGCATCTGACTGCCTTCGCATTTGGGGCCAAAAGAAGTGGGTGACAAGCCTGTCAAAGGTCTTGTCCTGCCCCAAATGTCCTGCCAAAGGCACGTCATGAGCCAGACCCAGTAGGAAGGTCCTGAAGCGCTGGGGTACCACCAGCACACGGGCTGACCCAGGCTCAGCAACCTTAGGCTCACTGTATAGGAGACCACTCTCCCAGTAGATCAGATGTGACCCGGACTGATTGCCAGCTGCCTGGTCTGCAGCCTGCCGCCGCAGACCCTCCAGAGTAGGGCACTCGTTCTGCTCCCTGCAGAACTCCTCCCTGGTGGGACCCCCTTCTTGCTGCCAATGGGTCAGCTCAGAGATGTCTCCCAGTTCGGCTACCTGCTCCCCTGTAGGCACCGGGCGTCCCCCTCGAGGTCCGCCTCCTCCCGGTCCGTGGGAACTTCGGGGCCGGTTTCCCGCGCCCCCTGCCCTTTCTCTTGGCAGGGACTTGGGCCACTGTTTCAGGCTCCAAGTCCTCTTGATCACCCTTTCTGGCTGCCATTGACCGAGTAGACACGCATGCCCACTCTGGCAACCCAAGCATCTCCAAGTGAGACCTGAGCTCAACCTCCTTCCATGAGGACTGCTCCAGGTCATTTCCTAGCAGACAATCTACAGGCATGGTAGGGCTCACAACCACCCTCAAGGGACCTGAGACCCCCCCATTCAAAGGGAACCTGCGCCACCATACATTGGCGCTCTGAGTTGTCTACAGCAACTACTTGGTGGAATGCCCCGGGGACTACTTGCTTCTCAGACACCAGGTGACACCGGACTGAGGTCACACTGGCTCCAGTATCTCTGAGAGCCTCTACCCTGTTCCCATTAATGGTCACCCAGGTGCTATATTTCTTTGTGTTAGGGGGCACCTGGTTTCCTGGGACCATCTCACTGTCCCCTAGTGAGACAAGGGTCATTTCTGCGGGATCCCCACCCTCCTGTGGGCACCCCTCCTCCCCAAGCGCTACACTAGCCAACACTTTGGACTGTCCACCGGTGGGTGGCTGTGTCCCCTTTGGGCACTTGGGGTCCCCCTTAAAGTGACCTACCTGGTCACATGCATAACACTTGCGGGGCCGGTCTCAACAGGCTTCCCTGTAGAGACCCCTTTCTTCTTATCGCCGGGGGCTGGGAACCTTTACCCTGGGTACTAGTTTGGGGCCCTTTAGAGAACTCCTGTGCTTTACCCTTGTCCCCCCACCTTTCTGCTGGGGACCCTGCCCACCTTTGGCTGAGTCTCCCCAAACGCTTTCTTGTGGACCCTGGTACTCACCCAGCGGTCCGCTTCCATAGCAAGCTTCCTGGGGTCAGTTAGCTTACTATCAACTAGGTGCTGGCGCAGATCTGCAAAACATAGACTAGACAAGTGCTCCCATGCAATCAAGTTGTAGAGCCCCTGAAAATCTGTTACACTACTGCCCTTCACCCAACCATCCAGAGACCTGCAGAACACATCCACACATTCCAACCAAGTGTTGGCATCAGACTTCTTACTGGACCTGAACTGATCCCTGTACTTTTCAGGAGTAAGACCATACTTCGTGAGAAGGGCATCCTTCATGTCAGCATAGGTGAGGTGATACCCCTTACCCAAAGCTATCAGAGCATCCCTTGCTTCTTCCGGGAAAAGTGGCCACAATCCTGCTCCCCAATTCTCCTCAGGGACCCCATTCATGTGTATGGCTGCCTCATAACCCTGAAACCACCTTTGTATGTCATCCCCTTCTTGAACTCCTTGCCTACGTTCTTGGGAATGTGCACAATCCTGTCTGCCTTTCTGGACGAATTGCTGCCACCATCTGAGCCTGACTTACTCCTAAGTTCTAGCTCCTTCAGTTCTCTCTCATGCTCTAAGAGCATCTTCCTCTCCTCTATGGCCAATCTCTTCTCCTCCCGCTCACTCTCCAGTCTGAGCTTCTGCAGCTCAAACTGCCTTGCCTCCCGCCTGTCCTCCAGCTCCTCTGGGGACAGACTGCTGCTGCCTGACCTGGCGGGTTCCCCCTACCCAAAAGCACATCCACCCTGGAAATAGGCTCCTCCACCTCCTCACTGAGATTACCAGGCTGCCCATTGGCATGTCTGGCTGCTACCCAGGCCCTCAGCGCCTTCTGTAGCTCCTCCTTCCTTGTGAGGCCTTTAATTTGGACTTTCAGGTTTTTACAAATCGCCCGTAACTCCTTTACGGCGTAGGATTCCAACCTATCCTCCTCAAAGATAACTTCCAGAGATGCAACGGATTATGCAATTGATTCAGGCATGACAAAAGTAGTGAGTTGAAAACTGGCAAGATCAAAAATAGGTCAAAAGAAAAAGAACCAGTATGTGGTACGTAATGGTCTGCGATATGGTAGTAGTGCACACCAATCACTGTAAGTCAAGTGCAAACACAAGTCCTATCCCACCGCTGCCACCAATGTTAGAAATGGGATCTCTAGTTGGCAAGGGCTTGCACCTTTGTCCAAGTAGGGACCCTTCTTCCTAGTCAGGGTAAGGGTGTTACACTCGTGAAGTAACCCCTGCTCACCCTCGTGGTAGCTTAGCACGAGCAGTCAGGCTTAATTCAGAGGCAGTGTGTAAAGCATTTGCACATAACCAACAGTAATACAGTGTAAGCACTACAAACGGACACCACACCAGTTTAGAAAAATAACCAATATTTTATATACTCAAGACAAGACCAATTACGACAAAAATCCACAATACTATACTTTACGAATGAATGCTTGATACGGTAACTTCTTCTTTGCAGGAATAGCACAAAAGCAAAGTTCGTACGAGTCGGTAGCTCCGTCCGAGCCTACCGCGATGCTGAAAACCACAGAGTCTAACAGTTCCAGCCGACCGCGTTGATACGGGCCAGCAGAGTCATGAACAGACTCGGTTACAGTACCTTTCTCGTTGTGGCTGGTACGGAGTGTACGAGCCGGTCGGCGTTCGTCGCGGTTGCGGTGCAAGACGGAGCGATGCAATGTGCGGTGTCCCTCAATGCGGTGCAGGCAGCGGCTCGATGAGCGTCGTGCAGACGGAGTCGGTGAGTCCAAGGCGTGCGATGCAGGGTGAGACGTTGCTCGATGCGGTGCTGACAGGTTGCGATGCAGGCGACCTAGCCGGAGTGCGGGAGCTGGCGTCGGACAGCGGTGCGAGTCGGAGCGGTGCGTCGCAGACGTGCGAGCGGTGCCCCAAATGCGGTGCGGTCACGACTCTTGAGCCAGTTGCAGCGACCGAGTCGGTCGGGTCCGGCTGGTTCAGTGAAGCGATGCGAACTGCGGTGCCCACAGGTCACGGTGCAAGCAGCGGCTCGATGTTGGCGGCGTTGGACGTCGCCCACGGTGAGACCAGGGTTGCGATGTGAAGCGGGGCGATGCGGTCTGCGGTGCAAACAGGTCACCGGCCAGGGATGGATTCGGTTGACGGAGTCGGTTGCAGTTCCCTTCCTCTGTGGCAACTGAAACAGCGTTCCAGAAGCGGTACCCAGAGGCTTGTGAAGTCTTTGTAGTCCCTGAGACTTCTTAACAGGAGGCCAGCTCGGTTTCAGGCCCTTGGAGATATTCAGCACAAGTTTGTAGAAAGTTTAGTCCAGTCCTTTCACTGCCCAAGGCAGAAGCAGCAGCTGCAGCACAACCCAACAAAGCAACAACACAGCAAAGGGGCAGTACTCCTCCTGGCAGCTCTTCCAGCTCTTCGTCTTGGCAGGTTCCTTGATTCCAGCGAGATCTAAATTCATGGGGTCAGGGCCCCAATATTTATATCCCAAATTCCTTTGTTCTCTGAAGGCAGAGAGGCCTTTGCCTAGTCCAAACCAGTTCTGGAGCACTTTGTTGACAAGTCTCCGTCCCTTCTTTCAGTGAGTAGGCCAGGGACATCAGACGCACCACAGGAGGTGGAGCCAGCATTGTGGAGGGAAGGCACTGTCCTATTCAGGGCCCAGGTGCGACCCCTCCCACCCATCTACATGTAGATCGTGCTATTCAGCCCTGTGCTGACTCACCCTGTCTCCTGGCATCCCCCAGCCCCTGTCACTCACACTCCAGACAAGGAATACACAACCTCGCAGAGGCAGGCTTGGATGGTTAGACAAGAAAAATACCCACTTTCTAAAAGTGGTATTTTCAAACACAGAATGTTAAAACCAACTTCACTAAAAGATGCATTTTATCATTCTGAGTCCAGGCATACTAAACTCGAATTTCTGCCATGTTCCCGGGGTCAGTTAGGATTATAAGCTGTAATAATCAAAACTGCCCGTTCTGGCCTAGGGGAACAGGTAGCCTTGCAATAGTGAAAAACGAACTAGGCTGTAATTCACTATCAGGACATGCCGCACACACCAGGGCATGTCCTACCTTTCGCGTACAACGCACCCGGCCCACAGGGGTACCTTGGGCCTACCTTAGGGTGACTAACATGTAGCAAAGGGAAGGTTTAGGGACTTGCAAGTGTGTGCACTTGCCAAGTCGACATGGCAGCCCCAGGCTGCGCACAGGCTCTGCGGTGGCAGGCCCGAGTTACACTTTACGGGCTGTTTGCGTGGGTGGCACAATCCAGTGCTGCAGCCCACCAACAGCATTTGGTCTATAGGCCCTGGCACTCGCAGTGCACTTTACAAGGGACTGACACATAAACCAAATAGGCCAATCATGGAAACACCAATCCATAACGCATTTTATACAGGAGCACTTGCACTTTCCCACTGGACCGCAGTGAGGAAAGTGCGCAGAATCATTACACCAGCAAAAACAGAGTCAAAACCGGGAGGTCAGAAAGCAAAAAGTCAGGGGAAACACGCCAAAAGATGCCAAGTCTAACAAAGACGCAACGGCTTGAATGCATAGTGAGTGGGTACAGAAGGAGGCAGACGTATGGGAAGGAGGTGTGACAGCTGTGCTTCCTGCCTCAAGTACAGCGCACGAGTCGGATCTCAACAGGCAGAACTAAAGCATGGCCCTTCAGAGTCGGCAGATCACACCACCCTATGGTTGGCCATAACTCATTGGAGTGTGCTATGCAGCAGGGGTGGGGAGCACAGACAGGAAGGGGCCTTGCATAAGGTTTCTGTGCATCTCCCAGCGCAGGCCATGATTAGTTTAGTTGCTGCTGTGCGAACGTAAACACATAGAACATGGGAATGCAGCAGCAAACATTGGAATGTCATTAAATGATAAGGTCTGCTGGGTTTTATGAGCCTCAATTTGTTTCCTTTATTTACTGTGGGGCGCCCAGGGTCTGTCACTGGGGAGCATCCGGGGTCCGCGCCTACATGGCAATGCAGATCTCGGGGTTCACAATGCAGGGCTGGCGTGAAAGCATTTTGAAAGTATGACCTGGCCTTTATAAAGCAATGCTAGGGGGGGTTGTGGCTGGAACGACATTGCTTGTGCGATGCTTTTCACCCCAGGAGCCTTGCTTTTCCGATGAGGCTTTGCAGCACAATATCCTCGCTCTGAAGGCAGCCTCAGGCTGCAGCGCACCGGGGGACGCCAGAGGCTCTGAGATGCACCTTAGAAGTGCAGAGGGGATTGAAGCCAATGCAGACTGGAGCCCGGCCCGGCCCGGCCTTTGAGGCCCACTAACATGTCGCACACGTGTAAAGCTAGCGTACCTTTTCCACCTCCCTTGTGCAATTCCTTAAAAGAACAAGGCCCAGTCAGTTAGGGAAGAGAGAACGACTGGCTGAAAGGAACCCCCGAGGAGGCCGGGCCAAGGAAGTGAATATTTATGGGAGGGTATATTTTTTTCAGCACAAAGTAGGTTAACTCAACTTGAAATATCACCGGAAGATGGGTTGCTAGGGCCAGCTGCTTCGATTCTAAACGAGACAGCCCCGGAGACATCCCATACACCGGTGCAAGATAACAGACGGCTTCTGCATGCACTAGCAAATCAAGATTAACTCTTTTCCGATATTTACAAATCAAACCGCATTGTAAAATTCTTGATAAATGTCTTGCACTAAAGCCCCTAATTGTGGGGGTTCATGTTTGAAGAACTTGAGTAATGTTCAATAATAAACAATTGGATTCGATGTTAAGCAGTCGAGGGACTCAAAGTCATTAGGCTCAGGCGATATGGTACAGTACAAGATGCCAGTCTGCAAAAAGAGTCCGAGAATAGAAACAAGATCAAACAAGCGCGCGCTGAAGGAAAAAAAGCACAAGCATTCGTGAGGAAGCGGGTGGAAGTGCAAACAGTGGCTTTTGCTGGCGACCAGCTTGCGTTCACGCGAGCGTCCAGATGGCGAGTGAAGCCATATGGCGCCTGATCGTGCGTGCACGCTCGCGTGAACGCAGGCTAGTCCCCAGCAAAAGCCACTGTTTGCACTTCCAAAACCCGCTTACTAAAAGTCTCGCCAGAGCAGCGCATGCGCGCTAGCTCAGGCGAGACCTAAAAAGAAAATGACAACTTTTCCTGGCCAGTAACTAATTGCATTTGCATACGGTTAAAACTCGATGCATCAATCAACTGAGCCATGTCACAGTGCTTTGTTAAATGTTTCCAAGTGCTTGGTGTTGTAAGGGTGGCCATTCGGTATTGGGATCCCACACAAAGCACCTCCTTCCTAACCTGCAATGTCCAGCAAGCACCCTTGCCACTCCAGTGTTATCATGCGACACAGAGCTGTCACCCAGGGCACTGTAGCACGGACACACAGGGATATGAATCCTGCTATCCCAGGGCTGTGTTCCGCACATAGCTCCTCCAATGGAACTCGATCCTAGCCTGCAGCATTCCCACCAGTGGCGTCACTAGATGGGTGCGGGGGGTGCGGACCGCACCGGGTGACACCATCACATGGGGTGACACCTTTCCCAAATGAGACTATTTACTAAATAGTCTCATTTGGGAAAGGTGTCACCCCATGTGATGGTGTCATGGGGTAAGTCGTGAGGGGGTGACACCATGAGTTACCGAGTTACCGCACTGGGTGACACCAACCCTAGTGACGCCGCTGATTCCCACCATACCAAAGCTGGGCTCACTGTAGTATAATCCCGGCAACACACCTCAATTCTAACCACTGACACCACTGATAATGGAACATACGTATGCATATCTTATTCCCGGACTGTTGTCTAATTTGCTACATTCTGATCGAGGGCTTCGGTTGGACAGCACTTTAACTCAGACACAAAACAACACAGCGCAGCTCTGCCAGCGCTCCAGCCTCTCACCGAGTTCGCCGCTGGTCCACCTGAGCTCGTCCCCACGTGCTTCGATGATGAGGTCGACGGGCGCATGCTTGCCCGATAAAGAAGTGTTGCATCTTTTCCAAGTTTCCGCTGAAGAGCGCATTCTGCACCAGTGAGCACCTGATGGGGCCAGGAGCCGCCTTGTTTCTAACGCCACAGCCTGGCTGCAGCTGCCCACCTTGCTGCTCGAGTGCAAGGGAAGGTTTAGACGTGTGGTGTGGAATCAAGCAGTGTGGAATTGTGTGGCATGGAATTGAGTTCTGTTGAGTGGAATTTTGTGACAGAGTGGAGTGGGATTATGTGGGGTGGAGGAGAATTATGTGTGCAGAGTGGAATTATGTGACGAAGTATTATGTGGCGTGGATTTTGGTGTAGTGTAGTGAAATTATGTGACATGGAGTGCAGTAGACTTATGTGGCATGCATTTATGTTCTGTGGAGTGGAATTATGTAGCATGGCATGGAATTATTTGGCATGGAATTGTGCAGAGTGGAATTGTGTGGAGTGGAATGGAATTGTGAGATGTGGAATTGTGTGGCATGGATTGCAATTGTGTGACGTGAAGTGCAATTATGTGGTGTGGAATGGAATTATGTGATATGGCGTGAAATTATGTGGTGCTGTGTCGGATGGAACTATGTTGCATGAAGTGGAGTGGAATTATATGGCGTGTGGAATTGTGTGGTGTGGAACTGTGTGGGGTGAAATTGTGTTGGTTGAGTGGAGTGGAATATTGTGGCACAGAGTGTAGTGGAATTATGAGGCACAGAGGGGAATTACGTGGAGTGGGATTGTGTGATGTGAAATTAATTAAGTGTCATGACGTGGAATTATGGGGTGTGACATGGAATTATGTGGGCTTGCATTGGGCCATGGAATTGTGTGGCATGGAACTGTGTGGCACTGAGTGGAGTGGAATTATGTAGCATGGGGTGAAATTATGTGGCATGGAGTGGATTGGAAATAAATGGAGTGGAATTATGTGGCATGAAGTAGAATTATGTGATATGGAGTTATGTGGCATGGACTTGAATTATGTGGAATGAATTGTGCTGCATGGCGTGGAATTTTTCTGGCGTAGAGTACAGTTTTGTGATGTGGCATGCAATTGTGTCACCTGGAGTACCATTTTGTGGAGTGGAATTATGTGACGTGGAGTGGAATTATGTGAAGTGGTGTGGGAAAATGTGGAGTGGCATGGAATTATGTGACATGGTGTGGAGTGGAACTGTGTTATGTAGATTATAATTATGTGGAGTGGAATTATGTGGCTTGGCCTGGAGTGGAAAATTGTGACATGGAGTGGAGTGAAATGATGTGGTGCGGAGTGGAGTGGAATATGTGGCATGGAGAGGAATTATGTGGAGTGGAATTATGTGGCATGGAGTGGAATTATGTGTAGTGGAGTGGGATTATATGGCATGGAGTACAATGGTGTGACGTGGAATGCAATTGTGTCACCTGGAGTGCAACTGTGTGATGTGGAGTGCCATTGTGTGGAGTGGAATTATGTGGCATGGAGTAGAATTATGTGACATGGTGTGGGATTATGTGGTGCCGTGTGGAATTATGTGACATGGCATGGAATGGAATTATGTGACATAAAGCAAAACTATGTGGCATGGAATTGTGTGGCCTAGTGTACAATTGTGTGGCGTGAATTGTGTTGCTTTGAGTGGAGTGGAATTATTTGGCGTGGATTGGAGTAGAATTGTGTATAGTGGAGTGGAATTTTGTGTCACAGTGGAGTGAAATGATGTGGTGCAGAGTGGAATTATGTGGCGTGGAGTGGAATTATATAGCATGGACTGGAGTGAAATTATGTGCCATGAAGTGGGATTTTGTGGCCTGGACTCTGGAGTGGAATTGAGTGGCGTGGAATTATGGGCTATGGAGTTGTGAGATGTGGAATTGTGTGATGTGGTGTGGAATTGTGTGGCATGGAAAGTTGTGGAGAGGAATTTGTGTGCAGACAGAACGACAGAAAACAAAGAATACAGCGATGGTTTTGGAAACACTGAGAAAGCAAGAGGAGGAAAATGAGGATGAAGGCAGGAAATAAAAGTAGTCAAATTAAGCAGCAGGTGGTGAAAGGAAGAGTGTTTGTATATAAAGAAAACGTGCATGTGGAAACGTGAGAAGACGCGTCGTGGAAAAAGAATGTCTGAAGTTTGTAACAGTGACTGGAGGAATTATCTGGAGTTAATGTAAAAAAAAATGTAAGTCTGTTTTTATATAGCGCAGCTACTCACCCTTACGGGTCTCAAGGCGCTGGGGGCCGGAGTGGAAATTAAGTGAGCTATTGCCCAGAGTCACATGGTGCTGAGCTGCCACCGGAGCCGGGGATCGAACCGTGAACCCTGTGCTCCGAAGTCAGCTGCCCTGGCCGCTGCACCACACCTCTCCACCTCTCTGTGTGTCCGTGATGGAATGTGGCTTTGACATGTTGGAAACATAGGCAATGGCATGTGTTGTTTGAAATATGCTTGCATTCCTTAAGTAAATGAAAGATGGGTTAAATAAAGGTATACTGGCTATTACAAATGAGAAGAGAGGAATATTAAAATGTTCATGCTTTCAAAATATGCATATTGAAAATAGCTGTGAAAGTACATTGTTTTTTAAATAGGATATTATGTTGCATTTTGAGTCAAAGTGGCCGTGCAAGTAGATTTCTTACAATCGGGTAACAGTTGGAGGAATGAGTCACACGGCCAGTTTAAAGTGTGCGAGTTAATGTTTATAGTGAAGATGTGGAGGGGTGGGCGGAGGAACATGGGGCAGCAACACGGAAAAGTGGTGGGTGGAAGGGGGAGGAAAAATACTACCTGAATAATAGCGTGAGCGGCGAAGGCACTCTAATTAAAATGTATTAATCTGTGCATTTCGCCACACAAAGAAAAGGAAATGAGGACTGGTGTGTGCTGGCCAACTACAAAGTAGCAAAGAAGAGTGGCAATACAGTCAACGAATGGTATGCAATGGGCGGGGTGCAAGCCCCTTGTTGTACACAATAGTGTTGAAGAGACAGTGAATGCGCTGTCTAGCCAAGACCTAAAAACGAAAGTGCAGGCATATTGCTCTTTGCCAAAATAATCAGCTTTTTTATGCATTTAATGCTTTAATAACACAAGATGTGCTGCTAAATATAAGATAAATAAAAGAAACACAGGAAAACAAATGCAAGAGGTTGTTGTATTGCTTTATAAAGAGTGTTTATCAGGCTTAAAAGATTAGGTAAAAAAATTGTACTCACCTCCCTTTTCTGTAGAAAATTTAATTTGCGATTCTTTTAAATAATATGTCATTTGAAACACCAGTATTTTCATTATGCTTTACGTAGAGGGCATCACTTGTGTTTCCATTCCCATAAATCAGCACAAATTCTCCCACCACCTGCACGTCCCCCGTAAATGCAATGAGGTCAGTGTCATAAGTAAAACTGAGGAAATAGTTGATACCTTGAAAGGTCAAATTTCCCAGCAGGTGACAGACAGCGCTTAATTTGTAAAACTCCAAGTGCAGGCCCCCAAAGTTTTTCTTAAGAGCCCATGGTGGTGCTGCCGATTGTGGTTTTGCCGAATACCGCGGCTGCCTAGTGTTGACTCCACCTCATGCCTATTTCTTACACTACCTCACCCTGTCCATCTCGCAAGTTCATTTTCTAATTCACCTCTGATTTCTTCCGTTGTCACTGTTTCCTTATCTTACTCTTTCCCTGTCTTTCTCCCTTTTCTAAATTTCTCTCTTTTGCTCTGAGTCAAAGTCTGATGATGAAAAATAAGTCCTGGTTAACCAAAAATGAGTGCAGGTGCTCACCACCGACAACCGTTGGCACAAATTAAGCACAGTTCAAGTCAGGAAGAAAACAACCCATGAATGGATCAACCTGTAGGGTGCGATGGGAAAATTCTGCAGTGTCATGGGAAATGAAGCAATGAATGTTCCTGGCCTGGACATTTAATGCTGGAAAGGCCTCATACTAGGGGTCCCTTCCGGGTGCAGCAAAAGCAACTGATCCAGCTCACGCTACACATGTTGGGCTGTTCCTTGAAGCCCCAACAGACCCAGCTTTGCAAGAGCAAGCATGACTCTCCTGGCTATCTGTATTAGTAGGTATTTATAACTGCAGGCTGCCTTTTGAGGACATAGCCTTGTATTCAGGAGCAGCGGGAGCCCGGGGTGGTTCTAGGTCATCTCTCGGTGCAAGAGCTTCACCTCTTCACCAGACAGCCTTCTCTTTGAAGTCCAGGGAAGGAAAGGTGAGGCAGAATCCGGGTTCTTTAGCAGAACTTTTGATTTTGGGACTTATTTCCAGGGAGAGTCAGGTGGCTGGGGGATAGATTTTCTGGGTCCCCTTGCTCGAGCTCCATCGCATCCAGTCAGGCTGCGGTGTTATGTATTAAGTTCCTTGACAGTAATAGGACATTCCATCCACTAGCAGCTCAGTGTTGCGCCCTTGAGTTTTTCACCTTTCGATGTGCTTGGTGCAAACTTTTATGGCTTCAAACTTGTGACTGGGTAATTCTTCAGCATAAGACAGCTGAGCTCAAGTGTTCTGCCTATGGAGGCCTTGTCTCCCCCTGGACCTTCTCAGGTCAGTCCTAGCACAGGGCCATGCTTCTCTGGTTATTAAGCAGGCGATCACTGCACCACTCTTTCCTAGCATGAACTTTGCTTGGGGTCAGTCCATTTGATTCCATCCTGTGTCTGTCAATGAGAGTCATGTGTTCCGCTGAAGCAGTGGTTAATTTGTAAAAAAATAAGTGCCGGGGCTCTCATCAGGAGGGAGCTTGCACCAACCCATTTCTCCTGTTAGCGCTGCCTAAAACAGAACCAACTACTAACCATGAAAGTGGGGAGGCGATGTGGCATAACTGTCAGAGCTGCCGACTTCAGCGCTGGGGGACCAGGTTCGAGCCTCGACGTTGGCCCAATATTCTGTGATTCTGGGCAAATCACTTCATCTCCCTGTGCCTATCTTAATGAATGTGTCCTTAACTGCTGCTCATGAAAAGCGCCAGTGTTGATGATTAAGCACTGCGCTGAAAAGTTCCTTTGAACTCATCAACTCTAAAGGCAACCTTGACAGGGATAGCAGGAAAGCAGACTCTTGGGTCAGTGGTGCACAGAAGGCTCTGTAAGGACCTCTGTTGTCTCTCCTAGAGACATGCTGCCTGGACAGCTTCAGAGAAGTTCGACCAATCAATGTAAAAAACACTATATTCAGAGTAAAGTCGCAAAAAAGGACTTTGACCAATTTGAAAGCTGCATCAACTTATCTGCACCCAAAGTTCAACTCATGCAGGATAAAAAGTCGAGAACAATGGGGGATCCATATCCCAATTAGCATTTAAGGGGCTCCCCATCTCATTAAGAAAATAAGCCGAGGGGAACATGGGTTTGGCTTAAGTGGACAATGGGGGGGGGGTGAAGTAGCCCCGTTGTTCCTTCTTTCTGTGCCTAGTGACACCACCATCACTCACACCCTGCCCAAAGGTAATTTGTGCATCTGATTGGGCATCGGACCTGGATCTTTCCTGAGATGCTGGAATCCCCTGGCTGCTCCCAGTCTTCTCCATCAGACAAGTGATCCTAACATCAACTTTCTATGGTGCCTCTTAAGGTCTGTTTTTACCCCAGATGTTTTACTACATTTTGTGAGTTCACTCTAGATAGTGGGTCAGGGATTAAGACCCTTTTATAACATGAATTCATTTTAAGAGGTCTAATTTAGAAAGTAATAAATGTGCATTTATTTCTGTTTGCATGCGGGATGCGTTTTGTGCACATACGTTGCAAGGCCTTGCCGGAGCACTGATTCAGGCGTGGGTGGTGGCAGTAATCGGTGCAAATGCAGGGGGAAGTAAAAGTCCATAGACCAGATCACAATTCACTGACCAAAGTTCACTTAAGTCCACAGAGAGCCGCAGGCCAATTTAAAAGTCTTTTCAGAGTTTCATGTTTCTGGATCAAGAATGAGTAGAGGAGAAGAGAGTCGAGTGAGTAAAGCCTGCTGATTTTTCAAGGATCGTTCATCGAAATCCTCGTATCTCGTTTTACGTGCCTTGGCAGATTTACGTAGGTCGACCATAGATGTTTAGGCAGCTGGTAGCATAGGAAGGAACACTGCATAAGCCGTCTGTTGCCAAGCTATAGAGGGCTTTGTGTCTCGGGTCCAAGGCTTGGAAGCCAGCTAATTCTTTGATAATGACAAAGGCAGGGATGGCCTTCATTTAGTGATGTGATAAGAGCACTTCAAGTTGAAGATTGCTCTTACTGTATGAAAAGTGAGCATTTCTTTGAGAGCTTCAGCAATTCCTCTTTGAGTCATCACAAAAGGAACACGCTGAATGCATGCTTTAATAAATGAACACACCAATGTCTTCCGTGTAGAAAACCTATGTAAGAAGCTGATTTCATCTCCTCTCCTCTAAAAAAACCAGTAGCGTAGCAAGGATTTCATGGGCCCGGGTGCAAGCAAGGAAAACAGCCCCTCTGACCGCTGTTGGGGTATTAAAATACAGCATTATCGCACCAATGGTAGCTACGCCCCTAAAAAATGAGAAGGCTAAGGATGACACGAGCTCACGCATACCACCGACCTATAGAAGCAGTGCAGCCATGGAGCTCTATGTCGAGTTTTTCACATCGACTCAGGGGCATAGCTTCCATTGGTGCAGCAGGTGCAGAGCACCGGGGCCCAGAGCCTGAGGGGCCCCGTCAACCCTGATTATTGCTGTATTTTACAATTCAAACAGCAGCCGGGAGGACATTTTCTTCTTTGCACTAGGGCCCATGAGACACTGGCTACACTACTGCGTCAATCTAAAAAAAAATTTAATCCAGAATATTGACTACCACTAATCACCAACTATATCACGGGAGGTATGGATAAATTATTCTTAACTCCACATCTACGCACCTTGACAATATTTTCTGGCTTTGGCTGAACATGGCCGGTTCTGCGGTTATAAACTTGATGTAGGTTAGTTTAACACCTCCGACGGTGGTTTCACGTTAAAGCCTTCTGGTTGCACACACGTCAGTGGGAGCGCTCTGGCTGCCACCACCTTCTCTGGCTCCCATTTACTGTCTTCCCTTGTTTACTTCCCTATCCAGCCCTATATTATTAGTCTCTCTTTCTCTTTAATGTATATTATTAGTCTCTCTCTCTCTCTTTAATGTATATTCTTTGCCTCTACCTCTCTCTTTGATTGATATTCTATCTCTCTCTTTTAATGTATATTTTTGCCTGCCGCTTCCTCTTCCACGTCGTTCTCTATCACTCTCCATTCTCTCTGTTTCTTTCTCTACTATTTCTACTTCCTACTTTCCCGTGACACTCGACTCCCTTCCCCCAGCTCCTCCAGCCACAAAAGACCCTGAACACTCTTTTCGGGTTAGATTAGCTCTAAATCTAATGTATAAATAACACGGGACCCTGTTGACACATATGAGCGCGCGCCGATAATGAGAGATGGCAGGAGCTGGGCCCGGGGCGGCCCCTCCCCGTCGCCTGCTCGCTGTACCAGAGCCCCCGGCTCCCTCCGCGCGGGGAGGCCTCGCCGCCATTAGCTTCTGCCAGGCTCTGGCTGCTGGTGCAGGGCCGGCGGAGCAGCGCGAGGAGACACGGTGACCCACCTCATTACCCCTGGCACAGCTTCACCGAGGCAGGCACGGCACGACCTGCCCTTGTGAGCACCAACTCTACCGCTCAGAGGCAGGGGGCTGTCTGGCACCGGCAGCAGGCCGTTCCTGGCGCCTGGGCCTCCTAATGCGGCGTTTTGGCACGGACAAGGGAGCATGTTCGCTGAATTATTGGTCGAGCCCGGGTCAGGCGAGTTGCTCCATGGAGGACATGTGTCCCGCTTAGCCCTCTGGGACACCGTTTCCCAAGCGACCAACTTTTCGAGAAAATAGCTCCGATATGATCTTACCCGGGAAGCCTGGCCAGACAATCATGTGTTTTTTCAATCATATTTATTATTAGTTCACTTCTAGCTCTCTACCATACCTTTGTTCTCTAACTCCTAATCTCCTACTTTCTTATTTTCCTTTCTTCTTGCGACACTCTACATTCACCTTCCTCTTTACTCTTTTTTAACTGTGTTTCTCTTTTTCTTATATTGCTCTCCCTTTTTTTAGTCAAAATGTTTACATCTAAATTTAAACTTAATGTTTAAATAATTAATTAAAAATTAATTAAATAATTAATATTTAAATCTAAATCTTAAATCTAAGCTTAATATTGTTCCCACGCAGTTTTCCAATTGTTGCCCTCTTATTCCCGCCCTCACTTTTCCTCTACTGCTCATCTCCCTCTTTTTCTAGAACATTATCTTCACCATCCTCTATCATTACAAAATCGCTAGCCGGCCATACAAATGTTAGAAGTACGTCAAACAAATGCCGGAAGCATAATATATAGCACGATATACTACACCATAAAATACTATCTTAGTATACCATAGCAGTTACAGTCAGTTATCCCTTTTAAAAATGCAAACAAATTCCTGATTACCAGCAAACTGTCGGCTGCCTGGTCTCCTGAAAGTGTAGAAGTATTCACAGTGTGATCCATTATCAGAAATGGGGAAGGGTTTATAATGGTTAATTGGACCAATTGACACAACCCCCCCCCCCCCGGTTTTGACACCAACTCCCACCCAGAACATGGGTGACAAAAGATGCCACTGATGATTCATTATAGAGTGGCTCCCTGCCGTCCGCTTTTATTTTACTAAAAACACAGCACTGTTTTCAGCATGATTTGTGTCTCTATTCCCCAGGGGAAAAACAAATGCACCTCTTGGTAATAGCCCACTGCCACGATCAATTTACGCCCCCTAGTTTGAAGATCTCTGGTATAAATACATTTTTCGCCAATTGCACACTGACAACATACTGAGGTGAAGGTAAAAAAGTTTTTCCCTTGGATCACACTTTTGAAAAAGTTGGGATAGATACTGGGATCTATATCCAGGTCTTTCAGCTCCAAGGCAGGCCATGCGTTCACTAGACCATTCCCTCCGCCCATCTTCTCCCCAAGGATTCACCAGTGGTAAATAATCCACAGTCTTTGACACTCAAAGTACCTGTTCAGAACCCTTTGGAAGTTCATAGAATGATGGATACACAGGCAAGATCTGCTGACTCAGCAGTCGTTTATGATGTTCTGTAAAACACACTGTAATTCCAGAATGACAGAGTATCAATATTTCTCCAAAGAAGCCTTTATGGCTATGATAATAGCTTGTTTTTTTTTAAAATAGTGCTTGCTACCGCAGTGTTGATGTTTCATAGCAGTGTAATACATTTCAGCAGCAAATGTTCACCTGACATCAACACCTTCCCTTTCTTCGTCAGTAAGTGCTTTCAACATTAAATATATTCGGTTCTTGCACCTGGGCCTTCGGGTAAATTAGGTAAATGCCTCTGTCGGCGTGGAATTGTCTCCTACCTCCAACTAGTGTTCCTTTCCACCCTCAGCAGATTACTTCATCATGACTGAAGTTACTATCATTATTCAGAGGGGTGGCATTTCTAAGCACAAAATCTGACAAATCTCTTAACTAAATTGTACTATAAATTATTCATATTCAATGCTGAGTGCTGCATCAAAGCCTGCTAAGTACATACCAAACAGTTGCTTCATTCTGATTTGGGAGCAGACTTGTTTATCTCTGAACAAATACAGAGCACAACTAAATTATTTTTTTGCTGTTCAGTGTTTCAGGCAGGTCAAACCAGGATTATTAAAGTGAATGGTCACAGGTTAGCCCTTACGTGGGTACCTTGCTCACTTTGCCACTGGATTCAAGCTAGCCTGGCTGAAGAGGGGTGTTACCCCGAAACCGGTCCCAGGATGCTTGTTTCCGGTCCAGGGAAGACCCGACTTGGCAGTTCGGTCTGGACTGTTTCCATGAGGAGCAGGGGCAAGACTGATTTGCATATGGTTGCGTCTGAACTGGGGTGGCGAAGTGAGCAAAGGAACAATGATGGATTCAACCCAGATTTAATAGTGACTGGGGGGGGAGTGTCTGAAAAGTTTCAGCACTCCGTCCATCATCCTATTGTGCTTACTTTGTTAGCCCTGTCCAGCTATACATGTCTCTAATCAAAATTGGTGTCCTTTCCACCCACCCCAAGGACCCATACATACAAGGTACCACCTATGTTCACACTAGCGGTGGGAACATTTCAATTTTTTTCTTTACATGATGTGCGTAGTTTTTTACAAAAAATTAAGTGCATTTACTGCTCGCTTGCATGAAAACTGTATGCAAGGGCTTAGGTTGCGTACAAAAATCACAAAATACTGGCGGGAGACTTGTTTGAGGTGAAAATGTCTTGCTGTCACAACACATCAATTTCAAATTTCCAGTGAGTAACTTGGCGATCAAACCAGTCTCACAGGCGTAGATTGCACAAAAAAGCAAAAATAGTGGAATATAAAAATTCTGCGAAATGAGTGAAACGTTTAGGAATTACACAAGATTTTGATGGAGTACAAAAAAGATGGACTAGTGAAGATGTGGCGGCCAAGAAGGGGAGCTTTAAAGTAAACAAACCAGATGCAACACCATTAACTTTACTCAAGCAGAGGTATTCAAATTGTGGGGCGCATTCCCGGGAGGGGAGGAGGTGGTGGGGCGAGGGGGGCGTCCGTGGCTGCATTCCCAGCGGGGCGCAAACGCAGGTACTTGTACATAAGGATGGCCTGGAAGCTCGACCTTGTTTGCTTGGCGCATTTCCAGGCTGTCTTCATTTATATGCAGTAGGTGAAATAGATTCAAAGTGTGGAACTGTAATCCTGAGTACCCTGGGGGCACAGTCAGTGAGAAGGTGAGAGGCGTGGTGGAGTCAAAGATGTGGCTAAAAATAACAAAATATTCAATATCTTTTTTTTGCACCATCAGCAAACTGCATTTAAAAGAAAAAAACACACACACTTTAAATGAAAGATAAATGCAAGTTAAACTCATCAGTGAAAAATGTCCTCTTTTACGTTATGAATAGTGACTTATGTATTTATAGTGCTACAAGGTCCCAGCCTGTGGCAAAACGCACTGTGCATATGTAAATCATTTATATGATTTTTGATTTATAAAGCGCACAGTTACCCGAAGATGTCCTGGCACTAAAGTGAGAATCAAACACGGAAACAAATAGGTGAATGGTGATGTGACTGAGGGAGACTTAGGATTGAAACAAAAGGGTTTTTAGTGACTTCCGAAATATTTAAAGCTTGGCTTCAGTACGGATTTCAAGAGGGAGGTTGTTCCAAGCTTGTGCCATGACAATATAATATACATCTCTGTTTATATATTTTTATTAATAATCACAGTATACTTAGAAGCATTTTTATTGGTGACCATGAAAAGGACGTACTCCAGAACTAAACTGGTAACACCCTTAAATTACCGCTGAAGAATAAATCTTTGTCTCGATGGAGCGCCAAGTCGCTCCATCAGTTAAAGCATGTGCTAGCTCCCAAGCAGCCTTTATGTTTGGTGCTTAACCATTTGCACAGGGTCGAGCGATATAAGGGGCCAACGAAACTCAGGGCACTGTGATTATGTGGCAGGATAGGACCAAATCATGTGTCTGGGTTGACTAAATTACGTGGCTAGAAAAGGAAAATTATGCGGCATAATGCGGCACATTTTGTGATAGTATAGCTTCATTATGTTGTCATTTTTACATTTATCAACACTATCTGGAATAGGTTTCACCTCATTAGTACCTATTTAACATCCAAATAAAGCCATAAGCAAGAGAAAGATGGCCAGTTAACCTTTGAGAAGGTACTGTGCTGCAACACGTCGCCGTGTTTTTGTAACTTTTTTTCCGTTTGAGCTAGACACTACTTTGCAGCAGATGATGGATTATGTGGCAAATATGGCAAATCCACAATTATGCAGTGGCCACAAAATTGCATAATCCTAGTGGCCTTGACTAAACCCCAGTTATGGCTTTTTTACTATCCTTCCTCGCTTGCCTGAGGGTCCACTGCACACTTGCTGTGCCAGTGTTGCTTTGGGACTCGGACCAACGGCCCTGGGGAAGCAAAGGAGACACTTTAGTTTGGGCATCAGAGATGGGGCAAGATGGGAGCCCATGCTTTTAACAAAGGGCAGACAAAACAGCCCACTTCGCAAGGCAGTGGCTATTATTAATGAAGCAGGTGCTGCAGCGCTGGGTCCAGAGATCCGAGGGACCTACTGGATCACAATTATGACTGTCTTTCTCTAAAAAAGGGTATGGGGGTTAATTTTCCTTGGTAGCATTAGGGCCGAGAGAACCTTTGCTGCAAAAAAGGGGGGCAACACGGGTGACATTATTTTTTTTCTAAAAGTGAGGAGATGTGGCCTAATGGTGAGAGCTACTAAATTTGGAACTGGGGAACTGGGTTCAACTCCCAGCATCAGCTCAACATTCTGTGATTCTGGGCAAATGACAGAAAAATGAATCTGACCTTGTGTAATGTAATTGGTGCTCATGTAAAGTGTACATAATATTGTGGATAATCCAAGGGTAATGGTCCTGCGCACTCACCCACAAAGTCAGTTATCCATCTGACATACACGTTTCATTTAACACTGAAGGGTAGAGGGGACTAAGGATAAAAAAACACTGTCTAAACAAAAACCAAAGATACTAAAAAAAAATTCTGTTGTTAACTTGTATTTTTAACATTATAGAGAGTTTATTCAAAATTTAGAACAGTATGTCATATATAAAATTGTATAGGGTCGGACAATATCATCTAGTATGAAAACATCATATAACAGATATAAATCAAACAAGATGATTTCAAGTTATATATAGGACCTGAAGGTGCAGCAGTACAACCGCAAAACGTGCTGGCATCTTCAGCGTCTATGTTCAATTTTATATATCATTTGAAGTAATCTAGCTTGATTTATATCTGTCATATGATCTTTTCATACTAGGTGATGATGTCCGAACGTATACAATATAATATATGGCATATTGTTCTAAATTTTGAATGAAATCTCTATAATTTTAAAAATACAAGTTAACAACAGAAGAACTTTTTTGTATTTGTGGTTTTTGTTTAGATTGTTTTTTTGAATTCTTACTCCCCGCTACCCTCTCATGTAACGTGCTCCAATGCCCTTGGACTGAGTCTGCGCTATATAAAACTCCAAAAAACAAAAGGGACAGAGAGCTTCTTTCAAGATTGAAGTGACAAGGCATAGTGGGGGAAGGGGTGAAACAGACAAATAGCAGATAGAGTGCTACTCAGGGCCACGCCTATTACAGTTGCATTGAAGCCCAGGAGTGCAAGGGACTCACAACACCCATAATTATGGGGAGCACAGTTTTTTTTTGCCCATTTCTATTTTCGTTTGATGATTTTGCCCTATTTGTCCTATTATGAATTTGCCCTATTTTAAATCTTACATTTATTGTTGATTATGAGCTACATAAAAATGATCCATGAGATAACTTCCGCACAGCCTTGCCCCTCCCGCTCCCCCAAATTTTTTTTTGCGGGTCTCCAACTTCATAAAATTTTACTTTGAGGGGGCTCAGAGCAAAAAAGTTTGAAGACCTCTGCCTTATACAATGTGCATGACTGAGACAGAGACCAGGGAGATCAGTAAGTATATGAGTGACTCACACTCAGCATTCACATTCAGTTCTCACAAACACTACTCACATGCAATGCGGATGTAGGCCTTCTGGCTCTTCGTTGTCCCCGAGGAGCTCCAAGCCACACACTGGCACCAGTACTCTTCTAGCCCAAAGATCTTTTCCACCTGCTGCCGCGAGATCTCAATTCTCACTGACATCACCGGCAAACCTACAAGGTAGTGAAAGGAGATAATTGAGACAAGGCTCAAATTATATTATGTTACAAAATTAATTCCATAAAACAACAATGGATCTTAAAACATGCTCACCATTACATAGCCCCAGTGATTAAAATCTCATAATTCATCATCAAATTTATATAATAAGGAACAATAATACAGTTTAGCAAGAGCATTATGCTTATAATTAAAGTTTATTGTCATCATCATATTTTTGACATATGTATTGATTTTCCATAATTAATAAATGTGTATAAAATAATACAGTAAACAGATTTAGTAGTATCACAACTCCATACCAAAAGTGCAAGTGCATACCCATAAAACTATATATAAAAAAGCACAACAATGAATCGGTTACAAAAAATCTGTATAGGACCAATTATAAAACCAATGGATCGTGCGCCTTAGATTAGCTGATGGAAGTTTCTTCTCAGCAGCCAATCCTGTAGATAAAGTTTGCAATACAAAACTAGCATCCATTTTTTACACATGAATAAAGCGTCTGTCTTAATCTTACATTCAACCTCTCAAATCAGGTTTCACCCAAAAGTCTCTTCACATTGATAAAAAGGCCAAGTCAAGATAAAGTTAATTTCACGTTTACAGTGGATCATGTCTCACACACACTGCCTAGAATTTGACCGTTTTGATGTAAAACCAGCCAAAGGTAAAATACCTGGATGGAAATCGGCATAAAGTTTCTTATTTCTGACGATGTCATCTGGTATAGATATTTCTCTCTCCCCACAAACATTTTATGACAAAGAGATGAAGATCCCAGAGAAAAATTACATTTTATGATCTCCGCTACAACTATCTTATTAAGATAAATTTCTGTTTAATCATAGACTTATATTCAAGTGTCAATACCATACGGCCAGTCAACGATTTATTCAAGGCTAAATTCAGACGTGTTCTGTGGATATGTGCAAGCCAAGGGAGCTTCAATGTACCCTTAAAATTTTAAATATCTTTCAGAGATTAGTGATTTAATAGAGTATTTTGAGAGTGACACAATTTTGTTCTAAAGAAAAGTGGCTTAATAGCTCCCCTTTGCAAATGGGCAATCCCCGTTTAGACGTTTAAGTGTCCCAGATCATTAATATAGATATTAAATGAAGTGGGAGCCAAGTGTCTACCCTGGCTGACACCCTTTCCTATTGGGAAAGGATCAACCATTTCCCCACTAGGGCAATAACGTTCCATGGCGGTATTCCCTATATATAAAATTTTCAGGCAAATACCTCTTAACTTTGAACAAAAAGGTAGAAAAAGTGCATTTGATCCTTACGGTGGTTCACGTTGCACATATACAGACTACAATTTAAAGAAGACCATCTTGCTGTAAAACCAGCCAAAGTTGATTAAAGTTGTCATAATTTTTTCTCTTTTTTGACAATATCATCTTTTATAGATATTTTTCTCTCTCATAACAGACCATAATTGCATTCCCCGCATACAAAAGTGAGATTGCCTCAATTAAACCACATTTATTGGCAATTCCATTTTGGTGTCACTCTCTCGCATCACTTCCAGGGTTTACATGTGTAATTGCATGGAGAGCTAAACCTTATCAATCTTTGTATTTTTACACACCCTCAAAGAGTCTTTCCAACTGTTTCTTCCATTATTTACAAAAGAGGGACTTTAGCCAATAGCGTCTCAGTGCTTTGTATAATGTACATTCTCCACCATATTATTCATGATGGCACACTTTGGGGATTTCTTTTATCCACACTTTGAGGTAAATGACCCAAAGGGAGAATTCATATACGGATGTGGTACCAGATTATTGGTGTCAGAATATGTCCTAAATATTTTGTCCTGTCACCCTATTGGTGCTAATAATAGGAAAGCTATGCCACAGTGACTGCTATTATTGTAAAAATAATGTCAAGGATTCCATATTTATGTCAGGTAATATTTCTGTTTACAATATTCTGGCATACAACTCTTATGTGTGATCAGCGCCAGAGCTCCTCCCTCTCAACCGTTCCCTCCCTTTCGGTGTTGGTCGTTTCTAGGGGGCTTTTCTCCGGCCCCAGTTTCTCGCATCTTTTTCTCATGCTCTGCTCCGGAAGCCTTGCTAGTTTCTTGTCTTGGCCCAACTCCCGGCAGCCTCTTCGCGGCTATGATTTGCTGGTTCCCCTCTGTAAAAGCTGCAGACACGTCCTTCGTGTCACTGCGATGTCTTTGTGCTCTGGCCCCAGGCCCTGACTACGCTTCAGTGACCCGGCCTGGGATGCTCTGGTCGCTGTGACCGTGGGGAGGCTGATCCGGTGGGGTACCGCGGGGTGTTCTGGACTGTTAGGGTAGTGTCAGGCATCAAGCTGCGGAGACCCATTTGCTTATTGTGCGAAAGGGGGACCTTGCTCTCTTAGAGAGGGGTTGGTCTGGGTCCTGGGACCTCTTTGTGCTCCTGTCCCCTCACGAACCCATCCATCCCTGACCCCCCCTTGACGCTCAGCTTAGTCATTCAAAGCAAATCTGAGGTCGTTTGGGATCTAAACTGTTAAAATGTGCAATGTTTACACGCTAGAGTGCATCATGTCCAGGAGCAAAATGGAAAAAAGAGAAAAAGAGGAGCTGGAACAATGTCAGGGTAGGGAGGAAGGGGGAGGGGGTTGTTGAACTAGATAGATAGATAGATAGATAGATAGATAGATAGATAGATAGATAGATAGATAGATAGATAGATAGATAGATAGATAGCCGACACAGGGGAGGAAGAAGTGGGTGAGAAAAACAGTGAAAGTGTGACAAAAAAGAGTGAAGACAGAGAAATATAGTGTTTGCGTGTGGGAAGAGAGAGACGGAGGGAGAGAGAGAATGAGAAAAAGACAGAGAGTGTGTTTGAAAGAGAGAGAGAGGGGTGAGACAGCGAGAGGCAGAGAAATCCTGCGAAAGTGAGAGCGCAAGCAGGGAAATGGAAATAGATAGAGGCACATTTCAATAAACAATATTATCAACCAGAAAAAAATCAATAATCATCGTACAGATATATAAATAAATTTGGAACAAGGATTTAATTAAGCGCAAGCCTTAAAATCCAACAAAGCGCTCATGGGTGCATTCCGACTGCTAAAATGAACCTATTTCCAGTCATAATTAGAGAGCTCATGCTTGGATGTGGGGCTGCGTCAGGCAGAAAGGAGGTGTTTTTAGGAAGGGAAAGTGAGGCCAGTCTTAGAGGGCTCTATAGTAGATACATATCTGGGACATAAATTCAGCAGGTGTAGAGGAGCTGTGGCTGCCATTCCTGTTTCATGACTACCTCGCTGTTTTCCTGATCCCTACTTGAGGTGACCCACCCCCAGAGATGGATAACCCTTATTAGGATATTTTTCAAGAATCTAGTTTTTGTATACAGTCTGTAATGTAAGCCTTTCTTCCCTTTCTACTTCTAAAACCCACCCTTTCCTGTATTCTAATGGGCTTTGGGGGGCAGCCGACCACAAGGAGGTGTGCCCCTCCGGGGAGTGTGGGACATGGTGCAGCCCGGGCTGCATTGGGCTTCTATTGGGCTCTTTTTGGGCTGATCTGTGTTGGGCTGTATCGCATGGTATGAAAACGGTCATTTTATATTCCCTGACACCATTTTGTGGCCGTTATAAGCTGTTAGAAACATGAGACAGTATAAAGCAAGATCTCTATCTGGGGTGTGAAGACAGTGGCCACAAGACAAAAGAAGAAATGGGGTTTGGGGAAGACTGGATGAGGAAGACTTGGACTCAGAGTAATGAAGATTATTGGCAACACAGCACCATTCGCTTCTGCATACGGGATCAGCTTCTCCTTCAGTTCAGAAATGGCTGCAATCAGAGTTGCCAGAAAACCTCCTGTTAGGATCACCTTTAGGATTTCCATGTTAGCAGGGATGGCTTTGGTCCTAGAAAAAGAGGCACATCAGACGGGACTTGCAGGAAAAGGGCAAATTTGGGCACAGACCGTCTCCCCTAATTTTCTTCACTAGAGAGACTGCAGAGGGAAGACTGACAGCTGGCAACTTTGGAAGTTAGCATTTCCCGTCCTTTGAGGTCGGAGGTACACGTCTCGAGGGAGCAAGTCATGATGGGTTGCACTCAATGGTCACTTTCTGAGCATTCACTCCATACTCTCTCCCTCCACTTTATCACTAAGTTATTTGATCACGAGGAGAAAAATACATTTGATTGGGGAATTTGAAAGTCTCCCTGACTATCAGCTCTCCCAGTTTGCTTATTTAGGCCCTCATTGTAATTGATCTCTTAGCTATGATTTGGGTGAAAACGGGTGTTTCCGCCCAATTTGGTATTCTTGAGATATTTCCAAGGATAGATCCAAGGATAAAGGCCTGAAAATGACATGTAGGAATCAATCAATGTGTTAACATCAGTTTCCACATGCCGTTCCCAATCTTTAGGGCCTATATGTAATTGGTTGTAGTTCCGCTGTAATAAAGTACCTTGGAATTACTGAAGCCCCAGTGTGGTAATTTTTTCAAGAGTCCCAGAGCAGAAAGAGATGATTGGGTTCGAGATATAACGAACAGAGCTTTTTACTGCTGGTGTTCCGGGGCTATACCCCTCTGTTGAGCTAAAAAACGAGC
Source organism: Calotriton arnoldi (assembly GCA_963921515.1). Taxonomy (NCBI): domain Eukaryota; kingdom Metazoa; phylum Chordata; class Amphibia; order Caudata; family Salamandridae; genus Calotriton; species Calotriton arnoldi. The sequence continues at coordinate 817,198 of CAWUFW010001719.1, read as the reverse complement.
AACACGTACACCCCTTTAGCACTTGACACTCAGGGTAGCGGAGTTAAGCAGTCCAAAGCATACATAGAGAATTGATGTGGGATAGATACTCAAAGCCAAATGAAACATAATAGTCAATAACTCAGTGTCCTTCCCATGCTTTTACTTATAGAAAAAGTACTTCATTTCTAGGACACAATACAATAATGCACATATCAGTTCAAAGGGCAGATTACTAATACACTGAGACATGGCATCAATCACTGTCCTTGGGAAAACTACCTGTCCCGTACTCTGCTACTTCCCTGTTAAGGTAGAGTATTGCATTAAATAGAGGCAGTATAAAAAGTGGCCATACAGCCCTCAGGGAGGAAATCAGTCTCTGGGTACCCCTCCAGGTTCGCGTCTACTCCTTCCACCTAATGTCGGTTCTGGGCGTTGTCGGGTAGCACGTAAGACAGGTTTCGCAAGTTCACAGTTCTTCCCACACTGCCATATTTGAGTACAATACATTTATTTGTCTTTTGTATAACTATGACCAGCCTCTTATAAATTTGTAAATTATATGTTTTAGCGTATATTGTTTGTTTATCCGATCTCATAACACACTGCTTGGTTTCATGTGATAGTGTGTGGACATTTCATGTAAATCAATTTTTACTCCTTTTTATTACCCTAATTGTATACCTTTGATCAGTCTGACCTAGATCATACTGTTTGTTATATTCAATTTTAAAGTGCACTGTTTAGCATATATGGTTTTATTTGATAGTGTGTGGACATTACATGTAAACCAATCTATTTTATCAATGTATTCTTGTTCTTTTATGGATTTGTATAGAAAATCCGAATAAAGATTTTTCGATTCAATTCGAGTACAATATCTTTGGTTTTAGTCTGATGCGGGTTGGCTTGTGTCTGCAGGGCTGGCACACACCTGGATCAATTGCACTCTGTCCCAGCCCAGCAGATGTCATTGGTGTTTCTGGTCACACTCTGGTGCATCGGTGAATGATCTGGCCGAAGAAGAGGGTGGTGCAAGCACAGAGTACACTCATGATGGACTGCCCGTGTCAGATGGTTCTTTCTTCCGTGGGCTGAAATCAAAGCCTACCACCCAAACAAGTTAAGAGCCCCTCCTGGGTTGTAGCAATGATACAACACAAGTCAGAGGATCCACTCATGTGGAATGCAATTGTATATTAGCGCCCACATTTTCTGGGTGCTTTGGGTTTCACTGATTGTGAGTCCTCAGACCTCGGTCCTAGGATCACACTCTCCCCGGCAGCTCCGCTGTGCTCTGCGTCGCCTCTGGAAGCCAGCCCCTCCGTTGCAGGGTTCGAGACTACCCTGATTCCGGTTTTTCCTTTTAGCGCGTTGTGACCTAATTTGGTGTAATTTGTGCCTGCTGCTGTTTTATTTTGTTTCATTTTATTTTCCCTTATTGCCCATTGCTGTGTGCTGTTGTTCCCCTTCGTTTCCCCTCCGTTTCCCGCCGCCGCTGACCCCTCCCCCTACCGCCCGCTCCCGCCTCCCAGCTGCACGTCCCTCCCCCCTCCCCTACATAATGGCGAACGCTGCGGGGGAGCGCGTGTGAGTCCTCAGACCTCGGTCCTAGTATCGCACTCTCCCTGGCAGCTCCGCTGTGCTCTGCGTCGCCTCTGGAAGCCAGCCCCTCCGTTGCAGGGTTTGAGACTACCCTGATTCCGGTTTTTCCTTTTAGCGCGTTGTGACCTAATTTGGTGTAATTTGTGCCTGCTGCTGTTTTATTTTGTTTCATTTTGTTTTCCCTTATTGCCCATTGCTGTGTGCTGTTGTTCCCCTTCGTTTCCCCTCCGTTTCCCGCCGCCGCTGACCACTGACCCCTCCCCCTACCACCCCGCTCCCACCTCCCAGATGCACGTCCCTCCCCCCTCCCCTACATAATGGTGACCGCTGCGCGGTCGTGCCGAAGGCACGCCTAAGGCAAGCCCGTCTGCGCCCGTCCGCGACCCGACCGCGACCAGCGCCAGGAACCCTGGTTCTCCTAGACCCCACCGCTACGACTCAACCACCCTCCACGCACTCAACCCCGGAAGACACGCCGACTGCGCAAGATCCTCGCCGAACACCACCCACGGGCAGTTCTCGTGCAGACCCTGCCGCAGATCCTTCACCATCGACAAAGCTCCCACGACCGCCGAAGGCACGCCCGATGCATGCACCACCGAAACCCTGACTTGCATCCTTCTCAACGTGTGCTCCCTGCACCGACACGCCGTAGAGATCTGGGACCTGATCGACACCCTCTCGCCCGACGTCGCCTTCTTCACGGAAACCTGGACCAACGCCACCTCCGGCCCCGACATCGCCACTGTCATCCCCGACGGTTACAAGATCCAGAGAAAGGACCGTCCACACCGTCCAGGAGGAGGACTTACCATCGCACACAAGACCCCCCTCCGACTCTCCACATCCAGCACGAGCGACCCCCACTCCAACACTGAACACCTCCATTTCCAGATCCAGACAAGCCCCAGGACCACGCTACGCAACACCCTCATCTACAGACCGCCGGGACCTCGCACCCACCCCGCAACCACCATCGCCGAGCTCGCCGCACCCCACGCCATCACCTCCACGGACTACATTCTACTCGGGGACCTGAACTTCCACCTCGACAACGGCAACGACCCCGACTCCACCACTCTCCTCGCCAACCTCGCCAACCTAGGACTGAAACAGCTCGTCAACACGCCCACCCACAGAGCGGGTCACACCCTCGACCCCATCTTCGCGGGAGGAACAAACATCCGCTTCAGCCACACCACCCAGCCCCTCTGTACTGACCACCACTGCGTCCACTTCACCTTCAACACCACCACCACACCCAAACCCACCCTGCGCCCGCCACGACGGAACTGGAGCAAGGTCACAGAGCAGCACCTCAACACCACCCTCCGTCAAAACCCCCCCATCGCCACGACCGACACCAACTCCGCAGCCAGGGAATTTCACCGCTGGATCTCCTGCTGCGCCGACAAGCTCGCACCCCTCCCCCCGCCAAACAACGCCCTCTGAAGGCCGCCTGGTTCACCACAGAACTTCAAGAAGCCAGACGCTCCTGCAGACGCCTAGAGAAAACCTGGCGAAACCTGAAAACCACGGAAGCACGGAACAACCACAAGAGCGCCCTAAAGGAATACCACCAGCGCATAAGAGACACCAAACGGACCTTCATAAAAGACAAAGTCCAGGCCAATCTGACCAACGCCAAGGAACTGTTCAACGTCATACAGCAGTTCGCAAAACCCACCTGCGAAGCCACGGACGTCACACCTTCCCAGGAACTCTGCGACAAGCTCAGCTCCTACTTCCATCTGAAGATCAAGGCCCTCTACGACAACTTCAGCAAACCAACGACAAACACCACCCCCCTACCAACCGCCGCCGATGAGCCGACCATCACGTCCTGGGATCCCGCCACCGTCAAACTCATCACCGCGACCATGAAGAAAACTCACTCAGGAGCCCCAACGGACCCCTGCCCACCGCACATATTCCACAGGGCCGCCACCGTCTTCGCACACGAACTAGGACGCACCATCAACGCCTCCCTCAGATCAGGCATCTGCCCAGACGACTGGAAACGGGCAGAGGTAAAACCCCTCCTCAAGAAACCAACGGCTGACCCAACGGACCTGAAAAACTACCGGCCCATCTCTCCCCTCCCCTTTGCGGCCAAAGTCACCAAGAGACTCGTAAACGCCCAGCTGACCGCCTTCATCGAAGAGAACTCCATCCTGGACGCCTCCCAGTCTGGATTCCGCAGCAACCACAGCACCGAGACCGCCCTCCTCGCCGCCACTGACGACATCCGCATGCTACTGGATCAGGGACACACTGCGGCCCTCATCCTTCTAGACCTCTCCGCAGCTTTCAACACCGTCTCACATCGCACGCTCGCAGCCAGACTCCACGATGCGGGAATACAAGGAGCCGCCCTCGACTGGATCCAATCCTTCCTCTCCGGCAGAACCCAGAGGATTCGACTCCCTCCCTTCCTCTCCAAACCCACGGAAATCAACTGCGGAGTACCCCAGGGATCATCACTCAGCCCCACGCTCTTCAACATCTACATGGCCCCCCTCGCCGCCATCGTCAGACAGCATGGGCTCAGCATTGTATCCTACGCCGACGACACCCAGCTCATCCTCTCACTAACGAAGAATCCCGAAGACACCAGACTCTGCTTCCAGGAAGGAATGAAGAACGTGGCAGCCTGGATGAAAGACAGCTGCCTGAAGCTAAACTCAGAGAAGACCGAGGTCCTCATCCTCGGACCTTGCACCTCCGCCTGGGACAACACCTGGTGGCCCTCCGCCCTCGGGAGCCCACCCACCCCTACAGACCACGCCCGGAACCTCGGCATCATCCTTGACGCCTCCCTCTCCATGAACCGCCAGATCAACGCCGTCGCCTCCACTAGTTTCAACTGCCTTCGCATCCTCCGTAAGACCTTCAAATAGATCCCCCCCGACTGCAGAAGGACCGTCACCCACGCACTCATAACCAGCAGACTAGACTACGGCAACACCCTCTACGCCGGAATCAACAAAACTCTTCTACACAAACTCCAAACCATCCAGAACGCCGCAGCCAGACTCGTCCTCGGGACACCGCGTCATGAGCACATGGCCCAACACCTACAAGGCCTCCACTGGCTCCCCGTTGAGAAAAGGGTCACCTTCAAACTCCTCACCGATGCCTACAAATCCCTCAACATCGGACCCAAATACCTCAACGAGAGAGTATCCTTCCACGTACCCAAGAGGAACCTCCGCTCCGCCGACCTCGCCCTGGCAGAGGTCCCCCGCATCCGCAGAAACAGAACCGGCGGCGGGAGAGCTTTCTCCTACATCGCAGCCAAAACCTGGAACGAGCTCCCTGTGAACATCAGACGCTCCCCGACCTTGTACACGTTCAGGAAGGACCGCAAGACCTGGCTTTTCGACTGATCCGGAACCGCTCCCCTCCCCCACCCCCCCAGCGCCTTGAGACCCTCACGGGTGAGTAGCACGCTATATAAACCCCTGATTGATTGATTGATTGATTGATTGTGGCCTCTGATGTGTGTACATGATTCTTCGGGGCACCAAGCAGTCAAAGGTGCCAAACCTTGATGTGAGGGAAGAGATCATGGCATGGAATCTGCATGACAGTACAGGGTACGTTGCACGGCCCACTGTTTCGCCAGGTCTCTTAACCTGTCATGACAGCATTGCTTGTTCCCTGGCTTGCAGTGGCAGCGTTCCATACCTCCTCGTCTCTTAGCAGTCCTCCTATTCAAGTAGTGACTTCTATCCGTGAGGGCTCCTCCAGACCCCCTTCTCAGCAGTCTGTCAGCTCCTTGCCTCAAGGCAGGCCCAAGCAGCTCTTCTCCAGGCTTGTTGCAGAACTTTGCTTCCTGATCCCAAACCTGATGAAGAGCAGTTGGCAATCAGGGATCGAAACCCTGGCACACAAAAGAGATTCTAAGCCCTCAGAATCTGCAAGAGAAATCTTGCCAAACTAGCTGGTAGTTTCTGTCCCATCTCTACAGTAATGATGCAGACAGAGTTTGTGTATTCTAAGGGTTTGTTCTGGGATCAATTTCAGGTATTCCCCGCCGTTTGCTTATTATCCCAGACTGGTCGCCATAGCCTTTGTCTTCAGGTGTCAGCAGGACAATGGAGTGGAATTGTGCGTCTGCTGTAAGGGGAATACAAAAACAAGGCCACAAAGGAGGGCAGGGGGATTGTGCTACATTTCTAAAGGACCCTCCGACCCCTACACTCCACACCCTGGAGTCTGGTGTCCACTGCAATGGACGTCAGGAGCGCTCAGGAGGAGCCCCAAAATCCAATTGCTGCCTGGCACCCTCTCCAGTTTCCATCTTAGTGCCACTTTGGTTTGAGACATCAGAACAGATTTCGGGTTGCCACTTATAACAGGCAGGCTCCATGAACACAGGAGTCATACATGGAATCCATGTACCACATGGATGGAGCGAAGGACCCGGTTGCAGTGTAGATCAATTAAAAAATACAAAGGAAGGCAGTAGGGGTCTGCCCGTGGCAGGTGACAGGTACAAGTGCCTGTCCTGCCACTATCTGTTGCTACCACCATTGTTAGTCATCCACAGCCCGGTGATCTGCCAGGAGTCACGCTCCGTATGGCGCGGCCCCGCCAGACCACAAAGCTCTGCCTCATTTTTCATGTTATAGGAAGTCCTCAGTGCACACACATGATTGTTGAGTGTTTTATTGCAAAAAGTAAAGTAATCTAAAGAACTTGCTGTTTGAAACTCAAGGCAGGGACCCGCGCTTTCAAGAACAACGTAGGGGACATTTTCCACCCCGTCCCCCAGCATTGTTAATCCTGGATGCTGTACTGCTGCATCCTCAAGTTTTCACACCATACATGATGGAGGCCTTAAGGTTGAGCTGGAGCTAAACAAACGGCTACCATTATACCTGAGAGTGCAGCAAAGGGACTTATCTATGTTCCCCAGCTTCTAGGCGTACCAGACCTACACAATGAAAGCAGAGAAAACCTCTGTCTGTGTTGAATCCTAGGGTTTGAAGGAGGTCGCTTGCTGTGCCTTTGGAGAAATGTATTTGCCGTCTGCCTTTCCATCATGCTTGGGTAGCCACCTTTTGGGCAGTGGTCCCAGACTTGCCACCTGGTCCCTTTGGCCCTTCCAGGGTGGGCTGCAGTCTAATCGGACTGATCTCATGCCAAGACACACCACCATGATCCAGCCCTAACTAAAATTACATTGTTCACTCTAGCTGCAGCTCCCTGCACATATCTGGACAAGCAGCCTGGTTCTATGACACAAAGAAGAATCCTTGTGGAGCTGCTACAAAAACATGCAAACTATGCTAAACCTATGCACATGTAAGCAGAAGGTTTCATCTGAAGGTGACTGGGGCCAGACATAAGGCTTGCGCAGAACGACTGCTCCACCTCAACACAGGAACAACCACTTAAGTACAACAGGAAGAAGGAAGCACAGACTTCTGTCATAGGTGGATTGCCCCTGGCCTACCAAGCATGTTCCGCTTCCGCCTGGCACCACGTGCCAGATGTTGCTGTGAGTAAGTAGCTGAGGAGAGGAATGGAACATACATAGAATTGGAGTTACGGTAGGGGTGGAGTTGGCAATTGTGCCTGTGCTGAATTAAGTATTTTTCATAACAGTGTCATTTATTTTCTATAATCACAGTTGTGCTATTTGTTCGTCTACACTGTGGATTCTGCCATGACCAGAGTGCTGCGCATACCTGATACTTGTATATTGTTGATGTGGATAGGCTGTAATGATGCTTTACATATTAGGGCAATTTGATTTCTAGCATGGAAATGGTACTACACATATCTTGACAACGTATGCTTTATGTACTGGTGTAAAGTATAAACTACCACATGAATGTATGATTTCTGGTGTAAAGTAGGCCTGGGCGGAGTTATCAGAGTTTTACTCCGTGCAACTCTGCGAAGTGCCGTAAAAACTCTGCCGTGCTCCGCAGAGTTCAGCCAGCGGCAGAGTCTGTTAAGTTGCGCTGCTTGCACTGATTTTTAGCGCCGGGAGTTTGTCCTGCGTTGTAAAATCAGCACGAACGGCACCACGTGTCATGCCAGAGGATGCTGCTGCTTTCTGCAGCTCGAGTAGACATTCTACTCAAGCCGCAGCTTCCTCAACGCGAACAGCAGATTTCTCATTGCGAGCAGCTCACGTTGAGAAATCTCGCCGGGAGGAGGTCTAGCGCACAATTTTTTCTCACCAGTGCTCGCCAACTTAACGTTGGTGAGCCACTTGAGAAAAAAAACCCCGCTCTGTATCACTTCGCAGAGTTTTTCAGAACTCCGCGCTCTGCATGGAGCGCGGAAAGTGCAAAACTCCGCTGGCGGAGCGGAATTCTTCACCTACCCCTAATGCAAAGTGGGTGCTGGCATCATAGCAGTACATGTACCCTAGTGTAAAGAGCTAATGTCTGAAGCCTGGGCCATTGGTGGCCGGCCTATTTGGGCGTTCCTTACCCCAATTTTCCACTTTTATTTTACGAGTGAGAAGCTGTGTATCACAACGTCAGGCACTCACACTGACTGGAAAAAGAATGGTACATTGTGGGTAGCTAGGAAAGGTCCGGGCTGTCCAGCGCAAATTGTGTACTTAGTGCACTGACCCGGAAGTGCATTGTTGGAACGGAGGCGGACCTTCAAGCATGCTTCTCCACTCTGTTACAGGATGCTGCCTCTCAGCAATCTGACCAATGGGAAGGTCTCGCTTCACATTTCCATTTTGATTAACAGTGTAACCAGGGCACAAGTCCTAAACAAGCATTGGCATAGCCATAGGTCTCGCCTTTGGGACCGTATAAGTGTTTAGCCATGCAACAGTTGATGTTGTTGCACCAAGTATATTGTGCTGGATAACTAAACACTTATAAGGTCCCAAAGGCGAGACCTATTGGCTATGCCAATAGGTCTCGCCTTTGGGGCCTTATGAGTGTTTAGCCAGAGCTATTGACTTTGCCAATGTCTTTAAACTGTGCTGTAGAGAAGTGTGGCTGCTGTGCAGCATGCTGAAAAGTTTTAATAAAAAAGTGTCAGAAGCATTTTTGTTACCTTATATATGACCAAGAAGGCATTATGTACAACTGAACGACCATATTAAAAAAAGTATTTACAATAAAAAATTTCCTCAGTTTTCTTTTGTTCTTGCAATGCTGGCAACTTGTTTCTGCCTATTCCAATGGTTGTTTGTTAAAGCTTTTTTTTGAGGGGGCATAAACAATCGGAGGGTGAAGGTTGGGAACTAGTACCTGTATTATAACACTAGCAGCGGCCAGACGCTAGGGGAGAATCAACTGATGCCAGATTCCGAGAGCAGGCTGAGGTGGTGCTGAGTGATGCTGAGGTGGTAGTGGTGGTGGTGGTGGTGACTGGTGCGGAGACGATGCTGAGGTGATGCTGAATGATACTCAGGTCTTGCTGAGTGATGATGATGATGTGGTGTACTAGTGCAAAGGCGATGCTGAGTGATACTGATGTGGTGCTGAGTGATGCTGTGGTGGCGCTGAGTGATGCTGTGGTGGTGCTGAGTGATGCTGTGGTGGCGCGGAGTGATATTGTTGTGGCCCTGAGTGATGCTGTGGTGGTGCTGAGTGATGCTGTGGTGGTGCTGAGTGATGCTGTGGTAGCCCTGAGTGATGCTGTGGTGGTGCTTAGTGATGCTGTGGTGGCGCTGAGTGATGCTGTGGTGGCGCTGAGTGATGATGTGGTGGCGCTGAGTGATGCTGTGGTGGCCCTGAGTGATGCTGTGGTGGTGCTGAGTGATGCTGTGGTGGCGCTGAGTGATGCTGTGGTGGCCCTGAGTGATGCTGTGGTGGTGCTGAGTGATGCTGTGGTGGTGCTGAGTGATGCTGTGGTGATGCTGAGTGATGCTGTGGTGGTGCTGAGTGATGCTGTGGTGGTGCTGAGTGATGCTGTGGTGGCCCTGAGTGATGCTGTGGTGGTGCTGAGTGATGCTGTGGTGGTGCTGAGGGATGCTGTGGTAGCGCTGAGTGATGCTGTGGTGGCGCTGAGTTTATTTATTTATTTTTTATTTTTATAAGGCGCACAGCTACCCTAGGGTTTCCCGGCGCCGCCTGAAGGGGCCAACATAAACAGAGGGGCCTACATATTAAATAACCAAGTTTTTAAACCCCTACGAAAGTTCTCATACGAAGATTCAATTCGAAGATCGATCGGAAGGGAGTTCCATAAAAAAGGGCCCAAATGGGAAAAGGAACGATCGCCCATGCGCACTAGTCTCGTCCTGGGAACAATAAACTTTACCTGGGCGGCTGAGCGCAGAGCACGAGATGGAACATAAGGTTGAACAAGAGTCTTCAAGTAAGGAGGTACCTTTCCAGATTTGATCTTAAACATGAGACTCAAAGCCTTAAACTTAATACGGCTTTCAATCCTAAGCCAATGGAGATCCCGAATAAAACTGGAGATGGAAGCGGTTTTAGGTATCCTACAAAGCAGCCTCGCAGCCGCATTCTGTGCAAGTTGCAACTTGCGTAACACCTCCTTGGCGGCACCCAAATACAAGATGTTGCAGTAGTCCAGTCTTGAGGTGATGAGAGCCTGGACCACCGTACGTTGGGTAGAGGAAGGCAACATCCATAAGATTTTTTTTAGCCATCCAAGGATTGTGAAGCAGGTCGAGGCAACTCTCATTGCTTGCTGCTTCATGGACAATTGGTCATCAACTAAGACACCCAGGTTTTGAACTTGCTGTTTAGGTTGGGGCAAAGGACCCATTTCAGTGGGCCAGTGCTGGGGGCCCCACAGGTCTTTATTACGGCCCACAATCAGCACTTCTGTTTTCTCGCCGTTAAGTTTCAACAGGTTGGTATGCATCCAACCTGCAATGTTCCTTAAACCGGCCTGAAGTAAGGAAGGATTGCGAGCTCCATCCGCAGAGAGGGAGAACACAATCTGGGTGTCATCAGCGTATGAAAAAAGAGACAACCCTGCTTCCTCAGCAATCCTCGCCATAGGTCTAACATAAATGTTAAATAGTAATGGGCTGAGGATAGAGCCTTGGGGAACACCATAAGGGGAGTTATGAATCTCGGAACATGCTGTCGGCGAGAAAACCTGAAACGTTCGATTAGTCAAAAAATCAGCAAGCCACTTAAGGGCTATATCAGTCACTCCCAATAATTGTAGCGCATGCAATAGCACAGGATGTGATACAGTGTCAAATGCGGCACTTAGATCCAAAAGTATAAGTGCCACGGTACCACCCGCGTCAACCTGCTGGCGCACCATATCTGTGACCCCAAGCAAAGCGGTTTCCGTAGAGAAACCTGCTCTGAAGCCTGATTGAGAACCATGAAGGAAATTGTGAGAGGTCACAAAGAATGTCAGTTGTGCATTGACATGCTTTTCCAAAATTTTGGAAAATACAGGAAGGAGAGAAATGGGCCTAAAATTAGATAATTGCATGGGGTCAGCCGTAGCCTTCTTTAACAACGGCAGAACCATTGCGTGTTTCCAAATAGAAGGAACAATAGCCTCTGCCAAAGATGCATTAAGCAGCTCCATAATTAAAAGCAAAGATGATGGTGCAAATTTCTGAAGCACAGTAACGGGGATGGGGTCTCTAGGGGAACCAGATTTCAGGCTGGCCAATATTCGCCTAAAAGAATCAGTGTCTAGGGGTGCCCAGCGAACAAGGTTATCCGAATGTTTATCAGACGAGTCAGGTTGTGCCGGCTCCTCGTTAATCAAGAAAGGAGGATTTCCGGTAAGCTGTGAGGCATTATTAGTCATAGAGTCTTGAAATGAATCATAAATTAATTCAACTTTCCTCAAAAAGAAAGTAGCAAGCTCCTCACAGTGTGGGGCACTCAAGTCAGGCGAGGCAGGCAGACAGTCAGCCCCGGACAAATTTTTTACAAGCTTAAATAATTGCTTAGAATTATTATGTGCTCTGGAAATAACTGAAGCCACATATTCAGAGCGTGCAGACTTGCAAAGTATATGATAAGTCCTTAGAGCCATTTTATAAATTGATTTGGCCTCAGGAGCATATGTCATTCTCCAACGTCTCTCCAAATTTTTACATTTGCTTTTTTCTGCTTTTAAGATCTCAGTAAACCAAGGAGCAGGCGGACGATGGTTATTTGCCTTGATAGCAGATAGAGGAAGGCAGGCCTCTACAGAATTAAGAATCCAACTTTGGACAGCAGCCACATCGTTTACAAATGAAAGACCAACTGTTGGGGCGGTTTTAGATAACATATTATTGAATACATCAGTATTCAATTTTCCCCATTTCCTCAATTTGGCTGTAAGACCAGAGATCGTTGGAGAAGGATTACGAGAGTAAGCAGAGACTTGGAAGCCAACTAAAAAATGATCAGACCACGGTACAGGCAAAGTTGGAGAGCAGTGAATATTATGCAGATTCGAGAAGATGGGGTCAAGTAAGTGGCCCGCCACATGAGTGGGTCCCGAATTGCAAAGCATCAGGTTAGCCGCAGCAAAGTCTGCGATGAAAGTCGCACTAGTGGCACAGGTTATTTCATCAAGATGTAAGTTGAGATCACCCAAAATGGTAAAATTAGTAGCGTCTACAAGATATGGCAGGACTTGACCCGGAAAAGACGCAGCCCAGGCCCCTGCAGGCCCCGGTGGCCGATAAAGCAAGATTCCAGAAAAAGTAAATTGGGGGGTTAAAACAAGTCTGAAAAGGCCAGGAAGGGTAGACTATCAAATTTACAGGTGAAGTATTTCTTAAAAATAATAGCTATACCTCCTCCGATTTTAATTCCCCTGTCTCTTCTAACAAGGGCATAATTAGGGGGCAGAGCAATTGCTATATCTGGTCCAGAGCTTCCATGAAGCCAAGTTTCGGTAAGGAAAATGGCGTCTGGTTGCTCATTAAGCAAAAGGTCCAAAATATCTAGCTTGTGTTTAGCAAGTGAACGACAATTGATATAGAAAAAAGAGAAAACATTCTTCACTTCCTTATGGTGACTAGCCGAAGGAGTCATCTGGGATTTATCAAAGGCTAGATTATGAGCCTTACTGGGCTTAAATGTGAATCCACAACAAGAGCAAGGTGACGTCATAGATTCGAGATCAAGAGGACTGCAGTCAGGGCGCTTAAAAGTCTTCAGTTGCTTTAATTGAAATGAAGAGTAATTAAAGGTCCCTGGTTTAATAGGTCCAGCTTTCCTGGCCCCTGGTCCCGGCAGGGCTCGGACGGGCGCAGACGGGCTTGCCTTAGGCGCGCCTTTGGCGCGCCACCGGCGCGCCCGCTGCGCACGTCCGCTGCAAGTCGGTCCCGTGTCCATTAAATAATGAAATGGCCGGGCGGTAAAGAGTGAAACGCTAACCACCCCGACACGTGTCCCAAAAAAGATGGCCGCCACGTGCTGAGAGGAGCGCAAACAAGGTAAAAGGAGTTTAACACACTCCGGATCATACAAAAGAACAATGTTATTTAAAAAACCCTTTCAGCCCCCAAATAGCAATAGCAGCAAAACGAATCAGTAAAATGGCAGGTAGAGTTTAAATTAGCAGCAAGGAACGTTAAAACTACTGAAATATGCAGCCAACCTTTCAAGCGCTGCACGACCGTCCCGTGTCCATTAAATAATGAAATGGCCGGGCGGTAAAGAGTGAAACGCTAACCACCCCGACACGTGTCCCAAAAAAGATGGCCGCCACGTGCTGAGAGGAGCGCAAACAAGGTAAAAGGAGTTTAACACACTCCGGATCATACAAAAGAACAATGTTATTTAAAAAACCCTTTCAGCCCCCAAATAGCAATAGCAGCAAAACGAATCAGTAAAATGGCAGGTAGAGTTTAAATTAGCAGCAAGGAACGTTAAAACTACTGAAATATGCAGCCAACCTTTCAAGCGCTGCACGACCGTCCCGTGTCCATTAAATAATGAAATGGCCGGGCGGTAAAGAGTGAAACGCTAACCACCCCGACACGTGTCCCAAAAAAGATGGCCGCCACGTGCTGAGAGGAGCGCAAACAAGGTAAAAGGAGTTTAACACACTCCGGATCATACAAAAGAACAATGTTATTTAAAAACCCTTTCAGCCCCCAAATAGCAATAGCAGCAAAACGAATCAGTAAAATGGCAGGTAGAGTTTAAATTAGCAGCAAGGAACGTTAAAACTACTGAAATATGCAGCCAACCTTTCAAGCTGGCCGGGCTGTGGTGGCGCTAAGTGATGCTGTGGTGGCGCTGTGGTTACGCTGACTGATGCTGACTGATGCTGTGGTGGCGCTGAGTGATGCTGCTGTTGCGGGGAATAGCTGCTGCGACCTTTCTGATAAACGCATTTTATAACATTACAGTTAGCACAAAACACAGGGAAAAACCACACTGCGAGTTTCTCCATTAAAGTAAAGTTCAGATTCCCCCTCGAAGTTGAGAAGCAGTGAAATCAGTGACATTTGGTGTCTCTTGGCAACGCCTTGAGCTACTGAAGTACGGCCTTTAAAGCCAATGACTATAAACGTGAATTAAACTAGAAAATAAGGAACAAGCGAACAAAGAAGCAGGTCGTGTAGACCCACAAAAAGGAGGCGAGAAACTCGGGAACAGACGTCACATGGGAGCGGGAATTTAAGAGAGGAGAATAACAGGGTTATGTAAGGGCACAGACACTGGCGCAGTACCGCGAATCAAGCCGAAAAGTGCCGAAAAAGTAATGCAGCCCTCCTTAAAATGACGGCGGAGTACTCCAAGACTGTTGAACAGTACGGGTAAAATTCCACAGCAGTGCTGCCTGTCCCGTTCAGCCGGGCTTTCGTTCTTCAATTTCTTCAAATAAACTCCCTGGCCATCGATGGTGATTCCAGGCCAGTCGTCGGGGGTTGGCACACCAGACAGGAAGGGAGCAGACATCTGGTCTGACCAAAAGTCTCATGGAGGGTCGGAAGGCAAAGAATACAAATCTTCAAAAGCTTTTTGCGACCACAATTAGGACTGCTTTAAATAATGAACATCACAGACATGTTCCACCTTTGTGGCGCGGTGGGCGGGACCTTCCTTTGTGCTACGTCTGGTTTGGAACATATTTATGTAATGTAAGCGATGAGCTAATTTCAGGGCAGACTGAGAATAGGGCTGGGAATAAAATAAAAGCTGCGTTACTGAAATCAAACGTCCGACCGGAAACAAGCATGCAATCACTTTTGGTCTGCAGCCCGGCCAGTCTGCTGTTGAATTACATAAGCCTGTGACGCAGTGTTTGTGAGGCGAGTCAAGCCTCCGTGCAAGAAATGAAAAAAAAAGCATTGGCCGCGCGGCCGTGAAAGTGACGCGGCCGTGAAAGTGAAAGTGATCGCGATCGCGGGCTGTAAGGGTGCCCGCGAGCGATGCGCTTAATGAGCCATGACAAGACAGGAAAGCGAGATGGCGCCTGTGCTCGTAACTGTGCGCGTAACCGCACGCTCTAGGCCACACAAAAAGCGTGTGGTGAGCTTTTTGAAGCCCACTTACTAAAAGTCTCGCCAGAGCAGCGCATGCGCTGGCTCAGGCGAGACCTAAAAAGGATCTATAATAAAACTGGACAAGGGGGAACTTGGAGTCATGAAGGTCCAGTACTCGTGCTCCAGAGACTGAAATCAATTCAAAGATAGGGGTCACTGCTCCTCTTCAAACGGCGTAAACAACCAAAAGATCTCTGCCAAAGTGACCCTTTGGGGGACCCGTAGGGCATTGCAGCACCGGCCTGACGAGGAGCAACCGCCCGATGATGAAGCATGACATCCCTTGGGATGTGTGAGGGCAACAAGAAACAGTCTTGTTGACTGTCCCCCACGTTCTGCCCACTACCTAGATACTCATTCTTCCTTCCCTTTCCACCAACAGTGACCCCTATCTTTGAATTGAATTAAAAAAAGGGAACCACAGTTGTTGAGGTAGTTGGTGGTAAAGGAGAAGCAGGTAGGCAGGAGAAAGAAACAAGCATTTGCAATGCAATAGGTCTCGCATTTATAAGAGTCTGAGCTATAGGCATTGTAAATGAAAATGCCTTCTATTTATGTGTTTTGAAATAAAAGGCACTGCCATTTACAATGCATATAGCTTAAACTCTCGCAAATGCGAGACCATTTGAATTGCTAATTAGTTTAGTAATTTTTGGAATCATACGTAAAATCAGATCCCTGCCCAGAACTTCTGTGCACTAAAGTGATGCGCTGAGCACGCTGAGCACAAACTTCAGCTATGAGAGATAGGATGTGCACTAACTCAAGCTACAGCACCGTATACACGTATGTGGGATACATAAGGTGTAAGAGAAGGGTGCACATGTGTATGATGTGCATGAGAAACACCAGTAGAAAGTGATGTTGAGTGTTCATTAGAAGGGCGTCTACGAACATAAGTGAAACGGGATATGTATTAACGTGAGGTACGACAAAATAAGAGAAGCTGGTGCTATACATTAGTGTGAACTAACAATAGTAAAGAAACAATGGTAAATTAAGGTTGTACTGCTGTGAAATAGCTAATGCTTTCGATAAAAGGGTGCACTAGTGTGAGATATACTAATCTGAAGTGAAGTGAGGTGTGACTAAAGTGACACACGTGTGCAAGATACACCAGGGTAAAATAATCAAGGTGTGTACTAGGAAGTGCTATACAAGGAGTCTGAGAAGTGAGATGCAAAATAATTTGAAAGACTCTGGTTTAAGAGGAGCATGGCATAAACACTAGTGTGAGGTAGTTCAAAGATAAAATCTCCATACACTAGTTTGAGGTACAAAAGGTGCAAGAGAGGCAGGGTGCGCACAATTGTTACAAATTTAGTGGAACAGGGTATGACCTTGTGTTACCTTTCCTGAAGGTAAAAACAGCATGATGTGCACCCAGTGGTATAAGAAATGGGGTTAAGAAAGCTGCGTTTCACTAATGGGAGATACTAAATGGTCTGAAATATGGGGTATGTACTCACGTGATACACGAGGAGTAACAGCAGCACAAGGTGTGCAAGTGTAATATACATCTTAGGTAAAAGGGGCCACAATTTGTAGAGTAGAGTGCGAATCAGAACGTGTACGAGAATCAGGGTTTACATTTCTGCGAGCTGCTACAGGGTAAGAGACTCCGGATAAGCACTTGTAAAGGAAATGCCAGGAGTGGCAGCTGCAGTATGTACACTTGTATGTGGTATGCCTTGGCCAAGAGAAGAAAAAATGTGTGTGCTGGGCTGACGTACGACACAGTGATAGAGATGGAATGTGCATCAGATGATACCCACTAATATGCACTGCAGGTAACAACAGGAAAGAGTGTCCTAATGTCAGACTAAGCAGGATAAGAGAAACGGAGTGGGCAGGGGATGTGAGATACTCATGGATACGAGTAGCAAGCAGCATCAGTGTGCACTACTGTCATATACACCCAGAGCAAGAAACGTAGGATGCACATTTCTGTGAAATACAATAGGGGTATGAGAAGCAAGTCGATGCACTAATGTCATATACAGCCGAAGTGGGAAACGCAGGATGTTTATTTCTGTGACATACGGTAGTGTGTATACTAATGTGAAGTACAAAACCAATATGAAAAGGGTGCGCGTAAGGAGTCATTCCATCGACGAGGGCCGCATAGTGTGGAACTATGCGAGTGCTAGATTAGGGTTAGCAGAGAATGGAGAGCACTCATGTGAAATATAACAAGGAAAACAAGCACGCGAGTGGTGCGTGCGTGCGCGCGCCTCGCGCTAAAAGTAAAAAAAAAAAAAACAAGCATTGGCCGCGCGGCCGTGAAAGTGATGCGGCCGCGTGGTCGTCAAAGTGAAAGTGATCGCGGGCTGTAAGGGTGCCCGCGAGCGAAGCACTTAATGAGCCATGACGAGAGAGGAAAGCCAGATGGCGCCTCTGCTCGTAACTGTGCGCGTAACCGCACGCTCTAGGCCACACAAAAAGCTGTGGTCGGCTTTTTAAAGCCCACTCACTAAATGTCTCGCAAGTGCAGCGCATGCGCTGGCTCAGGCGAGACCTAAAAAAGAAGTGGGGGGACTAACCTAGTTAATCAGTAAGCAAGTGGCATCATGCCGCGTGACATCGCGGCACGTGACATCGCGGCGCGTGACATGCATTACATCACAGGAAGTGGCATCACAAGAAGTGACATCAGATCTTAAGCCCTCACATACATGTTTAGCAGGTGTATCATGAGTACATTTGAGCACATTTCGAGTATACTTGCAAACTCTCCTGATTTAGGCAGAAGATTCACACTTTTGTACGCTACACATAAAACAATGTTGCCTTTTGTCAGCGTAAAGCTTCCTCTAGCCATATTCCTTTAAACGAAAAAATAGTGATATTTAAATTATTACAACGCCTCCTCAGGGGTAGTAAGCACCATATAAATGCTATTTATTTTGTGCAAATACTGGGAAAGATCAACACATCTGATGTTCTTACAGTGCATGCATATCTCCTAAACAGAGCCTGAACAAAGTAAAAAGCTGCCTCTCTTAAGTATGTGTGAAGTGGTAACAAGGTGTGAGCCTTTGTTTCCCTTCTGCTGCATTTGCTTCTAGGTGCAAGGCTCCTGACTGCTGCCAGCCAGGAGACTCGAACAAAAGGAGGCCTGATGACCCCTCAGACTCGGCCTTTGTTAAGGGCCAGCAGGAGTCAGAAATAAGAGAGCCCCATCCCGTCCCCCGCCTGCACGTTGTCCCCGATCGAAAGCAGACAACAACGTGCAGGCGCTGCTGAAAGTGTCCCGGTGTTCGGAAATTACACCGGGACGAATTCAGCATCTTTATCAGTGGGGCCCAACTATTTGGCAGAGTGGACGGCGTCCACCCTGTGAAAAAAGTGGGTGGACACCGTCCACCCGCGTGTACCCCCGACTCGTGCCCTGAGTGTAACGCTCAATGAGGCCCTGCACGTTAATCGGACTGTAAATGTGACATACCTTGCAAGTGCGGAAAACATGACTAGGAGAAGAACGCTGTTGGAGCAGAACGTCCAGAAAATAGGCTGAGGGAATAGCTTGTAAAAAGATCCAAAGTCAGACATGCAGGTGCCAGCGGAAGGTACATTTAAAAAAACAAAAACAACCTCAGATGCTGTGTGCGAGCGTGATTTCTGAGTTTGCGCATGTGTGTGTGTGCATGCATGTGGCCTGTGTTGCTGTCAGTGTTGTTTTTCTTCTGCATGTTAGGGGTTGTGTGTGCCCTTGTAGGACTCCATTCTCCAGAAATGTGAACATATTACCCAAGAATTCTGTAGTAATTCAAAAGCACTTTCAACATTACAACATTACTACTTTAACATTACAACATTACTACAAATTCATAATCTAACAATCCACACATCGAAACTCACAACTAGCCATTATAAATGAAGTAAAGCAGCTTACAGCACGGGCTAAATCTATGCGTTGCTGAGTTGGCACTTGTTGCAGATAGAATCTTACCATTTCTAAAAGAAAAAAAATGTATCAAATTGGTGCGGAAAGGAAAATGAATAAGAAGCAAAGAAAACAAAATGGGTGCCCTTGAGCACTGCAGAGATGATAGGTCATGGGGAAATAACTGGGCCACGATTTTAAATTGCATTTATACTGTGCTTACTACCCCATAGAAGGCATGGGACGATGATGTCGTCTAAAATAACTGAACATAAGATGTGAAGTTATAACAGGTTGTTCTAAAAGTTGTTATAAAATATGATCTTCAGAGACATTCTGCGAATTAACCTATCGTGAGGGAACATACGCATCACTGGGCAGGTCAGTAGGACATTTATACTCACTGCTGCGTGAGTGGAAAGTAGATGCTCACGAAGGGAGCTGCATCGAACTATTAATTAATTCAACTTTCAAAACTGATCTGTGGGTACCTAGGAACAGGATCTTATTAATAAATTGGTCCCTCAATCATACTTCCCAACACGCCTGATTTTGGTAGCCCTAAATTATGTACTTATTAGCTTTCTCCTTCTTAAAATTGCCTCCATGCCAATGCAAGTTAATGGGGAAATAGAAGTCATCCTAATGTGTTCATGTATGTTCAAAGCTGAAGTCATTTATAGAAGCCAAGCATTTCAACAAAATGGTTAGAAGGAAAACTGGGTGAAAAGAGGCCTTTTAAGTCAGAGAAGGATTATGGTAAAAGTGAGATAAGCCCAATATACTTACTACACATTTTAGGGCATATTAGCAAGGAGTTGCGATATTTATCGCAAAACGCGCTTAGCGCGTTTTTTGTTAACGCCACCTATCGCTGGAAATTATCGCTGAGATAACACCCTATTAGTAAGGTTTATCTCCATAGCGATAATATTTCCAGCGATAGCGGCAAAATGTGAGAATATCGCTGGAAAAGCAGCGATATTCTCGCATTATCGCTAAGGTGGATTCAGCATTAGAATCCACCTCCTATACTTTAAACAGGTAAGTCATCCTCACTAGCAGGTGATAAAATATAGCGATAAACGCGCTTAGCGCGAGTATTTTATCGCTTCGCCTGCCTTGCTAATAGGGGGTAGTGGTGTTAGCGACTGTTTTCAGTCGCTTTTAGTAGGGAACGCCTTCCTTGCATGTCATTAGCGATAATTATCGCTGACATGCAAGGCGATGGAAAACGCGGCCTCTAACGCCTGAAAGCTGTCGCTAACGCCTGTTAGCGACAGCTTGCTAATAGGGCGATAAAGCCCTTGATAATATGCCCCTTAGTTTTTAATCTCTTTTTTAGTGAAATTGTGCAAAAAAATGCACCGCTTCCCACTATTTTCTCAAAATTATTTCACGAGTGCCCTTCCAGAGCAATGACTATTAGCAAATTCGTGTGAAAAATGTGCTGTAAAAATGCACTATTTAACCCTATTGTTTAAACATTTTCTTGAAGAAGGAAAAAACCCTACACCCACCTTAAGACTGTTGTGGGATCTCGCTGCACTCACTTCCTCATTGAACACCAGGACAGGTGCTTGGGCCCATCACTTTCAAAGGGCATCAGATGCCACTGGCTCGATCCTGTATTATATGTGACCTGCTCAGGGCTGGCACCTTTAGCAGCACCTGGCACAATGAACAGTGCTCTCGGAGAGTGCACATTATTGGGCATCAGTGATCACCCCTGACCGGCTGGCCTTTTCAGAAGTTCTCTGGAACATGCGACTGCTAGTCTTGACAGGCTGGCATATATTATTATTATTATTATTATTTTGACACGCTATACACCTTATACACTGCTTTAACTTGCCATTCATGTGTAAAGGTGTTGTCTTTGTTGATTTGTTTGCTTTATTGAAAATGTGTCTTTAACAAACGTTCAGTTCTGCCTGAGCCTTTTCTGTTCCCCATTGTTTGTCTGCCGTGACTAAGTAGGATGCAGGCTTGTGTCCCACTTAAATTGTTTTTTGTATAATCCATGTTTGATACAAAATACCTAATATTAAATCTCTGTCCGGCTGGACAGGTTTAACAAATATAGCACTGACCGGGTCTATATTCATTTTCCCCACTCATTGTTGTTTGTCTAGGGACCACTGTTCTCTGATAACATATATTATTAGCAGCACAGAAACTTTTAATGGATTTTTAAGTGACACAGGTGCATCACACCCTGACACTCAGTTTAAGACTGAGGTCAATTTTCACAGCACTGGGTTTTAGATTGACATTTATTTCATGTACTTCACTATGACTGCATCTCCCGTGGTGTAAAGATTTGCTGCTGTGCCTTTAGCTGGGCCTCTGTGGGAACTTTTTGAGGAGTCCCATGGCAGCCAGTGGTTACTGGGCTCAGTCTGTGGGAATCAGAGCCATTTACCGCTGGCGTGCCGGAGCTTAACCCTGGCATTGATCCGGAGCCGATCACCAGATAGACCCTTTGGCCTTGAATCTCAGTGTTGCTATGTGGAGCAGTCCAAGGCTTACTCTGGGAGGTGTTGTGTGGTTAGAAATTCAGCACTCAACAATTAAACACTTGTTCAGGTCTGGCTTAAAACCATAGCTGTCTTCCAGAGCTCATTTTATCACAATATGGGTTTAGAAAGCAGTATAGTTAAATAATCAAAAGTAGAGTGGACCACCACAGTTGCTAGGCCAGAGTCTCACGGTTGTTGACCTGGAAACCCTTAAACCCTACTTGCCTCCAACTGTGTATATTATCTCCACCGAGGCATTTTTGTGTGCGGCATCATCATCGGGTTGATCTCAACCGTGAGACTCTGTGGTCCACTCTATTTTTAATTTTATAAGTTCGCCCCCTGGGAGCTGAGTGGATACTGTGAAGCTCCTTTCTCCCCCCTTTTTGATTATTGAAGGAACTAGAAAGCAGTATAGACAGAGGACATTGAGCTCCATCTCTTTGGTAATCTTCTTTCTAACAGTATCTTGACTGAGTAGTTGCTCAGTTAGCTGCCTTTGAAGTACTTCTATCACTCTTAAACTGATAGAGACTATGGCCCTCTTTACGATAGAGAGGGTGGTCAGACTGCCGCCTACTATCGCGGCAGTCAGGAGACCGCCCGACAAGCAGGTAGCGGTCCGACCGCACATTAGGATGCAACCGCCGGGCTGGCTGTCGCAAAGTGCTCCTTTTCACGACGGCTTGTGCTGCAGCCCAGGAAACGGGCTGCAGCACAAGCCACCATGAAAAGGAGCCCTTCCTGCACGTCCATGGACTGTGTGCCATCCACCATGTGGTGCATGGCACATGGTACATGGAGGTGCCTGGGAGCACTACATGTGCCCCAGAGCCACTTTACAGTCACCGAAGATGGACAGGGCCCTCTTTGGGGCCCCCAAATTCCATTTCTGACTGCCTTTTCATGGCAGTTTTCCCACCATGAAAAGGCTGTCGGAAAGGGATATCGTAATTCGGGGCTGCAAATCCGACCGATGCCCCTTCTGGATCACTGATCCTGGCAGAGGCGGCGGTCTTCGCCCGACCGCTGTGGGTCTGACTGCCTGTATTGTAATCCGGCGGTCGATCCGAGTGGTTGACGGCGGCCAGACTGCCACTGATGGCCTGTCGGTGGCGGTCCGACTGCCATCATAATCAGCCCCTTTATGTGGGCAAAATTTTTATTATGGTGCCAACATTTGCAAAATTCCTAAATTCGGTGTTGCATAAAAATTTGTGAAATGCCTTGAAATTTGCTATTATGCAAGTTTGTATTTTTTTTTTTACCTGAATGTGCTCATTGCATAAAAAAGTCTTGTGAGAATACAAGTGGGAGACTAGTTCACACAGAAAATTAGACATTTCTGCTCAAACCAGTTTCATGCCAGAATCTTGTGTCTTTTTATACACGATGCCCGCCCAGTTAAAAAAGGTAATGCGAGATACTGGCAAATACGTTTTGCTACAAATGCATAATTTCATGAAACTTTCATGGGAATTTACCAAATTTTGTGAGAAAAGAAGTATGCAATTTTGAACACCATTAGAGACATTGTTAATGCAGGCCCTTTGTCAAATAAAGTAGGAAGGAGGCAGGTTCGGATTGGGAACCCAAAGCAGTCCTGGCAATTTTGTCGGACAAGCCCTTGGGAAGGGGGGGTGGGGGGTTTCAAGTTTATAGCACTGGTGCTTTTGTTAGTGAGGGCCGATATTGCAGCACCGCTGCAAAGCCGGCCCCCAGTAACAAAACCGGCAGCACCACTCCAAAACCGGCACCCACCCTTCCAGCCTCCTGGTGGAATGCCCGATGCCCGCTACGGCCGGCCCGGCTCTGGAAGGAGCTTTGCACGGTGCAACCTTATGACAATTACAAAAGGAAGGGGTTGTACATTATGAAATTTCTGACAGGTACAATAGGACGGGGTTTTACATTGCGAACTCCCCAAGAAATGCAATATGAAGGGACTTTATATTGTTTAGCCTTGTTACACAGATATCTAGTTCATGAGGGCTCGGCAGGTCTAGTTTTCATTGTGTATATTTGCAATAGTACATTTAGTATTTAGTTGTGTCTGTATCAAAGTAGCCTTTCTATTTAAAAGTAAAAGCACTAAACAGACACTTATTTATTCATTGTTATTATGTTCTTTGTTGATTTTTACGTTTCTAACCCTCACCAACGTCCAGAGGAAGCCTTGGAGTTGGACTGCCCTCCTTCGTTACCCTAAGGGCCAAGAGCAGGTTCTAGAAACTGACCAGGACGCTGGAGGCAAAGTCCTGGTGCAGAGGGTGCGTGACAGCGAGCGCAAAGGGAACTGGGCAAATGATGTGGGGGTCAGTGATCCATGTGGGGGTGTTGGTGTGTGGAGGGCAGCAGCGGTCCATGCAGGTAAGCGCGGTGGGGCGGGGTGGGGGGATGTCAACAGACGACGGAATAGGATTTATTTAGTTTTCCCAATTCTGTTGTCTGTCAACTCCCCCCCCCCCCCTCCTGCCCCGCCCCACCGCACTTACCTGCACGGACCACCGCTGGTGGAGGGGCAGCCTGCCAGCATTCTCTGACAGAGGCTTCTTGAAACTAAATAAATGGACTCTCAGGGTCATTAATGCCTCTAAATCCAATCTTTGGGAAGTCTCTTTAGGAATTCATACCATCAAGGCTCACAAGCAGGAAGAAGACTCTGCTTAGGAATGTGTTGTTAAAAAAACAAGGCTCGTCCATCAGTAAATGAGCGCATGGTACCAGAATATTGTCCCATTGAAGATAATAATGGAAATCTACGCCCAATGGAACAATATGTTTGTAAACGATAAGTAGGGCACAATATTTCTATCAGACAATACTGCTAATAATGATACTCTGTCTTGCAGCCCTTTACACCATGTGTCTTCAGCTATGGCCTACATGGAAACACGAGAGCAACTGTTTAAATTCTTATGTGGAAAAATCAAGCCAAAATGAAGAACCAACACTACTCTCACACTCCTCACAGAACAGTCACATACTAGTGGAAGCATTCTTACACCTCTCATATGCTTGTTGTCTTGTTGTACCAACTGCACTCCCACAGTCAGAGCAGCCATTACATTCTACGAGGAGCAATCTTACACCATACACAGAATTATTCCGAAGATATACCTAAAATACTTTGTGCGAATGACCAGCAGGCCTAGCCGGTCTTCCTACCTCAAGCATTAGATACAGCTAACAACAGAGACATGCATTTCCTAAGCCAATACTTCTGACTTGAATTTTCAATTATGAGCCAGAACCATTAGCATTGCAAATGCTTATTTTGAAAGGCACAGCTGTAACTAGCATTGCACATCCGCAGTACAACTTAACATGTTGGGTGGAGTTACTTTATCACTTTATTAAACCTGAAAATTTGTCTTTTTGGATGCCTCAGCACAGTCAACAAAATGCAAGGTCTGCAGGATACATTATTTACACCTTAAAGTTTAATTATACTTGCTTCGGTATCACAAGAGCAGGATGGGAAGGGCCTGAAGCAAATTCGGGGCACAAGTTATGAGAAAGATCAAACATAATTAAACGGTGGCTATGCCCATTTTTTTTATTTCCAGAAGTGAGTTTATAGGAAAGAAAAATGTACTTTTATTCAATGCTCAGTCTTGAGAATATATTTTGGTTATCTGGAAAAGGCCTCAATGAGCTGATTTGTTCTCAGACTCCCCTTTTACCCCAGAAATGAGACGGTTGCTCTCTTAATAATGGGAAGGAAGGGCTGCATTGTGAAAGGTCTGGCTGGTGGCTGCTTCATCAGTATGGTGAGCACCACTCTCCAGGGCATTATGGACAGTTTCCAGTCCTGGATTTTTGTATAATAACCTATTGCATTCTGGGTGCTGTAGTCTTGCATTGCTCCCCTTGAACTAATTACAAAAACGCATATCAGAGAAATATTTTGCAGGCGAAATGTTCAGGAGTTAAGACAGTGTTAGTAATGACCTGGAGTGAGATGGTCACCTTCTTCATCAAGGTTGTAGGATCCTTCATCACAGGGAGGGACCTGACATTCTAGTGTCAGGTTGCATTGATTTAGCTGACATGAAGGAAGGCAAGTCATTTTTCTGCACAGGAAACCCAACATAGGATTGCAAATGCCACCAAGAAGGGTTGGTGGTGGGGAGGTGATGTGGGCTAGTAATCACCATTCGCTGGCACGCAATAAAAACACTCAATAAATGATTGACCAGTCAGTGCTTTTTCTTTGAAAAAGGAAAAGTACATTTATTACACACACTACTAAATACTACTTCATTAATTTACAAATATATACATCAGGCAGATAGAACTACATTGGTAACACTCTGAAATCACATTTGACCCCTAAAGTGTCATGAACCCCCATAATCCCCCCATCGACACCACATAGAACATAGCAATATATGGGGGGCATCACTTCAAATAAAACATGCCCATTGGCGTGGCCAGGAGGGTAATCACAACAACTTATAAGGCAAGCCTATTGGCTGTTTCAAAGGTTCACAAAAAGAGTAATAATCCACATGTTATAAACAACCATTATCTCACAGTAATGATTAACCATGTTTAAATACAATTATTATTACCAATAAAGAATTTCAATGTTTTAAAGTACTAGCAACATATGGTTAATAAATCATTTAAAATGAACATAACATGTCTGTGTCTTTCTTTTATACAATTAGGCCACACAAACTGCAGCCATAGAACCAAACCCTAGAGGGCACCATGCTCCCAGTTGATGAGCAAACACTCTAGCCTTAGGAGTGCTTAAAATAATGAAGAAAAAGCCTGAGGGTCATAGATTTTATTGTCCCAGAAATATAGGGTTAGTTTTAAGCATTGATCAAAGGGGGCGGCGGGGCTGTTGTGCTCCTGCCGTCCCCACTCACTTCCTTAATCATTGTTGTGGTAACCCAGCTCTCCAGGTGCGCCCCAACATAGCACTTTTCTAAGCCTTGCAGGGCATTATGGGCTCTCTCTTGGAGAAAAATGAATAAATGATGAGTGGCTCCCCGGCCGCTAATGTGCTAAGGTGGCCTTACACTGTAGGGTTATGTGGTTTGTTATCTTTTTTAAAAAGGCTGATCGGGGGTGCCTTGCCCCACCCGGGACACCAGTCGTAAAGTCCCCAGCAGCCCCACCAGCTACCAGGACGGGAGTCGGCATCTGTTGGGTTCTTGACTTCACTGACTACAGCGGGCAGGTACAGAGTGCCTTCTGTCTTTCGACCCGTGGTGGGAGGCGCAGAATGGGGTGTGCCTGCCCCTCCAGACTTGAGTACAGGGAGCAGGCGAGCACCATGCAGGCAATCCGTTTGCTTCTTGGCCCCGGGAATGTGGCCCTGTGACATGTTTGAAGAGACTGCACTGTCCTGCACACTACGTTTGCTGGCCCTCAAGGTGATATGGATCCCCGGGGGCTCAAATGGAGTGTAGGGAGGGGCGCTCCATGCATGTCCCACTTCCCATTAAATTATAAAACTATCCTTGCCCTGACCCCTGGTAATTTAAGAAAGCACCGGCAGAGCTCCGCTGCAGCCTGCAACAACTCCTGCTAGTACTCCACCCCAAGAGGCAAAGATCACATCTTTAAAACACCATAACTCAGTCACCAATAGGCCAATTTCAACCATTTGGGCATACTTTACTCCTGGTGGTGAGCTCCATCCACCAGGAGAATGTTCCCGCCTGAAAAAAGGGCAGATTTTGCAGGGAGCTTGTTCCACTGGCTCCCTGTGCCAGCTTTCCTCCTTTTCTTTGTCTCTGGTGCTCCTCTCCTCATGCTGGGGCACAGAAGTCCAGATGTTCCCCCATCTGGTCCTTAGGGGATGTAAGGGAACCAGCCTCACCAGTCCTGGAGAAACCCACTTGTCCTAGCGTCAGCTGTAGTCAGAGTCCTTAGTCCATCAGGGGGCGTGTCCTTCCAGTTTTCCATTGTGTTGCCGCTGTTACAGTCCCAGTGCCCAACTCTCTTGATCTCCCTTGTGCAAGAGTTTTTAAATCGGGGTGGAAAGTTCTAGAAGCCGGGCACCCTGTTCCAATATTCCTGCCCAGCATGCTGTAACAATTCAAGATGGTGTTGTCAAGTGCTCACTGTTCACATCTCCTTTGGGGACCTCAGTTCCACCCATAGCTGACATTACTGCTAGGGGCTTTCCCATCAAAACTTCAAAGAGGAGCCCCCTCCTGTGTTGGCTCCAGAGTTCTGGGCTTCCTCCTTTGTTCAGTGGGCCTGGGTTGTCCCAACCTCAGTACAGTGTGACAGCTCATTAACAGATGCAGATCTTCTTCTTCACCCCTTAGTCCTCAGGGGCCGAGTGATGCACTGATAAATATTGCTTTTGGGTGGGAAGGCCTTTGTTCCTTATGCAGGGGAGCAGTGTAATTAACCTGGCCCAGCAGGGAGACAAAAGGCCTTGACTCTGATCCTGAGCTGAGCCAGAGAAAAATGAAAACTCTGGACAACCCATAAGGTGTACATGTAGATACTTGGGACTTGCATATTCAAACTTGGAATACATGCTTTACCCCAGTTTGATATCTTGCTGGACTTTGTAGCCCTAAGGAAAGCAAAGCTGCACTTTAAGGCCGATTTCCCTACATGTGTATGATACGGTGACACTGCAGATAAACCACGAAACCCTAATGACCTTACCTATGAGTGCATGAGTATTGTTCTAGAATAATTGACCAGTAGAGCTGTCACTGAACCTGAGGGCCAACAATCATTTTCGACCCGCAGCAACTCTTGCTCCTACACAGAGCAATTTTGTTTCAAAAGCCACCTTTCTCCATGAGTGCCCTTGCTCTGTGGCAGGGGGTGAAATAGCTGCTAGTGGACCATGACTTTGATGAGCTCTCACCAAAAGGTTGTGTATTATAAGGATCCAAGTTTTAACCTGGACAAATCTACCATTAAGCTGAGTGACCTCATATTCATCTTAATTCTTCTTCACCATGTGTTTCCTTCAAAAAACTGTTGAGCTGTTGCAAGGCTTTAGAACCAGCTTTGGAAATCGCCTGTGATCATTTCCAAATTTAATGGGCCAGAACTAAGATTTTCCACCAGGACAATATTTTATCTTCAGCCACAGTGACTCACTAACTTACTGCTCAGATGTCCTATTGAAAAGAATCATACATTGGTTTGTATGGAGAATAACTTAATTATTCAACATTATCTATCCTTAAATAGACTCAAGAGGGCTGTCTTTAAAAAGTTTTTTACATAAATTTTAACCTTAAATTAGTTGAAAATTTTCATGTTTTCCAACGCTATAACTGATTTGTGGCTATTAATTTTCTGCTATTTTTCTTAAAACTCATATTTTGAGCTAAACGTCTGTATCTTGTAAATATATTGAATTTGTGCTTGTTGATTCCTGCAATGTTTCTTTATGAAGCTAAGTCATAAGCTTGGCCTGCGCTACCTAATGCTGAGCCAAAAGAACTTCAAGGCGGGTTGTGACTTCGTTCTGCATGTGAATTGTTTTAATAGGGTATTGTGGAAGCATTGTTGCACTGTTTTAAGTCTCTAGCCACTCTCCTAAATCCGCTCTGTCATTCAGTTTATTAACACTTCGTTTGCTGAAGTTCATCTCTCAGTGGATTGCTTCATAAGTGTGCTTGTCTCTTTCGTCTTTTTTCAGTATTGGTGTAATGCTGTTGTATTTTTTCATATGTAAATGCAAGTTATTGGCTTAGCCTTTCTGTAACCCTTCGCTGATGTTTCAGAGCCTCTCTTTCACCTCTTGGCTGGTGAGAGAGGAATGCTGATTAGACTACTCATCTGAAAAGGGTTACATTCTTGTTACAGCTCAAGATCATCTTCTTACTTTCTCAACATCTCAGACTTGGGTACTTGTGTACTCCCTTTGTTTCCCAAAATCATGTGATCTCTACTTTATGAAAAAATCTATATATTTGTACCTTGCCTTTGTTTACAGAGCTCACTCAATGATGGTTTGATGGGAGACGAACTGGTCGACCGAATCTGCGATTCACAGGTAATTTTTCTTTTGATCATAAACCGTTTCAGACTTTGGTTGAAATGTGCACAGGTTTTCTTTAACACAGTCCATGCAGGGCTGAAGCTACCATGAGGTGAGGAATGGAAACTGCATAACAGCGCCCCCTAGCTGGGAAAGCAGGTGGTGTCAGAGTGCAGCTGGGAGCAGCAACCACACCCTTCTAGGGTTTGGAAAAAATTCATTTTGCCTGCAGTGTGAGCATCTTTGCACCGTTCTCCAGTGTTTGTGTACGTGTGCCCATCTCAGTGGTATCGTCTCAGTTGTGTTTTTCAAAGCGAACGTAGACCATTTTTGATGGCGAAAGAGTATAGCACATATGCCATAGTCAGTGAACGCCATGCATTTACTAATGCCACTGCCCGGCTGCCTATGATAAGTTGGTGATCTTGCACAGGACATTCCATTCCATCACTTCCCCTCCGGTTTCCAGATTTGGCCCACTATTGGGTATGGTGTTGCTATCAGTGACCCTTTCTCATGAAACGGTGGATGCGGTACCCAACAACACTACTACTACCATTCTCTGACGACGGAGCACCCTTCTTACTCTTGAGTATGGAGAAGAAAGCCTGCAGATGTTTATCGTAGTTGTTCCACTGTGTGCTTTTTGTTTAGGACCTTTAAATCGCCTCCTCTAAGCACACCAGATTGGTCATAAAATAAAAGACCAAGAAGACACTAGATCTTATGCTCACCTGGCAGATCCATAGGCGGGTGCTGGGATAAGGGTGACCTCAGAAGAGCCCCTTTGCTTGTCAATGAGGACGTATCCTCCATTGACCCACTGCGGAGCCCCTGCAGGCCTGGCCACACTTCTGAGAATTATTGGGGGTGCATCCATCTTGGCTGTATCCCATTGGTAAGATTTTACATGCCCTGGGAAAACCAATTCAACCCCTGCAGTGGTGTTTGAGTAATGGAATGCATATCTATGGAGGTGACCTTCTGCTGCTTATGTGTATTGCCTTTGTCTCCCCACCCTCTGGTTTGGCTGGTGAACTAGACATATTACCTCTACCCAGCCCACCATTTCAGAAAGTGTAGGAAGAAGCACATAAAAATGTCCAGCCAGAGGAAGGAACTCCTTATAAGATGTTTTGCCCTAATGTTTGACCTGGGAGCTGGAATCCACATCTTGTTGCTGCGCAAGCCAGTTCCTACTGTGCAGCAAGAAAAAAAACAGAAATGTGTCCACTCCCTTTCATTAGATGGACACCTAACTGACTGAAGTGAATACTTGCTCAGAAAAGAATCACTCGGCCTGAGTTAGCACTGTAACCCATTTCTGTCCTCGAACTCTGACCTGCATGGCTTCTATGCCTTTGACTGTACCATGAGCAGCGTGCGACAGGTTCCTCAACTCTAGAGCTTCGTTTAAGAAGCATCACGCTTAGCTTCTGCTGGCATGCCACAAAGAGCCACGTTTAGTATTGCTTCCACGGATAAGGCTAGTCCGTGGAGAGGTCAAGTAACTAGCCGGGCTCTCTTCCCTTTGATGCACAACGGACACAATAAGTCCCAACCAACTAAATTTGTCCAGTATGGATCTAGCTACGATTTGCCACTCAAGTTAAGGAGCTGTGCAAACCCCACAGGCACCAAGCGGTCTTCGAAGAAACCTGAGAGAGTTATAAACAAAGGGCTAAGACCATTGGTTCCTCCAATGTGAGGCGTGGGGACTTCTAACCCTAAATCAAGGGACAAACTAGCCTCCCAGTAGCCTAGAGCTTTTGGAATGTTTTGACTGGAGCTAGGGTTACTGAAGATATATTTAGTTAAAATTTGGGGCAAGGTTAATCCTACCCATGGTTTAATCCGCTTGCCTGGTTCCTGGGGGATTTGGTTTTTTCCACACTGATTGGTAGATCCTGCTGTTTCAATCATTGTAGGCATGGGTGACCCCAACCCCTCCCCCGCTCATAATTTTGAGGTCCTTCATGACCTCAAAGGTTAATAACTTTTTTATATCAATTTGAGTTTAATAACCTTTATATATCACGTTGAGTGATTTTCTAGGCGCTATCTTCTCTCCCACTTCTTTCTTAGAATCTTAGAATAAATCCTATGTGTACTGTAATCAACTGAGCCAAAATGTGTAAGAGACTTGAACCAGTGTGAAAGGAATTTTGAGAAAAATTGAGGTTCATTTCTGCTTTTATTTTGCCCCATTATCATGCATTACATGGTACAATGTATTTTGTGACACATCTATCCAGCCCTTGGTTTTTGGTGAACCGTACTTTGCAAACTGGGATTTTTTCAGTCCATTACTGCAGTATTAAAATTGAAACTGCAAGTCCCAAAATGCAATTTGCTGTTAGCTAAAACACAAGGATAAGCCTAAAATGTATCACTACAAATGGAATCACAAGCCATCTAAGACATAACGAAAAATTGAAACATTGCTTCTATGTTCAATGATTCCTTTCAAAAGTAAAGCTAGAAACACGAGTGCCAGCATGCTATTTGCAAATTTGTTACACTAAAAGTGTCAATAGTGTGATCTTTTAACAGAAGTAGCTTGGAGGGTTTATTTGGAGGGGTCACCTTTGACACCTACTCCTAGCCTGGACGTGACTGATATGAGTTAGTGATTACCCATTACAGAGTGGTTCACAGTAAAAAAAATTCTTTCAGTAAAATCACTTTGTAGTTTTTGTGGTATATTTCTCTGTGTTTATCATGTCCATGATAAAAGATTTTCTCGGACACAGCCTGATGCCCTATGACATCAGTGCAGGAGACCCCACCTGACGGGGGCTCGCCGCATCAGTTTGAAGACCTCATTTATAAAGAAACTAAGCCTTCGGCCTCGTTCTGCCTATACAGTTACGGAACTCTCCAGTGACTTGCAATATCCTTATAGTGTACGGCAGGAGATACTCGACCCCGATATAACAGTCTCCATCTTGGTACCTCCCCCCATGACCTAGGCTTTCAGTGCTTGACCACACCCCCTCGTCCTCACACCAAGGGCACAGTTTCCAGACCAGTAAGGAACACATGCAGTCTCACTTTTGACACTATTACAGGATCTGGGGAAAAAAACTGTCAGGTTGAAAGATGCCAGTTGAGGTGCACTGTGCAGTGTGGGCTCTTTATGCAGCACAGGGTTCCAGCTTCCTTTGCATGCATCACCGTCATCTTACTATAGCCGGGAAGCATCTCCCTTCACCAACAATCTCACCATGCAATCCCCTCTGTACACAGCGAGCTTCTTCCACCTATTCAGTGTGGCATCCGGTGGTGCTGGAAAAATATTCAGAGTGGGGGTGCTGCCATCAATGTTACGTCACTGAAGTCATAAGGATTGTGAAAAAATTCAAGCATCACACAAATAAGTGCAGCAAATGAGTCACACTCATTCAGAATCAGCGGGAGAGTGGTAAGGGTGTGGTATGCAGCCGGTACTGCACTTTGGAGCACACTGTCGCAAATATATTACTAAAGCATGGTGTGGTAGCTCACAGTCATTTACAGACAGGACATTTTCCATTGAAATGGCCACTCAATTTGCACAGACCTAGTTTTAATGATAAAACCATACATCACACAAACAAAAATGGGTTGAAATCAGGTGTCTGTGAATATTTATTATTTGTGCATCACCAAGTAAAGTATCTTGATTTGTTTTGATCCTATTAAAATATTTGTTTCCATCACACTTCAGAATTACAACAGAAAGTGATTCATTTATGTTTTCCTAACTGGTGCTATATTTTGACATATTTGACCAGATCAAGTTTTGTTGTGTGCTAGAAAAAGATTAACATACTATATCATTTCCTTCGGCACTCATCAAGATTGTCAAATAGTTCACATCTAAAAAGGCCTCTCAGTTTGGGGTCAGAGAAAGAAAGAAAAGTCTCCATGTTAAAATAATAGGCAGCAATTTGTCGGATAAGACAGATCCTTACATTTTACTTCTGCGACAAGATAAAAACAAAATGTAAAAGCATCTTTATTTTTCATTCACCTTCTGAATTCCAGCATGGTTATTGGCTTTCGCCTGCACGGTGCTTGCGAAATCTTTTGTAAACAAAAACAAACAAGCATTGGCAAATCCAGTAGGGCTAGAGCTATTGGCTTTGGCAAAGTGTTTTTGCCATGTTGTACAGCATGGCTAAACGATAGTGGAGTGGAGTGTCAGAGTAGAGTGGCAGGTCTAGAGTGTCGTAGAATGTATTTTTGAAGTAGAGTGTCGTAGAGTGGAGTAGTGGAGTAGAGTGTCGTAGAGGGGAATAGAGTTCAGTGGTTCAGTGGCAGAGAGTGGCGTAGAGTGGAGTGGCATAGGGTGGAATTGGATTGGAGTGGATTGAGGTAGTGGGGTGGTTGGATTGGAGTAGTTTGGGGTAGATTGGATTGGGGTAGAGTAGGTTGAGTGGAGTGGGGTGGATTGGAGTGGGTGGAATGGATGTGGTGAATTCGATTGGAGTGGGTGGATTGAAATGAGATGAAGTGGATTGGAGTGGGGTGGATTAGATTGGTTTTGGGTGGGGTGAGTTAGGTTAGAGTAGGGTGGTTTGGAGTGGGGTGAATTAGAGTGGTTTGGGGTGGATTGGATTGGGGTGGATTGGAGTGGGGTGGGGTGGATTGGAGTGTGGTGGGGTGGATGGATTGGATTCAGTGGGGTGAACTGAACTGGGGTGGGGTGGATTGGATTTGGGTAGAGTGGGGTGGATTGGAGTAGAGTGGGGTGGATTGGACTGCAGTTGAGAGGGGTGGACTGGATGGGGTGGATTAGATTGGAGTGGGGTGGATTGAAATGGGGTGGTGTGGGGCAGATTGGAGTGGGGTGGATTGCAGTGGGGCACATTTGGAGTGGGGTGAATTGGACTGGATTGGGGTAGACTGGAGTAGGTTGGACTGGAGTGGGATGGAATGGAGTGAGTTGGAATGGGTTGGAGTGGAATTGATTGGGGTGGAATGGAGGGGGGTGAGTTGGCATGGGATGGGGTGGATTGGAGTGGAGAAGATTGTATTGCAGTGTGGTGGATTGGAATGGAGTGAGGTGGACTGGATTGATTGGGGGATTGGATTGGGGTGGGATGGGGTGTTGTGGATTGGATTGAACTGGTTTGTGGTGGGGTGGATTGGATTGAGGTGGATTGGTGTGAGGTGGATTGGATTGGAGTGGGCTGGATTGGTGTGAGGTGGATTGGAGTGGGGTATATTGGATTTGGCTTGATTGGATTGGGGTGGGGTGGGGTAGATAGGATTGGGGTGAGGTGGATTGTTTTATAGTGGGGCGGATTGTTTTGGATTGGAGTAGGGCAGACTGGAATGGGGTAGATTGTTTTGGATTGGGGCATTTTGGAGTGGGCAGATTGGAGTGGGGCAAGTTGTTTTGGAGTGGGGCAAATTGTTTTGGATTGGAGTGGGGTAGATTGGAGTGGGGTGGATTGTTTTGGGTTGGAGTAGGACTGATCATTTTGGATTAAGTGGGGCAGATCGTTTTGGACTGGAGTGGGGCAGATTGGTGTGGTGCAAATTGGAGTGGGGCAGATTGTTTTGGAATGGAGTGGGGTGGATTGGGGAGGGAGTGGGGTGGATTGGAGTGGGGCTGATTGTTTTGGGTTGGAGTGTGGCAGATTGGAGTGCACAGATTGTTTTGGATTGGAGTGGGGCAGAATGCTTTGGATTGGAGTTGGGTGGACTGGAGTGGGGCAGACTGGCATGGGGCAGATTAGAGTAGGGCAGACTGGAGTAGGGAAGACTGGAGTGGGGCACATTGTTTTGGATTGCAGTGGGGAATATTGGAGTTGGATGTATTGGAGTGGGGCAGAATGTTTTGGATTGGAGTGGGGAAGATTAGAGTGGGGCAGATTGGAGTGAGGCCGATTGTTTTGGATTGGAGTGGGGCAAATTGGAGTGGGGCAAATTGTTTTGGATTGGAGTGGGGCAGATTGTTTTGGATTGGAGTTGAGCAGATTGGAGTGGAGCAGAATGAAAAGGAGCAGATTGTTTTAGATGGCAGTGAGGCAGATTGTTTTATGATTGGAGTGGGGCAGATTGTTTTGGATTGGAGTAGGGCAGATTGTTGGAGTGGGGCAGATTGTTGGCGTCAGGCAGATTGGAGTGGGCAGCTTGTTTTAGACTGGAGTGGGGCAGATTGGAGTGGGGCAAATTGTTTTGGATTGGAGTGGGGCAGATTGTTTTGGACTAAGTGGGGCAGATTGTTTTGGAATGGAGTGATGCAGATTGGAGTGGGGCGGATTGTTTTGTATTGGAGTGGGGCAGATTGGAATGGGGTATATTGTTTTGTATTGGGGCATATTGGAGTGGGGCAAATTGGAGTGGGGCACATTGGAGTGGGGCATATTGGTGTGGGGCAGATTGTTCTGGGTTGGAGTTGGGCAGATTGGAGTGGGGAAGATTGTTTTGGTTAGAGTGGGACAGATTGTTTTGGATTGAAGTGGGGCAGATTGTTTTAGAGTGGGGCAAATGTTTTAGAGTGGGGCAGATTGTTTGGGATTTGAGTGGGGCAGATTAGAGTAAGGAATATTGGAGTGGGGCAGATTGTTTTGGATTGCAGTGGGGCGAATTGAAGTGGGGCAGATTGGAGTGTGGTGGGTTCGGAGTATTGGAGTGTGGTGGATTGGAATGAACTGGGGTGAGTGGTTTGGTTTGGATTAGAGTGGGGTGGACTGGATTGCTCTGGTGTGGATTGGATTGAGTGAGGCAGATTGATGTGTGGTGAGGTGGGATGGATTGGCATGCATTGGAGTGGGGTGGATTGCAGTGGGGTGGATTGGGGTGTACAGCACGATTATGTGTTAAAGCATCATTTCAGAAATAGGAAAGAAACAATGTCTCTTTGCAATAAGATAATCCTCATTATTGAGAACAGCGCCCACAAGCAAAAACAAAAGAAAACATGAATGCAAAGTATGAAAAGAAGAATTGGCAAAATAAAAGAAAGTTAACTATAGAAAGTAAATCTTTGCAATTTTGTTTGTCCTGCTGGGCACATTTTTGCCAGTCACACACCTTCTGTTTTCAGGGCACTAAAAGTTTAACAGAACAAAATACTACCTCAATCACATCAAGAGCAGCGGACGGGCACTGATTAGGTTGATCATTCAGTGCTTGGTCCCTGCTCCACAGACAGGAACAGAAACGATGTTAAGCCTGACTTGATGAACAAGAGGCTGTAAAGAAGAGGGCAATGCAAGCCAAAAAAAGGTAAACAGCGGGCGGGCTCTAAGTCCTTTTTGTTAACAACAGTGTCTCGCAAGCGAGACGCTAATACATGCTCTCGCAGGCTCGACCCTAAAAGTCTTAAAAGGGGCTTAGAGCCCGCCCATTATTAACGATTACTTACCATTGCTTGGCTTCCACGTCACTCTCGTTTCATTGGTCAGCGCCTCCTGCTCCTTCTTGCATCCTCCCAAGGCTTTAGCATTGTGTCTGCTGTAGAGCATGGACCCAGTACAGCTTCCTGTCTGTGGCCTGTGGCCTTCCAGCGGCTGCAGGATCCTGCAGGCATTTCTTTTTTAATTTTGAACATGCAGTCTTGATGAGTGCATGTATGTGTCCCACCCTCCACCAGCTCCCTTGTGTTGCAATCCTACTTCCAGTGCCTATGGTGGCATTTCTCTCTGCTCAGAATCCATTAATTTCAGGCGTTCAATGCACCCGGCACAGTCCCCACTCCGCATTCCTTTCCCAGCCAGAGTTCCCATCACTATTTTTTTTTTCCTCTGGGGGGGTTGGCTGTCACGGTGGCACTGCTGGCAGGCGTCAGAGAACAGCACGGCTAATGCCTTTAATTGCAATTTAATTAATTTCTGTGGAGAAGAATGCCAACCTGCTTTTTTCGTGGTGCGCCCTCTTGTATCGTTCCTGCGCCATTTCTCGCTCTGCAAAATGCCAGGATACGAGAAGCCATTTAACGCGAAGGTACACGTCACAAAATCTTACTTCTAACAGATGAGCGTGTAGGGGCTGACAGCCACAGAGAGCGATTCTTGAAGGCGTGGCAACATTCTTGAAGGCGTGGCAACAGAGAAAGTGAAAGTTGCAGAAGACGAATGGCTGAATGAGTGAACATGTTATTGAACGAACACGACTGAAGAGATTCTTTATTCATATAATTATTATTCACAGTTTTCTACAGTACCACACATTGCTATTGGTCACTTCACAATACTAGGTTGACCAAAAGAGAATATATATAAGAAAAGAACTCTTGTCAGTGAATTAGAATTCTCGGATGCAAGAACTGATCTGGAATTCCTTATAAATGGAATTCCTCATTTGCTGTTCTTCATGTGACAGGTGTTTCAGGTCAGGCCTCTGAACCCCAAACACTCACCACTGGAGTAGCTTAATTTTGCTCCACCTTTACGTGTTACCTTTTACGTTGTTATATATAGATTAATACTTCTTTCATTCTGTGTGTTCTAACTTTTAATAACCGAGAAGGGTTTTTTTTAATGTATTTCTGAAATGCTCCATCACAACCTTTATCAGAACAATTTAATAAGTGCATATTAATGTTGAAGATTTTATTAGAGGTATAGATCTTACTCACAATTATACAAATGACTTAAATTTAACACACAATTCTATATAACCATGATTTATTCGGCTTAGGTGCGTGCACATATATTCAATTGCCAGAGTGCACTCTAACTGCTGTGTTAACTTGGCATAACCAAAGGCCCTAATTTGCTGAATTTCAATGTTTAACTTTCATGTGAGAGTTGTTTGAATGTTGCTGGTGCAGATATAAGGCTTTGTAGTTAGAACCAGGCATTGTTTGTTTGTAGTGATAGTAAGGTACGGGAGGAATTTCTTGGCAAGAAGAAGACCTGTTAAGGAGGTGGGAGACGAGTTTTCATAGCGGAGAGGGACGCTCAAGGACAATCGAATGTGCACCATCGAGAGTGTGGGAGAAGAGCTGAGTGTTGCAAATTTCTACCTAGGAGGATGGAAAAGTACTGAAAAGTGATGACACTGGTTACCTTGAATGTTTGTGTGTTAATACATGTTGTATTGTTAGTCAGAGAGCAGAATCCTTTAGGATTTCACGAGGTACAGACCTCTGATGCGATTCCTCTCATTGTGTAGCTTCATGCTGTGCTTTGTAGGCTTGGAATACTTTTACGAAAGACTCCCAGATGCTAACACCCGTTTCTTGCTTCCCATGCTTATTAGGGTTTCCCTGAAGTTAGTACAGAGTAGGATAAGTTAGGTTCATCTGTAATACTGATAACAAGGCAGGAAGATCGAATTCTGCAAATAAACCTCCAGATTCTTTTCCTCATCTTTTTTATTGCAGCTACCGAGTTCTTGGTGTGTTTCTTACTGTTTAGACTGAACTTTATTAGGAGGTTCGGATTTATTCTTGTGGTACTATATTTCTATATTATGTTTCTGCGACTCATTCATACTGGTTTGATTTTTGAGCTTGTTAAAAAAAAAACTTTCACTTTCTTTAGGAGTCTTAGGGCCCGATTACGAGTTTGGCGGTCCGAGCGCTGGACCGCCATTGCATGGGTCGGGAGTACACACCAAGCCAGCGGCATCCCGACGGCCATATTACGATAACACCGCCAGGCTGGCGGTGTTGTGTTGGCGGTGCAGTGACGGCGGCATGCTTCTGCTAATAGGGATCCTGAAGCATATGCTGCTGCCGTGGCAGCACCGCTTGCAAGTTGGTACACTGTGTTCCAAGCACCATGTTGTGCATGGCACACAGTGTACTTATGACAGTGCAAGTGCAAGCAGAGGGTGGCACAACATGTGCCCCCATGCACACACCCCATGGGCTAATTCACCCTGGGGCCCTGTTTGGGCCCCATTCCTTGCCCTTCCCCTGAGGTGTTCATGGCGGGGTCCCCGCCATGAACAGCTCATAGGGAAGGCAAGTCGTGATCTGCTCGGAGGTGCTGGCATTGGCACTGCCGCTTCAGGTTGCCGCTTTCCACAGCGCCGCCCCGTCGGTATCCAGGATCCTGGCAGTGGTTGCGGTCTCGTCTCAGGCTTGTGGCAGTCCGACCGCCTACCTCATAATTAGGTGGTCGGACCCCCACCGCAGGTCTGGCGTTCTTGGGGACGCTGCAGTTTTAATCGGGTCCTTAATCTTATTGAGTGAACATCTTGTTATATTGTTATTGCATTTGGTAACTTATGTTTACTCCCTCCTATCTCTCATGCAACTAATAAAGATCCATCGACCAAGGAGAGCAAAGAAGTACCAGAAATAGAGCGCTCTCACCACCATCTTCGAAGTCTCGTGGATGGATCAGGTGAGTAGAGACTGATCGCAACCCAACCAGCCTCAGCCGGCCATGTGCGTGACTGGCAGAGGCACATTCTGACAGCCTGAGTTTGCCGCTTCTGCAGTCTATTGGTCAGTTTTTGAGAAAAGCTGGTGCAGGGCTTCATTTTGGGGAGTGGTTGCAGGTGGTGGACACCGGCACTCATTTTGGATGACCAGGGCTTATTTTTTATCATCAACCTTTGACTCAGAGAGGGCTGGACTGGCCATTTAGCCCATGGGCCGTTTCCCCGGTGGGGCTGATGACATCAAAGGCTGGGTTTCGAAGTTCCAGTGTAGATGCTAGTCCTCTGTCACTTTCACCAGTCACCAGAGAACGGTTTGAAAGAACGAAAGAGAGAGCGAGAGACCTGAGACGAAGGAAGCAGAGATGGTTTGAACATTTTAGCTGAGGCTGCTTTTCATTCCCAGTCTGGCCCTGCCCTGAGCATGACAGGAAAGCAGGAAGGCAGAAAAGCATAGCTGCCAAGTGTTGAGGTTGCATATGTGTGACATTTCCATGTTTTCAGTGCGGTTATGTGTGACATTTCAGCACCTTGTGTGTGACACTTCATAGCGGGTAAAATAAAGCAGTAATTTTCATGATATGAGATACTTATCAGAAATTACTCCTTGAGTGAAATGTAATGTTCTACAATTTACCTTAAAACAACTGCAATTTTCCACGAACTGCTTCTGCAATGTCTATAATCTATACATTTCCTAACACAACGCAAGACTCTTGACAGCTATCAAAATGTTCTTCCCTCAGTGTACCTCTGGGCCCTGTTCCAGTGGAAGATTTTGGACCAGGATAGACACTGATTGACAGTTAAAGTCAGCCCAGAATGAAAAGGTACAGCAGTAGTCACTGACTACTTGTTGAATCACACCCTTCAAGCTGCATATATGTGGACCATTCCCCATGGAGCTTTCAGTGGCTTGCTGTCCTTGTGTTGTAGGGTTCTTGAGCTCCATTTTCTTCCAAAGATGGTCTTGGAAGAGAAGAGGCTTTGTTGTGCCTCAGGCTATATAAATGCAAAACTTTTTCCCTCTTCTATCCCTCCACTATCCTTCTCAATCCAAATAACTGACTAACATATCCACCACTCAAATCACTTTCATATTTCACTATACTAATTCATCACTAATCCTTTATGGGTTCCAGAGTAGCGTTCTACTCGCCGAAAAAGCGCTTCAACGCCGCGCCAGGGGTAGTAAGCGCTATATAAATGCAATTCCAATACAATACAGTTGTGCTGGGATTTATAACTTGATGGTAATGGAACATTTTCCTGTTTCTGGAGGCAGGGCTACAATCAGAGCAGAATTTACTGGTGGTATTTCCTTCACCAAACTATCCTCCCTGGTGAAGGAAATTCCACCAGTGGCTTCTCCTCCTGTTTTAGCGCTTCCTCCGTGAATCAAAGGGTTCTCTCTTACCACCCAACTGTAAATGTGGCTTCCTATTTCATACATGCCAACATTTTGGAAGAGGAAAGTGGGAGATTTAAGAAAAAAAATGGGAGAATGTATTTCTCCCATTGACTTCTATTGTGTCCTGCATCGGGTCTATTGGCGTATATGGGACTTGCACTTGTGCTGCTGCAGGATCGGATATCAGAAATTAAAATCTTATTTTTTTCCATACCTATCAGGAGCACAGAGATATCGATATGGCAGGAAGAGAAAGCGTGACAAACATGTTCTGCACTTACTTGCAGGAGCAGGTTACTGGCAGTGCATAATCCCAGTCACACAGGACTAGCCCCTGCCATCTGAAGCCTGCCGAGAATTCGGGTTTTTGCATGCAGGAATTGGGACTGGCCTTGAAATCCGAAGTCTCCCGCCTGAATCGGGAGGGCTGGCATGGATGCTATTTTGTTGTGCTTCAAAGGAATTAGGATAGTGCACGTGAGCCACCCCCCATGCTTCCCTTGTTATTTCAGATCTGATACCTCATGAACACGCCCCAGCCTTCGCTTTGTAATTAGCTTCTCTGTATCTTGGTTGTCTTCTGACTCATTTTCTTTACTGTTACTTCCTCCTCACTCTCTTAACCTCTTGTTCAGACCCTCCTCTACAACTCAGCCTGTCTTCTCTACCAACTTTCTTTCTCATGCCCTTCATCCACCTGCTTCTCGAGCTCTCCTTTCATTCAACCTCTAGCTACTCTTTCTTTTTTCCCCTATTTTCTCTCTCCCTCTCTGCAGGGGTATTGAGCTGTCTGCAGTGTTCTCCTGCCTGCATGTTCCTTCTGTTGCCCTGAAGGACTTTATTCAAAGATAAATTTTTTGAAATTCAACTTTTGGAAAGCTATTTGTAGGCCAGAAACTGCAGTGATAAATTTCTGCTGCACTCTTCGTACTCTGAAGGGCCTATCAGACCGCAGCAGCTTGGTGGTGAAGAAGGCCCCCAACACTCCAGGGGGCTCCAAGCCCTTTAGGGGCCACATTCAGGCCAAGGCCAAACAATATCTGCAGTATATGAGAGACTCAAAGGACCCTCATCACATTCTGCAGACAGTCCCATCATTTTGCGTTACGCCACTGGGGCCCATGCTTATATTTTCCCTAGCAAGACTTTTCTAAGCATAAAAGTGAAACTTACTAAACTGCCCACAGTCTGTGTCTCACTGCACCACGGCAGCCGCAAATTGCTACTCATGATGGGAGTCACCCATCTGTCTATCAGTAGATCAAGATCCTCAAACCAGGGGGAGTCATCAACCAGTAGCGGCTGCTACTGGACCTGGGTGGTGAGGGGTTGAAAAAAGTTTTTTTTTTAAAAAACACTTGCCTGTGACTGCCGGCCTCTCCTCCGTCCTCTTCTTCCTGACTCCGGTCCCGAAGCAGGATGCAGGAAGCAGCAGGAAGCACCTGGCTCCCGGCCTCCCAACAACCAATCACAATGCTGCAATGCAGCGTTGTGATTGATCTGAGCGCCGTGGATCGGCGCTCAGCTAAGGAATGGGGGCCTGGGCATGTTCTCCATGCAGGTTGTAATGCAGCCTGCATGGAGAAGATGCGAAGTGCGCATGACTGTTTGGTCGGCCCGAGATGGCCGGCCAAACAGTCATGTGCACTTAGGAGTGGGCAACCTCTCCTCACCTGCTCCTCTGTTGTCAGAGCAGCCCTGCCCCAAACGCAAAGCTGCAGCAGAAGGAAGCATAACATTATAATAACATGAGTTATTATCATTTTATGTTTCCTTTTGCTTCACTGCTGCGAAGCAGTGGGGTGACGCTCCTCCGCCTTAGCTGAGGAGCCGTCACCGTCATCAACCCTTCTGCACTTTCCTTCACAAGGGCACTCCAAGATCCTGGTTGGGCGGGTCACACTGGGCTCTCCGTGCATGTGAGATCAGCCCCGCCTCTGCTCTGAGCAACCAATCAGTGCCAGTGAAGACGACGTGGAGGAAAGCCCATCCCTTCTACAAAGAAATGTGAACACATTGAACTACAGCGAGGGTTACCATTTAAAATTGCATTATCAATACCAGAAATGGGTCACCTGAGCAACAGGCTTAAAATAAATGACGATCACAGGATAGGCACAGCAATCAGAGATTGAAAACAAATTGCGTGACAATCTATGTTGCTTGCAGTGTTGGGACATAAATGCAGAAATGATTGATTTTAACCCATGATGTGTGGCACTTGGCAGGACTTTAAAACGACAAGAGAAGGAAGAAGAGAAAGATAGGAAAACAGTGAACATGAAAAAAACAGGGATGAAAAAGATGCCCCCACCCCCAAGGGAGAGAGAAAGAATCAGGAAATGTAGCATTGTGGAAAAAAGATGAAGGAAGAGGAATCAAAACAAGAACTGAACACAAAGTGCACCCTTTCAGCACTTGACTCTCAGAGCAGCGGGTCGGGCAGTCCAAGGCTTCACAGGGAGGTAGTGTGGGGGGAGAGACTCAGAAATCGACAATCATCCAATAGAGCAAAATAACAACTGGTCAATGCAGAGCAGTGCTTAATTTGAGCCGGTGGTTTCCGGTGCTCCGCACTGGCACTTAATTGTCAACACCGGCACTTATGACGGCTGCTACATGGGGCACTGTTTATGCTATTTAGAGATGAGCAGAACAACAGTTATTTATTAATTCAATATACAATCAAACCAACCAATACCTGCCGTTCAAGACATTTTTATAGTTTTTGGGGACCTCAACTAGTCTGGATCTTCAAACTTACACAAAGGTACTACCATTGGCAGCGCTGGCATGGGGAGTGGGTGGTGCAAGCTGCAGTGGCCTCCTGACGAGGGCCCTGGCACTTACTGTTTTTACAAATTAAGCACTGATCCAGATCACATCTTTAAGAAAAAGAGAAGTACTTCACCATCCATTATGCAACACTACACAAAAAGGATATTAACAGGGCTCAGCATTCTAACAAGGTTGTACGCGGAAAGCCATTATCAGAATTCACAGAAAATCACAGTTGCAGCCTGACAGT
Source organism: Calotriton arnoldi (assembly GCA_963921515.1). Classification (NCBI taxonomy): domain Eukaryota; kingdom Metazoa; phylum Chordata; class Amphibia; order Caudata; family Salamandridae; genus Calotriton; species Calotriton arnoldi. The sequence continues at coordinate 773,010 of CAWUFW010001719.1, read as the reverse complement.
GAAAGTGCACGCCGAATGCTGGATCCACTATAACACAAAGATAAGTTTCGAGGGCACTTGATCTCAGTTCACTTAGCAATTAAGTTCTGGTCTCAGTTCTAAGTCCTCGTGCTAGCTTGGGCCCACATAAGTTCATGTTTAACTGCTCTTGTGGCAGCCTTTAGAAATGCAATAGAGACCTTTCAGCAGTGCTGTGCCTCATTAGTCCTTACTGAGCACTCCCATTAGAGTAGATGGATGGTGCGGAGAGGCGGAGACAACTGTATTCTTTGTATTGAATTGGGAACGATTCTGTCTGGCTTTTGCCTCTCCCAGAGGGGCTACCCTCAAAAGACAGACGGCTGCCAGATGCAAGATCTTCACTCTTAATTGGGCTCTTGTTTTGGGTGCTCCACTTAGAGGCACCCCTGAAAAATCTCTGCTGTGGAATCATCACAAGGGAACAAAGTGGCTGATTACGAGTCTGGTGGTCTTGCGACCGCCAGACTCATGGTGGCGCAGCAGTGGTGGTCCAAGTGGTGATCAAAACATGGCTCTTTTCCAATCTCTAGTCTACTCCCTCTCTGTCTGCCTCTACTCTAGCTCAGCGCTGGGACGCCCCGATGCGGGGGCAGCCATGCGCTTTATAAATGCTGATAACATAACATAACACCATCATGCCAATTACGACTTCGAAAGTCGTACCGGCGGTGGACCGCCGGCTGAGCCAGGGAACAGTCATTCCCTGGCGGTGGCGCAGCTGCACCACAATGCAATATGCTGAGCAGGGACTGGTGTAGTCCCGCTCAGCATATTACAAGTTTTTGCACCGCCAGCCTTTTCATGGCGGAGCCCCGCCATGAAAAGGCTGGCGGAGCAAGAATAAAGGGGATACATTCAGGGGGGCACAACTTGTGCCCCCTGTCTGTATTCCCACAAAGTTCCAGCATGGCATGGACGTCACCGTCCATGCCGTGCTGGAACTATTTTGCCGTTCCCATGGCGGTGCCTGTTTTCCAGGCACCGCCATGGGAAAGGCAAAGGACTGCCGGCAGTATTATGAGTTACACATTTTTTACTTGTAATACTGCCAGCGGTCCCTGCGCGGCTTTCGCACAGCGGAACCGGTGCCGTTGCACCAAAGTCGTAATCGGGACCATAGACTGTGTTTACTCTGGAGAGATGGGATCAGTGCTCAGTTTGAGCCTGTGGTTTCCGGTGCTTGGCACCAGCACTTGATTTTCAGCACCAGCTCTAGTGACAGTCCACCACAAGGTGGCGCTGTCTGTCAAATTTTGAGATGAGCCCACAACAGTGTTTAATAGGTCAATATAAATTAAAATGAATAACACATGCCGCTCACACCATTATTATAGCTTTGGGTGGCCTGGAATAGTCTGAATTGTCATATGTGTGATCGTTAGTAGCTGTATTGATTCTGTCATTTGCAGCACTGGCATAGAACATGGCTGGTGCAGGCTGCAGGGGCCTCCCGAGAAGGGCCCTGGCATTTACTGTTATTCAAATTAAGCACTGGGTGGGATGCACTATTTGAGTAAACAGTCTAGTCCTATTTCCAGAACTGTGATAGTGGAATCAGCATTTGCAGCTGCCGCAGTGCGCTACGTGAAAAGTTGGTAAATCTCTGCCTTTATGCTGTTAAAGCTGCCTCCTTTCCTTCTTCTCAACAATTTTTCTGGGACATTGAAGATACGTCAGAAGCAGTCCTGGACATAATTTGCATAATGTTTTTACCTCTAAAATTTCTGAAAATTACATCAAGCGATGTGAAATTATGGGAGGTGAGCGACAAGGTTTTAGGCTAGTGTTTTGTCTCTAGTTTAGGCGATGGTCCGCCTTGCCCGGAAAAGTTAGTTGAGATACCGGCAGGAAACTTGTCAGAGTAGAAAAAATGCCTGTCCCTGAAACATTTCCTGCTTGAACTAGCCTCCCACAGGCCAAAAAAAGCAAAATGTATCATTATCCAAAACTGCAAAAATATTTCTTCTAACATGAAATTAGGTAATTATTTAAGGATACAGTGGCATAATAACTGTATATTTTTGGGGGGTATGACTAACGAGCAGACTTTAACTGTTGTTTTTAGGTCTCGCGCCTAGCGTTGCAGTACGCAGGACTGCTCGCGCAGCAAGAGATTTATTGGGGTAGAGGGATTTTAGTAGAAGGACTTTTGCTCCCGCCCATGCTTTGTATTGGGCAATGTCCATATTTATTTAAAATCATGTCTTTTGATTGCTCTGCAGGGTTTTTGGTTACCGCCCTGTGGCTTTTTTGTACACGCCCTTGGGACACCGAGTCTACGGCGTCTCTCTGTTTTATGGCTGTTCTGTTATCTCAGGAGGCGTGACAGGTAAGGTTCAGGCAGAGTTTATCCAATCAGCTGGGGAAGACCGCGCGCGTGCTGTGCGCATGCATCCCGCGTGCCCTCTGTTTACGAGTGAGCCGGGGAGAGGAGGCGAGCGCTGTAGCTGCCCGCGCGCGCCACCCCGTGCTCGTGCCCTATCTGGCCAAAGGCAGTAGCACAGCAGAGGCTCCAGAGCTCGAGCAGCATGCGCTGCTGGCCTCGAGTCTGCAATAGGTTAAATATCGCCAGCTGGGATGCAGTGCGGGGATCAGGCGTTCGCCAGCAACCAGGACGCGATTGAGGCGCGCCTCCGCCGTCACAGCGTGACGGAGCCGAGGGGAAGAGCTGCAGGCGATTCCGGAAGAGTTCTCCTGCTCCCTCCCCCGTGCAGTCCATCACCGTCACTCGTCCCGGAGACCCGAAGGAGCCTCGCGCCGGTGTGTGCCTCGTCCTCCCCTCAGGTAAACACCCACAGTTGCGTGCAAGTGAAGTGTTGCCTTGGGCGGGCTGCGGGCCAGAGACTGTGTGGGCAGATGACCAATAGCGGGACTGCTGGGGTCTATGTGGCATTGCTCGGAACCCTTTTTTCTGGAAGTGCGGAGTGAGTGGTTAGACGTTAGAGGGACAGTGCGGTTATCACCATTCCCACTCCCCCCAACAGAGGAAATCTATCCGGATTGGAGGAGGGACTAGGATTGCTGTACTAACTTCTTTTTCACTTCTGGTTCATTTCATACAGCTACTTCGTTTTTGAATATTTTTTTTAACAGTAGAAGCATTCTGTGCCCCAAAATCTGCACCTATGTGCTGCAGCAAGTAGCCAGCTTTGGCCAAGATTTTTTTCGCAGCCTAAAAAAATCAAAACATTGTCTAACTTGTTCGGATGCACATACCCTTCCTTTTACAGTGCCTGTCTTACATTAGATGCATTGGGGGAGGATCTCTGTCTACAGACAATGATCTGTCTGTACCCAAGAAAGCAGCCAGATGGCAGGACATAGTTCCTTGTCAAGTTTTGAAGTTTGGTCCTGCCGACAAATGGGCCCTGCCCATTTCAGTATAAATCACAGTAAAAATCCTTATGGCAGCATGTAATACATTGGGCGCCCGATTCTTAAAGTTTAAAGTGCACCAGCAGGTATGTCCTTTCACTAGTGTTCAATTACTGCTGCTAGGAATTCAGAATGGCTTACAGAAGCGGGCTTTGAAACAGAACTCACAGCAAATAAGTTATTTCGAATGTCACCTGTGGAGATTTTCTCCTACTTTAGAAAAGTATTACACATTTGTGTCAGGAGTACGTTTCCAACTTTCTAGTGGGAGAAAACATTGGAGACGGGTTGATAAATACCTGTAAACCTCCAAGTTCATAGGTGTGCAGACTCCCATTGCATTCTAACCTCCCCTCACCCATGTAGGTTTGTAGAAGGGTGGAAAAATCAGGGCCTTGCTAGAATTCAGCCGATACATGAACTCTAACATAAATAAGTATCCAACCTCCGATATGGGAGGGCTGTCATAATTTATCACCTCTGCATGGACCCAATGCGCTCTGAATTTCTTAGCAAAGAAAAGACATTTCATATTTTTGTGCTTTATACCTACTTGTAATTTGTGGTAAACTGGTGTAAATCATCCGGTAATCCCAGATAGTGATGGTGTGCTAAAGAGTAGACGGAGTTGGTAACTGTGCAAGGGGTCATTTTTTTTGATTGTACGATTCACAAAAACGAATGGATATAAAAAAAAATTGTGACTACACGTGGGGTAAAGGGTTACAAGGTTTTGACCTATAACTTTTTGCAGAAAAGGTTGATCCTCAAAGGTAATATACCATGGTCTGTTAGACTCTTCTCATTGTTCAAAAGCCCATGATACACTGAGCTAACAATTCTGCTGTGGTTTACAATGTTTGATAATGGAAACAATGATTACAAATTGGAATGTTGAAAGAATCGGACAGGTTGAAGTACTCCTAGAGCAAGGGAGTTTTATTGACAGTTTTTGCAGACAGACTCCTAAGAATAATAGGGACATTAACAGATCTCAAAACCCCTTTCCGAGACCCACAGGTCACCTGGGAGTTACTGGGCCCAACTGGTGATTGACGCCTTTTACTCTTGATGTCCGGTGGCCTCACCTACTACAGAGACTGAGCAACTGGGCCAAGTACCCCTTCAGCACTTGACTCTCAATCGGACTCCTTTGGGTAGGAAGTGTGTAAAACAGATGTGAACACCATTTCAAACTCTGAGCCCACAGTAGTATCAGTAAATCAATGTCCAGTGAAATACTTCAATTTTTATAGTGAAGTATTTTGTTTGTGACACTACACATTGAAAGGCAGGTTACAACATTATTAGACTACAACACATTTCCCCCCTCTGGGCTCTGGTGTTTAACTGACAAAACCCTGTCCCACCTGCTAACCGCAATGTGGTTAGGGTTATTATCCATTCACTTGTGGCTGTATCCAAGGAGTGCTCACTATTAGGCCTGAACTCGAGTTCACTCTGAAAATAGTTGTCTTGGCCCTGCAGCGCTTTTAGTAGCTAGTCCACTGGGGCCTAGTAGGCCCGTTACCAGTCTTACCTGCTCCAGCAGAGCTAAATTGTGCAGCATCTCAGCGGGTGCCCCGTCCAAGGACACGTGCAAGGCTCTGGTTCTGCTTGGTGAGTTAGCTGCACTTGGGGGGGCACACCAGCAATCGCAGGCTTTCCTCTGATCCTACGTGGTTGTCTCTGGCAGAGCTTAGAGGTGTTCCCATGCTCTTCCTGCATGGTAAGTTCTGCACTTCCCAATGGGGGCAGGATGAGTCCCAGCGATGTGCTACGGTCATCACTCAGTCCCTGGGGTCAGTCATGGATGCTCCTTATGACCGGTCATCATGGCTTCACAGTTAATGGGCCTCGTCTCGATCCTCACAGCACTGTTATTTCCGTCCGTCCCCTCTGCCAGATGGTGTTGCTGTGCTGCAGTCACCCAAGCGCTGGTTCTTGCCGCATTGCAGTGTGTACCAGGGTGGCCCCTCCTGGCACATGGGGTTGCTGCTACGATCCCGCACAGACTTCAGCCCTCATTACCAGGCAGTAACTTCTAAGGCAGCCCTTCCTGGCATATGGGGTCTCTGCAGTGGTGCCACACTGGCTTTGTTCTTACCGCACAGCTATCTTCATAGCTGCAGTCTCTTGGCATACAGGGGTTGTTTTCTTGATTCAGCACATGGGCAATGACCCAATCTGTGCAGCAGTCTACACCTAAAGAGTCCACTTGACTGGGCTCCTCACTGGATCTCACTCCCTCCAATGCACTCATCTTCCTCACAGGGCACAATGGTCGCAAGGAAGCAGGCAGATGCTAGTGCTTCAGAGGAGGTGGTCTTGATTTCCCAGGGTGATGTCCCCTCACTCAGCAGGGAGACTAGCATGACTTGGCTCTAGTCCTGGCCACAGGCAGAAGTCTTGCAGAGCTTTCCCTCCTCACACAGCCCTTCTGGCTGCTTAGCTGATAATTTGTGGAGTCTCAACCTCCCCTTCTTAGTCTTTTTCCAGACACCAAATGTTATTTAGGATCTGTGCTTTTGTAGTTTTTTATTGGGGTTCTGCTTCTTTTGAATTACATACTCATCACCTCCCTCTTCAATCTGTCACAGCAGGAGAGACTCCGAAGCCGATAGTTCCACAACACTGGCCATTGGAGTGACTAGACTTCGCACTTGGATGTCAGCAGTGATGTGTTTCAAAATTTTAATCCTGGGCTTGCAGCACCACTCTTTGATTCTCTTAGCCTCCTCTCCTTCATTAGATGTGTCCAGGCCACTTCCTTGTGATTTACTGCTTAATCAAAGATCACCCTTTGAAGGGTGCAGGGAAATTACTCTCCCTTCTCCATTGTGTCCTGCCCATGTACTGGATTGCAACACATCTGTGTGGGGGAGAAGATTCTTCTACCACCTCCTGTCTTCACCATGCAGGCCTGAGCCTCCCAAAATGGAAGCCAGGGTCCTCCATGTATTGTATTGTGATTGCATTTATATGGCGCTTACTACCCCTGATGAGGCGTCAAATCGCTTTTTCGGCGAGTAGCACGCTACTCCCGAACCCAAGAAGGATTAGTGTTGAATTAGTGTAGTGAAATATGAAAGTAATTTGAGTCGTGGATATTAGTCAGTTATTTGTATTGAGAAGGACAGCGGAGGGATAGAAGAGGGAAAAAGGGTTGCATTTATATAGTGCTTGCTACCCCTAATGAGGTGTTGAAGTGCTTTTTTCGGCGAATAGCACGCTACTCTGAACCCATAAAGGATTGGTGGTGAATTAGTATAGTGAAATATGAAACTTGATAAGTGGACATGTTAGTCTGTCCTTTTGATTGAAAAGGATAGAGCGAAGGATTTAGATTTGATTTTTTTTTTGACGTCATGGCAGTAGTGGGAGGCTTGGGATGAGTAAAAAGGGATGTGGAAGGGAAGAGTCAGGGAAGAGTTTAGAAAGGCTTGTTTTGGGGGATCGGTATAGTAAAAAAGGTGTCGAATGGTGCAAGGAGGGGTAGAGTAGGGGAGAGTCTAGAAAGGGCAATTTTGGGGGTCATAGTACCATTACAGACACACTTGCACTTGGTGTATGTACACAGCACACACACAATCTTGTACTGTTACCGCCATGTATTGTCATCAAAGGGGCGCATACATTCAGCGCACACATTCACTCTGCGGGCACTGCTCAGTACTGTAGCCTTTGTGGTACTTTCAGGTGCACATACAGCCAGTACACACATTCACCATGTAGACTTTGCTCAACAATACACCCATCATGTATGGTATTCCTCACAGGTGGTGATGCATCCACTCACCATGCACACATTGCCTAGCACTACAGTTCATGTACTGTACTCCTCACAGGTACACTTATTTATTTGGTTGATTTATAAAGCGCACAGCTACCCAACAGGGTCTCCCGGCGCTGGACAAGGTGGAGGCAGAGCCACACAAGCGCTAGGCAACAGGTCAAAATAAAAATCAGGTTAGGTCGCTAAAAAGAAGTCTAAGTTCTTGCGGAAAGCTAGCAGAGTTTTCCTAAGATCGATTGGGAGAGCATTCCAGAGTTTACGGCCCAGGTAGGAGAAAGAGCGGCCGCACATACGAGCAAGACGAAACCTGGGAACTGAGAAGAGACTGGAAGATCTCAACTGTCAAGCAGGCAAATAAGGTGTTACCAATCTTTGGATGTAAGAGGGAGCCAGGCCAAATTTGGCCCGATATATGTAACATAGAGCCTTGAACTCGATGCGCTTGTTCACTTTGAGCCAATGTAATTGCTGGAGCAGAGGTGAAGCAGAAGAGCAGCCGCATTCTGAATAACCTGCAGCCGATGGACTGAGGCTTTATCTGCACCCAGATATAACACATTGCCGTAGTCCAGCCTGGATATTACCAGTGCCTGCAAGACTGTTCTCTGAGGTGCCGGTGGAATTAGCCAGAGAATTGTTTTTAATCCATCTGAGAATGGCAAAGCAGGTCTACGTGACCCTAGACACCTGAGATTTGAAGGAAAGATTTTTACCAATGATAAAACCCAGGTTCTTTACTTTAGGGACAGAGGCAGGCACAGGGCCCAGAGTGTCAGGCCAATGTTTAATTCCCCAAAGCTTCTGGGTATTTACCCAGAACAAGCACCTCTGTTTTAGTACCATTTAGCTTCAGGGCATTTCTGGTCATCCACACGGATACATTACTCGGGCCAAGCTGAAGCAGGGAAGGATCTTGATGCTGAGCGGTAGATAGTGAAGAAATCTGTGTATCGTCCGCATAAGAAAAGATGGTCAAGCCTGACTTCTCAGCAATGTCTGCCAGAGGGCGAACATAAATGTTAACAAGCATTTACAATGCAATAGGTCTCGCACTGACATTATTTTGAGCTATTGACATTGTAAATGACATTGGTTTTTTTTGTTTTTCTTTTGTAAAACATAAATAAAAGACATTGTAATTTAAAATGCCAATAGCTAAATATTTACTTTAAGCTATTGGTATTGTTAATACCAATGCCTTTTATTTGTTTTAAAAAAGAAAACACAAATAAAAGGCATTGTTATTTGCAATGTCAATAGCAAATGCCTTTTATTTATGTTTTACAAAAAAAAAAAAAAAACAATGTCATTTACAATATCAATAGCTCAAAATAATGTCAGTGCGAGACCTATTGCATTGTAAATGATTGTTATTTTATCGACTGCATTCCTTATATTGCATGAAAGCACAGGCCTTAGCGCACACAGGTTTTTATGGCAATAGGGACGGGAACGGCTCCTGCACTCAGCTGATGAAGGTGTAGCATGACTGAAAAGGAGATACATTTTTAGGACCAGGAATTATTTTTCATCATCCGACTTTGACACAGAGCAAGAAAAATAAAGAGGGAAAAAACTAGGAAGAAAACAAGACAGGAATATATAAACAAAGGGGGGAAAGCAAGAATGAAAAAGAACCTGCAAGTGAGAGAAAGAGACAGGAAGTGTAGGGTGCTGGAAAAAAAGAGAAAGTAGGCCTCCAAACCAGGGTTTCACCAGCCTGGCCAGTATTTTCATGTCACAACAGATAAAAATGTCATGAACAAACTCCAGATTTTTCCCCATTGAAATCAAATCTGAAAGCAACAAATACAAGGTGAAAACTCACAAAACGTCTTTTGCAGCTATCTAAACTATCCAAAATTGATGTTTAAAATGAACAGAAGCAGAATTGCAGCGTTAAAAGGAATATAAAGGATTTGTCATACACTTGTATTTAAATGTCATCTTCTGGCCCTCCTAGAACCTTCAAAAATGTACAAATGGCTGATATTTTTCTCTGAGAAAGGCGGTAACCCTCCATAAGGTGTATTCAAGAGTATGCAGCCCTAGGGTTCAGCACACCCTCAGCAGAGCCAGTGGTGGGGGCTGAAGTGGTCCAGCTATATAGGAGGCGGTAGCTTAATGCTAGTTTCAACGTCATGTGTCAACACTAGGAGCAAAGAAAGGGCAGCTGCTTGTGTAAGAATCGGATACCCACTAACTGGTCGAAATCTGATGCACTCCTGTCTCCTATCAGCTGTATTGCTGGCTCTCTGGCAGGGCTGTCCGCCCACAGAATGAAGCCCTCTATTATAGCCTTTCTGAGTGAGGGTTTGCAAGGGTAGGCCAGTTCCATTACTTCACGCAGGGATGTGGGGTTGTAACCTGGAGCACTATAGATAACAGCAGTGACAAATGAACTGTTCATATACATTAAGCATCGCGTCAACACACGCTCAGATGAAGAAAAGAGCATGCTGGTAATTTCTGTGCAGTTCAGGTCAGTGGAGTGCATTATAGCCACGGCCCCCTCCCCCTAGTCTGCTTTTATGAATCATTCCAAACACAGGAGGGATCAGCAGGTTAAAGATGGCGCTCAAATTGTCCTGTGAAGACTACTCACTTGCCTTGCCTGATGAACTGTCAGCAGAGGTCTCTGCGCTGTCAGAGAGAGGCTATATGTCAACTCAGTGAACAAACATTGGCAAAGCCAATTGTTCAAGCCTATGTCTTTTAGCCGTGTTGTACAGCAGACACGCTGTGCAGCATGGCTAAAAGTTTGAAAAAAAGCACGATGGGCACATCATAACATCTTTTTCCTTATGGCGAATGGAGGTGGGTTACATGAACAGCGGGATGGAGGGAGGAAGGTATGAGAAAACACCGACAATGGGAGGGAGGGTGGCAGGAAACGGCATGGTAAAAAGAAAACTCGCTATGACGCTGCCAGGGCTAACCATGTCATAACGCTTTTTTATGGTGGATGGGCAACACAGACAGCAGGGGGATGGAGAGAAAGAAGCACACTGACGACAGTGAATTGGGAGGGGTTTGAAGCAACACAGAGAACAGGGGTGGAAGGGGGTCTTAAGCAACACAGACAACGGAGGTGGGGGGGGTGTAAAGCAACAGGGACGAAAGGGGGCGAGAGGGGGTTTAAGGCACCATGCACAACGGGGGGTGGGAAGGGTTTTAAAGCAACACAGGCAACAGAAGTGGGAGGGTTTTAAAGCAACATGGACAGTGGGGGTGGAAAGGGTTTCAAGCAGCATGGACAACTAGGTGGGAGGAGATTTAAAGCAACACAGACAATGAGGGGGTGTGAGGGGTTTCAAAACAACACTGATAATGATGGGATGGGATGGGAGGGGTTTTAAAGTAACACGAACAACGGGGGTAGGAGGCTAAAAGCCATATGGACAATAGGGGTGGGAAGACACAATAAGTAACGCGGACATCGAGGAGTGGGAGGTTATTAAAGCAACAAAGACAACTGGGCGGTGGGATGGTATAAGCAGCACGGAAAAAGTTGGTGGGAGGGAAGAAGCAACACGGACAACTTGAAGGGTTGGGAGAGAAGAAGCAACATGACAGGAAGAAAAGTCACAGCTAATCAAGATGAAGCAATCAGTACTTGACCCTGTTCCACACGGAAGAAGAGGAAGTGATGCCGGCATGGCAGGACAATTAGTAAGCAGCAAATAAGAAAAACAATGAAGCCAACGAATGGTAAGCAATGGGCGGGCTCCAAGCGCCTTGTAGTATACAATATCTCTCGCATGCACGTGGTCACAAGACCTTAAAAGGAGTACCGATAATCTATACAAATGCTGCATTAGTCTCACAGATGACAACATACACACACAATATATATATTTTAAAGCCTCGACTTTAATGCACTTAACATATAAATATAGCCTTTGCAAAGCAGATAGAAGATTGCACAGAACTATAGATTGCACAGCTGGGGTGGACACTCATGTGCTTCAGCTCATAGCTGGGACAGTGGACAGGGTGGAAAAGGAGGAGAGTCAATCCTAGCTCTCCTTAAACTCTGCCATGCGAGAGCTGAATCTTTCTAAAGTGTGTGGGACTGCTTATGGTCACATAGAAAATTTGCATACACATTGGATAACATTTGTGTATATCATGTACGGAAGCCCATTAGGCTCAGAAGTAGACGCCTTAAATCCTTATGCTTGGAAAATGGTACGAGACATCTGCCTGCATCATTGAGATTATGCCTCTGTGACTATACACTCCAGGACAGATGTCTCCAACCACTCGATCAAGAGCTACCAGTAGCTCCTAGACACCTTCAAAGTAGATTGAAACCTTGAGTTCATTTCTAAATAAGTACATGGTCACATTCTTCTGTTAATGCTAATGGAAGGCTGTGTTTACTTTACATTATTGTCATCAGGCTGCAGATAGCAGAGCCTGATAATGAGCAGAGCTCAGTCAGATTTATGGGCCAGGCTGGGTCACACAGGTGAAGAACTGAAGCACTGAAGTCTTTAACTCTTAAATAAAAGTCCTTGTGACTCAATATTGGAGCATGAGAAGAACATGATATTTCTGAATGCTTTTAAATGGGAGAAAATTGAAATGAAAAGCTACCTTAATGATTAACTCTTCATTTTAATTTTATCCCATTTCAAATTGTCCCATTTACAGGCAGCAAGCCTTTTGCTCTCAGTAACCAATAGACACTATGCAGTATTTATACCAGGAAAATCGTCATTTTTTTTAAATAGGAGAAATTTCAAGCGAAAAAAACTTTTTCTATGAAACATTAAGGGGCCGATTACGATGTCGGTCAGAAAGCCTCCGACCACAAGTCCGATGCTTTCCGACCATGGTCGGAGGCTTTCCGACCAACTCGGTCAGTTTGCGGTCCGACCGACCGATTACGATGTCGCCGGTCGGAATGTAAACCGACCAGTCATTCCAACTCGGTTCCGACTGGCTCTCGGAGTCTTCCAGCCGGTCAGAACCGCACCCCAATGCCCTATGGACTGCGTTTCTGCTGTCGGGATTACGATGTCGGTTTCCCACAGCCTTTCCGTGCCGGCCTTTCCGACATGGAAAGGCTGTCAGACAGCGACTTTGGGGGCCCCTAGCAGGGCCCCCTTGACTCCACAGTCTACGGTCGGTGGTCGAGGGGGTACCGAGTGGGAATACGACTGAACAGTGTTCGGTCGCATCGTAATCAGGCGGTTGGAACTGCCGACCTCAGGTCAGTCTGTCCCGAGTCCGAGACAGTGTCCGTCGGAGGCAACTCCGACCTACATCTTAGTAAGCTCCTAAGTATTAATGTCTTTCTCCACTTTCAATTATGCCAAATAACTCTTAATGTTTTATGAAGCATGTTTATTCACTTAAAATTCCTTCCATTTAAACAAATGTATTTTTCTGTTATAAATATGGTACCATGTCTACAGGCCACTGGGAGCAAGATGCTTGGTGTTTGTAAATGCGACACTTGGAAATGGGAGAACATGTAAATGATGAGTTTTATGGAATCCAGAAAAACAAAGTTAACTCTTCAGTTTAATTTTCTCAATACAATGCATATTTATAAGTGAAAAATACAGCCATTATTTTAAGCTGGAGAAATTTAAACAGCAGAAGAATGTTCCATACTCTGAACATTTTTGGCAGAACATTTTTCTGCACTTACATTTTTAACATTTGTGTTATACATGTAACAATGCCACATATGGCGAAAGGTATGTCCTGAGCCACAAGTACATACAATACGGTCTCTCAGTCACCTGTACACATATATCCCATTCATACCCACACATATTCATAGAACCCCAAAGACCACGCTCTGACACACATGGCAGCCCTGTCATAGTGCCCCTAGTCAAAGTATTTTGTTCAAACCATAGCATCTGGCTCTATGGACATTACAATTAAAACCAATTAAGCTGGTTGTGGGGGCATCTGGTAACAATGCACGCGTTACTTAGCCTTGAGTAGCTCACGACGATTTTCACTGATCAGAAGTAGCTCCCACTACAGAAAAGGTTGGAGACCCTGCTCCAGGGCATCAAGCTTAGCACAATTTGTACTTAGGAAGAGATAAAGGATTGGCCGACCTAAAAATGAGGAATTACCATGGAAATTGCTAATCCCAGTCCCAATGCCTCACTATTCCTAATGTTTCTCAAATTTCATCCAGAGACTTCACCTGCTTCCATGTGGCGAAGTCTCCAGGTGTAGAACCACAGATTTTCCACAAACACCATAATCAATATTTGGTTGGTAACTGCTGATACCAGCTGAATCAATATTAAAAGAGATCTCACGGTGAAGCTCTTTATCTTTTGTCACCAAGACTTTTGTCTGCGGGTCAATTTAAAGAGTGCCAGCAGCACAAAAAGTGCTGCTAGACCACACCAGCAATCATTGGTTCAAATTAGCCACTTCTGCAGCTCCTCCCTCCCAGTCATATAATAAACAAATGCTAGCCACTTGCACCTCTGCATAACTGTGCATTATAGTGTGCAGGGGCTGCCAGAGGGATACATCACCTGGTATGGTCCAGGTATCCTAGCCCACCTATGCCTGGATACTGTAGCTGACTGGCTTTGGTTCGGCAAGGCTGGCAATAGCGGCTGAGGACAAGGAGGATGAAGTTCCAGAGTAAAAACCAGGGGGAAAAAGAGCAGGCGGACCAAGCAGACCTACCATTAGGGGGGGTTCCCTCATTTGCATGGGGACGTGCCCCATGCAAATGAGGGAATTCCTTTGCCTCTGCGCCTGTGCCATATTACAGATGCGGGCGCAGAGGCAAAAAAGATCTCAGGGGGCGCACTCACAGTGAGTGCGCCCCCTGAGAGCAGCCCTCTGGAGGGAGGAAAGGGGGGTCCTATGGACACCCCACACATCCCCTTGCAGGTGTGTGCAGTCACTCACTGCACACTCCAGCAAGGGGATCTCTAATCCCCTTCTAAAGTGCAGTCGGGTTGCCGCCTGCACTGTGAAAACACGGAACGGCATCAAAGCAGCCGCTCCGTGTTTTCACATGAATGCGCTGCCCCAAGAGCAGTGCGAGTTCGCGGCTGCCCTGTGGGCAGCGCATTTATTGTAATAGGGCGCATTTTCATCATTTGCGCCCGGCGCACCTTTTAAAAGGTACGCCGTGTGCAAACAATGAAAATGCGTAATACGGCCCCATGAGTACTAGGCGGATCAGGGGAGGCGGAAGACTAGAGGAATGTAGAGGAGATCTTGAATGACCAGGAGAAGGAAGGCCATGAGTAAAAGGAGGACCAGGACAACCAGGGTGGCTAGGACCACCAGAGCCGGGACCACTGGTGGGCCAAGACTAAAACCAGAAGGAGTACCACAATCAGAGGTCAGAATTCAGAGGAGTGGGCTCACCAGAACCAGAGGACCAGGTTCAGGAGGGACATGAACGGCAGATAGCATAGGGATATTTTAGTGAGAGCCTGGACCAGGAGGACTAGGAGGATAAGGTCTGTGAAGACGAGAAGGAAGAGGAGGATTGCGACTACCAGGGCAGGACCACCTGGAAGAGCAGGAGGACAAGGAACAGGAGCTTCAGGTGGAAAAGGAGGATCAGAATGACAGGATGATCTGGAGTAGGATCTGGAGAAGGTTTAGGACCAGGGATAGGATGAGGTTCAGGTGGAGGAGGATCACCAGTAGGACCAGACCAGAACCACCAAGAGAACACGGACAGGAGCCACAGGAAGATTCTGGACCGGGTCCACCATGGGAATAAGGGAAAGACGGGCAGGACTAAGAAGGCCAGAACCAATTCCAGACCACACGTACCAGGTCGTGTATCATAGCTAAATGAACACAATACACCTTACACAAGATGTCTAGTGTTTTCTGTTTTTTGACCACAGTCTTCGTCAGCTCCGACCAGCAAGTCCCTCTCTAACTGACACACCTCGGACCTCCAACTGCTTTCATTTCACCACATTCCAAGTTCTATAGAAACACCAACCCCAAACTTGGAACGCAGGTGGAAAGGTACATCACCACACCGTGTCCCTAGCTACAGAATCTCTGCCTCCTATAAAGGATTCTTAGTTAAGCTCAAGCCATGCCTTTCAGAGCCCTCCTCTGCCCTCCCTTTCCAGCCAACCGAAAGCACTGACCGTGCTGAGGTCACCTGGAGTGTTTTAGCTGCTTTCTGATCAAGTGCTTCCTGAAGTTACTCATTTGTGATAGCCGGATGTAGCAAGGGCTGGTCGCAATGGCCATAAAAGAAAGCCTCCCAGATGAGCACTTCAGGTGCCGACGAAGGTCATGCTGTTAATCTTTAGAAGTAAAAAACAAATCTTGTGAATGTGGCGCCTGAGGGAACGCTAAGGTGTAACATTAGAAAAATCTTCTCATATTTAAGCACAGGGAAGCAGCAGAGTGTGCTACCCGCTCTCCTCCTATCTCCCCCTCCCCCTGGTGCGATTAAGTGTTGATGACCAAACCACTTTCCCAATTAAACATCCTCACTTTAAATGTGGAACATGCCCTAAGAAAGCTGTGTGCAGCGCTAACGAGGTGTGCTAACGAGCGGCAGCCTCCTGGGAGCATACTACGGCAAGTAACGAAAATCATGGTGTGGAAAACTACAGCACATGTCTGGGAGCACTGGTGTCTGTGCGAGAACCGTGTACGTATGTCTATATGTGTCTGTCATCCATGCCACTTTGCTCCCTGTCATAAGGGTGACATTCCAGTCCTGTCTCTTCAGCCGACATCACACAGAATGCTGGGTTTTGTAGTTTTCTTTTGTCTTTGGCCTACAAGACCCATCGTGCTAAGTGATTTTGGCTCATCAAGAACTATACCTTGCGGTTATCCACTTTCATGACATTGACCCAATGTCAGATTCGTGTGCTGTCATCTTTGATGATGTGTATACAGAGACATTAAGAGAGGACTGTGGGTGTGCCTCTCTTGATACCATTTTTACCTGAGATAGTGCCTAGAATGGGACTCGTCACTGTCTTTTCTTTGTGCTCTCATGCCCCCCCCCCTTCAAAGTATAGACATATTCTCTTCGCTCATGGTTGCTGTGACACATGGGCCATCTGAAGGGAAAGAGCTGTCCATACCCTTTCCTCCTCTTTGTGCACAAGGACATGGAGAGGTGCGTTGTACCCTTAGGTGTGCAACACGATTGGAGGCTATAGGAGAGGTGTGGCGCAGCGGCCAGAGTGGTTGACTCCGGAGCGTGGGGCTCATGGTTCAGTCCCTGGCGCCGGCCTCAGCTCTGCATCATGTGACTCTGGGCAATAGCTCACTTAATCTGCCCGACGGCCCCCAGCGCCTTGAAACCCTTAATGGGTCATATGTTCGTGCTTTACAAATATGAATTATTTATTATTATTATGACATTTCCTGGAAGCAGAGATCCCTAGGTGGTGCCCACCACCGGCTGCACCCTACCTCTGCCAGATTAAAGAGCCATAGTTCCCTGAGACCTTAATCTGTGCACCCTCCAATTGCTCCTCTGGGAGTGAAGGGAACCCCGCCATCCAGCAGAAGGGACCCCCACAGTATTGTGTTGTAAAATATATATAGCGTTTACTACACCTGTGTAGGGTGCTGAAGCGCTACCCTTCATGAGTAGCATTGCTATACCATGTAGGGAATATGGGCGGAAGGGTGCTGTCTTTACTTTGTTATTATGCCGGAAGTGTTTTAATGTCCTGGGTGACGCAAAGGACCTGTGCCCATAACAGGGCGTCCCAAGACCTACCTATTTCTATGAGTGTCCCTGATCGTGCCACAATTACTCTAAAAATCCCCGTCGAGGTTCACCACTTCAAATGAGTGGGAGAGTAAGACATCTCTGTCCTGCTCTCTGATGTTCACCATTTGCAACTGGCTTCTAAAGCAGCCATTTTGGATATTGGAGTATATACGAAGTGGAAAAGTACGAATGAAGCTCTACGACTCCCTCCGAACATGCTTCTATACTTTTCACAATTCACAAAACAGGTGTAATAGCATGCCTGGAAAGTCACACCACGGGCAGCCAGTGTGTCAGTCGTACTACTGCACCTGCCATATGACTTTTTTAAGACTGCCTGTTCCCCCTGTGCGGCATTGTACAAAGCGCACCATGCTGCATAGTGCGAAGGGCAGCTCACGTTAAAAAGTTTTGCAAAATACTTGTCAAAAATGTCTCACTGCAAGACATTTTGTGTACAAACTAACGAACGTCCCAATGGTTTCTTGTAAGGCTTTTTTTTTTTTTACATGAGGTGCATACTCACTTTAAAAAAGTTAAGCACATTTCTGTAATGCAGAATTTTGAGAAATTTCATGAATATTGCATAATAAGAAATTTGAGAATGTCTCTGCTTTTTAGAACGCAATAAGAATTTTTCCAAGCCTACCAATAACCAGTTCCCGATGGAAATTGAATTTTTCCCACATCCGATCTATGGGTGCCCAGTACCTTCTACACTGCCATTGGACCCAGTAGAAACTATTCTTAATAGGTCAATTCGAATTTCCACCTTGTAGAAGAAACACATGCAATACATATTTCCAACTTTTAACAGAGTTCCTAAGCGCTTGTTACAGGTGGGAGAAACTGCAAATCGTTTTGTTGTGCAATATACATAATTCTCAGGAGAAATATGTGTTTTCTGTGTATTACGCATGTGAGATCATCTGAGTGAAAATTGCTAGGCATTCCCTTGGGTAAAAAGGCCTGTGAGATACTAGCTCAATATATTGCTGATGCATTTTCTAAATTCACATGGTGAACATTGCAACCCCTGCACCTAAGGCAATCAGCCAATTTCACAGTTCCTGCTAGACATTTTCTGCTCGAACCAAGTCTCTCTTGAGCAGAAATTATGCAATCGGCAAAGACAAAAGAAAAACAGAAAATTAAAAAAATATGAGCAACCCAATATTTATGATTTATGTGAGATTATGCTTGTGTAATAAAAACGTTATATGCCTTACCTAACTTAGAAAAGGCAGTATCAGCACAGGCTTCCAGCCCTTTCATGTGCACTGTGCTGACGTTTTCAGGTTCAGTTCAGAATTGCATGCGCGTACCGCAATATATGTACAGCCAGTCTGTATTTTATTAGTCGGGCCTTGTTTCTTGCACGTATTAGCGTTTAAGGCTGTCTCTCTTTGATATTTATTTATTAACTCTAGGTACTAGATAAGAGATACTACTGGACCAAGATTTATCCATAGTGGAAAGTCAAAAAGTGGTGGGCGGAAAAGGAATTAATCACTACCAAGGATAATTGATAATTACCCTAGCAGACCTTCCAACTTACATGGTGCCACTGTTTGTCACACGATATCGGCTCCCGTCACACGGTCACCCAGTGAAGAGCTTATATCACACAATGTGCACACAATTAGCTGGATACCCCTGCAGAGAGCTGGTTTCCAGCTGTTTGGAGGCTCTGTGCAGAAAAATGTCCCTCCAAGGCTCTTGCCTTGCTTCCCACTCGGTGAAACATCTCCACGGGTTGGCAGGTCTGCTCTAGGGAGGATTTGGTTACATCTTCTTTTCACGCTTGTCTCTGTCATTCACGAAGAAGACCAGCAACATGCAAACAAGTCTTGGTTTCACCCCAAAAGGGGGAGAACTGCTAGATGATGGTGCTGCTGCATGGGAGTGCAGGCAACCCCAAAAATATTTCTGCTTTACTGGACTTCATCAACGAGTTGTTGCTTAAGTCTGTCAGCACAGCAAGTGGTACAATCCATGTTTGGGTAAATTCTCACAAAGAAAATAAGAAGTGATTAATAGAAATGCTTGAATAAATCTCAACAGACAAACTCGGGGTAACATTCCCTTTCCTTGTTTTATGGTGTAGTGCTTTTGGTTGGACTGTTCGTTTTGGGGCAGGGCCAAGACTAAGTTTTACGATTGGTCAATTCTGTAATGTCACAGACCAGCTAAACATGATGGAATGGAATATTACTCAGAGAAATTCTCAGTGACTAAGATGGATTCAATATTTCCATCCACAACTCTTTGTGTGTCTCAGTAAATCTTCCTAGAGGGAAGGATATGGCTAGACTGGAGTCTGAAGCTTGGCGTGCTTGCTGACTCAGGAAACACCTCACTCATGATCACAGTGGAATACACCTGAAGGTCCTCTCTCCTATAGCGGTAGAAGTACACTAGAATCAATCATCGGATTCCATAAAACCTACTAACAGGGATGTGCGAAATTTGCTTTCATGTAGTTACATGATTTTGTGGGTAAATTACACAAAATTATGCATAATTATGTGAAATGCAAATCCGTCATTTAGCAATATATTTTAGCATAGAATGTTTCTATGTTTCAATTTTCGCCCCACGTATGCATTTTGCCCCCCCAAAAAAAGTGAAAAAACACAAGTGCCGAGAACAACGGCCACTCGCATTCTGGTTGTTCACGTTATTCTCACATAATAGTTTTCTGCGAATGGCGATATAATTATGCAAAGTGTCATAATGGCATAACCTCAGGAATTTTGTGTAACAAGTGTAACATGAAATCCCCAAAATTAGACAATTTACATTGGCATAATTATATTTGGTCCGCAG
Organism: Calotriton arnoldi; assembly: GCA_963921515.1. NCBI lineage: Eukaryota > Metazoa > Chordata > Amphibia > Caudata > Salamandridae > Calotriton > Calotriton arnoldi. Next base: position 753,262 of record CAWUFW010001719.1, on the reverse strand, counting down.
CGACGGCCGACACAGGTAAGCGCGGAGGGGTGGGTGGGAGGGAGGTGGAAGTCGACAGAAGACGGAATAGGTATAATTAAATAAATAAATAATACTTATACCGGCATCTGTCAACTGCCCCCCCCCCGCCGTGCTCCGCCCCGCCCAGCGACGCTTACCTGTGCCGGCCGCCGCTGTTGGTCCGGTCTTACATACAAGGAGGGCACAGTATAGATCCTCAACTACTGACAGAGTCAGGACTGTCACAGGAGGAGGGCAGACGGGCACAATGTCCCAGCCATTGCTTTGTGAAGACTGTTCTCCCTACAGTACTCAATTTCTGAGAGAGAGGAAATAGCTGTATTTGAATGCAGTGTGTTCCACTGTGATGCCTGTCAGACTGTAGACTGTAGGTAAGTGTTGTGTTCTGGGGTACTGGTTTCTAGTATCTCATGGGTGCTGATGTATTGTGTACACGTCTGTGCTTTTGTGTACAGGGTGTATGCAGTGGTGTGATTTTTAGGTCTCGCGCCTAGCGTTGCAGTGTGCAGCACTGCTCGCGCAGCGCGAGACCTCTTGAATGGGCTTCAGAAAGCTACCCACACGCTCCTGCGTGTGGTTTTGCTTTGTGAAGCCCACATTGGCTGTAGCATGCTTTTTAAAAAAAATACCGGCACGCAATTGGGCGAAGGCGGGCGCATGTCCCGCCTTCGCTCCTCCCATTCCCACTGGTGGCTAGCACGCGCAGCAGCGCGCATTCGCCTCGCTGCCGCGCTCCCTCCCCCCGCTCCTCTGTGGTGCGCGCGCACCACTGTTTTTTAAGCAAGGGATTGACGGTACGCCGATTTAAAATTACGATTGTATTTACTTGATCGCACCACGTCAAAAAGTTCAGCCAGTTTTGTCGGCTCGTGGATCCGATGCATATGGCGCTGAAGGGGTCTTTTCAGAGTCGCGCTCACTGCTCTTGGAATACAGGCGCCTACTCCCCCGGCTCCAAACAGGGAATCCCCAGGGCACGTCCTGGAAGGTGAAGAGAAAACGAAAGCAGCGCGCGCCCCTTGGACGCGGAAGTGGTGCGCGCAGCTCTGAGGTGACAGAGTCAGCTGAAAGACGGCAGCCTGTAGCACTTCCGCGTGCGGGGTGCGCAGTGTGCCTGAGCACCTTTGTTCGGTGTGGAGCAGGTCTCAGGTGAAGCTGGGCCGGGCGCTGCGAGGGTCAGGGTTATGGCGCAGTTTACCAACTTCCTGAGGAACAGCTTCAGGCGCAGGTCCAGTGCGGGCAGAGGTGAGTGAGTACGGAAGGTGCCGGGGTTGGGCGAACTGGGACACAGAGGATTTCCGCTGCCGCTGGCCCCTAAAGTAAACATTGTCCCTTCGGTCTTTCATATCCGTGTTGTCCCTTGACCATTGTAATTGGAGTGTATATGTCGAGCTAAGCTTTTATACCGTAATAGCATTTATACAGCGCCTTTCCGCCCGCTGTAAAGCCAAAAGCGCTCTCATGTTGTACTGTGACCTCTGTCAAGTTTGCCAACTCTGAGCGCTTCTACTATTGGAATGTGCCCAGCTTCTCAACTATCATATTATGTACTGTCCACTTAAGGTGCGTGCTCTTTTATCATGTTATATTCTTCTCCACTCAGTTGTGTTACCAAATGACTCGGTGTCACCGGGATACAGCCTTTCATTTCACTATGGTTTCTTTTATGTGTTTTTCCTCACTTGTCTTGAACTAGGACTGCAAAGCCCAAAGTGCACTTGATTAGTAAATGAAAACCCAGGCCAGAAAACAAGGTTTTGGAGTGGCATAGATTTCGTTTGCCCACTTTTGATACTAGACTAAATTTTGCCGAACTAAAGTTATTGGAATGCATGCCACGTAGCCAGCCTTAAAATGACACCTGTTTTTCAAAAGTGCAATAGGTACGTCTGTGATCACTGTAACGCCTTAAAAGATCTTCTTCAAGGGGGTGACGCTTTGCAGGTAGGATCTGCAGGGGCTACGTTTGATTGTATTACTGTGGCATCTTCCTGGAGCTCGAAGAGGTGTTATCCGTAGTTTGATAATAAACTACAACTTGAAGCCAAGCTTTGTCCATGCTACTGCTTCTCTACAATTACATTGGACTTGTAATTGTTTCCTGTCTTTCTTGCAAATAATTATGTTTGTATGTCTGTTTCTCACAGAGAGCGCACAAGGTGTTATTTTTGAAAATCTAATAAAACAATGAATCACAAAAATAAGATTTTCAATGTTGAAATATTTTGGTATTATCCGCTTTTCCAGGTTCATTACTTTTCATGGCATGCCATGTATATTACAATGACGAGCCACAAACAACGAAACATGTCTGGGAACATCTTGAACAGTTGTCTCTTCCCATCTGGCTTACGGGAGCACGACGCTTAAGCTAATAATTGTTTGGGGGGAGAGGTGGTGCTCGTCGACTGATTTGTTATAGGTTCAAAATGGTTATATCATGGGTGACATTTTCAGCCTGTACTTGTTTTTTTTAGCAAACATCCCTGGGCATGCTGAAACTTGTAGGCTACAGTCAGTTACTGCTGCAGTGCTGAATCCTGATCCATGTGCACAGGGCAGATCAGTTGCTGTTCTGATGGTGTAGGTACCAATGCCAGGTACATAGAATCCACATGTTTAGCTGTCATGCTCCACGTGTGCCTCAGAGAGCGAAGATTTTTCTTGAGGCAATTTTAGTGGCAGAGAGCGATTGTTTTTCTTAACAACGTAAATATTCTTGCCACTTGTCCAGACTTGTAAGGGCATTTCTCAGACAAGGCACGACTAGTTATGCACGTGCGTAGTCTCCCTCCCCACCAAAAATGGGGAGCCCCTGGGGACGCACTTTGTACTTATAGTCCTTGCTTAGGAGAAGCAAGGCTGGCAGTAAAGAGGTGCAGTTACTGCCAGCCTTGCTTCTCGTAAGCAACGACTATTAGTACAAAGTGCATGTTTACGCATCGCTTGTTTTAAAAGTCGCTGCTTGTTTGGTTTACTTTTGGCCAGTCACTCTCCAACAGAGCATTTTGGCACTCCGACACCAACTGCTCCCTCCATCCTCCCTTAGTAGGTAACAGACATTGCCATTTACAATGCCAATAGCTCTAACTTAAAAAAATGCGAGACCTATTGCATTTCCAATGCTTGTTGGTGTTTGTTGTGTGTGGATGCAGGAAAATATGAGAAGAAATGTGTGGTGCATTTTGCACCTGTATGCTAGTTTCATAGTTGATGAGATTGTGTGTTTTGATGTGCTCATTATGTATAATTACTAATATATTTAGATCAATATATATGTGTATGTTTGCCTGAGGGTGCAGCAGTGTCATTTCGAACGTGTGTGTACTGGTGTTGTATATGTGCACACACTATCTGCACCTATATAAGTGTTGGCATATGTGTAGTACCTGAGTATCGATGTGGGTATTGGTGTGTGGGATGTGTGTGTTTGTGGGGTGGGATGTGGATTAGCACGACTTGGTGTGGGGACCTATGTGTAAACTGTATTTATATCGCGCTTACTACCCCTGACGTAGGTTTATTTTGGTGCAATTTGTGTACACTTTGTGTTGTCTGATGTGTGTGCGTTGCAATTTGTTTTGCTAAGTGCTGGTGTGCCTTGACATCTTGTGTGTGCGTGCTGCTGTCTCATGTGTGTTGTTGTGAACGTCTTGTGTGTACATGGTGTGTGCGTTTATAGGTACTTTCTGGTGCAATGTGTGCTGGGTGTGTTCTTTTTTTCAGCATTGCACTGTGGGTTAGGGTGACCAACCGTCCGTAAATTCCACGGACAGTCCGTCATTTCGGCCGTCTGTCCGTTGTCCGTGAAGGATTCTTTAACGGACGCCATTTGTCCGTAATTTTACCTGCTGTTGGGTGACAGCCAATCATGTGCCTTTCTATCACCAACCGTTGCTCCAATCTTTGCTGTGGAGAAAAAACAAAGCTATCTAGGATTGGCTTGAAAGCCATCAGCCAATCCTAGAGCTCGCTGGTACACTGCAAGAGTGTTCTCATTGGCCCTGATGCGCATCAGGGCCAATGAGAACAGCTAGGATACCCAGTAGCCGAGCCACTTTACTTCTGGACGAGTGTGAGTGCATCGTGACTCGTGAGCAAAGTGCTTGAGTTGCATGCCTTTCTTGTACGTGTGCAGAGAGACCCGTGTGCACTGGGTGTGCAGAGTGAGGCCTGTACTGGTGTGGGTTCAGGGTAAGGTGGTGTGCACTGCGTGTTATTTCAGTCCAGTGGGATGGTGCACCCTTGTGAGTTCTCGGTAGGTAGTGTGTCTCTGTTAGTGTAGGGTGAACAACATTGTGTGGTGTGTCTTTATGAGAGGAGGATGAGTGGTGTACCTGAGAGATTGCAGACCATAAAAGCCAAATCTATTGCCTTTGACACTGCTCGTTTTGGTAATAATGTCAAAGCCAAAGAATGGCTTAGAAATGTTTCACATGTGGATCTCACACACACACACAAGCACACACGCACGCACGCACACACACACACACACACGCACACACGTTTATTGCTCCACATGCATTAAGTTTCTATTTGAGAGGCGTTCTTTACTCTAAGGCTCTCATCAGAAAGTGGTACTAAATCAAGAGTAATGCCACAAGAAAGCAGTTACATTACTGTGGTTGGGAAATATATCTCTCAATATATATACAGTGCACCTCATAATAGGGGTATTTTTCAATGTAGGCTGTATGGCCCATAAATGACTAAATGGGAGGGATGCCTTGACAATAGATTTACAGATTAAGCGCAAAGAAGTTACAGGAACCTTTTGCACGTACATGACAAGCTTCATGTTTTTTAAATAATATAATGTAGTTTTGTCACATTTCAGTAAATTATTAACAGCAAATGTACTCTAATTGGAACACGCTAATATGCAGCAATTCAAAAAAACTCTCATATGTGAAGCTTTAAAAACACTCTAAAGGAAGGTTTAAGTATTAGGCAGTGATCTGATGTTGAAGCCCTCATAATGCAAAATACCACAAAAACACGGTTACTTTTGACAGAAATGCTTTCTTTTATTCCTTTTGCAGTTTTATATAATGCAAACACGCCCCAAGAGCATGGCAGCACTCTACATGACTACCAGATTCAATTACACGAGGACAGATTTTTTTTTTTTAGGGTCAGGGAAATTAATTAATTTGCCCAGGATCATGGCCCCCAGTTACAAAGGGCAGCTTTGTTCACTCTGCCTCGTGGCCTCCCTTTCACCAAATAACAAACAACACACGTCAGCATTTTGACACTAGAAAGAGGGAGATTTTGAATAAAAAAAATCGGGAGTTTTCATTTCCCCCCCATTGACTTGAAGAAAAGGCAATTTAGACAGGAGACTGCTAAAATAAAGCCATTTTTTCTGAGAAAATCAGGAGTCTCCTGCCTAAATTGTGGCTGTTGGCATGAGTGAAACAATCGCTGGATGTTTAGTATTCCTCTTAGGGTGACCAACCGTCCGTAAATTTCACGGACCATCCGTAATTTGGATCTCACGTCTGTTGTCCGTGATGATCCCTTGTACGGACACCGTTTGTCCGTAATTTTGGGCAATGCAGGGAACAACACTGTTCCCCTGCATGAAGCCTCAACTCTGTGATGGGGCAGCCTCAAAGCACTCCTCCTCGGAGCACAAGAGCAGCCCCACCCTGCCCTTTGTCATTCTGTATGCAGCTGTTTGTCACATACAGAATGACAATGTGCCAATCTGGGCTGCAAAGCATGTGGTGGGCCTCCCCCAGCCTCGGTCTAGGGCAGCGCATTCTGTCAGATGGAAGAAATGTGCAAAAACGCCAATGCTGCTACATGAGAATAAAGTTAAAGAATTGAAGCTGGGAAAGAAGTTAACAAGAAGGGGCTAGAGTTCTTTCAGTCTCATCATTTTAGAACTGATGCATTTTCAATATTATATTCAAGGAAGCCATGATTGCTGCTTTTTTATTTTATGCAACTAACAACTATTGACAAAGCCAATAGTTCTGGCTTGTTGTAGGTGTAACGTTTCTTGTTGTGTTATATATCTGGATACAATGACAGAAGACGCAAAATACCAGTCAGGCGGTACACTATACTAAGCACATATTTTTGGCTTAGGTGGTTTAAGCCACACCCTTACTTACATCGAACACCCCCTTTGGAGAGACCCCCCCCCCCCAGTTTTTTCATCCCACTTAAAGCCCTGGAAACAACACCATGTCAGTCACCTCATGGCCTGGCACTGTGCATCCTGCATGACTCATGACTTCCACTTTTTCAGATTGCCTATGTGCAGGGGCATAGTGAACCCTCCCCCACCCCACCCCTTGCTTTAGGAACTACAGCCAGGGTGAAATTCTTGATGGGCCTCTTTTGTCTGCAACTCTGCAGACAAAGGCTCAGCTCATAATTAATATGAAAAGGTGGGCAAGTGAGTAAGTGTAGGGATGGGCGGATGGCTGGATGGATTACTGAAAGGGTGAATGGATGAATGAAAGGGTGAATGGATGGATGATGAGAGAAAGGATGGATGAGTGATAGAAAGGATGGATGAGAGAAAAGGTAAATAGATGGATGTATGGGTGGAAGAGTGGATGATGGGCGAGTGAATGGGTGGATGGATGAGTGAAATGATTGATGAATTATTAGGTGAAAGGGTGGATGGATGGATGAGTGAAAGGGTGGATGTAAGGATGGATGAGTGAGTGAAAAGGGAGGGTAGATGGGCACAAGGATGGATAGATGAGTGAAGGAGTGAAAGGGTGGACGGATGAGAGAAAGGATGGATGAGTGATAGGGTCAATGGATGGATTCATGAGTGGATGGATTGGTGGATGGATGGAAGGAAGAATGGCTAAGTGAAAGGGTTGATGGCGGGAGAAAGGGAGGATGGATGACGGAAAGGGTGAATGGGTGGAAGGATGAGTGACTGGGTGGATGGATGAGTAAGTGAAAGGATGGCCGGATGGGTAAATGGCTGGATGGATGAGTGAATGGATGGGTGGAAGAGTGGATGGATGAGTGTATGGATGGATAGGGTGGATGGATGGATAAGGGATGGATGAGTGAAATGAAGGATGGAAGGATACATGATGTATAGGTTTGCAAATGGTTGAATATGTTTGGATATGGATGGGCTTACTTATATACTATTGCGCGACCTCCTCTGATGTGTCTGTAAAACTTACCTTTTGTCCTGAAGTTTTGTCCTGAATTTTGACCTCCTGTCCTGAATTTTTGTCCTGAATTCTGACCCTTTGTCCTGAATTTTTACACTCACCGTCCTGAATTTGCACCCATGCCAGTTGGTCACCCTACTGTGGGTACATGAGTGAAGCATGTGTTAGGGTGTGGGTTTGTGTGTGTGCTACTGTTGTTTTGTGTATTTGCACCTGTGTGTATGATTTGTGTATGTCGTGTGGAGATCAGTGTGTGTGGTTTGGTAAAGTGTACGTACCTAGTGTGCTTTGGTGCATGTACCGTAGCGTGGGATACATTTGTCTTTCGTGTGACTAACATACCGTGTGTGACTCGGAGTCTCGCGTGCACACGGTGTGTGTTTACCGGTATGTGCGCTGTATGTGTTGACGTGGGAGGAACACAAGTGCGGATGGCGGCCGCGTTTGCTGTGGGTCCTGGCCACGCATTCTGAATTCTTTGCATAAACACCTAAAACAGCATCTCCGGACCCCCGCGGACCAGGCGCCTCCTCGTCGTCGCACGAACCGGAGGTGTGACAGTCGCCGGAGAGCTGTTGCCGCTGCAGCCCTTCCTCGTTCTGTCACCTAGTAGGGGGCAACTGGTGTGCGTGTTTGTTTGGAGCGGGTGGCAGGGAGAGGAGCCGAAAATATCCACGCTCCGGCTTCTGGAGGAGGGAGAGGGGACAAGTTTCCTCTCTGCGGCAGCAGACGTCTGATCTGTGTGCCGTGGATGTCTGTGCGGGCCCTGCGTGCCAGTCTGCCTTTCAAGGAGCAGGTCTGTCATACATGTGCCGTCGGCGTCTGCGCAGTGTCTGTCGTTCTTTCTCTCAGTGAGTGCAACAGTACTACACTTCTGTGTGTACCGGCCTGTCACTCAGACAAGTGTGTCTGTGATGAAAGTTCCCACTGTAGGTGTATACAGGGCTTTATGGGGGAAGAAAAAAACTGGGGGGAGGGGGGTCTCCGAAAGTGGCGTGGCCGATGTAATTAAGGGCGTGGCTTATAAACACACAAGCTTACATTTTGTGCTTAGCACACTGTCCAGCCCGAGTGGTATTTTGCTGTTTCTGTCATTGCATGCAGATATTTGATACAAGAAGTAACATTATACCTGCAACAAGCCAGGACTATTGGCTTTGTCAATGGTTCTTAGTTGGATAAAATAAATAAGCAACAACTATGGCTTTGTTGTATATAATATTGAAAATGCTTCAGTTCTGAAATGATGAGACTGTTTCAGAACTATAACGTGTCTCTTTGAAGTAACATCAGTGGCAGGGAAGGGTGGGACTGCTGCAGAGTTAAGATTTTTTTTCACCCTCAGGGTAAGGGCAAAAACGGAGAGCCCGATAGGGACCCGTCTCGGCACCTGCTTTTTAGAGCGGCTGGTGCCGAGCACCGGCAGAACCAGGCCCATTTAAAGCCCTGGGTGTATCTGTCTCCCATAAAGCGCCTAGTCGCGGCCTGTTCAGGTAAGCGCGGTGGGTTGGGGCTGGGGGAGCGGTGGAAGTCAACATAGGATGGGTTAGTGAACATAAAATAAATAAATAAATATAACCACTTACCTTGCGTTTGCTACATCGCAGACTCGGCGATGCGGTGAGCGCAAGGTAAGTGATTTTATTTATTTTATGTTTACTATCCTGTCGTATGTTGACTTCCACCCCCCACCCCCGCCCCACTACGCTTACCTGCACGGGCCACCACTGGAAGCACCCCTGTTAAATGGTTGCGGTGTGGAATACTCTCAGTCCCTCGGTGAATGTGTCCGTATAGTATGGCCCGTTGTGGCTACACTATCTGTGTCTCAGTGAGTGTGTATGTCATGCAAATTCCCTGTGTGGCCATATCCGTCTGCTTGCCAGTGAAAGTGTTTATATTCTGTGGGCCAAGTGTGGCTGTGTTCCTGTCTCTCGCTCAGTGAGTTGACTGGAGTGTGACTGCTTTCAGTAGGGTTGCACTACAATGATTCTCAGTGAGTCTGTAAGGCAAGGCACTCAATATTTCCGCATCTGTATGACTCTGTGTGTGTGTGTCTATTCTCTTTGGGCTGCGTGTGTGTGCGTACTCACAAATTGTCTCCCAGTGAATGTCTCTCTATTTTGTGGGGCCAGTGTGGTTGCAGCAGCCAGTTTCTTAGTGACTGTGTCAGTGGTCAATTTACCCAAAACAGTTGTGGCTGTCTGTTTCTCAATTAACTGTCTGTAAAGTGTGTCCCCTGTGGTTGCACCTGTTGTGTTCTTAGAGAGCGTGTCTGTGTTGTGTTGTCTCCGTGTGAGTGTGTTGGTGTGATTGTCAGTGGCTGTGTCTGCAATGCAAGGTCTGCCCGTCAGTTTTCACTGAGGGTGGTTGTATTCTGCGGGTCCATAATGGGTGTGCAAGTGGGTCTCTCGGTCTCTCTCTCACTCTCTCAGTGAGTAAGAACGCGTCATGTTGTCTCAGTGTGAGTTTGCATCAGTCTCTCAGCGAGTGGGTCTGTTTTGTGATTGTCCAGGGCGAGTCATAGCAGACCTGTGTAGAGTCGTGGCACCTGCGCAGTCCCATAGATAAACGATATTGAATTTTGATGATATCATCAATGACATCTTTAAGCTGGCATTTCCTTACCAGTGGATCAAGAGATCAAAGATGGACCACGTGCCCCTTTTTGAGGAAATTGAAGGGATCACCAAACCACTACTTTATGTCATCATCCATGGACAAAATTGAAAACATTTGCAACACTTGACATTAGAAAGCTACCCCTGAGTGGCAAGGCAGGTTTCAAACTGGGAAGGAGGATTTCTTCACTAGTCCCTAAGGTGTAGGGTCAGCTCATCAGATTTATGAGGTTTCCTACTAGAAAAACAACAGAATGGACATCTGATGTGGAGCCCGGGGCACCCGTTTTAGGTGGCCCTTTCATAGGATCCCAACACCTGAGCATGTGTGCTGTCTTTTTTCGCAAAGGGCAGGCTTAGCAAGCCTTGACTTTCGATCACAAAAGTAGCAGGCTTCCTTCTCCTTTTAAGACTCTGTGTAGACCTAATATGAAACTTGTAGTAGTTGTGATGTTATATTTAATATAATTGCACGAGGGTACTTGTGAGACTAAATCTAGGTTTGTTGTTCCTCCAGGCTGCATTATGTTACCTACTAGCAAGAAAGAAACTAGAGAGTGCTCCTGAAGTTACCTAGTGCTGTGAAATAGTTATTCGTTCACGTGCCACATCTGAATCTGCCACTCTACTACTACCTAGAGCAGAATTGGGTCATTGCAAAGCCAATAGCTCAAACTTTCAGTAATGCGAGACCTATTGCATTGCAAATGCTTGTTTATCACTGCAAGCAAATGGTGTCACACAATTTAAAATAAAGACATATGTAAAGTTAAGGGCAAGTAACAGTAGGTACCACACTATAAAGCATTATTTAATATTGATTAAGTTGCTCTTCAATCAGCAATAATAATACTTTGTAGAGAAATACAATACCATTCATGTGGGAAACTGCAAAAGATAGTTAAATTATATGTGTTAAAACATACGTTGTGTATTTTGGCTATATATTGGTATAATTCTGCTTAAAGTAGTTTATTGCCAGCATGTAATAATTGTGAACCGCTGACTGAGGCTAAATGAAGTAAAGCCAGAGTCACTGGAATTACTCGGCATCAGAGGGACAATTTATGCGTCAGGGTTGACTAAATTAAGCGGCAAGATAAGGCAAATTATGCAGCTTGTGGTACATTTTGTGATAGTATTTATTATTTTCTCATTTTTACACTTGTTAACAGTGTTTGGGCATAGGCTGCACATCATTAGTGTTGGTTTATCTCCCAAATATAGTAATAAGCAACGGAAAGGTAACCAGTGAACCAATGCAAATCGCCTTCCACTGTGCAGCAACATATGTGGCTGCGTTTTAGTAACTTTTTGGACCGTTTAAGCAAGAAACTATTTTTTTTCTGTTAAAATCTGCAGATTATACAGTATATGATAGATTATGTGGCAAATGTGGCAAATATCTAATTATATGAAAAACACTGCGACAGCACAAACACATAATTCCAGTGACATAGAGTATATCTTACTTACGGCACGGCAGGACAAACACCAGTTCTATGCATACCGCCAGTCTTGTTATTAAAATGCAGGCGGCCCCTTGGGCGGGGGATGGGGTTATGCTGAGGAATGGAGAGAGGAGGCTGGATTACCTTTTCAGTAGCTGTAAAACTGCTGCTACTCTGAATCATAGTGGACTGATCTGCAGAAGTACTATTTAAGTTGTTTACTCTGTTTAAATGGTGAAATGTTAGTACGGCAGCAGTGTCTGCAGTTCGTTCTGCTCTTCACAGGACCACAGTTATAGGTATGCTGCAGCCCCAAGTGCAATGTGTTCAGCTTGAGCATAGTGGTCGGAGTCTCCCATAGGGAGCCTTCTCTCAGACCAGAAGGTCAGCTCTCGGCAAGGGCAGGAAGCCTGCTGAAGACACAGGAAGCTTGCGCCAGATAGTGGTAAGGGAAGGCTGGACAGAGATCACATCAGGCATGCACCAGAGTCATATTTCATATAGAAACGAGGTGTGTGGTCTATTGCGAGTCTCCCCACAAATAAATACCACCGCTCCCAATCCAAGCTGTACAGATTGTGCAGTCTTATTTCGGGACTCGCTATTGGAGGTTTGACCCGCCCGTGCAAATCCAGCGCCACGGAGGCCCGTGATTAGTGGGTGGAACTCATTGCCAGGCAACAACAAGGCACTTTCAACTTTTAACCACCATATTGCCAGAATTTTTCTTAAGAGGTTTTACTCTATATTTCAAAGGAGTAAGCCTCACAAAGCAAGTATTCAGCCTCGGAGAGCTCACACACTGCCGTTAACAAATGCTTATCTGTGGAATCACGATATGCTACATCCATTCTGAAACACACTCTTCTAGCAAGAAAGTAAAATGCCAAACTGGCAATTCGAAAACTACAGTAGTGCAGTGCTTTCGACAGGGCTAAATTACTGACACCGTGAGGTTGCAGTCCGAACCAAAGCAGGAATGTCGCACTTCCCTTCGACTTGTTTTTCTTTTCCCTGGGAACTGTGCATGCTGGGATTGACTGACAGCCTACTGCCGTCCACCCATTGGTTCTACTTGTACATGTGAGCAGCTTCAAACCCACGCATCGCTTCCCTCATTGGACCACCAGCTCTCGCTAATGTGCAGAACGGCTTCAGTTTCTTTATCTGTAGTTTAGTTCTGCGATCTTATGTATTGTCTTCTCAGAGTCATAAATAACCCTGTTTTGCTGGTTCATTATGAATAAATAGGAGCCGAGTGAGCCTGCATAGAACAGCATGCTGAGAGGAGGAGCTCGTAAGATCTCCGGCAGCTGCTGTCCTCACACCGGAGATAGGAGATCAGCGTGGGTGTAAGCGCGTCTCTTATTGTTTCATCTATAAAAAATAAACTCAATAAACAAAAAAACACGCGTCCAGAAACCAGAGAGGAAGAAGTAGGTGGCAGGTGGTGAACACGGACAAGGGGTGGGGGAGGGAGCAAAGGCACACGGACAACGGATAGCGCTCGTGATAGGAGCATATCGCAAAATTGCGTAAAGGGAACAAGAGCGGCCACTGGCAACCAAGAAACGGCGCTGGTGCCATTCAATGCAACAAGCCAGCATCATAAGAAGTGAAGGGGCAGGCCGCAGCGGCCGTGAAAGTGATCGCCGCGGCCGCTGAAAGTGAAAGTGAATGAGCCATGACGAGAGAGGAAAGCCAGATGGCGCCTCTGCTCGTGCCTGTGCGCGTGAACCGCACGCTCTATGCCACCCAAAGCTGTGGTCGGCTTTTAAAGCCCACTCACTATGGGGTCGATTCCGATCCGGGCCGGAAATTCTCTCGACCGAGCCGGACCCGGAGAGATTTCAGCCAACTGGACCCGTGCAGTCCGACCGAGCGAGTACGATGCGTCCGTATGTTATCGGACTCGAGTCGGTCGGACTCCCATTGAAGTCAATGGGAGCCGGTCGTACAACGCGTCGCGGGCTCCCATTGACTCAATGGGTGCGAGTCGGACAAGGGCGCCCCTACAGCGGGTACGCGGCGAAGCGATTCGCGCCAGTACACGCACAGGTAGGGGACCCATGGGTCCCCCTGCGTGCGACTCGCGCGGCTACGCGTACAGGGGGTCCGACACGGACCCCAAAGGCTACGGCTCCGACAGCTCTTACGAGCCGGACGGCGCGGCTCTGGTCGGACTGCTCGCGGGCGCGCATCGTACTACCCGGCCGGGAACGTCTCCATTGCGCGGTGCGAGTCGAGTCCGAGCGAAGTCGGTCGGAGCGGTTCGAGCCGGGAGCGAGTCGGTCGGAGCGGTCGGGACGCCCGGACGAGTCGGGTCGAGCGATTTCGCATCGTACTTCGCTCGGCCGGACCCGCGTCACGGTTCGGTCGGGAAACAGGGCTCGAATCGGATCCAGTAAAGCCGAATCCGATTCGGAGCCCTACCGGCCGAGATCGGAATCGGCCCCTAAATGTCTCGCCTGAGAAGCGCATGCACTGGCTCAGGCGAGACCTAAAAACTAGAGAGTGCTCCTGAAATTACCTAGTGCTGTGAAATAGTTATTCGTTCACGTGCCACATCTGAATCTGCCACTCTACTACTACCTAGAGCAGAATAGGGTCATTAGCATTTCACGGTTTCTGAGCAGAAAAGGTATGAATAGATGTAAAGAAGAAAACACCACTAAGTTTCATCAGTTTTTGGCTCTAGGATATAAGCCCTGGTAAAACAAATGTCAACTTGTTTCAACTGCTACTGTGTTTTTATTGGTCTTCATCAGGAAATATCTTCTCTTCAAGAATGTGTGTGCCACAAACGTTGTATGCCCTTAATAGCAGACTGGAAGCACAGCCGTTTTGGTTTTGATGTTCCCCCTTTAATGGGAGCCCGTTCATGTTTACCTTTAATCCACACCATGCAAACAGAAAGAACTACAGATAATCATGCTGTTTGGCAACACAGATCTCATGCTGGCAGACGTTCAATAATTCATCCTTTCTTTGATATTTTCCCTCACTGTGTTGCAAGAAATCCCAAAGTACTGACCAGGCAAGCTCAATGATCATCCCCCAAACCCCTAACACCTTACCCTCGAGCATCATCTTTCATCTTCAGATGGCATAATTTCCGGCCACTATTTCATCCTCTGCTTCTCCGCCAATTCACCCTCCCCTACAGACAGCCTCTAGCAGAAACATTGCATTCCTTTATTAAACTTGCCACTCGTCTCCTTCTTGCCTAATTGCAACAACCTCAGTCAAGAAAAGTAATAAGTTGGTGCGTTCTGTGGAAACATTCACTGGAGGCTTCACACCTCTCCTGCCAGGTAAGTGTGTCCAGAAGCAGCTGATAATTGCATGCTCAAAATAAAAGGAAGGGGGAGATGAAAGCAAGGGAAGAGGAGAGATGGGTGCGAGGAGTGGAAGGCCGAAAAAAAGGAGGAGGAGAGGGTTGGGAAGAAGAAGAAAGGAAGGGGAAGAGGAAAGGAGAGGCAAGAGGAGAGAATAGGAGGAGAGAAAGACATAAAAGATGGATAAGGAGAGGAAAACGAAGAGGAAAAAAAGAGGAAAGGGGAGGGAAGAGCAGAGGCATAGCTTGGGGAGGGGGTGTTTGGGGGGTGCTACACCCCCTAAACCATGTTTTCAGTAGTAAATAGTTGGGTACAAGTGCTTTCAGTTGGGTATGGTGAAGTGTCTGTTGGATTTCATCTGGGATTTTTACACGCCCACATGGACAAAAACACACAGACACTCTCAGGTCTCTGTTTTGCAGGCCTTAAAACATGTTGATTAGTTTGAAATATGTTGTGCTTTAAGTGCCCCTAACAGTGCACCTTCCTCTCTCTTTCCACTGCCCCTTAAGCCCACCTCATGTCCTGCTTCTCATACAATGTGTTTTAACAAGATATGCAAGCGTAATTGTTGGGTAATCTGAAGCTTCATCCCCCCTCCCCAAACTTATTGACCAAGCTACGCCCCTGGGGAAGAGGGGAGAAGAATGTGATGTCAGAAAGTTTGAAAAGATGGGTGAAGGGAAGGAAGAGGAAAGAAAGGAGGAGGAGGAAAAAGAAAGGAAGAGAAGAACTGGAGGAGACAATGAGGCGAGACAAAAGGAAAGGAGAGAGAAGAGGAGTGCAGGGTTGGAGGAGAGGAAAATGAAAAGAAGGAAGGTGGGAGAGCAGGGAAAGATGAGGAAAGTGAAGGTAAGATATGAGAAGGGCGGGAGGGGAACAAGAGAGGAGACTAAAAGGGTACAATGAGCCCAGATGGCAATTAAGGGTAGCCGGGTTAGCCCACTGGCTTGCCCTTTGGTGTCTCTGGTCTGGCCCTGGCTCATTTTGACTTAGAGGGCCATGAAGCTACAGGATGAGAATTTACACGGCTGTAGTGTTCACTCTTTGCCATTTAACTACCAATAAGAGGCTGTTTAGAGGCTAAGCAAAAAACAGTCAGCTAAGTCTATGATGTCATCAGGTGTCAAAGGGTGCGTGAATTCACTTTCGCTACATTTGACATTGTTAGTCAGTATTTATGAAAACAAGATGAGTAGGGAGATGTGAGGGAATAGTAGGAGAGAAAGACTTGATTAAAGAGAAGTGCACCGGAGGAGGAGGAGAAAAACAGGCATGCCAGAAGCAGTCGCTGAGAAGAGGATTGTGGAAGAGGAGGGGAAGTAGAAAAAAACAAGAGAGCAAGCGGAAAAGGTGAAGGGAGCAGTGAAGTAGGCATGAGGAGGGGGTGGGAGTGGGAGTGCGGGAAAAGAGAAAGAAAAGAGAAAAATAAATTGTAGTCAGTGCTTTAAATGAGCAGGTACTCTCCGGTACTGAGTACCACCACTTTTTTCATTTGAGGGGGATAGTACCTGCACTTCTGAGGCCTGGTGCAATATATTTAATTAGGCCTGGGCGGAGTTCACAAAGTGACCAAAAAACTCTGCCGTGCAGAGTTTCGCAAGTGACAGAGTGCGTTAGATCACGCCGTTCGCACTGATTTTTAGCGCCGGGTGTTTGTGCGAACGGCATCATGCACAGCGCAAGAGGGCGCTGCTTCTTTCTGGAGCTCGAGAAGGTGTTCTACTCGAGCGGTAGCGTCCTCAACACGAACGGATGGTTTCTCAAAGCCTCGATTAGGTTCTGCATGGTCCTGGTGCTGCTTTAGAGCTACAGGTCATGACTGTGCCACATCAGCAGGGGTATAGGTGGGTCTTGGAGCTGCAACAGCATGGGTGCTGCAGGCGATTTTTACTGTGTCAACGAAAAGGCACATATGACTAGAAGCAGACCCCATGTGCAAAAAATAAATGCAAATCTGCAGAATTATTTTCCTTTTCATGCAGGGAAAACAAGATAAAATCTACGAAACGATAATCAAAAATCTAAAACCAATACAAAAAATAATTAAAAAAATATATCGGACTGAATGTAAATACATTGAACTTCAGGTATATTTATGAAAATGCCTGAATGTTTAGCAAACAAGCTGATTAAAATATATGGGGACTGATTCACAAAGAGCCTCCACAGTCGTGGTGGGATCTCTGCACCCAAGGCAGTATCTCATCAGTCAGGAACTGTTAAGCGGAGATCCCACGACTACTGCGGAGCTTCCGCCACAAGTGCGGAGGCTCTTTGTGAATTGGGCCCATGGGGTCTCCGTCCACCTGATTGTGCACATTTCTCTTCAGCTGCAGTTTATGCATTCTGATGCCAATTTCGCCATCCCTCCTATGCATCTCTCAACAGCCTGTGCCCCAGTCCAGCACATCTGTGCCTACACACACCCAGGGCTGGACTGGGGACCAAAAGCAGCCCTGGTAAAAATGCTCAAAGCAGCCTTTCTCTCCTCGTTCTATCTCTCTCTTTTGATCCATCAATTCCCTCTCTCGCTCTCTCCTTCCCTCCTCTCTCTCTCTTCTCCCTGTCCCTCTTTTCTTCTCTCACCCTCTTTCTTTTCCTTGTTGTCTTGAAGCCCCCTTGTGCCTACCTGCAATGAATCTCTGGGAGCTGGGGAAAGCGATCTCCTTACCATCTGATGTCTTACACATTTCTCTCTTCCTCGAAATTCAGTAAGATACAAAACCTGCAGGCGATTTAAAAAAATCAAGAATCTGTGGAAGATTTGGAAAATATCCAAAATCCGCCGTGGAACTAAGAACTCGGGGCAGATCTAAGAACTATGTAGAAAACTAAGAAATCTATGCTTACCACAGAAAACTCTGGACTGCACATTTGGACTGTCCCAACATATGACTTGCAGCATTCCAACTGCAGAGTGCCGAAGGCCATGAAAGCATACAAAGCCAAAGCTCTGTGTTGACAAGTCTGTTTTCCTAGGCGTGTCACCGGTGCTTTTAGATAATTAAGCTATAACCCATAGAGATTGACTGAGTGGTGATCTTATGGACATCTAGATGATGGAATGAATGGTCAAGTGGTGCATCACTTCCACTCAACATCTCTTACCTGTGTTCTTGTCCGAGCTGTGCTCCGTGACGTGGTCAGGCTGATGCACCCACTCCCCGTTGCACTTAAAGTAGACCTGGGTGGCTGGAGTGGCCTCGCAGGCCAGGGTCACTGGCTTGTTCTTCACAATGTAGACATCACTAGGCTCCACCAGGAAGTGCGGGAGCAGTTCCCCGGAGGTTGACCCAGCTCCTGCACCTGCTGGGGCACCGGGGGCCCCTGGTAGTGGGTTGGCAGCCATGGCATTCGGCTGGGCGTCTGTAAACAACAACAGAGATAATGGTCAGCATAAGAGTTGTAAGGTCCAGCATCAACATCTTTAATACGGATTCCAAGCAAATGGACAGGATCCGATTGGGAAAACTAATGTATTCATATCTTCTGTTTGATAAGAGCCTTTCATAAATATTATGTTTGGTGGTATTGTAAGTTTAAAGTCTTCAAAGAACATCAAAATCAACTAAACTGTTCATGAATCATACAGATCTAGAGATTCTAGGGTCAGAACCGCCATTTCCTACTAAGCATGCTACCCTATATATTTCAGGAACCCAGGGCTAAAGCAACCTTTACCTTCTAGGGACCAGGGCCGGACTGGCCGTAGTGGGCCCCGGGCGTTTCCCCGGTGGGCCTCCAGGGTGGGGGCCGGTTTTGGGCCCCTAGGGGGCTGTTTTTGTTACCGGGGGCCGGTAATATCGGCCCCCTGTAACAAAATCGGCTGAAACCGGCCCTAGCAAACAGCTCGGCTGCACCACCCTCTCCCCCCCAGGGGGGCCGGCCGAGCAATTTGCCAGGGCCGGTTTCTGTTACCAGTCCCTCCCATGCAAGCTAACATATAGAGACAGGGAATGAAGGGCTGAAGCAGGATGCCCCTTCCAGGCATCCTACAATACCGACATAGGGAAAGCCTTCCCGCGGATGCATGCCATCACCCAGATATACGGAATCAAGGTCCAGATCTGTTCTGCCCTGGCACTGGCATCCTACAGCAGAGACCGAAGGAATCTCTGGCCCAACCAGCTTGCTTTTGGCATTGTGCCTTACACATACAGAGAATCAACAGTTCAAGCAGGCTTTCATTTCCAAGTACATCCATACAGACACAGGACTCCAGAGCCCAACCATTGGGACTCTCACAGATATATCTCAAAACACACAGAGATTGCATGACCTAACCAGTCGTCTGTCCCGGAGCTGAACTCTTCTGGAAAAAAAGCCACGTATGCTTCTCACTGCTGGACACAGATGGCAGAACTACGCTCAACCGCAGACTGGTCAGCTCAAGATTAATAAGCCTGTTGACTTCAAGAGAAAAAAGCATGGAGGAACACGACCAGCATACTCCTCTGGACTGGAACTGACCGCATCTCAGAGCTGGCCATGTTTCCTCATCTGTAAACCAAGCCCACGTCGTGAGAGAACCTCTTGGGATAGCCAGTTACCCAATCTCCTACTATACACAATATCCATTACTGCAACATGATGATCTCACACCTTGGGAGCCTTTGACTACAAGTCAGCACTGCAAAGTGCCTAAAAGGCAGCAGGTGCACGTTCCGTAAAACCTGTCCTTAATGAAATACAGTTACAGGGACTCGAAAGGTCAACCATCTGGTCTATCCAAGGCATGTTACTGGAGCAGCATAAAATTGGCTCTATCCTCATTATTTTTGATTAGGCCACATATGTATATTATGGCCTTAAGTATTCATGAGATATAATGTAACCTGTAAGAGAAATGTGCACTTAAAGCTGCATACGAAGTGCATGTGCTCTTTAATCACGACATTTACACACGTGTGTGTCTAATGCTTTGTTTTAGTAATAAGGAGTTATAGTTCATATGTATTTATAAGAAAATGTTTTGCTTTGCTATGTAATGGAATATGTATACATGAGAAATGCATTTACTCTTACTACTACTCAATGCAGGCCGGGCTATTTGTCCTGTCTGTTTTGCACCCATACATCCTCTGGTCAGTCTCAGCGCCAGGATACCCTTTGGGTGACAGCTGCGCGGTACAAATATACCTTACATTACATTACATAACGCGACTGTTCGTCTATTAGCATTTATTCAGTTATAATGTGTATGGATGTTTTTCATTAGTTAATTTGACCAAAGGCCTTAACATTTGGGTTTTGCAAAGTTTAACCTTCGATGTGAATGTTCTCTTGGACATAGTGTTTTTCTCCCCTCTCCAGATGCCTGGTACGATGACCTCATGATGGAAAGAAGGCTCCTTTGTGTGAAACTGATAAAGTAGCCAGAAGAGAGTCAAGGATGAAAGAAAATACGAACAGAAGGGGGGCTTACTGTCTGTGTGGAATAAAGGCATAAATTCAAGGTCGTCTAGAGATATGTGGATGAAACGAGAAAGAGTTATCGACGTGTTTTCGAAACATACATCTAAGAAGAAGGAATTATGACTGTGTCTTATTAAAGAAAGTATTGTCTGCAGGTGGTCTCTAATTGGGTCTTTGATAATAATTTAGTAGGGTCTTTGAGAGTATAACTAGGCAATGCTTGGGACTGCGCACTGCACACTATGCTGAGACTTCTTAGGAAACTTGAGGTTTAGACCTCTGTACCTTACATTTCTATGCTTTTTTTTCAGTGGTATGGCTTTATGCTATGCGATCCTTTAATGTGGAACTTCTACTGAAGTTTCATGCTGACACCTTTCTCTTTATCATGTGGATTTAGTCAAAGCCTAGTTTAGCATCTCATAGAGTAGCTTAATTGAAGATTTAGAAATCTTCATGCATCATAGACAGGAAAATCGGACTTTTCAATCCTCTTATTCTGTTGTGGTTTTGTTGGTTTGTACCATCATCACTGAGGTTCTCATTGGTTATTTACTATTGAGAATTAACTTTGTAGAGCTGGAAGTCCATTGATAATATTCTATTGTAATGCGATGTTCTTGAGATTGATTTATATTACGCTGACTTTAAATATGTAATAAATGCGTGTTTAATCTGACTTGGAGTTTTACTGCATAGCCAGATGGGTTGTACAGCATTTTGAATGTGAATTGAAAACTAACTCCTTTATTCCTCAAGCTCCCTAAAAAGATCAGAACCGGAGGGGACAAAAAGGGACAAAATCCCCTCCGCTAAAGCATTACCGCACTGGGGCATTCAATCTGAGGGATCCATGTTTTGTTTATTGTTTGTCTCAAGCATGTTACCACCTTGCGTAGGTGATATGGGAGATCTACAAGGCTATAGGCACGGGGGGTCCCGCAGGGTCTGGGTCCTTCCTTATTTGTGTATGCCCCCCTAAAAGTGACAAGTTTCCGGTTGTTGAATTAAAAAACACAGGACTAACCTGGCCACTTTCCAAAACCGGCACTTCCCAGGTAGAATAGAAGCACTGACTCTGGTTTTAGCCCCCTCATCCCCTCTGACGGGTCATATAAAGTAAAACAAGCAATTAAGGTGTTGCAGCACCGGGGTTGTGTATTTGTCACAACAGCATGCGTGCCAATACTCAGTACTCCCAACTCAGTGGAGAGACTCTTGATTTTTAAAGCCAAAAAGGGCTTCATTTATGGCAGTCTCCTGCCTGAAATTGTCTCAGCTTCATTAGAAGTCAATGGGGACAATACATTCCCAGGATTTTTTTTCCAAAATCTCCCACTTTCCTGTTCTAAAATGTTGGCTTGCATGCAACCGGGCCCTGCATCTTTTTAAATGCATCTTACTTTCAGATTCATAGTTACTATCACCGCACATGTCTACCATACGTACATTATGCTACCTGCGCTGGGAAAGTATGCAACACCCTACTCTGATGTGGACCTCGGGAATGGGGAGCAGAGGAGAGCTGCAGGAGAGCTGCCTTGCCACAATGCTTACTTTGTAAAAAAAAAAAAAAACTGCTGGTGCCCGCAGCTCTGCTCAGAAGCAAGCAGCCAGTGCAATTAAATGGCGTGCCCAATAGCAAGGGTGGTAGTCTTACATCCTCCTCAGCCCTCTTTAATCTACTACTGGATACTCCCTGCCCCTTTATTTATGTCTTGCAGGTTCCTGCTTTCTCCCTTTGTGAAGGTTGTTCTGTCTTTCTCTTCCTCCGCCTTTCCCATCTGTGTGTTTTTCTGGTGAGTGTCTGATGAGGAAATAATTGCTGGTCCCCAAAATAAATATCGATGGCCTCCACCGGCAGCCACCGGCTCATATCAAGCACAAGTGGAAAGAGGAGCGGCAGGATGACGTCGCGATGGGCCTCCTGTGTGCTGCTCTCTGCCATGTGCTTGAAACTCCAAGCCCTGGTGGTCCTGCCTTCCCGGCTGCCAGAGGATAATTATCACAAGATGTCGCCCACTGCAACAGCCCTGTCCTGGGAACCGAAACCGGCCCTGGCAAACAGCTCACGGGTGCTAGTGGAAAGCACCACTCCCGTCTCACCGCTGCCGTTTTTCTTACAGGGGGCCGCTATTGCAGCTATGCTGCAAAACCAGCCCCGGTAACAAAAACAGCCCCCCAGGGGTCAAAACCCGGCCCCCACCCTGGCGGCCCTCCGGAGAAACACCCGATGCCCACAACGGCCAGTCCGGCCCTGCTGTGAGGTATTGCTCATGGGCTAGGACGGATGGTGCAGGGCTTTCAGCGGGCTGGGTTGAGAGAGGTCTCTAAACATGGGCATATATCTGTGTTCAGTCCGCCCATACGTCCTATCACTTGCACACCCAAGTTAAGTAATGCACTTTGGATTTAAATATTGTGTGTTACAAAAACACAATAACGAAAATATTTGTCTTGGAAGAGCTGAATATGAGAGCAACAGCTTTGCCTCACCAGAGAATGGTCTGATGCTAACTAAAGAACTGAGCTCTATTTTGCACATTTCTGTCTTGCCACAATTTCCACATTTAATGAAAGGGTGTTTCTGATACATTTCAAAAGCAGACACAGCCGGCACAGGTAAGAGCGGTGGGGCGGGGCGTGCCGGGGGGGGGGGAAGTCGACAGACGACAGGATAGGTAAAATAAAATAAAAAAATATATAAAACCACTTACCTTGCGCTTGCCGCATCGCCAAGTCGGCAATGCGGTGAGTGCAAGTGGTTTTATTAATTTTTTAATTTTATTTGACCCATCCCGTCATCTGTCAACTTCCCCCGGCACGCCACGTCCCACCGCTCTTACCTGTGCTGTCCGCATCTGTTCAAAAGTGTAATACAGTTTTCAAGAAGGTTGCCATTGGCTTTTTTCATGCCAGAGATGGTGCAGGGGAAGTTTGTTTAAAAGAAAACTTACTCCTTTTCGTCATGAAACTTGAGAATGGTAAAGGTCAGAAAATTCCACAGTAACAGCAGATTGTACTACGGGGTTGACAGGCATTGGAAACAGAGGGGCATATTTACAAAAAAAGCCGAAGCGCAGAGCTGTACCAAAACCAGTAGCGCCACGCACCGACATTTTTAAAACACAGGGATGCGCCATATTCACAAGAATACAGCGCACCCTTGTGTTTCCCCTAGCGGTAGCGCATAAAAAGCTTCCTAGCGCCAGCGCAGGCACCCTGCCGCCATGTTGCAAGGGTGCCTGCGCTGCAGGGGCGATTGTTTATTTGCAGGAAGGGACACCTTCCTGCACATAAACAATCATTCAAGGCGATTTGCTCTTTCCATGTGTGCTGCAAAATGCAACACACATGGAAAGAGCAAAAAACGAGTAGAAATTAATGATTTCTCCTCGTATTGCCAGTCTAATGCCTAGTAATCCATGGCATTAGAAAGGCACTGTTTTTGGCGCTGCCTCAGCCATGTAAATCAGGGCCAGCGTCAAATAGCAATGGGTGTTGCGGTGGAACGCCCACAGCAACTCCAATTGCACGTCCCTTTGCCGTGGAGGACTGCGGCGGAAAGGGCATATTTATAAGGTGGTGTTAAGCCACGTTAAGTGGCAGAGCGCCACCTTGTAAATATGGGAAATGGCGCTATGCCGCCAGAGCGTCAAAAAACGCGATGCTCCGGTGGCGATTGGGGCTTGTAAATATGCCCCACAGTTTTATTAAATGTGGATCTGTCGGAAAGGTAGCTTAGTGAGTTAAATGCTCGCTCTTACATTTGTGTGAGATCCCCAAATCATATGTAGCAACCTCAGGCTGCGAACAACGCTTTCCGTCCTTCTGAGTTCGGGAAAATAACTAGCTATAAGTTGGGTAGCCATACCACCTGTCACGTACAGTGCTTAGAGGTGGCAAAATTGTAGTGCTCGGCACTGTACAAAAATTAATTCTTGTAAGACGAGGACCCTTATTTACTTGCATACATGTGTGAGAGTCATGTGCTCACTGCCGAACCATAATATAATGTTGGCCCCGACATGACTGTTTGCAATTTCTGACATATTTGTTTGTCCATGGCCTGCAGTGGGTGTACATTGGATACACACAGAATATGTGCAGCAGTATTATGTGTGCATATTTGATTAAAATGGCAAACTGATATTTAGACATCAAACATGCATTTACTAAAAATGAAATGCTGATATTTTAGAACAAAATTGTATTTCATTTCATGAAAGAGCTCATCTTTTGTTTTGGATAAATACGTTTTTTTATTTCAAACTTTAAAGCTTGTGTTAGATAACAAAATTCATGTATTCTCTTAAACTGAAATAAAATGTTTAAAAAAATATATAAAACTATTATTTGCGTAATAATGACTACTGGTGTCTACAGCGCTTCCTTCTGGCCTCAGATTGAGAGATTTGTGTATTTTTTTCTACTCTGTACATTCAAAGCAGTTTTTCAGTCATAGCAAGTGACTAAGAATCTATCTAGAAGGGCGGGACGAGGAAGTGTCAAGAAGGAATAGAAATGGAGAAGTGATAAAAGATGCTATGACAATGATAGGTTATGTGAAAGTCAATTTCCTTTCTGCACTTTTTTTTACACATGGCACCTCAGACCTTCTTAGAAAGCTTATGCTGAAAAAGTTAGCACTCTGACATCATTTTGTCTAAATATTTTGAGACTAGTGACCATTGAACACCATTGAGTGGGCCAGCCTTGGTTGTTACACTATAAAATTGCTGTAATATTTAAAGAGTCCACCTACAGAACCTAAGGTATTTTTGCAGGTTTATGTTAGATTAAAGGGAACACATCTGTGTGTCCTCCAGAGGAAGCCAGGCTTGTTCACCTATGTCAAATTCCCGGCCAATATTTACCTCTCAGCATTTTCAAAGATCACAAGCCCCACTGCTTGGAGGTGACTTCCCAAATATACTGGAAACAATTGGGTTCACTTGCTCAGCCGACTGCCATAGCATGATGAAAAGTAAGTCATGTTAGCCAAGGGCCCTGGTGGGGAGGAGGCACCTTTAAACAGGGGAGGGGGACAGAGAGAGAGAGAGAGGGGGAGGGAGAGAAAGAGAGAGAGAGAAGAAATAGAAGAGAGAGAGAGAAGAAATAGAAGAGAGAGAAGAGAGAGAGAGAGAGGCTGAGATAGAGAGAGAGAGAAGGGGAGACAGAGAGAGAGGGGGAGAGAGAGAGAGAGAGGGGGGAGAGGGAGAGAGAAAGAAAGAGAGAGAGGGGGCAGAGAGCGAGAGAGAGAGGAAGAGAGAGAGGAGGGGAGAGAGAGAGAGGGGAGAGAGAGGGAGAGAGGGGGAAAGAGAGAGAGGGAGAGAGAGAGAGAGGGGGAGAGAGGAGGAAAGATGGGGAGAGAGAGAGATGGGAGAGAGAGGGGAAGAGGGAGAGAGAGAGAGACAGAGAGAGAGACACACACAAAGAGAGAGGGAGAGAGAAAGAGAGAGAGGTGCTAAATGCTAAGGCAAGTGGCTGCATAAATGGCCCTGCCTGACCGTGCATCTGCAGACTGTTATGGTCATTCACCACCAGAATAGCCACCTCCGCCCGTCCTGGCACAGCAATGTGGAAAATGTGCATATACAGTTTACTGCTGTTGCCAGCTACCCACATGCTAAGCAGGGGCATCATCAGCTTCTGCTCTTCCCTCATCACCCCCCTGCAGTGTATTGTGCAGGGCAGTGGTGCAGCAACTAATGTTGTAAGCTGTCAGCTAAACAGATGCAGCATGCACCAACGCCTGCCACGGCCCCTTGATCTAGAAGCTTGCCCAAAGTCTCTGCACTCTGCACCACTACTGCGGCAAGTCTTGTCCACTCATCACAGCAACATGCCTACTTGATCTGGCTGTCAGTCATCCAGACAAACAGTATAAGACACACAGATGATGGACGGAATGCGGAACAAATCAAACATTCACCCCCAATCAAGAGATCTGGGTTAAATCCATCATTCTGTTGCTCACCATGCCACCCCAGTTTAGACCCAGCCATATGCAAATCAGTCTTGACCCTGCTCCTCATGGGAACAGTCCAGCCCGAACTGCCAGGCCAGGTCCTCCCTGGACAGGAAACAAGCATCCTGGGACCGGTTTCGGGATATCACCGCTCCTCAGCCACGCTAGCTTGAATCCAGTGGCAAAGTGAGCAAGGGACCCACGTCTGGGCATACCCGGAGCACTTAGGGCCAGAAAGCAAAAGACACACAGATGATGGACGGAATGCGGAACAAAACAAACAGGATGGCAGGAGATGCTGAAGGCCTGCAGTCAAAGATAATCAACAGGGGTATACCCAAATTACCCTTAAATACCTGGGTATGGGACGTAGTTTTATACGCACTTTGGCGGCCGTGGAGAATGGAGGCGGAGTGAGGGATTGCCGGCTGATTTATTGAGCTGTTACAGTAACCGTTTAAATCGGGATTTATGTGTTTGTAGAAACACACGAGGATGGAGATTCATTAAAGGGATACAAGGAGTGGGTGTCCCACCCTATTGATAGGGAGGTACTGTTCCCATGGTGCTGGAATAGATATAGTGCGAGAGATCCCTCTATCCCGGTCTTTAGGATCATTATTGTATAACCCCTGTCCTGAAGAGGCCTAAGAAGAAAAGGCTGAAACGTGGTCACGTCGACACTTTTAAGGAGGAGTCATTGGATTTATAGTGATCTTTGGAATTGTGTTGTGTTACACTAGAGCTAGGCCAACTAGTATACAAGCCTAAAAGTGTTTCACTTTGACTATCTCTAAGTGGTTCGCCCAGAAGTATAGGGGAGACACTAGTGTGTATATTTGTTTTAGGGTTATTGTTATATGTTTTTGTTTGCTTTTTACTTTGATGTATAATGTATTGTGATACATGTCATTTGTTGGTTTTTTTCCCTTTGAATAGGCGCCATTGTTTGTGTATGCTATAAATAGATTTTGATATATTCATTGTGAATAATAATAATTTTGGAGAGGGTAATTAAATGTGCTCTACTCAAAAAATTGTTTAGTATTGTTTCTTTTATTGTATAAAACGAAGGCCTGCAGTCAGGCTGCTCATGGATCCTGAACCTCACCTCCCCAGCAGTGGGCTGCCCTCCCTGCTTGCAGCTGAGTCCCTGCTTCTGAGACTGGAGCTGGAAGGATTAGCACATCTGGACCTGAACTGGGAAGCACCCTACAGTAAATTACGTGACCCAGGAACAGCTACCCGCAGCCAGGCCAGGTGAAGTAATGCCTCCCTGGTTTACTACCACTTATGGATTGACAGTGATTCTCTGAGTCTGGCTGTGCTCTGCTTTAGCCCCACCCTTGCCTCTCCTGAAACTACATTTGTTTAAACCTGGCAGTAAGCACTGTAGATGCGCCAGTTGACATGCTTCTGCTGTTTATGTGTCACACAGAACCATGTTCTTAAACCAGCAGACACTTTAAAGACATATACTGATAGTAGTGCTGGTCATATTCAGCATTCAGTTTTGAGGAGTAAGGCTTATCTTTCATCCTCAGACTTTAACCTAGAGCAAGGCAGAGAGAAGGAAAGGGAGAGAGCAGGCTGAAAAAGAAGCTGCAAGTGTGAGATAACAAGACTGGAAGCGTAGGGTGGCGGAAGAAAGAGGCACGAGGTGGAGTCACCACTAAGCAGCCTTGTTATTAGACAACCTCAACATTTGTCAGCTCTGGGGACAGGCTGGTAAGAAAATCTTTGAGCCCATGTTCTTATTTTTTAACAAATTGAACATCACTGATAGGGGAATAGTAAGTGATCCTGAAACCCTTTTATAAAATGTGCGCCCAATCTCATGTGTGAAAACACCTTTATAAAAAACGTTTTTTAAATTAACTCATTTCAAAATTGAATGCTGACCTTTGATATGGAAATTAGGTATTAGTCTGTCCCTATGAACTTCAGGCAAGCTCACTGATTAATGAAAAATGAGAATTCCCTACTACTCTATCACCTCCCAGCCACAGGCCACATTCTTATGGACAAGCACTAAGGGTCATATTTTATGATTTCTTCCTGAATTACATTAAGTCAAAGAAGACATTGCTCATACACTAACACTTTGGTAAAAGGCAATAAGCCTAAAACATGCTACACAGCTGGCACAAGGCTCCAAGCCCAAAAACAGGACTTGTGTATATATGTATGAATTTATGTATGAACATATGTGGCATTTGTATTGCTCTAACTAAGCCAAAAAGGCATGGGAGTGTTGCACACCGTGAAATGCAAGCACCCAGTCAACAAGTGATAGCAGAGGTAGCTGATTAGTGGATTTTTACAGGATGTAGTGTTCTTTAAAGAGTGCAGCTTCAACTCTTTCCTGAATTGGAGCAGCGTTGGCATGGTCCTTATGGTTATGAGGCTATTGCTCCAAATCCTGAGTGCATAAATAGAAAATACCTACTGTCTTGTTTTTTTCCTCATTTTTTGCACTTCTTGGTTTGCAGGCTGATCATGCCCTGGCTGGGGGCGGGCCGAATGTTTAGTTTCACCTACGGAATTGGTAGAATTTTGGTCATTTCATGATACTCTTTAATGCGGAGTTCCGGCCAAATTCTGCCAATTGCGCATGATTTTTGTGGATCAGCATTCTTTTGTTTTCTCGGACATTTCATTGATTGATATTCTTGCTGTTTTAGAATTTTAATTAAGCGGCCTGTTTTTTTACCCGGAGATACCCATTTGTGCAATATTCCTTATTTTAAAGGTATTTAATGCACCTGCATTTCTGGTTTGCTGAACTATTTCTGTGGTTTTTTTTTAGAATGTGTACGCATTAGTATTCCAAGAGCTCTTTGTAATGTTTCAAGTTCCTCATCTTCTTTAGCATCCTGAGATATCCCATGCACAACCTATTCTTTGACTTAATCTGTAATTCAGACTTTCCAAGCATCTTAAAATATAGTCCATATGCCAGTTTCTAGATTGTTTTGACATTCCTTGCAACTGGTTTTTCTGAATTTCCTGACATTTTCTTTAAACCACTGTGCTTGTTATTCCAAAACCTGCACAGCCTGGCACAAGGGAATCCTCAAATGAAATTACAGTCCACAGGCTGAGATCAGTGAAATGTGGACAATTTGTAGGCCCCAAAGCAAAGTGATAATACATAGGGGATTGTAGGCTTTCTGTGCTTAAATGTAGGTTATTGAACATCCTTTATTGGAAACTCAGATAAAGTTTGTTGTAATAGTGAATTCTAGTCAAATGTGAAATAAGAGGGTATCGGAAGCGCTCCTTTTAATCCAGAGTTCTGACTTCGGAACTGGGGGAACCAGGTTCGAGTTTCGGCGTCGGCTCAACATCCTGTGATTCTGGGCAAATCACTTAATTTGGCCATGCCTTAAAAAAGAATAATGAATGTGTCCTTGTGTAATGTAACTGGTGCTCGTGTAAGGCTCTCCAGTACCTTGGGTTGAGTTTGCGCTATATAAAACTGCAAAAAATGGTAATCCAATTCAGTGCGTGCAATAGTGAATGCACTTTATGTTCAACAGTGCTGATAAAATCTATAATAAGCCTCTTGCCATCCTCCTAGAGGACTCGACGATGCGCTGCAGTGTGTACAGCGTAAGCTGATTCACAATAATCCATATAGTCCTTTTGTAATTTTACGTAGTTCATCAGGTAGATGATTTGTTAATTTCCACTATTCCCCGATAAAGGATTTAAATATCCAAAATACACTGGGAGTAGGAACCATGTGAATGTGAATGAATCATATGGACACTTGAATGCCACTGAATGCGTACAACGCTACTAAATTGATAATGAATGTGATGTGAAATTAACAGATCATTCACCTGATGAACCCGCTGATGAAGCCTGATGGTGCGTGTGCTTATTAGTTCCGGTCCGCTATTCCTTCACATATGGCTACCCTTTAGTTGGTTGTGTAGTGCATAGCAAATAAATAAAAAATCATCCTGCAGCGACAATGCTTGTGTTTCCCGAAATATTCTCTAGGCTAGTAATCCTGGTTTTCCTGAAAGATACAGCTGCTTTGCTTTAGTAAGCTTCTTGTAATATTCTGTAGGATAGAATTCCTGAGTTTATCGCAATATTGTATTGATAATTTCAGAAAAGCCCAATCGAAAATAAAGTTTTCAATCAGAATATCTAGAAATAAAAAATGTCCCTTCCAAAGTATTGCAGTCAAAAGATCAACCATCACAATATTGTGATGGTAAGCATATATAGGTAAGAGTAAATTTACTATTCTTAACTCCACATATATGTACCTTGATGGTATGTATAACACGGTATTCCTGAATTCCTGAGGTTTTTCAATTGTTGTCAATTCTCCAGGGGCCAGATGTATCAAAGGTTTTTACCCATTCTGTGTCTATGGGAAAATGTGTTCATACATATGGCCCCAGATGTATAAATATTTTTACATTTCCATGCATATCCCTTTGTACAGATTTCAGTCCTAAATTCCCTCTGTCTTCCTTCCCTTGTCCAAACATCTTTACCTTTACACTTCTGTCTTTTTCTTTTTTTCTGTTTTGGGCGAGCTGATTCCTTCTGATACAAACCTGTACCGTCTTTCAATGGAACATGTTTGGCTACTTTATCGCTTTCTGTTTCAGCCCACTGCATTCTCAACTGATTACCAAGATCGATTGGACAGCCGGTAATTACTAGAAGCGCATCTTGCCCTCTGTGTAAATTATCTTGGGTCCTGTTATTTGTTATTGCACCGTGGGGATTGCCAGTTTTTCCCACTACCAGAAAGACAGCTGATTGGTTTCTTGCAAGAGCCACACAGAAACATGAAGTGGAGTACCAATCCTGTGTATAGACACTCTGCTAGAGGCATATGTAATCCTGGGTCTACGCTACGTCTACCCACAGGATGGGCATGTGTTTATGGATCGACACAGAGACCCCATATGCCAAAAACCTACAAAATCATGGGACCCAGCTCTTTATTCAGCACCATAAAAGTGTGGTTTTTGCATTTTCCTGGTCTGCTTCCTTATCTATGGCTTCCATAGTCAATGTGCCAGTTCACATACATGAACTTTGAGAAGGGACCAGGAGGGAAGGGTCCACTGCAGTTTACATACTGTAGGCTGTGACCTGCACCCCGTTTACAACTTAGGGCCCGATCACGATGCGGGCAGGAAGAGCTCCGACCGTCGGTCGGAGCCCTCCTGCCTGCATCATACTCTGCTGTCCAGATTCCCTTCTGACTGAGCCATTTCGATGGACTCGGTCGGAAGGGAATCCGATTCGGTTTACCGAATGGCTTCCGACGGGCTCAGAGAGCCCGTCCGCCATCCGGAAACCCTGCAGTAATCCCCCAGCTGGCTCTTTCCGGCTGAGGGATTACGATGGCAGTTTTCTACTGCCTTTTTGTGCCGGCCTTTCCGGCACAGAAAGACATTGGGAAACAGCAGGGCCCCCATGGGTGCAAGGCCGCTCAATAGCCGCCTTGGGGGCACCTATGGTGCCCCCCTGTTGATCCCTGCACCCGGTGGCAGGCACCTTGCGGTGCCGGCCAAGGGATGCAGGGATGAACTGCACCTCTGCTCTTTTCAATGAGAGCATGCATTTCCGTTCGGAATGCATTCTACCATTGAAAAGAATAGGCATGAGACCGAACAGGGTTCGGTCGCATCCTAATTCCAGGGCTGGAACCGATGACAGGATGTCGTTTGGTTCCAGTTCCTGACCGATGTCGGATGGACTCCGGTCCGTCCGACATTGGAATTGGGCCCTAAGTTTTAAGTGCTCCACAGGCTGCTCACATCCACTTCAACTCAGGTGACACAAAGTCTTGTGGAACATGAGTCCCACACAAGAGAAATATGGAGTAGTTTGTCAGACATCTTGTCTTGGTCCACCTTCAGCAGAAACACCAGAGCCAAGCTTTCATATGTTTCCTATGAGGCGTCACTCAGACATCCAGAACCTTGTGCTCTACACCAACCAACGTGTAGGGTTGATCTTTCCTGGTGCACCATGGTCCGCCTGCTGCCAAGACAAGGGTTTTTGTTTCCACAGATAACCGCATGTGTTTTAGGATGCTTAAGGGGAATTTGAGACTGCCTTATGGTGCACATGCAGGTAAATTGAGTGAAGAAGCCGGAGACCCATGACACAG
Organism: Calotriton arnoldi; assembly: GCA_963921515.1. NCBI lineage: Eukaryota > Metazoa > Chordata > Amphibia > Caudata > Salamandridae > Calotriton > Calotriton arnoldi. Next base: position 721,125 of record CAWUFW010001719.1, on the reverse strand, counting down.
GGTCACCTTGAAGAATAGAGATTTGGGATCAGAGCTACTGCTGTTCTCCGCACCGCAAATAGCAACCAGAAGGTTATTACCACTCTCTTGGCACCCTAATGTATCCTAAAAAATATCATCGGCTCGCTGTAGCTGCTCCTGGTCCCTGTGGCCCCCGCGCACTTCATCTAGGACTGCTAAGGACAGTTACTAATTCACTCAGTCATCATTTGCAGATAGTTACGGGCACAAGCAACACTTTTTCCTGTGAACAATGTGCCAGATGGTTGAATTTTCTGCAGTTGTAAATTGCTTGGGTGTTACACCCACCCACCCCCACCCCCACACACTCTCTCTCTCGTGAGACTGAATTATAAAATTAGTTGGGCTCTCCTTTTAGATTTCCCACAATGCACTGGGCAGGAGAATTGTTATGAACAGTATTATTCAGTTTTCCAGTTTTAACTTCCCTGCCACACTCCTCTCAGTACTGACTCTCTCACGCTCCCCTCCTTCCTTCCTCCTACACCTTTCGCTTCCGCTTTTCCCTGCATTCGAGCATTTCCCATTCATATTATTCTCCTGAGCTAAGTTCTCTGGAATAATTCGGCAGGGGTAGACTAAATTATGCGGCACAGGTGACTATGTTATGCAGCAAAAAAAGCCAAATTATGTGGCATAATGCGTTACATTTTGTGATGGGAGTATGTCATTATTTTATTTTTACTCATGTTAACACTGTATGGGCAAAGGTTTCACATCATCAATATTAGATTAACACCCAAACACATCAATAAGCAACTAAAAGGTGACCAGTGAACCTTTGTGAAGGGCCTTCCACTGCGTGGCAACACACGTTGCTGCATCTTTAGTAACTTTTGATCCATTTGATCTAGAATTTTGTTGTTGTTAAAATATGCAGATTTTTCAGCAGATGATGGGTTATGTGGAAAATACAGCAAATCCATAATTATGCGGAAAACGCCAGGGCCGCCGAATCACAAAATTCCAGAGGCCCTGTCCATAGCAGCCATGTTGCCCAGTGTGAAGTATGTCACCTTCGCCAAGTTCTGGCTTCTTATCCATCAACTATTTGTATTCTGGGACTTATCGTTTTCCTTTATAACAATAGTTTCAGAAATCCCAGCATGCAAAGCGCTTCTGGTAAAAAATCAAAGACTTTGGAAGGTGCCAAACACAGCATGGAGGCGCGTGAGAGCTATGGCTATCGCCTCTGTATGTCTCTCGTTCCGGGGACCTGTATGCTACTTTATGGACTGGTTGTCTCACGTGCAACTATCATTTGAAATGCCCTGTGCACATATTACCTTATGTCACCTCTCATACTAGCTGCTATATCCCTTTCTATCAGCTGATGCTGTTTTAGAATGTGCACAAAGGCATGGCACAGTCATGTACAAAAAGTGAAATGTAATAATGTAACACAAAGGGCGTCATATTGAATTGACTGAAGACAGTTAAACACCTCTCCTTCTCCGATCTTCCCAGTCAGAGTGAATAGTACCTAGCCTTGTTGTTTTTTTTTTATTAAGCTCCATTCACTTCTGCTCAGATGAGCTGTTTTGAATATGAGAGCGGGACCCTGCAAAGTTCAGGGCCTGGGCAAATTAGCCATAGTGTAAAAAATTCTTCCAAGGAACTATTTAGCACCGTGTTAATGCTCACCTCGCCTCCTATACCTGAAACGGTGCCAACTCAAGACTTGTGTGACAAGATTGCTAGGCACTTTGTCGATAAAGTGGAAAGTATTTTTAATGGAGTAGGTAGCTGTAGAACTAGGGCGAACTTCATCAGCTCGAACATCGAACCAGCAGTAAACAGTTTAGCTGGGGAACCTTGTTTTGGGAATTTTGTTGACCTTGATAAGGTGCAAGTGATGGACCTTATTGTTAAGTCAAAATCAGGCTCACCTATTGATCCTTGCCCCATGACAGCGGTAAAACTGGCACAAGATATTGTAGCGGACAATCTGGTAAAAGTGTTTAATGTAATTTTTAGTACAGGAGTGTATCCCAATCTATGGAAAAGGGCATCAATTTTGCCCATCCTGAAAAAACCTAATTTAGAGGCTGCAGATGTTAACAACTATCGCCCTATATCACGTCTGCCATTTCCTGCTAAACTAGAGAAGGCCATGAATAAGCAACTGATGGATTATATTAACCTACATGGCTGCTTAGATGAAACACAACATGGCTTTAGGACTGGGCACAGCACTGAGTCGGCCCTGATTAAATCCGTAGAGGAAATTAGGAAGGCTCTAGACAATGGTGTAAGGGCCGCCCTTATTTTATTAGACCTATCGGCGGCCTTCGATACGGTGCACCACTCTATTCTGGTCGATAGGTTAGCAGGTATCGGTGTGCAGGGATCAGCACTTCACCTGCTGAAATCTTTTTCAGAAGCTAGATCGCAATTTGTGGCGATTGATCCATTTAAATCTAACCCTTTTCAGCTCCGGTGTGGAGTGCCACAGGGTTCTTCAATAAGTCCCACTCTTTTTAATGTCTATATTGCAGCCCTGGCCGCAATCATAAAATCTTTCGGCTTTGCCATAACCTCCTATGCCGACGATACCCAAATCGTTCTAGCAGTCACGAAACAACCGTCTGCCATTAGCAAACAGTTTAGTGAATGTATGTCAGCTGTAAGCTTATGGATGAGTTCGAATAGTTTAAAATTGAATTCTAATAAAAACGGAAGTGGTTCTCTTTGGCAATGATCCTTCTTTCTGGTCCCCGGAGTGGTGGCCAACTAATTTAGGTGATCTACCGAAACCTGTTGAAAAGGCCAAAAACCTTGGGGTCATTGTTGATAATAGGCTTACCTTTGCTAAACAAATTAACGCCCTTACCTCATCCACCTTTTTCATTTTAAGAAAAATTTAAAAGATTTTGCCTTTTATTCCAGGAAATTATCGAAAACTTGTCATATCAGCTTTGATATTGGCCACATTAGACTATTGTAATGGCCTATATCTTAATATGCAGGCCCAACATCTGAGTAAACTTCAGGTTTTACAGAATACAGCTGCGAGAGTTCTTACTCGTACGCCAAAAAATGTCTCAGTCAGGAATATTATCAAACAGTTACACTGGCTGCCAGTTAGGGAGAGGATTCAATTCAAATCCTTGTGCTTTGCGTACAAGGCTTTGCATAATATAGGCCCTCGGGACCTAGCTCAGTACTTTAGATGGTACTCGCCCAGTAGGGCACTTAGATCTTCTAATTCTAGAACCTTGAGGGTACCTAGATTTAAAAAATCAAGTTGGGGTGGCAGAAGTTTCTATCTGAGTACCATCACCATTTGGAACAAACTCCCGTTGTCTATTTGCTCAGCCTCGTCTCTCCTGGAATTTAGATGAGAGTTGAAAACCTGGCTCTTTAGCGATCAGACTACTGGTAATGATCCCTGTTTTTTCCGGGTCCGTTTAATTGTTAGCACCAGGACACCGTTTGATAACAGTGCGCTCTACAAGTCCCTTTAACATTAACATTAACATAGTTGCCCTCTTGTTGTAAAACCCGTCCCTATGCATTTTAGGAGTATAGGGGAAGGGATTTTTCCACAGGCAGTGATTTCCATGTTGAGAATAAAAAGAAAAATATATGTGCAGATGCTCGGTGAAGCTAACCCCTGGACTGTGCAGCCTCTACAGTTTGGAAAATCGACAGTCACTGGGTCAGGGCTGAACAGAGTGTCCATCACGAGCTACGGGTTGGAGACCCATTTACACGGGCATATGACTCGCGGTTTTGAAAACCCGTTCAATTTCAAGGTATTTCTCTTTTTTTTTAGACTGTACCCGAAAATTCTTTAACAGGTACCACAAGATGCAGTCCATTATATTAGAGGAGTGTGCCCCCTGAAAATCGAATCAACAGCATCGAAGGCACAGAATATCGAGGACAGCATATCGAAAATAAATTATCGACAGGTAAGTAAGTCTAGATTTCTACATATATATGTACGTACATGGTACATATATCTTCAAGGTACGTAAATGTGGAGTTAGGATTAGTAAATCTATACATCCCTAATTGCACTTACCTTTTGAAATGTTGTCCCTTGATATTCTGTTCTCAATGTTAGTATGCCACGATATTGTTGGTGTGGATATTCAGTAGTACAATCCATTAGAGGGTTTCCGATATCCATGGCCACAGCGTGCCTCTTTTCCTGTTGCCGTACCTGAGCAATGGTCTTTGCTAATTTGCTTGCACACTTCCTCATCCCCAGTGAGCTCCCTGCAAATTCATCATTTGGGAAAATGTCCATAATTCACTGCACAACCAGCCCTTTCCCCACAGCTCGGTGTAAGTCACTGGGCCGTGACTATGAGGCCTTTTCATCAAAGGAGTCTTTCTTTCAAATGCAGACTTCATTCCTTGGTTGTAGGCTAGCACGTGTGCAGTGAAGCTATATATGCTGTGAAGAAGTGGTGTGTTGTACTGTAGGTGTGCATGCTGAACTGTGTGTGAAGAGATAAAGTGCGTACTGTGGCAGTACTCGTGGTTTAATTCAGTTTAAAAGTTAGCAGTGACACCAAAACACGAAGAATAGGGTCAACTTGCCAAATGGTGTTTTTTACTACCAGCTCCATCTAACAAAACAAACATTGACAAAGCAATTAGGTCTAACGTTGGCTGACAGCCATTTGGCAGTTTTTGTTTTGTTTTGTTATGGCTGTTGTAAAACTTTATTGTTCAAGAAGTTGCTGGGCCCTCATCAATTCAAGAAAATAAAACATTGGCTAACGGCAAAAATGTTTCTTTGAACTAAAAACAACAGACATTACCATAGAACTCCCTTCCACTGAAGGGAACCACTTTGCGTGCGGATGTGCTACTTGTGAAAGGGCAGCATGCCATAAGCCATAGTGAAGTCAGTCAATGGCTGAAGTGGGCTGATGCATTTCCTTTAGATGCATGATGGAGTGGGTGGATGAAAAATGTGAATGGCATAACCACAGAATAATGGATGAAATCTGGCTGAAAACTCCTATAAGCATGTTATGCACATAATTTTAGTAAAATCAAAAGGTCTTAGCTAAAAACCAACTTTAAAAAGCCAATTTGTCTGGGATTGGCTGCCAACTCTTGCCTTTGAGAAAGAAGGCAAGAATGAAATAGGGTAAGGATGAAAGAAAGAAGTCATGAAAGAAGGCAAGCAAGAAAGAAAGAGAGGAAGGAAGGAAAGAAAAAAAAATGAAAGAAAGAACACGAGGGAAAGAAGGAAAGACAAAATGCAAAAAAGAAAGAAGGAAGAAAGGAAAGCAAGAATGAAAGAAAGAAGGAAGGAAGGAAAGAAGGCAAGAAAGAAAAAAGGGAACAAGGAAAGGATAAAGGAAAGAAGGAAGGAAGGAAAGAAGAAAGAAAGAAAACAAGGAAACAAGGAAAGAAGGAAAAAGAAAGGAAGAAAGAAAGCTAGAAAGAAAGAAAGAAAGCTAGAAAGAAAGAAAGAAAGAAAGAAAGAAAGAAAGAAAAGGTAAAGGTAAGAAAAAAGGCAAGATAGTAAGAAAAAAGGCAAGAAGGCAAGAAAGAAAGAAAGCAAGAATGAAAGCAAGAAAGAAAGGATGAAAGAAAGAAGAATAGATAAAAGGTAGGAAGGGAAGAAAGCAAACAGGAAAGAAAGAAAGAGAGAAAGAAAGAAAGAGAGAAAGAAAGAAAGAAACAAAGAAAGAAAGAAAGAGAGAGAGAAAGAAAGAAAGAAAAAGAATGAAAGAGGAAGAACGAGAAAGAAGGGATGAAAGACTGGGTTTACAAGACTGAGAAAGCACACTGATAAGCTTATATTCAGAGTTCATGTGAGCTGATGTGAACTAGCAGTTAGATAAAAAAAAGCCACTCAGAAAGGAATTTACAACAGCATAAGCCATTAGCAGGAGATGGGATCTGATAAAGCTGGAATGTGGCCTGTGCTCACATCAAAAGCGCCCTGCTAACGCATCAGGCTCTAAACACAAAGGCAGCACTGAAGTAATTATAAAGTAACAACAAAAACACTGCACTGTACTGTAGGGAATTACCTTGTGCGGGGATGTTCTCCTTGCGAAAGAGCAAAATGCATTCTTTCCAAGTGAAGTTAACCAGTGACTTAAGTAGACTGCCCCCTTGCCCCATGCTGTTTTCCGTAGTCTATGGAAGCACAATGTGAATGACACAACAACAGACCAATGAATGAAGAGAGGTGGCTGAAAGGCCCTTTAAGTAAGTTTTTTATACGTGTTACACCCCGCTCCTCCTGTTTAGTGTGCCGATCACCCATCCCTTATTCCTCGCTATGAAGCCCGGGGCGGGTACTTCCCTTGATATAACTGCTGTGGTCCTTCCTCATGGCCTCCTTCCTGTTCCACCAAGTGTTTGCTGCAGGGGCTGAGATTTCTCGAAATCACGCTTCCCCCTAGCATGGCAGCCATTTTAGATTGGGCGCTGTGGCTTTATATATTACCCATTCCACCTGACTTTGCTTGGCGTCAAACTTCTGTGGGAGAGAGTCCCCCCATGTTGGAGTTCCCTTCTGCCCGCATTTGGTGTTTTCGCCTTCCCTTCCTGTTTTCCCTTTCCTGAAGCCTCGCCCGCAGTAGCGGCGACCATCAAATCTCTTCTCTTCCAAAGACACTTCTAGAACTAATACCTTCATTCTCAGACCCCTCTAGGAAGTTCGTTCATCATTGTAAATTTGTAATATTTTCTTGTACATTCCTCACCCTTGCTCGCTGTGTTTGATATTGTGTTCTTGCCTTCTATGGTTTTACCCTACCTCTTCTAGTCTCCTGTTTATTTTTGTAACGTTCTATTTTGTAACATTTCTCTCATGTAACGTAACTGGTTCTATTGTACAGCGCTCTGACACCTTCGGGTAAAGTCTGTGCTATATAAAAATGCATTAAATAAATAAATAAACCATTTCCCTGATTGCCTTCCTGGAGCAGCTGGGATTGGTTTGCTGCTCTGGTCTCCTTTGGCGAGGTCCGCCTCATCAGCTGTTTTCTCCTGGCCGGCGGTGGAGCCGTACCGCTCCTGGCTCTGGCGCCGACATCCGCTTCCCTGGTGCCTCTCGTCTTGGCCGGCTAAGAACTTTGGTGACCGTCTATGCTAAATCGCATATCATTGGCCTGCCTAATTCTTGTTCAGTGTCGGCATCCTCCTTCTCAGCTGCTGGCTCCTGACTCCTCCTCAATCTTTGCCTCTGGTTCTGCGTGTTACTGGAAGCTATTTGCTATCATAAAAGGATCATGACTTTAGGGATCATAAGGTCAGTGCACTTAACCCCCCTTTTTTTTTGCCTGTGTATTCCACAGAGCATCCGTCATGCACACGATTGGACATTAGATATGACTTTTGCTTTGATTTATTACTCTCCACTCGAGTCCCACATGGCCTTACCTGAAGAGTTACCATACCCATTCATGCAAGCAGCATTACCCTAGGAATTAGTTTTTAGAGACTGCGAAAATCCTACAAAGGTAATAGGCAAAGAGCAACGTGCCATTTGAATATCTTACGGCCCGATTACAAGTTTGGCGGTCCTCTTCAGGACTGCCAAACAGGCCCTCTGCCCGCCGGCCAGATTACAAGGTAAATTGTGGTCTGGCGGGTGGCGGCGTGGCGGTCCCGCGGCTGTGCCTTTCAAAGACTTTTATGGTAGCCTTAGAAAGGCAGACTGCCACAGCACATTTCAGCTCGGCATGGACTGTGAAGTCCATGCCGTGCTGGAAGTGGGGGTGCATGCACACAGATGGGCACAACATGTGCCCCCCTGCATGCACCAATATGCATGGGGCAAGGGGGGGCCTTGTAGGGCCCCCTTTGTTTCCTGACTGCCTGTCCATGCGACCGCTGGCCGTCAGGAAACTCGGAATATGCATGGCGGTGCTGCAGTGGCACCACCAGCATATTGTGAGGCCCTGATTGCTGCACCACCGCCAGGGAACACAGTTCCCTGATGGTTGCAGCGGTGAAATGGTGGTCTGACCGCAAAAGTTGTAATAGGGTGGTCGGACCGGTGTGGCGTTGGCTGGACTACCACCGCCGCGCCACCGTAAATTTGGCGCTCCACAGACCGCCAAACTCATAATTAGGCCCTTAGTTATATTCTTTGTATGTGGAATATCTTGTTACTTACCAGTGTCCTCTGTGTCTTTCTGTGCATAAGTTCTGCGTTTTCTTTTGAGTTAAAGATACCCATCTACTTGAACCGTAACCTGTCTAAAACAAAGCATCCCAGAATATAGGCACTAACCAAGCCACAGAACACCAGGGAATCCTCTTTCTGTCTTCTCTTTCCTCCCTTTTCCCTGGGAAGTAACCACTCACGTTCTGGGTATATTCAAGAGCACCAGGGGTTGGCTAACAGGTGATTGGGGTGGACTCGCTTCGCTCCCACAAACTTCTGAATACAGGTGATTGGTACATGACAATACGTATACTTTTAATAAAATCCAAAGACATGGCTAACCCCAGACCTAAAAATGTAATGCCATCATCTGAGCGACAGCATGTTCCTTGTCGACAGTGGTTACTTAGAATCAATGATGTCAACAGATGAGGGATAGCGTGCATCAATATGATGCCAATGTCAATATGACAGAGGGTGCTTAAAATGTGTGATATCATACGAGCGCTCAGTCATGAAGACACTGGACTACTAGGATCTGGAATCAATGACATCATCAGTAGAGTTACATCTGGTCTCGATTACTAAGGGCTGGAATCAGTGAGGACACCTGATGAGTGCTGATGTACTGTGGGTAATGTAGAAATGTGATTAAATCATCTGAGCCATGAGGCCCTCTGGAGTAGTAGGAGCTGGAATCAAAGACGTCATCAGTTGAGAGACATCTGCTTTCCATTACTAAGGGCTGGAATCAGTGAGGACAGCAGATGAGTGGTGATGTAGTCAGTAAGTTCGCCTGCACACCAATAACTGTGCCAGTATATATGATACAAAATCAGTCCATAAGAATCACATTTTTATGCACAAGCCAGAGAATTCAGCATCATAAATATATTTCTTCGCAGCTCTTCCAGCCAACATATGTTTTATCAAATGGGGCAGTCTCCCTGTGGCTTCATTAGGGCTAGATCGAATACTTTAATTCATTTAAAAATAAAAAAATTAAATAAACTATACACATTTTAAAGCTTTAGGACATACCACCTGGGAATCACTATTAAAAAGGGGTGTCTTCCAACAAAAAATCCTAAATCATTCCTTTACACAACGTTCTTATCATTACAAAGACAAATGGGCCATTAGTGGAGAATCATAAGTAATATGTATCTAGATTCTATGAAGTTCCTTTTGTAATCAATATCCTTAAAGTGCAGAAAGGAGTAACTAGACTCCAAAACACCCCCCTCGCCAAATGACTCAAGTCTTGTTGTCATAGTTACCTAAGCCACACATGTTAAGAGCTTCCTAATTATCATCTACCTATTTATCTATTAGGGGGACGCTCCTTTCAGGTGCAGGCGGCTCAACTCTGGAATACCATGCCATTGGAACTGAGACTGATGCAGGACCTCCTTGCTTTTAGGAAGTCATTGAAAACCTGGCTATTCCACCAATAATATTCAACCTGGTTTCAATCAGCACATGGCCAACGTCGTCACAACGCTTTCAGCGCCGGGACACTCTATCGAGTAGCTGCGCGCTTTATATACTCATTTAGCATAACATTACATAACCTGAATACGCCTAAAAATTCAAAATAATTTAACATCATTTGAAAGTCCCAATTAGTTACATATAGGTCATATTTCTATGGTCCTAATTCCACAAATGCTGAATTTGCTTCTATTCATTACTATAAATTCATGAAGAACAGTTTCCTACATAATTGACCCATCTGAACACAAATAGTTTCACTTTGTTTTCTATAAAGTGTAAACTCTCATAAGAAGATGCACATACCATGTGATGATCAATATTATATATTTAAAATCACAATAAAAAAATGTCCATTCTTCCTAAAAGAAATTAGTTTTTCGTGAAGAGTATAATAACCAACTTTAAACAAATATTCGTTCTTATAATATATGCCAGATACATAACAATATATATGTGTTCAGGCAAACAGTGCGTGTTCTGATTCGCTGGGGTTTGTGATTTCCACCGGAAACAAGTGATCTGGTTTACTGAGGCTGTGACGTCATCAGCTGACAGACGTTCTCTCATTTACAGCGACAGTGATGTTATCAGATGCACAAGTGTGCTTTGATTCACCTGCGACTGTGAGGTCATCAACTGAAAGATATGATGGAGTTTACTTAGAATAATGTAATCAGTTGAAAAGTTAATGATCTGGGTTACTGGGACCAGTGACGTCATCAGCGGAAAGGTATGCTTTTGTTTACTGAGAATGTGACGTCATCAGTTTAAGCATTTGCTCAGATTTATTGAGACAGTGATGCCATCAGTTGTTTTTTTCTGTGGCCTATGATGTCATCAGCTGAAAGATGGGTTCAGCTCAGTGGCCTATGCTCTGGTTTCAATCATATGACGTCATCATTACGGATGTCATTTGCTTTTATGTAATTATGCGAAATTAAGCCAGAATTAAGCAAAATGCCATGAAATGAAAATCCGCATTTAGCGCTACATTTTAGCGTTCAATGCGTTCTTGCATCCACATTGGATGTGAGGACGCATTTCGTTCTTAAAAAAGTGCAAAAAACCCAAGTCCCATAAACGACAGCCACTCACGTTCTGGTTGTTTGCGTTGTTACTGGGCTTCCGCTCTAAAATTTTGCCAGGCGGAATAATGGCGTATTTTCAGGAATTTCGCGTAGCAAAATGCGAGGTTTCGGAATTAATGCCAGATTACGCCAGTGTGACTGAAATTTCGCCGAGGCCTAGCGCTCAGTGGAGAGCAGCTATGCTGCCTCGCTTCCCTCTCACCCCAGCATTAGGCCCCCGCTGTCACCCCCTCCCCGTACCCCGCCCTGCTGGAGCCTGGTCTTTGCTGCTGCTAATGAATGCAGTCTGAGCAGCTGGTGTGTGAGGCAGGAATAAAATGTCTTCATTATTAGGTGCTATGGGTATTTCTAATATTCCCATGCCCTGCACAGTGCCACCTCCAGGCCTGGCACAGACGCTGCGAAACGCAGTGAGATATCACCCCGTGATCAGGAGAGGGTGAGAGCCAAGAGAGGGGGCGCTCAGTCATACTCTTCCCTCGACTTTGGAGCTACCATCTCTTCCTCAGATATTTCACATCCTTAATACTACTACTACTACTACTATTAATAATAATAAAGCATCATTCATAGTATGTTTTAATAAAAAATCTTTACATTCAATTCGAGGATCTCCTTTAATGATCAGCTCTGGGTTTCAAACTTATTAAATCAAACACATTGCACAGCTGGAGTTGGTGATCCAGCCACCCAGCACAACGAATAAGCATTGGCAAAGCCAATATGTCGCGACTTTGGGACCTATTGCCTCTGCCGATTGTTTTTGGTGGTGCTATAGAGCGCCAGGACGCTTCGCAGCATTACCCAAAAAAAAAAAATAGCAAAAAAGGTGCAATGACGATCTGTGCCTTTTTACTGATGCACGCATGCGTTAGAACACGTGAGCGTGCCAGCGGATTGACATGGACGTCACTTCCTTTCACTTTCTAATTTCAGGTGAAAGATAATGAGGGCGTTAGGGGTTATTGGAGGAGTGGATGGTGTAGGAAAGACAGAAACAACACACAGAGGATGGTGTGGGAGAAGCACAAGAGGAAGATAACACCAGAGAAGCACACAGGGAAGCAAGAGCAACCAAGGGCAGGGTAGAGGGAGAGAAGTCCATGGACGAAAGATAGCAGTGCTGGGGGAGAGAAGCACATAGATGAGAGAGAGCAACATGAAGTGGGAGGGGGAGAAGAAGCACACGGGGAGATAGCTGGAAAACACATGCACTTGTGGAGTGCTTAAGCAAAAAGAAACAAGAGAGAGCAGCGTGAGTGGGAAAGAAACAAGAGAGAGCAGTGTGAGTGGGGATAAAAGCAGATAGATGAGAGAGATGTGTGGAATGAGAGAAACACACGAGGAGACAGCTGAAAAACACACGCAGTCATGTGGAGTGTTTAAGCAAAAAGAAAAAGTGGATCTCTAAACGTAAGCATTGGGAAGACATAAGTAAAGAGTCTATGCTCCAGAGGAGAGACAAACACATGACGGACAAGGTAAGTCATTGAATAAGAAGCAAGCAAATGAAAATGACAATAAAGTCACCCACTTGTAAGCTGTGGGTGGGTTTTAAGCCCACTGAAAAACTTGGTGAGCTGACAGTAAGTCGTTTGCAGCCCGACAGCTTGCACTAAAAATGGCAAAGACCTGTAACCAACCAAAACCACTATAAAACTAGACATGTAACAAATATTTATATAATCTAAACACCAGCAAACTCTTCCAAACAGCTATGCACAATGATCAAAGGAATTCTCAGATCCGGATGAAAAGGGTACCTGTATCAGGAAAGCTGGTGCCATGCTAATGCTAAAAAGCGCAATAAAAACGCTCCTAACTCGCCACAACACAACCATCCAGAACCGGTCACTGGAAATTCCAGATCCATGTGAAAAGGGCTGTGGTGGCATACCATAATAGAAGGTGCTACACAAATGCTGTTACCACAGCACAGCAAAGCGCAACACAGCACAAATGGTTTGTGTATTCAAAATATTGGAGTGTTTGTCATTTTCAAGGACGTTCATGACAAAAAGCATATATTTAGCTACATATTCAAAGAAAGGTAGGCTTGGGGGAAGAGAAGGCATCAAGCCAAGTTGTAGTGGACATTTTAAAGAAACATACCTCACCCTAATTATGGACAAACATCACAGTAGTGTGCCTGCCTGCCCGAGTCTGGCTACTCAGTTTGTTTAGTTATCCCCTTCATGTCATAGGTGATTGAAAGCCAGTGCTTGTGAGAAGGTCCCACCTACCCCTGCACTGCTCATTATTTCTTGAAGACCTGTCAGGGCTCTGTCTGGATAATGACACAAGCCTCTGTGCTGTTGCAATACAATCTGGGACACCGAAACTATGTGATTCTGTGGCCACTATTTTTACAGATAATTACAGATTTACCATACTTGCCACATCATCCACCATCTGCACTTTACAGGTTTAAATAAAAAGTTGCTTCTCTCTCAAACCGAATTGAAGTTCCTAATAAGGTACTACATGTGGGGCCATACATTGCGGTGGTGGCTGCCTGCAAAACTCAAGTGGGAAGGAGGGCAGGGGATTTGGGAAATAATAATTTTAAAAAAGCTGCCTGTTCTGACGCTGGTGGTTGCCTCTGTGCTCCTCTTCTCTCCTGATGGTGTCCCAGCCGTCCTGGGACATCAGCACAGGCTCCCCAACCAATCCTTGTGCTGCTCTCAATAGCATGAGAGCAGCACCAGGATTGGTCTGAGTGGCTTGAATTGCCGCTCACATAGTGCTGGCAGTGTGTGCTGTTTCTCCAGCTGTGCAACACAGCGAGGTTGGAGAAACCTAAGTGCGCATGACAGTTTGGCCGGCCTAAGATGGCTGGCCAAACTGTCATGCTCACTTGCAGCGTGAACTGCTCCTCCCCTGCTGGCTGTGATGACAGCCAAGCCCCGCCCCGCCCAGACTTGGCTGACTCTAGAGGGAAATGGGAAAAATAAAATGATAATAAAACGAATTTATTACCATGTTATTTTTCCCGTTTCCCTCAGCTGGCTCTCAGCAGGGGTGCGCCACTTCTCCGCCATAGTGGAGGAGCCGCCGCTGCAGTGGCAGTTTGTAGGCAAAGGTTAACAGGCCACCTTTCTGTTGCTGATTGCTATGCGTATGTTTTAAATAGGTACTAGGAAGGTGAAACTTTTCCCAGACAGTATTATTGTGTATTAACTGATAAAACAGCAAAATAATAGTTTCACACAATGTGCCTCATGAAGTTCAAATTTTGCCTTTTCTTGCTGCATACTTTATATCTCCCCCCCCCCTCCACGCCCCCACCCCGTTGCATAATTTGGCCCACTACGGCCCCATTATTCCAGTGGCCCTGAAAACAGTTGATGCCTGTATGAGTCTGGATGGACAGGGGTACCGCAGAAAATAGTATGTGATGAGCGGGGAAGTGGAATGGTGGTTCTAAGTGTGCTTAAAACATGTGTACTTAAAACAGCCAATAGCTTTGGGTCTGTACTGCACTCACATTTCTTACGCTGTACCTTCAAGAGTATCAATATTGAGGTTCTTTAATGCAAGGAAGTGAAATGTTCTAACTGGCAAAGTCCTTCAGAATGACTTGGGAATGCGTCATAACTTCACATTCAAACTAAGTTAGCTATCTTCATAGGGGCATAACTTAGACAGCTGATTTTAAGACTTTTTGCCTTTAACTTCTTTCCTATTGTTCTTCTGCCCTGCAGCCTTCCCTTCTCCCAAAGCCTACCCTTTTATCTCTTTTGAGCTTTCAACTCTGTTCCCCAGTCTTTTACACTCTCCTATCCAGCCTCACTCTTCTAACCTTCTCTTTCAGACTCTCTCTTCATCATCTGTCTCACTGACTCACTTCTTTCTCTTCACCCCTCCTTCCTCTGTCTCTCTTACCGTTCTCTCCCTTTCACTCTTTCTTTTGCCATTGATTCTGTCTTTCTCTATCTGTCACTCTGCACTATTTCTCGCTTGACAACCCTTTCTCTATGTTTCTTTGAATCTTTCTACCTACCACTTCTGTTGAGGGAACTGCCAGGCCCTCGCTAAAACAAAAAATGGCAAAAAGCAAAAATATTTTTTCGGTTTTCAAAAGCATACATTTCCATAATAGTCACTTAAACTAAAGGGAACTATTTTGTGAAAGAGCAGAATGCCATCACTCACAGTGAAGTTAGCCAATGCCTGAATTGGACTGAGCCATCGCCCCATGCTGTTTGCTGTAGTGGGCGGAGGGAAAAATGGGAATGACACAACAGACCAATGGATGAGGAGGGCTTATTGAGATCCCTTAGAAGTAAGTATAATATAATTTTAGAAACATCCAACGGTCATGGCTAACGCCAGACCTAAAGAAGAAGTAAATGTTCTAAAACTAGAAAAGGCCATCACCAGGATTAAATTTACTGGGTATTTGCACACTTTATGAATAATCAAATCAAACCAATCAATTCAGGATTACACTACTTTACCAAAGCGTATGGACAGAAGTCTTCAGTGGGCCCTGGGTCTAGGAAATGCTGGGCTTGGCCGAGCTGGTGTATTCAGATGTCTGGACCTGCACAGATAAAGTTACCTTTCTACATAGGTGTTTACAAAGAGTAAGGGTCTATCAAGAGGGAGCTGGCCACAGCAGGAGTGGGCAGCCTTCAGATTAGTTCACCAATTGCTCCTGGCCTGTGCCTGTGTGAGCTGAGAAAGCCTTTGCAGCTGTCTCTGTTCACATAGAGTTTTGGGCATAGATTTATTCTTAATTGATTAAGTGTCAATATTTTGTATGGCGCAATCAACATTTACAATTTTCCATGAAAATCTCTTTGTTGTAAGACACACAGCAACAAACTCACAGACTCCACCTCCACAGGCCGGAGGGATGCTGGGGTGATGAAGTAGAGGTCTCCTGGCTATTGGAAGAAAGGCTCATTTGATGAAATGACCACAGCTCTGAACGAGAGTTGTCCAAACACCAACAATGGTTGGTGTCAACCAGTGGTTCTGGTGGTTTACCAACCAACACTTAAAGTTGCCAGGCATAGGGTTTCAAGGAGTCTGGGAAAAGGCCTTTTATGATTCGGGCTGCTAATGATTGTATTGTTTCATGTAGAGAAGTTGAATGTCTAAAGAGATGCCAGGCTGCTTTTTAAGTCTATGCAGAGACTGGTCCCAGGACGTAGTTCGTACCATGGGCTGGTGAGATGTGCTAGCCGACAAACCAGCTCTGGAATCATTTATTTAGCTTTTATGCCCCCTTGGCCAACAAGGGCTCATGGATGGCAAATGAGAAGGGTCCAAACATGAAGGGTATATACATTTCTAGTCCCTCAGCTAACATATGTATCTATGAATTATTTATACTGCTATCATTCCGGCATCCTCTCCAGAACTGTAACAGAGTTTGACCTCCTTAGTATCACAGTTAAACGCGACTGAACTCATAGACCTTGGCTTTAGGTCACACAATACGGTTTTGTGGATGTAAGTTCTGTGACACAAATCTCTTTTGGGAGAATCAGCAGGGGACTCCACATAGGATTAAAGTGGGGCTACGTGCCCCTTCCCCCCCTCCACCAAACTTCATTAGAGAATGACCCAGGCATGAGACACACAAATCGAACATGCGAGGGAACAGTCAAAATTATGCATAGAATTATTTAAACATGTTTCATTTATATTATAATAGATAGTGATTAAATTATATTTATTTATATTTTTGACTGTTTTAAATAAAGTAATTTAATGTAACAATATTTCCTATGGGGTTTGTAAGTCCCTACCTCCATTATTTTCTATGGAAAGGTGTTGCAGAACCAGTGGTTGGCCATGTCTTGTGCTGGACTTACTCCAGTTGAAAGCTG
Source organism: Calotriton arnoldi (assembly GCA_963921515.1). Taxonomy (NCBI): domain Eukaryota; kingdom Metazoa; phylum Chordata; class Amphibia; order Caudata; family Salamandridae; genus Calotriton; species Calotriton arnoldi. Next base: position 704,578 of record CAWUFW010001719.1, on the reverse strand, counting down.
GAGAAGTCTACTACTGTTGTGGGTTCCCTTGTGGCTGTAATAACTATAGAATTGCAGTATGTGAATAGCAATAGGCTTACTCTTTGTGGGTGTGTGTATCACCCTCCCTAAACCCCTCCCTAACCTTCCCTCATCCCCACCTTACTCCTCTCTAAACTCCTCCCATTTAGTAGTAAGTGTGACCTTTTTCCAGCCATTCCTGGTCCCTCTCACATTTACTACTAAGTTGTAAACTTTCATGTGTAAGGTCCTCCCCATAGAAAAGATAAGAGAGGTGGAGGTGAAGATATTCACTCATATGTTTGTAAATAGCATTTTTTAGCACGTTGGTAGTATTATGTATTACTACTAAACATACTACAAAATGCAGTTTGTGAACAGCCCCAATGCTTTGTGACTAAATTCTGTTCTTAAAACATTAAAAGTTAAAAGTTTACCAACACCTGAATGGAGGTAGTAATGCATTTGCAAATGGGGTCCTATTTGAACTCTTTCACTTTGTGATGTGAAACAAAAATGTTGAAGAGTAAGCATTGATCCAGGGGACTATCGCCAACTCTTAAAACTCTACAAAAAAAACAATTTTTTATAATATGCAGCCAAGTTTCTTTTAACGAAAACCGGCTGTATTTAGCAAAATGCATTTAAAAAGTGATCACAGACATGGTAGTCTGCTGATTGGTTGCAACCAACCTCATGAACATTGATGAGGTAGGGTGGACCAAGACCCACTACGATTCAGAATTTTGTGAACCGACCTATTAGTAGATAGATCCTTTTACAAAATTCCACACTGGTTGCAAAAATACTGGTCACAATTTGTCACTGGTATTTTGCGGCCAGCGTTTCATATATATACAATATATATCGGAGCTGCTCTGAGATTCTAATGACCTCCTCTTCACTGTCCTCTAGCCTTCCTCCCTCAAGTGCCCCCCCCATGTCTCCCCAGCATCCATTTCCTTCTCCTACTCCTCCCCCTCTCCCTGTTCTCTCTGACCTCCAGCATGTCCTATATTCCACTCCCTTTCTTTTATGCGGGGGCCCTGGTGCCCCCACCAGTCCCTTCCACAGCTAATTTAAATTAAATGTAGTGTGACTGCCGTGGGACATTACTTCTGGCCATTCTGGCAACGACTCTCAGAAAAAGGCTTACCTGTCCCTCCGGTCTTCGCCTCCCTCGGAGTCTAGGCAATGACCCGGAAGAAGGAGAGGGGTCAGGGCCACGTGACACATGCATCAAAATCAGAGAGTAGTGGAGCAAACAAGCCTGATGTGACCTTTTCACACTACTGCTGGGGTGAACCCCCAACCCACAGCTCCCCCACTGTTTCCGGGTTGTTAAAAGCTGTGAGAGGTTGGATGCAATATTCACCGGGTCACTGGAATTATGTGTTTCTACTGCTGTAGAGGTTTCTATATAAATATGGATTAACTGCACTGGCGTTACACAGTGACAGACCCTTTGCAAAGGCTAACAGATCGCCTTTCACTTGCTAGTTGCAATATTCAGATGTTCATGCAGTAGAAATGAAGTGAACATTTTGCCAAGACGGCATTAATGGGAGTTAAATAACGCAATGTTACCACAGAATGTGCCACAGGATGCCACATAATTTGCCTTTTCTTGCTGCATGATTTAGTAAACCCTTATACATAATTTGGTCCTCCATTGTCGCATGATACTAGTGACTTCTAATTCTTGAGTAGACTATAGGACTCCTGAGATGGCGTAAAGGCCTCTCAGAACTGGCACTCGGTGCCCAAGTCATCACATGTCTTCCTACGTCTTATTGTGGTCCAAACTTACTCCGGTGCCTCTGCCTGCTTGTTTTCCAGAGTCAGCTTTTGCAGTGTAGTAAGTGTTGACTTCTTTATGCACAGCACCCGGTACCCCTGTTCCCTCCCCAAGTTCACTAACCAACGGTGTAACCCAAAATGTTGCCACCCCCGCAGAATGTGAAGAGGTGCTCCTGTCTCCCATATCTCACAGATGTTCATTGTCCTTGGGCTGAATGCCCCCCAGAAGGCTTGGGGGGCCCCCTGAAAGTTTGCCTCCAACAGCAATCCCCGCCCCCTGGCTCTGCAGGGACCTGAGTTACGCGACTGAGATCAACTATATGTGTGTTCCTATGCATCTCATCTACAAATCTCTCTTCTCTCCTCTATTCACCACACTGGATTAGAGAATACTTCCGCGCAGTATTCGGACCCTGTATTTCAGCACAGGGCCGGACTGGCCGTAGTGGGCACCGGGCATTTTCCCGGTGGGCTGGAAGGGTGGGGACTGGGTTTGGAGCAGTGGGGGCAGCTTTTGTTACAGGGAGCCTGGTTTTGCCCCACCTCCCACCCCTCCCTTTTCACCACCACTTACAAAGGAGTACAGAAAAATAAAATGATAATAACATGCTGCTATTATCATTTTATTTTTCCTGTGGGGCGACGCTCCTCCGCCTTAGCGGCGGTGCCACCCCTGCTTCATTTAGATATTCAACTTTGCCAGTCGCGGGCTTCTAAGAAAACCTTGAGGCCCCTGCAAATATGTATTTATTTTACCAACTAAGGTCTTACATATAGCTCCTCTTCAGTATCCCCTCCCCCAGTTATAGTCCAATCACAACCAGGCGTTCCAGGCATGAAGGGAAGCACTGGTCATGTAGGGCCTACCTCGAAGCTAGTGCGCATCTTACTGTACGGTGGTACAGTGCAAGCGCACTCCGGAAGTGTAGCACACGCGCACAAAGAGATTGTTTCTTAGCTGCGATAAAATGGAGGGATCCTCAAAGAAGCATTCTCAAGAAATGTAAAGAATTTAAGTAACAATAGTGCGACACGGGTAGCTGATAAGAAGCGCGCTCTTGTCTGCATTTAACAAAGTCCATGAGCACCAACACTGAATGAGGAAGTTACATCAGTGGTTGTAATGGTTCCTGTAGGTTTTATGTCCGCCATACCTAATTGCACCTTACTTCCTGCTCTGACGTTAGTCAAAAATTGCTGGACAGACAGGCAGGCACTCAGGCATATCGATTGTTGGATGACTAGATAGATAAAGGGAGACAGACACACAGATGTGGGGGAAGGCCGATAGAAAGATAGACAAATAGATAGATAGATAGACGGACGGAGGGACGGAGGGACGGACGGACGGACAGACGGACGGACAGACAGACAGACAGACAGACTGTGGAGGGTTGCAAGCGTGTGGTAATTCTATTGCGCGATAGATAGATAGATAGATAAAAAAGACAATTGCAGTGCTGGAGTCTAAATATGCATCTGATTAGCAGGAGTGGGGAGTAAGGAAGACTGCAGCAGGGAATTAGCCAGCAATTGCTGCTGATAATCAGGGGGATAGAATGGATTAAGCCTGCAATTAAAAAGAATAGACTTTGAATTAAGTGTTACTCTTTTCCTGAGATAATTAAGGTTTTACTAAATTTGCCTTGCCGCCTGTTATTTTTACTGATATGATGATTCTGTTTTCCTTCTCTGTGGAGAAGCCGCTCGGGCTGATATGCCAGGGTACTCATTACAGTCCATAGCCCACTGAGGGTGTCAATCTAAAGGGAATAGGGTCTGTGAGGTATTTCTGGCGGCTCAAGAAGCGTGTGTGTGGAATGCTGCTAACTGTGCAGGCGGCAGTGGAGTGGGGATGGTCTTCGAGTTATCACCTTATTACTACATCAGGAAGACAAGCCTATGTAACGGACTCTGAAGGACGTAAGGGCTCAACCCTGCACCCCCACAATACCCAAACCCACCCCTTTGTTAATGAACCAAGTCTACTCCAAGTCTAGCCAAGAGGGCTGAGCCTCCCACTCTCCATTGTGTAGAATGCAGAGACGTACCTGGGAGAGATTCAGAAACATAACAAGACATTAGAAAGAGCATGCTAGTCCCCAGCCACTCCCACAAAAACGGAGCTCCTCCCATGAGACCACATCTCCTCCAATGAGAATACACCTCCATATAAACCATGCTGACTCCCAAAAGAAGATTGTTGTGAGCCTTCAAGTAACAACACCGTTGTACTTGGATTCAAGTATATTTATTCAGATTTAAATAAATATCATACACGCCCACCAGCCAGCATCCCCGTATACTCAAGTCCAAGCACCAACTGGCAATAGCACCATTGACGTCTGGAATCACAAGGGACTTGAGATGCTGGAAGGCTGGCGACATTCCAACATGCTACATTCCACTCTGCTCTGAGATACAACATCCCCCTTCCTAAAAATAACAAAAACATCAAAGATACCTAAAGTAACCATAACACAAATAAGACAGAAAAAAACAAATAAACAAAAAAAAGACTTAAACAAAAACAATGTAACTCTACACTTATAATATATGCAGTTCAATATTCTTCATGCAAGCATCTACAATTAAATCTGTGAATATCACTCATCTCTTACGTATAATATTCTTGCAAGTAACTAGGCTTCTTCGTCATGCGACCACTTTTAGTAATGATGTGCTGTTGACTATCAACTACATCATTAACTAGATTTTCATTTGCATCTTGGGTATCAGACTAATAACTCAAGGTATTACTATTTCCATAAGGGTCATACAATTCCTCATATATTACCGCTAATAGCAAGGGTTCATCTTGCTTTGTTAATTTCTTTGACATAATATTCTTTTGGAATTCCTCAAGAACCACTAAATTCCTTTCTGTCCACCTTTTCCATCCACTAATTTTACTGAAGAGCGTGCTAATTTCTCCACTTGGAAGGGATCATCAAATTGAAAGTGACCTTTAGACTTCCTTGTTCTCGTGTTCCTGAGCATGACCCAACATCCTACAGGCAGTTTTCTCTCCCCCAACAAATGCTTTTTTTCAAATCCTGAGCCTTACAAACATTAGCTTTTATCTTTTCTAGATCATATTTTTCCCCATCCTTTTCTTCTTAACTTTGCGTTAAAGAATATTTGTCGCTTAAGCAACCTGGAACTAATCCATTACTAGAGCCTTCAGTTTGAATAATTTGTGATTGGATAACAGGCTGGAGATCTCGTTATGGTCGTATTTTGGTTTCACTAGCAGGATGCTGTCATCACTGCCAATAGGACGAATATTCTAGAGGTGAAAGACAACAAGTTGTGGTTTGTGCTCAAGTTTCTGAAAGACAGCGAACTTTTTTTTATTTGTGAATACTGAGGAAACAAAGGACTGAAGCACAGCTAAACTTTTAATATTTATCTCATGCCGCTGCAGTCTTAGCAGTAGGTATCCTTGAATAAGCAAGAAAAGAAGATGCAGAAATGTTCCTTTCAGATGATTATTACAAAAAAATCATGTCAACTGTGTTAGGGAGGGGATTTGTGGGATTAACACAAGAACAGCTATGAATAATGATCTTTTCTTTTCCGGATCTCATTTCGTTCTGATCATTTCCCCAAACCCTTTCACTCACATGGCCATTCAGATAATCTGTGCCACAAAGGAAATCGGATTTGGTGGTGCCTGGAGGGGGACTCTTGAATCTCTGTACAAGCCCAGCGGAATAGGCAGTGCTTAATTTGAGCCGGTGGTGCCCACCGTCACTCATTTTTGGGACCGGCCCTTACTTTTACTCAACTGATATTGACAGTGAGCAAGAGAGGGAAAAATACACTAACGAGAAAGAAGTGGGGAGAGAATGACAGAAAAAAACTGGCACAAAGGGAGCAAGGAGAGACCTGCAAAAGTGAGATAAAAGGGCAGCAGTGTGGTACTCGGCGCATCGAATTTCAGTAGTACCGCCAGAGTGGAGCTTTGAGAACCAGCAGTCATCCTTTCACAAATTAAACACTGGGAATAGGACACATTTGACAGCCCCACCTGCTCAAATTAAGCACTGGGTCTTTCCTTTCAAACTGCAGCTGGATAGTTTAGAATGGGTTAACAGAAGCCTTAGCACATTCAGTGGCATTTTTAGTTCCACCCAGTTTTCCATACCCTGCCTTCTGTTTTACATCTATGTACGCCCTTTGGCACAAATCTTTGGGAAGTACAATGCCATCCACCAAATGTACACTTATAATGGCTATATTCATTTGCAGATCAAGCCAATGAACCAAATTAGCATCACTAACTTTCTGGGCCACAAATCCCACTGGATACAAGATAGATTCTGATTCCAGTGTGGAGCAAAAACCAAGACCAGAACAGAATAATCAAAAGCAATTTCCTTTGATGGTCCCTCCTGCCTTTGTGTGCCACCAAGCATAACTTCGAAATGGTATTGCCTTGGGAGTCTTTTTCAACTCACAGACATCTGTTGTGGCCCAAGCTAAATCAGTTTCCAATTGTGCCAATATACAAACCTGCTCCTTTGCCATTTCAGCCCTCTCGTCCACAGTGGGTACAGCCAACAGCTCTGTTGATAGCCTTGACTAGTCTAACATCGTCTACACCAAACCCCAGTGAGACTCATTTAAAGCCCGCAAAGACTCCAACATTAGAAGGCTAGAATGTGCTGCAAGGTTCCTGCACACAAACACATCAAACCTGCCCTAAAAAGGTTACCTTGGCTTCCTGCGGACACGAAGATCAGGTTGGAAGTTCTCTGCATGGCTATAAAGCTCCTTGGTGAAAATACCTACAAATGCTTTCATTGCGCTGTGTTCAGGAATGCCAAGCATCACCACCCAACTGCTTTGGAGGGAGATCCTTGGGAGTCCAGGGCCCTAGAATGTGGAATGCAATGAACCCAAGCGTGAAAGTAGAGCCATGTTAACGGGGCTTCAGGAAAGTAGAGAAAAACAAATAACTACATGCTAACCTATTAATATATTTTGGTAGAGTTATCTGATTTGAATTCACCAGCACTGATGGTCACTTCACTTTCCCATCACTATGACATTTTGAGAGTGTGCTTCACTTCCAGTGCTCTAATGTATCTAAATGGAGATGTGTAATGTAATATAAAGCTCAAGAAATACATACATTCAAAAATAGAATCTGCTTTCAATAGACCACGCCACCTACAAAACCACATGTTCTCTTCCTATACAGAGAGATAGCTTGTCCTACACGTAAACCCAGTGCTTAATTTGAGCCTGTGGTTTCCGGAGCTTGGCACCGGCACGTAATCGTCAACACCGGCGTATATAGCATGAACTCAACCCAAAGGTGTTGGAGAGCTTTTCATGAGCACCAGTTAAGGACACATTCATTTTTTGTAGGCACAGGAAGATTAAGTTATTTGCCCATAATCACATGATGTTGAGCCTACGCCGAGACTCAAACCTAGTTCCCCAGCTCCAAAGTCGGCAGCTCTTGCAGTTACGCCACATCCTCTCCCCACTTGTAGGGTTTAGTGGTAAGTAGTTCATTCTGTTATAAGCGGCGCGAATAGGAACAATGGTCTGGTGCAAGCTGCCTCCTGACGAGAGCCCTGGCACTTCTTTTTTCACTAATTAACCACTGCGTAGACCAACACCCCTTTGCAAAGACTGCACCTCTCATGAGACCATGCCTTCTTCCTCTAGACAACACTATGTTGTAGAACACACCTCCTCCTTATTTGCCGCTCATCACCGCTATATATTACAACCCCTACCACAGGGCACACCACACATGTTTTCTAGCTGTGCTGTTCTTATGCACCAACTCGTAAAGTGACCAGATTAGCGCATGCGCATTTAGACAGTCCAATTTTGTTCAAATCAAACTCACAGCTCCGTTCTGCACCAACCAGCAGTGTTCATGATTTGGCCTCATGTTGTTCTAATTTGCACTAAATTGTTCCTTAACACCATATGAAAAGGAAATGCTGTTTTGCTCAATTTATTTGCAACAGGCAATGTTCTTTGGCAGCAAAAATCAATGCCTATATTTGGTCAACTTAGAAATGTGATATTAAATACATTGATCAGATATGAAGCACACAAAACTGTGGGCTAATGACTAAGATGTTGTCTATCATCTGGGCAGGCTGGGAGTGAGCAGACTGGACACTGGTGCACCACGGGTAAAGAGTACAGCCCTGGAAAAGGGGAGGGGTGACTGTTACATAGAGCAACGATAGGCAGTATTGGAAACTGTGGGAATAGTGGGTGCAAATGGGACCTGGTATCGGAGAGGGGCACAGCATGGGGGAACAGTAGGAATGACCTGGCTTTAAATTAGGGGAGTGGTTGAGAGATGGCGCAGCAGAGAAGGACTAGGTGTGGACGGAACTTGTGGAGTTTCACTCCGCGGAATTCAGCAAAGTTACAAAAAAACTGCGAGATTCCATGAAATTCCACCAAAGGGCAGAAAGTATACAGCTCACGTTGCTCGCGCTACAAGTTAGCGCCGGTAGCGCGAGCAGCATTGAAAATCAGCGTGAACGGCACCCTGCATTGTGCAAGAGTGCATGCCCATTCGAGTTGATTTTGTTGCAGCTCGAGTAGAAATTCTACTCGAGCAGCAGCAAATCTACTCGAACTGTGGCCCTCTAACCGTGACCGCTTGCAAACGCCGGCGACTGCCAACGTTAGAAAATCGCGCTAGGGGACGCCAAATCTTGCTCACACTCACCAGCTCACCTATTCTGGAGCCTTGTGGGAGAAAAATTTGGCCAGAACTCCGCTTTAAAGAGTAACACGGAGAGGCCAAAATTCCTCCAATTCCGCAGGCGAAACGGAACATTCCGCTCACCCCTAAATGGGACATGCTCCAGGCAGAACCTCAGGCAGGAATGGACCCTAGGACGGTGCCAGAGGTTGATGGAGGGGGGAAAGGATTAGGACGTATTCTAGGCGGCTCCTCGGGAGGCACCAGGCCTTGAGCGTGCCATAAACGGGCGCAGGGCAGGACCGAGCCGACAAGCTCGGGCACTGGCGCTAATTCACGCAGGGCTGATAAATGGCTCCATAATGCTCCCTTTATAACCCCATCAGCATTTTTACAACGTCGTTGGCAATTAATTTAATTAAAACCCCTGTCCTGGAGAGAAAGCCATTTCATAATTCACTGATTTAACTGCACCGGCCCATCTGCAGGCGCTAAAGGAGGCGCTTGATTTATTCACTGAAAACGCGCATTTACCACTGCGCGCACGGTACTCGCAAAGCGCCTCTGTACATTTATGGCACATGCAGACACTTGGCATGCCTCATTAAAAAAGCGCGCTTTAGCCATGGCACAATCATCGTCTCGCTCTCACACACAAACCTTTTTCATGCCACAAACATCCCTCACACACTGTCTCATGCATACTCACGCACCCAGTCTCACACTCGACGTGCCTTATCCATGCCACGTTTTTTCCCTCTGTCTCTCGAGTCCCCCCTCTTTCTGTCTCACACACACGACATACTACGATGACGTAATGATGCCTCACATATCTACTGCACACAGGCCTAGGCGTCATGTCGATGAAACCACGTGGCACATACACACAAAGTGCCCACCAGGAGCCACGCTCGTGCCTCTAGTCGTGCTGTGTGCTTAGGTTTGTAACAAGGCCAGCGTCTTGGATTCGGGAAGGCAGCAGCGTGTCGGATTGATTTCTTGTGAGGGACTGGTGCCCAGAGAAAAGCGCGGGAATATGCGATTCGCTGCTTTGTTTTCCTCCCGTTGGCGCGAGGCGTTCTGCCAGCTGGAAACGCATCTCACTTTGTGCGTCGGAAGGGGGGAAATGTAGGCGGGCAGTGAGGGATGGAAGCTGTGCTGTGTGTATGAACTGCGTGTGGGTACGGCTTCATGGAGCTCATGGGCTTCGAGGCGCTCAATGGGGACATGTCTTTTCTCAGTAAAAGTAATTTCCCTGGGAAGCTCTGAGCTCACGAATAGGGACTTTTCTCCACCGCCTAGTGACTTACAGACGGGCCAGGAACAAATCACGTAGAATCCAACTGTTTCCTTTTTTTTTATGTACATGGTCAGGTAAGGGGGCCTCGAAATCCCTTAAACAATGTGGGTTCTGGAGTGGGCTAAAAAGATTATCGGAGCTTTTATCTTGAACAGAGTGAAGAGCACCCAGTGGGGAACGGAGCAGAAGGTTCCCTCGGAGAGGCATGAAGCTCTCTCTGGCCAGACCCAGAGACTGTCGGCCCCTCCCCCCCCACCAGCATCACTGTATCAGCCTCGTGCAGCTCAAAGAAGGTCTATCGTTCTAACATTAGTGAGGTGAGAGCACCAGGAGCAGGTTCTCTGGATCCTTCCACGGGTGCAAGGCAGCAGCCTGGGACGGGCCTTGACCACTCCACCCTCTCGTCATGGAAGGAGGCCGCCTACTCCGGATCTCATGTGCAGAGCCCTCCACCCACCCTCCACACAAGCTAGTTCAAAAAAACATCCTCTGAGGGGGTCCCTCAGCTCTACTGATAGTATCTTCTGAGATGGACACCTGTCTTCTCTCTGGATGCATAATGTACAGTCCAAATCTGAAAACAGGAAAAACAACTTTCACCACCCAGTGTGACCCCTGGTCAAGAGCAGGTCAGACAGAACTGAATATGTTGCCCTGTCCCATGCAAAAGAAGCATTGGCAAAGCAAATAAGTCTGGCTTTGAATGAATGAATGATGACTAAGTCTTATAAAGGGCACAGCTTCTCCTAGGAGTATCCCGGTGCTAAAAGACAAGTAGTTCAGAGGGGAACGATGATGCCGGAGGAAACAGCCAGGTTTTAAGCTTCTTCCTAAAGATAGACTCGCAGGTCACTGTGCAAAGCTCCAGGGGAAGCTGAGTCCAAGCCTGCTCATACCCACAGCTGGGTAGGCCTGTAAAGAGCACAGCGCTCTGCAGGTAAATAGTGTTGCGGTCTGGTTTCCAAATACTGCAGCCCACCAAAAGACAAGGCCCTATGGGGCAATTCAAGAAATTTGTAAAGAATTCTCTTCTTTACACACAGCCTGTGCAGTGATCTCAAGTGACGGGATATAGATATCTGTTAGGAATGAGCCGAGCATTTTGTACAATCTGGAGTCTCTTAATCGAATATTTAGGAGGCTCATATACAGCATGTTAGCGCAGTCCAGCCTACAGGTGATAAGAGCATCGACGAAAAAGCAAAGAAGCAACCCAAAGCAGGCTCCCACCACCGTGGACACCGGCTGTTGGAAAAAAATGTGCTTGTGAAATCTAACTCTAAGGTTTTTAACCACCGCCGAATGAGAAGGCAGAGCATTGTCTGGCATACAATTTGCTTGAAACGCCCCAAATTGAATGACCTCTGTCTTATTCATATCACACATGAGGTGGCTGACACGAAGCAATTTGAAAACCTCAGAAAGGCAGGACTTCAGAGGACCACAGCCAACATTCACGCCCTTCTCAAAGAGAGGAGAAGCTGCGGGTAATCGCATATGAAACCACCGTAAAAGCCAAACGATTCCACCAGAGTAGCAAGCGGAGCCAAATAGACATTATAAAGAGTAGGACTAAGGGAAGAGCCCTGAGTCACTCCAGTGGCGTAACACAGGCCCCAGCAGCCCCCGCGGTGCAGGGGGCCAACACAGCACAGTACTCAGACCTGAGAGCTCTTGATAAAATCCGGAGCGGGGGCCCCTCCGTGTACCTTGCAAGGGGGCCCCCCTCAACTTTCGTTATGCCACTGAGTCACTCCCACCGAGAGGAGCTTCGGCTTGGATGAAAAGCGGGAAAGCCAGACCTATTGTCCTCTGTTCTTAAACAAGCATTGGCATAGCCAATAGGTTTCGCCTTTGGGACCTTATAAGTTTTTAGCCATGCAACAGTTGATGTTGTTGCACCAAGGATATTGTGCTGCATAACTAAATACTTATAAGGTCCCAAAAGCGAGACCTATTGGCTATGCCAATGCTTGTTAATTGATAATGTTCGATTTGGATTATATATGGGCACTAACAGAAATTGGTTGGTACAAAAGAAGAAACAACAAGGGAGACCGAGAAGCGCGCGCGCCTCGCGCTAAAAGTAAAAAAAAAGACGCGCGGCCGCGAGACGCGCTCTCTGGTGAGGGAGGGGGAGGAGCGGGTGAGGGAGGGGGAGGAAAGCCACTAACAGAAATTGGTTGGTACAAAAGAAGAAACAACAAGGGAGACCGAGAAGCGCGCGCGCTCGCGCTAAAAGTAAAAAAAAGACGCGCGGCCGCGAGACGCGCTCTCTGGTGAGGGAGGGGAGGAGCGGGTGAGGGAGGGGAGGAAAGCCAGATGGCGCCTCAGCGATGCGAGGAATGGATGGCAGCTGAGCGCGTGCACGCCATCGTGAACGCAAGTTGGAGGCCAGCAAAAGCCACTGGGTTAGCACTTTCAAAACCCATTTACTAAATCTCTCGCCGAGGGCAGCGCAAGCGCTGGCTCAGGCGAGACCTATAAAGGATTTAATCCAATCCAGGTCAAATGGTGCAAAAATATGCATAGTGTCTTTCTGCAGGACTATGTTATATTAAAGTAAGATGTGCTCAATGTGACAATATTTGTATTTCTCGGTACATAGAGCACTCCAGCAGACAAAATGCAATTCATGATCCATCCATCCATCCATCCATCCAGTCAGTCAGTCAGTCAGTCAGTCAGTCAGTCAGTCAGTCAGTCAGTCTGTCTGTCTGTCTGTCTGTCTGTCTGTCTGTCCATCTGTAAAAGCTTTTGCAATGAAGGAACAACACGAAAATGATTGCTTTCTGTATAGGATGCATACATGACATAAATAATTCCATGTGTAGTGACTGAATTTATTTTTGAGATGTAAAATAGTCCCTCATGCAATGCAAGCAATTCACCGGGGTGAAATGATACAACAAACATTCAATAGCATGAGATGAGCAATTACTCTTCAGGGTGGACTTGGAACCAAAACCCACTGTATGTATATTGTAAACAATTTGTAACAATACTGTATGTATATTGTAAACACTGTAACAATAGGCCTTTCCGATAATTGCGTTGTCAAGCCAGACCTAAAAATCTGTTCTTTCAGACCCTCACAGGTTCCATAGGCACAGAAATCCGCAGCTGCTGCTGACCAGGCTACTCACTCTTGTGACTTCCCAAAACAAAGAGGTTTTGGCAAACAGGAGAAATTGTCACACAGCAGCAGTTCCTCCTGGTGGAATTCCTCCAGCACTCCCTCCTCTTGAGAAAGGCCTGTTTTATTCTGAATCATTTTAAGGCCTTAGCAGGAATTTTGGCAGCCTCTGGTGGTAAGAAGAAATCAAGACCTGTAGACGGTTTGGAGTGCGGTGAACAGCTTGGTATTTTCAAGCTCTGTCAGTAGGGCATGTGAAAATCCACTCACTGTGCCAGGATCTGCCTGTTACAAAAGTGTAAGCCTCAAGGAATGCCACAGGAGTTAGCCTGCCAAACCAGGAAGGCAGATGTCACGCGCCCTGTGATACAAATATGTAATTTTATGCTTTGTAGGGAGTCTCTCTCAATCTCTCGCTCTTTCGTTCTCCCTTTCGGTCTCTGACTCTCTCTCCTTCTCTCTGTCTCTCTCATATGTGACTGCTTCATAGAGGCTGCTAACATCAAGTGTTGCAGAATGGCCCCTCCAGCCTAGCATTGTGAATGCAGAAGACATATATATGGGGCAGTGATGGAAACCAGATATATAAGCCTCAGGTCACATCTTTGCTATTAAAACACCACATTGTATACCTGACATTGTATACCTGACACTGTAAATCCATTGTGCCTTGCAGAAGCTGGCAACAGTTTCTGTGCCACTTGACCAGTAGGACCCACTACATAAGTGCATGTTGGGATTGAAGATGTGACTGCTTTTGAAATTTAATTTAAGGGAGAAACTCCTGACGTGCAATGCTGAGTACAAGTTCATGTATTCAGTTCTTTCTACCTTAAGTTGAGTTATATTATGATTTCATGAAAAAATATAGGTTGAGTCTTTTTAAAGGGTCCTTTCAGTATAGTGAAGAAAATCAGTTCTCTTTACTGGGTCGTCCATCTCTAACAGTCACCAAAAATAATGTTCCTTTGTTGGGTGATGTCGGCTTGGGTTTGAGCTCTATTGCAACATTGTTCGCCGGCTGGCCCTTTTAATCAATATTGTTCCTGGTATATTAGCACTAAGTTAGAAACTGGATTGAGTCCTTGACGCATACTCTCTACAGCCACTCACTGTGCGCTGTCTCCCTCAAGGACTCTACATATTGAGTTCTTTTCGAGGCAGGCCTGCAAAATGGACCACTGTTGCTCTCAATGGCCATTCTAGACCAATGTCAGCTACTAGCTTCTTAGACGGACCAGTGATCCATGTCCCAGGTTTTTTTTTACATTTTAATATTTTTAATTTGATTTTTTTCATCACATTTTCCCTGAACAACGGTTCTTGGTGACCTAGTCGACCGCCTTGTATGCCTAACTGGACGGACAGTCAGTGCGTTGCTGTCAAAAACTGTTCCGCACAGACACACTACCTGGCGGCTTAAAGTCAGGACTGTATGTACTGCAAAAAATAGGATAATAATAACATAATGCTATGGAAAATCCTCCTCCTCTGCTCTCTACCCAGATGAAGGGAGCAGCCGCGGTCCGTGCAGGTAAGAGCGGTGGGGCCGGGTGATGGGGGAGTTACGACAGGCGATGACGAGGGGAAATTAAATAAATAATTAATTATCCCTTGTCATCGTCCGACGAAATCCCCTCTCACCGGGCCCCACCGCTCTTACCTGCACGGGCCATGGCTGGAAGGGAGTGCATGATTTGTGCCAGTGGTTGTGAGTGGTGGTCACCGACACTCCATTTTGTGGTTCTGGACCGATTTTCCATCATCACACTTTGACTCAGAGCAAGGGAGAAACAAGGAGGAAGAAAAAGATAGGAAAACAGTGACAGAGAAAGCAGGGATGAAAAACGAACTTGCAAAAGTGAAATAAAGAGACAGGAAGTGTAGGGTGATGGACGAAAGAGGCATTAGGTAATATCAAGGCTACGCAGCTCCAGCAACCAGCGGCCCCAATGTTCATCAGTGCTGGCCACGGGCGAATGATAGAAACCGTGGCACTCTGTGGAGACTTATTACAAATTCAGCACAGGTGCCAACCACTCTAATGTACCCCCGATTACAAGGTGGCTGAATTTATCTGGAGGAATACCATGCGACCCAGATAATGTTTCCAGGCAGTCTCCCCACAGATAAATCCATTTTCATGAGTATTTGACACCAACATGAGGAATAACAATCATACCCGGATGCAATCAGCACGTGGTAACAATCATACCCGGATGCAATCAGCATGAGGAATAACAATCATACCCGGATGCAATCAGCACATGGTAAGAATCATACCCGGATGCAATCAGCATGAGGAATAACAATCATACCTGGATGCAATCAGCATGAGGGATAACAATCATACCCGGATGCAATCAGCATGAGGGATAACAATCATACCAGTATGCAATCAGCACGTGGTAACAATTATACCCGGATGCAATCAGCATGAGGAATAACAATCATGCGACGGATGCAATCAGCATGAGGGATAACAATCATACCCGTATGCAATCAGCACATGGTAACAATCATACCCGGATGCAATCAGCATGTGGTAACAATCATACCCGGATGCAATCAGCATGAGGGATAACAATCATACCCGTATGCAATCAGCACGTGGTAACAATCATACCCGGATGCAATCAGCATGAGGAATAACAATCAAACCCGGATGCAATCAGCATGAGGGATAACAATCATACACACATGCAATCAGCACATGGTAACAATCATACCTGTATGCAATCAGCACGTGGTAACAATCATACCCGGATGCAATCAGCATGTGGAATAACAATCATACCCGGATGCAAACAGCATGAGGGATAACAATCATACCTGTATGCAATCAGCACGTGGTAACAATCATACCCGGATGCAATCAGCACATGGTAACAATCATACCCGGATGCAATCAGCATGAGGGATAACAATCATACCGGGATGCACTCAGCATGTGGTAACAATCATACCCGGATGCAATCAGCATGAGGAATAACAATCATACCCGGATGCAATCAGCATGTGGTAACAATCATACCCGGATGCAATCAGCATGAGGAATAACAATCATACCCGGATGCAAACAGCATAAGGGATAACAATCATACCTGTATGCAATCAGCACGTGGTAACAATCATACCCGGATGCAATCAGCACGTGGTAACAATCATACCCGGATGCAATCAGCATGAGGAATAACAATCATACCCGGATGCAATCAGCACGTGGTAACAATCATACCCGGATGCAATCAGCATGAGGAATAACAATCATACCCGGATGCAATCAGCACATGGTACCAATCATACCCGGATGCAATCAGCACGTGGTAACAATCACATCCGGATGCAATCAGCACGTGGTAACAATCATACCCGGATGCAATCAGTATGAGGAATAACAATCACACCCTGATTCAATCAGCATGAGGGATAACAATCATATTCGTATGCAATCAGCACGTGGTAAAAATCATACCCGAGGCAATCAGCACGTGGTAACAATCATACCCAGATGCAATCAGCATGAGGAATAACAATCATACCCGGATGCAATCAGCACGTGGTAACAATCATACCCGGATGCAATCAGCACGTGGTAACAATCATACCTGGATGCAATCAGTATGAGGAATAACAATCACACCCTGATTTAATCAGCATGAGGGATAACAATCATACCCGGATGCAATCAGCACTTGGTAACAATCATACCCGGATGCAATCAGCACGTGGTAACAATCATACCCGGATGCAATCAGCATGAGGGATAACAATCATACCCGTATGCAATCAGCACGTGGTAACAGTCATACCCGGATGCAATCAGCACGTGGTAACAATCATACCCGGATGCAATCAGCATGAGGAATAACAATCATACCTGGATGCAATCAGCACGTGGTAACAATCATACCCGGATGCAATCAGCACGTGGTAACAATCATACCCGGATGCAATCAGCATGAGGAATAACAATCATACCCGGATGCAATCAGCACGTGGTAACAATCATACCCGGATGCAATCAGCATGTGGTAACAATCATACCCGGATGCAATCAGCACGTGGTAACAATCATACCCGGATGCAATCAGTATGAGGAATAACAATCACACCCTGATTCAATTAGCATGAGGGATAA
This sequence comes from Calotriton arnoldi, assembly GCA_963921515.1. Lineage (NCBI taxonomy): Eukaryota > Metazoa > Chordata > Amphibia > Caudata > Salamandridae > Calotriton > Calotriton arnoldi. Next base: position 687,507 of record CAWUFW010001719.1, on the reverse strand, counting down.
CAATTATACCCGTATGCAATCAGCACGTGGTAACAATCATACCCGTATGCAATCAGCACGTGGTAACAATCATACCCGGATGCAATCAGTATGAGGAATAACAATCATACCGGTATGCAATCAGCACGTGGTAACAATCATACCCGGATGCAATCAGCACGTGGTAACAATCGTACCCGGATGCAATCAGCACGTGGTAACAATCATACCCGGATGCAATCAGTATGAGGAATAACAATCACACCCTGATTCAATCAGCACGTGGTAACAATCATACCCTGATTCAATTAGCATGAGGGATAACAATTATACCCGTATGCAATCAGCACGTGGTAACAATCATCCCCAGATGCAATCAGCACGTGGTAACAATCATACCCGGATGCAATCAGCACGTGGTAACAATCATAACCGGATGCAATCAGTATGAGGAATAACAATCACACCCTGATTCAATCAGCACGTGGTAACAATCATACCCAGATGCAATCAGCACGTGGTAACAATCATACCCGGATGCAATCAGCACGTGGTAACAATCATACCCGGATGCAATCAGCACGTGGTAACAATCATACCCGGATGCAATCAGTATGAGGAATAACAATCACACCCTGATTCAATCAGCACGTGGTAACAATCATACCCGGATGCAATCAGCACGTGGTAACAATCACACCCTGATTCAATCAGCATGAGGAATAACAATCATACCCGGATGCAATCAGCACGTGGTAACAATCATACCCGGATACAATCAGCATGTGGTAACAATCACACCCTGATTCAATCAGCATGAGGAATAACAATCACACCCTGATTCAATCAGCATGAGGGATAACAATCATACCGGGATGCAATCAGCACGTGGTAACAATCATACCCGGATGCAATCAGCACGTGGGAACAATCAGGGCTTTAAGTGGGCCGGGTCTGTCCGGGTCTGAGCACCGGCAGTTATTTTCAGGGGGCCTCGAAACGGGTCTCTATCGGGCTCTATTTTCGGGCCTCGCAAAGGTAGTCCGTTTTCTTTTTTTTTTAATTGGACTGCAGTGAGAGCATGCACATCGCTCACTACTGAGAAGTGGAGACGTCATGCCAGGTGAGCCGCGTTGTAGGGGAAGGGAAATCCTTTAAAGAGAGCCATTTTCTCTCAGGATTTCCCTTCTCTTTTTGCAGCGCAGGAGCAACCTCGTCCTGGGATGATTAGGAGAGAGACGACCAGGCGCGCAACGCCCATTGCCCCGGGCTGAGAAGCTTCCCGGGCGCACACACAGCCGCACCTGAGTACTTCACAGGTCTTTAAAAGACCATTTGCTTGTATATGAGGCTCTGTTGTTTTTCACCCCTTTTTAGAGCCCCTGCAACCCCACTCTGCCTATTGCTGGAAAAATTAGCCTCCCCCGAAATTTTTAATTTTTTCTTAGCCCCCCCACCTCGAAGAAATTTGGCTCTAGTTGCGCCTCTGGAGACGACCACAGGCAGCCTGCTCCAGCACGACCCTGCTCTGACCTTTCACAGTGTCTTGTTTTAGTGCTACGAAAACACACGCTTTGCCTGGCTCACTTAGTTCTCACACCCCCTCTTTAATATGAAGATAGTAGCGTTGAAATTACCTTTATATTCCTATACTGTGCTTCACATGGAAATATAGAAGGGCAGGTTCTCACCACCCCAAATTAGCTGTTTGGTATACTCTCTCAAATGTAAGAACTATAGGTATTCAGTATCTGTCAGTCACAGCCAATTTAAAGCAGTGTTCCTATATAGAAATGGACAAAAGGTTATGTTTCTGAATTAGCGTCTTACACTGAAAAGCTGGTTTACATTTCTTTCGCTGGATCAACCTTTGTTTAAAACACCACCAGAGAAGGGTGGTGAACTATGGTCCACAAAGAGCAACTGAAAGCTTTCTTGTTCTTTATCAGAAACATCTGCCTGTCAATGGTTATCACCAGCCTTTTCGGCCCATTAAGAGGCTGGGTGGATGAGTATAATACGGGGTGTTTAGGATCGGGGCGGAGGGTGCACGGAAAGAAGGACGGATAGGTGAATAAAGGGCGAGTGGATGGATGGCCAGATGGATGAATGGATAGCTAGATGGATGAATGTATGGATGTATGGATGGATGAAAGGATGACTGGATGCATGGACCAGTACTTAGGATAGGCGGGTGGGCTGATAGATGCTTAGGATAGGTTCTGGGACAGATGTATGTATGGATGTATGGGCGTATGGATGGATGGATGGATGGCACAGTGCTTAGGATAGGCGGGTGGGCTGATAGATGCTTAGGATAGGTCCAGGGACACATGTATGTATGTATGGATGGATGGATGAATGAATGGATTGCTGGCTGGATGAATGGATGGGTGGATGAATGGATGGGTGGATGGAAGGATGAATGGATGGATGGACCAGTACTTAGGATAGGCGGGTGGGCTGATAGAGGCTTAGGATAGGTGCAGGGACAGATGTATGTATGTATGTATGTATGTAGGTAGGAATGTATGGATGGATTGAAAGATGGTTGGATGGCGCAGTGCTTAGGATGGATGGATGCAGGGCTTTAAGTGGGCCGGGTCTGAACACGGGCAGTTATTTTCAGGGGGCCTCGAAACGGGTCTCTATCGGGCTCTATTTTCGGGCCTCGCAAAGGTAGTCCGTTTTTTTTTTTTTATTGTACTGCAGTGAGAGCATGCACATCGATGTGCCCATGCTCATTTTGCTCACTACTGAGAAGTGGAGACGTCATGCTAGGTGAGCCGCGTTGTAGGAGGAAGGGAAATCCTTTAAAGAGAGTGTTTTCCGAAGGTAGGATAATTGGAGGGGATTTTCTTAAGCACACAATGCTAGTTATCTTGATTTAGACCATGCCCCTACTTGGATAGGCCACACCCCTTTAAGAGGTTTGCCCCGCCCCTTTTAGAGTACCCCCAGTTTTTTCCCCCCACTTAAAGCCCTGGGAACAATCATACCCGGATGCAATCAGTATGAGGAATAACAATCACACCCTGATTCAATCAGCACGTGGCATCTCGATTACCGGTGGAAATCTGCTTTCAGGTGTGAGGTGGCCGGTGGGGGGCGAGTGAGGGGAAGCGGGGGTTGGAGTGAGAGGAAACAGCAAAGGCTGGGGGCTGCCAGGAGAGGAGCATTCCTTTCTCCGCCATGTCATGAAAGAGGGTTAATGGGGGTGGGGGGACTGCAGTCCAAGCCTGATTGACTCGATGTTCCAGCCGGTAAAGTGCGGTTTGCGTTCGCACAGCAGGAAGCCCAGGTGCAGGGGCATCAGACGAGTTATAATTGAGCAGAGAGCGTCCCTCTCAGGAGTACCCCTCCCGGAACTTGTAATCAGGGTCTGCATAGCGAGAAGGCCGCATAACCGCGGTCGGTAAAGAACTCGTCGTGCGCTGCCAATGGAGTCCGGGCGATGGGGGGCGGGGGCTGCCCGCTGGCCACCAGCCAGGTGGGAGCTAATTCCGAGGGTCTGTCCATTTCCAGACGTGTGGCAGGGAAGGAGTCTTACCAGGGCCGGTCCTAGAACTTCTGGGGCCCGAGCGAAAGGGAAGATGTGAGGCCCCTCTAATTTGCATGTAACATCCAGTCGCGGCCGGCATGACTCGCGGGTGGGGGGTCTCGCGGGGGGGTAATTTAAAAATAAAATAAACTTACCTTCCCGGGTCTCGCGTCGTCTCTGCTCCTGACCTGCTCTCCTGCATTCCTGCCTCTGGCAGGAACAGGAAGCAGGCAGCCTCCCTCCCCTAAGCCAATCACAACGCTGCAATGGCAGCATTGTGATTGGTCGGGACGCCGACCAGCCAGGCGCCTATGGGGAGGCCATTTTCTCCATGTAGGGTGCATTGCAGCCTACATGGAGAAAGGCCAGAGTGCGCATGACTGGTTTGGTCGGCCCCAGAGGACCGACCAAACAGTCAGCGCCCTTAGCAGTGTGCAAGGCACTCCTCCCCTAAAGCAGACCCGCCCGCCCCCAACCAAAGACTTCTGCTTTCTCGCAGTGCGAGAAGCAGAAACATAAAATGGTAGTTTTAGCATTTTGTGTTTCTGCTTCTCGCACTGTGAGAAAGCAGTGGGGCGACGCTCCTCCGCCCTAGTGGAGGAGCCGCCCTTGGTAACATCACAAGAAGTGACATCACAGAAAGTGACATCGCAGGACTATTGATCTTATTTGGCATCACTGAAGAGACCTAACGTTGATATCAGTAACATGGACAAAAAGATAAATATGCAAATGAAATAAGTCCATATATTTTAAAACTGTATTAAATGGATTACATTTGTCACATTGGATGGAAAAGCTAGGTGCAGGTCTCACAAAGATGTATATTATTTACTCCTCATTAACTGATTGTTTCCAGATGAGTGCATGATACAATTTCCAGTTCTGCCTCATAAAGGGGGGAGATCCTGTTAAGGTAATGAGGGGCGGGATCATTCAAAATATAAAATGACACAAGAGACAATCTCTCACACCATGGATATAATTTCAAATTTCAAAAGGCTCCCTTATCTTTCTGTGCCATTATTGTGCTACCTTAGGATGACATTAATACTTCGTAATTTGTTTTAACGTAAATCCTCTCACCAGTATCCCACACGCACATGCTAAGAGACGTAGGACAATCTTTTTTGTGTGTGGGCTCTTTACTCGCCAGAATTATGTTAAGTGCAAAAACACAACACATATAGTACAAAATTACAAGACACCATTGCAAACAAATAAAGATTGTACATAAATAAAAAAAGACTTAGAACAACCGAGACCACTGCTAAATCATACATTGACTTGAAGGTATGCTTCAGATTCAAGGGGTTTTCAAATCAACATTTTTGATTTGGTGTTAGAACTGTAGGAAGTAGAAGTGGCCACCTTTAGCACTGGTGGAGCCCTGTGCGACAATGTTGGCGCCCCCCAATGACTCGCTCTGCCACGGATTCCCTCGCTACCACACTTTAACAGTGCCCCTCAAGTCTCCATAACCACATGCTCGCTCAGATGCATTTAATTTGATTTACAGCGCCACTGATACCAGTGTAGGGTGTCAGAGAACTTTATATCACACATTACACAGAGACAATCAATCATACGTGTGTAAATCATAATAGGTAATGTTACATAAGACAAAGGACTAGGAGTCACATGACAATCATACTAGTAGGCAGTATAGTTTAATAGTAATTGATCTGGAGAAACACAAACTCTGAATTTAGAACATAATACCATGGTTGGGGGTTCTCTTTAATAACCAGAATTGATTTCTGTCCAAATGAACCCTTTTTGCAACATTAGGATAATCAAAGACTGGGGAAAAAACCATAACGCTGTAATTTATACCTTGCAGTTTGCATGCAGCTCTTAGATGACAGTTAATAGCTCATTGTTCTATGTTAGGATTTTGACTTATAAACTGCAAGTAACAATAGGATCTCTCTGACAAAAGCAGTAACCCACTGGCCAATTTACATTATGTGGACTTAGTGATCTGCATGGTACATGTTCTTTGCAGCAGGCACATTAACCCTCTGCGCTACCTTTCCACAAGTCAAAACTTCCACTTGACAAAACTCCATCTCTCTCTAGGAAGAACATTAATCACCGGAGTTATCATGACATTTTTATTGTTGCCGAAAATTGCTGGAGGCCCGGAAGGAGGCAGCAAGTGCTTTTAGAAACATAATATACTCGCAAACATGACGCCCCCACCCGAAGTCAGCACTCAGTGCGATCTCATCGGTCGCACAGCCCTAGAGCCTTCCTGCTCAAGGGTCCTGTGACCTCAATGACAGAGTCACTGTTGCTCTAGGGTGTGCTGCTTCGTAGGCCTGCCCAAAAGACTCGAGTTGAGCTTCAATATGGGTTGTAGTGGACAGGCCTTCAAGGTTAACCCACACTTGCCACCGCTATGGTCCACCTGCTGGTGCTCAGACACCATTCTTCTAAGGTCTTTCGGGGCCTTCTAAGGTCTAGCATGGAAATGTGCTCTCTCAGGAGAGTGGTCTGGTGGACTGGTCATGAAGGCTGAACCTGGTTCCCCAGTTCCAAATTCGGCAGCTCTGACCATAGTGCCACATCTTCTCCCCCAGTGAACACCATACTGCCCCACTGAGAGAAACTCGCACTGCCTTCAACTACAACCCAATTGCGCCCCGCTATAAACACCTGGAGGCGACTCAATTCAAATTAGGCACTAGACAAGAGCAATATGCTGCCTAAAAAAAAAAGTGACAACATCCTGGAAAAAGCAAACACTCATAAAGAATGTAAGATTAAGTAAAAGCATGTGAAATGTAAGCAGGAAAAACATGGTTACGTTAACGCTTTTGCACTTATTATTCAGAAATCAATGAGTGCTTTTGCATGAAAAGTTAAGGCCATGACTACAGGGCCGGAAGGGACCAGTTTCAATGTCCATTGCTTATATCCTTACAAAACGTAAGCAATATGGTTTAAAAAAGACCACATTCGTGAATACAGAGCCGCGGTATGCATTTTGTTTTCCAATCCGCCCATCAAGCAGGTATTGCAGTACATCCAGGAATGGTGCACTTCCCCACCCTTGGAAAACAATGCTGTTCAGAGAAAGACAAGAAAACAAAAGTAGCGCTTCACTGGCAAACTCTGTAAAGTGCCACTAATGTGTTTTGGGTGTGAATAAAATCAATCTGGCCCCTTTTCGGCCCACTCTGTCTTGCTTTAGTTATTTTTTACATTTTGAACCTTTTATTTCTCTCCATCCCAAGGCTGCACTTTGGAAGTGAAAAATGTCAGAAAAAAGACGGCCTTTCCAGCAAAAGTGTTTTTATTTTTTGGATTCATTTCACAGGGGAACAAATAAAGGAAAGGAAAGAGGGAGTACTGGCTACAAGGTCCAGGGAAGGGGGCCCCCACACCTGGACCTTGCAGCTTGCTATAGTGTTTAGAGGCCCAGGGAAAGGGGGCCCCCTCCCCTGGGCCTTCGAAGCAGTAACCAGGCATTTCGTAAAACACTGCCCTACCACTGGCAGTTCTATATACATTTTAAATACACATTCCCATAAAAAAAAATGGGTGATGCAAAAGTTAACAAAAGCCAGTTGATCTGGCTACTCCCTCCTCCCCTCACCCACCTCTTCTTACCTGTGTCCGGCTGGTCCTGGAAACAAAGGGGCCTTCTGTCACCTAGCAACAAAATGCAGAAAGGGAATGGCCGGTACTTAAAAGAGGTGCTGCCCCGCCCCTGACACTGTGAGCCATAATTGCTGGCCTGGCTGCTGTGCCTTCCCCACTCTGTTTGTCCCTTCCCCCCACCCCTGCACCCCCAGGAATGCCAACACGCCCTGACCAGCAAGGTCGACTCGAGACGTCTCGCATGTGTATTGTGATTGTGTGGGGAGGGGGCCCTGGAGGAGCAGGTGGGCAATCTGTGAAAGTATGGCATTTCACAGTGAAGCGGGCCCCCTGTCTTTCAGCTGAGCGCGAGGCCCTGGGCAGCTGCCCACACTGCCCATGCCTAGCGCCGGCCCTGAGTCTTACGCCCCGCCAGATCGGTGGTCTGCAAGCATCTGCTATCAAATGCTCGCTTGTGCGGCGTGTTCTCATTTCTCCACTGAACTGGAAACGGTTCTCTATGCTCGGCAATAAACCGCCAAAATGAACAATGTGGTGTTCAGCCGCTGCGGGGCTGATGGGGGCTGTTAGGTGCTGCTGGAACTGTACAACGACTACAGCATGACGGATTCCAACCAGACTCTCGAAAGGACGTACAGGTGGTACAAGTCGGGGCGCTTTGCGCCCTCACCTTTGGTATAAAGCGCTATACTATACAAAGCATCAATCCATTAGTCAGAACCGATATACTGTGAATTGCTGTGGGAAAGAAAAGTGCGTATAGCGGCCTCGCGAGTAATTAGTGGAGATGGTAAAGCCTTGGGCATAGCTAACATTGGTGCAGCAGGTGCACTGGCACCATGGCCTAGAGCCCTAAGGGGTCCAACATTCTGAAGGGATACCTTTCTAGAATGTCCCTCCCCCATCTTAACATATTATTTGGAGTTTGGTTGAGGAGCCCGTAATGATTGATTTTGGAATCCAGGATAAGAAATTATACTTAAATCATCTCAAGGTGAATATGTTGCTAGAGTCTTTATGTAAATTGACTATTTGGAAGTAGACATTCCACCACTAATTTGACTATAGTTTATGAAGAACCCGACCTTTTAAGGTAGTTGTTATGCCAAGATACAATCTGAGAATAGCTCTAACATCTAGAGACATGGCATGCATAGAAGTAAGCCGTTCATATGACAATCCAAGCCAAATTCTATTCTATTCTGCTATGTTCTATTTTATTTTATTCTATTCTTTTCTTTCCGTAGCACAACTCTCATCCTACCCAGAGGGTCTTGTGGCACTGTATAGAAACCAGCCTCAATCAGAAGGACAAAACACATCGAAATTGTAGGCCATGGAGCGGGTCAGTTTGCAGACAGCTGTGAAATTGTGTTACTTTCCTTAGTTAAGATGGGAGCAAATTCCATAGGACCCAGATCCCCCAGGTTGCTCCTGAGCCCACCCCCGACAACCCCACGAACCAGTGACTTACAAGCAAGCTTTGCGGTTGAAAGAGGCCATGTTTATTCAAGCCATCAACAATCAAACACGACAGTATATTTTCAAATCTAACATAATCTAAAATTCAAATCATGAGTCAACGTTAAAAACACTAGTCTCTATAATCATATTTACAAGCGTGATCATCTCAGCATAAGAACAATACAGGCAAAATATCAGAATCATTTATGACAATATACAGCAGACAAATCCATGAGCTTCTCGAATGTCATCTTCCGGCCCGCGCCCCCAAGGAGAACAAAGAGAAAATGAACAGCAGAGAGCACGAGTTGGCTCTAGGGTTCTACTTATGTAATTTGCTGGCCAGAAAGGAAGAGCAGTTAAGGTAAAAAATGTGATGTACCATGCAGGCAAATAGTTTAAAAGTTTATTCCGGCAGCTGGTGCAACTGCTTCAGCCTACCAGAGATAGGATCAAACTTTTCAGAGCCCAATAGTACTTGACAGACGAGTTGTGACGTTGGCCGGGAAGGAGAACCCGGACCAGATAGTGGACCACAGGGAACCCCTCCCGGGGACGGGAACACAGACAATGAACGCGAGGCAGAAAGCCAGCGAAAAGGGTTGTGCAGCGATTGGGCGTGGGATTTGAATTTGCAAACCGCCCAATAGGAGAGCGAGGGCGGGGCGAGTAAAAAGGTCAAAAGGGAGGGCATGGGCCCCCCTTTATTCACAACGGACCTCGCCTTGGAAACCACCCAGCCACACCCAAAAAGTAGAGTTGTCTCAGCCATAAGGGCAGCGGAAGAGGGTAAGACGGAGGCAGCACAGAAAGGTACCCACGGAAAAGAGTACCTTAGGTAGAAGAGCTGCTCAAACAGGGGAAACAGCCTTTACAACGAGGTTTTTACCACGTTGTACCTTTACCATGCGTTTTTTACCACGCATGGTTTTAGAATGCATATGCTTTTACAACATATGCCTTTAACACACATTTACAATAAGTTCAGTCTCCCCCACAAAGTTGTGTATCCCCCACAAATACATTGTTTATGTATATAAATATATATATAAACAATGTGTGGTGAAGGCATACGTTGTAAAAGCATATGTGTTCTAAAGAAATGCGGAGTAAAAAATGTGTGGGAAAGTCATGCAGAGTATTACCCTGCATTATTCTGTCATACAACCCTCAAACAGTGTCCTCGGGATGCCTCACGGCAGGGACACGGGGGGAGCAGATGACAGCACACAATGACAGCCAGAATAGAGAGCTGCTCAGACAGTGTTCTTGGGATGCCACATGGCAGGGGCACGGTGAGCATGCGAGTGTCCAGCAAGGGTCCAGGGCAAGCGGAACGGCACTTGCAGCCCGGGCCAGGTCTGATGGCCGCCCATAAGGTCGGTAGCAAGGGAAGCCTAGAACCCGCAGAAAACTGAGATACCTGCAGAAGGGGCCTTTGTTCAAGGTTAGTGCTGTCAGCCAGAAATGGAAGCAAAAACATAGGGGACAATGTTACTGACAAATGTAATGTATAACAAGTAAAACATGGGTTTTCGAATGACCAACCAGTAAGTTGAGAAATGTATGATCCATGTTTTGAAATAATAAACTGCGGCCTTTGATGCACCATAAAACTGTTGTCCTTCTGAGTGATGTGAGGGAAAATAGTGGTTGCACTGTTTGGCCGGAAAGGAAAGGGGGGAGTGCACTCTCACACCTGGAAGGGGTTCTGGATGTGCTGCAGTTTTTGCGAAGCATTTTTATGTGGCACTTGATAGATGAAGTTGAAAAAATTAAGGTAGGAATGAACATGTGATCGTCTGGGACAGATTTCGAAAGACTTTAAAAATATATGAACTTTATTATAATAAAGCAGGCGTTTGATACTGCTGAGATTTCTGCGGTCAGAGAAATCTCGGAGTCAATTAAGACAGTAAGGTTTTTAATGACCTCTTCTGGAGCAGGGCATTTGAGCCATAGGAACAGCTTAACCCCTTCGGTGCTCGTGACGAGCTCAGCTCGTCATGCTGCGCGGTTGCGCTGTGCGCATGACGAGCTGAGCTCGTCACGACCCCACCCGCGATCGGAATGTCCAGCACACAAGCGGAATTCCGATCGCGGTCAAGGGGTTATAGACCCAGGGTTTACACGTGGTCAGAGCATTCGGTAAGCAGAATCTCTGACTTGATGGAATTTAGTTTCAGGAAGTTCAGTTCTTCCACCAACGCACCATGTTTACAGCCTGAGGATGCCATTGTTAATTGTTTTTTTTTCCCCCAGGGGATATATATTATATAGCCTGCTTTGCAGCCCTCATCGTTTTATCAGTGAATGGCCTGAGCCACCCTATTGTGCTGGGTGTGCTGTTTAATGGACGCCTCCATGGGCCAAAAAGCCTACAAAAGTTTATGGTGGCAGTTAGAAATGTGTTCTAGACACCCAAAAATTATATATATATATTTATAAAAATACACAAATGAATTAACTTCAAGTACAGCAATACTTGAAAGTTTGAGTTTATGCAATACAACTTTACATCTCAATATATTATTTTCCTTATACATGTATAACTTTTCTAAGTAGTTATGTATCTATATATTTATTACTTTAATCCTACTGTAGAAAAAGAAGAAAATAACCCCAAAAAACCTTTGGCTCTCGCCAATGCACTACTCTATCTCTTACCCTATACCTCTCTCAATATATCCTCTACCCCCACTCTCTGACTCATGCTAAACCTCATTCTACTACTATGATCTCCAAAATAACCCTTTCCAGGCTCGTCCCTCCTCTATCCCCCCTTGGATCACCTCAAACCTCATTTTAAAACTATGATCTCACAAATAACCCTTCTAAATTCTGCCCTCATTTATCCCACCTATGACTCATCCCAAACCTCATTTTACAACTATGATCTCCCTAATCATTTTTAGAGACTCTTACCTCCTCCACCTCTCCTTTTACTCATCGTAAACATCATCTTACTACTATCTCCCAAATATCACTTTTTAGACTCTTCCATCCCTCCATTATCCTATTCAATCCAGCTAACAGACTTGCATGTTCACCGCTCAAATGAACTCATATTTCCTTATACTAATCCACCACTAATCCTTTTTGGGTTCCATAGTAGCGTGCTACCTGCCAAAAAGCTCTTCGACGCCTTATATGGGGTAGTAAGCGCTATATAAATGCAATTTCAATTCCATTGAGCCCTGATAATTGACTAATTTTACTACCCCATCAGCAGTCAAAGTGGCCAGTTTCCTTGCTTGCACCAGGGTCCACGGCATCCTTGCTACACTACTGGGTAAAGAGACTGTGTAGTAATAGCAGAATTGCAACTGCTCCTTTTAAAGTCTCTGCTTAGTAAGCCCAGTCTATTGCTTTTTAGGTCTCGACCTAGCGACGCAGCGCGAAGCGCTGTCGCTAGCGAGACTTATTGTTGCTGACTTGCTTCGGAAGGGAGACAGGAGCTGTGCACGCGCAGGACGGACTTGAAATGTGAACGCGCCCGTGAACACGCGATGTGCACATCTCCTGTCCCCCTTCCGTCCTCGCAAGCCTCATGCAATATTACTTTCTTTTTTTTAATGCGCACGCAAGCTCCAAGCGCGGCGCGCTTACATGCACAGCATGCCTCACTCCACTTACCTGCTGTTGTGGGGACTCTGCGCTGCTCCTCGGCTGGTCTCCGTCTTCAGCCGGTCCCCGCAGCACTTCTTCAACTACGGCGGCGAAGTACGCAGGCGCCGCCACTGGGCACGAGCCGCAGGCCACGCCGATGTGCACGCTCACGGCGTGCCTACAACGCGCGCATGGCGCTCTTTTACTTTCCCTTGTTTTGCGTGTGGTTGGTACTGGGGCTCACCCGGGAGTGCGAGGGCTCAGGCTGCGTGGATGCCGCCCTCCCCTGGCTCGACATCGAGGGACTGACCGGATAGACTTGATTTGTGAAGGGACGTGGAGGGACGGACTGCCGGTCGCGGGCTTGATCCCCTTCTTGAACTGCGCCCACCCGGGTCGCCGCAGCAGAAGCGGCAGACGATACTGAGGTGAGCTCCAAAAGAGGTGTGGCCTGCACACAGGTGAGAGGCTCTGCGTTTTGGAGTTTTTATCTCTTATAGTTGTTGCTGAAATGTTAACTATATTTTTTGCCGTGAAAGAAAGAAAAAGACACACACACACACACACACACACTCTCTCTAGCTTTTTTGGCAAGCACACAGATAAAAATAAACAAATCCGGCTCAAACTGTAATCTTGTTGTTGGCAGCTTTTTAAAGTGCGTTTGCGTTTCGTGTCCTCGGCGAATTGCTGATCTTATCTCTGTTGGTGGTGTGGTATCTCCTGTTTACATCCTGGAGGACGCCCCAATCTGTGACCGTCTTCCCCTTTGCGTGCAGTCCAGTTTTACCGATTGTGCATTCACCCACTACAACAGTTTACTTTGTATGTTTAATGATTCCATTCTTTAGCTTCTATTGCTGCTTTTGAAATAATTTTTTCATATTCTGTTATTGTACTTGTTTACCACTGATACATCAGCGTGCTTGACTTAAGTGCCCTTTCTTAGCTGAACTGCTCTTCAAAATGGATTGAGTTTTTTTTGTCGGTGTTTTCTGAGACCGTTTCCTGATTACTAATGTTAATCGGTTAAGTTTGCCTTTTGTGTAGCAGTGGTTTAGTTGCAACACCATCTTAACTCGCAAATTTGTCCTCGTAGTCCTATTTTGGGTTATTTGTCTGTGTACAAATATTTTTATGCATCACCCCACCTCTGTTTTTCTGCCCCTCGCCCCCACCCTGTGCCTCCTAAGACTTGCCTTTATATGTGATTGCTGTTCCACCAATGCAATGGATACATAGAACAACTCCTAGTGTCCATGATTTTGGGGTGAATGAGCTTTGGCAAGAGAAGGTTAACTTCTTTTGCAGTACAGGTATAGAGAGCAGTTTATTTACAAGTTTTTCTACTAGCCCTAAGGTGTCCTCTTTTGATCACTTTGAAGCAGTAGATGTTCAGCAAGAATAGTGGAAGCTCAGTGGTAGCAGTTGTGTAACGAAATGCATGGAAGATTTCACCTTTAGTATTCAATTGTTACCCTCTGCGTGACTGGTTCTCTCGCATTCAGATGCCAGCCTCAACAGCTCCGTTATCAGAGGATTTCTCAAGTACGAGTGTTTGGAACAATATGCATCCCAACTTGACAGCAGAACCCAGAGTCTTGTTCTGTGTACTTCTGATAATCTATCTCCACATTTGAGTTGTTGAATTAGTTTATAAGTGGCTGATCAAAGAGCTCTGACTGCCATGTATTTAGGTGCCAGTTTTCTTAGAGTTCTAGTTCTCGGCCACATTAGGCCTTGTCTACGATGAATAAAATTGTGAAATTCTTGACTCTATAACAATCACGGTTTTGTTTTCTAACTATTTTCTTTAATGCCTTTTTCCTACTGCAGGCATTACATACTTTCCTGCAACTTTTAGCGCGCCAGGCGCTTTTCGCTTTCCAAGCAGCCCGAGACAATGGCGGCCAAGTGTCGCATTTACAAAAGTTTGAGCTATTGGCATTGTAAATGACAATGCCTTTTATTTGTGTTAATTATCAAAAAAGATAAATAAAAGGCATTGTCATTTACAATGCCAATAGCTTAAACTCTCGCAAATGCGAGACCTATTGCATTGCAAATGCTTGTTTAAATTGAAGATGACGGGCCTCTGCAAAGATAATCCTCTGCTATGTCTTTAGCACAGTAGACCTAATTTGACGACTATACCAATGAAATACGGAAAGAAAGGCACCAGAATGCCACCATCTTGTAATAAATAATAAGCAGCTCTCATGGCATATTGTATATTCTGTAGCAGATCTTCGTTAGTTGCTGTGGGGAATTGAGTTACGCACTATTTTCAGTTTGCTCTTTTCTACCTTGGTTTCAGTGGTTATATTGCTAAGTTTTATAATTACCCCATTATCGATCAGAAGATGGCCACTTTTTATCGCACACTGCAATACTGATTCTTGGTGAAGGCCAACTCTGCAATGTCTCGTGAAAGACGTAGAAGATTATTATTAATAACTCACTACAATGTAGGCGACCTGGCATTTTAAGAATCAGAACTTTTTGGGACATTATGTATCAGTTTTTGCTTCTGTGGGGGAACAACAAACACTTCTAAAATAGTTTTTGACCAATGGTTTTTGTAAGGGCTGATAGAGAGAGGAACCACTCTGCTGGCCTTCTCAAGCAAAACTCCAGGTTCAATTCACAACTCTTGGGTTCTCAAACCGGTAACCAAGGTGGTACCCAGAGGTAAGAGTAGCCCAGACATCTCTTCAATAGCAGGAAGGCTATCATGGCTCTTTTAAAATTAGACATCTGTTTTAGCATAGCCATCATTTAAAAAAAATACTTAAAGGGGTTCTATGCCACACCATTTCAATGCTACCATCTTTGGCCGATTCATAATTCACAAACAAAGAATGATCTGGTGACATAAGGGGACTCCAGTTTGTTATGAAAAGTTCAATAAAGTAAACCTTTCTAGATCTGTGTGGGTTCCCTAGCTCAATATTTCTAGTCCCAAAAAGAATAAAAGATATCTCAATTTCGTTGTATTATCTCGACAATTCAAAATTAAGAGAATACTGCAGCTCAGCTCTGGGATTCCCTTTTTCCAAGGGTACTGGGTGTCACATTTCGACCGCCAACACACATACCTCACGGTTTCAATACATCTTCAACAGTGTAAGTGCCAGGAATTCTTTTGGCAAGATCATTGCTACTGCTTCACCTGCCTCCCCTTTAGCCTGTCGTCTGCTCCTTGCGGTTTTTCAAAACCTTTATAACCAGTTCCTGTGGTTCTTTGTTCTTCGGGTGTTAATATGATTATTTATCTGGACCACATCCTGTTCATGGCCCAAGATCGGTCAACTCTACAGGGGCAGGTGAAGCCAACAATGTCCCCTTTGCAGGGCCTGGGATTCATAATCGCTAGAGAGAACTCAGACACATCTCTTTTGAGGCAGGTTGAGTTCCTAGATTTTAAGGTAGATTTGGAACTCTCAGTTTTGCATGTCCAAGAGCAAAAGATCTTCTGCATAAAGAAAGATATACTTTCAACGCTAGCAAAACCTTCCAACACTCTTCCTCGCCTGGCCAAGTTAGCAGGCCATCTGGCTTTATTAATTCAAGCAATATTTCCAGGTTCCTTACATTGCAGGGTGCTTTAAAGTCTAAAAATCTGCCATTTAAGGACAAATGCTGGGTCCTGTGGATATCATCTCGAAACTGAGCAGCACTCAGCTGGCTATCTTTTACCATATGCAATTTTGTGCAGCATAAGGATTCTTTTTCTCACCAGGCTCTCTGGACAGTTTCTTGTAGATAAGGTGTTTCTGAGCTCAGTATTGTTGTTGGAAGGCTTTTATTTATAAGCTTATGCATAGTATCAGTGGAAATCTGTACAGGTCTGCTCTCTCTTGCTTTAGTGTGTTCCCTACAACAAGATGTGCCAGGGCAGAGTAAGATTTAGAAAATAACAAAAGAGTGAATTGTTTGTCTTAGATGCAAATGAGGAAATAATGAATTCCCATGCTTTGTAGAAGGTTCCATTTTAAACATTTCAAACAAGAACAACACTCGCTCTCCTTGCCAAAAATAAAAATAAGCAAGACCATCTTTCTAGTCATCTGTGCACAAATAATGCGTGTTTTACGAGAAGTTTTTTTTAAAAAAAAAAAAAGAAAAAAAGAACTCATTGTCCCACTTCTACTTCATAGATTATTCATAACAGACTTGAGATTCTGCAATGATAGGCAAAAGAGAGTACTCCAAATGGTTAAGAGTAGCAGCAGATAGATTTGCACCCTTACAGAAACAATATATAACTAAGGAGCAAGTCCTCCTCCGTGGTTCAATAAGGAGTTGCAGGAAGCCAAACTTAAATTACGCCAGCTTGAGCGCCGGTGGCAGAACGAGTATCAGGTAGATTATCAGATTAAATTTAAAGAGGGACAAAGAGAATATAAGGCTAAGGTACAGCTAGTAAAATTCAACTATTACCGCAGTCGGATTCTGGAGACATCTAACAAACAGAAGCAAACCCTTAGAATCTTAGATGAATTTACTTCTTCAAAGAAGCTAACGCCTAAAGTGAAAGCCTCCCACGTTCAATGCAATCAGCTTATCCCCCTCTTTATTGATAAAATTAAAACTATTAGGAATAGTATTTTGCCCCCAATTCTTACAAATTACCGGGAGATTAAAATGGATATTAATAACACAGCTATTACATGCTTTACTGTTATGAATGAGATAAGATCAAAAGTCCTATTGAACAAGGTCAAATCTGGATCACCTAAGGACCCGTGCCCACCAGCCATTTTAGAAAAAATGCTTTCGGCATTAAACATTCCATACTAGTGCTAGTCAATAAATCGCTGCAGCAGGGATTAATTTCTCAGGCCTTCAAACATGCGGAAGTTATTCCCTTACTGAAGAAGCAGGAGGAATGAGGCAACTGTTTAACAAAATTACTGTCCTATTTCACTTCTTCTTTTCCCTGTGAAATTATTGGAAGCACATGTTGCTCAAGAGCTGAGCAGACATCTACAAACAATTGCCTTCCTTCATCCAGCACATGAAGGTTTTAGACCTTCGTCACAGTACAGAGTCTGTGGTAACTGCAGTCTTAGATGAATTACGCAGAGAGGAGGATATTGGAAGGGACATTGCCTTGGTCCATTTAGATCTCTTTGCTGCCTTCGACACGGTCGATCATCAGACATTGATTGCCCGTATATCTGAGGCAGGGGTGCAGGGCAAATCCCTTGAGTGGATCAAGTCTTTTCAGGAAAATCGTCACACAGTCATTGAAACTTGGCAGTTTTACCTCCATGGCGATTGGACTTGAATGTGGTGTCCCTCAAGTGTCCTCCTTATCACCTCATCTGTGTATGAAGCATATATAATCACGCAGATGATTCCCAGTTACCTTTCTATATGGATAACACCATTGAATCATATGAAAAATTCCAGAACACAATGAGATTTATTGCCAATTGGATGGCAGACAGTCAGGCTGGACTGTTCCCATGAGGCACAGGGTCAAGACTGATTTGCATATAGCTCTGTCTGAACTGGGGTGGCAAAGTGAGCTAAAGAACGTTGATGGAGTCAACCCAGATCTGTGACTGGGGGTGAGTGTCTGAAAAGTTTCAGCGCTCCGTCCATCATCTCCTTGTGTTTGCCTTGAGACAGTCAGTTAAAGCCATTTTCTGATAAGATGGAGATAGTCTTGCTGAAAAAGAAGACTAATATTTTGAGAAATAACTACTGACCTATTGATCTTAGTCCAGTACCTACTACTTCCCCCACTGCTAAGAGTCTTGGGGTAGTGATAGATGGTAACGTCACACTTAACTCCCAAAGAGGGCAAGTAGTGTCTAAATGCTCCTTTTAATTAAAAACCTTGATGAAAATTGCTCATCTCCTGACTTTTGATGCTGGAAAACTTACTGTAATGCCAGTCATCAATTTTAGACTCAACTAAGCTAATTATGTTAATTCGGTGCACCTTGTACCACTATGTATAAACTGCACATAATCTAAAACGAAGCAGCACGGTTGATGTTTCTACTTCCTCGACATTCACATTCTACCTCTTTACAGAGAGAGGTGCATTGACTTCCAATATGGGAGCGAATCTGCTTTAAAATATACTGTATGGTGTTCCAAACCATCTTTTTGGTGGAGAGAATTAGGAGATATGTACCCTCCTGCAATCTTAGGTCCAGCAATGCTACTCGGCTGTTGATACCAATATTCCCTCAACAGAGTTCAGGAGTTCAAAGCTTTTTAGTAGTGACTCCTTGTTGGACTTAGCCTTTTCTGCAGGGCAGTCCCCATACTTTTTGCCTTCACCCTCTTGTTTCCGAAACCCATTATTTTTGGCCTTTAGGATTCTCTGCACTTTACCACTGCTAACCAGTGCTGAAGTGCTTGTGGTCTCTCCTTCATAGTAGAGTTGGCTTACATCCGATTGGCCTATTTAATTTACTTGTAAGTCCCTAGTAACGTGGTACTAAATTCACCAAGGGCCTGTAAATTAAATGCTACTTGTGGGCCTGAAGCACTCATTGTGCCACTCACTTAAGCTGCCCTTTAAACATGTCTCAGGCCTGCCATTGCAGCCCGTGTGTGCAGTTTTAAACTGCCATTTTGACATGGCATAATAAACCTTTTGCCATGCTCAAACCTGCCTTTTCAGTATATATAAGTTACCCCTTGGGTAGGCCCTAAACAGCCTACAGGGCAAGGTGCAATGTATTTAAAAAGCAGGACATGTAATTTTAAGTTATTCATGTCCTAGTAGTGAAAAACTCTTACATTAATTTCTCACTTCTGCAAGGCCTGCTTCTCCCATAGGACAATATTGGAGTTACCTCATTACATTTAATAAGCTGTAACTTCCAGATGGGAGCAGGTAAACAGTTCAGTTATGATTGTAATGCAAACTCTTTTTTTATGGTAAAGTTGGATTTTAAGTTACAAGTTTGAAAATGCCACTTTTAGAAAGTTGGCATTTTCCTGCCATAGCCATTTAGTGCTTGCAGCCTGTCTCTAGGTCATATGACTGGGTGTAGTTGGCAGTTGGTCTTTGTGTATTCCTCCTAGATTGCCACACAATAGAGAGCGTAGGTGCGCCCAGATGGGCCATCGCTGGCAGGATGGAAGGGCGGAGTTAGGCACAGCCCCACTTAGAGCTGAATAGGCCTGCCTTCACACAAAGGATTGATTGCATGTCCCCTGTAGTTAGTCTGGAGCCAGGGCAGGGGAGGCAGGAAACTTGTGCAGTTCAAAGGGAAACCTCTAGAAGCTTCTCTAACTTCAAAGGTTTAAATACTGTACCTTAGACATCAGCTCTTCAGTATACTCCTGGAATTGTGGATACAACAGAAGACGGACTACTGGGCTGTTTTGCTGCCAGAAGGACTGCCACTCTGCTACCCTGCTACTCTGCTGCTCTACTGCCTGCTGCCCTGCTTGCTGAGAAGGAAGATTGGACCTGCACACTTCATCCCAGCCTGAACTGACTGCAAGGGTCAGCCAGTTGACCTCCAATTCTGTGCTACAGGGACATAACAAGCTCCAGAGGCTCCCAGTAACTGCCCAGCTGACCTACTGCCTGGACCTTCCTGAGCCCTGCTGGCCCCTACTGGAGTGAGTTCCTAGCCCCCAAGTAGTGCCCCTCAGGGCCAGGACCCTGAGTGTGGCCTCCCCTGAAGTTTTTAGGCTCTTTGCGAACGTGAACGGGCCTGTTCTTGCCAATACCATGCCGCCCACGCCCACCATGAACGCGAAATTCCGGTGAACCAACTCTTCACGGTACAGCCTCAACCACGGCAGTGACCGCCAACATGATGCCCCAGCCATGACCGTCCGCGACTCTGACAGGATCTTCGCGCTACAGCAATGACCTTCTGCGATGCCCGACTGGCCCTCTACACTACTTTGACGGACACCAGTGACGATCTCCCTTCACCCTGTGGTCCCCTCCACCGTGAATGCAACTCTTGGAGCTGGACTGAGAAGGTAATTCTTTCAGCGGAATGAACCTGGTTCCTGTATACGACTCACACCCCATTGTAGGCGGCCTGAACTTGTGACTTTCTCTTGGTCTTGCATGACCAGATAGCTGCGAGTGGTGCTTTGTGCGTTGTGGCACCATTTTCACCTAAATCTTTAAAATTGCATATCTTTGTTTCCACTGATTGGATTTTTATCGGTTTTTGTGTCAAATTATTTATTAAATTTTACTCTATTTTTCTAAATTGGTGTGGGACTTTTCTTTTCTTTTGCTTTTACTTCATTACTGTTTGAAGTGCTGCATAAATACTTTACACATTGCTTCTAAGTTAAGCCTGACTGCTATGTGCCAAGCTACCACAGGGTTGAGCACAGGTTAATTTGGGGTTTGTTTGTAACTTCATCCTGACAAGGATTGTGGTTGCTGCTTAAGTAGGGTTTCACCCCCTCAGCCAGTAACCAAATTTCATACACTGCCTCTACATGGAATGCATATTTGATTGTAACGGGGCCTAGGGGCCTTTTGGGGAATGTTGAAAACATGGTTATTTAAACAGGCTTATGGTATTTAAGTCATAAAGGCCAAATCAGAGGTGCCAAGAAACCTTTGGTGAACGTGCGCTCTATAAGTATTAATAATAATGGAAAATGGAGGATTGTTCCCCACTGAAGTGGTACCTGGTAGTTGTCCGATTAAGGCTGCCATTCAGGAAGGAAAATGGGGGAGAACTGGCAGTGATCCACAAGGATTCAATAAAAAATAATGTGATTGATTCAAAGATGACTCCGCACCACTTAACACAAGTGGGGGGAGGGGGATTTAGCCCCCTAGCAATAGAGTTGTAGAAACTCAGTGATTTGGTGAAGTATTAAAGTAGGGCAGGGGTGGTGAATTACCCCCTTTGTATTTATGCGATGTAGCATATATTGAGCATCACTGTAAGGCAGTCATCCTACAAGACCTTCAGGAAGTCTAGACTTTGGGTGTAGCCATATGGCGAGCAAACAATGTAGTGTCGGCATCAGAGTTCCACCCCCCTTGAATACTTGACCAAATCACTTAGTTTCCACAACTCTAGAAGATTCTTAGGGGATTACTCTGCCCCCTTTGCTTTCAGACGAAGGACAATAGAAGCCTTGAAGCATAGATGCCATGAAAAAGCCCTAAGCCTGTGCACCAACGAACAGAGCAAAACACGTTTTGGCTGTTTGTTTAAAAATTTGCCTGATTATGCAACATTTGAACATGGCTGATTGCAAAAAAAGATGAAACTATACATGCTTAAGCATAATAAAATGTAACAAAAATGTGCACTATCTGAACTGGATATACTTATCCTCTCTTGATTAATACTTGTAAAATTATGGATTAAGCTATAATATTACATCTAATTGTGGAATATCCATCATCCCTACCAACTATTGACATTGACAATGCTTGTTGCACTTGTGGTTAGATCTAGCTTTAGGATGGTTGCTGGATTCCTCTCACTGCCTGGTGATGGAATTTAACATCTAGTGTTACCTTCCCATTAATGCTAACACTTTTGCTTTTAGGAACCCAGCTCTCGAAAATTATGTTATATCCCCTGCCTCATCTCACCTCAAGTAGCATCATCTGGACCGGATGTATGATGTTACCACACAAGCCATTACAACGCATGCCTTTACCACTCATATAATAGCACATGTTGACCTTTACAATGCATGGCATTACATCGCGGACATTTACCACACATTTTTGTGTTAAAAAAATATATGCATGTATGTAAATAAATAAATATATATATGTATACACACACATATATGTATATATATTTTTTGGGGAGGGAACCCCAAAACAGATAATATTATATATATATATATATATATCCACAACCAAAGTTCGCGCAGAAACCCGAGCCGCTTTCAGTGGCGGGCCATGGCGGGGTCGCGAACCCCAAACATCCACCACGATCGTTATCACTGGTTTCCCACAAACGATGCCAGGGCCACAAATAATCCTTTTTCAGCGTGTTTTTATTTTAAGCCAAGTCACTCGACGCGTTTCGGAGAAACCTCCTTGTTCACGAGTACGAGTGCAATGCAAATCACAGTGTTTATAACATATCATGTGACACACCTTTCCATAATAAACAGTGAAGACAGATTCAAGGTGTTTGAATGTTCATGGAGCTAGAAAAACAGACTTATTTTGTCACCCTTATTATTCAGAGATACATTGTGAGTCATTACATTGAAGTCAACATGTAATGCTTAAATTCGAAATTATAATTATTAACTTAAACAATTTTATAAACTTTTTTCTTTAAACATTTTTGTACATTATTGAACCAAGAGCCATTGATATGTACCGTCATAGAACTCATTGTTACTGCAACGTCATGCGCCACATCTTAATATATTTTAACCATTAGTGCTAGCAAGAGTTCTATGTTGTATAAACATACGACCCACAACATGTGTAATCTTACACCCTCGGTTAAAACCGACTTGGTTGCTGATACTGGTGACTAATTAGGTAAAGTACAGCCCAAGTGGGCAATTTAACTTTATTCTAAAAAACCTCTTCTAGATTCCTGTCATTCCAGGTGCATTTCTGGGTCATATTAATGCCATCTTAAGCCCGGTGGGCCTGTCCAACCCCTGGCATCGTTTGTGGGAAACCAGTGATAACGATCGTGGTGGATATATATATATATATATATATATATATATATATATATATATATAATGCAAAAGAGTTGCCCCTAGGTGGGATGCACTCCCAGGTGGAAATTACGCCAAAGCAAGGGCACACGCCATGAACAAAGTCCTTTTTGGTTTCCTGCCAGACGCGTTTCGGGCCAACGCCCTCTTCAGTGGCAGACCATGTGACGTGATGGCGTGCGGCAACCACCAGTAAATCCCCGTAATAATTATGCTCAGGTGAACCACCTGAAGCAATGCTTCCTGGGACTGGTGGTTCAGTAAAACACAAGTGGGTCGCCGCCGGCACTCACATTAAAAAATGTCTTTAAAAGGATTGCCGATGTTCGCGCCGGCATCCCTGCATATAACAGGCACCTCCTGTTCCACAGTTAGCTGCCCCAATAAAGCAGCCGCGGACCCGCAAGTGTTTCGGGGTGGTGCAATCCCGCGACCAGGCTGGCCGCTATACAAAATGCAAAAAGAGTTGCCCCTAGGTGGGATGCACTCCCAGGTGGAAATTACGCCAAAGCAAGGGCACACGCCATGAACAAAGTCCTTTTTTGGTTTCCTGCCAGACGCGTTTCGGGCCAACGCCCTCTTCAGTGGCAGACCATGTGACGTGACGGCGTGCGGCAACACCAGTAAATCCCCGTAATAATTATGCTCAGGTGAACCACTTGAAGCAATGCTTCCTGGGACTGGTGGTTCAGTAAAACCCAAGTGGGTCGCCGCCGGCACTCACATTCAAAAATGTCTTTAAAAGGATTGCCGATGTTCGCGCCGGCACCCCTGCATATAACAGGCACCTCCTGTTCCACAGTTAGCTGCCCCAATAAAGCAGCCGCGGACCAGCAAGTGTTTCGCGGTGGTGCAATCCCGCGACCAGGCTGGCTGCTATACAAAATGCAAAAAGAGTTGCCCCTAGGTGGGATGCACTCCCAGGTGGAAATTACGCCAAAGCAAGGGCACACGCCATGAACAAAGTCCTTTTTTGGTTTCCTGCCAGACGCGTTTCGGGCCAACGCCCTCTTCAGTGGCAGACCATGTGACGTGACGGCGTGCGGCAACACCAGTAAATCCCCGTAATAATTATGCTCAGGTGAACCACTTGAAGCAATGCTTCCTGGGACTGGTGGTTCAGTAAAACCCAAGTGGGTCGCCGCCAGCACTCACATTCAAAAATGTCTTTAAAAGGATTGCCGATGTTCGCGCCGGCACCCCTGCATATAACAGGCACCTCCTGTTCCACAGTTAGCTGCCCCAATAAAGCAGCCGCGGACCCGCAAGTGTTTCGCGGTGGTGCAATCCCGCGACCAGGCTGGCCGCTATACAAAATGCGGGTCCGCGGCTGCTTTATTGGGGCAGCTAACTGTGGAACAGGAGGTGCCTGTTATATGCCGGGGTGCCGGCGCGAACATCGGCAATCCTTTAAAGACATTTTTGAATGTGAGTGCCGGCGGCGACCACTTGGGTTTTACTGAACCACCAGTCCCAGCAAGCATTGCTTCAGGTGGTTCACTTGAGCATAATTATTACGGGGATTTACTGGTGGTTGCCGCACGCCGTCACGTCACATGGTCTGCCACTGAAGAGGGCGTTGGCCCGAAACGCGTCTGGCAGGAAACCAAACAAGCATTGGCATAGCCAATAGGTCTCGCCTTTGGGACCTTATAAGTGTTTAGCCATGCAACACTTGATGTTGTTGCACCAAGGATATTGTGCTGGATAACTAAACACTTATAAGGTCCCAAAGGCGAGACCTATTGGCTATGCCAATGCTTGTTGGAGTTTGGCAGGCGAAGCCTAGGTGCGGGGAGGGGTGCAAAGAGAGCTACAATTAAACAACTCCACAGCTTCAGAAGAGGGAGGGCGGAGAGAATAGGAGCAGCCTGTTGGGACTTTACGTCGTGTTTTTATTTGATCACTGTTGTTGCTTTGTGCTGCAATCGATATTTAATAAAAAGAAAACATTCTAATTAGGGAAATATAAATGTTCCTTTTGGTTGCAATGTCAGCAATGCGATGTGTATTGTTTTTGGCCCAGATGTACGCCGTTTTAAAAAAAAGTTACACATAAAGCAGGGCGGTATCGTAGAGGATGGGAAAGCATGTCAGCATTTCCTGTAAAATCATAGCTGCTATGGAGAATGCTGGTTTTAAATGTTAAAATGAAAAACACAGCTTTACCTCGTTCGTCCTAGCTAACAGCATACGCCTCTTGCCGATTAAGTCCCTGAAATTTAAAGCGCGTTAGTGCGTTGGGGGGGGAATCTTAAACCTGCAGTCAATTGAATGAAATCTCCGCCTCCAGCGGGGCTTGCCATGGGCTCGCGATCATCGGGTAATGTCCCGAGCTTTTGTTAATGTTGCTTGCACATGGAAAGTACACAGAGTAAGTAGGTAGATTTACGCAACATTTGCGTTGTTAGAATGCAGTTGTAAACAAAATATCCCACAGAATCGTAAGCAGCAGTTATATGACCTTTTGTCCCCACCCAACACGTTTCAGTACACAGAGTCCCTGTAGTTTAAAGCAAGTGAGTGAGTGTGTGTGTGGGGGGGCTTCTTAAATATGAAGTCAACTGAATTAAATCCCCACCTCCAGCGAGGAGAGATTACGGGGCTGAAATACGGGCATCTGGTTGTCCACGCCAGCCAAGTGCAGTTTACTGTGAAGCCGTAGGCATCACTCTTCTCACCATGCCGTCATGATCAGGGACACGCAGACGGAGAGCCTTTTTAATGTTGCTTGCATCTGTAGGTAGTTTTAGGGAGGTGTAAACAAAATATCCCAGAGAAAAGTGATAGAAAGACTGAAAATGCACCTTTGGCCATCTGTTTGGAAGCGGTTTTGTGCACAGTGCCACCTCGCATGCCTCCTGCTCCGAGTACCCCTCGACTGAAGTGCCAAAGTTCCCTCCCAGCGACCAGAGCAAAACAAATTGAGGCACAAATCACAAAGCGGATGTCAAACCAAAGCCGTTTGGAGCAGAATGGGGCGCTTGTAAAACAAGTGAATTATGTATGTTTCCCAGGAGATCTTTGGGATTTTGAGTGGGTGGGTGGGAGGGAGGGCCGATGATCAGTGTTTCTTGTGAAACCTACATCCTGCCTCCGAGAAATCTGAACATCTGTCGGTCTTATCAGTATCTTCTCAAAGCTAGCGCCAAGTCAGTATTTCAATTGCAGGCTGGTGTCACCTACATTTCCTAAACCGAAGTCTTAAACGGGCCTTTCTGCAGCAACTAACTGGGAGGGGTCCGAAGAAAGTGACATTATTCCGAATGTTACTTTGGATCGCAACACGAAGTCAGTTTGACTGCTTCGTTTCGGACTGCTTGGGGAGGGGAAAGTGATGTGATCCGAGCTTTAGCTAGGAGCGGGCACGGTGGAGGGGGATGGGGGGTCCTGAGAAATGTCTTTTGAAAACATCATTTTGAAGTCTTCGAGCAAACCAACCTGTTATACAGCTTAGGAAAACTGCTTCACAAACCGAGTGAGTGCTTGGCCATCCGATCGCGAGCGTGAATGTTTGGCTCGCGGCCGCGAAAGTGAAAGTAATCGCGAGGGAAGCCAGATGGCGAGGGAAGCCATATGGCACCTGATCACGCATGCACGCTCGCGTGAACGCAAGCTGGTCGCCAGTAAAAGTCACTGCTGTTTGCACTTCCAAAACCCGCTTACTTAAACTCTCGCCAGAGCAGCGCATGCGCTGGCTCAGGCGAGACCTAAAAAGGACTTTGTTCATGGCGTGTGCCCTTGCTTTGGCGTAATTTCCACCTGGGAGTGCATCCCACCTAGGGGCAACTCTTTTTGCATTATATATATATATATATATATATATATATATATATATATATATATTCACTGAAAAAACCATAGGTTTTAGGGACAGTTATAGTTAGTTGGACATTGCACTCGTACAAAACCTGTGAAATTCCCCCGTTATAGTTAGTTCAGGTAACTATAACTCGCGCCCCGCAATGCACTGCTGATGACGTCACATATTACATCACTCATGACATGGTCAGTGACATCACTGATGACATCACTGATGACATCTCAAATGACATCACTGATGACATCACTGATGACATCATCCAGTGACTGTGTGTTTCTGTAAAGTTTAAATATGTTTAATATATATAGGGAAAGGCGTATTGAAGAATGAGTGGGTGTATAAGTGTCTGAATGGATGATTTAGTACGTGAGTGACTGACTCTACAAGTGAGTGATTAAACGTATCTTACTGAATGCATGGGTTAGTGACTAAACTGTGTGAATGTCTGTATCCGTCTGTTTGTTGGTGTGTAAGTGGATGCATGGATTTGCGAATAGCTACATGAGTGTCTATATGGGTTATTGATTGGTTCTCTGAGTATCTGTATGGCTGCCTGAGTGTTTGTGTGGGTGGGGTGTGTGTGACTCTGTACATAGATGTGTGAGTGGGTGATTCACTGGGTGCATGATTTCAAGAGTGCATCTGTGATGGACTGCTTGGGTGGGTGAGTGTGTGTAAGAGTGTGTTAGTGAGTGAATGTATGTCCCAGTGGTACATGTGTGAGTAACTACATATGTGAAAGGCAGTATATATGTGTGTTGGAGTATATAAATACCTATAAGCGAGAGTGTGTGATTGTGATAGTGACAGTATGGATGAGTGTGTGCTTGTATCAGAGATTGTATAAGAGCGTAAGAATGTGCTAGTATTTGTATGAGTAAGTGAGCTGGTGTGTGTATAACTGTATAGGTGAGTAAATGGTTGTGTGCTTAATTTTTTGCATGACTGACTAGGTGTGTGAGTACCTCTATGGATGAGTGGCGGTGTGTGAGTGTTTATATAGGTGTATGAGTGCATAAAATAGTCCTGTACTGAGTGACTATAAGTATGAGTGACTGTACGGGTGAGTGAGTAGATGTGTGTGTGTGTAGACCTAAGAATCAGTGAGTGTGTATATAGTAATTGGTGTTGGAGTGTCTATGGTTTTGACAATGGCAGTCTGTAATTTACAGTGGGTGTATCAAAAGTTATATTAGGGTGTGAGAAGATGCATCAAATTATCACATTATCATTTGAGATGTCATCAGTGATGTCACTGACCATGTCATGAGTGATGTAATATGTGACGTCATCAGCAGTGCATTGCGGGAGCGCGAGTTATAGTTACCTGAACTAACTATAACGGGGGAATTTCACGGGTTTTGTACGAGTGCAATGTCCAACTAACTATAACTGTCCCTAAAACCTATGGTTTTTTCAGTGAATTTGTAAGGTTTTTTAAATGCTAATTTCTAACTATAAAGTGCCTGAAACCTATGGTTTTTTCAGTGAATTTCAAAGGTTTTTTAAATGCTAATTCCTAACTATAACATGTCTGAAACCTATGGTTTTTTTCAGTGAATTTCAAAGGTTTTGTAAATGACAATTTTTAAATGTATTAATTGTTATATTTATTTTTTTGATACTGATTTACTACATTTTTTTAAACTATTTATTTTTAGATTTTTATTTTTTAAATTACATTGTAATTACATTATACATTACATTACAAAATATACTTTCTCAGAATGAATTACTTTAGTTTAAATACTTTGCAAATAGGCAATAGACTTTTAAGTACAGTAGTTACAGTTGTTGCAATGGGCAACACAATTTCAAACACAATGCAACATTGAGCTCAATGTGAATTTCTAGTTAAATGCAATTAGTTACTTTATGGATTACTTTTCTAACCACAGGACTGGATCCTAGATTCAGTCCTGGGACATCTCCTGTAAACAGTTGAGTAAAAGCATTTTGGTTACAGTAGTGATTTTTAAGGAATATTATTGTATTTTAAAAGTTGACACTTAGAAACTTTTTCACATAGAATCCCCAATGCTATCCTATGGGAGAAAATTCACTTAGCAGGTAAGTAGTGTTATCGTTACTTTTTCTTACTCAGTGGTGGAGCTTGGATCCAGCACTGGTGCATCTCCTGTAAACAGTTGAAAGAATGCGTTTAAGTCATACAGGCGATTTTTAAGGAATATTTGTAGTTTGTGAAAATCGACACTTTGAAACTTTTCTGCTGAAAACCAGACAATGGATTCCTATGGAAGGAAATACAAGTTACTGGTAAATACGGTTAGAATTACTTTTCAGGGTCAGTGCTGGGCTAAAAGATGCAGCACTGGGTTCTCTCCTGATAACAGGTGAGTAAATCGGAATTCGTAGTTCGGCTGATTTTAGAGGAATATTATAAAGTTCCAAAACTCCACACTTAGAAGAATTTCCAAGTGAAACCAGTCAATGTTAGCCTATGGAAGGAAATTCAAGTTACTGGTAAGTACGGTTAAAATTACTTTTCAGGATCAGTACTGGGCTCAAAGATGCAGCACTGAGGTCTCTCCTGATAACAGGTGAGTAAATCGGAATTCGTAGTTCTGCTGATTTTAGAGGAATATTTGTATGTTACAAAAATCGACACTTAGAAACTTTTTCAGCAAAAAGCAGGCAATGATATCCTATGGAAGGAAATTCAAGTTACTGGTAAGTACGGTTAAAATTACTTTTCAGGATCAGTACTGCGCTGAAAGATGCAGCACTGAGGTCTCTCCTGATAACAGATGAGTAAATCGGAATTCGTATTTCGGCTGATTTTAGAGGAATATTATAACGTTCCAAAACTCCACACTTGGAAGAATTTCCAAGTGAAACCAGTCAATGTTAGCCTATGGAAGGAAATTCAAGTTACTGGTAAGTACGGTTAAAATTACTTTTCAGGATCAGTACTGGGCTCAAAGATGCAGCACTGAGGTCTCTCCTGATAACAGGTGAGTAAATCGGAATTCGTAGTTTGGCTGATTTTAGAGGAATATTTGCACAATGGTGAAGGGAGGGGCGGGGTCTGAGGTGACATCTGTGCAAACGCGCCCCGTGGCGCGTTTTAAGTTGGGGGATTAAGTCCCCTTGAATCATGAGGGTCCCTGGGGTCCAACTAGCCCACCCTGTACCTCCAGTATGCGCCAGGGAGCTGCGTTGCAGAGAGGTGTTCAGAGGCCACGCCCCTTTTGCACCTCTCTGCAACGCAGCTCTGTGGCGCTTTCTGGACGTACCTGGTGGGCTAGTTGGCCCCAGGGACCCTCAGGATTGAAGGGGATTTCATTCCCCATATTAAAATGCGCCACGGGCCTGTTTGCACACATGTCACCTGAAGCCCCGCCCCCTCCCTTCACCACTGTGCAAACGCGCCCCGTGGCGCGTTTTAAGTTGGGGGATTAGGTCCCCTTGAATCCTGAGGGTCCCTGGAGTCGAACTAGCCCACCATGTACCTCCAAAAGCGCCACAGAGCTGCGTTGCAGAGAGGTGTATAAAGGGGCGTGGCCTCTGTACACCTCTCTGCAACACAGCCCCCTGGCGCATACTGGAGGTTCCTGGTGGGCTAGTTGGCCCCCAGGGACCCCCAGTATTCAAGGGGAATTACTTCCCCTTCTTAAAACGCGCCAGGGGGCGCGTTTGCACACTGCTGCAGGGAGGCCCTCCGTTTTTTTTTCCTTTTTTTTTATGGGAGGGGGGCTGCGTGGCCCCCCTTCCCTGGGCCTCTATTGGCCCCGGGGACCCCATCCCCCGGGGCATGCCTTCTTTTTTAATTAAAAAATATATATATTTGGAGGGGGGCTGCGTGGCCCCCCTCCTCAGGCCATTTAAGGCCCCGAGGACCCCATCCCCCGGGGCCGGCCTTGCCCTTTTTTTATTTATTGTTTTTTAATTGGGGAAGGGGGCTGCGTGGCCCCCCTCCCGGGCCACTTATGGCCCCGGGGACCCCATCCCCGGGGCCTGGCCTCTCGTTGGAGACTGTTGGGGGTCCCCAATCCCCCACAGTCCCAGCCGGCTCCCCGCCTCCTGCGGGTGCCGGCATTGCTTTTCCACATGGGGAGCAGCTAACATGCTGCTCCCCGTGTGGAAAGCAATTGGTTTGCATTTTGAAAGAGAGAGCAGGTTTCCTGCTCTCTCTTTCAAAATGCAAACCAAGTTTGCTATGACAGGACGGGAGCCGCGATGCTCCCGTCCTGTCATAGCAAACTACAGTGTCCCGGGGGTAGGCACCCCGGGACACTGCAGGAGCCGGCCCTGGGGGTGGTGGTCCCCAGGGCCATCACTGGCTCCAGGAGGGGTGCCGCGCGGCCCCCTCCCAACTTGTTCAAAGCCCCGGGGAGGTGGTGGTCTCCGGGGCTCTGGGGTCCGTAACGGACCCCCATATTTAAATCTTTAGTGCCCCGGGGAGGTGGCGGTCCCCGGGGCGTGTGGGGGGCTGGAGCCCCCCACACAGGTTTTTAAAATTAAAAAAAAACAGCCCCGGGGCAGCGGGAGGGCGCACAGCTCTCCCGCCATCATTTTTATAATGCCCCGGGGGTGGCAGTCCCCGGGGCTTGGGGGCCTTAGAGGCCCCCCATAAACAATAAACCCACCCCCGCATGCCCCCGGGACTTGGGCCACCCGGGGGCAAATTTGCATCGAAGCGCGGTAGACCGCGCTTCGATTTGGTTTTTTTTCGGCAGGATCCGCGCACCCTGAGCGCATCCTGCCGATTTAAAAAATAAAATGCTTTTCTGCCCAGGGGTCCTTGTGGGACCCCCTGAGCAGACCTAGGGGTCAGGGTGTTTCTACCCTGCCCCCTTTGTGCGTTTTGCGCACTTGTTTCTTTTTTTTCTTGGCGTGATTCGCGCACCCTAAGCGCATCCCGCCGATTAAAAAAAAAATGCTTTTCTGCCCAGGGGTCCTTGTGGGACCCCTGAGCAGACCTAGGGGGTCAGGGTGTTTCTACCCTGCCCCCTTTTGCGCTTTGCGCACTTGTTTCTGTCCCTCGGTTCTACCGAGGGACAAAATGGCTGCCAACACTTCCTGATTTGGAGTGTTGACAGCCAATTAGCATGCAGCTCGTGATCGGGAGGGTGCGCGAATGCCACGCGGCCATAGATATATATGTGATTTTCCTTTTGATTTTCACAGGAACTACTGAACGGATTTACACCATTTAACAAAAAGGGTTCTTTCTGAACCAAGAACTACCTCTTTGCCAAATTTGGTGTAATTCCGTTCAGCAGTTCGGGCTGTAGCCGTGGCTAAAGTTTCCTATGGGAAAATGAATGGGGAAACACGTTTTGGGACCCCCCTTATTTCTCGGCCCCCGCTTGACGAATCACCCCGAAACTTTCAGGGTAGGAGCGGACCGGAGCGGGCCATAAAGTTTGAAAATTTCGCGAAGATTCGTCAACCGACGCAAGAGTTATTTCAAATAGAATGTCGCGGATTTCCTATGGAAAATAGGTCCTAACTATAACTATCTACTGGCGACCGCCAGTAGATAATATATATATATATATATATATATATTACAAGTAACCTTTTTCCTTTGACGATTCAATGCTTGAGAATCGGAAAACAGGAACGGACACCTCTTCTTTTGTGCAATTATTTTCTTTTCTTTTGCCCTGTGCCGCCATGACGCGTTTCGGCCCAAGCGGGCCTTGATCACATGACGCGCTGACACCACTTCCCCATTTTTAAAGTGCAAGTGCATACAATCGATATGGACAACAGACTGTCATGTTTTAAAATTGCTTTGAAACATTTAGCAGCAAGAATAATATTCAGTGCTACAGCAGATTGTGTTTTACAACACCCGATGTGTAAATATGCATATATAAATTGTGTAAATACAATACATAATTGTAACATATACAACACATGGTGAAAAATACACTGTTTATCCCTTTGGTATTGTTTGTCTATACCAAAATTGATTACCATCTTTAAAACCAAATGTGCAAATGGGCGTATAAAAACTATTAGTATAAATACAATAAATAGAATAAATACACACAACATATGGGTTAAAAGGCTGCTGTTCTCCATTTTGAATTTCGCCAATGTAAAGCCCAAATTTTGTTTTCTCTGTTAAATACATTGTGGTGCTATGTTTAGGCAAACAAAATGATGTTACTGCTGATTTTTAAAGGCATCCCGCTCCAATGGGCTTAGGCCCTGCTGCTACATGACAATTAACGTGCATAATTTGTGTGTAAAATAAAACTGGTGTGCACCCTGTGCAACAGCGACTCCCTGAACTCGAGAGAGTTCGGTTACGCTTCCTAAAGTGACAGTGCTGAAATAAAACTATATTTGGTGTATTAAAACACTTTTGCTCAAGTTGCTAGTGCAAATTATAAAAGGAAAGTGAACAGGCATGAAGTATGGAAGCAGTGGGATTTTTTTCTCAATGTCTAAATGCATGTTGTTTTGATAACTGAGATATTACCGCATAGTGCTGGCTATCAAGGTTACTGGTTCTCAGTTAATACCCCATTACAGCCAAGTATACAGATCCTCAGTCGTGTTGAGCCCATGCGGGCTCTTACTATCCAGCTCCAAGATGTACTTAGTTTCGAGTTTGCGTAGGAGTGCCTCTCTATCACCACCTCGTCTTGGCAAGGGAATTGAATCTATGGCATAATACTTGAGTTGAGATGTGTCATTGCCATGCACCTCCCTGAAGTGGCGGGCCACTGGATAAGTTACATCGTCCGTAAGTGCTGGAGAATCCTCTTGTGGACCTGCAGTTTTGTGCTTCCCACATACTGCAGTCCACAAGAGCACTCCAGCACATAGATGGCAAACTCCGTTTTGCAAGTTATTAGTTTGTCGATCTTGGTAGGTTTAACATCAAAGGCTCTCTGAAAGGTTGTTCTACTGATGTCATGTTTGCAGGCCTTACATGAAGAGCATCTGACAAAACCCTTTCGGCCTGAAAGCCAACCTGACCCTGTTGTTACTTCTGGGTTGCTACTCACTAAGAAATCACTAGTGGAGGGAGCCTTCCTATAAGTAATGGCAGGTTTAGCTGGTACTACTGTCCCCATTACTGGATCACTGAGTAACAGATGCCAATTACTCGTAATGATCTTCCTTAGGCTGTCTTTTTCTTTGTTGTACGTTAATATAAGTCTAGGATTATTGTTACTTGTTTGTGATCCTATCTCACTGCACCGATTTGCATTGCTGTGGGAGGGTTTGAACTCATTTCTGGACAACTTCCTAGTCTTTTGTATGGCTTTGTCTATTGTTTGCTCAGCATACCCTCTCTCTAAAAAACGTAATTTACTTGCTTGTTGTGCCTCCAAAAGATCTTCCTCAGTGCTGCAAATACGGTGAATCCTAAGCATCTCCCCGTAGGGGATGCTGCAGATGGTGTGTCTAGGATGGAAACTAGTTGAATGAAGTGTCGTATTACCTGCAGTAGGTTTTCGATGCAGTTTAGTGTGTAATTGTTCCTGTGTTACATACACCTCTACATCTAAAAAACTATATACTCCAACACCGGTTCGATTACAAACAGGTACCGACACCACGGGGAAATTTGTGACACACTTTTATTGAAGTACGGCGTAACACGTTTCGGCAGTCTCCACTGCCTTGTTCACACACACACATATATAAATTAGTATATATATTACCCAGTGGCAGTTGCCACTGGGTAGTTATAGTTAGGTCAGCTTTTCAATAGACAAGGCTCTTTATTGGTTTACTAATAACCTTGGTGCTGTTTGACGAATCTCTTTTTTTAACTTTGTCCACCTCAGCTCATTCCTGGAAAGTTTCTGGGTGATCCTTCTAGTGGGTGCTGAGAAAAAGTGGCCCCTCAAAAGTAAATTTCCCCATGTACTCTCCATGGTTTTGTTTAGGCAACACTACTGCTAAAACTGCGGAACAGAATTCACTGGTATATGCACACATACACACACACACACACACATACTCATATATATAAGCACATATATACATCCATATATATATACACACACAAATATGTTTATATGTGTATATATATATATATATAATATATATATATATATATATATATATATATATATATCCCTAATACCCCGACATTTTTTTGTCCCAACCTCCCTTCACCTCTTCCCTCCCCTAAATCTAAAAATTACCCTTACCTCCTTTTACTTCTACCCACCCCAAACCATATCATTACCTTTAGCTGCCTTTACCTCTACCCACCCTATAACCCTAAAATCACCTTACCTCCCTACGTCTCTTTACCTCTACCACCCCAAACCTTAAATTCACCCTTACCTCCATTTACCTCTACCCATCCCTAAACCCTAAAATCCCCCTTCCCTCCTATTACCTCTACCCATCCCTAAACCCTAAAAAAAATCACCCTTTCCCTCCCATTACCTCTACCAAACCCTAAACCCTGTAATTACCTTTACCTCGCTTTACCTCTACCCACACCTCAGCCACTTTTTATTTTAATAACATAAAAAGTATTTTATTTTTTAAAAGAATACCTGTGTAACAAAGTACTGCATGGGAAGGGTACAAACGTGTGTGGTAAAGGCTGCATGGTAAAAATCCTGCATGGTAAAGGTCCTGCTTGATAAAGGCTGCATGGTAAAGGCTGTATTCAGTCTGGACCTACGCATATCCAGAGTAACAAATATTCAATTTATTTACTCTCGAATTGTCTTGTGGACAGACTCCTTTTTACAACATTTGTTACTTGTCTACCTCTCCTATGGACTCCCAACTTTCCACCTGTGCCACAGCAGACTTGCAGAAAAAAAACACATGTGGCAAATTTATAGGGGAATTCAATATTGAAGAGGAATGTGCTATCAAATCACAAATTGTTCTTAGCTTTCTGCCCACTGTGCTGCACTTTCAGTGTACAATACTTGGACCCAGGTGCCCACTGTGCATCATCAATGCGTTTATGCACACTGGTTTCAGGGAGAACTGGCAGCTGAGAAAAAAATGTCTGTGGGGGGTCTCCAAAAATTAGACCGCCTTTGAAAACTGGAACGCTGAATCTAGCAGGCATCAAAAGGCCATGTACACAGCCGAGGGGATCTTGACTATCGTGAAAAAACATTTCACATTTCAAATTTTTTTGAATTTCCATTTCCTAGTTGCAGCTAAGATGACATTACCTTCCATTTGCACCGTGAAGAAACTTTTAACTCCTTTTTCATAAGGAAAATTCAGGAGATTCAGCTTGCCATCGCTATGAATATTACAGATTGTCCTTGTGACCTAAAAAAATCCATGTAGAGTCAGACAGCTGCTAATAATCACTGTCCAGCGGCAGAATTGATTCTGGAAAGACAAAAAGGGATTGATAGTAAGCCTTTGTAAACTTTTTATGCTGTTTTTGAATTTCACAAAATTAAAGATTTTTTTGTTGAGAAATTTCACACCATTTTTATATGAGGGACACTAATTTAAGTAGAATGTCTGGCAGGAGCAAAACATGACTTTCAGGAGGAGAAAATGTCTTGTGACAGAGATTTTCTCCTCATAACAGCTCCATTGCCCACATGCCTTTAGAAAATGTTTATCATGCTTGTGAAATTTATGTAATTGATGAGTTTTGCATAAAATGGAAGTTTGGAAAATTTTGTAAATTTTGTGTCTGCAAAATTGGTCACACAGAAAATGTTTAAAATGAGTAGAAAATGGCTCACAGGAGACATGTTATTTTCGAACTAGTTCTCTTACTGATAGCTGCCCGTAAGGTATGCCCTCATGTTCAAAGTTTTATGTGCGATACCACAACATTTCATTTCACAAACAAATTGCTGAATTTCACATAATTCTTGTGAAATTTCATGAAACTAAGATTTGCAATTTTGCACAGGCTTGGTTGAGAGTCATTTGAGCAGTGGAGCCTCATCATGCCTTGGGATTTACCATTTGGATTTTCCTGTAAAATAGACATCTGAGGCAGCCCTTGTGAATGTCCAGGATGGGATCTTACACGTGGCAGTCTGCTCCATCTCTCAACAGTGAACCTTGCTTGATCATCACACACTTAGGGCTTGATTGTGAGTTTGGCGGACGGGTTAATCCATCACAAACGTGTCGGCTATCCGGTCCCTTGTATTATGAGTTCCATTGTATGCAATGGAATATAATTGAACTCGTAATACGTTGGACGGGATATCCATCATGCTTGTGATGAGGTAACCCGTCCGCCAAACTCGTAATCAGGTCCTATAGGTTCATGATGAGGCCCATGTGCCTCAGTTTGGACCGGAGAGCACAACTTGTCAACTTGGGTACCTTATCTCAGCATCCCTCAGCTTTCCATGCAGGCCATCTCATGGATCAGCACTGCTGCCCATTCCACCTAACGTCCTTGCAAGAGTCGATCAGATTGGAAGGACTTTATTTCAGCTCCTACACTGAAAACACATAGGGCAGGAAGATCATTTGGATGGAGTCTTGTCAATAACAAGATTGTTGACTGGGATGGTGGGCTGAAACTGTATGCTGACAAGATAGAAATCACCCCACTGGTCCATAAACATACTTCCATTTCCCACGCTCTTTGACCACAACCATCAGCTATAGTGCACATTCCCACCAAAATTAAGGACAGTGTAAAAAATTTGGATTTTGCTTGGAATGTAGACTTGCGCCTGACACTGCACATAAAAAAGTGATCAGAGGTTGCTGGTTGAGTTTGCTTCGGATGCACATATTGCTACACGCCCTGTCTAATAATGCTCATTGCTCATAAAGAACTGATTGGAGCCATGACAAGCACCAAACTTAACTAAGCCAAGCCCCTCTACTGGGATCTCTCTCAGTTTCATCCACAATTGCTGTGATATGTTCACAATGTAGTTGTTGATTGATCTTTGCGTAAAAATGCGATCACGATTCTGATAGTAGGAAATCATTATATTAGCTTCATATTAAATTCAGAGTGAACATTAAAATCTAGGCCACGGTATTTACATTTCTAATTGCGTAGAAACCTGCTACCGTAGTGGCAAGCATAGGTGGCCCTGATCTAGTGAAACACTGCAGCCATCCAATGTGTTGTTTTTAGCTGTTTTAGCGCTAATCTTGGTGGGATTAGGCGAAATTCAGTAAATGGTTTAAATTATGGAACTGCACCCTCATGATCCAGATCAGACAGGAAAAAATCTTAATGGCCTTTCAGGGAGTTCTGCAATAATGGTCTCTTCTGCTTGACATTTTTCAGGACGCTGTTGAGTTTCTAGCACCTAGATAACTGTTTGGTCCATGGTGTGCTCAATATAAATAAATAATTGCATAAATAATATATTTGAAAATAAA
This sequence comes from Calotriton arnoldi, assembly GCA_963921515.1. Classification (NCBI taxonomy): domain Eukaryota; kingdom Metazoa; phylum Chordata; class Amphibia; order Caudata; family Salamandridae; genus Calotriton; species Calotriton arnoldi. Next base: position 649,498 of record CAWUFW010001719.1, on the reverse strand, counting down.
TATTCATGCTGCATGCTTTGAAATAAAAGCAACATGTATTACAAAATCTGGGAAACACAGTTTTCATGACTTTTTTGGAGTGTTCAGGCTTTATGGCCACTGAAAATCACATTTTTACAACTATTAGTCAAGCACTGGAAATACCACTTGGATTGAAAAAACATAGCACTGAAAGCCAGAAACTCATATTATGCATAATTGTGTCTGAGGTGCATTGGTTTCTAAAGTTACTGGGGCCTATTGGTTCCTTGGGCCTCTCAAGTCTCTACATTCGTCCATAACGTTTCCGTGAGTTCATAGAAGCTAGTACTGGTGACTTAGTGGACTAATCCATTCACTATGGGGGCCTCTGTTTGACCTCATAGTCACAAGTTCAAATACCAGTGGGTCCACTCAGCCTTTAAATCTTTCTGAGGTGAATAAAATTAGTACCATTGAGTTGGGTAGCAATAAACATCTGTTATTCAGTGCCAAGATGCCCCAAGGTGAACGTGCGCTTTAGCGATTCACGTTATGTAAAAGAAAAAGTGCTGAGTTTAGTAGCAAGTCCTTTTTAGGTCTCGCCTAGGCAGCGTGCATGCGCTGCCCTAGGAGATGACCTTTAGAAATTGGTCAGCTTTTTTCCACACACTCGTGCATGTGGCGGCATCCACCTTGCGGGAGCGAGCAGCTGCGCGCAGGGGCCATCTGTTAGCAATTAGCGTGGCCGTGCGTGCTTGTTTTTCTTTCTCCAGATAGTTTTTAGGTCTCGCCTAGGCAGCGTGCATGCGCTGCTCTTTTTTGTCCTGTCTACAAACATTGGCTCCTGGCGGCCCCCTACACGCTGCAGGTCCGCCTCACTTAGCTCGTGCTTCTAAAGCTTATGCTTTTGCCAGCTAGCTCGTTAGCAGCTTTCCTATCGCTGCTTTTAAAATCCCCGTATTTTTTTCTCGCTCCTCTTGCGGCTTCATTTTGCTCGCCCCATGTCTGCTCCTTCACCTACTCCCACCCTTACCCCCCCCCAACACCCCGACCATTTTGTTCCAGCCGTTGACAGGACTCACAATTGGGCTGAGGCCAGCAGTGCGAACACAGGACACACACTGCCAAAACATTAACACTAATGCTGGCAGGGCTGGCTCTTTAAAGTATTTGCTCGCAGCTTGTGGAACGGCCGGCACCAAAGCGCTTACACACATCTGCGCACACCTCTTTGGCGCTACAAAAACTAACCTGGTGCTTTTTGCGAGCGTGCGCATTAGCTCAGCTGTTCCAAATCATCTCTGCACTTATTACTGTGCTCGTTTATATGATACAAAACACTGCCAATACATTAACACTAATGCTGGCAGGGCTGGCTCTTTATTAAAGTATTTGCTTGCAGCTTGTGGAACGCCCGTCACCAAAACGCTTACATACATCTTCGCACACCACTTTGGCGCTACAAAAACGAACCTGGTGCTTTTTGCGAGCGCGCGCGCATGGGCCATGTGTTTTAGCTCAGCTGTTCCAAATCATCTCTGCACTTATTACTGTGCTCGTTTATAGGATACAAAACACTGTCAATACATTAACACTAATGCTGGTAGGGCTGGCTCTTTAAAGTATTTGCTCGCAGCTTGTGGAACGCCCGGCACCAAAGCGCTTACATACATCTGCGCACACCTCTTTGGCACTACAAAAACTAAGCTGTTCCAAATCATGTCTGCACTTATTACTGTGCTCGTCTATAAGGATACAAATTAACACTGCCAATAACGTTGGCCTTTGTAGGACTGCTAGAAGCAACACCCTGTTTCCTCTCTTTACTGAAAAATCGAGGCATCAGTTCAACATTTTGTCATCCTGCGCAAAAATAACTTAATCTCTCCGTAACTACTTTACTTTCAATAGTTTCTGGTCCATGATGACGTTGAGTCTATTTTACTTAAGGAAGCAGTGTTGGGTATTTTCTTACACTTTTTAAAAAACAAACTGTTACAGCGCAAAAAAAATAAAAACTTTCGTACAACATTTTTATCTCTGGTACAAACTTGCCAGATTGTTGTTTAAACATCACCCATATGTGCAACTGCATTAAAGCCACATTTGCATCTCCTACCTATGATAACGATCTTTACAAGGAGACAACATTCTCTTTATTGTGCCATGGCAGACTCCCATTCAAACACATTTAGTAACTATTGCAATGTTTCACACCACTCCAGACTTGGTGGCGGCTACACTTGGTCCTCTTTTACAAGCAAGGTGTTAATGCATTTCTGGCGGCCCCCTACATGCTGCAGGTCCGTCTCACTTAGCTCGTGCTTCAAAAGCTTATGCTTTTGCCAGCTAGCTCGTTAGCAGCTTTCCTATCGCTGCTTTTAAAATCCCCATATTTTTAGGTCTCGCCCTGAAAGCCAGCGCTTCAGCGCTGGCTCTGGGCGAGACATTTTGTAGTGGGCTTGCAGAAATGCGACCACAACTTTTGGCTGGCCTAGAGCATGCGAGTACGCGCGCAGTAACGCGCATTCCTCACATCGCTCCAGGCGCCATGTGGCTTTCATCTCACTTGCTCGAGGTGCTCCAGGCGCCATCTGGCTTTCATCAAAGAATTCAACGGCTGAACAGGCAGGAGGGGCCGGACAAGGACACATTGGCTTTTTTTGTTTAATTTAAAGTTTATTCAATTCTACGGCTGAGCAAGCAGGAGGGGCCGGACAAGGACACATTGGCTTTTTTTGTTTAATTTAAAGTTTATTCTCACTCATTCCTTGACTTTATAAAAAAAAGTTCATTCTCTGTGAAGGCAACATTGGCTATTTTTTTTCAGCATTTATATCTTCAGTCTCTCTTGATCCCCCCACTTTTTATACACTTTCTCTGTCTTTCACTATTTCCACACTCTCTCATTCTCTCTCTCTTCACCACAGCATCTCTCAGCACCACCACAGCACCACTAGGCACCACCACACCACCACTCAGCACAACCACAGCATCACTCAGCATCTCCACAGCACCACCCCAACATCACTCAGCACCACCACAGCATCACTCAGCACCACCACAGCACCACAACAGCATCACTCTGCACCACCACAGCACCACTCAGCACCACCACAGATTCACTCAGCACCACCACACCACCACTCAGCACCACCACAGCACCACCCCAGCATCACTCAGCACCAGCACAGTACCACCACAGCATCACTCACCACCACCACAGCATCACTCAGCACCACCACAGCACCACCACAGCATCACTCAGCACCACCACAGCATCAGTAAGCACAACAGCATCACTAAGCACCACCACAACACCACTCAGCACCACCACAGCATCACTCAGCACCACCCCAGCATCACTCAGCACCAACACAGCACCACCACAGCATCACTCAGCAAGACCACAGCATCACTCAGAACCACCACAGCACCACTACGCACCACCACAGCATCACTCAGCATCTCCACAGCATCACTCAGCACCACCACAGCACCACCCCAGCATCACTCAGCACCAGCACAGCACCACCACAACACCACTCAGCAACACCACAGCATCACTCAGCACCACCACAGCACCACCCCAGCATCACTGAGCACCAGCACAGCACCACCACAGCATCACTCAGCACCACCACAGCACCACTCAGCACCACCACAGCATCACTCAGCATCTCCACAGCATCACTCAGCACCACCACAGCACCACCACAGCATCACTTGGCACCACCACAGCATCACTCAACACCACCACTGCATCACTCAGCACCACCACAGCACCACCACAGCATCACTCAGCATCTCAACAGCACTACCCCAACATCACTCAGCACCAGCACAGCACCACCACAGCATCACTCAGCACCACCACAGCATCACTCAGCACCACCACAGCACCACTCAGCACCACCACAGCATTACTCAGCACCACCACACCACCACTCAGCACCACCACAGTACCACCACAGCATCACTCAGCACCACCACAGCACCACTCAGCATCACCACAGCATCACTCAGCACCACCACACCACCACTCAGCACCACCACAGCACCACCCCAGCATCACTCAGCACCAGCACAGTACCACCACAGCATCACTCAGCTCCACCACAGCACCACCACAGCATCACTCAGCACTACCACAGCACCACCACAGCATCACTCAGCACCACCACAGCATCAGTAAGCACAACAACAGCATCACCAAGCACCACCACACCACTCAGCACCACCACAGCATCACTCAGCACCACCACAGTATCAGTAATCACCACCACAGCATCACTAAGCACCACCACAGCACCACAACAGCATCACTCAGCAGCACCACAGCACCACTCAGCACCACCACAGCACCACCCCAGCACCACCCCAACATCACTCAGCACCAGCACAGCACCACCACAGCATCACTCAGCACCACTACAGCACCACAACAGCATCACTCTGCACCACCACACCACCACTCAGCACCACTACAGCATCACTCAGCACCACCACACCACCACTCAGCACCACCACAACACCACCCCAGCATCACTCAGCACCAGCACAGTACCACCACAGCATCACTCAGCACCACCACAGCACCACTCAGCACCACCACAGCATCACTCAGCACCACCACACCACCACTCAGCACCACCACAGCACCACCCCATCATCACTCAGCACCAGCACAGTACCACCACAGCATCACTCAGCTCCACCACAGCACCACCACAGCATCACTCAGCACTACCACAGCACGACCACAGCATCACTCAGCACCACCACAGCATCAGTAAGCACAACAACAGCATCACCAAGCACCACCACACCACTCAGCACCACCACAGCATCACTCAGCACCACCCCAGCACCACCCCAGCATCACTCAGCACCAACACAGCACCACCACAGCATCACTCTGCAACACCACAGCATCACTCAGCACCACCACAGCACCACTCAGCACCACCACAGCATCACTAAGCATCTCCACAGCATCACTCAGCACCACCACAGTATCAGTAATCACCACCACAGCATCACTAAGCACCACCACAGCACCACAACAGCATCACTCAGCACCACCACAGCACCACTCAGCACCACCAAAGCACCACCCCAGCACCACCCCAACATCACTCAGCACCAGCACAGCACCACCACAGCATCACTCAGCACCACTACAGCACCACAACAGCATCACTCTGCACCACCACAGCACCACTCAGCACCACCACAGCATCACTCAGCACCACCACACCACCACTCAGCACCACCACAGCACCACCCCAGCATCACTCAGCACCAGCACAGTACCACCACAGCATCACTCAGCACCACCACAGCACCACCATAGCATGACTCAGCACCACCACAGCACAACCACAGCATCACTCAGCACCACCACAGCATCAGGAAGCACAACAACAGCATCACTAAGCACCACCACAACAACACTCAGCACCACCACAGCATCACTCAGCACCACCACAGCATCACTCAGCACCACCACAGCACCACCCCAGCATCACTCAGCACCAACACAGCACCACCACAGCATCACTCAGCAACACCACAGCATCACTCGGCACCACCACAGCATCACTCAGCACCACCACAGCACCACAACAGCATCACTCTGCACCACCACAGCACCACTCAGCACCACCACAGCATCACTCAGCACCACCACACCACCACTCAGCACCACCACTCCACCACTCAGCACCAGCAGGTATTGGCATAGCCAATAGGTCTCGCTTTTGGGACCTTATAAGTATTTAGTTATGCAGCACAATATCCTTGGTGCAATAACATCAACTGTTGCATGGCTAAAAACTTATAAGGTCCCAAAAGCGAGACCTATTGGCTATGCCAATGCTTGTTTTTTTTCTAGCTCCTCTTGCGGCTTCATTTCACTCGCCCCATGTCTGCTCCTTCACCTACTCCCACCCTTACCCCCCGCCCCCAAGACCCCAACCATTTTGTTCCAGCCGTTGACAGGACTCACAATTGGGCTGAGGCCAGCAGTGCGCACACAGGACACACACTGCCAATACATTAACACTAATGCTGGCAGGGCTGGCTCTTTAAAGTATTTGCTCGCATCTTGTGGAACGCCCGGCACCAAAGCGCTTACATACATCTGCGCACACCTCTTTGGCGCTACAAAAACTAACCTGGTGCTTTTTGCGAGCGCGCGCATTAGCTCAGCTGTTCCAAATCATCTCTGCACTTATTACTGTGCTTGTTTATATGATACAAAACACTGTCAATACATTAACACTAATGCTGGCAGGGCTGGCTCTTTAAAGTATTTGCTTGCAGCTTGTGGAACGCCCGGCACCAAAGCGCTTACATACATTTGCGCACATCTCTTTGGTGCTACAAAAACTAACCTGGTGCTTTTTGTAGTAGCAGACAATTCATTACTTTGTAGCACTGTTAGAAACATACTTATGCTATAAAAACATTAGCATCGCCAATAAGTCTCGCTTTTGGGACATTACAAGTATTTAGTTATGCAGCAACAATATCCTTAAAGCAAGAACATCAACTGTTGCATTGCTAAACACTTATAAAGTCCCAAAGGCGAGACCTATTGGCTATGCCAATGCTTGTTTTAATTGGTAGCGAGGCTCTGTCAAGTTTCCAGGCTCTAGTTCAGTTTTTTTCTTTGACTTCTCAGACTTATAGACTTTTTATTCAATTATAAAGAAAGAACTACAAGTCCCAGAATTGAACTGAAAAAAACTTGGACTGGAGCAGCACATCACACATTGACCTGGGAAACTTGGCAGATATAGTGATAGCCATTTGTGCTGTTAAGGTCTCTTGTATAAGTTTGTTAAGAAGTCATCCTTATTGTTAGTGACTTAAAGAGAGATTTAAAGCACTAATATAGTAGCATAAAGTGTTTAATGAAATATTGGGACTATTGTGGGGAATAGTGTTAGTGTGGGGTCATCTTTAACCTTAATGAAAGGTCATCCTCAGTGTAAATTAGTCATCCTCATTGTTACTGGTGAACCATCCTCACTGTAAGTCCAACTGGAGAGTTTCAACGTCCAAAAAAGGGACTGTCAGAACGTCGAAGTTTTCACTGTGACCTTGTCCACTGGCTCCCCGAGAACAACACCTCCACCTTGGATGCCCCTGACTGCCTTCACCCGCTGAACCTTTCCTTCTCAGACATTTTTCTACAGAATTTCTTCCAGGCCCAAAGCACTTTGAGGATCCAAACTGCGCTCCATCGCTGTTCGCCAAAACTTTTGACTTTACACTGGTCTCCCGTGACTAGATGTCTGCGGTTGGCACTTTGATCTTTTAGGATCTAGTTTAAACTTTAAAAACCCACAACTATGGAGGATCTACTGATTGGAGGTTTTTTTTGTAGTCAAATAATTGATTAGAATTGACTTTATTTTTATAAATTGGTGTAGGATTTTTCTTGTGTGGTGGTTTCACCTTATTACTGTTTGTGTGCTGCATAAATACTTTACACCTTGCCTCTAAGTTAGGCCTGGCTACTTTTTTGACAAGGTACCAGAGCGTTAAGCACAAGTTAATTTTGTGAGTTTAGTGGTTCACCCTGACAGGGATTGTGGCCATTGCATGAGAAGGGCTCACACCCTTCTCAAGCAACAACCCAATTTCTCACACTTCTCAAAAATATCTTTTTGGGATTCATTCAATAGTAATATATTCTGCAATGCTCAGCATCTTCCATGTCCACCAACCAATTACACAGTACTCCGGGAAACGTTATCAACCAAAAATGACCCTGCAAAATTGGAATTTACTTTAGTTTTCCTTGAGCCCATTTTACTTTAACATGATCCATGAGCCAGTACTCACAGGTTTAGTCCCCAATGTATGTTTTTTTGTCATGATACTGTTTGATTTTACTGTGTCCATCCCTTATTAAAACCTGTTCAACATCATTTCCTACATTCCTAAACTTATTTTCATTTAACCAGTTTGGAACCAAACCAGTTCTTGAAAAACCTCCAAGTAACAAAGTAAAAGAAGAAACACCACTGTTTGAAGTGGACTATTATGATATGCCCATACATTCTTCCTGACAAATTCCTCCACATCCTCACCACATGTGATGCTGTTGGTATTCCTTCTTTCAACAATGTATTACCTCTATCCACCGTACCGTTACATTAAGGACTATAAATAGGTATTGTGAGATGATTAATACAACAACTATTAAGGAAAGTTTCCATCTTATCAGAAATCAATTGAACTCCATTGTTGGTTATTATTTGTTTAGGAACAAATTCAAAATTAAAGTTTGTCCGTAGAAATGCTATAGCAACTTGTGTATTTACAGACTCAACAAAAAAACAATATTCCCATTTTGAAAAATAATCAACCAAAACAAACTGGTACTCAACACTCTGAGACAATGTATGTGACGAACCAGCAATATTTAAAGCTGCAATATATTAAGCTTGCTCCAGAAATGTAACTGGTGATAACAGTGTATCATGGATCTTTCAATGTTTATTAAAAAACAAAGCCTCCTCACATTTATTCACCACTTCCTCAACTTTCCTGTCTATCGCAGGCCACCAAAGCACCCCCTCAACCTTTGATTTTGCAGCTGTGCAACTCATGTGTCCTGTGTGCGCAAAATCAAATAACTTGTTTTGTAAACCTTCTGGTGGAATGATCTTATTACCTCTTCGTAAAAACCCTGATTCAATACTTAACTCTGAAGCAATGTGCCAAAAAATTGTGTAGCTGCCCCTGTAAAAGACATACATTTGACCAACCCTGGACTACATATTTAAGAACTTTCTTTAGTCTCGTGTCAACACGTTTTTCCACTCAATGTCACTGACCACTCCCTGACAACAAGTAAAAACATGTACCAAAGCCACCGCACATTCTTAACATTTTTCATCCGATCCTTGATCCTCAGACTTAATAGGAAAACATGACACACAATCAGCAAAAACATTTGTGCCCCCAAAAATATGTTGCACTTAAAAATGATATTGATGCAACCTGGAAATAATTCTGATAAGTCTAGATGAATCATTTCCAGTACTCCTTTCCCCTAACAAATACACAAGAAGTTTGTGGTCAGCACAAAGAGTGAAGTGCCTACCCCACACGTATAGATCTTGAACTTTTGAATTCCCCATCCACAAGTCAAAGCTTCACGCTCAATAGCACCGTATTGATATTCAGTGTCCGTGAGTGTGCAAGAAGCATAAGCATGTCTGTTCTCAATATTTCCAACATCTTGACATAGAACAGCACCCAGTCCAACTGAACTTGCATCAACAGTAACGATTCATTCACACCCAGGTCTATATATTTCAAATGCAAGCACATTAGCTAACAATTCTTACATTTGGTTAAATAAAAATTGTTCCTGCTCAGTCCATATACATGTAACTTTTTTAAAACTAGCACTTCTATGGCTTCATGAGTGTGGCATAGTGTAGTGTATGTATTATGTATTCACTGGTTGGTCTGCAGACATCACTGATACTGGTTTTCCAATGTAAAATGTTATCAGGGAATGTGGGTAGACCTGTGGGAGAGGCTTTGGAGTGAGGAAGCTGGTTGCTCAGTCACTAATAAAGAGCATACATGTGATTGAACATAGAATAGTGATCACATAGTCCAATAAAATACTTTAACTTATCTTTATCTGAAGTACGAGGAGCTTCTTTTACTGCCTTGACAAGATCTTCTTTGGGCTAAATACCACCAGCCATTATCCTGTGACCAAGAATATCCACTAAATCTAATAGAAATGTATACTTTTCACGAATGACAGTCATGACGTGCTCCTTAAGAATGAATACAACTTTATCCAAATTCAAATAATTTTATTGTATGTCTTTTGTATAGATCAAAATTTCATCCTGGAAGGCTATACCCCTGCAACGTCTTTAAATAAACAATGCATTAGTTATTGGAAAACGCTCGCTTTACAGGCAAGGCCAAAAGATAAGCACAAATATTTATACGCACCAAAAGCTGTGATGAATGCAGTTAACAACTGTAAATTTCTTCCTAGGGCAACTTGGTGATCAGCTGATCTTAAATCATTTGTGGTGAAACCTTTAGCATCCGCCACTAATGACAATATCTCTTGAATCTTGGGGAGTGGATGGTAATCCACTAATGTTTTATTTTTTATAGAGTAAAAATGGGCACATAACTGGATCTGCCACCCTTTCTTTTTTGTGATCAGCACGGCGTTAACCCATTCAGATGCATTCACTGGTTCCATCACTTTTCATCACATAAATCTTTCAAAGGTTTCTTCAATTCATCTCGATCACATAACAGCACGTCATGAACCTTGTGCTTTACAGGCTCAGCATCACTCTTCGAGATAATTTGATGTTCGAACCCTTGTATCAAACCAACTTTATCACTGAAAAACTGACTGTATTCTTTTCAAGATATCCTTCTACTCCTCATCTTGATTACATTCCACTAACATAGCCGGAGTGTCACTGCCAGGTTTTTACACAATTCCTTATCTACTTTGGTCCACCCATCCCATTATATTTCTAACTGCTATGGCTGCATAGACCTTCATGAAAATAGATCTTCCTGCAAATTTGAATACATCCTTAAACTAACCTAAAGTTTTGATCCTATATTCACCATGTAAAACAGCATTAATATCCGAAGGCTTCAAACATTGGTTCACCTAACGCTTTTTAACCATGTTTTCTGACAATATGTTAATTGGGGAACCAGAATCAGCCATTATTTCCAGTTTTATCTTACCAATATGAACATCACAAAGTGGACCTTTCTTGGAAGTAAGAATGAATTTCGGATCACACTACACTACAGTCAAAACATTTCTGGAAATATTTTCACTCAACTCTTGATCCTCTTTTATAACATTATAAACTCTAATAGCAGCTCTTCTGGATCTACACGCTTCCATGTAATGGCCAATTCTCTTGCATTTGTTGCACCTTTTATCAGTGGTAGGGCAGCTAGTATTATTGCCAAAATTACCACAAGCTACACATCTGTAGCACACTGAATTGTTCAATGCTCTATCCTCGTTTCTATCTCTGTTACCTACTTCACACATTCTACCATTTAGTTTGTAGATTTATATAGCATGGCTTATCACCTGTCAGGGTATCCAGGCGCTATTCATCGACAGGGGTAGATTAAGTGATTTGCCTAGAGTCACAGGATGTTGCGCTGACACAGAGACTTGAACCCGGATCCCCAGCTCCCGAGTCGGCAGCTCAAGCCGCTGTGCCCTATCCTCTCCTTCACATTGTTAACCCCTTCCAGTTCCGTTTTATGCATTCTACTTCCAACCAACACTCACACCAACAGGCTCCTCATGATCAGTGTTACCAGATAACACACACAATGACAAAACATACCTCTCAATGACTTTAGTAATATGAACAGTTTCCTCCAAGGATGACTTGATACAGCACTATAAGTTTTCTTGCACGTTCTTAGAATTACAGGGGCATATTATCAAGGGCTTTATCGCCGCCTTAGCGGCACTTTTTGCCGCTAAAGCGGCGATAATTTTATCGCCCTATCAGCAAGCTGTCGCTAACAGGCGTTAGCGACAGCTTTCAGGCGTTAGCGGGCGGTTTTACCATCGCCTTGCATGCCAGCGACAATTATCGCTAATGACATGCAAGGTAGGCGTTCCCCACTAAAAGCGACTGAAAACAGTCGCTAACACAACTAACCCCTATTAACAAGGCAGGCGAAGCGATAAAATAAATCGCGCTAAGCGCGTTTATCGCTAGATTTTAACACCTGCTACTGAGGATGACTTACCTGTTTAAAGTATAGGAGGTGGATTGTCAGGCTGAATCCATCCTTGCGTTAATGCGAGAATATCGCTGCTTTTCCAGCGATATTCTCACATTTTGCCGCTATCGCTGGAAATTTTATCGCTATGGAGATAAACCTTGTTAATAGGGTGTTATCTCAGCGATATTTTCCAGCGATAGGCGGCGTTAAAAAAATTCGCGCTACGCGCGGTTAGCGATAAATATCGCTATTCCTTGATAATATGCCCCACAATTAGTTACTATTTGGTCTCTAATAAATGGTCAGCACAATTTTCAAAATTACATGAACTAGCAAGTGTTCTTAAAACTGCAACAGATTAATCTATACTTTCTGTAGTAAATGTTTTGCATGAGTAAAACTGTAAACTTTCCACAACAATGCTTGGCTCATCAGTAAATTGTTTTTCAAGACTACTACTGGCCTCTGTATACTCATCCATTGCCCTAAATCTTCTCGGTTTGGTTCTGGTTACAGTAAATGATCAAAAATCATTTGGCCAGGTAATTTAATAAACAGCCAATTTCCTTCTTGTTGAATAAACAATAGCATCTATGGCTACCAAATAATTTTCAAACACCCATACCCATTGTCTCTACTTTTGAGTTGGGTTTCCAACATTTTCCAAAAAATAAGGAGTCTGTTGGATATGACCCCGCTAGCAAAGTCTAGTAGACAAAATTAAGTCAGAAACTTAAAATAGAACAGGATCTACCTTTGTTCCTTTGACATTTAAAAAACGCAACACAAGCACACCCTTGTTTTGACGAAAATCCAGGTAAAAATTAATACAATTGCGCGCTGAATATTCTGTAGAAATTGATGTCAAATATTAACACAAGATTGCTCTGAAGAATTAGCCAACTTCTTTTTCATCTGTCATTAAACAACCAAATGTCATGCAGGAAAACACAATGCTATCTTTATTTCCAAAATAATCAATTTCAGCAATACTGGACGTGGCGGTCAATGAAGTAGAAAAATAAATGAATTTATGTTGCTCGAAATTTAGAATATATATTGAATTTGTTCCATTTAAAAGAGCATCATAGTTGAACTGAAATCAGCACACAATTTCAGCACGCACACTCATTATGAGTCAGTAGTGTGGCGTGAGGTGTGGCATATTGGCATGACAGCAGGATGGCAATGCCTTATCCCCTCGTCTCATCTGTGATGACATCAACAACGAACCTGTGCCACACCTCCAATAACTTAGAGCCGATTGGTACCTGAGGATCCCAACTTTGGCATAAATTTCTGTATCCGTGTTAGTGGTGATTAGCCGTACACTGGGTGGCATAACCAAACCACTTCTGAATGTTCAAAGTAGAAGGCTGCAAAACATTCCAAACTTACCACAAAACTCTTTGCCAAATAAATAATGTTTTATTCCTTCCTGGTCAAGGAGCCAGCATTCGAGATCAGGTAAGTATAATTTCTTTATCCGCAATATACAATTGAGCCTGCCAAAGAGCGACCACCGACATGCAGGCCTGGACTCCAGCAACCATTGAAGCTGGAATCTGATCGCCATGGTAGTGGTCCACAAACTCTCCATAAATGTTGTGAGTCTCAGCTCGAGATCACAGGTAAACAACATCATGAGACTAATTGAAAAACTACTGCATCCTACAGGACACAAGAGAATCATTGTTATTGTTTGTCACAAGGCAATCCTTTTTGATGTTGTAGCATTATTGTTATTCAAAATGGCGAGTCATCCTTACTGCTAGTGATGATTAACTCATGTTTTTCAGTGTTCAGTCAACTTTTTGATTTGCAAAGGGTCATCTTCATTCTAAGTTAAGTGACGAGATATGATCATCGGAGTGCTACATGATGACAAATCATGCTAATTATCAATATTGAGTCACCCCTATGAAAAAGGGACAGTTGTCCTCTGTGTTAGTGATGAGTCATCCTTATTATAAGAGAGTAATAGTAGCATTGAAGTAACCAGTTTGCACCTGACACTTGCCACTTCAAAAGGATGTTTTGATCTAAATTCTCTGGTCTTTACGATTGTGACAAAAAGTCCCTTCAGGATTCCATGCACTTTATGATGTCTTGTAGTTTGTATGCAGAACCATGGAGGGTTTTTATCGTACCAATTTTAAAAGGAAAAGGTTTTTTTACAAGTTCACCCTGCTTTTATATATTTACAGATGTTATCAGCTGAATATGTCATAGCAAATGTAGTAAGTTATTTAAGAGCTGTAGTTCTTATACTGAGCACCTGGGATGAGAAATTATATGTTTCAGAACTTGTACATTCATTTCTTCTGTAAGCAATGTTTTTATATACAGGCTTTTGTGAATCCTGTCTTATGTACTGTTTTTACAGTTTGTTGTTGTCTTTTATGTTTTTAAACAAACCAAATGAAGAATTTGAATTTGAAAAGTAACCAGTCGTCTTTATTGTTGTAGATTGCTCATTGTTTCTAACAAGAGTTACATATTGTCAGTCATGTCAAATAGTGACTTGAAGCAATCAGGTTCTGGTATATAATATTTCAATAACAGCTTGGCTGCCGGAAACTATAGAGATCGGTGCTTTGGTTTTCTCACAGCACCCCAAACCTGGCTGCAGTAGGCCAGAGGTGGGTATTTAACACAGGTGTAAGCCCTCCACTAATTCTCGCCCCCCTCCTCTATGTAAATGATGCAGTAATATGGTTGAGTTAGTTAGGCAAACATGATCGTCCAACATATATGATATCCGTTGAACGGCCCATATGATCGGTCAAATGTAACCTATGGAACAGAGGGAAAGATGGCGGCGCGAGGCTGAGGCAGCTCCTGCTCCTCCTACAGGTCAGGAGAATAATGCGGCTGTCAGTCTCCTCCAAATAAGCTGATAAGCTGATGGTGGCACATATCTGAGCAATAAGGAGACATATGAGGCTGGCAAGGGGATGTCTTGACATATAAGTTCGCTGGTACCTGCATTGGCTTTTAAGCAGCCAGAGGAAACTGTTTTCTTTGCCTGCTCACGATGTATTGCCTGGCATTTGGAAGCTCGGCATTGGTAGCGGCGGAGGTGCTGATGGAGACACTGGTCAGAGGCAAGCCTGGTCATGTGCTCCGGCCCACGCTCCCATCAGGAGTGAGGAGGTTGGAGGCAAGATGCAGGGCCCTCATGGTGGTCAGCAAGCTGCCCCAGGGTTGAGTGGAGGATCTCATCGACCCCGGTCCTGGCGACCCTTGATGGGGAGAGGGCCTGGACCAGCAGCCGGTGGAGCAGACACTGTGGTTCTTGTTGCTCCTGCTTCTATTGCAGCACCAGAGGGGAGCCCAAGTAGCCACAGAAGTCGCCAAAGAATCCCAGTGTGCACCCGGAACACTGCACAAAGAGCCCAACGGAGCCCAATGCAACTGCTGAGGCCTTCGAAGGCCTTGCAGAAACTTGGATCTTTGGCATTACTTTATGCCCAAATACATTGTTTGGCGTCAAGACTGCGGGCTGTACAGGGGATACTACACCCGGCAGGGTGCTTAGTGCCTGCCCCTCTACACTTGCATCGTTATCTACATCGAATACTCCTGTGGCAGGTGTCCAAACTACTTATCTTGCAGTTCGTTCTATAACTCCTTCAGCTTCCTCAGTGTGAAATGCTTCCTCTCAGAACTCTTTGCAGAAAACAAAGGTGGATTTGTTTGACCCTAGGGACCCAAGCTTGGTTTATCAACTAACCCTTTGCATGCTACTGCCTACACGCCATGCTCTTCTGAGGCTACTTTGAGGGTCAGTACTGTGTATAACGGGCTCTCGATTGATGAGGTTGCAGCACTTGCTGTAGGACATACTAGTCTGCCGACTCTGGTTGCAGGAGATGATACTGGGAAGGCCGTAGCCAAGTCAGAGGACACAGCATGTTTAGGGGCTCATGCTGTGAATGAATCCCATGAGAACCAGGAAGATTTAGATTTTTTTTCCAATATCTGCCTTCTCTGAGACTTCAATCTGGCTAAGTCATGTACAAGCTCTGACTCCGAGAGCAACCCAGTGAACCTGGATGTGGATTCGGGAATGCAGAAACTCTGGGCAGAAGGGGCCGGCAAGCAATTGGCCCTGTTGGAGCCTCAAAACCCAAAAGACAATCTTGAAGTTCGCCCTAATTTTGATGTTGCTGAGGAGACTAGTGTCCAGACCACTGGTCAGGTTAATGCGGCAAATGCTAGGAGAGAAGATGAGCTGCTGTGGGGCCCTGAGGTGGGTGAATTAACACCTAGTAATGCTACTTTCCAAGTGAACATACCTCCTTAACAGTGCAGGCATTAAATTCCCAATGAAATTATTTGTTTAGGAAAACATTATTTGTTTAGGAAAACATTCTAAATTAATGTTTGTCCGTAGAAATGCTATAGCAACTTCTGTATTTACAGACAACAAAAAAACAATATTCCCATTTTGAAAAATAATCAACCAAAACAAACTGGTACTCAACACTCTGAGACAATGTATGTGACAAACCAGCAATATTTAAAGCTGCAATATATTAAGCTTGCTCCAGAAATGTAACTGGTGATAACAGTGTATCATGGATCTTTCAATGTTTATTAAAAAACAAAGCCTCCTCACATTTATTCACCACTTCCTCAACTTTCCTGTCTATTGCAGGCCACCAAAGCACCCCCTCAACCTTTGATTTTGCAGCTGTGCGCAAAATCAAATAACTTGTTTTGTAAACGTTCTGGTGGAATGATCTTATTACCTCTTCGTAAAAACCCTGATTCAATACTTAACTCTGAAGCAATGTGCCCAAAAATTGTGTAGCTGCCCCTGTAAAACACATACATTTGTCCAACCCTGGACTACATATTTAAGAACTTTCTTTAGTCTCGTGTCAATATCACAAAACGTTTTTCCACTCAATGTCACTGACCACTCCCTGACAACAAGTAAAAACATGTACCAAAGCCACCGCACATTCTTAAAATTTTTCATCCGATCCTTGATCCTCAGACTTAATAGGAAAACATGACACACAATCAGCAAAAACATTTGTGCCCCCAAAAATATGTTGCACTTAAAAATGATATTGATGCAACCTGGAAATAATTCTGATAAGTCTAGATGAATCATTTCCAGTACTCCTTTCCCCTAACAAATACTCAAGAAGTTTGTGGTCAGCACAAAGAGTGAAGTGCCTACCCCACACGTATAGATCTTGAACTTTTGAATTCCCCATCCACAAGTCAAAGCTTCACGCTCAATAGCACCGTATTGATATTCAGTGTCCGTGAGTGTGCAAGAAGCATAAGCATGGCTGTTCTCAATATTTCCAACATCTTGACATAGAACAGCACCCAGTCCAACTGAACTTGCATCAACAGTAACGATTCATTCACACCCAGGTCTATATATTTCAAATGCAAGCACATTAGCTAACAATTCTTACATTTGGTTAAATAAAAATTGTTCCTGCTCAGTCCATATACATGTAACTTTTTTTTAAAACTAGCACTTCTATGGCTTCATGAGTGTGGCATAGTGTAGTGTATGTATTATGTATTCACTGGTTGGTCTGCAGACATCACTGATACTGGTTTTCCAATGTAAAATGTTATCAGGGAATGTGGGTAGACCTGTGGGAGAGGCTTTGGAGTGAGGAAGCTGGTTGCCCAGTCACTAATAAAGAGCATACATGTGATTGAACATAGAATAGTGATCACATAGTCCAATAAAATACTTTAACTTATCTTTATCTGAAGTACGAGGAGCTTCTTTTACTGCCTTGACAAGATCTTCTTTGGGCTAAATACCACCAGCCATTATCCTGTGACCAAGAATATCCACTAAATCTAATAGAAATGTATACTTTTCACGAATGACAGTCATGACGTGCTCCTTAAGAATGAATAAGACTTTATTCAAAATCAAATAATTTTATTGTATGTCTTTTGTATAGATCAAAATTTCATCCTGGAAGGCTATACCCCTGCAACGTCTTTAAATAAACAATGCATTAGTTATTGGAAAACGCTCGCTTTACAGGCAAGGCCAAAAGATAGCACAAATATTTATACGCACCAAAAGCTGTGATGAATGCAGTTAACAACTGTAAATTTCTTCCTAGGGCAACTTGGTGATCAGCTGATCTTAAATCATTTGTGGTGAAACCTTTAGCATCCGCCACTAATGACAATATCTCTTGAATCTTGGGGAGTGGATGGTAATCCACTAATGTTTTATTTTTTATAGAGTAAAAATGGCCACATAACATGATCTGCCACCCTTTCTTTTTTGTGATCAGCACGGCGTTAACCCATTCAGATGCATTCACTGGTTCCATCACTTTTCATCACATAAATCTTTCAAAGGTTTCTTCAATTCATCTCGATCACATAACAGCACGTCATGAACCTTGTGCTTTACAGGCTCAGCCTCACTCTTCGAGATAATTTGATGTTCGAACCCTTGTATCAAACCAACTTTATCACTGAAAAACTGACTGTATTTTTTTCAAGATATCCTTCTACTCCTCATCTTGATTACATTCCACTAACATAACCGGAGTGTCACTGCCAGGTTTTTACACAATTCCTTATCTACTTTGGTCCACCCATCCCATTATATTTCTAACTTCTATGGCTGCATAGAACTTCATGAAAATAGATCTTCCTGCAAATTTGAATACATCCTTAAACTAGCCTAAAGTTTTGATCCTATATTCACCATGTAAAACGGCATTAATATCCGAAGGCTTCAAACATTGGTTCACCTAACGCTTTTTAACCATGTTTTCTGACAATATGTTAATTGGGGAACCAGAATCGGCCATTATTTCCAGTTTTATCTTACCAATATGAACATCACAAAGTGGACCTTTCTTGGAAGTAAGAATGAATTTCGGATCACACTACACTACAGTCAAAACATTTCTGGAAATATTTTCACTCAACTCTTGATCCTCTTTTATAACATTATAAACTCTAATAGCAGCTCTTCTGGATCTACACGCTTCCATGTAATGGCCAATTCTCTTGCATTTGTTGCACCTTTTATCAGTGGTAGGGCAGCCAGTATTATTGCCAAAATTACCACAAGCTACACATCTGTAGCACACTGAATTGTTCAATGCTCTATCCTCGTTTCTATCTCTGTTACCAACTTCACACATTCTACCATTTAGTTTGTAGATTTATATAGCATGGCTTATCACCTGTCAGGGTATCCAGGCGCTGTTCATCGACAGGGGTAGATTAAGTGATTTGCCTAGAGTCACAGGATGTTGCGCTGACACAGAGACTTGAACCCGGATCCCCAGCTCCGGAGTCGGCAGCTCAAGCCGCTGTGCCGTATCCTCTCCTTCGCATTGTTAACCCTGTCCAGTTCCGTTTTATGCATTCTACTTCCAACCAACACTCACACCAACAGGCTCCGCATGATCAGTGTTACCAGATAACACACACACTGACAAAACATACCTCTCAATGACTTTAGTAATATGAACAGTTTCCTCCAAGGATGACTTGATACAGCACTATAAGTTTTCTTGCACGTTCTTAGAATTACAATTAGTTACTATTTGGTCTCTAATAATTGGTCAGCACAATTTTCAAAATTACATGAACTAGCAAGTGTTCTTAAAACTGCAACAGATTAATCTATACTTTCTGTAGTAAATGTTTTGCATGAGTAAAAATGTAAACTTTCCACAACAATGCTTAGCTCATCAGTCAATTGTTTTTCAAGACTACTACTGGCCTCTGTATACTCATCCATTGCCCTAAATCTTCTCGGTTTGGTTCTGGTTACAGTAAATGATCAAAAATCAGGAAATTTAATAAACAGCCAATTTCCTTCTTGTTGAGTAAACAATAGCATCTATGGCTACCAAATAATTTTCAAACACCCATACCCATTGTCCAAAAAATAAGGAGTCTGTTGGATATGACCCCGCTAGCAAAGTCTAGTAGACAAAATTAAGTCAGAAACTTAAAATAGAACAGGATCTACCTTTGTTCCTTTGACATTTAAAAAACGCAACACAAGCACACCCTTGTTTTGACGAAAATCCAGGTGAAAATTAATACAATTGCGCGCTGAATGTTCTGTAGAAATTGATGTCAAATATTAACACAAGATTGCTCTGAAGAATTAGCCAACTTCTTTTTCATCTGTCATTAAACAACCAAATGTCATGCAGGAAAACACAATGCTATCTTTATTTCCAAAATAATCTATTTCAGCAATACTGGACGTGGCGGTCAATGAAGTAGAAAAATAAATGAATTTACGTTGCTCGAAATTTAGAATATATATTGAATTTGTTCCATTTAAAAGAGCATCATAGTTGAACTGAAATCAGCACACAATTTCAGCACGCACACTCATTATGAGTCAGTAGTGTGGCGTGAGGTGTGGCATATTGGCATGACAGCAGGATGGCAATGCCTTATCCCCTCGTCTCATCTGTGATGACATCAACAACGAACCTGTGCCACACCTCCAATAACTTAGAGCCGATTGGTACCTGAGGATCCCAACTTTGGCATAAATTTCTGTATCCGTGTTAGTGGTGATTAGCCGTACACTGGGTGGCATAACCAAACCACTTCTGAATGTTCAAAGTAGAAGGCTGCAAAACATTCCAAACTTACCACAAAACTCTTTGCCAAATAAATAATGTTTTATTCCTTCCTGGTCAAGGAGCCAGCATTCCAGATCAGGTAAGTATAATTTCTTTATCCGCAATATACAATTGAGCCTGCCAAAGAGCGACCACCGACATGCAGGCCTGGACTCCAGCAACCATTGAAGCTGGAATCTGATCGCCATGGTAGTGGTCCACAAACTCTCCATAAATGTTGTGAGTCTCAGCTCGAGATCACAGGTAAACAACATCATGAGACTAATTGAAAAACTACTGCATCCTACAGGATACAAGAGAATCATTGGTATTGTTTGTCACAAGGCAATCCTTTTTGATGTTGTAGCATTATTGTTATTCAAAATGGCGAGTCATCCTTACTGCTAGTGATGATTAACTCATGTTTTTCAGTGTTCAGTCAACTTTTTGATTTGCAAAGGGTCATCTTCATTCTAAGTTAAGTGACGAGATATGATCATCGGAGTGCTACATGATGACAAATCATGCTAATTATCAATATTGAGTCACCCCTATGAAAAAGGGACAGTTGTCCTCTGTGTTAGTGATGAGTCATCCTTATTATAAGAGAGTAATAGTAGCATTGAAGTAACCAGTTTGCACCTGACACTTGCCACTTCAAAAGGATGTTTTGATCTAAATTCTCTGGTCTTTACGATTGTGACAAAAAGTCCCTTCAGGATTCCATGCACTTTATGATGTCTTGTAGTTTGTATGCAGAACCATGGAGGGTTTTTATCGTACCAATTTTAAAAGGAAAAGGTTTTTTTACAAATTCACCCTGCTTTTATATATTTACAGATGTTATCAGCTGAATATGTCATAGCAAATGTAGTAAGTTATTTAAGAGCTGTAGTTCTTATACTGAGCACCTGGGATGAGTAATTATATGTTTCAGAACTTGTACATTCATTTCTTCTGTAAGCAATGTTTTTATATACAGGCTTTTGTGAATCCTGTCTTATGTACTGTTTTTACAGTTTGTTGTTGTCTTTTATGTTTTTAAACAAACCAAATGAAGAATTTGAATTTGAAAAGTAACCAGTCGTCTTTATTGTTGTAGATTGCTCATTGTTTCTAACAAGAGTTACATATTGTCAGTCATGTCAAATAGTGACTTGAAGCAATCAGGTTCTGGTATATAATATTTCAATAACAGCTTGGCTGCCGGAAACTATAGAGATCGGTGCTTTGGTTTTCTCACAGCACCCCAAACCTGGCTGCAGTAGGCCAGAGGTGGGTACTTAACACAGGTGTAAGCCCTCCACTAATTCTCACCCCCCTCCTCTATGTAAATGATGCAGTAATATGGTTGAGTTAGTTAGGCAAACATGATTGTCCAACATATATGATATCCGTTGAACGGCCCATATGATCGGTCAAATGTAACCTATGGAACAGAGGGAAAGATGGCGGCGCGAGGCTGAGGCAGCTCCTGCTCCTCCTACAGGTCAGGAGAATAATGCGGCTGTCAGTCTCCTCCAAATAAGCTGATAAGCTGATGGTGGCACATATCTGAACAATAAGGAGACATATGAGGCTTGCAAGGGGATGTCTTGACATATAAGTTCGCTGGTACCTGCATTGGCTTTTAAGCAGCCAGAGGAAACTGTTTTCTTTGCCTGCTCACGCTGTGTTGGCTGGCATTTGGAAGCTCGGCATTGGTAGCGGCGGAGGTGCTGATGGAGACACTGGTCAGAGGCAAGCCTGGTCATGTGCTCCGGCCCACGCTCCCATCAGGAGTGAGGAGGTTGGAGGCAAGATGCAGGGCCCTCATGGTGGTCAGCAAGCTGCCCCAGGGTTGAGTGGAGGATCTCATCGACCCCGGTCCTGGCGACCCTTGATGGGGAGAGGGCCTGGACCAGCAGCCGGTGGAGCAGACACTGTGGTTCTTGTTGCTCCTGCTTCTATTGCAGCACCAGAGGGGGAGCCCAAGTAGCCACAGAAGTCGCCAAAGAATCCCAGTGTGCACCCGGAACACTGCACAAAGAGCCCAACGGAGCCCAATGCAACTGCTGAGGCCTCGAAGGCCTTGCAGAAACTTGGATCTTTGGCATTACTTTATGCCCAAATACATTGTTTGGCGTCAAGACTGCGGGCTGTACAGGGGATACTACACCCGGCAGGGTGCTTAGTGCCTGCCCCTCTACACTTGCATCGTTATCTACATCGAATACTCCTGTGGCAGGTGTCCAAACTACTTATCTTGCAGTTCGTTCTATAACTCCTTCAGCTTCCTCAGTGTGAAATGCTTCCTCTCAGAACTCTTTGCAGAAAACAAAGGTGGATTTGTTTGACCCTAGGGATCCAAGCTTGGTTTATCAACTAACCCTTTGCATGCTACTGCCTACACGCCATGCTCTTCTGAGGCTACTTTGAGGGTCAGTACTGTGTATAACGGGCTCTCGATTGATGAGGTTGCAGCACTTGCTGTAGGACATACTAGTCTGCCGACTCTGGTTGCAGGAGATGATACTGGGAAGGCCGTAGCCAAGTCAGAGGACACGGCATGTTTAGGGGCTCATGCTGTGAATGAATCCCATGAGAACCAGGAAGATTTAGATTTTTTTTTCCAATATCTGCCTTCTCTGAGACTTCAATCTGGCTAAGTCATGTACAAGCTCTGACTCCGAGAGCAACCCAGTGAACCTGGATGTGGATTCGGGAATGCAGAAACTCTGGGCAGAAGGGGCCGGCAAGCAATTGGCCCTGTTGGAGCCTCAAAACCCAAAAGACAATCTTGAAGTTCGCCCTAATTTTGATGTTGCTGAGGAGACTAGTGTCCAGACCACTGGTCAGGTTAATGCGGCAAATGTTAGGAGAGAAGATGAGCTGCTGTGGGGCCCTGAGGTGGGTGAATTAACACCTAGTAATGCTACTTTCCAAGTGAACATACCTCCTTAACAGTGCAGGCATTAAATTCCCAATGGGCAGTTGAACTTAATTCACAAGGGTCAGAATCTGTGGCCAACTATTCACCATATCTTGCTTCAATTTTCAATTTATTACAGCTACACAGGGAGGAATATTAAAAGGACTCCCTGTCCTGTGGTATTGAGAAAAATGTCGAAAAATATGGATGTTCTTTACGAACGCTTAAATGGCATTGAGTCTCAATCTGCCAGTCTGGTGGAGTCCACACAAGTCATTGAAAAGCAAATGAGTCAGCATGATGGCAGACTGTTGGGCTTGTCACAAAAATTGAAGGATGTTGAGAATTGCATGCAGTGAAAAACAACTGATGAATGCTTGGAATCCCTGAAGGGAGTGAGGGGGATGATCCCAGACGATATATTGTTCATTTATTTCAGCAGGCAATCCTTCACCTCAGCGACTGGGACACTGACTGTCAGAGACAGCGGGCACATAGGTTTCCTTTTCATAAGCCAAATAAGGGCAGTGCATCCTCTCATCCGCTGGCCATTTTGATCTTTGTAGGCAATATAATGCTGAGGCAACATATATTTCATCTGGCTCGGCCTAGTAAACCAGTCAAAGCTTGTGGTATTGAGTTTTTTGTAAGGTCTGACTTTTGCCAGGAGACTGTTGAACACCGATGGTTACTACGTGAGACAATTCCATCTTTATAGAAACTTGGGGCTACTCTTTTCTTATTAGAGTCTGCTAATTTGAATCTGTGGTTCAATGGTCAAACAAGCTATTGCTAAGACCCTGCGAAAGCTCATGATCTGCTTAAGCAGATGGGGAAACCTAACACTGAATGATGTTGAAGTATTTCTCTATCGGCTATTGTATGCTTATTTTCACCTGGTGGTTGCTGAGGGACTCACAGTGCATTTGTTTTAATTTATTTGTACTGCTGTTTTTGAGGCAAACGGGCTGGACAGATCAGGATATTCTGCTTATTGAGACACCCTTGGAGGCTGACTTTTGCCATTAGCTGCACCGCAATCTAACACAATGGGGGAGGCAGTGGTGTGGTATTACATCAAAGTTTTCCATGTCCTGCTTTGTTGAGTTAGACAGGAATGGCAAATGGTGGTATTGTGTGTGCAAGGTAAGTGATGTGGGTGGGTTTTTTGGGTGGGCGGGACAGGTTGGGGTGGGACATAGGAGTTCACTTGAGGTGTCAGGCCAAACTATAGTTATTCAGATGACAGACCAGGGGTCTCATGGGATTAAAGAAAAAGATGCATTATTAATTGTGCTGATTTTATCAAATGGTGACATCATGCATAGGGGAAGGTTTCTGTATTTTAATGGATAATGCTTCTGTGGGACGTAACCAGGATATGCACATTGTATTGTATTGTACTGTAATTGCATTTATATAGCGCTTACTACCCCTAACGAAGTGTCGAATCGCTTTTTCGGCGAGTAGCAGGCTACTCCGGAACCCATAAAGGATTAGTGTTGAATTAGTATAGTGAAATATGAAAGTAATTTGAGTGGTGGATATGTCAGTCAGTTATTTGGATTGAGAAGGGTAGCGGAGGGATAGAAGAGGGAAAAAGGTTTGCATTTATATAGCGCTTGTTACCCTTGATGGGGTGTTGAAGTGCTTTTTTGGCGAGTAGCACGCTATTCCGGAACCCATAAAGGATTAGTGTTGAATTAGTATAGTGAAATATGAAAGTAATTTGAGTGGTGGATATGTTAGTCAGTTATTTGGATTGAGAAGGGTAGCGGAGGGATAGAAGAGGGAAAAAGCTTTGCATTTATATAGTGCTTTTTACCCCTGATGGGGTGTTGAAGAGCTTTTTTAGTGAGTAGCACGCTACTTGCGCTCTACTGCTAAGATATGCATATTCGCGTGGAATTAAGCATGTTTTAGCCCATCTTCTCTGTATACAGGAGACTCATTTTAACATCAATGAACTCCAGAAGTTGGGTAGTTTAGGTTGTCATGTGTTGGCCGCAACTGGGTTAGACATCCCAAAGAGGGGAGTGATGTCACTCTCCAGGGAGAAGGATTGGGTTGCTCAGCAGGTTAGGCTAGACTGGTCAGGGCGTTGATTGATCGCTCATATTGTAAACGGTAGCTTACAGTTAAAAGTGTGTGGTCTATGCTCCAAATACGGATGACCCTACTATGGTTAATTTCTTATTAGGTGAACTCAGTATGTGACAGGACCCAATGCTTAAGGCTTAAGGGATTCTTCTAACTGTTTTTGCTGTAATATGCCTGGGGCAGACACTTCTCACATTTTTGCAACTTACGATGCTATTGCTCCATATTGGCGCACTGTTTTTTCATCAATTAATTGACTTTTAAAGACAGATGTTAGATCTGACCCCAATACTTTCATATTAGGTCATGCACTTAATGTTCCACCTGAAGTAGAGTGGGCCTTTTTCTTTGCTATAACAACTGCAAGATTGGCGATTGCCAGGATATGGCTTCAGAAAGCGGCCCCCGACCCCTTATCCTGGTGCTGAGAGTTTGTTTTTCTTTGTGGTCTGGAATTGGCCGTCATACAGAACCACCCTAAACGCAGTAAGCTGCGAAAAATCTAGGAGCCAGTTAGGCAGGAGCGGCCCATGCAGGTAAGAGCGGTGAGGCGGGGCCTGGGGGAACTCGACAGATGACGATGAGTGAAAATTAAATAAATAATTATTTGTCCCTCCTCGTCTGTCTAGTCCCCCCTCCCCACCCCGCCACACCACTCTTACCTGCACGGGCTGCTCCTGCAGTTAGGAGGGGACTTGCGGACTTAATTCCTGGTTACGCATTGGTTATTTGAAGGCATATGATATTCAAGTGTCTTTTATTAACTTTCTACATGGATTTTGATCAATGCATTCTGCTGTTTGAGTTCTCCTACGCATAAATGTAAGTTTTGGAATTAAGATGCACGTGTGGCGTTACTGCTCTCTTACTCTTCTGTGTTATTGTATCTATAAATGCTCTCTTGTTAAGATCCATATCTTTAAAAAAAAAAAATAATAAAAGAAATAAAACAACGTAGCCTAATGATCTTTTTAAGCCTATCACATGTGTATGACGCCTGCAACGTGACGGTCTCATGACCACCTCTCCTCGCCTCCCTGGGGCACGCGCCGGTCAGCCGTTCGATAGATTCCTCAGTAAGGCAGAGCGGCTCGCGCGCAGCAGGGCCTATTAAACACACCAACGACGCAGGCATTGCTCATGGCAGACTACTGCAAAGCTAATAAGAACTCAGCGCAGGATTTATTGCGTTATCCTGTCAAGTAGCACATTTATTGGGTAAAGGTATTTACTTAACAGCCTATAGAGTATTCATCACATCCCCACATGCTTTCAAAAGGATGCATGTATCTCTTGAGGCGACAGGAAGGAAGCATAACCTTATAATTAGACGAGGAATGCATCGTATCCTCCGTGTCATGCGAATCCGCGAATCTGCTTCCCGCTGTCCCGACAGCACAGATAGGCCCTCGCGCAGAGAGAATATATCCACACTGGTAATATGTCTGCTTTCTACTTCATTAACCAGGCGGGTATCAGCCGCGTGTGCGCATATATGTGTACATTAAATAATAACCACTCTGGTAGGCAGAGATTAGCTATCATGCAACAAGACCGACAAATTGAGGAAGGGAGTGTGCGGGATAACGACAGATTCAGAAAAGGCGCGCAACACATCCTAGGAAAAACGCATGTATTGGTCTTTTTAAGATCTCGCCTCTGAGTGTTGCTATTTGTAATTTATTGTGTAGTCTTGAAAATAAACGCAACGCTGCCAACAAAAAAACAAAAAAGCGTTGAATTTTGATTTGGAAAAAAGGCTTGGGGGTGAAATGCTGATTTGTTTGTTTCTATGTAATGGCAAGACCCATCTTTTCATTAAAAGCACAGCACAGTCCTTTTACTAAAACGTAACCAAACAATTTAATTTCTTGGCGTCACAAACATCCCATGTAGCATGCACAGATGTGCTCAAATGCAATATTACATAAGGCTGTGGCCTCTGACGTAGATTCTGTGATGTACTTTTCGGTAAAAGAACATTCCTAACATTCATAATCACAAAATAACAAATATGAGAAAAATACTAGAGTTCAACAGTTTTGGTAATTTGGAGATGGCACCTTCAAGTCTGGAAAATCCAGAATAGGAAAAAGAAAATCCCTTTGGAGTATGTTGACAACATAACATGACCCAGTGATATCAGTGTAGGGATTCAACGCACCTCCGCTGGTTTTATTAGCATTACAACAAGCACATTTACTTCACAGTTGAGTCTGATGGCATCACAATAGTATTTGATACCAGGGCCGGCTTTAGCGCTGGTGGCGCCCGGTGCAGCAATCTTTTTTGGTGACACTCCCCCCCCCCCCGACCTCCTCGGATTCCCTCACTACCACCCAGCAAAAGTGCCCCTCAACTCTCCATAGCTCCTGTCTCACAAACATTTCATTTCTTTTCAAGCACTTTTAAAGGCTGGGTTTACTAACCCACTTAACTATCCACATAAAATACAGATCTGTTCTTTGCAGCAGGCATATTAACCCTCATCGCTACTTTATTGCGAGTCAAAAGATCTCTCACTCTAGCAGGAACATTAATCACAAGAGTTATCTTGACATTTTTATTGCTGCCTGAAAGCTGGGCATAAGAACTCTGCAGCAGGTGCTTTTCAATCATAAGTTATTGATAAACACAGCGCCCCCCCCTGAGGTCAGTGTCCCCCTTCCAGGTCAGCGCCCAGTGCGCCGCACCGGCCGCACTGCCCTAAAGCCGGCCATGTACGATACTAAAAATTGCAGATGGATATCATTGTATGAATTGATGACATTGAAAGGGTGTTTTATGACATCACAACATGCTCTCTTGCCTTGATACCAAAACATAGCCTTTTGACATTAAAGTAGGTCTTGTTACTATAACATGGCCCAGTCATGTAAAGTTAAACATTCATGACACAACAGCAGTCCTTTAGAACATACACTCATCTGTGTAGACCTCAGAAAAGAACACTTTCTTACCACTCCATGGCCCAGTGACATCACAAAAGAACTTGATGACACCACAGGGGTCATTATGACATTATAAAATACTATGTTTTCCTCACAGAGGGACTTGGTGCAAAATCATAGCCAAGTTTCATGGCAGCGTGAAATTATGACCCGACAGAAATGCTATATGATCAACACCTCCAGTAGAAGACCCAACATATGCAGCTAAAGCACTGCCAGACTGGAAACAAGCAAATACACAAAGGAAAAGGCAGGAAGCCAGGATTTCTCTTACTGTCTTTTTGGGTCTGGCTCACCACCAGTGCTTAATTTGAAGCAATGGCTTCTGTAACTTGGCAGCAGCCCCTAATTGTCAACACCAGCACTTATGCCAGTTTGCCACAAGGTGGTGCTGTTTGTCTAATTTAGAGATGAACACAGCAACAGTTGTTTATTAATTCAATATACATAAAAAATGACTAGTACCTTCCGCTGAAGCCATTCTTATAGCTTTGAGGGCCTGGAATAGTGGGCAATGCCACACTAATAGCAGTGTGATGGTTAGTAGTTGTGTTGGTTCTGCCATTGGCAGCGCTGGCAGGGGCAATGGGTGGTGCAAGCTGCAGTGGCCTCCTGACAAGTGCCCTGGCACAATTTCTTTTTTTTTTTTACAAATTAAGCACTGATCTCCACCCCAGTTCATAACTTCACGGTCCCATTCCTACTCCACTTCCAGAAAGAGCCGAAGACTCCTCTCTTCAAGCACCACCAGCTCGTAATGCAGCCACTCAGTCGCGAGGCCCTCTTGTAGGAATCCCCTTTTCAAGGGCTGCTCTTTACTCTCTGTATCCACCTTTCGCGCTCTCTGTCCCTACTATTTTCACCCCTGAAATCTTCTGTCATACTTGCTTCCCTCTCCAAAATCAGCAATCCTAACCCACCTCTCACACCATTATCTGCATGCCTGCATTCCAACTCCCATCTCCCAAAGGGGTTTTCTCAACCCAAGCCACCTTTGTTTGCAGATCCCTCCACCCCCCATGATTTAACAGCTTCTGCACCCCCACTCCATTCTCTGATGGCAATCCCCACAACCATCTCCTACTGTCATCTCTGCTCCTAAAATGCCCTCGAGGAATTTTCATGCCTTTTTTGTCTGCAATCCCCACTCCTACACTCCCTCTTTTTCCATATCCCTCCCCTCCATAGCCTGCATACCCTGCATGCACCTCTCCCTTATTTACACTCGACTGGTTCAGTTCTGTGTTGCTTTGTAGCTAGCTTTGCACTCTATGAATGATATACATAAGCAATGGTACCATAATATAGCCCTGCGACTTCACAGAGGAGTTTTATGACATTACAGTATTGCTCAATAACATGACATGCCTTTGTTTAATATGGCATTATAGCCCGCTGCTGATGGCTACAGCGGTTTCTAAAGATCCTGAACCCAAGTAAGAGGCCTAAACTGCTGGTGAGGGTCTATATGAAGGGAGAGGGCCTTTAAGAACCAGTAACAGCTAAAGCAGAAGGGCTCGAAGGCTCCACTCATTGAGGGTAGAACATTCTTAATTAAAAAGGGAGGAACACTAAAACAAATATTGGAGTGTTGGCGGGGAAGGCCTAACCAGCCGTTTGAATGCTCTACATTAGAGTATGGCTTGAAAAACGTTAAGGGAGCTTGACGACACTACAGTGACCCCTATCATGAGCTATTCCTGTCCCCTGTAATTTTAAAGAGACAATCCAGTGAATGTTGTGACAGTAGGCCACACAACTCACCAGTAGCGGTCGGTGGTGGGAGTGCCGCCGGGCGCTGATGTGGGGCGGGGGAGGGGCAGGGTGGGGGGTAGTAAACTACGGATTACGGGCGATTACAGGTAAGTACACATATAAATAAATAAAACGAATTTCGTTTCTCGCGCTCCATCGCCAAATGTGATGCAGCGCGAGAAACGAAATTTGTTTTATTTATTTATATGTGTACTTACCTGTAATCGCCCGTAGTTTACTACCCCCACCCTGCCCCTCCCCCGCCCCACGTCAGCGCCCGGCGGCACTCCCACCACCGACCGCTACTGCAACTCACCCTGACTGCACAAATAAAGGAACATTCTGGAATAATTAAAACCCGTCTGTTTGCCATTAAGAACCAAGACTGTTCTTAATGGCAAACAGACGGGTTTTAATTGCCAAGGCACCAGGGGTGGCTCCTCCGTAATGGCGGAGGAGCGTCGCCCCACTGCCAGCACAGGATAAATAAAACGATAATAATATGTTGTTATCATCATTTATTTATCTCTGTCGGAGTTATTTACATCCGACAGAAGGGGTGGGGCCGGGCCAGGGAAGGGAGGAGTACTCTGCACTTATAAGTGCGCATATATGTTTGGCCGGCCGTGTCAGGCTGGCCAAACACACATGCGCACTTATGTTTCTCCAACCCGGCTGTGTTGTACAGCTGAGTTGGAGAAACCCCACAGGCTCCCAGGCACTGTCTGAGCGGCAAACGAGGCCACTCAGACCAATCCTGACACTGCTCTCCTGCAGAGCAGCATCTGGATTGGGTGGGGAGTCTGTGCCCTAAGACCCATCCACTCCCGGCTTCCAGATGCGACAACGCAACGACGCGAGGAGCAGGAGGAACAAGGCGGCCAGTAGCGGGAGCAGAGCGGAGTGCTGCGGCAGGTACTTGATTTTTATTTAATTTTTTTGTATTTGCCACCCTCTCCTCTTCTCCCCCTCCCCCCACAGCCCTACCGGTTTCAATTAGCAGCAGCCACCACTGCTTGGCACAAAGAATGGATGTGCCGTAGACTGTATATTATGACATATATTTGTCTTATCACTGAAGTGAAGATTTGCGTAATTCACACCTGACCTTTGTGATTTGATCAAGGCCATTTCACTCATAATAGCAATTAATGCATTTTTACAATGCTTACTACACACTCATACACACACATTCAACTTTTTCATATTTCTTAGGGATTTGTTTTGCATATTTAGAAGTGAAGGGAAGGGTACTTCTCATCAGGGTCAAGAGGTGAGACAGTTATACTGTTACATATCTATAAATCTCTCCTTTGCTTTTGAGCAGTGATCTGGTAGAGCAAGAGTTGAGCTTGGAAGGGATGATGAAGGAACTCATGCATTAAGTGGCAGCCATGTTGGATAGGTGTGAGCGTAATGCATCTGCCCAACACTCACCATCCAATCACCGCTTTGTGGCCCTTCCTGCCAAGTGGGAACCTGGCCTAGAAAATGCACTTAGATCTATTTCCTCAGAGTTCTTTGCATACGAAATTACAATAATGTAATAAAGTTATGATTAACAATGTAATAAAACGAGTTTGGTGACTCTTCGTGGATCAAATAAAAGTCAAGTACAAGTAGTTTGAAATCTATTCTTGATTTAGCTGATCTGGTTTGTCATAGACAAGTGTTCCAATAAAATATCTCTAATTTACAAGACTTTATATTGTACTTTCGAATAAGTACGGGTGACCCATGGCAAGATAAAGGTGCAGAAATCTATTAAGACAAAACTGTTCTATTGTAAGTTTCCATCTCCTGTGTGAATTGCTTCCGGTGCTTGAATGCCCCTTGTGGGGTTTAAAGGCTTTGCAAATAAATTCAGGATTTAAAAGCTTTGGGGCTCAAAAACACTGCACAGAAGAGCCCGCTACAATAAAGCATCTGGTAAAAGAGCATTTACGAAGCAATGGTTACCTGGGGAAGGAGCACATGCCCTCAGCATGAGTGCTAAAATGCTTTAAAAGAAGAACCACACATTCTGGCACAGTTTTTGAAAATAAATAATATCCCTTTACTACGCCTTTTAGCTTTCTTCTCAATGATGCCAAATCCCTCGTCTACAATCATATGTGGCAATACTATCAGCCCCCTAATTCCCTCGCCCCCAACCCCACTTATTGAAATACTGTTTTTGTGACTTCCTCTAAAGCTGTTCTCATGCACACTCACACGATGCCTGCAGCTGTAGGCTTTCGTAGAGCCGGCATAAACGCTGTAAAACACTGTGGCCAAGTGTTACTAAGCCTTTGTGTTGTCCTTGCGCCGTACAAGGCGACGTAAGGCAACGCAAAGGCTTAAGTAAGATTTACAAAGCCACTGAGGGGCGATTTGCGCCACCTTGTGTGACTTTGTAAAGAAATGTGGTGCGTTGCATTATATTTCGCAGTGTAGGCGTTCCATGGGAGCACAATGGACATTCCAGTGCATTCGCTCATGGAATTTTACGCAATCCTAGATTTACTGAAATCAGTAAACCTGGGATTGCACCAAAATGGTACGCCTCCCTGGCTATGGCGTAACAATGAGAAATATGTTTATTTCTCCTTGTTACTTCCTCTTTGTATGTGTGATGCATTCTGTAGAAAGAGGAAATTGGCTCTTAGGATTTTTTTTATGCAGGATGCCCACGTTGGCGCTAGGCAGACTCAAATGCGCCAGCGCAGGTAGAGAGCGGAAGAGTGTCATAGCTTAGTAGAAATGGTGCTGTTCAGCTCTCTCCGGTTCACACAACACAGCGCAGCGCATCGCAGCAGCTTTGCTTGTTGGCCTACGTTGCGCAAACTTTTAGTAAAAATGCCCCTCTGTAACCCAACTGCAGGTGTGGCCTAGGCTTCAAACAAAACCTCCAAATTAAATAAAGTAATATAAAATGGTATTCGGTGAGTGCTGGCAGGGGCGTAACAAGCCCTTGCAGTCTCTGTGGCCTAGAGCAGGCCCCACCTCTCCAGGGGACCCCCAATCCTTTAGGAGGCCCACATTGAGGCCAAGGTCAATCAATATCTGTGAGATATGGGAGACTCAGGGTCCCCTCATTACATTCTGCAGGTGGAGGGGAGGGGTGGGTGGGGCTTCTTTGGGTAATTTACCACTAGGTCTCGACGGACAACGTAGGTTAGGAAAGTAAAGAAGAAACTGATTTCAAGCATCCTTTCCTTCATCATCACTTGAGAGCACCTTTGTGTGCGCAAAAAACAAAATATTCTAAAGTCTATTGTAACACTCAGGTCAAATATAGGTGGCAAAAGACAACTGACTTCCCTCTTGGGCCACTAACAGCATCATTCTAAGGGTAGTGGTCGAGGGGCATGAATGTCTCTAAGTTATTGATTCACATCACTTCTAACAATTGTCACTCAATGCATTGGAATATTTTAATATACTAAACTGAATTGTGTTGCAACAGTCACATTATCAAGAAATACATTGTTTTGAATTTTGAAGAGTCTTTATCATATATGTTCTGGGGTCTCTGAGTCAAGCAACAGTAGACCCCTCATTCCCTTCCCCCCAAAGCCCTGGTGGTGAAACTGCTCATGACATGCTTGGAGGAGCCAGGAGCCAACCTCTGACTTTATTGTAGAAAAAGATTGATCATTGAGAGCAGCGGTAACGGTCCAGGCGGTGAACAAATTTACAATGATTCACACCATCCAAAGGCTTGGCTGAGATGAAGGCGTAGTCTAGTGTGGTAGCAGATGCACTTGCTATTTACTTGCTATTCTGTTTGGTTTACCAGGAATGCACAAATCATGTGCCGCAGATGTTTTTACAGGTAAATGTTAAACTAAAGAGTTACAGAAGGTTTAACGGATCTTCACGAAGTCCGTCAAGTGGAAAAAATTGCAGCCGAGAACGGTAGGTCCGCCAATAAACAATATCTAGTCAAACGGTTGGGTTGTTCTGACAAATTCAACGGTTCGTTCGGGGCCGCTACATTCAATTATATAGCGTCATAAAGCTGTACCGCGGAGGATGGATAAGCGTCCTTTCTAGCACACGCTTCTCGGTAACGCATCATAGGAAGGTTTCATGAGGAGCGAGATCTTTCATTTCGCTGTAAAGCCGCCCAAGCCTCTATACTTCAAAGGATCCGGAAAGGTGTCCTTGACCGAGCTTCGCAGACACCATGAGCAGGACATGGTTAGTGAATTAGATGCCAGTTGTTTAGATGACCACAACAATCAACAGTCACTCCAGATTTGGATCACTTTATGTATAATGAGTACGTGAAGTTCACATTTTGCCTGTAAATGTGGGCTAAGAAAATCTTGCTATTTTCACACGTGGGCTCTTTTTTCCTGAGTTTACAGTGAGCTTCTGCTCATAATGTGGGGGTTTCTGCAGCTGGATTGCCCATCCAAGAAGGGCAGATCATAAGGCTGCAGGGCATTGACGCCAAGTGGGAAGAATTTAACCAGCCCTCACAAAAGGATAATCTTAGTTCTGATTGGCAGAGGAGAAATGCTGGAATGGTTGTGTTGTACTGGAAGGAAGTCAGGTAGTCTTAGGGTAGACTGTAGAATAAGGTTTATTAAGACTTAGTTACAGGATTATTAAGATGGTAAGTAAGTAGCAGATAGCCCCACCAGGGGCAGCCTCCTTGCTGCTCAGCCCACATACTCCAACTGACACTCTCAACCATGTCAGGCACTCCAGCATTCCATTACATCACATCTGGCTGAGCAGGAGGGAACAGGTGACTAAGGGAAAGGATGCATAGTACCAATTCAAGTCACAACAGGTTGCAAGGTTGGGATTTCCAGAGGATAGAGAATGCAACGGTGTGCAACTCATTGCCCACCCTGTAAGCTCCCAACCTAAGAGAGGAGCGTATTGGTAGCGGGGAAGCTCTAGAACGTTAGCAGGGTTGGGACTTACATACGGCAGAGAATGTAGCTGTGCATTACTCAATGTTGGCCACTCCCCATCAAAGTCTCAATCTAAGGGAGTAGTGTGGAATAAAATCCATGTGCTGTCCAATCCCATCCAAAGGAGATTCTCCTGTAAGGGGTGGGACTTCTAACCTTCAGCGAATGAACCGTGAGCGGCAGTGCGCAACTTTCAAGGAGTGGTAGACCGCTGGCCGTCTTGACACCAACGTTTGTGCATAATTGAGCACATTTAAAAAAAAATCTTTGCCAGCTTTGCACTTTGCACATCTAGGTTGAAAAGACTTTAACTTTGTATCTTCACAGAGCCCTAGTAATTACCGAAGCCCAAGATTTATAGCGCACTTAAAGGAGGATTTTTTCAGCATGATTGTGGAAGCCTCATATTTTGTTAACATTTGAATTAAAGAAAAAAACTTTCTTATGATCTCAGCTAGCATGCAACATTTTTAAAATGTAAGGATGGGAGAGGAAATTGGGGAGAGGTTGTGGTCTAACGGCTAGAGTGGCCCACCTCGAAGCTGGGGAACCGCGTTCGAGTCTCGGCAAGGACGCTCAACATCCTGTGATTCTGGGCAAATCACTAAATCTCCCTGTACCTAACAAAATGAATGTGTCTGTCTTAAACGCAACTGGTGCTCATTTAAAGTGCTCTGGTACCTGATACTTTTGGGTCGAGTTTGCACTATATAAAACTCAAAAAAATATATTTACAAAATTGATTGCAAATTCAAAATTGATTGAAAACTTACCCCAAATGTAGGTATATGCTTCAGGGGTTAGATTGCAAGTTTTGTGTGAATGAGCCCAAACGTGAAGAGACCTCAATGGGTGTTTACATGCTATGTGCAGTAACAGGGGAAAACAACAGAATGTTTATTTGTGGGTTTTTTAAGTCCCAGCATTCGACAGAATAGATGCATGGTGCATGACACAAGTCAGAGGACACAGGGAACTGGAATACTTTGTGATAAGATGTGGATAGAATGGAAGATGAACAGCGTTGTAGAGTTAAGATTCTGGAAGTTGTTACAGAGGCTGGAGCTAGTGGCTGATGTTAAGTGGGCAACTCATCCGTTGTATTGGAGTCTTGAAAAGGAGCAGAGATTCGACTAAGGAGGATATTTACAAGAAAATGTCGACGCGCAGGGTTACTCGAAAACTGGTATCAACGCGCTCCGACATTATTAAAACGCAGGGATTCACCGTATTTACAACAATACGTGGCACTCCTGCGTTTCCCCATGCGCTACAAAAGCTACGTAGCACCAGCATAGGCACACTTGCGCCATGTTGCAAGGGTGCCTGCGCTGCAGGGGCGATTGTTTATGTGCAGGAAGGGACACCTTCCTGCACATAAACAATATTTAAAGGCGATTTGCTGTTTCTATGTGTGCTGCAGAATGCAGCACACTTAGAAAGAGCAAAATATGAGGAGAAATTATTAATTTCTCCTTGTATTGCCATTCTAAGGCCAGGTTTTTCCTGGCCTTAGTTTTTGGTGCCGCCCTATCCTTGCAACACCCATTGCCCGCCCCTTTGCCACAGCGGACTGCTGTGGAAAAGGGAATATTTACAAGGTGGTGTTAAGCCCCGTTAAGTGGCTTAACGCCACTTGTAAATATGGGGTATGGAGAAACGCTACCAGAGCATCCGAAAAAGAGACATTAGGGGCTTGTAAATATGCCCCTGAGTTTCAGGTTACAAAATACAGGGCCCGTCGAGTTCATAAAGGAAGAAGGGCCAACCCCATGGATAAATGTTTGAATGGGTTTCTTAAACGGATCTTTTCATGTTGGGAAACCAATGAAGGGATTTTGTGGCTGATAGATGTGATCCTGATGGACCATCTAAAGTCAAAATTAGCTGCTAGATTGGGGATGATTTAGAGCCAAGTAGTTATGATTTGCAAGCTTCACTTACATTGATTGAATTCATATTAAAAATGATAGTTATTTATATTGCAATGATATTCCCCTAAAACAACAGTTTTTTACAGTAATCTTATTGAAAATATATTTTTGTTACAAATTTACAACATGAATTATTCTCTTCGATAATTGAATTATAATTAATTTTATTCTGTTACTACAGTAAATTGGATATACTCTTTTTTTTGCTTTTGATTTTAAACTCAATGATATTGTAACTCGAATAAGGATAAGCATTGTAACATTCCAGATGAATGATTGCTGTGCTAAGATGGTATCAATTTGAGGGCAGGTAAAAATGGGAAGGATGTTCTTTGCATCAATCGGATTAGGCAAGTCAGTTGAGTTGACTTTGGTGGCCTGCGGGGCAAGAGAATGTCTAATAATGAATTTACCTTTGTGTTCTTTAACATCAGTAGAGATAGTTGAGAGCTCTCCGAGAGATAGATGTCAAGATGTGGTAGGG
Organism: Calotriton arnoldi; assembly: GCA_963921515.1. Lineage (NCBI taxonomy): Eukaryota > Metazoa > Chordata > Amphibia > Caudata > Salamandridae > Calotriton > Calotriton arnoldi. Next base: position 612,081 of record CAWUFW010001719.1, on the reverse strand, counting down.
CGAGAGAGAGCGTATTGGAAACCAGAAGGAGTTTGGTTTTAGTTATATTTCTGTTCCTCATCCATAAATTTACAGATTTGGAGCACCAGTCCCAGTTTTGTGCTTTTGGAGTGAACAACAACCACATGACTGTACGATATGCCAAAAGTAAGACCTGATAGTGGGATTTAGGCGGTGCTGTAGCACCCAGAGTCGCTCGGGCCTTCAGGATGTGATTGCTGGCTAATATTGGCTTAGAATTGACAATTTCAAAGCCAGTTCTCGAAAGCTAGTCCAGTACATATTAAATGTCCCTCAGAAATTGAATAAACTTCATTTATGCCAGTAAGAGTGGGCCAGACCTCAATAATGTTTCCGAATAAACATTTTTTCTGTAGTTTAAATGGCTGTGCATTAAACTTCCCTATACATAGCAATTCCTTGGCGCTTCAACATCTGTACATTTTTAGTTATAAAACAGTGCTTGTTATCACAGGGGTGTATTCAGTTTAATGTAATTTTGGATTATTTCTTAAAATTACCTTTCCTTCAAAATGTTTCCTTTAATTTTCATTTCGTTTTATATTTTCCTAAAGCCGCCTTTCCTTAAAATTGGTTTTCCATAATTTGGTTTCCTCCAATTTGGTTTCTCGGTTTATGTTCTTCCATTAATTTACATCAGTGCTGCTAGAACAACTTCCTGAGATTTCGCCTTAGGATTCACAGGAAAAAATAGATGCCTAAAGCATACCCATGCAGATGTAGCTTTTCAATAGCTGAGCATGATTTTATTAACTAACAGTCCCCATAGATATCTGTAGTTGTTTACAACTGCCAGAGGGTCACTTAAAGTAGAAAATCACATAACATTTCCAACCTCAATAACTCAAAAAATTGCTTACTGTCCAACGAAACAGAAAGACTGTTTGTCACAAGCGAGGCTCTTAGAAAATAATCTGAGCTCCTAAAATTAATATTTAAAAACTCAATGAAACATACTTTAAAAAAAAAAAGCAATTAAAAATAAAATAAAAATATAGTAGTGGCTTTTAAACAGTGTGCCGTTTACAAGTGTGCCTAGCTGAATCTTGATCTCTTTGAGCTGCTTCACCTCATAACAGTGGTGCGATGTAAAAGATGGGGCCCACCACAGAATGTGAAAAGGGGCCCTAAAGTCTCCCGTATCTCACAGATAGTCATTGATCTTGGGCAGAATGGGCCCTCCTAAACGATTGAGGGCCCCTGATGGGCGGGAGGACCCCCTGCACCGCAGGGGCTTGCGTTTTACCCATGCCACATACTCAAAAGTAGAAAAGGGGCTTTCTTGTATCTCCTCTGTAGCTCCTACTGACTACTAAGGGTGGGTGATAAACTCCGCTCCGCCAGAGGATTTCGCAGAGTTTTGCCCACTCCATGTTACGCTTATAACACGGAGCTCCGGCAAAACTCTGCCAACCGCTGCGTAGCAGAGTTTATTCTCGCATGCAGAGAGAATTTGCATTCCCTAGTACGATTTTAAGGCAATAGAACTCCACCCGGCGAGATTTTCTCAACGCGGACGGTCGCAGCAGCTTGCGACTGTTTGCATTTAGAAAGCTGCAGCTCGAGTATAAAATCTATTCAAATGGCATAAAGAAGCAGCACCCTCTGGCGTGCGGTGTGTTCCATTCGTGCTGATTTTAGAGGGTGGAACAAGCTCCTGGGGCTAAATCAGCATGAGCAGTGGGACGTGCTCAATTCTGCTCACTCGCGGAACTTTGCAGAATCTCACAGAGTTTTTATGTAATTCCACGGAATTCTGCAGAGTGAAACTCCGCGAGTTCTGCCCACCCCTGCTGACTACCTCATTCTGAGGGCTGAATTCTCTTTGAATTCAGGCATACATTTAATCTTAAATGTTCCACACAAATGTTACTTGGTCTCTTGTTTTTCACAGCACAGATTCCTTCATGGACTATTGTAAGGGCGGCAAGGGGAATATATACGGGATAAAATACCCACTGTGTACATTATTATGTTATGTTAGCATGTTTTGTATAGCGCACAGCTGCCTCAGCAAAGAGGCGTCCCAGCCCAGGATATTGCAAGTCATCGAGGAGTTGCAAAACTAAATAGAGGAACGAGGCCAAAGGGCAAGTTCCTTTATAAGGTTATGAAACTCCGAGTGACTTACAATATCCTTGTCATGTACAGTAGGGGCTGCTTTATCCCATATATTACATGGTCACACCTGTAGCATCCTCCCCAGCCCGGTAGCATGTAAATTAATTACGCTCATTATTACATGTCTTTATTCTCTAGTGTAACAGTTAACTGACTCGTACTGCATCATGAATTTTATTAACCTCACCCAATCACTGACATTACTAGACTACGGAGTCCGTTAGGGACCATAGAGGCCCATACTGTATAATACATAAGACACTACAACACCATCAGCTTCCCCACAAACAACTTAAAACCTTGGTATGTAGCTTTTTCATGTGGTAGAGAGAGCATGTTTGTAGACATGAGGAATAAAAATAGAACTTCTAGTGCAAAATTAAACACATCAAAATCCGTTAGATATTTGTTGCAAAAATATATTAGAAACAGTTCAATACAAGTAAGTTTTTTTTTTTGTGTTTTTTTTTTTTAAAAGCTGCAGTAGCTCGGAATGTGCAAAAAATAAACATATTCTTTCTGCTTTTCACTGTAAGCTAGAAAAAGAGCAGAAGAAAGAAAAGCAGTCGCGGCCGGTGCAGGTGAGCGCAGTGGGGCGGTGGAGCGGGGCGTGGTGGGGTGGGGGATGAAGTCGACAGACGAAGGAATAGGTTTTATTTATTTATTTAATTTTACCTATTCCTTCGTCTGCTGATGTCCCACCTTCCCACCCCACCCCGCCCCACCCCACGGCGCTTACCTGCTCCGGCCACCGCTGAAGAAAAGCAGTGTTTGCTTTAAACATCAGCTCTGCAACCTGACCTGCGTTTCAACTGGCTGCTGGCTTTGGCAGCATGCATTGTGATGTCAGAGCTTGACTGTAACAACTTATTACAGTGGACTACTGGCATATTTTCTTTATAATCTGGCGACTGGGTGCATCACAAGTTGCCAGATAAAAAGAAATTAGAGATGGGCATTTATACAGGGATAACAGAATCCCATGTATTATTGTGTGGCAATACTGCTTGCAAATACCCTTGTGCATTGCATGGTGGAAAATGCTGGATCCAGTTTAAAAACTGTCCTGATACCATGCCGTACCAATATTTCCACCCGGGGGATTCCTGTGTTGGATTTTGTCTATTAACTTGCAATCAGGGGCTGAGTTTGTGGTGATGCGGCGGAAACAGTGATGCAATCACTCACTTTAACTGGGCTGCCTTCACTCTACATGCATGACCTATCAGGCAGAGAGATATACCATAGTTCCACCATGGTTCAAGATTACAGTGCACATCAAGAGTGATGGCATGGACAGATTCTCCGCCATATTTTTGTTTTACAGATTCTTGCTATTGCTCCACAATAGCCCCAAGCTGCATGGCACAAAAAGCGACTTTCTACAGAAAACCCATCATGCTGTGCACAGTTGTAGCTTGGATTTAATATATTGGGTGCACTTATACCTCCTTGACAGAGTTCATGTTCAGGTCAACCCACCTTCCATGCAGGTTTTCTACCTCAACAATCTGTACACGCTGGAGAATTAAGGAACATTGGCTAGTTTGTCAACTGTGTTAAGCAGGTGTGCACAAAATGTATGCAATTTGCTTTTTTGTAATTACGCGAAATATGACAAGCATTTAGCTTTATATTTTAGTGCAAAATGCATCCTGGCGTCCATTTTGGGAACTAAAAACATGCAGCAAACAACAGTCACTGATCTGGTCAATCACGTTATTCCTTTGTTCCTGTCCTACATTTTGCTGAATAATTACAGCACTTGGTGTAATGGCATGATTTTGGGAATTTCTCATTTTGTGACGTTTGTGTAATGCGAAGTTACACAACCTCACTGTAAATTTTGCTGACACCTAGTTTTAAGGTGCCTGCAAGCCAGAGACCAGCCTGGAACTCACTGCCATGTTCCCAACATAAAAAACACACAGAGACACCTAAAATTTGACAGCTTTACTACAGAGGCTAATTTCATCAGTGGGAGGGGGGTGACCTGTTAGTAAGGCGACCTGTCAGTCTATTCTCATTGGGCTTGTAATGCTGCTCTATTGGTTGTTGTATTGCAGTTGCATTTGTGTTGTGCTTGATACCCCTGATAGAGTACTGAAGTGCCTTTCTGGACAGGTAGCACAGTGCTCAATGGCTGTGCTGTGGGCAAAAGAGTGTGTGTCTGTCATGTGGCCTAGAGGGTGAATGTTTACATGTTGTGCGTGAGAACCGGAGTGGTCCTCTTGTTGTGCTTTGTTGCAGTGCCTAAGTGTGGATTTAAAGTGAAGAGGAATGAGAGATAGGACACCTAAGCATTAGATGCTAATTTATTGGTGGATAGAAATGTGTCAGTGTGGTGTGGCCTGTGTGGGAAGTGTTTTGTTGGAGTGTGTGTAGGCCTCAGACTACTCAAATCATATTTTAAATAAGCATGTAGCTGTAACTCTAGATGAGGCAACAATGGAAGTGTGAGGCTAGATAGTTGCTCATTTGCATACCCATCTTTATTGTGGTCTTTTAAATCACATCGAATGCGGCCCTCTGAAGGTTGCCACAAATGAAGGGTGCTACCTTTGGGAGGTACAGTAGTCATCATCTCTGACATATGCTTCGTATTTCACCTATAGGGCATCCCATAGGATTGGGCACTATATAATAGGCCATGGTATATTTTTCTGATAAGCCCACTCAAGGGAAGCACTGAGCAACCATTGCACAACCAGCAATGTCATATGCTCTGAGGAGACCGTCCAAGAGCAGAAGAAAGAAACACAAATCAATGGTTTTTACCTAACCAGCCATAGGATTTGGTTTGATGGCTCTACTGATGAGCGGCAAAGAAGCAGTCATTAAAAGACAAGCTGTAATATACCCTAGGACTTGACCTAGATTTGGCAGTGAGTAACTCACAGGAATTGGCATATGCCACCAGTCCTGGTATATGCTCCATGAAGTCCACACAGTAGAGATGCAGGAGAAATGTATGGCCACAGAACAGCTGGTACACAGAGGAACTCAGGCTGGCGAAATACCACTGCCAGCAACTGGAGTGCAAATGGAGAACAAGTCAAAAAACCATAGATAAAGAGAACTTCATATCTGCCCTAAGATGTTGCCACCAGCAGATATGGAAAAACAAGAGCACAGCTCATGCAGATTGCATCGACACCAGCACAAGCAACAGCAAAGACATCTTTGCCATCATCAAAGGTTCACCTTGCATCCTGCTGTCTCCAGCAACATCACTCTCTTGCAAGACCTTTGCAACAAGCACTTGGAATTCTTCTGTAACATAATCACAATCATATACTGCAACTTTCACCCTCAACCGAACCTTGTCACCATCGCAACTCAACTTCCCAACATGGCCGAAGAATGAACCCTGACCTTGTGGTCCACCATCACCTCTGTCGAAACTGCTGCTACCTTAAAGACCATCCCTCAGGGGCCCAATCTGATCCTTGCCTCCACCACGCCTTCACCAAAGGACTCCTACCATTCAGCAAAGCACTAACACCCATCCTCAACACTTCCATCAACTCAGCCACTTTCCCGGACACCTGGGAACATGCCACCTTCACCGGCACGCTCTCCAACTACAGTCCCATCTCCCTCCTACCATACCTGGCCAAGGCCTTTGAGAAACAAATCAACTAACGCCTCACCGACCACTCAGCAACCACCAGCTCCTCGATGCCATGCAGTCCAGATTCAGTCCCAACCACGGTACAGAAGCGGCACTCATTGCCACCACAGATGACATCTGCATCATCCTTGACAGAGGAGACAAGACAGCCTTCATTCTCCTAGACCTCCCTGCAGCATTTGACACGGTCTCACACCCCATTCTCATCAGATGCCCAAACAAAATTGGCATCCACCTGTCTTGTTGTCACCGCATATACCCTTAAATCTAGATTGGCTTTTCCACTGGAGTTTCTCCCACTGTACTGGGACCACACCTACCGTTCATTCCCAGGGCCTCCCAGCTATTCTGACCTGCTCTTGGTGAACCTTTCAAAGTCTTTCAATAGCACCAGACATTCTGCATTCAATGCATCTTTCTCTTTCCGTATAATCATGGGGCCTGATTCACAGAACTAACTTACGTCAAAAACGTAAAGTTAGTACTTTTTGGTATTCACAGAATACACTTACTCATTTTGGTATTCACAGAATGAACTTACTCATTTCGGTATTCACAGAAGTTAGTAGTCCTAACTTTAGGACTCCTAAATGCCTTCTGTGAATACCGAAAGTCTTAAAGTTAGGATTTTTCTCAGTTTAGGAGTAGTAAAGTTAGGACTCCTAACTTTAGGACTCCTAAATGCCTTCTGTGAATACCAAAAGTCTTAAAGTTAGGATTTTTCTCAGTTTAGAGTAGTAAGTTAGGACTCCTAACTTTAGACTCCTAAATGCCTTCTGTGAATACCGAAAGTCTTAAAGTTAAGACTTTCGGTATTCACAGAAGGCATTTAGGAGTCCTAAAGTTAGGAGTCCTAACTTTACTACTCCTAAACTGAGAAAATCCTAACTTTAAGATTTTCGGTATTCACAGAAGGCATTTAGAGTCCTAAAGTTAGGACTACTAACTTCTGTGAATACCGAAATGAGTAAGTTCATTCTGTGAATACCAAAATGAGTAAGTGTATTCTGTGAATACCAAAAAGTACTAACTTTACGTTTTTGACGTAAGTTAGTTCTGTGAATCAGGCCCATGCTCAGCTGCTATGTTAGCCCTGGCCCAGTCTTACCATTTGGGAAAGCAGGGCTCTCATGTGCACCAACCTTGCAAATGGCTGAAAGCATGGACTATAAAAATGCTTCAGACTGAAAACATTTGCCTCTCCACCCTTACCTCTGCTATTGAACTTGAAAATTACTCCCCTTTTCTGCCACCATCCAGTAAACGCTCTGCTACCCTCCAATACCTCCTGTCACCACCTTCCATATCCACTGCACAATTCCTATCACACAGCAAATCACTGAAGGAATCCTCTTTAAAAAATTCAAAATGATCAAGTTAACTATCTCTTCACGAGTATATACAGTTTCCTTGCCTGCTGTTTGTTTGTATACCATGGCCTCGTAGATTTCTCCTCATTCTCTATTTTCTCTTCATTCTGTAGGTAAGTCTCTGTAAAAAATGACCTTGTCACCATCTCATCGTTGTTTTATTCATTATACATAAAATTATAATTTTTGGAGGATATATGTCCCAAACACTCATATATAATATAGCCATTTTCGTTGCTTTTGGGGGAACCCCCCAATTTTTTGACAGACCTATGGTTTTGATTATAAATAAAGTGGGCTTTGGTTCAGCCTTTTGCTCGATTGGATAACTTTGTTGTCTATCTCTGTTGTCTCCTATTGATTCAATGGCTTTCCTCTATGTTCTTGTGTCCCGCCCAGGAGCATTCTGGTCACACAGTGTTCTGATTGCTTGACTTGTTTTCATTCATGCTGACATCGCTTGCATTCAAGGAAGTGCTTTTTTTCTTTTCCTCTAAGCACTCTTTGCGAGTGCCTGCTTTTTCTTGTTCTTACTCCCATGTTCTGCTACCCCCTTCACTTTGCTCCCTCCCCCTTTGTCCCCCCCTTTGCTCATTTATTGCTTCCCCATCCCTCAACACCCCATACTTTTTTATTTAAATGCACCACCCCTTCTCCCACCCTACTCCTCTGTTGTTCCCACACCCCTCCCCACTTGTCACCCTCTTTCAGCACCCCTCTCCCACTTCATTTTTACTTTTCACATTTTGCTCCCACCACACTATTGTTTTTGACCCATTTAAAGATGGCCACCCGTGAGGGCGTTGCTTGCACATCTGGCACCAAGAAATGTGTTTGTATTATTTGAACAAAACCATTTAAAGATGGCTGGCATGGATGCATGTGCATCTACTCTGGCCATCCCTGAATGGATTTTCCATGTTTATTACAAATGTATTCAAAGATAGCCACCATTGATTCACTCACATCCATCATAGCCATCTTTTAATGCATTTGTAATATTTTTTAAAACCCGATTTAAAGACAACCATCACAGATATGCTCACATTAACAGCAGTTATCTTGCATAAAAAACATTCAAAAGTGAATGCAAAGATCTATTGGCTCTGGCAATGCTTGTTATACATAACCTTTAAACCCCCTAAAATCCCTCAACCCCTTACCCATAGCCCCCTTCACCCCTTACCCATGACTCTAATCTTGTCCACAACCTCTTATCCTTAACTCCTTACTCTTACCTTTACACCTTTAACCCCTTACCCTTTTATACTTATCCCCTTACCCTTAACCTATAGCCTTGTGGGAGCAAAATAGTGTACCCCAAAGTTTACTTTGGACAGTGTTCCCACATTTATCTGGATTGGATACAGTGTGAAACCTCAATTTTATGAGGCAATGTGACCCAGCGTTGAGGCACCCCCAAAAAGATCTCAAAATCAGGAAAAATAAAACTCATTAAATAAATTCAATTTAAAATTAATTTAGGTCACTCAATAACTAAATTCTACATCAATAAAAGTTAAAGAGTTTTATTTAAAAATTCAAAAGTAAAGTACAGCGTCAATGCTGTGAAGGATCTCAAATTCAGAGTTATACAAAGTATGTAAAATCAGAAATTATTCTAAGTCCCAAATGGGCAGCAAAATCAATTTTTAAAAAACTGACAGCAACCCTAGCAGCATCAAGGAAAGTTCCTAAAATATGGGTCACCCCCAAAATCACGGGGGTTTTATTCAATATTTTTGAATATTAAATCAACACTTCTGCATATTCATTAAGGTGTGAGCAAATGTATAATTTCTTCAGCAAATCAAAGCACATGAAAAATAAACGTCAATACCTTAACCCCTAGCACTAACTCACTTTGTGAATAGTTATTCAAGACCCTCTGTGCTAATATTACCCAGAGATGCTCTAATAGAATATGATACATCAACAATAAAGTATTTTTTGAATGACTAGGTCTCAGTGAACCAGCAATAGAAAAACGAAACATGTTACAAGTTACAGCTGAACTGGGGCAAGTTCATCAGGAGCAAAATAATAACAGTGGAAAATAACCAAATACATTACAGTTTGACTGCTCCGAGGAGCTTGTGGGGAGAGGATGTGCGCACTGAGGGGCCTATTACGATGGCGGTCGGTAAACCTCCCCGACCGCCCATGTAGCGGGAAAAGACCGCCCGCATGGACCGCGACATCACCGCCGGTCGAATTACGATGACCCGCGGTCGAAATCCGACCGCGGCGGTCGGATCGCGGGCCTTAACATTGCGGCGGTTGCTGCTGCCCGCAGCACCACCGCGATGTCCAAAGGAGCATGTCCTGCATTTCCCTGCACTGCGTGGCAGGCCCTGCACAGGGCCTGCCACCTGGTACAGGGAAATGTAGGGGGGACCATGGGTACCCCCCAGTGCACCCACGCCCCCCCCAAAACATTGGGGGCCCGCAACAGGCCCCCGGAAGACAATCTCCGCATGCCTTTCCATGGCGGTTTGACCGCTGAGGAAAGGCTGGCTACCGCCGGCATCATAATCCTGCCGGCGGAGCCTGCTCTGCACCACCACCATTATCCCGGTCCTGCTCCGTCCGCCAGGCAGGAGTGTGGATAGCAACCGGCGGAAAAGCGGCGGTCGGAATTTCCCACCGCCGCGGTCACCACCGCCATCCTAATTTGACGGCGGTTTTCTTGGTTGCGATCGCGGGTGGATGTCCACCGCCGGTCCGGCGGGCGCCACCACCGGCCCAGCGGTGGACATCCGACCGCTATCGTAATAGTCCCCTGAATGAGGACAGAAATTACTTTTATCTTGGACAAGATGGCGTTTTACACAAAAAAGTGGACTAGTTAACACCCATAAGAAAAACACACTGCTACACAGCATAGAAAACTCTTTCAGAGGAAATTGTTTAAATCAGTCTGTACATGTGGAATCTAGTGTACCATTGTGTACAGCACATTGTTAATGATGCACAATATTTTTTAAATCCATTTCATTCTTTTACAGCCCTCTTACCCATATCCATAACCATTTACCCGTACCTCCTTCCCCATAGCCATACATTTATCCCCATACCCTTAACCCCTTACACTTAAACCCTTATGTTTACACCTTTAACCTCATGGCCAATGCCATTACCCTTAACTCTTAACACCTTAATCTTACTCCTTGTCCTTAACCACTTACACTTACCGTTATACCCTTATACTCTTACTCCCATTCTGCCTGCTCCTAACCTCTTACCCTTAAACTCTCAGCCTTTGCACTTACCCATAACCCCTTAACCTTTTATCTTTACACCTTTAACCCCTTATACTTACCTCATTACCCTTATCCCTTACTCTTAACTCTTTACTCATACTTCCTGCCTCTTACCTTCATATTTAACCGCTTCTGCTTAACATGTTACTCCTTGCCCTTACCTTTAACTCCATTAACCGTTTACCCCTAACCTAACCTTTAATTGCTTATCCCTTACCCATAGCTCCTTACCCTCACCCCTTTAGACCCTAACCCCTTTCCCTAACCTTTCTGAAAAATATTTTCCGTATATTTTCTATACATTACTTGTATATTTTTTATTATACTACTCAGAGTATAATGACAAATAATAAGATACTCTATGATGAAATTGTAGTCCACGAAGAAATGCCCAGGAGGAAATGGCATGACAATAAAATGGTTGCAAACAAATGGTATGTTCTCATCCTCCCTCCCTTTTTTATTAATCACCACTAGGGGTGGGTGAAATATTCAGTTCCGCCGGAGGACATGGTGGAATTTTAGCGACTCCTTGTTACTCTTATAATGTGGCGTTTTCGCCACATTCTGAAAATTGCCGTGTGGCGGAATTGTTTCTCATGGGCTTGTCAAAACGGTAAGTTGGAGATTTTCGGTCGCTAGGAGTACATAAGGGTGAGATTTTCCCAATGCGGGTGGTCGCAACCATTCACGATCAGAAGGCTGTAGCACAAGTAGAAAATCTACTTGTGCAGCAGCAAAATCAACTCTAGTAGCTGCACCCTCTGATGCGCCGCGTGATGCCGTGTGTGCTAAATCACAGCACAACGTGCCTATTTCTGCCCGTTGGCGGAACTCCACAGAATTCCGTGGAGTCAAATTCCGCGAGTTTCGTCCACCACTATTCCTCTGTTTATCCATCCCTCCGAATCTCTGCCGGCACTCATTCATTGACCACAACTCCATTCTCAAACCTTACCCGTTGGTCTTCAACTCGATTTAGCCCAAACCAACACATCTTTCACTGTTGCTTATCTACTGTCTCTACTAAAATAATATCTTTCATTGGGTGTCTACGTCCTACCTAAAAAACTACAATTTACCCTACAGAAGCTCTCTCATTCACTGTTCTAATATAATAATATTTTCCCACCCAAACCGTTCATGGCCCATCGCCTCCCTTCTTGATCTCACTGCAGCTTAAGTTGCAGTTGGCCAAGCCATGCTCCTATGGCAAATGTCAGGATTAGTCAACAATAGGGCTCACTCTCGGTCTCTCGTACTACCTTTCTGATCCTACATAGTGCCTGATGATCCTTAAGTTCCTTGCCCACCTCATTTTCAATGGGAGCCCCCAAACCTGTGTCACTGGCCCTCTCCTCTCACCCTCTGCCACGTCTCCCTTACCGACTTCATTGATTGATTCTGTTTTTCCAAGTGCTTTTTTCCAAATGCTTCCCTTCCGTCACAGATTCCTTCCTGACCTGCATGTCCGACTGATCTCAGCCATCTCAAGATGGCGGCCAGACTCGGTCTAACTCAGCTCCACCTAGTTCAAGATCATCCGTACTTTTTCGTCTGTTGTACCCAAATTGCTCTATCTTCTAACATCTTCTTGGGCACATCCAATCACGGCGCTGCCTGGAACCCGTGTGCTCTTTGACAATGAGCATGTGACTCCTCCTTCACTACCGTTACCACTGTGTGCACTCTCTACAGGCTATCCAAGGTCAAGGAGAGCAGCCACGACTGATCCATAGCTGTAGGCTACAGTAAAAACCTCTGTGGCCTCCTGCACTACTCTTGTGGGGCTCTAGAAAAAGTAGTCATTGTTGCCAACCGTGACTTGTCTCGAACAACAAACAGTTCCACCTTCTTAATCGCCATCAGGCGGGCTCAGACTGTGGCAGAAGTCTATGGACAAGGAACTCATTCGAGCACACAGACCCCTTCATGGCCACCCCTTCCCAGGCCTTATGTGGGCCTCCCCAACCCTAACCACCCCTTGTAGTGAAAAACTCGTCACTGCCTGACCATCCCTAAGAACAAGCTGCACCTCCTGCCCATTCGGGTCTTTCTGACTCCTGTCACCTTCGACCTCCCCCGACACGCAGACCCCCGACATAGAGCTGCCACTTCCCTGAACACCTTTAACATCACTGTTAAAACACCACCTAATTCCACCAGGGTATCCCCGCATCTACTGCGCCTAGAGCATAACACAAGCCCCTGTGGCATAAGGCCCCCCACGCCACCCATCAATGGTCCCCAGTCAGTCTAAAGCTTAGGGATATCTGCAAAATCAGGCGCCTCGGTGGCTCCCCGCCACATTCTGCAGGGGGGCCCAAAATGTAGTGTTATGCCACTGACTGCCACAGCGGGCATCACTTGCGCTGTGAGCCTCTAACTATATGGCATTGAAGCGTGTTATTGAAAATGTATATCTGACGCATCTGTCAATGTGTCCAGATGTATGACGTAATCAAAATGGCGCTCCTCAAGAACCCGTTTTACCTCTCAGTGCCACATTCCTACGTGTTACTCACTATCCTCTGGGAGGCATGTCCTGTCAAGATTCCCAATGCATAAACAAATCACGAAGAGCACAATGACGTTTGCACTGGCTTAATGAAACTTGAGCTCCCCCCCCCCCCCCGCAAGATACATGGGGAGGGGCGCACTCCGGACTCAATCGGGAGCTCTATGGCCAGAGTACTGTGCTGAGGGGGCCCCCCCGAGCTTGGCTCCCCCCTCCCCCACATCGCGGGGGCCTGTGTTACGCAACTGGACGCATGCAAACACAGCGCACACACAATGCGTTTGGGTGTGCCTCGCAAAATAAACCTGCACCAAGTTAACGCAGCTCCCGCGCCGAAGCAGTATTTTGAAAAAATAGCGCCCCAAGGTTAAAAGACGGCTGCTTGAGGCCTTTCCAGGGTTGCTTAGTAGAAATGTATGTGAAACACATGCGTGTTTTAATCCCTCCGCCCCCCCCCAACCCAAATGGTGTTATTTGATCATTCATTGGTTTTATGTCACGATAATTGTCAAACAACATTCCGCCATGTTTGTATTGTGGTTGAGCTCTGACTGCTCTCCTTTGTTGTTGCTGAGGTGAGTCCATAGTGTATTCTGAAGACTTTATCATGTAAGAAGTACTGACAAATAAAATTGTGTTTTTTGAACGGATAGAGCTGATTGTCGTTTCCTCCGGGCATAATTTAGAGATGATACCACGTCTCAGCCAGGAGGAGGCGCTGCAGCACAGGGGATATTGAGAGCCACAGGGTTAACACCGTGCTTTAGATCATAGAAATCATCGCTCAAAGACATCCTTCTTTCAACAACCATCAACAGGTAAACCGCTAGAGAAACAACAAGCATCACTGCCAAGCAACTGATTTCTGAAAAGCGTTGAATTTTTTTAAAACTTCAAAGTCTACTTTAAAATTCTCTCTCTCTCTCTCTCTCTCTCTATCTCTCTATCTATCTATCTGAGTAAGAGTTCCTAAGCTCTTGTTTTACAATTATCACATCCTTCAAGTTGAAAGAAGCAAAAACGGCTAGCTAGATATCTAATAGCACACCTTCCGACCCGGAAACACTTTCGTTATGAAAGAAAGAAGGTGGTCCTTGAAGGGACCATGGTCTGGGGAGGGGGCGGGGCTTAGAGCTGGTCACTGCATAAGAAGCCAATAGGCACCATTCAAGGAGAGTGGATGATAACAGGGCGGGGCTTATTCATTGCTTGCAATCACTTCAAAACAGGGTAGTAGTGGTTCCTCACAGGGAAATTTACCGCACTTCAAATAATGTCGTATTATTACACAGTCAAATAATGTGTGAATATATCCAATCATATTGAGGTGCTGTATTGGTTCAGCCACCCTACTACCAGAAGGTGCTAATTGCAAATTAGAAAACTAATATGCTCCATCCATATAAATACTAGAACCTTTTTATAGCACTCTCTTGAGTAAACACATTGGACCATTAAGTCCTCAATAAAATCGCAACAGAAAATGTAATTCTTCACAATGTCCCTTATTCAAGTCAGGGATCCCAGGTTATAGGTCTCTCTTCTCATGATAGAAACAAATATCACAGTCCAATTTGTTCGTGTTTCAACTGTTTATTTATTCTTTGGTAAATTCAACAAAAATCAGCCCAATTCTTTCAGCACAGATTCAGCCGACACGTGTTTCGTCTACTTAAAGACTTTTTCAAGGCAGTTCAACAAACATAATAACTAGACGTCCCTGGTCTTCAAATTCCACTATCCCGACGTCCTAAATCCGATATCCAGAAGATCAGTAGGTATTTAAAAACAAGTTTGCAAGTGAAATGATGAATGTATTCCACATCCACATGAAGAGTCCACGAGTAAAATACCAAATGACGGTGTCCTTAATTACAGCATTGTTGTTTCGGTGTTTAGTCCATAGTCCCAGTGCTGAGAACACGGATTCGCGTCGCGGTACGTTTGCAAACTTCGGTTTGCGAGGAGTCTTACTAAGGACTCCGGAGCTTTAGAACCTTGTTCATGGGACTATGGACTAAACACCGCGTTTTGAGAACAGAAGAATGCATGTACATATCTCTATATAAAAAACGAAACAACAATGCTGTAATTAAGGACACCGTCATTTGGTATTTTACTCGTGGACTCTTCATATGGATGTGGAATACATTCATCATTTCACTTGCAAACTAGTTTTTAAATACCTACTGATCTTCTGGATATTGGATTTAGGACGTCGGGATAGTGGAATTTGAAGACCAGGGACGTCTAGTTATTACGTTTGTTGAACTGCCTTGAAAAAGTCTTTAAGTAGACGAAACACGTGTCGGCTGAAGGCTGAATCTGTGCTGAAAGAATTGGGCTGCTTTTTGTTGAATTTATCAAAGAATAAATCAACAGTTGAAACAACGAACAAATTGGACTGTGATATTTGTTTCTATCATGAGAAGAGAGACCTATAACCTGGGATCCCTGACTTGAATAAGGGACATTGTGAAGAATTACATTTTCTGTTGCGATTTTATTGATGACTTAATGGTCCAATGTGTTTACTCAAGAGAGTGCTATAAAAAGGTTCTAGTATTTATACTTATTCATTGCTTGAGCAGTTTTATCTATCCTCCCCATAATAAATAAAGAAAGTCTTCCTTCCATATCCTGAGGGGATTGCAAAACTAGTAAAATACGTCTACTGTGTAGAAGCTCCACAGACGAGCTGGAAACCTGTTCTATCAAAGGCTTTACGTCTCAGTTCACCTTGTTTTCACGTGCTTACCTCTCAGTGCCACATTCCTGTGTGTAGCTCACTGTCCTCGATATAGATATACCAATACCGTGTGACACACGGTGGCACTGTGTGAGTTGGCTGATCTGACAGCTTTATATTGGAATTTAAAGAGCAGGTCAGCCAAGGAGGGTGCTAGGAATTCAGTCCATAGCTAGGAGCAGTGCGTAATTTGAGCCGGTGGTTTGTCAGCACTGGCTCTAATGACAGTCCACCACATGATGGCGCTGTCTGTGATGTTGCCAATAACCGCGTTTATTAAGTCAAATGGCATTGAAAATTAATATTAACAGCTTCCCACGCCATTATTATAGCTTTGTGTGGTCTGAATTGTCACACTTGTAGGAGTGTAATGGTCTGGTGTTATGTTGGTACTGTCATTGGCAGCGCTGGCAGGGGCAATGCGTAGAGCAGGCTGCAGTGGATTTCTGGGAAGGGCCCTGGCATTTAATTTTTTTTTACAAATTAAGCACTGGCTACGGGTGACCAGATCTAAACTGACTGTGATATCGAACAATGTTTCAAACAGTAAATTTCATCAGATAGTTAATTCCAAGTAATATTTGATGGATACTGTCCTGAGGTCTGTATCTCTGCAAGCAAAGCTCAGGCCTGGTTTCAACAAAAAAAGCAAGCCAATGGAAACATGAACAGACTGTTGCATATCTATCTATCTATCTATCTATCTATCTATCTATCTATCTATCTATCTATCTATCTATCTATCTATCTATCTATCTATCTATCTATCTATCTATCTATCTATCTATCTATCTATCTATCTATCTATCTATCTGTCTATCTGTCTATCTGTCTGTCTGTCTGTCTGTCTGTCTATCTACACATGTATATATATATATATATATATATACATATATATATATATATATACACATACATACATATATCTAGAGTATAGTTAATGTTTCAACCCTTAACAGAAAAACGCATGGGTCATCATCAGGGCTATGGATAACTTGATTTCAAGCAACTGTAAGGATCCGTGGGACGAAGAAGAATGTACTCCCCTATGGAAATTACTAAATTAATCAAGAGAATCTATACACCTAAGTGCAAAGTTATTTGAGAAGGTCTCATCCGAATAACTCTGCAATACTGCATGATGCTGAGAAAGCTCTGGAAAGCCTCGCTCTTCAGCTTCAATGTTAGCATGAAGTGAAGCTGTCTTACAACAGACAATGAATGGGGGCAAGAGAAAAAGGACAGTGTTAAGATTAATGCTGCTTGGAAGGTTCAGTATATCATCTGTATGTTAGAGGGTTATGGATGTCACTCAGGAATCTTGGTGTAGAATTCCTCTGATTGACAGATAGGGAAGCTGCCCTGCACTGGTTGGTGGTAGTACTCGCCGATAAACTGAAAGAATCATACCTCTTCATGCATCTCATTGGAGGAAGACATAACAGACAAGGAGTGTAGAGTATAATCCTTTTTGAAGAATAATCTTTATTGGTTGGAACGCCGGTTACAGGATGACAAACTTCCAAACCGGAAGGGTGCGATTCCTTTTGAATGACTCAATTTTAAAGATCCATAAAAAACAAACAAGGGCACCTCTGCACTGGGTTCCCGGTGTTCCAACAAATCGTCGCCAAAATTGTAGAGTATAATCCTTTTTGAAGAATGATCTTTATGGGTTGGATCACCAGTTACAGGATAACAAACTTCTGCAACCTTCCTTCCACTCCAGCCGTCTACAGTGAACTGTCACAACGATCCAGAACACTAGTATATATAGACTGGTGAAATGGAAGCACGGCTTACAAAAGTAAACAACAGCGCATACAGCGCATGCAAATCATGCACGCGACCCACGATCTTAAATAATAAAACACAACAAGGAGTTAAAAGGTCACAGTGCTAGAACATTTGTGTGTTGACAGTGTTACTTTACCTGGCTCCAATAAATCATGCATATTTTCTGTCCTGTACTTCCTTTATGCGCCCTCATCCGTGGCTTGGGTCATAAGTTAAGTGAAGACAAGGAGCTTAACCTGATTAGCTGTCAAAGTGACTAGAGAGAATCGCAGTTGCTCTGCAACCCAAGGGAATGAAACAACAGGCAATGTCCTGCAGCACACACATTCATGCAGATCGCGCTCCTCACAGATCTATGCCAGGGTCTAGCTGGCCACTATCCAATATAATCTATCAATAAACAATGCACTAGTCTAGGTTAACCACGTTGACCCCGGTCAATGAGTTCCACAGAATCTTAAAGATTCACCAGATTCCGAAATGGCTACAGGATCACACAGTTAGTAGAAAAACACTGTCCATGAGCATGAGCACCCCATGATAGATAGACCTTCTTAATGAGCTCCAACATCATCGTAAGGCATTATATAGCAACTCAGGGGAGACATCAGGATGTCATGGGAATCCGTCAGAGACCGACACATCCTTTTGCAGAAGACAGGAACCCCTTCTCATGGCTTATAATGCTGAAAGTCAGATGACGGAGCACGCGTTGCCCACTATATAATACAGACCACTATATATATATTTAGCAGTGACGTGTTATTTTTTGCATCATTGACATTAGAAGCCATATGCTGCGGCCCCTTCAGTTTAGGAGGCAGTTATCAGAAATTAGAAAAGCTTACATTGATGCAGCAGTGAATGTGATCAAAGACATTTAAAGATGGCTGCTGGATTAGTTGAGGATACTGCATGGAAAGATAAGCAGCAGAGTTCCACGATGTCTACTTTCAACATTGCAAGACATTGTGAAATGCCATAGATCATTCATCTGTTTCCCATTTTAAGTTAGGTTGAAGCCACCTTCGGGCAAGTCACAAGCCTTCCACTCACCCATTTGTACTGGGAAAGATTATTGGTAGCCGAAGTACACTCACAAATCATATAGATATGTGACGTCTCACATGTTAAATGTGACAAGTAAAACAGTTGGGTAGCTCAGTGGAAAAAGACAGATTATGGGAAGGGAGTAATAGGAAAAGGAAATAGGGAATAGGAAAATAGATGAGGAAGACGGGAAGGATTTTGGAGAGCTCCCATATAGCAAAATGAATCCAGTAGATTAGGACAGAATAAACAAAATAAATGAAAGGCAATTTGTCAAACCAGGAAAATTGATGAAACCATTAACGGGACTGCAAAATTAATGATCCAGCAAACAGAATTTTGTCAATAATGTAGACACTTTTAATGCATGGAATCATATCTAAGTACTATTTAAGTTGATTTTTAGAGGGAATATATATTATGCAAGCCTAGCTTTAGAAGCACCGTTAAAAAAGGCATGGGGGATGGCGAGGGGATTTTTTTTTTTGTTACATGATGCTAATGAGAAAGCTGAAGCTGTCTCTAGGCCAGACTAAAAACCTGTTTCTTTCAGATGTTATTATATATATGTGTTTATTTGAAACAAAATGTTAGAGAAATATGTGAATAGTGTTATAAACATTAACACAGTAAATTGCGAATATACAATTTATTGCAAATTGTAGTGAAGTTATTTCTTTTGTCTGTATTGACCTTCTAGTGAGCAGCAATGTACAACAAACACAAGCTCCCATTAGGGGTCGCTGTGGGCTGGAATGAAGAGTTGCTGGTAACATGGCAGTGCTTGTTGAAATTATACATGATGTTTCATCAACGTTTGTGGTTGCTTGATTGCTAGGGTGACCAGATTTTCCGAATAAAAAACAGGACGGGCACAGACATAGAAATAGGACTAAATGTCCTATTAGGTCTCAGGGCGTCTTAGATCCAAATATATATAACGTTATTATATATATATATATATATATATATATATATATATATATATATTCACTGAAAAAACCATAGGTTTTAGGGACAGTTATAGTTACTTGGACATTGCACTCGTACAAAACCCGTGAAATTCCCCCGTTATAGTTAGTTCAGCTAACTATAACTCGCGCCCGCAATGCACTGCTGATGACGTCACATATTACATCACTCATGACATGGTCAGTGACATCACTGATGACATCACTGATGACATCTCAAATGACATCACTGATGACATCACTGATGACATCATCCAGTGACTGTGTGTTTCTGTAAAGTTTAAATATTTTTAATATATATAGGAAAAGACGTATTGAAGAATGAGTGGGTGTGTAAGTGTCTGTATGGATGATTTAGTAGGTGCGTGACTGACTCTATAAGTGAGTGATTTAACGTATCTTACTGAATGCATGGGTTAGTGACTAAACTGGATGAATGTCTGTATCCGTCTGTCTGTTGCTGTGTAAGTGGCTGCATGTGTTTGTGAATAGCTACATGAGTGTCTATATGAGTTATTGAATGCTTGTCTGAGTATCTGCATGGGTGCCTGAGTGTTTGTGTGGGAGGGGTGTGTGCAACTCTGTGCATAGATGTGTGAGTGGGTGATTCACTGGGTGGATGGTTTCAAGAGTGCATCTGTGATAGACTGTATGGGTGGGTAAGTGTGTGTAAGAGTGTGTTAGTGAGTGAATGTATGTCCCAGTGGTACATGTGTGAGTAACTACATATGTGAAAGGCAGTATATATGTGTGTTGGAGTATATAAATAGCTATAAGCAAGAGTGAGTGATTGTGATAGTGGCTGTATGGATGAGTGTGTGCTTGTATCAGTGATTGTATAAGAGCGTAACAATGTGCTACTATTTGTATGAGTAAGTGAGCTGGTGTGTGTATAACTGTATAGGTGAGTAAATGGCAGTGTGTTTAATTATTTGCATGACTGACTAGGTGTGTGAGTATCTCTATGGATGAGTGGCGTTGTTTGAGTGTCTATATAGGAGTAAGAGTGCATATGATAGTCCTGTACTGAGTGACCGTAAGTATGAGTGACTGTACGGGTGAGTGAGTGGATGTGTGTGTGTAGACCTAAGAATCAGTGAGTGGGTATGTAGTTATTGGTGTTGGAGTGTCTATGGTTTTGCGAATGGCAGTCTGTAATTTAGAGTGGGTGTATCAAAGGTTATATTAGGGTGTGAGGAGGTGCATCAGATTATCACGTGGATGATGTCATCAGTGATGTCATTTGAGATGTCATCAGTGATGTCATCAGTGATGTCACTGACCATGTCATGAGTGATGTAATATGTGACGTCATCAGCAGTGCATTGCGGGGCGCGAGTTATAGTTAGCTGAACTAACTATAACGGGGGAATTTCACGGGTTTTGTACGAGTGCAATGTCCAAGTAACTATAACTGTCCCTAAAACCTATGGTTTTTTCAGTGAATTTCAAAGGTTTTTTAAATGCTAATTTGTAACTATAACGTGTCTGAAACCTATGGTTTTTTCAGTGAATTTCAAAGGTTTTTAAATGCTAATTTGTAACTATAACGTGTCTGAAACCTATGGTTTTTTCAGTGAATTTCAAAGGTTTTTTAAATGCTAATTTCTAACTATAACGTGCCTGAAACCTACGGTTTTTTCAGTGAATTTCAAAGGTTTTGTAAATGACAATTTTTAAATGTATTAATTGTTATATTAATTTTTTTCATACTGATTTACTACATTTTTAGAAACAATTTTTTTTACATATTTTATTTTTTAAATTACATTGTAATTACATTATACATTACATTACAAAAAATACTTTCTCAGAATGAATTACTTTAGTTTAAATACTTTGCAGATAGGCAATAGACTTTTAAGTACAGTAGTTACAGTTGTTGCAATGGGCAACACATTTTCAAACACAATGCAACATTCAGCTCAATGTGAATTTCTAGTTAAATGCAATT
Source organism: Calotriton arnoldi (assembly GCA_963921515.1). Taxonomy (NCBI): domain Eukaryota; kingdom Metazoa; phylum Chordata; class Amphibia; order Caudata; family Salamandridae; genus Calotriton; species Calotriton arnoldi. The sequence goes on along the minus strand of CAWUFW010001719.1, from coordinate 590,633 downwards.
AGTTACTTTATGGATTACTTTTGTAACCACAGGACTGGATCCTAGATTCAGTCCTGGTACATCTCCTGTAAACAGTTGAGTAAAAGCGTTTTGGTTACAGTCGTGATTTTTAAGGAATATTATTGTATTTTAAAAGTTGACACTTAGAAACTTTTTCTCATAGAATCACCAATGTTATCCTATGGAAGGAAATTCACTTAGCAGGTAAAAACTGTTATCGTTACTTTTTCTTACTCAGTGTTGGATCCTGGATCCAGCACTGGTGCATCTCCTGTAAACAGTTGAAAGAATGCGTTTAAGTCATACAGGCGATTTTTAAGGAATATTTGTAGTTTGTGAAAATCAACACTTTGAAACTTTTTTGCTGAAAACCAGTCAATCTTAGCCTATGAAGGAAATTCAAGTTACCGGTAAGTACGGTTAAAATTACTTTTGAGGATCAGTACTGGGCTGAAAGATGCAGCACTGAGGTCTCTCCTGATAACAGGTGAGTAAATCGGAATTCGTATTTCGGCTGATTTTAGAGGAATATTTTAAAGTTCCAAAACTCCACACTTAGAAGAATTTCCAAGTGAAACCAGTCAATGTTAGCCTATGGAAGGAAATTCAAATTACTGGTAAGTACGGTTAAAATTACTTTTCAGGACCAGTACTGGGCTGAAAGATGCAGCACTGAGGTCTCTCCTGATAACAGGTGAGTAAATCAGAATTCGGATTTCGGCTGATTTTAGAGGAATATTTGTATGTTTCAAAAATCAACACTTAGAAACTTTTTCAGCAAAAAGCAGGCAATGATATCCTATGGAAGGAAATTCAAGTTACTGGTAAGTACGGTTAAAATTACTTTTGAGGATCAGTACTGGGCTGAAAGATGCAGCACTGAGGTCTCTACTGATAACAGGTGAGTAAATCGGAATTCGTATTTCGGCTGATTTTAGAGGAATATTTTAAAGTTCCAAAACTCCACACTTAGAAGAATTTCCAAGTGAAACCAGTCAATGTTAGCCTATGAAGGAAATTCAAGTTACCGGTAAGTACGGTTAAAATTACTTTTCAGGATCAGTACTGGGCTGAAAGATGCAGCACTGAGGTCTCTCCTGATAACAGGTGAGTAAATCGGAATTCGTATTTCGGCTGATTTTAGAGGAATATTTTAAAGTTCCAAAACTCCACACTTAGAAGAATTTCCAAGTGAAACCAGTCAATGTTAGCCTATGAAGGAAATTCAAGTTACCGGTAAGTACGGTTAAAATTACTTTTCAGGACCAGTACTGGGCTGAAAGATACAGCACTGAGGTCTCTCCTTATAACAGGTGAGTAAATCGGAATTCGTATTTCGGCTGATTTTACAGGAATATTTGTATGTTTCAAAAATCAACACTTAGAAACTTTTTCAGCAAAAAGCAGGCAATGATATCCTATGGAAGGAAATTCAAGTTACTGGTAAGTACGGTTAAAATTACTTTTGAGGATCAGTACTGGGCTGAAAGATGCAGCACTGAGGTCTCTCCTGATAACAGGTGAGTAAATCGGAATTCGTATTTCGGCTGATTTTAGAGGAATATTTTAAAGTTCCAAAACTCCACACTTAGAAGAATTTCCAAGTGAAACCAGTCAATGTTAGCCTATGAAGGAAATTCAAGTTACCGGTAAGTACGGTTAAAATTACTTTTCAGGACCAGTACTGGGCTGAAAGATGCAGCACTGAGGTCTCTCCTGATAACAGGTGAGTAAATCGGAATTCGTATTTCGGCTGATTTTAGAGGAATATTTTAAAGTTCCAAAACTCCACACTTAGAAGAATTTCCAAGTGAAACCAGTCAATGTTAGCCTATGGAAGGAAATTCAAGTTACTGGTAAGTATGGTTAGAATTACTTTTCAGGACCAGTACTGGGCTGAAAGATACAGCACTGAGGTCTCTCCTGATAACAGGTGAGTAAATCGGAATTCGTATTTCGGCTGATTTTAGAGGAATATTTGCACAATGGTGAAGGGAGGGGGCGGGGCCTGAGGTGACATCTGTGCAAACGCGCCCCGTTGCGCGTTTTAAGTTGGGGGATTAAGTCCCCTTGAATCCTGAGGGTCCCTAGGGGCCAACTAGCCCACCAGGAACCTCCAATATGCGCCAGGGGCTGCGTTGCAGAGACGTGTAGAGAGGCCACACCCCTTTTTACACCTCTCTGCAACGCAGCTCTGTGGCGCTTTCTGGATGTACCTGTTGGGCTAGTTGGCCCCAGAGACCCTCAGGATTGAAGGGATTTAATTCCCCATCTTAAAACGCGCCACGGGGCCTGTTTGCACACATGTCACCTGAAGCCCCGCCCCTCCCTTCACCACTGTGCAAACGCGCCCCGTGGCGCGTTTTAAGTTGGGGGATTAAGTCCCCTTGAATCCTGAGGGTCCCCGGAGTCCAACTAGCCCACCATATACCTCCAAAAGCGCCACAGAGCTGCGTTGCAGAGAGGTGTAAAAGGGGTGTGGCCTCTCTACACGTCTCTGCAACGCAGCCCCTAGCGCATATTGGAGGTTCCTGGTGGGCTAGTTGGCCCCAGGGACCCCCAGTATTCAAGGGGAATTCGTTCCCCCTCTGCAAACGCGCCAGGGCGCGTTTGCAGAGTGGTGAAGGAAGGGGCGGGGCCTGCGGGCCCGATCGTTTTTTAAAATTTTTTTTTTGTCCCCTGAAGGGGAGCTGTGTAGCCCCCTTCCTTTTTCCTGTTTTTATGCCCTGGGGACCCCATCCCCCAGGGCCTTACCCCTTTTTTTAAATTTTTAATTAAAAAAAAAACGGGAAAGGGGCCGCGTGGCCCCCTTCCCTGGGCCTGTATTGGCCCCGGGGACCCCATCCCCCGGGGCATGGCCTTTTATTTTTATTCTTTGGAGGGGGCTGCGTGGCCCCCTCCTCTGGCCATTTAAGGCCCCGGGGACCCCATCCCCCGGGGCCGGCCTTTCCATTTTTTAAATTTTTTAAATTTTTCTTTTTTGGGGAGGGGGCCGCGTGGCCCCCTCCTGGGCCACTACTTGCCGCGGGGACCCCATCCCCCGGGGCTGGCCCTCTCCGTTGGGGACTGTGGGGGGGTCCCCAATCCCCCACAGTCCCGCCGGCTCCCCACGTCCCTTGGGAGCCGGCATTGCTTTTCCACATGGGGAGCAGCTGACATGCTGCTCCCCATGTGGAAAAGCAATGTGCTTTGGATATTGGAAGAGAGAGCAGGTTTCCCTGCTCTCTCTTCCAATATCCAAAGCAGTTTGCTATGGCAGGACGGGAGCCGCGAGGCTCCGTCCTGCCATAGCAAACTACAATGTCCCGGGGGTAGGCACCCCGGGACACTGCAGGAGCCGGCCCTGGGGGGTGGTGGTCCCCAGGGCCATCAAGGGCTCCAGGAGGGGGGCCGCGCGGCCCCCCTCCCTACATCAGCACAGCCCGGGGAGGTGGTGGTCCCCGGGGCTTCGGGGGTCCAAAACGGACCCCCATTTTAATTTGTTAGTGCCCCGGGGAGGTGGCGGTCCCCGGGGCGTGTGGGGGGGCTGGAGCCCCCCCACACAGGTTGTTAAATTAATAAAAAAAAAGCCCCGGGGAGGTGGTGGTCCCCGGGGCTGCGGGAGGGCTCAGAGCCCTCCCGCACCATTTTTTTAAAAAAGCCCCGGGGGGTGGCGGTCCCCGGGGCTTGGGGGGCCCTTGAGGCCCCCCACACATTAAATTATCCCCCCCACCATGCCCCCGGGACTTGGGCCACCCGGGGCCAATTAACTATCGAAGCGCGGGAGACCGCGCTTCGATTTTTTTCGGCAGGATTCGCGCACCCTGAGCGCATCCTGCCGATTTTTAAAAAAAAAATGCTTTTTTTGCCCAGGGGGTCCTTGTGGGACCCCCTGAGCAGGCCTAGGGGTTAGGGTGTTTCTACCCTGCCCCCTTTGTGCGTTTGCGCACTTGTTTCTTTTTTTTCTCGGCGGGATACGCGCACCCTAAGCGCATCCCGCCGATTTAAAAAATAAAAATCTTTTTCTGCCCAGGGGTCCTTGTGGGACCCCCTGAGGCAGACCTAGGGGTCAGGGTGTTTCTACCCTGCCCCCTTTTGCGCTTTGCGCACTTGTTTCTGTCCCTCGGTTCTACCGAGGGACAAAATAGCTGCCAACACTTCTTGATTTGGAGTGTTGATAGCCAATTAGCATGCAGCTCGTGATCGGGAGGGTACGCGGATCCGACGCGCCCATAGATATATATGTGATTTTAATTGTGAATTTCTCAGGAACTACTGAACGGATTTACACCATTTTAGCAAAAGGCACCAGTCTGAACCAAGGGCTACCTCTTTGCCAAATTTGGGGTAATTCCGTTCAGCAGTTCGAGCTGTAACTGCGACTAAAGGTTCCTATGGAAAAATGAATGGGGAAAACGCGTTTTGGGACCCCCCTTTTTCTCGGCCCCCGCTTCACGTATCACCCCGAGACTTTCAGGGTAGGAGCGGAGCGGAGCGCCCCAACAAGTTGGAAACTTTCACGAAGATTCGTCAACCGGCGCCAACGTTATTTCAAATAGAATGTCGCGGATTTCCTATGGATAATAGGTTGTAACTATAACTATCTACTGGCGACCGCCAGTAGATAATATATACGCCCAATGCTCCGACTATATCCAGAAAGACGACACGGACCCAAAATCCTTGTGCAAGGTATTTTTATTTCATTTTTACACCCAGCACTCCGCCATGACGCGTTTCAGCCCTCAAGAGGCCTTGATCACATGACGCCATGAGGAATGATCCGCATTTTTAAAGTGCTAACACCACACCATGTGACAATGTGCCAATAGACATAGCAAAAGTACTGCGCTAAAACAAAGCTAATGTGCAAATTTACCAATAAAAATATATAGCATAATGCATTTCCTTATAGTTTAAAAGGAATCAACTCATGATAAAAATTTGTCATGTATATTTAGAGCCGATACTGGACTATTGATGATTTTATGTATAACCAGACTTCTACAGGATATAATACATTAAGACATACTCCCCTGTGGGAAATTACGAATTTCATACATGTCGCAAGTAGTTCTTCCGTGCATTCGTGCAAACTGTGCAAATGTTATGCCAATATCCAAACATATACAAATACAAATACAGAATATAATAGATTTCAATACATCTGTGCCAATGACGTAGCACACCATTTAGCAAATGTTAAGTGCATCACATCTTGTCAGAACGAGAGCAGTCATTGCATGAATAGGTAGTGCAATACAAAAGAATGTGTGCAAATACGCAAATACTTTTTCATTAGGATTGCATATAGTACAGATAATCTATTATGTTGCCTGCAAGATGTGCCCCTATTTGATTTCCTAATGAATTTGTGCAAAGTTAGCAAATGATGTGCAAATCTGCAATATGAATAAATAGCGTACAACATTACGCCATTAATCCTACATTGAAATAGCCATTATATATATATATATATCTATCTTATATATGATCTACAAGATAAATTATTGCTAACTAATAATACCCCAATGGGTGATGTAAAAAGTTTTGCAAGCTGCTACATGTTGTACTGCTGTTACTTCCTACAATACAATTAATAGTACAGTAACATATTTGTAAACAATCGTTCCCGCACTTGTGCAAAATACGCCATATTTTGTGCAAATACGCAAATGATAAAGATCTAAAATCTCCCATATATGAACAATCCAACCAATAACTTAATTTAATCGGCCCCAAACTGATATATATATATATATCACATAGCTTTGTATATATGCGCCCCTTTAAGTCTAATTTGCTTCAACTAGAGTAATCGTGCAAAAAGTGCTATTTAAAAAAAGTGTTAAAAAGAAAAACTTTCTGTTTCATATGTATTTACAATGGAGGACAGGTTTGGAAAATGTTCTCAAATCGTACAACCAGCAATATCCAAATTTCTCAAAGGCAAGTGTAAAAATCCTCACTGGAGTTGAGCCCATTGGGCGTTTTAGTATCCAACTCCAGGATAAACCTTGTTTCCAATTTCCTCAGTAAAGCTTCACGGTCACCACCTCGTCTGAGTGGCGGAACATTGTCCACCACAAAGTAACTAAAGTGGTCCAGGCAATTGTCATGAATCTCTTTGAAGTGCCTGGCCACTGGATACGATGTATCACTGTTATTGATGGCCCGCATGTGCTGGAGTATTCGCTTGTGCACCTGCAACTTGGTGCTCCCAACATATCGCAGGCCACACGAACACTCCAGCACATAAATGGCAAACTCAGATTTACAATTTAGCCGTTTTTGAATGATAACAGGGTCTTCATGAAAGGGAACCTTATAAGAAGTTCTGCTCTTCCCATATCTGCAAGCTTTACACGTGGGACACTTCGTGAACCCCTTTATAGATTGTAACCAAGTTTTGGGGGTAACAACTTCTGGACTGCTCTTTACCAGCATGTCCCTCATGGACCTTGCTTTCCTGAAAGTTATTGTCGGTGACTTAGATAATGAACTACCAATAATTGGATCATTGCGCACCACGGCCCAATTTTTATTGAAGATTTTGCGCAAGACTCCATGTTGGCGACTGAAAGTGACAATAAGTCTAGGGGGATCAGTGGTGCATTCGAGTGTACTGTCTACCCTTGATGCCTTGCACAGAGCCGTCGCTCTTGGAATTATCTTGGTCTTGCTGATAGCTCTGTCTATCATCTCAGCTGAATAGCCCCTAGCCAGGAACCTACTTTTACTGTCTTCTTGAGCCTTGATGCAGTCATCCTCCAAACTGCAAATGCGTTTGATACGCAGCATCTCACCATAAGGGATGCTGCGTATCAAATGCTCAGGATGATGACTAGCAGCATGGAGGACCGTATTGCCGGCAGTTGGTTTACGGTGTAATCTAGTCTCCAATCTGCCCTCATGAATATACACCTCTACATCAAGAAAGTTGACAGTTTCATTACTGATGTGTGTAGTGAACCTCAAATTCAAATCATTCTCATTAATCTGTTCTATGAACATGATAGCCTCTTCCTTGCTACCCTTCCAAAAGAGAAAAAGATCATCTATATAGCGATACCACGATATCACATTGGTCGCTAATATATCTGAAAATTTGGCGCTGAGGACCTGTTTCTCCCAAAGCCCCATGTGCAGACAGGCGTAGCTGGGGGAGAAGCAAGCCCCCATAGCCACCCCTCTCACCTGCTGAAAGACCTGATTTTGGAAGAGAAAAAAATTGTTATTTAAACATATTGAAATCATGTCCAACAACATTTTGTTGTGGTTCAACATACACAATGGTTTAGTCATCAGAAAATGAGCAACAGCTTTGATACCGTCTAAATTATGTATACTTGTATACAATGCGGTGACATCTAGTGTGATCAACCAATAGTCATCTTGCCATACTATCTCATCAATTTTTCTCAAAAGTCCCCCGTGTCCTGTAGATAAGATGGTAAACTTCTGACATGCTCCTGTAAGAAAAAATCCACGTACCGTGATGTATTTTCCATAATGCTGTTTTTGGCCGAGATTATTGGTCGCCCTGGCGGCTTGGTGGAGTTTTTGTGTATCTTTGGAATAAGATACATCACAGGAATTACCGGATGATTAATCCTTAAAAACTTGAACTCATCTGCACTTAAAAGTCCAGCACTCTTCCATGCTACCAACTTAGTATAGTAATCGTTCCAAGCTAGCTTAACTGTTTGCCAGTCACTGCGCCTATAACATTGGCGATCATTTAAATGAAGGAGGGCTTCCTCTATATACATTTCGCGTGGCCATAAGACAACATTTCCACCTTTGTCCGACTGGCGGACAATTATGTTGTCATTGCATTGCAATTTTTTCATCAATTGCCCATAATTGATGTTCTGTTGGGTGTTTTTACGGCGAGAGTACAAAGTAGAGGTGTATACCTTCTTCAAGTTTGTTGTCACGGGTTCACCGTACACATCAATATTATCGTGCAACATGATCGGATTGAAGGTGGATTTCAATTTGAACTGCGTTATACCTGCCATATTCAAGTTGGGAAAGTTGTCAGTATCAGGCAGTTCTGTAGCAATACTATTCCCTTGCAGCTCATACAGATCACGCATTAGCTCATAATCATTGGCTGTCAAACCAGGTGGACTCGATAGTCCTGCAGGAGTCACCACCTTGGTTGTCATTGGTTCTTTGTTTTGTAATGCATGGAATTTGCGCAATTTTAATTTTCTTATGAATTTATAAAAATCGATGCGTGATTGCGCGTAATTAAAATCACTGGCCGGACTACAGGAGAGCCCCAATGATAATATTTTTAATTCAGTGTCCGATAAATTCAAATTGGTAAGGTTGATGACTGATTGAGTGTCACTCATAAGATTTCTGGTTTCAATATCTATTTGCGGTTCCATTTTCTTGGTGGCTTTCTGTTGTTTGGTTTTGCCCCGCTGCTTGCACCTTCGGTTTTCTCTCCGTTCACGGCGCTTGATGTTTGCCCTTTGTTTTGTTTTGAGCCCTGTGCTCGAGGTCTGAGGGTTTGTCTTCTATCCTGGCGCAGGTAATCCACCTCCTGCGCCAGGGACAGTTTTGTAAACCCCAATATTGTTCTCCTCTGCCCATGCTCGCTTTCAGATTCACTGCCCGCCACTGAGCTCAAGTCGGACAGGGAAGTGGATGATTGGGCTGCATCATCAGTTGCTCTGGTCAAGACTGAATCTTGTGCTGGCTTACTCAATACTTTTAGAGAGTCAAATTTCTTTGCGAAGGTGAATATCTGCCCATTTTGGTAGTCCAATTTGTCTCTCTGAAATTTGAAAGCCTTTCGCTTTTAATGACCTCTTCCTCTTTATGCAGCCGATTCAGCATTTCATCTCGATACTTTTTTTCATTATCTGATGTTCCCAATTTGCTAATTTCATCATTTAGCTCATCCACTTTAATTTGCAGGGCTGCTCGGTCACTTTCCGCATATTTTACCAGAATCCTCACGAGTTTGCAAGAAGATTCTAGGTTGCATTCCGCCCATTCAGATAGCAGAGCGGGGTCCGGATTTTCATAGCTGGGTGCCAGCATAATCCGCAACCCACGCGGAATGCGCCCCACCTCCAAGTAACGGGAAAGTGATCGATGCTCCCACCACTTGGACTGTTCAGCGCGCATTGTTTTTTCCAGTTTCTTAAAAAGCTCTCTCAAATCGGGGCTCCCTAATTTGGATGTACTGGGATGTACGCCTGATAATGACTCGATGACCGGAGAGTCATCAAACATCTCACAAGCCGCCTCCTCGCGGCTCCTCAATGCGTCGGCGGACATAGTGCCGTGTAATGGGTGAACGTTAATGCGCCGGTATGGACAGCCAGCAAATGCCGCTGTCACTCCAACGCTCACACTCCTTCACCGGACAATGCGTAGAAACTCATACCTTGGCAGACTCCTAGGCGCAGCTCGGTTCCACGAATACGAGCGCATTCACCTTCGGCCATCGGTAGAAGTATGTCGTGCTGTCCGGGGGCTACCGCGGCTGAACCATACAGGAACGATGATTGCTTCCGGGTTAGGGAAGGCAGCTTCCTGCCGCTCGGCCCTGGAACGAAGGAGGGGTCCGTAAGAACACTGTAGAAGCAACACAGTGGATTTGGTATGCAGAGAATTCGCCCAATGCTCCGACTATATCCAGAAAGACGACACGGACCCAAAATCCTCGTGCAAGGTATTTTTATTTCATTTTTACACCCAGCACTCCGCCATGACGCGTTTCAGCCCACAAAAGGCCTTGATCACATGACGCCATGAGGAATGATCCGCATTTTTAAAGTGCTAGCACCACACCATGTGACAATGTGCCAATAGACATAGCAAAAGTACTGCGCTAAAACAAAGCTAATGTGCAAATTTACCAATAAAAATATATAGCATAATGCATTTCCTTATAGTTTAAAAGGAATCAACTCATGATAAAAATTTGTCATGTATATTTAGAGCCGATACTGGACTATTGATGATTTTATGTATAACCAGACTTCTACAGGATATAATACATTAAGACATACTCCCCTGTGGGAAATTACGAATTTCATACATGTCGCAAGTAGTTCTTCCGTGCATTCGTGCAAACTGTGCAAATGTTATGCCAATATCCAAACATATACAAATACAAATACAGAATATAATAGATTTCAATACATCTGTGCCAATGACGTAGCACACCATTTAGCAAATGTTAAGTGCATCACATCTTGTCAGAACGAGAGCAGTCATTGCATGAATAGGTAGTGCAATACAAAAGAATGTGTGCAAATAGGCAAATACTTTTTCATTAGGATTGCATATAGTACAGATAATCTATTATGTTGCCTGCAAGATGTGCCCCTATTTGATTTCCTAATGAATTTGTGCAAAGTTAGCAAATGATGTGCAAATCTGCAATATGAATAAATAGCGTACAACATTACGCCATTAATCCTACATTGAAATAGCCATTATTAAAAAAAATATATATATATATATCTATCTTATATATGATCTACAAGATAAATTATTGCTAACTAATAATACCCCAATGGGTGATGTAAAAAGTTTTGCAAGCTGCTACATGTTGTACTCATGTTACTTCCCTACAATACAATTAATAGTACAGTAACATATTTGTAAACAATCGTTCCCGCACTTGTGCAAAATACGCCATATTTTGTGCAAATACGCAAAATGATAAAGATCTAAAATCTCCCATATATGAACAATCCAGCCAACAACTTAATTTAATCGGCCCCAAACTGATATATATATATCACATAGCTTTGTATATATGCGCCCCTTTAAATCTAATTTGCTTCAACTAGAGTAATCGTGCAAAAAGTGCTATTTAAAAAAGTGTTAAAAAGAAAAACTTTCTGTTTCATATGTATTTACAATGGAGGACAGGCGTGGAAAATGTTCTCAAATCGTACAACCGGCAATATCCAAATTTCTCAAAGGCAAGTGTAAAAATCCTCACTGGAGTTGAGCCCATTGGGCGTTTTAGTATCCAACTCCAGGATAAACCTTGTTTCCAATTTCCTCAGTAAAGCTTCACGGTCACCACCTCGTCTGAGTGGCGGAACATTGTCCACCACAAAGTAACTAAAGTGGTCCAGGCAATTGTCATGAATCTCTTTGAAGTGCCTGGCCAATGGATACGATGTATCACTGTTATTGATGGCCCGCATGTGCTGGAGTATTCGCTTGTGCACCTGCAACTTGGTGCTCCCAACATATCGCAGGCCACACGAACACTCCAGCACATAAATGGCAAACTCAGATTTACAATTTAGCCGTTTTTGAATGATAACAGGGTCTTCATGAAAGGGAACCTTATAAGAAGTTCTGCTCTTCCCATATCTGCAAGCTTTACACGTGGGACACTTCGTGAACCCCTTTATAGATTGTAACCAAGTTTTGGGGGTAACAACTTCTGGACTGCTCTTTACCAGCATGTCCCTCATGGACCTTGCTTTCCTGAAAGTTATTGTCGGTGACTTAGATAATGAACTACCAATAATTGGATCATTGCGCACCACGGCCCAATTTTTATTGAAGATTTTGCGAAAGACTCCATGTTGGCGACTGAAAGTGACAATAAGTCTAGGGGGATCAGTGGTGCATTCGAGTGTACTGTCTACCCTTGATGCCTTGCACAGAGCCGTCGCTCTTGGAATTATCTTGGTCTTGCTGATAGCTCTGTCTATCATCTCAGCTGAATAGCCCCTAGCCAGGAACCTACTTTTACTGTCTTCTTGAGCCTTGATGCAGTCATCCTCCAAACTGCAAATGCGTTTGATACGCAGCATCTCACCATAAGGGATGCTGCGTATCAAATGCTCAGGATGATGACTAGCAGCATGGAGGACCGTATTGCCGGCAGTTGGTTTACGGTGTAATCTAGTCTCCAATCTGCCTTCATGAATATACACCTCTACATCAAGAAAGTTGACAGTTTCATTACTGATGTGTGTAGTGAACCTCAAATTCAAATCATTCTCATTAATCTGTTCTATGAACATGATAGCCTCTTCCTTGCTACCCTTCCAAAAGAGAAAAAGATCATCTATAAAGCGATACCACGATATCACATTGGTCGCTAATATATCTGAAAATTTGGCGCTGAGGACCTGTTTCTCCCAAAGCCCCATGTGCAGACAGGCGTAGCTGGGGGAGAAGCCAGCCCCCATAGCCACCCCTCTCACCTGCTGAAAGACCTGATTTTGGAAGAGAAAAAAATTGTTATTTAAACATATTGAAATCATGTCCAATAACATTTTGTTGTGGTTCAACATACACAATGGTTTAGTCATCAGAAAATGAGCAACAGCTTTGATACCGTCTAAATGATGTATACTTGTATACAATGCGGTGACATCTAGTGTGATCAACCAATAGTCATCTTGCCATACTATCTCATCAATTTTTCTCAAAAAGTCCCCCGTGTCCTGTAGATAAGATGGTAAACTTCTGACATGCTCCTGTAAGAAAAAATCCACGTACCGTGATGTATTTTCCATAATGCTGTTTTTGGCCGAGATTATTGGTCGCCCTGGCGGCTTGGTGGAGTTTTTGTGTATCTTTGGAATAAGATACATCACAGGAATTACCGGATGATTAATCCTTAAAAACTTGAACTGATCTGCACTTAAAAGTCCAGCACTCTTCCATGCTACCAACTTAGTATAGTAATCGTTCCAAGCTAGCTTAACTGTTTGCCAGTCACTGCGCCTATAACATTGGCGATCATTTAAATGAAGGAGGGCTTCCTCTATATACATTTCGCGTGGCCATAAGACAACATTTCCACCTTCGTCCGACTGGCGGACAATTATGTTGTCATTGCATTGCAATTTTTTCATCAATTGCCCATAATTGATGTTCTGTTGGGTGTTTTTACGGCGAGAGTACAAAGTAGAGGTGTATACCTTCTTCAAGTTTGTTGTCACGAGTTCACCGTACACATCAATATTATCGTGCAACATGATCGGATTGAAGGTGGATTTCAATTTGAACTGCGTCATACCTGCCATATTCAAGTTGGGAAAGTTGTCAGTATCAGGCAGTTCTGTAGCAATACTATTCCCTTGCAGCTCATACAGATCACGCATTAGCTCATAATCATTGGCTGTCAAACCAGGTGGACTCGATAGTCCTGCAGGAGTCACCACCTTGGTTGTTATTGGTTCTTTGTTTTGTAATGCATGGAATTTGCGCAATTTTAATTTTCTTATGAATTTATAAAAATCGATGCGTGATTGCGCGTAATTAAAATCACTGGCCGGACTATAGGAGAGCCCCAATGATAATATTTTTAATTCAGTGTCCGATAAATTCAAATTGGTAAGGTTGATGACTGATTGTCACTCATAAGATTTCTGGTTTCAATATCTATTTGAGGTTCCATTTTCTTGGTGGCTTTCTGTTGTTTGGTTTTGCCCCGCTGCTTGCACCTTCGGTTTTCTCTTCGTTCACGGCGCTTGATGTTTGCCCTTTGTTTTGTTTTGAGCCCTGTGCTCGAGGTCTGAGGGTTTGTCTTCTATCCTGGCGCAGGTAATCCACCTCCTGCGCCAGGGACAGTTTTGTAAACCCCAATCTTGTGCTCCTCTGCCCATGCTCGCTTTCAGATTCACTGCCCGCCACTGAGCTCAAGTCGGACAGGGAAGTGGATGATTGGGCTGCATCATCAGTTGCTCTGGTCAAGACTGAATCTTGTGCTGGCTTACTCAATACTTTTAGAGAGTCAAATTTCTTTGCGAAGGTGAATATCTGCCCATTTTGGTAGTCCAATTTGTCTCTCTGAAATTTGAAAGCCTTTCGCTTTTAATGACCTCTTCCTCTTTATGCAGCCGATTCAGCATTTCATCTCGATACTTTTTTTCATTATCTGATGTTCCCAATTTGCTAATTTCATCATTTAGCTCATCCACTTTAATTTGCAGGGCTGCTCGGTCACTTTCCGCATATTTTACCAGAATCCTCACGAGTTTGCAAGAAGATTCTAGGTTGCATTCCGCCCATTCAGATAGCATAGCGGGGTCCGGATTTTCATAGCTGGGTGCCAGCATAATCCGCAACCCACGCGGAATGCGCCCCACCTCCAAGTAACGTGAAAGTGATCGATGCTCCCACCACTTGGACTGTTCAGCGCGCATTGTTTTTTCCAGTTTCTTAAAAAGCTCTCTCAAATCGGGGCTCCCTAATTTGGATGTACTGGGATGTACGCCTGATAATGACTCGATGACCGGAGAGTCATCAAACATCTCACAAGCCGCCTCCTCGCGGCTCCTCAATGCGTCGGCGGACATAGTGCCGTGTAATGGGTGAACGTTAATGCGCCGGTATGGACAGCCAGCAAATGCCGCTGTCACTCCAACGCTCACACTCCTTCACCGGACAATGCGTAGAAACTCATACCTTGGCAGACTCCTAGGCGCAGCTCGGTTCCACGAATACGAGCGCATTCACCTACGGCCATCGGTAGAAGTATGTTGTGCTGTCCGGGGGCTACCGCGGCTGAACCATACAGGAACGATGATTGCTTCCGGGTTAGGGAAGGCAGCTTCCTGCCGCTCGGCCCTGGAACGAAGGAGGGGTCCGTAAGAACACTGTAGAAGCAACACAGTGGATTTGGTATGCAGAGAATTCGCCCAATGCTCCGACTATATCCAGAAAGACGACACGGACCCAAAATCCTCGTGCAAGGTATTTTTATTTCATTTTTACACCCAGCACTCCGCATTTTTAAAGTGCTAGCACCACACCATGTGACAATGTGCCAATAGACATAGCAAAAGTACTGCGCTAAAACAAAGCTAATGTGCAAATTTACCAATAAAAATATATAGCAAAATGCATTTCCTTATAGTTTAAAAGGAATCAACTCATGATAAAAATTTGTCATGTATATTTAGAGCCGATACTGGACTATTGATGATTTTATGTATAACCAGACTTCTACAGGATATAATACATTAAGACATACTCCCCTGTGGGAAATTACGAATTTCATACATGTCGCAAGTAGTTCTTCCGTGCATTCGTGCACACTGTGCAAATGTTATGCCAATATCCAAACATATACAAATACAAATACAGAATATAATAGATTTCAATACATCTGTGCCAATGACGTAGCACACCATTTAGCAAATGTTAAGTGCATCACATCTTGTCAGAACGAGAGCAGTCATTGCATGAATAGGTAGTGCAATACAAAAGAATGTGTGCAAATACGCAAATACTTTTTCATTAGGATTGCATATAGTACAGATAATCTATTATGTTGCCTGCAAGATGTGCCCCTATTTGATTTCCTAATGAATTTGTGCAAAGTTAGCAAATGATGTGCAAATCTGCAATATGAATAAATAGCGTACAACATTACGCCATTAATCCTACATTGAAATAGCCATTATTAAAAAAAAATATATATATATATCTATCTTATATATGATCTACAAGATAAATTATTGCTAACTAATAATACCCCAATGGGTGATGTAAAAAGTTTTGCAAGCTGCTACATGTTGTACTGCTGTTACTTCCTACAATACAATTAATAGTACAGTAACATATTTGTAAACAATCGTTCCCGCACTTGTGCAAAATACGCCATATTTTGTGCAAATACGCAAATGATAAAGATCTAAAATCTCCCATATATGAACAATCCAACCAACAACTTAATTTAATCGGCCCCAAACTGATATATATATATCACATAGCTTTGTATATATGCGCCCCTTTAAGTCTAATTTGCTTCAACTAGAGTAATCGTGCAAAAGTGCTATTTAAAAAAAGTGTTAAAAAGAAAAACTTTCTGTTTCATATGTATTTACAATGGAGGACAGGCGTGGAAAATGTTCTCAAATCGTACAACCAGCAATATCCAAATTTCTCAAAGGCAAGTGTAAAAATCCTCACTGGAGTTGAGCCCATTGGGCGTTTTAGTATCCAACTCCAGGATAAACCTTGTTTCCAATTTCCTCAGTAAAGCTTCACGGTCACCACCTCGTCTGAGTGGCGGAACATTGTCCACCACAAAGTAACTAAAGTGGTCCAGGCAATTGTCATGAATCTCTTTGAAGTGCCTGGCCACTGGATACGATGTATCACTGTTATTGATGGCCCGCATGTGCTGGAGTATTCGCTTGTACACCTGCAACTTGGTGCTCCCAACATATCGCAGGCCACACGAACACTCCAGCACATAAATGGCAAACTCAGTTTTACAATTTAGCCTTTTTTGAATGATAACAGGGTCTTCATGAAAGGGAACCTTATAAAAAGTTCTGCTCTTCCCATATCTGCAAGCTTTACACGTGGGACACTTCGTGAACCCCTTTATAGATTGTAACCAAGTTTTGGGGGTAACAACTTCTGGACTGCTCTTTACCAGCATGTCCCTCATGGACCTTGCTTTCCTGAAAGTTATTGTCGGTGACTTAGATAATGAACTACCAATAATTGGATCATTGCGCACCACGGCCCAATTTTTATTGAAGATTTTGCGCAAAACTCCATGTTGGCGACTGAAAGTGACAATAAGTCTAGGGGGATCAGTGGTGCATTCGAGTGTACTGTCTACCCTTGATGCCTTGCACAGAGCCGTCGCTCTTGGAATTATCTTGGTCTTGCTGATAGCTCTGTCTATCATCTC
This sequence comes from Calotriton arnoldi, assembly GCA_963921515.1. Classification (NCBI taxonomy): domain Eukaryota; kingdom Metazoa; phylum Chordata; class Amphibia; order Caudata; family Salamandridae; genus Calotriton; species Calotriton arnoldi. The sequence continues at coordinate 573,985 of CAWUFW010001719.1, read as the reverse complement.
AGCTGAATAGCCCCTAGCCAGGAACCTACTTTTACTGTCTTCTTGAGCCTTGATGCAGTCATCCTCCAAACTGCAAATGCGTTTGATACGCAGCATCTCACCATAAGGGATGCTGCGTATCAAATGCTCAGGATGATGACTAGCAGCATGGAGGACCGTATTGCCGGCAGTTGGTTTACGGTGTAATCTAGTCTCCAATCTGCCTTCATGAATATACACCTCTACATCAAGAAAGTTGACAGTTTCATTACTGATGTGTGTAGTGAATCTCAAATTCAAATCATTCTCATTAATCTGTTCTATGAACATGATAGCCTCTTCCTTGCTACCCTTCCAAATGAGAAAAAGATCATCTATATAGCGATACCACGATATCACATTGGTCGCTAATATATCTGAAAATTTGGCGCTGAGGACCTGTTTCTCCCAAAGCCCCATGTGCAGACAGGCGTAGCTGGGGGAGAAGCAAGCCCCCATAGCCACCCCTCTCACCTGCTGAAAGACCTGATTTTGGAAGAGAAAAAAATTGTTATTTAAACATATTGAAATCTTGTCCAATAACATTTTGTTGTGGTTCAACATACACAATGGTTTAGTCATCAGAAAATGAGCAACAGCTTTGATACCGTCTAAATGATGTATACTTGTATACAATGCGGTGACATCTAGTGTGATCAACCAATAGTCATCTTGCCATACTATCTCATCAATTTTTCTCAAAAAGTCCCCCGTGTCCTGTAGATAAGATGGTAAACTTCTGACATGCTCCTGTATATATTTGTGTTCTTTAAAAAAAAAAAAAATCACATTACCTCCCGTTCTGCGAAGAGATCCAGGGTCCGGCTGCTGATGGGCCTGGCCTTGCCCTATGGCCTCTGCAGCCTTGATTCACACCTCATTAAATCCTGCTGTGCTGCTTAAATGAGGCGAAGCAGCACAGCAGGAGAGTTTAAAGAAGTGAACTTCTGTCCCCGTTTTTAAGAGGGCTGATCGAAATGTGAGCCTGCATAAACACTGTGATTAACGTGCAGGCTCACCCGATCACCCCTTTAAATGACCCAGGCACTACCCAAAAACCGGGACATTTCTTCAATTTGGAGCAAAGTGTTGGGACACCGGGACACTTCTCCAAAACCCGGGACCGTCCGGGGAAATCCGGGACGTCTGGTCACCCTATTGATTGCTGAACACGCTGCAGTTGTCAGGAATCATGGCTGGAGACATAGCTTACTATTTAATACCTAGAAAGCATGGGGACCCTATACTCCACATCAACTTGCTTTAAGTCCATATAAGTGAAAGGAAGGCTGGACGTTCTTGCAACGTGACCATGTTGTATGGAGAAGGCTTTGCATGCTTGTAAAATGCACAAAATGGCAGCACGCTGACAACAAACTACATTTCCCAGTTGACCATGAACTTCCACAAAATTTGAAGATGGGTGTCCATTTTGGATTTCAGGGTATAACTTCCCTCGTGGCCCACATTGTCTTTGCAGGGCAATCAGAACACCATGACCTCACAACGTGGACCTAAAATTTCCTGTGCAAGAACTGAAAGTACTCTTTTGAAGTTGTCCTCAAGGACATTAAAAATATAAAGAAGTATTCTGAAATCCGAGTCATATTGCAAAAACAAACTTTGAACTATTTTTGAATATTTAACTTGAACTTTTGTAAAATATTGTAGGATTGCTGTTTACAGTTAAGGTCATCCTGTGACAGAACAGGAAGAATTCTAAAGTCAGAACTATCAGTGGCGGCCGGCTGAGGGAAGCGCGGTGAGGCTGGGCTGGCGGGGCGGAAGTCGGCAGACGACGGAATAGGTATTATTTACTTATTTAATTATACCTATTCCGTTGTCTGTTGACTTCCCCCCACCACGCACTGCCCCACCGCGCTTACCTGTGCCAGCCGCTGCTGAGAACTATGTTGCACATGATATGTAGTTAAGATAATACATAAAGTATGCAGAGTTTGAATAATGCTTACAAGAGTTGCTCAGTTAGAAATCACTGGATATTAACTTATATTAACAACTTTGCAGTGGCACACGAGTCAAGTAAAAACGACAACTCATCTTCCCCATGGACTGCATAAGGCCAAAGCCTGAGGTAGTTATCTTACTCATGGAGAGAAGTGTGTATGAACATATATTTACGATACTCATCGCCTATATATTTAGTTTGAGGAATAACAAGTTCTATGTCTAAGTACAGAGAGTTAGTTGCACAGAGAGATCACAATGGTATATCCATTCACTATTATAGTTAAATGCAAAAATGTTCTAGTCAGTTAATAAAGATATCGCTTACTGCCTTTAGACAACACTCTATGTCTTACAGACCATAATTCCCAGCAGATATGACGAGTCAGATTGGCTGAGTCCAGTGTCTCTATTTTCTTTTTCGGTCCCATCCGTCATTCCCTTTTTCTACCGCTTGCTCACACATTCTGGTTTGAGTGGCCATTGGTGGAGGTGGTGAGGGACAGAAGAGTGCATCACTCCCGTTGGATCTCAAGTGCAGGTTTAGTGCTCTCTAACAGGGATCAAACAAAAATACTATTCTAACACTGATGTTGGAAGCGGGTAGGCAGATGTAGTTCTGTCATTTGCTAGAGTGCAATTCCAAACATGTTGGAAGGGCTTATATATAAAGATGCAACCCTTAAGGGACAGCCAAAGTGGTAGGTGGGTGAGCCGACCCTCTTACCGTAGGCATTTATGATTGCTGAACACACAAGTCGCACTGATTGGTGGACAAATAGACATAAATGGTCTGCTCACTTCCAGAAATGGCAGCCACCTCACCTATCACATTCTGAGTTACTTCCTAACACGTCCCTTTTTGAGCCCAGAGTTTCTGTCTAAACTGTTTTCCATGTCTGTTAGAACGGGGAAGGGTGGGGGGTGATTGGTGGCAATTGAGGTATAGATCAGCTACAGCAGAGGCTCCTCCGCTATGGCGGAGGAGCGTCGCCCCCCCGCTGAGAGCCAGCTGGGGGAAACAGGACATATGAAATGATAAATACATTGGTTTTATTATCATTTTTATTTTTTCTGTTTCCTTCTAGAGCCAGCCAAGTCTGGGCAGGGTGGGGCTTTGCTGTCGTCCCTGAAATGAAAACTATCCTGTCTGCAAATTACTTTAATTGACGTAAAAACTCACCTTCAAGTTGTGCTCAAAAAGAGTCACACATGAGCCAAGGGAAACTACGATCACTATATGTGCAACTAGTGTGAATATAATTATTCAATCACATGATATACGTTCTTGTAGATCACAACAAACAAACAGAATATGCGTTCTTGTTTTAATCTGTCAGTATCAAAACAGTCAATTATGTCACAGTAGTTAATACAACATGTAAAATAGAATGATTAATGAATACAACATCAAGACACCAAAAATATCAATGTATCTGATCTCACACTTCCATACATACCGCACTCATACCACAAACAGTTTACACATTCTAAAAACAACACAAAAAATAGGGAAATCTGGGCGGAACGTCCCTCTGAAGATATTCAGGGCACAACCTAGGATATGATGTCTGTTTGTACAAAGTTAGACCGGTCTCACTATCTTTGAATGGTATCCATAACAGTCAGATATTTTTCACTATATAGCTGTTTTATCACAATAAGATTTTGTCAGTATCCTAAGAAAATACAATTCTGAGTGGCTTATAGGTTTGTCACTACAGCAAGCGTATTATATCGCAATTCTGATTTTGGTGGTCTACACAGCGTGCGTTGACGCGCGTTTCGGTAATGGCCTATCTGTGAGATCGCACCTTCTTCAAGGCGCTAAAAACATAGGAGGATCAGGGGTCTTGGTGTCAAATAGTAGACAAATTCTGTCTAAAGGAAACGAAGTTCAAGGTCAAGAAGTGTAGGAACTTTCAAATGTAGCGGGAATAGGGAGAAAGCGGCCCAGACAGAAAAGGCTCCTAGAGCAAGCCTTAAGGAAATCCCTTAGGCAGCGGTCCTCATAATGATTGTAAGAAAACCAAGGTTGGAAAATGATGTAAGCTGATACAAAGCTTCAATAGGTAGGCGAGAAGGCCTAGGAATGTCCCCCAACCATCAGATTGAATGGACCCTGTTTGAAGTGAATAACACAGTTGTCCAAATCAGCGAAGACGAGCATGACTCCTGTCGGAATGAGGCGCAGAGCTTGCGATTACAAGCAGTAACAGCCAGACCTGCCAGCAGCGGAGGAGTAGTGCACACTGTAAGTGCGCATGACATGTGGCCAGCTGTCTTAGGCCAGCCAAACTCTCATGCACACTTAGGTTTCCCCAACCCAGCTGTGTTGCACAGCCGGGTTGGAGAAATAGCACACACTCCCAGGCACTGTCTGAGCGCAAACCAAGCCGCACAGACCAATCCTGGAGCTGCTCTCATGCTATTGAGAGCAGCGCCGGGATTGGGTGGGGATGCTGTCCCAGGGACTGCTGGGGGCACATCAGGAGGGAAGAGGAGCACCGAGGCGACCGGCAGCGGAGAAACAGCACACACTCCCAGGCACTGTCGGAGTGGCAAACCAAACCGCTCAGACCAATCCTGGAGCTGCTCTCATGCTATTGAGAGCAGCGCCGGGATTGGGTGGGGATGCTGTCCCAGGGACTGCTGGGACACATCAGGAGAGAAGAGGAGCACCGAGGCGACCGGCAGCGGAGAAACAGCACACACTCCCAGGCACTGTCGGAGTGGCAAACCAAACCGCTCAGACCAATCCTGGAGCTGCTCTCATGCTATTGAGAGCAGCGCCGGGATTGGGTGGGGATGCTGTCCAAGGGACTGCTGGGACACATCAGGAGAGAAGAGGAGCACCGAGGCGACCGGCAGCGGAGAAACAGCACACACTCCCAGGCACTGTCGGAGTGGCAAACCAAACCGCTCAGACCAATCCTGGAGCTGCTCTCATGCTATTGAGAGCAGCGCCGGGATTGGGTGGGGATGCTGTCCCAGGGACTGCTGGGGGCACATCAGGAGGGAAGAGGAGCACCGAGGCGACCGGCAGCGGAGAAACAGCACACACTCCCAGGCACTGTCGGAGTGGCAAACCAAACCGCTCAGACCAATCCTGGAGCTGCTCTCATGCTATTGAGAGCAGCGCCGGGATTGGGTGGGGATGCTGTCCCAGGGACTGCTGGGGCACATCAGGAGAGACGAGGAGCAGCGAGGCGGCTGGCAGCGTCGGAACAGGTAAGTTTTTTAAAATTATAATTATTTCCCAAATCCCCCGTCCCGTCCACCTCCGCACCACCCCACTTGAGTTTTGCGGCAGCTGCAACTGACCAGCGATAGCCCTATTGAGGTTCTTCAACCATTAAAATACTCCTTAACTTTTCCCCTTACTTTGGTGTGACATATTTGGGGTATTTGTATTCTTTCCTGCAGTAAAACTCTTCAGTTTGATTCAAATAAAGACGTTTTGACACCCTATAACCAGGCGGTTGTTTAGACAGCTTTGCGATATTTCACTCTCGCAGCAACAGAGCACCAGAGTGACATTTCGGCCTGTTTTGCAGGGCAGACAGCGCCTGGGCTTACATTTAGTATTCAAAACACATGCCTTTACTCCAGAGTGAGGGCTCGAAGTGAAGTTCTTCCGCCTTTGACATGCGACACTGATAGAGTCGGAGGGAAGAACTGAGCCAATCAAAGCAGAAGATACACTCCGAGAAGTGATTTCGCTGTCGAGTGAGTAGCAGTACATAATCTTCCATGAAAAAATCATATTTATAAATCTGCCATTTACTAATCAAACTATCTACACCTTGGTTTTGGGTGACAAACTCCTAAAACAATAATCCTGAGTTGTGAAGATGAAAGTGTTTAAGACTGTCTTCATTCTTACTCTGATAAACCAGTAGATAGAATGCAAGAATGACTCAGATTTTCATAAAACTCCATATTGAAAGCATGATTTAAATAAAATATCGTGAATGTCCAAAGTGCAGCTCACTTTTTTCCCATTCATCAAATGTCAAGATGTATAAAGTGCTTAATTTGAGCCGGTGGTTGCAGGTGCTCAGCACGGGCACTTAATCATCAACACCAGCAATTTGCATGAGCACCAGTTGAGAACACATTAATTTACAGGGAGATTAAGTGATTTGCCCAGAATAACAGAATGTTGAGCCGACGCCAAGACTCAAACCTGGTTCCGCAGCTCCGAAGTCAGCAGCTCTGGCCTTTATGCCACATCCTCTCCCCACTTTCATGCTTAGCAGTTGTTTCTGTTTTAGGCGGCGCTAACAGGAGAAATGGGCTAGTGCAAGGTCCCTCGTGACGAGAGGCCCGGCACTTTTTTTTTTTTACAAATTAACCACGGGATGTATGTTAGCTAAATTTACAATTTTCATAGATTTTCATGGAAATGCTCGTTTGCCCTCTCCCTGCGCCTGTGTCTTGTCTGCCCAAGTGGACCATCAGCAGGTGAATGGGTTAAAAAAATGTGCCTTCTGCATATGTTATACAAAAGGGGATGATGGACGGAACGTTTGAGCCAATCAAACACTCACCCCCAGTCAACTGATCTGGGTTTAATCCATCATCATTCTTTAGCTCACTCCACCACCCCAGTTCAGACATGGCCATATGCAAATCAGTCTGACCCTGTGCCTCATGGGAACAGTCCAGCCCGAACTGCCAAGCCATGTCTTCCCTGGACCGGAAACAAGCATCCTAGGACCGGTTTCTGGCATTCCAGCCGTCATCAGCCAGGCTTGCTTGAATCCAGTGGCAAAGTGAGCAAGGGACCCACGTCTGGGCATACCCCCGCCAACTTAGGGCGAACAAAGCGATACAAAAGGGGATGATGGACAGAACGTTTGAGCCAATCAAACACTCACCCCCAGTCAACTGATCTGGGTTTAATCCATCATCATTCTTTAGCTCACTCCACCACCCCAGTTCAGACATGGCCATATGCAAATCAGTCTGACCCTGTGCCTCATGGGAACAGTCCAGCCCGAACTGCCAAGCCATGTCTTCCCTGGACCGGAAACAAGCATCCTAGGACCGGTTTCTGGCATTCCAGCCGTCATCAGCCAGGCTTGCTTGAATCCAGTGGCAAAGTGAGCAAGGGACCCACGTCTGGGCATACCCCCGCCAACTTAGGGCGAACAAAGCGATACAAAAGGGGATGATGGACGGAACGTTTGAGCCAATCAAACACTCACCCCCAGTCAACTGATCTGGGTTTAATCCATCATCATTCTTTAGCTCACTCCACCACCCCCAGTTCAGACATGGCCATATGCAAATCAGTCTGACCCTGTGCCTCATGGGAACAGTCCAGCCCGAACTGCCAAGCCATGTCTTCCCTGGACCGGAAACAAGCATCCTAGGACCGGTTTCTGGCATTCCAGCCGTCATCAGCCAGGCTTGCTTGAATCCAGTGGCAAAGTGAGCAAGGGACCCACGTCTGGGCATACCCCCGCCAACTTAGGGCGAACAAAGCGATACAAAAGGGGATGATGGACGGAACGTTTGAGCCAATCAAACACTCACCCCCAGTCAACTGATCTGGGTTTAATCCATCATCATTCTTTAGCTCACTCCACCACCCCAGTTCAGACATGGCCATATGCAAATCAGTCTGACCCTGTGCCTCATGGGAACAGTCCAGCCCGAACTGCCAAGCCATGTCTTCCCTGGACCGGAAACAAGCATCCTAGGACCGGTTTCTGGCATTCCAGCCGTCATCAGCCAGGCTTGCTTGAATCCAGTGGCAAAGTGAGCAAGGGACCCACGTCTGGGCATACCCCGCCAACTTAGGGCGAACAAAGCGATACAAAAGGGGATGATGGACGGAACGTTTGAGCCAATCAAACACTCACCCCCAGTCAACTGATCTGGGTTTAATCCATCATCATTCTTTAGCTCACTCCACCACCCCAGTTCAGACATGGCCATATGCAAATCAGTCTGACCCTGTGCCTCATGGGAACAGTCCAGCCCGAACTGCCAAGCCATGTCTTCCCTGGACCGGAAACAAGCATCCTAGGACCGGTTTCTGGCATTCCAGCCGTCATCAGCCAGGCTTGCTTGAATCCAGTGGCAAAGTGAGCAAGGGACCCACGTCTGGGCATACCCCCGCCAACTTAGGGCGAACAAAGCGATACAAAAGGGGATGATGGACGGAACGTTTGAGCCAATCAAACACTCACCCCCAGTCAACTGATCTGGGTTTAATCCATCATCATTCTTTAGCTCACTCCACCACCCCAGTTCAGACATGGCCATATGCAAATCAGTCTGACCCTGTGCCTCATGGGAACAGTCCAGCCCGAACTGCCAAGCCATGTCTTCCCTGGACCGGAAACAAGCATCCTAGGACCGGTTTCTGGCATTCCAGCCGTCATCAGCCAGGCTTGCTTGAATCCAGTGGCAAAGTGAGCAAGGGACCCACGTCTGGGCATACCCCTGCCAACTTAGGGCGAACAAAGCGATACAAAGGGGGATGATGGACGGAACGTTTGAGCCAATCAAACACTCACCCCCAGTCAACTGATCTGGGTTTAATCCATCATCATTCTTTAGCTCACTCCACCACCCCAGTTCAGACATGGCCATATGCAAATCAGTCTGACCCTGTGCCTCATGGGAACAGTCCAGCCCGAACTGCCAAGCCATGTCTTCCCTGGACCGGAAACAAGCATCCTAGGACCGGTTTCTGGCATTCCAGCCGTCATCAGCCAGGCTTGCTTGAATCCAGTGGCAAAGTGAGCAAGGGACCCACGTCTGGGCATACCCCCGCCAACTTAGGGCGAACAAAGCGATACAAAAGGGGATGATGGACGGAACGTTTGAGCCAATCAAACACTCACCCCCAGTCAACTGATCTGGGTTTAATCCATCATCATTCTTTAGCTCACTCCACCACCCCAGTTCAGACATGGCCATATGCAAATCAGTCTGACCCTGTGCCTCATGGGAACAGTCCAGCCCGAACTGCCAAGCCATGTCTTCCCTGGACCGGAAACAAGCATCCTAGGACCGGTTTCTGGCATTCCAGCCGTCATCAGCCAGGCTTGCTTGAATCCAGTGGCAAAGTGAGCAAGGGACCCACGTCTGGGCATACCCCCGCCAACTTAGGGCGAACAAAGCGATACAAAAGGGGATGATGGACGGAACGTTTGAGCCAATCAAACACTCACCCCCAGTCAACTGATCTGGGTTTAATCCATCATCATTCTTTAGCTCACTCCACCACCCCAGTTCAGACATGGCCATATGCAAATCAGTCTGACCCTGTGCCTCATGGGAACAGTCCAGCCCGAACTGCCAAGCCATGTCTTCCCTGGACCGGAAACAAGCATCCTAGGACCGGTTTCTGGCATTCCAGCCGTCATCAGCCAGGCTTGCTTGAATCCAGTGGCAAAGTGAGCAAGGGACCCACGTCTGGGCATACCCCCGCCAACTTAGGGCGAACAAAGCGATACAAAAGGGGATGATGGACGGAACGTTTGAGCCAATCAAACACTCACCCCCAGTCAACTGATCTGGGTTTAATCCATCATCATTCTTTAGCTCACTCCACCACCCCAGTTCAGACATGGCCATATGCAAATCAGTCTGACCCTGTGCCTCATGGGAACAGTCCAGCCCGAACTGCCAAGCCATGTCTTCCCTGGACCGGAAACAAGCATCCTAGGACCGGTTTCTGGCATTCCAGCCGTCATCAGCCAGGCTTGCTTGAATCCAGTGGCAAAGTGAGCAAGGGACCCACGTCTGGGCATACCCCCGCCAACTTAGGGCGAACAAAGCGATACAAAAGGGGATGATGGACGGAACGTTTGAGCCAATCAAACACTCACCCCCAGTCAACTGATCTGGGTTTAATCCATCATCATTCTTTAGCTCACTCCACCACCCCAGTTCAGACATGGCCATATGCAAATCAGTCTGACCCTGTGCCTCATGGGAACAGTCCAGCCCGAACTGCCAAGCCATGTCTTCCCTGGACCGGAAACAAGCATCCTAGGACCGGTTTCTGGCATTCCAGCCGTCATCAGCCAGGCTTGCTTGAATCCAGTGGCAAAGTGAGCAAGGGACCCACGTCTGGGCATACCCCCGCCAACTTAGGGCGAACAAATCGATACAAAAGGGGATGATGGACGGAACGTTTGAGCCAATCAAACACTCACCCCCAGTCAACTGATCTGGGTTTAATCCATCATCATTCTTTAGCTCACTCCACCACCCCAGTTCAGACATGGCCATATGCAAATCAGTCTGACCCTGTGCCTCATGGGAACAGTCCAGCCCGAACTGCCAAGCCATGTCTTCCCTGGACCGGAAACAAGCATCCTAGGACCGGTTTCTGGCATTCCAGCCGTCATCAGCCAGGCTTGCTTGAATCCAGTGGCAAAGTGAGCAAGGGACCCACGTCTGGGCATACCCCGCCAACTTAGGGCGAACAAAGCGATACAAAAGGGGATGATGGACGGAACGTTTGAGCCAATCAAACACTCACCCCCAGTCAACTGATCTGGGTTTAATCCATCATCATTCTTTAGCTCACTCCACCACCCCAGTTCAGACATGGCCATATGCAAATCAGTCTGACCCTGTGCCTCATGGGAACAGTCCAGCCCGAACTGCCAAGCCATGTCTTCCCTGGACCGGAAACAAGCATCCTAGGACCGGTTTCTGGCATTCCAGCCGTCATCAGCCAGGCTTGCTTGAATCCAGTGGCAAAGTGAGCAAGGGACCCACGTCTGGGCATACCCCCGCCAACTTAGGGCGTAACAAAGCGATACAAAGGGGATGATGGACGGAACGTTTGAGCCAATCAAACACTCACCCCCAGTCAACTGATCTGGGTTTAATCCATCATCATTCTTTAGCTCACTCCACCACCCCAGTTCAGACATGGCCATATGCAAATCAGTCTGACCCTGTGCCTCATGGGAACAGTCCAGCCCGAACTGCCAAGCCATGTCTTCCCTGGACCGGAAACAAGCATCCTAGGACCGGTTTCTGGCATTCCAGCCGTCATCAGCCAGGCTTGCTTGAATCCAGTGGCAAAGTGAGCAAGGGACCCACGTCTGGGCATACCCCCGCCAACTTAGGGCGAACAAAGCGATACAAAAGGGATGATGGACGGAACGTTTGAGCCAATCAAACACTCACCCCCAGTCAACTGATCTGGGTTTAATCCATCATCATTCTTTAGCTCACTCCACCACCCCAGTTCAGACATGGCCATATGCAAATCAGTCTGACCCTGTGCCTCATGGGAACAGTCCAGCCCGAACTGCCAAGCCATGTCTTCCCTGGACCGGAAACAAGCATCCTAGGACCGGTTTCTGGCATTCCAGCCGTCATCAGCCAGGCTTGCTTGAATCCAGTGGCAAAGTGAGCAAGGGACCCACGTCTGGGCATACCCCCGCCAACTTAGGGCGAACAAATCGATACAAAGGGGATGATGGACGGAACGTTTGAGCCAATCAAACACTCACCCCCAGTCAACTGATCTGGGTTTAATCCATCATCATTCTTTAGCTCACTCCACCACCCCAGTTCAGACATGGCCATATGCAAATCAGTCTGACCCTGTGCCTCATGGGAACAGTCCAGCCCGAACTGCCAAGCCATGTCTTCCCTGGACCGGAAACAAGCATCCTAGGACCGGTTTCTGGCATTCCAGCCGTCATCAGCCAGGCTTGCTTGAATCCAGTGGCAAAGTGAGCAAGGGACCCACGTCTGGGCATACCCCCGCCAACTTAGGGCGAACAAGCGATACAAAGGGGATGATGGACGGAACGTTTGAGCCAATCAAACACTCACCCCCAGTCAACTGATCTGGGTTTAATCCATCATCATTCTTTAGCTCACTCCACCACCCCAGTTCAGACATGGCCATATGCAAATCAGTCTGACCCTGTGCCTCATGGGAACAGTCCAGCCCGAACTGCCAAGCCATGTCTTCCCTGGACCGGAAACAAGCATCCTAGGACCGGTTTCTGGCATTCCAGCCGTCATCAGCCAGGCTTGCTTGAATCCAGTGGCAAAGTGAGCAAGGGACCCACGTCTGGGCATACCCCGCCAACTTAGGGCGAACAAGCTGATACAAAAGGGGATGATGGACGGAACGTTTGAGCCAATCAAACACTCACCCCCAGTCAACTGATCTGGGTTTAATCCATCATCATTCTTTAGCTCACTCCACCACCCCAGTTCAGACATGGCCATATGCAAATCAGTCTGACCCTGTGCCTCATGGGAACAGTCCAGCCCGAACTGCCAAGCCATGTCTTCCCTGGACCGGAAACAAGCATCCTAGGACCGGTTTCTGGCATTCCAGCCGTCATCAGCCAGGCTTGCTTGAATCCAGTGGCAAAGTGAGCAAGGGACCCACGTCTGGGCATACCCCCGCCAACTTAGGGCGAACAAGCGATACAAAAGGGATGATGGACGGAACGTTTGAGCCAATCAAACACTCACCCCCAGTCAACTGATCTGGGTTTAATCCATCATCATTCTTTAGCTCACTCCACCACCCCAGTTCAGACATGGCCATATGCAAATCAGTCTGACCCTGTGCCTCATGGGAACAGTCCAGCCCGAACTGCCAAGCCATGTCTTCCCTGGACCGGAAACAAGCATCCTAGGACCGGTTTCTGGCATTCCAGCCGTCATCAGCCAGGCTTGCTTGAATCCAGTGGCAAAGTGAGCAAGGGACCCACGTCTGGGCATACCCCGCCAACTTAGGGCGAACAAGCGATACAAAGGGGATGATGGACGGAACGTTTGAGCCAATCAAACACTCACCCCCAGTCAACTGATCTGGGTTTAATCCATCATCATTCTTTAGCTCACTCCACCACCCCAGTTCAGACATGGCCATATGCAAATCAGTCTGACCCTGTGCCTCATGGGAACAGTCCAGCCCGAACTGCCAAGCCATGTCTTCCCTGGACCGGAAACAAGCATCCTAGGACCGGTTTCTGGCATTCCAGCCGTCATCAGCCAGGCTTGCTTGAATCCAGTGGCAAAGTGAGCAAGGGACCCACGTCTGGGCATACCCCCGCCAACTTAGGGCGAACAAAGCGATACAAAAGGGGATGATGGACGGAGCGTTTGAGCCAATCAAACACTCACCCCCAGTCAACTGATCTGGGTTTAATCCATCATCATTCTTTAGCTCACTCCACCACCCCAGTTCAGACATGGCCATATGCAAATCAGTCTGACCCTGTGCCTCATGGGAACAGTCCAGCCCGAACTGCCAAGCCATGTCTTCCCTGGACCGGAAACAAGCATCCTAGGACCGGAGTGAGCTAAAGAATGATGATGGATTAAACCCAGATCAGTTGACTGGGGGTGAGTGTTTGATTGGCTCAAACGTTCTGTCCATCATCCCCTTGTATCGCTTGTTCGCCCTAAGTTGGCGGGGTATGCCCAGACGTGGGTCCCTTGCTCACTTTGCCACTGGATTCAAGCAAGCCTGGCTGATGACGGCTGGAATGCCAGAAACCGGTCCTAGGATGCTTGTTTCCGGTCCAGGGAAGACATGGCTTGGCAGTTCGGGCTGGACTGTTCCCATGAGGCACAGGGTCAGACTGATTTGCATATGGCCATGTCTGAACTGGGGTGGTGGAGTGAGCTAAAGAATGATGATGGATTAAACCCAGATCAGTTGACTGGGGTGAGTGTTTGATTGGCTCAAACGTTCTGTCCATCATCCCCTTTGTATCGCTTTGTTCGCCCTAAGTTGGCGGGGTATGCCCAGACGTGGGTCCCTTGCTCACTTTGCCACTGGATTCAAGCAAGCCTGGCTGATGACGGCTGGAATGCCAGAAACCGGTCCTAGGATGCTTGTTTCCGGTCCAGGGAAGACATGGCTTGGCAGTTCGGGCTGGACTGTTCCCATGAGGCACAGGGTCAGACTGATTTGCATATGGCCATGTCTGAACTGGGGTGGTGGAGTGAGCTAAAGAATGATGATGGATTAAACCCAGATCAGTTGACTGGGGGTGAGTGTTTGATTGGCTCAAACGTTCTGTCCATCATCCCCTTTGTATCGCTTTGTTCGCCCTAAGTTGGCGGGGTATGCCCAGACGTGGGTCCCTTGCTCACTTTGCCACTGGATTCAAGCAAGCCTGGCTGATGACGGCTGGAATGCCAGAAACCGGTCCTAGGATGCTTGTTTCCGGTCCAGGGAAGACATGGCTTGGCAGTTCGGGCTGGACTGTTCCCATGAGGCACAGGGTCAGACTGATTTGCATATGGCCATGTCTGAACTGGGGTGGTGGAGTGAGCTAAAGAATGATGATGGATTAAACCCAGATCAGTTGACTGGGGGTGAGTGTTTGATTGGCTCAAACGTTCTGTCCATCATCCCCTTTTGTATCGCTTTGTTCGCCCTAAGTTGGCGGGGGTATGCCCAGACGTGGGTCCCTTGCTCACTTTGCCACTGGATTCAAGCAAGCCTGGCTGATGACGGCTGGAATGCCAGAAACCGGTCCTAGGATGCTTGTTTCCGGTCCAGGGAAGACATGGCTTGGCAGTTCGGGCTGGACTGTTCCCATGAGGCACAGGGTCAGACTGATTTGCATATGGCCATGTCTGAACTGGGTGGTGGAGTGAGCTAAAGAATGATGATGGATTAAACCCAGATCAGTTGACTGGGGGTGAGTGTTTGATTGGCTCAAACGTTCTGTCCATCATCCCCTTTGTATCGCTTTGTTCGCCCTAAGTTGGCGGGGTATGCCCAGACGTGGGTCCCTTGCTCACTTTGCCACTGGATTCAAGCAAGCCTGGCTGATGACGGCTGGAATGCCAGAAACCGGTCCTAGGATGCTTGTTTCCGGTCCAGGGAAGACATGGCTTGGCAGTTCGGGCTGGACTGTTCCCATGAGGCACAGGGTCAGACTGATTTGCATATGGCCATGTCTGAACTGGGGTGGTGGAGTGAGCTAAAGAATGATGATGGATTAAACCCAGATCAGTTGACTGGGGTGAGTGTTTGATTGGCTCAAACGTTCTGTCCATCATCCCCTTTGTATCGCTTGTTCGCCCTAAGTTGGCGGGGGTATGCCCAGACGTGGGTCCCTTGCTCACTTTGCCACTGGATTCAAGCAAGCCTGGCTGATGACGGCTGGAATGCCAGAAACCGGTCCTAGGATGCTTGTTTCCGGTCCAGGGAAGACATGGCTTGGCAGTTCGGGCTGGACTGTTCCCATGAGGCACAGGGTCAGACTGATTTGCATATGGCCATGTCTGAACTGGGGTGGTGGAGTGAGCTAAAGAATGATGATGGATTAAACCCAGATCAGTTGACTGGGGGTGAGTGTTTGATTGGCTCAAACGTTCTGTCCATCATCCCCTTTTGTATCGCTTTGTTCGCCCTAAGTTGGCGGGGGTATGCCCAGACGTGGGTCCCTTGCTCACTTTGCCACTGGATTCAAGCAAGCCTGGCTGATGACGGCTGGAATGCCAGAAACCGGTCCTAGGATGCTTGTTTCCGGTCCAGGGAAGACATGGCTTGGCAGTTCGGGCTGGACTGTTCCCATGAGGCACAGGGTCAGACTGATTTGCATATGGCCATGTCTGAACTGGGGTGGTGGAGTGAGCTAAAGAATGATGATGGATTAAACCCAGATCAGTTGACTGGGGGTGAGTGTTTGATTGGCTCAAACGTTCTGTCCATCATCCCCTTTGTATCGCTTTGTTCGCCCTAAGTTGGCGGGGTATGCCCAGACGTGGGTCCCTTGCTCACTTTGCCACTGGATTCAAGCAAGCCTGGCTGATGACGGCTGGAATGCCAGAAACCGGTCCTAGGATGCTTGTTTCCGGTCCAGGGAAGACATGGCTTGGCAGTTCGGGCTGGACTGTTCCCATGAGGCACAGGGTCAGACTGATTTGCATATGGCCATGTCTGAACTGGGGTGGTGGAGTGAGCTAAAGAATGATGATGGATTAAACCCAGATCAGTTGACTGGGGGTGAGTGTTTGATTGGCTCAAACGTTCTGTCCATCATCCCCTTTGTATCGCTTTGTTCGCCCTAAGTTGGCGGGGTATGCCCAGACGTGGGTCCCTTGCTCACTTTGCCACTGGATTCAAGCAAGCCTGGCTGATGACGGCTGGAATGCCAGAAACCGGTCCTAGGATGCTTGTTTCCGGTCCAGGGAAGACATGGCTTGGCAGTTCGGGCTGGACTGTTCCCATGAGGCACAGGGTCAGACTGATTTGCATATGGCCATGTCTGAACTGGGGTGGTGGAGTGAGCTAAAGAATGATGATGGATTAAACCCAGATCAGTTGACTGGGGTGAGTGTTTGATTGGCTCAAACGTTCTGTCCATCATCCCCTTTGTATCGCTTTGTTCGCCCTAAGTTGGCGGGGTATGCCCAGACGTGGGTCCCTTGCTCACTTTGCCACTGGATTCAAGCAAGCCTGGCTGATGACGGCTGGAATGCCAGAAACCGGTCCTAGGATGCTTGTTTCCGGTCCAGGGAAGACATGGCTTGGCAGTTCGGGCTGGACTGTTCCCATGAGGCACAGGGTCAGACTGATTTGCATATGGCCATGTCTGAACTGGGGTGGTGGAGTGAGCTAAAGAATGATGATGGATTAAACCCAGATCAGTTGACTGGGGTGAGTGTTTGATTGGCTCAAACGCTCTGTCCATCATCCCCTTTGTATCGCTTTGTTCGCCCTAAGTTGGCGGGGTATGCCCAGACGTGGGTCCCTTGCTCACTTTGCCACTGGATTCAAGCAAGCCTGGCTGATGACGGCTGGAATGCCAGAAACCGGTCCTAGGATGCTTGTTTCCGGTCCAGGGAAGACATGGCTTGGCAGTTCGGGCTGGACTGTTCCCATGAGGCACAGGGTCAGACTGATTTGCATATGGCCATGTCTGAACTGGGGTGGTGGAGTGAGCTAAAGAATGATGATGGATTAAACCCAGATCAGTTGACTGGGGGTGAGTGTTTGATTGGCTCAAACGTTCTGTCCATCATCCCCTTTTGTATCGTTCTGCATATGTTGTCAGCTTTTCTTCACTTGCAAAACCTATTATGACACATAAAGAAATCACTTGTCTTACCCCATTAAAAAGTGAGAGTGTTAGTCACACATTCACACACTTACCAAACGACATACATTGACTTTATCTACATGAAACAGCAATTGGACAACTGAAACCCTACTAAACTGCACTCTCCAAGTATATGTTCCCCTTTTACAAACACATTAGCCACCTCATGGGTCAGTTGTCCAAAACCCAAACATGTAACCAAATGAATTTAGAAAAGAAGAGGCAACACAAAGAGATGTAATCAATCCAATCAGTAGTCTATTATAAAATATTTTTCGAGAAAACTCCAAACACTTGAGATTTGGAAATAATCCTCACCTTCTCTACTTTCTGCGATCAACAATTTTGAGATCTAGGTGTAGTATTATCTGGTATACGGGCAGTCTTCAGTCTGCAAAAGGTAAGTCTCTCTGGATGTTCGTTTAATGATGAAAGGCCTGTAGAAGTCCACAAGATGTTCTGTTGGTACAAAGGCGGATCACTTCTAAATGCACCAGTGGATATTGAGAGCACTGTGCCATCTAGCCCTGAAGAAGCTCCAGGATATGAGAGCGAAACACATTGGCTGTTGTGCTGTTTTGAAAGTCGAGCATCTGATATGAAATAAAGGACTTTTTTAATCAAGAACTCCAAGTATCTTCAGTATTCGCTAAAAACATTTGGACTACATAATGGGCTACTGATATGAGCGATTACATCTATTTCTGCTGCTTCTCCTTTTCAAAATTATTTTTTCTACATCTAAATGCAGGTTTGGAAATGCAGTAAGTGTGAGATAGTCATTGCAAATATTTGCAAATACCTACATGGTTACCCACTGACAACCAATTAGGGCACACCATTTCACTGCAGGCGGGTGCAAAGTGTTTTTTTGTTGCACAAACTTCCTGTAATTCACATGAATATTATAATGACTACCCATAGGTTACAGAGCTTTGAATATAACGATTTTCACGTGAAAATCGGGATTTTAACAACTTTTAAAATTGTTTTAAAATTGTTTGCCAGAAACAAATCGACAAAGTCCGTACAATTTAAAGTTGCAAGGAAAACGGTTTTAACATTAGCCTTGAGAAACGAGAACATCCAATTTCAATTTCAGTTTAATTATCCAATCAGACAGATTGGGACTGGCTTTCCCTCCTCAGGGCCTGCTGGGGAGAGCAGGCTCGAAATGCATTGTGGGCGATGGTGCCTTAGCAACACCAGGCAGGTACACTCTCCAGGGGAAAGCTTTTAGAGGAAATGTTGTGTATTCTCCTCCTGTCAGGCCCTGGGGACAAAGCAGCTGATGGAAGGAGTGGTGGATGTGAGCTGACCCTGTGATATTTTTGTGGCAGCAGCCAGCCTTCGTCTTACATTCAGCCTTCATACAAAAGGTGTCCGCCATCTTATGGAGAAAACCCTAACGACGGGTCTTCTGCAGATTATTGTGAGCTCAATCAAGATGGTGATGGTAAACATTAACTGTCATTACAGAAATAGCACAAAGTGGGCTTTGCTACCAGAGGACATTATTTAATTTACACGGGGGGCAAGTAGATATTACCCATGGGCGCAGCAACCTCACCTCACAATCTAGAAAGAGTGTCACGAGTCAGGCCCTCTGGGGTACTCTGGTAAGACTATTGGGGTGAAGAGACCATGGCAGGTGAAAGGACATTGGTTGTTCCCCAGGTCAGGCAAGCCAGACCTCACACGTGACACGGTCAATGTGTGGGATACAGATGTCCCCTAAGGCAGGGTTGACTCTACACACTGTGCGTACCGGGTGCAGGGTGCATGCACGTGGCACAACTGGGCCAGTTGAACTGGCCCTCGGCTCTGGCCACAGGGAAAACATTTATGTATGTCTTAAACAAGAGGAACCAGGAGCTATATTTAAGCAGGTCCTGCACACATGCTCCAAGTGAATAGTGAGAAACACAATGAGTGTGCAGTTCCTAAGGGAAGTGGGGGGAAGAAAGGTTTTTTCTAAAAAGTGCCCTCACACACCCGAGGGATGTCATGCTTCATCATTGGGCCTGCTCCTCGTCGGGCCGGCGCTGCAATTACTTTTAATTAGGCTAGTGCTCCCTGATAATAAAGACATTAGTTTGCACTGCCCTAGACCTATTTTAATCCACACACCCACTGCACTACCCAGCCCACACACCCGCACTCACCCAACGGCTTCATCCCAAAAGATCTCCACCAAAGAGCCCCTTCGCGGGTGCCCGTCGGACATTGCAGCGCCGGCCCGACGAGGAGCAGGCCCAATGATGAAGCATGACATCCCTCGGGTGTGTGAGGGCACTTTTTAGAAAAGACCTTTCTTTCCCCTCTCCCCCCCTTCCCTTAGGAACTGCACACTCATTGTATTTCTCAAAACATTTATGTAGACAGCTCATCCCCTGGAAAAGTCAAGGCTTTCTTCAGCATTAGCACAGAGCGCAGGGTAGGTCTATGGGGCACAGCTGGTCCCATGGGGAAGGCAGGACTCTGGACAAATGGTAGATGCATGGGCACAGCTGGATCCTTGGCACTGGCAGGGCTCTGGATATAGAGCAGATACATAGGGAACAGCTGGCCCCTTGGGGCATACAGGGCTCCTGACGCAGGGCAGATGTATGGGGAACAGCGTGACCCTTGCTCAGGCAGGGCTCTGGACGCAGGCTAGATGCTTGGGGCACAGGTCCCTGGCGGCATGGTACATGAATGGACACAGCTGGTCCCTTGGCGCATATATGGTTCTGGACACAGGGTAGATGCATGGGGCACAGTTGGCTCCTTGGGGCAGGCAGGGCCCTGGAAGCAGGGTAGATGCATGGGTGACAGCTGGTTCCTTGGGGCAGGCAGGGCTCAGGACGCAGGGTAGATGCATGAGGCACAGCTGGTTCCTTGGGGCAGGCAGGGCTCAGGACGAGGGATGGATGCATGGATCACAGCTGGTTCCTTGGGGCAGGCAGGGCTCAGGACGCAGGGTAGATGCATGGGCACAGCTGGTTCCTTGGGGTAGGCAAAGCTCTGGAAGCAGGGTAGGCGCATGGGGAACAGCTGTTTCCTTGGGGCAGGCACTGCTCTGAAAGTAGGGAAGATGCTTGGGGCACAGCTGGTCCCTTGGAGCAGGCAGGGCTCAGGACGCAGGGTAGATGCATGGGCACAGCTGGTTCCTTGGCACATACAGGGTCCTTGACGCACGGTAGATGCATGGGGCACAACTGGTTCCTTGGGGCAAGCACTGCTCTGGAAGCAGGGTAGATGCATGGGGCACAGGTGGCTCTCTGTGGCAGGCAGGGCTCTGGGTGCATGGTAGATGCATGGGGCACAGCTGGTCCCTTGGAGCAGGGTGGGACTTGACAGCATGGTAGATGCATGGGGCACAGCTGGCTCCTTGGGGCATGCAGGGGTCTGGATGCAGAGTAGATGCATGGGTCACAGCTGGTTCCTTGGTACAGGCACTGCTCTGGAAGTAGGGAAGATGCATGGGGCACAGCTGGTCCCTTGGAGCTGGCTGGGGGGTAGATGCATGGGGCACAGCTGGTCCCTTGGAGCAGGCAGGGCTCAGGACGCAGGGTAGATACATGGAGCTCAGCTGGCTCCTGGGGGCAGGCAGGGCTCTGGAAGCAGGGTAGATGCATGGGGCACAGCTGGTTCCTTGGAGCAGGCTGGGGGGTAGATGCATGGGGCACAGCTGGTTCATCGGAGCAGGCCGGAATCTGTCCTCTCTGTGCTGCACCGCGCCATCACTCAGCCTCCCGTCCCTGCTCTGCCTGTAATTAGCCCTCAGCCCACTTTAATTACCCCGCGTCCAAATAATTATCAGCTTGTTTATTTCGTTTAACAAAACAGCACTTTTTTCCGTATTGATTTCATGTTCTCCTGATTTATTCATTATCTCCCCTGCCCCGGTTTAATGTGTTTTATTCTGCTTTTAATGAGATGATGTGCTGTTAAGCATCAGGCAGAGAGATGGGGGTGGGGCACGAGGGGAGAGGAGAGAAGGAAGGGGAGAGAGTCTAAGGCCTAGAGGGAGGGAGCGAAGGAAAGTAGAAGAGATAGAGAAAGGGGGGCGAGAGGGGAAGAAAGAGAACCTGGAAAGAGGCGGAGAGAATGGGTCGGACGACAGGAGAGAAGAGAAACGATGGAACTAAGGGGGGAATGCGAAGGGGCGGGCAAGGGGGTGGGAGCTAGAGGGAAAAGAACTGAAGAGGTGAAGAAAGAAAGGCCAGGAAAGAAGCCCGGAAATGAGGTAGTCCGCCGAGAGAGGGAGAGATGGAAAGATGGGTGGAGACAATGAGAAAGGGTGAGACCAGGTAAGCAGACCGTGAAGTAGTTGTCAGAAAATTATAGAAAGAGTAAAGTGGAGCTGAGAGGCAATTGTGTGGGTGAAATGGTAAAAAAACAAAAATAGAGGATAATGTGGTGAAAGGGAGGTGGCGTGTGTGGGCGAGGATAAGGTGGTGAAAGGGACATACCAGGGACAATCACGAAAGGAAGGGCAGTGTATATGTGACCCCTCCTCAAGCGGAGCCCACGAAGGTCATATACGCTGGGTCACTTTCATTCTGCTAATGGTGTTAATGACAGGACATGGCCACGTGTCCGCCTTGCAATCCACGCCCGACAAATGCACTGATCTCCTGAATAGGAACAACGTCGTCAGTCTGCGATCCTCCCACCTCCTCGCTGCAGTCAGGCCTGCTCGTGTTTGAATGGGGGCAAAGTGCACAAAGGTCGCGTGTGCGCGTGTGCACGTGCGTGTGTATCTTCCATCCAGGAGGGCTAATGTGCATTGAACTCAGTGCTTTAAATGGGCCGGTACTGTCCGTTACTGAGTACCAGCACTTTTTAGGTCGAGCCTGGGCAGCGCACGCGCTGCTTTGCGAGCCATGCTGTATTGGAGTATTCACTTGAAGCCCCGCCCACTCTCCGCCCATATTTGTCATTGGCTTGTGTCATTGTCCTTTGTAAATGCTGGCTTCTGATTTGTAAATAGGCTTGTTAGTCCCTCATTAGTACTGCCTTGCTTTCATTTGTAACCTCCCATGGCGACACCCCCTGTTACGTGTGTTGTTGCTCGGTAGGCTTTAATTACAGCCTTCGAGCACTATTTTATTAAAGGGTTTTCGCATGCCTGCTGTTCCAGGCAGGACACACTCTCTCGCAACAACTTTATTTTATTTTTTACATAGCACAGCACACCACGCTGATAGTGGCGGCCGTGCCTTTGCTTTACTTGCCCCGCCAAATGCATGTTTTTTTAAAAACTTTTTTTTTTCTTTTTTAAGTTGCCCCATGCCACACTTACACTTTAATGTCGGCCGCGCCCCTTTCCTTAAACGAGCAGAGTCTAAGGAAAGGGGTGTGGCTGCCATTAAAGTGAAAGCGCGGCATGGGCGTTTTTACAAACTAGCATTTGTAATCCAATAGGTATCGCATTTACGAAACTCACGTAAATGTGAGTCCTGTTGCATTGCAAATGCTTGTTTATTTTGAGAGGGAGAGTACCTACACTTCTCAAGAGTGACACCATACTTTTAATTGGAGAGCACCGACACTTCTCAGAAACAAGCAGGTACTCTGGTACAGGGTACCTGCACTTTTATTTTTCCATTTCAAGCACTGGGAGAGTCCACTAAGCCTCCCAGGGTACAGGTATTTTTTTGAGGGCATTGTTCCTTCCTAAGCCCCCCACCCAGTGAGGGAGAAATTCAAGAGGCATTACTATGGTTGCAATCTGAGCCAATCACAGCTCATCTGAGTACATTTCAAGTGATTGGTCCCTGTCTGCTGCTTCAAATCACTTCAGTAACCTGGAGGAAAGTGCCTCCCGAAGACAACTACAACAAACACTCTCCCGCTTGACGTGACTTTGATTTGCTGATTCAAGAAGATGGTAATGATAGAAAGTGCACCGAGTTTGCTGCAATTGTGCTGAAGACAAAAGTGGGGTTATCGCGAAAGGTTTACAGAAATGCGCAGGCCTGAGAGCCAGTTTGTGAATTCCTAGATTACTTTGACCACAAGGCACCGTACACAGCTCACTAGCGCGTGATGATCGAGTGACAGGGCTGCAGGGTTCTGCATCATTGGGATCTCCCTGTAGGGCTCTTATAATCAAGGGAAAGAGAGGTGTGACGTTCCAGAAAAGGCATCAGTTTGTAGGGCTACAATTATCCCTATAATGATATACCTCAATAGGTACAGGGATATCCTTAATAGGATGCACAGACCCTCACCTACCAAGGTGGCACGCTTATCACCGTGTCGTGCTCCACACTGGGTGGGTTGTGCAATAGCCAACAGTTTCAACCAGGAGCACTGTTTGGAGATCTTTGGTATTTTTTATATGCAAAGGTGGAAAGACCAATGCTTTTAACTTATTGATAAGTGCTAGGACTCAGAGTTTTTAGATTGGGTCACATGTGGCAAAAATGACCTTTGAATAACCTGTAGACTATTTTATTGTTAGTTGGTTATATATCCATTGGTAAGATTAAAAAGAAGGAAGGTTGTAGACTAGCGGGAACTAATCGTCCCATAAGTCCAACATAATTAATTAGTGGTCGACATATTTCTTGCCTTTGAGCCCTATGACGTCTTTGGCATTCATCAGGCTGTATAGAGAACACCCTAGCCTAAACCATGTGAGCCCCTTGATTATACTGAGAAATGCTAATTGGGCTCACAATCAGCAGGGAGGTACATGCATGTGCTAGATACATTTTAATAAATACAAATTAATGCAATTAACATGTAGAAATAATGTATAGGCCTCAAAATGAAAAGTAAAAGAGAAAAGGCAAGTGAGAGAACTAGGGGCATATTATCTAAAAAGTGCGCTAAACATCGCAAAGCGTGTTTAGCGAGCACTTTTTTATCGCCGGCTATCGTCGGAATAATTTGCCATGCTAACGCTGTATTAGCGACATTTAGCGCTATGGCGATAATTATTCCAGCCATAGCGGTGTTTTCCATGAAACATCGCTGGTTTTCCAGCGATGTTTCATGGAAAACGGCGATAACCTTGCTGATACGACCCTGTGGTCGTATCAGCATAATCCACCCCCCATGTTAGATATGGCTAACACCTGCTAATTGCAGGTGTTAAATAAATGGCGATGACCCCGGTTAGCGCGACTTTTCACGTTGCTAACTGGGGCCATGGCCACCTTGCTAATAGGCGATAGGCCTGTTAGCGGGTGTTTCCCAGGTTTGTTCGTCGGGAACGCCCACTTTGCATGTCATTAGCGATAAATATCACTGACATGCAAAGCGGTAAAACACGGGCGCTAATGCCCCAAAACTGTCGCTAACTGCTGTTAGAGACAGTTTGCTGATAGGGCGATAAGAATATTGCCGCTTTAGCGGCAAAAAGTGCCGCTAAAGCGGCGATAGTGCCCTTGCTAATATGCCCCTAGGTTTTCAAAGCTGCATAAATTAAGTAAGAAAGACTTCTGAATGCATGTTTTCCTTTTCTTTGACCTAAGGTCAGGAATGTTAGTAATGAAAAATGTGAGACTTTGAATGTTACAAAAATGCTGAACTGAACATGAACTAATAGAAAATGTTAGATTTCGAACTTCCCATGGAGATATTTTCCTAGAATGCAAACTGTGTAGTTTAATTTCTGTAAAATGTTTCTACATGAGTAAAATTTGCAATTTAGAATGTGTGAGAATTGCATGATTCCATCTGTGATGAGGAAGAGACATAACGATGAACTTTTTTGTCTTGTGGTAGAAATGAACGGTGGGAACCTAACCTTGATTTGCACAATGTTTATGAAATGTTTCATTTTAGCACTTAATGTCTGTAAGCCTTTTCTCCTAAACCGCTTAGATGACGGCAGCTTTCCTGTTCCCATGATGACACTGCGCAATGATTTGCTGAGAAGACTGAACAATGCAAAAGTTTACCTTAGTGATAGACATCAAAATGTTATTTTAGAGTGTGTTCCTTAAGTAGTGTAAGGAGATTCTTCAGACCCTTCCTAGACTCTCTGCAGAGCCATTTGCTGAGATCTTCTCTGATTTTCTCAGAGAGACCTATTCATTTCCCTTGCCTGAAACTATGTTTCTCTGAGACTCTAATGAATTTTGTGAACTTATCCTTATTGGAAGTGCTAACCAATTAAGAATTGCTTAAAGCTTTATGCTTTCACATTTCGATTTGGAACGCTTTATGCGTTCTAAATATACTTTTCTCTCATTTGCTAGACTTAGGGGTCGATTCCGATTCGGGCCGGAAAAAGCACCGACCGACTCGGAGCCGGAAATTATACCGACCGACACGTACCTGTGGCGCCCGACACGCCAAGTACGATGCAAAGCGTGCAAAATCCGACCGACACGTACAGAACCCAAGCCGAACGACCGAGCCGCACGGAAAACAGCAATCCGGCCGTTAAAACACGCGAATCGAACCGACCGTCACGCACCCGGAACAAAACCGACCGAAACGTACACGCGAACTCCAAACCGCAATGTACGATGCAAGGCGCGAAAACCACGACCGAGTCGGACGGAGGACAAGCCGCACGACCGACACGCTTACAAAACCGAGCCGAAGCAACACAAAACACCGCGACCGACGCGTACGCAGCATAGAAAACTGCACAAACACAGCGTGAACGAAACGGAGAACACCGTACGAGACAAATGCAGGGTCCGACTCGGTCACAAGAACGTTTCCAACATGCACAGACAGTACAAAGGAAAAATGACACAAAAAAAGGCCAAACAAGCAATTACAAAGCCAATAAATACTGGGGGGGTGGGGACAGAGAACAAAGACACACCCACAACTCCAGCCATATAAAGGACACAAATCACAACCATGATCCTTTGCAAATGCCATTCCACTGCCAGCACCCAAGAGACAGCAACCACACACCCACAGCTCATCCCTCACACAAGCCACACACCATCAGCACACCAACAAATACCTACCTCACATACACCCAGCAAAACACACACTCACACACCCTCACCTGCACACCAACACACACATCACTCACCATCACCATGCCCCCAAGAAGAATCACAAGTTCCTAGATTGTGAATTGGAAGTCCTGGTAGACGAGATCCTCAGGGTAGAGCCACAACTGTTTGGCACACTGGTCCAACAGACCCCCATCTCCCAGAAAACCAAGATGTGGGAGAGGATCATCAACAGGGTGAACGCACAATCACCATGTCTGCGCACAAAGACCGACATCCAGAACAGGTGGTATGACGTGCGCAGGAGGGTCCGGGAGCTGCTCAAGAAAGACTACCTCCTGAGCCAATACACCGGCAGTGGCCCTCCTGCCAAGCCAGTATACCTCAGGCCCTGGGAGGAGAAGGTGCGGGCCATCCTTCCGCCAGTGAGCGTATATGGACTAGAGAACATCCCAGAGCCTGGTGAGTACACAACAAATGTACACAATATTCTGCCATAATACACACACACATCACTGTCAAGGGGAGAGTCAAACCATGCACTCATAGCAATTACACAGCAACCAGAACAGAATCATCCCAAAATGTGTATGTCAGTCAGATAAACACAACACATGCCATCAAAAAAGTTACATCCAACCGTGCCATCACATGTACAAACACAACTACAACTACAGCTAGGCAGTGGCACAAATAGAACTAACAAACACATCCAGACATGTAGCCACCACAACACCAACACACAGTGAAGACCTCTGAAAGGAAGGAATTCTGTGTATGCTGGCCAAGTCAGTGTAGCCAATAGCATCATGGGAGTCATAGTCACACATATTGCCCCCCCCACAACTGTCCCATCAATACCACCATGAACCATGCGCACATCACAGGGAGTGGAGAAGGACTCACAAGATGGCTGACACTGGCAACTGCTGTGGGAGCACAAGGCCCTGCTGGCAACTGTGCACCAACAAACAGCAGGACACCACTGACTGACATCCTGAGAGACAACTTCCACTCCCTGCAATGCAAGCACGTTCCATGGTGGGATATCTGGCTGGCTGGGTGGGAAGGAGGACTTGCAGCACTGACCATAGTCACAAGCACCTCTCCTCACACCCCCCTCAACACAAACTCCACAGAACCCACCTGGTAGAATGCAATGCCTCCCATCCTAACTCAAGATCCCACAAAGAACCACCACCCTGGGTTATGTTGTGTGAAGCACAGGGACACTCTTGGGACTTTTAGCCAAACAACTGCCAGGACAACACTCCCAGCCATCCTGTCAGCACAGCCAGCCCACCCCACAAGGAAGCAGAGTCAAAAGGAAGGAAGCATGGGCATGCTGGGAAGGGGGTGGAGGCAATAGCATGATGGGAGTCGTAGTCACAGCTCTACATCCCCCACCACATGGCCCAGCAAGCTCACACTCACGCATGCACATCCCACAGAGAGTGGAAAGGCCCATCAAAGATGTCTGACACTGTTGCTGTGTCGTGGGGAGCACAAGGGCATGCTGGGAACTGCACACCAACCAACAGCAGGACACCACTGTCAGCCATCTTGCCATTGCCCTCACACCCACACACACTGAACTCCCCACAAAAGCAAGTAATTATGGGAATGCTGGCAAGTGGGGTGGAGGCAATAGCATGATGGGAGTGGCAGTCACAGATATTGGTCACCCCCACAACTGTCCCATCAACACCACCCTGAACCATGCTCACATCACAGGGAGTGGAGAAGGACTCACAAGATGGCTGACACTGGCTACTGCTGCGGGGAGCACAAGGCCCTGCTGGGAACTGTGCACCAACAAACAGCAAGACACCACTGACTGACATCCTGAGAGACAACTTCCACTCTCTGCAATACAGGCACGTTACATGGTGGGATATCTGGCTGGCTGGGTGGGAAGGAGGACTTGCAGCACTGACCATAGTCACAAGCACCTCCCCTCACACCCCCCCTCAACACAAACTCCACAGAGCACACCTGGTAGAATGCAATGCCTCCCATCCTAACTCAAGATCCCACAAAGAACCACCACCCTGGGTTATGTTGTGTGAAGCACAGGGACACTCTTGGGACTTTTAGCCAAACAACTGCCAGGACAACACTCCCAGCCATCCTGTCAGCACAGCCAGCCCACCCCACAGGGAAGCAAAGTCAAAAGGAAGGAAGCATGGGCATGCTGGGAAGGGGGGTGGAGGCAATAGCATGATGGGAGTCGTAGTCACAGATATTGGTCAGCCCCACAACTGGCACATCAACACCACCCTGAACCATGCTCACATCACAGGGAGTGGAGAAGGACACACAAGATGGCTGACACTGGCTACTGCTGCGGGGAGCACAAGGCCCTGCTGGGAACTGTGCACCAACAAACAGCAGGACACCACTGACTGACATCCTGAGAGACAACTTCCACTCCCTGCAATGCAAGCACGTTCCATGGTGGGATATCTGGCTGGCTGGGTGGGAAGGAGGACTTGCAGCACTGACCATAGTCACAAGCACCTCCCCTCACACCCCCTCAACACAAACTCCACAGAACACACCTGGTAGAATGCAATGCCTCCCATCCTAACTCAAGATCCCACAAAGAACCACCACCCTGGGTTATGTTGTGTGAAGCACAGGGACACTCTTGGGACTTTTAGCCAAACAACTGCCAGGACAACACTCCCAGCCATCCTGTCAGCACAGCCAGCCCACCCCACAGGGAAGCAGAGTCAAAAGGAAGGAAGCATGGGCATGCTGGGAAGGGGGTGGAGGCAATAGCATGATGGGAGTCGTAGTCACAGATATTGGTCACCCCCACAACTGTCCCATCAACACCACTCTGAACCATGCTCACATCACAGGGAGTGGAGAAGGACTCACAAGATGGCTGACACTGGCTACTGCTGCGGGGAGCACAAGGCCCTGCTGGGAACTATGCACCAACAAACAGCAGGACACCACTGACTGACATCCTGAGAGACAACTTCCACTCCCTGCAATGCAAGCACAGTCCATGGTGGGATAACTGACTGGCTGGGTGGGAAGGAGGGCCGGCAGTCAACCAAATACAACCAATGCAGACCATGTTCACACCCCAACAAATACATAGAAATGCCCAAATAATGCAGGACAATGTGCCACACCAAAATCAACCCCTGACTGTGACGACTTAGGACAATGCAATGTACAGGCCCGCACCCAGAGGCACAGTCACAACTGTCAGGTGTGTCAACCATTGATGCCTGCAGAAACATAACATACATTGTGTGCGTCTCCCAAAAACAGGTGATGATGGGGACACAGCAGCAGACGCTGAGGAGTCCCAGTCCCAGGCTCAAGAGGATGCGGAGCTCACTGGTGTCGTACAGCCTCTGCCCTCCTCGGACGAAGAAGACCAACCTGGCACATCCGGTTCAAGTCTACATGCAGCACCAGCAGGACCACCAGCTGCAGCACCAGCAGGACCACCAGCTGCACCCCCTGCACCCACCCCTCCAACGACTGTCACCACAAATACCATCCCTGCCGACATGGACAGAACAAGGAGCAACACCAGCACAGGGACCCTGGACCAACCTGGGGCCATGGACACCACCACCACCACCAACCCCCAAGGTGGACCAGGGTCATCTGTGCGTGCCACTGCATGCACTGCACATGTCAGCAGGGGTGGTGGGAGGGGTGGGAGACAGAGGTACGCTGCTTGCAGAGGTTGCTGGTGTGCATGATGACCCACAACTGGTACGCATAGCTGATGCGTACCAGTCCAGCACCGGAGACCTCAGCCAGGTAGTGGGGCTCCTCAGAGACATGAAACAGCAGCAGGCTGCCCATCATGCCCGCTTGGACTCTCACATGTCCCACGTGGAGTCACACATGTCCCACGTGGACTCACACATGTCCCGCGTGGAGTCCAAGTGGGATGCACTGCATGAGATGACGGCGGTGCACAGGGACATTTTACAATGCCTCCGCCAGATGAACAGCAACCAGTCCACACCTCCCTGTGTGCCAACAACATCTGGTGCTGCCCAAACTGCAACTGCCACAGGGAGGGAGGATGACTCTGGCGGAGAGTCCCCTGCACCGCAGCAGCCTGTACTTGAGGGGCCCCCCAAGAAGAGGGGTCGTCCGAGGAGGGGCAAGTGAGAGGCCGATGGCCAAGCGCAACTCCCAGGAAGCCTGAACCTGTTCTGGATGTTCACCTTTGTGCACAGACTGTTCACCCTGTTGACGGCAACACTACTCCCACACATTGCATGGGGAGTACAAGTTGGACCAATGCCTCAGACAACTGTGGCCCCGATACTGGGGATTTTGTCTACCAGGACTTTCAATTCACCTAGGAACTTCTGATTGCAAGATTTATGTACAGCACTACCCATCCTATGCACTATTCACACTAATGTATCACAATAAACACACTAATACACCATACTTGCCTCTGTTGTGATTCCAACGTGGGTGCTGTTATGGGGAGGATGAACTGCAAAATTACACTGTGTATGCGAACTGCAACAGCAAGTACAACACAGGCATGTGAGTAAAGGCAACGTGACACATATGAGGGAGACACACCACCAGGGCTACACAACACATACACACCTAGGCCATCTGACTCATTGCCTACACTGATGTTGCCAGGGAAGACGGTGCAATGCACAGACACCACACCCATTCCCAGTTGTAGTCAAGTAGCCCACAGGTGCAGTAAGCAAATGACAGTCAAATGTGTGACCACAGACAACGCACATCACAAAGTGAAGCAAAGGTTTATTACACAGTTGCAACATGTCGTAACCACTACAGATGCAAGGTAATCCCACCTGGCAGCGGGCACACAGTCAACAACTGTAGACGGAAGGAAGTCCATGGGTGTGGCGCACATCACCTGTAGGGACACAACAGCTACCACCCTGGAAGTGCAATCACATCGTCGGTGGACACAGTTGACCAAACGAATCTGAAAGTACCCTGTGAAGGACAGAAATGACACACAGTCAAAAGCAATGGAGAACAGGACAGAACAGCAAAACTCATGCACAATACATGTTACAAGATACCCACCCAGAACCAAGTTAGCATGTCAACACTGTTGGGGAGTACAGACCACCTGTAAGCACACATCGCAACACACATCCAGTCAAGTAGCCCATGGACACACTCCAACAGCACCAGAGCACCACCTACACATATCATGCCAACTCACATCATTGACATGACACCTCAGGATACTCACATTCAGCTAAAGAAGTTGGTGATGAGCTGTGTGCGGACATCACCCTCATCATCATCATCATCATCGTCACTGGCATCGTGGTCCAGGCCAGGATCCTCCACAGGTGGCGGATGTTGGTCATTGTCATCCTGGATGAGAGGCAACTCCTTCCGCACTGCCAGGTTGTGGAGCATGCAGCAGACGATGATAATCTTGCACACTTTCGCAGGGGCATATGGGAGGGACCCTCCGGTCTTGTCCAGGCAGCGGAAGCGGCTCTTCAGGAGACCAAATGTCCGCTCAATCACTCTCCTGGTCCGACCATGTGCCTCATTGTAGCGCATCTGGGCTGGTGTCACAGGGTTCCTGAGGGGTGTCAGCAACCATGGCATGTTGGGGTATCCCGAGTCACCTACGGACAGACAAGTGCACATTAGCTGACTTGGAAAAGTGGGCGGAATACTACAGATCAGATCACACACAATGGCACAAAGTCAGTACACACCGACAAGCCAGGCACGCTGGTTCTGCATCTGTGCCATCATCCTGGGGATGCGACTACTCCTCATCACAAAGGCATCATGTGCTGAACCAGGGAAACGGGCACACACGTGTGTGATGGTCATATCTGCAAGACACACCACCAGTGCATTGACCGAGTGGTAGTGCTTGCGGTTACAGTAGGCCTGCTCCTGGGCCTGTGGTGGTACCAAAGCCACATGTGTCCCATCAATGGAGCCAATGACATGCGGCATCCTCCCCAGGGCATAAAAGTCACTCTTCACGTCAGTGAGTCGTCGCAGTCTAGGGAAATAGATGTACCGGTTCAGGAATAGCAACATTGCCGCCAAAACATCGCGGAGCACACGGCTCAACATGGTCTGTGACATCCCACCAGCAGTCGCCACAGAATGTTGGAAGGTACCGGTGGCAAAGAAGTGTAGGGCTGCCATCACCTTCACCTTGGGGGTCAGCGCTGTAGGATACGGCCGGCCAGGCTGCAAATGTGGGGCCAACTGCACTGCCAAATCCTCAATCAGCTGCATGGTGAAGTGGTACCGTCGGATGCTGTCCCGTTCCACCATCGTTGCCAGGTCTGGGAATGGTCGATGGACAGCAGGAGCCCTGCAGTGCAGAGGAGAAGTAAGCAAGATTGTCAGTCAGCCCACATATGCGGCATTGAACACACTCAATATCCCAACATACATCATTATGAGGCACAACTACATGAAGTGTGCAGTTCCGTAAGGACATGTATGGTACATACATGGCCAACATCTGTCATCACGGTCCAACAAGTGGCATCAATTAGTCCCAGGTTGGCCCATTGGATATCATGAGG
Source organism: Calotriton arnoldi (assembly GCA_963921515.1). NCBI lineage: Eukaryota > Metazoa > Chordata > Amphibia > Caudata > Salamandridae > Calotriton > Calotriton arnoldi. Next base: position 541,426 of record CAWUFW010001719.1, on the reverse strand, counting down.
CCGTGTCACAGTTCCCATCTCCTGCTGCCGTGTCACAATCACCCCCACAGTGACATGTGAGGACAGATGTGCCCCAGGCATCACAGCTCAATGACAGGTACATTCCCAGGGACCCTGTATTGCCACATGGACACTGGCATTACATGGAGTATCATGTATACACCACAGCAAAACAACTATGACCCCCACAGGTAGTGGTCCCACTTGCCACTGCAGGACAGATATGGACGTCTGTGACACACACACGCACAACATCAAAGTCCATGCACACACAACGTGGATGTGGAGACTGTCTCCCATTGTGCACATGAAATAAGAGACATTGTAAACACTACATGCACACAGACTGTGGAGGACCATCACTATTGTGCCACTGGGACACCCTGGCTCAAACATACCGTCCCACATGGGACTCACGGGGTATGTGACATGACATACACATACACCACCGTGAAATGTGACCATGGCACATGCACAGATATGAACAGTTGCACATCACAGTGGTCATGTACACGTAACACCCAGGATCCTGTCCCCATGAACACGTGCACAGCCTGGGGGTGGCTGCCCCCAGGTGACACCCACAGGACAACATGTACACCAACATACACACAATAGGAAATGCAGCCTTACATGCCTTATGATACAGCTTGGACAGGCTGTCGTGTTGTAGGTGTGCCCCTCACTCCCTGGGAGATATCTGTGGCTGGCATATGTCCATCTGAGACAGGCATGGTGACATATGCCAGTCACTTGTACAGGGACGCGTTGTACTGCAATGGACCGATCGGTGCCCCCGGCCGGCCCATTGCATTCAATGTGTGCGGGTACGCGTTGTACCCATGTACGCGTTGTACTGCAATGGACCGATCGGTGCCCCGGCCGGCCCATTGCATTCAATGTGTGCGGGTACGCATTGTACCTCTGTACGCGTTGTACTGCAATGGACCGATCGGTGCCCCGGCCGGCCCATTGCATTCAATGTGTGCGGTACGCGTTATGCCCTATGCGCGTTGTACTGCAATGGACCGATCGGTGCCCCGGCCGGCCCATTGCATTCAATGTGTCGCGAGTGCGCGTTGTACCCTGTACGCGTTGTACTGCAATGGACCGATCGGTGCCCCGGCCGGCCCATTGCATTCAATGTGTGCGAGTGCAGCGTTGTACCCTATGCAGCGTTGTACTGCAATGGGCCGATCGGTGCCCCGGCCGGCCCATTGCATTCAATGTGTGCGGTACGCGTTGTACCCTATGCAGCGTTGTACTGCAATGGACCGATCGGTGCCCCGGCCGCCCATTGCATTCAATGTGTGCGAGTGCAGCGTTATACCCTGTGCGCGTTGTACCGCAATGGACCGATCCGTGCCCCGGCCGACCCATTGCATTCAATGTGTCGCGAGTACAGCGTTGTACCCCTATGCAGCGTTGTACACGCAATGGACCGATCCGTGCCCCGGCCGCCCATTGCATTCAATGTGCGCGGTACGCGTTGTACCCCTGTACGCGTTGTACCGCAATGGACCGATCGGTGCCCCGGCCGGCCCATTGCATTCAATGTGTGCGGGTACGCGTTGTACCCTGTATGCAGCGTTGTACTGCAATGGACCGATCGGTGCCCCGGCCGGCCCATTGCATTCAATGTGTGCGAGTGCAGCGTTGTACCCCTGTACGCGTTGTACTGCAATGGACCGATCGGTGCCCCAGGCCGGCCCATTGCATTCAATGTGTGCGGAGTGCGTGTTGTACCCCTGTACGCGTTGTACTGCAATGGACCGATTGGTGCCCCGGCCGGCCCATTGCATTCAATGTGTGCGGGTACGCGTTGTACCCTATACGCGTTGTACTGCAATGGACCGATCGGTGCCCCGGCCGGCCCATTGCATTCAATGTGTGCGGTGCACGCGTTGTACCCCTGTGCGCGTTGTACCACAATGGACCGATCGGTGCCCCCGGCCGGCCCATTGCATTCAATGTGTGCGGGTACGCGTTGTACCCCTGTACGCGTTGTACCGCAATGGACCGATCGGTGCCCCGGCCGGCCCATTGCATTCAATGTGTGCGAGTGCAGCGTTGTACCCTATGCAGCGTTGTACTGCAATGGACCGATCGGTGCCCCGGCCGGCCCATTGCATTCAATGTGTGCGCAGTGCGCGTTGTACCCCTGTTCGCGTTGTACCGCAATGGACCGATCGGTGCCCCGGCCGGCCCATTGCATTCAATGTGTGCGGTGCAGCGTTGTACCCCTGTACACGTTGTACCGCAATGGACCGATCGGTGCCCCGGCCGGCCCATTGCATTCAATGTGTGCGGGTACGCGTTGTACCCCTGTACGCGTTGTACCGCAATGGACCGATCGGTGCCCCGGCCGGCCCATTGCATTCAATGTGTGCGGGCAGCGTTGTACCCCTGTACGCGTTGTATCGCAATGGACCGATCGGTGCCCCGGCCGGCCCATTGCATTCAATGTGTGCGGGTACGTGTTGTACCCCTGTACGCGTTGTACCGCAATGGACCGATCGGTGCCCCTGGCCGGCCCATTGCATTCAATGTGTGCGGGTACGCGTTGTACCCCTGTACGCGTTAGTACCGCAATGGACCGATCGGTGCCCCCGGCCGGCCCATTGCATTCAATGTGTGCGGTACGCGTTGTACCCCTGTACGCGTTGTACTGCAATGGACCGATCGGTGCCCTTGGCCGGCCCATTGCATTCAATGTGTGCGGGTACGCATTGTGCCCCTGTACGCGTTGTACCGAAATGGACCGATCGGTGCGCACCCATTGACAATGGCCTTGCCTGGCAACGGACGCGTTTTCGAATTTCGAACGAGTCGGTTGCTGGAAATTCAGTTGGTCACCCACAACAATGTTGCAAAATCATGTATGTCATGAAGTTGAAGATTTGAAGGATGCCGTGGGCGTGTATTGGTGCTGCTATTCCATGGATTGGCCAGATTCAGAAGATGCAAACGACTTGGACCTATCACTTTGGACACATGGGACAGTATCTGCCTCTCCAGCACATATATATTGCTGGCTGTTCCCCTGAGAGCTCACTTGCCTGCACTACATGCTCCAGGACGACATCTGCCACTGCACTGCTGCTGTCTCTGCCCCCTCTGGACCCTGCAATGGCACGTACTGTGGAGAGAGCCCCAGCCTTCAGCCTTGAGGAGAACCAGGCCCTGCTGGACAGCCTACTTCCACAGTACAGCAAGCTGTATGGGACACCAGGGGAGCAGGTGAGTGTTCTGTGCACTGCCTTTCTGAATGTGCATTTTGTCTGACTAGCAAGGCTGAAAGTCTGCACGCCACTGGCTAGCAGGCTCACTGAGTAGTTGTCACCCCCATAGTGTGTAGTGACATGCACTGGACAGGTATGGTGCAGTGACAGTGCATTTGAACAAGGTTTTACTTCCCATGCAATGATACCATGTAGTGACTTCTGGCAAACTGTCCATGGGCAGCGTTGCACTGCCTGTGTACATCATGTGCCCCTGTGATTGAGACATGTATATACAACTGTGTCATGCACGGATATGTTGCATGTGTAGTAATGGCCTTTTCACTTTGTCATCCTGACAGGTTAATGCCCATCGGAAGCAGGAGATCTGGAAGGACATCGTCCGGGCTGTCCGGTCCGTGGGGGTCTACAAGCGCCGGATCCGCAACTGCCAAAAGAGGTGGCAGGACCTTCGGGGCTGGACCCGGAGGATTGCACGGGTCCAGCTGAAGCTGTCGCCTCCTCGCAGGAGGGGCGGAACACGGACCCTGACCCCCACATGCTCCAGATCCTGGCGGTGGTGTTTCCAGACCTGGATGGGTAGCTGAAGGCCAGACAGCAGCAAGGAGGGGGTGAGTCAAAGACTGCACTGTGAACTCTGTATTACATGCTTTGTGCCCTCCTCTGGCCTGGTTCAACTGCCACAGTGCAGCAGTCATGTTGTCCAGGAGCCATGTCCCTCTATTGTGCACTGCCCACTCCTCATCGGATACCCAGGTGTGGCCCTTACATTCAGGGAATTGTGTCACTTGGGACTGTGTCCTTGCAGTTTGCTTCACTAAAGGTGGGGGACAGCATCTGTTTCCCTAACTCTGTTGTGGGCATCATGGGTGGGTCCATTGTTCACACAACGCCTGTGTTCGGACATGTAATCTGCGTGTTGCTTTGATATGCGGTCCACTTGCTGAGCTGAGCCACCACATGTGCCTGGGGTATGTGGCACACGCCCATGCAGCGGGTGGGAACAATGTTTGGGCCCCAGGAGTGTGCAGATTACGTGTGTCACACATACATAGCCAGCTATCCACTGTCCAGGGCTCATCCCTCATTCATGTGGGGCAGGACAGTCATGCCTACTCCAGGCCATGCAATGCACTCTGTACTCCCACTCCCGTGTATCAGCTGATACATTGTGCGCAGTGATTTGACCCCTCAGGTGTCTGCCACTGTGTCAGTGTGCTGTGGATTAGTTGCCAGGACTGCTGGGTGTTTCTTGGTAGGGGCTCAGCATGCCACTGGAGATGTGACCATAGGAGACGATACTTGTGTGTCACATAGGTGTTTGATCAGCTGCCCGTGCAGACTGGGGTATGCGAATGTGAAGTTCAGGCAGCTGTTCCCCATTCACAGCAGATTGTGAGGGGCTCAGGTTCAGAGGGTAGTGTCACAGGTCTCCCATATGTCCAATCGGTATGACCTGGACAGATGAGGGTTAAGATGATGTGTTGTGTGGGGGATGTACATGTGCACTTGTGCAGCTCCAGGACTTTCATTCCCCATGACCTACTATTGTGACACAGTGCAGAGTGTTGTTGTCTGGCTGCCAAGTCATGCCTCCGCCATGGCATGTGTCTACTTATTGGTGATCCTGCAGGGGAGTGACATGTGCTACATGCACACCATTGTGGCGATGGCTATCAGGACATGGGTGCATCATGGTGTCTGTCGCAGGTATGCATCACATGCATATCCTATTTGACTCTGGGCGTCCCTTTCATCCGGAAACCTGTACTGACTCAGTGGCAAGAGTTGTGGTGTGTGCATGTCCACATGCTACACCGTGTCCTCTGCACTGTCCAACTACTGTGTAGTTGGTGCATGTGTCCACACTGGGGTGTTGCTATCCAACAGACACCAGACAGATGGGTGCAAGGCCATGTGGGATGTGAGTGCCATGGTTGGCATCAGACTGACAATTGGCTTCTCCTGTTCAGTTAGGGCACTTTTAGCAATGTACAACTAATGATGCCAGGGCTTGCTCTGTAATGTGCTGTGCTCACAGTGGTGTGTGCGTTTGGTGCAGGTGACTGATGTCTGTCTGTTTCCCCATTGTTTGCAGATACATCCACGGCCATGGAAGGGGACAGCTCCACGGACCAGGAGGAGCCGGAGAGCCAGACTGGGTCAGAAGCCGAGGAGTGGTCGGAGGGACCCAGTGGCACGGAGGGCGAGGGGAGCCACACCGAGGAGTCCTCAGCACCATCCACCTCAGCTGAGGACCAGAGCAACTCGGAGGATGACTCCCTTATGGAGGCGGGTGTCAGCAGCCACCACACCCCAGCTAGTGTTGCTGTCCCCGCCACCACCAGCACCACCACCGCCCTCCCATCGGCTCCCATTCCCCAGGTCCGTGGAGGCTCCCATGTTCGGGAGCGTGTCTCCTTTGGGCCAGGCACCGCACCCCTGCCCCTGTGTCCCCTGCTGCCCTGAGTGAGGAGTCTGTGTACCTCCTTCGCCAGCTCCATGTAGGGCAGACAGCCATGCTGAGTGTCCTCCATGCGCACACCGCTCTGTTGACTCAGCTGGTGTCGTTCATGGAGGGCATCTCATCGGGCATGTCTGACCTACAGAGGGGCAATAGGTCCATGGACTCCTCCCTGACGGCAGCAGTGTCCCTCCTCAGACAGTCCCTCACCCCTCCTGCCTCTGCTCCATCCACACTCCCCAGCACCTTACCCGTCCCAAGCACACACACACCGGCACAGGCACACACCAGCACACACACATCCAGCACACAGACACACACACCACAAACAAAAAGCACATGCACGCACAGTCAGGGGACTGAAACCAGACTCACAGGGGATGGGGCCCTGGAACACACACACGCATCCACGAGCACTGCGGAGTCCTCAGTTGCCTCTCCCTCCAAAACACCCTCCCTTGCCTCACCTGCAACCCCAAAGACCCAGCGCCTCTTCCTCAGTGACCTCGGCCTCTTCCCCTCCGATCCAGCTGCTCCAGCATCCAGGGGGAAGAGGAAGCCCACCCACACGGAGCAGAGTGCCCCTCGCCCCCGGACACCCTCCCCCAGGCGCAGACAGACTGAGGCCCCCACCCGCAAGTCCCCCGGAGTCGTAAGAGCAAGACCCCGCCGCCGCCCTGCAGCTCAGGCACCAGGTCTCCTTCCTCCATCCCTCAGGCCCCCACTCCACAGGTGCCCCCACCACACCCAGCCCCAGGTTCCCCCACCCACAGATATACCATCCCCAAGAGGATCCGGCCTTCTCCCCCTGCCACTTGCTCTCCCGGCACCACACCCCCCGCTGCGCTTGTCTGTGCCACTGATGTGGTGAGGGTGTCCTCCCCCTCTGTCCAGCCCACCTTGCCAGTTCCCCATTCTCCTCCCCTGGTGGTAGGCACTGCAGTGGAGTCCACTTCCACCCTGTCTGACTTGGGCACTGCAGTGGCGGACCTGTCCACTCCATCTGCAGGGTCCACTGCAGTCGTGCCGGCACCCACAACATCTGAGTCATGCCCCCCAGTTGTGCCGGCACACACCATGTCAGACACCTCCACTGCAGTTGTCAGTGGCTCTCCAGCACCCACCACCCCTTCCCTGCTTCCTCCTGGTGAGCCCTGATCCTGTCCCTGCGGTGCCTGGCCTGCCCCCCGGTTGCCCCTCCTAGTGGATTGTCCCTGGTTTTGTGCAGGCATGCGTAGGGTGACATCTGCCACTGTCACCAAGTTTGGACTTTGACAATGGACTGGCCATTGGCCTTTGTGTTTTTTCTGGACTTTGTTTTCATTCCACACATATGCTGAATAAAGCAACTTTCTGTTCTCTAGTGCTTATGCTTCTGATGTACATGTTGTTGATGATGCTAACCATGCCCTTGCTGCAGTGATGGTGATATTTGGTCTCATGATAATGAAGTGTTACTGTGCAGGAACCCATGTGGTCCAGGGGGAATGTGTCCTATCCTGTGGTGTATCCATGTCATCCATAGCAGCATCTGAGGGTGTCATGTGTTCAGTATTTGGCAATGGGATTTCCTACTTAGATTAGCTATTTCACATCTGTGGCTTCCACCCCTGCACATCTGTTGTGCCTGCCATTGTTCAATTCGTCTACTTCCCTGACCGTGTGGCCATCTCCACTGGACATGCAGGTTTGGGCATCAATGGGGAAGGACTCATCCGTGTAGTCAGTGCAACATTGCTATACAAGTGTGTTGGATCTGTGCTGATGATTCCGTTGGCACTTCCATGACCAGGCTGATGTGACGGGAGCCCTCATTTGGTGCTAATTGTTGATTGCGTGACCAAGTGCTCAGCTGACATGATGGGGCCCTACTGAGGCAACATATGGCACTGCTTTCCTCACACAGGAGTGGAGTCCCCTCATGGCAGTGTGTACTCCTGTGACATTGCCTGCGCCCAAGGTGTGTGTTGTATGTGCATGTCTGTGTATTCACTTCCGTTTAGCTGTGCATGCTGTGTTCCCTAGTGTTGTACCTGTTTGTGATGCTTGCTGAGTTGACCTATGTTCCCCCAAAGTCTTCTCCCTGGGTTCTCTGTGATGTGGGTGCATGGCACATTACTGGTCATCAGGGTGTCACCCATAGGTGTGTTTGCTGTCAGGGCTGAGTTTGTGGGCAGACGCAGATGGGTCACAGTCAGGTTTCCCTTGGCACTTGTTGTTTGCCCCTGTCATGTGATTTCCAGTTTGTGTTATCTTTCAGTGATTGTGACACGTTGTGTGTGTGACTGCTGGCACTCCTCAGGGTCCGGGCTGCAATGTTGGTTGTTGTCTATGTGTGTTCTTTGTGGGTGACCTTGGCTTCTTCATTGGTGTGTGACTGTGGCTGGGATCCCATTGGTTGGTGTGGTATTGCCGTCATGTCCATGTACAGCGTAGTGTGCAGTGTGTCAGACATTCAGGAGTCTTGTTGAGTGGCCATGTGTGATGTGTTTCTGCACCTTGGTTCCCACCCACCACCCTGGAATAGTCATGGGTGCATGTGCAATGTCACCAGTGCATGTGTGCTTCACTGCTGCACATTGTTGGAGGTCGAGGGGTGTGGTGTTGAGTGTGTGCTGATGAGAGTTGTTGCCCGGCTAGGCCCCTGCCTCCATGTTGGCCTTGGCTTACTGGCCATGCTGATTGATTTGTGCTTGTGTAGGTGTGATGGTAGTTTGTTGCTCAGGACACATGACTGTGGTTCACAGTGTGAACCACATTTAGCTTTGTCATCACAGTGGGATTGTAATGCAGCCCAGGGTCACCACATTGTGGGGGCCCTGGGGGTGGTGCTGTGGTGTGACTGTGTCTTGCTGTGTCAGTTGCTGTTCCTACGTGCCTGTGTGACATGTGTGATTTGTGCTCCCTCTCATCTGACAATGCCTGCTTGCCCACATAGGGGATTTGGATCCATGAGTTACCTTTGTGTGGCACTGTATGCACATCTGTATGATTGGTATTCAGGTCACCTCATGTGTTGTGTGGTTGCCTGGGGACACTGGCACCCCCCTCACCTGTTGTGTATGATGTGCAGTGTGGGTCTGCCTGTTTGTGTTTGTGCATCTGCACCACTGCATTGGCATATCTTGGGTGTGCCATTGGCTGTATGTAGTTTGGTGGTTTTCCCCTGCTGTCCCTGGGACTCCTAGGTCATCGGTCAGCACAATGATCATGGTTTGTGTGTCCCATTGCTGCCATGGTATGGTATCTGTTCACCTCACATCTGCAGTCTCCACAGGGTATCTGCATTTGTGTGCCCATTGGTGCAAATATGTGGGTCTGCATTCTGATGGTCACTTCTGTCATTGTGTCATTGATGAATGTTGACAGTGTCAGCCCCCATGGGTGTTGTTTGTCTGCACATGGCCAAAGGTATGTCTTATTTGCACTGCAGTTTTTGGCTCACCCAATTTATGTTGCAATGGGACACATACACTACTTTGCCACTGATGTGTTTTTTGTTCTGTGACCAGGAATCATCCATGCAGTTTGGCAGTTGCAGCTCTTTCTTTGTCAACACTTACATTTTGGTCACTGTGATGATGGGGGTTTAGACCCCATTGCCACAATGTTCAAAAGGTGCTTCAGCTATGGACCCCACACTTACCTTTTGGTCACAGTGATGATGGGGGTTTAGACCCCATTGCCACAATGTTCAAAAGGTGCTTCAGCTATGGACCCCACACTTACCTTTTGGTCACAGTGATGATGGGGGTTTAGACCCCATTGCCACAATGTTCAAAAGGTGCTTCAGCTATGGACCCCACACTTACCTTTTGGTCACTGTGATGATGGGGGTTTAGACCCCATTGCCACAATGTTCAAAAGGTGCTTCAGCTATGGACCCCACACTTACCTTTTGGTCACAGTGATGATGGGGGTTTAGACTCCATTGCCACAATGTTCAAAAGGTGCTTCAGCTATGGACCCCACACTTACATTTTGGTCACTGTGATGATGGGGGTTTGGACCCCATTGCCACACTGTTCAAAATGTGCTTCAGCTATGGACCCCACACTTACCTTTTGGTCACAGTGATGATGGGGGTTTAGACCCCATTGCCACAATGTTCAAAAGGTGCTTCAGCTATGGACCCCACACTTACCTTTTGGTCACTGTGATGATGGGGGTTTAGACCCCATTGCCACAATGTTCAAAAGGTGCTTCAGCTATGGACCCCACACTTACCTTTTGGTCACAGTGATGATGGGGGTTTAGACTCCATTGCCACAATGTTCAAAAGGTGCTTCAGCTATGGACCCCACACTTACATTTTGGTCACTGTGGTGATGGGGGTTTGGACCCCATTGCCACAATGGTCATGGCCTGCTTGCATTGTGGGGGCCACACACATATATGTGTGGCACATGTGCTAGGGGGTCACATTGTATGTTCAAAGTCATGTTCGGTGTTGTAGGCATTTGACACAGTCTACACACGCTTGTCATGGTGTTGGGGGGATGTCTTTTTCTTGCATTCCCTAGGTTGTGGTGTGCTGGTTGTGTCATGCATTGTCCATCCTATGAGTGGGGGTGGGAGTGGTGGTAGGCATCCAGCCCCCCCTGGGTGAGGGTGGTAGTGGTGGTAGGCATCCAGCCCCCCCTGGTTGAGGGTGGTAGTAGTGGTAGGCATCCAGCCCCCTGGCTAAGGGTGGTAGTAGTGGTAGGCATCCAGCCCCCCTGGGTGAGGGTGGTAGTAGTGGTAGGCATCCAGCCCCCTGGTTGAGGGTGGTAGTAGTGGTAGGCATCCAGCCCCCCTGGGTGAGGGTGGTAGTAGTGGTAGGCATCCAGCCCCCCTGGTTGAGGGTGGTAGTAGTGGTAGGCATCCAGCCCCCTGGCTAAGGGTGGTAGTAGTGGTAGGCATCCAGCCCCCTGGGTGAGGGTGGTAGTAGTGGTAGGCATCCAGCCCCCCTGGTTGAGGGGGTGGTAGTAGTGGTAGGCATCCAGCCCCCCTGGGTGAGGGTGGTAGTAGTGGTAGGCATCCAGCCCCCCCTGGTTGAGGGTGGTAGAAGTGGTAGGCATCCAGCCCCCCCTGGCTAAGGGTGGTAGTAGTGGTAGGCATCCAGCCCCCAGGCTAAGGGTAGTAGTAGTGGTAGGCATCCAGCCCCCTGGGTGAGGGTGGTAGTAGTGGTAGGCATCCAGCCCCCTGGCTAAGGGTGGTAGTAGTGGTAGGCATCCAGCCCCCCTGGGTGAGGGTGGTAGTAGTGGTAGGCATCCAGCCCCCCTGGGTGAGGGTGGTAGTAGGCATCCAGCCCTCCTGGTTGAGGGTGGTAGTAGTGGTAGGCATCCAGCCCCCCTGGGTGAGGGTGGTAGTAGTGGTAGGCATCCAGCCCCCCTGGTTGAGGGTGGTAGTAGTGGTAGGCATCCAGCCCCCTGGCTAAGGGTGGTAGTAGTGGTAGGCATCCAGCCCCCCTGGGTGAGGGTGGTAGTAGTGGTAGGCATCCAGCCCCCCTGGCTAAGGGTGGTAGTAGTGGTAGGCATCCAGCCCCCTGGGTGAGGGTGGTAGTAGTGGTAGGCATCCAGCCCCCTGGTTGAGGGTGGTAGTAGTGGTAGGCATCCAGCCCCCCTGGGTGAGGGTGGTAGTAGTGGTAGGCATCCAGCCCCCCTGGTTGAGGGTGGTAGTAGTGGTAGGCATCCAGCCCCCCTGGCTAAGGGTGGTAGTAGTGGTAGGCATCCAGCCCCCTGGGTGAGGGTGGTAGTAGTGGTAGGCATCCAGCCCCCCTGGGTGAGGGTGGTAGTAGGCATCCAGCCCCCCTGGCTAAGGGTGGTAGTAGTGGTAGGCATCCAGCCCCCCTGGGTGAGGGTGGTAGTAGTGGTAGGCATCCAGCCCCCTTGGCCAAGGGTGGTAGTAGTGGTAGGCATCCAGCCCCCCTGGGTGAGGGTGGTAGTAGTGGTAGGCATCCAGCCCCCCTGGCTAAGGGTGGTAGTAGTGGTAGGCATCCAGCCCCCCTGGGTGAGGGTGGTAGTAGTGGTAGGCATCCAGCCCCCCTGGCTAAGGGTGGTAGTAGTGGTAGGCATCCAGCCCCCTGGGTGAGGGTGGTAGTAGTGGTAGGCATCCAGCCCCCTGGTTGAGGGTGGTAGTAGGCATCCAGCCCCCCTGGCTAAGGGTGGTAGTAGTGGTAGGCATCCAGCCCCCTGGGTGAGGATGGTAGTAGTGGTAGGCATCCAGCCCCCCTGGCTAAGGGTGGTAGTAGTGGTAGGCATCCAGCCCCCCTGGGTGAGGGTGGTAGTAGTGGTAGGCATCCAGCCCCCCTGGGTGAGGGTGGTAGTAGTGGTAGGCATCCAGCCCCCTGGGTAGGGGTGGTGGTGCGCATTCAGGCCCCTGTGTGCATATGTGGCATTGGTGATGGGCATCCCGCCCCTATGGTGCTGCTGTTGCTGGTGTAAGTATATTCTGCATCCCTCTGTGTGTGTGTGATGTGTCGTGTACGTGTTGTATGTGTTTTGTGGTTGGTGTCTGACTTACCTTCTGCGCCGTACGCGTCCGTGCCTGTTCCGGTAGTAAATGTAGAATATTGGTATGATCGGGACGAAGGGATTCATGGTTGGTTCGTGTCGTTCGTCCTTCCTCGTTGCTTCGCGTCGTCCTCGTCGCTTCGCGTCGTCCTCGTCGCTGGCGTGTTCGTCTCGTAGCCGTGTATTGTGTTGTGGCGCGAATCGGAGCTTATGTGCGCCTCTCCCGGATGCTTTGACGTGCCGTGCGTAGCGACGGGTTCGGCACGTACGGGAAGCGCATAGTACTTGTTCGGCCGGACGGAGCTGCATTTTCCCTTCCGTGCGACTCGATTCTGCATTTCCGGATTCGCCTCGGTCGGAGTACAGGACCTGGATTGGGTGAGTACGGCTCGGCCGGATTCTGTGCTGTTGTGCGCATCGTACTTACTCGTTCGGTGTGCTGTACGGATCGGTCGGGAAACAGGCATTCGCATGGCTTTTTCCCCGACCGAATGGTATTGGGTGCGCCTCCGACCGAGATCGGAATCGGCCCCTCTGACTAGAGATTTACTTGTATGCAAGGCGCTTTATGCAATTGTTCTGCATTGTATGACTGATGAATTAATTACTTATTTTGAGAATTTATTAATAAAAAGATACTTACTAAAAGACTGAATAAAACTTTGAAAACTCACACCAAATCTCATCAATGACTCCCAAGGAATGATAATTGAAATATTATGTATAGATTGATATGATTTGCAGGTCCTGATAAATGTTCTTCTTATGTCCAAGGCCTTTCGGCCCTGGGCCCAGCAATGAGCGGGGTCTTTCCTTCAGATGAGTGATATAAATGATACCATAAACCAAATATTTATTTAAAGCCCCTGCTCCACCATATCCAAATGTGGGAATTGAAGTTCATAATGGAACTTGCTGTTATTCTTTTTTTGTTGGACCCAAAGGGTAATATAAAACATTCCAAAAGTTTATAGAGCCATTCACAGTTTGTGAGTAATGCATAGTGGTGCAATTTATTCATCTTAAAAATTAGTAGATTTGGTTAGTATTTAGTCATGCGTGGTGCTGGGGGACACAGCAAAACACACTACAGGAGTGCCTATGATCATAACACTCTCATGCAAGTTGGTATAAGTTGTGCCCCTGATGTTTGTGGAAAGAAAACAGTCACACCAATATGAATTTGTTTGCACACATATATGCTCCAAGCACACACTCATACATTCAAGAATTGCCTGTCTCGATAATTTAACCTATCCAAGGTTGGTTAGGGCCCAATGGGTTACGGAGACCCGGAGATCTTCTAGTAAGACACTGTAAGGCATAAAGCTTAATTGCAGTAGTCCAAGCAATTAAAGTACATTCCAAGCCTGAGATGATTAGAAATATTGTGATATAGCCATATCATCTGGAGTCTACATTGGCTTCTACACCTATCATACCCAGTCCACTGGCCTCGGATTGCAAAGGGAGGAAAGAGCATCGCGTGTTTCATTAGACTACTCATTGTCTGCAATTTCCATGGCAGCATGATGCATGCTACGTCACTGCGTGGCATTATGATGCTGTTGTGTGTGTCTGTGCATGGCATGATATGCCTAATGTCAGGATGGATCTTACTGTAGGCTGTATGGGGGCCATCATTTAATGTATCAGGACTTGCTCATACAGCACATAAAAGCTTAAAGCCCAGGTAACAGAAGTAGCATGGAGACTGCTCCAAACACAAAAGGTCAATTTCCTTCATTTTGCTTAATCGGGGAATAATTATAGTTACATGTCTATTTGTCAATAGGCTCAAAAGCTGACCATGCACATGCCATCTTAGAGTGTGGGTTTGTCTCGGCCAAGAAATGTATGGATATATGAATCATCAGGCTACGGCTGTATTATGGAGACTGTTTGTAAAACTTAATTTAGGAGTGCAGTCAGTACTAGTGGCATCCCTGTTCAGCTGCTAATGGCGTCATGGTGAAGTATGTGATATCCCGATGATACTATCACACATTAGCCTTAGTATAATTGAACATTACTAGACAGGTGTGGTGCGGGATTGATATTCTGTGGAACAGGGAGGCACACAGACTGGCCTATTCCTGGCTGCGGCTGTCACTGTTTCCCAAAGGAGTAATGTATATCTCATTTTGCTGGATTTACACATATATATGGCTATCAAAATGATGTCTAAAGTCAGCCGATAGTTACTACTTATAGTTTATGGTTTAAGTGTGGTAGAGCAAATAAGTGTGTAAGGGCCAGACGTACAATCATTTTTTGCGGTCGCAAAGGGGTTTTAGGCCCGTTTGCGACCGCAAAAAACGTGTGGCCAATGTACCAACCCTATTTTGAGAGCCGCTAATCAATTAGCGACTCGCAAAATAGGGTTAGCAACTCGCTATCAGGAAGGGGCGTGGCAAGGGCGTCCCTTCCTAATAGCGAGTCCAAAATCCATGTATGAATGTTTTGCGACCGCAATTGCGGTCGCAAAACACTCGCAGTTTACCACCCTTCTCAGAAGGGTGGTAAGGCACTCGCAAATGGGAAGGGGTGCCCAGGGGACCACTTCCCCTTTCGGAATACATGCACAAATATTTTTTAAGAGCAGGCATTGGTCCCAGGGACCGCTGCCTGCCCTTGAAAAATGAAACAGAAAAGTTTCATTTTTATTTTTTAAATGCATCCCATTATCCTTTAAAGGAAACGGGCTGCATTTAAAAAAAAAAAAAACTGCTTTCTTGACAAAGCAATCCCAGACATGGTGGTCTGCTGACCCCAGCAGGCCTCCATCCCTGGGAGTGCTAGCCATTCCCAATGGGGCCGCAAATTGCGACAGCCTCATTAATATTCATGAGGCATGCAATTTGCGACCCCATTGGGAATCACAAACAGTGTCTCAAACACTGTTGTACATAGCATTTTGCAGCTCGCAAATTGTGACTCGCAAAATGCTATGGTCGTACATCTGGCCCTTAATCTCAATATCATGAAAGTTGGCTATGATATTATTACTCCGTTTTAAATGTAATTCATCGTGTAATTTCTTCATCAACAAAGACCAAGGGATGCCATCATTTAATCCATTGATATGTGTTTGGAGTTGGAAAACATTAACATTGTTCTTTTTCAAATAGTCTTGTCTGAATGTTTTGTTAGTCATATAGAAATTCAAGCATGCCCCATTCAAGGTCATTGGCTGTATGTCCCTTTTCCAAAAAGTGTGCTGTCAATTTAGTAGCGATATGTTTGCAACCGATCATGCTTCTGGGTTTGGTTTTTCAGGTATTGCCCTTCTGTGTTGTCATTACAATATATTTGAGCTTGCATGGGCATGTGATCATATATATTGTGTTTGTCATATTACTATTGGTGTGATAGAGTAAGTGCCATGTATGCCGTAAGCCCAGTTTAACTTCTTTCTTCAGAAGGGTCAGAAAACAGACATTACATTGGTCATCTAGGAAATGCCTCTGTTTTAGTATTTGTCAATTCCTTTTGATTATTTTTTGCATCTCATGTAACACTGGAGAAAAATCGCTACACAGGTGATCCTTTTATTACGATGTTTTCCATTAGATTTGAGTAATGTTTCTTAGTGACTATTCCTAGCATGATTCTTTGCATTTCTGATAACCCTTTTAGGATATATCTAATCAATAATTTTAGACGTCAAAACCATTGCTTGCAGGTCGAAAGATTCAATTTCATTAGAGCTTTGCCTAAGGCTTAAAAATTGCCCATATGGAAGGTTTTCACGTAGCTCCTTAGGATAAAAAATTGTTGAATCTCAATAGATTGTTCCGGTCTGTGGGTTTCTGAAAAGTTACTGTCATTAGTTTCCCATTATTGAAGGTAATAGTGAGGTCTAGAGCCAAGATCTTTGTTCTGCAGTAACTAGATGTGGATTTGAGGTAGGTGTCTCTCTGATTAACTCATTGAAAAAAACGATTTTTGCAGTATCTTCATCTTCCCTCCAGATAACAAGAATATCGTCAAGGCATCCTGATATTAGGCAAATCATGTCATGCACAGACTCACACAAGTGGGTCAAGACGCTATGCGGTGATGTGGCAAGCATTATGCCGCCATGGAAATGGGAAACAACGCGTACCCTTATAAACACAGGTTTCACTCCCCTCCACTTTACGATCTGGGGGTGTGTTTATTGCGTACAGTAGGTGTAGAAGCTGGTGTGGACTCCAGATGTGGGCATATCCCAAAAATTCTAATGACATCAATTATGGAATCTACTTTAATTGCTTGGACAATGCCAACTAAGCTTTACGTCTTACAGTGTTTGACAAGAACACAAGGTCCCTGCCCCCGTTGGGCTCTGTCCAGCTTTGGATAGAGTAAGTTGCTCATTCAGTCAGGCAATTCATGACTGTATGAGTGTGTGTTTTAAGCATGGAAGTGTGCAGAGTAATTATATATTGGTGTGGCTGGTATGTTTCTACAAAAATTGGGGGCACAACTTACATTAACTTGTATGAGAGTATGATGACCCTGGGCACTTCTGCAGTGTGCTTTGCTGTGCCAACCAGCACCGTGCACAAATAAATATTAGCTATGTCTACTGATGTTTAAGATGAATTATGCATTACTCACAAACTGTGAACAGCCCTCTAAACTTTTGGAGTGTTTTTATATTTCCCTCTTAGTTTAAACAAAGAAAAGAATACCAGTAAGTTCTACTGTAAACTTCAGTTCCCACATCTGCATACATGTACCTCCCTGCTGACTGCATGCGTGATTTGCATTTATCAGTATGATCAAGGGGCTAGATAAGGGTTTTCTTTATAGGTCCTGATGAATTCCAAAGACTTGATAAGGCTAAAATGCAAGAAACAAATTGACCGCTAATTAATTATGTTCGACTTTTCAGATGATTGGGTCCCGCTAGCCCTCAACCTTCCTTCTTTTTCATTATACCATGGATACAACCAACGACTTACAATGAAATAGTATGCAGGATACTCATAGGTAACTTTAGCTACATATCACCAATCTGAAAACATTCACTCCTAACACTTATCAAGGGATCAATTGGTTGCAAGACCATTGCACATAAAAAAAAAGATCTCCAGGAAAGTGCTCCCTGTCGAGCCTGTTGGGAATTGCACACTCCACCCAACATGGAGCACGGTATACAGTCTAAATATCGAGTTTTTAATATCGATATGACAAAATATCGAGTTTTAAATATCGAGTGGACAGAATATCGACTGTCAAAAATATAGTGGTACAGAATATCGAAATGCAGGTAAGAAATATCGATTGTCATAATATCGAAGTTAGTAATATTGTCAGTCATAATATCGTTGTTAAAAATATTGAATTTGTTTTTACTGTTGTAAATGTTAGTATATGTGTTAAAAGTATATATTATTTTTGTAATGTATATTTGAATTTTTAAAAAGTAATGAATTTTATGTTAAATTATTTTTGCGTATTTTGGTTCTGTAGCGGGTTGTGGGTTTATAAGGGAATAGGGTGGGAAGTAATTTAATTTAAATTAATAAATTAATAAATTAATTAACGAATATTTTTGTATTTAATAATTTATATTGTTAATTCAGTTAATAAATTAATTATAAATTCATTAATAATAATTAATAATTTATTGGTAAATAGGTTAATTGTGTTTAAAAAAGTTAATAAGTAGTTATTAATTTGATATTAATAATTAATAATTAATTTGTTAATATGTTAATTGTGTACTTTTTTTAGGAGTGGGTTGATTGTTGATAGGGGAGTAGGGTGGGAAGTAATTTAATTTTTATTAAATTTTTAAATATTTTTATATAATATTTTTTTTAAGTTCTTTTATAGTGTTAATTGTGTGAATTAATTTATATTTGATGGAAATTAATTTTATTGTTAATTGTTATTAGTTAATTAATTAATTGATAATGAATTATGTTAATTTATAATTTTTTACAATATTGGTGGTGACGTTTATAGGGGAATATGGTGGGAGGTAAATTTAAAAAAAAAATTAATTAATTGTTAATTAATGTTAATTATACTGCAGGAGTGGGAATACTAAATTAATCCCCTACGCTATCCAACACTTTCCCTACTGTTATACTTGGTGGAGTGGGAATAGTAAATTATTCCCACCCGCTATCCAACACTTTCCCTACTGTTGCACTCGCTGGAGTGGGAATAGTAATTTTTACCCACCCGCTATCCAACACTTTCCCTACTGTTGCACTCGGTGGAGTGGGAATAGTAATTTTTACCCTCCCGCTATCCAACACTTTCCCTCCTGTTGCACTCACTGGAGTGGGAATAGTAAATTATTCCCACACGCTATCCAACACTTTCCCTACTGTTGCACTCGCTGGAGTGGGAATAGTAATTTTTACCCACCCGCTATCCAACACTTTCCCTACTGTTGCACTCGGTGGAGTGGGAATAGTAATTTTTACCCTCCCGCTATCCAACACTTTCCCTCCTGTTGCACTCACTGGAGTGGGAATAGTAAATTATTCCCACCCGCTATCCAACACTTTCCCTACTGTTGCACTCGCTGGAGTGGGAAAAGTAATTTTTACCCAGCCGCTGTCCAACACTTTCCCTACTGTTGCACTCACTGGAGTGGGAATAGTAATTTTTACTTTCCCGCCATCCAACGCTTTCCCTACTGTTACACTTGTTGGAGTGGGAATAGTAATTTTATCCCCTACGCTATGCAGTATTTTCCCTACTGTTATAATTAATGTCTTGTGCAATATTATTTAAAAAAATAATAATAATTTTAATAATTTAATTTATTATATAGAAAATTAATGTTTATATTTATATTACAGGTTTATTTAGATAAATATGTAATTATCATTTAAATGACGTTTTTAACATTTTATAATTAAATTTAATAATTTTTTATTAATATTATTAAGTTAATATATATATAAAAAAGAACTATGCATGTTTAATATTTTTTTACATTACATTTATTATGTATTAATTTTAACATTTTTAAATAATTCTAACTATGTTTTATTTAATTATATTTATAATTTAATTAATTTTATATTATTTTTAAGACATTAAAAAAAATTGATATTTTTGTATAACTATATTTTTAACAACGATATTTTGGTACTTACCTTTATGGAGATAGGAAGTCGATATTTTGACCATCGATATTTTGGCGACGATATTCTGGTACCTCGATATTTTGACTGACGATATTATGTCAGTGATCCATGGAGCACGACCCGATAATGAAGCATGCAGCTTCAGTGGGTGAGGGACTTTGCCTCCCGATATATCTATATATAATCTCTGGACCTAATAAGGAAAATCAGTAAAGGGATAATTTTAGCCCTATAAACGGATGTATTTTCTGGAACGCCACAGATTTTTGTGTGCATCTTCCTGTATGACTCAGTGAGCATTGTTCCCCCTCCTTAGTTGCAAACCAACAACCTCTATCCAGCCGCAGCCCATGCAGGTAAGAGCGGTGGGGCCCGGTTGGGGGGGGGGGGGGATTTCTACAGATGATGACGAGGGAAAATTATTTATTTATTTAATTTTTATTAATTTTGGCTCTTCATCGGCCGTCGAAAATCCCCCCTTCCGGGCCCCACCGATCCACCGCTCTTACCTGCACAGGCCGCGGCTGCCTCTATCAACCAATCCTGAAGACCCTTACCTCTCCTATCAAGAACTCAAGATTATCCTGGGAACCCATAATGGGGACTTTGAAACCTAAAAATAGATCCAGTTATTTATTCAAATAACGAAGTTAATAAGATTCACCTACACTTATATTGACTCCAGAACATCATCTATCAACATATCATCAAGGCACTTATGCATGGAGATGAACAGATTTACTATTCCTAACTCCACATCTGTTTATCTCGATGATATGTTGGTAGCCGATGTTGTGGAGTCAACATGAGTGCGGGTCGATATAAGAAGAAACACTTGATATTGTGGTTGAACACCTTAAATTCATCAAGCATGTGATATCCAGGAGGTAAAAAGCCTATGAGATAGGAGAAAGTTTCTCTGAGTCGATCCATAAAAACTCTGAAAAAAAGAGCAGAAAGGGCCTAAAATGGAGCTCTCCAATCCAGCGCTGATCTCTGAACATTGATTTGCAAGCCTTTCTTAGGTGCATCTTGATATGCTTGTAATGTTTATTGTTTAACCTTAGTCACTTTGCTGGATTGAGGATATTGTCAGATTTATGTGTTTCATTACCAATACACACCACCATCTCTTTAAAGTAGATCTCCCACAGCATCTTACTTTCCTGTCGCCTGAATTTGACCTCCCGTTCCAAACCAAGCGGCAGGTGATCGGAATCCTTCTTAACCCTCTTTCAGATGGGCATCTTCTGGTGCATTCATTGGCCTATGCAGTCTCTCCTTGTGTGTATTCTGAGGATCTGAGGTCTGGCTTGGCTCGCTTGAAGGGAAGAAGAGTTTCACTGCAGAGTTTCCCGAACCTGTTCACTATTTCTGACTAGTTCTGCCACCAGATGCTTTACAGTGCCTTCTTTTTAGGTCTAGCCTAGATTCAGGGTTAGCTGTCTAGCCAGCCTCATGTTTTCCAGGAAATGCAAAATAATAAATCATTCACATATAGATAGTGAAAGGGGATTTGGCTCAGATCTCTTCATCCATAGGTCTGTTCAACTGTCATCGACATTTTGATCCTACATAATTACTGTGTACAGCATGTGGCAATAGGTCGGGCCCCTTAATCCATCTTACACTGCGTGAGGACACTTAGGGGCCGATTCCGATCTCGGCCGGTAGGGCTCGGAATCGGATTCGGCTTAACCGGATCCGATTCGGAGCCCTATTTCCCGACCGATTCGTACGCGCGTCCGGGCGAGCGAGTACGATGCGAAATCGCCGACCGACTCGTCCGGGCGTCCCGACCGCTCCGACTGACTCGTTCCCGGGTCGAACCGCACCGACCGACTCGCTCGGACTCGACTCGCACCGCGCAATGGAGACGTTCCCCGGCCGGGTAAGTCCGATGCGCGCCGCGAGCAGTCCGACCGACACGCGCCGTCCGGCTCGAAAGAGCAGTCTGAGCCGTACTTTGGGGGTCCGTGTCGGACCCCCTGTACGGGTAGCCGCGCGAGTCGCACACAGGGGGGACCCATGGGTCCCCCCTACCTGTGCGTGTACGGCGCAAGTCGCTTCGCCGTGTACACGCTGTAGGTGGCGCCCTTGTCCGCCTCGCACCCATTGAGTCAATGGGAGCCCGCGTACGCGTTGTACGACAGGCTCCCATTGACTTCAATGGGAGTCCGACCGACTCGAGTCCGATGGCATACGTGCGCATCGTACTCGTTCGGTTGGGCTGCCAGAGTCCGATTCGGTCGGAAATCTCTCCGAGTCCGGCTCGGTCGGAGAGATTTCCGGCCCGAATCGGAATCGGCCCCTTAGACTTTCACATATACGCACTCATCTGAAAAGAAGTGCACTTTAGTTCCAGGGCTAGTGTGCCTCGGATTCTGGGCCATTCCTTCATTTTTATATGTTTGTCATATTTTGCACATTGCATATATTCGAAAAATAAATGCATTAATTAATTTAATAAAACCTTTTGAGCTTGACTATGTCTGACCTATTGGCTGTGCTAGTGCTTCTCTGCTGGCTCAGCCACTCTTATACTGCAGTTATGGGATATTTTTCTGTATTCTTCTTTCAGAAATGTAAGGGCGTATAGAGGTTACATGCATCAGAGGCTAGTGGCAGACTATGAATTATGAATAGTTTTTTGATACGTTTATAAAGATAACTCTGGGGTTGCCCCGACATGAGCAACTCACCTCTGCAGATAGGTCCTGTGATCTAAATGCCACTTTGGTCTGTTACATGTTGCTATGTGATCAAATATGCATGCATGTGTGAACAGTGGCATAATGAATGATAGCGTCCCCCGAGCAGAATTTGATGAGGGGCCCATGAGTCTCGCATAGCTCACAGATATTCATTGGCAGGGCCGGACTGGCCGTAGCGGGCACCGGGCGTTTCCCCGGTGGACTGCCAGGGTGGGGGCCGGTTTTGTTACCTGGGTCTGGTTTTGCAGCATAGCTGCAATATCGGCCCCCTGTAACAAAATCGGCCGAAACCTGCCCTTGCAAACAGCTCGGCCGCACTCCATCCCCCCGGGGGCCGGCCGAGCAGTTTGCCAGGGCCGGTTTTGGTTCCCAGTCCGGCCCTGTTCATTGGCCTTGGACTGAATGGGCCCTCCTTGAATGTTTAGGGGCCTCTTGAAGGGCTGGGGGGGGCCTGCACCGTAGGGGTTGCAGGGGCCTGCTTAACACCCCTGGAGGCCATAAGTGAGGCCTGGTCTAGACAGCTCCTCACTGCCTCAAGATTATTGAAGATAGACCCCTGGTAGGGCGTGCAGATCGTCGTGTCATGGGTCAAAATATTCAGCTCTGACTTCCTGAGTGATGGCTTCCACCCTTTGCCGTCTGCACCAAACTAGAAGCCCGTGCCATATGGGAGAAGCAGTCAGCTGACCTTTGCTATCCTCCAACTTCCTTGGTTTCCGCCATTTTAGAATCCATTCAGTGGTGTTTTATAAGGATACACCTATTCTAGTGACTCCTTAACCAACCCTGAACATTGTTCGATGCTACACCTTGGTAGACTCTGCTTAGAAGCACCTCCACAAAGGGACTGCTATCAGCTTACCACAAGGGCAATTCAAGTATTGCAACATAGTGTCCATTGCCCCATCTTACACTTCAGGAAGCACTTATCTTCAACTGGGCGGGTTATCAACAGTCAATCAATGAAGCTTGGTTTTGCCTCTGGCAAAGTTCCGACCTGGATAGCAGGCTACAAGGGAGCTAAGATGGCGTCCGTCAGGCTTTTTTTTTGTTCTTCCCTTGTTACAAGCCAAGAAAATCTTTGACCTTCTGTGCCAAAAAGCTGGGGCCATCTGTGGTGCCCACAAGGGGTTGGTGCAGAGGCATAAAGTGTCGTAGTGTGAACCCGCTCTTGAACCGCTTTTCCTGTTTCTGTCAAACTACAACCCTACTTTCCACACATAAACAGAAGGCAGTGAACCTCCCACCTCTGTGGTAGAAACGCAAGGGCCCAGTAGGTGTGACCCCAACACACAGCAGTGTCGAACAGCCACTCGGTGGCCGGATGTCCAACCCGTGACAAAGTGTGGTTGGTACTCTCTGCTCTACTCTGTGTCCCGGGAGATGCGACACGTCCTCAGAGGCAGATATGCTCTCGCTTCAGTGGCAGTTCAAGTGCAACAAACCCTGAAGCACGCGCTCCCCTGGGAGCCTATTACTGCGGTGCCGCAGCTGTGCCGGGATCTTACCTGTGCCCCCGCCCCACCCTGGCACACACATCCGTGACATCTCAATACCGCAGAGTTGGGAGCTCGGAGTGTCCCCCTGAGGCCTGGCGTCAACTCCATGTCACTTCTGAGGAGGAGAAGCCGGCTCTGCCTGAAAGGGCTGCTGTCACCCTCAAGCCGATCCGGGGGCCCGCTAAATTCGGCTCCTCGCGCCTTCGCGCGCTCCCCACGGAGGGGAATTGGGAGCCATTTCTATTCAGGGTTCGCGCATTCCTCAGAGACGGTACAAGTCATTAAATGTGAGGTAAAAGAAAACTATTGACACACCGCACCAAGCCTGCACCGAGGGACAGCCAGAAGCCGCACTCTCTACAGTAACAATATGACTTTTCCTTTTTCAAATGTGTTTATGGAAAGGTAAAAACGTAGCATCTGATATGCACTTTCACAAACACAGGTAACTTAGAAGTGTGCTTAGTGTTTCATGGGAAGAGTCCTCCAGGACACTGCGCAAAACGGTACACAGATTTAGGAGTGAACTTCCTGGTTGGAACTACCTTTTATCTAGTCCATCATATTTCTCTCTGCCTTACACTAGCGTGAGAGGTACAAGTAGACAATGGTGGGCTGAGCTGAAGTCCTACTTCTATTTCTACTGTGTTTGAAAGAGTGGCGATTTAGACTGGTGTGTCTGTGCCTGTGTAAGAATGCCTGTAAAAGAGAGAGAGAGAGAGAGAGTATCCGAGAGTGTATGTGTGGGAATGAGTATGAGGTGTGCTTCAGTGGAAGTGGGTGTGAATGTGTACAGGAAAGAGTGAAAGAGAAACCATGGGTGAGTCTGTAGAGGGTGTGTGTGCAAGACTGAGTGTGTGATGTACGCGTGTGTGTGTGAGTATGAGTGACTTTGTGCAGGTGCACCAGTATGAATGCTTGTGTAAGTGCAAGAATGTGTGTACATGTGTAACAGTGTGACCATGTGTGTTTGCGCGTCTGCGATTGGTGGGGCTCCCTTGGGAGATGGGCGTGGATCTCTGGGTGAAGGACTAGGAGTCATTGCAGGAAGTAGACAGCCATGACCGGGGCCACCACCTACGTCATCCAACCATACAGAGTAAAGCGGCACCTTCTGCCAATCACAACCTATGAATGTACTAATATACTTTTATGATGCTCTGGGAGCTGAATCAGATCAAGGAGTTTCCTGCTTAGGAGCAGTGAGTAAACAGAGGATTCAGGGAGGGGTTTTGTGTTTGTTTCTGAAGGTGAGTTGGTTGATAGTGGTGTGGATCATCTTTGAGAGTGTGTTCCATCAATGGGGGCTTGGACTGCAAAGCTCAATCCTTCTGAGCTGTTTGTGCCCGGTGAGTGGGAGGGCACCCCCAAGGGTAGTGCTGAACCTTTGTGTCAGAGATCTTTTGGCACCTCATCATGAATTTACTTGGGGGGAGACAGAGGGTCTTGAGAGTGATTTGTTCATGATGGGAATTCAGTATAGAGATTTCATGCTCAGGGGTGTGGAGTTTCAGAGCTCATTACCAGCTGCCAGTCCGTCTGCCATCAATGGACCCCCTGCGATGGGAGCCCTTCTGTGTTGTGGGGTGAGGTAGAGCGAGCTTGTGTAAACACGTCAAAACTTGATGGTAGGTCCCCTTGACACTGGCTCTCCCATGGTGGTGGCCTGGGAAGAAAGGGGTGAAAGACCAAGAAACCCATCTTGTCACTGAGAGTCAATAAATATCTTCCCTATAATCTCAGCCAAGCAACCAACCCATCCAGATCACTACAGCCGGTGAGCTCCTAGCAGCGTCACCAGCCCCATCTGCCTATCTCAAGCATTGCTTCCTGTGACTCACACTTTAGCAAAGCCTTATGCCAATCACAGCTGCACCTGTGGCTATCCCTCAGGCATACCAGCCTTATATGGCCACAGGCTCTTTGGGACCTCTACTGGTCTCCAGGGCTTGATATGTGCAGTGGTTGCACGTAGCGGGTACAGCACTCATTTCTGCGGATCTGGATGTATTTTCATTATCAGACTTTGACCAGAGGAAGGGAGAAAAATGCATGAAAGAGGAGGAGAAATATATGACAAGAGTGACAAAGGGAGAAAGCAGTGACAAAAAGGAACCTGCCAGAGCGATTTGAAGATGCAGGAAGTATAGGGTGGTGAAAGAAAGAAGCCCATCATAGAATCAAGACTAGGAAACCTTGGTATTTGGAAACCTTGACATTTGACAGCACCTGAGGCGGGCTCCATGGAAAACCTTTGAGCCCCTGCGCACATGCACACATAAGCACACCCATATAAACATTTACAAATGAAGTACTGCAGGTTTGCCCACTGTGGAATTAAGCTGTGAATATTTCAGATCGAGAAAAGCACCCCTCATTTCCCCTGATGGGGTTCGGCAGGCTCGATGCAGACATACAGCTCAGTGCAAGTCTCTTATTTGCCTTCAGATTGCCTGTACAGTGGCTCCCGCTCCACAGCCACTGGACCTGCAGCCCCACAGTAAACGTAGCTACCAAGCCAACTATGGTGAAATGTGTGTGCAAAGAACCAGGGGTCAGATTTATATTCTGGTGGATGGCCCTTTTCTCCGCTAGGGCGATGGAGTAAATTACTCAATCGACCTGACAGAGGTACTGACCGCCGGAATTAGAAATGCCCACCAAGCAGGCGGTCATTTCTTAAAGCAATGCTTTTTGCAGTTTGGTGCATGGCTCAATCAACATGACGGACCTCAGCACCGAACTGTTTCTTTTCTATTTTAAAAAAGAAAATCCAGAAGCGGGATTTTTTTTTTTTAAATAAAAAAATAAAAATGCTTCCCTGGTTATGGGAGTCCTCTCCTCTGATGAGGGGAGCATTTAGCAGCTTTCATTGGCCCTTACTGTGAGGGTTTTCTTGCGGTGACGGGCAGTGAAAACGGACCTCTAATTTGGACCTGTAATTCCGTCCATCTAAATTAGGGGGCAAAATTAGAGGAATGCCTCCAACGGCCCTTACTCCACAGCGCCGTTGGAGGAGCTTAATCACGTTGGAGACGGAGTAGTCTCCGCCGTGATTAAAACAAATGTCCTCCTGCATCTAAATTTGGTGGATAGACCATTACGTTGACGGTATGTGTACTCCATTGCCGTTGCAATGGAGTATGCATACCGCCAACATGTAAATTAGGCTTCAGGTCTCCATCACAGAAGAGCCTTGAAAACTTAAAGTCAGTGTCACAAAACTGGTTAAATCTTTAAAACTCGGATAATTCTTATCATTTACATCACATTTTAGGTCCAAATTATTTTAATAAATCATAGTTTCAGATTTTAAACACGGTTATCAGTTTTCTGAGTCTAACAAGTGGTTTGTCAATGGAACAGGATAAACTGTGTGGTTTGTGCACTTCCCAAGGTTTTGCATTTAATTTCCAATTTTGCCTGTATTGATTTTTTCCTGCAAAAGCCTGTTTTACTAATGTTCTCCCTAAATAGTCATTTTGTAATATCCATTTTTCACAAAATAAGTGAAACAAAGCTGGAAGGACATGCTCTTATGAAAAGTACGTAAGTCTATACCTAGAGGACCATATCACATAAAACGAGCAGCCGCGGCCGCTGCAGGTAAGAGCGGTGGGGCGTTGGGGGCGGCTGGGGGGGGATTTCGAGAGATGACCACAAGGGAAAATTAAATAAATAATTCATTTTCCCTCGTGGTCGTCTCTCGAAATGCCCCCCAGCCGGCCCCACCGCTCTTACCTGCAGCGGCCGCAGCTGAAACAAGCGATGTTATCGCTAATTTCAGACTCAATCTCTGCCAGTTTTGGACTGACTGGTGTCTGTAGTTGAAGAGCAGGAGCAGTGCTATTTTACCACCTTAACCAGTGGTAAATGCAATGCAATGCAACAAAGCATGTTGCAATGATGAAGCATAAAAACACAATAGCATTAGAAAGAATGAACACACCACCATCTCAACCAAACAACAACTATACACAAATTTTCTTGTCACACTTAATCAACTCCAGGATTCTGCTCGTTCGGAGAAAGCACTGTCTTAAGGTACCACCAGGGATAGGAAACAGCACCAGGGACAAATGCTTAGTGATAAGGCCTAGGGCGTGGTCTTCCTTTGAAGGTCAGGCCTTTGGTCTACTTCTCTATTTGTGATTGGAAGGAAAGATTCCTGCCTATAAGGAAGCAAAGTTTAATCTAGCAGAAACACCCTGCCATTAAATATCCTGCCCTTGAATGGTAAAACGTCAGGCTGTAGGCAATAGGCGTCACAATTTTTCCGTTACCCCTTTGGGCTGCTCTTAGCCATGAATGTCAGTGGGGTAACGCTAGAGTGCTCGCACCATCCAGACTCTGGAAGAAGCACTGCAGGGAATAAAGGGTAAGCTGTAGCAGGACTGCTGAGGTGAAGCAACTGGCGGCTCATGGCCTTGAGTGGTGAAGGAACATTTTTAGGTCAAATGTAGGCAGCGCATGCACTGTCTCTTGACATGCTGTATACAGTCAGGGGGCTTACAGCCCACCTCCAGCTTCTGATTGGCTTTTGTCAGTGTCCTTTAAAAAACGTTGCTTCTAATTGGATAATGGACCCTGCTTGTTTCCTTGCTGTTGCACGGGCACAAGCGGATGGTCTTTCGGACAAGCAGTGCCAGAAGGGCGGTCTAACAGGCCAGTGTGTGTGGGCTATTTTTTTTCCCTGTTTCTGGGCCTCTTTTATGGGCTGGTAGGCCGTTTTTTCAGTTGATTTTCCTGATATTACCACAAACATTGAATTCAGCAATGACAAATGCATGCAGTCGATCATTACATGCAAAATACTTGTACAGCGTCTCTATACAATTTCAAACTACCTGCTATGCAGAATGTGGGCCACTTTTTTAGCTATGTTATTGGCTAATGGGAGCCACTTTTATTTTGGTGCCCTGGACTATTTTCTGTCCAGGTCCGACGTTGGCTCCATTTTATTATTCCTTTCATTAAAACTTTGCCACATTCGGATTTCCTGAATCTGTTGAAAGCTACAAAAAAATCCAGAATGTTGCAAAGCTTTTGGCCTAGCAACGCTGCTCACTTTTAATATTAACATATGGAAAACTATTTCCACCCTATACATTTATCCCCTTGTCCACCATATAGCAGCACGCTCCCTACCGCCTTCAGAGGTGTGTTCCTGGCTCCCACCCGTCTACTGCTGGGAGACAACAGCACTCATAGCCAGGCTTGGAAACACATCAGTAACTAC
Organism: Calotriton arnoldi; assembly: GCA_963921515.1. Lineage (NCBI taxonomy): Eukaryota > Metazoa > Chordata > Amphibia > Caudata > Salamandridae > Calotriton > Calotriton arnoldi. The sequence goes on along the minus strand of CAWUFW010001719.1, from coordinate 512,671 downwards.
AAGGAATGAAAAGTGCAAAACACCCACCTGCACGACACATCACCCTTAATGTCGCTTTTATTATTATTTACATGCATTTATCGCCCCAGCGAACACGTCTACCAGAAAACATCACGATGCTCACACAATTACCACAGAGCATAACAAGACAGTGAAAACATGCATGTCAACCGCAGCACACAATTCAGAAAAAGTCAGGCGGTGAAGGGAGAAAACCGTGAAAGAGACACTTGTACATCATGCAGACGTATCTAGATGTGAAGTGGTGTGCGAAATTTGCATTTTGTTTTGCAAAATTCAGGTAATTTTTACAAAATTATGAATATCATGTGAAATACCTTTGATCAGTAACTTTAGTACATTTTCTCTGCAAAGTTATACCACAAGCTAAAAAAGACAACTGAGAAATTGGCAGCAGTGTGGTTCGAGGAGAAAATGTCTTATGCAAGGAGAAAATGTCTGTCAGGAAACATTTTTAACTCGATCCAGTCTCCCAAGGTCAAAATCCACATTAAATATTGGTTTATGCGAAGTGGTGGAAATTTTGCTTACGTCGCGTAGCACAAAGTTTAGGAATTATATAAGATTACATTGGTTTAACATAAAATTTGCAGAGGCCTGATAGGTATGAAGAAGAGCAATGTCATTACAAACCAATTGCCAAATTTCTATGTCTTTTTTGGTAATGTTAGAAGCAGTGCCTAATTTAAGGCGGCACCGGCATTCCTTTTTGGGTACCGGTACCTATTTTACCTCATTAGACTTTGAACTAGAGCAAGGGAGAGAAAATCATGGAATGGGTAAAGAACAGGGAAGAGAAAGATGGAAAAACAATTACAAAGTGAGAAAACAGGGAAGGAAAACAACCTGCAAGAATAAGATAAAGCTGTAAGGAGTGTCTGGTGGTGGATGAAAGAGGGGAAACAGCGTTTACAATGCCGTCTCCACAACGCGGTACCTTTACAAAGCGGTCGTTACAACGCCCGCGTTGTTACCACGCGTACCATTACATCGCAAGTTTTCAACGACTTGCTGTAGGGGGCGCGCTGGTGTTTGATTTACAATCAAACACCTTCCCTGCTGTTGCACAAACTGGAGTAGGAATAGTAAATAATACTATTCCTAAGTCCAGCGCGCCCCCTAAAGCAAGTCGTTGTAACGACTTGCGATGTACTGGTTCGCATTGTGACAACGCGGTCGTTGTAACAACCGCATTGTGTCACTGCTCCTGCTGGAAAATTATTCCAGGCATTCAAGGTGCTTTCTATGAAGAACTTTCTTTTGTCACTGCTGGTTCTCAAGCTTGTCAGTTTATGACCAGAGGCTCTCTAGCACCACATAGTGGCTGGAGTATGCTTATCTTTTATGCTGTATTGAAACATGAAACTCTCTCCATTTCTTGCATTGGTTTTGTAAATATTACAGTGTTTGAAATGGAAAAACAGAAGAGCAGGTACCATCTACCAGAGTACCTGATTGTTTCTGAGAAGTTCCGGCACTCTCCAATTAAAATATTACGTCACTCTTCAGAAGTGCAGGTACTCTCCTTCTCAAAACAGAAAGTGCCGGTACTCAGTACTGGACAGAACCAGCCCATTTAAAGCACTGAAATATTAATCGGTTCACATGTTTCTTTCATACCCCCTTCGTACTCACCTTTAGCAGACTTTAAGTCCCACCATTGGCTTCTTTGATATTTCCGACACACATCATGTGGCATCTTGGTATCCATCTTTTATCTGGACTCTTTGCAATCAGTCTTTATCCTACTGAGGATGTGTAATCCTGTACTGCACACAATATCCAGACCTCCTGAATTCATAGGCTCTGTAAGTAGGAGTGCTGCAGCACCCCAAAATAACTGTGCTGGAGTTCAGAAGGTGAATGAGCAATAAAGATGTTTTAAACATTTTGTTTTGTCTTGTCATATTTGCTGGGCATTCAATAATGACCGACAAATGTGTGGCTATTTCTTCTGGCAAATTGCTGCTTATTCTTTTAACATGGAGATTGAAGCTTACTTTTCTTTCTTTCTGGTTTTGTAAAGTGAGCAATCTGACAATCTTGCTGAAGTACTGGGAGTGTGAAAGGAACGGCTTCCAGTTTTTTTTCAGCACATAAAAAAATATGAATACATGAAAATGAACTTTACAAATATTTCAAAATATATCAGAAGTTAGAAAGGCACAAATGAAGCACATTTGTTGTAATTCTGAAATGTGATGGTAACAAAGATTTTAATAGACAAATCAAGGCACTTTACTTGGTGGTGTGTAAATGATAAATATATGCATAAACCCAATTGCCACACATTATCATTTGTGTGCTATATAGTTTTATCAGTAAAACTGCATGTTAGTTTTGTGGCCTTTTCAATGGAAAATGTGCTGTCTGTAAATGACAGTTCACTACCACACCATGCTTTAGTAATATATTTGCGACAGTGTGCTCCAAAGTGCAGTACCGGCTGCATACCACACCCTTACCACTCTCCTACTGAATGGGTGTGGCTCATTTGCTATACCTGTTCTTTCAGTGGCGTTTGGATTGTTTACAATCCCTGTGGCTTCAGTGTTGCGAATTGTGCACAGTATGTTAGATTAGGCCTCCAGAAATGGAGAAGATGCTTCAGCTGTGTCTCAAAGAATGAGAGATGCACATTAAATTAGGATTCCAGAACTCAACAAAATAAATTGCACAAAGGCAATACCCCATACCCCAGATGTGGCCTCCTGAATGGGACACAGTAGTTCAGAAGCTCTAAAACTGGACATAACACATTAGACAAAGGCTTCATGAGCTGGACGCTATAATACAGATTTGGCATCCTGAAGCCGCCACAATATTTTAGAGGTTTCCAGAACTGAACACAGTAGTTTCATGTGTGGTCTTTTGAACGATTGCACAATACATAATACCTCTCTGGTGATCAATAAAGTGATAAAGTGATAACACCATGACCTTGCTCTGCTTGTCAAACCTCTCCTCCTGCCTTCTACGTGTCTTTCTGTCTCTCAGACACATCACCCTTTCTGCAGGGGTTGTGCAGACTTTATACAGTGCTCTACTTCCTTGTGGCTGGGTTTGCACTATACAAATACTACATACATATATAAATGCAGGAGCGGCCCGTGCAGGTGAGAGCGGTGGGGCGGGGTGTGGGGGACTCGACAGACGACAACGAGGGAAAATTAAATAAATACTTAGTTTTTCCTCTTCGTTGTCTGTCGAGTCCCCCGCCCGCCCCACCTCCCCACTGCTCTTACCTGCAGGTGCACGCCTGTATAAATGCATACATACATACATACATGTTGAAGTGCAAACTAACCTTTTAAAGCAAAGTCCATTTACTTATTGCCTCTCCCACCTACGTTTGCAGGCACATATTTCAGCATTTTAAAAATGTACGTCCTGTTTCCTAAAGAGATGTTAAACAGCGTAGGGAGTCGACATTCCGAGACATAATGATATCGCGGAATGAGAACTGGACACTCTGTAAAAGGGAATAGGACACTTTCTGATAGGCAGCAGGACACGTCATAAAGATGAACAAGACACTTCTGAAGCTAGAGTGGGACACTCCATAATAGAGACAATGTCACTCCATGAGAAAGAACAGGACATGCCCGAAGAAAGATAAGGACACTCAATTCCTGAAAGCAAGACACTCCAGAACCCAAGAACAGAACACTCTGGGTCTGAAAATAGGACCCTCAGGAACCCTTTCTAAAATGACACATTACCTGGAAGAGAACTGAATGTCCCTTTCGCCAAGCCCTTAAACTTTCAGTGCATGCAGTGCAGCTTCAATGCATTGCTAGAGCCTACATTTTTTATCACCTCGCAACAGGCTTTTAAACAACCTGCTTTCGACTCTGGCCTTTCGTGCTCACATAACTTAGGCCTGGTTCCAGACATAAAGCTGTGAAACAACTGAACAACAAATACATAACACAGCTCTAAGGCTTCACGAGTGAGGTCTCACATAGCACATATTTATTTATACATTTTATAAAGCAGAACCCTAGCCAATCACTGAGGGAGCACTGAACAAAGCTAAAACACACAGGGCCGGACTGGCCGTAGCGGGCACCGGGCATTTTCCCAGTGGATCGGAAGGGTGGGGCCGGTTTTCGAGCGTTGGGGGCCGGTTTTGTTACTAGGAGCCGGTTTTGCAGCAGTGCTGCAATATCGGCCCCCTGTAACAAAAGCGGCAGCAGTGGTGCTAAAGCGGCAGCACTGCTTCTCACTAGCATCCCACCTCCTCCGGGGCCGGTGCAGCTCAATTGCCAAGGCTGGTTTGTGTTCCCAGTCCGGCCCTTAAAACACAAGTGTAAATGTAGCATTTGCCTCCATTCCTATGGCTTACCAAATGGTGGTGCGTGAAGGAATGGAGACAGGACTCCCCTTTGAAATTCAATCAGGGTCTTGTTGTGAAGGGGCAGCTAATTACTTGTTCTTCCGGAGCACTGCATGGTTGGGAAACGGGAAGTGTGAAGGGGGAACTGCAGTCTCTATGCCTCAGGTGAGTATATTTCTAGGCAGGTCCTTTCCTTTTGTGTCTCTGATTACTGCTACAGGAAGGCTGACTGACAACCAAATGCAAAATCTCGCACTACATTGTGCCTATGTTGTGGGTGCTTTGGACTGGATACAGCCCAGTGCTACCTATCTTGAGAAGCATTATTTTGTACAAATTCACTAAAACAGACTGCTATCCTTCCTCCCACCCTGATCACCAGATGTAAAGGCAGAGCATCAGTTTTATAGGAAAATGAAACCATATTTATTTAACTGTATTTACCTGGCGTGTGCATTGGGGTTTTCATGGCATACAGTGGTATTGTAACACGTGCACATAATAGTGTTTCCTTTTACAGTTTTTGCATGCCATCTCAGAAAGCCTCCACAATATTCCTAAAAACCTTGCATGAAAAACCAACATTGACTTAAAACTTCCATTTGACTACTCTCATTTTTCCTTCGAATGACTCTCTTCTTCCTTTCCATCCTCTCCATGCCTCCTCTCTCTGAGCACAACCTTCTCTAAGTCACATGCATGTTTGCCCTAATCCCTATTATTGTATATCTGCAAATTGCCAACACCTTATTTCAAAGATCACAACTTCTCTTTTATCATACCTCTCTCCCTAAAAATACTGAATCTCCTGTAGCTCGCCTATTAATACGGCCAACCAGTGCATGAAATTCCCATACTCCCCTACTAAATATCACACCTAATTTCCTACAAATGTAATATACAATATAGAAAGTGGAGAAAAGGCATGGGGTGGTTTCTGTTCAGCACAAGACTAATCCCAATTGCCAACAATAACTGTAAAAGCACTACCCCTGCTGTGATCCGCAGTCAGACAGTCGCTTGTAGTTCCTACAGGCTGCCTAATAATTCCCTTTACTGCCTGACTCTCTTACAGTCACATAAGACAAAACTGCTGAGAGTCATAGCCATCACCCAGTAGTGCACTAGTCTGCAATAATAAATCAGCCGTTCACATCTGAAGAGGCGTGGAATAGCTTAAGAGATCTGCCCCCTTCCACTGGCCAATTGAGGACTCTAATTTGGTCCAACGCTGCAGGTCCTGACTAACAACATACTACGGCCGCTTCTTGCTCTCACAATGAAAGTCAGAGTTGGGATGCTATTAACAAGGTCCATCCAGCAGATCTCTCGACCACTTCCCCCTCTAACCTATGCCTGCTCTGGACCATACGCTTTAGAGAAAATATCTCAGAATGGACAACCCAGCGCATGAACTAACTTAGTGGATTATGAACATAAGAAATAGCAAAAAAGGACCTGCTAAGCTGCTCAAAGCAGCTGCTTACTGAAAACCATCAACTGTGCACCAATTAATCACATTTCTTCATCCATCACACCGCTAAGCACTGCGCCCATAACATGATAACCACACCTCGGTGGTTCTCACACACAGCATGAAAACACTTCCCACATAGGATCAAAACAAAGAATTCCTTCCAACCACACATCTTAGCGTGATACCCAAGTGAGCAAGTGCTTCAGTGCCCTACGCAGGGGTAGTGAGCACCTATATAAATGTTGCAATACAATGCAATAAAATGCGTGCAGACTTATAAATGTCATGACAACGCTGCTGGCAGCAGCACCTGTATCTGTCCATGTCTGCACTCCTGGCTAATATGAAGACATGTGAACTCTTGTTCAACATGGCAATTTCGGGTTGTATGTTAAGAATTACTAGCGTCCTCCCAGCATAGTTGACAGCTCCTAGTAAAATTGACCAATTTTCCAGATTAGTCCCACGCCAAGTCATTTTTAGATCTCTGTTTCAGACAGTTTCAACTGCACCCAGAATTGTCTATGAGTCAGTCCCTTGCTCTTGATTTAGATGGCATTGTCATGTGTTCAGTTGAGTGCTCTTGATTTGATGGCTTTCCTCCATATTCTTGTGTTTGTCCCACTCAGAAGCATTTTGGTGTCACACTGTTCTGGTTGGATGAGTTGTAGCCTTCAATAGCCCACTAGAGGGAGTCTTTTTAATAAGAAACTCGTTCCGAGACTGAAGGCCTTGCGTGCACATGCATCTTGAAGCATGTTTTTTTGCAAGCTGGTGACAACAAGCAGTGGCAACGCCAAAAGCCAAGACCTATTGGCTTTGCCAGTGCTTGTTTGAATAATTTGTGGGAATCATTGAGTCCTCAATAAAATTGAAGCGATTTGGTATGTTCCACCAAGTAATTAATTTATGGGTTTGCTGTAGATTTTTAGAGTTTTAGACCAAGGGGGTTAGATGCTTATCCAGTTTTAGGAGGACCTACCCAGTTGCCCAGCTTCAAACAGATGCAGTACCTCCATCAAATTATTAGCAACCAGCCAATCAGGATTTTCCTTGAAGCTAGCAAAGACGAACTGGCCTGGCCTGGGTGTAGATTCCAGCTTCAAAGCCATGAATCTGAAAAATACCTGAGGTAAGATGGGGGGCGAGGACCTAAGGAGACAAAAACAAGGGAACCAAGTGAAACCCCGTTAGATAGGGAGATATTGTTTGTATTGGGGTGATGAGAATGGATTGTCCATCGGTACCAGCGGGCTAGGAAAAGTGATGCTCAGTCGGTCTCCATCCTAGTGATCGCATTGCAACAAACACCATAGTCAGACAGAGGCTCCTGGAAATCTATCCATGGAAATGAAAGGTGGATCACTTTGGGGTGTCCCTTGCCAAAGCAGAAATCAACTGTGTCTTGTGACATAAGATCTGCGTCCTGGGTAGACTCCAAGTCTGAGATCACTAGGTGAAAAACATTTTGACTGTTATCTGTCAGGGGGAAAAACCATAGGCATACTAGGGTGGGACGCCTACTTCAAGGGGCTCAGCCCTTCACTTCCTACAAGCTCTGTGCCAGAGTCAGCCATTCCAGGCAAGGCAAACATATTGCTTGATTTGTTGACACTTTTGTTTTGTTTTTATACATGATTTGACAATGCCTCTCATTCTCCCTCTGGTGTCCCCCCCCCCCTTTAGTAAGAGTTCTTCCCATCCAGGTTTTTGTTTTTTTGTCATTCTTGGGCCTCTGTGCTGCCATTTCTGGGGGACATGTCTCCTACATCCTGGTATAGCTGCATCCTGCTCTCCCTGCTGTATTTTTCTCTTTCTGTGGTATTTCCTTCCTGGGTGTTATTCCACTCTTCTTTCCTGGGTGTCTCACTTTCCTCCCTCATGTATGGAAGCCTACCATTACTAGGTTACGTGCCATTTCCCTGTGCTTGATATGTGCACCCTCTATGTAGTATGTGTTCCCCCTCGCTGAACCTTGAATCTGTGCCCCCCCCCCCCCTGTATGGGTCTCCTTTCACTGGGCCTTGGGTTCCTTCTCCCCCTCCCTACTGTAAAGCCCCTTCTTTGCTCCTGGTGCATGTGCCTCTCTATGCCTGTAGTGTTGGTGGACCCCTCCCTAGACCCTAAATCAGTGTCTCTTTCATCCAAGTGTCATGAGCCTCAGGGTCCCCAAGCCTTGGAACGGTGCCCGCCAACCCCCCATGTTATGTGTCTCCCCCTCATTGCGTCTTGGATCTTTGCCTCTCACCTCCCTGTTGCACGTGCTCTTCCCTGGCCCTGTGCCTCTTTGTGTCTAGAGTATGTGTCTCCCCCTGCCCGAGTCTGGCATTGGTGTCTCCTCCCAGTCTATGGTGTGATCCTCCCAACCCCCACCTCCAAGCCTTGAATCTGTGCCTCCCTCCAACCTTCCTTAGAACTCTATCCCTTCTCGGTAATATCTGAACCCTCCCCACAACTCCCCCAACACACACACACACACAGTCACACACACACACACACACAGTCACACACACACACAGTCACAAACACACACACACACAGTCACACACACACAGTCACACACACACAGTCACAAACACACACACAGTCACACACACACACAGAGTCACACACACACACACAGTCACAAACACACAGTCACACATACACACACACACACACACAAAACTTGGATCCGTTCCTCTCCCCTCCCTCCGATGTGTCTTCTCTCTGCGATCGGCATCTCCCCCCTCTGTGCTCTCTGGCCCTCTTCTCCTTCGTCCTCCCCTCCCCCGACCTTGTGCAGCCCATGAAGGGCAGAGGAGATTACTCTCGGATGGATAATAGCTCAGTCAGGGGGAGCGGAGGCTGCTCCGATCTCCACGGAGGAGGCTTAGTATCGGCCCCGCGCCCCCGAGGAGACGGCTCCTGTCCTCTGTCCCTCCACAAAGACACCTCCTGGGCTGCCCCCCACGCGGGTCTCACCCAGGGGTTGATTTGTAAAAAAATAAGTGCTGGGGCTCTCCTCAGAAGGCAGCTTGCACCAGCCCAGTTCTCTGGTTAGTGCCGCCTAGAACAGAACTAACTACTAACCATCAAAGTTGGGAGAGGATGTGGCGTAATGGCCCAAGCTGCGACTTCGGAGCTGGAGAACTAGGGGGGTGATTAGGATGGCGGGCGGAAAGTCCGCCCGACACCCTAGCGGTAACGGGACCGCCCGCGTGCCATGCGGCGGTCCTGCCACCCCAATTATGATGCGACCGCCACCGCGGCGGTCGCATCAGGCATTTTAACATTGCGGCGGGTGCTGCTGGCTGCAGCACCCGCCGCAATGGTAAAATGCCATGTTGTGCATTGCCATGCACAACGTGGCAGGCACTGCGCGGTGCCTGCCACCTTGTGCATGGCAATGTAGGGGGGCACCATAGGTACCCCCCAAGTGCAGCCCCCCACATCCCCGGGGGCCCGCAAAGCAAATCCCCGCCAGCCTTTCCATGGCGGTATCGCCGCCATGAAAGGCCTCAAATGCCACGCATCATAATATGGATGGCGGTGCCTGCTAGGCACCGCCACCATATATGTGCCCCAGCTCCGCCCGGCCGGCAATTGTAACGATTGCCGAACGGCGGAAAAGCGGCGGACGGACTTTACGTCCGATGCGTTACCCACTGCCATTGTAATCTGGCTGTGGGTAAATAAGGTTACGATGGTGGGCGGATCGCCACCGCCCGGCTGGCGGGGGAAACAACCTTTAGAACGCATGGATTACATTGCATGCCATTAGATTGCGGTTTTTACAACGAAAGTCGTTACAACGACTTGCACTGGAGGGCGCTATAGGACAAGGAGTAGTTTAAATTACTATCCAACACCTTCCCTACTTGCGTTGTTAAAACCGCGATCTAATGGCATGCGATGTAATGCATGCGTGGTATCGTCATACATCCGGCTGGCGGTGGCGATCCGCTCGCCATCCTAATCACCCCCCTAGTTCGAGTTTCTGTGTCTGCTCAACATCCTGTAATTCTGGGCAAATAACTTAATTTTCCCATAAATTAATGTGTCCTTAACTGGTGCTCATGAAAAGCGCTGGTGTTTATCATTAAGGTCTGGTGCTGAGCACTGGAAACCACCAGCTCAAATTAAGCACTGGTCTCACCCTGTGCACTCCCCACCGAGGCACCACTGAACTATGACCTTTGGGAATCAGTGGCCATAGAGCCACCTCCCTCTTAAAATCTCCTCCAAAGACAGAACTTGCTCCTAATGAAGACAACTGCTGCCCCCTTCACGGGAGCTTCTCCTGCGGGCGAAATGTTAATTCTGGCAACAAAATCCGTAAAATTTGCAAAATTTCTTGAAATTTTACATCATGCAACGTTGACTACATTTTTTCCAGCACCTCGTGTGAAAAGGTTTTGTGAGATATCCCCAGGAAACTGGTTTGCAAAGAAAATGTCTTTCAGAGGGACTTTTCAGCTTAAAGCAATCTCCTGTTGGCATGCAATGAGGCACGTGAAGTTCCATGAGATACAGGAAAACCGCATTTCACTCTGAAAGTATAATTGCGCATTTTTGCAAAATTTCCATAGAGTTTCACAAAATCCTCCCCAGTCCCAAATAATTGCACAATTTCTCATACCCTGGCTTCGGATTTAGTGGTTCCTTCGGAATTTAGAGGATTTTCAATTAGTGCCCTATTATAAAGCATGCCCTAAACTTGGTAGACAGAGGATGTTTCCCCCTGCTTCGCTGTTCTCTGGACCACAGGTTTATTGAATATGCACTATGTCCCCCCCCCCAACAGCCCTCACACTCCTCCAGCCTCTACGCAGGGACATAGATTTCATCAGTGTAGAAGGTGCAGGGGCGCGGTGTCCATGTGTATGGGGGTCCCAATGCATTCCAAATATGGTTCTTTTAATACCCAAGCAGGGCTCAGAAGGCCTTCCTTGTAGTAGAGCACAGAGCCCCCTAAGTAAATCACTGCCTGTAGATTGTCTTCCTAGGCTGACCCCAACCATGTCCAGCATAAAAATCACATTTCATTGGATGGGATCTTTGGACGCAACGTCAAAAACTCTCGCTAACCCATGAATGCATCTGTGGCCATACCATAAAACACAATATAAAACGGAAAGGAAGCTCCCTGGACTTCTCCAACAGGTTCAGATTTGGGTGGGTGACAACTTTGTCTGCAAAGTCAAGAGAAGTTGGTACACTTCATCCTTCACAAAGATTGGTGACATTTTCCAACTTCGCCCAACTCGCCCATGGTGAAGTTTAACTTCAACCAAACCCTATTATTTGACGTAAGATGCCCTGCCCTAGCTGGACTCGACAAAAGGCTATAGTGAATTGTTTTCCCCGCTGTCACTCACGTCTGCACTTAGCCCTAAGCAGCAGCAGGAAAGCTTTGAAGCCATGTACTTCCAACTTCTGGCTGCAAAGATTGGATGCACACTCAGAGCTCTGATGGACATTCTCATGATTTGTGGCCTTGAATGTCACCAGGAACGTTCCTACTGTCACGCAGGGCACTTTTCCACTGCTTTTTTTTCTAAAATTCTCCAGTTTAGCACATGACAAAGCTGGCAAAGATTTTTTTTTAATTTAATTTGTGATGTTATGTGGCATTTAGCGGTACAGCTTCACACACACACACCTACTTCAGATCCTTAAGAATTGCTAACCAAGCCCATCTTATGGAGTAGCGTGATGTCTGTCGAAAGAAAGCATTTTGGTGCCTATTCAGGGATCTGGAGTAGTGTATAAATGAACCTACAACACATAGGCTTCCAGTCCAAAGACTCATGCCATTGAGCACGCTAACTGTGAAGGCCACATTCAAGCTGACCCCTTTATCTCCATAAAAAATGTCAAATTGTATACTTTTTTTGAAAATTTCATTCCACCTATTTTTTAAAGCTAAATTATTTTGCAGAGCTGCCTAATACATTCTTTTTATTCACCCATTCATTTGTCCATTCAGCATCTTGTGCCATTTGAGTTGAAAAATTCAGGATAGGTGATTCAAAATTGTTGGCATCCAGTGGCGTATGAAGGGGGGGCGGTGGCCCGCCCCGGGTGGCACGAGTTTTAGGGGCGGCGGCCTCCACCCAGCTCTTACCTGCCATCTCGGGGGTGGCAATCGGCAGCAAACTGCCCCCCCCTGCTCTTCAGTGCGGCCGTCGCCGGACGGCAACTCGTGGATTCGCCAGCACCCCCCCCCCCAATGCAGCTGCCGCGGAGCGGCAAACGCAGGGACCGCCCTGGGCGGTCTAAGGTCTAGCTACGCCACTGTTGGCATCCTTCAATGGCTGTGGATTTTGTTTTTTTTTTGCAGTCTTACATATCACGAATTCGACCCGAAGGTACCAGAGCGCTTTACATGAGCACCAGTTGCATTACGGACGAACACATTCATTTTTTTTTAGGTAGGGAGATTAAGTGATTTGCCGAGAATCATAGGATATTTGAGCCTCCCGCCAGACTCAAACCTGGTTCCCCAGCTTCAAAGTTGGACGTTCTAGCCGTTAAGCCACATTCCCTCATTCTGAGGCAAGGCACCACTGAGGTGGCCGAATCTTTGCAGAAGTGTACAGACAACCTACTAGTGACCGTTCTCTGCTTGACAACTCTATCATATTTCTATCAAATCACATTCAATAGGTAATGAAAATCTCGCCCATTGCTAAACTCTCACTTCACTGGTTACCTTCCAGTGGCAAAGCTTCATGTAACCATCAACAAAATATAACTAACTACCTGAGATACAATATAAAGTCCTTGAACTGTTCATAGAAATTACCTTTTTATTGTCAGAGATGAATGCTCAGTTTGAGAAATGTCTTTTTATTGTCACAGTTGAAAGTCCAATTTGACTTCATTCTGTATACAAAATAATACATGACAACCATGTTCTTCATACAGAGTAATCGATAACAGCCAACACGTGTTTCCCAAATAACCGCTTCTTGAGGGCTCAAATATCAAATTCTGAAATACTTTGTCACTCTGCTCAATAATTTGATTATCTAATTGAAGATTTCTCACTTATGAATACAAATAGAGCTATCTTGAGTGCCTTTCTCCAATATCTTTCTCCCCCTTGATAATGGGGAGAGGATGTGGCCTAACAGCTAGGGCAGTCGACCTCAAATCGGGGGAACCAGGTTCGAGTCTTGGCAATGAGGCTCAACATCCTGTGATTCTTGGCAAAACACTTAATTTCCTCGTGAAAAAAATGTGTCTTTATGTAAGGGAACTGGTGCTCATGTAAAGCGCTCTGATATCTGATGTCTTCGGGTCAAGTTCACGCTTTATAAAACTCTGGAAAAAAATGGTATCTCGCTCTTCAAATTGGTACGTCCTCATCCGACCCCGACAGTATAGAAGTGCAAGACATTTTCTGCACGAACCAGTATCCTATGGGCAAAAATTACGCAATATTGATATTTCAAGAAAATTCAGAAATTTTGAGATTTTAGCCTGCGTAAAGACGTTAGCGTGTTGAGTGACAGAGACAGATATGTATGCAGGGAGAAGAGCAGGAACAAAGAGGGAGCAGACACACAATGGTACTAACACACCAAGGAGCATGCACACAGAGAGGCCACCATGAGCATGCACCAGCACACTGGTACTTGGTACTGACAGTGGTGGCATCCAGAGTGGGGCTCACAGAGGGGCTAGGGCAATGATGATACAGGCACAGAAAAGGGCTGACACAGGAAGGGGCAGGCACATAGTAAAAACAGGCAAGTAAAGCAAGAAATGAAGGAGGCAGACAGAGAAAGGCACAAAAAAAGGTGGACAAAGACAGGACAGTCACAGAACGAGAAGAAAGAAAAGGACAGGCACAGACAGAGAAGAAAGCAAGGGACAGGCACAGACAGTGGCAGGCAGAGTGCAACAGTGGGAAGTCGCTGAGAGGAACAAGGCAAGGGGGAATCGAAGGCGAAACAGGCATGAAGGGGACAGGCAAACAGGAAGAGACAAGCAGAGCACACTCTTCAGAGGCAAGCAGGCTCTGAGAGGAACAGACACAAAGGGGCACATGCATCAAGCTTTTTACCGGTCGCAAACAGGCCGAATCGTAGAATCGGCCTGTATGCTACTGACAAAAAGCCATTTCCGATGCATCAAACCTCAATGCATTCACAAAATAGGTAATCACAATTTTTGCGATTACCTATTTTGCGAATGCATTTAGGGAATCGCAATTTGCGATTCGCTAAATACAATGCATGAAGCATTTTAAAAATGCGACTTTGCATTAAGGATTCACAAATAACCATCAACTTCAAGTTGATGGTAATTTGCAAATCCTTAGAAAGATGCACAAAATTGCATTTTTCAAAGTGCTATGTGGTGCATACACAAAGGGCATGTGTGTGCGCCACATGTGCACTCTTACCTTTTTTGGGGGTGCATCAGGGGGGCCTTAGGCCCCCTAGCACCCTTGCAATTGCATTCGCAATTTGCGATTACCTATTTGGTAATCGCAAATTGCGACAGCTTTCCATTCATTCCTATGGGCCTTCAGGCCCATAGGAATGAATGGGAATGCATTCCCTAATAGCGAATCGCGGTAAACAGCATTTACCACGCATGCGTAACAACGCATGCAATAACAACGCAGTCGTTACAACAACTGCGTTGTTATTTCGCATACCGTTACAACGCAAGTGCGAACAACGACTGCGTTGGGGGGCAGAAGGTGTTGGATTTAAAATCCAACACCTTCCCTAGTATCCGCACAGACTGGAGTTGGAATAGTAATTTATACTATTCCAACATCCAGCGCCCCCTAACGCAAGTCGTTGTTATGACTTGCATTGTAACGGTATGCGAAATAACAACGCGGTCGTTGTAACGACCGCGTTGTTATGGCATGCGTGGTAAACGCATGCGAAAAAAGATCACATATTCGCGAATCGCAATTTGTGATTCGCTATTAGGGAATGTGTAGGAATCGCTATTTATTTTGCGATTCCTACATGCATAAGGAATTGCAGCTCCTAAATAGCGATTCCTTAAAAATCACTATTAAGGAATCGCAATTCCTGAACTTGATGCATATGCCCCAAAGAGAGGTAGAGGAAGGGCAAGGAGCAGGCACAGAGAGAGGCAGATGAAATGGGCCGGCACTGAGAGAGGCAGATGGAGCAGACAGAAAGGAACCAGAGGCAGGGGGCCCACACGATGAGGGTACAGAGAGGGGCCACCATAGTGTGGGCACCGGCACAGCTGGAAGCTGTACACAATTAGAGAGATTTAAAGGCCTTGGAACCGTCTTTACCCAGGAATGAATCACTGGTAATTGCGGGAATATTTAAAACAAAAGGAATGGTGTCTGTGCCCAGGCCCTATTTATGACTATCGAGCTGCAACATATAAAATCCTATGGGATTGATTGAATTTACCCTTATCTCCGGCGCTAAATAGGTAATTGGAAGCCGCTATCAGCTGATATAAATTACCTCCTGTAAAGGCAGTACATTAAGCGCAGGCTTTATTATCAATTATCAGCCGTTACTACAGCTTTAAGTATATTAAGAAGACGATTTACGCCTCCTCATTAATTGGAGTAGAAAAAAGCAAATAATCTTGGTTGATACAATTATCATGCATCATTCCTCGCCCTGGAAGCGGGCCCAGGGCCCTACTGGGCTACCGCGAGCAATCTTATGGGGCTGGTGCTGTGGGAGCCAGGCCTGGGCTACTGGGATGTGGATCCGGACCACTTGAATCTGAGCCTGGACCACTGGAAGCTGAGCCTGGACTCCCAGGAGCTGGGCCGGGTACCATGGGAGTAGGACCTGGACAACCATGAAATGAGCCTGGACCACTAGGATCCAAGCCTGGGCCACCGGTATCTGGGCAAGATGCTGTAGTAGCCAGGCTTAGGCCACCTGGAGCTGTGCCGGACCACTTGAGAACCTACCCTGGACCACCCGGAGCTGGGATGGATACTATGGGAACCGGGCCCGGACTCCTGGGAGACTGCCACTGTGGCTTAGGGAACCTGTCTGGCCAACATTAAAGAAACGCGTGAGGCTGGGCAACGCACCGACGCTTTCCGACTCCTGGTGACATTTGCTCCTTATGTACCTGGAGTCTCTGTGAGGCTATAACCGACCTTTATTGGCAGGGAAGGCTATGCAACCTCTGCTGAAGGGATTACAATTTAAAGAAGAAATAAAAGAGAAAATGTGTAGATTATTTCCATCCATTCAGCCATCCAACCATTTATCTATCTATCTATCTATCTATCTATCTATCTATCTATCTATCTATCTATCTATCTATCTATCTATCTATCTATCTATCTATCTATCTATCTATCTATCTATCTATCTATCTATCTATCTATCTATCTATCTATCTATCTATCTATCCATCAACATAATGTTAAGCTTGCGATATCATCCCTTATTGCTATGGAGAGGTTCTGGTGACATCACAATTATATATGCAGTGGGTGGTCTGGCTTTTAAAGCACAGGTCTTCAAGTTTCCTTCTGTCACCACATCCCCTCAGCCATGGAAGGTGGGTCTCCAGCATGTGCTCAAAGAAGCAAAACAAAGTCTCTTAGCCTACAGCTCTCTCAGCTGTCTCGACATCATCACACTAGGGGGCATATGTACAAGGAGTTAACGACGCCGTAGCGTCAATTTTTTGATGTTACGGCAGCTTTTTTTTATCGCCGTATTTACAAGTTGCCGCTAACTGCAGTTAGCGGCAGTTTTCCGGCGTAAACGTGAATTTTTAGGATCGCCACTTCTGATAGACTTAACGAAAATGAGATGCAAGGTAGGCGTTCCCGTGCAAAAACGGCTGCTAACACCACTTTGCGATATTTACAAGGAATACCTTGTATGGTGCAAAACCAAAAAAACTGCCTCTAACTCCAGTTAGAGGCAGTTTTTTAAGACCAGAAAATAGCTGGTCTTAAAAATGGTGCAAACACTTGGGGCCTCATTTCAGAAGGTTTTGGTGCTGGGCAGCACTGCAAGGAATGTTGCTGCGCTGCCCTGCAACAAAACTACAGAGCAGGAATGCGCACCATCAATAAGATAGGGCGCATTCCTGGGCCTCATTCATGAAAAGTGTTGCATCGCTGTGACAAAACAGCGTTGCAACACTTTTCACTACGTTCTTCTTGAGACATCATGGATGCGCTGTATTCACTGTACGGCGCTCCATGTCGCAATTAATGACAGATACTTCTGGAATCCTGACATATCTGTCAGCGCTAAAGTCATGCATTGCTGCAGTTGTGTCACAAGCATGGCACAACTCCAGCAATGCATGGGGCCAGCCTATCCCTGTGGTACTGCGTCACCCTTCAGGCGTAAGGTAATGGCGCAGTGGCGTCCTACAATTATTGCAGTGAAGTCTGATGGATTTCACTGCGCCACTCCTATGAGGCTTTGTTGCGTGGGAACACCCACCCTGCATACATCATACCTGATGCAGGTATAATGTGGCACAGGGCTTCACAAGGTCACGCATATGCCGAGATGCGTCACTTTGCAAATATGGCGCAACGCGGTGCAAGAATCACGCTGCAAGTACGTCAAGAAAATGACACACCAGCGGGGTGAAACTGTCAGAAGGGCCTCATGAATAAGCCCCCCTGTCTTTTTCCCCTACGTTGGCGCACAATGGCTGCTATGTGCCAACGCAGGTACCCTTGCGCCATGGTGCCAGAGTGACTGTGTTGCGGAGTTGATTGATGTTGTGGCTCCATCTCTTCTCGAGACGTCTGCAGGTGGGGCTGGACTAGTGGAGGGCGGGAGTGAACCAGTTGGCCTTCTTGGAGTGTTTTTTGCCTGGTCTTCTTTTGAGGGGTGCAAGGGTGTCGGCGCAGGTGGAGATCCATTGGTGGAGGTTGCGCGCTGCGATGTTTGCGTCTGTAAGCGTTGGCGGAGTGGTGGTGCTGAGGGAGTTAACGGGAAGTTCTTCGGTGGCCTTTATCCAGCTACGGCAGGGGGGGCAATGTTGGCGATGGTGTACGGCGGGCGTGGTGAAGGCGTGATGTAAACAATGATGGTCGGTACAGGAGAGTCCTGTGGTGTGGCTGTAGTTGAAGTTCCCGCTGGTGGAAAAGACAGGCTCGAGCATGTGTCAGGCTATGTGGGTTGGTGCGGTGAGTAGCTGCTTGAGTCCAATGTTGGCGAGGTTCCCCAGGAGGGAGGTGGTGTTCTGGTCACTGGGTTTGTTCCGGTGGAACTTGAGGTCTCCGAGTAGGATGTAGTCGGTGGATGGGAGAGCCTGGGGTGCGATGAGGTCTACAATGGCATCGGTGAATGGGGGTTCATGGCCGGGGGGCCTGTAGATGAGGGTGCCGCAGAGGGTGGTTTTGGGGTTGGTCCGGATCTGAAAGTTGAGGTGTTCCATGGTCACCGTCGGGTCATTAGAGTGTGTGATCAGTCGGAGTGTGATTTCTCCGTGCCGGTAGATTTGTAGCCGTCGTGGATGGTGATGGCGATGTCCGGTCCGGAGCAGACGTTGGTCCAGGTTTCCATGAAGAAGGCGATGTCTGAAGAGGTGGCGTCGAGGAGGCCCCAGAATTCTGTTGTGTGTTTGTGGAGGAACCGCACGTTGAGGAGGATGCAGTTGAGCTGGTCGGCTGCACTGTTGGTCGGCTGGGTGGCAGGAGGTGCTGGTGTGCTGATGTGGCAGAATGTGCGTTTGCCATTTCGAGAGGTGCAGGGTGCATAGAATTCTACAGTGTTGTTAGATGGCAGGTGGTGTGGCGTCCAGGGTTGATGGCGAGGAGGGTGCTGGTGTCGTAGCGGTGCAGTGTCCGAGAGGAAGGGTCGTTGGTGTTGGTAGCGGTCCAGGGGTAAACAGACGTAGATGGGCTTGCCTTTTGCGCACCAGTGGTATGCCCGCTGCACATGGCCGCACAGCAGCCAGGCGCCATTAAGTAGTGCTGCGGGGAGGACTGAACAGCTGCGAGGCGGGAAACGTGGGAAAGGACACTGGAGGGGGTGGGGACGCAGGGGGTAGCGGGGGTTGTAAATATATTTTTAAAAATTCTTACCTCGAGGCTGGGTCCCGCATCTTATGTGCTCCTGCTCTCCTGAGTCTGCTTCCAGGAACAGGAAGCAGGCAGCAGGCAGCCAGGCTCCCTCCCCTAAGCCAATCACAACGCTGCAATGCGGCGTTGTGATTGTTCTTGAGCGCCGTGACAAGGCGTTCAACCAGGGGCTGGAGGGGTGGGCATGTACTCCATGCAGCCTGTTATGCAGCATGCACTGCAAACAGGGAAGTGTGCATGACTGCTTTGGGCTGCCTGAGAGGGCCGACCAAACAGTCATTGCGCACTTGAGTGGGCATACCACTCCACCCCTGCCCTGCTCCGTGAGTAGAGCAGCCCCACTCACCCTCCCGCCCGTGAAAGAAACATAGCATGAGTACATCAGAAAGTTATCATCATGTTATGTTTCCTCTTCTTGCGCTGCTTGAAAGCAGTGGGGCGAAGCTCTTCCGCCATAGCGGATGAGCCGCCACTGGGGGTGCGTCACCCACAAGTGCTAGGCCTGGGCTAGACTCGACCTCCTCCGCTACGCGTCCCACCTTCTCCTCACCTGGACATAGACACCGTGGCGCAATCCACTGCACTCTCTCCAAATCTGTGATTAAACCAGCAGGAGCCTCAGCCAAGTGGGATTTCACAAGCCTGGGTACAGCAGTCACCGCCAAGTCCGCTGGGGAACCTCCCGATGCAGGTGATGCAACAGGGCCCCCTTAGGCGTGAAGTTGCAGCTTCCCGCCACACAAGTTTGGCGCAGCTCAGGGGTCTCATCCTCCACCCCATCTGGCCAGCACAACATCCTCCGGCCTGTGATGCAGAGAGGCGCAGCCCACCATTGGTACTCTCCTCCGTGCACCCCGGTGTAGTGGTGACGCGTAGTATGCGATGCAGTCCTCCCTACGTTGGTGCGCAGGAGCGTCTCTACCATTCACAGCTCCAAGGGGCACCAGGCGGTCTTCTCACACAGGTCAGCAACGTGTCTCCATGCGACCTGGCAGACTTCACCACCAGGTAAGGGCGATCGCCAACGCCTCAATGTCTACTGCCACGGCACAGCAACTCCACAGCACCTCCGCATCCCAGTCCGGGTCCCAGACGCAGGCCCAGCGAGGCCTCCGGGCCCCGGTGACTGTCCGCGCTTTCAAGGTTTTGGATGCCATGGTGTTGCAAGGAGTGCGCAATGATAAGTGATGCATCACTGGTTTTGCCCAGCGATGCGCCTCTTTTCATGATTGTAGACCTGAATTTCCTCTTCACCTGGGACTCTGGCTGGTCATCCTGGCTGTTGGGGGGTTTGGGAGGGTTGTTGATCTGTGCTGCACTTGGCCCTGGCTTCTCCATTGGTTTTGTTTCCTACTTTTCATTGGAGGTGGACTTATAGGCTATTTTTGCCTCTAGAGCAAAAAAAGTCACGTTGGGCTGACTAACGTGGGTTTTTTTTGCCGCTAATGGACCTTTCGTCAGTTTTCACCCGCTAACATCACATTTTGTATCACCTTCACGCTAGTGTTAGCAGTAGTTTTCACCGCGGCTACCTGAAACTATCGCCATGTAGCGACGTATTGTAAATACATCGCTAACAGGGCGATAGTTTTTGGTGATAGGCCGTGTTAAGAAAACTGCCGCTAACTAGTGTTGGCGTTAGTCAGCGGCAGTTTTTGTACATATACCCCTAGGTTCCCTGGAGCTTTCACTGCACAGCTAGCCTTCACTATTGTTTCTTATTACCTACTTTTTCAATGACAGCATTCCATGCCCCTAAGTGGGGCTACCACGTCACACAAATCCCAAGGAGAAATACAAAACGGTTCATTTCTTTTTATAAGTGTATGTGAGTATCAATGCTATCCGAGGTGCAGAATTAAATCTAACTCTAAGACTTTTGTCTTTTGTAAAGGGGAAATCTTGTGTGTGTGTGTGGGGGGAAGAGAGGCTCTTCCACTTGTCAAAACAGATCACACTCGTTGGAATATAAATTCCCAGCCACACCAGTTCTACTTCCACCAGAGTCTTTTGCACAAAGAAGGAAATTATTCTTTGGTTTGACATCTAAGCTTAGGTATCCCTCTCCACCCTCTAGTCTAGATTCTACTGTCTCCGAGCGGGAAAATCCTGCTTGACATGTACATAATCGCTCTTCACATCACCTCCTAGATGTAGTCCTGCAAATTCATTTTTTTTTTTGCAATTGTCACCATAATAGACTTTCAAGCTTGTCTCCCTGAAAATCCTCTTAGTGAGGGGTTTGCCTTGAGTAGGGCTTTACAAGACATGATCCTGCCTAGCGTCCGGTCAGTGCTGCGGTACATGCAGGGAAATCGTTAACATAGTATTCTGTGCGAAGATGTGAAAAACATTTGACAGTAATTTCGCACTTCCACTAGTTTAAGGCAAAGATTTTCTTCATTTTTCCTTGAAAAAATATTTTATCTTTAAGAGGAACTGTGCGAGACCTGATTCTCATACCCTTCTGTTTCTTGAACCCTGCTGGCCGACCTGTTTCTCGGTTTCCATTTTCCACCTCTTACTCTGACCGCAGGGCCTGTCCTCACGCTCATGTCCCCCTTCAGAGTGACTGCAGGGCCTGTCCTCGCGCTCATGTCCCCCATCACAGTGACTGCAGGGCCTGTCCTCACGCTCATGTCCCCTATCACAGTGACTGCAGGGCCTGGCCTCGCGCTCATGTCCCCTATCACAGTGACTGCGGGCCTGTCCTCGCGCTCATGTCCCCTGTCACAGTGACTGCAGGGCCTGTCCTCGCGCTCATGTCCACTATCACTGGGACTGCAGGGCCTGGCCTCGCGCTCATGTCCCCTATCACAGTGACTGCGGGCCTGTCCTCGCGCTCATGTCCCCTGTCACTGGGACTGCAGGGCCTGTCCTCACGCTCATGTCCACTATCACTGGGACTGCAGGGCCTTGCCTCGCGCTCATGTCCCCTATCACAGTGACTGCGGGCCTGTCCTCGCGCTCATGTCCCCTGTCACAGTGACTGCAGGGCCTGTCCTCGCGCTCATGTCCACTATCACTGGGACTGCAGGGCCTGGCCTCGCGCTCATGTCCCCTATCACAGTGACTGCGGGCCTGTCCTCGCGCTCATGTCCCCTGTCACAGTGACTGCAGGGCCTGTCCTCGCGCTCATGTCCCCTATCACAGTCAATGCAGGGCCTGTCCTCGCGCTATTGTTCCCCCATCACAGTAAATGTAGGGCCTGTCCTCGCGCTCATGTCCCCTGTCACTGGGACTGCAGGGCCTGGCCTCTCTGGGACGCTTCTGTCACACTGGGGGCACAGATTAGGCCTCGCTAGTTCGCTCCCCAGGTACACTCACTGCAGAGCCTGGTCTCTCTGTTCTGCTCCCTTGACACTTATTGCAAGACCTGGCCTCTCTGGTATAGTCCCTTCATTGTCGCAGTCATGCAGAGCCTGACCTCTTTGGTACACTCCATTGTCGCACTCACTGCAGAGCCTGGCCGCTCTGGTATACTCTGTCACACTATGTCTGCGGACCGTGGCCTCTCTGGTCCGCTCTCTGTCACACCTATTGCTGAGCCTGGCCTCTCTGGTACCTCCCCTGGCTTCACACTCCATCAGTTTCTTGTAACGATGACTGACAAGTCTGCCATTGACGCCTTTCTGGGTGTCTCACTCTCTCTCTGAGCCTCTTTTGCACTATCACACTCCCCACAGCCCTGGCTGTCGCTCACTGTCACACTCCCCACAGCCCTGGCTCTCGCTCACTGTCACACTCCCCACAGCCCTGGCTGTCGCTCACGGTCCCACTCCCCACAGCCCTGGCTGTCGCTCACTGTCACACTCCCCACAGCCCTGGCTCTCGCTCACTGTCACACTCCCCACAGCCCTGGCTGTCGCTCACTGTCACACTCCCCACAGCCCTGGCTGTCGCTCACTGTCCCACTCCCCACAGCCCTGGCTCTCGCTCACTGTCACACTCCCCACAGCCCTGGCTGTCGCTCACTGTCACACTCTCCTCAGCCCTGGCTCTCGCTCACTGTCTCACGCGCCTCAGCCCTGGCTCTCGCTCACTGTCACACTCCCCACAGCCCTGGCTCTCGCTCACTGTCACACTCCCCACAGTCCTGGCTCTCGCTCACTGTCACACTCCCCACAGCCCTGGCTCTCGCTCACTGTCACACTCCCCACAGCCCTGGCTCTCGCTCACTGTCACACTCCCCACAGCCCTGGCTGTCGCTCACTGTCACACTCTCCTCAGCCCTGGCTCTCGCTCACTGTCTCACGCCCCTCAGCCCTGGCTCTCGCTCACTGTCACACTCCCCACAGCCCTGGCTGTCGCTCACTGTCACACTCCCCACAGCCCTGGCTCTCGCTCACTGTCACACTCCCCACAGCCCTGGCTCTCGCTCACTGTCACACTCCCCACAGTCCTGGCTCTCGCTCACTGTCACACTCCCCACAGCCCTGGCTCTCGCTCACTGTCACACTCCCCACAGCCCTGGCTCTCGCTCACTGTCACACTCCCCACAGCCCTGGCTCTCGCTCACTGTCACACTCCCCACAGCCCTGGCTCTCGCTCACTGTCACACTCCCCACTGTCCTGGCTCTCGCTCACTGTCACACTCCCCACAGCCCTGGCTTAAGCTCACTGTCACACTCCCCACTGTCCTGGCTCTCGCTCACTGTCACACTCCCCACAGCCCTGGCTTAAGCTCACTGTCACACTCCCCACTGTCCTGGCTCTCGCTCACTGTCACACTCCCCACAGCCCTGGCTTAAGCTCACTGTCACATTCCCCAAAGCCCTGGCTCTCGCTCACTGTCACACTCCCCACATCCCTGGCTCTCGCTCACTGTCACACTCCCCACAGCCCTGGCTCTCGCTCACTGTCACACTCCCCATAGCCCTGGCTCTCGCTCACTGTCACACTCCCCACAGCCCTGGCTCTCGCTCACTGTCACACTCCCCACAGCCCTGGCTTAAGCTCACTGTCACACTCCCCACTGTCCTGGCTGTCGCTCACTGTCACACTCCCCTCAGCCCTGGCTCTTGCTCACTGTCTCACGCCCCTCAGCCCTGGCTCTCGCTCACTGTCACACTCCCCACAGCCCTGGCTGTCGCTCACTGTCACACTCCCCACAGCCCTGGCTCTCGCTCACTGTCACATTCCCCAAAGCCCTGGCTCTCGCTCACTGTCACACTCCCCACATCCCTGGCTCTCGCTCACTGTCACACTCCCCACAGCCCTGGCTCTCGCTCACTGTCACACTCCCCATAGCCCTGGCTCTCGCTCACTGTCACACTCCCCACAGCCCTGGCTTAAGCTCACTGTCACACTCCCCACTGTCCTGGCTGTCGCTCACTGTCACACTCCCCTCAGCCCTGGCTCTTGCTCACTGTCTCACGCCCCTCAGCCCTGGCTCTCGCTCACTGTCACACTCCCCACAGCCCTGGCTGTCGCTCACTGTCACACTCCCCACAGCCCTGGCTTAAGCTCACTGTCACATTCCCCAAAGCCCTGGCTCTCGCTCACTGTCACACTCCCCACATCCCTGGCTCTCGCTCACTGTCACACTCCCCACAGCCCTGGCTCTCGCTCACTGTCACACTCCCCACTGTCCTGGCTCTCGCTCACTGTCACACTCCCCACAGCCCTGGCTTAAGCTCACTGTCACACTCCCCACTGTCCTGGCTCTCGCTCACTGTCACACTCCCCACAGCCCTGGCTTAAGCTCACTGTCACACTCCCCACTGTCCTGGCTCTCGCTCACTGTCACACTCCCCACAGCCCTGGCTTAAGCTCACTGTCACATTCCCCAAAGCCCTGGCTCTCGCTCACTGTCACACTCCCCAGATCCCTGGCTCTCGCTCACTGTCACACTCCCCACAGCCCTGGCTCTCGCTCACTGTCACACTCCCCATAGCCCTGGCTCTCGCTCACTGTCACACTCCCCACAGCCCTGGCTCTCGCTCACTGTCACACTCCCCACAGCCCTGGCTTAAGCTCACTGTCACACTCCCCACTGTCCTGGCTGTCGCTCACTGTCACACTCCCCTCAGCCCTGGCTCTTGCTCACTGTCTCACGCCCCTCAGCCCTGGCTCTCGCTCACTGTCACACTCCCCACAGCCCTGGCTGTCGCTCACTGTCACACTCCCCACAGCCCTGGCTTAAGCTCACTGTCACATTCCCCAAAGCCCTGGCTCTCGCTCACTGTCACACTCCCCACATCCCTGGCTCTCGCTCACTGTCACACTCCCCACAGCCCTGGCTCTCGCTCACTGTCACACTCCCCATAGCCCTGGCTCTCGCTCACTGTCACACTCCCCACAGCCCTGGCTCTCGCTCACTGTCACATTGTCTGCAATGTCTGGCCTGTTTATCATCTCAAACGTCTGCTCTGCTTCCACTGTGTGCAGAGCCTGACCTCTCTAGCCCGCTCTGCCCCGTCAGGCTGCCTCTTGGTCCTGGCTACTCTAGTCTTCTGTGCTGTTGCACTGACTGCCAAGCCTGCTGTCTCAGCTCTTAACTGACTGTAGAGTCTGCCGCACTGGCCTAAGCTCTTCATCACCCCCTCAAACCCTCAGGGTAGACCCCTGAGAATCTCTCTGCCCTGTCACGGTGACTGCATAGCTTGGCCTCTCTGAGTCCATCCCCGATCACAGTGACGTAGAGCCATGTAGAGAGGCAAGGGCAGGGCTGGAAACAATTCTTAGGAGCTTTTTTCCAGTGACATCAAATCCCAGGGGTTCTGAATCCAAAGGTTCCCCAATCTTGATTCAGTCCCATGCCTCTTTCTTCCACGACCTTACACTTCCTGTCTCTTTATCTCACTCTCTTGCTCTGCTTCAAAGTCTGATGATGAAAAACAAGTCCTGGCTCCAGAAATATGTACAGAAAACGCAGAGGGGGCAGTTCCGGAAAAAGGGGCGAGGGACGGGAGAGCTCTTAAAGGTGTAAGAAATTGACCAACTGGATCCCGAGGGATCAGAGTGACCAGATCAAAGTGCCCTCACACACCTGGTGGGGTGTCATGCTTCATCATCAGGCACTGCTCGTCCTTTGCAAACAGCGGCACAAAGTAAGCTCTCACTCTTCCATCACAATGACTGCAGGCCCCGTGGCTTCCCTGAGGCCCCCCCTGCAGCGTTGTAAGAGAGTGACCTCAATATTCCTAATCCCCCTTCCTACTCTAAGTGTCAGTAAGTGCAAGAGGTTAAGTTCTAAAACATGCCACGGGAAGGTGCTCTCAGGATAGAACACAGGGACATTTGTGGTCAATGCACGCGGCCACCATCCAGCAGGGATAATGGGATAACGATGATGATGATGAATGGGATTTGTGGAGTGCACCGATGATCCAGAGTGTCCCAGTGCTAGTCCACAAAGGTAAGCACTTACATCTGAGCCAAAAGACATGCTTTCAGCTTCTTCTTGAAGATCTGCTCAGATCCTGCAAGACGCAGGTCAAGGGGAAGTTTACTCCAGACAGAAGGACCCAGAAAGGAAAAGGAACGACCACCTATCCTTGAAAGATAGGCTAGGATAAGCTCAGTCAGATAGTTTAAAGAGGTCTGAAACTGACACAAGCGAGCAACCAGAAAGCAACAGAAAAGCAGACACTTAGAGCCCCATTTAAAGTGCAGTGGTGTTTATGAAAACAGCTTAAACAGTTGACTATTTAAAGTTCGTTAAAAAGGCACACACACTATTGATGCAGGTGAAAGTAGCACATTCATGATTGTTCCTGCAAATGTATCATAATATGCTCTAAGATAAAATCATTGAAGGCAAACCCTCCAGTGCTGAAAAGAACGTGTTAATTTTGTGAAGTTTTGCAGGTAAAATTTGTATTTCACACACTAAAAAATATTTTGTCACCAATTTCCACCACAGCAGCAGAACCCCGTTGAAATCAATCATATCACTGCAGAATTTAGGGTACTCTGTTCCAACCAATTTTACATTGTGCAAGACTGTCTGGTCCCTCTTCCTGCTTTGTTTCTCACTTGTATTTTTTAATGCATTTATTACAGCAGTAGACATTTCAAACATGAACCTTGTGCATCAAGACAAGTATTCAATCTGTGCACAAGTCTCAGTGGACTTACATAAACTAATGTGATTGCACATGGTATGTGTTGTGTGAGAGCAAGGACATCAAGGAAAGACATCTTAATACAGTCAAACACAAAGCATATACCCCTGGTGACAGTGCCCATTCTCTGTCTACCAAATTATAAACATTAGTGGCGACTCAGCCGTAGACTCAAAGGCCGAGGGCTTGACAGACATGCAGATCCTGGTGTTTCTGAGGCTCTGCGAAACCTATGCCATGGGGAAGATGAATTCAATAGGTATTAGAACATTGGAATGTGGAGCACTCCATTGAATACAATGGAGTGCTCCTGGCTTCTACGGGCCGGTAGAAGCCCGCAGAGCAACATTCGAATGTTGTTTTTGTTCACAGCTGCTGCTGTGAACAAAGGCCTCTCGCAGCCCGAGGGGATTTAAACCCCCTCGGGCTCCATGAGCCCTTTTTTTTACAATTTAGAACATTCTTCTGGGGCATATTCACAAGGAGCTATCGCCCAATTAACGGCACTTTATCGCAGCCAAAGTCGTGATAAATTTACCCCCCCATTCACAAGCCGGTGTAAACAGCCCACAGCACCAGTTTACCCGCGATAGCTGCCGCAAAAAACATCGCCACAGAGGACCCCCGCAAATATCGCTAATGAGATGCAGAGTAGGCGTTCCCGTGACAAAAGCCGAGACAACATCACACCTCAACATTCACAACGACCAGTCACATCGGCGATAAAAACACAAAACAGGCGATAAGGCGCGTTAGCACCAGGAAATCTACACCTGCTCTGACCTGGTGTAAAGTCGGACGGCAGCCAGCACAACAAAAGGGAGCACAGCCCAGGGCCACATCCGAAGGGCAACAGATGCCATGGAGCCACTCATCATGGGGCCCGGACACCCAAGAGGGCCACAACACCCACCTCCACCACCCCAGGTCCCCAACCAACACCCGGAACCCCCCCCCCCGGACCACCCCCATCCCCGGACTAAGAAATTGCACACCAACACCACGAATCCCAAAACAAACATTTTGCCTGATGTCGCACAAGCCGGAAAATAAACATACATGCGTGGCCAGAAAATGGAGAATCCGTCATACAGCAATGCAATCACCAATATAAAACACCATACAAACAAAAGCAGAAACAACCCTTAGAATGAGTCCTAGCTGCTCCCCACTAGACAATCCGTAGCACACAGCCTGGAAGACCAAATCCAAGAGAAGAAGGTGTGCCATGCGCCCAACAAAGGAAAGAGAGGGAGAGAGCGAGGGAGAGAGACGGAGTGAGATAGCACAAGCAGCGCAAGGCCGCTCGGGCACCTGGCTCCACATGCCAACATGTGTGTGTGCATCGCCATCCGTACACCATGAGCCCAAGGCCGTGTCCCAATCTCAGCGCCAAAGCCACATCACATTCTGAAAACGCAAGTAGTAGTCAGACAAACATCAGGGATGAAAGCACCATTGTCCCAATGCAGAAGGCGGGAGGACACCTGCACCCCTGACCTTGGTCCAGAACGCGCCTGGAACACCCTGATAGAGATGCAATGGCAGATGGGGACGACTCCCACACCACGCATTCCGCAAATGAACCATCCGACTCATCCACAGCCCACACACAGAAGCCCCTGCCTGTGGTACCCCCGCATGGGATGCCCTTCACACTCACGGAAACAGCAACCCATTACCCACAACGTTGCACACACATTCGAATCATTGCTCAGAGCTGTGGCACATCCTCCACACAACTGCCGCAGTCCAGAAGAGTGCCTGTTCACGAGACGCACCAACGCAATGGCAGGCCATACCGGGCACATGCACAACCCCCATCACGTGGAACAGTACCGTGCACGTATGCTGCATTTACTGGGCCACTGGCAGTGCTGCGGATCAGTTACAGGCTCAGCTTCCGCATTGCCCACATCACCTGCGACCAGCCCTGGTTCCACTGCCGAACATGCACATTCGAGTGTCCCATGGATGTCTCCCTATCCAACACAACTGTTGATGAATTGGACTATGACTTGTGTCTGCGCCCCTGTTGGATCACGAACAGGAGTGTAACCGAGACAGCCGTGCATGGGATGCCTTGACATACTGCGTATGTATTGGTAGTTGTGCATGGGAGATTGCACAATTTCTCGTGTGCAGTGACCACATCGAGGCGCTCCCCTATTGGACTGTGTTACGGATCGGTGAGATGGCGTGGGCTGAGCACACCTGCCCGGACCACCTAATGGATTGGCTCACCCTGGTGTTCCTTGAACACGACAACGACGTACTATTGGAACACATTGCACATGAAGCTGCACGGGCATTCATGGACGAGTAACTACGTTCCTGCAGCCACATCCGATTGCCAGCCACAGCACATGGCCCAACAACTTGTTGCATTGTGGGGATTGCTCACATATCCCACCACAACAGAGGACACGTCTGCCTTCGGTCGGGCTCTGGATGCATGTACGTGGAATAACGCGTGTGTACACACACCTGTGCAAGGTGACGCAGGTCCATGGTCGGAGCAACACAGCATCGTCTGGCAACGTTGCCAGTTTGGACACACTGCTGGGTGAGAGCACACACATTGCAATCTAGCACGACATGTGGACCTGTCGGACCCTCACACCTGATCACTGTCGGCAGAGCAGACAATCGGCGCACCCCGGAGGCAGTGCACCATGCAGACCCCACGTGCAGTGAGTCGTGCCCCCTCACACGGGGCAATGGGCAGACGCCAAACAACACATGACTCATCAAGCAAGGCAAGGTGGGCTGTGAGCGTTGCCATCCGTGATGAATGTTGTCCATTTCAGCCCCAACATTATCTGTACCTAGACATGTACCCATGCTGCGTGTAAGTGTCTTAAGCATGTCCCTGCCTGTTGTGGCCGTTGCCTCGTCCGTACTGACACGCACATGTCAATAAAGCCTATGCCACTCCACTGGTGTCTAACTGTGAGGTGTGTTGTTTAGATTGTCCACTCGTGTGCCACAATGAGCATCGTCCCAACACAGGGAGGAACTGACTGACGCATGTGCAATGGGGGTGTGTCCCTTTGGCAAGCTCCACCTCTGTGAGCCAGACATTGTTTTTGGATAGGTGCTGGACGACATGTGCACTTACATGACTCCAGCTATGTGTGTATGGTGTCCAACCTCTGACCATGTGGAGCAATGTCACACATCACAACAGAATGTGTCCACACAGATGTGTGTAAGTCGGTATGCGACGTGAAGTTCTGCTGTCACACGTGGTGTGGGATACCACTCCTGGCCTGCCACCGTTTTGGTCACTCCTACACACGGCCCTATTCAACACATGGACGTGTGCCTACGTTGGGGTGTTGTGAGATTGCTGTTGATGTGCAATGGGGACACAGCTAGTACTCACCTTCACAGTCATCCAATTGGCCATGTGTCTCAGAGATAGACATGCGCATAGATGTCAGTTACCAGGGTGTACCTTCATGTGCAATCATCGTCCCCACATCCAGCCATACTTCCATATGTGAGTGAACATAGTGATGACACATCTGTGTGATTTAGAATGTTTTATTCACATTCAGGTGATTGACGGAGCTGGAGCTGTACCTGGCCATCCAAGCCCACATCACATGGAAGCCCAGTGGTGGGCCAACCAGAGTCCTTTTGGGATTGCCCAGTGATTGGGAAGAGGGAGAGTGCAGTCCGCAGCAGGATTGCTGTGTGATTGGCCAGCGGTGAAGAAATGGCAGTCCGTGTCGGGGTCCGGGTGAATGTCTCAGGGTGTTCCGGAGGTCAGTAGGAGGTATTTCCCAGGGCATGATGCATAGGTCATGACCAGGCAGGGACAGGCCATATGGCGGTGATGGATGCTACTGCCTCCTTCCTCACACAGTAGTTCCCATCCCCATCTCACTCCCCTGATACGGGTTCTGTGTCCGGTGTGTCAGGTGTGTGTGGCGGGGTGATGGCTGTATCGCTGTGTGCCCCTGACACATCAGACTGCGTAGGTGATGGGGCAGCATCACAGTGTGCCACGGACACATCAGGGGTCGGAGTTGTGTGTGTCGATGTTCCCGCTGCAGTCATCTGGGAACGGCTCAGTGGCAGCAATGGCAAGTTGGAGGACTGCAGGGCGTTGCTGTTCCCAGCCACTACTCGCTGGTGTCCAGCCGTGGCAGACATACTTCCAGCCTGCATCTGCTCCATGGTCCCCATTGCCCTCCGCATCTGTGCCAACTCTGTGCTGTCATGGCTGGTGCCTGTCTGACCAGACAGTTCTTGTATTAGACTCATGGCACCAGCGAGGTTAGCCAAGGTCTGTGGCGGAGCATGGTGCGTTCAGGGGGTGTCCGATAGGGACTGTACGTGGTCCCTGATGGGACTCAGACACCCACGTATGGCATCCAGTTTGGCTGCCACGAGCTCGAAACCCACCCGCAGCTGATGAGCCAACTCCACCTCACAACCCAACACACGGCGTTGGAATTCCATGATTTGGTCGGGGGGTCCTGGGAGACAGCCGTGGTGGTGTGTGTTTCCTGCTGTGTGGTCTGTGCAGGTGGTGGGGTCACCTCGAGGCAGCTGGCCTGGCCTGCTCCTGGGGGTGGTGCAGCGGCTGTCCAGCATCCGTTGGAGGGTGTCTTGACATATGTGCAGGTTGTCCTCTTCATCATCAATGGTGGGATGTGTGGTGTGCTCTGCAGGGGGTGTTGTTTGTCCCTCTGCAATGTAAAGGGGAGATGCAGGTTAACAGAGTTTCACATGTATGGTGATGATTTGCGGATGTTTACATTCAGACTGCATGCCAATGTACATTGTGACTGTTTGGGGGGAGCTGGCTATTTGATGGCAGTCAGTGTTTTTTCGACTACATGACGGATGTGTGGTAGTACCCGTACATTGTCATCACACAGTGTCAGGCAATGCCAGATGTGAGTGGACAGTTACTACGCACGAGCGGAACCTGTAGTGAGCTCTGTCCTGTGGTGTTGCACTTCGTACCACATTGCCTTCATTGCTGATGTTCTGTGATTGCTATGTGTGTGTGCTGCATTGTGGGGGAGTTGCCACTGCAGCTCTGATTTCATGTAGCCTTCTCCCTTTGAGACGGGGTGCCTTTGAATTGTGTGCTTTTCGGGGCCTGATTTGCTTTTGACTTGGGTCATGTGTGCTCGCGGACTGTTTTTGTGGCCTGGTGCACTGTTCGTCTGCTGCGCGTATTGTAAGGCATGGGTTGTGGGTGCACGTGGACACGTTGGAGTGTGACCTGCTCCTTTACGGATGTGATCCGCACTTGGCTACCTCCATGTCGCTTCGTGGGCCATGTCTTTTTTTTGGGGCAGCTGC
This sequence comes from Calotriton arnoldi, assembly GCA_963921515.1. Lineage (NCBI taxonomy): Eukaryota > Metazoa > Chordata > Amphibia > Caudata > Salamandridae > Calotriton > Calotriton arnoldi. The sequence continues at coordinate 480,404 of CAWUFW010001719.1, read as the reverse complement.
CATGCTATCGGACATGCAGTGTTACTTGCATAGTCAGTGTGGGTCACAGAGCCGCTGCTTTGCTGGATTCAGCACATGTGCACGGGTCGGTTGTGATATTGGTGATCAGGGGGGGGCCACTCTGTGCACATTGTGGATGGGGGCCTACTTGGCATTTCTATGTGTGCTGCAGTGTGCCAAGGCAATCAGGGACATGTTCCACGGTAATTGTGGGTGTGCTGTATGCTGCGCGTAATTGTGCATGTGTGCCATTATGCCCATCTCCCCCCGTCCCCCGTCCCTAGTGGTTACTCACCCTGTTGCTGTTGGGTCAGGTCGTATCGTGCTGTGTCCAGGCCACCCAATCCTGCCACCGTCTCCTCACTGCTGACTGTGGCCACCATTTGCTCCAGCTCATCCAGCTCCTCCTGTGTTGCAGGAATCCCACCTCCAGTCGCCGTTGCTGCCTCCCTGCTGAATAGCCAGAAACCGGTCTCAGGATGCTTGTTTCCGGTCCAGGGAAGACATGGCTTGGCAGTTCGGGCTGGACTGTTCCCATGAGGCACAGGGTCAGACTGATTTGCAAATGGCCATGTCTGAACTGGGGTGGTGGAGTGAGCAAAAGAATGATGATGGATTAAACCCAGATCAGTTGACTGGGGGTGAGTGTTTGATTAGCTCAAGCGCTCTGTCCATCATCCCCTTTGGTATCGCTTTGTTCGCGCTAAGTTGGCAGGGTATGCCCAGACGTGGGTCCCTTGCTCACTTTGCCACTGGATTCAAGCTAGCCTGGCTGATGACGGCTGAATAGCCAGAAACCGGTCCCAGGATGCTTGTTTCCGGTCCAGGGAAGACATGGCTTGGCAGTTCGGGCTGGACTGTTCCCATGAGGCACAGGGTCAGACTGATTTGCATATGGCCATGTCTGAACTGGGGTGGTGGAGTGAGCTAAAGAATGATGATGGATTAAACCCAGATCAGTTGACTGGGGGTGAGTGTTTGATTAGCTCAAGCGCTCCGTCCATCATCCCCTTTGGTATCGCTTTGTTCGCCCTAAGTTGGCAGGGTATGCCCAGACGTGGGTCCCTTGCTCACTTTGCCACTGGATTCAAGCTAGCCTGGCTGATGACGGCTGAAGAGCCAGAAACCGGTCCCAGGATGCTTGTTTCCGGTCCAGGGAAGACATGGCTTGGCAGTTCGGGCTGGACTGTTCCCATGAGGCACAGGGTCAGACTGATTTGCATATGGCCATGTCTGAACTGGGGTGGTGGAGTGAGCTAAAGAATGATGATGGATTAAACCCAGATCAGTTGACTGGGGGTGAGTGTTTGATTAGCTCAAGCGCTCCGTCCATCATCCCCTTTGTTATCGCTTTGTTCGCCCTAAGTTGGCAGGGTATGCCCAGACGTGGGTCCCTTGCTCACTTTGCCACTGGATTCAAGATAGCCTGGCTGATGAGGGTTTTGAACCCGAAACCGGTCCCAGGATGCTTGTTTCCGGTCCATGGAAGACATGGCTTGGCAGTTCGGGCTGGACTGTTCCCATGAGGCACAGGGTCAGACTGATTTGCATATGGCCATGTCTGAACTGGGGTGGCGGAGTGAGCTAAAAAATGATGATGGATTAAACCCAGATCAGTTGACTGGGGGTGAGTGTTTGATTAGCTCAAGCGCTCCGTCCATCATCCCCTTTGGTATCGCCTCCCTGTTGGCGGTGAGCTTATGTTTGGTCTGACTTTTCAGATCATGCCAGCGCCCCTTGACCTCCTCCAGTGACCTCCTGGACACTCCGACTGCATTGACGTTGGTGATGATGGTCTGCCATATTTCGGTTTGGGTTGCCAGTGCCGCAGTGGAGGTGCCGAACAGTTGTTGATGGTGTTCGGTCACCCCCGTGACGATGATCTGGTCTTCCTGCGGACTGTACCCGGTCTTCCTCTTCCTCTTGTCCTTGCCCTTCCCCGAAAGCGGGGTTCCTGGATGGTCCTCCGTAGGGCTTGTGGTGTTCGGCTTGTCCTCTGCACTCGGTCCGGGTGCATCCATGTTGCTACGCAGTTTGGATTGTTTTTGGGCTTTCTTTCCCTTTCTTTTATGGTGCTTTTTCCCGCCGGACGGGTGGGATTTACAGGCCTGTGGCTGGTGTTCGCTGATTTCTGTACCGCGATTGTCCTCATCGCATGATTTCTCGCGTTCGCGGTTCACATTTTTTCGGCGTGGCGTTTATTTTCACGCTGTCATTTGACGCGTTATCTGGTGACTATCGCATGCTACCGCCTTGTTGTGAATTCCACGTTGACACGGGGTTCTTTTCCCGTGCTAGGCTGCGATGTTGAAAGTTGCGTTATGCTACTCTTGAGGTAGTTATCACACGTTCTTGTGAATATACCCCTCTGTCTTTTAGGGGCGTAATGTTCTAATAGCCTTAGAAACCTCCGTAGCGGGCTCTACCGGCCAGCCTGCTCCCTTGTTAAAGGCCCTCGCGGAATAACGCTGGAGCGGGCCTTTAATGACCAGTAGAGCCCGCTACGGCGGGCTCTAAGGCTATAATGGCCACCATTGTTACTATGGTATGATATGGTAAACCTGATTCTTGCTGTAACTCTTTAACTATAAGTCTAGAAAATCTTGTTTTCATCATTGCTCAACATTTTAACAGCTACAGTACTCTTGATGCCGATTATGAGTGACATGATACTGGGCAATAGTAAAATTGCACGTGACTTTACCATTACCATGTGGTCAACCCACTCATTACCGTGTAACTAATTACAAGTTGGGGTGAACTTGTAATTACAAGCCCCTTGCGACACCGGTGCTTCACTTTTTACCCATATAAAAAGTGACGCATCAGCGGCGCAAGGGGCTTGTAAATAAGCCCCCACGTGTGGGAAGCCCAACCCACTTGGAATCAGCCGCAGCAGAATTCCACGCGGTTATTCCGCTCCGCTTGAGTCGTAATCAGCCCCTATGTGTAAACAAAAGGCACATTTTGTTTCTGAAAGTAATAGCTCTGGCTTCACGTTGAGCTTCATTGATTGTGATGCGCTGTGCCTCAATGTATTTGATATCAATCTTCACGCCACATCATATCAGAAAATGTCCACAGTGCTCAGACGCAGCTATCAATACAAGGACAAACCTTGGAAAATCACTGTCTAATAGGCAGTCAAATCTCAAAGAACAGGGTGTGAAATTGCATCGTTTGCGTTCACGCAACGACGCCGAATTTCGTGAAAATAATGCAAAATTACACGTAATTGCACAAAATGCAAGACTGGTACTTGGCGCAATATTGAAGTACGAAATGCTCCCTCACACTCATTTTGGACGTAAGGACACATTTTGGCCTAGAAAATAGCTCTTAAAACGCACGTGTCAGGAGCAACAGCTGCATCACCTTCTGGCCATTCTCGTTTTTCTCGCACTATCATTTTGCCATAAATGCAGCGTAATTACACGATGTGGTGCGAATTCAGAATTTTCGCGTAACAAGAGTAACACAAAATTCCAGAAATGACGCCAATTAGTCTAGCATAATTGAAAGTTCACCTGGGCCTATTCTGAAACTGCCAGGTGCTCCCTGCAAACCGCTTTATCTGGAGAAAACCAATCTCACTCACATTACCAACCAGTTCCTCCATGCACCATCATATAATTATAATCGCAATATCTTTTCCCCCAGTAACCAGCAGACCATTATTGAGGTGAAAATAACATAGACCATTTTGGAATTCCCAAATGCATTTTTTTCCAACCTGTTTTTATTGATTTTCATATACAGTTCTTTTTCCATTTCAATAAATGCAATTTAACATTGCCATATTCGTACGTTTATCCATTGCTATAATCTGCATAGCGTCTGTGCAGCATATGATTTATTTCTCGGAAAATATATATTGTTTTTCAAAATACATTTCCTTAGTGTATTATTGGTTGGGATATGCATTCATGAAAAACTGGATATTAAACTTAACGATAAAACTTTAGCGGGTCAGCATTCCAACAACTTTGCTTGTTCGGTGTGTTTGTATGTGTGATTTCTTGGCTGAGTTTTAAGTTTGTGCACTGTATTTGTGGCAATTGGGGTGATTGCGTGAAGTCTTAGTTTTGTGATCCAACTTGTTTTTTTTGTTCTTGTGTGTGCATGTGTTTGATGCAGTTTGGCTTTATTTTTTGGTATTTCCCTTTTGTATTGCTGTGACTCATCTGGGTCTTGTGTCGTGTTTTCTGAGGAAGTTACATTATATTTATGGGTTATCATGTTCTCAGCTGTTCTAGTACTACATCCCACTGGTGACCTCTTGGTTTATTTCTTAGACCTCTTTCTTCTTCTCTATGTAGTTCAAAGCTCGTCGCTTGTGGCCCAGTTCTGTTTGCTAGCTGCTTGATTGGTGGAGCTGAGGATGACGTCCAAGTCACAGCTTTGGCTGCCTTCGCCAGCAGTAGGGATAGCTCCAGGAATCTATTATCCACATTTGTGGGTTTGGGGGCTTATAAATAAACATAAAAAGCAGCTTAAGCTCCTACATTTAATGGATTCTTCAAAGATTGTGGCAACTTGTACACAAGACCGCTCGATGATGGGACACATACACACCCCGCATGGTAGAAATAATTTCCCGTCATGCAGTGCACATCTTGGGCATGATAGGTTTGGTTGTTTGTGGAGCGCTTGTTCAGTCTTTTGGGAGTCAGGTAGGTTCTGTGCTTGTAATTGATTTGCCTATATTTCAATCTAGTGTTTCTAGACATTTTTTGAACATATTCCAGTACCCTTTCACACTCCTTGTCCATGAATCCCAACCCTTTCCCAGATCTCTTCAAATGTATGCTTTACTTTATCAATGTTAGTTTCTGCCATAGCCCGGATGGCCTTGTAGAGCTGGTAACTGGATGGCTCCCGCCCCCATGCCCGAGTAGTGTGCAGCAGCTCATGTTTTCTGGGTTCTGCTCTCTTTTTCCATTGTGCTGCTCTTACTGCTCTTAAAAGAGATCCATACTTCTAAAATTGCCCTTTCGATATGCCATCTTCATCTCTCAGCTGTTTAAGTGTTTTTAAGATACCTGCAGAACAGCCGTTGCCCACTGTTTGGATTTCGGCCTCATCTCCTGTCTCTGGTTGCCCCCCCATGTTGCTCTGGGCTCCTGGTAAATGTGTGCTCTGCCGTGTGCTCTTGACTGCTGCGCTCCCCGGGTGGCGGTGCTCTCTCGACTGCTATGTACTCCTGGCTGCTGCGGGCTCCTGGCTGCTGACAGCAAATGTTATTTCTGGATAATTTATTATGCGCATCCCTGCCAGAGAGAGGAGCTGGCTGCGGATATCCACCTGCCATCCAGAGAAGTGTTATTAAAACAGAGCCATGTGTACACCAACTGCCAATCCCAGAGCCATCTCATCTCAGAAACTGCAATGAATTACTGCGAAGTAGAAGGAAAGTAAAACCTCTCCCGGTGACCCTGAAGGGAGGGCGGGAGGGAGGGGCCTGCACGTGAGTTGTAAAGGCAGCGGAAGGGAAAAAGGACCAGCAGACACGATGCACCGCAGGGGGGAGGGGCATTCGGCACACGGGATAAACCTGTAGAGAGAGGGGACATTCAACACACAGGATAAACCTGTAGAGAGAGGGGACATTCAACACACAGGATAAACCTGTAGAGAGAGGGGACATTCAACACACAGGATCAACCTGTAGAGAGAGGGGACATTCAACACACAGGATAAACCTGTAGAGAGAGGGGACATTCAACACACAGGATCAACCTGTAGAGAGAGGGGACATTCAACACACAGGATAAACCTGCAGTGAAAGGGGCATTCGGCACACAGGATAAACCTGTAGAGAGAGGGAAAATTCAACATACAGGATAAACCTGTAGAGAGAGGGGACATTCAACACACAGGATAAACCTGTAGAGAGAGAGGACATTCAACACACAGGATAAACCTGTAGAGAGAGGGGACATTCAACACACAGGATAAACCTGTAGAGAGAGGGGACATTCAACACACAGGATAAACCTGTAGAGAGAGGGGAAATTCAACACACAGGATAAACCTGCAGTGAAAGGGGCATTCGGCACACAGGATAAACCTGTAGAGAGAGGGGACATTCAACATACAGGATAAACCTGTAGAGAGAGGGGACATTCAACACACAAGATAAACCTGTAGAGAGAGGGGACATTCAACACACAGGATAAACCTGTAGAGAGAGAGGACATTCAACACACAGGATAAACCTGTAGAGAGAGGGGAAATTCAACACACAGGATAAACCTGCACTGAAAGGGGCATTCGGCACACAGGATAAACCTGTAGAGAGAGGGGACATTCAACATACAGGATAAACCTGTAGAGAGAGGGGACATTCAACACACAGGATAAACCTGTAGAGAGAGGGGACATTCAACACACAGGATAAACCTGCAGAGAGAGAGGGGACACTAACCACACGAGATAGACCTGCAAAGAGAAGGGCACTCAACACACAGGATAAACCTGTAGAGAGAGGAGACATTTAACACACAGGATAAACCTACAGAGAGGGAGGGCATGACCACACGAGATAAACCTGCAATGAGAAGGGCACTCAACACACAGCATAAACCTGTAGAGGGAGGGGACATTCAACACACAGGATAAACCTGTAGAGAGAGGGGACATTCAACACACAGGATAAACCTGTAGAGAGAGGGGACATTCAACACACAGGATAAACCTGCAGAGAGAGAGAGGGGACACTAACCACACCAGATAAACCTGCAATGAGAAGGGCACTCAACACACAGGATAAACCTGTAGAGAGAAGGGACATTCAACACACAGATAAACCTACAGAGAGGGAGGGCACTGACCACACGAGATAAACCTGCAATGAGAAGGGCACTCATTACACAGGATACACCTGTAGAGAGAAGGGACATTCAACATACAGGATAAACCTGTAGAGAGAGGGGACATTCAACACACAGGATAAACCTGCAGTGAAAGGGGCATTCGGCACACAGGACAAACCTGTAGAGAGAGGGGACACTCAACACACAGGATAAACCTGTAGAGAGAGAGGACACTCAACACACAGAATAAACCTGCAGAGAGAGAGGGCACTCAACACACAGGATAAACCTGTAGAGAGAGGGACATTCAACACACAGAATAAACCTGTAGAGAGAGGAGACATTCAACACACAGGATAAACTTGCAGTGAGAGGGGCACTCGGCACACAGGATAAACCTGCAGAGAGAGAGGGCACTAACCACACGAGATAAACCTGCAATGAGAGGGGCACTCAACACACAGGGTAAACCTGTAGAGACAGGGGACATTCAACACACAGGATAAACCTGTAGAGAGAGGGGGAACTCAATAGACAGAATAAACCTGCAGTGAGAGTGGCACTCAGCACACAGGATAAAGCTGTCGAGAGAGGGGCACTCGACACACAGGATAAATATGTTGAGAGAGAGGGCATTCAATACACAGGATGAACCTGCAGAGAGAGGGGGCACTCGACACACAGTATAAGCCTGCAGTGAGAGGGGGATCTAGTTACACAGGCTAAACCTGCATGGAGAGGGTGCACTCAATACATAGGATGAACCTGCAGTGAGAGGGGGCTATCAGTATACAGGATAAACCTGCACACAGAGAGGGCATGCGGCACACAGGATAAACCTGCAGAAAGAGGGAGCACTTGGCACACAGGATAAACCTGCAGTGAGAGGGGGCCCTCGGCATACAGGCTAAACCTGAAGAGATGGAGGGCACTAGGCACACAGGATAAACCTGCAGAGAGGGACGGCTCTCAGCACACATGATAAACCTGCAGAGAGAGGGGGCTCTCAACACACAGGATAAACCTGCAGAAACAGAGGGCACTCAGCACACTGGATAAACCCAGTGCTTAATTTGAGCCAGTGGTTTCCGGTGCTCGGCATCGGCACCTAATTATCAGTACTGGCTCCGGTGACAGCCCACCTCATGGAGGCGCTGTCTGAGATGAGCACAACAGTTGTGCTTATTAGGTTAAATGGCATTGAAAATGAATAATACCAGACTCTCACAACAGTATTACAGCTTTGTGTGGCCTGAAATAGTCAGAATTGTCACGCTAGTAGGAGTGTAATGGTTAGGTGTTATGTTGGTACTGTCATTGGCAGCACTGGCGTGGTGCAGACTGCAGTGGCCTTCCGAGAAGGCCCTGGCACTTCATTTTTTTACAAATTAAGCACTGGATAAACCTGCAGAGAGAGGGGGCATTCAGCACAGAGGATAAACCTGCAGAGAGAGAGGGCACTCAGCACACAGGATAAACCTGCAGCTAGAAATTTCGGCAGCACATAGGATAAACATGCTGTTGATGTTCACTCAGCACATAGGATACACCTGCAGTTAGAAGTACGCTCTGCATATCCTGTAAACATGCAACCTGCACTGAGAGGTTTCCTGAACACACAGGATACACCTCCAGTCAACGGTTCTCTCAACAACGAGGCTATACCTTCAGTTAGTGGTCCATCCAACACACAGAGTAAAGCTGCAGTGTAATGGGGTATGCAGAAGACAGTGTCTAATTGCAGAGAAACACAGATGCCCAGAGGAGAAGGTGGTTCTGCAGTGAGAGTGGGAATTCAGCACAAAGGACACCCTTAGAGTGAAAGGAAGACAGCCCACGAAGAAGATGCTTAACCTGGCTGCTACCTCCTAGTCACCCTGCTAGCCAAGGTGGCAGTCACAAGAGAGCAGGTGAGACTCAGTGAAACATCCAGAACAAAGAGTTTTATGTTTGCCATACAGTGTTTGCTAGTGATCTTTAAAGAGGGGTGTGCTAAAATATGCCTTGAATGAGCTGCATGAGCAGGCTGGCATTCACACACATGCACGTACACGCTCATTTTCACACACATATGCATGGAGGGGATGTGGCCTATCCGATGGAGCTGCTGCCTTTGGAACTAGGAAACCAACGTCGAATCCTGACCTCGGCACTAGACTCAGCACCATGTGATTCTGGGTAAATCACTTAAGCTCACTGTGCCTAAATGTGTGTAAAATGTATATGTGTAATTTCCACTTGATGTGCATCATGTATGATTGTCTCCTGACCTCTCATGTAAAGTACAGTGCTCTGTTACTTCACAGCTAGGTTTGCGCTATATAACTACCGATACGTACATACTCATGCAAACACCCCCCAGTGGTGGCCCATCAATGTGGGCGTAGGGGTCTGTCCCACACCACTTGTGAAGGAAGCAGGAATGGGAGAGTGACAGACTGGTCTCCTGCTTTCCCACTGTCAAATCTAAGCAATAGATAGAAAGGAAAATACATACAGAGATTACGAAGTGGGGGACTTCAGTTTTGCATGAATCTCACATGCGCACTGTGCATCCGAAAGGTAGTGACAAGGCCATGCAGGCACTGTCAAAAACCAGACCTTTTCCTAGAGCTCTGAGTCAGTCAATTGCTCACTCGTGAGGCCTTACATGCGCGTAGGCAAACCTCCAGGTTCCAGCCTTTTCCTCTCATTTGCTGACTCTTCAGATGTTGAGCCAATGAAGGAGAGGAGATCTGAGAGGCACATAGAGCGAAAGATAATCACAGCATCCCTGCTCCTCGCATTGCTGTCTCCCTTGTGCCCGGCCTAACCTCTGAGATCTAAGTTCTCCCAACTCCTGGCATGCTGTCATGGTAGTGCTTGGTCTCTTCAGGACTTGGGAGACAGATAGCTGTAGCTAGGAGCTCCTTGGGCCCTTAGCTCTGACTAGTCGAAACACCTGAGTCTGGGGTTTCCACGCCTGTAACTCTGGAGTCAATATGACCGAAGCTTCCTCCTCCTCCTGTCAGTTGCACCCCGGGTGCGGCGCTCTCATCACTTGCACCCAAGACGCCATCTCTAACCACCTGGCAGTGCTGCCATTAAGATGCAGCTGAGTCAGGAGGAAAGGATGCTGCAGATACGGAATCACCACCGCCTCCCGCCAGGTAAGTTGAGAGGGTATAGTCAGGGCCACTGGAATTCTACAGCAGTGACATTTTCTGCACAATTATGGATTTGCCACTTTTGCCACATAATCCATTATCTGCTGCACAATTTGCAGATTTTAACAAAAAAGTTGTTTCTAGCTCAAATGGACCAAAAGTTACTAAAATTGCAGTGAAGTGTTGCAGCACAGTGGAAGGCCCTGTGCAAAGGTTGACTAGTCACTTTCGGTTGCTTATTGTTGTATTTAGATATTAAATTAGTAATAATGAGGTGAAACCTTTGCCTAGACAGTGTTAATATGTGAAAAAATGATAGTTATGAAACAATGCTATCACAAAATGTGCCACACATTACATAATCTGCATTTCATTGCCACATAATGTAGTTAACCCTGCTGCATAATTTGGTCCTCCCCTGCCTCATAATTCCAGTGGTCCTGGGCTCAGTGGGAAAAGGGCAATGCTTATGAATATTTGGGTGTGTGGGTGACTAAGTGTGTTAGTGAATGAGCATATCTGCCTGCCTGTATGCTCACACAACAGTATTTGAGCCGGATGTTTACACCTCGCCTGTTTAAAAGTAAACTAGACACCACAGGCACCTGGCTGCAGCCATACGGCTCCGAGCCAATGAGAGGAAGTGGCAGGGACTGGAGGCTCACCTGAACTCCTGTCAGCCCTCCTTGGTGATCAGAATCGCACTGGGACAGAAAATAGTTCCATGCACCAAAATAAAAGTGGCACCTATTAACGAATTAGATAGCCGAAAAAGTGGCCCACGTTTGTAAATAGGGCAGTTTTGAACTTGCAAAAACACGATGTATAAAGGATTTGCAATGTATGGAATACCATAAAACAGGCGCACAAACAGCCAAAAGGATGGCCCATACACTGACCTGTCAGACCAGCTCCTCGGACACTGCCTGACTCTCCTATAGGCCAGTCCAACCCTCCTGGTGATAAAAGAAGTATTGTGGATGGAGTTTCAGTGCTATAAACTTTTAATAGAGCTTCAACATTCTGTCTTCCCATGGAAATGAAAAACCCATGGCTAAAGATGCTTTGCCACCCCAGGTGCAGTGTATAGGGTGGAACGCCTAAACATTGAGGCCCACAAAACAATAAATAAAGTTGAAGACACAGTGCAGAGGGCCTGATTTCCATTAGGTCAGGCATCTCAATAGAGGGAACGTGCATTGATTTAGAGATGCCTGGCTTCATATATTGTCAAAATACCCAAATCGTATATTTGTGGTTCTGTCTTCAATCTACAGCTGTGAGAACATCGAAAGCCCTTTCTCACACGAGCTAATTGTCTTTTAGAACAATTTTCACCAACTCAACCTCAACATTAGAAATTAAAGAGCAAGAGATTTTAACTCAAAATTTTACATGGTTAAAAAACGTTGATTTAAATCATTGACACATTATTAAAAGGTTTATTCCCGTTTTTGAGTCCGCATTGATTGGAGTGATGCAGTTTTATTAACGGGAAAACCTGGAGCATAATCTATAGCCTTTCTATTTTTTTAAAAAGGCTTTAAATAGAGTGGATAAGATACAGTGGATCACCATGAAGTGCCTCGAACTCGACAGGCGCTACTGTGTGACTGTGTCCAAAGTGCCTAGAACTCGACAGGCGCTATTGCTACACACGGCATCTGTGACTGTGTCCAAAGTGCCTCGAACTCGACAGGCGCTATTGCTACACACGGCATCTGTGACTGTGTCCAAAGTGCCTCGAACTCGACAGGCGCTACTGCTACACATGGCATCTGTGACTGTGTCCAAAGTGCCTCGAACTCGACAGGCGCTACTGCTACACACGGCATCTGTGACTGTGTCCAAAGTGCCTCGAACTCGACAGGCGCTACTGCTACACACGGCATCTGTGACTGTGTCCAAAGTGCCTCGAACTCGACAGGCGCTACTGCTACACATGGCATCTGTGACTGTGTCCAAAGTGCCTCGAACTCGACAGGCGCTACTGCTACACACGGCATCTGTGACTGTGTCCAAAGTGCCTCGAACTCGACAGGCGCTACTGCTACACACGGCATCTGTGACTGTGTCCAAAGTGCCTCGAACTCGACAGGCGCTACTGCTACACACGGCATCTGTGACTGTGTCCAAAGTGCCTCGAACTCGACAGGCGCTATTGCTACACACGGCATCTGTGACTGTGTCCAAAGTGCCTAGAACTCGACAGGCGCTATTGCTACACATGGCATCTGTGACTGTGTCCAAAGTGCCTCGAACTCGACAGGCGCTATTGCTACACACGGCATCTGTGACTGTGTCCAATATTCTATTCTATTATATTCTGCTCTATTCTATTCATGTAGTCAGGGCCACTGGAATTCTGCAGCAGTGACATTTTCTGCACAATTATGGATTTGCCACTTTTGCCACATAATCCATTGTCTGCTGCACAATTTGCAGATTTTAACAAAAAAGTTGTTTCTAGCTCAAATGGACCAAAAGTTACTAAAATTGCAGTGAAGTGTTGCAGCACAGTGGAAGGCCCTGTGCAAAGGTTGACTAGTCACTTTCGGTTGCTTATTGTTGTATTTAGATATTAAATTAGTAATAATGAGGTGAAACCTTTGCCTAGACAGTGTTAATATGTGAAAAAATGATAGTTATGAAACAATGCTATCACAAAATGTGCCACACATTACATAATCTGCATTTCATTGCCACATAATGTAGTCAACCCTGCTGCGTAATTTGGTCCTCCCCTGCCTCATAATTCCAGTGGTCCTGGGCTCAGTGGGACAAGGGCAATGCTTATGAATATTTGGGTGTGTGGGTGACTAAGTGTGTTAGTGAATGAGCATATCTGCCCGCCTGTATGCTCACACAACAGTATTTGAGCCAGATGTTTACACCTCGCCTGTTTAAAAGTAAACTAGCCACCACAGGCACCTGGCTGCAGCCATATGGCTCCGAGCCAATGAGAGGACGTGGCAGGGACTGGAGACTCACCTGAACTCCTGTCAGCCCTCCTTGGTGATCAGAATCGCACTGGGACAGAAAATAGTTCCATGCACCAAAATAAAAGTGGCACCTATTAGCGAATTAGATAGCCGAAAAGGTGGCCCATGTTTGTAAATAGGGCAGTTTTGAACTTGCAAAAACACGATGTATAAAGGATTTGCAATGTATGGAATACCATAAAACAGGCGCACAAACAGCCAAAAGGATGGCCCATACACTGACCTGTCAGACCAGCTCCTCGGACACTGCCTGACTCTCCTATAGGCCAGTCCAACCCTCCTGGTGATAAAAGAAGTATTGTGTATGAAATTTCAGTGCTATAAACTTTTAATAGAGCTTCAACATTCTGTCTTCCCATGGAAATGAAAAACCCATGGCTAAAGATGCTTTGCCATCCCAGGTGCAGTGTATAGGGTGAAACGCCTAAACATTGAGGCCCACAAAACAATAAATAAAGTTGAAGACACAGTGCAGAGGGCCTGATTTTATTAGGTCAGGCATCTCAATAGAGGGAACGTGCATTGATTTAGAGATGCCTGGCTTCATATATTGTCAAAATACCCAAATCGTATATTTGTGGTTCTGTCTTCAATCTACAGCTGTGAGAACATCGAAAGCACTTTCTCACACGAGCTAATTGTCTTTTAGAACAATTTTCACCAACTCAACCTCAACATTAGAAATTAAAGAGCAAGAGATTTTAACTCAAAATTTTGTTTGAAATTTTGACATGGTTCAAAAACGTTGATTTAAAACATTGACACATTATAAAAAGGTTTATTCCCGTTTTTGAGTCCGCATTGATTGGAGTGATGCAGTTTTATTAACGGGAAAACCTGGAGCATAATCTATAGCATTTCTATTTTTTTTAAAAGGCTTTAAATAGAGTGGATAAGATACAGTGGATCACCATGAAGTGCCTCGAACTCGACAGTGCTACTGCTACACACGGCATCTGTGACTGTGTCCAAAGTGCCTCGAACTCGACAGGCGCTACTGCTACACACGGCATCTGTGACTGTGTCCAAAGTGCCTCGAACTCGACAGGCGCTACTGCTACACATGGCATCTGTGACTGTGTCCAAAGTGCCTCGAACTCGACAGGCGCTACTGCTACACACGGCATCTGTGACTGTGTCCAATATTCTATTCTAATATATTCTGTTCTATTCTATTCATGTAGAAGAACCTCCCAGCGCTGAGTCGGATAGCCTTGTGCGCAGGGGCGGCTCCTCCATGTGGGCAGCCTACATGGAGAAAATGGCCTCCCCATAGACGCCTGGCTGGTCGGCGTCCCGACTAATCACAATGCTGCCATTGCAGCATTGTGATTGATTGGCTTAGGGAAGAGGAGGGAGGCTGTCTGCTTCCTGTTCAGGAGAGGAGCAGAGAAGCAGAGACAACGCAGGACCGGGCCGGCGAAGGTAAGTTAACTTTTTTTTTAAATTAAACAGCCCCCCTGTGCGACCCCCTCCCCACGAGACCCCCCGCCCCCACCCCACCAGCGAGTCATGCCGGCCGCGACTGCTTGTGTGTACATGTTCACTGAAAACAGCAGCCTTCTGAAGTTTAGTTGAATAGAATATAAGACATTGTTCAAATAGTGTTCATCTCTGTGGGGTTGGTTATATCAAGGAAATGATTCTTAAACCCAATGTTTATTGCTTGAAACACTGGCACCATTTCTGATGCTATCAAACTTTTGAACAGTTCTGTCACAATAAAAATATGTTTCAGACTTTTCAAAATGTTAAATCTTTGTGTATTTATTGAATTGTGACAGTTACTTTGTATTATTTGTTTTACTTTTCAACTATGCTTCCGAGAGCCTTTGAGTTTTAATAAATAAGATGACAGGGAGCATACGAATGGCTAGACAATGTTAGCTGTTATGCAGGTCTATCTAGCCAAGGTTTTCTGTCTAATGTGAGCCCTGGTGCCCTTCGTGCAGTAGATCTGCTCTCAAGTCTGGATTAACCATTCAGCAAAATAAGCACATGCTTAGGGCATCAAGTGAAGGAGGGGGAGTGGGCACCACAGTAAACTTCCCATTGCCGGATTTGCCATGGACCATATGGTGCAAAACTGCAAATGGTGCAGCTGAACCTATAAATAAAGAGGAAGGATACAAAAATAAACATTATTTTCCATCTTACTGTACGTTTTGTTTCATTTCGAAAAAGAAAATTGTATTTTACGGTTTATTATTGTTGATATGTATATGGGGCACCAAAATCTTTTAATGTTTAGGGCCTTTAAAGGTCTTAATCCGTCCCTGTGGGCCTTTCCTTAAATGACCAAACCTCATTCCATGCAGCAGACCTCCTGTGTAAAATGAACCAGGTGTCACTCAGGCCTGTCCCGTCTGGAGTGAACCAGGCCTCGCCCCATACAGTCGCTTCCTTCTTGGAATAAATAGTAGGCTGCTTCCGGGAAAAGACCCAGCCGCTTGACACAGACAGTTTAAGGTCGGGCTACGTACATGCATCACCCTGCCAGGCCTTCCAACGTTAGCTCGAGCTTCGCCCCCACCCAAGGACCCCCTCGCGTTAGAAGCACGGCCGTTTATAATGATGTGAAAGAATCCTGGACAACGCGCAGCTGTGTGTGGACAGAATCAGCACACCGCCGAGCCTGCGCGAGGAGCATTTCTAGATAATTCCTTGATTTATGGAGGAATTCGATTGGCGGCTTGTAGCAGCAGCGGCCATTGTGGGCGTGCAAAGTGAGGAGAGTGTGGCACGCTCACGCGTCCTAATGCCTCCTGTGAAGCAGGCTGAGGGGTGCAGTGGAAGGAGCAGGCACAACTGAAGTGTTCCGGTGTCTGCGGTCATCACCAGAGCCGGCAAAGTGCCTGTTCACTGTCTGTACTTCTACACCAAGTCCGAAATAGCTGCTGGGGTTGTACTGAGAGTGAAGAGCTGTCCGTGGTGCTGCACTACGTGTTCAGTGCAAGAGAGTCCTGAGAAGATGTTTATGCGTCCGAGAGCTGACCTGGTGCTGTCCTAAGTCGTCGTAAGCTGTCCGCTTTGTTGTGACAAACGCCTGAGCGCGGTGTGAGACACTTGCCAGGAGACGAGTGGTGTCCGTCGTGCCCCGACAAGTGCCTGGGAGCAGTTCTGCTGTGCACTGCTAAGCGACTCGCTGTCCATGGTGCTGTAGTATGTGTGTGAGCGCGGTCTCTGATTCTACACTGAGTGCGCGAGATGGGAGTGGTTATGTTCTATGGACCAGCGAGCTGTTTATGGCTCTGTAAACTAAACTAGAACACTGGAATGGTGAGAGCTCAAATGAGAATAAGGGAGAGTCTCAGGGCCAATAACAGCTGGTTTTGCCTTCTGTGCCAACATTCCAATGCTTGTGTTTCTGTTCCTCTCTTTTTCATCTAGAAGATTTTGCCCTAGGTGGGATGGTTGTTCTAATAGTCCTATAGCCCTTCTGCCTCTGGCTGTACCAGTTTTAAAGGCTATAAGGATATACTAGGTGCGTGAGAGCTGTCAGTGGTGACGTATTAAGTGCCTTAGAGGTGTTTGTAGTGCTGAACTATGGGCCAAAGAACAGAGTGAGCAGTCTGTGGTGTTCTGAGTGGTCGAGTGCTGTCCGTGATGCTGTTACCAGCGTCTCAGAGCTGTACCGCGCTGTGTGCTTGAGAACTATCCACGAAGCAGTTGTATGTACCTGAGAGCCACCATGGGTGGCCTAATCGGATGAAGGCTTCAGCTGCCCAGTAAGGGGGCGGTGTCCGGACTACCAAACTAGGGGCCCAATTTAGGGGCTTATTTACAAGCCCCTTGCGCCGCCGGTACATTACTTTTCCCCATATTAAAAGTGATGCACTGGCGACGCAAGGGGCTTGTGAATAAGCCCCTTAGTGTTTGGCAGACAGGGTACTTCATAAAAAAATGCAATGGCGTCACCCTCCCTGCCAAACACTTGTCCTGCCCACTCCATTTAGAGACAGCGGACCTTAAGTATCGTGTCAACAAATCCCCTGTTGGCTCCATCGACGGAATACTTCTGACGACCCTATGGTGTGTGGCCTGACGGAGTGTAGCCTGTCGGAGGAAGGAAATTACACTACCCACTTTTCTTAGGGTGGACGGTGTAATATCTCTTTTTCTATCAGAGGTAAAGGAAACAAACTATAATGACCCCCACACCCTGGGAGAAAACTCCCACATTTGGGGGAGGGCGGGTCATTATTATTATTATTTTTTTTTCAGAAACAAACTGCCCCTTTGGACTTTTGCTTCTGAAAAACAAAAAAAATGTGGAAAAAGTTTGGACAATGGCCCTCAAAGCAAACGTGGCCATGCACCAAACGTTTCAACATTCACTCTACAGGGATGACCGCTGTGCCAGGGGTCATATTTAGCAAACGGTGTACCGTCTGAGGTATTGTCCTCCGACATCTCGAAAATCGTCCCAGGCAGCTAAAAAAAAGTGGCCCACATTTGCATATTGCCTTTCCACAAAACACTGCTTCGGCAAAATTTTATTAAAAAAAGGGGGGGGGGGGTTTAAAAAAAATGCACGGATTATTTTACACTGGTGAAACACACCTGAAAACAAGTGAGGCCACTTTTGCTCGGGCCCCCTGCCCCCGCTCAATATGCATATATTAGAACATTGGAATGTTGGGAGCTCCATTGAAGACAATGGAGTGCTCCCTGCTTCTACGGGCCGGTAAAGGCCCGCAGAGCAACATTCTAATGTTTTACAAAGGCCTCTCGGAGCTCGAGGGGATTTAAATCCCCTCGAGCTTCGAAAAGCCTTTGTTGTATTTGTTAGAACATTTTGCCCTCTAGTGGCAGAATGTTCTAATAGCCTTATAGCCCTTCGTAGCAGGGCTATACCGGCTATTAAAGTCCCTCACCCTTGTTAAAGGCCCGAGCCGAACGCGGGAGCGGGCCTTTAATAGCCGTATAGCCCGCTACGGCGGGCTATAAGGCTATATTAATGGGCCGGCCCAGCGAGAGAAAGGGAGTGACACCTCTGCCGTTGATAAAAGGGAGGTAATGGACGCCCATCTACCTCCAGAAAGGCCACTCAGGCACCCACTGGGCCGCTGGCGGCATCGAACAAAGCAGAAACCGCCCAAATCGGCCCCCCAGGCTGCTAAAAAAAGCAGCCCACAGCTGGAATTCGGATACCGGCCCCTCGGGCATTGCCAGAGTGCCCGCGTTACCAATCCGACACTGGACATTACTCCGCCCGTCAAACCTTAAATCAGGCCCCCTAGGTTACTTTCACCTGGCTGCTTCTCCACGCGCACGCTGTGCCCTGCTTCTCCACGCGCACGCTGTGCCCTGCTCCTCCACGCGCACGCTGTGCTCTTCCCGGTGCAGCGTTCTCTCCCATGCACGTGCCACTTTGCATTGGAGACAGGCTCGTTGCAGCCCCTGTGAGAGAAACCCGCTCTGCTCTGCCCTGGCCACAGACCACACTCATCTCACCGCTCATTTCACGGCGCAATGTTTCCTTCCGCAAAGTGTTTACTTCTGATGTCAGCGCGTGCAAAGAATGCAGGCCATTTCCGAAGAAAAGCACAAATTAGGGTAAAATCCTCTTATGAGCGGGCGCAGCGTCTTCCAATCAGCCCTCTCAGTGTGCGCCTTTGAGCCGCTCGACACTTATCCGGCCCGGCGCTCCTTTGTAAGCGCTTTGTCTCCGGCGCTGGCGGTAATTGTCTCCGAGGCGCGCTTTTTCAATATGCCCCCCGCTGCTTCCCTCAGACTGGCGCAAAAAAAAGCGTCGCGCCCCGACCTAATCCGGGGCTTCGCAGACAACAGCGTTCGGCGACGGCCTCGTTTTTGGAAACTGGTAAACATAATCCTTTTAACACCTTTTTTGAAAAAAGAAAATACCTGTCCAGTCCGACTTGTGAAGGGGCAGCGAGCGCGAACCGAGGCGCCCTCGCGCTCTGCGAAGGGAAAAAACGCTGTTCGCTCCTCAGCTCGGGGGGCAATCTGCCGCTTGCCAAAGGGAGCTATTCACAAATGAAAACCCATTGCAAAAATGTCACACCTCCTCTCTGTCACCGCCGGCCTTCAGAGGACTGTCCGTGTGCCCGATCACTGTAAGTGAGCTGAAGGCGGCTGTGACTGAAAGTTAGAGTTAACAAGCTACCCAAAGCACTGTAAACAAAAAAGTGTGATGGAGGAGTGCAATACAATCTTACATGCTATACCCCCCCCTACCCCCGTGGGGAGGGTTTATTAGTGCTATGTTGGAACGTTTGGCAGCTTTTTTTATGTAGCGTGAACTCGACCTAAGGTATTGGAGCGCTCTACATGAGCTCGAGTTACATTACACAAGGACACATTCATTCATAGGCACGGGGAGATGAAGTGATTTGCCCAGAATCACATGATGCTGAGCCAATGCCAAGACTCTGGCCTGGTTCCCCAGCTCCAAAGTCGGCAGCTCTGGCCGTTACCCTACATCCTCTTCCCTAGTTGGGGGCTGAAGCTAGGATCCCCTGGTCTCAAGGAGAGCGTTGTACTCCCGACCCCAATGCCGCCGAGCCTACAGCAGTCATGGCTACAGGGGCTACAACATGGCCAATCACCATGCACTACTGTTGTATGGTGATCGGCCATGTTGCAGACCTTCATCAGCCAATCACATTGTGTCTGTAAATATTGACACCTCCCATTGAAAAATGAAAGCATGTTACCTGGGATCCATCAATCAATCAATCAATCAGGGGGTTTATGAGGTGCGCTACTCACCCGTGAGGGTCTCAAGGCGCTGGGGGGGTGGGGGGGGTTCAGCTCCGGATCAGTCGAAGAGCCAGGTCTTGAGTCTCTTCCTGAAAGTGTGCAGAGTGGGGGACCGTCTGATGTCGACTGGGAGCTTGTTCCAGGTCTTTGCTGCGACGTAGGAGAAGGCTCTTCTGCCTGCTCTGGTTCGCCGGATGCGCGGGGTCTCTGCCAGGGCGAGGTCGGCGGAGCGGAGGTTCCTTTTGGGTACGTGGAAGGAGACTCTTTCGTTGAGGTATTTGGGTCCGATGTTGTGGAGGGATTTGTAGGCATGGGTGAGTAGCTTGAAGGTTACTCTCTTCTTGATGGGGAGCCAGTGTAGGTCTCGTAGGTGCTGGGTCATGTGCTCGTGTTGAGGTGTTCCGAGGACGAGTCTGGCTGCGGTGTTCTGGATGGTTTGGAGCTTGTGTAGCAGGGTTTTGTTGATTCCGGCGTAGAGGGCGTTACCTTAGTCCAGTCTGTTGGTTATGAGTGCGTGGGTGACGGTGTTTCTGCAGTCGGGGGGGGATCCACTTGAAGGTCTTGCGGAGGGAGTTGAAGTAGGTGGAGGCGACGGCGTTGATCACACAAATGGACACAAAAGGTCAAGTGTGGGTGCAGGTCAGGATCCAAAGTGGAAGTGTTTCTTTCGGGATAAATTGGTAAGTAAAAATACCCCAAGAGCTGCAGTGGCATGAGGTGTGTAACACTGACACATTCCTTTGTGCCTACATGTGTGATTGGGAGTGTGCACCTGCAAGTGAACAGCAGATTCTGACTGTAGCTTTGGCTTCACCCATCCCTGTGTGTAAATTGAGCAGTAGAACTGCTATGCGAGTCTTCTACTTTGAAGTCTCTGACTTCTATTTTTATCACCCTAAACATTGAACGTAAATTTCAAAACATCACATATAGGTGGGATTTTACTCGAAAGAGAAGAAAATAAGGGAAGTGGCTTGTAAAAGTGGAAAACATATGTCATGTCCATTTAACAAAAAAACAGGTCATTTGAAATTTTATGCCCAGATTTTTGAAATGTTGGTAGCACCTATGTATTTTCAGACAGTGTTTCAGGAAGTTGTGCTGAAAAATGCACAATTTGTAATGTTTTTTTCAAAGTGTTCTTGGGGAGAGTAAGCCACTTACATCCTGAGTTGTCAAGCTTGGTTGGGGTATCATGAAAGCACTATAAAATATCATTCCGGAACACCCTTCAGAATCTTTGCCTTTAGGCCATTTTCTCTGGAAACTTTGTTAAAACATGACTGTTTAACCCCACTTTTTCAAAAGATTCGTGAGGAGAGAAGCCCTCTATGAATCGGGTCACCCTGAAGAAACACTGGCTTCTACATTTCACTCTCTTGCTTGGTGCAATTCTGCACAGCTATTTACGCTCAACTACTTTCAAAATTTACCAGCCACCACTCCATGCGCTGAGTGTGACACTGGGTGGATTACTGACCTACTCTTTATAAAGCAATCAGGCCTTCAGCTGTTTTTGACACACTGTATTCTTTTCCTGGAGGCATAGATGATGGTGAAGAGTTCTCCACAACACAACAACCTGCCTAGAAAAGAAATGTCTAAGTTCATTGCACTTTTCAAATTAATTAAAGTTCTTTAGCAGCTGAACATAATCAACACATAGGGCCTGATTACGCGTTTGGCGGATGGGTTACTCCGTCACAAACGTGACAGATATCCCGTCTGCCGTATTACAAGTTCCATAGGATATAATGGAATTGTAATACGGCGGACTGGATATCTGTCACGTTTGTGACAGAGTAACCTTGTCCGCCAAACTCGTAATCAGGCCCTTAGTATTGTATCGCTAAAATCTATTGGCTAGAATAGTAGTGCCGGTGGATTTAACCTGTGAACTGCGTACGGGGTCCTAAATTTAATATTATGGCTGTTCAAAATTTTGACTATGCCTGAGAAATTTGCAAAGTTCACATTATGACAATTTGCCAAATTCTTTGAATATTTCAGGTGTGAAATGTAGACTAATTCTTTAATGTGGTGGACTGGTTTGAGCAGCAAATGTCTTGCAGCAGACTGAGTCTAGCAGAAAATGCAGTATAGGTGACGTTTTCAGTTCAACCCTGTTGCTGGTATTTCAATTGACCTTTGAACTCAACGTAGGCACTCGCATTCAATTTTCACATGAAATACCACAAACAGATTTTTGCATAATTTTAATTAATTTAAAAAAGCATGACATTTTGTGAAAGACAATTATTGTAATGTCACACAGGTTTATTTAATATGTTAGTTAACCAGGTAGTAACCCATGAGCCGGCACAAGCGTGCCAAGTTTGGGGGAATATTTTGTAGGGGACTTGCGCCTTGCAAAATATGTCAAAGTATTTTTGATTGCAATCGCTTGATAATACCGGTGCAAACAAGAACACTGACCACTACAACAATCTAAGCATGAAGACAATGAAAGCAGGTAATACCACATTGGAAGGAAGGGAGCAAAGAAAGTATCTTATGTAAAACCTTACGTGAGAGAAGCGGGGTTTAAATCTAACCCAATTTGGTCATTCAAATATAACATGCCAACCTGCTGAATTCCCAAAATCTAATTGATCCAACAAGTGTGTGGCTGGATCCAAGCACGTTTGTTCACTACTAAGAGGTCCGAAGGATGAGTTTACACCACAAATCACACGCTCTATTATTGCAATTTAGTTTAAAATACTTATCCTGCTTCCAAGGAAGGACAGTGGAGAGACAAGCCTGCGGCAAGGATTAACAAACCTTGTCAACAATTAGAAGCGTAATCTGTGTGTCATTGGTCTAAAGAAACAAAGTCCAAAATCTGCAATCAATTTTGGCTCGAGGCCACAAATAGGCATTAAACAATGTCAAGCTCGAGCAGGGTCTCTTTTGAACACCGCTACTCTTTGCTAAAGCTGAGGAAGTAAAAGAAGGTAAGTTAACACACTGAGAGTGACCCATAGGAAGGGATGTCATTACTTAAGGCCAGTGACCTCCAAAGCTGTCATATACCACTTAGAGTACCAAGGTCAACAGTATTCAATGCACGAAATATGTCCAATAAAATGAAAATGTGTGAACTTTTGTTCCGCCAATAGTCCAAAGAAGTTGCTCTGAAAGAGGCGGCAGGGCAGACTCACTATCTCTAAATTGTTGAAAAAGAGCTTGGAAAGGTGAAGCTAAGAATTCAATTCCAAACAAAGGATTGAAATTGATGAGTCACCACATTTTCAAGAACCTTTGTGAGACTGGGAAGACTAGAAACAGGGCAACATTTGTTTGGCTCCCTTGGATCATGGGATGACTTTAAGGCTACAGGGAAACAACTACCTTCTTAAACTTAGCTGCGACAATGCAGGAAGAGAGAGAAGAATTGATAAGATGGCAACCCGCACGTGCAATAGTCTCAGAGCCTTTTCATATGTAACCGGGACAAACATCATACCGAGAGACAGAACAATGAATGTCTCCTGTCTTGGTAGCTGGATCCGAGGGATTTAACTTGGAATATGCCTAAAAGAGGGATCCCTCCTTGGGATCCCAGCAGTGGAGGCCAATGCAATAAGTGCATACTGATGCTTTTCTAAAATCGGATTGGAAGATACTTCAATTTCTCTCCTGATGTTAAACAATATATTAATAAACCATCGCTTCAGGAGTCACATTAGGAATGCAAACATTTGCTTGAAAGATTTTTTCCAGTAATACCCAAGGAGTCGAGATTCTAGAGAAAAGTGTTCTAATTGAAGCCATGTTTGCTCTACATGACCCGTGGTACTCATAGTACGGCCCGCGCGCTGCCAGCGGCCCGGCAGGCCTTCATTGGCGGCCCGCGGACCTTGCCATGCCGTTTTTACATTGTCAGTGAGGGCGACAGTAAACACAGAAGATGACCTCAACAGCATACGTAGCTCCTGCAGCCATCTTCTGTGTTTACTGCCGGCCTCTGCGACCTCACACATGGCACAGTCGGAAAGCTTCCTAAAAGGCCCTTTAAAAGTCAGCTGGAAGCGTTTTCACAGCTGACTTTTAAAGGGCCTTTTGGGAAGCTTCCTGTTTCGTGTTGCCAACGAAGTCCTCTTCGACGTCCTCTTCCCCCGCAGCCTCTACTCCACCCACAGAGACAGACACACAGAGACAGAGAGACACACACACAGAGACACAAACACACAGAGGCACACAGAGACACAGAGACAGAGAGACACACAGAGACAGAGACACACACACACACACAGACAGAGACACACACAGAGACAGACACACACACACACAGACACACAAAGACAGACACAGAGACTGAGACAGAGACACACACAGAGACAGACACACACAGAGACAGAGACACACACACAAAGACAGAGAGACACACACACAGACACACACACACAGACAGACACACACAGAGACACACAGAGACACACAGAGACAGACACACAGAGACACACACAGAGACAGACACACACACACAGACAGACACACACAGACAGAGAGACACAGAGAGACAGACACACACACAGACAGACAGAGACACACAGCGACAGACACACAGAGACTGAGACAAAGAGACACAGAGACAGAGACACATACAGAGACAGAGAGACACACACAGAGACAGAGAGACACACACACAGAGACAGAGAGAGACACACACAGAGACACCCACACAGAGACAGAGACACACACAGAGACAGAGACACACACAGAGACCGAGACACACAGAGACCGAGACACACAGAGACCGAGACACACAGAGACTGAGACACACAGAGACAGAGACACACACACAGACTCACAGACATAGACACGCACACAGACAGATGCACACACACAGAGACAGAGACGCAGACACACACACACACACACAGACAGACAGAGACACACACAGAGACACACACAGACAGAGGCACACACACACACACACACACACAGAGACACACAGACATAGACACACAGACATAGACACACAGACAGAGACACACAGACAGAGACAGACATGGGTGTGTATGCTGGGGCTGGTGGCTCAGTGGACTAATGCGTCCGCTGCAGGGGCCTGTGTTCGACCTCATGGTCACAGTTTTTTTTTAGTCTAGCCCCGCCCCCCACTGACCCCGCCTCCACAGGTGCGGCCCTCGACCACAAACCACACTGTAAATTGGGCCCCCGAGAGAAAGTTTGTGAGTACCCATGCTCTATAATATATATTTTTTTTATGAAAAGCGCCCAATACTTTCCTTCACCAGGGAGAGGTGTGGCGAAGCGGCCAGAGCAACTGACTCCAAAGCACGGGGCTCACGGTTCGATCGCCGGCGGCAGCTCAGCTCAGCACCATGTGACTCTGGGCAATAGCTCACTTAATCTCCCCAACGTCCCCCAGTCCCTTCAAATCTTAAGAGGTGATATGTTCACTCTTCACAAAATATAGATACATACATACATTCTGGGGCCATGTCATAACAACTTACACCAGTACAATGACTGGTTTGCTCAATTCTATTTTCACCGCTTCAGCCATGTTTCTGCTGTTTATACGCCTTGTCGCCAGTTTGTGCACATGCCCTATCTTGGGTATGGTCTCAGAATATTGTAACCAACATCTTTTCTGACAAAAATAATGTGTTCTAAGTATTGATTTAAAAAAAAAAAAAAAATCACAGCTCTGCAGTTGATATAAAAGTTACACACAGTGGGACAATATGTTTGTAAGCAATATTCAGGACTGTGTAGCTTTGTAAGACAATAATTTTGCTAACAATATTTTGACAAAGAACCTAATCTTGAGATTAGCGTAGACATGTATGTTAGGATTCAACCAGTTGATGCTCTTGTCTGACTGAGGATACGACCAAAAAGTTTTTGCTGTGTTCGCAGGCAGAAAAACTTCATGAAACATGCACTAACTGATATATTACATCTATGTCAGATATAATCACATATCAGGGCGTGTGATCAAACTGTATACTATTATGATTGGGCGTATATATGACAGCAACGCAAGTGAAGGCGTTCAAGTGGCATTGTACAAACTTGCAGACTTTTTCGCGATACAGCTTTTCGTCTTCAAAAGCAGCGGAGATATAAAGGGCTGACATTTTGCAGACCTGATGTGGGAGGAAACCTGATTATGGTCTGTAAAAGGAGGAGTAGTAGTGCGGTAAGCAGGTTGTAGGAAGGCTTCCAGTCCCATGCATGTTGATTATGCAAATTGATGAGCATTAACTGGCCTACTATTGATTAACTGAACGGAATGAGAGTAAAACAACGGTCAGCCAGATAAATGGTATTTGGGCGAAAACCATAATAAGTTGACTGGATCAATAGCGGATCAATAGCGTGGCCAAGGTTTTAAGCGGAGTCACAAACCAATCGCATTAAGCCTCATGCAGATAATGATGGGACCGGGGCTTTAGAAGTCGGACACAACATCAGTCCAGCTGTTAAATTCCCCCAACATCACTAACCACGACAAATGGTGACTCTAAGGCTTAAAACAACATCAATACTCTCCACACCACAAATGATCCATCATGTCCTGCAGGATGACGTACTCTCTAACGTGATTGATGGGTTTGAAGAGATGCTGCAGTGGACAATCAGTGACTCAAAACACATGGGTTGCATGTCAGAATATCACAGTGAGAAATATCGCCTAACATAAATGTTGTGTCCTCGATATTGGTTACAAAAATATCATCCCATTGGGTGTAGGTTTTCTATTATGAACTCCGATTGGACGATATTTTTGTAAATAATATTTAGGAGACCTTATTTATGTTATAGAATATTTTGACTACAACATTTTGGTACCACACAAAAATATGTCTGCTTTACCTGATGAATCCTTCAGTTAATATCAATTTATTTTCAAAATGGGGAGAACGCGGTCACCCATTTGCGTGGGGTTGTTTTATCTAAGAGGGAGGATTCAAAGTCCTCTTCATGTCATGTCTGGTGAGACAGAGGATATCAAAATCACTGGTCTACAGGCAGTGGAAATGGTCTAAAGCATGTTGCACCTTGGATCTTACTTTAGTCAATGCACAATACAGGCTCTGCTTAAGTGACTGAAAGAGTACAGTAGGGACACAATCAGGCCTCAACCACAAAACCACAAACCAATAAGCATGACACATCCACTTAAAAAGGGCATGCTCCTTCCCGTACTGACAGCATATGTCCACAAACCTAGTCAGACTCCGGTCTGCAATGGAAACCTCAGAACTGTTTGGAAAATCATCCCAAGACTACTGAATGCCCAGTGATGCCCTAATAATGGCACATTGGATACCGCAACAGTGCCAAATAACAAAAACACCTAACATTTAAAAAGTTCTATTCCATCCTACTGTCCTTCAAAACTTTACATGAAGGGCAAGATAGATTGTCTCTTAATTTTTCTCAGTCTTTGTGGTACTTAGACTCTGTGGCCAATGGATCGATATGTGTGGCATAGACTGCATTAAGGTAGACATGTATGTAGAGTACTCAAAATTGAGAATTTAGTGGAAAGTGTGCCTTGCTCTACTGTCTGCTTTAGCTAATATATGGGTATGGATTAGTGTTATGTGACTGTGTTCTTCTGTTTCGGCCTATTCTCAGCCCTGGTCCATCACATATGATGCTGCGTCATTGGTTAATAAGTGCATGAATCAAGTCACTGCACTGCCGGTAGTCTGCAGGGACAGGTCTACCAAACTTACCGATTTTCTCTACCACCAACAACTTATGTCACCCTCTAGCCACCCAAGATACTTCTCTTTTTAAACAAGTCTTCTTCCAGTGAAAAGGAAGAACCTGCAAGCAAAAAACACTTAGGATATGCTTTCCAGAGTCTTAGTCCTGTTAGGAAACGCTCGTGCAATTTTTGGATACTCACCTGCAATATATAACATATTTAAGATAGTCTGTGTCACATTTAAGATTGTCTCAAACATTTGCTTACATGTTATTGCCTGTTTTTGTAGTAGATAAACTGAAAGACAACTTCAGACTCACCCATCTCGTCCAAGGACACACCCTCAAGCCTATTTTCTCCACCAACAAAAGGATCGCCACCACCCACACGACCCCACTCACATGGTCCGACCACTACATCATACATTTAACAATATCCACCCAACAAGCCACCCCACAAGAAAAACCCAAAGCACCATCCATACACTGGGGCAAAATATCAGAGGAAAACTGGACCAAGACCCTACAGGAACACCCACTCAACCACACTGGGAACCTCAATGTCGACACAAAGTTCTTCAATAAATGGCTCACCGACTACGCCAACCGCACTTCTCCCACCAGAAACAAGACCTACGAAAACAACAAATGATCCAGCTGGTACCCAAACAACCTCAGGGAGTCCGAGCATCACTGCAAACAACTTGAGAGAAAATGGAGACTTGAAAGAAACAGATAATCAAAAGAAATCCACTAGAAAGCTTAAACTGATATCCTTCCAGATATAGTAGTATTCTTTCAGGGAAAAGATTTACTTTTCTTAAAATAACCCTCACCCACCAAAAGGTCCCTTGGTGGCATGCTTCATCATCGGGTTCTTCCCGCCCCGCTGCGGGACAGGGTGTGCTGCAACTGACGGAGACGTGGGAGCACTTTCTGGAAGGTGTGGGCTATATTACTAAAAGATAGAAGTGGAAGGGTCAGTGAGATAGTGAACAAAAAGTCTAAAAAATACCTGGCCACTAGGGACCTAAACTTTATTGAATCCTGTGGCTGTTATTGTTAAAAACGGGGGTGTTGGAGGTGCACAATATAATGTATGTGTTACTCCTGGTCTACATGTTTCAAGCCTTCCCCTTTGGCTTTTCTTCAGGACCAAGTACGAATGATCCCTAATACCACTCCTGAATATTTGGCTATTGTATTCTTTAGTGCCTATTCATGGTATATCATTGTGCGTTATACGATACCCAATCGGTATGATGCTTCAATACTACCTATTTGGTAAGATGTCTCAATTCATTCTGGAAAGATAAAAGTATGCATAACATGGGTTAAATTACCGGCACGTTAAGTGTTGTAAACCACATCACCATCCAGTGGAAAAATGTGTGATATATTTTTCTATCAGGGTGACATTGTCAAGGTGCCTTTCACTCTGTGTAAAACGATGTATACGGACAAGACAGTACACAACAAATAACAGAAAACACACACTTTATAATATCGTCATGTCCAGGCGCTCTTTTCCAAAAAACCATGCAGTATGACTACTCGTTGTGCTTCATAGACAGTGAAACACTAAATACATTTTGTGAGAGTACTTAGCTTGGAAAACGTACTTATTATTGTTCTAACTTTGCCCCATGAGCTCTGCACGGGAGGGAAGGGACGCTTGTAGTCAAACTCTGAAGAGATAAATGAAATTTGCAAATTTTGAAGTTTAACAAATAAAAGGGGTTGTGGTCCTCAGTGATCGGGGAAGCGGCTATGCCGTACTTACTGCTTCAAAGCTACTCCCCTGCCCAGCATACTTTGCCTGCCCGTGGCTCCGTGGGTGAACGTGAGTGACTCAGCCGTCCTGCTTAAATATCAGGTCTGCTCGTGCTCACTGCCTCATGTTAGTTTTGCATGGACCGCTAACCTTTCAAAATGGCCGCCGCACCGTGGCCTCATTTGGTGCATGATGGGAGGAGTATTGTAGTTGAGGAACGACAGCCTCCATCTGATAGCGATACTCCATGATATTTGTGATATTATCAGTGTTCTTGTGCAGACATACGGTATTACAGGTGTTTTTAAAAGAAAAGACCGTTTCTATTCTCTTTTATGGGGTATTGGTGGTTGATGTTAGAAACAATTCGTAAGTGGAGAGTGACATGCTTCGTGCTTATGTCGAGGCATGTAGTTTTTCAGGGGGAAAAAAAATCCGGCTATGCAAATTGGCTCCACGGGATTCCATCGTTTAACCCATTTGTGTGGGTTTTCAAACGAAAAACCCATCCCTGTTCCTTTTCAAAAAGTTGCGATTCATTTGGAATGTGTTCAATTGCAGTCCACTGTAAGTCTTGCACTGTATGTTTTTTGTCAATGTAATGTGCAGACATTTTGGTCGTGGCCCTCTCACAACGTAAGTTACTCCGGTGTTCACAAATGCGGGTCTTCACCATCCTCTTCGTCATGCCTATGTAATGTAATTGGCATGGGCAGGTGATCTTGTAGATCACATTTTTAGTGTTGCAATTGGTAAAATGGCATTGTTCCCAATCAGTGTTGTCATTGAACCGTATCTTTTTACTTCTGGTGGTGAGATTGCAGACACTACATGTCCCACAGGGGTAATGACCAGACAGGGGGCTTAGAAAGGTTTGTTGTGTCCCTTCTTCTCTGACTTTGTGTGGTCTAGTGTGTACCAATAGATCCTTCAGATTCTTGCCTCTTTTGTGTGAGAACATGGGTTTGGGAAAAAGAAGCTCCCCACAATTCAACATGCGCCAATGTTTGTTGATTATTTTGTTCACCTGATTACTAGCTGTGTTATAAGTAGTGATACAGATGGGTCTGTCTTCCTTTGGTTTTGGTGGTCTTATCTCTAGTAGAGCTTCTCTATTGTTATTTCGAGCATGTTTCATTGCCTTGTTTATGACTTGTGTTGGGTAGTTCCGTTTTACCAGTTTCTGGTGCAGGTCCGCTGCTTGCTCTTTGAAGTCTTTGATGTCCGAGCAGTTCCTTTTCAGACGCAGGAACTGGCCAAATGGGAGGTTGTTTCTCAGGTGTCTCGGGTGCAAACTATCATAGACCAAAAGGCAATTTTTTGCCGTTGGCTTGATATATGTAGCCCAGTGAGATAGTGCACTGACCCTTCCCCTCCTATCTTTTAGTAATATAGCCCACACCTTCCAGAAAGTGCTCACACGTCTCCGTCGGTTGCAGCACGCCCCGTCCCGCAGCGGGGCAGGAAGAACCCAATGATGAAGCATGCCACCAAGGGACCTTTTGGTGGGTGAGGGTTATTTTAAGAAAAGTAAATCTTTTCCCTTAAGGAATACTACTATATCTGGAAGGATATCAGTTTAAGCTTTCTAGTGGATTTCTTTTGATTATCTATTTGAAACAGGAGGCAAGGTCCACTACGTACCTCTCTCTCCCTCTTCTTGATTAATGTGACTTGAAAGAAACACCACCATAAGATCCACATACCAAGACACCCTCATCCTCTACCACCAACAACTACAAGATGCAAAGCAAAAGGCCCTAATTCTCAGACACAAAGCCAGCTCCAACAATGGCAAAGCACACTTCACCATCGTTGAGGTGTTCTCCATTCCCACAACTGCCAACAATGACATCATCCCATCTCAAGCACTCTGCAACAACCTCTCAAACTTCTTCAAACAGAAGATTGCCAAGATCTACAACACATTCAACCCACAGCATTCCGATACAAACTCCCTCAACCAGCCAGACACCTCCTTCATTGCCAAGCAGTAGCTAAACAACTGGAAGCCCCCCTCGAACGAAGAAATCACCACTCTGATGAATGCCATCCACTCAGGAGCTCCGTCAGACCCATGAACCCACTTCATATACAACCTTGAAAGAGCTATTGTCTTCCCTTACTCACCACTATCATCAACACCTCCATAACCACGCCACCTTCCCGTCTTGCTGGAAAAATGCAGAAGTCAACCCTCTATTGAAACAACCAACAGCAGAGCCCAACACCCTCAGCAGCTACAGACTCATCTTGCTCCTGCCTTTTATAGCTAAAGCCATTGTGAAAGCCAGCAATACCCAAATCGCAGACCAACAAGAACTCCATCAACTCCTCAACACCTCTCAATCAGGCTTTTGCATCAACCACAGTATAGAGACAGCCCTCATTGCGGCACTGATGATATCAGAAGCATCCTTGATTGAGGAGAAACAGTTGCACTCCTCCTCGACCTCTCCGCAGCTTTCGATATAGCCTCCCACAAGTTACTCATCAGAAAGTGCTTCAGCACTTGGGTATCTGTGGTCCTGCTCTCAAGTGTATATCCTTCTTCCTCACGGACAGAACTCAATGAGTTAGACTTCCCCCCTACACCTCAGAATCCAAGAAACTCATCTGTGGAGTCCCGCAAAGATCATTGCTCAGCCCAACACTCTTCAACGTCTAAATGACGCCTCTTGTGGACATTGTCTGAGCCCACTGCATCAACATAGTATCCTACGCCGACTACACAGATCACCCTTTCCCTTACCAACTCAGCCAGGACTGCCAAAGCAAACTTTGCCAACTGCATGAGCAACATCACTACTTGGATGATGAACAACATCCTCTAGCTCCACACAGACAAAACCGACGCTTAATCTTCAGCAACAACCACTCTCCCTGGGACTCCTCTTTGTGGCCCTCAGAACTTGGTCTCCCACCCACCCCTGCAGACCATGCAAGAACCTCTGGATCATCTTGAACTCCAGCCTCTCCATGAGCAGACAGATCAATGCCTTCTCCACATCTTGCTTCCACAACCTGCGAATTTTATGCAAAATTTTCAAGTGTATCCCACTAATTACTAGACGAAGGGTCACACAGGCTCATATCACAAGTAGCCTTGACTGCAGAAATGCCCTCTATGTCAGAATCCTAGCCCATGTCCTACGCTGACTCCAAACCACCCAGAACGCCACTGTCAGAGTCACCCTGAACATTGCGTGAAATAGCCACATCTCTCCACAGCTCAATAATCTCTACTGGCTTCCGGTCCAGGAAAGATGTAAGTTCAAGCTACTCAACTAAGCCTACAAAGCTCTCCAACACATTGGTCCAGCTTACCTCAACCACCGCCTCAACTTCTACCAATCCACCAGACACCTTCGATCTGCATCCGAGGCAAGAGCACACCTCCCTCACATCAAGAAGACCATAACTTGCACAAAGACCTGGAACGACCTCCCAAAACACCTAAAAACCTCCTCCTCCCTCATGGACTCCCGAAACACATAGCTCTTCCAGACAAAACAGGCATGATCTCCTCCTCCCCCCTCAGGTCTGCCCTACTCAGTGCCTGGATACCCTCATGGGTGATTAGCCGCATTCTACAAATTCACATAAGATAACATAACATGGCAATCTGTAGAAAGTGGACATGTCACTACAGCATTGCATTGTACGACTCTTACATGCGCTTCAAACTGTGTGCTTGTACAGTCTGTGTGCTATAGTTCATTGATTGATGATGTGCACAAGGGATCAATTCTGTCTCTTGAACAATTCAAAAACAACATTGAGTAAAGCTCTGAAAAGGCAAAATTCTGTATATTTTGAGTCATCTAACAGATCCTTTGTTAGAAAAGAGGGGCGAGTCAAAAGACTGTCCCAAAAAAACACAAAAGTGATTCTCCCTTTTCTCCCTACTATCCTAAATCAGAAGTTAGATTCCCTCGGATCACCTGGGATAGCAATAGCCGAGCAATCGAAGCACAAGCTCTTAAGTGATAGTTTGAGCGTTGGTACCAGACACAATATAACACAGAAACCAAGGTTATTTACTTGAAAAGGAAGTGTCATGTTAATCAACATGACAATGGCTTTGCAGCCACAATGAAGCACTTGGATAGACAATTGGAAGTCTTTAACCCTGAACGCTGCAAAGTAATGATATTATCAGAAAGATTGATGACACCACAACCGTAAGAGATAAAGGGGCCGAAGGTACTGTATGTGCTCAGTATTATTTAACAATGTGATGTTATGTTGTGTGATGTGAGAATACCTTCCTCAGGACAAGCGATCAGCCCCTACCATGCAATAGCACTGGTAGTGAAACACCAATATGAATAACATAATTTGATTAAATGGATGGCTATTTCTCTATTTAAAGTCTCTCCTCAATAATTCCCCACGGTAGGGTTGCAGCAAGGGAATATCAACTTTCTGTGCATTCGTGAGGATAGAGACCCAACCGGCACAGTGCAGTCATCTTGCTTGTTTGTGCTTTTCTCAATGGAATGTCCTTTCTGTTAGTGGAAAATGTGAAGAGGGACAGAGAAGTCCAGGGTCTTACTTTCACTATAAAGGGCAGTGGGGGCTCCTCCGCAAAGGCGGAGGCAGCCGCGGCCCATGCAGGTAAGAGCGGTGGGCTGGGTGGGGGGGATTTCGACAGACGCTGACGAGGGAAAGTGAATTATTTATTTAACTTTCCGTTGTCATTGTCCTTCGAAACCCCCCCCCCACAAACCTGGTCCCACAGTCCCACCGCTCTTACCTGCACAGGCCACGGCTGGGCGGAGGAGCAACACCCTACTGTTTTTCAGCAGTGCAAAGAAGGAAAAATATAATGATAACAACACAATGTTGTTATCACTTTATTTTTCCATGCTGAAGCAGGTTTTGGGGTGGGGCTTGGCTGTCATCACAGCCAGCAGGAAGAGGAGGAAATACAGTAGCGGCTCGTGGAGGGAGTGCTGCGGGGCGGGGGAGGAGCAGGGTGGGGGGTGGTAAACTACGGCATACGGCCGAACAGAGGTAAGTAAACAAATAAATAAATAAAACGAATTTCGTTGCGCGCGCTGCATCGCATTTGGCAATGCAGTGAGCGCAATGAAATTCGTTTTATTTATTTATTTGTTTACTTACCTCTGTTCGGCCGTATGCCGTAGTTTACTACCCCCCACCCTGCTCCTCCCCCACCCCGCCCCACCGCCCCGCAGCACTCCCTCCACGAGCAGCTACTGAGGAAATATGTGCACTTAAGTGTGCATGATGGTTTGGCTGGCCGTCTTGGGCCAGCCAAACAGTCATGGCACTTAGCATGTTCTCCACCGGGCTATAATGCACAGCCTGTTTGGAGAACATTCACAGGCTCACACTGCCAGTCTGAGCACTGAACCACGGCACTCAGATCAGTCAAAACGCTGCTAAGAGCAGCGTTGTGATTGGCTTAGGGGAGCCTGTAGGCTTCCTGACTCCGGACCGGAAGAGAAGTGGACGAGAGACGACGATGGAGGAGAGTCGGCGGCCTTACAAAGGTAAATGCGATTTCTTTTTTTCAAGACCCGCCCCCCCTCCACCCTCGTTCAGTACCAGTTGCCACTGGTGAAGTGAGAGCTCTCAGTCCTGCAATGATGATAACTAGGTTCTCCCAGGACATGGGACAGAACATATGATATATCAAAAAGAGACGGACTGGGAGCTATATTTTTAAGAGGTCCTGCACACTAGCTCCCGAACGGGACTGTATATCAGAAGGGTGTGCAGTTCCTGACTGGACGTGAGGGGAAAGGGAGGTCTTTCTTCGTGATGCCCTCACACACCCCGGAGGATGTCATGCTTCATCATTGGGCCTTGCTCCTCGTCGGGCCAGTGCTGCAATGCCCGACGGGCTCCCGTAAACGGGGCTCTTTGTCGGAGGTCTTTTGAAGAAGCCGTTGGGTGCGTGCGGGTGTGAGGGCTGGGTAGTGCACGGGTAAGTGAGATAAAAAAGGTCAAGAGCAATCCTACTCTGGTATGGTTTTAATGTTAAGGTAGCTCGAGCCTGATTAAAAGATGTGGGTGCCCTATGCGGATTTAATGTTCCTAAAGGGCTGTCTAAGTGAAGTGGGTCAACATGTTTCGTGCCCCATTAGCCACTAACGGGTCAAGTGGCACTTCATCAGGACCGAAAAAAAACTCAAGTGTGAATGGTGCACTACCGTCTGGTACTACAATGTTTTTGACTAGTTGCCAGACACGGTAGAGAGTACCCTAGTAGGCTTGTACTGGGGTATTGTAGACCTGGTGAAAGGGGGAGAAAGGGGAAAAGGAGAAAAACGGGACAACCAAGTAGTCATTAAAAACAAAAGCGTGTGGCATCGCGCTCAGTCGACAATAATAAGAACAGCTTGAGTTAAACTGTGATGGGACATGTACATGCATGTGCAACATAGTGGTATGATTACACTTGTTGAAGATCAAAACTGCTCCAGTAGTTGACAAACTGGGATTAATTGTAGTGCTCTTTGGTAATCAATTGCGGCAGTGAGGAGAGCATATGCAAAATGCATCGGACTATGTGACAGTGCCGGTCCGTGCATGGTTAGAGAAACATTAACAGCTGGCCCCATGGTGGAAACCGGCGTGAAATGATGCGTGGAAGCAATCACGCCCGTATTTCACTGTGAAATACGGGCGAACACTCAGAGTGAAACGTGCCTGAGCTCGATTGGTTTGTAAATAAAATACTCCTGTACAACAGATTATTTACTTTAGTGGCTTAATTAACCACCATATAGCGATTGGAGGACATGTGAACATCAAACGAGCGGGTACTAGATTGCGTCATGCCGGAGTTAGGCGATAAGCGCAAATTGATATGCATCGCTTGCAAGGGTGCCGGGTACGTCGTGACTAGTGACCAGTCTCAATGCGGGCAATTTCTGAAATTTTCGCATGTGGAGACAGTGCCAGTGCCTCGTGGTTATTTATTGCTACATGCGCGTGATGGGAAGCGCTTAGTCATGGGTATAAAACAGGTTTAAAGGGACATATATTCGTATCAGTGCCTGGAAAGAAAAGTAAACAATGCCTGGAAAGAAACACTCACCCCTAGTACAGGAGCCTAGGGCTGACGGGGGAGGCAGAGCACGTCGTTGCTCTAGGGCTGTAAAAAAGAGTAGGCATTAAATCAAGAAAATGCGCCAGGGTTATTGCTTACCCGGATTGTAGATGTCAAAAGGATACTCACATCGGGAGGCAGACGACTAACGTTCATCCTACCCTTAGCTCCGGGCCCCGTACCGGTTGCTTCCGGGTTCTGGCTTTTATTCGAGCGTCTGAGGCGTGCATAGGCTGGTGAGTAAACCGCAGCGGCCATCTTGGATATGAATTTGTCAAGTGAGCTTTATTAAACAGACTTAGCGAACACAGTGTGGGGAATCTAAGGAAAGTTTGTAACATTTGAAGCGCTACGGATGGTTAGAACAATTGAGAGTGTGATTCATGGTTAGTTAAACCTTGTGTTACCGTAACAAGCTCTGTGCGGGCAGATGTTATGACTAATACCATTATAAAGCATTGATAATGTGTACTACCTGGATAATTAAAGACTCGAGTAAACACTTGATAGAGCCAACCGTGCCGAACATGGTGTGGGCACTAATTTTGATAGTGTCTGATACCATTATTGGGTGTAATAGGTATGGCTGGATATTTAAATCAATTCTTTGGTCTATTAATTAAATTGACGTTAGTGTAAGAATGGATTCTGAAGGTTACCAGTTCAGATTACTGGTTTATGTAGTGCCTTATCTACTGTTATGAATGTTGGAACTCGAGGTGACCCACATTTGAATTACTGTTCGAGTGGTGAATCAGTCTGATAAAGCCTCTGGGGTTGTTGGCTGGGTGTGTGATGAGGCGCTAGCCTGTTAGTAGAAGTGTTGGTGGTACTAGTTGTTGGCTCAAATGAAGTTTTAAATTGACTAGATGAAAATAAGTCATGTGCTAGATAGAGTGCCCCGGATTCTGGGAAGTGAGGACGGTAGGTGTAATCGTCCCTAGTGATTCAGTTCTGCCCACGGGATATCGTCGTTGAGTCCCCTGATGTGCGCTCCCAGTTTAAATATCCAACATTGTTCCTTCCTGAACAACGCTTCTTTTGTGATGTTGGGGAAGGATTCCAGGATGGTCCATTGTAGGTCGTTTGGGGTATGATTTCGTTCGACATAGTGTGCACACATCTTAGTATTGGTCTTTCTACATCTGATGTTGCTTCTATGTTCTATGATTCGTTTTTTCACTGGACGGGTAGTCATCCCTATGTACTGCAGGTGACATGGGCAACTAATTAAATAGACACAGTTGCGTGTGTTGCAGTCGGTGTGCCTGTTTTGATTCCATGTCCAGTTGTTGGTTAGTGGAATGGTCTTAGTTGCTCGAGTAAGGGGACAGACTATACATTGTCCACAAGAGTAGTGGCCCGTAAACTGTGGAAGATTCCATAGTGTGTTAGGAGCTGATGGTGTATTCCTTTTGGTCTGGTATTGATGAGTAGATCTTTGATGTTTGAGGTGCGCTTAAAAGCGAACCTCGGCTTGCTCAAAGATAGTTCTCCTATCTGAAGTATTTTCCAATGTTTGTTAATGACCTTTTTTAACATGTTTGATTCGGATGTATAAGTAGTGACACATGTAATGAGGTCAGACTTGGGCTTGTCATGTGTTTCGAGTAGGGCCAGCCTATGTGTGTTACGGGCTCGTTTGTGGGCATTTTTTATTGTGTGTGGTGGGTATTGTCTCTTAGCTAGGTGTGTACTTAATTCCGACGCCT
This sequence comes from Calotriton arnoldi, assembly GCA_963921515.1. Classification (NCBI taxonomy): domain Eukaryota; kingdom Metazoa; phylum Chordata; class Amphibia; order Caudata; family Salamandridae; genus Calotriton; species Calotriton arnoldi. Next base: position 442,447 of record CAWUFW010001719.1, on the reverse strand, counting down.
GTCTTTTGTAGTCTTCCACATTGCTACAGTTTCTTTGTATACGTAAAAACTGGCCATAGGGTAGGTTGTCTCTGAGAGCCTTTGGGTGGAAACTTTGGTAGAGTAATGGACAGTGGCTGTCAGTTGGTTTTTGTAAGTGATGGTATCAAGTCTATCTTGTTTTTGATGATCATGAGGTCAAGAAAAGGAAGTTCTTGTTCAGAACTATTGGCCGTAAATTTTAAGTAGGGGTTGAGACTATTGATCCAAGTGAGGAAGGCGGGAATCTCGTTTGCATTGCCCTTCCAAAATATCAGGATATTGTCTATATAGCTTCGCCACAGTTGCACATTGTCCAAATAGGGGTTGGAGTCCGTGAGCACGTGCCTTGCCTCAAAGTCTGACATGTAAAGACACGCCAGACTAGGGGCGAAGGTACTGCCCATGGACTTCCCCTGGATCTGGTGGAAAAGGAGATCCTTGAATTGGAAGAAATTCTCAGTCAATCCGATGTGCGCACATTCCATGACGAAGCTGATGGGGGTAGGCGAGGACCATGGGTTATTGTGAAGTATATCCTCCACAACCTCAAGTGTGTTCTGTTGAGGGATGTTGGTGTAGAGGGCCTCTAGGTTCTCAAACACACCTAAACTAGAAGCTGAAGCTATCAAAACCCTAGCTAACGACCCAACAATTACCATCAAAGAGGCTGATAAGGGTGGCGCAATTGTAATCATGGCCACCACTGACTACCGAACGGAATGTCTTCGCCAGCTCGAGAACAACATCTACTACACTCCTCTGATAGAGGACCCCACCCCTCGCCTACTAACACTCATCAACTCTTTGATCGCAGCGGCACTCAACCAAGGGTGGATCACCAAACATGAGGCCGATTTTCTGACTAACGACAATCCAAGACTGCCCTATTTCTACACTCTGCCCAAAATCCACAAAGGGATCACACCTCCCCCTGGGAGACCAATCGTCTCGGGCATAGGGTCAGTCTTGGAACCCCTGTCCAAATTTTGTGATCACTTCTTCCAACCGTTGGTCAAAAGCACACCCACATTCTTACAAGACACCAGAGTTGTCCTAAAACTAATTGAGGCAACCAACCAAGAGGGCACCCAACCAGACGTTCTCTTAACACTAGACATAGAGGCCCTCTACACCAGCATCCCTCAACAGAACACACTTGAGGTTGTGGAGGATATACTTCACAATAACCCATGGTCCTCGCCTACCCCCATCAGCTTCGTCATGGAATGTGCGCACATCGCATTGTTCGAGAATTTCTGCCAATTCGAGGATCTCCTTTTCCATCAGATCCAGGGGACGTCCATGGGCAGTACCTTCGCCCCTAGTCTGGCGTGTCTTTACATGTCAGACTTTGAGGCAAGGCACGTGCTCACGGACTCCAACCCCTATTTGGACAATGTCCAACTGTGGCGACGCTATATAGACGATATCCTGATATTTTGGAAGGGCAATGCAAACGAGATTCCCGCCTTCGTCACTTGGATCAATAGTCTCAACCCCTACTTAAAATTTACGGCCAATAGTTCTGAACAAGAACTTCCTTTTCTTGACCTCATGATCATCAAAAAACAAGATAGACTTGATACCATCACTTACAAAAAACCAACTGACAGCCACTGTCCATTACTCTACCAAAGTTTCCACCCAAAGGCTCTCAGAGAGAACCTACCCTGTGGCCAGTTTAGACGTATACGAAGAAACTGTAGCAATGTGGAAGACTACAAAAGACAGGCGTCGGAATTGAGTACACACCTAGCTAAGAGACAATACCCACCACACACAATAAAAAATGCCCACAAACGAGCCCGTAACACACATAGGCTGGCCCTACTCGAAACACATGACAAACCCAAGTCTGACCTCATTACATGTGTCACTACTTATACATCCGAATCAAACATGTTAAAAAAGGTCATTAACAAACATTGGAAAATACTTCAGATAGGAGAACTATCTTTGAGCAAGCCGAGGTTCGCTTTTAAACGTACCTCAAACATCAAAGATCTACTCATCAATACCAGACCAAAAAGGAATACACCATCAGCTCCTAACACACTATAGAATCTTCCACCGGTTACGGGCCACTACCCTTGTGGACAATGTATAGTCTGTCCCCTTACTCGAGCAACTAAGACCATTCCACTAACCAACAACTGGACATGGAATCAAAACAGGCACACCAACTGCAACACACGCAACTGTGTCTATTTAATTAGTTGCCCATGTCACCTGCAGTACATAGGGATGACTACCCGTCCAGTGAAAACACGAATCATAGAACATAGAAGCAACATCAGATGTAGAAAGACCAATACTAAGATGTGTGCACACTATGTCGAACGAAATCATACCCCAAACGACCTACAATGGACCATCCTGGAAGCCTTCCCCAACATCACAAAAGAAGCGTTGTTCAGGAAGGAACAATGTTGGATATTTAAACTGGGAGCGCACATCAGGGGACTCAACGACGATATCCCGTGGGCAGAACTGAATCACTAGGGACGATTACACCTACCGTCCTCACTTCCCAGAATCCGGGGCACTCTATCTAGCACATGACTTATTTTCATCTAGTCAATTTAAAACTTCATTTGAGCCACCAACTAGTGCCACCAACACTTCTACTAACAGGCTAGTGCCTCATCACACACCCAGCCAACAACCCCAGAGGCTTTATCAGACTGATTCACCACTCGAACAGTAATTCAAATGTGGGTCACCTCGAGTTCCAACATTCATAACAGTAGATAAGGCACTACATAAACCAGTAATCTGAACTGGTAACCTTCAGAATCCATTCTTACACTAACGTCTATTTATTTAATAGACCAAAGAATTGATTTAAATATCCAGCCATACCTATTACACCCAATAATGGTATCAGACACTATCAAAATTAGTGCCCACACCATGTTCGCCACCTTTGGCTCTATCAAGTGTTTACTCAAGTCTTTAATTATCCAGGTAGTACACATTATCAATGCTTTATAATGGTATTAGTCATAACATCTGCCCGCACAGAGCTCGTTACGGTAACACAAGGTTTAACTAACTATGAATCACACTCTCAATTGTTCTAGCCATCCGTAGCGCTTCAAATGTTACAAACTTTCCTTAGATTCCCCACACTGTGTTCGCTAAGTCTGTTTAATAAAGCTCACTTGACAAATTCATATCCAAGATGGCCGCTGCGGTTTACTCACCAGCCTATGCACGCCTCAGACGCTCGAATAAAAGCCAGAACCCGGAAGCAACCGGTACGGGGCCCGGAGCTAAGGGTAGGATGAACGTTAGTCGTCTGCCTCCCGATGTGAGTATCCTTTTGACATCTACAATATGGGTAAGCAATAACCCTGGCGCATTTTCTTGATTTAATGCCTACTCTTTTTCACAGCCCCAGAGCAACGACGTGCTCTGCCTCCCCTGTCAGCCCTAGGCTCCTGTACTAGGGGTGAGTGTTTCCTTCCAGGCATTGTTTTCTTTTCTTTCCAGGCACTGATACGAATATATGTCCCTTTAAACCTGTTTTATACCCATGACTAAGCGCTTCCCATCACGCGCATGTAGCAATAAATAACCACGAGGCACTGGCACTATCTCCACATGCAATAATTTCAGAAATTGCCCGCATTGAGACTGGTCACTAGTCACGACGTTCCCGGCACCCTTGCAAGCGATGCATACCAATTGGCGCTTATCGCCTAACTCCGGCATGACGCAATCTAGTACCCGCTCGTTTGATGTTTACATGTCCTCCAATCACTATATGGTGGTTAATTAAGCCACTACAGTAAATAATCTGCTGTACAGGAGTATTTTATTTACAAACTGTACGAGCTCAGGCACGTTTCACTCTGAGTGTTCGCTCTGCATGAACTGTGAAATACGGGCGTGATTGCTTCCACGCATCATTTCACGCCGGTTTCCACCACGGGGCCAGCTGTTAATGTTTCTCTAACCATGCACGGACCGGCACTGTCACATAGTCCGATGCATTTTGCATATGCTCTCCTCACTGCCGCAATTGATTACCAAACAGCACTACAATTAATCGCAGTTCGTCAACTACTGGAGCAGTTTTGATCTTCAACAAGTGTAATCATACCACTAAGTTGCACATGCATGTACATGTCCCATCACAGTTTAACTCAAGCTGCTCTTATTATTGTCGACTGAGCGCAATGCCACACGCTTTTGTTTTTAATGACTACTTGGTTGTCCCGTTTTTCTCCTTTTCCCCCTTTCTCCCCCTTTCACCAGGTCTACAATACCCCAGTACAAGCCTACTAGGGTACTCCCTACCGTGTCTGGCAACTAGTCAAAAACATTGTAGTACCAGACGGTAGTGCACCATTCACACTTGAGTTTTTTTTCGGTCCTGATGAAGTGCCACTTGACCCGTTAGTGGCTAATGGGGCACGAAACATGTTGACCCACTTCACTTAGACAGCCCTTTAGGAACATTAAATCCGCATAGGGCACCCACATTTTTTGATCAGGCTCGAGCTACCTTAACATTAAAACCATACCAGAGTAGGATTGCTCTTGACCTTTTTTATCTCACTTACCCGTGCACTACCCAGCCCTCACACCCGCACGCACCCAACGACTTCTTCAAAAGACCTCCGACAAAGAGCCCCGTTTACGGGAGCCCGTCGGGCATTGCAGCGCCGGCCCGACGAGGAGCAAGGCCAAATGATGAAGCATGACATCCTCCAGGGTGTGTGAGGGCATCACGAAGAAAGACCTCCCTTTCCCCTCACGTCCAGTCAGGAACTGCACACCCTTCTGATATACAGAACATATGATAACAGAGATACATTTCCAGTGTACAGGCCCTGGGCACGGCAGCCTGGGGGTGGCACAGGGCTTGTCAAGGACAGGGGTGGACACCAGGATAGGAGCCTTTCTTCTGACACTGAAGGCCAGAGAAGTCCATACTACAGAGCTCTCTTCTACAGGCCGGCGATGCATCTTCAAAGGCAGTCATCGGGCGCCAGTCGGACAGAGTGTAGCCTCTAGGAAGAAGCACCATAAGTGGCATAAATTACACAATCTAAAGATACATTACTGACTCAGAAAGATGGTGGGTTTGGGGTGTTCTTAAGATTCAAACCCTTGTCCTTCAGATCATTGCAGATGTCAGTGGCAAGACGTAACTCACTGCGCCATTCTGCAGTGCACTGCTACTTCGTTAAGTCATGAATGAGTATCTCTCAGTCATTGCCGAGCCCCTGTTGTGCTCAGCTAAGATTAATTATCATTGGTGAAGCAACTAAAGGGGAAGTAGTGTTTAAGATTTGTACATAATCATTTACATTTTTAAAAAACGAATATGATGAGTTGGGGATTTACATTATATATTAAAAGTGAATTTTGGCTGTGTTCAGATGAGAAAAAAGTCTAAAATATATTTTTAACGATCAATAACATTTTAAATTGGAAACTGTATTCTTCCATGGATTAATTTGGTTTTCATTGTATGAAACATGTGAATCGTTAACTAAACCTGAAAGAGCATTGGTTTCACCGGGTTAAATCTGCTGGAAACACATTACATGGTCTGAAACTGCCATTGAATCCCAGAATGTATTGAAAGTTAGAGCTGCAAATGTTAGGGGAAAAAATCCCAATGCGATCTTACCATTTTATGGGAAGCAGTAAGCAACCTCTGAAGGCCTGGGATGAATAGGCCAAATTTTGAGGGAAGCGTATCCTGTATTGTAGCACTGCCCGTCCCCATCAGCTTCCCTTTTACAATCTCAAACCTATCGCGAGATTTCCTGGAAAGAACTACTTAGCCTTGATTTGATCAGTTCTGTGTGATATTTGTGATCATGTTGAATGCCATGAGAAGAAGCCTGAAACTTGCAGTACAAAAAGAAAGATGATTCTTTTAAAAATAATTCATGCAGATGGAATTTGCAATGCGTGTGTGCATCATGAACTCCGGAGTAGCGTGCTACTCGCCGAAAAAGCGCTTTGACGCCTCGTCAGGGGTTGTACGTGCTATATAACTGCAATAAAAATTACAATTACATGCATGCATCTGTTCCCTGAATGAGATGTCCATTTAAGGTGAGGCAAGGGGCTTGATACAAGTAGATTAGGGCACATCCTTATTTCACGTGTATTTATTTGGTACATCCTGGTGTAAACTAGGGACATTTCGAGAACGGCGGGGCCGGCATCGGCCACGCCAAAAGTATGGCGGTCGTGCCGGCCCCCTCCGGCGACCACAGAGGCAAGCCTGTCGCGCACTTTGGTGACGCGACAGGCGCGCCTCACGCGTGATTGGTCCCGTGTCCTGGGCGTGCCCCGGAAGTGATTGGAATCACTTCCGGGTCACGCAAGGGGATAGCGCCAGGCCGGTTAGAACCGGCCTGGCCTGGAAACAGTTAAAAGGCTGGGGAGCGCAGGAGTCTGTCTCTTCGCTCCCCGCTCCCCAGCCCGCCACACCAGCCTCGCTAGGAGGCTTTAATTTCATTTTTTTGTCCTCCTTTGCAGGCATCAAGTCGCGGAATCCGGTCGCGGAATCCTGAAGCTGGGATCCGTAATAGAGGCGGCGGAAGTCGGCGGCAAGCGGAGGCAGGACGGCCTGTTTTCGGCCCAAATAGCGGTTTCCGGGCAGCGGAGTACCGCGGTTGTGCGGGAAGGAGGCTTGGGGGGCCTGGAGTAACAGGCTGCGATCGGCGCCAAGCGGGACGTCTACGGCGCAACGGGAGCCTCGAGGAGTCAGCGGTGGATAGCAGGTTCCCGGTTGCGGTGGCGCTCGACTAGCGAGGACGCGCACCCTTCCGGTGGGGGTTTTAGTTGGAGGCATTGTGTTGGTTTGGAGCAATCCGTGGCCTTGCTGAGATAGGCTTGGTGGGGGGGCGGTGTGATAAGCGTGTACAGTGCCCAGCGCTTGTTGATCTTGTGCCTCTTGTGTTGAAGGGATAACGTACAGTGCTTGGGAGTGCTCGATCGCAAGGTTGGTTGTAATTTGTTTTGAAATTACCCTGGGGTGTACTGGGGGTGATGTTGTACCTGCTGCTATCCTAGGTTTATCCGGAATTGGATCTTCCGTTTATTTACAACAGGTGACAGGGAGCGTGTTCTCAGGGTGAGGTCCCAGCGCTGGTTCCCCTTAGGAGTGGGAATTGGGCGTGAGCATCCAGCCGGTGTTAAACACAGTAGCAGTGCTTGAGAAGGAGGGCAAATAGTATCATGGCGGGGAAAGCAAAGAGGGGGGCCAAGCCCTCCCGCATGGAGAGCTTTATGGAGACAATGCTCAGAAAGGTGGATGAGTTGGGGCAGGGTCTTGCTGACCTCAGGGAGCGGGTAGACGCACAAGGGGGGGCGGAGGAGGGAGAAGAGAGGGCCAGGCGCAGCATGGTGCCCCCGAGGTCTGCTTTTCCTCCCCTCCCCAAAAGGGTTAGGACTAACAAGGGGGGGCGGAGGGAACCAATTTTACCGGTGTCCCCGGCCCCTGTTGTGCCCACAGAGGAGGTCCCGCCCGCGGAACAGGTACCTGTTCCGCCAGTTGCCCCAGTGCCAGCCCCGGCGCCTGCCCCAGTGCCACCTCCCCAGCCCACATTTCCTACGGGGTCAGTCCCCCAGCCCGGTGAGGGGCCCGGACTGTCAGGGCATAGCCCGCATTTGCCGGTGTTGCCCAGTACGGGGGGGGAGGGCATTCCACAGGATGTAGTGTCCCATTTAGCGGCAATACTTCCTTGGTTGGGGAAGGCTGGGATCCTGGCCTCAACAGTGGGGGGTAACGACGGGGGCGGTGATCCATTTGTAGAGGCGAGGCGAATAGTGGCCAAGTTTCATGGGACACCAGTGGACAAGACGGGGGAGGGCCGGGGTACGCTGTCCCCTCTCATTTCAGCAGGGGGGGCCAAGCCACTTGAACCCAGTGTGGGAGTATCTGGGAGCAGCCTGTCGAAGGAGAAACCGTCAGGGTAAGCCGGGTTCGCTGCAGTAGGTAAGCTGATGACATTGCCAATGTTGAATGTGGGTGAGTCCCGCACAGAGCGGAAGAATTTGGGGAGGCACGTCACACAGGACGTTAAAGAAAGGATTTGGTCGGGGGCTTACATTAATATGTTCTCTTTGCTTATTTGCAAAAAAGAGAGGGAGGAGGCCAGGAAGAACAAAGACTGGATGCTCCCGAGGGAATGGGCAAACGAACTCATGAAGTACAGGGTGGAAGAAAACTTGATGAATTGGATTAGAGGTTTTTCCATTTTCATGGCAGTCATGGCTGAGCGTTTCCCCAATGTACAGGCTGAGATGGCATGTTACCAAAACAGGATTGTTCTCGCACATGATAAATACGGGGGTGAGGGATGGAAGGAATATGATAAGAGCTTCAGGAGAACGAAAGCGTCTGACACATCCCTATCGTGGGACCGCATAGGCACAATTGCATGGTTAGACCAAATTGGCGGTGGAGTTCAGGATAGGGCCAGGAACCAGTCCTTTCAGCCCTTTCAGCCCTTTCGGTCACAGCCAAACACAGGTCCCTCCGGCCATACAAACACCGGGGGAGGGCGCAAAGGGACATGCTGGGATTTCAATAGACGTACCTGCACTAGACCGCAGGGCACGTGCAGGTTTAAGCATGCGTGTTCCATCTGCGCGAACCCGTCTCATCCCGAGTCTAAGTGCTTCAAGAAATCAAAGGATAAGGGAGGGAAGAAGCAGGAGTGAGGTTCATGGACAACAAAAGGCACGGTCACCCATTGATGTAACGGCATTGACACCCTGGCTAAACAAATATCCTTGTCACACCACCGCAAAAATGCTGCTAGATGGTTTCAGGTACGGTTTTAGGATACCGGCACCTGATTATGTGGGGGCATCAGATTGCAAGAACCAACTCTCAGTGCGAGCTAAACCTAGCGTAGCAGCAATGAAAATTGAAAAAGAACTGCGACTGGGCAGGGTAGCTGGCCCATATGATTCAATCCCTGTTGAGAATTTTGACTGCTCTCCTTTGGGCGTGGTCCCCAAGAAAGAAAGTGGAGAATTCAGACTCATACATAACCTATCAGCACCCAAGGGAAGTTCATTGAATGATGCTATTGATGAGAATGTTTGCAGTGTGAGATATGCTTCTTTTGATCAAGCGGTGGAGATGCTCAGGGGGTTGGGCCCTGGAGCCCTTTTGGCAAAATCAGACATAGAGTCTGCTTTTCGTCTATTACCAGTCCACCCGTCTGATTTTCATCTACTTGGTTTTCAATTTCTAGGGAAATTCTACATGGACATGTGTATGCCCATGGGTTGCTCGGTTTCCTGCGCATATTTTGAAAAATTCAGTTCATTTCTGGAATGGGTTTTTAGGCAGGTGACAGGGCACCAGTGGGTAATGCACTACCTGGATGATTTTCTTGTCTTGGGGTCACCGGGATCGCGGGAGTGTGCGTGGGCGCTGCAGGAATTTTGCGCACTCATGCGTGCTTTTGGGGTCCCCTTGGCCCCAGGAAAGACGGTGGGACCTAATACAACAATAGAGTTCCTGGGGATTGAGTTAGATTCTATACAGGGGTGTTTCAGGTTGCCCGCGGACAAGATCACCAAGTTCAGGGCAGCATTACAGCAATGCTTGGTTAGGGAGAGGGTCACCTTGCACCAGTTACAACAGACAGTAGGGCAGTTGAATTTTGTTCTAAGAATCATACCTATGGCAAGGCCATTTTCCCGATCCATCTCACAGGCCATGGCTGGTCTCAGGGAGAGACACTACCACACCAGGCTGTCAGCTGAGGTTAGGCAGGACATGCGGATTTGGATGGCATTCCTGCAGGACTTCAATGGCAGGGTAGTGTGGCCCGGTCCGCCCACTACTTCCGCGGAGTTAGGTTTAATGACTGACGCTGCGGGTAGTGAGGGATTTGGCGCCATACTCGGTACCGAGTGGGTGGCGCAGCGGTGGCCAGCATGGTGGGTCGAGACAGGTTTGACGGGCAACATAGGTTTCCTAGAATTGTTCCCCATCTGGGTGGCGTTAACAGTATGGCCAGAACAATTGCGTAATCAATCAGTGGTGTTCTGGTCAGATAACATGACGGTGGTCGAATGCATCAACCAACAAGCAGCACGGTGTCGGATGATTCTCCGGCTATTGAAGGAGATTGTACTGTTATGCATGAAGCTAAATATGCAATTTAGAGCTAAACATGTGCCAGGGGTATTAAATCATGCGGCTGATGCACTTTCTCGCTTTAAGATGCAGGTTTTCAGGGCCCACCTCCCGGCGGCAGCGGAGTATGCCACCCCTTTCCCAGAACTACTTTGGCAGATTGGTGCCCCCAACTACCGGACCTCGTGGCAGCTAGCCTAGCACCCAGGACCAGGAAAGCATATGAAGGGGCGTTTTGGGCATATTGTTCCTTCTTGGGAGGGGACTGGGCTGAAAAGTGGCATGACGCGGGGCACTCCTTCATTACCTAGGGTTTTTGAAAGGGAGGGGCGCTCAGCGGCAGCGGCTAAACGCCATGTGGCGGCAATCTCCTTTTTTGCCCAAACTAGGGAGAAAGGGAATCCTACCAACAGCTTTATAGTGAAGAAGGCACTGAAAGGGTGGCAGCGCCTCCAAGGGTCTACCCCAGATACGAGGCGCCCAATCGGGGTGGAATTGCTAACATCTTTACTGAGGACACTACCCCTGATTTGCACCACATCAGAGGAAGTTCTGTTGTTCACCGCCGCATTTTCATTGGCCTTTTATGGTGCATTTAGAATTGGGGAATTGGTGGCCCAAAACAAACAAGATATGCAAGGCGGACTGCAGTTTGACGATGTAAGGGTGCAGGGCGATGCTCTAACTATATCAATTAGGAAATCTAAGACTGACCAAGAAGCACGAGGGGACGGGCTAGTACTGCATCGGGCGCATGGCAATCCTTGTTGCCCCCTCTCACAGGTGGAGGCTTTCCTACGATCAAGACCTGATAACAAAGGGGGGCCTCTCCTGGTTCATGCTGATGGTATTCCACTTACACGGTTTCAGTTTAAAAGGGTCCTGGACATGGCAATACAGAGGGCAGGGCTAAACCCAAGTTGTTTTGGTACGCATTCTTTTAGGATAGGGGCTGCCACGGAAGCAACAGCTAGGGGTTTACCTAGCAACAACGTCCAAATGATTGGGAGGTGGTCCTCCAATTGTTACAAGCGCTATGTGCGGCTACATATGTTATGAGCAGGACAGTTGCCAGGTGCTGATGCGTATGTCTTCTCTGTTTTCATTTACAGTTTCTCAAACCTGTCACGCAGGGGGGAAACTGCGAACGCCGCAACAACAGCACCAGGCAACACAAAGAACGTCATCACCATCACCAAAGCAGGGACCACAGGTCGCATGGATTATTGGTCACTCGTATGTGAAGCGTTTGTCTAACTTTTTCCTTACAGGGAGCTACAAGACTAGGGTAGAGCGAGCAGGTTTTAGGGTATCATTTCATGGGAAGGGGGGCCTATGCTTGAGCCAGTTTAGGGTTTTCACATTGGAGCTATTAAAGAGGGGTGGTCCCCGTCCCAGTATTATTATCTTACACCTAGGGGGGAATGATCTGGCAAGTCTCGGTAGAAGGGGGCTAGTGGAAGCAATAATAACAGAAGTGAGTTGGTTAGCCAAGACATGCCAGGGGTGTACAATTGTATGGTCACAAATGATTCCAAGATTCCAATGGAGGGGGGGGGAGTCTGTAAGAGCACTGAATCACTCAGTAAGGAGAATAAATAACAAAATAGAGAGGCTCTTCAGGGCTCCTCGTCTACAGGCAATCGCCCACGGGTGTATCAGGGGTGAGTCGTGTTTCTTAAAAGACGGGGTCCATCTGTCAAGAGTAGGCAATGAGGCTTTCCTAGAAAATCTCCTAGCATGGTTTGGTCTCCAAGGGCAGGGTATGACCTCCTAGTGAGCGCAGGGGGGCCAGATAGTCGGTCAACTATGCTGGCCTGTGGCGGTAAGGTCATGATTGGTGAGCAGTAAATTTAAGGTCCTTAGAGGGCGGCGCCATTCTTGAATGGGGTCGCCCAAGTGGGAGGGACAGGTGGTCTCTCCTAGAACTCCAGGGGCAGTTTACAGCCGGTTGGCGGGATGGGTGCGGGGGAGTCACGCTTTCCCTAGGCTGGTTGGCCACCCCGCACGTGCACAATGTCGCCAGTAAACGGCGCAGAACTGCAAGGGCCCCTTTATGGAGATGATATACAGAGCGTACGGGGGTAACCGGGGGGAGTACCCTCACGGTAAACGGGCCCTCTGCGCATGCGCACTCCGGCTGGAGGGCGTGGTTAAAAATTTGATAAGGATCTGACACCAGTTAGTGACCTTGCCGTAGGCCCAAATAGGATACGCAGAAAAGTAAAATGCTGTGATGATTATTAAAGATATGTTAGATTCGGATAGGAAAACCTTTGTATTAGTCATGTTAAGGTTAGCCAACTGACATATGTACTTATCAATTGTAATCAGTGTATGCATAATTTTCTGCGTAATTTGTAAATCATTGTATATATTAATAATGTTTTTCATTTTTGTTTAATAAATACGGCCGGGGGTTTTACGACCCCCACATCCAAAACCCTTCTCATGTCATTTTGGTCTGGGTCCAGTTATGGGAGGAGGGGGTGTAGGTAGTACCTGGCCATAACAGAACGTTCAGTAGTTCAGTGTAAATCCATAATTTCCTAGTCATAGCTACTCATAAGACATACACTAAAGGTTTTGCTGCATGTTATCAATTCTGTTCTGTGTTGTTGAGGTTCTTTAATGTTATGTCCCAGGGAAAGAGGTAGGTTAGGGTTTAAATATTATTAAACATTATCTGGATGCTATATGTGCACTTAATTAAAAAACGTAAAACAAAAAAAGTAGATTCTTTCAATTCCCTGTTAGCCCAAACCACTGCGCTGGCTTTAAAATATACAGCGCACACTTGGGGTATCTTTTCAATAAAGCCACTAGCACTGATCCCGCCACCCATCCCAGGGTGAAAGGCTGTGGGAAGCTGGTGTAGTCTGATGTTGTTTTCAGTTACCCTTTAATTTGACGGGATTGGGTTTTGTGTAGAAGTTTAGCTGGGTACATTAGCTGGGTACTTAAGAGGCTAGGCAACCTTTGGCAGAATTTTAGCCATGATAGTGCAGGGATTTTTTTATCCCACCTTCTCTGAGTACCACACTGGAAGACAGGGAGGCCTTGATGAAACCTAACACATCTTACCTCAACAGCAGCATTGGTTAACTTGTTACTTTCATGTTACATTGTTACAAGTAGATCAATTCTTTGCTAAATTTAGTAGAAGGGGTGAGCCAAAGATCAAGGATTTTGGAGGATTATCCCCCCTATAGTGAATTAACATCTTTTTATAAGCTTAAAAATAAGCTGATTATGCGTGTTCTATACACTCCAGCCCCAAGCAGTCTGACGTAGGTCCAGGAGGGGTAGATCAAGGCCAGATTTTCAGGATATCTGCATGAGAGGAAATTTGTATGCAATGAATCCCACAGGAAATGATGTCAGTAGCCAGTAACAATCCTGAAAATCTGGCATTTATCAGGACCTTCCAGACCTTCATGGAGGACCCCTGCCCAGCGGGTATAAGCTTGGGCACGTTACGTCCCGCGCGTCCAAACTGGTGTAGTAACGGTTTTGCAGCAATTAATTCCGCAGGAAGCCACTTACTGGAGTTTTTGGAAGATTGATTTATGCGCTCCCTGGGGGTGTTATTATACAGCAAGCCATTGTCTGGTGAGCACATAAATCTATACACAATGTTTTTTTTCAGGCAATTAAGGGGTTCAAAAGCATATTAGGGTTTAGTGCAAGGTCATGACATTGCTGTAATCAGTATGTATTGGAGTCCTCCATCTCTGCAGTTTGGGGGCACTGTACCTTCTCCTGGGACCCTTAATGGCCTGTACAGAAAGGAGTTGGGGTGCGCAAGAGCAGTCGCAAAGACAGGATGTGTATCGAGATTGCTCAATTATTGATACACAATGCACCAATTCTCCACTGAGCTGAGAGAACCTGCCCACGAGTGACTGAAATAGGGGCAGGCAAAATAAATGAGACCCTGGAATATTCCCCAAACCCTCAAGCAGCAAGGACAGAACCGGGGGGGCGGGGGGGGAGTGGTGAGGGGAAGGGATAGGATACGAGAGGACGGACACAGAGAGATGGGAGAGTAGAGAACGGGAGGGATGGGAGAGAGAATTAGATAACAGAGAGCGACAATAGGGGAGTTGTGGGCTATGGCAATAAGATGAAGTAAACACGCAGCTACACGCGAAAGAGGTCAAAAGGCAAACAAAAAGACAGAGCGGTGATAGGGAGAGAAGAGAACAGGCAGAGGAGAGAGGAGGAGAAGAGAAAATAGCAGCAGCGAGAAGAAGGGCAGGACTCAGGCAGCCGCGGCCCGTGCAGGTAAGAGCGGTGGGGCCTTGGGGATTTTGACAGACGACGACGAGGGAAAATTAATTATTTATTTAATTTTCCCTCGTCATCGTCCGTCAAAATCTCCCCCCCGCCACCTGGCCCACCGATCTCACCTGCACGGGCCGCGGCTGGACTCAGGGAGCTTAGAAGAGGCGGAGAGAACGCGGATGGAGGAGAGAAGGAAGACAGAAAAGGGAGAAGAGGCAAAGAAACAGGAGAGAGATCTAGGGAAAGGAGCGGCTAGAAGGGACAGAGTGAAGAAAGTAGGGAAGGGTAGAGACCATGACTGGATGATGTTATTATTGATGTCATCAAGAATGTCATTTGAGGTGGCATCAGTGATGTCATTAACATGTCACACGTGATATTGCATCTGAGGTCATAAGCAGTGCATGCCAGGGGCCGAAGTTATAGTTAGCTCTGCAAACTATAGCTGGTGAATTTCAGTGATTTTTTTTGTTTTTTAAAAGTTAGGTTTTGTTATTTCAACGCCTAACTATAATCTTTGTTTTTTCAGTGAATATAAATGTTAATACTCAAACATATTTGCTTAAAAGTTTTAATTCTTGACTTTGTATTTGGGTTTATATGTATAGTTAGATATTTTTATATATATAGAGACTGTTAAAGGCACTTTATATTTAAGTGAATATCTCAGTTTTAACATACCGTTTTAAACTAACAAAACCACAAAAAATTCACCAGTTATGGTTATCTCAAGTAATTATAACTTGTGCCCTAATGTAACTATAACTCGCGCCCCACATTGCACAGTATTGTCATCAATTATTCCATTTAAGGTGCTGCTGTGATGTTATCAATGACATCAACAGAACATACCACGAGTGAAGTAATATGTGAGGTAATTAGCATTGCATGACGAGGGCGTGAGTTATAGTTGCTTTAGGGCACAAGTTATAGTTAGGACCATGTTTCCATATATACAGGGCCACTGGAATTATGCGATTGTGCAGCCGCAGCGATTTTCACATGATTATAAATTAGCCGCATTTGCCACATAATCCATCATCTGCTGCATAATCTAATGATTTTAACAACAACAAAATAGTTTCTAGCTCAAATGATTCAAAAGATACTAAAAACGCAGCAAAACATGTTGCTGCGTAGTGTAAGGCTGTTTGAAAAGCTTTACTGGTTGCTTAATGCCAGTGTTTAATTTGAGCCGGTGGTTTCCAGTGCTCGGCACCGGCAGTTAATTGACAACACCGGGACTTATGACAGCTACCACATGGAGCCGCTGTTTGTGTAATATAGAGATGACCACAACAAGTTGTTTATTAAGCAAATAGACATTAAAACAACTAAGACCTGCCTCCCAAGCCATTCTTATAGCTTTAGTGGGCCTCCAACAGTCTGAATTGTCACATTTGTAGCAGTGTGATGGCTAGTAGTTGTGTCATTGGCAGCAGCAGCAGTGGGAATGGGTGGTGTACGCTGGGGTGGCCTCCTGTCAAGGGCCCTGGCACTTATTTTTTTTTTTTACAAATTAAGCACTGCTTATTGCTATATGTGGGTGTTAAAATGAGGTGCAACCAATGCCCAAACAATGTTAACAAGTATAAAAATGGCAAACAAATTAAATAATACTATAACAAAATGTGCCGCATTATGCCACATAATTTGTCTTTTCTTGCCACATAATTTACTCACACCTGCCACGTAACTTGGCCCTCCTGTGCCCCATAACTCCAGTGGCCCTGCATATATCTCTGACTCCAAACTCCATCTCATGCACAGAAATATGCGCACTCCAAGACTGCGGTGCCAGTCAAAAATGTATCTAGACGACAAAGAAAGCACCCTATGCGTTTCGGCCATATGGCCTTGCTCACGTGAGCCTACTAGGACATTCAGCAGCTGTGTTGCTGGGGAGTAAGGGGCCAGGACTAATAGCTCTAGGGCACAGGCTCCATCTGGTCTTTCTCTATAGACACTAGTTCCTGCAACCCCTGCTGTGACGCTCCTTTAGAGCCCCTTCCGCGCGGGCAGCTACCCTCAGCTATGCTAATTCTCTTTTCTGCTTCACGTCCTGGAGCTGCTTCCTCCAGGAGCAGTGTTTTGATTTCTGTGACATCTATTTTAATAATCCCTGCAGGGCGTTTCAGCCGCCGGAACTGATAGTCTTCGTCAAATAAATCATCGCTCACTGCAATTTGTCTCCTCCTCGCGCTGGTGTCCTGCTGGGGCTCTGTTTACATGCCTCCACTCCAGGAGGGGATGTGGTTCCCGCCTTTCCATTGCTCCAGCATCTACCTTTGTCATCAGCATTTCTGTGCACGGTGTGCATCCTGCCACATGTATCAGCTCTCTAATATATCTAGGAAGATTCACGTGCCCGCACCCAGGGTACATTCCTATGCCTTAATGGTAATGGCCAGAATGTCTCCTTTCCCTATGCATAATGCCAGCTTACACTCTACTGAGGAAAGCATCTGCTACAGCAAGCCATTGATGGCGTCACCCACCTCTGGGCGGTGCTTGATACAGTAGATGATATCATACTCCTCGCGCCATGTTCTACATGACGGGTGGTACCATACACTTCTGGGGGGTGTTTAATATGGTGGGTGATGGTGATACAATTACATTTTTGGGGGTTGTTCTACATGGTGATTGATAGCATACACTTCGGAGCGGTGTTTGATACGTTGGGTGGTATTATCTACTTCTGGGTGCTGTAGGCCAAATTATCCACCTCCAGCCGGAATTCAAGACATTCATCCGGCCCGGGTAATATTAACCTCTTGGTGGCTTCACCACAGGAGGTGATGACATCATTGACCTCTTCATAGAGTTGGATATCATTCTCTTGGGCTGGTGTTCAGCGTAGTTGACGGGTCTTGATATAATGATATATTTTGGGTAGCGCTCCAGACCATAAGCCTTGTGCTTCAGCAAAATTTCAGGCTAGAAGAACAAATCCTCAAAAGATCTCATCCAATCTAGTCAACGCAGACTTAATATCACTAAACCCCATGACGTGAGTTCCAGATTCACCACAATGACATCAAGTCAACTTCAAATCTCTGCAACAAATTATTTAAGAGTGGGATTGACTTCTGGATACAGGCTTGGTGCTGGGGGCATTATGTTGATCAGATTACTGGGACACCTTATGTTTTCTCTCCCTTGTAGGTTGCCTCCACCCCCATATACCAGCCCACACCATGTGCTTCGTGTTGCATCTTTAACCCCCCCCCCCCCCAGAGCTTCTCCATTGTTCCTCGTCCCTCCTGTTGTGATCTTTGTTAAAGAGAAAAGGCTTTTTTAAATTTATTGGAGGTCCTGGCAGCTATACTCCTTTCTTTTACAAATGCACTTCTAGTCATGTTTAATTAAAAATATATATATTTACTGCTCCAAGACTGGTGCCTGCCACCCGAGAAAGGTAAATAGAACAATAAACGAAATGATAGCTATGTCAGGCCTTATGCTAGCCCATGTGTGATAATGCATTCGTCAAAATGCTAGGGCCACGTACTGTCTTGACATGTTGCATGTCTTCATACACGTGAAGCTGTTTAGTGCAGATGCTGCAGAGCATCGTAAAAAAATCAAAGCCCATAGCTCTGCAATGGCAGACTAAGAGACCTATTGACTTTGCCAGTGCTTGTTGCATACATATGAATTTGCATCACTCGCACATAATTAGGCTGAGTGAAATTTTAATTATGCAGGTGAAATTGCATGAAATTTCTTGAGATTTGACATTAAGTAATCTGGCATGCAAGGAAGCACCTTGTGTGAAAACAAAAGTGTCACAAGATGCCAGTTGAGGATGTTTCGGGCAGAAAATGTTTTTCTGAGAGACATTTTCTGCTCGAACCGGATTACTGCAGCTGTCTCACAAGAGATTGCGCTGAAAAAACAGCTATTTCTCTAAAAATTCATTCAATTTCAAAACATTTTGAGTGAATGAATTACATGATTTAGCACTCATAATCAATATTAGCCACATAATTTGTAGATTTCAACAAAACATGTGTCTGACACAAACGTATCAACAAGCAATAACATTTCTGCACAAGAGAAACAATACTGCGTGAAACTGGTAGCCTTCAGCTGTTGATTGGGGTAATACACAATTTAAATAGGCAACCAGAGGAAATAGTCACTACCCTGTTAGATCCAGTCAAAGGTAAAACTGAACTCAACTCCTGGTCGCTATGGCAAGGAGCAGACCTTCTTAACTTAAATAAAATGTGTAAAGCATTTAGGAGTACCTGAACAGTTAAACATTCAAAAACACTACACATTAAAAATCCTACTCAGATTTACAAAAATAGAGTAAAACTTAATAAACAAAATGACATCAAAGTGACAAAACTCAGGGGAACCAGAGAAATGAATTTTTAAAAGATGTAAGGTAAAAAGGCAAGAAAAAACATAAACCACCAATACTAGTCTATGGTCACAGTTGACTTGAACTTTGGTGTGATTTCAGGTTGATCCCTGGTTAGCTACATCTATCAGGATTGTCCCAATTGGAGACTTTACCTTGGTACTCAGTCTCTGAAATGGAAGTCGAAACCCTCCAGCGGGGCAATGTTAAAGGTTATATCTGACAATGGGTTCCATGGGGCCCGATACCTTCTCACTGATGGCCTGCTGAAATGTTTCTGGTGCTGTGGAGTGCTTTAAGTGGGAGAGCCTTGTTTCTTCAGCCCAGGGAAGTCATGTATTGAGTGGATTGGCTCGGGTGGTTGGTCCCGTTCCTCGGGCAGCTGGAAGACTGGATTTTATTTAGTTCCACAACTTTTCAGAGATTGCAGGAGAAGTCCAACTAGTCACAGCCAAGGGTACCAGGGCCTCAGGTCCAGCACCTAGGGTTCGAGACGCACTCCAGCAGAGGCCACCCACAGGGTCCAGTTCAGGCCCTGTTGCAACCGTTCAGGTGGGTACTTCAAGAAAAAGGCCTTTTTCAGCTGCTTATGTCCCTGTTGCCACACAGGAGGTCTGCCAACTGACCCTCGGATTCTACCTCTTTGCCATCTGTGCAAGTAGGAGCAGGTCCACCCCTTCAGGGCTCCTCAAAGGTCTCAAACAGCAGGTGCAGTCTTCCTTGTGTTCGTCCACTGGTCCGGAAAGTATTCTGAGGAGGGTGCCTTGGGGTGCCATGCTTATGGTTGGCACTACCTAGTGGGTGGAGGTGCCTGCTCCCTAATCAATGAGGGAAAGGTTACCCAGGGCAGCCCTACCGACTTTTGCAACAGCTCCTGTTTGCCCTACTGTAAACTATCACACAGTGCACCTTACTCCAAAATCCAAAATGGGGGAACCCTTTCTCCCTTGCCCAGAGCTTGCGTGTCCACCCAGAGGTGTGGCCAAGGAAATGAGCAGCCCCTTTCTCTGTGGCCACTCAAAACCGGTTCTGGGGGTAGCACCGCTCCCATTGAGTTTGGAACCAGCCTAGCTGGGGTAACAAAAGTTTGCCTTTTCCATGTCTCACCTTACATTTACTTGTGAAAGGGTAGGCCCTTTACAAGTTAATGAAGCTCCTTGGTCCACCCTAACTGGTCTTCATGCAAGGGGAGGAAAAACATCTTCTCACACCGAGGCCATTTCCTAAGAGTTGGGAACAGTGTTCACACCTCATTAAGATCAAGCACTGGCTGCTGGAGAGCTAATGCAAATTAACCCCCAGGAGCTTTAGGCAGTGGCGTTACTTTAAAAAAAAATGTTTATTAATAATTAAACTCCACCTCTGATTTGGACTT
Organism: Calotriton arnoldi; assembly: GCA_963921515.1. Lineage (NCBI taxonomy): Eukaryota > Metazoa > Chordata > Amphibia > Caudata > Salamandridae > Calotriton > Calotriton arnoldi. Next base: position 422,254 of record CAWUFW010001719.1, on the reverse strand, counting down.
TTAATAACTATTAAAAATAGTGGTTGAATCAATTTTCTAGCTGGTCCCAAATCTAAAGTAGCAGAATTAATATTTTACTTTTCACTCTAGATTTCCTCATAGGGCAGCCAGAGCCCTCTACAGTGAAAATAGATTTTGGGGGCTTGTCACTGTAGGGACATGGTAATAAATGTCTATATATCCCACTTTTAATTGGATGCACCCTGCCTTGTTGTCTACAAGATCTATATAGGGGTGACTTATTAATATATAAATGGAAGGTTTTTCCCGTCAAAAGGGTTATTTTGAGAAGCCAGGCTCCAAGGTTGACTGGCAGCAGTTAGACTACAAAGGTATGCATGATGCTATGTTTTTCTTTGTCACTCTAGTGGATCCCACAACAAGTGCTGTAGTCCACAGGTGATACTAATCTTTCCATGCCATGGGTGTATTTCTGCACCACAAACAATAGCTTTATAAGAGAGGTAAATGTGCCAATCAGGGATTAGCCAATTTCTACATGCTTTAGGCAGGAGCGGCCCGTGCAGGTAAGAGCGGTGGGGTGGGACTCGACAGACGACGACGAGGGAAAATTAAATATTTATTTACTTTTCCTTTGCCGTTGTCTGTCGAGTCCCCCTTAACCCTGCCCCACCTCTCTTACCTGCACGGGCCGCTCCTGGCTTTAGGGTATGGAGCACATACATTGGAACCTGAACAGTATTGTCCCACTGCTCAGAGTCTAAAAACTAGGCTGGGAGAAATTCTAATTACGCCAGAGTAATCGGAGTCATTTCAGTAGTAAGCATTTCTCTTGTGATGCGAAATTACCAAAAGTAAGCGATTACACCAACTTGAGTAATTAAGAGTAATTTGGGCAAGAATCCTACCTCAGGAGCAGAGGAACACCGAGCTAAGAGAGCGTGAGCGGCTGCTGTCTACTGCTGTTCATGTCCCGTAGCTTATAGTGCTATTTTCTTAGTGCAAATGGATCCTCGGCCCATTTAGATGCGAGGGTGCATTTTGCAGTAAGAGTATAGCTCTAAATGCTGGATTACGCTCCTCACACAATTAAGCATAATTATTAGAAATTTGGGGGTAATTACTTGTAATTATGCTAGATTTATTACGCCAGTTACACCCACCCCCACTAAAAGCCAGCAATAAAATTAATCAAAAATGGTGGTGACCACACGAAAAGGGGCATGTTCTGACAAATCCAAATTTGACAGACTGGGGGAAAGGCTAACGTCTCCAGAAGGATACAAAAATCTTAAATGCTAATATGTATTTCAAGCAGGGTGGAGATAATGATTCATTCTTTGTCATGATTTTCTTGGTTTCACCAAACTTAAATTCATGGTCGCATCATAGGCACTTCACTTATAACAGCAAAGGGCCTTCTCACACTAACGCAGACACTGGGAATTAGAAAGGAACACTCATATCCCAGCAGTTCCTGAGTATCAAGCAAATGAATTTCCTCGTCTGTCGCTAAATTGCATAAATTAGAATGCACCCTGAGGTAGCTGTACACAACACACAGGGACTCATCAGCAGTGCAGGTTCACAGCAGCCTATTAACTATATTCAGAGTAGAATGTCCAGCCGTTGGGCTGTCACTATGAGATTTGTACTAAAAGTCACCATTTACTAACCTAGTGACCCAGCAGAGGCTTTGCTGTGCATGGAAGAGAAGCTAAAGTGCCGCCCAGCGGCGGCTCCTCCTCTAAGGCGGAGGAGCGTCGCCCACTGCTCTCTGAGCAGTTGAAAAAGGAAAAATAAAATGATAATAACACAAGTTTGTTATCATTTTATTTTCCTACTGCAGTGGCTCAGTTTCATGCGGGAGGGTGGGGCTGGCCTGAGCAAGGGGGAGGAGTGGTGGCACTCTCTAAGTGCGCATGATGGTTTGGCCGGCCGTCTTGGGCCGGCCAAACAGTCATGCGCACTTTGCATGTTCTCCACTGGCTGCACTCTACAGCCTGGGTGGAGAACATGCACAGGCTCCCAGTCCCCGTCTGAGCGCCGAAACCAGGGCGCTCAGACCAATCATGACGCTGCTGTTGTAGTGACAGCAGCGTCGTGAATGGCTTAGGAGAGCCTGGGAGCCCGGGTCCTTCCTGCTGCTTGGACTCGAGACAGGAAGAAGATGAAGAGGACGAAAGAGAGGCGGCGGCTGGCCGTACCCAGGTAAGTGCTTTTTTTTAGGCTTTTTAATTCCCCCACCCCCTCTACCCGCCCCACCACCCCCATCCGGTAGCAGCCACTACTGGTGCCTCCCACAAATCTTTGCCAGTAGACAGAGCGGTCTCTGCAAAAAATGTCTTCTAGTGGAGGTGTGGTTTGATGGAGGAGATGTGTTCAAATGGAGGCAATGTGGTCTGAAGAAGCAGATACTGTCTATTTGAGGAGATGTGGTCTAAGGTAGGATATGTGGTCTAATGGAGATGAGGTCTGATGGAAGGGATACGGTCTAATGTCGATGTGGTCCAATTGAAGAGATATGGACCAACAGATATATTTTCTTGTGTGGGAGATGTGATACCATGGATGAGCCGTGTTCTGATGGATGTTAAGTGTTCTAGTGGAGATATGTTCTAATGTAGGAGAAGTGACCTAGTGAAGGGGATGTGGTTTGAAGGAGGAGAGGTGGTCTAATGGAGACATGTTCTGATGGAGCATAAGTAGGCCAATGGAAGTGTGTGGGAAGGTGGATGTTATATGATCTACCGGAGTGTGCTCTGTTGTAGGAGATGTGGTCTAGTGGAAGACTGCAGAAGCGGTTTTCTACTGGAGTAAAATGGGTCAGTGTCGCAGATGTGGCCCATTGGCTAAACGGCATACCCTGGAACTAGTAGTCCTAGCCTCGACGTGTCAACGTCCAGGCCCTCTGCATTTCTGCCAGGGCCTCCTGAGCACTTCCGGGTTATGTGCGCATGGGCGCGCACCACCTCTCAGTAATAGAAGAGGTTGGAGGTGGGGGTTCTGGGCTCCGTTAGCACCTCATAAGCCCTGCCTCTCTGGCACGCGAGCAGACTGCTGCGCAAATTAAACCGTAAAAGCACAATTAAAATGCAAAAAACACACGAAGATTTAAAAGGCAATTTGAGAGAATAGTCTAAAAGCCGACATATCAAAGGAAATCTCTTGGCTGTCCCCTGGGCCAAGTCCCCGGAGGCATTTATGAATCAAAAAAATTCTTTTTTTTTTTACAAGCAAAATGAAGTCGCCAGATGTAGCCCAATAAATCCGGCGTTGCTGCGTAAGGGCAGACAGTCCATTAACGGGAGATGGCATCGCTCACAGTCTGCCCGCCTTGTACCCGAGACAGACGCTCATTATGGCAGTCATTGGCCCCGCCCCCTTCAGTGCACCAGCAACAACAGCTTTTCACAAACAGAGCAGGGCGTGCAGGGCAGGGGGAGTCTGATATGGGGGTAAGGACTCTGCATTCTGGCAAAACAAGAGGCCACCATACACCCCAGTATTCCATATTCACCCCCAGCAAAATGTTAAAATTAACCCTTTGCAACCTGGCACTTTTGTAACCTCAGCGCACACGCCAATAATCCACCCACCTCATGTAACCCAAATATCTGAGGCGCCAAGTATCCCACTGGCCCCTTGCAACGTAATAATCAAATTATGACCCTGAATTCCAATAGTTTAATAAACCACTGAACCCAATTATTTATATAACTCTCTACACTCCAATATCCCACAATCTCCAAGAACCTTATATTCATACAGTCCCATTGCACCTCAATAATGCCCAACAGGCCAATATTTTGGACTCCCCTGCCCCCATTCACAACAATATTCGAATAAACCACTCTTCGGTTTAATATTCTAATAATATTCCTCCTACGTCCCAATATTTTAACAATAATTTTGAACTTCAATATTTTAATAAACGCTGCTGCACCCAATATTCATGTAATCAGTCACCAACTATCCCGAAAAGCTCTCTGCACTTCACACGTCTAATAATCTCCACACCCCAGAATTCCGGTAATCCCACTTATCCACAATATTCCGATGCTCCCAAGGCACCATACAATCCCCATTACCAGCTACATCCCAACATTTTAGTATTACTATTTTACCCCAACATTCCAATAATCGCTCTTCTGCAATAATATTCCAATCATTCTTCCTTTATCGCTGTATTCCAATAATGCATCCTAGATGGTAATATTTAACAATAATCTCCAACATCCTATTATTCCAGTAATCACACTGTACCCTAATATTTTAGTAATCCCAATGCAGCGCAATATTTCAGTCCTCCGCTACATCCCAATATTTCAATGATACAATTGCACCTCAATATTCCAATAAACATTTATGCGCCGCAATATTCCCAAAAATAATCCTGGACTCTAGTGTTCTAATAATCCTCTTCCCAAGTCCCCCACTAGTCACACTGTACTTTGATATTTCAATAATTGCCCAGATGCATCGCAATATTCCAATTATTCCCTGCGTCCCAATATTTCAGGAGCATCATTGCACCAGTGCTTAATTTAAGCCAGTGGTTTCTGGTACTCGGCACTGGCACTCAGTGGTTAATTGATAAACAAAAAAACGTGCCGGGGCTCCCGTCAGGAGGCAGCTTGCACCAGCTCATTTCTGATGTAAGCGCTGCCTAAAACAGAACTCCTGTGCCTACCAAAAATGAATGTTTCCGTGCTCCAGTACCTTTGGGTCGAGTTCGCGCTATAAGCGCCGATGTTCATGATAAAGTGCTGGTGCTGAGCACCGGAAACCACCAGCTCAAATTAAGTACTGCCAGCACTTCTTTGGTTTCCAGTGCTTGGCACCAGCACTTAATTATCAACACCACACTTATGACAGTCTGCCACATGGTGGTGCTGCTCATCTAATTTAGAGATGATCAGAGCTAGGGTTGTTTATGAATACAATTTACATTAAAAATTACTAATACCTGCCTCCCCAGCCATTCCTTTAGGGACCTGGAATAATCTGAACGGTTGCACTTGCAGGCGAGAGAGAGGGTTAGTAGTTGTTTTGGTACCATCATCGTCAGCGATGACGGGGCAATGGGTGGTGCGAGCTGCATTGGCCTCCTGGTCAGGGCTCTGGCACTTAGTATTTTACAAATTAAGCACTGCATTGCGCCATAATAACCCCAATGCCTCACACTATTCCAATAACCCACCTACATCCCAATATTTCATTTCAATAATACCCTTGCACCCCAGTATTCCAATTATTCCCCCTAACCCAAATATTATGGATGGCACCAAGTAGGGCAAGGTGATTGTGTTCCTGCACACAGAACTGAAAAAGTCCCCTGATTATACATCAGGGGGCATCTAATGTGGTCCATTAATTTCCACCAACTACTGTAATAGACCTGGCTTGTATCTACTGAGACTTTGTAACTATCCAATATTGGTCTACTAGTAGTTGACTGTAATAATAGTTTTTGGTCTGTGTCTACGCTCTTGCATAGTTTTGCCATCCAAACTGACAACATTTAGTTAAGTGTGTGCTGAAAAAATGAATGCCGTTTTCTTATACGTTGACTTAAAAAACCTTTATTCTCGCACTTTGAAATGGTTGGATTGTCAATATCTTTCTTATAAAAATATTTTACATGGGCGTGAGAAACGTGATCCTCACATGAAAACGCACATAGCGAGAACTTTGCAAACTACGGGTAGTAATAAAAGGATGTTCACAATGGAAAAAGCTTTGCAACTCAGCACAGCTACACTCCTACCCCCCTAACCTCCTCTGACGATAAGCCTTGGCTCCTCCACCACAGCTACCGCTGGAGAGTCAACGAAACTAAGGCAGTCTTGACAAGCAACAGGATCCTGCATCCAGGCCTCCAGGGTCCCTCTCCCTCGATGGTGCTCGATAATCCACATAGGCCATCCGGATCAGTGCAAAATGGCCGACACCGGTAGACAATAGTTGGTTAGCACACTAGCATTATCCTGTGCACCGGTAACAAATAATTAGTCTGATCACCAGTAATGCAATAATCCTTGTTACATCATGCATGCTGGAACCGCATTAACCCACATTAATCAATGACCCCAAACACCCAGGTGATAAACAATCCCTCTGCAACCATTGGACCAATAATTCCCATGATCCCTAGAAGTGCTGTATTCCCCACACATCAGTCCTGAAGTTCTCCAACAAACTCAATACTGTCATGTAATACAACAACCTCCTGTTTCCCAGTAAACCCTCAAGGAAGGCTGCACACAAGTAACCTAATAAATAAGGTGCAAGGGTAGAATCCATTTTATTTAAAGCATGGAAGGTACACAGGAAACCCAGCCATCCGAGGTTTAAGCAATGAAACATGAGCAGTCCTTCAGGATAATTTGTGGACTGGGCCATATTCTAAGCCCCGTACCACTTGTTCACGCTTCCAGCTAGGCCCATACACACCTAAAGCAGGGATGTAGCTAGCATTGGTGCCACAGGTGCGGTGCCACTGGGACACAGAAGCCTGAAGGGCCCATTGAACCCTGATAATTGCTGTATTTTACTGCTCAAACTGTAGTTAAAGCGGCCATTTTCCTTGCTTGCACCATGGCCCATGGCATCCTTGCTACACTACTGACCTAAATTGATTCTGAGGGAGGGCTGGGACCTGCTTGCAAACTGGCTTGTGGCTTTTCTTGGCTCTAAGGAGCACTCTAGCAAGACAGTTCCACCTGCAGCCAGCTGCCAGCATCCCTAGACATCCTGTAATGGCAGCCATCCCAGAACCTTCTAATCTTCCATAGGATGGTACCGCGTGGGATGATGACCTGGTGTATCCTGGACGTATGTTACCAGGTCATCATACGCCACGTTCTCCTTCAGGTGGACATTATTCATCAGGGTGAATGGAAACAGAAGCTGAATTAGGCAATTTTAAATAAAATGCACAACAATATGCACCTACTGTGCCCATGAAATAAAATGTGCAGTCCATGTGTCAGGATTATATTTTTATCGGGGGACCTGAATTCTTTAGGTTTGAGGTTTCTAAGCGTCCAGCATCCTATGCTCTTGACCTCCTCCAGACAAGATGGAGGAATTTTACACTAGATTTTTTTCTGGCTTACCTCCTGTGATCCCTCCTTACCCAGATGCAGGGGTGTTTCCTGGTTCCTTAAAAGTGGGCCCAGCATCTTCCCTGCATAGGAACACTGCTTTGGATCTATTCTAGACACATTGGGCCTGATTATAACTTTGGCGGTGCTGCGCCGGCTCCGCCCAGCCACCGCAATGCCAAAGCCGTGGTCAGACCGCCCGCCAGATTAGGAGTTTCCTCCTGTCTGGCGGGCTTTCTTTTTATGTTCCCACAGCGGTGCCCTAAAAATGGGCACCACAAAGGGAATGCCAAAAAGAGTTCCTTCTCAGCATGGGCTGAAAAGTCTATGCCATGCAGGAACTGGTGTGCATGCACCCAGAGGGGCACATGTTGTGCCCCCTGTGTGCATCCACATGCAGAGGAGGCACAAGGGGCCCTGCAGGGCTCCCTTTATTTCCTCTCTGCCACAGTGTTCATGGAGGAGGAAACTCCATGACACTGCCGGCGGAGAGGAAACTTGTACTATGCTTGGCGACCCCGCAGCGGACCTGCCAAGCATATTGCGGCCAGCTGACTGCCGCAACACCGCCAGGGAACGGCGGTTCTCTGGTGGCTGCGGCGGGGCTGTGGTTGTCCGACCGCCCGATTTATACTAGGGAAGTTGGGAGACCGTCACTGCCGCGCCCCCACGAGTCTGGCGGTCCGTGGACTGCCAGACTCGTAATCAGGCACATTGTCTAGCACCTCATCACTAAACCTCATCATTAAACCCGAATTTCTTTCTTGAAAGTTATGAAGCGATGTGTCTAGGCCCATCTGCTAGTGACCGGCTCTGCTGGGATACCCTAATGAGGGCTTGAAATCATCTGTAGCAGAGACTGCCTCTCTTTTGGTGATAGGTGACGGCCTCTGCGGCCTGGCCAATGGAGGCTCTTACTTGTTGGCCCTTCTGACCTCTCAGTGACATTTGCATAAGTTGTCCAGAGTGTCCCTATTTTAGCCACACACTGTAGAATGGACTCTGTGGCCAGATGCTCAAAATGTTTGCCTTCTTCCTGGCCCTCGGATTTCAGAGAGTCAGCATAGTGACAGTAGTATAGTGTGACAAGTCTGAACCCTGCGTCCATGCCACTGGCCTGTCCAAGGGCTCTTTTTATTTCCTGCACTGTCCAGTCTGTCTGTGGAGAGCTGAGGGTCTTGAATGATTGATCCGTTTTGGCAGCTGTTTTCTCCTGATGTCACAGACCGGGCTCGCCACCATTTTAGATGTCAGCGGCTCAGAGATGCCCTTGGGTGCAGGATGGACAGGATGCTGAGATACTTTGAAGGACTCTCGCTCCCAGCAGTCTAGCGTCGGATCTCGACTGATTCGTGGTAGCAGGGCACGACTTTTGATGGGGTCAGTCTTCATCCTTCTCATCTGCCAAAGTCCTGGAGTTCACCTGGGCCTGCTTAAACGCATCAGTGTGAGCTCAAAATCTGGCAATTTTCAGCTCCCTTCGCTGAGGAAAATGAAACTGTTTCTTCCTAGGATGACGTTGGGGCTGCGGTACAGACACTGGTACTTTCCAGTATGGGCTCAGGAAGTGACGTCACTGCTGGGTCACTCAGGTCTCTCTTACTCCGTTGGAGGCAGCGTTGCATGTGTTTAATATCTTGCGACAAGATACTGCAATAAGTTACATCAGTCCTGAGGGAACTCCTCTGCTCCTCCCTCTGCCCCCACGGGTCAGGCAGCTGTTTAAAATGCTACGCCTGACAATCAAAGCTGTTCAACTGAAAGCCCCGGCCTAATATCTGGTGCTCTGAAGTGGGGCCATGTTTGACCAATCCCGAGAGATCTACTGGCTCCTCCTACAGGCTAGGCACGTGCTTAAAGTACTCTGGGCTATAAATCTGGAATTCCGAAAGCCCATTTCCACCTTGCAGAGAGTGTACAAATATATAGAGGCACAAGATCATATAGGAGTAAGATATTACTCCTGAAAAGTCCTAATTACAAACCACTCTCTGGAAGCCCCTCCCCCCAACTTCTTCCTTAAAAGCCTTATAAGAACTGGAGATGACACGATGGCTGCATTTTTTTCTTCAGTCCACCCATACCTTCGCATTGCTCCATCTAATAACGATTCCTTATTAGACTTTCTTTGTAAATACGTTTCCTGGAAAACATTTTTAGAAGTGCTTTGTGTCTTGGTCCACAGATTAATATAATGTTCATTTTTGCCTGAAATTTCTGTTTAATGCATGTATTAACAACACAAGTGTGCATATGATACTACAGGGCACTCCACGCTGCTTTGTCTTGAAGGCGTGTCCCTTCATGGTGTCTGTCCTTACTCTGGGGTCCGTCTTGCCTTCAAACTGGCTTTTGGACTTGCTAAGATGTCCGCCAACTGAAACAGGTTCCAATACGGTGGGCACATGAAAACACTCCTCTCCCACTCTTCCTAAATTTTACTCTGGGATTCCCATGGGAATGTGACTTTTGTCCCTGGGAGTCCGCTCCTCCAAGCAATGTACATATGTGGGAGATAGACATTTCCCTTAAATTCCATGCATTCGCATCAGTTGGGTATGTTTATCTCAGTGAGTCGCAACCCCTAGAAGGGTATGCCCTGAAAGGATTTGAGGCGCCTGAAACCCACAATGCACCTCAATTATGATGGTCAATGCAAACAACGTAGCCAAAAGTATCTTGGAGGAATGATTTGCATATTACTTTACTCTTTGTTAGTCTATCAGTATTTACTTAGAACATTTGTGACATTAGTAAGGCCTTATGGAACTTTCCGCAATACGGGGGGGGTCATGTATTCCACTGTTCTGCGTTTTCACTTTGGCAATGTCAAGGAGATCAGCTATCTTTATTTCAGGTCTTTGTATGTTCTAGGGGTTTTGTAAGAAGTCCTATTGTTTGGGTATGAGTAATAGGACGCAGGGTATTGTTATGTCATTTGTATTTGCAAAGAGAACAATCTGCCATTTCTGTGGCACCCACATACTTTGGCATACAAGGGGTGGTCGAGGGGATGTTTTTCAAATATTTTAGAGGTGTCCATTGCAGACCAAAGTCTGATTTGAAAGATTATGGGGCTTATTTACAAGCCCCTTGTGCCGCCGGTGCGTCACGTTTAATATGGGAAAAAGAGACACACCGGCGGCAGGGCCGGACTGGCCGTAGCGGGCATTGGGTGTTTTGTTTCCTGGGAGGCTAGAAGGGTAGGGCCGATTCTGCAGTAGTGTGTCATTTTTAGGTCTCGCCTGAGCCAGCGCTTAGCGCTGCTCTGGGCGAGAGTTTTAGTAAGCGGGTTTTGGAAGTGCAAACAGCAGTGGCTTTTGCTGGCGACCAGCTTGCGTTCACGTGAGCGTGCACGCGCGTCACGGGTCATTAAGTGCATCGCGATCGCGATGCACTTTCACTTTCGCGGCTTTGAAGTAAAGAAATAGATTATTTTTCTATTTCTTTACTTTTGCTATATCGCGGCACCCGCGCTTTACTTTTAACATTAAAAGTAAAGCGCGGGTGCTGGATATGTAAAAGTAAAGAAATAGAAAAATAATCTATTTCTTTACTTTTGCTATAATCGCGGCACCCGCGCTTTACTTTTAATGTTAAAAGTAAAGCGCCAGTAGCAACGATTGTAGCAAAAGTAAAGAAATAGAAAAATAATCTATTTCTTTACTTTTGCTATAATCGCGGCACCGCGCTTTACTCTTAATGTTAAAGCGCTTTACTTTTAATGTTAAAGTAAAGCGCGGGTGCCGCGATTATAATGGTGTAGCCAATAGGTCTCGCTTTTGGGACCTTATAAGTATTTAGTTATGCAACTGTTGCATGGCTAAACACTTATAAGGTCCCAAAGGCGAGACCTATTGGCTATGCCAATGCTTGTTTGTTCCTGGGGGCCGGTTTGCAGCGGTGCTGCAATATTGGCCCCCAGTACGAAAAGCAGCAGTGCTTCACACTTGCACTCAACCCCATCCCCCCCTGGCTGGTCCTATCAAAACTGCCAGGGCTGCTTTGGGTTCCCAGTCCAGCCGTGACTGGCGGCGTAAGGGGCTTGTTAATATGCCCTTTTGTGCTTTGAGCAGTGTTAAAGAGTATCCTCTTGTGTTCGGGGAATGTACCTATGATTTCTCAATCTGACCTCCCACTCCTTGGAAGCTGTGGTATTATTTGGCCAAAACATATGATTGAGGTGCTGTGATGCATGGGTCAGGGTGTGCATCAGCTGTGTGATGTGTTCTGCATAATTACAAGTGCTACTAAGTGTGAGGAGTGTGATGTGCTGTTGGGAAGCATCCCAAAGCCCACAACATGGCCATGGTGCTTGTCTGGTGAGGACCACTTTACCAACTATATGGGACATTGGGGTTGTGGAAAGGACTCTCCAGCATGCCCTGTTGTCTCTGGGAAACATGGTTCTGTTAAAGGAGTGGGTTGTACCATTGGGGGGCACGGGTTTGACTCCTGTATGACTCTAGAGGTTTGCTGTGCACAGTGAGGGTGAAGGAAGAGCTGTTGAACATGTTTTGTTGTCGCTGTGATCCTATGCAGGGACACTTAGCAAAAGCTGCACACACTGTGAAAATGGAGACGGATAAAAAATCAATTCCAGCAGACCTAACCATCAAGGAGGGATGACCCAAAATAGGTTGGCAAAATCAGGGGTTTAATTTAATTATTCACAATCAGAACCTCATGTTTCGGCCCAGAGTGCTAAATGATGATCTTGGGGTTCTGTAGAGTTTGGGGAGCACTGGCATACCCCAGTTGACTTCTGCACCCCTGTAATGGAATAGACCACTGCGGCTAACCAATGAAACTGCACCTGACAGAAGATTCCCAATAATGCTGAAAGGAGCCAGTGGTTGAAACTGTATTGCTATTTTTGGCCAGAGCCAACATTGATTTGCTTCTGTTTGGCCCCAGCCTGGCCCATGTGTGATGCAACAGACGACCTAAAACAAGGGAATGGAATGCGGGCCTGAGAATTTCCCAGTGATGAGAAAATGTTGTCTCAAGCATTTCCAACCATCAGTTCCTGTTGTCTCCATGATGCTGCCAGTTCCTCGTGCACCCCCTGGCAGCGGGTCCCCTGAGGTGCACGTGCTAGAACGGCACGTGCCACGCTCGTGGCAGCAGCTGGAGGAAGAAGAAAGGCAGATAAGCGATTGAAGGAGGAGAGATGGATGGAGAAAGATAGCTGGACTGGACTCTGAGGAGGCCTCAGATCGCTCCCCCTACAAAGTGCCTTGCTCTGCTTTGTAGAGTGCACTGCTCGGAGCTACAAAGAGACCTCTCCCTCCCATCAGCGCTGTCAGCCTCCCCTCCTCAGAATATCCTTTCATGCTGGATGGGATGAAAGAGCAATGCTAAACCTGAACTCTGCGTGGCACAGGCCCCCTGCTGGAGCCTGCTGTCACTGCTACTGCTATGGAGCAGGCGGGGCCGAGGCCTCCATTTCCAGGGTGATGATCAGTGCCCTCGACTGGGGTGTCCAGCGTAGGTCCAGATGGTGGGTGCATGCCAGAGTTTTGTGAAACTGATTAATATACATTTACATATAATGAATTTAAGTTTAAATGAATTATGTCCCGGCTAAATATTCGTTTGACAGAGTAATCTGGCGTAATTTTTGACATTTTGTGTTATGCTTGTTGTGGGAAATTCCCAAAATGATGCAATTACGCCACGTCACGTAATTTGCAATCCATTCAGGTGAAAGTCGTTTTATGGGAGCACAGTAACAACATGAATGAACAGAACGCAAGCGACTGTTGCTCGTAGCACTTGTTTTTTTTTGTTGGTTTTTTTTCACATCTTGGAGCCCAGTAAGGACACGGGGATGCATTTTACACTAAAATATAAAACAGATTTGCTTTTCATGGAATTTTGCATAATTTCATGTAATTTTACCAACATTTTGCGTAATTACACTAAAGGAAATTACGAGAATTGTGCACACCCATAGAAATCCTTTACATAGTCAGTGGATATTTTGAAAATGCAGCATGGTTTTGAACCTCGTGGACAGATGTAGGACACCCCTGCACTAGACCACAAGGTCCTGGCTCTGGAATCAAGTGTAAGCATCCACACAGGTTTCTGGACTCTACGGCACTGTTTGCATTATTCTATGTATTGCTGCCGTCAGACGGTTGTTTGTGTGGGTGGAGGACCACTGCTTTGTTTTTTACTGGCATATCCTGCTCATGTCTGTAGGGCATTGCTTTACTTGTCTCCATTATCCATGGGTAACAACCACACTGGATCATTCGTGCCACACCGCTCGCTCATCATTTCCAATATGAGAAACACATACAACACATGGGAGGGTAATATGGACGTACCAGCTTGTAACTGTGTTCTGGTGTGGAGCATTCTGGGCTGGTAGCCTTAAAAACATTCTGTATGGAGAATGCTAAAGATGTCCCTAAAACGAGATCTGGCCATTTGCCACAGCAAAATGTTGTATTAATGATGCAAAACTTCTGAAATCTGCCAGTATCTCTAGTGACAATGTCATGCATGGACACCCCCGCCTAAGAAAGTCATGTAAAAATAATGCAAAATCATGGAATGTGAAATTTAGGGCATTTCAAGAAAATTTGCGAATTTCGTATAATGCAGAATTTGGAAACTTTACAAATTTAAAAATGTCACCAGCATAATGAAACTTTCACCCAGGGCTATTTGTAATGCTGGCAGAACATTGTTAAATGAATGTAGTCCAATAGGTTTTGGTTCTTTATAGGCCAATAAGAAAGTTTTCCTTTTAACTGATAACCAACAAGTGTTTACCTCTTCCTCAGTGATTCTCGCATAGTGGAAGTACAGAGAATGACTCCAGACGTTGACCTGCACAAACAGTGGTCTGGATTCTGTGCATGTAATAACGTCCAAGGCTTTTACACACAGAAACAGGAAACATGGGCACACAGCCTTTGATTTCTGAATGATCTGCACTAGGGAATTAACCGCATTATCTTTCATCTCATGCCTGAGCTCTGGGGGACATGAAAACTTAATTTTAAATATAATTTAAAATACATATTTTTGACCTACTTCCTCAGACTGAATTATGTGTCAGAGGTGCAATGCTCCGATCAAGCCGGACTGTTTATTTGAATTATTCTTTTTTTGCGTTTTTTAAATATCTTTATTGCATTTTGTGATCCATTGGCATATGTAACGGAGCCACATCTGGCATACATTAGCAACACTCCACATCGGAGGAAGGAGGTCAGATACATTTCAATCGTATTTGTTCAGAATGCTGTCAGATACCGTGCACTGGGTTCACACACCCTCCCTCTGAGCCCCTGTATCTCGAGAGGATCAAAGTACCCGTCCAGGATAACACTGAGAACTTGCCCACAACAAACAGATAGACCAGCTCTGTACTAAAAACCAGCCAGGTGTGTCAAGTGCATTTACATCTTAATATGAACAATACAAAATGGAAAAATACAAAAGCAAACCCCTCCTCCCTGAACTGCATGTGCTGTGTGTGTGTGGGGGTGTGTATGTGTGCACTCATGGTACTGTTCAATCTACCCCAACAACCAGTGTCTCATGCATGCCCCACGTAGCACTTGTCAGTGGCTGGGTTATCTCACAGTAAGCAACCCCACACACACGCTTCCACCGATCCCTCGCTCCACCCAGTATGCCAGTAACATCATGATGGGGCTGGGTTCCCACCTATTTGGGTCCGCTCTGGGTCAGAGACAGTATCCTCATCGGGAGCGATCATCCGCAGTCCCTTTGAACTTCTTTAGGTAAGTGTCCCAACATCCCAGAGGGTCTACCCCATCCCCTATCGTGCGCAGTCATCTATGGACAGCCAGCTCAGCGAGCGCCCATCTAGGCATGTCAGAACGCCACCGCCCCAGTGGGGGTGCCGCAGCCGACTTCCAGGCCATAGTAATGCCATGTATAGCCAAAATCAACGTCACGTCATTTGGATTATTCTTAGCCTGAAACTAGCAATAACTTGTCACGTTGCCCCCTCTCCATCTTAGTCAGCTATAAAACCCCAGTAGACAAAAACCACTGAAGGCTTCAGATGTACCACAGGCCTCATCAGCAGACAGAAGGGGCTCACCGCAGGTTCAGAGGTATTTCATTCGAGAACTCAGTCCATGGATAAATGGATGGATGGCTACCAATACCCCCAAAATAATTCCACATCAACCTTCTGTAAAACTGTGTCTAGCAGTCCTACACCACTGTCATTGATGCTCCCCTATCATGCCATATAGTGCCCGGCACCTCTTCCTTCAGTGTCCTGGAACTGGAGGCCAGTGCTTAATTTGTAAAAAAAAAAAAAAAAAAAAAGTGCTAGGGCTCTCGTCAAGAGGCCATTGCAGCTTGCACCACACACTGCCCCTGCCATGCTGCCAGTAATAGTAACAACACAACTACTAACCATCACACTCCTACAAGTGTGACAATTCGGACCATTTCAGCCCCCAAAGGTATAACATTGGCTTGGACAGCAGGTAATAGTCGTTTTTAATGTATATTGAAAAAAATAATTAACTGTTGTTGCGGTTATGTCTAAATTACCCAGACAGCGCCACCTTGTGGCAAACTGTCACAAGCGCCAGTGTTGACAATTAAGTGGTGGTGCCGAGCACCGGAAACCACAGGCTCAAAGTTAAGCACTGCTGATGCCGAATTCACAAATCGATCTGGGTCAGTTTGATCCACTTTGGGATTCTCTTCTAAGAGCTAAGAAGTCAATGTCATCTAGGCCTGTGTGACATTTTATTTACACTGGTGAAATTCTCAAACGTGTGCATTACGTGAAATTCACGTATTTTGCATTATGAACTTTTTGTGTAACTTGTTTGCCCAGGTGTGCACCTCACAGAAATAAAAATTCTCCAGACACTAGCAGGAGACTGGTTCACAACGAAAATGTCTCACTAAGAGACACCTACCAGTATCTCAGGAGAAATTTATTAACGCAAGGTGGGATCTCAGATACAAAAAAGTGGTGTGAGATATCGGCAATCACACTTTATTACAAAAGGGTGATTTTGTTAAATTTTCATGTAATTTTGCAAGAAGAAGTTACATAAAGTCATACACCCCTGTTATCATCTGGAGTTTCAGTACTATATCTCTGGAGGGGTCCAGATTAATTAAATGATTTAATACGGGGGCCTACGGAGATTCCTCTGGCGCTCTAATAGGGTCCAAGGGTCCCAGTACAAATTCTTCCCCCAAACATTTGGCCATTTTTGGAATTATCTTAAGAAACATATCTTAGTCAAATTAAGGAAATCAAAGTTAAATCAAAGATGAATTGGAATTTACTTTTTTTTAAAAGCCCATAAACAATAACAGGGCAGTCAGGAGGGCATCAGTCAGTCAGGGGCTTCGGCCCCAGCAGCGCTTTAATTGGGCTAGGTTCTGCCCATGCACAGCTCCAGCAGTTTTAAAAAGCAGGTGCTGAGAGGGGTACCTATAGTGCTCTCCAATTTTGCCTTCAGGGTGAAGAAAATATATCTTAACTCTGCAGCAGTACCACCCTTCATTGCCTGTGGTGTAACTTCAGAGACTCGTTATAGTTCGTTCACAGTCTCATCATTTCAGAACCGAAGCATTTTCAATATTCTATACAAGGAAGCCATAGTTGTTGCTTATTTATCTTACACAACTAACAACCATTGGCAAAGCCAATAGTCCTGGCTTGTTGTAGATGTAATGTTACTTGTTGTATTATATATCTGGATGCAATGACAGAAGCAGCAACATACAAGATGGGCGGCACACTATGCTAAGCACAGATTTTTAGCTGGTGTATTTTTAAGCCACATCCTTAATTAGATCGGCCACGCCCCCTTGAGAGACCCCTACGTTTTTTCATTCCACTTAAAGCCCTGGGCCCCAGCCTAGGGAAGATAGCCATATGGAGCATCAAATGTCTAGGAAGGCCTGGGCAGAGCCACTGCTCTTGGTATGGTGACGGTATTTAGTAGGGTGCTGGGCAGCTCCAGCTTTTATTCACAGTCGCAGCAAATAGCAATAGTGCACTGCCAATGAGGACACAAAGTTCAAACTAATTGAACTGGACAGCCAATCAGAAGCAGCTCCGTTGTGTTTTTGTCCCAGTTCCTGGATTTATGGCACACTGGTGGGCAGAGCTTACTAAAGTGGTAATGGCGGCGCGTGAAAGTGTGACCGTGCAAATATCCTGATCAGCAACTTTGCCATTTTTTGTTTAAATTTTGATATCTCTGCAGCGTGAAGTACATACACAACGTTTAAAAAAAACACACACACACACAAGGCAGGTTCAGCAGCCCCCTGCTGCAGCGACAAGCATCCCCACTAAAGCAACTGGGCACACTGGGTGCGCCAGCAGCCCTTTTTCAGCTCCCCCAGAGTAAGCAAAGTACTGAGTCTCAACCCCCACAAAGCCCTTGACAACTGGCAGGACAACTCTCAGGAGCCCCGCTCACCCCACATGATCTCTCTGCCTACTGCCCACAGCCTCTGCACAGCCTTTTCACAAACACCTCCACACTGCCCACTGTCACCTACCCTCTGCCCCTGCTCTGTCGGTGCAGCGAGGCCTGCTCCCACCTGACAGACACAGACTTCCCGATTCGAGGTGCCCTCCCTGGTCATGGGACATCCCGAGGCAGGAAATCCCGCCTTGCAGTGGGCCTGACATCAGAGCTCTGATCTTCTATTTTTCATGATAACAAAACCCATCATAATTCCAATCTTTAATTATCCATATGTGACAGAACCCAATGCGTTTCGGGCTTGGCCCTTCGTCAGGGGATAATTCCTGAAAAGTAATATCACTAATTAATCCAAAGATTGCCTATTGCGGCACATATGATAATCACGATGATTTACTTTTTTGTAATGTTTATCGCATTGCTTAACATACCGGATTATGAACCTCTTCTTTACACCATCGCGTTGCACTGGATTTATTTTACGAAATTGATATGGGAATGTATTGAGGTTTTGGGGTGTTTTAAGTTTGGGGGGTCACTGCTGCCCTTCCTCTTACATAAGTTCTTTTGCACTATTAGTCTTGTTACACGGGCACTTTAAATATGATACCATTAGGTGGTAATCAGAATCTTTGGATTAATTAGTGATATTATTTTTCAGGAATCATGCCCTGACGAAGGGCCAAGCCCGAAACGCATTGGGTTCTGTCACATATGGATAATTAAAGATTGGAATTATGATGGCTTTTGTTATCATGAAAAATTGAAGATCAGAACCCTGATGTAGTGTGACCTCGAACACTACATATTCTTGAAAAACTCTGATTATTAATAAAGAAAAGAAGAACTGATTGAACATGGATGAATGTGTTAATTTAAGAAACTGATTTATGGGTGTGCCAAGTGGGGACGTTTTGTCCTCTCCAGGAAAACGCATTGCTCTAATTTTCAAGTTTCACACGCCTTTTGATCAGAAGGCAATACTCACTGGCACCCATTAAAGTATCCACGAAGATATCTTGCGTTGTACACGGAGTGCAACTGTCGCCTTGTCACTCTTCCCTGAGTGCTCCTGGACACTTCTGAAGCAATGCATGCAGGTGACCTGTCCTATTCCTAGCAGCGCTCCTGCACCATTGACTGCAGTGTGCCTACTCTTTTCATGGCAGCTTATTTGTTCCATAAACCGCAGCATTCCTCTGCTATTCCCTGAGTGCTCCTGCGCCACTTCCTGCATGCGCCTGACCCAATGCATGAAGGGTACCTGTCCTATTCCTAGCAGCGCTCCTGCAACATTGCATGCAATGTACGTTCTTCACCCCTGGCAACCTACTTGTACCATTCGATGCACTGTATATATGCTATTCCGTGAGCGCTCCTGCGCCACTTCCTGCATGCGTCTGAAGCAATGCATGTAGGTTAGCTGTCCTATTTCTAGAAGCGCTCCTGCAACATTGCATGCAATGTATGTTCTTCACTACAGGCAACCTACTTGTACCATTCCATGCAGTGTTCCTATGCTATTCCGTGAGTGCTCCTGCGCCACTTCTTGCATGCGCCTGACCCAATGCATGCGGGGTACCTGTCCTATTCCTAGCAGCGCTCCTGCACCATTGCATGCAATGTATGTTCTTCACTACAGGCAATCTACTTCTACCATTCCATGCACTGTTCCTGTGCTATTCCGTGAGTGCTCCTGCGCCACTCCCTGCATGCGCCTGTCCCAGTGCATGCAGGGTACCTGTCCTATTCCTAGCAGCGCTCCTGCACCATTGCATGCAATGTATGTTCTTCACTACAGGCAACCTACTTCTACCATTCCATGCACTGTTCCTATGCTATTCTGTGAGTGCTCCAGCGCCACTTCTTGCATGCGCCTGACCCAATACATGCAGGGTACCTGTCCTATTCCTAGCAGCGCTCC
The DNA here is from genome assembly GCA_963921515.1 of Calotriton arnoldi. NCBI lineage: Eukaryota > Metazoa > Chordata > Amphibia > Caudata > Salamandridae > Calotriton > Calotriton arnoldi. Next base: position 402,788 of record CAWUFW010001719.1, on the reverse strand, counting down.
TGCACCATTGCATGCAATGTATGTTCTTCACTACAGGCAATCTACTTCTACCATTCCATGCACTGTTCCTGTGCTATTCCGTGAGTGCTCCTGTGCCACTCCCTGCATGCGCCTGACCCAATGCATGCAGGGTACCTGTTCTATTCTTAGCAGTGCTCCTGCACCATTGCATGCAATGTATGTTCTTCACTATAGGCAACCTACTTCTACCATTCCATGCACTGTTCCTATGCTATTCTGTGAGTGCTCCAGCGCCACTTCTTGCATGCGCCTGACCCAATACATGCAGGGTACCTGTCCTATTCCTAGCAGCGCTCCTGCACCATTGCATGCAATGTATGTTCTTCACTACAGGCAACCTACTTCTACCATTCCATGCACTGTTCCTGTGCTATTCCGTGAGTGCTCCAGCGCCACTTCTTGCATGCGCCTGACCCAATACATGCAGGGTACCTGTCCTATTCCTAGCAGCGCTCCTGCACCATTGCATGCAATGTATGTTCTTCACTACAGGCAACCTACTTCTACCATTCCATGCACTGTTCCTGTGCTATTCACGGAGTGCTCCTGCGCCACTCCCCGCATGCGGCTGAACCACTGCATGCAGGTTGCGGGCGCTATTCCCTGCAGCGTTCCTGCAACATGCACTGGGTGTTCCTTAGAGTGACCAGGCGTCCCGGATTTTCACCAGCTATCCCGGCAGATTTCCACAATTTTGGCTCATGTCTCGGTTTTTAGAGGGGGTCGACTGAAACCAGTAAGAGGCACTTTTGGGGTGTTCTAATGCTGTGCTAATTAGCAGCTGTTATAAGTAAGCAATTTAATTTACAGGTATGATGCTGGTTTTATAAATAACATTTTACCCATTTTCTTAGTGCCTTTTCTGTATTCCTGTGTTGATAAGAGCTGTCATTCTGCGCTGCTCCGTTGATGTAAAATTGTAGTCCCTCTTCTGTTTTTGCAAAATGTCCCGGTTCTTGGTTCTTAAGATCCGGTCACCCAGGTGTTTCTGCAACAATTCAATGTAACGCTCCTGTGCTCTTCAGCGACTGCTCGCGCCCCGGTGCCGACACGTTTCCTGCGGCGCTCCTGCCCGGGTCCCTGCACCATATATCATTTTACCGACAAGAATTCCTGCACAGTCTCTGCCCTCTCACCCCGCCCAAGTCACCTCAGTCAGTCTGAATCAGGGAGCACAAGAGCTTCCTCGGGCGCATCCTGGGAAAATGGGATAATGGCATAGCCCCCCCTCCCCTCCCCCCCCGCTCTTTGTCGCCCCCTCCCCCTTGAGTGACTGCACGCTGCTGCTCCCCTGGAGCTCTGTGAAAGGTCAAAAACACATTAAAGTTAAAAATTCACACCTTCCGGGAATGCTGTGCCTGACAGAGCAGTGAGAAGGAATCTCTAAGCTCTGTATCTATCATTCCCCAGGTCTGCGCTCTCCATCCAACCTTCACCACCCCTCCGCGCCCCTCCCGCTACCCCCTCCTCCCTCGCCAGGCAGAACAATCCCTCACCTCTAATTCCTGCCACAGTTTCGCCCTCTCTCACTTGCTCTTCCTGCTTCATTTCTAACTCCACCTTCACATGGCCGAGTCCCCAAATGACAGTCCCGCCTCCCAGTCCGATCTCTCTTTCAATCTCCCTCTTTTCATTTTTCATTTCCCCTCTACTTTTTTCTCCTTTATGTTTGTGCCCTCGTGTAGACTTTCTCTTTTCTCTCTCTCGTGTCCTTTCTCCCCAGTCTCTTCCAATCACATAACTTTCCGCTCTACCCTCATCCCCTTTGTTTCCCCCCTGTCTCCTTCACCCTTCACCCTACACTCCCCATCTTTTCTTTCTTTCCTCACTCCCTTCTCAATCCTTGTCCTCTTATGTACTCTCCTATCTCTCTACTCATTCCACAATTCCGTTTCCTTACTTCTTTCCAATATCTCTCCTCTACTCTCCTCTGCTCTGACACCCATTTCTCCCTCTCCTTGCCTCAATAGGGCATCTCTCCCTTCTCCCCATCTTTAGTCAGTTGCCACCCTCTTAGAGTAGACATGCTTCCCCTCTCCCTCCTTTCTCGGTTTCCTTTCCCATGAGGCACAGGGTCAGACTGATTTGCATATGGCCATGTCTGAACTGGGGTGGTGGAGTGAGCTAAAGAATGATGATGGATTAAACCCAGATCAGTTGACTGGGGGTGAGTGTTAGATTTGCTCTAGCGCTCCGTCCATCATCCCCTTTGGTATCGCTTTGTTCGCCCTAAGTTGGCAGGGTATGCCCAGACGTGGGTCCCTTGCTCACTTTGCCACTGGATTCAAGATAGCCTGGCTGATGAGGGTTTTGAACCCGAAACCGGTCCCAGGATGCTTGTTTCCGGTCCAGGAAAGACATGGCTTGGCAGTTCGGGCTGGACTGTTCCCATGAGGCACAGGGTCAGACTGATTTGCATATGGCCATGTCTGAACTGGGGTGGTGGAGTGAGCTAAAGAATGATGATGGATTAAACCCAGATCAGTTGACTGGGGGTGAGTGTTAGATTTGCTCTAGCGCTCCGTCCATCATCCCCTTTGGTATCGCTTTGTTCGCCCTAAGTTGGCAGGGTATGCCCAGACGTGGGTCCCTTGCTCACTTTGCCACTGGATTCAAGATAGCCTGGCTGATGAGGGTTTTGAACCCGAAACCGGTCCCAGGATGCTTGTTTCCGGTCCAGGAAAGACATGGCTTGGCAGTTCGGGCTGGACTGTTCCCATGAGGCACAGGGTCAGACTGATTTGCATATGGCCATGTCTGAACTGGGGTGGTGGAGTGAGCTAAAGAATGATGATGGATTAAACCCAGATCAGTTGACTGGGGGTGAGTGTTAGATTTGCTCTAGCGCTCCGTCCATCATCCCCTTTGGTATCGCTTTGTTCGCCCTAAGTTGGCAGGGTATGCCCAGACGTGGGTCCCTTGCTCACTTTGCCACTGGATTCAAGATAGCCTGGCTGATGAGGGTTTTGAACCCGAAACCGGTCCCAGGATGCTTGTTTCCGGTCCAGGAAAGACATGGCTTGGCAGTTCGGGCTGGACTGTTCCCATGAGGCACAGGGTCAGACTGATTTGCATATGGCCATGTCTGAACTGGGGTGGTGGAGTGAGCTAAAGAATGATGATGGATTAAACCCAGATCAGTTGACTGGGGGTGAGTGTTAGATTTGCTCTAGCGCTCCGTCCATCATCCCCTTTGGTATCGCTTTGTTCGCCCTAAGTTGGCAGGGTATGCCCAGACGTGGGTCCCTTGCTCACTTTGCCACTGGATTCAAGATAGCCTGGCTGATGAGGGTTTTGAACCCGAAACCGGTCCCAGGATGCTTGTTTCCGGTCCAGGAAAGACATGGCTTGGCAGTTCGGGCTGGACTGTTCCCATGAGGCACAGGGTCAGACTGATTTGCATATGGCCATGTCTGAACTGGGGTGGTGGAGTGAGCTAAAGAATGATGATGGATTAAACCCAGATCAGTTGACTGGGGGTGAGTGTTAGATTTGCTCTAGCGCTCCGTCCATCATCCCCTTTGGTATCGCTTTGTTCGCCCTAAGTTGGCAGGGTATGCCCAGACGTGGGTCCCTTGCTCACTTTGCCACTGGATTCAAGATAGCCTGGCTGATGAGGGTTTTGAACCCGAAACCGGTCCCAGGATGCTTGTTTCCGGTCCAGGAAAGACATGGCTTGGCAGTTCGGGCTGGACTGTTCCCATGAGGCACAGGGTCAGACTGATTTGCATATGGCCATGTCTGAACTGGGGTGGTGGAGTGAGCTAAAGAATGATGATGGATTAAACCCAGATCAGTTGACTGGGGGTGAGTGTTAGATTTGCTCTAGCGCTCCGTCCATCATCCCCTTTGGTATCGCTTTGTTCGCCCTAAGTTGGCAGGGTATGCCCAGACGTGGGTCCCTTGCTCACTTTGCCACTGGATTCAAGATAGCCTGGCTGATGAGGGTTTTGAACCCGAAACCGGTCCCAGGATGCTTGTTTCCGGTCCAGGAAAGACATGGCTTGGCAGTTCGGGCTGGACTGTTCCCATGAGGCACAGGGTCAGACTGATTTGCATATGGCCATGTCTGAACTGGGGTGGTGGAGTGAGCTAAAGAATGATGATGGATTAAACCCAGATCAGTTGACTGGGGGTGAGTGTTAGATTTGCTCTAGCGCTCCGTCCATCATCCCCTTTGGTATCGCTTTGTTCGCCCTAAGTTGGCAGGGTATGCCCAGACGTGGGTCCCTTGCTCATTTTGCCACTGGATTCAAGATAGCCTGGCTGATGAGGGTTTTGAACCCGAAACCGGTCCCAGGATGCTTGTTTCCGGTCCAGGAAAGACATGGCTTGGCAGTTCGGGCTGGACTGTTCCCATGAGGCACAGGGTCAGACTGATTTGCATATGGCCATGTCTGAACTGGGGTGGTGGAGTGAGCTAAAGAATGATGATGGATTAAACCCAGATCAGTTGACTGGGGGTGAGTGTTAGATTTGCTCTAGCGCTCCGTCCATCATCCCCTTTGGTATCGCTTTGTTCGCCCTAAGTTGGCAGGGTATGCCCAGACGTGGGTCCCTTGCTCACTTTGCCACTGGATTCAAGATAGCCTGGCTGATGAGGGTTTTGAACCCGAAACCGGTCCCAGGATGCTTGTTTCCGGTCCAGGAAAGACATGGCTTGGCAGTTCGGGCTGGACTGTTCCCATGAGGCACAGGGTCAGACTGATTTGCATATGGCCATGTCTGAACTGGGGTGGTGGAGTGAGCTAAAGAATGATGATGGATTAAACCCAGATCAGTTGACTGGGGGTGAGTGTTAGATTTGCTCTAGCGCTCCGTCCATCATCCCCTTTGGTATCGCTTTGTTCGCCCTAAGTTGGCAGGGTATGCCCAGACGTGGGTCCCTTGCTCACTTTGCCACTGGATTCAAGATAGCCTGGCTGATGAGGGTTTTGAACCCGAAACCGGTCCCAGGATGCTTGTTTCCGGTCCAGGAAAGACATGGCTTGGCAGTTCGGGCTGGACTGTTCCCATGAGGCACAGGGTCAGACTGATTTGCATATGGCCATGTCTGAACTGGGGTGGTGGAGTGAGCTAAAGAATGATGATGGATTAAACCCAGATCAGTTGACTGGGGGTGAGTGTTAGATTTGCTCTAGCGCTCCGTCCATCATCCCCTTTGGTATCGCTTTGTTCGCCCTAAGTTGGCAGGGTATGCCCAGACGTGGGTCCCTTGCTCACTTTGCCACTGGATTCAAGATAGCCTGGCTGATGAGGGTTTTGAACCCGAAACCGGTCCCAGGATGCTTGTTTCCGGTCCAGGAAAGACATGGCTTGGCAGTTCGGGCTGGACTGTTCCCATGAGGCACAGGGTCAGACTGATTTGCATATGGCCATGTCTGAACTGGGGTGGTGGAGTGAGCTAAAGAATGATGATGGATTAAACCCAGATCAGTTGACTGGGGGTGAGTGTTAGATTTGCTCTAGCGCTCCGTCCATCATCCCCTTTGGTATCGCTTTGTTCGCCCTAAGTTGGCAGGGTATGCCCAGACGTGGGTCCCTTGCTCACTTTGCCACTGGATTCAAGATAGCCTGGCTGATGAGGGTTTTGAACCCGAAACCGGTCCCAGGATGCTTGTTTCCGGTCCAGGAAAGACATGGCTTGGCAGTTCGGGCTGGACTGTTCCCATGAGGCACAGGGTCAGACTGATTTGCATATGGCCATGTCTGAACTGGGGTGGTGGAGTGAGCTAAAGAATGATGATGGATTAAACCCAGATCAGTTGACTGGGGGTGAGTGTTAGATTTGCTCTAGCGCTCCGTCCATCATCCCCTTTGGTATCGCTTTGTTCGCCCTAAGTTGGCAGGGTATGCCCAGACGTGGGTCCCTTGCTCACTTTGCCACTGGATTCAAGATAGCCTGGCTGATGAGGGTTTTGAACCCGAAACCGGTCCCAGGATGCTTGTTTCCGGTCCAGGAAAGACATGGCTTGGCAGTTCGGGCTGGACTGTTCCCATGAGGCACAGGGTCAGACTGATTTGCATATGGCCATGTCTGAACTGGGGTGGTGGAGTGAGCTAAAGAATGATGATGGATTAAACCCAGATCAGTTGACTGGGGGTGAGTGTTAGATTTGCTCTAGCGCTCCGTCCATCATCCCCTTTGGTATCGCTTTGTTCGCCCTAAGTTGGCAGGGTATGCCCAGACGTGGGTCCCTTGCTCACTTTGCCACTGGATTCAAGATAGCCTGGCTGATGAGGGTTTTGAACCCGAAACCGGTCCCAGGATGCTTGTTTCCGGTCCAGGAAAGACATGGCTTGGCAGTTCGGGCTGGACTGTTCCCATGAGGCACAGGGTCAGACTGATTTGCATATGGCCATGTCTGAACTGGGGTGGTGGAGTGAGCTAAAGAATGATGATGGATTAAACCCAGATCAGTTGACTGGGGGTGAGTGTTAGATTTGCTCTAGCGCTCCGTCCATCATCCCCTTTGGTATCGCTTTGTTCGCCCTAAGTTGGCAGGGTATGCCCAGACGTGGGTCCCTTGCTCACTTTGCCACTGGATTCAAGATAGCCTGGCTGATGAGGGTTTTGAACCCGAAACCGGTCCCAGGATGCTTGTTTCCGGTCCAGGAAAGACATGGCTTGGCAGTTCGGGCTGGACTGTTCCCATGAGGCACAGGGTCAGACTGATTTGCATATGGCCATGTCTGAACTGGGGTGGTGGAGTGAGCTAAAGAATGATGATGGATTAAACCCAGATCAGTTGACTGGGGGTGAGTGTTAGATTTGCTCTAGCGCTCCGTCCATCATCCCCTTTGGTATCGCTTTGTTCGCCCTAAGTTGGCAGGGTATGCCCAGACGTGGGTCCCTTGCTCACTTTGCCACTGGATTCAAGATAGCCTGGCTGATGAGGGTTTTGAACCCGAAACCGGTCCCAGGATGCTTGTTTCCGGTCCAGGAAAGACATGGCTTGGCAGTTCGGGCTGGACTGTTCCCATGAGGCACAGGGTCAGACTGATTTGCATATGGCCATGTCTGAACTGGGGTGGTGGAGTGAGCTAAAGAATGATGATGGATTAAACCCAGATCAGTTGACTGGGGGTGAGTGTTAGATTTGCTCTAGCGCTCCGTCCATCATCCCCTTTGGTATCGCTTTGTTCGCCCTAAGTTGGCAGGGTATGCCCAGACGTGGGTCCCTTGCTCACTTTGCCACTGGATTCAAGATAGCCTGGCTGATGAGGGTTTTGAACCCGAAACCGGTCCCAGGATGCTTGTTTCCGGTCCAGGAAAGACATGGCTTGGCAGTTCGGGCTGGACTGTTCCCATGAGGCACAGGGTCAGACTGATTTGCATATGGCCATGTCTGAACTGGGGTGGTGGAGTGAGCTAAAGAATGATGATGGATTAAACCCAGATCAGTTGACTGGGGGTGAGTGTTAGATTTGCTCTAGCGCTCCGTCCATCATCCCCTTTGGTATCGCTTTGTTCGCCCTAAGTTGGCAGGGTATGCCCAGACGTGGGTCCCTTGCTCACTTTGCCACTGGATTCAAGATAGCCTGGCTGATGAGGGTTTTGAACCCGAAACCGGTCCCAGGATGCTTGTTTCCGGTCCAGGAAAGACATGGCTTGGCAGTTCGGGCTGGACTGTTCCCATGAGGCACAGGGTCAGACTGATTTGCATATGGCCATGTCTGAACTGGGGTGGTGGAGTGAGCTAAAGAATGATGATGGATTAAACCCAGATCAGTTGACTGGGGGTGAGTGTTAGATTTGCTCTAGCGCTCCGTCCATCATCCCCTTTGGTATCGCTTTGTTCGCCCTAAGTTGGCAGGGTATGCCCAGACGTGGGTCCCTTGCTCACTTTGCCACTGGATTCAAGATAGCCTGGCTGATGAGGGTTTTGAACCCGAAACCGGTCCCAGGATGCTTGTTTCCGGTCCAGGAAAGACATGGCTTGGCAGTTCGGGCTGGACTGTTCCCATGAGGCACAGGGTCAGACTGATTTGCATATGGCCATGTCTGAACTGGGGTGGTGGAGTGAGCTAAAGAATGATGATGGATTAAACCCAGATCAGTTGACTGGGGGTGAGTGTTAGATTTGCTCTAGCGCTCCGTCCATCATCCCCTTTGGTATCGCTTTGTTCGCCCTAAGTTGGCAGGGTATGCCCAGACGTGGGTCCCTTGCTCACTTTGCCACTGGATTCAAGATAGCCTGGCTGATGAGGGTTTTGAACCCGAAACCGGTCCCAGGATGCTTGTTTCCGGTCCAGGAAAGACATGGCTTGGCAGTTCGGGCTGGACTGTTCCCATGAGGCACAGGGTCAGACTGATTTGCATATGGCCATGTCTGAACTGGGGTGGTGGAGTGAGCTAAAGAATGATGATGGATTAAACCCAGATCAGTTGACTGGGGGTGAGTGTTAGATTTGCTCTAGCGCTCCGTCCATCATCCCCTTTGGTATCGCTTTGTTCGCCCTAAGTTGGCAGGGTATGCCCAGACGTGGGTCCCTTGCTCACTTTGCCACTGGATTCAAGATAGCCTGGCTGATGAGGGTTTTGAACCCGAAACCGGTCCCAGGATGCTTGTTTCCGGTCCAGGAAAGACATGGCTTGGCAGTTCGGGCTGGACTGTTCCCATGAGGCACAGGGTCAGACTGATTTGCATATGGCCATGTCTGAACTGGGGTGGTGGAGTGAGCTAAAGAATGATGATGGATTAAACCCAGATCAGTTGACTGGGGGTGAGTGTTAGATTTGCTCTAGCGCTCCGTCCATCATCCCCTTTGGTATCGCTTTGTTCGCCCTAAGTTGGCAGGGTATGCCCAGACGTGGGTCCCTTGCTCACTTTGCCACTGGATTCAAGATAGCCTGGCTGATGAGGGTTTTGAACCCGAAACCGGTCCCAGGATGCTTGTTTCCGGTCCAGGAAAGACATGGCTTGGCAGTTCGGGCTGGACTGTTCCCATGAGGCACAGGGTCAGACTGATTTGCATATGGCCATGTCTGAACTGGGGTGGTGGAGTGAGCTAAAGAATGATGATGGATTAAACCCAGATCAGTTGACTGGGGGTGAGTGTTAGATTTGCTCTAGCGCTCCGTCCATCATCCCCTTTGGTATCGCTTTGTTCGCCCTAAGTTGGCAGGGTATGCCCAGACGTGGGTCCCTTGCTCACTTTGCCACTGGATTCAAGATAGCCTGGCTGATGAGGGTTTTGAACCCGAAACCGGTCCCAGGATGCTTGTTTCCGGTCCAGGAAAGACATGGCTTGGCAGTTCGGGCTGGACTGTTCCCATGAGGCACAGGGTCAGACTGATTTGCATATGGCCATGTCTGAACTGGGGTGGTGGAGTGAGCTAAAGAATGATGATGGATTAAACCCAGATCAGTTGACTGGGGGTGAGTGTTAGATTTGCTCTAGCGCTCCGTCCATCATCCCCTTTGGTATCGCTTTGTTCGCCCTAAGTTGGCAGGGTATGCCCAGACGTGGGTCCCTTGCTCACTTTGCCACTGGATTCAAGATAGCCTGGCTGATGAGGGTTTTGAACCCGAAACCGGTCCCAGGATGCTTGTTTCCGGTCCAGGAAAGACATGGCTTGGCAGTTCGGGCTGGACTGTTCCCATGAGGCACAGGGTCAGACTGATTTGCATATGGCCATGTCTGAACTGGGGTGGTGGAGTGAGCTAAAGAATGATGATGGATTAAACCCAGATCAGTTGACTGGGGGTGAGTGTTAGATTTGCTCTAGCGCTCCGTCCATCATCCCCTTTGGTATCGCTTTGTTCGCCCTAAGTTGGCAGGGTATGCCCAGACGTGGGTCCCTTGCTCACTTTGCCACTGGATTCAAGATAGCCTGGCTGATGAGGGTTTTGAACCCGAAACCGGTCCCAGGATGCTTGTTTCCGGTCCAGGAAAGACATGGCTTGGCAGTTCGGGCTGGACTGTTCCCATGAGGCACAGGGTCAGACTGATTTGCATATGGCCATGTCTGAACTGGGGTGGTGGAGTGAGCTAAAGAATGATGATGGATTAAACCCAGATCAGTTGACTGGGGGTGAGTGTTAGATTTGCTCTAGCGCTCCGTCCATCATCCCCTTTGGTATCGCTTTGTTCGCCCTAAGTTGGCAGGGTATGCCCAGACGTGGGTCCCTTGCTCACTTTGCCACTGGATTCAAGATAGCCTGGCTGATGAGGGTTTTGAACCCGAAACCGGTCCCAGGATGCTTGTTTCCGGTCCAGGAAAGACATGGCTTGGCAGTTCGGGCTGGACTGTTCCCATGAGGCACAGGGTCAGACTGATTTGCATATGGCCATGTCTGAACTGGGGTGGTGGAGTGAGCTAAAGAATGATGATGGATTAAACCCAGATCAGTTGACTGGGGGTGAGTGTTAGATTTGCTCTAGCGCTCCGTCCATCATCCCCTTTGGTATCGCTTTGTTCGCCCTAAGTTGGCAGGGTATGCCCAGACGTGGGTCCCTTGCTCACTTTGCCACTGGATTCAAGATAGCCTGGCTGATGAGGGTTTTGAACCCGAAACCGGTCCCAGGATGCTTGTTTCCGGTCCAGGAAAGACATGGCTTGGCAGTTCGGGCTGGACTGTTCCCATGAGGCACAGGGTCAGACTGATTTGCATATGGCCATGTCTGAACTGGGGTGGTGGAGTGAGCTAAAGAATGATGATGGATTAAACCCAGATCAGTTGACTGGGGGTGAGTGTTAGATTTGCTCTAGCGCTCCGTCCATCATCCCCTTTGGTATCGCTTTGTTCGCCCTAAGTTGGCAGGGTATGCCCAGACGTGGGTCCCTTGCTCACTTTGCCACTGGATTCAAGATAGCCTGGCTGATGAGGGTTTTGAACCCGAAACCGGTCCCAGGATGCTTGTTTCCGGTCCAGGAAAGACATGGCTTGGCAGTTCGGGCTGGACTGTTCCCATGAGGCACAGGGTCAGACTGATTTGCATATGGCCATGTCTGAACTGGGGTGGTGGAGTGAGCTAAAGAATGATGATGGATTAAACCCAGATCAGTTGACTGGGGGTGAGTGTTAGATTTGCTCTAGCGCTCCGTCCATCATCCCCTTTGGTATCGCTTTGTTCGCCCTAAGTTGGCAGGGTATGCCCAGACGTGGGTCCCTTGCTCACTTTGCCACTGGATTCAAGATAGCCTGGCTGATGAGGGTTTTGAACCCGAAACCGGTCCCAGGATGCTTGTTTCCGGTCCAGGAAAGACATGGCTTGGCAGTTCGGGCTGGACTGTTCCCATGAGGCACAGGGTCAGACTGATTTGCATATGGCCATGTCTGAACTGGGGTGGTGGAGTGAGCTAAAGAATGATGATGGATTAAACCCAGATCAGTTGACTGGGGGTGAGTGTTAGATTTGCTCTAGCGCTCCGTCCATCATCCCCTTTGGTATCGCTTTGTTCGCCCTAAGTTGGCAGGGTATGCCCAGACGTGGGTCCCTTGCTCACTTTGCCACTGGATTCAAGATAGCCTGGCTGATGAGGGTTTTGAACCCGAAACCGGTCCCCAGGATGCTTGTTTCCGGTCCAGGAAAGACATGGCTTGGCAGTTCGGGCTGGACTGTTCCCATGAGGCACAGGGTCAGACTGATTTGCATATGGCCATGTCTGAACTGGGGTGGTGGAGTGAGCTAAAGAATGATGATGGATTAAACCCAGATCAGTTGACTGGGGGTGAGTGTTAGATTTGCTCTAGCGCTCCGTCCATCATCCCCTTTGGTATCGCTTTGTTCGCCCTAAGTTGGCAGGGTATGCCCAGACGTGGGTCCCTTGCTCACTTTGCCACTGGATTCAAGATAGCCTGGCTGATGAGGGTTTTGAACCCGAAACCGGTCCCAGGATGCTTGTTTCCGGTCCAGGAAAGACATGGCTTGGCAGTTCGGGCTGGACTGTTCCCATGAGGCACAGGGTCAGACTGATTTGCATATGGCCATGTCTGAACTGGGGTGGTGGAGTGAGCTAAAGAATGATGATGGATTAAACCCAGATCAGTTGACTGGGGGTGAGTGTTAGATTTGCTCTAGCGCTCCGTCCATCATCCCCTTTGGTATCGCTTTGTTCGCCCTAAGTTGGCAGGGTATGCCCAGACGTGGGTCCCTTGCTCACTTTGCCACTGGATTCAAGATAGCCTGGCTGATGAGGGTTTTGAACCCGAAACCGGTCCCAGGATGCTTGTTTCCGGTCCAGGAAAGACATGGCTTGGCAGTTCGGGCTGGACTGTTCCCATGAGGCACAGGGTCAGACTGATTTGCATATGGCCATGTCTGAACTGGGGTGGTGGAGTGAGCTAAAGAATGATGATGGATTAAACCCAGATCAGTTGACTGGGGGTGAGTGTTAGATTTGCTCTAGCGCTCCGTCCATCATCCCCTTTGGTATCGCTTTGTTCGCCCTAAGTTGGCAGGGTATGCCCAGACGTGGGTCCCTTGCTCACTTTGCCACTGGATTCAAGATAGCCTGGCTGATGAGGGTTTTGAACCCGAAACCGGTCCCAGGATGCTTGTTTCCGGTCCAGGAAAGACATGGCTTGGCAGTTCGGGCTGGACTGTTCCCATGAGGCACAGGGTCAGACTGATTTGCATATGGCCATGTCTGAACTGGGGTGGTGGAGTGAGCTAAAGAATGATGATGGATTAAACCCAGATCAGTTGACTGGGGGTGAGTGTTAGATTTGCTCTAGCGCTCCGTCCATCATCCCCTTTGGTATCGCTTTGTTCGCCCTAAGTTGGCAGGGTATGCCCAGACGTGGGTCCCTTGCTCACTTTGCCACTGGATTCAAGATAGCCTGGCTGATGAGGGTTTTGAACCCGAAACCGGTCCCAGGATGCTTGTTTCCGGTCCAGGAAAGACATGGCTTGGCAGTTCGGGCTGGACTGTTCCCATGAGGCACAGGGTCAGACTGATTTGCATATGGCCATGTCTGAACTGGGGTGGTGGAGTGAGCTAAAGAATGATGATGGATTAAACCCAGATCAGTTGACTGGGGGTGAGTGTTAGATTTGCTCTAGCGCTCCGTCCATCATCCCCTTTGGTATCGCTTTGTTCGCCCTAAGTTGGCAGGGTATGCCCAGACGTGGGTCCCTTGCTCACTTTGCCACTGGATTCAAGATAGCCTGGCTGATGAGGGTTTTGAACCCGAAACCGGTCCCAGGATGCTTGTTTCCGGTCCAGGAAAGACATGGCTTGGCAGTTCGGGCTGGACTGTTCCCATGAGGCACAGGGTCAGACTGATTTGCATATGGCCATGTCTGAACTGGGGTGGTGGAGTGAGCTAAAGAATGATGATGGATTAAACCCAGATCAGTTGACTGGGGGTGAGTGTTAGATTTGCTCTAGCGCTCCGTCCATCATCCCCTTTGGTATCGCTTTGTTCGCCCTAAGTTGGCAGGGTATGCCCAGACGTGGGTCCCTTGCTCACTTTGCCACTGGATTCAAGATAGCCTGGCTGATGAGGGTTTTGAACCCGAAACCGGTCCCAGGATGCTTGTTTCCGGTCCAGGAAAGACATGGCTTGGCAGTTCGGGCTGGACTGTTCCCATGAGGCACAGGGTCAGACTGATTTGCATATGGCCATGTCTGAACTGGGGTGGTGGAGTGAGCTAAAGAATGATGATGGATTAAACCCAGATCAGTTGACTGGGGGTGAGTGTTAGATTTGCTCTAGCGCTCCGTCCATCATCCCCTTTGGTATCGCTTTGTTCGCCCTAAGTTGGCAGGGTATGCCCAGACGTGGGTCCCTTGCTCACTTTGCCACTGGATTCAAGATAGCCTGGCTGATGAGGGTTTTGAACCCGAAACCGGTCCCAGGATGCTTGTTTCCGGTCCAGGAAAGACATGGCTTGGCAGTTCGGGCTGGACTGTTCCCATGAGGCACAGGGTCAGACTGATTTGCATATGGCCATGTCTGAACTGGGGTGGTGGAGTGAGCTAAAGAATGATGATGGATTAAACCCAGATCAGTTGACTGGGGGTGAGTGTTAGATTTGCTCTAGCGCTCCGTCCATCATCCCCTTTGGTATCGCTTTGTTCGCCCTAAGTTGGCAGGGTATGCCCAGACGTGGGTCCCTTGCTCACTTTGCCACTGGATTCAAGATAGCCTGGCTGATGAGGGTTTTGAACCCGAAACCGGTCCCAGGATGCTTGTTTCCGGTCCAGGAAAGACATGGCTTGGCAGTTCGGGCTGGACTGTTCCCATGAGGCACAGGGTCAGACTGATTTGCATATGGCCATGTCTGAACTGGGGTGGTGGAGTGAGCTAAAGAATGATGATGGATTAAACCCAGATCAGTTGACTGGGGGTGAGTGTTAGATTTGCTCTAGCGCTCCGTCCATCATCCCCTTTGGTATCGCTTTGTTCGCCCTAAGTTGGCAGGGTATGCCCAGACGTGGGTCCCTTGCTCACTTTGCCACTGGATTCAAGATAGCCTGGCTGATGAGGGTTTTGAACCCGAAACCGGTCCCAGGATGCTTGTTTCCGGTCCAGGAAAGACATGGCTTGGCAGTTCGGGCTGGACTGTTCCCATGAGGCACAGGGTCAGACTGATTTGCATATGGCCATGTCTGAACTGGGGTGGTGGAGTGAGCTAAAGAATGATGATGGATTAAACCCAGATCAGTTGACTGGGGGTGAGTGTTAGATTTGCTCTAGCGCTCCGTCCATCATCCCCTTTGGTATCACATCTGTATCAGAGCCGTGGCCTTTCTCCTCCTCACACCTCTTCTTTTAGGCTCAGAATCACTTAGACAGTATAATATGATATGGTATTGGTCAGGGCTTTAAGTGGGATGAAAAAACTGGGGGGTTCTCTCCAAGGGGCGTGGCTGACGTAATTAAGGGCATGGTATAAGAACGCATAAGCTAAAAATCTGTGCTTAGCATAGTGTGCTGCCTGACTGGTATTTTGCTGCTTCTGTCATTGCATCCAGATAAATAATACAGCAAGTAACATTATAGCTACAACAAGTCAGGACTATTGGCTTTGTCATTGGTTGTTAGTTGCATAAGATAAATAAGCAACAACGATGGCTTTGTTTTATATAATATTGATAATGCTTCAGTTCTGAAATGATGAGACAGTGAAAGAACTAAAACGAGTCTCTTTGAAGTTACATCACAGTCAGTAAAGGGTGGTACTGCTGTAGAGTTAAGAATTATTTTTCACCCTGAGGGTGAGGGCAAAAACAGAGAGCCCGATAGGATCCATCTCAGCACCTGCTTTCTAGAACTGCTGGTGCTCAGCACCAGCAGGGACTTATCCCACTTAAAGCCCTGGTATTGGTATTTATAGGGCTCACTCACGGCCGGACTGGGAACCGAAACCGGCCCTGGCAAACTGCTCGGCCGGCCCCCAGAGATCAGGGGGTTAGAGGGGGTGGGGGGGGGGGGGTGCGGCTGAGCTGTTTGCCAGGGCCGGTTTCGGCCGATTACGTTACAGGGCCCGATATGGCAGCTATGCGGCAAATCAGGCCCCAGTAACAAAAATGGCTCCCCAGGGGCCCAAAACTGGAAATGCCCGGTGCCCGCTAGGACCAGTGTGGCCCTGGGCTCACTACCCCTGACGAGGCGCTGAAGCGCTTTGGATTAAGTAGCGCACTGCTCCATAGGCACCAAGTGTTCGCAAGTAGATCATGCATACTGGTTACAGGTTGCCCTGCTGCTTATCATGCAGTTGCCATGTAGTTTGTAGGTCTTCTTTCAGAAATATTTTATGCACTTCTATAAAAAGATAAATTACATATTGTCTTTATTTGGGTTGTCGACTTCATCATGCATGCAGGGCCTGCAATTTTATGTCAAGGACAAGGAGGTGTCATTCTATGGCAATACCCCCTCAATCCCTCACTTGCAGCAGCCACCCAAAAAGTGCACACTGAGTTTTCACAGCCCCCGGATCCTCTTAAGCAGGGCAGATACAGTGAGCCCTAATTGGAGCCGGGAGGCAGCATTCCACCGCTGGATAATATACAGATTTAGCATCATCTTCACAAATTGGATGATTTTCCATTACCACCAAACTCTAAATCAGGCCCTGTGTCTTTAAATGTGTCTGCTGTTATTTATACAAGAGGCATCCATCTGGCCACCAGCAACACCCGAGCAGTGCTTGTTTAAAACTCAAATTCTGACCTTGATTAGGGGAGCTCGCCAGATGACAAATAATTTGTCGCTTGTATTACCACATTGCAGGAGCAGCAATGACTTGCAGGTGTCTTTTATATTTATTCATTATTTTCTCTTGACGAAGGGTTCAAGTCAATCCGTAACAAGTGCGCATGCGCACTCAGCGATTGCCCTTCCCTGCGGCTCATGCTTGTCTGTGGCAGTAGTAGTTTCAACAGCTAGTGAAGCTCTTCACCTTGTCTGTGTCAGAGAGGACAGTGTAATTGAGATGGACAGTGCGTGACAGGAGGAGTGGCTGAGATGTGTAATATAAGTAGAACAGGGTCACCTCTGCCCTATGAGTGGGCTCCCTCCTGGGCACTTCCCTCTGTCCTCTTTCATATCTCTCCCCACAGGGACCAATACGGACCAGTGTGAATAACTGCTTCCAGTGGCGTAGCTACGCCTTGTGCCACCCATGGCGGTCCCTGCTTTTGCCGCCCGTGGCAGCCGAATGTAAGAGCAGGGGGCGGAGGCTTTGGGTGTGCTGGCGTTTTCTGCGTTTGCCGACCGACGGCTGCAGGTAAGAGTAGGGGGGTAGGTGGGTAGGCCGCCGCCCCTAAAACTCAAGCCGCCTGTGGTGGACCGCCCTCCCCCCCCCTTTGCTACGCCACTGACTGCTTCCTGCAGATTTAATTACATACCTCCAGGGAGGCCATGCACATGTATTGTATTGCAGTTGCATTTATACAGCGCTTCATACCTGTGATGAGGTGCAAAAGCACATTTCCAGACTGCGGCAACACCATTCTACTGCTATGGATGGAAGAGTTTGTGTCTATCATGTGGCTTATATGGGCATGGGTGCCTACAGTCCCCATCTCTTTGCTCACATTCAGAAACATATTGTTTTTGAGTGAGCTCTTGTGAGTTTCTGTCAGTGCTTTTTGTGAAGGTTGTGGACCCTGGCACCTAAGATTGAGAACTGGGACTTTTTTTCATCATTAGACTTTCACTCTGAGCAAGAGAGAGATAGACTGAAAATGGAGACAGCAGGAGGAAGATAGGAAAACCGTGACAAAGAGAGTAAGCAGGGATGAAGGAGAACCTGCAAAGGTGTTATAAAGTGACCTTAAGTATAGGGTGAAAGAAGAAAGAGGCATGAGGTGGAATCAAAACTAGGGAGGCTTGATATTCGACAACTCAGTATTGCAAATTCATCTTTTATGCATTGCTACCCCAGATTTTTCACCTAGATTTTTAGACCCAAATTTTGATGATATCAGGATTCTGTATCCTTTGACACTGCTTATTAATGCCACAGTGTGTGCTCTGGCCCTAAAATGGTAGTGGCAAAATTGTAGGCCTAGGTAAAATTGTAATTATGCCGGCATAGTTGACGCAGCTTTGGAAATTTCACATAATGAAATTTACATGAAATGACAGAGATTGCAACATTGTGCAACAGCACATTATTTTGGGGGGAAATTTTTAACGCAAGATGTACAGTACGGGTTTTTGAATGTGAGCGGCATTTCAGCTAGATTATTTACCCGTGCAGACTATTTGGGTAATCTTTGGAGCATGAAGCTACAAATCTAAACTCGAGCTGAAGTTCCTTTAACCGGGGCAGTTAGCAAACATTTCAGATAGATTTTTTTACCTGAGTGCAACATTCAGGTAGTTTTTGAGTACAAAACTACAAATCCGCATGTGAGCAGCAGTGTTTACATTGCAAGCGACTGGAAATCAACTTGAAATTTGATTTTTGAGTTGAATTTTTACCCAACAGACTGTCCGGGTAATTTTTGGAGTGTGAGATGCATTTACCATATTTACCCTTAATTTTGCATAATTTTGCAATCATTTTACATAATTATGCTACTGCCAATTACATGAGTTTCGCACATCCCTATGCAATTGTTTTCACCCAATTTGTCTATTTAAGTATTCTGTAAGACCATTGTAAAAGGCACAGAAAAAAATGCAACTACTGAGTGGAAATTAAACGTCATATGTGAGCTGCAGTGTGTATTTACATCAGCCACGTAAAGGACGAAAATTTTAATCTGGCACAAACCCCACAGTACTGTCGCTGGATTGCAGGTTAAATGCACTGTAATGACCCATTGCATGGAAAACGCCTTTGCTATGTAGGAAAATCCTATTTTGTATATTTAAAACATTGCCCTTAAAATGTGCCTTGTAAGCCAACAGGGCAGGGAGAAAATATATAAACATATGGCATAGTGGACAATGGGATTAGTGTGCTCTCCTAGTAAAATAAAACTGAAGAACTATTTCATTATGTAGACCTTGCTAGTCTTTTTCCTGAACAGACCTAGATGGGATTAAACATATTTATTTTCTATTTCCAGTTGGGAGA
The DNA here is from genome assembly GCA_963921515.1 of Calotriton arnoldi. Lineage (NCBI taxonomy): Eukaryota > Metazoa > Chordata > Amphibia > Caudata > Salamandridae > Calotriton > Calotriton arnoldi. Next base: position 384,275 of record CAWUFW010001719.1, on the reverse strand, counting down.
ATGCTAGAAAAATTCTTCAAAGTTATTTCTCACTTAATTTTTTTAATCTGATTTAATGGTGAAATAAGATTTTTTTATAACTTAAGTACCAGGGAACTTTGTAAAAATGTTCTTTAGGCGCCAGAGCTAGAAGTGGTGTAAAACCAGTTCTACTGCTCATCACATCACCTCCAGGCGTGGAATATACATCATTGGCGGGGCAATTTAACGACTTTGACTTAGAGGACAATAGCCTGCCTTTCAGCCCAGGAAGCGCAAATGGGTATTAACTGCTGCCCATTTAGCAGAGGTTAGTTATTTGGGAGTGGACAACAAAAATGTTGGCAGAACAAAGGGTTGCAGCACTACCTCTTTTTACTTAAAGAAACCAGGGAGGACTTCTCCAATTCATTTCTAGACAGCTTGACTCCAGTGACAGTAAGGGAAAGAACCCGTTTTACCCCTGTCAGATGTGAGGGGAACTCATCTCAATAGGGGAGTTACTAATGAGTTGAGCACAGGGCTGCTGATGGCATTTGGGTTCTCCCATTTCAAAACAGGGGCTCTTGGGTAATTTTACACTAAGGCAAAGACAAAGTGCTACAAAAGTGGGCATAAGGACTGTGAGAAAATCGCTGGAATTGGATGGTAGATTTTCTACAATCATTGGCTAGTGTACAGGATACATCTTGCCCCTCCATCACCCAGTTTTCAGACATTCCTAGATCTGGGGAGACTCCACTTGGAGAAGAAGGCCCTGCTGGATTAAGACTCCTAATCCCTGCTGAAATAAGCAGACTCCTATAAGAACTCAAGGACTCCTGTCTCAAGCTGGCCCCTAGGGGTCAGTATTGCTCTTCATGGGTCAAGTGGCTGACCTCGCGCTCTCTGGTTTAGGGACACAAAAAGCAGAAAGACTCTTGACTCTAAGAGAGCCCAGCTGGCCATGGAACACTGGAACCTGTAGAAGACCTGACTGGAGAGAGTCCTAGTGTCCAGAGGCCTGCCCTGAGGTGCTCAGTGTTGAGGTTAAAAAATGAGTCTTGCTGCAGGGACATCTCCATGGAGATAGGTGAAGCAGTAGCTCATCCCAGCTACGTATGCAGCAGCAGTGGTTAGACCAGAGCGTGGTGTAACAATGCTTCAGCCTTCTTCAGTTTCTAGTAGTAGCACGGAGCACCAGTGCCACTGGCTTGAGTTGGCTTGAGTCAGAACTGGGTGCGGAAAAAACCAATTTCCAGGTTGCTGCTCTCCTGCTGTAATGGCACCAATAAGCTGAAATCTATGGAATGGAATAGTACCAAGAGGATTTTCCAGTGGTTAAGAAGTGGTGCGTAAAGTTTTCCCTTCCATTACTTTTACACTGCCGTAGTGAGTTGTAGTAGGTGGGAAGGTAATGCAGACATAGATCCCTTAATCATGGTGTCTAAGGACTCATGCTCCACTCCAGAACTGGGACCAATTAGGCCGAAACATAACCATGGCTGCTTGGACTCAGGGTTACCTTAAGTACTTTACAAGTAGTTGACATAATGTAACATAACATAACAATATGTTTGTGTGCTGACGTGGCATACCCTACATGTTCAGGCTGCATTACTTCTTCGAGATAAGGCAAGATATACTTCCATATCTTGTGCCCCTTGATATAAATTCTCAGACAGGAAAATAATGAGGGAAAGTCACCATTAGAATTTCCCATTGGTTAAAAAAGTCTGGCTAAAGCAGTTTCATTCATCGCGTTTTTATAGCCTTGGTGTTATATGACTGAGCCGTAACAAGAGAAGCTATTGGCCGATGGCAGCATTGGCTGGACTCTCCAAGAGCAGTTCTTCCAGTTCATGAGGTAATTGGCAGGTAGGGTTTCTAAAGCAAACGTTTTCCCTCCAATTAATGTGATAGAAGTGGGGACCACAGTGGGTGCAAGAAACAGTGGTACACAGTGATCCTATACTTAAAGATAAAGTAAATAATTTACAGCTAAGGATTATCAATGTAAGTACAAAATAGCTAACACGCTTATTGATCACAATTCAAACATTCCATCCAATGGGGATAGCGCATGATACCTTGAAAATCCTATAAACCCATAAAATAATACATAATTAATTTATCACTTAAGCTTGCTACAAGTGGGTTACATAGCACATAGAAACAATGCCCTAAAGTTCCCATCAGAGTCCACATTGGGCTACACATAAAGTAACAGTGAGCTAAGAAGGTAAAACAGGATGCAAAAATGAATCACAAATATCACTTTTAAAAGTCCATCTGTCTGCCAGGGCACTTCAGGCTCCGCGGACCAGTCCGATCCGGAAGCTCGCGAGCCTATCAGCAACCGGCTTGAGGGATTGCATTGCTACCCCAGTGGCAACAGGAGTGCAGGAGCTAACAGAAAACACCCCAACCCGGCACTCTGAACGCTGCAGGTGTTCAGGGACCTACTAACCTAGACATAGAAGTACTCTGAATGCATCTGAGGTGAGTCTTTCATTCACCCGGGTTTTCCCTGTAGGTTATTGGCGCTGCTCATTGTTTACTTCCGTGTGTCAAGGCCTTGATTTCTCAGCGTTGCATCAACTATTGCTGGCTCACAGCTTGGCAAGAGCCCAACTAAATGCAGGGCCAGGGACTTGGTCCACAGAAGACGCAGAACTCAGAGGCCAATCCACTCTGTAGGCTTGTCTTACAAGACGGAATCCGACTTGCAAATCATGTATTTTCAATTCCTTTCCATTTTTTCACAAGTTGGCCTCGTCAGCCCACAGAATAGCAAATTCAAGACAGTTTTTCAGAATTGGTGGAACATTTCCATAAAATGAATTTCAATGGGAGTGATTTGCACATGGTTTCATCATCCTAAAAGCCGACGGGATTTTATCATTTCGTGGATCAGCCTAGCTATACGTTTTATATAATTTATAAAAAGGTGCTACTACTGCATTCCTTTTATGTTATAAGTAAAGCGCTTCTTGGTGCTATAGGAAGTGACAACATAACCAATGGAGTCAAAGAGCTAAAAACATACACCTCTCTCACCAAAAACCCTAACCAGTTAAAATAAAATTAAAATTAAATTAAAATTAAAATTAAAAAGTTTTAATTTGACCTAGCCAAATTAAAACTTGGTATGATTCGCCAAAGGAAAGAAACATTTCTGGATAAGTAGAAAAGGAAAAGAAATATATTTATCAACGAGCAACAGATGAATACCCTTTCGGAATCTGATTAAAGTTTTGGTTCAGCTCACAAAGAAAGGAGTTGGTCACAACCGGTTGCGCAGCCACAAATGCACCAATCTTCTTTTTTATAAGAAGCCCTCTGTATGACAAGCTGTTTACGTGACAAAACGGTGATTCTTGTAGTGCATCTGAGGCAAATCAAAATCTGGCACACAGTGCAGTGCTTAATTTGTAAAAGAATAAGTGCCAGTACCCAAAGCTCTGCTCAGAAGCCTGCAGATGGCACTAATAAATGTCAGCACGCCCAATGCCAAAGCATCGTCTTGAACCCACCTCAGACCTCTTTAATCCACTGCCAGACATTGCCTGGCCATATATCTCACTCTTGCTTGTCTGCTCGGGTTCTCAATGGAACCTGGATGGACTTGAGCTTCTCATTACCCTGCATGCACTAGGGCACACAGTTTGTCCACACTGAGGGGACACTTCAAGACTCATCGCAGAGCAGTGCATATATGCCACTGGTGATGCAGCGGATGTCTTCAGCTCATCCTGCTTCGGTTCCTTCATGGCCCCTCTGCTTCTAAGCAACATCTCCCTTGAGCAAGGGTAGCCCAACGCCCCTCCTGAATAGCTGGTCAGCTCTCTCATTCAAAGCACTGCCCACACAGCCCCTCCTGGACAAGCTTAGTTGAAGTTCCCATGCATCTGGTCAAGATACTGTCAAGTGAAGTTGGCAGTAACTTCCCCAAACATGGAAGACAGGGTCCTCACTGACATTGATAAACCGGATTCTGATAGAGAAATCTTGGCACACTGACTGAAAGGTTCCGTTCTGTTCCATCTTGATACCAAAATTGAAAGCAGCAGTTGTCTATATCTAGTCAGCTCTGAAACCAGTTCTGGGCAGTTCTGACCTTTTTACTTATTCCACTGATGCTGGGTTGGCCAAAGGCTTTGTTAGAGGGTGCTAGTAGGAAGATGGGTTGGGTACCAAAGATACGGCGGCTGTCCTAATTAACTACCAGGCTGCTAACCCATGAAGGGTAGACCTTCCAGTGAACAATGGGCAGGAAAGGGCAGAAGAAACTCCCTGAGATCCTAAGATTCTCTCTTTCACACCAAACACTTTAACCCACCTCAAAGGATCCCAGAAATGTCCTGGAAGAGCCCCGTCATTTACATTGACTGTCTGAGCTCTATCCAAGCCTCCATTTCAGTTACCACTTGTATGTAACAATTACAAAATGGAATCTAGTGTGGCTATGGCCACGTGTCGTACACACTCCACACATATCTTCTATATATAAAGATAAGAATTCAAATGTGACATCCACGTCCCAAATGGATGGGCAAAATGCCCAGCTGCAAGAGACTGGCAGACCACATTTATAAAGGTGGGAGAGGCCAGTAAGGGACTCTCCCTGGCAGGGGCAGGTAGACAGGCCTATCTCACCCCTATAATGTAATTGCTGCCACCATTGTCAGTTCTCTGCAGGCCGGTGAGTGCTCAATAGTCATGCTCAGTAAGAACGGGCACTGTGACCTCCAGACTACAGCCCCCACTCTGGATCTCAATCCGTGCTACACACATGCCTCCAGTGCACGTGTAGGATGGTTGTCTGTGCTGAGACGGGGGCAAAAAATATCCACAGCATGCTGTGACTAATTGAGTCAGGAGAGTGAGCTGTCCAGAGTCATGCAAGGGGCCTTTCTACATCCCAAAAGATTGCATTTCTGCGAGGTTTCAAGCCCTTTCTGCATTACATCACCACTAGAGACTGCTCAAAACCCACAAACTTCTGTGTTGTCTGTTCCACAAGCAGAGAACCTTCCGCTGACTTTTTCACAAGCACACCCCAATAAGGGCCTGATTTTAAGGTCTCTGGTCATTCTGGTTCAGTTGATAATGGGACTTAATAGCTGAATCGTGTTTACATCAACAGGAATTCCCCGAAAATGCGGTGCTTCATTCAGAAGCCCCCCGTGATGAAAGCGGGTGGAGGCTCTTGGTGGAACACTGTGGGAGAAGGAGAAACTATTGTGGAAAATGGGACTGGAATGTCTACTTTCGCCAGTAATTCCTGATCTCTGAGGGGACCCTCGGGGTCCTAATTCTAATGCCCAGAAACACCATCCACAGGATTTTCTGACGGGCCCACTATAAATAACTTCAAGTGGTTGGCGTTTCCGGAAAACATAATCACACCTTAATCAGCTCACTCTGATTTGTCCCAGTGTCCATTCTCAGGGGTGGTTCATGCCTCGATGCTCTAACCCACGGGTACTCATAGTACGGCCCGCGGGCCGCCAGCGGCCCGGCAAGCCTTCCTTGGCGGCCCGCGGACCTTGCAGACATTGTACCTGTGTTTTTAAATATTTTTTTTTTAAAGTGTGTCCGCAAACACCGCCGCAGCAGCGCGGACTCCGAGACACTCTGCTCTATGGGGGCCGGGCGATTCCAGCAATAGTCAGAGTGGAGATGCAGGGGCGCTAAGAAGAGGTGAAATACAACAAAGCCTCATTAACAAGTAAATGGTCTTTTAAAGACCTGTGAAGTACTCGGGTGCGGCTGTGTGTGTGTCCGGGAAGCTGTCTTCAGCCCGGGCTGCTGCACGCGCGAGGTGACAGAGGGTGACATACAGAGGGTGACATACAGAGGGTGACAGACAGAGGGTGACAGACGGAGGGTGACAGAGGGAGAGGGAGGGAGACAGAGGGAGGGAGACAGAGGGATGGAGACAGAGGGACGGAGACGGACGGAGACAGAGAGGGCGACAGACAGAGGGTGGGAGACAGAGGGTGGGAGACAGACAGACAGAGGGAGACAGATAGAGGGAGACAGAGGGAGGGAGACAGAGGGAGGGAGACAGGGAGAGGGAGACAGGGAGAGGGAGACAGAGAGAGAGGGAGACAGAGAGAGAGGGAGACAGAGAGGGAGACAGAGAGAGGGAGACAGAGAGAGGGAGGGAGTAAGGGGGAGACAGAGGGAGGGAGACAGACAGAGTGAGGGAGGCAGAGGGAGACAGAGGGAGATAGAGGGAGGGAGAGAGAGAGGGAGATAGAGGGAGGGAGACAGAGGGAGGGAGACAGACAGAGAGAGAGGGAGGGAGACAGAGAGAGAGGGAGAGAGAGAGAGAGAGAGAGAGAGAGAAGGATGTGTGTATGCCGGGTCTGGTGGCTCAGTGGACAAAGGCGTCCGCTGCAGGGGCCTGTGTTCAACCTCATGGTCACAGGTTGTTTTTTTCTAGCCCCGCCCCCCTCCCCACTGACCCCGCCCCCACCGGTGCGGCCCTCGGCCACAAACCACACTGTAAATTTGGCCCCCGAGAGAAAGTTTGTGAGTACCCATGCTCTAACCCTTTGGCTCATCCATTAGACATTCCTATTAAACATATTTGGCGCCCTGGAAAAATAAAACTTTGAACCTCTTCGCTGCCAGGGAGAAGTCCTCTGTCGCTGCAAAGTTTCCTGGTGAAGATATTGACATGTAATTCTGTTTCCTACACGCCTCTGGGATACAAGCCCCTTTTGATTTTTAATTTACTGATGCAAGCTGGGAGTACAGAGCTTCATTGCCAAAGAGGCAAGGCACCTGCCAAGCCGCAGGGGGCAGGGAATGGATGACTGAGAAAGAAAAACTGCACCGGACAGCTCTCTTAGAATGAGAAGGCCCTGGGCTTCGAAAGAGCACATCTGACGCAAGCCTAGCAGTACCGCGGGAGACTCGCAAGAAGTGGAACCCGGAAGTGACTCTCACCTAGTATTGAAATAGAGATCTTAAAGAGGTGTTTGCTAGCACATCCTCTTTGCACAGTGGAGGGCCCGTTTGTCCTACCGCATTCACACCCATTACCCTAAGCATACAAATGACGGGAAGAAAACAGCTTTTCCAAATGATTGCGGGAAGGAGGGATGATGGCACCCTGTCACTACAGATGGGTGCTTCCTCTCTGCTACTTGTCCTCTTTGGTGCCTCGTCAGGGGTATGAAGCACTATAAAATGCAAACAATGCAGTGCCATACAATTAACACTGCATGGCGGACAAAGTGGGACGCAGGGCCCTAATTTTGGATTACAGCACAGTAAAAAGGTATAACCCATAATTTGTACATTACACTAGAGATCTCACAATCTCACTCTCCCAAACTCAGGGGCATATTTACAAGCCACAGGAACATCACTTTTTTCGACGTTCCTGTGGCTATATGGGCAACAAATGCAACAGAGTATCCTCTCCACCAAAGCAAAGTTCCCCCGCCTTATTTAGAGTGAGTCGGAACTTCAGTATGTAGATGGTGGCAACTACTCTGTCTCCACTGCCTACAAACACCTCCGATGGCCCGACAAAGTAAGGGCCGTCAGAGTTCGGCCATGTGTCTGCCCGCCCTATGGGTGGGCGGACAAATAGTCAGTTTTCACTCTCCGCCACTGCCAGGTAAAAGCAATACAAAAGGGGATGATGGACGGAACGTTTGAGCCAATCAAACACTCACCCCCAGTCAACTGATCTGGGTTTAATCCATCATCATTCTTTAGCTCACTCCACCACCCCAGTTCAGACATGGCCATATGCAAATCAGTCTGACCCTGTGCCTCATGGGAACAGTCCAGCCCGAACTGCCAAGCCATGTCTTCCCTGGACCGGAAACAAGCATCCTAGGACCGGTTTCTGGCATTCCAGCCGTCATCAGCCAGGCTTGCTTGAATCCAGTGGCAAAGTGAGCAAGGGACCCACGTCTGGGCATACCCCCGCCAACTTAGGGCGAACAAAGCGATACAAAAGGGGATGATGGACGGAACGTTTGAGCCAATCAAACACTCACCCCCAGTCAACTGATCTGGGTTTAATCCATCATCATTCTTTAGCTCACTCCACCACCCCAGTTCAGACATGGCCATATGCAAATCAGTCTGACCCTGTGCCTCATGGGAACAGTCCAGCCCGAACTGCCAAGCCATGTCTTCCCTGGACCGGAAACAAGCATCCTAGGACCGGTTTCTGGCATTCCAGCCGTCATCAGCCAGGCTTGCTTGAATCCAGTGGCAAAGTGAGCAAGGGACCCACGTCTGGGCATACCCCCGCCAACTTAGGGCGAACAAAGCGATACAAAAGGGGATGATGGACGGAACGTTTGAGCCAATCAAACACTCACCCCCAGTCAACTGATCTGGGTTTAATCCATCATCATTCTTTAGCTCACTCCACCACCCCAGTTCAGACATGGCCATATGCAAATCAGTCTGACCCTGTGCCTCATGGGAACAGTCCAGCCCGAACTGCCAAGCCATGTCTTCCCTGGACCGGAAACAAGCATAGGCCCTAATTTTGGATTACAGCACAGTAAAAAGGTATAACCCATAATTTGTACATTACACTAGAGATCTCACAATCTCACTCTCCCAAACTCAGGGGCATATTTACAAGCCACAGGAACATCACTTTTTTCGACGTTCCTGTGGCTATATGGGCAACAAATGCAACAGAGTATCCTCTCCACCAAAGCAAAGTTCCCCCGCCTTATTTAGAGTGAGTCGGAACTTCAGTATGTAGATGGTGGCAACTACTCTGTCTCCACTGCCTACAAACACCTCCGATGGCCCGACAAAGTAAGGGCCGTCAGAGTTCGGCCATGTGTCTGCCCGCCCTATGGGTGGGCGGACAAATAGTCAGTTTTCACTCTCCGCCACTGCCAGGTAAAAGCAGGCGGTAAGTGACAGCAAAAACTGTACAACATGCCATGGGAGAAATCTCCCATAGCATGGGAGTCAATGTTTTTTTTTCATTTTCAAAAACAAAATCCCACTTTGGGATTTTAATTTTGATAATGTAAAAAAACACTGAATATTTGACATACGAACCCGTCATGTTGATGGAGCCACCCGTCAAAACCTTCAATGCATTTACTGGAACCGACGTGATGGTGGTTCCTGTAAATGCAAGCAGTGTCTGCTGGGCCTGCGGACATCTCTAAACTGCCCTTGCCATTGTGGGAGTAATGCACTCCACCATACCGGGGGGATTAAACCATACTCCAAAGCTTAAATCCGGCCCCCAGTTGCCTAGTGCCTATATTAAAAATAGATGGTAAAACTTCTGGTACTATGAACTTCTTGCAGGGGACAAGTACCATCCATGTTACTTAATTAAGGAATCAATACGGCCATGACTGACAATCAACGAGGGTGCCATCCTTCGTAAACTGTGAAGTCGCACCTTTTAATCTCTGTAAACTACTGACACAATACTGGTAAAAGACAGTTTTGTCCCGCATACCCGCAGGGAAATATTGATTGTATCACTTTAAAACCTCTTTCTCCCTTGAAGTGGAAAACTGCCAGGCCTTTTTCCAGATCCTTGAAGTCAGATGGACTGCCTAACAGTATAAAAGATGAGACGGCGTGTGTCTCCTGCAGATGCTGGGCAGTAGATCTAAGGTGGCAGGTTGGCCCAAAAGCTGCTTTTTTATTCTAATGGGTACCTTCTTTGAGCTGTCAAGATACAGCTCACTGGAGGTGAAGAGAAGGCAGAGTTAGACTCAATATAAAACAAGTACTGCGAGCACAATGAAGGTACATTTCAAGCTTATTGCATGAATTGGAATACTCTTTATTATGTGTATTAAAATTGTAAAATTGTAGATATTTAAAAGATATGTGGCATTCATATGTTTTTAGAACTACCCAGACAAATACTTTAGTCAACGTAAGCTTAAATGCTGTATGCATTTTCCGCCTTTCACTGTCCAGTTCCCTTTGGTGGAAGAACTCTCGTTAGAAACAATGGGCAAAGTAATCTTATGGACTTTCAGCACCATGGCTAGCGCCTGACCCATGCAGAATGCTGAAAGAATAGAACTTTGAGGTCTATGGCGATCAAGGGTGGAGGGCCTAATCAAACATTGGATAATATTCTTTTACAACACTTTCCTGAAGAGAAGTACTGGTACTAGCCCATGAAAATCCCATCAGTGCCTAGATATATTAGTACTCTCTCTACAGAAAGCCTATCTGCAGGGAAATGGGCACTCCTACTATCACAGGAAAGAGAAGGGCTGATATTAAGCCTGGGCGGAATTTCAATTACTCCTGAGTAATCAGAGTAGTTTCGGAAATACTGTGTTACCCTTTGAAGCAGAATTGCCAATAATTGCACAATTAATACTGCCAGCGTAATTTTGGGGAACAAATCCTACCGCAAGAGCACATTTAGCGAGCAGACGCTTGTGCTCGCTAATCATGTTCTGATGTATTCAATGCTATGTCTTAGTGCAAAAATACACCCTGGATGCAAGGGGGCATTTTTGTACTAAAAATTGTGCTAAATGCAGAATTACTCTTCTCCCATAATACCGTGTAATCTTGCAGAATTCGTAGGTAATTCCGCATGATTATGCTAAATGGAAATATGCAAGTTACGTCCACCCCAAGCTGATAATATCCCCTTATAACCCTTTTCCGTAGAGAAGTACAGATCCAACCTCTTTGCCACGCCTCCCTGCAGAGAAGTACTGGTACTACCCCATGGAAATCTCATCAATTCATAGCAATGCTGGAACTATCTCTACAGAAATCCTCTCTGCAGAGAAGTGAGTAATAGTACTACCACAGGAGAGAGGAAGGCTGATACTATCCCCTAATAACCTGTTTCTATAAAGAAGTACTGATCCAACCCCTTAACAATTCCTCCCTGCAGAGAAGTACTGATCCAATCCCTTCAAAACTAATATCTGCAGAGAATCTCTGATGCAATCCATTAAAAACTCATATCTGCAGGGACATACGTACACAATCTCTTTAAAACTCCTCTTCTCCCAGAGGCACTGATATATCTTTAAAATTCTTCTTTGTAGAGAAGTACTGTTCCTGTCCCCTTAAAACTACAAATTTCTGTTGTAAAGTAATGATACATTCTCCTTAGAACTCCTTTCTGCGGGGTAAAGTTCTGCAGAGAAGCTCTGATACCATCACCATGCCTTCAATTCTCTGTGCAGAAAGATGCTAATACCATATTTTTAAAAGCTGATGCTGTTACTTTAAAGCTCCTTTCTGTTTACAAGTACTGATGCTGTTACATTAAAGCTCCTTTCTGTTTACAAGTACTGATGCTGTTACTTTAAAGCTCCTTTCTGTTTACAAGTACTGATGCTGTTACATTATAGCTCCTTTCTGTTTACAAGTACTGATGCTGTTACATTAAAGCTCCTTTCTGTTTACAAGTACTGATGCTGTTACTTTAAAGCTCCTTTCTGTTTACAAGTGCTGATGCTGTTACTTTAAAGCTGCTTTCTGTTTACAAGTGCTGATGCTGTTACATTAAAGCTCCTTTCTGTTTACAAGTGCTGATGCTGTTACATTAAAGCTCCTTTCTGTTTACAAGTACTGATGCTGTTACTTTAAAGCTCCTTTCTGTTTACAAGTACTGATGCTGTTACTTTAAAGCTCCTTTCTGTTTACAAGTACTGATGCTGTTACATTAAAGCTCCTCTCTGTTTACAAGTACTGATGCTGTTACTTTAAAGCTCCTTTCTGTTTACAAGTACTGATGCTGTTACATTAAAGCTCCTCTCTGTTTACAAGTACTGATGCTGTTACTTTAAAGCTCCTCTCTGTTTACAAGTACTGATGCTGTTACTTTAAAGCTCCTTTCTGTTTACAAGTACTGATGCTGTTACTTTAAGGCTCCTCTCTGTTTACAAGTACTGATGCTGTTACTTTAAAGCTCCTTTCTGTTTACAAGTACTGATGCTGTTACTTTAAAGCTCCTCTCTGTTTACAAGTACTGATGCTGTTACTTTAAAGCTCCTTTCTGTTTACAAGTACTGATGCTGTTACTTTAAAGCTCCTCTCTGTTTACAAGTACTGATGCTGTTACTTTAAAGCTCCTCTCTGTTTACAAGTACTGATGCTGTTACTTTAAAGCTCCTTTCTGTTTACAAGTACTGATGCTGTTACTTTAAGGCTCCTCTCTGTTTACAAGTACTGATGCTGTTACTTTAAAGCTCGTCCCTCTTTGCAAGTGCTGAAGCTAGCCAGTTCGAATCTCCTCTCTGTGGACAAGTACTGATGCTGTCACTTTAAAACTCTTCTCTCTGCAGACAAGTACTGAGCCATTTAAACCTCTTCTCTTTGGGCAAGTACGATGCTAGCCAGTTAAAACTCCTCACTCTGGACAAGTACTGAAACTATCACTTTAAAACTCCTCCCTGCAGTCAAGTACTGATACTGTCCCTTTAAAACTCCTCTCTGTCCTACAGAGAGGCTCTGACACCCAGAGCTTGGCTGTACACATTTCTTTTAAAGGAGTACCAGAAAGCCAGGTTAGACTCCAGCAGAGAAGCTTCAAAGCATCACGTGAGAGCAGCCAGAAGGAAGAGAGAGGGAGGACTGGAGCGGGGGTGGAAAGGTGGGAGCACCAAAGGTTGGAAAGAGACACTGCACACTCCTTCACCCCTCTGCCTCTGCCTGGGAGGGGGAAGGCTCTTTGAGGACACCCGCCAGCCCCCACCTTGTGTCGCGATGCATTTACTGAGGCAGTCAGTGAGGTGGACTGCTTTCAGATGACAACCTGCAAAGGCCCTCTTCCTGGGGGACTGTCACCTGCTAGGGGGGAAGAAGGAAGTGGCTGAACAGTTGATACTTTCTGACAGGGAAAGGGGAGGTGTTTCCAAACAGAGGCAGACTGGCCCTTTGGGAAATCCAGCAAACACACAACAACAAGCCTGTGAATGGGGAAGGCCAGCATGGCTGGGGCAGAGTGTGGTACCCTGCCTTCGTACCTAGCCAGACTAGTCATGTTCAGTGTGTGATGTCATAGGTGTGGGTGTTCCATCCCCTCAAGCTTCGGTCTACATCCGGGGGCGTAAGTGGTTACATTCTAGCTCCTGCTGGGGTTTCATTACCTGCAAGGTGTACCTCAATAAAGTCCTTTCCCCTGTTCCCGACTGCTTCCTGTGTCTCCTTACCAGTGTGCACCTTTGAAATGTGGCACAGAGTCAGTTACATGTCAGATCATGGTGGAATGTTCCTTTTACTTACCATAGTAACAATTCAGTGATAGCAAAACAGCTGTCTCTCAGGGTCGGAGAAACATATACGCTAACAGCAAATGACAGGGCCCTCGCTGACTAAATGGACATGCACACTAACACACAGGGTCCTCTGACTGACAGCAACATATAAAGAGAGGAGAAGAGAAAGGCCCCAGACTGAAAACAGAAACACGTACACTGACAGCGAGAGAGCCGTTAACAGGGGCGTAGCTTGGTCAGTAAGACTAGGGGGCGTGAGCTTCAGATTTCCCGACTATCACGTGGCATATCATGCTAATTATTATATGAAAAGGGCCAGTGGGAAGGAGCGCGGGCTGTGAGGGGTACTTAAAACAGTATTTTGTAAAATAACCCTATATTAAGACCTTCAAAACAGAGACGAGAGTGTATGTGTGTGTGTTTTTGTCTGAGTGAGTATTTAAAAATCCCAGGTGAAATCCGACAGACACCCCATCAAACCCGACTGAAAGCTCCTGTACCCAACTATTTATGAAATAAGACATTCACTAGGGCGGTGTAACACCCCAAACACCCCGCCGGAAGCTCCGTCCCTGGCTGTGAAACACCAAGCAGACAGATGTGCACTCTGACAGGAGGAGGAATGTCTGAATGCCAGCAACATATACACTTACTGCAGCAGAGGGACCTCTGACAGACCATGGGCATAAAGACCCTGACAGCAAGAAGCACCTCTGACCCATCACAGTGACATGAACACTGATGGGAGAAGATCTGTCTCTCATTGGCCAGAGGGTTTTGAACCCTGATATGAGCAGGGGTCTCTCACTGACAGAAACACACAAAGAGACACCATAATGTCCACAGAAGCAAATACACGTGCAAAAGACATGTTCACTGAAAGAAGTAACATCACAAAATAAAATAAATAAAGTGACTGATTTGCATATGGCTGGGTTTAAACTGGAGTGGCATGGCAGGCAAAAAAACTATGGATTTAGGCCCAGGTCTCTGTACTGGCGGTGATTGTTTGACATTGTTCAGCATTCCATCCGTCAATTGTTCTTTTTGCATTTGTCACTCTGAGCGGGATGGGTGTGCCCAGACGTGGGTCCTGTGCTCACCATGCCACTAGATTCAACCTAGCCTGGCTGCTGAAGGGTGATACCCTGAAACCAGTCCCAGGATGCTTGGTTCCAGTCCAGGGAGGACCTGGCCTGGCAGTTTGGGCTGGACTGTTCCCATGGGGATCAGAGTCAAGACTGATTTGCATATGGCTGGGTTTAAACTGGAAAAGCATGGTGGGCAAAACAAAACGATGGATTTAAGCCCAGAGCTCTGTACAGGGGTGAATGTTTGACATTGTGCAGCATTCCGTCCATCAATTGTTCTTTTTGCACTGAAAGAAGTGAGCTGTTTCACACTGACCTTTGGATGCTGATTGGGTCTATCTTTGGGTTGTTGAGCTCTTTCATCTTCGGTTTGGCAACAGCTAGTGTTTACCGCCTTCCAGAATGCCAGGTGGTCAGCAATGGTTGTTGTCCTAACCAGGAGGGAGTTCAACAGTTGGGCTGTCTGTACAGAGAAGGTGTGTACCTTTATGGGCCAATCAAAAGCTTTGGGTTCTTTTCTGTGAGTGTCTTTACAGATTTGCTTGAATGAATATCGGCAATGATGGAGCTGACCCTTTGGGAATTGCATAGTGCCTTGAGAGGGAGCGTATAGCAATTGTAGCCAAGAAAGTGCTGGGGGGCTGGTTGGGTCACAAAAGAGAAGGTGTAAGACACTGCTCACTGACACAAAGAGAAGAGTCTCACACACACCAGAAATGTACACACTGACAATAAAGGGGTCTCACTACTGCCTTAGAAAAACTCAGTGACTCCAGGAGAGACCTCTCACTGATCACAAAAAGATATAGATCAAAATAGGGGCATCTTTCTGTCCTCAGAAACGTATATTCACTGGCTACAAGAAACGTGGCCTTCACCGACTCTAGAATTATGTACAGAGCTGTTTCTTAGATTCCATGAAAGGTGATCACCTTGATATTACGATTTGTCTGTGTGTGAGGTATCCTGACACTCAGAGCAAATGGACACCTTTCTGTCTATTTCATAGTCTTTTGAAATAGCCTCCTTTAGCTGCAGTACGCTTCAGATCAGACGTAAATTCCGTTTTGAACCTCTCACTGAAGTCCTTTCACATCTCCGCACAGAGCCTCTAGGAGAGGAGCCCTCTCTGTGTAACAGCAGAGCCTGTCTGCTGTCTTGGTAACAACAGCCTCTTACCTTGTTGGGTCTGGCTGAGAGTACAGCTGTCTGCTGGAATGATTGTTACCAACATTTTAAAATTTAGAATGTGATTTGACTCCGTCCTCTGGAGCATTTCCTTCTCACCTCCTGCTATTGGTTGTTTGGTGTATTCCGCTTCCTATGGAGTGCGTGAATTGCAAATGTATGATGGACTACTATACGATCAACACACATTAAGTTCTTTATCGCGTTGATGCTCTGTTTATACTAAGGAATTCTTTTTGTTGTTGTTCACTGTAGAGAGTTTTTTAATGTTTTACTCAGAATGCAAACCAGATCGATTGGTTTTCCCAGTGCTTGAGTTTACTTGAGGTGAGAATCTGGATATTAGGACAGAAAGCTTTTCTCTGAGCTCTAGGTCTGAGAACAGTCATATCTTTCCAGGGTACAGCCGGACCGAAGGATCACGTATGTGCAACATACAACATAAACTGGTATTCCTCTTTGCTACACTCCATGCTTATGTGCAACCAAATGTTTACCGCAAAGCGATCGCAGCATCTCTCCAGGCATCACACACAATAAGTAAAGTCTTCTCACAAAGGCCAAGTCAAGTCAAAATAAACTTTATTCGGCCGAAGGCCATGAAAGCACACAAAATAATAAAACATAGTTTAAAATTTCATTTTTATACAAAGGTCATATGCAATATCCTTTTTTCATACAACGATTATAAAATAAGATTCCATTTAAAAGTCTGTGACAGGTGCACTAATTCATATCTAAAACTTTAATATTGAAAAACAGCCATTCACAGCTCTGCTTTTATAAAATGATGGACCACAAAACAAATTTCAAGTGAACCTAAGGACTGCAAAAAAAAATTAATCCACCCTTATACTGTCTCACATTAGCCTTGCGCAGCAACTGCACCAAAAAGCGGTGTCTTGGCTCTTGATACAAAGGTCACATTATAAACTCACAATCTACCAACCAAGTAAAACAACAAAGTAGGATTATCCTTGTGCACCTGGAGGCACTTTGAAGTCTGTCATGGGCACGAGGCACTATGCAAATGCTGTAATACAATACAATACTCCGTATTCAGGGGCCATGGCCAGAAGCGTGAGGGTCAGCAGTATGGCCAACGACAATGCGCATAGAGCTTCAAAAGATAAGGGCAACGCTAGAGATAGTGTACGTTCTGTAGCCTAAATGCCGCTTCTAGAAACATATGTCAATTCACTGAGATCCAAGGATGTTGTGTGAATTGATGTCTTAGGACTACTGGGAGTGGCTGATGTGTTGCATCCTCTAGGCTGTCCGTGCAGTGTTTAGAGGCAAAGACTTCTGCCGGTATCATTGCTCAAGCTGGGGAAGATGGACTTTTGTAGTGTAGCTTGAGAAGATTTACTCAAAGTAAAGGCCTCTCCATGGCAACTTTTGTGCTCATTCTATGCTCTCAGAAATGACTGAGTTCTGAGAGACAAGACCTGAAACAATAAGCCCTGTCATTGTGCAGCGAAGAAAAGGTGCAAAATCAATGATGCAGCACATAGCATCCAATGGGTGAAACTTCTCGCTTCGGCCCTCATTGCGAGTGGTCCAGTTAATTGCTATATGTGACATAACTCCTGTTACCACATATATCGCAATTAAGAGTTTGGTGGCACTCCTGCAGTTTTCCCTTGATACATTTTTGGAGGCCAAACGTGCTGAAATTGATCATGGTAATTCTCAGGATATGCAGGTTCTGGTGCGTTAAGTATCAAAATATGCATGTTATTCTTGTTTATTGAGGGACAAACTCATAAGAATGAGTTATTTATTGAACGTGATATATTCCAACCCAAGCGGAGTGGGATTCTGTCAGTCAACCACTGGACAATTCGCAATGAGGACCTCTGTGTCTAAAGAACAAAACCACTTACATGGTCAAAAAGGATCTGACAACCAATGCGGCAAGCAACACTGCCAGAGCCTGTCCACAGAGGTGGTCTTACACTGGGATGGAGACCGGTGGAACATGCGCCATAGAAGACGCAACTGATGCCCGAGAGACAAATCCCAGCTCGGCACAAATGCTGAACTTGGGCAAACAAGTTTGGTACCAGACTATCAAGGCCTAAATGCAGTCTGCTAAATATCAACGGTCATAAAATGTCATTTCTAAAAATATCCAGCCTTTGGAGCCATTTATTTTAAACAAATCGATATCTAAGGGGGCGTTAAAAGATATTTAGGCCATGCTATTCTGACATACAACCGGCGAACTCTATTTACTAGCAGCTGCATCCCGTGCAGGTAAGAGTGGTGGGGCGGGGTTGGGGGGTATTCGACAGACGACCATGAGGGAAAATTAAATAAATAGTTAATTTTCCCTCCTCGTCATCTGTCAAAATCCCCCGCCACCGCCCCACCCCTCTTACCTGGACAGGCCGCAGCTGTTTATTAGTAATATTGAATATGTCCACACTTTGAATCTCATGGGTTTGCCTAGGCTCGAGCGAAACACGTGTCTGCTCATCCTTTAACCTCACATTTTTTAAACCAGATATGAGAAAATATTGCAATGAAGTGGCTAATAAAATCCCTTGCATATAGGCAAACAGCAAGCTTAAGAGGATTCATTTATATCCTACCTCCTAGTACCGTTATTCACTGGAGAGAGCGGCCAAACAAAATGGAGTTGAAAAGCACCTGAACATTGAAACAACAACTAATTGTTACCCTAAGAAGCTTTACAGGCACACTGTTCATACCTCTGAGGCCAATTAAAGGCCCTCTTTGTCTCAGGGGTTAGATTTGTGGGAAGCCTACAGAGTGATGAACTACCCTGTCTGCATACAGTCGGTCCTACCGTAGTCGGAGTAAAGCCATTAGCCGGCGCGCCCTATTTAGAGAGGATGGTGTGATGGCTTTTTTTCAGTTTGTGACCCCAGCAAAAAACATGCAGTCACGGACTGAAAGAAACATAATGACCCCCCACATCCATTGAAAAAACTCCCTGGATTTAGGGGTCATAAGTTAAAACCAATGACAGCTGCCTACCAAACATTTTGCTGTGAGCATGATTTGAAGATGCAATCTATCCAGTGGTGGACCTAATACTGCTGGTAAAGGCAGTCTGCTAGACTCTTAGCATGCCCACAATAGTTTCTCATTGAAACAGAGGCAATTTCAGGTGGTAGACTGCTAAAATAACGCCTTTTTGGCTTACAAATCGGGTCCATTAGTATGTATGCAAGGGGTAGATTCAAATTCATAAAAAAGACCAAAAAAACAGGATTGGGGATCATCTGAAAGGCCTCTGAAATTTACCCAAAAATTTAGAAAGCATCTGGTTGTGTTTGTCACTTTTTTATTTTTACGAATCCGCACCAGGTTCTCTCTTAGCGAGTTCCTGGCTACTAAAGCATGACCACATTTCCCAGAACCCTTCGGGGTTCCCAGTCGGCTCAGAGGCACAGGCCCATCAGGGATGTTATCTGGGAGCTGCCTATATGACGATCAGCCCATTGGTTCCTGGGGGATGGGGCGGGTCCCATCATGAACATTAACGACTGTTGCTAAGAGACAAGCACAGTCCCTTGCGGTGCTCCTTATGTAACCAAAGAGGGGGCCTTGCTGGCGACGGTCTGCTCTTCAGTACCGCCCCTACCGTTTACTTATAAATTTTAAAGACTGCCGTATTGGCAATAAATGGAGCAGCACATTTTGGTACTGATACTGGCAGGCGACTGGTTCAAGCAAAAAATATCTCTTGCCAAGAGATTTTTTTGTGCAAACTAGTCTCACAGTGGTATCTCGCAAGACTTTTTTTATGCAAAATACCTGCTCGAGTAAAAAGGATTTCAAGAAATCATGTAATGGGAACTTTTGAGAATTTTTTTGAATTTTGCTTAATGTGACATTCCAGAAATCTGCAAATTTCACTAGCTTAATTAACATTTATCCAGGGCCTAGCTTTCGCCTTACATTCTTAGACTTGTAGTCCTGATTTTATAATGGGACAAAAGGACTCCAAGGCCCAGAATGCGAAGAATAGGTCTGAGCTGGATAAGCTATTAATGCATCAACCTTGAAAGGTCCACTATGTTTTGTGATATCTGCACACTGCATGAGTTGTCAGCCCATATTTAAGACGGGCCAAAAGTGAAACTGCGAATACAGAAACCAAAATACTCTTTGTAAGTGAACTTCACGTTTACAGATAACCTACATTTTCTCTGCCATCATACCCAGAAGTGGACAAATCTCTGAGTCTGACTACAGGTAATAGTCAGTTTCCTTGCTCTTGGGAGATCACCAATCACAGATTTTGTTTTCTTTCTCATTGTACTTTGTTATATCACCACTTGCCTCGTTTGTATTCCACTTGTCATGGGAGCTAGGTTCCAGAATCGTGAAGGGGGTCCACGGCAAACAGTAGCGGCTGGTGTTTTGGAAGAGGGGCGGGAACGACGACAAGGGGTCAGGGGATGACAAAATAAAAAAATTAATAAATAAAGAAAACTTACCTGCAGCCGGCCGCTTTGCACTATTCTGCTCCTCTCCTCCAGGCACAGGCTCCCATACTCCACTGCAGCCAATTCTGATGTTGCTCTCATGTCATGAGAGCAGCGTCAGGATTGGCCTGAGCGCTCTGAATTTGTGCTCCCGAGGA
The DNA here is from genome assembly GCA_963921515.1 of Calotriton arnoldi. NCBI lineage: Eukaryota > Metazoa > Chordata > Amphibia > Caudata > Salamandridae > Calotriton > Calotriton arnoldi. Next base: position 364,182 of record CAWUFW010001719.1, on the reverse strand, counting down.
GACTGGGAGCCTGTGCTTGCTGTCCCCGACCCAGGAATGCAGCTCGGGTTGGAGAGAGCTTCAGTGCGCATGACGGTGGCCGGCCTGGGACGGCCAGCCAGACCGTCATGCGCACTAACAACAGCGCACCTACCACTCCCCCTGTGCTTGTCATCCCCCATGGCCTCGCCCCAACAGACTCCGCAGGAAAGGAAAAGGAAAATGTGTTTATTATCGTTTTATTTTTCCTTTCCTGCCATTTTGACTTTGAGGCAGCCGGCGGGGGGCGATGCTCCTCCGCCATAGCGGAGGAGCCAGCGGCGGCTCCTCTGCAATGGTGGAGAAGCGTTGCCCCACTGGCTCAGAGCCAGCAAATGAAAAATACAATGATTTTCTAGCATCAATTTATTTTTTATTTGCTGGCTCTGAGCAAGCTTTTGCAGGGAGAGGTGGGGCGGGGCATGTGGGGGAGGAGGAGTGCTATGTGCACTCCCTAAGTGCGCATATATGTTTGGCCGGCCGTCTCAGGCTGGCCAAACACACATGCTCACTTAGGTTTCTCCAGCCTGGCTGCATTGAACAGCCGAGCTGGAGAAACCCCCACAGACTCCCTGGCCTGAGCAGAGCGTCTTTTTAGCCTGCTCAGGCCAATCCCTGTGTGGTTCTTATAGCATGAGAGCAGCACAGGGATTGGATGGGAGTCTGTCCCAGGGGTTGCTGGGACCAGGAAGAGGACAGGAGACACGATGCCATGTGGAGGCGCCCAGCGGCTTCAGGTAAGTTCTTTTTTTAATATATATTATTTTTTTACTAACAACCCCCGCACGCTCCCCCTCCCCCTCTTGCAATCCCTCCACCCACCCCACCACACTTTGCTTGTGGTTGCCCCCACTGGGAGGAGCTGCTGCTGACGGCAAGTCATGTGAGCTACGTCAAGACAAGGGATGCCCTAACCAGTGCGTTTGATTTCTAATTGAATATCCTTGACACAACCACACTTCTCCAGCCCCTTGGACCAGACATAAACCATTAATTTATTCATTTTGTACAGCACCAGTGGGTGGCAGACACCCAAGCTGCCATACCTTGAACCCAGAAAGAACAGAACAAGCCCTTAAAAACAAGTGGTGGACTAATTTGCCCAGGCAGCATGCAATGAAATCACTTTGTCACAGACAGAAATGCCACAGTCCTGCCCACCCTTCACTTGAATGCTACTGGGTCCATTTTCTAGTCAACCCTGAGGTTCAAATTTCATTATATATATGTATAGTACATATGCAATCAATCACTCAGTCTTTATTGGCATCAGAGCCTTTCTACGTAACAAAGTAAATATTCCAAATATTTCCACCCAGCGCAACAAGTAAGATAAACAGGGGCGAATGCCGTTCTTAGTATTAGATAAAACTGTGCTATGTAGAGACACAAGTCTTAAGTGTCAGGCACACAACACATACCTGGAACAGACTTGGCACATTTTGAATGGTTCTATAAACTACAGAAATCTTTCCCCACTCACATCATCAAGTTGACCCTTTGGGACCCTCAAATAGGAAAAGGGTAAAAGGTATAGTCAAGAATTGATGGCACGTCCCCTGGATCATTACAGAACCAAGTGAGCATCCCAAGTGCTTGGTGCAGTCCAAGAGGGAGCTCAGGAAAGATTGCTAAGATTTATGAAATAATCAGGGGATAATCTCAGGGCCGGCTTTAGCGCTGGTGGCGCCCAGTGTGACAATTTCTTTTGCAGTTCTAAATTTGTAATAAAATAAGTGCCAGGGCTGTCGTCAGGAGACCACTGCAGCTTGCGCCACGCATTGTCCCTGCTATGCTGCAGATGATAGTAACAACACAACTACTAGCCATCACACGCTTGCAAGTGTGACAATTCGGACCATTTCAGGCCCACAATGCTATAAGAAGGGCTTAGGCGGCAGGGAATAGTCATTTTTCATGTATATTGAATTGATAAACAACTGTTGTGATGGTCCTTTCTAAATTAGCCAGGCAGTGCCACCTTGTGGCACACTGTCACAAGCCTCGGTCTTGACAATGAAGTGCCGGTGCCGAGCACCGGAAACCACCAGCCCAAATTAAGAACTTTTCTTTTGTCACTTCCTGAGCTCCTTCTCCACAGATTCCCTCGACATCACCCTCCAACAGTACCCCTCATCTCCCCATAGTCATTCCCTCATGTGCGTTTTATTTGTTTTAAAGCACTGGTTGGGGTTGTCTTTACCAATAAGAATGTATTTCTACCCAAATTAACCCAAATCAGTAACATTAGAAATAGATAATCAAAGACTGGGGGAAAAACATAAAGTGCTGACCAATACTATGCAGTTTGCATGCAGCTCTTTGATGACAGTTCATAAGTCTTTGTGCTATACTAGGATTGTAACTTATGAACTGCAAGTAACAAAAGGATCTCTGTGACAAAAGCAGTAACCAACTGAGCTATCCACTTTAAGTACACTTCTGAGATCTGCATGGTACACAGTCTGTCTCCGCAACTTGGTGAAAAGTTATACTGCCTCTAGACAAAACTCCGACCTCTCTTCAGCAGAAACAATAACCACCAGGGTTTTCTTGACATTTTTATTGTTGCCTGAAATCTGTTGGACACACAGGAAACTCTGCATCAAGTTAGAGAATTCTTAAAAGTGCTGCTATCCACATTGCTGCCTTGTAATTCTGTGTGATGTGTGACATCTGTAGCAGGCCCATATGAAAGTTGGGTTAATTCCCTTGCAGAATTTACACAAAATGCTCAAAAAAATGATGCAAAATTAAGTGTAAAATTCTGTCTTTGGTATTTTGCACCATTTTTAGTGCGCAATGTAGCCTTGCATCCAATTTTGGTGCACGCATGCATTTTGCACTAACAAAAGTGCAAAACTGCACATTACATGAACAACAGCTGCTTGCATATGGTTCACTCGCATTCTCCCTTCACTTCCACATCCAAAGACATCATATGCGGTGTACAACAAGAATCATCCCTCAGCGCCACCCTGTTCAACATCTACATGACCCCCCTCACAGACATTGTCAGATCTCATGGACTCAACATAATCTCCTACTCAGATGACACTCAAATGATCCTCTCACTCACCAAGGACCCCTCCAACGCCAAAACCAACTTCAGCGACGCCATGACTAAAGTAGTCAAATGGATGAGAGACAACTGCCTCCAACTCAACTCTGACAAAACTGAAGTACTGATCTTTGGGAAGAACGCTTCTGCATGGAACCACAGCTGGTCGCCTGCAGAACTCAGACCTACACCTACACTGACCGACCATGCACGTAACCTCTGCATCATCCTCGACACTCAACTGACCATGAAACGACAAGTCAATGCAGTTGCCTCTTCCGGCTTCCACACACTTCGCATGCTCTGCAGAATCTTTAGATGGATCCCACCCAACACCCAAAAGACAGGGCCTCAGGCCCTCTTCACCAGCCACCTCGACTACGGCAATGCCCTCTACACCGGCATCTCAACCCAGCTCCTCAGAAGACTCCAGACCATACAGAATGCTGCAGCCAGACTCATTCAGGACCTCCCCAAACAAACCGACATAGTCCCCCACCTGAGAGACCCCACTGGCTCCCCATCCAGACGAGATGCCAGTTCAAGATCCTCATGCACGCCTACAAAGCTCTCCATGACCTAGGACCTGCCTACATCAACCATCGACTCAACTTACAACCCTCTAGACATCTGCACTCCTCTTCACTTGCCCTCGCACACCCCCCCGCATCCATCGCAGCCACAGCGGTTTCCGCTCCTTCTCCCACATCGCTGCCAAGACCTGGAACGACCTTCCCCTCCAGCTCCTCACAGCCCCCTCACTGGCAGACTTCAGAAAGAGACTCAAGACCTGGCTCTTCAATGGAGACACAAAGCCCAGATACCCCTAGGGGTGACAGTGTTGCGCTTTACAATTGCTGCTTGATTGATTGACTGAATGGTGCAATCTCAGGCATTTCACATAACAAATGTAATGCAAAATGTCAGAAATTACACAAGATTACGCTCGTGTAAATGAAATTTTGCCCGGAAAAATCTTTACCCAGTTCTGGCTTTTTATCAACAGCACATCCCATTCTAGGACCTGTATTTTTTAATACTGTAAACATGAGTTCAAAAATCCCAGCATGCAAAGAGCTGCTGTCTTAAAGTCAAGACTGCCTAAAAATTAGGGGTGTATGAAACTGCGTAGATAGTTTTCTGAGATTACTCACATCTGTGCATAAAATACTTGAAATGCAGTCTGAGGAGTTTGAGTGAAAATTTAATGTGATGGCATACCTTATGTTCAAAAGACACTCGATCTACTGGCAATGCCAGTAGTTTGAGGAGAAAATATTTCTTGCAGCACATTTTTGTGCTCTGCAACAAGAAAGTATATGACATTTTGCCCTGGCATATTTTCTGACATGTTGCATACCCCTAACCTATAATTGTTTGAATTATACAAATTACTCAAGCATAACAGAAAATTGGGTGTCCTATTAACAATGTGACACATGAGAAGGTGTCGCTTGGAAGCAATGGTTGTGTAAATAATAGGCCAAAATAATACTAGATGAGGAAATTGAGTCGGTACGAGGGACCAGAGTCTGCAATGCCAGACCACTCTTACTCCATGTAAATCAGTAAGGGAGGCACCTCCAGTGCTTTAACAACATGGAAAAAATCTGCAGTGTCTCTAGCAAGAAGTGTAGGGGCTTATTTACAAGCCCCTTGCGACACTTTCAAGCCGCCGTTACGTCACTTTATGTGATGCAGCAGCAGCGTAAACAATGCGCCAGGTTGCGCCCTATTTACAAAGTGACGCATCTAGGCAGATGCGTCACCTTGTAAACCGCTGTGTCACATTATACCTGCGTCAGGTATAATGTATGCAGGGTGGGCGTTACCACACCAGAAAGCCTCGTAGATGTGACGCAGTGAAATCTACGAGATTTCACTGCGCCACTTCTAGGACGCCACTGCATCGAAACCTTACCCCTGCTTGGAGCAGGCGTAAGGAGTGACGCAGTGTAGTGAGAATAGGCCTCCCCCATGCATTGCTGGAGTTGCATCAGGCTTACGACACAACTCCAGAAACGCGTGGGTTTTGCGCCGACAGATACGTCAGAATTTCTGACGCATCTGTCAATCCTTGCGCCATGGTGTGCCGTATTGTAAATACGGCGCATCCATGGTGGCGCAAGGGTTTCTCCTTCGCTCCTAACCAGCAGGCTCTCACTAGTAAGTATCCTTATGCCAAGCCTTCGCCCTTCCAGTAATTAGGTTTTCCGAATTGTCCCTTGACTCTCTACTACACACGGCGTTCTTACCACTGTGCCGTCCTCCTCCTTCCCCCTTAGAGATTGATTCTCCTGCTTGCCTCCGGAACTAACGTCCGAGACACCCACGGGTCTTGACCCTGGAGTAGAGATTGACTCGCTTGCTTTCCTGCACTAACGCCCGTAAATTCTGGGTTTCTCCTCCGCCAGCGGCCCCCTCTTGGCCCTGAAGTAAGTACTGCTTCCATTCAAGCCGCTCGCACTTCAGTTGCTCAGGCCCTACACTAACCCTTCTCCCTACCTTGTAGAACTCAACAGGTCCCGTCCTGCGCGCATGACTTGTCCATCCTCAGAACTCACGATGCTCCTTGGAGACTGAATAGCCTAAGTAAGTCCCTCTCCGTGGCATACCACTACCTTGTTGCCCCTGGGCCCCTGCCCATATCGCATGACTCTTGCAGCACTTCTTTACCTAGTCGTGCCTCACTTGCCTTATTTTATAGTCGACTACTTGCGCTCTTTCATTTTCCCTGCGCTGACACCTCCCCTGTTGCAGCGTAACCCCACTATCTAGTATGTCCTTCGCATGCCTACCTCTACAGGAAGCCTTGGAACTACCCTCTACACTGAGGTCTCATTACATGGTACCTCTAATTAATTATTTCTCAATTAACGCTATCTTTCATTAGCAGTCTTTAACTCATTTTGTACTCAGGTTTTTTCAAGAATCCCTTATTAATTTAGGTCTTGCTCTTAAATTGCTTGTTCTTTTCGGGACCATTGTTTGATTTTTGGTTTTCCTTCAATAGATTCTACTTGTTCACACTTGTTCCGTCCTGATGATGATCTTACATTCATAAGATCGAAACGCCGTCGACCTATGCACCTTAAAACTCCATTACTGCAACTAATTACTTAGGAGTTTTTACATGGTTGTTTTCAATGCGATGTAAAGTTTTTAATGTCACCAACACTCCTCATTTCACGCACTTTCACTTCTATGTGTGAGCACCAGAACTATTATTATGCAATTAAGTTATGTTAATCCATTTATGCCGTTAATAAATGTGATACCATATCTACTCTGTGTCCCAGCATCTATTGCGTAATTAGTCCCGCCTGGACTACACTACCTTGTGCTATTTGATTAATGCTGCCTAAAAATAATTTAGTAGCCTAGGCTAGACGAGGACCTAAGCGGCCTCTTCTTGACCTTTGTCCTTACCATATACGGGTTTCTCTTGCAGGCACAAGGAAACTAGCGCATCTCTGCTTTAACGCAGCGATGCGTCAATTTCTTGTAAATAAGCCCCTTAATGTTCAACTCAGAGTGGAGTCTACTATCCAGCATTTTACAAGTCCAAATGATAATGGAAGGCCTAACTCAACGTTAGGCCTTAAACATGACATTTTGGATAGAAGCCATGGTCCCCTGAAAACCATCCAAAATTAAGAAGGCATTGTAATTAGGGGTCTGTAATTTCCTTTTGCATAATTATGTGAAATTTCAGAAAAGTGAAGCAAAATTATGTGAACTTACAAGAAATGTAAAGCCACCCTTTGGCGCTATATTTTAGCTTGAAATGCATTCATATTAAACTCGAGGACACACTTCGTCCTAAAAGATAGCACAAAAGAACACATGCGCTGCAAACATCGGCCGCACACTTCGTGGCAGTTTGCACTGTTCCTATGCTCTCACGCTAAATGTTTGTCGTGAACATCACACATTTACATAATGTGGCATAGTAGTGTAATTTGAAGAATTTTGCATAACACGCATAACTTGAAATTACCAAAATTACGTGAGGTTAAGCCCACATAGCAGAAATTTTGCCCAGGGCCTAACTCTAAACCCACCCTCTAAATTGCTGTTAGATATAACTCAGAGAGCTCAGAAAGCAAAGAAAGGGGCACAGTGGGGCATTCAGTTACTGATTTTCCTCCTGTACTTGGTGTCTTCGAACTACACAACAAAGTGAAGTAGAGTTTTAGATCGCCTCATATGAGTTCTCTGCTCCTCGGCTCCAGGAGCGGCCCGTGCAGGTAAGAGCGGTGAGGCAGTGTGGTGGGGGGGACTCGACAGACGACGACTAGGGAAAATTAAATAAATAATTGATTTTCCCTCGTCGTCGTCTGTCGAGTCCCTCCCACCCCGCCCCACAGCTCATACTTGCACAGGCCGCTCCTGCTCGGCTCCCTCACAGTAAAAGAGAGCTATGAGGTTGGATCTCCCACACTGAGAGACCCCATGCTCTTATCATATCAATTGCATAGACACCAGTTTGACAGGAGGCTGCTACTCAGTGGCGGCTCCTCCATTGGAGCGGAGGGGCGTTGCCCCACTTAAATGCCCCCGAGATGAAATATAAAATGGTAATTCATTACCAATTTATTTTTCAACCTTCCGTCCCAAACCGAGAGTCAGGGTGGGGTGGGGTTTAGTGAGAGCAGCAGCAGGGCGCAGGGTGGGCTGTATGTGCACTTTTCAATTTTTAGTCATTTGGCCGGCCGTCTTGCGACGGCCAACCAGACATGGGCACTTTGAAACCTCTAACCCAGCTGGTTTAAGATAGGGTCGTTGGAGCAAGGGCAGGTCTCCAAAGCACTGTGGAGCGCCGAGACAGGCTGCTCCCTCCAATCAGGGCGCAGCTCTCATGCTGGTAAGAGCAGTGCCAGGATTGGTAAAGGGAGTTGCTGGGACCTGCAGTCACGACGAGGTCCGGAGCAAGGAGGTCCTGTAGTGAGGTAAGTGTTTATTTATATATTTTAATTTTATTTGCACATGCCCATTTATTTTTATATTTTTTTATGTTTTTTCCACGCACGCACGCACCCACCCCCCCTCCCTGCAGATGCCAACTGCCACTGCTGCTACTGAATTACCAGCTCTGTAATCGAGAGCATTTTCGAAGCTTAAACATATGCCCAGTGCCTATAGGAGTGTACGTTATATGCTGCCCAGGTCCCTCACAAGCAAACCATAATCGTACAAAGACGTGCACAATAGAAAATACCACGGTAAACTGGAGAGCCAACACATGCCCTCAAACCCAATAGAGGAAATACTTTACTGTACATATTTTTCAACATTTCCATCTGTATTTATCCAAAGTTATTTTTACTCATCTGATTTCTTTTTATACATAGTTATTTTTGTTTATCTTATCAGTATTTATCCACATTTATTTTCAGTTAAGTTTATTTAATTGATAAACATACATTTAAGCCTGGATGCCGGTCCGGTTCTGTGGGACAAGCAGTTTAAATAAGATGAAAAAATACACTGATCTGAAACCTTCCCATTGTAGTAGAAACACCTGCACATCTGCAGCTTTTAAAGCTTCATTAGGAATACTTGTTCATTTCTTAAACTCATTTTGCTGTCAATCTGCGCAATTATTGGCCTGACATGCATGACTGACAGCATGAAGAGTTTCTCAAAAGGAGGCCTGCTTTCCATTTGTTCTGTATTTAAAAATAAACAGGTTGTTTTTCCAGTTGTACTCGTGTGTAAAAATCAGTATAAAGTACTGAGTCTGTACGCTTACGTCATACACAATGGTAGCTAATCGCAGCTGTCGCCATTCCTAGGCTTACCAGAGAGTGGTCAGTGTCTCAGGGTAGTCAGTAGGAGTGAGCCTAGGTCCATGTGCAGCCCCTCGTGGTATACATGGGTAAGGGTCACCAATCTCACGTGCAGGTGCATTAAAATGAAAAAATAGCCTGTGAAAGGGTGGGGACCAAGGCACCGTGTGTAGTGCTGGCCTCAACAGGCCCCCGTCTACTCCTCCTCAGGATATTGTGGGCTCACTTTAAGTCTTACCACATTTGGTAGGTCTACCATCAATCCCAGCGGTTACTGTGGCTCACAGACCCCGTGAGGCATAAGGCGCCAATATGCTTTTCTTGACGAAAGGAACCCAAGCATCCTTTTCTTGAGCTCCACTGCCCTCAAACACCCACCCAAACCCCACTCTGGGGGTATTCAGGCCAGCTGCCAGTGTTGTACAAAGATGATGTCCAGTCCAAGGTAGATTAGATTAATAGGTTTATTTAAGTAAGATGTTAAGAAGAGCCCCACCAGGAGCAGCATTCCTGCTGCTCAGCCCATCCTCCAACTGACTCTCTCACATCCAACATTCCAAAGCATCACCACACACCAACATTCCACCGCCACAGTCACACTGGCTGAGCAGCAGGTATAACACATCTCCTTTCTTTACACAAAATAACATTGGAACTCTTGAAAGTATGACATTAGAACTATTGCATGCATAAAACAATGTAGCAAAGAACTAATGCGAATGCATGGGGATGGGCATACACACACGTGGCCCCATAGCTCGCTGCCGCAGAGGACTGTATGCTGCGCCTCACGGATGAGACACAGCGGTGGGGGTTGGCCTGGCAGTTCAGGCTGGACTGTTGTTTTGGAGTAGGACCAAGGTGTTTTTGAACGCGGTTGGCTCCTCTCTCTAGTGGTAGAGTGAAATGCGCCTATTAGAAGTCACCAGTGTCAGAGGTGAATTCAAGAATTCCACCCATCACTTCCCTGTTTTTCTCAGGTAATGAAGAGAGATGGCACGGGTGAGAATTGTCCCCCATGTTAGTGAATCCAAACCCTACTGAGCACTTGTGAGTCTCCTCACGCTGTGGCTGGGATCTTCCACCCTTAACCGAAAGCTGCAGCCACATCTGGAAAAGCGCGAGGATAAGCAAGCGCGCCATTAGGACCCGGCCGCCGGGATCCCCGCCCCGTTGTTGCCAGGGGGCTAGCCCTATGGGCGACGACCAGCTGGAGCCAAGTGCTTCCGGGTCACCCTGGACCGATTTCCGGCCTGGGACCCGGCGCGGGAAGGGGGCGGAGCATCAGCCTATTTAGGCCTCGGGGACGCGACGAGGGTCCTCTCTTTCCCGCGCAGGCCCCAGGAGTAAGCTGGTCAGCAATCTATCGCCAATCGCTCGGAGGACGTCCGTGATCGGGCGAGCAACAGGGATTGCAGAGGCAGACGACGCGTCCACGCCGGAGATCAGCAGTAATCGCCCGGAGGACGTCGGTGACCGGATTGTGGAGGCGGACGGGTCCTGGACGACGCGTCCACGCGGGATAGCAGCATCGATCGCTAGGGTTTCCTTAGAGGGCACAGGAGTGCGGAGGTAAGGTGTCGGGTCCTGGGCAGGTTTCGGGCAGCCGCGGGTGGCCGGTGGTAGTGAGGGTTAATCGGGGGGCTGTAGGAGAAGCAAGGCGCCATCGGCCCTCCCCGGCTGCCGGGAGCGTTGCGCAGTCCTCGGCAGCCTGTATCTTACCGCAGGGAAGAGCGAAGAAGGTTTTCACCACAGTCAAGGAGGTAGCGAGGGGAGCGCTCAGAGGGTGTGTGAAGGGGCATTGGCGGGCCTACTAGAGCTGGACAAAAACAGCGAGATTGGCAGTGCAGGGAAGGCAGCGCAGGGGAGCATCGTAGGGCCGGGCTGAGCCTTGTGGCAGTGTAACTTCCGGAGCAAGGCAGGCGGCAAAAAGGGACATTGGTCCATCTAGTGCGGTGTAAGGGGAAGCGCTCAGAGGGTGTGTGAAGGGGCATTGGCGGGCCTACTAGAGCTGGGAAAAAACAGCGAGATTGGCAGCGCAGGGAAGGCAGCGCAGGGGAGCATCGTAGGGCCGGGCTGAGCCTTGTGGCAGTGTAACTTCCAGAGCGAGGCAGGCGGCGAAAAGGGACATCGGTCCATCTAGTGCGGTGTAAGCGCAAAGCAGGCAGCTTTAAAGCAGGGATAAGGGGTTTGGGTTGCACAGGATGCCGGCGAGGGGGCGCAACGAGAAGCGGAAAGGGGGGGATCCCGACTTGGCCCAGCTGTTGAAACTAGTGTTAGCTAAGCTGGGCCAAGAGGAGGGAAGTGATGAGGAGCTAGTGCCTGAGCAGGAGCCTGATCAGGACCAGGTCCCTGAGCCAGTGCCGGACAGTGAGGGGGGCGCCCACGGAGAGCCACAGTCCCTCCCAGGGCAGCATTCCCCCCACTTGAGAAGAGGCCCAGAACTCAACCGGGCAAGAAAAAAGGGAAGACCACCAAGGCCCCTAGGGGCAATAAGAAGGGGTCTAGCAACAAAGGGCATAAGGAGCAGCCCCCACAGCCAAGGGAGCCCATGATCCCCCCACAGCCCGAGCCTGGGCCATCAGCCCCAAAGGAGGGGGAGCGGGATGATGTCGGGGCGATACTAGCCGAAATCAGGGGGGCATTGAAAGCCTTAGCACCCAACAATTCGAGTCCAGTAGTGCCAGTAGGGACGCCAGTCACGGTACCGGCGCCACTGGAGGGGCAGGGGGGGAGATTGCCTGAGCCAGCATCAACACCGGGGGAAGGGGTGCCACTAGCCCCAGATCAGCCGAAGAATACGGCAGGGGAGGGGCTGAATCCCACGGCCAGTATCTTAGCTTCGGTAGCAACTTTGCTGGTGCAGTTGGCGGCCCCAAGGGCAGCAATTCCAGCCTCCAGTGTACCGGTAGCACCCTGGACACCACAATCAGCAACAGAGAGCGCCCTTAATGAGATTAGCAAACAGGTGGCGATACTAGGTGGAGCGCAAGATAAAGTAACGAATGTTATCCCTCTGGCGGTGGGTCAAGCGGCCCCCGCACAAGCTGAGTCGACGTCAGGGACCGCAACAGGTAAGGCGGTCGACAGCGTAAACAAGGGCGCAGGGGCGTAGGCAAAGGCAATTGGGGGCCAGGAGACCGTGTTATCAAAGCGCAGTAAATTGGCGGTGCATGTGTCGCAGGACATGAAGGAGAAGATTTGGAAGGGAGAGTTCATAGACATGTATGCCTTAATCAGGCCAAAAAGGCGGGACTTGGAAAACAAGGGAAAAGAGGGAAAGGACAGCTCCTTCAAGGATAGGAAGCCCTGGGTGGAGGAATCAATTACTAACTGGCAGTTTGGTTTCAATGTTTTTTCCACTGTGTTGTTAGAGAAGAAACCTGAGCTGGCAATTCCACTGATTTGCTATGCCAACAAAATTCTGAAAGCTCACGCGATGTACGGGGGGACTGCCTGGATGGACTATGACAGGGATTTCAGATGGGCAAAGGTAGAGGACCCAGACATGGGGTGGGATCAGACTGAGGTCAATGTATGGTTGGAAAGCATTAATAATAAGGCGCCAATGAAGCAGCCCTTTCGGACTTCGCAGGGAGGGTGGGCGAGAAAAAGGGACATGCTGGGCTTTTAACAGAAAAGTGTGTACTTGGCCAGCAGGGACATGTAAGTTCAAGCACGCTTGCGCATTCTGCGGCCACCCCTCCCACCCGGAGTTTAAGTGTATCAAGAAATCTAAAGAGAGAGGCAGGGAGCACAAGCCATCGCAGCAATAAGTTACCCACCCCAGTTAAGATAGGGAGGCTGATTTTTGGTTGAATCAGTATCCTGACAGGGGTGCAGCCAGGACGTTATTTCAGGGGTTTTCCACAGGTTTTCGCATTCCAGCACAGGGGGTGCCACCAGTGGCACATTGCAACAATCTTTTATCAGCGCGCATGCATCACGCTGTGGTATCTCAAAAAGTTGGTAAGGAGAGAGCCCTGGGGCGGATAGCTGGCCCATTCCCGGCCCCCCCGCTGCCTGGTTACGTTTGTTCACCGCTGGGGGTGGTCCCCAAAAAAGAGCCAGGCCAGTTCAGGATGATACATAACTTATCAGCACCGAGGGGGGCCTCAGTGAATGACGCCATAGACCCTTCCCTGTGCTCTGTGACTTATTCCTCGTTCGACACGGCATTGCAGAAGCTGCGTGACTTAGGGCCCAAGGCTTTCATGGCCAAAACGGACATCGAGTCAGCATTCCGACTCATGCCGGTACACCCCGAGGATTACCACTTGTTAGGTTTTCAGCTGCAACATCAGTTCTATTACGACAAGTGCATGCCAATGGGTTGCGCGGTTTCATGCAGGTATTTTGAAATGTTCAGTTCCATGCTGCACTGGCTGTTTACTTTCAGGACAGGTCACAGGGACATCATGCATTATTTGGATGACTTCATGGTCATGGGTCCCCCGATGTCGGGGCAATGTGGGCAGGCTTTGAAGGACCTTGTGGCGATGTTTGAGGAATTTGGGGTGCCATTGGCCCAGGAGAAGACGGTGTGGCCGGCAACATGCATGTCTTTCCTTGGCATTGAGATTGACACAGTGGTGGGGGAATGCAGGTTACCAGCAGACAAAGTGGAGGCTTTTTCCCAGGCAATAGAGGCAGCATTGGCTAGACCTAAAGTAACATTGCACCAACTACAGGTGCTGGTAGGCCAGTTGAATTTCGCGTTGCGGATCATCCCGATGGGGAGGCCCTTCTCAAGGTCAATTGCGAGGGCAATGGCAGGGATGACTCAGAAACACCACCACGTCCGTCTACAGGACTTGAAGGTGTGGCGCAGTTTTCTGAGTGACTTTAATGGTAAGGTGGTCTGGCCGGCACCGACCATCTCCAGTGCAGACTTGGGCTTACTCACGGACTCAGCGGGTAGCGTGGGTTTTGGCGCTGTGCTGGGGTCACGCTGGTGCAGGGGGGACTGGCCTGCAGCATGGCATGAGCAGGGGCTGACAAAAAACATAGCCTTTTTGGAACTGTTCCCCATTGTGGTGGCAGTGACTGTCTGGGCGCAAGTCTTCAGGGACAAGTCTGTGGTTTTTTGGTCTGACAACATGGCAGTGGTGGAGGCCATTAACAGACAAGGGGCAAAGTGTAGGCAAGTACTAAGGCTATTGAAGCATTTGGTGTTGGCTTGCTTGAAGTTGAACTTACTGTTCAGGGCGGCGCATATTCCAGGCGTGGAGAATCAGGCTGCTGACGCTTTGTCTCGCTTCAACTTACAGGATTTCAGGAGATTCCATCCACAGGCGGAGGACCGGATGACAGCGTTCCCAACATCTCTGTGGAAGATTGGAGCCCCGCCTTAGCAGGGCTAGTGGGGGCCTTATTGAGCGAGCGCACCCGGAGAACTTATCAGCAGCATTTCAAATCATACCGAATGTTTGTGCAGCGCGTAAAGCTGGGGTGCCTTTTTAGTCCAGGGGCCATCAGCGGCTTCTTACAGGCTTTGAGGGATCAGGGTAGGCCTGCTTCTTATGCCAGGGCACACGTAACTGCAGTGGGTTTCTTTGCCAAGCTGGCGGGCGAGCGCGATCCGGGCGCTACATTCTTAGTGCGGAAAGCACTGGCAGGTTGGGCCAGACTCGAAGGGGTTAAAAAGGATTGCAGGAGGCCACTGGATGTAGACACACTGGGGCGCATACTGGGGACCTTGCGGGCAATGTGCTGCTCAGAATATGAGAGCACCTTATTTGGGGCCGCCTTCTCACTGGCCTTTTATGGGGCTTTCCGGTTGGGGGAGTTGGTAGGATCATCTAAGTCTGACCAGACGGGAGGGTTGCAATGGCGGGACACAAAGGTGGTGCAGGGGGGGCTGGTGGTGGTGCTGCGCAGGTCCAAAACGGACCCCTTGGGAAAGGGGTGCACGATCCGGCTTAGTCCGGCGCCTGGATCAACGGTATGCCCGGTTGCCAGGATGGAAGCATATTTGGGGATCCGCCCGCAAGGGGGGGCCAGGCCCTGTTTATTCACGAGCGGGGGGACTGTTTGTGAGGGTACCAATTCAGGGCGGTGTTCGGCCGAGCAATGGCTGATTTAGGATTGGGGCACGGAGGGTACTCTTCACACTCATTTAGGATTGGGGCAGCGACTCTCGCAGCAGGAGCAGGGTTACCGGAAGAGACTGTGAAAAGGGTGGGGCGCTGGACTTCAATGTGTTTCAAACGCTATGTGCGCCCGGAACTATTATGAAAAAAACAGGGATATGCTGCCTAGATTACGCTAACTTTTCCATTTCTCCCCGTCATTAGTATGCCCTCGAAGGTAGTATGGGTGTTGGGACACTCGTTTGTGCGGCGCGCCACGGTCCGGTTGCAGCGGCGGCAAGTGGCGAGACCGGGGGTCTGACCGGGGTGACGATCCTGTGGCGAGGCGTCGGGGGCCTGCGGATCCGGCAGCTGCGGCAACTGGTGGAAGAAACAAGAGCGCACGAGGGACAGCAGTCCCCGGATTTGATCATTCTGCATTTAGGTGGCAACGACATGGTGGACCTTGGGCGCCAAGCGGTCAGAGAGGAGTTACTGACGGACTTTGCATGGTTAGGGAGAATGTTCCCGCTGGCTCGGATAGCCTGGTCCAGTATGATACCACGCCGGGTATGGGGCACCAATGTGCGATCACGAGCCTTGAATGTGTCGGTAAGGCGCCTCAACAGGGAATTGGCCAGGCTGTGCACTGGACAGGGCCGCTTGTGCCACATTCCCCACAGACTGATCACTGGGGATCAGATGTTTCACCATGATGGAGTACATTTATCGGACATGGGGACAGATGTGTGGATCAGAGGAATATGGTCCTTTGTACAGAACTTATTCGGTGGTGGGGAGGGTGAAGGACCTGTGGGCCCTGGTCACCCTTGTGGCGGTAAAGAGGCCACAGAGCATTGACTCGCAGGGTTAACGGGAGTCCTTCTTACATACTCCCTAGGCCAGCACTGAGGGGAGAGACGGTAAGCTCTCCGCAGGGAGAATGGGGACACCGGCTGGGGAGGCAAGGGCGCCAGGTCACGATTTAGGGCAGGGGACAGCGGCCCCTGTTTATTCCCTACGAGCCTCCTCGGGAGCCTGGTGGTAGAGGGGTGGGCCCCGGAATTGGCGGACAAGGACCAGAGGGCTGGGGGCTCACCTCTCAAGGACGCAGGTGGGTTGCGCCTTGCGTGGTTCTCAATTGGGGATGCGAGCCTGAGGGCCCCTTGGTGCTGGGAGCAAGTTAATAGGTGATAAGTTATGCATTGTAAATATTAAAAGTGTGATTAGGATTTGATAATAAGATTTGGAATAATGTTTTACTGATTGTCATGTTTATGTGTGTTATGAAATAATTAAACATGGCCGTTTATACCCACACTCTGGAAGTATCAAGTAGTATTTGTGGGTTAACTAGGGAGCGGGGCGGGGAGCATCCTAGGCGTTCCGGGCCCTATGCACGAGGTGCTTGGCGCGAGCAGCGTGCATCATGGAGTTAACAACGCGTCTGCCGGTCTCCACCTCTGACGCCCCGTGCCCTCTCCATCAGCCCCTGCCCTACAGGCCTTATGTGGAGCATTATCCTGACTGCTGTGTGAAAGGATGTGGATTAACGGCTAGAGCGGCCAATTTGAAGTTGGGGAACCAGGTTCGAGTCTGGCAGGAGGCTCAAGCATCCTGTGATTCTGGGCAAATCATTTCATCTCCTCGTGCCTAAAAATGAATGTAACCGCGTGTAATGCAACTGGTGCTCATGTAAAGCGAACGGATACCTTCGGGTCGGATTCGCGCTATATAAAACTCCACAAAAAAATAATAACCTCCTCAGTCACCTGGACCGACTGCTTCATTCAGGGCCCGTTCAGTCCAAGTCATTCCGTCGCCACAGGAGCTGGGGTATGCGTGTTCCCCGCCTGCCACGCTCCAGCGAATTGGAGGATGGATTTTCAGATGAGGTGGTCTGCGGCCAGCTTCCTTTTTGTACCATATGGAGATGTCCTAAGTTGGGGTGATGGCTGTGCTTCCGATGTCAGCCAGGCAACAGCGTCCTCACTGTGGGGTCTTCAGATGAGGGGGCTGTGCTCCCCGTCTGTCATTTGCGCGTGCCCTGAGTGAGGTGTTTCAACAGGAGATGTGGACTGCGCTTGCCCTGTGTGCCATCCTCGCGCTCTCGCTGAGGTGTCTTCAGATGAGGTGGCAGATATTCCGCCCCTGCCTGCCAGGCCACCGTACCCTCACTGAGGTGTCGTCGGATGAAGTGACACTCGCCTGGCTTTGCCTGCCTGTGGGGCCCCCTGCCCTTGCTGAGGCGCATTTGACGGGTGTTCCTGCCCTGTCTTCTAGGCCCCCGTGCCCTCGCTGAGGTGTAGTTGGACGAGGTGACGAGTCGCCTCGCTTTGCCTGCCCGTCAGGCCGTCGGGCCCTGTCAGCCTGCTCTGCTCCCCGGCAGTCCTGACAGGTGGGTGATGCACACCGCGGAGGTGGAGGGCTGAGTGATGGCTAATTACTGCTAATCAACCTGACTCTCACAGCCCGCGGGGCAGAGACCGGGCTCCCCAGCCTGGCACTGCCAGCTCTGCGTGCCACGGGGCTGGAGCGTGCCAGGTACCTGATCCGAGCCTGGGCTGGCAGCCAGGGCCCCGCAGCCGGAGGTGGGAGAGCGCTAGACACAGAGCCCAGGGCGAGCCGATGCCGTGCACGAGCATGAACATGAGAACCACGGGGCACACGAGAGAACCATGGCGTAACCGTGGGGGTGCACACTGTACACACCACGCTGGGGGAGGGGGTGCGGGGGAGCTGCAGAGTACACGCAACCACGGATGACGGAGAATGTGCACACAACCCTGTGGAAATCACCAATCACACACACGCACTCTCTTTCTCTCTCCCTCACACTCTCTCAATCTTTCCCTCGCGCTCTCATTTTCTCTCTCTTCTCCTCTGACCCTCATTAGGGTGCACCTGGGCCTGCACACTGCCCTGAAAGAGATAGACTGCCCGAATGGTATTCCAGACTGAAGAGTGCACATTCCTGCAGGATTCACAGTACAGTGCACGTATTCATGAAAAACACACTGGGGCCGATTCCGATCTCGGTCGGAGGCGCACCCAATACCATTCGGTCGGGAAAAAAGCCATGCGAAAGCCTGTTTCCCGACCGAACCGTACGCGGGTCCGGCCGAGCGAGTACGATGCGGACTCGCCGACCGACTCGTCCGGGCGACCCGACCGCTCCGACCGACTCGTACCCGGATCGTACCGCTCCGACCGACTCGCTCGGACCCGATTCGCACCGCGCAATGGAGACGTTTTCCGGCCGGGTAAGTACGATGCGCACCTCGACCGCTCCGACCGACTCGCGCCGTCCGACTCGAACTCGCTGTCGGAGCCGTACTTTGGGGGTCCGTGTCGGACCCCCTGTCACGCGTACCCGTGCGAGGCGCACACAGGGGGGACCCATGGGTCCCCCTACCTGTGCGTGTACGCCGCGGCGCGCTCGCGGCGTACTCGCTGTAGGGGCGCCCTTGTCCGCCTCGCACCCATTGAGGCAATGGGAGCCCGCGTACGCGTTGTACGACCGGCTCCCATTGAGTTCAATGGGAGTCCGACCGACTCGTGTCCGATAACATACGGACGCATCGTACTCGTTCGGTCGGACTGCACGGGTCCGATTCGGTCGGAAATCTCTCCGGGTCCGGCTCGGTCGGAGAGATTTCCGGCCCGAATCGGAATCGACCCCACTGTGTGCAGAACACAATTGTGCACATAATAGTGCAACAGACTCTGCAGAGGGCACACTGTCCTGAAATGTATGTATGCACGCTCATGAGTAGTGAACACCCTCCAAAAAATGTACACCCTCCCATGGCCCGGAACATATCCGTTTTTTACCCTTAAAACTGTGTTTAATTGATAAACCAATAAGTTAAGGGTCCCAAAGCTTTTCTTGGGAGGCCACCACCCTCTCCCACCACTGGCATCACCCACTTCCAACAATGTCGCTGCCCTCCGCCTGTGTGCACATCGGGCAAACTACCCAACTATCCACCTGGCAATCTGTTTGGATCCTGGCTGTGTTTAAAGCGGGGCTTTACATTTGAGCTTAGATTCTTCACCAACAGATTAACCCTTTAGATATCTATCAAAAATCAACCTACAGAGTGCAAACACGCATTATTCAAGTAAACCGTGAAAAATCTAGCATTCTAGATCACTGGAGTTTTGATCTTTCAGAGTGGTAGTGGATAACCCCTGAGCTCAAATGCAGTGAGCAAAGTGTGCAAGGCTTACTTCCTCAAGGAGATTCTTGCCATTACAAATATTTGGGGGAAAAAGGTCACATTTCTGCGCCAGGATACCCACCCAGGTGAGTAGTGCACTATAAAAATACACATACGATAAGATAAGATAAACAACATAACATAGCTTCTCATAACACAATTTGAACTTAAATTTGATAAAAAAACATAACTAGGCCCTAGAAGGGCAGATGTGAAATATTCTGGTTTTCTGGTATGCTAAGAAAGTCGGCCACTGCCTCTGATTCTTGTTGGCCATCTTACCTTCGGTTAATTTACAGAAACCGTTACTTCAACAACAGGAGCAGGGTAAAAGTAGGGGGGGAGGTGTTGCACCGCTTGTGCAAGTGCACAAACATGACCGCTGTTGGGCTCTCGGGTTGGGAGAACTGCGAGAGATATGTGCTTTTGATCAACTTAAATTTGCTTGTGTTGAGTGTTCACACAAGGTTTGCAGTGCATTTTTCCATCAATTATATTAAAACAGTCTGAAGGGCTTTTGCTTTTATGCTGTTCGCCGCAGCATAGTTATATTTATGCATGTTTTCTTTTAATCTCAATGTGCTATGAAGTACTGCGTTCAAGGACCATACACCTGAGGCTGTCAATGAAAGAACACTTTTCCTAGAGTGACTAATTGAAAAATAGCAGGTATACTGCTATAAACTTCCCTCTGCCATAAAAAATAGCATTCGCCTTTCACATGGTCTAGAAATTAAACAAGCTCTCTCATTCACTTACAACGCAACTCCGTAACATTCGCAAAAAACCCTTACGACTTTGCCTTTCATGAAATTTCTGCCTAAAAACCTGACATCTCCGATCCTATAATACCCACAGAAGGGTATGGGTATCTGGAGTGGGCATTCACTACCTGTCTAACGTACTATGGGCCAGATAAACTAAGGATTTTTGTAGTCACAAAGGGTCCAATTAGCAGAATGAGGCCGTTTGCGACTGCAAATAGACCTTTAGGTATTAGAGAAACCCCTCTTCCGATTCGCGAACACATTGCTGAATCGAAGTTTTGTTTCGTAACTACATACTGAATCAGTATTTGGGAGGGGGCGTGTTTAGGGCATTCCTTCCAAATACCGATTCAGAAAGCTATGTCTGTTTTGCGACCGACATCTGATAGCAAAACATGAATATTTTTCCAACTACAGAAGGTAGTGTTAAATCATTTGCAAACGGGAAGGGGTCCCCAAGGGACCACCTGCCCTTTGTGAATGTTGACAAAATATTTTTTAAGAGCAGGCAGTGATCTCATGGACCTCTGCCTAGTCTCAAAAAATGTTAAACGTCTCATTTTCTTTAAATACATCCTGTATTCCTTTAAGGAATCTTCAAGTCCTTTCTTTGACCCAGCACATGCGGAAGCTGACAAACCTCTGTCCAATCACAGCCGAAGGATCACACTCGAAATGCAGGAGGACTACATATGCTCTACAGAGAAGATCTAGTATGAAGGCTGGCAAACAAATCAATGTCATAACACTATATAGAACCCCCCGGGTCTGGAATGAAAACAAAGAAGAGAGAGAACACAAAGAAGAGAGAGAACACAAAGAAGAGAGAGAACATCCAAGATGAGCCTTTAATGTCCTTTGGGGTGTCCCTTTATCAGGACGGAATCCCTCACCCACCAAAGGTGGCATGCCTCCTCATTGGGATTCTCCTCGTGACGGGAAAGCCTAGTTCTGTCATGGGCTACGACCCCCTCTTTGAGAGGGAGGAGCTCAGGGGTGTTTTATTCCTAGTTTAGGATATCCTAAACTAGGAATAAAACATCCCTTTGGTGGGTGAGGGATTTCGTCCTAATAAAGGGACACCCCAAAGGACATTAAAGGCTCATCTTGGATGTTCTCTCTCTTCTTTGTGTTCTCTCTCTTCTTTGTGTTCTCTCTCTTTTTTGTTTTCATTCCGGACCCGGGGGTTCGATATAGTGTGATGATTAAAGATTGGGGAGCTAACCCTTGCAGGTCTTAAAACTTCCTCCTCGGACCCTCTTTCTCCATTTGTGTGTGTATAAAACAAATCAATGTGCCATACCCATCAAAGTAAATTTACACGTGTAGAATTACTCACATCTGAATCTACCCCTGCTCCTAGGTGTAAGTCTATACTTTTTCACTATTCACCATTTCTGAGTACAGATTTGTTCCTAAATGTGACCTTCTATGTGTCCAACCCTCACTCAGTTCAGGAGGTGCAGACATCTAAGACAGAATTTACAAGTGTAAAGTTCCTACTAGTAACTTTTCACACAAAGCTGGTGATCTCCACACAGAATAGAAGGGAGAGGCAAAAGCGGAGGTCTCCGCACATAGGATTGTGAATATCATTTTGTAATACATGTACATCACTACTGTGTTATTACTTTATGTATGACAAAACACAGTATGTGAAAAGGACTCCATATTTTAGCCATACATTAGCAACCAACATCACTCACTGGGAAACACCAATGACACTTGAACCTGACTGCAAGAGTGCTCATGAATATGGCAGCCTGGTGGTCTAATGCACTTAATACAGTGATCTGAGAGTTTGCCCAGTGCCAAGTGAGTCCTCCTCTTCCTCCTTCTTCTACGTAGGCAGCCCAGTCTGCAGTAGAGATGTGTTACTGCTAGGGGCCCGCAAGCGGCCACCTGGACAGGGCTGCGAGCAGGCACTGGGCAGCCAGCATAGTCTTATGCCATTACTCAGTGATGCTGCTCAGTCCACAGTCACACATCACAGACTGTCCCAGGAAAGACAGGCTTCCTGCCACACCCGCCACCCAATTAGCGGAAGGAGGCTGCGTTAATAACTAGCCCTGGATGGTAGTAGCTATCAAGGCAGGACAATGGGCAACGTGGTGGATAAGGGGCATGGCAGCACCGAGGGCAATGCACCTGTAGGGCAGACTGAGTCAGGCACTGACGTGCAGATGCCCATCATGAAGCTACAAAACCTTCAGCCGTCTCACCATGCAAGGCAGTCAGTTAGTCACAAGACCTTATCTGACTACAATAACATTTATTATAAGCACTGTATTTACTACTTTGTGTCTTACAAGCAATGTGTAGTCAACACTTTGTGGCAATATGACATCAAACCTGGTTGCAGTGATGTCTCATCCATGCCTGCCTGGGCTTGGGTGGGGCCTAAGGGACAGGGCCAAACATTGAGGCACTGATGCGTATAGAGTCCTTTATCCCTAACCCTGTGCACTTGTCCTTCCTGTACGTGTGAGATGCGGAGTGCTAGGGTTATATCACTCTTGCACTCCAAGGCTTAGGGACCCTGAGTGCCTGTTACTCCTGTACATATGTGATGGGGAATGCTGTGGGTATCACTCTTACACTCCAAGTCTTAGGGACCCTGAGTGCCTGTTACTCCTGTACATATGTGATGGGGAATGCTGTGGGTATCACTCTTGCACTCCAAGGCTTAGGGACCCTGAGTGCCTGTTACTCCTGTACATATGTGATGGGGAATGCTGTGGGTATCACTCTTACACTCCAAGTCTTAGGGACCCTGAGTGCCTGTTACTCCTGTACATATGTGATGGGGAATGCTGTGGGTATCACTCTTGCACTCCAAGGCTTAGGGACCCTGAGTGCCTGTTACTCCTGTACATATGTGATGGGGAATGCTGTGGGTAGCACTCTTACACTCCAAGTCTTAGGGTCCTTGTGCACTTGTCACTTCTGCATGTGTGATATGTAGAATGCTCTATGCAAGGAAATGCCTCTTTTTTGCATGATCACCCCCTATCTTTTGGACTGAATCTGCTGGTTTTTCAACTGAAGGAGTACTGGGACCTGCCAACCAGGCAGCAGTGCCAGTGCTCACCCTTAAAAAGTATATGCTTAATTCGTTTGGCATAAGATAAATTACTTAGAAGTCCCTAGTATATGGTACCAGGTGTAACAGGGGCCTGTAATTTAAGCGTCCCTCATGGACTGAAGCCTTGATTGGGCCACCAAGAGTGTGACAACGCAAAGCATGACCCCCAGCCTGCCATTGCAAAGTGGTAGAGCATTTTTTTTAAACTGCTAACTACACTTTGCCATTTCAACCCTTGTCAAAGCCCAGACCTTCCTTTTTAATATTTATAAGTCACCCCTAAGGTAGGCCGAACGAGCCCTAGAGGCTAGGCGCAATGCGTTAAAAAGGAGGACGTGTTTTGATGACTTTAAATGTCCTAACAGTAAAAGCCCCGCATTGTCATTTTTACTGTAGTATGGCTAGTAGCCCCTAGCTGGCATGGAGTTATACTCTGACAGCTCAGCAGTGCTAACTTCCAAATGGGACTACTAAATCTGATACTTCAAGGTATCCAAAGAATCGCTGCACTAAACCCAATTTGCTGCCCAAGTCAAATTTAATGTAACTATTTTACAACTTTCTTTGTTGCAAACAGCTGCTGTCCTTGAGATAGCCTACTGCCCTCTTGAGGAGAGGTGAGAATGACTTTCAGGAAGAGGAGCAAAGGACCTGCTGAAGGAAGAGGTGCGACCTCCTCCTTGCATCATGGCAAAAGTGGGTGTGAGCCCAAACTGTGAGCTTCAAAGGGGAAGCTGCCTCTGAAGGGCAAATGGTAGTTACACTAGAAGAGGGCTACTCTTTTGTCAAACCAGTTTTTTCATGTGGCGTGTAGCCCCCAGGTAGCCACAACTATGGGTTGGACTAGGGCGCTCCACTCACCAAGAGAAGAGTCTCACCATGTTGGGTGTGGGCAGAATAGTGCACTCTGGGATAGCTAGATGCATCACCGGAAGTAGTCATCAGGTGGGAGAGAACTTGGTAGGCCATTGGCTAGTTATTCGCCATCACCCCCTAAAACTCATAGCGGTCATAAAAGTGGCATCCCTGGCACTCACCCCTCAGATCACTACTGCCTTGGAGAGGAGACCGAAGAAGAACTGTCCTGCTGCTTCCTGGACCCAGCAAAAGAAGCTGCACCAAAGACTGGGCTGCGGCTTCTGCAGCTGAGGACTGTCAAAGAGAGGACTGTCCTGCGGTGCCCCACTCGTGGAAAAGTGCCTACGTGTACCAGACCAAAGGAGTGACTCCAAGAGTCAGTTGGTTGACTCTCTGTTACAGCCAGATGGTCATAAAAGCTGAGGTCTGCACCCTTGAGAGTCCAGTGCCAAGAAGCCTGACTGCTGATGGACGACAGGGTGCCGCTTGATAGACCAAGTCCTGACCCTCACAAGGTGCATCTTAGTTTGGGGGGCCCAGGAAGGCTGTCGGAGTGCCCACTCATAGCCCTGCCAGAAAGTTATTGCCAGTTGAAGGAAACTGCTGGGCTTGCTGTAACCGGAGACCAGTTGACCAGTGGCAACTGGACCTGTGCTGGACTTCACCGGAACCCAGTCGGAGATTGACCCCTGAGGCCAAAGATGGGCTTACCGAGCTCGAGGAGCAAGGGTTGGCCACAGGAAGGCCCTCTTTACCATCCCATAATCCCCAGCATCCTGTATCCCTTGCATCAGGACCACTGCATGGACTTCAATAGCGGTGTTGCCTAAGGATTCAGCACTGGACTGGAGATTGCTAACAGTCTCAAAAATCAAAAGAGGGAGGGAGAAGTTAAAGTTCCACTCACCTTCCCTTAAATGAACATATAAAATCAAGGGGGAGCAACACCAACATTGTTGTGAGATCCTCAACAGTGTT
Source organism: Calotriton arnoldi (assembly GCA_963921515.1). Taxonomy (NCBI): domain Eukaryota; kingdom Metazoa; phylum Chordata; class Amphibia; order Caudata; family Salamandridae; genus Calotriton; species Calotriton arnoldi. The sequence continues at coordinate 339,329 of CAWUFW010001719.1, read as the reverse complement.
GTTCCGCCAAAAGCATGTCTCCCGTTGGCATACTTAGCCACTGATCATTACATCATTGGGTTTTTTCCTCCACCAGGAGGGATTGTCTCTTGAATCTGTGACCATATGGGATCCACCATGTGAGGAAAACAAGGTTGCAAGAAAACAGTGGTAGTTAGTTGTCCCCCTGGACCTGTTTGGTCCCTGTGACTGGCTTCGCATTTGAGTTGACACCCCCAAGTGCCCATATAGCTGTTTTCAACTTGCTTGTTGCGGCTAACTCTAAACCGCTCTTGCGGTCGATTACATTGATTTATTGCATTGAGGAAAAAGCAGTGATTCATTGTTTTTTTTAAGAATCATATCTCCAGATCCCTCTGGCGGATATTTTGTCATTCAGGTGTCTAGAAGAGATACAAATTTGCTCTATTTTTATAAATTGATGCCTGATTTTTATTTTTCATGTTTTCTTATTTACTGTTCTTGGTACTTCTTAATTGTTCACACGTGTTCCTTTGATAAAGTCTGAATGCTCTGTGCCAGAGCTACCCAGGACAAAGCTAAGGTTTTACAGTCCAACCAGACTGGGCCGGATATGGAATTGTGACTTTATTACACGGTGAGGCAGCACAACCGCACCATTTATTAATCCACATTCTCACACTCTGGGTATATCACTTCTGCCCTCCTGGTCTTAGGGACCTTGTGTGCTTGTCACTCCTATACGTGTGTGATGGGAAACGCTGTGGGTTCATCACTCCTGCCCTCATGGAAGAAGGATTCTGTGCAAATGCCATTCTTGAAACACTGAATCTGAGTAACACAGCACATCTCTCACTCATGAACTCAAACTCTGCATGGCTCTGTGCATGTACTGGGAAAAGCGGAAATCTGTCTTGACCTCCCTCCACCCCACACTCCCAGGCTGGACACTTGCTCTGTATTTACCTGGTGCTCTCCAGGAAGACACAATCAGTCGTGTCTCATGGTGGCCTAGTTCCTGAGATGGCCGACACGCGGCAGGTGTGTGTCCCAGCTGGCCTGCGGCTTTAGTTTCTACCTTCAGGGAGGGAGGATTCTTCAGCTTGTCCCCCAACCAAGTCCAGCGCTGCAGCAGTTCAATGAATGCTGCATTATACGTGTCTGGACCACTTTGTGTCTTCCCATGTTATCATTGTAATCCTGACCACCTAGCAGTAATATATCTAAAGACCGGAGGCCTGTGGACTTGGCAGAGATTGTAAACCAGAGTGTCACCAGGCTTGCAGAGCATTCTCCTTTGATTAATACAGCACAACCAATTCATTTAATGGGCGCCAGCCTCTATCGTCGCTGTACTGCATTACGGAAAGCTGAAACTGGCATCAAATCCAATGAACCGCCTGGGCTAGAGTTACCTTTTTTCAATATTGATCCCAATTTTACCTCCTCTATTAAAATTAATGTATGGGAACTTTTTCAGGTGCCCCTTCCCTGGGTATTTTAGAGTTACTGGTCTCAGATTGTAAACACGAGCCTTTTTTCACTGGTGTCCTGGGACTTTACCTTACCATTGGACCAGAAGCTGAGCACCAAGTATGCCCCTTTACCATTGGACACTGAGGGCAGCCAAGTCAACCATTCCCAGGCTTACTCAGGGAGGTGGTGTGGGGTAGAAACTCAGATCTTCATTAAGCAACCAACATCATGTTAATAAATCACTGCCCAGTCTGTGCTTTTACTTGGAAAGGAAAAATACTTGATTCACAGCAAATAGTCCAATACTGCTTATATCAAAGAAGACAGCAACAATGTCAAATAACATTAACACTGGGAAGTCTGTATTTATTTGTGATTACCAATATATTCTTACAAGTATCATTAAAGGGTTTGTGTGGTATGCTGCGGTGTGGTCATGATTTCCTTTTAGCGCCATACCATCCTAGGTGTTTTTTTCTTCTGATGGTTGAACCACCGAATGCAGCCACCATTATTTTGACATCATGTCGTCATTCTGTCCTTTGTAGTCACTTTTCCCATCTCCATTCACCTTTCACAGCACTCTGTGGACCAGGTTGAGGGAGGTCAGGGTACCTACTGTAGACAGTGATGCAGGGAGCAAGGTCACTTGCTCTGGAGGAGCATTGCAGGAGGACACAAGGATTCACCACAAGGCTTGGCTACGCAGACCCCTCACTGGTTTGCACCTCTAAGAAATAATGGGGCAGGAAGGGGGCAAGAGCTGTCCCTGTGGTTCAAACTAGCTCCCTGTCTCCTATCCTCCACACCCTACAGTCTGTACACTACAAAGAATGCTGGGTATTGTTTGGAGAAGTTCTGCAATTCACATTGCTATCTGATAGACTCTTTTCCGACTCCATCTTAAGTATCACAAATGCATAGAGATTCAAAATGGATTCCCTCGTTGCCACAGATAAGCACATTCCATGTGCTCCACAATCATCCTGCTACACATACACATGGTGCTCTTATATTTGCCATCAATATCACGTGTGGATGGCGTGGTCGATGCAGTTGCAGGAGACAAACAGAGAGATTTAAATAGAAGAGGCTAATAGGCAAATCTCCGTGTGTAGAGAACATATAAAAAGCCTATCCTGATGTTAGAATCAGTTGCTGCCCCCACATTCTAGGGAGCAGACAGTACTAATGCTATATAAATACGCGCTGTGCTGGGCACGGTGTTACATTTTTCCTGTAAAAACTGTTTGCTGATCCTTAGCAGTTAGGTCTGCATTTGCGTCAAATAACTAAAAAAAAAGACAACAAACACCTCCATTCCTCATTATGGAGAGATCTACTACTTGTGCCAGGGAGTGGACACCAGAACAAAAACCCTCCTTCTGTCGCACACCACTTTGGTTCCTCCCATTCTTCTGTTGGGCGCCATGTTTGGGTAAGGCTGTTCACACCCTGTTTTCTTCATCATGGCTCCTGCTGAACAAGTGTGTTCTGCATTTGGCACTGAAGCTGTCATTGCAACTATGTCTGCCTGCAGATCAATATTAATGTCTTTTCAAGTATATCGTTTCGATTGGTGTCTATTTTTATAGCTGTAAAGTATTTGTGTCTCTTTTATGTTACTGGTTATCGATTATTTACTTGGAAAACATGCCTGTTACACACTTACAAAAGGAGCCCCTCTCTCTCCTTGATCACTCGCCGTCTGATTTCACTCAGAGGCCTTAGACATGCATTCACCCCCTCTCTCTGAGGGAGGCTGATCTGGAGGCATTAGACAATGGTCAGATGACTAAGACTGTGCTAATGTGAAGCACAATAACAATGCTACATTCAAAATGGCGCTTTACACGGACATGTAGCGTTGCTTGCAATCTTGTAGAACAAATAAACTTTCAGTTAAAGGGCGATAAGTCGTCCCAAACATATCAACGTTGGAATAGAGCTTCATTCCGGAATGCAAAACCAAGACTAAAAAAACACAACAAAAAACAAAAAAAACACAAAAGCAGAAGAGGAGAGTTACCTGTGGGGGAAATTTAGGGGGTCATTATGATGGCGGGCGGATCGCCACCGCCCGGCCGGTGGGGCAATCTGGCCGCCATCACAACATAATTTACCCCCGCCATATTACTATGGCGGGGGGTACCGCGGCGGACGGAAAGTCCGTCCGCCGCTTTTCCGCCGGTCGGCAATCGTCACGATTGCCGGCCTGGTGGAACTCGGGCATAATATGTTGGCGGTGCCTGGAAGGCACCGCCATCCATATTATGATGCCTGGCGGTTCTGGCCTTTTCATGGCGGTGATGCCGCCATGAAAGGGCTGGCTGGAATTGCTGTGGGGGCCCGTTGCGGGCCCCCGGGAGGTGGGGGCTGCACTTGGGGGTACCTATGGTACCCCCCTACATTGCCATGCTCAAGGTGGCAGGCACCGCGCGGTGCCTGTCACGTTGTGCATAGCAATGCACAACATGCCTCTTTGGCATTGCGGCGGGTGCTGCTTACAGCAGCACCCGCCGCAATGTTAGAGATGCGGGATGCGACCGCCAGGGTGGCGGTCGCATCCTAATTGGTGGTGCGGGACCGCCGCACCGCTGGCGGCCATTCTAATAGGCCCCTTAATGTTGCCATTGCAAGAAGATCAAAGACTATACACCAGAAAAGAAACGCTTTCCTAAAATTATATCTAAATTACTTTTGCCTTCTATGTGTTTCTAAGAGCACAATGCTGTTCTTGCGTGACTAGCAGATGGGCGTACTGGTTTCCTATTCAAGCTTGGCCTGTTTCATCCAACGTTCTTGTGTAGTATAATGTGCGTTTTGTGTGAATATTAGAAGTGGATTTGGTATTTAGGAAAGATGCAGATTTTAGAGCACTGGGGCTTGAAACCAGAGCAGTGTGAACTTCTCACACTTCCCACAGTGCCAGTTTCTCACTGCTCACGAGCAGAGCCGGCCAATGCTCGAATAGCGCTTTGGGCGTAAAGGAATTTGGCACCCTCAGTGCAGCTAATTAATAAAATGAGACAGCAGGGTGGGCATTTTGTGTTCGCAGTCCAGTCACACTTCAAAGCAGTGATTGGCCTCTTAGCTCGATCACACTAATGCCAAGTTGTTGGTGGTGCAGAAGCCGCTGTTGGTGCATGGCGGAAAGGGGTGAGGGTAGATGGGAGGGGGGTTAATGGGGCATAAAACGCCACACAGAAAAACAATGGCGTCTATCTTCATATATCCAAATGGATGCTATACTTTTCTTATAAGAAATGCACAAGAATATATAAGTGGGACAATTTGCAACAAACAAAACAGGTTGCCAAACTCAGGCATTGTGCATATTGGCCGGAATACAGATAAGTGATTTAGGCCAAACAGCATACAAATTAGCACCACAGCACTTTATAGTAACCAAAATCTAAATTGTGCCAAGGTGCTGGAGTAGACGACGTTTCGGTCGCTTAACTAGGTAATGGGATCATCATCAGGACATAGCAAATGATGCCTGAGAAGAATGCCTGCAAGGAGAACTAAGTAATAGGAATTAGGTAGATGGCTGCCACGTCACAACGGGGATTGGCTATGAGGATCCCGACCGGATCAAATACATGGAGTACTGGGCACAAGAGAACTCGCTATAATATTTAGTTAATTTTATTTTATAGTGTTAGTTGTGTGAATTTATTTATTAATAATTATTTATATTTTGCTTGTTAATTGTTATTAATTAATTAATTGTTAATTAATTATGTTAATTGTGTCAAGTTTTAAGAAATCGGTGGTGGCATTTATAGGGGAATATGGTGGGAGGGAATTTATTTATAATTAATTATTTTTTTGTTAATTAATGCTAATTAATTAATTAAAATTCAAATATGGCAATTGTGTAATTATTTTGATGTGTGAGTTGTGGGGTTTATTGTGGTAAATGGTGGGAAGTAAATTTTTTAAAATTAATTAATGATTTGTTAATTGATATTAATTTATTAATGTAAAATTAGTTATGGAAATTGTGTAAATATTTTTAGGTGTGTGTTTTGGTGTTTATTGGGGTAGAGGGTGAAAAGTAATTTAGTTTAAATTAATTAATCATTACTTGATCATTAATATTCATTTATGAATTGATAAATATTTTTGGTAATTGTTTATTTTTATTTTGTTTGGGGATTTAGGTTCTATAGCTGTAACGTTTGGTTAGTATATACATTTTTACCTTTTTAAATGTGTTCTTTAATTATTAATAATTGTTTAATTGATAATTAATTGTATTAATTATGGAGGTACACTTTTTTTAAAATTTAGATATGTGTTGTAAATTGTGTGGTGCTTTAGGGTAGGAAAAAAATATTACATTTATGTAATAAATATTTTTTTGATTAAAATGTATTTCTATTCCAAAATATTTATTTGTTTGTTAATTTTTTGTTACATTAAAAAATTAATGTTTTTATGTAAATTTTATATTTTTTTACATTATAATATGTTTATATGATTTGTAAATTTTTATATTTTTATATATGTTTTGTTTTTGGGTTTTTTATTATATTTTGTATTTTAGTTGATATTTTGTTTGTTTTTAAATTTGAATTTTCTTTAGTGGGAATAGTAATTTTTACCCCTCCGCTATCCAGCACTTTCCCTACTGCTGCATTCGCAGGAGTGGGAATAGTAATTTATACCCCTACACTATCCAACACTTTCCCTACTGTTGCACTCACTGGAGTGGGAATAGTAATTTTTACACCTCCACTATCCACCAGTTTCCCTACTGTTGCACTTGTTGGAGTGGGAATAGTCATTTTTACCCCTCCACTATCCAACACTTTGCCTACTGTTGCACTCACAGGAGTGGGAATAGTAATTTTATCCCCTCCGCTATCCAACACTTTCCCTACTGTTGCACTTGTTGGAGTGGGAATAGTAAATTATTCCCCTCCGCTATCCAACACTTTCCCTACTGTTGCATTTGCTGGAGTGGGAATAGTAATTTTTACCCCTCCGCTATCCAACACTTTCCCTACTGTTGCACTCACAGGAGTGGGAATAGTAATTTTATCCCCTCCGCTATCCAACACTTTCCCTACTGTTGCACTTGTTGGAGTGGGAATAGTAAATTATTCCCCTCTGCTATCCAACACTTTCCCTACTGTTGTATTTGCTGGAGTGGGAATAGTAATTTTTACCCCTACGCTATCCAACACTTTCCCTACTGTTGCACTCACAGGAGTGGGAATAGTAATTTTATCCCCTCCGCTATCCAACACTTTCCCTACTGTTACACTCATTGGAGTGGGAATAGTAATTTTTACCCCTCTGCTATCCAACACTTTCCCTACTGTTGCACTCACAGGAGTGGGAATAGTAATTTTATCCCCTCCGCTATCCAACACTTTCCCCACTGTTGCACTCATTGGAGTGGGAATAGTAAATTATTCCCCTCCACTATCCAACACTTTCCCTACTGTTGCACTCATTGGAGTGGGAATAGTAAATTATTCCCCTCCGCTATCCAACACTTTCCCTACTGTTGCACTCATTGGATTGGGAATAGTAATTTTTACCCCTCCGCTATCCAACACTTTCCCTACTGTTGCACTTGTTGGAGTGGGAATAGTAAATTATTCCTCTTTGCTATTCAGCATTTTCCCTACTGATGCACTCACTGGAGTGGGAAAAGTAATTTTTACCCATTCGCTATCCAACACTTTCCCTACTGTTGCACTCGCTGGAGTGGAAATAGTAATTTTTATCCCTCCGCTATCCAACACTTTCCCTACTGTTGCACTTGTTTGAGTGGGAATAGTAAATTATTCCCCTCCGCTATCCAACACTTTCCCTACTGTTGCACTCACTGGAGTGGGAATAGTAATTTTTACCCCTACGCTATCCAACACTTTCCCTACTGTTGCACTCGGTGGAGTGGGAATAGTAATTTTTACCCCTACGCTATCCAACACTTTCCCTACTGTTGCACTCGCTGGAGTGGGAATAGTAATTTTTATCCCTCCGCTATCCAACACTTTCCCTACTGTTGCAGTTGCTGGAGTGGGAATAGTAATTTTTCCCCTCCGCTATCCATCACTTTCCCTACTGTTACACTCATTGGAGTGGGAATAGTAAATTATTCCCCTCCGCTATCCATCACTTTCCCTACTGTTGCACTTGCTGGAGTGGGAATTGTAATTTTTACCCCTACGCTATCCAACACTTTCCCTACTGTTGCACTCGCTGGAGTGGGAATAGTAATTTTTATCCCTCCGCTATCCAACACTTTCCCTACTGTTGCAGTTGCTGGAGTGGGAATAGTAATTTTTTCCCCTCCGCTATCCATCACTTTCCCTACTGTTACACTCATTGGAGTGGGAATAGTAAATTATTCCTCTCCGCTGTCCAAAACTTTCCCTACTGTTGCACTTGCTGGAGTGGGAATTGTAATTTTTTCCCCTAGGCTATCCAACAGTTTCCCTACTGTTGCACTCAATGTAGTGTAAAATGTAGGCTTAAAAAATATTAAATATTTTAGGGGCCCATTACGATGGCGGGCGGAAGCACAACCGCCGTGCTGGCGGATGCAAAAACCACCAGTTACGGCCGGCACGCAGCAGTCCACACGCCCGCCCAATTATGATGCGAAAAGCAGGCCAAACACCGCCGGCAAGCCAGCAACACCGTCCGCCATCAAAGTGCGCCCGCACACGTAGCGGCGCAGCACAACTGACACACACCGTCCGACGAAACACGTCCCGCCCGGCGCATAAATTACGATGCCGCAAACAAACGGCTCCCACGGCCAAGAGATACCGTACGACAAACCGAAGCGGTAACACGGACGCCGAGCACGGACAACGAAGAAGCGGCACCCCGGGCATGAATCCAGCACTGCAGGCCCTTCCCATGCTTCTGCTGATGCACCACCAAGGACGCAACGTACCGCGGAGACGCAGGTAGGCACACACACAACAAGTGCACGCAAACAGCGCACACAGTGCAAGGGCGGAAAAAGCGGACAACCCCCCACCAGCGCGTGCACACTACACATCCACCATTGCATCCACATATGACACACAGGCCAAATCCTAACATCGCAGAACACATGTGTACACACCACCTGGGACTAGGAACCAACCACCCCGTCACGGCCCCAAAGCGCCGATGACGCCGCCACACATGCGCACAACGCAGAGGCCAACCGCAGCGCCATGCATGCGTCGCACACAGACACAGGGACACAACCAAGCAGCACACACATCAGCCCCACCCCGAACGCACATGACACGTGACAGGCCGGCCACAGACATGTCCCCAACGCCCAATTCACGGACAACACCCAACGCCACACAACCGACGCACACATGTCAGTGAAGTCACGCAACAGCAGGACACACCCCAGTGTAACAAACATGGCGAAGCACACAGCGGCGGCAACACCAACTAGGAGAAGCAGGGCCCCTTCGGGAAGAGGAACGCCAGTACCACACTGAAAAACCCATACCACCCTGCACATATGAACAAGACACATGAAACGGAACACCAAAGAGCCCGGGGACCGACAACAGGTGGCCCAAGAATTACATCCACACACAAGGCCCAACGCAGAGCGGAAAGGCAGCCTGCCGCCCACACAAGGGAGAGCAGACAGCACTGAATGACCTTCCATTCCAACACCGAAACCACAGCCCTACGACAGAAGCCGGTGAATACAGCCATTGTCCAAGAATAGACCAACACAGGCATGCCGAGGAGACCGACCACAGGGCAGATAGCGCATATCACAGAAGCACACAACGGACGGGGAAGAAAGAAGAAAACACTCCCCCATGTCGGCCACATGCAAGTTAATTGGAAGGAGTCACACAGCACTGACCATGAACTGTCTGAGAAGCATGTGGGAAGAGGGCCCGTGTCCTCCAAACAAGCCAACAGAACACAAGTCCTGTCTCCCCACGACTACACAGAGCTCACAGCAACCCCGGAGCACACACAGCCGGAGCACGCCACCTCTACGAACCGCTGCGAAATGGCAACCGCAACACACCTACCCAACTACGCCGAACAGCTCAAGCTGTACCAAACCAACACGATACATACATTGGGATGCGATCTCCTGTCCCTGCTGAACGTAAGTTACCGACTGACTTACCGCATCACATTGTTCAGCTGCGTCATGCCCGTCTTCTACTGTCGGAGGTGTCCCTACCAGCATCCCGTCGAGATATGCCTCTCCAACCCGGCATGTCTGAAGGCGGACCTGCTACCACTACTCCTCCCTCTGGACGCACACGACAGGGCCTGCTCTGCCTATGGGGGCATGGCGTATGTGGCCAACATCGCACGCGCACTGAAATGGAACCACTGTGCCTCCACACGACGGATCATCGAGAACAGCTACATCGAATGTCACCCAGCATGCCCCATCATGGTCCTCCAAGGGACAACCTACGAACAACACCTTGACAGCCACCATCCGCTTCATTGGCTGGCAAACATGTACACCACCAATGACATGGAAGCCCTGCTGGACGGCATCGCATACCTGACAACCTGTAAATACGTCGGACCACAACGCAGGTTCCCCGAGTGACCTATGAAGTCCAACCCCGCACCCATGCTCAGCTTCCGCACGGACTGGCCAGTCACCACCACAACAGCCATACCAAACGACCGGCAACTGTAACCACACCATCAACGACATCGCCATGACATCGGATATGACCGGGACATGCACACTGTTCCCCATCACATCCAGGAACACCGCATGCATCGTGGGAGGCAGTGGCATGGGCTCTGTGCATCGCACCCACATGGACGGAACTGCACGAACAACCAGGACACGACATGGATCCAGCGCACATGGACACACACACCGCTCAGTGGACATGAATAGGTCGCCTGGAGTCTGTGGGTGCTGCACCCCTCCCACCCCCGCCCCGGGAATCCCATACCAGGACCTTTGCATGGACGACAAGTGCATACAACAACAACACGACCCCAGTGACTGTGACATGTCCAGTAACCACCACAGTGCAACAACAAGTGGCACGCCGCTGCATGCACGCAAGCACATGCCCTGATGTCATCTCACATGCACGCGTGCATGAGGAACAACCGCAGCAAACCTGTCACATGGAACTGAGATGGACTGTGCCCATGATGCCGAGCGGTCTGGTAGGCTACATGTATACCGTCTGTGTCAAAGTCCGCAGCTCCGCAGCTATACATAAATGTACATTAGCACAGCCTTGGCCAAGCAGATGTAACCCCACACCCTATCCCATTTGTAATCATGCTCAGTATATCCTCAACATGTATTCCGCTGCCAGTAGTGTCCACTATACTGCATCACAGAGGACAGAAGACTCAATATAATGTTTGAAACCAAAACTGTCTCCGCTGACTCATTTCACAAGTACGAATGAGAGAGGATGAGAGTATGTGAAGTACACGGCAGTCGTGACATGACCATGTAGTCCACTGGTATTGGATGTCAACGCAAATGAGTAGCACTACTGTGGAAGACACACATGTGTCGTGTGAAGTCGTATGGACGCAGTGCTCAGGTGGGTGGGTGCGACGGGTAGATGCGCACATGCCAAGTTGGAGCACGCCGTGTTGGGAGGGGTCATGAACAGTACACCACCGCTTCCCTGGGCATTGTGAGAGGACACCTGTCGGGGGGAGTGAACACGTGTGTGCACAGCAGCCGGGCACACGTACAAGGCGGTACCAGGCGCACCTCAGCCCACCCTCTGTGGACAAGCTGGATCCTGTTGTGCGCCCGCCATGCCCCTTGACAAGGCACACACAGCCCCAGTCGACCAGGTGTAACCCCAACATAGTCAATCCGCACAGGCGATACAGGGCACGGGATGGCAGTGGAGCATGGTGTGTGAGAGGTCTCCTCGCGCTCCTCCTGGTCATATCACGCAGGCAATAGAACCTCAACGTCTAGCATGGCACAAGTCACATGGAAGTGTAGGGGGACGCACCACAGCACGAGCAGCACTGACGTCACGGGAGGTGGCTCGCACCATCCCATCCATTGCCCATCATACCAACCACGACACATGCCATTGCGACTAAGTGCAAGCGCGTGCGCCACCACCCCCGAGCCCTCCCCAGAGAGGCCAAAGAGTGAATGTGTGGGCCAACAGCCACAGACGGACGCGGCCTGGCCGCAAGGGCAGCCACAGCCACTGGGTGTCGCAGGTGGCGGATCCGGAAGGCGAAGACTGTGATGCATAGTCCATGCAGGCCGGGTCTCCATTTGGGGCACCACGCAGGTGGACGGCGTCCCGCCACACATCATACCCTGAGACAGCCCACTCGTGCAACTGGACCCACACATTCACTCCTTGCCCTCTCTGGTGCGAGCTTGGGGCTGCCTGTGCAAGCGCTAGCCTCGCAGGTGAGCATGCATATTGGGGGGCGAGGGAGGACATGAGGGCTGGGGCGAAGATGACTGTATCACTGTCAGTTAGTACAAGGGATGACCCAGATGTGGAAAGGAAGAGACGTGTCCCGTGTGTACTGCAACTAGTCGCCAATCCAACTACCCCCATGTCCGGAATGTAAGCCCGCACCTAGGCCCGCCCATCCGCCACATCGAACATACCACCAGCACGACAACCTTCCCATTCGAAACACTGACTGGGGGTGGCGACCAGTGAACAATCATGTGTAGCCTACCCACGCGTACATGTGGGCCCTCCATGATCCATGTCACCTGCGGCAAAGACATGACATGCGCAATGAGGGAAGTGAGGAGAGCTGTCCGCCCCACGCGCAGAAGGTGCATCAGCTCCACAGACCCAGCAGCGAGTCCAGCAGGGGTCACATGTGCAGGGGCAGCTGTGCCTGGTGTGAAGGCACATGCATATAGACAGCACATCGACCAATGTGTAGTCTGCCCACATCCACAGTCCATCATCATGCGGACATAGGAATTTAACACAGGGCAACACATCTTAGTTGGTGCACCCACCGTGACCAACAATGCGCAATCATCGACGTACCCGCCCTGTGCATGGCCCCCCACCCAACGGAGGCACATCCAGTGCCACCATCCCACACACACAAGCCTTCCACGGAACATGCTGTGTCCAATGGTCAGTACAGAGTCAGCGCCCATCTGGTGGATCCTGAACAGGAGACACATGCACACACATGCCAGCTCCCACTATGTACGTCTGCCACCTGGCACGTGCAATGTAACCTCTCACCTGTGACTGCAAGCACACAGCCGTCTTGGCATGGGGCTGTCAATGTGGACACCAGTCAATGTTTCGGGAGCTGTGATCCGTACAGTGCTGTACATAGGGTGCAGTGCTGACACCTACTACTGTCTCATATCCCCTCGTGCCACAGGTCCCACTTGTATTGGCCGCTCAGCCCGTGCCCACATCGTCGTCGTCGTGTGCCATACTCATCCAGCCTCGGAAGCAGTTCCATGCTCAGCAGACACTCATGTTGCCGTGGCGTTGCCGCTTGACGAATATGCAGTCAGTCCCCATCAGCACGCCCCGCAAGTCATTGGGGCCTAGATCCCCATGTGCATGCACATGGCAGTGGTATGTCTCACTTGCCATTGCCATTGTTGGGAGACCTGTGTAAGTGTATTGTGGCCGTGCCGTCCCAGCTTGACAGCTGGGCTGTGGCTCATGTGCTTGCTCAGTCATGTCAGTGATGTGTATGCGAAATTGCTATGTGCCGTGTTGCTTTGACATGTGTCCTCTGCCATTTAACCCAGGCGGAGACCGAACATTGACCGCCCATACCAATTGCTGGCGGACATGGACGATACAGAGGTAATCAGGAAGTTTCGGCTGGACAGGCCAACTCTGCATCGACTGTGTGCCATGTTAGAGCCCCATCTCCGTCCCCGCAGGGTGTATCCGACTGCTGTCACCCCCACGGCTAAGGTGATGGCCGCCATGCATTTCTTCGCCACTGGGTCATTCCAGCACACAGTGGGCAGTGGAGGAGGGATGTCCCAGCCCATGTTCAGCAAGGTGCTGAGGGATGTACTGGCAGCCATGATGCTGTACCGGAACAGGTACATCCGCTTCCCCAGGGCTCGTGAATTGGCGGCAGTGAAGGGTGCATTCTATGCCCTTGGCAGAATCCCACACGTCGTGGGAGCCATTGACTGCACTCATGTTGGCCTTGTTCCACCACAGGCCACTGAGCACCTGTACCGCAACAGGAAGCACACGCACTCCCTGAATGTGCAAGTGGTGTGCCTTGCGGACATGGTGATCACCCACGTGTGTGCAAAGTTTCCAGGCTCGGCCCATGACGCACACATAATGCGCAACAGCATCTTGCCACGACTGATGGCCAATCTGCAACAGGATCGTGCCTGTATTGTCGGTGAGTATGTGGAGTGGTGTAGCGTGCTGGTTGTGCGATGCTGTCCCCTGTCCAGTTGGAATAGCTACGGTTCTCTGTGTCCCTCACACCCAGGTGACTCTGCGTATCCGAATGGGGCATGGCTGCTCAGTCCATTGAGGAATCCTCGCACCCCAGCAGACGATCGATACAATGAGGCACATGGGAGGACCAGACGTGTGGTCGAGCGTACCTTTGGCCTCCTCAAGTCCAGGTTCAGGTGCCTGGACCGCACCGGGGTGCACTGGCGTACTCCCCACAGAAGGTGTGCCAGATAGTGGTGGCGTGCTGCATGCTGCACAATCTGGCCATTCGGAAGCAGATCCCCCTCATTGTGGATGACGGAGATCAACCAGGGCCCCAGCCCGCAGACCAGGACAGCTCGAGTGAGGTGGACAGCGGAGAGGAGGAAGCTGGGAATGTGCGCCAGCAGCTCATCGCCCGCTACTTCACTTGACGGTGAGTGTCCATGTACGACGGATGATGGGCCTGATTCACAGAACTAACTTACGTCAAAAACGTAAAGTTAGTACTTTTTGGTATTCACAGAATGAACTTACTCATTTCGGTATTCACAGAAGTTAGTAGTCCTAACTTTAGGACTCCTAAATGCCTTCTGTGAATACCGAAAGTCTTAAAGTTAGGATTTTTCTCAGTTTAGGAGTAGTAAAGTTAGGACTCCTAACTTCAGGACTCCTAAATGCCTTCTGTGAATACCAAAAGTCTTGAAGTTAGGATTTTTCTCAGTTTAGGAGTCGTAAAGTTAGGACTCCTAACTTTAGGACTCCTAAATGCCTTCTGTGAATACCGAAAGTCTTGAAGTTAGGATTTTTCTCAGTTTAGGAGTAGTAAAGTTAGGACTCCTAACTTCAGGACTCCTAAATGCCTTCTGTGAATACCAAAAGTCTTGAAGTTAGGATTTTTCTCAGTTTAGGAGTCGTAAAGTTAGGACTCCTAACTTTAGGACTCCTAAATGCCTTCTGTGAATACCGAAAGCCTTGAAGTTAGGATTTTTCTCAGTTTAGGAGTAGTAAAGTTAGGACTCCTAACTTCAGGACTCCTAAATGCCTTCTGTGAATACCAAAAGTCTTGAAGTTAGGATTTTTCTCAGTTTAGGAGTCGTAAAGTTAGGACTCCTAACTTTAGGACTCCTAAATGCCTTCTGTGAATACCGAAAGTCTTGAAGTTAGGATTTTTCTCAGTTTAGGAGTAGTAAAGTTAGGACTCCTAACTTCAGGACTCCTAAATGCCTTCTGTGAATACCAAAAGTCTTGAAGTTAGGATTTTTCTCAGTTTAGGAGTCGTAAGTTAGGACTCCTAACTTTAGGACTCCTAAATGCCTTCTGTGAATACCGAAAGCCTTGAAGTTAGGATTTTTCTCAGTTTAGGAGTAGTAAAGTTAGGACTCCTAACTTCAGGACTCCTAAATGCCTTCTGTGAATACCAAAAGTCTTGAAGTTAGGATTTTTCTCAGTTTAGGAGTCGTAAAGTTAGGACTCCTAACTTTAGGACTCCTAAATGCCTTCTGTGACTACCGAAAGTCTTGAAGTTAGGATTTTTCTCAGTTTAGGAGTAGTAAAGTTAGGACTCCTAACTTTACTACTCCTAAACTGAGAAAAATCCTAACTTTAAGATTTTCGGTATTCACAGAAGGCATTTAGGAGTCCTAAAGTTAGGACTACTAACTTCTGTGAATACCGAAATGAGTAAGTTCATTCTGTGAATACCAAAATGAGTAAGTGTATTCTGTGAATACCAAAAAGTACTAACTTTACGTTTTTGACGTAAGTTAGTTCTGTGAATCAGGCCCGATGTGTCTGTATCTGTGCAGGTGTGTGTGTGCTGTGTCAGGGTGGCCGTATGTTCACTGCGTGCAGTGTGTCAACGCTCCATGGCCAGGGTAGTATGCCACTGTTGGTGACTGTGGCATTGTGCCCTATTGCTCTGTGCGATGTGTGTACATTGCTTGTAGTTGTTGACATGTACTGTGTGATGGGTGTGTGACACACTCATTGAATGTGCTCCTGTTCTGTCTCCCACCCCTAGGTCCCTACAGGCCCTCCGGATTCCATTGCCATGCCACGCATCAGGTGCCCTTCCGCCCAAGGTGGCCGTTGTATTCCGTACAAATAAAACACAGGGCACAAACAGCAGTTAGTGAATAAGGTGCATTTATTACGAACTGTGACATGTGATTGTGTGTAAGGTGATAACAAAAGTGGTGCGTGCAGTGACAATGAGCTGTCGGTCATGGCTGCGTGATGATCAGGGTGAACCCACTGGTTCTATGTCCATAGTCCAACACACACATGCCATCCAGCTGGCTGTGTGGAGTGGGATCGTAGAGCAAGTCAATGCAGTGGCTGGTCAAGGAAGGCTGGCGGAAGGCTGGCTGGCTGCCTCACTTGCGACTGGAGCGTGCGAAGTCCTCCCGGGAGATCTGTTTCCTCTTCGGACGGCCCCTTCCACGTTTGGGAGGGGGTGTGTGGTGGCGACCTGCTGGTGGTGGGTGAGGTGTGCTCACTGGCTGTGGACGCAGGGGAAGTGGACACTGCTGGCCGACCCTGCGCCCTAGCAGGTGGTGGCGGAGGTGGTGTTGCTGGCCTTGCCTGTGACCCCACCGCCACCACCAGCTGGCCCATGAGGTCCACGAGTTGGTCCATACGGGACACGAATTGGCCCATATGGGCGTCCATGGACCTCAGCACCCCCAGCACCTCCCGCGTGTCAGTAGCAGACCTGGCCCATTGTCCTTGGGCCTCTTCATAGGCCCCAAGGACTCTGGCCATTTGAGGCAGGGCATGGCTCCCAGGGAGGCTGGCGTTTCCCTGACCCTGCTCCTCCTACCAGTCCTGCTGCCACCGGCCTGCCCACTAGCCACATTGCACACCACGGTCCTCGCTGTGGCTCCCAGGGTGGATCCAGTCGGCCGGGCCACCACCTGCGCTGGGGCTGGTGCCAGCGAAGACGTGGTGGTGGTGGAGGCGGTGGTGGTCGGTGCGGCGATGGTGGCGGTTGCGGCAGTGGTAGTGGCCGCAATGACCGTGGGTGTGGCCGCAACGACAGTGGCAGCAGGGGACTGGGACTGTTCAGCATCCCTGGATGATGGGTTGGTGGGTAGGAGGGGTCCTGGGGAGCGGCTGGGCCCTGCCACGCCAGATGGGCCAGCTTGGTGGTCCGTGTCCGAAGAGGTGGACAGATCCTCCAGATCCGTGTGTCCTCGTTGGGGGCTTGTAGGCTGGCTGTGCTGGCTGCTGTCTCCATCCCCAGCGTCCAGCAGTTCGTCACCTGTGGAGAAAATGAGATTTGTTATTGTGTTGCACCTGGCGAAGTATGTATTAGTCGTCTGACATTGGCAGTTCGTGCAATCTCGTACATGGGTTTCCCGGAGGCGAGTGTGTGGCTGTGGCATCTGTAGTTGTGTGTGCTAGGCAATGGGACTGTGTGCTGTGCACATGTGGCATGGGACGGATTGGCCATGCCGATGGGTGTGTTGCTTTGCCCCTACTCATTGTGACTCTGGTGTATGCGGGCTCCTGGCCCATCCTGGGTCTGGTTTGTACTTTGCTTTTGGAGTTCATATGGAACGCTTAGGAACGCATATGGCAACATGGGGGCCATGCCCCAGATTCGCATTTGGGATGGAATATGCTTTTGGGGTTCAAATGGAACGCTTAGGAACGCATATGGCAACATGGGGGCCATGCCCCAGATTCGCATTTGGGAGGGGATATGCTTTTGGGGTTCAAATGGAACGCTTAGGAACGCATATGGCAACATGGGGGCCATGCCCCAGATTCGCATTTGGGAGGGGATATGCTTTTGAGGTACATGCTGTGAGCCATGGGTGCCGAACGTGACATGTGTTGTGGCAGCATGACAGTGCATGGTCTGAGGTGTGTGCATGCCTGACATGCCCTGCATATTTGCTGTCTGTTGTGGTTACTGGACATGGCATTGGACGCATCGTTATGAGTGAGTGATAGTTGTGTGCCAGCCAACGTATTGCAGTTGTCCCATCTCCTTGGTGTGCGTGCTGCCCTGTGCCATGTGCATCACTGCAGTGCTCGGGGGGTGTGGCCCATGTTGTGTGTTGTTGCTCACAGTGTGTCGTGCGCTTAATTGACTTCTGGCACATGGTTGGTCATGGGCATGTGTCTTAGCGTGACTGCTGTATGTGTGGCAGCTGTGCGGATGACATGCCTTTCATGTGACTGGGGCTGACGGATGGGATGGATGGTATGTTGTATGTGCATGGTGTGTCTGTGAGTTTGATGGGTTCAGTGGTGTTCGTGTGCATTTATGTTGTTCCGCTCTGTTGCGTCTAGTGTTGTTTGTCTTACATAGGCGTAGTTGTGGGGTGTGGGGTTGACAGGCAGTGGGGGCTACATGGACAGGACTTCAATGGTGTTTCGGTTGTGTGTGATGAGTTGCACAGTGGCTGCCGTGTGGGACTATATTCAGTGTGGCTTGTGCATGCAGACGTGGCTCCTTGGGTGTTGCTATGTCTGTGATGGGTCATGTGGGGTGTGAGTCTGCTGTTCATGTCCGTGTGCACATTGTTCACTTGTTCGTGACGGTGGGCGGTGCTGCGTGTTCGTGTGCTACGTGACATGTCCCATGTGTTGGTGGTGTTATGGTCCTCATGCCTCCAGTAATCCAGCCCTGTCCAGTTTCCCACCTGCAAGTTGTTTGTGCGTGCACTGTACTGGATGCCACATGGCTCTAAGCGGGGGTGCTCCATGTTGCAGGTCTGTGGGGGTGGGGGGTGTAGTGGGTCGTGGGGGTGGCTGTACACCCACTGACACCGATTGCTGTGGACCGTGATGTCTGCCTTTCGGCTGTCGTTGTGCACTGCGGTGGCTGACACGTGGCTGTGGGGTGTGGGGGATGCTCCTCCTTGCTGTGCTGTGGGACTGGGGCCTGGTGTGTGTTGTACTTGGGCTGTCCACCGTCCCACCCACTGCACTTTGTGTTCCTGCCACTTACCTGTTACTTGTCGGTTAGTGCAGCTGTGGCGGACACATGGGTGTGGTGGGTGCTCGTTGTGGCGCTTCTGGCATATTTGGGGACCTGTTGGTGGTTACGTGGCTGGCTTAGTGTACACATGTCCCCACGCATCTTACAGTTGTTCGGTTTGGCCTGTGTGTGGTAGTATCTGTTGCATGTGCGTGTGATGTGTTGTGTATTGTGTGCTGGACATGGGGGTGTTTGTCCCTGGGAGCTGTGGCATGGTGGTTGCGCATGTGTGTACATAGCGGTGTGCTAGTATACATTAGTTTGTACTTACCAGCCTCCACTCCCCCTGCTAATCCGGCGAGGATCTCCGGATGGATTACGACTCGCACCTTCTCCTCCCACGCTTTGAAGGTCTTAAAGAGCGCGGGATTCCCTCCGCCAGTGACGGCAGCCAGCTCTCTGTTTTTGCCCTCCTTCTTCTTGACCAGGCTCTTTACGTCATTCCAACGTTTGTTTATCTCGACTCTGTTCCTGGGCAGGGTCCCGACTGCATTGACCTGGTCTACGATCCGGGTCCACATTCTGTTTCTGGTGGCTAGTGGTGTGTGCTGGACCATGTTCCCATAGATTTGTGGGTACACCTTGATGATCTCGTCGACCATGACCGTCAGCTCCATGGGCGTGAACTTGGGCATCCTTTGTGGTGCCATGGTGTTTGTGGTGCTGGTGCGGTGTGTGTTGTGTAATGTGCAGGGGGTTTGTGGTGCCGGTGTTTGGTGGTGGTGGTGGTGGTAGTGATGTGTGCGTTTCTGTGGTGTGCTGCTGTCCTTGCTGTGTCACTGTGTCCTCTCCTCTCCTCTCTGGTTTGCAATGTAGCAAGGGGTTGTGGTCTGTGGGAGTGCTGCTTTTGTACTCACCTATGTGGGTGTGTCCTCATGGTCTGTTGTTTTCAGGTGTGTTGTGTCTGGGGTTCTGGCCTTTGTATTTTTTGTTTGTCCGGGGGGTGTTTTCGGGATGTGTACTGTGCTTGTGTATTTGTGTGTGCCTTGCTGTGTGGACTTGTTGGCCATGTTGTGTGCTATTGGTTTTGTGTGCGGATGGTTTCTGTGCAGGTACGTGGGTGCCATGGCTTCTGCCGTGTCGATTCTCATCGGCGTTGTTTGCGCTGGCGGGCGGTATATTTGTGGTTTTTCCGCGCTCATGGCGGTGCGATCGTAATTTCACGTGCGGTGTGTCGGCCGTGTGGGCGGGCGGTTTTGTGTTGTCGTGCGTGTTTCCGTCCGTGGCGGGCGGTTTGACTCCGACTCGGACGATGGCGGGCGGTATTTTGTGTGATTTTTCCGCCGATGGCGGTTTTTGGTTTGTGTACTCATATTGGCGTGGTCGGTGTTCAGGCGGTGTGTGCGGGCGGATTTTTGCCGCTTCCATGCCTGGCGGATTTTTTTACGCCGGGTATCGTAATGTGCCCCTTAATATTTTAATTTATAATATAATTTTTTTAAATCGTTTTTATGATACAGGTGTATGTATATATATATATTTATATTTTTTAATATATTTGTAACATTTTATAATTAAAATTATTGTTGTTTATTAATTATTTTTAAGTAAATATATATATTACATTTTATATATGTACGTTTAATTTATTTTTTATTTAAATTTATTACTTACAATTGTTAAAATTTACAAATAAATCTAAATATTTTTTTAATTTAAATATATTATTTAACATTATTTTTTATGCATAAAAAACGATATTTTGTACTTCGATATTTTTAACAACAATATTTTTTTCGATATTTTTGTATTTACCATTATGAAGATAGGAGGTCGATATTTTTTACAACGATATTTATGTCCCGATATTTTTGTAACTCGATATTCTGGTACTCGATATTCTGTCAGTGATCCAGTGCCAGCACCTCACTGTCCAGCAGTGCCAGTTCATCACTGTCCACCAATGCCAGCACTTCACTGATGACCGGTGTCAGCAATTTACTTTCCAGTAGAGCCAGCACCTCACTGTCCAGCAGTGCCAGTTCATTGCTGGCCAGCAGTTCTAGGTCATCATTGTCCAGCAGTGCTAGTTCCTCACTGCCCACCAGTCCCTGTTTCTCACTGCTCACCAGTGCCAGCTTCTTATTGCCAACCAGTGCCAGCTACTCAATGACTATCAGAGGCAGCACCTCACTGCCCACCAGTGCCAGCTCCTCAGTACCAATTTGGGACGCCTCCCTCCATTGACAGAATGTCACTGTCTCAAGTCCCTTGTGGGTGTACAGTGACCCTGTATTAAGATTTTTTTTTTTTTTTTTTAAAGTTTTATTTATGCTTTCATGAGACAGCATTAAACAGAATTATACAATTACAGAATTGGGATAGCAGTTTGGTTATTGCTCGACACCGTTCACATGTAGCGTAAATCTTACATCGAAGTGCATTCACAATAAATGGCATTGAGAAACAAGAATCAGTAGCGTTAGGTATTCCTGAAAAACAGGAATACCTTATTATCTTATACTTGGAGTCACATACATTCGATGCACGTACAGGGGAACACACCTTAAATTCTCCTGAAGCAGTGTATGAAGTAGGAAACGCAGTTAATTAGGCATCGTGTTGAAAGGGGGTTCTAAAATAGTGTGTGGGGGAACAGTAATGACCGGTGATACATCTCTGGCTCGAAGCCAACTTATGAAGGGCTCCCAAATATTTTTGGGTCTGGAAACCGTAGGCATGAGGTCCCAGTAAAGTGATAGTTGCTCCTGGCAATATGCAACGTCCTGTAGCCAATCCTTAACCCTTGGGCCTCTGGTGGCCCCCCAGTGCATAGCAAGACGACGTCTCGCAAGGACCAGCATCATGGCTGTTAAGCGGCGGACTTCTGGGCGTGTCTGTGCTACATACCCTAAAAGCATCACCAGCGGAGAGCGGTCAATGGGATGGCCCGTTACTGCACGTATAGCATCAGAGACCTCATCCCAATAGCCAGAAACTACGGGGCATTCCCAGGCGATATGGAGGAAGGCAGCGCCTTCACGCCTACACTTCCAGCAATTTGAATTGTCTTTGAGTTTTATTTTAAATAGTTGTAGAGGGGTTCTATAAAACCTATGAAGAAACTTGAAGTGAATCAACCGCAATTTATAGTTTGGGGATAGATATCTTGTCTGGGAGCAACACTGGGCCCGTATTCATCAGTTGGTTGGTCACCCAGGTCAAGGCGCCATAGTGCCAAAGCCCCTGGGTCTGACCAAGGGGAGTGCCGCTGTGTGGAGGTGTATAATCTAGTGACTACTTTGCGCGGCGATGGCGTGGTTAACAAATTATCTAGGGACTGAAGTGTCGCTGGAGGGGCTGGGAATGTAGAATGCAGTGCCCGGCATGTCGTTTTGAGCTGGTGGAACAGGAACTGTTCCAATATAGGCGTCGTTTCCTCCACCCGTTCAGTGGGGCCAGTTAGAAAGACACCATCTGGGTAGAGATCCCCCATTGTATTAATACCCATGCCTCTTGCTCTGCCAATAGTTCCCTGATCATGAATAGGGCTCCCGGTTTTATGGTATTTTTTTTTTTTGCCATTTCCGTCTGTATTTATCCATATTTATTTTTTGGGCATTTTTTCTGTATTTATCCACATTTATTTTTGCCACAAGCAAAAGACGACGCTACAGCTAGTATTTTTCCACATTTATTTAAATTGACAATGCACACATGCGCTCGGTTGTTATTGGTCAACACTATACATTCATCATGAAAACTTTGCCATTTGCAGAACGTCCCAAATATGCTTAAAAGTGCTATCACAAGCCATTTGTCTCAGAGCCTTGCAGTTTCTGTCATCTGCAGAGTGCCACATCCTCTCCCCCACTGAACACCATACTGCCCCACTGAGAGAAACTCACACTGCCTTCAGCTGCAACCCAATTGTGCCCCGCTATAAACACCTGGAAGCAATTCAATTCAAATTATGCACTAGACTACAGTAATATGTTGCCTGAAAAAAAGTAACAACATACTGGAAAAAAGCAAACACTCATAGGGAATACAACTTAAAGCTTTTACACTCATTATTCAGAAATCAATGAGCGTTTTTGCTTGAAAAGCTAACAACATGAAAAGAAAAGTAGTGCTTCACTGGCAAACTCTGTAAGGTGGCGCTAATGTGTTTGAGTGTAAATAAAACCAATCTGGCCACTTTGCGACTACTCTGTCTTGCTTTATTTAGTTATGTATTTATTGTTTGTATTTTAAAACCTTTTTCTCTCCTCCTGAGGCTGCATTTTGGAGTAGAAAAATGTCTGACAAAGACATCTGCAGCAAAAGTGTTATTTCTTTTTTTGGATCCATTTCACAGAGGAACAAATGACGGAAAGGAATGCAAAGAACAATCACGGTTTTCTACAAGTGAGGAGGAGCGCAACAGAAAGAGAGAGAAGAAGAGGAAGAAAGAGTGGGGGCAGCAGAAGTGGAAACTGTCCTTGACCTTGTCCGGGGAAAAAAGGAAGAGACCGCCGCTGTGTAATTGAGCACTTTGAAGTGGCTTTGAATCATATCTGTGAGTGACCCGCTAATGCTAGACACAAAACGCTAGAGTAGGTACCTTAACCGATTGAACTATCTCTCTGAGATGCGTTATTGCTGGTGTTAGCTGTGGACGAGCTGTGGACGGCCCTGTAATAGACGAGTGAGGCTACTGTTCGTACCCACAGTGGGGAGGGCACAGACCGAGGCACAGGCAGGTGTTATGTTAATACTTTTACTCAGACACACTCACTGACGGCCCATGGCCTGTGGCGAGCTGCTGCCCTCCTCCTCCTCAGTTATGCAACCTCCAATGGCACAGTAGGGACCGTCCCCTGCTTGTCTCTGGCACCAGCGACCTTTCCACCCTAACCTGTTGGGCTACTGCTACCTGCACAACAAACGCGCTCTTCAGATAACAGAGGCTGCAAGTGCCCCCTCAGTGCCAGACCGTGTTTAATTTAATAGGCTTTGCCGCCCCACCGGGTGCTGGCATTCGATTCCTGCTTTTGCCTCCCCCAAAACTGCATACGCCACTGACTTCAGCCCCCACCCCCTTCCCCGAGGGCACCTACTTTTGTTTTGAAATGGCTGCATATGCTGCAATTAGGCAGGTCTGGGGTCAGACCGTCAGCCTCTTGGCCACTCTGGGCGGCTTCTTTCTATTCCTGGAGGAGTGAAAGAACAACAAAGCCTCGTTACCAAGTAAATGGTCTTTCAAAGACCTGTGAAGTACTCGGGTGCGGCTGTGTGTGCCCGGGAAGGCTGACACCTCTTAACCCTCTAAGGAGGGGGAGACACCAGATGGTTGGGGGTGTGATTCTATTGATGCCAATGAAGACCTCACTCGAGGGGCGGAGCCCCCGGAAATGGCTGGGGCATCAATAAAAGCGTTTTATGTTACTGTAGGCAGGTCTGCTGGTGCACGGCAGTGCGGCAAAATGTACTAGTATTTTCCCGTTTTTATATATAAATACAGATAAAGGAAAACTTGTTTTCCGTCTGTATTTATATGTAAAAATCCGTTTAAACGGAAAACCGGGAGCCCTAATCATGAAGGAATGGGAATTGTGGGTGTTTGGCTAGTGGTATGGAGGGGGTATATAACAATGGGATCTGAACGCGCTTCCTCAGGCCCTCCCAAGCCCATCTCACCGTTTCGATAGTGTTAATTTCATTGGGCGTGCGGCGGTAAGGATAATATACGGCCATATGTAGTGGGATAGGGTCTGCTACATCCCTTTCGGTTGCCACATGGGGTTGAAATGGGACAGGGTAGATCCAGTAATGGAGAAATTGGGCTTGAGCACTCAGGGCATTCAATTCGAAGTCCGGGGCACCTAGACCTCCTTTATCAAGGGGGCGCGTCAGCAATTCCCAGCTTATCCTTGGCTGTTTACCAGCCCATACTATCGAAATGGCCGCCGATCGTAGTGTTTTAAAAAAGGCTTGCGTCAAAGGAATCGGGATATATAAGAGCTTAGGAAGAACGATCATTTTGAGGATGGCTATTCTTCCCGCCAATGACAATGGAAGCGCCGACCAGAATTTAGTTTTCTCCACTAGCCAAGTATACAATTTACCGAAATTTAGGTTCCATAGAAGTTGTATATCTCTACAGAGCCACACCCCCAAATATTTGACCTCCTCCTCCGCCCACAACAAGCAGAATTCAAGAGTTCTGAGCATAGGTGCATTCGTCAAGGGCATAGTGGATGATTTCTTCCAATTGACACTGACCCCAGACAGACCCCCAAATTGTAGTAGCTCTCTAAGCAATGGGTTTAAGTTCTCATCTGGATGTCTGACGTAGAGTGTCATATTATCAGCATACATTGAGATAGTAAGATTACGATCAGTAAAGATCAACCCGCGAGAAGAGTGATGTTGTCGGATTCGAGCTGCTAGGGGTTCCATTGCGATGGCAAATAATAACGGAGAGAGGGGGCAACCCTGGCGGGTGCCCCTGGAGATCGGTAAGGCTTCTGATATGAGACCATTGGCTATGAGTCTGGCTGTGGGCTTCGTATATAGCAATAGGATCAACTTGATAAAGTTGGTACTAAACCATAGACGCGGCAGGATGGTGAAAAGGTAAGGCCACTCAAGAGAATCGAACGCCTTAGTTGCGTCTAAAAAAACTGCAGCTGCTGGCAGCTTGGGGTCGATTTGGCGGAGGACAGAGAAGAAAGTGCGTAAGTTTTGGGCCGTTGACCTGCCCGGAATGAACCCGGATTGGTCAGGTCGGGCTATGAGGGGTAATAATGGCTGGAGTCTGTTCGCTATCAATTTAGCCAGGATTTTAGTATCAATGTTTATTAGCGATAAGGGTCTGTAAGAGTCGCAGAGTGTGGGTGGTTTGTCCGGTTTCAGCAGAGTGATAATTACAGCCTCCCGCATGGATGGGGGCAGCGCTCCAGTTTCTAATGATTCTTGGTAGACGTCCAGGAGTTTAGGGGCGAGGGTGTCAGCGTATGTTTTATAGAAAAGTGTTGTTAGCCCATCTAGCCCCGGAGCCTTGCCAGTGGGAAGGGCACCAATCACCCGGGTGATGTCCTCTATCGTAAAAGGGAGGTCTAGATATTCCCTATGTTCTGGGCTCAGTCATAATAATTCTAAGGAGTCTAAGTAGGTGACCAGATCAGGAGAGGCCTCGTGTTGCTTAGCCTCATGCAGGGAGTGGTAGAATTTAGTGAGATGCTCGTGCGTGGCCGTTTGGCCACGGATGGGAGCAGAACCATCATCCTGTAATTCAGCTATAAATGTGGGTGCAGTGGATTGTCGCAATAGATGAGCTACGGTTTTGCCAGCCCTGTCCCCCTCACCGTAACCACGCGCCCTGGCCTCTCTGCCCAGGAACCTAGTCTCCTGCTCTGCCGTTTGTTCGAACTCTGTAATTAAGGTGCGTATAGGAGCTAATATTGTGACGTCATTCGTTGCAAAGAATTGGGCTTCTAGTTCTTTAATCTCCCGTTCCAGTTTAGCTAGTGTCGTGCGAATAGATTTTAGAACCCCCGATTGTTTGGAGATACAAGCCCCCGTATGACAACTTTAAAAGCTTCCCATAATGTGGACGGAGAGTCTACCGAACCCTCATTAGTAGTAAAATAATGTTCAATTTCTAGGGCTATTTCAGCCTTAAAGGCCTGATCTAGAAGGGCATGTGGGGGGAGTTTCCACGTGAATGCTCGTGGTCGTGTGTCTGGAACCCGCCACTGAAACAGCACCGGGGCATGATCCGAGAGGGTGCGGGGAAGATGGTGTGTATCTATTGCCCAGGTGATCATATTAGCAGATACCAGCCAGTAATCAAGTCGTGACCATGACTGATGAAACGAAGCGACGCATGTGCCCTCTCGTGTAAGTGGGTGGAAATGGCGCCAGGCATCCTGGAGGTTGTTCTCCGAGATGATGGAGTTCAGGAGTGTCGTGGCATTTCGATGGGGGTTACGGGTTGTGCCTTCCCTATCTATTGTATTGTCCAAGACTGCATTGTAGTCGCCTCCCCATATTACTGTGTCACAGCCCATCGAAACAATCTTGGCCCAGACTGTCAAAAAGAATTGAGGGTCGTCTACGTTGGGTCCATATATTGCAGCCAGTGTGACGTGGGTGGATAACAGTTGGCCGCGTAGTATAACAAAGCGCCCGTCAGGATCTACCACAGTGTGATGAGTACACCAGCCCAGACCTCATCTAATGCGTATTGAAACTCCCCTAGCATAATTAGAGAAGGTGGCGGAATGTACCTCACCCCACGATCTATGGAATAGCCTTGAGTCTTCAGGATTGCGAAGGTGTGTTTCCTGTAGAAAGCATATATCAATATGATGCCTACGCAAATGTGAGTGCACTAGCCTGGCCTTCTTGTGATCATTTAGGCAGCGTATGTTCCACGTGAGGAATTTCGTGTCAGTCATGGTGAGTGGTGGAGGTGCAGACTGACCTAAGTTGTAAAGTGACACGTATCAAATGTTTCCCAAAGTCTTGCCTGATGGGTATGACAATTCTGTCCAGTGAACGCACACAATCTGTATCAATCATTTTGACCAAAACCAACAGTCTCCAACAAGAATAGTAGCTGTCTCTTAAAACATGAACCCCATATACCCCCCCCCTCCCACTCCCACCTCCCAAACAGGTGAAGAACAGATACCTCCCACCCACCCTCGAAATCCCCTCAGATACATTGTCGGGTACAAGCCCATGGGAGATCTCCCTGTGGGGCACGGCATGGCGGCGATCACCTGCCATAAGGCAGGGTGGCCGAGCCAGGGTCAAATGAACCGTACTTAGCTAACAGTACATAACTAAGCTGGGATTTCCAGGCCGCAGAGTAAAGTTCACACAATTTACGATTGGGAACTTGCCATCTAATCATATAACGTGAGTATATCTAACACTGTCAAAGAACAAACAACACCATAGGAGCCAACGTGTAAGCGTATACCTAAGTGACTAAACACATGATAAGCTGGAGGAGCAAACCTCACTCATTGTCACTTAGATTTGTAGATTGGGATGAGTTCTGCGAGGATCTCTGAGGCGACTTGCGCGGGCATATATGTTTGACATATTTCAATGCTGACTTGGCGTCAGTGAAAAAATGTGATTGGCTGTCGTAAGTGATTCTCAGCTTCGCAGGGTACAACATAGCGAAGGGAATGGAGGCCGCGGACAGAAGCTTTTTAGCAGGAACAAACTCTCGACGCGCCGCTTGTACTGACGGGGTATAGTCCGGATAGAAAGAGAGGGTGTTGCCATCATGGGTTATGGGGCTCTTTGTCCGAGCTTCCCTCAAGATAGCGTCTCTGTCTGCATAATTGAGGAGGCGCGCTATACTAGGGCGTGGAGGAGCACCTGGGACGGGCCGGGGACCTAGGTGCGAACGCGGCCCCAGCGCCGCCTGGAGCTGCTCCGGTATTACAAGCACCCCTCCTGTGATAAAATCGGTGTTCTCAGGGTAGATACAGCAGAGGGTCCATTTGAGCGCTCTGGTTCGGCCGGCTATTCACTCACTCCTCATGCGGCTCAGTTTAAGTCCAAGCGCCCTGGGCCCGGCGCAGTCAGGTGGCATTAAAGCAAATCAGGGCTCAGCCAGGCAAGCAGATGAAGCGTGGGTCGAGGACTGGACCGCGCACGCGGGGACGTAGCCACCCACACAAGGAATAAGTGCGAGTCTTCCAACGCCCCACCTCGAGCCGGCAGTCACTCGACCCTACCCCCCACCACCACTCCCGACAGTAAGCCTCCACGTTGGAGGGGCAGGTTCACCCAGCACCCCCGTGGACAAGGCGAACCGCTCCCGCTAGCGTTAGCCCGGCCTCAGCAGGCACGTAGCCCGGCAGAACCGCGGCCCCGCTGCGCAAGTCAATCCGGCCCGCACCAAAGGCGCCAGTCACCTGCTTACCTCGTTCTTGCTTGGAGATGGGCGAGGCGCACTCCTCCCGTCCTCTTCCGGCCTCACGAGCCAGCGCAGCCTCCAGCCACCATCCGCCGCCGCTCTGCGCCCCTCCGATCACACCAGGCTCACCCGCTCTCCGCTCCCACGGGGCCGCAGCAAGTAGTCTTCTCGGCGCATTGGATCACCGCCGCCGGGCAAAGGAGGCCACTGTCTCTTCCCGCATCCGCCTCCAAGACCCTCGAGTAATCGGCAAGGCAGCCAAGAGTCATGCAGCGGGTGAGAGGCTAAAACTATGCCCCGCTCACCGCGTGTATGGCCGCCATGACAGTCTCGGAGCCCGCCCGTGCACAGCCCATGAAACGTCCGGCTGCCAGCAATGGATCGCGGCTCCAACACGGCATCGCAGTCCCGTCGGGTGCAGCTCCTGGAAACCTCTTCTTCTGGACTTAAAATTACGGCATATTGATGATATTATACGAATGTATGAGGCTCGGCCGGCAGAGCCTCCACGTTAGGCGGCCATTCTGCAGCGCGCCGTAGCCACGCCCCCCACCCTGTATTAAGATTTACCCTCAATTAGAACATTGGAATGTGGAGCACTCCATTGAATACAATGGAGTGCTCCGAGCTTCTACGGGCCGGTAAAGGCCCTCAGAGCAACATTCCAATGTTGCTTTTGTTCACAGCTATTGCTGTGAACAAAGGCCTCCCAGAGCTCGAGGGGATTTAAACCCCCTCGGGCTCCGAGAGACCTTTGTTTTATTTGTTAGAACAATCTGCCCTCTAGTGGCAGAATGTTCTAATAGCCTTATTGCCCTTCGTAGCTGGGCTATACCGGCTATTAAAGTCCTGCTCCCTTGTTAAAGGCCCTCGCCTTCGGCTTGGGCCTTTAACGCTGGAGCGGGCCTTTAATAGCCGGTATAGCCCACTATGAGGGCTATAAGGCTATATTATAGCTACTGAATACAATCACGACCAAACCTGAAATAAGGCAAGAGTATGTAAAAGGTACCGCAGCTTCTTGGGGGTAGACCTATTTTTATGAACAGTAAATATATACCTCCCTATGCATGCTTACCTTGATGATATGCTGGTGTTCGATGTTCTCAAGTCAATATATGTATCTACGTTGATTTTACCAACACGGTTTCACACAAATCATTCCTTGGAAAGCTCAACCAGAAAATGGCCGTTCACCATTGTCGAAATGCACTAAGGGAAGGTAGCCCCATTGCTAGCTCCTCATCTTGTTCCATGCCTGCTTTGGGCTATGCCGGCACGCAGCTTTATAATGTCACTGCTTTCACTATTGGCTAGTCGTTAGGATGGGTCTTGATCTCCTATGCACGCTCAGTAGTAGTAGAGGTGCCAAAGCGACATGAGTAAACTCAGTAACAAAATTGTGACTATATATGTGTCTTTTTCATTTGTTTATATTGGGCCTGAGCGTGAAATATCACTCCGCTTGCAGAGTTTGCAGAGTTTTCCCCACTCCGTGCTCCACGTGGCACATGGAGTTCCAAAAAACTCTGCTCCGCAGAGCAGAGTTTTTTCCTTGCTTGTGCTTGCCAACGTTAAGTTAGTGAGCGCGAGTGAGGATAATCTTACTCCAGACCACTTCCCGACGAGATTTTGCGTAGCGTGGCAGAGTTTTTAGGTCCGCCCAGGCCTATATTATATATGCCTACCCATACAAAGATAAAAATGAGGGTCAATGCACATTTACATAGGTGTGGGTTTTGAATATCCAAGCAGAAATATCAATTGGTCAGAATATCACGACCAAACTATCAAAACTCAAAATATCAACACGTATGTATGGATTTTCTATACCTAACTGCCTATATGTGTACTTTGATTATATATCTATTGTCAAGGTACCTAGATGTGAGTTAGAACACTCAATCTATACCTTCCTCTGTGCACTCACCTCCTCGATATTTTGGGTTATGATATTTTGGTCACAATATTGTGATCACTCAATATTCCTGCTTCTATATTCCAGACTAAAGCCATTTACATTATGACCTGGTGGCCTTGTTGGGGGGGGGGAGA
Organism: Calotriton arnoldi; assembly: GCA_963921515.1. Lineage (NCBI taxonomy): Eukaryota > Metazoa > Chordata > Amphibia > Caudata > Salamandridae > Calotriton > Calotriton arnoldi. The sequence continues at coordinate 308,563 of CAWUFW010001719.1, read as the reverse complement.
GAAGGGTTGTTGATATTGTGTGAAAGGGAGGTTCATGTTGAAGAGGTGCATATTTGTTCGCTTCTTGAAGGACAGGAGGGAAGAGTGCGACCTCAACAAGGGAGATTGCACAAGGCAGGGTCAAAATGGGGTAAGGTCATTTTCCTACTTCTTTCCTTTTTCATCCTTGCATTTCCCAGGCTTACGTGGCTAAAGCTGGCAGTGGTGCAAATGTGGCCAGAAATGAAGAATTTGTTGGTCACACAATCTGACCTGGTGCAGTTTGGAGACGTGAAATGTTGGTGATGCGCACTGAAAGGAAGGACAGGGTGCTTTGCGTACATGAGTGATGTGGGTGAATTTCAGTTTCATTTGTGTAGATGCAGCCAGCAAGGCTTGGTGAATTATCACTCGACGCTGACGTTTGCAATAATATCCAGGTCACCACGAGTTCAAATCTCTTCAAGCTAGACTCAGCTTTTCATCTCTCAGGGGTCAATAACTTGAGGACCATTCCATTATGTAATAATAATAACACCTGCTATTTTCAGCAGTTCAACATGGCAGAAGTGTGGTATAAAGCGCTATAAAAATACAAGTTATTATATGTGAAAGTCTCTTCTGAATCGCTTCTCGGGGGTTCTGCCCTATCTGTAGTGTTTTAAATCGCAGGGGCAGCTGTCGTGTTTGAGTGCGTAAAAGTAATACGTGTCTCAACCAGAGGCGCAACTAGAGCCAAATTTCAGGGGGGGGGGCTAATAAACATTTCGTGGGGGGGGGGGCTAATTCTTCCAGCAATAGGCAGAGTGGAGATGCAGGGGCTCTAAGAAGGGGTGAAAAAACAACAAAGCCTCGTTAACAAGTAAATGGTCTTTTAAAGACCTGTGAAGTACTCAGGTGCGGCTGCAATAAGACGGACGCCAGACCAGCCAGCCCACAGCAGCTCAAAAACTGTCTGTGTGTGTGTGCCCGGGAAGCTGTCTCAGCCCGGGCTGACACACACACGACAGAGAGGGGCTGAAGCCCTTTGAGCCCTATGGGCGTTGCACGCCTGGTCTCAACTGATGCCGAGTAGGGTGACCAGGCGTCTTGCATTTGCTGGGACAGTCAAGGGGATTCACCAGCTGCCCCAGCAGATTTCGGCAATTTTGGCTCATGTCCCGGTTTTTAAAGTGGGTCAACTGAAAAATGTGAGAGACACTTATTGGGTGTTCTAAAGCTGTGCTGGTTAGCAGCTGTTATAAGTAAGTAATTTAATTAACAGGTATGATGCTGGTTTTAGAAATTCCATTTTATTCATTTCCTTAGTGCTTCTTCTGTGTTCCTATGTTGATAAGAGTTGTCAATCTGTGCAGCACCATTGATGTAAAATTGTAGTCCTTCTTCTATTTTCTGCAAAATGTCCCGATTTTTGTTTCTCAAGATGTGGTCACCCTACGTCGAGCTCTGCGATTTAACAAGCAAGCAATCCCAGGTGCCACAGCTCCCCGTCCTTCGAAGCGCTATAGAACCGGGCGAGTTTCCCACCTATCCTGCACTGATCGCTCCTATAGGCTGGCGCTGCTGTGCCTGCTTCCTCTGTGAAGCCTGTCTTTCAGCATTATGCAGGTGGTACCCAGCCCTTGGCCCCGGTGACCCCAGGTGCCGTCTTCCCCCCTCGCTCCATCGCTCAGTGCTGGAGTGGGCCCAGATGTTGCCAGCTCTTTGCTGTGCCTCCCGGAGCCCCGAGGGCTCTCTCCGCCAGCGTTGATGCAAATCATTAAAATGCTTTAAAACAAATACTTCTTAATCACTAGAAATTGGAAGCGTTTCATGTGAAAATGTTAATGTATTCTGAATCACAAGCAGCTTCTGCGTCTGACAAATTAACAGCTCCACGCGGCCGCCCTTATTATTGTTTTTAACTACATTTATCCTCGTTTAAAAAGAAAAACAGACAAAGCGGTGTTTGCCCAGAATACGATCCAAGCCTCGGGCAGTCTGAGCACCAAGGAGAGAAGGTAGATTGGGAGGAAGAGAGAGAAAGAGCTGGGGGAAGAGAGCCGCAGGTAGCAAGTGGAACAAAGAGAGAAGGAGGAATGGGGGGGGGGGGAGCGGAAATAGAGAGGCAAGCAAGAATGGAGGCACGGAAAGAGAGAGAAGGAAAGGGAAGGGAAGGGGAAGGTAGGAGGGGGAGGGGCAGGGGGAGGGGAGGGGGAGGGGAAGGGGAAGGGGAAGGGAAAGGGGAAGGAAGGGGAAGGGAAAGGGGAAGGAAAGGAAAGGATAGGAAGAGAGAGAGTTAGAGACAGGCGCGGCCCGTGGTAGGAGTGCATTTGGCGATGCAGCGCTCACAACGAAATTCGTTTTATTTATTTAAATGTTCACTTACCTGTATTCGGCCTTAATCCGTAGTTTACTACCCCCCACGCTGCCCCTCCCCCGCCCCACGTCACCGCCCGACCGGCACTCCTACCACGGGCCGTGCCTGGTTAGAGAGATAGAGGATAGAAGGCATGAGCAACAAAGAGGTAAAAGAGGGGGGGGGGAGAAAGCATATGGAAGAGGAAAGACAGAAGAAATGGATGGAGGAAGGCAAATGGGAAGAAAGGCCAGGCTAAGAATAGCAGGAGCATCGAATGGGAGAACAAGACTGAGGAAAAGAAAGCATTGATAAGAAAAATGGGGTGAATAGATGGAATGTTGAAAGGAAGGGTATGAAGAAATAACGAAAGTAAGAGAGTAAGAAAAACAGGGAGGAAAAAGAAAAACAGAGACAGAGTGCTAAAGGATAATGTGTGACAGGTGGGGCCCACTGGCATTAATTTGTGAAAATAGCACTTCATTTCAATCATCAGATTTTGATCCAGAACAAGAGAGGGAAAGGCAGGCAATGGGGGGACAGGGGTAAAAGGAGGAAGAGAATAATGGAAAAACAATGACAAAGGGAGAAAGCAGAGATGTAAAGTAACCTGGAGGAGTGAAAGAATGGGCAGAAAGTGTAGGGTGGTTGATGAAAGAGACATGAGGTGGAATCAAAATTAGACAGACTTGGTGTCTGGCAACCCAAATATTTTGCAGCACTGGATGCAGACTTCTGTGAAAACCTTTGGGTTCCAGCACTTATTATTTTACAAACTAAGCAATGAATTACGCAGGAAAATAGAGCATGGAGAAGGAAGCAGAAGGAGAAAAGGGACAGAAGTTAGAGAGGAGAGATGGTAAGAAAGCAGAGAAAAAGAAGGAGAAAAAAGTCAAATGGAGAAAACAAAAAGAGAACATTGGAGAGAAACAGGAGAGAGAACGGCTGGATGGTAGTGTACGAAATTGGGTTGCTGGTTGAACGGAGTGAAATCTTACTCAAGCAGAAACCATAATTCCTGTTAAGGTGAAGTCACAAACAACCCCAAATCAACTTGTGCTTAACCCTCTCGTAGCTTGGCACAAAGTTAGTCAGACTTAACTTAGAGGCGACGTGTAAACAATTTATTACTGTTTGAAGTGCTGCAGAGAGTGAAAACAAAACACACACCAATTTAGAAAAATATAGTAACATTTGTTGAATTATTTAAGACCAAATCAGCAAAAATCCAATTAGAACCAGAGATACGCAATTTTAAAGATTTAGGTCAAATAGTGCCTAAAAACACAAAGCACCAACAGTGGTTATCTGGTCTTACCAGACAGAGACAAAGTCACAAGTTCTGGCCAGCCGCGATTGTAGAGTGGGACGGATACAAAGACCAAGTTTGGCTCACTGAACAAAGTTCCATAGTCCCTAGTTGCAGAGTGTTGTGAGATACCGAGTCAAGGATGCATCATGCAGTGGCAATTCTGAAGGGCTGTGGGCGGCACTACGAGGTTGTGCATCGGAGGTGCATCGCGCAGTGGTGATTCTGATGGAGCCGTCGACAGGGCTTGCGATGCGAGGTCCTGCATCGTCATCGAAGATGCCATTGACGAAGCCTTGTGATGAGAAATCATGCACTGGGGATGCGTCACCCAGAAGCGGTTCAAATGTGCTGCGAGCTGCAATGTGAGGCCCTGCGTCTGGGATTCATTGCGCAGGAGAGGTTCCGATACAGAGCTGTGAGAAGATGTGTTTCGCTATGTCAGTTCTGCCCATTAGACCACAGCTGGTCCAGATGATGGGTTCAAGGTGGTTGGAGCCTTTTCTGTCCCTGAGGCTCTGATCAGGAGGCCAGACAACTAGCCCTTGGAGTCACTCTGGTGGTCATGGGTTCAAGACTCAGGTCCAGCCCTTTTCACTCAAGCAGCAGGACAGCTGGCAGTAGAACAGCACAGTAATCCTTTTGAGTCTTCCACAGGTCTAGAGGTTCACTGAAGATTTGAGTCCGAAAGTCTAATATTTCTACTTGTGCTGGTTTTGAAGTGGGAGAAGGTTCGGGAAGTTTCCACCCCAGAGGTGTTTGAAATTTTTGGCCACCCTGCCCTGGCCTCATCTTGTCTGCTGGTACAATAGACTGGTGTGAAACCCTTTGTGAGCGTGCTGAGGCAGAGTCTTTGTGATGTGTAAGTGTGGTAGGTGACAACTCCTCCTCCCAATGACGTCACAGGTGTCCCATTCTGCCAACACCTATTCCCCCTATGTCTTACTGTCTGAGAGCAATAAACAAAGCCCACCTATCAGCTACACCTAGTCATGTGACCCAGGATACAGGCTGCAGGCACCAAATGGTTGGGAAAAGAAAATACCAAATACCAGAGGGCAGAAGAGATGGGATTTTCAGAGTGTGACTAGCTAGCTGCATCCTGACATCCTTGACCATGTCAAAGACAGAAGTGAGATTTACATCAAAAGTCATTCTCAGGTTCCTGAGTATCTGTAAAAAGACAGGAGCTTACGGGCAGATTAACAGAAGTATAGTGTTTGCTGCGCCCGCAACACTAACATCTTGGATTGGACGTCGTTCATGAAGAGGTTGGCTTTCACTCATTTATTGATAGACATGGTAAAGGCATATAATGACGTTTGCCTTACTCTCCAGGTTGTTCTCTAGCCAAGTGTGATTTTGGGCATTATTGGCACACATCTGGAAATGCACCTGGTATTGTTGAAGCACCTGCACTAGTGGTTGGATGTAGCCATTGAGCAATGCATGCCTTTGAACTTCCACTAAGCGCACAATGTGTAGACGTATTCCTAGATCCAATGTGAAATTGATTATTGCTACCATGAAAGAAATTGCAGATCCAACCAAAGGTGGTTCTGGGCACACTTTTGGTGAGTTTCTTCTGGATATTGTGGTGCAAGGAGTCATTTGTAACAGAAAGGAGGGCCATCATCGAGAATGAGCACTTCTCTAGTATGTTTGGTAGATGGCATTAAAATTCTTCCCACTGACCTGAATCTTCCTTGGTGAGAGCGAAGCAGGAGGGTTTGCCCATTGTACAGCGCCAGCCGATCAGTGACTACTCGTTTAATGATTTGGTTGGGGTACTAGAGCCTGCAGATAGGCTGGTAACTTGCACGGGTTCAAAAACTCAGCTACAAAGATTTCCAGTTGCATACATATTAAGGCCGTAATACTGAGTGGCCTAAACTAAGGGTTCCTAAAACCAAGAGTTATCAGAAGAAACACTTTGTTCACATTTTCAAAATTTAGAAGAGAGGAGGGGGTTGTAAATATAATAGGAGTTCACCCTTTTGAAAGCCTTTGGTAGCTTCAAACAGTTGAACATGAGGTGCTCAGAGGCATAGATTTGGAAGGGCATTTGAGGGAAACAATGGATATTTTGAGCAAACAGCATGTGTCTTGTTACCTTTCTGAACAAAGGAGGGAAAATAGTTTTACAAAAATTCATTGAGTTAAACAAAAAAGCCCATATGTGTATACTAGAACATTTTGGGGTGAACAGATGTTTATTGCTTTTTTTTAATATCCAAGAATGATGTTGACAATGGGACACTACCTTGAGGAAAGCATTTAACAAAGAAGTGCTCTGAGTGAGTAATTGCCGCATGCATCAGATTATGAGAAATATTTTTCATGGATAGATAGGCAATTTGGCTGAAAGAGACATATTTTAAAAAATCATTGAAAAAAATAAATATGTATGGTTTAACAGAAGGCTTAGCTGTTTGCCAGAGTAAAGTAATGAATAAAAAAGCATTGGCAAAAATCAATAGATCTGGTTTTAATTGAGGGTGTATAGAAGTTTTTTAATGTGCTTACGTGTATTTATGCAAAACTTCGGGAAAATGATGCAAACTGCAACTCTCAATTATTTCTATATTATAGCACAAAATGCGAACTTGAATCGATTTTTGATGCAAGGACGTATTTCTCGCTAAAAAAGAGGATGAAAAACACAAATGTCATGAACAACAGTTGTTCGCGTTGTGGTTGTTTGAGTTGTTCCTGTGCTAAAATGTTGGCATAAACAGCAGTGTAATTACACAAATTATGTCAGTGTGATTTAAAGATCACTCGAGGTCTAGCTTTAATGTGCCCACACATGGGAACACAGACTTGCACAAATGGTGTTTGCATGAATTATATTGACAAACACTGTTTTGCACTTTAAAGCCAGACTTTGTAATGCAGAGTGAAAAGTGGCAAAAAGGAATGTTCTCTGTAAGAGAATGCATGTAAAAAGTTTAATGAGACAACCAGTCTGATGATCGGGTCTACTTTTCATACTTAAAATAGTCTAAAGTGCATTCCAATGGAGGCACTTCCCCAAGGACCAATAGCGTCAAGTGAGAGAGAAATAATCCTCTGTATAGTTAAAAGAATTGGTAACAGTTGGTGTTGCAGAGAGCTGCAATGTAAAACCAGACCTAAAAATAAACAAACACCATATAGAGTGATGGCCACGGAGAGGAGAAATACTCATCCAGGTGGAACCTACTTCCGTCCAACGTATTTTTCAATTAATTGGTAACAATGTGTCTTGCATTCTTCTGCGCTGTGAAGCCAGACCTAAAAATAAACAAACAATATACATGGTGAGCCCCTGCAGCTATCCCTTGGTAAGTGGTGAGCTCAACCACAGCCAATTGTCCGACGCAGAGTTTAGGTTGTACATGTGAGGTTTGTTTGCTCTTAAAGCCACACTGCTTTTCTTTTGTGAAGAAATGGCCAGTATGTCATCTCTTGGGGATCCGACAAAGCTTCCACCGGGGCTCTGGGGTTGGCGGGGTAGGCTCACGAGGCCCGAGAGTCGGACGCTTGGAAGCTTCCGTCACTACAGCCTTTCCCCTTCGTGCTAGGAGCGATTCGCCCTCTCTGACAAGACCAGCGAGTCCCCACGGAGCCGCTCATTGGCGCACAACGCTGGGGGGTGTGCGTCAAAGTTCACATACCGACCCCCTCTCTGACATACACCGGCAACAGGACAGGAGGCGCAATAATGTTGACAAAATAATGTTCTTTGTACATTCCAAGAAAAAGAAGCCGCAAAAGGACAGAGCGAACCCATTGCGCTGGAGAAATAAAACGAAATACAACAACCAGCCATATTATTTATTGCTAATTTCCCATCTCCTCAACCTGGTTGACCCTTTCCGGTTTCCACGGTAACGGTGGGCAATTTTACTTCTCTTTGTGCTGTTCAGGTGTGTACAAAAGGATCTCTGCAGCTGCAATCTACACGCCCATCTTGGCTTCCCACGCCTTCCGACACAGGTACACCCCCGCCGTTAGGGGAGCCCGAGTCCGACGCGGGTGGTACAGTCCCAGCTCGAGGCTCGCGGTTGGGGCCCGGGATAACTGAGGTGACGGGCTGCGTTTTAAAAAAAACAAAGACACAGAGGATGGACTGATTTATTTCACCTAATGGGTGTGTGTGGTGGTAGGGGAGGGGGCTGCACCCCGAGACTAAGCGCTCAGGACAGCCACATTTGGGCCTAAGAATGCTTTTTTTGCAAAGTCTAGAAAATGATGTTAATAGCAAAGGTGGGAGGAGGGGTCTAGTGAGCATAAGTAGGGGGCAGGTAAGGCACTTTAGGCAACACTCAGTGTGTGTCATGATTGTACAGTGTGTGTATGAGCCAATGACAGTGAGAGGCACTAGTTGATAGCCCCAAGGGCGGTGGTTTTGGTAGTCAATGGACCCAAATCCATTAATGGCGTTCAAAGTCAGTACGGAATGTACTCAGCGGCGGCCGGCACAGGTAAGCGTGGTGGGCGGGGCAGGGCACGGCAGGGGGGGAAGCTGACAGACGACGGAATAGGTATTATTTATTTATTTAATTATACCTATTCCGTCGTCTGTCGACTTCCCCACCTCCCACCCCGCCCCCGTACTCACCGCATTTACCTGTGCCGGCCGCCGCTGAATGTACTAACTCGAGAAGGGGAGAGATTCAAACACTGATGACAGAGTCCACATGATCTTGGGCAGTGGTTTACGATGTTGCAAAGTTATGTTATTGTGTTATTTTATAAGGGATTTGTATAGCACAGCGTTTGCCAATTTCTTGGCCTCTTGGCACTTCATGCGGCCATGGTCCTAGAGTGGCAAATCATCCACAGGAAGTTCTCCAGTCTACAGTTTCATTCGGGAACCCACACTGGTATGAGTGGTAGATTTGGAAGGCGTGGGTGACCCTCAGTGAAGTGTTCCAACCTGCCAAAGTGAATGTCTAGTGGGTGGTGGTTTGCAGCGGAGGTTTGGACTTCGAGGACCTCTCTCCACACCTGTGCCCACTAGTGCAGAGTTCTCATGCGGAGCAGTGGATCTTGTGCCCTTCCAAATTATGTGGGTAATTATGTGGCAAAGCCTTTCTAGTTCATATTTGTGGATCTTCTTTTCCTCATCTGGGGTGCATTATTCCTGACTGAGGTTCTGATTGCCCTGGAATCTGGTTTCACTACCTCCTTGTAGTTGGTTCAGGTCTGTGCATTTGTTGCACTGCTACTGCTCTTCCTGAATACAATGTACTGTGTCCTATCACTTCTTGGTCTGGCGCTGCTCAGTGTGAGAGTCCCTCTGTCTCTGTGTCCCCTGTAAACATTCTCTCTCTGTCCCATTCTTATCCTTTGCCCACCTAAGTCATCAGATTTGGGTTCCCGTTACCCAAGCCCACTGGCCAACTTTCCCTAGACAGTCTTTGTCTACGAGGTGCTCACTCCCAGAGCTCCCCGAGTCCGATGGATGGCTGTAGACCAATAGAAAGGTCAGGTAGGCAATCAGGCAGACAGGTAACCACCTACTGAGGGGTCCTTCAGCAGAGTAAGTTATCTCATGATATGCAGAAAATGATCTCACAGTACAGAGAAAAATTTCACATGGTCAAGGGTAACAGGGGGAAGTTTGCAAGTCTCATGAAGGGTGAAAACTGTGAAGTTACAGAACTTCACTGGCAAAAATGTCTTGTGATTAGCCTTCCGTGTGTCTCCCCATACCGGCGTGCCCAGATTTACTACAATGAGAAGTTGAGGTGGGCAGCAGTTTCATCTCTAGGCATGGAGATGAGAGAGGTAGCGTTTGCTTTGCTCACCACCGCAAATTGTGTCTAAATCAATGGAGAAGTTGAGTTATTCGATCTAGCCGCATATATGTCCCAGAAGTTGAAGGCGCCCATCTGCATGGAAAAGAGTGAATTGTGGTCGGTTTTGAAGATATAGTGCCACCACATCTGTTGAACCCCAAGATCACTCTTCATGTCAGAAAGTGAGAACACTCTGACACAGTTTCTTTCACCATCTGGTGTGACACACGTTCTCACCTTTGACATAAAATCAGGAGACTCTAAATCCTCCAACCACAAGGCTCCTGCAACGGATGTATGATGGAACCATGCATGCCATTGCCACGCATGCCATTAATTCACAAGCCATTACCATGCAATGACTTTAGCACGCATGCCATTAACACACAAGCCATTACCACGCAATGCCTTTACCATGCATTGCCTTTAACACACAAGCCATTAGTACGCAATGCCTTTACCACGCATTGCCTTTACCACACAAGCCATTACAATGCATATGCCTTTACCATGCGTACCTTTACAACGAAAATGTAAGTATATCGCAGGTAAGTGAAAACCCTTTATATATAAGGACGTCCTTGGGGGCCAACTACCCCGCTTGTTATCTCCAGTAAGTCCCACACAGCGGGATTGCTAAGAGGTCTTCGGAGTCCACGCCCCCAATCTCCACCACTCTGAAAACACGGCTTGTGGTGCACTACTGGTTGGGGCATAAAGTCCACTTTACTCCTGAGGGACCTTGGGGGCCAAGAAGCCCTCCTGGCACCTCCTGTAAGTCCTACACAGTGGGATTCCTGAGAGCTGGTCGGAGGCCCAGCTCCCTTTCTCCACCACTCTGCAAATGTGACTACTACTTAAAAAAACATAGAAATTCCCTGAAAAAAACATAGGTTATAGGGACATTATAGTTAAGAATTAGCATTTAAAAACCATAGAACCACATGGTACTGGGATAAAATAGAATCCGAACTCACACACGTCCTGGGCTGGCAGGTGCCCCATAACCCCCTACACCTCATCCTGAGAGTCATGGACGGCTTAGATGGGTCCCGAGCAGATAAATTATTCCTGGGGACGGCCACCATGGTGGCCAAACGCGACATCGCTGCGACATGGACACAACCTTACCCCCAAGAGTAACTAAATGGCGCAGAGGGGTGGATTGGTGCGCTGCCCAGGAGAAACCCTTGTTTGAGGCCAGGGGACGCCCAACCAAACACAAAAGGATATAGGGCAAATGGATGAACCAATTGGGATGATACGGTCTTTACGTCTATCTATTCTCCTTGAAGGTATTGTTTATGCACCGTAGATCTGGATCGATATGCATGTATGCACACAACCACTGCTGGCACACTCTGAAATACCACTGGCTAATGATCAAATGTGCTGTATTGTTATTTTTGTTTCTCTAAAAACCAATAAAGTTGATTATCAAAAAAATAAAAACCATAGAAATTCACTGAAAAAAACAAAGGTTACACGGACATTATCGTTAGGAAATGGATTTAAAAAGCCTTAGAAATTCACTGAACAAACCTAAGGTTACAGAGACATTATAGTTAGGCTCAGGTTTCACTCGTACAAAACCAGCAAAATTCAGCAGTTATAGTTAGCTGAGGTAACTATAACTTGCGCCCCCGCAAAGCACTGCTTATGACCTCACATATTACATCACCCAAAACCCCTAACACTCTAAACCCTAAAATACCCTTCCCACCCAAAGCCCCTACCCACCCTAAACATACCCTAACCACCCAAAATCCCTACCTTCCCCATAACCCTAAAAACACTGTTACCACACAATACTCCTACCTACCCTAAACCCTAAAAACACCCAAACCAGCTAATACCCTTCCCACCCCTAAACCCTAAAAACAACCATACCACCCTATACCCTTACCCATCCCTAAACCCTTAAAACGCCCTCACCCTAATTCCTAATATATATTTGTCGATGCTTCTCTGTGGTCTGGTGCACATCGGTCAAAATTGCAACGTGTGGAGGAGTAAAGAGATATATATATATATATATATATATATATATATATACATATATATATACACACACACACAAAATGAGTGTGTATATATATGTGTGTGTGTATATATATGTGTGTGTATATTTAGTGGTTTCACTTACCTGCAATATGCTTACACTTTTTTTGTAAAGGTATGCACGGTAAAGGCATATGCGTGGTAAAAACCTGCATGGTAAAGTAATTGAGAGGTAATGACTACGTTGTAATGGTAATGCGTGGTAATGACTGCATGGTAAAGGTTGTTTCCCTCCTGACACTTGCCAACCAAGAGGCCTCTTAGGATACCATTCAAGAGAAACTTGACCATCAATAACAAATTATCAATTCGAAGGTAGCTGTCCATGGTGCTGCACCACCACAGGGTAACACTGCACCATTGGCATAACATTGAGCGTACAGGATAACACTGCATGCTTCAGTAGTTCTAAGCCTTCTTCATACATTCAGAGCCATAACTTTGTAGTTAGAGTTAGCCCCTCCCAGTTTGATGCGAAGTTCCTCACTTATAGGACCCGGACCCCCCAGGATGATCCCCCGCCCTGCCCCCAAGTGGTCCAGCCCACAATCAATGCTACTACTTCAAGAGAGTGGGTATAACTCGGCCATGTTTAATTTCCAACCAATCATAAACATGACAAAAACATTTACATCTTATACATTTATGGTCTTAATATTTCACTTTTAATATCGACATTTATCCTCCAATATCCCTATTGCCTCCACCCCTTCCTACGCCGGAAACACGTCACTGGGGACCCGGAAGTACCTCCTGGGGCCGGTCGCCAATCGGGCTAACCCGGCCGATGAGTGGGGGCGTGGCGAGGATCCGGGAGGCCGGGCCCTAATGGCGCGCTCTCCAAATCTCGCGCTTTTCCAAAGGAAGGCAGAATGATAAATAGGCAATAATCCGTTTATCGCACACTTATCACTGCTTTCAAATGTAAAGTAATGGCTTACGTTAGGAATTTCACATTACAAGTTTAACAAGAAATTTGAGAAATTATGCAAGGCTGCGCCTGCGTAACAGAAGGTTCATTCGGGTATAGTTTTAAAGCAAATAACTTTCGCGGGAGAGCCATCTTGGTTGGGTTTGAGAGTACTTGTTTTATGCTGTGTCTGGAACCACTACCCACCCTCGCAACATCACCTGTAGATTTCAGCCCTTGACTACAGCCCCCAGGGAGCTAGGAAGACTAAGCAGTCCTGTAATAAAGGCCACAGCGGCCTCAGAGCCCAGCATCCAAAGCAGGGCCGGACTGGCCGTAGCAGGCACCGGGCATTTCCCCAGGGGACCGGCAGTAGCGGTCGGTGGTGGGAGTGCCGCCGGGCGCTGACGTGGGGTGGGGGAGGGGCAGGGTGGGGGGTAGTAAACTACGGATTACGGGCGATTACAGGTAAGTACACATATAAATAAATAAAACGAATTTCGTTTCTCGCGCTGCAATACATTTGGCGATGCAGCGCGAGAAACGAAATTCGTTTTATTTATTTATATGTGTACTTACCTGTAATCGCCTGTAATCCGTAGTTTACTATCCCCCACCCTGCCCTTCCCCCGCCCCGTCAGCGCCCAGCGGCACTCCCACCACCGACCGCTACTGGGGACCGGATGGGTGGGGGCCGGTTTTGTGCCCGTGTGGACCGTGTTTGCAGCAGTGCTGCAATATCGGCCCCCTATAACAAAAGCGGGAGTGGTGTGTTTTGCTAGCACCCCCCTCGCTCCAAAGGCCGGTCGGGCACCAATCGCGATGGGTTGGTTGCTGATCCCTGTACGGCCCTGATCCAAAGTTAGGGGAATTGTGAAGCCGCCTCGGCAGTGCCAGTTGTCCCTGGACCAAGGGAAGGATCTGGCAATGGTATGATCGGTTTCTTTATTGTGTGTGTGTGAGAGAGAGAGAAAATGAGAGTGAGAGAGAGAGAGTGGTGGGTGGTGGAGGGAAAAGAGGAAAGAGGGACGGGAGATGAAGCGAGAGAGAGAGGAGAGAGGAAATGAAGACAGAGAGGTAAAGAGAGTTAAAGATGAGAGAGAAAGAGAGAGAAAGCCAAACGAATGAATGAATGAATAAGGTGTTGATTATACATTTGTTTCATTACAATAATTGCACAATTGACAAAAAAGGAGAGAAGAAAGAGAGCCATCAGAAAAGCGAGAGGGAGCCGGAGTAAGGATGGGAGAAAAACAGGTAGAATGAAAGGAGAGTGCAAGGCTGTGAAAAGAAGAGTGGAGGTTGAAGGGGAGAGATAAAGCTGCTGGAGAGAGAGAGAGAAAGAGAGAGTTGAGAGAGAAACAGAGCCAGAGAGAGGGCTTCCACAGGCTAAAACGTGACTCTCTCCAGTACTGCAGAGTTCCTGTACGAAGCGTTTAGCTCATTGGCTGCCAGGTACTCGACACCTTTTCCCTCTCAGGTCCTCCAGGCAGCGCACCCACAGCACCGTGCTCTCATTGGCTGGAGAGAGGGTGGGTCATAGCCTGCACTCTTTGGCACTTCAGACTCGGGAGTCTCATATACCTCCACCCTCGGAGTACTGTGGCTGCATCGCGCGTGTCAAATAAGTGCCACTCTCCGACGCACCAATTAAATGCAGGCAGCGAGCGGCGATGGAACAAAGCGCGCATATCCCCCCTGCAAAGAGACACTCGGCGCTCACGCGAGGGGCGGTGCCTCGAGGGGCGGGGAGATGTAACGCGGCGCTGTGAAAGGCGGGACCCCTGCTGTCCCAGTCTCAAGCCGCTCGCTGTTTAATAGCACGGTTGGCAACCATTTAGGGGAAGAGACTTTTAAGAGAATTAGAGGAAAAATAAGCCTCATGTCAATGCACACCAGGGAGATTTAGCAGAACATGATCAGGGAGGGAGCTGGCTGGGAAAACAGGGAAATGTGAGAGTTGTCAGGATATGGATGGGTCGCCATGGAGATTTGGAGGGAGATAATGGCGATATGGGAGACATCCAAAGCTGATTTGGAGGAAAAACAGGGGAGATATGTGGGCCTCTGGAGATATCTGGAGTGACCGCAAAGGAAACAAGCATTGGCAAAGCCAATAGGTCTAGCCTACGGGAGACCTATTGGCTAGGTCAAGGTTTTTTAGCCATTTTATACAGTGGCATGGATGTCCGCAGCATGGATGAATGTAAAAAAAATATATATCACTATGACGGCCACGTCATAGTGCTTTATTTTACATTCAGCCATGAAAACAGTGACAAAACCAATAGCTCACTCGCAGGCGAGACTTATTGGCATTGCCAATGCTTTTTTTCACTCTATACTTTGAACCGTACATATAAGAAGAAAGCACTTTAAACTGTGTTACAGAGCTGCCTTCGAGATCACTAACTGACAATTAAGGTAAAGAACGACAGACGGGCACTGTTATAATGAATACAGACGACTTTACAGACCATTCTATCGAAATGTCATGCGTTTGCTGAATTTCAACCCATGAACCAATGGCCGGCTTTTGATTAAGTAAAGTATGTGTACATGTAGAGTTTCTTTGCATGTCTTGTGACACCAAAAGCAGAGGCAGCAGCAACCAGATGCGTAGGCCATCCGTGGGCCGCTCCCCACTGCGCAAGAGACGGCTCCTATGCTAGAGGGTTGCGATGGTGCACAAAAAAATAGTCAAGCCAACAAATCAACAGGATTGTTGTAAGGAAAATGTTTTCGCTAGTTTTGCTTGTGCATTATTCTACGTAAGTTAGCATTCGCTGCACCATTTTATGTTTGGCCGCGATTTTGAGTCATGTTCAAAACTGCTTTTTGTCTCCACGAGAGAACGGGTTGTGGAAAAGTTTAATTTCTCCAGGGTTGGGCCTTGCTCTGCTAATGAATGCACTGTTCCTATTAGAGCATACCTTTCCCACAAGATAGAGGCCTTCTCCCACTAGTCTAGTGGCGGAGACGGGCAGAGTGACCTTGGATTGAAGATAGTGTGTGCCCGGCCCCAGAATCGAAACCTATCCTTCTGTACTTCTTTGTTCAGCTGCATCTGCTCGGAAAATTCCGTTCTGGGCGTGCCTTCATTGGTTCTGAATTGTACATAATGTATCTCCATGTTTGCTGGTGTCAGTCCCTCTCTGCAGCACTCCTAGAGTCTGGGCTTTTTGCATCACCGTTGATTAATGATATTGGTCGGTAAGACCCACAGTCATCTGCCGCCTTCCCCTTTTTGAGAAAAAAAACAATATTAGTCATGTTCCAAGACTTGGGGACTTGCTTACATTCTCCAATTTGATGCATGACCATGCCCAATAACGGAAGAATAGAGCTTTTAAAGACTTTGTAAAATTCTACTGGTAAAGCATCGTCTCCTGAAGCCTTACCAGATGGTAACTCAATTATGGCTGATGTAATTTCTTCCATAGTTATATCTTGTTGAAGAGACTCAACTGCCTCTATGCTGAGAGAATGAAGTTCCCATGTTTGTAAATATTCTTCCCCCATAACTATTTCAACATCTTCGGGCTGTCTATAGAGCTCCATATAAAATTGCTTAAATTGATCTAAAATTGTATTAGCAGTATTATGAAGCTAGCCATCTCTAACACTAATTGAGTCGATCTGCTCGAGCGTATCTGAATAAACATATATTGGTTTGTATTCTCTACTGTCTGACCGACTCTTCATTTGGTATGGAAGGCTGAGAGGTGGTCGCGAGTGACCCCGGTGACCCTAAACGGGCCACTTCCTTCTGGATGAGTCGAACCAAGAGTTTGTCCTGGCTCTAAGAGCCCATGCATGCTCCAAGCTCTGAAAATATTCTGCATGTCAATCATGCAACAAGCATCACAGTAACTCCTGCTCTCGAGGGCTGCAATCGGTGTATGATGAGGTGTCATTAAAATTCAAGACGTGCATTTTTTTAACCCGCAGAAGTTTTTTGCCTTAGTACATCAGCTTATATGAAAAGCATATATTAAAATAAAGTTACTGAGAAGCACTTCTGCCCCGGCTCTAATGACAATATTAATAGTGAACTAAGAGCCAAACCAAAATTCACATTAAAGATGAAGCGACATTATAGGCCATTAAATCAAACAGAAATTAGGTTCTTTGATCAGCGCACATACTGAACCCATGCATTTGAATTTGTTCTTCTTCGGAACAATGAACAAAAAGGAGGCCGGTTCGATAAATCACTTGTCCAACATCACACAATATGGTTAAAAAGGGAAGATGGTGACGCTCACAGCAAATTAACTAAGTCAGAGAAACCACGACCAGGCCACATTATTTACCCCCTTTTTTGATTTATTGGAAAGGGGCCAATCCCTCTGCAAGTTGAGGGTCGACTCTGTGCACGCATGTAGGGATCTGGGGGTAATCAACTCCCAGAAGGAGCTCCTGCCTGTCTGAGTGATCTTGGCGGGTGGTTGGAGTTTTGCCTGTGAGTGTGAGGTCTGCCTCTCACAAATCCCAGTGACACCTGCCCTCCAAGGTTATAGCTCGGGATGCACCAAATGTGCTCCTTGGGTAGGCGGGGCTGGGGTGGCCTTTTTTCCTGATAAATAAAATGAAAAATGCCAACCAAGTTCTTTTTTAATATGAAAAGGTGAACGCTTGTTAAGTGAAACACGAGTTATACAGTCAAAGGATCCAACTCGCTTCCTTGAAGAGTGACAATGGGGCCCCAGTGGCACATCGGGGCCGGGAGCCAAAATGGTATCATCTGACTGGCTGGCCCAAGGATGTGTTTCTGGGGTTTAAAACAAAACATTGCCCTTGTCCCTTTGAAGCTTGGCCATTCAAATGTTACAGCTATTTCAGTCAGCAGGGCGCAGGATGGTCAATGCATGCATAACTGCTGCAGTGCTGGAAACCCAGCATTGCAGGAGGAAACCACTTCAAAAAGCTACTCTAATCCGCCAACCCCCATCAATGCACAACATTTTTTGCTCCATTCTGAGGCGAGTTTTGCTGATGTGTATATAATATTGTGTCAGCATTTATGATTCTTTGCTTTTGTTATTTATAATTACTTAATTTTTATATAGCTCTTTATATCACACTTTTTCCGATTCTACACGCTGTGAATAACAAGCATATTACCCAATGGAATAGATCTCACGTTACAGACTTTCTGCGCATCCCAGAGCATTCCAGAGAGCGCTATAGGGTAAAGCGCTACAGGAAGCATCAACTTGGGGATCTGGGAACGGGATGAGGGAATGGGTTGGCTTGGAGGCATCAAGTTGCTTCGAGATGATCGGCAGATGAGCAGTAAATAAGTGAGTCAGGAAACCGAAGAAAGGCGTAGGAGGAAAGAACCTCAGAGGGAAATCTGATGTTTTAGGGGGTTTGTATAAAGAGATGAAGGGTGGGAGGAAGGGTCTCAGCAGTTGCAGACCCACTGGCTGTAGTGAATGAAAGTCTCCTTGTGCAAAGCACTCCAATACCTTCGACTCGAGTTCGCACTATCTAAAAACAGCAACAAAAACAAAAGTCAAAGCCTTTCATGAAGCAGGATGGGACAAAGGCATCTGGCCTCTGGATCATTTATTGTGCTGGGTGGGAGGCCAACACAGCATTGGGAGGGAGGGGCAACAGAGAGGGAAGAAGGAAGCAGATGGTAGAGCCAGCTACAAAACATGATGTCTGTAGAGTGGCTCAACAAAAAGAAAAAAAATGGCTCCAAAACTTGCAAGCAGTGTAAGGACACAAGTACTTGTTGCTATACTCTAGGGGAGGGACACATGCAAGAAGAGGGAGGTGTTGATGGCAGAGCTGACCAGCAGAAAGCAAGCAATTGAAGCAATTTGGAGCCCACCAATGGTAAGCAATGGGCAGCACTCAAGACCACTAAGATAAACAACATGGCTCAAAGAGACAGCGCATGAGCTGTCTGGTAACCCTGGGTGGAGCTGGTGGAGCGGGACTACGCGGAGGTCCACGGAGTTGGGAAAAACTCTGTGGAACTCTGCTCTGCCACCCGCCTGCACATTTCTTGTGAGAAATGTGCATGCGCGCGCGCCCGCGCATGCGCAGATCACCAGAGACCCGAGGAAGAGGAGGAGGGCAGACCGGGGACGACGCAGTCCAGGTAAGTCTTTTTTTCTTTTACTTTTAATTTAGTTGCAATTAATTGTTAATAGGGGGGGTGGAGGCGAGGGCTGGTCAACTCCGCTCCGCTGCGGAGTGTGTGGAGATTTGCCTACTCCGCGTTCTCTCTGGAACGCTGAGTAGTCAAATCTCCGCACACTCCGCGGGCAGAGCGGAGTTCTTCACCCGCGCCTACTGTCTGGTCAAGACCTAAATATGGGGGGCACAGGCGGGATTTGGTGGGAACACTAGGAGCAAGCGCGGCTCGTGGTAGGAGTGCCGGTCGGGCAGTGACGTGGGGCGGGGGAGGGGCAGGGTGGGGGGTAGTAAACTACGGATTAAGGCCGAATACAGGTAAGTGAACATTTAAATAAATAAAACGAATTTCGTTGTGAGCGCTGCATCGCCAAATGCGATGCAGTGCGCGCAACGAAATTCGTTTTATTTATTTAAATGTTCACTTACCTGTATTCGGCCTTAATCCGTAGTTTACTACCCCCCACCCTGCCCCTCCCCCGCCCCAGGTCACCGCCCGACTGGCACTCCTACTACGGGCCGTGCCTGACTAGGAGATATGGGAGGATTTAGAAGGCTATTTTGAGGATGCACAGGAAGATATGGGGGAGCGCCAGGGACACTTGAAGGAAACACAGGTGAGATATGGAGGAGTACAGGGGTGATTAAAAGTAAAGGCAGCATTGTTTGTATAGCAGGTTTGGGATATTTGGTGAGATGTTTCAGGAAGTGAGTGCAGAACTGTTGGGTTTGCCAGTGTTTGTCTGTAAAGTATTTTTTTAAAGTAAAAAAGTATTTCAAACTACTGGAGAAAAAGCAAACATATCCTATAGAATCTCAAAACTGTACATTGAATTCAATGTTTTCAATCTTTATATATGACGAGGTTGATTTTTCAAATGCTTTTCACTCAGGAAGCACTGAACAGAATTTAAAAAGAGTAATTTAGTGTCAGAATGTTAAAGGAAATGCTTACCAATGCCTAATTTACTTTCCTCACGATTCAGACATTTCTTCCTCTGCAGTAGCCCAGGGAGCAGGTTTATGGTCCTGCAGGCGGAGTGTCATGCTAAGTACACCTTTTGCCTCAGATGCCAGCTGAGTGAGCGCAGCAGACAGCCCCTTGCCCAGTGTTATAAAAGCCTGCATGTGCCAAAACATGTGCTTTCATGCAAGAGATAAAACAAAAACAAGTCTTAAAGTCTGCTTTTCAGTCTTACCTGCAAAAATATCTCTGCTGCCGTGCTTTTGCAGGCAAGCTGGAAGGGGTGGGCTTCAACAGCACAGGAACGGGGCACTATAGCTACATGGATGCAAGCGGGTGAAGCAGCACAATGGAGAAAGCTAGAAAACATCTGCACTTTCATGGAGAGCTGACTGAAAAAAAAAGGAAGTTGTTTCCTAAATTTCAGCTGTGGAAGGATACAAATCGTCCAATTAAAAGGACTGTAAAGATGCTATGATCCAGGGGAGCAATAAACACAAGCAGAGATCTGCAACAATAGATCGAATAAAAAAACACAGAAATTAGAGTGACAATAAAGCTAACCTATGGGCGTGTAAGTTCCATATAGGTCTTTTGCAAACCAGACAGCTTGCACTGTCTGTAAGCTTTACCTTAGTGGGGGGATTTGCAATATTAATCAAGACTTTCATGTCAGGTGAATAGACATCTGAAGGTGGCTTCAGCCTTTGGGGCCCATGTCGCAGAGAGATTTCAAGGAAAAATAGCAGAATAATCTTGATAGTAGCTTTTACTTGAAAACGGAGATTTGAATGGAAGATCAAGGAATTTAAAGGGAAGATTTGAGAAAATAGCAGATATTTCTCTGATCCCACAGCTGTTTTGTGGTCCTATTTCATGTATGACACCATCAGCCAGTCCAGAGTTTGTACCCAACAGTGCTTTGCATGCTGGGATTTTTTCCATTTTTAAGAGCCAATCTACAAATCCCGGAATGAAGCGTGCTGTTGGCTAAAAAACGAGGACCATATGGCGGGGTCCCAGCTGACCCGCGCCCACTTGCCAGCTGTATCCATCCTCCAGCCATCAGAGAGTGAGGGAGGGGCGGGAGGTGGGCTCCTAAAACAGGTATCCCCCGTGCACTCATTGGCTGCTTCCCTCTGTCATCAATCTTCCTTCACTTGTGTAGGGGACACCTTGTGTGCCTGAGCGTCTGTGGAGGAGGAGGGGGTGGCGAGGGTGGCACCGCCTGCTGGAGCTGAGCCCACAGGCTTGAAAGCGAGCCCAGCTGTGTGCAATCAGCGATGTCAACTGTCACCAAGACTATATTTGCTCCGTCGACCATTTTTCCCTCTCACTCAGCAGCATGGAAAATCACTGGAGGCGCCTCAATTCAGATCGTTGCACGAGCATTGCCGATTTTCCTGTGCATGCCAGGTATTACAAGCTCCTCCTCCACCCTCCACAGGGACTATGCACCTGTCCGAGCTTGCTTGGTTTAACCCCAGGCATTAACTACTTGTCTGAGCATGACTGGCCTATCACGAAACATTATTCACCTGTCTGAGCATGCGCGACTCGTTCCAAGGCATTCCATCCTGGTATTATCCACCAATCTAAGCGTGCTGACGTATCGCTGGGTATTAATATGCATGGCTAAACATGTTTGACTTATCCCTGGGAGCTCCCTACCAGTCAGGGCAGGCCTGGCTTATGCACAGACTTTGTTCTACCTGCATGGGCCCGCCAGGTGATCCCCAAGCATTATGCACGTGTCTAGACTTGCCTGACTCGTTCCAAGGCATTCCATCCTGGGCATTATACACCAATCTAAGCATGCTGACGTAGCGCCGGGTATTAAAATGCATGCCTAAGCATGCTTGACTTATCCCTGGAAGGTCCCTTCCAGTCAGGGCAGGCCTGACTTATGCACAGACTTTGTTCTACCTGCATGGGCTTGCCTGGTGATCCCCAAGTATTATGCGTGGCTAGACTTGCCTGACTCATTCCAAGACATTATCTGCCTGTGTGAGCACGCCTGACTTATCCACAGGGGTTACCTACCAGTTTGTGAACATGGTGCATATCCCTGTGAATTATCTACGTGTCTGGGTATGCCTGACTTATGCCTGGGGATTATCTACAAGCGTGAGCAGACCCAATTTTTAACTACGTTGACTTGGGTTGGGTAAATTCTACGAGCTTCATACTTCCAAGTCAAGTATGAAAGTCTGCAAATTTACAGACTGCATTGGCATAATTAAAAGTTTGCCTGGCCCTATGCAGAGTCAGCCTATTGAATCATGCCTTGGCTACCTGCCTGAGCATGCCTGCTGTATTCCTCTGTCGTATTTACCTGCTTAAGTATTCCTGACCTCGCCTCAGACATCATCTAAATGCCTGGCCATGCTGCCTATCGCAATGGAGTATTGACTTTCTCACCTGAAGACACTCTACTTGCATAAGCACGCCTGGTGCAGCCGGGCAATTGTTTACCTTCTGAGCATGACTACCCCCCTTCAATTGAACATTTATCTGTGCAAACATGGCAGCCATTTCCCCAGACATTATGTGCCTGTCTGGACCTCATTGACATATCCCCAAGTGTAGCATATCTGACTTGTTATACCTGAATCATCGCAAAGTGCTGTCTGCAAAGTTGATCAGTCTGCCTTTACCAACGCATTATCTACCTGTCTGAGTATGTGTAAATCACTGTAAACATTACTAACCTGTCCGATTAATACTGGCTCACCTCGAGTATTACTGCTAAGCTTGTGCACAGAGCTTGGAAAGTTAAAAAAAACTCTTAAAAACATGGCTGTTTTAGTTAGTTTTTGCTAGTGATATACTTCAGCAGAAGCAGGGCCGGACTGAGAACAGAAACCGGCCCTGGCAAAGTGCTCAGCCGCCCCCCCTGGGGTGAAGGGGAGTGCAGCCGAGCAGTTTTGTTACAGGGGGCCGATATTGACGACCCCCAGTAACAAAAACGGCCCCCCAGGGGCCCAAAACCGGCCCCCACCATGGGGCCCACCGGGGAAACACCCGGTGCCAGCTACGGCCAGTCCGGCCCTGAGCAGAAGTGCCGAGATATTTCTTCGGGGACGATTCGCTGTGCTTTACCAAGAGATCATAACATAACCTATCTTCCCTTTCACTAGGCATCAGCCAGAACATGTGCAATGAACATACATGTGAAGCAGGAGCAATGTTAACCCTCTTCGCCTTGGTCAGCGATGTCGCTGAAGAGGGGTTTGAGCTGTGGTGGGTTGGTCTCCGTCAACTTACTGTTCATGTAGCATGTAGCCACATGGGCAGTGCTTAATTTGTGCTTATGGTTGCTGCTGGGCACCACCAACACTTATTACAGAGGACTGGGACACCTCGTTTCATACCACACTGTCCCGACAGTACTTCATTTGTGCTCATGGGCACTGTCACTCTTATCGCTGCCTCAATTCAGAGAGCAGCGGGAGACAGCTGAGCAGTCCTTTCTTCAATTCCACAATGGCTCAGGAAATAGAAGAAAGACAGCCAATGCAGATATGCGGTACCAACTACTGCGCGGCCCGTGCAGGTAAGAGCGGTGCAGTAGTGGGGCCGGGTGGGGTGGGGGGATTTCAACAGACGACGATGAGGGAAAATTATTTATTTATTTAATTTCCCCTCGTGGTCGTCTGTCGAAGCCCCCCCCCCCAAACCCGGTCCCACCGCCCCACCGCTCTTATCTGCACGGGACGCGGCTCGGTACCATTTGTTGAATTGGCAGCCCTTCTTCGATTTCAGCTACCCAGAATGGAAATAAAAGAAAGACCTTTCTTCTTCTTCCTGGATAATTACTATGCTGCCCTCCAGCAAAGCCAAATATAAACCCTTGAAGACAGCTACTAGGAGAGCATGGTAAGGCCCAAAAGACCCATCCTTCTTCATATCTAGGCTCCTGAATAAACATTTTGGAAACCAGGACTCATTTATGTATTTATTTATTGATTTACAAATTGAGCACTTCATATGGGACAGCAGATTCAGAAATGCCTCCCACTAAAGATTTTCCTGATTTTCCAAGATGACGCTGTATCGCATGGAGCCTGCTGTGGTCAGGACAGAAGGGGTCAAAGCCTGTTACTGTGAGCTGGTTCGTATGCAAAGTCTGCTTGAAAATGGTGGAATACAAATATAATATGAGGAATAAAACTTATATGTCAGCTTAATGAATACTTTGGTCCTCTCTCCTGGATGTCAAGTATGTGAAATTCAGGCAGCACTTGCTATGCTGATTCATGAGCAAAACCCTGTTTGCGGCTGCGTGGGCATTTCTGGCGCTCTCGAAAGGATGGACTATGTCATTAACACGCCTTTTCTAAAGTCAAGCACTTGTTTGAATCAGATGTTACAGTGAAAGGACACAGACCTTGGAACAGGGTTATTCTTTCAGTCTTTCCTTGTTAGTGGAGCTCCAGTACATGTCTTGTGAATGGAAATCTTAAGCATGAAGTGGGATGTCCAAAGCTATATGCGCCAAAACGATGCCCGGATTAGGGAATTTCCCTTGAGGCAGTCCAGAATCTCTGCTACATGTAAAAACGTGTTTGGAACTGGTTGGCTAAACAGTCATGTTCAGAGACAGGGTTCGATGGTTCAGCCTATGTGAGTCTGTGAAGTGTTCCCATCTGGAAGGAACCTCATAGAATGTTCCAAGAATGGCGCCGCTTAATGGATGGTGAGAGTTGTTACCCTGCCCGTGGGTGTTTGAATAACTAGAGGCCACCAGGAATGGGCCTGAATACACTGGAGGGAGTGGAGGCACAGCTCCTGCATGTGTGCATCAATCCACACACCTGTTGCAGAAGCTTGTAGGAGATCAGAGACATGTGAGCAATTACAAGACAGAATCTAGACTTCATGGCAGAGAATCTAGGGGGAGGAGGGATAGAAAGACCCATCATTTCACTTCGAGGTCCAAGGAGCTTGAGTGGAATCTACATAGCAATGTTCAGGATCGTTATATATAGCTCAGACACGCATGCCGGGGTTTCTGAACTGTATGTATGTGTACTTATATGGTATGAACCTAGATACAAACCAAAAAAGTGCTGTACAAGAAATATTTCCCATCTATGAGTAGTCACTGTCCAACAAACATTTTCTAGGTCTGGATTGACAGCACAGCTGTCTGCAGGCTTTATTGTTTTAATATACATAGTGAGGGCTTTGGCTCAGACCCAAATCATTAGCAGGTTTGGGTGAGCCCGCTTCTGCCAATGTTCCGGGTCAACGTCAACCACATCTTGGATGAGTGCAGAGGAGCATACATCTTTCCTTTCATGCTTCTAGCTGCTTGGTGCATCAGTCGGTCTCTTTCGTAGAGTTTCCATTGGAATGCATGAGGGAGTAATTTATAACAAAAAATTACACACAATTATCTTATTTATTGTAATGTTCAACTCTTTGTCTTATACACCCATTGCATACAAAAGGTAACCCTTTTGTTGATTATTTTTTTCAGTGCAAGGCACAGTGGTTCACTTAACGGCATAGCAGATGAATATGCTAGGGATGCCAAAAGGTCATTCCTCTAATTGCCACCATTGCTATTAGAGGAATTAACTTTTGGTGTCCCTAGCAACTACATCTAACTGGAAGACTGCTGATAGGCAGGACCACTGGTATTCTGCGGCTGCAATTTGTTTGTGTGCATAATTATGGATTTGCCGCACTTGCCACACAATCCATCAATTGCTGCATAATCAGCAGATATCAACAAAAAACACATTTTCTTTCTAACTCAAAAGGATCAAAAGTTACTAAAAACGTGATGCATGCGGAAGGCCCTTTTCAAAGGTTAACTGGCCATCTTTCAGTTGCTTATTTATGTATGTGGTTGTTAAAATGGTACTAATGAGGTGATCTCTTTGCCCAGACATTACCATGTGCAAACATTACACAATAATGAAGTAATACTATCAAAAATGTGCTGCATTATACCACCTAATTTGCCTTTTCTTGACCCATTATTTAGTCAAGCCTTCCACATAATTTGGTGCTCCCCTGTCACATAATTCCAGTGGCCCTGCTAATAGGATTCTGCACAGCTGGCACCTTCCCTCTCCCAGCTGCTGCTCAGCCACTGCTGAAATGAAAAACTGAGCAAGTGTTGGCAAACCAATAGGTCAGGTTTATAACTAAAAATATGAGCCAGACATATTGGCTTTACTAATGCTTGTTTAATTACAGCACTCAGCAAGTGTGCCCTTGAACTTGCACTTTGCTTGGCACTGTACCGCTTTGAAAGCTAAATAACCACAATTGCTGATTTTAGGTTTCTGAAAAGCATTTCACTGCTGTCATAATAGTTCAGCCATCTTGCAGCGGAGGGCATAAGCTCTTGACTCCAAGGGCACCGTTGCTGCAGGGATCCACGCTTAACCTCAAGTACTGCCCAGTACTGCAGCACGGGTCTGTACTCTAGGATTCGGAAACAACTGCTACTGCTTTCAACTGTGAGCAGCTGAGGATGCAAACATGTCTTATCCAAGGGGAGTTTCCCATCAGCACTAATGGCGCCAGTGCGTCAAATGTGAACGCACACCCTCTTCGGCACTGTGCTCTGGGTGAACCTCTCCTGTTCTCCTACAGGAGAGGACAATCGTATATGTTGTTTACAGTTACGATTGTGGCGGTTGCCCCATCGGTGTAGCACGAGAATATCACGAAAAAAATATTGTGATGCAAAAATTTCACAGCACAAATACTCGAAGCCTTAAATGAGATTCGACAACAACTAAAGGAGCTTGAGAAAATAATAGAAAAAATGGATCTATATGAAGATCTAAAAAAGTTAAAGGATGAAATCACAAGAAATTTGGAAAAACATGAAGAAAGGGTGAAACAAAGGAAACAATTCAAGTTCCAGAGAGACAAAATAGACTATGAAGAGGGCAGAATCTTCACTTTCGGAAGAAGAATTTGATGTACAAAGAAGTAAGGAGCAACTAGAGACATCCAATCGAGAATTCTCTAGCTATGAATCTCTAACAAGTACAGATGCAAGCGAGAACGAAAGCACAAGTTCAACATCATTCAGTAGTAATAAAAAGATTACTTTTTTAACGGAAATGCGAATGGCCTTACAACAACAGAACAGGGACAAACTAAAACCATCAGGATGCGGAAAAGGAAGGGGACGAGGAAGAGTCACAGCAGAAAGACAAGGAGAGGCCAGAGGGGACAAAGAAGGACCAAAATCCGACATGGTGACCAGGGGCCGCTCAAAACAAACCAGGAAGTGAATGTTGAACTAACTCAAGAACTAAAGGTGATCAACCTTTCAAATAGAACAATAACGGACATTGAAACAAATTTGCTAAAATGTTTGCCCAACAACTCATCTGAATATTGCCCAAACACGTATAGATCTATACAAGTATATACGGAAAATCAAACTAGCAAAGATATTTGCGGAAAAAACAGGAACAGAGAAACAGGAAATGGGAATAGAATTGAAAAGTGCCTTACTAGCGGAAGACAAACCTACCTTGGAAATACTGCCAACAATGGGGGAGGAAACAACGGCAACTCAAACTGAAAACCTTGAGGATTACTTACCACCCTTGGGTGCAGGAAAAAGTGGAATGAAACCTAAATCTTATTATTATTCAGTCTTAACACCCGGAAATAAAATAGATCTTTTCCATGAAGCAATCGTTGAGGATCTATATCGAATCAGAAAGACAGACCTAGGAGATAATCTTTCTCAGAAGGAGCGGCAAGCTCTAAACAAATTACAACAGGATGATTCGATAAAAATTAAACCAGCGGACAAGGGATGTAATATCATAATCCAAAATAAGAGTGATTACGTTCGAGAAGCGAATAGGCAACTAAGAGACATAGAATGCTACAAATGCTTGGCACATAATCCCACCAAAGAAATTGAAAACAAGCTGAAAAACCTACTGCAAATCTGGCTGGGGAAAGGCCTCATAGATGAAGAAGAGCAAAAATATCTAACAACAAATCAGCCCATGGTGGCCACAATATACTTCCTATCAAAAATACATAAGAGCAAGGAAAACCCCCCAGGAAGGCCATGAGTGTCAGCTAAGGGTTCACTGTTAGAATCGGTATCCAACTACATTAATTTCTTCCTCGTCCCCCTTGTAAAAGACCTGAGCTCGTACCTACGTGACACCACTGACCTTTTGCAAAGATTAGAAGGAATCTCATGGCAAACAAACTACAAATTAATCACTATGGATGTGATCTCGCTATATACCAATATCCAACATCAAATTGGGCTACAAGTTTGCAGGTACTTTTTAGGGAACAGGAACATACAATATCAACAGCACAATGAAATGCTAATTGAAATGATCACGCTTTGTCTACACAACAACATCTTTTTATTCAATAAACAGATCTACAAACAAATAAAAGGCTGTGCAATGGGCTTTTCTTTCTCTCCAAATTATGCAAATTTGGTAATGGGATGGTTTGAACAAAAGATAGCATGGGCACCAGAAAAGGACCACTTTATGGAGAAAACAATCTTGTGGCTGCGCTTTATAGATGATCTTTTCATCATATGGGATGGTACGGAGGAGGAATTTGCGACCTACTTTGAAAGACTGAACAACAATAAAGCTAAGCTGAAATTCACATATGACATCAGCCCCAAGGAAGTGGCATTCTTGGATGCTGGAATCTACGTGGAGGATAACTTGCTGCAAACAACATTACACCGTAAAACTACAGCAACCAATGCAATCCTGCATGCGGAAAGCTTCCACCGAAACACACTAAAATGGAGCATTCCATATGGCGAGTTCATAAGACTCCGAAGAAATTGCTCGTCGGATGCAGAATTTGACAAACCTAGTCAGGCAGCACAAACACGCTTTCAAAAAAGGAAATATCCAAAGAAAATCATCGACAAAAGCCTACAGAGAGTAAAAACACAGAAGCGCACTGAGATCCTACAGGGTTCAAAGAAAATTTAAATAAAAGAGACTGAGAGTCCCCAAAAAATAAGACTAATAACAACATACAGTGCGGAGGCAAACAGTCTAACAAAGATAAACAAAAAACATTGGGGAATATTACAACTGGATCCCACATTAGCTGCAATAATTGGAGACCATCCCAATATAACCTACAGGAGAGCAGGGAACATAGGGGACAAATTAATACACAGCCATTCCAAAGCAAAACAGTCACGAACATGGACACAAGTGGAAGGTTTTTGGCCATGCAAACAATGCAAGGCATGTCGCATTGCAATACACCAAAATGAAATTGCGATACACAACGGAACAAAGTGGAAAATCAAACAACACATTCCCTGCAAAAGCAAATTTGTGATCTACATCGTGGAATGCCGCTGCAGCCTGAAATACATTGGCAGCACAACTTGCGAGGTTAAAAAGAGAATCCTGGCGCATATTAGGGAAACAAAGATCGTGCAAACGCAATTGCAAAACACATGGAAAGAGCTCACAACAGTAGATGGGAAGATCTGAGATTTTACGCCATAGAACAGATACCCGCATCTGAAAGGGGAGGTAATTGTGAAAAACTCCTTCGGCAAAAAGAGTCAAAACACATTATAACATTCAGAACACTCAACCCAAGGGGTCTCAACCAGGATGAAGAACTCTTTATACACCTTTAAGTTACTGGAGAGCTATCAGGGAATTCAAAACCATGATCAAGAAGATGTGGTATCATTCCAAATGAATAAAGGCAAAAGGAACATGAGCTCACTGGAGAGCAATAAATAAATATTGGAGATCTAACACACTTGAGGTTAAAATATATCGAAAAAGAGAAGATCAGCATAACAAAAGAACTGAATCACTATGGAATGATCGTACATATGGAAAATGAAATGTCTTGAAGATCCCATTTCGAACAAAGCTCACCAGGGAGAACAATTGACTGTTGACAAGACACGTCATGCTCAGAATAGACTCACAAGGGAGAGTATTAAGTGTTTGAAACCTAACTCTACGTTCGTATGTAAATCAAATGGCAAGTCTCATTGAACTTAACCATGAAATGTTGTTTAAACATGCCTCTCTTGAACTTTTTAAACTGAGCACAATTGGGCACTTTCTTTGCACTTTATTCAGTATCGATCACTTATGGCACTTTGCACTTTATAAACACGCCGAACTACATAGACCACAATGCACCACAAAGAATAAACCAGAAGTAATTGTTTCTAATGGAAATAAATGACGCCCAATATTATTGTAACATCCCGTGATCAAGGTCCGAGTAACCGGACCGAAACGCGTTGGGCATGGCAATAGCCTCTTTGCATTAATAAAACTTCCTGAACTGGAAACCTGAGTGAGTGCGGTCACGTTTTGGCCTCGGCAATCAATTGAATGGATATATATATATACACACATATATATATATATACATACATATGCACATATATACACACACTCACACATATAAACATATATATATCTGCATATATATATACATACATATATCATTAAAACAGAATGATGTTTATGGTTCAAATTCGTCAAACCACAGAAATTTAAAAATTATGGTTGGCAGGGCTAAGCATAATTATCACGCCCTCTTGCATTGCAAATTAAATCACATATATCACTTATGATATCATAACTAACAAAACTTGAACCATAACTGGTGATCTCTCTCTCTCTTTCTCATTTTGCTTCAGCTCACTATAGCATTGGGCAATTAGCCAACCGTGTGGGGGGGGCCCTCTATGTACCATGCAGGGGGACGCCCTCGAGTTTCGTTACGCCGCTGTCCTGAGACCAAATAATGCTGTTGCACTGAAGCCAGCTAGAATTTCAGAGAGGCAATCTGAGGCTGACGGAGGCGACCCAGGGACAGCCGAGCTCTGTGGGAGTCTGCAGGGGGTCATCAGGGTTTCATGAAGTCTGTCTAAGCATGTGGAGGTCAGCTGGAGCTTGTCGGAGGGGGCAGAATCCGAGCGCGTGCCTTCCTCTGCAGCTGTCTTAATGACTTGTGGCAAAGAGGGCAGGAGGGTCCCACCGCGCAGGAGGGAAGTAATTAAACATGCAGCTAAATGAAGATGTTGGCCAGACATACAAAGAGCAGAGAATGTGGGACGGGCATGAGCCCGGGATACTGCAAGAAGCAATATTGTGAAGGCAGTCTGGCAGACACAGATGGTCAGGTGGGGGTAGCTGTGGAAAGATGGGCGAACCTCCTGGCAGCCGTGACCGGGGCAAGTAAGAGCGGTGGGGTGGGGGGGGAGTTGACAGACGCGGGAAAATTTAATAAAAAAAGAAGACCACCTACCCTGCGCTTGCTGTATTGCAGAGTCAGCGATGCGGCGAGCTCAAGGTAAGTGGTTTTCTTTTTTTACTATTTTATTCTCCCTCATCGTCGTCTGTCGACTCCACCTTCACCCCGCCCCCGCTCTTACCAGCACCGGCTGCGGCTGCCTCCTGGCTGCAAGGGCCAGTAAGAAATACAAAGAGGGTGTGCGTGGGGAGTGCCAGAGGCCCTGCAATGCCGTATGGGCATGCTCATACGGGTGTGGGACCTGAATAACGAGTAGGGAATATTGTTATACCTTAACGTTGTAGCCAAAATATTGAGGACAAAAATACCGATAGGTAAGTATAGATTTTATATACCTGAGTACCTTGATAATATGTATGTTTTAAAGGTACACAGATGTGGAGTTAAGAATAGTTCATCCATATGTTCCTATTTGCACCTACCTTTCAGAAGTTTATTTCTCACAATATTGGCTTTGACATTAAAGTATAATGATATTATCTGTTCAATATTCCCGGCTATGACTATTCAGGAGTGTTATGTGTGGGAGGAGAAGGGCACGGAGTTAACTCTACTGTAAGGGCCCATTTAAAGGCAGAACAAGGGGTCTGGGCAGAAAGTGTCTGGAGCATGCACTGCCGTAAGGGCCCATGTGCAGGTATAGAAAGGGATGTGGGCCGAGAGATCCCTTTGTACACTTTCTGATGCCTTCCTGGAGAGCCTACTAATTTGTGGGTGCACTGAAAACCTATTCCTAGCCTCGGTGAGGTGAAAAATGCACCAGATCTGTGACTTGCTGCACCACTAGGCTTTCAGAGCACACCTCTATGATTGTCCAGTCCCACCAGCCTTTTGCTTGATACCATACGGATGTCCATATAGGGTAGGGCACCTAATGTTCTGATTGGAAGAAGTGATCTGAAATGGGGATCCCAGCAGGAACACCAGCTCTAGAAAACATTAGGGGTGTACGAAAATTGCGTAATTATACAAAATGTCAGGAAAATTAAGCTAAAATGCACATAATTCATTGAAATGCGAATCTATCATTTAGCTCTATATTTTAGCGTAAAGTCCTCAGATCAATTTTTGACAAGAGGATGCATTTTGCCCTTGAAAAGGTCCCAAATACACAACAGCCTCTCGAGTTCTGGTGTGTTTCTGTGCTATAATTTTGACGCAAATAGTGGCATAATTACACAACATGGCGTAATGACATAACTTCAGGAATTTAGCGTACCACCAAGAATAACACAAATTTCCTAAGTTTACAAGAATTGTGTGGCATAATTTAAATTTCACCCAAGCTTAGAAAACACTTCACAACGACAGGCAGATCTGTGAACACATAAGGAAGTGAAGATAAGAGCTGAGCTTAAGGCATTGACGTCGTATGACCTCAAGCGCCCTTGGCTGATAGAGAACAGTCACTGCAGGTCCTCAGGATTCAGCAGGTTTTCCTGTGTCAATCACTAATAGAGACCAGCCATGTCTTGGCCTGACCTCCCCCATTAGGTACTGGACCACTGGGCACAGTAAAGCACTTTAATGCCCCGGGCTTGATTGACAGGGAGTCCGATGGCGCTTCAGAGTTCTTCCTTGTGGGAAAGGACACAGGGGAAAGTTTTTCAACAGTAATCTTCCCCCATTAGACTTGCACCCACCTTCCCTCATTCCTACCCATGCAAATGTATTTCGGGGGTGGGACAGGAAGTAGCCGCATTCTCCTGGTAGGAATCTCAACTACAGGTCTATGACACCGCCAGGTTCCCTCTGGCGTTGTGGCCTGGGGGGTGGGAAATGCCATTTTGCTATTTTTTCCTTTAAAATGGCAGCATTTTCATTAAGCCTTCTTGATT
This sequence comes from Calotriton arnoldi, assembly GCA_963921515.1. Classification (NCBI taxonomy): domain Eukaryota; kingdom Metazoa; phylum Chordata; class Amphibia; order Caudata; family Salamandridae; genus Calotriton; species Calotriton arnoldi. The sequence continues at coordinate 275,924 of CAWUFW010001719.1, read as the reverse complement.
TAGGCCAGTCTAGGCACGCCTTCGCCGCACTCAGATCTGTTCTAAATGCCATTTAAAATTGAAACTCCCTCCCGCCCTTCAATCCATTCACTTGCACTTCATTGATCCAAAATGCCAGCTGAACGCAGGCAGTTCCTTTCAGCCATCCATCTCTCTTAACTATTTGCAGCTGCCATTTCAAGAAAGGAGTTTTGCTTAACGCAAAATATAAAACAGTTTTTCAAAATCTTTGATCTTCACCCACGGGCATTGATCACTAATGGGCATATTAGAAATAAATAACATTAAGAGCCGCTCCTTAGTACCGGACCTCCCCCCCCACCCCCTCGCACAGACCTGACATTCCCAACAGAGACTCAGTAACCTCTTCTGGTGTTTGTGTGTCTCTACTGCTGGCCATGGGTTGATATGGAGCGCCAAGTGCTAAATAGAGTCTTATTCAACAAATATAGAAATAAATGGACTCACTGTAACCATATAAGATGACATTGGTTTAATCTGGACACATTTCATGAAGATAACCCCTTTCGGAAATAGAACTTTTCCTTCAATTGCTCAAGCCTACGTCTAACCCCCAGCGCCATCACTCAGACTGGATGGTTTTCACCACTGAAGCGACTGCGGGAGTCATTGCTCTCAGTATAATTCACAGATATTAGTTAAGTATAGATATTCTATGATGTTGTCCACACGTACCTTGTGTAGGCCACATCCTATGGTTACTATTTTCATGTAGGAGAGCTTTCAGCAGGCAAACACTACTTTTCCAGGGGTTGCAGAAATATTCAGGATTGAAGCTGCCCCTTGGTGGGATCTTCTGTAAAAACACATATCAGATCACCACTGACATCATCAGTGTCAGTGCAGCACGCGCTCATTGCCCATGTGTTACAGAATCCGCTGGGCTCACCTTAGGCAAAGATCAGATAGTGTCGGAATTCCATTAGTGCCCTCCTGAGCACAAGCTCCCCACCTGCCCCTCACAATATTGTCTGCCTTTAAAAGGCCTCTCTTCTACTGGATGCTTCGTCAGGAAAGCTGAATATACAGCTTATGAACATGAGCTACCCTATAACTGACCAAGGCTCTAAAGACCCAGAAAGATAAGAGGGTGGATGAATTGATGCAAATTTAAGATAGTTTTTTATTGTAAAAATGCATTCATTACCACACCCTCATCCATCTACTTACTCATCCACCCATTCCCACAGAGAGACTCCCAACATTCATGGATCTCAACAGCCATCCACCTTTTGAGTCAACATGCATTATGTCCCACCATTCATCCATCAATCCATGCTAACGTTTTCAACTCTCAGCAGGCATCCACCCATTCAGCCAAACGTCATAAAACACCAGAAGGTAGCAAGGCAAACCGAAACCAGGCACTTTCCGCAAATGTCCTCCGGTTGCTAGGCAACATAGGGCATGAGTTCAAGTACCTTGGTAGACAGAAGCTGGCCGGCAAGGAGATGTTGAATCCATGAACCTATTAGACCTTAATAGAGTTTAACAGCAGGGTCTCTAGGGCCATGTTTGTCACAAAGAAGGAGAATTAAGATAACCTGGTAAGGAAACAGCATTTTGGGTCGACACATACACCGTCTTATGGAAAACGCAAGGCCCACAGTAATTGCAGAATTCACAGATTTTGCAGGAGAGGAATGCTGGCAGCGACTCTAGGGATACAAGTAAAAAGTAAGGTTCTGCAAAACTGTGTAATTGTTTTCATAAAATTTGTTGAAATTCCGCTAACACTTTCTGAAATTGCACAAAATTACACTTTTAGAGTGAAATGTGGTTCGGCTCTCTCTGGCATGACTTCTTTCATGCGAGCGTGTTCTCTGCACCAGGAAGTCATGCTAGATACCGGCAGGTGACTTGTTTGAGCACAAAAAAAGTATCTTGGTGAGCTATTTTCTGCACAAATGAGTCTCCCACGTGCCAAAAATATGCAATGCCAAATTCAGGAATTACCCGAATTTCTACTGCCTAATTACCATTTCACCCAAGTCTAGTAAAAACATTTTTTAAAAGCATTGTGCTCTGAATTAGGAAAATCAGCTCCTCTCCATCGATCACCCTGATCTTAGATGAGGGGCAGTAGTCACCCGTGGCTACTGGGAGGCTACACTCTGAATCCATCCTCTGGGAACCAGAGCCTCTGCTGTGTGATCACATACCTCAACGAAACATAGAACATCTCCAGGGGACTCAGGGACTGACTGAGCCACTGGCAGAAAAATACAGGCCAGGGTCAACAGGGGTGCATTTCCACTGAACCGTAAAGACTTTTGTCCCACCACCCTCCAAAGTAAAGTTTATTAGTTCACAAATGTCCTCGAGCTAGAGGGTCAGACAAAGAGATTTACATTTCACTGACAGAAAAGAGACACCCCCACTTCACCTGATAGGGCCTAGAAGGTAGAAGGCAGAAGGCAATTTAGGATTAGCAGGTGTCTTTGCCCTAACACTGGGATGTTTTGCCAAGGTATTAAAGGCAAGGTCCTGTTATTTAAACTCAACAGCTCTTACATGGACTGAGGTAGCACAGATGATCTTCCAGCGCAATACCAAGAGGTTCTCTTTAGGCAGGGCCAATGGAATTATGTGATTCTGTAACTGCTGCGCTTTCTGCATAATCGTGAGTTTGGCACGTTTGGCACATAATCCATCCTTTGCTGCATAATCTTCAGATTTCAATTTTAAAAAATGCTTTAAGCTCAAACCAATCAAAAGTTACAAAAAAGGTGAAGACATGAGTTTCCCATAGTGGAAGGCCCTTATCAAAGGTTGACTGTTCATCTATTAGTTGTTTATTGCAGTAGTTGGTTGTTAAACTAGTATTGATGAGGTGAAACCTTTGTCCAGACAGTGTTACCATGTGTAAAAATTACAAAATAATGAAGTAATACTATCACAAACTATGCCGCATTATGCCACGTAATTTGCCTTTTCCTGACGCCTAATTTAGTCACCCTTGATACATAATTCCATTTTCCCTGCCTTTAGGCCCAATTATGCACATGCCAACTCTCTTGAAGGCTGCAGCCACAAGAGACCAGTGTGATCTGATGAGATTTAAACATTACCAGTTCCTGCAGGGCAGGCGCCTGTCCTTTTGCTACTTTTAAATTCCTGGCTTGTGAAAGGGACTTTTTGGATAATTTTTGACCGCTAATCTGGCTTAACGGAGAAACTCCATTACAGTATCTTGAGTGTGCTATTGATGACCCCCTTCCCAGCACTGGGACATAGCGCAGAGAAGCCTTTCTTTGTCTGTGACTGTTGGCTTGTCCCATGATAGAATACCAACACTGGGACTTGAGAACGTTTATTGACCATCACAAGCAAAGCACACCAGGAGTTGACGTGGCTCTCTGTTGCCCCCTTTCTCCCTCTTTGTAGCATTGGACACACAAATGATGTATCTAGGGGGCAACAGAGTCACATGCAAGACCATCACTCCTGAGTCCACCCCTATGTCTTGTAACACCACGGGGAAAGGGAAGATACCTTCTTGTCCTACTCTTTCCAGTGTTCATCAACCTTATGACTGTCCAAAAGAGGCACCCCTAACTGTCCACTGACTCACGATTCCCTGCATACACCCTCAAACTGCCGGCTCTGCCTAAGCCAGCAGAGCTTGCAAAATATACCCCGACACAATGGTCCTCAATTAGAGAAAATTGAAAGTGCTAAAATTGTGTTAAATGTGCAGTAAGCGAATTTGCACGTATTTAAATGGGTAGTGCTTACTGCACAGAAAAGCTGTGCGTGTTAGCACCATCAAAAAGCTGGTGCAGCTAAAGCAGCTTTACATGCAGAAAAAAATACACATATTGTTGCCAAAAGATATTCCACGTTTAAAGCTAAATTAGCAGTTATATCACGATTCTCGAGTGCGGTAATGCAACTATGGATCAGTAGCATTAATGAAGAAAAAAAAAAACGCAGCAGCAGGCAGCATCTCCTTTGCCATGCTGAAGAGGCGTTCAGCACCCTGGACAGCATCTCTTTAGACTGCATTGCTCAGCATCACGGGCATAATTTCTAAAGACTGCTGTACAGCTGTGGGGAAACAAAAAACAAAAGAAGTGAATAGTGGAAGGCTTGAATTAATCTCAGCCACTAGTAATTACATGGGCTAGTTCAATTCCAGAATGTTTTGCCTCCTCTGCTACTCTAGCCCAGCCATGTGTAAATCAGTCTTGTTCCTCATCTAATAGGAGCAGTCCAGTCAGAACTACCAGCGCAGTTCAGCGCCATTAACAGGCTCTACGGAGTGTGCGGAGAGAGCAGGATTCAGCACCCTGGACAGCATCTCCAGACTCCCGCTGATGCCACAAATCAGCACCACACACGGGATCTCCTAAGACATCTGCACAGAGCCTTTCCAGCACCACAGCCGTACTCTCTCTTGACTGCTAAAAACAGTATGTTTCGCCATTATATTTATAGACATCATCTCCGCAGACTGCTGTAGGGAGTGCCAATGGAGAGAGCAGTTCAGCCCCATCAGCAGAATCTCCAAAGATTTCTTTAAAGAGCGCAGTTCAGGACCCTGGACAGCAGCTCTGTCGACTGCTGTAGCGAGAACACGGGGCCCGGTGTATCAAAAGGCTTTCCCCCCTCTCTGTCTACAGAGAACCGTGTTGATATATAAGGGCCGCAGTTCGCATCGCGGTCATGCTCTGTCTACACAGAATGCCGAAGAAACTGCCGTCTAGCACCGCGGAGAGCAGCGTCACAGACTCGCGCCCAGAGCACAGCTCGGAGCCACGCACACGATGTCGATAGGCTGCTGCATAGAGCACAGTTCAGAAGGTTCCGCGGGTACCTTCCCCATTATATATGTCTGCCTAGAGATAAAAACGGTTGGAGGTCAAATGAAACTTTTCCCATGACGGATGACCTCACTGATCTGGAGAGACATTGGCCTTTCATTTCTTCTTTGTGAATAAATAACTGCACCATTTTATTCCGATTTCCACTGTGTATCAAGAGACCTCAAATCACATCATGGGTTCTGCAAATGAGATTCTCCGAGTCTGCGTGGTGTCTTAATGGCTCATCATCAGTGGGGGTGGGAGTCCCCAGAGGGCTTCTTCAGCCTGCGTCTCGAGGTGGCTGAGAGATAGCACCTGCCCCATGAAACAAGATTTTGCCCAACACTAGCAGCGGGTCTCTGCAGAGAGGGGCGTGCAGGTCTAATTCGCATCATTGGGACATTAACATGGCACAACCATAGCGTGCATTTACAAAGCGCAGGTTGGCTTCTTGGCACTGAATCACAGCTCTCTAGGACTGGCCCTTGGCTTGTGCGATGAATGCACATGGCTGAGCCTCCGTGTGGCACTAAGGGCGACTTTAGGCCGATTGTCGAAGCGCTGGAAGCAGTGAGCCTCATGGTTTCTCTGTGCACGACTCTGACCACAGCCTGTGCACGCTCGGGCGAGTGGGCTCTTTACCCTGCTGTGTCTGTCTCCTCCCGCAGTAAGCGTTGGGAGACGCCCCATGTCTGCCCCTTCCTCAGTGAGTACTCCCAGTGATAGGCCGACTGCCTTCCCTTATAGACTGTGCACATAGGGACAAGCTCTCTCTGAATTTCTCTGCACTAACCTCTCTCAGTGATGCATCGTGATTGGCCTTCCCTACAGCAGCGCTTTCAGTGAAGCAACATGTTTGCGCCACCTACAGCGAGCAGTCTCAGATGTGCCCTACCTGCGTTGCAGGGACCACTCTCAGTGAGATGCTAGAGTTCGTTCCCGTAGTCTTAGTGCCTGCCCAGGGCTGCCCTCCTCCGCTTTTAGCTCTCTCTGAGACATGTTCCCTCCACGGCTGGGACTGCCCTCAGTGACAGGCTATGACTGCTCTCCTCTGCAGTGAGAGCTCTTGCTGACGCTCCGCGACGGTTCTCCTCTTCCGTGACCGCTCTCCGCGCAGCCTCAGCCCGGCTCCCTCATGAATCCCTTGGTGACAATCAAGCGCTCGCTGCTGAACCTGTTAACAAGCTTCTGAACAAGGGGCTGTCTGGTCATCGGAAGCTCTTTAACGAGCAGCTGCCTCGCGCTGCCGGCTGTCTCCCGCACCCTTCACTGTGCGCGGGGGACCGGGGTGACGGTGGGAGAGGCCACGTGAAGACCAGGGTGACCGTGGGAGAGACCAATCGAAGACCAGGGTGGCCGTGGGGGAGACCAATTGAAGACCAGGGTGACCGTGGGAGAGATCAAGTGAAAACCAGGGTGACCGTGGGAGAGACCATGTGAAGACCAGGGTGACCGTGGGAGAGATCAAGTGAAAACCAGGGTGACCATGGGAGAGACCATGTGAAGACCAGGGTGACTGATGGGGAGACAAGCAAAGAATCGGGTGGCTGAGGAGGAGCCCACGTGAAGACCATGGTGACAGAGGGGGCACCAGGTGAAAACCAGGGTGACCATGGAGGAGACCAAGTGACAACTAGGGTGACCAAGGGGGAGACCAGGTGAAGACCAGGGTGACTTCATGGAAGGTCTTCGTACAAGTTGGAATACTTGGCTAACTACGTGGTCGAGCTAAGTATACCTAAGAAGATTAAGGCAACCGTAGAGTCGGATTTGGCCAACTAAGAAGTAATGCTAGGATTCCAGTCACGAGGACACGAGCAACTGCGAGAGAAAACTATGGTGGCTGGGGGACAGGAAGGGTCACAATGAAGAAACTGGAGTGACCAGACAGGGCTCTGGTAGCCATGTAGATGGGAGACGGCTAGGGTGACTGTGGTGTAGGAAGGGGTGATCATTGGGTAACTAGTGGGTGGGCTGGGGCGACAGCAACCTGCACTAGGGTAGTCAGGCATTAGTGCCAGGGTGACCAGGACAGCAGTGGCTACGTTCAAATTGACCCTGGGTTACAAGCCTTGCGCCTCTAGGTGAACAGGTTCGTTTTTCACCTTGGCTGGTAACTGTCCACCGGACCATGTGAAGCGAGCCTGGCTGCTGATGGGTGAGTTGTGCCTTTCTAGACAGAAGAACATACCACTTTGGATAGGCCACGTCCGCTCATACGAAATATCCAGAAAAATGAGAGACGCCAAAGAAGAGGTGAAGAAAGCCAATACGCAACCTGGAATAACTGGCAGCTTTATTATGGCGACCCTGGGCATCTGCCTTAATGGTCAGCAGAGATAGGCTGACTTCCCAGCATGTGCCCATATAGTAATACAATAAATGGAAGGTACACTGGAGGATTCCTTAACAGGAGGGGGGAGGAAGAAGAGCAGGGAAGAGGTGATGCTAAAAGGGGGATATTGTGGCAGAAGGAGTGATGGCAAAGAGCAGTGAAGGGGCACGTAGGAGAAGGCGCTATCTATCAGCCCTTATCTACTTAATTAGCCCTCCTTTGGGCCCTCCTAACAGCCCCTCCTGAACCCGATGAAACTCCGGCGTGGAAATTAAAAAAACTAAAAGAAACCTTTAATGCATCCATTTGCATGTTAATGAGCCTCCCTGGCTCTCCTAGGCAGTTTGGGCCTAATTATTTCTCTAACAAGAGATTTGGCGGGCTATCTCGGCGGGGCACGCGCTGGTGATGTCCAGAACCCCCACCCTTATGCTGGGTCGCGGCCGCCATTTTGAACAAGGAAGACACCCCCCTCCCGCTCGAGCCCCCCGGCTGTTGAAGCTCTATCCACATCCAATCGTTCCTCATTAATGTAATCACCAGGTTCGTTACAGGAAGGTCGTGCCAGCTAATTGCTAATCTGTGCCGCAAACCCACGCCTTGATAAGCCCACTTACTGCGCCGATTAGCAGCAGCTGCTTATCATCCATCAGCGCGTAAGCAGGCGCTGCCCAGTGGCCACACCCACTGTGTGCCATCGAGGTGCCAAGACCACACATACAGACGCGCGTGCCAACAACCACATCCTCAACGTGCCACAGCCTCCTTACAGCACATACCTTCTAAGGACAATTGTCCAGTGTGTGTGTTCCATTGTCCCACCCTATATTTTTTCATTTTTACAAAACGCCACTTTGTGTTCATCTCGTGGCCTCAGATTCCAGAGATCCCTCTGATCCCCCTGATCTCTCTGGAGAGCTAGCAGGCAGAAACTATCTGATCGAAGAGCATCACTGAGTATACTCCCTGGCGCGGGTGTGTGGAGCGTACCGGTTTAGTAGCCCCACTACCTTCTTACCCTAACCCTCTAGCTGAGGTCTATAGACAACTCACCCCACCTTAACACCCATGCAACGCCCCATTGGAAGATCTTCCTTCCGTCCAAGGGCTTATGCTGAGCAAGGTATGGTCATGGTTGTCCTATTCGAGGAAATTGATGCAAAGGATGTATTTCTCTGCTCGAGGTCTCTGCGCATGACCCTCTCAGCATCTTCCGTGCATTGCCAGACCGCCAGCTCTCCAAATGAAGATTTATTCACCTACTTCATGGAAAGGAGATGGAATACACACTCTGCTTCTCCTCAGACCAGCCTCACTCAGCATTGTCTGAGTCAAAGCTTATACATCATCCTTTCTCTCCCCTTTGAGCCTGGCGACTAGAACTTTAATGCAAACTTTTGTTCTCGCTGCAGCTAGAACCCCCAACACTACAAAAATGAGAGGGACTTCCCCCCTCCTCAATGCCCAGGGGACAGGGTTATAAATCCTACAGCAAGTACATTACCCTTAGGTTTTAAATATTGTTTAGGACCTTAAACGAACATTCTCTTTTTACATAAGAATATCAAAATGCCATATATTGCACACATCACTTTCATGCCTTCTTAAAAAGTAGTCCCCTAATTTATTTAAAAAAATGCTATGTCACATATTAAAACACTGATCATTCATGACAGTTCATAAATACGATAAACAAATTTACATTTCATATTTCGGGAAATATATACAAATCTTTATCACCATTTTTATATTGCACACGTATATAATGTAGCAATAGAAGACTGTTGAACAGGCGTTCCTCAGTATAATTCACTGTTAATAAAACAAACAAACACAGCTAGAACCTGCCCAGGGAGAAACAAAACAAAGTCTGGATCCATAGGACTAGTTAGTTAAAAAGCTACAGCTCACCAGATCTAGGTGAACCTAGTTGGTGCCTCATGGATTTTGAAGATGCGCACTGCCTCTTACGCCTCAACCAGGTCAAAGTGGAAGGATTCTGCCTCTGTCTTGACTTGAAGTGACTGTCTGGCAGCTCAAGAGCTTGTCTGCAGGGTTGATGCCTCAATGTCCAGCAAAGGTTGCACCAGTAAACTTGCCGCAATGGATTCAAACGATGACACCTAGGTTAAATCACGCCTCCCACATTTTGGAGAGGTTATGTAGGATCCTTACAAAGAAAATAACCTTATTTAAAGTTCTCTGCTTGATGCATACCATCTTGTATTGACATTCTCCATACGTTTGCAGAGATGACTGTCTTCGTAGGTGCCACACCAAAACTTGAGGTCCACTAATAACCTATGTCTGTAAGTCTCACAATTTAAGTGGGATACAAAGGGCATGAAAGCCTTTAAGGTGCTTAACCAATTTAAGTTCTTTCAAGAAAAAAAAATTCAAAAGTGTCTTTTTCACCTGTCTTAAACTACTTTTGTCAATGGATGTCATTGCGCTCTTTTGGTTGCTTCCCACGCAGTGCCCTGAAACATTTTGAGTGACTTGTTGGGCTTAGAATAGAGCTACAATGTAATGTAATATGACAAGCAATGTCCAAGGAGCAAGTAGGCAGAAGAGAATAGGGATTGCGTCTGATGAGCTTTCTTCCCTTGGCGAAAGGATCTCGGGGGGTCGCATCCCACTGTGCACCCCCTCTGCCCTGCTAATGCTGAGCTGGAGTTGCAAGCCTCATCTGTGGCCTGTTAGAGGTTGGGAAGACACCGGATGGGGGCAGGAGGATATTTGATCTCTGTTTACTGTTGTTGACGTCCAACAACTGATAACTAAAGGCCAAATCTTAACCCTGAACCTTGTTGACCCCATCCCTCAAGTTCCCCTTAACCACTGAGCGCCAATGAAATAATTTTGTATCCAGAATTAGTAGTTCCTTAGATATTGCCATCTGAAATTTCCTTGGCAATCTAACCCCAACAGTCAAGTTCCCCAGACTCCAGGAACCCTTGGGCACCGGAAAATCCTGTCCAAAATAGCCATTTCCAAGGTATGAGTTCATGAAGACGGCAAATCATGTCCAACCTCAGGCACAAGGTCCTGTTGCTCCAAAATTGCCAACAAGTTTTAACCACAACAGGCCAATCATAAGAATTTGGCCTCTTTGTCCACCTTGTAATCAAATCTGGAAAACTAAGGGGCATATTTACGTTCCCTGGCGCATCCCTGCATATCAGCAGGGATGCGCCAGGAAAATGCGTCACGCAAGTTTACCCTTGCGCCACGTCCGATGCGCCGCATTTACAATGCGGCGCATCGTGGCACGAGGATAAGCAGATGCGTGATGCATCTGCCGGCGGAAGGTTGGCGCAGTGCTGAAGTTGTGTCGCAAGCGCGACGCAACTCCAGCACTGTTCCAACCTTCCTATCCCTAACATGGTGCGTCAATCCTTACGCCTGCTTGAAGCAGGCGTAAGGATTTGACGCACCAGCATCGAGAAAAGTGACTGCGTGAAATCTTGTAGATTTCACTACGTCACTCTTCCGAGCGTTCCTGCGCCGGAACGCCCCCCTGCGCCGGTACGCCCACATGAAACCTGACGCAGGTTTCATGTGGCGCAGGGGTTTACTACGTGACGCATCTCCCTAGATGCGTCACGTTGTAAATATAGCGCAACGCGGCGCATGGTTTGCGTCGCCGCTGCGTCACATGTGTGACGCAACGGCGGCGCAAAAGTGGCGCAAGGGGCTTGTAAATATGCCCCTAAGAGCCAATCAAGGCTTATTGGCCAATAGCGTATATCAAAATACTGTGTTACCATAAAAGCCCCAAAGTCCATGTTATGAAATGTATCTTGTTTAATCCTATTTCAATAGACTGTTGTGCAAAAACCTTGCAACCGCTGCAAAGCTAACCGAGCTACCTTGGACTTACGACCAAACACCAAATGACTGTAGTGCCAGGCCTGTAGTGCCAGGCTTGTCTGACACTCAAAGATACATTTCATGCTTCCATCTACTGTAAGTGCCAGGCTTATCCTGCACGCAAAGGCACAGTCTACACTTCCCATGGACCTGTCTGTCTGTTTATAAACAGACCAGTGAATCCCACAAACCTGAGGGCTTCTAAAACATCGCAAAACCTACTTCAAACTACCTAAAAACTACAATCATTAGCTGTTATTTTTATGATACATTATGCTGTGAAAAATCTTTCTCGGTTCCAGATGTCAGTGACCCTAAGAAACTTAAAAATGAAGCACAGCAATGAGAATCAGAAGCTCCAGCCAGTCTAACTATATATTAAAGGTATCATTCTTTTCAAAGAAATACCCCTGATGGGAGTTTTCCCTGCATTGAGCGTGATCACTTGTGTTAAACTGTACCATTTTGAAACTATTTTTGATAGTGGCCTCCAGGTGAGCCACACAGGTGTCAGCTGATGGTAGGAGAATTTGTACTTCGTGAAGTTATATATGAAGAGTGTCAGTAGTAACCCTCAATACAAAATGCTATTTAAATCCTTAATATTTGAAATAACAATAGTGGGCACGCTTCAATAAGCAAAAAACAAAACCAGTTTATCTGACACCAACCTTTACACCACCTCTTTTGAGAAAGTATTGACTACTTGACCAGAGCTACCACTGAGGAAGCAATGGAATTAGGACCATCTTGGCTTACTTTTCCAAACAGCAGTACTAGTAGTATTGGCTAGTAGAGAGCACAAGCAGTTTCATTTCTGAACCTGCCCAGTGCTCCCAAAAAACCCTAGCACCCAGAGAAAACCTATATCCGCAACGATGTTATATCACAGTATTGAGGGGCCTATTCACAGACTGCACTCTGTAGTATGTTTAGCAGTATTACACCCGCTCTACTCATGTACTCCAAATTGCTATTCACGAACATAAATGTGTAGACTTCCGTCGCTGCCATTCCTATTGTTTCTATGCAACTCTGTCCGAACTGCGGAGATCTCCGCACATGTAAACCTATATTTCAGTAGTAAATATGGGAGGGACAGGGGGAGTGGCTGGAACATGGGAACTACTTAGTGCTAAATGGGAGGGGTTTAGGGAGCATAAAGGAGGAATATAGGCAGTTCTAAGGGGGGTTTAGGGAGGGACAGACACCCACCACCCTCATACAAGTAAGCTCACTGCTATTCACACACTGCAGCTTTAAAACTGTTACAGCTAAAAAGGTCCCAAAACAATCGTAAATGTACTCTAGCTCAAACCCGGAGTATATCCAGCACCACACATGGAATACCCTTCCATAGAAAACAATGGAGGTAGTGACCTAAAATAAAACCCCCTTGGGAAATAATGTTAAAACATTTTTTTACTTAGCTTGAGTATTATACATTTTTTAATACATTTTAAAAAATGTAAAATAAATATAATCTTTAATTTTTTGTTAAAAAACTACATGAATTCAGAATATTCTATATATAGCTTATATCAACTTGTAATACTTATTAAATAAAAAAAACATTTTACTGTAGGTTGGATTTTTAAAAATAAATCTTTATATAAAAATATACATTAATTACATATATTTAAATTAATTCTTTTTTAATATACTTTTAATATGGCAGCGCTGCTATAGTTTGTATTTTGTTCTAGGCTTACAAGAGTGTATAAAATGATTTTAGATCAAAATATTTGAAAAAAAAAGTAGCTCTCTAACCCGATGGTAGAGACCTCCGCCTACGGATCAAAAAGTTACTAGTAGTAACTTTAAACTCATAAATCTGGCTCCACACCCTGTTTTCAGATTTAGGGACATGTAACACTGCACTTTGGAGCAACTTTACACTTGGAAATCGTTAATACCCAAAGTAATAAAGTTACTCCAAACTGTAAGAGTAAATTTACACATGATCAAATATGCACATGTAAATTCACCTTTGTGAATATGCCACTGATTTATTTTTGAAGTGACATGCACTTACATCTTCTCTTCAATATTGACTGCCAACATAGTTGGCGTTAAGAAAAACAGCTCTATTCTTCCCTCTGTATGCTCAACTTGAAGATAGGTAGGTAGTTGATATTCTGGAGTCGAAACACGTGTACCGGTATATACTCAATTTTTGACAGATAGCCATATATTGCATAAAGGCCTAGTGGGTAGTCATCCACCGTTGATGAGTATAAAAACTTGCAAGAATCTTAGAATCCATCATTTGTGTATGTGTAACCTCAACCTCATGTGCCAAAGCAGTACCAATAGAAGCTCTGTGATAGAATACTGTGTTCTGGGGCACCACTGACATATACACAATGGTATAGGAAGCGGCTAACTAAAACCACTCCCACAGCCTCCCTAAAGGTCCAAACAGTTATGTTCACTGTATGCAAAGGGGCTCCATGGCATTGCTAATGCACTCATCATATGTCAGAGTTTGCCTAGAACCACATCCATTGTGTGTCTGGGGGTCCCAACGACTACTCCCCTATGTGCCTGAGAGCTATCAACCCCTAGCCTTTCCTCTCTCTCATACACAGCTCTTGCTAAGTAACCCTAGCACCCTGAACTCAGCACCTACATGCCAATGTGTCTGTGCACCACTGCACGCAAGAATGTGTAAATACAAGTACCATATGTGCAACAGGTTATGTGTTCAGCAATATGTATGTGCAATTGCATGTGCATGGAGCAGCATGTGCATGTCTCAGATCATATGTGCAGCATCTGATGTGAGCAACCGTGCATGTAGCAGTACATCCACACAAAGCAGGGAGGGTGCGTGTGCATGCATGCAGCTTTAAGTACATCAGTGTATGAAGATCAAAGCACAAAACTGTGAAAGAGACAATAACGGCCTCCAAGTGGGTGAATCTGTTACTAGGGAAGACAGGCAGTCTGTGCAATCCCTCTACCTTAAATCACTCTGCCAGGCCACAGTCAGATACCGCTCCTAGAGCTTCATCCGCCACCAGCGTTGAGCAGCACAACACTCCCCAATCAGATGGTTGCCAAGGTCATCCCTTGACCCAGCCACAGCCCACCTCTGCACAATGCCCTCTACATGTACGGTATGAACCATACTCAGTGCTTCATTTGTAAAAGTATATATAATTGCCGTGTCAGGACACAACGTTTTTTTTTTTTTTACAAACCTGCCCATAACTAGGGTTGTCGAATACCGAGGCTGGAGAATCCTGATTCCACTTTATGCCTCTTTCTACCACCACCCAACACGATGCTCTTCAAACTTTTTTATGCCGAGCCCCATCTTTTGAAAAAAATTGGCCCCAGAATGACAAACATATCCTTTCACAATTATGTTATAAAATTGGCAGCCCCAAACAGGTGTAACTGTTCGAACACTGCGGGTAAGTTCAATCTTCCCTCTAAAAACACAATCAAATGCATGACTGGCAACATGACTGGTAACATGACTGGCAACATGCTGTGGGCAGCCTGGTCTCCTGAAAGCGTAAAAGTATCCACAGCGTGGACCTTCATCAAAAATGAAGGAAGGGACTTTGAGGATTCTTTGGAGCCCCCCAAACCCTGGTTTGGCGAATTCTCCCAGCCAGGGCATGAGTGACAAAAGATGATGCTGATGGTCCATTACAGTGTGGCTCACTACAACTCGGTTGTTTCCACTAAAACATGGTGCTGTTAAGCACTGGCCTGCTCCTGACACCCCCTTGAGATCAAAGCAGGCCCTCTAGAGGGCCCCACCTCTCAATTTTGAAGATCTCTCCTCTAAATCTTTTTTTCAGTCCTACTTTCTCTCATTGTACCTGTTTTCCTCGCTTTCTTTTCTTTCTTTATTCCTTTTCTGTCTTTCTCTCTCTTGCTATTTCTCAAAGTCTGATGTTGAAAAATAAGACCCTTTTCCAAAAATGAGTGCTGGCGCTCGCCACCTGCAACCGACGCACACATTGAGAGCTGACATACTCCAATAACACTGTCTGGCTCAAGGCTAGTGTTTCCAATTTGGGTACATTTTTGCACACACATTCAATCACAGGAGGAGGTAGTTCCGTCCTGAGTCAGGCCATGAAGCGGTAATGCTATATCCTGCTGCCGCTACCGTTCCTGTGTCTGGAGTGCGGTGATCTTTAGGCCTACGACTCTTGGTACCTCAGAGCCATTTCTCTCCTCCTGTCACACGATCATCAACACCTGAGAGGTTTATTTACTGTTCTGCACTGCAGCAGCCACCAGACACCAGCCCCATTGCCCAAGCCACAGATGACCCCTCTTTAAAGCTAGTGTGCTGCTCCTGCGTCTTTTCTTTTGCTGACATTTTACAGGTCCTTTCAGAAGAAAGTGCTCAGAGAGAGCGGGCATGATTCACGTCTTTTTTCCCATTATGGCTGTTCAATTATAATAATAACTTGCTTTATATAGAGTACTTTATAAATACTTTTGCAATTTCTCAGGTCTGCTGGATGTGGACTTTCAGATGACTCCCTGTTCTCATTATGAAGACTCTTGTCTGCTGGATGGGCCTTGCCTAGTGGTGGGGCTCAATGGAGGGTGGTTTGGTGGGAAACATACTCTATAACAAAGCCGGCAATAAAACGAACGCGTCGTTCCCACGCATTCATTTAGCACGCAAGTCTTTACACCGACTTGCTTTAGGGGCACATTGGTGGTGGTGTTGGATTTTAAGTCACACAGACTGGAGTTGTAATAGTAAATGATACACTATTCCAAAGTTCTGCGCCCCCTAAGGCAAGTCGTAATCACTTATGTGCAAAAAAGAACGCGCTGTCACAACGCGCTCGTTCTAATGCCGGCGTTGTAAAGGCATGCGTGCTAAACGCATGCATGATTACGTCATACAACCTGGCTTGGTGGGGCTTCACAATGTCCATCAAACCCATCTGAGAGTGATAAGTTGGGATTGTTACTTTGTAGCACTTTGTGTGTATGTGCTGAGGGCGCCTTGTCTCACTGTGTAAGTATTAGGGCCTTCGTTCCCCAAATATGCTTCTGTAAAATTCTTGTGGGTGTGTGTGGGTTGTGCGTGCCTGCGTGCTTGTGTCTGTGTGTGGTGTGTGCGTGGGTGTGGGTGTCAGTGTCCCTCTGTGGCTGATTCATTACCTCTTTGTTTGAGAGTGTTGATGTTTCTCTTTCACGTTGACCACGTCCATGTTTCTCTGTCACAGTGTGAGTGTCAATGTTCTCCAGTCTCTCTGACCACTTACACTACTTACATGCCTCTCAAACTCCAATTTCCTGTTAATATGTCAATGTGTCCCTGTCTTAGTGTTCTCATTGCTTGCATTTCCATGCTGGAATGTTGGTGTGTTCTCTTGCTTAGAATCCCTGGGGAGTTTGTTTTCAAAACTCTCAGTCTTCTTAGTCTTAGTGTTAGTGCATTGTCTGTGACAGTGTCGGCACATTGTCTGTCCCAGTGTTAGCACATTTTATATTCTAGTGCCGGCGCGTTGTCTGACTCAGTGTCAGTTCATTGTCTGTCCTAGTGTCGGTGTATTTTCTATCCCATTGTCAACATATTGTCTGTCCCACTGTCTGCACATTTTCAATCCCTCTGTCAGTGCATTGTCTGTGCCAGTTTCGTTTATTTTTCAGTCCCTTTGTGGGTGCAAGGTCTGTTCTAGTGTTGGTGGACAGCCTGTCCCAATGTCGGCACATTGCCTCTCTCAGAGTCGGAACATTGTCTGCCCCAGTATTTGTGCATTTGTCTGTCCCAATGTCAGTGCATTGGCTGTCACAGTGCTCTTCCAGTGTTGTCTGATTGTCCGTCCCAGTATTGGTACATTGTCCGTCCTACTGTCAGTGCATTGGCTGTCACAGTGTGGTGCATTGTCTCTCCTAGTATCAGTGCATTGTCTGCCCCATTGTCTGCACATTATTCGGTTGCAGTGTTAGCGCATTGTCTGTCCCATTATCTGCTGCATTGATGGTGCCTTGTCTTCGACAGTGTCAGTGCAATGTCTGACTCATTGTCTGTGCATTGTCTGACTCATTGTCCGTGCATTGTCTGACTCATTGCCAGTGCATTGTTTGACTCATTGTCAGTGATTGTCTGACTCAGTGTCAGTGATTGTCTGACTCATTGTCAGTGCACTGTCTAACTCATTGTCAGTGATTGTCTGACTCATTTTCAGTGCATTGTCTAACTCATTGTCAGTGCATTGTCTAACTCAGTGTCAGTGATTGTCTGACTCATTGTCAATGATTGTCTGTCTCATTGTCAGTGATTGACTCATTGTCAGTGCATTGTCTGACTCATTGTCAGTGATTGTCTGACTCATTGTCAGTGCATTGTCTGACTCATTGTCAGTGATTGTCTGTGCATTGTCTGACTCATTGTCAGTGCATTGTCTGACTCATTGTCAGTACATTGTTTGACTCATTGTCAGTGATTGTCTGACTCAGTGTCAGGGATTGTCTGACTCATTGGCAGTGCATTGTCTGACTAATTGTCAGTGTATTGTCTGACTCAGTGTCAGTGATTGTCTGACTCAGTGTCAGTGATTGTCTATATCATTGTCAGTGATTAACTCATTGTCAGTGCATTGTCTGACTCATTGTCATTGTCAGTGATTGTCTGACTCATTGTCAGTGAATTGTCTGACTCATTTTCAGTGCATTGTCTGACTCATTGTCAGTGCATTGTCTGACTCAGTGTCAGTGATTGTCTGACTCATTGTCAATGATTGCCTGTCTCATTGTCAGTGATTGACTCATTGTCAGTGCATTGTCTGACTCATTGTCAGTGATTGTCTGACTCATTGTCAGTGCATTGTCTGACTCATTGTCAGTGATTGTCTGTGCATTGTCTGACTCATTGTCAGTGCATTGTCTGACTCATTGTCAGTGCATTGTTTGACTCATTGTCAGTGATTGTCTGACTCAGTGTCAGGGATTGTCTGACTCATTGTCAGTGCACTGTCTAACTTATTGTCAGTGATTGTCTGACTCATTGTCAGTGCATTGTCTGACTAATTGTCAGTGTATTGTCTGACTCATTGTCAGTGATTGTCTGACTCAGTGTCAGTGATTGTCTGACTCAGTGTCAGTGATTGTCTATATCATTGTCAGTGATTGACTCATTGTCAGTGCATTGTCTGACTCATTGTCAGTGATTGTCTGACTCAGTGTCAGTGATTGTCTATATCATTGGGGTGGCGTGGTGAAGCAAAATAACGATGGATTAAACCCAGATCTGTGACTGGGGGTGAATGTTTGCCAATGTGCAACATTCCGTCCATCATCTTGTGTGTTTTGCATTTCGCCCTAAGTGGGAAGGGTATGCCCAGACGTGGGTCCCGTGCTCACTACGCCACTGGAGTCAAGCTATCCTGGCTGATGAGGGCTGAAAGCCCGAAACCGGTCCTAGGATGCTTGATTCCGGTCCAGGGAAGACATGGCTTGGCAGTTCGGTCTGGACTGTTCCCATGAGGCACAGGGTCAAGACTGATTTGCATTTGGCTATGTCTGAACTGGGGTGGCGTGGTGAAGCAAAATAACGATGGATTAAACCCAGATCTGTGACTGGGGGTGAATGTTTGCCAATGTGCAACATTCCGTCCATCATCTTGTGTGTTCTGCATTGTCTATATCATTGTCAGTGATTGACTCATTGTCAGTGCATTGTCTGACTCATTGTCAGTGATTGTCTGACTCATTGTCAGTGATTGTCTGAATCATTGTCAGTGATTGTCTGACTCAGTGTCAGTAATTGTCTGACTATTTGTCAGTGATTGTCTGACTCAGTGTCAGTATTTTCTGACTCATTGTCAGAGATTGTCTGTCTCATTGTCAGTCATTGACTCATTGTCAGTGACTGTCTTCCGCAGTGTCAGTGCATTGTCTGCCCCAGTGTCAGTGATTGTCTGTCTCATTGTCAGAGATTATCTACTCACTGTCAGTGATTGTCTGACTCATTGTCTGACTCATTGTCTGTGCATTGTCTGACTCATTGTCTGTGCATTGTCTGACTCATTGTCTGTGCATTGTTTGACTCATTGTCTGACTCATTGTCTGTGCATTGTCTGACTCATTGTCTGACTCATTGTCAGTGCATTGTTTGACTCATTGTCAGTTATTGTCTGACTCATTGTCAGTGATTGTCTGACTCAGTGTCAGCGCATTAGGCGCCCTGGTATTTGCTGTCACACAGGCTCTTCCAAGCTGTCATGAACATACCACAAGTAGAAATGTATAACATATAAGGCAGGGCGATGGGCGTGGCCTACTTAGGGTCTGTGGAGATTAGGTACTGTGCCACAAGGAAGACTCTGCTTCCATTGTAAGTGGCATCTTAACCTGACCTCTTGGCCTCTGCTGCGGATTGGGGGTCTGTATAATCTGACCTAAGTCATTCTATGACTGAGTACAAACTCACTGGTAACATGAGGTGTTCCCTGTAAGTGACACAGTCTGCCATGCACATCACGTGTACATTTTGCACTTAACTATCCAAGTGACTTCTTATATGATGCTGAGGCAGAAGTATTGGCCAGCTTCTGCCAGGGCACACATACAATTCCAAATGTGTAGGGAAACATAGTAGTGTCTCTCCACAGTCACATCATGTTATTGTGCTTTGTTCTAACACCATCCATAGAGCTTGAGGACCCATAGGCCACGCTACAGTCAATACTTAGCGTATAGCAACAAAAGTATGGCAACTTCTACATTTGCTATTCCTCAGAGCAAGCACAATCCTGCATATCCACACAGGAGTAATGTTGTGTCTAGCGAATGGGGACTCAATATAGATTCAGAGCAGTAGTGCTGTACCACGTGACCCAGGCCTATCTTGAACAATCCAATGACGCCCTTGAGAGTTTAAATGCCTTCTAGAGCGCTGAACATCAATCTTTACTCATCCCGTGCAAAAAAACCTACGATAAAAACAACCCTGACAAACCACCAACTAGATGTGTTCAGTGACACGCTTCCGCCAGGCACACACTTGTATTCCTCTCACATCCTGACTAGTGACAAGCTTCCACCAGGCACACACTTGTATTCCTCTCACATCCTGACTCCTCAGCTCCTCCACTGAGGCGCAGGCTGCCTGTCCTGGCGACCAATTTATCACATTTGTGGCATACGCCTCCATTTAAATTCACTGGCCCTGCCCAGTTCAAGTCCCTCTCTTTCCTTTCCTTGAAATGAAGCCCTTGCCTGCCAGGTTCATTCTAGGCAGCTCCTGCTTTTTTCAAGATGGCGTATGTGTGGGCGTGTTTCCCACACACCCTGGCAGAGTTATGCACCCTGTGTCAATTACACCACTTTCCCTACGTGGCTACAACCCTACAGCCCTAGTTGGCCAATCGGCTGCTTTTCTCTGGATTCCAGTGAAGGGACCCCGAGAAGTGACATAATATCCCTATTGATGGATTAGTTGACGCACATCTAAATGTGTTATTTGTCCAGTGAAAATGTGATCCCACAAAATGAGGAATGAGCAGGACTGAGATAGCCAGTCACTCCAAGTCCATCAGTTTATTCATGTGAGAATACCTGGCTGAGGATTGAGAGAGGCGCTTGGTTGTGATAGTAGAAATGTATTTTTTATGAAGTGCATTTTTATGGACTCTTCAAGAGTAATTTCTTGAATTACTCAATTCCACGCCCAGGGTAATACTTGTGGCTGTGCTAGTAATGCAATGTAATGAAGACGTCAAGCTTTCTCAAGAGCTCTTTTTTTTTTATCCACCTGGGTGTAAATTCCCTAGTGGACTGTGAACAACTGAACAAATAGTTGGTGGGCAACCTTTTCATGTATGCCTTTGGGTGAGAGCTGCCCATCTCCATGTTTACAACTCGTGTGAACACTCCTAGCTTGACCTTTTTATTACAATTACAATTTGTACAATGTGCGCAATTGACAAAATCTGGCATTCCGCCTTCACGAGAGCCTTGGAACCAGGACTGGATGCATTAAGCCGTGCTTCTCCCACAGCGGACACAATCCCAGCTGTGTGTGCATTGCTGTCGGGGATCAGTGGCCATGTTTGTCTGGGAAAGAGTCACTGGCACATGGGACCTTCCACTCATCCCAGGAGGGGGGATTTGTTGTCTTTCCCTCACAACCCACAGGAAGAAACTTGCTGCGCAGAAGTTGATTCCCACCCAGCCCTGTCTGAAGCTGGTTCTAGCTTGAAACGTCTGGAAAAGCCCGCAAATTCAGTTTTGTTCTGGGAATATGGTCACCCGTATTTTTAAACTGAGCACAGACCTTATTGTAGTTGAGCCCCTGTCCCACTCCATCCAAATCTAATTGTATATATGGAAACCCCAGAGCAGCGAAGCAGGACTGCCATGGAGTACAATATGATTGGTCAATGGTTATATCACCTGTTGCCCCAGCCAATGAATGTTAACCTTACTTAACAACACAAAGTCAAACGTTTTTATTGTTTGAGACCCCAACAGGGATCAACAATATAAAATGAAAATACATTTCTGGAATCAAACTATTAAAACCGAGTGTATAGATCCATAAAACATGTAAAACAATTCCAAAAAGATTATTTTTTTTATATATATATTATAACACACAAATTCATTTGGGGGAGACCTTATAAAATGTAATAGTTCATCTGTACTTCTATCCTGAACTTAAAACATAAAGGAGTTATAAAACTATGGCGCGCTGTTGAAACAGAAAGGCAAATATTGATTATATGTCTTCAGTCTTGGGTTCCTCCCTGACACAAATCACACAGTCTTGTGGACTTGCGTCAGTGGCTTTTATAGGCATTGAGAAGAAGCACCTCTAACCTAAGTGACAATATTGTTACGGCCACTGGAATTATGCGACTGTGTGGCCGCAGCGATTTTAGTATAGTTATAGATTTGCCGTATTTGCTACATAATCCATCATCTGCCGCATAATCTGCAGATTTTAACCATAAAAAATTGTTTCTAGCTCAAATGGTTCAAAAGTTAATAAAAATGCAACAACACATGTTGCCGCACAGTGGGAGGGCCTTTTGAAGCTGGACTGGTCACCTTTCTGTTGCTTATTGATATATTTGAGTGTTAAATTGGTACTAATGTAATGGTACCAAGTCCCAGAAAGCGTTACCAAATTTAAAAATGATGAAAAGAATGAAGTAAAACTATTACAAAATGTGCTGCATTATGCCACATAATTTGGCTTTTTGTCTTACTGCATAATTTACTCATCTCTGCCACATAATTTGGGCCTCTACTGACGTATAATTCCAGTAGCCCTGAATATTGTTTGTCTAATGCCATGTTCTAGGTTGAATGATAGATAATTTTGTATATGTATTTTGTCTAACAACACAAATATGGCTCTAATATAATTAGCGTAACTCATTTCACTTGGTGGGCTCAGAGTTGGCATTTTGTAGGCAATGGTCATGCTCAGAGGTTTAGCGGAACATTACGAGACCTCCTCCCCTACCACCCCACCACCTTCCTCACCCTAAAAGAGCTCCCACTGTTACATTAAGCTACATCCAGAGTATAACATCCTGATTACTGAGATTCTCCATAGCTCCTAGAGGACATGAGACTGATAAACACTGCACTACACCAACCCACTGCATGATGAATTGGTGTTTTAATGGCTTTTTGTTAAGCGCAGGTTTAGTCACATGAATAAATACAATACTTTATTTAATCAGCGAGTTACGTGACTCCGACTTATCTCAAGAAGTATTGTGGGATGTCAGCCTGTTACTATGGGAATCTCTTCCAAGAAACCAGGTCTTTTTTTCCATTCAGAGAAATCTTAATTATCCATTTTGGGCAGAATGCGTGGAGGTCTTTAAGTGTGAAGCAGAAAACAGTAGGCACATTGGCTTACAAAGAAGAGCCCATCGCCTGACAAACAGGTCATAAAAGGTTAGGTGGCCGTAGGGCTTTAAGTGGGATGAAAAAGGTGTGGGGGTCTCTAAATGGGGCACGGCCAAAGAAGAAGAATGAGGAATCCTTTCAAAAAGGTGTTTAATATTTTTTTAAGAGCATGCATTAAAGCATATAAACTAAAATCCTGTTCTTCAAATAGTGTGCCACCTAACCGGTAGTTGGGTGCCTTTCTTTGAATTTTGTGTTATTGGGTGCATATATATAATGCCGAAACGTGTAACAGCCGATCAATAAAGCGCTAAAAAGAAGAAATTGTATGGAGCCGCTTTCTTGTGGTTGGTGCCCGATCCCTATCAAGGGATTTTGAACTGGAGTGTGTATGTATATATATATATATATATATATATATATATATATATACATACACATATTACAAAACAACGAACATATAAATAAAACAATATATTATTAGAGACAGCGGTCCCTGTCATGGGAAATATAAGAACATATCCACAAAACTGCAATCAGCGTTGGGTGTACTATTGTCCCACTGGAACTTATTACATTTATTTACTTATTCAATAAACATGAAAAAACATACAGTAACATATAGTGAGCAAAACGTGAGGGGGGTCTGGAAATCAAAAGATTTCCTGACCTCAGGCATGTAGTAGTAAGGTGACTTTCAAGTGATACATGGATTACAATAGTCACAATAAAAAGAACATCTTGTACTCCACAACAATCAAAAGTTAAAAGTTGGAGTTAAGATGTAGTTGTCGACGACGTTTCGATCCCCAACAGCGGTTATGGGATCATCATCAGGACAGGTCAATCTAAATGCCTGAGAGGTAGCTGCGAGTCCAAGATGAGGACCGCAATCCTTGGGTAAGGGGGAAGATGCCCCGCCCGTGGACCCGGGTCTACACGGGGAAGTCAAGTAAGGAACAATGCTGCCAATCCTTGGTAGGGTATGGGGGAGTAAGGGTGTTTCAATGTCTAATCCCTGGCTTTAGTATCAAGGCTCCCAATGGAGCGCGAACTATTGAATTGCCTGTGGCGTTGTGTTCGAGCGTTTCCGGGTTGTGAGATATAAATAAAACAAATCAGACCTATTTGCTTTGCCTAAGCTTGTTAGCTCTATCAGATGAATGAACAGCAATAATTTTGTTGTGAAAATAAAAATAAAAATAATATATTTCAATCCTGAAAATAAGAAACTGTAAATTAAACATCACTAAGGTCTTTGGAAGGGTTAGTGACCTTCGGAGTGTCTCAGACTCTCTTTCTCCCCTTGATATCACTTTGATCTGCAGAGTCTCACTGTTAAACTTGCCCTTTTTCTCCTGACATTCTGAAATCTGCCTATCTCACAATTTCCCAAAATTACTATTGGAATATTTGCAACCATTACTCACTATACTCTACAGAGAGGCCAAGGATTGGATGTGTATGACCCAATGACAAGCACTGTGAAAAAGTTGCACTGCCTTCAGCCTCAATTTCAGAGCTCTTACTCGTGCACCATCATAAACACCCACCCACAACCTGAAGTCACTCAGACATCTGAAGGCGACTGAGTTCAAACCACGCACAGTACAAGTCATATGCTGCATGGAAAAAACTACAGAAACACAACATCTTGAAAAAAGCAAATACTTTTAGAGAAGGCAATATGAAGTAAGCCATGTGGAATGTAAACATTCTTTGCATTGTTGACATGGAAAACATTAAGGGTTTTTACAGTAATATTTCAACACCAATCCGGTTTTTGCCAGTAAAGTTAAGGGCAAGAATACAGAGCTTGATAAGGACCCATTTCAAAGTCAGATTTTCAATTACTGTCGGATCTGAGACCTGGCAGGACCTGCCCCACTTAAAGCCTTAGGTGGCCAATCAGTAGAACATAAAGACGCAGAGCTCTACCCACAGAATGTGTGCTATGATACATGATGGGCCAGAGAACAAATCTTATGAGAGTTTAGGGTGCCCACTCTATCGCTAAGAGGGTGTTGGGGAGCAGGATTTCCAATAAGATGCTAAGCTTTGACCCCCACTTCATCTATGAAGTCCTGTACCTTTCATTTCCAAGGCCTTTGTACTTGCTTGAATTCCTATTGGATTGGAGAATGCTTCCTGTAAAGATTTACTTTGCACCTGATGTCATCACTAGATGGGGCAAGGTTTTACTACACTGGTGAAATTTGTGAATTTGACGTTGATAATCTAAATTTGAAGTATAAAGAGTGACAGACGGCAGCTGGCACTGATCAGTGGAGTTCAGAGCGAGTGAAAACGTAAGTGACATGATCAGTTCTTGAACCTGTGCTCCTGGAAGCTTTTCTAAGAGCCATTGTACAGGAGCTGCTAAATTTGACTATGCTGATACACCAGTGACAGAGAGGAGGAATGAGGTGTGATTTATATAGGAAAGGTGGAGATGTTTGTCCTCGAGGAGACACGTTTAAGCTAGAGGCTCAGTGAGTAACAAAGGGTGGAAGGTGAAAGTTTAAAGGTCACCAAACAGAAAAAGGAAGTCGGAGTTAGACGTGAAACTGTGTAAAACTGTGACAAGGCCATATTTTAAGTCTTAAACAATGTGACCGAACCCACTAAGTATAAAATGAGTAGTCACTGTATGTAGTATGTATATAGACCCATTAGGTGCTTTTAAAAGACCCCTCACACACCAACCTGGTTGGTGTCATGCTTCATCATTGGGGTCCCAACCGGGCGGCCGAGCGCCCCCCGGTTGTGCTACGACGCCTGACTACAGCGGAGCAGGTGTGGTGCTTGAATGTGATGTGAGGTGATATTGTTACAATTAAAAAAATATCTCTGAGAATCCTTGCCATTAACTTTTAATGTTGGCGGCTCAGGATATATAAGGAGCTAAAATGTGTGATGCAACTAATCTGAACTTATTTATCGTTTAGTTGTCTATGTGTGGCGGTCTACATGTTTCAGCCCGTAAAAATTAGTCAGAGGGCTTTCTTCAGGACCAAGTGAGTGCAAGGTGAGTGGCAGTGAGTGAAAGATGCCACGTGAATAAATGTGCTGTACCTACACACGCGCTAAGGTGTGTGGACAAAAAAGTGTCAGTGTACTTACTGGCACTTGGAAAAAATTCAGTCTTATTTGAGAATTCTCAGGTATCGAGGCTCTGGGGGCTTAGGAACTCTATCTTAAGTCCAATTTGGAAGGAGAGAGGAGTCCGCTGCCAAACCTATACTGGGGCCGGACGCTTTGTGAATCAGACCTCCGCCGTGATCAGGTGTAATTCTCAGCTAAGCCTGGGATAAAATACACAAACCAACAATTTATAGCTCCTGTATGGATATTCCGGTGCAATTTGCACCTGAGACCGGAGTAAAATGCAACCAATCACGGCATAGCTTCGTGGATCAGGCCTCTGTGTTCAATTGTAATTCACACTTGAGACAGGAGTAAAACACAGCTACAAAACGCTTTGTAACGGGCCCTTAGGATGTTAACACGTGTACAGCGGATAAAGGGACGTGTAGGTGGACACGTGAGAGACGTTGGGCTGTGTAAATGGAATGCATCAATACACATGGGGTTTGAGGAGGAGGCGCCGGTACCCGGGGGCCTCTGGGAGCTGGAGAGGCAGAAAGGCGCGCTTTGAGGAGCCGCTTCCAGAAACGAGGCCCGTCCATCTCGGCGGATATCCCCGTCCAAGTGCAGCGGCGGAACAAGATTGAACTTGAAGAGGGGAAGGAACGCCGCTTCCTCGCTGCCCTCCGCTGATTTCCCGGGTGGCACAAGCCATAAAGCAGAGGCTGTTTGCCGCATCGCCATCCCTGCCGCTTCGCCGCGGTGTGCTGGGGGCGGAAGGGGGCGCAGGTACTCTCGGGTAGCGGCTGTCAGAGCTCTTCCGAGTGCAGGCAGTGATGGCGAGAGGACAGGCCTGGCTCTTCTGTTAATGGAGCGGGGCCGCGGCTGATCCCCGCTCAATATCTAACTCACTCCAACAGCTCTCCAAAGTCACTTTGAGACCAGCCCAGCCCAGGCCACCCTCTCAAACCTCGAAGAAGACGAGGACCCTTCTCAAACCCGTCTCCGCAGCAACAATGGCAGGAGGAGGGGTCCGGATCAGTGGGGGATGTGAAGAGGTGGGGTGGGGGGAGGGAGTGAGTATCTTGAGTGATATGTGCGTGTTCTGGAAGGAGTGGAAGGGAGAGGGCCTGAGAGTAGGATGACTACATCTTTTAAATCCAAAACCTGGGCATTTCACAAAAATAGAAGTAGGACTACAATTCCACATCGCAGAAGGGCGCAGAATGACTTAAAAGACAGCACTCACCAATGTACAGAGTCAGAATGTAGCCTAAAGGCAGAGGCGCATCTGGAGCCAAAATTTATGGGGGGGGCTAATAAAATTTCGGGGGGGGCTAATTCTTCCAGCAATAGGCAGAGTGGAGATGCAGGGGCTCTAAGAAGGGGTGAAAACACAACAAAGCCTCATTAACAAGTAAATGGTCTTTTAAAGACCTGTGAAGTACTCGGGTGCGGCTGCGATAAGACAGTAAACAAAGGGGCATGGAAAAGCAGAGTGGGAGCACCAGCAAGAGGGGGCTAGCAATAGTGCAGCAAGTCCCAGGAGTACAAGGAACCTCACCACCCCAATTTAATGTCTTATTTTAGTTCAAAACTAAAGGGCGGGGGAACATTTTTCTTGCTTTATTCGGACCAGTGGTATTCTTGTAAATCCACTCGATGAGAGAAAGAGAAGGCTTTAGAACACGTCAATAGGTATCAAAAGTCAGAGTTTCTCTGGCCTGTAGACACACAGGTGACTTGTGGAACCTGTGGCAGAAGATATTTGTTTAAAGTGGGATGTTGGGATCCTTTCTGGGGTCTGAAGTAGGGGGTGGGCAGAACTTGCAGAATTTGACTCCGCAGAATTCAGCAGAGTTACACAAAAACTCTGCGAGATTCCACTGAGTTCCACTAACAGGCAGAAATAGGCACGTCGCCCTGTTCGCGATGTGATTTAGAGCTGGTAGCACATTCCCCGCTGAAATATCATTGTAAACGGTACCACATGGTGCGCTAGAAAGAACCGCTACTTGAGCTGCAGCTTGAGTATATTTTCTTCTTGAGTGGCAGCCTTCTGACCACAAACGCTTGTGACTGCCTGTGTTAGAAAAATCTCACTGTATGTCCATTTGGTGACTGTAAAACACCCAAGGGGACACCAAATCCTGCTTGTGCTTGCCAATTTATCATTCTAGTATCTCGCATGAGAACAAATTCCACCATGCAGCGACTGGCAGAATTTGGCCGGAACTCCCGCTAAATTCCGCCAATGCCGCTGGTGGACTGGAATATTCCGCCCACCCCTAGTCTGGAATTCTATTTTTTAGCACATGGGATTGAGTAGCCTGTCCGCCAAACTGTCAATTCATCCACCCTTTTTGGAGTCTGGAGGACCAACCGCTTTCTATTGGCGGAACCTCCATTTAATCCATTGACAGAAAGCTTTCTCGGACTGCCCGATGCAGTAGGGGCCATCTGAGGAAGGGTATTATGCTGCCCCTTATTTAGGGTGGAAGGTTCAATGTTCTTTGTTTCTCTCCACCAATGCCAGTAAAACGAAGTGATTAGGGACAGAAAAAAAAATAGTGACCCCCACACCCAGTGGTAAAAACTCCCTGTATGTAGGGGGTCATTAGTGTATTTTTTTTTTTTCAATAACAAACTCTCACTTTGTGAGTTTGTTTTTGAAAAGCGAAAAGTTTGGAAAATTTTGGTGGACAACCATCAAGACTGATGGCAGCCGTCCACCAAGCTTTTTGTACTGTGACAGGAGCTGTCATGATGGTCGTTACTGTCAAAGGTACAGAGATCACTGTAGGGCCAACACTGATCTCTAAATTTGACAAACAATAGTTGGTTGGGTTTCAAACCGAATACCCACCGCCACCCTGATGGGCAGAGCACCATCTGCCAAACTTTAAATCAACCCCAAAGCACCTTAAAAGGTGACCCTTTTCAAGACTGGCAACCAAAGCAGGGTGTGCAGGGAAGGGCTGGACTGGGAGCTTAAAACAGCCCTGGCAAAAATTATAAATTCAGCCCCCAATGCAAGACGTGCTAATGCGCGCTAGAACCAGAGCAACTCTTGCAAGTTGCCGCAAGGATCGTGTAACGTGCACCACCACTCCTGGAAGCCAAAAGCGGCCTCCAAGTGTCAAAACCGGCCTCTAGGGGCTGTAGCCTCCAGGATGATTGCCCGCTTGCCCGGCTGGCCAGTCCGGCCATGGTGCAGAGTGTACAAGGCAGAGGAACAACGAGGCCACTGTAGAGCAAGCCTGGCTACAGCATTCTAACTGCGCTACAGCCAATTCAGTACATCCAAAGAAGAGACTGACAAAGAGTGTTACAGTAATGAAGCCAGCCCAGGCTGGTAGCCTGTGCCACCAAAGGACAGGAATCAGGAGGAAGTGAAGGAAGTATTTTCCGCTAAAGTCTCAAACAGAAAGCAAGCGTAGGACTAATAACTGGCCTGACTATTTAAAGAAAAGATTGTTGGCAAAATGAATCCCGAGGCTGCACACCTTGGTACCCGGAGCAGGAGGGCAATCCAACTTCTTTGACTAGAAACTATTAGAAAGCCTAGCAGAAGTTTTTTGTCCAGGTACAAACAGAACGTCTGAATTAAATTTCAAAGATTTATCTGCCAGCCTCCAAGCCACTGCAAGCATGCATGCTTGGAAGCTGTGAAGGGGGTCAGGAGAGCTATGATCAAAGTAGACAAGAATCCGAGAGTCATTCTCAGAACTCATAAACCTGAAACCTACATAGCACATCAGCTGGGCCAAATTAAGCAGGGAAAACTCCAGAAGCACACGTTGATCCAGAGATTTAAACTCGGAACAAAAAAGGTCAATTGGTGATACGGGAGCAGTGCGTAATTTTTGCCGGTGGTTGCATGGGGTAGGCACTAGTTTTCATGTTTGGGTACCAGGAAGTGATTTTTATCATCAGAAATGACCAAGAGAGAGAAAAGGGCAGAAAAGAGAGAAAGAAATGGGAAGAAAAAGATTGCAAACAGTAGGAAAGGGAGAGAAAAGAAATGAAATGAAAAGGAACCTCGAAATTTAGACGAACAGGAAGGTTAAGGTGTTCGGATAAAGAGGCATCAGATGGAGTCAAGGCCAAGCATTCTTGGATATTCAGCGGCGCGGGCTTCCAAGAAAAACGTTAACCGCTGCACTTATTTTATTTATTTGGTTTTTACAAATTAAGTCCGCATGGGAATCCGAAAATTTGGTAGATAGGCTGCTGTGCCTTCTACTATCTGTTAGAATCCCTATGTATATGTGAAAGAGTAGGTGCTGTGAAACCCTGGCGCTTGGCGCACAGCGCAGGCCGCAGAGACGGGCAGGATCCTCCAGGCCGCAGGCCCCCGTGCGGTGCGGCTTGGCAGGGATGCGGCCCTGGAGCTGAAGAAGACATCTCAGGGCGGCCCCTCCCCCTCTCCCACTCACACCTGGCTGTGCCCCTGGGGGCTCGTGGCGGTAAGAATAGATGCTCTCGCGCAGTCTAACAGGCTCCTCCAAGGCGTCGTTCCGCCCCGCTGCCTCCTTCAGATGGAAGAAAAACGTTTTTTTGCTTTCTTGAAAATATGAAAATGGCCCATGACCCCCAAAGGCAAACAAAGCAGGCATCTGAAGCAGATTGTGGTGCAGCAGGCCGCATCACGGCGGCGCACTTTGGTAGGAGGGGCGGGGAAAGAGGGGAGTTAGTATGTTTGTTTATATATTGTATTGTACTGTGTTATAATTGCATTTTTAAAATGCTTGCGTTTTACTTGGACCGCTGTATTGCTCAATGGTCGTAGGGGCTTGTCAGAGTCAGCCGCTTGTCAGAGTCAGCCGCATGTCAGCTTCAGGTACTGGGGGCAGCACCAGGGTCTCAGGGATGGACTCAAAGGTGAAGGTTGTGAGACCCTGTGTAATTGCTCTAAGCCTGCATTAGAAGGGCGTGAGGAAGCCAGACCCAACACGGAGAGTGTCGAGGTTCCGGACTTTTTTAAGGCAGTTTTTACCCAAAGATATTGGAGCGCTTTATTGCTCAATGGTCGTAGGGGCTTGTCAGAGTCAGCCGCATGTCAGCTTCAGGTACTGGGGGCAGCACCAGGGTCTCAGGGATGGACTCAAAGGTGAAGGTTGTGAGACCCTGTGTTTAGAAGGGCGTGAGGAAGCCAGACCCAACACGGAAAGTGTCGAGGTTCCGGACTTTTTTAAGGCAGTTTTTACCCAAAGATATTGGAGCGCTTTATATGAGCATCAGTTACATCACACAAGCTCACATTCATGTTTTTTGAGGCACGGGCATATTAAGTGATTTGCCCAGAATCACAGAATACTGAGCAATGCCGAGACTTGAACCTGGGTCCCAAGTTCCAATGCCAGCAGCTCTGGCCGTAGAGCCACATCCCCTCCTTTTCACACAAAGGTGGTAAGGACAACAGAGGTGTGAGACTGCGGTCTTTCTTTGACAGAGACCGATTAAGAAGGCGAGAGAGCTCCTGGCCATAAACACGGAGATCTGGAAGGTCTCGCGTGGATGCTGGTCTGGCGCGAGCTGTCCTCTGTGCGCAGCTCATGCCTCTTTCATTGCACAGCAAGGAGGGGCCCTGGGCTGCGTATCAGCACCGTGGATAGCAGCACCGAGAGAACCTTTTGTAATGGGGATATTGCATTCCCTAGGAAAGGAGCTAAGCCGCATTACCAGAATCTTCGACCAGGTGAGCTGTTCAGAATTACCTACCATCCCTGCAGCAAGAGGAGCGTCGGATCACTACACTACCTCCTTCTGCAGGAGGAGCTGTGCAGTACAACCGCCCTGTTGACTCACCACCACACTCTACAACCAGACGAGCCTTTGACAATACCAGCATTTGCAGCTAGAAGAGCTGTGCAGAGCATCAGACTTTGCGAGAGGAGCTGTGCGGTGTGCAAACAGATGAGACTTTAATACGACCCTTATCCGCAACTAGAGAAGCTGTGCAGTGCATCAAACTCTGCGAGAGGAGCTGTGTAGTGCATGAAACTCTGCAAGAGGAGCTGTGCAGTGTGCAGCCAGACAAGCCTTTAACAGTACCCTTATCTGCAGCTAGAGGAGGTGTGCAGTACATGAAACTCTGCGAGAGGAGCTGTGCAGTGCATGAAACCCTGCAAGAGGAGTTGTACAGCGCATGAAACTCTGCGAGAGGAGCTGTGTAGTGCATGAAACTCTGTGAGAGGAGCTGTGCAGTGCATTAAACTCTGCGGGAGGAGCTGTGAAGTGCATCAAACTTTGCGAGAGGAGCTGTGCAGTGTGCAGCCAGACAAGCCTATAACAGTACCCATATCTACAGCTAGAGGAGCTGTGCAGTGCATCAAACTTTGCGGGAGGAGATGTGCAGTGCATGAAACTCTGCGAGAGGAGCTGTGCAGTGTATGAAACTCTGCGTGAGGAGCTGTGTAGTGCATGAAACTGCAAGAGGAGCTGTGCAGTGCATCAAACTTTGCGGGAGGAGCTGTGCAGTGCATGAAACTCTGCGAGAGAGCTGTGCAGTGCATAAAACTCTGCTAGAGGAGCTGTGCAGGGTGCAGCCAGACCCTTATCTGCAGCTAGAGGAGCTGTGCAGTACATGAAACTTTGCGGGAGGTGCTCTGCAGTGCATGAAACTCCGTGAGAGGAGCTGTGAAGTGCATGAAACCCTGCAAAAGGAGCTGTGCAGTGCATCAAACTCTGCAAAAGGAGCTGTGCAGTGCATCAAACTCTGCAAAAGTCGCTGTGCAGTGTGCAGCCAGACAAGCCTTTAACAGTACCCTTATCTGCAGCTATAGGAGGTGTGCAGTACATGAAACTTTGCGAGAGGAGCTCTGCAGTGCATGAAACTCTGTGAGAGGAGCTGCATAGTGCATAAAACTCTGTGAGAGGAGCTGCGTAGTGCATAAAACTCTATGAAAAGAGCTGTGCATCGCATCAAACTCTGCAAAAGGAGCTGTGCAGTGCATCAAACTCTGCAAGAGGAGCTGTGCAGTGTGCAGCCAGACAAGCCTTTAACAGTACCCTTATCTGCAGCTAGATGAGGTGTGCAGTACATGAAACTCTGCTAGAGGAGCTGTGCAGTGCATGAAACCCTGCGAGAGGAGTTGTACAGTGCATGAAATGCTGCGAGAGGAGCTGTGTAGTGCATGAAACTCTGTGAGAGGAGCTGTGCAGTGCATTAAACTCTGCAGGAGGAACTGTGAAGTGCATCAAACTTTGCGAGAGGAGCTGTGCAGTGTGCAGCCAGACAAGCCTTTAACAGTACCCATATCTACAGCTAGAGGAGCTGTGCAGTGCATCAAACTTTGCGTGAGGAGCTGTGCAGTGCATGAAACTCTGCGAGAGAGCTGTGCAGTGCATACAACTCTGCTAGAGGAGCTGTGCAGGGTGCAGCCAGACCCTTATCTGCAGCTAGAGGAGCTGTGCAGTACATGAAACTTTGCGGGAGGTGCTCTGCAGTGCATGAAACTCCGTGAGAGGAGCTGTGAAGTGCATGAAACCCTGCGAAAGGAGCTGTGCAGTGCATCAAACTCTGCGAAAGGAGCTGTGCAGTGCATCAAACTCTGCGAAAGGAGCTGTGCAGTGCATCAAACTCTGCAAAAGTCGCTGTGCAGTGTGCAGCCAGACAAGCCTTTAACAGTACCCTTATCTGCAGCTATAGGAGGTGTGCAGTACATGAAACTTTGCGAGAGGAGCTCTGCAGTGCATGAAACTCTGTGAGAGGAGCTGCATAGTGCATAAAACTCTGTGAGAAGAGCTGCGTAGTGCATAAAACTCTATGAAAAGAGCTGTGCAGTGCATCAAACTCTGCAAAAGGAGCTGTGCAGTGCATCAAACTCTGCAAGAGGAGCTGTGCAGTGTGCAGCCAGACAAGCCTTTAACAGTACCCTTATCTGCAGCTAGATGAGGTGTGCAGTACATGAAACTCTGCGAGAGGAGCTGTGCAGTGCATGAAACCCTGCGAGAGGAGATGTACAGTGCAAGAAAAGCTGCGAGAGGAGCTGTGTAGTGCATGAAACTCTGTGAGAGGAGCTGTGCAGTGCATTAAACTCTGCGGGAGGAACTGTGAAGTGCATCAAACTTTGCGAGAGGAGCTGTGCAGTGTGCAGCCAGACAAGCTTTTAACAGTACCCATATCTACAGCTAGAGGAGCTGTGCAGTGCATCAAACTTTGCGGGAGGAGCTGTGCAGTGCATGAAACTCTGCGAGAGGAGCTGTGCAGAGCATGAAACTGCAAGAGGAGCTGTGCAGTGCATCAAACTTTGTGGGAGGAGCTGTGCAGTGCATGAAACTCTGCGAGAGAGCTGTGCAGTGCATAAAACTCTGCATGAGGAGCTGTGCAGTGCATGAAACTCTGCGAGAGAGCTGTGCAGTGCATAAAACTCTGCATGAGGAGCTGTGTAGTGAATGAAACTGCAAGAGGAGCTGTGCAGTGCATCAAACTTTGCGGGAGGAGCTGTGCAGTGCATTAATCTCTGCGTGAGGAGTTGTGCAGTGCATGAAACTCTGCGTGAGCAGCTGAGCAGTGTGCAGCCAGATGAGTGTTTAACAGCACCCTTATCTGCAGGTAGAGGAGCTGTGAAACACTACCAGCCTCTACACCCACTAGGGCCCTTTAGCACTACCGCCGTCAGCAGCCGTGAAAGCTGTGCAGCATTACCACTGTCTCCAGCCAGATGAGTGGTTTAGCACCAGGGCCGGCTTTAGCGCCGGTGGCTCCCAGGGCGGCAATCTGGGTTGGTGCCCCCGTGATCTCCTCCGCCATTGATTCCCTCACAGGCACCCTCCAGCAGTGCCCTTATCTCTCCATAGTGCCTTTCGCACTTGGATTTAATTTCTTTTATAGCAGTGCTCAGACCAATGCAGTGTGTTAGAGCACTTCACAACACACATAATATACAGAGGCAATGAATCATACAAGCATGTAAATCAATGTATAAGAAATGTTACATAAAACAACGATGACTACCAGGTGCAGGAGTCCCATGCCATCCACATCGGCAGACATTATGTTTTAAGAGTACTTGGTCAGGAGAAGCACAAACTCAGGATTTAAAATGTGGCAAAGTGGTTGGTTTGGCTTTACTGATAGAAATGTAATTCTAGCCAAACAAACCTTTTTTATCAACCTTGGGATAACGATAGACATGGGAAAAAACATAAGGTTCCATGAAGCTCTTTGATGCCAGTCCATATCTCACTTGTGTGTCTTATATTAGGATTGTAACTTCAACTGAAAGTAACAATAGGACGCGGACCCCACAGGTTGTTCCCTGCCCTGGCCCCACCCCCATCAACCCCACAAATCAAATGACTTACTAGCAAGCATTGTGGGTGAAAGAGGCCATGTTTATTAAAACCGTTAAAGTTAATCGGGTGACCCTATGTCCCTCAGGACCTGGGCATTAACAATACGGAAAACAATTGGTCCTGTCGGGTAATACAATTGCTGTGATAAGTTTATATTATTGTTAAGAAAAAACAATTGAGTTGTATTTGTGACAGCCTTTCTCTGAAAACACAAAAAGTAAAAAGACTTTATTTTGAAAAATTTGTTTCTCTGGTGTTTTCCCATTGCGTAGATTCAATTCTTTTTTCACATGAAAATTGACATTTGTTGTATTACTAATTGTCCTGTTTTTTCTTAACAATAATATAAACTTATCACAGCAATTGTATTACCCGACAGGACCAATTGTTTTCCATAATGTTTATTAAAACCATCACAATTAAACATGACAATACATTTCTCTAGCATAATCTAAAAATTCAAACATGCGTCAACATTAAAACACAAGTTTCTAAAATCATATTCACATGTATGTTCATCTCAGCATAAGAATCATAGCAGCAAAATGGCAGAATCATTTTTTATTTACAGAAGACAAGTCCATGAGCTTCTCGCATGTTATCTATCCATCTAGCAGTAAGGGGCCTTCCTGCCCGCGCCCCCCAAAGGAGAACCACGCAGGTGTGACCCACCTGCATCCATCTGCTCTTTGTCCACAACCCTAGGGGCCCACCCCTCCAACACCAGGCTGCCCCAAGGGGGCTCGTAGGGTATAACCAGGGGCAGCAGCCCCATGCCCTAGCTTGCATAACCTAGCGCCCTTGCCCCTAGCCGGTGTACCCATTCTCTCTGGGGTGAGCTTACCATCTCCCCCCCTCAGTGCTGGCCTAGGGAGTATGCAGGAGGACTCCCCTTGACGATGTAAGGCAATCTATGTGGTGTCCTTACCGCCTCTCTAGCCCAACTTATTAAACACCCCGAAATCCTACCTCAAAGGGATGGGTGGGTGGGAGATTCGGCGTCACTCCTCCGCTCCCGGGCCGGTGTTGAGGTAAAAGAGGAAGAGGGCCTGGGCCAGGTGCCCTTAATAGGCCCCCAACCATCCCCCCTCAACAACCGGCGCTGGCGGAATTGACATCACTTGTCCCCAGGAAGTGATCCTGCGACCCTCCAAATGGCCAATCAAGTCACAGAGAGCCACGGGGGTGTGGCCAGGACCCCGGGGTCCCGTGTCCTAATGGAACGCTTCCTTAAGGTACGCGCTTTTCCATAGTACCCGGACCCCCCAGGTTGTTCCTGGTCCCACCCCCATCAACCCCACGAATCAAATGACTTACTAGCAAGCATTGTCGGTGAAAGAGGCCATGTTTATTAAAACCATCACAATTAAACATGACAATACATTTCTCTAGCATAATCTAAAAATTCAAACATGCTTCAACATTAAAACACAAGTTTCTAAAATCATATTTACATGTATGTTCATCTCAGCATAAGAATCATAGCAGCACAATGGCAGAATCATTTTTTATATACAGAAGACAAGTCCATGAGTTTCACGCATGTTATCTATCCATCCAGCACTAAGGGGCCTTCCGGCCCGCGCCCCTCAAAGGAGAACCACGCAGGTGTGACCCACCTGCATCCTTGA
Organism: Calotriton arnoldi; assembly: GCA_963921515.1. Lineage (NCBI taxonomy): Eukaryota > Metazoa > Chordata > Amphibia > Caudata > Salamandridae > Calotriton > Calotriton arnoldi. The sequence goes on along the minus strand of CAWUFW010001719.1, from coordinate 239,004 downwards.
GAGGTGAGCCCCTGCCGTCTGCTCCTTGTCTGCAACCCTAGGGGCCTACCCCTCCAACACCAGGCTGCCCCAAGGGGGCTTGTAGGGTATAACCAGGCGCAGCAGCCCCATGCCCTAGCTTGCATAACCTAGTGCTCTTGCCCCCAGCCGGTGTATCCATTCTCTCTGGGGTGAGCTTACCATCTCCCCCCCTCAGTGCTGGCCTAGGGAGTATGCAGGAGGACTCCCCTTGACAATGTAAGGCAATCTATGTGGTCTCCTTACCACCACAAGGGCGACCAGGGCCAACCGGACCTTCGCCCACCCCACCAAAAAACAAATTCTGACCAAACGACCAAATTCCATCGATCCACAGGTCCGTACCAATGTCCGACAAGTGAACGCCGTCGCAGTGAAACATGTCATCCCCTCTGAGCAACCTGTGAGGTATGTAACAAAGGCGACCCTGCCCAGAACACAACTTAGCCATCTCCGCATTCAGGCACCTCACGGAAACATTCAGGGCCCTTGACCTCACCCCGGGTCCCCATTTGCGCCGCGGGATCATGTTGGACCATGCGATCCGAGCCCAGGGAAAATTCCTCCCCAACCACGCAAACTCTGTCAGCAAAGCCTCTCTGACAGCCCTGCCACCCAGCTCGACCATGTCATTCCTGTCCAAATGCAAGATAATCAAGTCCCGGAACTGAAGTCCCCCGTGCGATTTCATCTCCTCCACCAACTGCCATAGCTGCCCAATTCGGAGGCCCCTAATGCCCCGCCAATGAAATAACATCTTGTCCATCCATACACGCAGGTTTCGACCTAGGCTGCTGCTGCAAATGGTAAGTGGCCCGTCGTACGAAAGAGTGTCCCAACACCCATATCACCTTAAAGGGCATGCTACTGTAGGAAAGAAAAGACAAATTTAAGAATGACAACGCAGGGACACATTTGAGCAGAACTTACAACAACTCAGGATGCACATAGCACTTGAAACATGAGGAAGACCACTGCCCCACACGCTTAACCTCATCCACTGATAAACCCGCTCCCGCGACCAAGGTTGCTGCCCCAATCCTAAATGAGTGGGAGGAATAGCCAGCAGGGTCCAAACCCAGACTCCGCAGGGCGCTCATAAAAACAGCTGTGAACTGATACTTTGATAGGCACTCCCCATTAGTGTGGATAAAAAAGGGGTGGGCATGCCCTTGCAGGCGGACAGCCAAATATGCCCCCATCTGGGCCACCGGGCACACTACGGCTCCTGCTGCAGGCTTAAGCCAGATTGTGGTCCCCCTACCCATAGGGTCCATTTTGGATCTACGCAATTTGATGAAAAGCCCTTCCTGCTGCAATTTGACATCCTGGAACTGCAATCCACCGGCAGTATCCAATTTCGATGACCCCACCAATTCACCCACCCTGAAAGCACCATAAAATGCAACTGAGAAAGCGGCCCCAAACAAGGTCAACTCGTAAGTGGATGTGCATACTGTTCGGAGGCAAGATAATATATCCCCCAGAGTCTGCAAATCGAGCGGCCTTCTACTGTCTTTCCTTAAGCCCCCCAACCCGGCCCACCCCGCTAAGGCCTTCCTGACCAAGAATGAATTTCCAGCATCCTGAACCCCTTTGAGTTTTGCATAAAAGCTGATTGCAGCCAAGTGAGCCCTCGCATATGACACCGGCCTGCCCTGCGCCCTCAGCGCCTGCAGACAACCACATATAGCTTTTGACGAGAATAAGCCCACAAACCCCTGCTGCTGCACAAAGACCCTGTAAGCTTTAAAGTGATGCTGGCATGTCCTCCGGGTGCGCTTGCTCAGCGAGACTCCCACGAGACACGCTAGGGCGGGACTCCAATCTTCCACAGAGATATCGGGAACACTGTCATCTGGTCCGCTGCTTGTGGATGGAACTTCCGGAACTCCTGCAACTTGGAGCAAGACAAAGCGTCAGCTGCCTGGTTAGAAACACCCGGGATATGTGCAGCTCTAAATACTATATTCAACTTTAGGCACAACAAAACCAGATGTTTCAGAAGTCTTAGAACCCGGCTACAGGAAGCACCCTGCCTATTAATGGCTTCCACCACAGACATGTTATCTGACCAAAAGACTACTGACTTGTCACAAAAGAAATCAGACCATACGGTGACTGCAACGACAATAGGGAACAGTTCCAAAAATGCAATATTTCTTGTCAGCCCATGCTTCAGGCCACTCGCCCAGGCACCAATGCGGTCCTAGAATTGCCCCAAAGCCAATACTACCGGCGGCATCTGTGAACTAGCCCAAGGATTCACTGGTAACTGGCGGAGTTGGCCAAACTACTTTCCCATTAAAGTCCTGTAGAAATTCTTGCCATATCCTCAAATCATCCCTCATCTCTGCTCGAAGCCTGGTATGGTGATGTTTTTTCATCAGACCGGTCATTGCTCTCGCAATAGATCTGGAAAAGGGGTGTCCCATGGGAATTATGCGCAATGCAAAATTAAGCTGGCCTACGAGTACCTGCAGCTGGTGCAGAGTCACCTTAGGCCCTGCCAGGACAGATTCAATCGCCTGAGAGAATGCCTGCACCTTGTCCGGCAGCAACCTACACTTACCAGCCACAGTGTCCATCTCAATACCTAAGAATGCCATGCAGGTAGCTGGGCCTACTGTCTTACCTGGTGCCAATAGTACCCCAAACTCCTCAAAAATGGATACCAGATGTTTCAAGGCCCGCCCACAGACTCCCGAAGACGAAGGACCCATCACCATGAAGTCATCCAAATAATGCACAATATCAGTGTGACTTGTTCTGAAGGTGAACAACCAATGGAGCATTGAGCTAAAATGCTCGAAATAACTGCAAGACATGGCACAGCCCATCGGCATACACCTGTCATAGAAATATTGGCCCATGAATTGAAAACCAAGCAAATGATAATCTTCAGGGTGTACAGGCAGTAGCCGGAAAGCTGACTCAATGTCGGTCTTTGCCATGAAGGCATTTGGGCCAAGAGCCCGCAGTTTCGCCAATGCCGTGTCAAATGAGGAATAGATCACCGAGCAAAGTGCAGGGTCGATAGCATCATTGACTGAGGCACCCTTGGGGGAAGATAAATTGCGGATCATGCAGAACTGCCCTGGGTCCTTTTTAGGAACCACCCCAAGTGGTGAGCAAACATAGTCGTGCAATGGAGGTGTCATGAAAGGGCCCTCTATCCTGCCTAAAGCGCCTTCTTTTTCCACTTTTTGAGCTACTATAGTTGAGTGAGTACGTGCTGACAGCAGGTTTTCACAATGCAAAACTGGGGGTACTCCTTGAGCAGGTATGCGAAAGCCTATGGAAAAACCCTGATAAAGCAATTGACCTGCATTCTTGTTGGGATACTGATTTAGCCAAATTACCAGTCTCTCAATAGCTATCAGGGTGGGTAAAGTCATATTTAGAAGATGGTTTGGGGCCCCTTCCTTTATCCTTGGATTGCTTAATACATTTAAATTCGGGATGGGAAGGGCGGCCGCAGAAAGAACAGGCTTGTTTGAATTTACACGATCCTGCAGGCCGTGTACAGATTTTTTTATTGAATGCCCAGCAGGACCCTTTTTCTCACCCGATCCCCATTGTGTGCAAAAGGACTGCTTCATTGGGGTTTTGTTGTTCACACTTTGCAGCCATACATTAACCTCTGTCTGATCCCTCCGGATCTCAGGGTCCTCGACTTTCGCCCACCTGAAAACCCTATCATAATCTAGCCCAACACTTTGGTGTTTGGGGCACTTAAAAATGGATAACCTACAATGTTATGGCATATTAGGAACCCCCGGGGTCTCCCCTAGGTGTCCCAGGGGTGGGGGTCAGGTATCTATAAGGTAGAATGCAAAACACACAAGATGATGGATGGAATGCTGCACATTGGCAAACATTCACCCCCAGTCACAGATCTGGGTTTAATCCATCGTTATTTTGCTTCACCACGCCACCCCAGTTCAGACATAGCCATATGCAAATCAGTCTTGACCCTGTGCCTCATGGGAACAGTCCAGACCGAACTGCCAAGCCATGTCTTCCCTGGACCGGAATCAAGCATCCTAGGACCGGTTTCAGGATATCAGCCTTCATCAGCCAGGATAGCTTGACTCCAGTGGCATAGTGAGCACGGGACCCACGTCTGGGCATACCCTTCCCACTTAGGGCAAAATGCAAAACACACAAGATGATGGACGGAATGCTGCACATTGGCAAACATTCACCCCCAGTCACAGATCTGGGTTTAATCCATCGTTATTTTGCTTCACCACGCCACCCCAGTTCAGACATAGCCATATGCAAATCAGTCTTGACCCTGTGCCTCATGGGAACAGTCCAGACCGAACTGCCAAGCCATGTCTTCCCTGGACCGGAATCAAGCATCCTAGGACCGGTTTCAGGCTATCAGCCTTCATCAGCCAGGATAGCTTGACTCCAGTGGCATAGTGGGCACGGGACCCACGTCTGGGCATACCCTTCCCACTTAGGGCAAAATGCAAAACACACAAGATGATGGACGCAATGCTGCACATTGGCAAACATTCACCCCCAGTCACAGATCTGGGTTTAATCCATCGTTATTTTGCTTCACCACGCCACCCCAGTTCAGACATAGCCATAGGCAAATCAGTCTTGACCCTGTGCCTCATGGGAACAGTCCAGACCGAACTGCCAAGCCATGTCTTCCCTGGACCGGAATCAAGCATCCTAGGACCGGTTTCAGGCTATCAGCCTTCATCAGCCAGGATAGCTTGACTCCAGTGGCATAGTGAGCACGGGACCCACGTCTGGGCATACCCTTCCCACTTAGGGCAAAATGCAAAACACACAAGATGATGGACAGAATGCTGCACATTGGCAAACATAAGGTAGACCCTTATAAAATGAGTTTTATATGCCCTGGGTTAAGTGAAATTTCACATTTCACTCCCCACATTGTGATAAAGTGCTGCCCAAATTCGACTTTGATGCTAGGAGCACTGTGAAGTGAGGATCTGCAATATTTCTACAGATTCAGAACTCCTAAAGTCTCACCTAAGTGACCCATGGGGTGGGGGTCCGGTAGATATAAGCAAAGTACTTATAAAATATGTTTTTGTAAGTCCTGGTGCTGGAAAAATGGCCCAAGTCATTTTTCCCATTGCAAATCCCCTGCTACATAGGGTAACATGGTAGGAAGTTATTAACTAATAACTCTTGATAGGAGAGGGCTAGAAGTACCATTCAAAGACTTCCCCGAATGGTATTAATAAATCCCACAATATGATATTGTTGAATTTCTCCTAAAGTGTACATTCAAGAAGTTATAAAACTTTCTTGTTTGTAGGTCCAGATTCAGCCTTCCAGTGGTCTGCCCTGATTGGTCAGAGTTAAGTGGATTAGCCAGGTTGCCTTGAAGAGGTGATAAAGAGCCCCTGGGGTTAACCAGCTCTGCTGGCAGGGCAGTGTGCTGCTCCACAGGAATGCCAGGCCAGGGGGAGGAGTCGTAAACCATGGTCTTCAAAGAGGAGAGCAGAAACCAGTGTCATTTACAACTCCGAACTTTCCACCTCAGGCAGATGGTAGGATTAAGGAAGGTATGAGCAGATGCAGGGGGGAGAGTCTAAGTAAATTAGCCATCCTAGGGGTGTGTTTAGCCAGCTCTTACCTCCCTGCTGGAAAATCAGCCATTATGAATTTGGAAGATTTGATGCACTCTGGGACAAAATAATGCCACACTCTACAGGATGTGGTCATATCTTTGAGGAGTTACCCTGCTCCCATTGGTGAGGAGTGACCTCCTGCCTGACCCAGAGAACTTGGAATAAGTATCTGAGAGGGGCAGAACCCTCCAGATCTGCTGCTTGAAACTTAAGGAAGCAAGACGTAGCCATGCTGAGAAGTTGGGGGTGCAAAATTCTAAGGCCTGCCCTCTGAAGACTGCACCAGCTGAAACTACAGCCCTGTGGATTACCTTGCTGCAAAAGAACTAAAGAGTGGACTCCCTGCAAGCTACAGGTTAACAGAGCTCACCTGGACCATCACCACCAAGGATCCTCAACTGGAAGAACTTCCAGTGGATTTGTAAGGGTTTTGTCCAAGTGGATTGTGGGAACTGGAGTGAGTTTGAGACACTTTGGGACCTCTTGAGGAACTTCAGGAAGAAGTTCAAGAAGTTTGGAGAACTTTGGAGCAACTTTGAAAAAAGCTCCATAGAGGGACCGACTCAACCTGGCCAGCCAGGCCGCCTACCTTCAACCGCGAGCCGGCCAAGCCATCCAGGTTCATCCCACTAAAAGCTCCGTCGGTCCAACTTCCAGAGTTTGACCGGGAGTAGAAGAAATCAGAGGCCGGCGAACCCTCACCGAATCCGGCCTGCTGAAGAGCATCGAGGGACCCCGCGAGAAAAAGGTCCGTAAAAGTTTCTAAGTCCGAACGAAGAAAAGGTGACCGGGAGCAACCGCGAAAGCCAAGCCGCCTACCTTCAACCGCGTGCCGGCCTGGATCCTGGGTTTGCTCCGCTGGAACGCTCCGGAGGTTGGGCTTCCATAAGTTTGACCGGGAGCTCATCGCAAGGCAATCCGGCGAACCCTCACCGAATCCGGACTGGCTGAGAGCTTCGAGGGACCCCGGGAAGAAAACCTCCAGGAAAGTTTCTAAGTCCGAAGGTAAAAACTGTGACCGGGACCTACCGCGAGGGGTAGCCGCTCAGGGCTCCATCGCGGTCGGCCTGAAACTTTGACTTTAGGTCGGTCTATCGCGAGCAGATATCCCAATATGGTGCTATCAGTTTCTAAGTGCTATAAAGTTATAAATCTTTAAAAATTCATATCTCCGGTTCCCTACATTAGATTTTTGTCGTTTTGGTGTCATTTTAAAGATAAAAATATTTCCTATTTTTATAAACTGGTGTTGGATTTTTATTTTGCATTGTGTCTTAATTATTTACTGAATTGGTGATTTGAAATGCTTTACATACCTGTCTTTGAAGTTAAGCCTGCCTGCTCGCAGCCAAGCTACCAAGGGTTGAGCATGGGAATAATTTTCTAAGACCTATGCTGAGTCCTATTATGTGTTAGTGGCCTTATTGCCAGTGGCAGACCTACACTTGCCCCTACCAATAATTCACTTTCCCACATTTGGTGCTCAGCGGTCTGGATGAGGACTTGTGTTTAAAAAGTACACCTTTCAGTAAAGTGAATTAAGATTATAAAAATCCTCTAAATTGCCTTAGTACAAAACTTTTGAGTTTAATTTTTGGAATTTGGGCTAAACTGTTTTTAATCCATTGTTTTGATTTTTCCAAATTGTTCTAAGTCTGTTGTGCCTAGTTGTTGTGAGTTTCACCAGGTGACTTATGCAGACAGCACTACCAAACTCCATCCTATGGCTGTGGTGGATTTGGAATGGGGAGGTGTGACAGGCCCTATGAAGGTAGCTGTGTCAAAGGTGCTCCCAGTCCAGTGTTTACTGGGCAATGATCTTGAAGCCTCTCAGTGGTCAGAGGTGGAGAGAGGGCTCCATATGAAAATATTGGAGCTCCCTGAGTGGGTATGTGCTGTGACTAGGTCACAGACTAGCCAGAAGGGAGGGGCTGGACACTTGGACCCTGGAACAAAGGGCCAAGCATCCAAGGACAAGGGTACTGGGCCTGGTGAGCCAGCCCAGGGAACTCCAGAGGTGCAGGAAGAATCTAACCCTGATGGGGAGGATCTGGCCTCTGAGGGAGGGACTCCATCCCTGCCAGAGCTGTCAGATTTGGCAGAACTGACAGGAGCAGGTGGACCCTCCAGAGAGGAGTTCAGTAAGGAACAGCGTGACTGTCCCACCCTTGAGAGCTTGAGGCGGATTGCTTCTAAGCAAGAGGAAGGGGATGACAGTGGGTTTTACAAACTCTACTAGGAATATGGACTGCTTTATACTGAGGCCAGAAACCCCAAGGAGGGGGCCACCAGGAGGTTGGTGGTACCCCAGAGGTACAGAGAGTTCATCCTGACTTTGGGTCATGATATCCCCTTGGCAGGACATTTGGGACAGACAAAGACATGGAACCGGTTGGTGAACCATTTCTACTGGCCCCATATGTCTGAAAAGGTAAAGGAGTTTTGCAGCTCCTGTGTCACCTGTCAGGCCAGTGGCAAGGCAGGGGGCAAGACAAAGGCTCCCCTAATACCACTGCCAGTGGTTGGGGTTCCTTTTGAAAGGGTGGGGATGGACATTGTTGGCCCCTTGGACCCACCTACTGCATCAGGGAATAGGTATATCTTAGTGGTAGTGGACCATGCCACTAGGTACCCTGAAGCAATCCCTCTTAGAACCATTGATGCTCCTGCAGTGGCTAGAGCACTGCTTGGTGTGTTCACCAGAGTCGGTTTTCCAAAAGAGGTGGTGTCAGATAGGGGCACAAACTTCCTGTCCAGCTGTCTGACTGCTATGTGGGATGAGTGTGGTATCAACTACAAGTTCACCACCCCCTATCACCCACAAGCAAATGGTCTTGTTGAGAGATTCAACAAAACCCTGAAGGGCATGATAAATGGGTTGTCAGAGAAACTCAGGAGGAGATGGGATGTTCTCCTCCCATGCTTACTGTTTGCCTACAGGGAGGTGCCACAGAAAGGGGTTGGTTTCAGTCCCTTTGAGTTGTTTGGACACCCTGTGAGGGGGCCATTGAGCCTGCTGAGAGAGTCTTTAGAGAAGCCTCTTAAAGAAGCAAAGGACAATGTGCTTGACTATGTGCTAGGCCTGAGATCTAGAATGGCAGAGTACATGTACAAGGCAAACAGGAAACTGGAGGCCAGCCAGGAGCTAATGAAGCACTGGTATGATCAAAAGGCTACTATGCCTGAGTATACTCCAGGACAATTGGTGTGGGTGTTGGAGCCTGTGGCTCCCAGGGCCCTCCATGACAAGTGGAGTGGGCCCTATCCAATCTTAGAAAAGAAGGGTGAGGTTACCTATTTGGTTGACCTTGGCACCCCCAGGAACCCTCATAGGGTCCTGCATGTGAATAGATTGAAACCCCACCATGACAGGGCAGACATGACCATGTTACTGGTCACTGATGAGGGTGTGGAGGGGGAAACTGAGCCTGTGCCCGACCTCCTCTCCACTAATGTGCAAGATGGGTCAGTGGAGGGGGTGATACTCTCTCCCAAGTTGACAGACCAGCAGCACAGAGACTGTAAGCAAGTGCTGGAGCAGTTTGCTGGCCTGTTCTCTTTGACCCCAGGCATCACTTAGTGGTGTGTGCACCACATTGACACTGGTGACAGCCTACCTGTCTAAAACAAACTGTACAGGTTCTCTGACCATGTCAGAGCCAGCATTAAAGCTGAGGTTGCTAAGATGCTGGAATTGGGGGTAATTGAACCGTCTGAGAGTCCATGGGCCAGTCCAGTGGTGCTGGTGCCTAAACCTAATCCTCAGGGAGGACCCAAGGAGTTAAGGTTCTGTGTGGACTACAGAGGATTGAATGCAGTCACAAAGACTGACGCTCACCCTATACCTAGAGCTGATGAGCTCATTGATAGGTTAGGGGCTGCTAAGTACCTGAGTACTTTTGATTTGACTTCAGGTTACTGGTAGATTGCACTCACTGATGGAGCAAAGGAGAGGTCAGCATTCTCCACCCCCGAGGGACATTATCAGTTCAAGGTAATGCATTTTGGCTTAAAGAATGCACCTGCCATCTTCCAAAGGTTGGTGAACAGGGTCTTGTCTGGGTTGGAACAGTTCAGTGCAGCTTACCTGGATGATATAGCTGTATACAGTTCTACCTGGGGGTATCCTGGCCCCCCACTACTGGGGTTCTTGTCTGCAGTCCCTGATCTTTTACCTGATGGGGGCAACTGGGGCTGCATTGGATTGTGCAAGGGCATCCTGACCCGCTGGCTGAGGAGCTGCACCTGCCCCCTCTTTCTCCTGGGCCCTGGCCATGAGTTACACCTGCTTCTGTAATTCAGTGACTGTGTTACCCAAATTCGGTGATGGAGCCCACGGCGCCACCGAGGCGCCACTATCCTGACCCCCACTCGCAGGAGCCGCCAACTGTGATAATAGAGATACCACTGACGTGAGTATGCCCATTGTTATGCCTTGGGATACACTGGTCAGCCTCCCGGGCAGAGCCAGTGCCAGCGCAGGTAAATATCATTGGCTTAGCTAACCCAGGTCTGAAGTTATGAATACGTTAAAACCAAACAGCCAATTAATAATACACTCCTCCACTTTCAGCTTCTTGTCCTTGGAAGAGCTCTTTCCCCTCTTTCACTTTGGCATCCACCTCCCTCCTTTTTGGCCTTATTAGCAAAAATATGTCAATGAACTCGCCTTTCCATATCTTCTCTTTCACATCAGCTGGGACGTAAGAAGCCAATTTCCCAGGCTTGGAAAGCAAGGTATCCTGGCCCCCCACTACTGGGGTTCTTGTCTGCAGTCCCTGATCCTTTACCTGATGGGGCAACTGGGGCTGCATTGGATTGTGCAAGGGCATCCTGACCCGCTGGCTGAGGAGCTGCACCTGCCCCCTCTTTCTCCTGGGCCCTGGCCATGAGTTCCACCTGCTTCTGTAATTCAGTGACTGTGTTACCCAAATTCGGTGATGGAGCCCACGGCGCCACCGAGGCGCCACTATCCTGACCCCCACTCGCAGGAGCCGCCAACTGTGATAATAGAGATACCACTGACGTAAGTATGCCCGTTGTTATGCCTTGGGATACACTGGTCAGCCCCCCGGGCAGAGCCAGTGCCAGCGCAGGTACCGACCCTGGGGGTGCACCCTGCGCAGACCTCCCCAAACCTATGACTTGGAGACTTGATGATGGCATCTGCACCACAGTACCCCATAGTTCAGAAGGCATGGGACCTGCCCCACCCAAATTAAGCAGAGAGGACTGACCCCCATGCTCCCCAGGCAAAGAGCCCTGCCTTTGTGACGAAAGTGCCTGCAGCGCGTTACGAATGTCTGCCAAGACAGAGCTCACTTCAGTAGACCCTGACACTACCTGTTGCGTCATTGCCAGAAGCAGAAGAGGGGCCGGAGTAATGGATGTACCCTGGATACCCTCCCCTGAAGAAAACTGGCCTGCCTGCCCTGCATTGCTAGCCAGAACGACCACCTCGCTCCCCTGCACTCCAGCTTTTATTTTTTCAGGGCGAGTCCTCGCCCTCTTCTTCACTGGGGGAAACCCTGCCGGAGGAGGCACATTAGTCCGGCAGGGGCGATCCTCCCCGACCGGCTCTGGTGCAGGGTCTTGCTCAGGCCCTGTCTGTGTGTCGCCTGAATCATACCCATTGCCTAATTTAGTTAATGCCAGTTTTAAAAGCTGCGCCAACTCTGGGTCACTGTCCTTCCTCTTGCCTACTCTTCCCCCCTTTGCAGGCATGTCTGCTAATTAACTATAGTGAACAAATACGGAAGGGTACCAAAGGGTCGAACTCCAGGCCACAGAACAAGTGGAGCGGTAGAAACCGCCAAGCTACACTAGGGACCTTAACGGACGTCCGGTCGACCAAAATCAATCCCCGCTAGTGATTACTCACCCGATACACAGATAACGGGGGAAGGGGGCGGGAGGCTTCTCCCGCTCACACCGACGACTGGGCGGCCTAGAATTGCTTGTAGGTTCAGCCGGGGTAAGGGGGGCCTTAATTTAACCCCCCGCTTTCTCTTAAATCAAATGGGTCTCACCCAAGGAAAAAAAAAACCCAGCGACCGCACACAACAACAATCCAAGCCCCCTCCCCTTACCTCTCATGCTGTGAGCACCGCTAACCTCACAAAATAGGGGTGGGGAGCACCCGCTCCGCTCCCGACAGGCGCTGCAGCCGACGGAGACCGGAACCGCTACCAGGACCTAGCCTGGGCTGGGCGAGTATTCCCGAGCCCGTGCGGTTCCCGGTCCCAACTCGGCAAAAGTATCCTTGGATGTCCGCACACCGGCCCCACTGTCTGAGGCCCCGGAGTGCTGAAAACGCAGTCGACCTGCAGGAAACAAAAAAGAGAACAAAGAAAGGACGCTGCTGCTCCAGAGATTCGGCGTCACTCCTCCGCTCCCGGGCCGGTGTTGAGGTAAAAGAGGAAGAGGGCCTGGGCCAGGTGCCCTAAATAGGCCTCCAACCATCCTCCCCCTCATCAACCGGCGCCGGCGGAAGTGACGTCACTCGTCTCCCGGAAGTGATCCTGCGACCCTCCAAATGGCCAATCGAGTCACAGAGAGCCACGGGGGTGTGGCCAGGACCCCGGGGTCCCGTGTCCTTATCGTGCGCTTCCTTAAGGTACGCGCTTTTCCAAATGATCTAAGTGACAGAAGCAATAACCCACTGAGCTATCTACATAAAATACAATTCTGTGATCTGCATGTTACACGTGTTTTGCAGCAGGCCCATTAACCCTCTGTGCTACTTTATGATGAGTCCAGTAGCGGCTCGTGGAGGGAGTGCTGCGGGGCGGGGGAGGGGCAGGGTGGGGGGTAGTAAACTCCGGCTCACGGCCCACCGGAGTAATGTAAATAAATAAATAAATAAAACGAATGTCATTGCACGCGCTGAAACGCCAAATGGCAATGCAGCGCGCGCAATGAAATTCGTTTTATTTATTTACATTACTCCGGTCGGCCGTGAGCCGGAGTTTACTACCCCCCGCTCCGCAGCACTCCCTCCACGAGCCGCTACTGGATGAGTCAAATCTGCCAGAGGATAAAACTCGGATCTCTCCAGCATGCACATTGATCACCAGAGTTATTTTTTACATTTTGTTATTGGCTGAAAATTGCTTGGCACACATGGAACTTTGCAGCAGGTGCTTTTAATCCCAAGAGAGGTTTGGAAATACATGGCCCCCAAGCTTGGCGCCCAGTGCAGCGGCACCGGTCGCACCGCCTAAAGCTGGCACTGGTCAGAAGAACCAAACTTAGGCGGCGAGAGGAGCTGTACCAGGCTACTACTCGCTTCATCCTTAGAAGTTCTCTATTGCTAAAACCCTAAGAAAGCAAAGGAGTTGTGGGCATTATTTACCACCTGCTGCAGCTGGAAGAGCTGTGAGTACTTCCAGAGGAGCTCTGTACCTCTCTACGCTGCCAGAGGAGCTGCGTAACTTACTCCCGCACTCTACAATCAGATGATCAAAGAATTAGAAGGACAGAGACGACAAGGGTGGCTCGATTTATTCCATTTTCGGAGCAGGATACACTTCCTCATCAGAGGGGGTAGCAGTGGGTAGGTGCCAACACATTGCTGGTCCCAGTTTATACTTATCCAGTTCGGTGACTGTGCCAGAATAGAGGTGCCCCACTGCAGCTGGTGACAGTATGTATGTACCTTCACAGCAGAAGGCATCCATGCGGTGGCACACCGGTGGCAGTTGGTGTGTGTGCCCACACAGTGAGCTTGAGACGGGCTCCTTGGTTTGGGATCAGTGAGGTAAGGGCCTCGGCTCAGCCTTCACACTGAGCCCCCTGCACGCGCAGAGTGTGCTGTTCTTTACTACCCTGGGACCAGGGGGCAGTGTTTATGCTAATGAGGTGACTGGACGCTGCATTGAATAATGTCTCTGTGCTCTGAAACCCTCCCATGCCCAGCGCAGCCCCAGCAAGGGGGAGGGGGGACACTACAGCAGGGCGGACATTACTCTACTTAATCAAACTGATCTCATGGAGATAAACATCCCATTTCATTTAATTTTCACTATAAAACTAACAACTAATTGTTTCAATTAAACCTCCATGCCTTCAGGAAATCCCCACAGTGTTTCTATCAGTAGCTTCGAGGGTTCTTTGAGGAGTCCGGTGGGCACGAGCCTGTAGTGTATATGAAAACTAATGTACAATTGAGAGAGGCTACTGCTGTGCGTCAGGGCCAATCGATAATAGCGCCCACGGATTCCAGAGTCGAATAGAAGCGCTATCTATTGCGAACCTCGGGGCTCCACCCATGGGACAGTCAGTAATCCCGCTTCTGCAAACCCCACGGATTAGCACATGGCTGTCCCCCCCCCCCATCGTTCACGTCTCCCTTGGATCTCTCCCGTGTGTGCCGGAGTCACCCACCCCACCCTGTGTTGTTATGTGTTTACAGTGCTTAATTTGTAAAATATTAAGTGCCAGGGCTCTCACCAGGAGGCCACTGCAGCTTGCACCACCCATCGCCCTTGTCATTGCTGCTAAAAAAACTAGTAACCATCTCTTTCGTATGTGAATGCGACAGTTCAGATTATTCCAGGAACCCAAAGCTAAAGGAATGGCTGGGGAGGCAGATATTAGCAATTTTAATGTATATTGTATTCCTAAACAACCCTTGTTCTGCTCATCTCTAAATTAGATGAGCAGCACCACCATGTGGTAGACTGTTCTATGTATGGTGTTGATAATTAGGTGCTTGTGCCGAGCACCGGAAACCAATTAAGTACCAGTGCTGAGCACCGGAAAGCACTGGCTCAAATTAAGCACTGTGTGTTTATCACAACAAGCGGAGCATAGCCCTACAGCGGACATCCTTCAACATCCTGCCTGGCCATCTGGCTTTTCAAGAGCCCTCCAATGCCTCCTCTGTCAGTGTTTGTGGGGATAAAACTTGCAAAATGTCAGCCCAGGGACCTGCCAGCGCCACTGCACATGGACTGATTTGCATGTGGTTGGTCCTTGTCTGTAATGGACCATCTAAAAACCGATGCCAAGTCATATCACCAGTGGTTCGCATTAATTTAAAAATTTCAACCCAGCATATTTTTGCTAAGTGAATCTCCTTAGGCGGGGTTCCGTGTCCAACGATGGCGCTGAAACTGGTCTGGGGTTGCTTGTGTTCCTGTTCAGAGAGGGCATGACATTGACGTTTTGGGGAGAGTGTCTCCTTTGGCTGGGTCTGGCTGGCGGGGCACCACTTCCCCTGGTGACTACCCCCACCCAGCTCCTTGTGAGGAGGCTTCCTTCTTCGTGGAAGTTTATTACTTCTAGGGTTCACAGAGATGCTTTGAAGGAACACGGTGACACTTCATTCAATCCTGATCCAGCTCAGGGATTCCTGTCCACTTTTAGGAGCATTGCACTTTAAGTGTTAAAGTGAAAACGCCACTCACAAGTGTACCACTGATGCCACTGTGCAAGAGTTAAGTGCATCCGTGACATGCCAGTGTAACAGATATGTAGATAGATAGCTAGATAGATAGCTAGATAGATAGATAGATAGATAGATAGATAGATAGATAGATAGATAGATAGATAGATAGATTGCATTCTGATTTTGCTCTGGCTTGCTTGTGCATCATGTTGCGTTGTTGATGAAATATTGAATCTGTGCAACAGTTATGTCTTAAAAAAATAGATAGGCCACCTGTGAATCAGTGTATCAATAATGCATAGGCTCAGAAGCAAAGCCTGGTACAGCAGAGAAGCCCTGGTGCAACAGCAAACCATCTGTGCATCAGCAAGAGCAAAACGTCAGTGCATAAGCTCAGTAGCAAGGACTGGTACAGCAGTAAAACCCTGGTCCAACATCAGCGCGCCAGCGATGCATCAGTTCAGTATCAAGGGTTGGTACAGCAGTAAAACCCTGGTCCAACATCAGCGCACCAGGGATGCATCAGTTCAGTAGCAAGGACTTGTGCAGCAGTGAAACCCTGGTCCAACAGCAAAACATCACTGCATAAGTGATGCATCAGTTCAATAGAAAGGCCTGGTACATCAGGGGCCCTCTGGTTCAGCTGAAATGCATCCATGCATGAGCGATGCATTAGTTCAGTAGCAAGGCCTGGTACAAAAGTGAAACCCTGGTCCAACATCAGTGCACCAGCGATACATCAGTTCAGTATCAAGGACTGGTACAGCAGTAAAAACCTGGTCCAACATCAGCGCACCAGTGATGCATCAGTTCAGTAAAACCCCGGTCCAACATCAGTGCACAAGCGATGCATCAGTTCAGTAAAACCCTGGTCCAACATCAGTGCACCAGTGATGCATCAGTTCAGTATCAAGGACTGGTACAACAGTGAAACCCTGGTCCAACATCAGTGCACCAGCGATGCATCAGTTCAGTATCAAGGACTGGTACAGCAGTAAAAATCTGGTCCAACAACAGTGCACCAGTGATGCATCAGTTCAGTAAAACCCTGGTCCAACATCAGTGCACCAGCGATGCATCAGTTCAGTAAAACCCTGGTCCAACATCAGTGCACCAGCGATGCATCAGTTCAGTAAAACCCTGGTCCAACATCAGCGTACCAGCGATGCATCAGTTCAGTAAAACCCTGGTTCAACATCAGTGCACCAGCGAAGCATCAGTTCAGTAGTGAGGTCTGGTACAGCAGTAAAACCCTGGTCCAACATCAGTGCACCAGCAATGCATCAGTTCAGTAAAACCCTGGTCCAACATCAGTGCACCAGCAATGCATCAGTTCAGTAAAACCCTGGTCCAACATCAGTGCACCAGCGATGCATCAGTTCAGTATCAAGGGTTGGTACAGCAGTAAAACCCTGGTCCAACATCAGTGCACCAGCGATGCTTCAGTTCAGTATCAAGGACTGGTACAGCAGTAAAACCCTGGTCCAACATCAGTGCACCAGCAATGCATCAGTTCAGTAAAACCCTGGTCCAACATCAGTGCACCAACAATGCATCAGTTCAGTATCAAGGACTGGTACAGCAGTAAAACCCTGGTCCAACATCAGTGCACCAGCAATGCATCAGTTCAGTAAAACCCTGGTCCAACATCAGTGCACCAACAATGCATCAGTTCAGTATCAAGGACTGGTACAGCAGTAAAACCCCGGTCCATCATCAGTGCACCAGCGATGCATCAGTTCAGTAGTGAGGTTTGGTACAGCAGTAAAACCCTCGTCCAACATCAGTGCACCAGCGATGCATCCGTTCAGTAAAACCCTGGTCCAACATCAGTGCACAGTGATGCAACAGTTCAGTAAAACCCTGGTCCAACATCAGTGCACCAGCGATGCATCCGTTCAGTAAAACCCTTGTCCAACATTAGTGCACCAGCGATGCATCAGTTCAGTAAAACCCTGGTCCAACATCAGTGCACCAGCGATGCATCAGTTCAGTAAAACCCAGGTTCAGCATCAGTGCACCAGCGATGCATCAGTTCAGTATCAAGGACTGGTACAGCAATAAAACCCTGGTCCAACATCAGTGCACCAGCGATGCATCAGTTCAGTAAAACCCAGGTTCAGCATCAGTGCACCAGCGAAGCATCAATTCAGTATCAAGGACTGGTACAGCAGTAAACCCTTGGTCCAACATCAGTGCACCAGTGATGCATCAGTTCAGTAGCAAGGACTTGTGCAGCAGTGAAACCCTGGTCCAACAGCAAAACATCACTGCATAAGTGATGCATCAGTTCAATAGAAAGGCCTAGTACATCAGGGGCACTCTGGTTCAGCTGAAATGCATCCGTGCATGAGCGATGCATCAGTTCAGTAGCAAGGCCTGGTACAACAGTGAAACCCTGGTCCAAAATCAGTGCACCAGCGATGCATCAGTTCTGTAATAAGGCCTGGTAGATCAGTGATACTTTGGTCCAACAGAAATGCATCCATGCATGAGTGTTGCATCAGTTCAGTAGCAAGGACTTTTGCAGCAGTGAAACCCTGGCCCAACAGCAATACATCAATGCACCAGCGATGCATCAGTTCATTAGAAGGCCTGGTACATCAGTGGCACTCTGGCCCAACAGAAATGCATCCGTGCATGAGCGATGCATCAGTTCAGTTGCAAGGTCTAGTACAACAGTGAAACCCTGGTCCAACAGCAATGCACCAGCGATGCATCAGGTCAGTAGTGAGGTCTGGTGCACAGTAAAACCCTGATCCAAGATCAGTGCACCAGCAATTCATCAGTTCAGTATCAAGGACTGGTACAGCAATAAAACCCTGGTCCAACATCAGTGCACCAGCGATGCATCAGTTCAATAAAACCCTGGTCCAACATCAGTGCACCAGCGATGCATCAGTTCAGTAAAACCCAGGTTCAGCATCAGTGCACCAGCGATGCATCAGTTCAGTAAGACCCTCGTCCAACATCAGTGCATCAGCGATGCATCAGTTCAGTATCAAGGACTGGTACAGCAGTAAAATCCTGGACCAACAACAGTGCACCAGCGATGCATCAGTTCAGTATCAAGGACTGGTACAGCAGTAAAATTCTGGACCAACAACAGCGCACCAGCGATGCATCAGTTCAGTAGTGAGGTCTGGTACAGCAGTAAAACCCTGGTCCAACATCAGTGCACCAGCGACGCATCAGCTCAGAAGCAAGGACTTGTACAGCAGTAAAATCCTGGTCCAACAGCAATGCACCAGCGATTCATCAGTTCCGTAATAAGGCCTGGTAGATCAGTGATACTTTGGTCCAACAGAAATGCACCCATGCATGAGCGATGCATCAGCTCAGAAGCAAGGACTTGTGCAGCAGTAAATCTCTGGTCCAACATCAGTGCACCAGCGATGCATCAGCTCAGAAGCAAGGACTTGTACATCAGTAAAATCCTGGTCCAACAGCAATGCACCAGCGATTCATCAGTTCCGTAATAAGGCCTGGTAGATTAGTGATACTTTGGTCCAACAGAAATGCACCCATGCATGTGCGATGCATCAGTTCAGTAGCAAGGCCTGGTACAGCAGCAAAGCCCAGGTCCAGCAGCTATGAATAAGTGCTGTAGCGATACCTCAGTGCCCAGTGTTAGCAATGTAAAAATGTAGCAGCAGCACGTTTGTATCAGTGGTGTACTGGTGCAGCAGGCATTCACAAATGCAACTGCGATGCTCTGGTGCAACAGTGATGCATGGGTGCAGCACTGGTGCAGCACTGGCGCACAGGGACAGCAGTTATGTCCCAGTTCACACTGCATTGCTTCAGAACCTACAGGTCCTGCAGGGATACGAAAGTCCTGCGGTAATGTGAAAGTGCAGCAACCATATGCGGACTTGTTAGAATTCACAGGTGCAGCAATGATGCTGATCTACAGCACTAATGTCCAAGTTTAGCAGTGCAGTTCAGTTGTAGATGTGACATACAACTGCAGCGGTAACACATTTGCAGCTGTGATGTCCTGGTACATGAGCCATTCCTCTGAGAAGCAGGAATGTGAAGATGCAGCCGGAGTGCCCAGTGCACCAGTCGCACACTGATACAGCAGTCACGCCTGGTGCAGTAGCAATGCTTCAGTGTCGCACTGGTGCACAGGTGCTGTGACAAATCCTCAGTACCTCCAGGATCACCAGGCAGGTCATTTTTGCTTTGGTGTAACAGTAGTACCTCAAAGATGCAGCAATTGTTTGACACAGAAGCAGTGCCCTGATGCAGCATTGATGGTGCAGGCACAGTAGTGAAGCTTAATGTAGCAGTGGGCCACAGGTGAAGCAGTACTGCAAAGGTTCAGGATTGACACACAGGAAGATGTGATCCCGACATGCAGCACTGGTGTCCAGGTGCAGTAGTGACACACAGATGAACCAGTGGTGCCATGGTGCATGAAGGACATCGGAGGTGAATCTTTGATGCCCTAGTGCAGCAGGAACCCGCAATGATGTCCTCTTTTGGCAGTGGCACATAGGTGAAACTGTGATGCCCTGGTGTACCATTGACAGACCGATGAGAAGCAGTGACACCCTGGTGCAGCAGTGACACACAGGTGAAGCAGCGATAGTAAGAGACACAGTGGTAAAACAGTGATGCACCGGTGCAGCAGCAGGATAAAGGTGGGAAGCAGTGACGCCCAGGTGCAGCAGCAGGATAAAGGTGGGAAACAGTGACGCCCAGGTGCAGCAGCGGTATACAGGTGAGAAGAAGCGATGCCCTGGTGCAGCAGCGGTTTACAGGTGAGAAGCAGCGATGCCTTGGTGCAGCAGCGGCATACAGGTGAGAAGCAGCGATGCCCTGGTGCAGCAGCGGTATACAGGTGAGAAGAAGCGATGCCCTGGTGCAGCAGCGGTTTACAGGTGAGAAGCAGCGATGCCTTGGTGCAGCAGCGGCATACAGGTGAGAAGCAGCGATTCCCTGGAGCAGCAGCGGTATACAGGTGAGAAGCAGCGATGCCCTGGTGCAGCAGCGGTATACAGGTGAGAAGCAGTGATGCCCTGCTGCAGCAGCGGTATACAGGTAAGAAGCAGCGATGCCCTGGAGCAGCAGCGGTATACAGGTGAGAAGCAGCGATGCCCTGGTGCAGCAGCAGGATAAAGGTGGGAAGCAGCGATGCCCTGATGCAGCAGCGGTATACAGGTGAGAAGCAGCGATGCCCTGGTGCAGCAGCGGTATACAGGTGGGAAGCAGCGATGCCCTGGTGCAGCAGCAGGATAAAGGTGGGAAGCAGTGACGCCCAGGTGCAGCAGCGGTATACAGGTGAGAAGCAGTGATGCTCTGGTGCAGCAGCGATATACAGGTGAGAAGCAGCGATGGCCTGGTGCATCAGCGGTATACAGGTGAGAAGCAGCGATGCCCTGGTGCAGCAGCGGTATACAGGTGAGAAGCAGCGATGCCCTGGTGCAGCAGTGGTATACAGGTGAGAAGCAGCGATGCCCTGGTGCAGCAGCGGTATACAGGTGAGAAGCAGCGATGCCCTGGTGCAGCAGCGGTATACAGGTGAGAAGCAGCGATGCCCTGGTGCAGCAGCGTTATACAGGTGAGAAGCAGCGAAGCCCTGGTGCAGCAGCGATATACAGGTGAGAAGCAGCGGTGCCCTGGTGCAGCAGCAGGATAAAGGTGGGAATGCCCTGGTGCAACAGCGGGAAACAGGTGAGAAGCAGCGATGCCCTGGCTCAGCAGCGGCATACAGGTGAGAAGCAGCGATGCCCTGGTGCAGCAGCGGTATACAGGTGAGAAGCAGCGATGCCCTGGTGCAGCAGCGGTATACAGGTGAGAGGCAGCGATGCCCTGGTGCAGCAGCGGTGTACAGGTGAGAAGCAGCGATGCCCTGGTGCAGCAGCGGTATACAGGTGAGAAGCAGCGATGCCCTGGTGCAGCAGTGGTATACAGGTGAGAAGCAGCGATGCCCTGGTGCAGCAGCGGTATACAGGTGAGAAGCAGCGATGCCCTGGTGCAGCAGCGGTATACAGGTGAGAAGCAGCGATGCCCTGGTGCAGCAGCAGGATAAAGGTGGGAAGCAGCGATGCCCTGGTGCAGCAGCGGTATACAAGTGAGAAGCAGCGATGCCCTGGTGCAGCAGCGGTATACAGGTGAGAAGCAGCGATGCCCTGGTGCAGCAGCAGGATAAAGGTGGGAAGCAGTGACGCCCAGGTGCAGCAGCGGTATACAGGTGAGAAGCAGCGATGCCCTGGTGCAGCAGCGGTATACAGGTGAGAAGCAGCGATGCCCTGGTGCAGCAGCGGTATACAGGTGAGAAGCAGCGATGCCCTGGTGCAGCAGCAGTGCATAGTTGAGAAGCAGTGAGGCCCTGGTGCAGCAGCAGTGCATAGTTGAGAAACAGTGATGCCCCAGTGCAGCAGCTGTGTAAAGGTGAGAAGCAGTGATGCCCCGGGGCAGCAGTGGTTTAAAGGTGAGAAGCAGTGATGCACCGGTGCAGCAGCGGCTTAAAGGTGAGAAGCAGTGATGTCCTGGTGAAGCAGCAGTTTAAAGATGAGAAACAGTGATGACCTGGTGAAGCAGTGGTTTAAAGGTGAGAAACAGTGATGCCCTGGTGAAGCAGCAGTGTAAAGGCGAGAAGCAGTGATGCCCTAGTGCAGCAGCGGTTTAAAGGAGAGAAACAATGATGTCTAGGTGCAGCAGCAGTGTAAAGGTGAGAAGCAGTAATGCCTTTGTGCAGCAGCGGTTTAAGGTGAGAAACAGTGATGTCCTGGTGCAGTAGCAGTTTAAAGACGAGAAGTAATGATGCCCTGGTGCAGCGGCGATTTGAATGTGAGAAACTGTGATGCCCCTGATCGGCAGCAGTGTAAAGGTGAGAAGCAGAAATGCCCTGGTGTAGCAGCAGTATACAGGTGAAAAGTAGTGATGCTCTGTTACAGCAGTGTTATAAAGTCGAGGTGATGCCCTAGTGCAGCACTAATACTCAAGTGCAGGATGAACAAGTTAATGCAGCAGCCATGGCATGTGGGTGAAATGTGCTTACGCTCCCAGAGCACAGACGCTGTTCACTTTCCTCACCTCTCTCCAGCAGCTGTTTGTTCATCCAGAGATGCCAGGGACAGTCCATGGCACAGAGACATCTGCTGATCTGTCTGGCCAGCAGACAGATCTGCACACTGCTGCTGAATAATACTATTAATACTGATTATTGATATAATATATATGACAAACAAATCAACCTCCTGATGCTCAAAAAATAGTTGTTATTCTGAAACGTAATGGTCCTTGGTTTATTGACTCCACAGGGGCCCCATCTGTGTTGTAACCTGTAACTAGGGGTGGGCGAAACTCATGGAATTTCACTACATGGAATTCTGCAGAGTTACATAAAAACTCTGTGA
This sequence comes from Calotriton arnoldi, assembly GCA_963921515.1. Lineage (NCBI taxonomy): Eukaryota > Metazoa > Chordata > Amphibia > Caudata > Salamandridae > Calotriton > Calotriton arnoldi. The sequence continues at coordinate 216,598 of CAWUFW010001719.1, read as the reverse complement.
GATTCTGCGGAGTTCTGCCAATAGGGGAAAATATAAAGCTTGCGCTGCAATTTAGCACTGGTAGTGCAAGCAGCATTGAAATCAGTGTTAATGGCACCATGCTTTGCATAAGAGCGTGCGACCATTCGAGTTGATTTTAGTGACGCTCAAGTAGAAAATCTACTAGAGGCACAGCAAATCTACTTAAACGGCAGCCCTCTGACCACATGCATTAGAAAATTGTCACAGGAACGCTAAGTCTCTCTCGTGCTCACCAGGTTGTATTTTCTGGAGCCTTCCACCACACTGCGACAAGCAGAATTTGGCCAGAACTCCGCGTTAAAGGGTTGCACGGAGTGACCAAAATTCCATCAATTCACCAGACTGAACGAAACATTACGCCCACTCCTACATGTAACCCACATGTGAGACATGGGTCTGTGCTTTGTGCCTGTGACTGACTCGTTGACGCTCCACCTGCACATTATACCTTTTAAAGACAACAGCTAAACATGTGGCTGGCTCTTCCCTAACTCTGTCAACCTTATAGCAGGGTCACTGGAATTCTGAGGCAGCCACTGCGTTTTTGGCATAAATATGGATTTGCAGCATTTGCCACATAATCCATCATCTGCTGCATAATCTGATTGTTTTAACAAAAACAAATAGTTTCCCGCTCAGGTGGATCAAAAGTCCCTAAAAATGTAGCAGCATGTGTTGCCATGTAGTGGTAGGCCCTTCCCAAAGCTCGATTAGTCACATTTTACTCTCTGTGTGCTGTATTTAAAAAACTGATATTAATTAGGTGGAATTTTTCACAGTGTTAATGTGTAAAAATACAAAAAAAATTAGAAATACTGCTGCATAATTTAGTGAACCCTGTCGCATAATCTGGTCCTTCCCTGCCGCATAATTCCAGTGGCCTCATAGTGGCACTAGCCTGAAAGACATATGACTGACTCTGGTCCAGCCCTGGCAAATATTTAGTGGGAACAGCCTGTCAATAAACTTGGCCAACCTAGTACTGTTTAAAACAACTATTTTCCAGTGTCTTGGAATGGCAAGAGGATGAGCCAAAAACCACACTGCAAGTGAAAGTGAAAGCAGCTAACAAACTTACACGTTATTACATGAAACACAAATCTGTCCTTTGGAGCTATATTTTAGCACAAAATGTGCCCTTGCGTAATTTTTTTGATAGGAGGATGCATGTCAAGCGAAAAAAAGTGAACAGCCCCTCGGGTTCGGTTGTTCTTGTGCTTTCGCAGTAAATTTTAATCTTTATGATAGAATTTATTTTTCCGCTTCCTACCCTAGGCAAATCCACAGTTTATTTAGCCTGTAGCCGGGTAAGGCGGTGATACGGATGGACAGCAATTTGTGATCCGTCATCCAGGGAAAACCTCTTCTGCCTGTACCGGTTGTGAGGGAAGCGCCTACTGCTGCGGGCTGCACTGTTGGTGTTGTGTGTAAGGGACAGGGAAGCTTGTACTGCTGCTACGTGTCCGGGGGGGCTGTGAATTATGAGTGCTATGTGTGTGCGTGCATGTGCATGAGAGGGTCTCCTCCTCCTCTCTCCACATTTGAAAAGCACAAACTTATCATCCCTAAGGGTATCCAGGCGCTGGGGGCCGTCGGGGAGATTAAGTGAGCTATTGCCCAGAGTCACATGATGCTGAGCTGAGCTGCTGCCAGGGCCGGGGATCGAACTGTGATCCCCACGCTCCGTAGTCAGCCGCTCTGGACGCTGCGCCACACCTGCTGTTGCCTCTCCTGTGCCTATGCACTGTGACTGTCCTTTCTGTTTCTGTTCCATGGGGATGTGCGACAGAAGCAGCTGTGCTAGCGTGGCACTTGTGAGGGAATCCTATACAGCTGCTGCCTGTGCTGTTCCTCTCGTATATGAAGGGCGCTTCTGCCACTGCTTCTTCCGTACCTGTCCAGTGTCGAAATGGAACACAAAATAGGCACCAAAATAGAAGTGGCACCCATTAGTGAATCAGAAAGCTAAAAAAGTGGCACACGTTTGTAAATAGGGCAGTTTTTAACCTGTAAAGAGAGGCTGTCAGGGCCGGCTTTAGGGCAGAGTGACAGGTGCCGCCGCACCTGGCTCTGACTTTAGTGCGGGGTGCTGTATATGGAAATAACTTATGGGCTTAAAAGCACGTGAACTTCCTTGTGCATCCAGCACTTTTCAGGCAACAATAAAAATGTCAAGATAACTCTGGTGATTAACGTTACTGCTGGTGAGAAATGGCAATTTTGTTTAGTGGCAGTTTTTACTCATCATAAAGTAGCACAAAGGGATAATGTGTCTGCTGCAAAGAACATGTACCATGCAAATCACAAAACTAAGTGTGAGGGACCTATGAGTAGTGCTTTAAAAAAAAAAAATGTATGTCAGAGTGGGGCACTGTTGGAGAGTGGTAGTGAGGGAATTGATGGAGAAGGCCGGCCCTGGATGCCATATAGGTGTTTTGCAAGGTATGGGAGATTGCAGGCATTTGTTGCTTGCTGCAGGCAACTTTTGCGGTAATATCAGGGAACTCAACAAGAAACACTGGCCCACCAGACCATAAAATGGGCCCACAATCCATCAGAAAAGCAGCCCACGCATTGACCTATCATACCAGCCAGACCATTGCCCTACAGGTCAGTCCGACTCTGTACCTGTCGTGTGTATGAGGGCATCATGGCACTGCTGATGACAATACTGCCAGCGTACAGTGTAATAAGAAAGCATGAACTGCTGTAGCTTCCAGTACTGGCCCTGCTCTCAGTGTAGTAAGCTCGCACTGCTCTTGCTTACACTTCTCCTATGTTATGTGTGTGAGGTAAGCCTGCACCTTGATGACACCTCAGCATGTGATGGAAGCACGAGCTTCTGCTTCCTGGAACACACCTGTATTCCACTACAATACGGTGAACAGGCATCCCGGATTTGCCGGGACAGTCCCGTGTTTCCACCAGCGGTCCTGGAAAATTTCGGCAATTTTTGCTCATGTCCCGGTTTTTTGAGGGGGGTCAACTGAAAACAGTGAGAGGCACATTTTAGGTGTTCTAAAGCTGTGCTAGTTAGCAGCTGCTGTAAGTAAGCAATGTAATCAACAGGTATGATGCTGGCTTTAGAAATTACATTTTATTTATTTTCTTAGTGTCTCTTCTTTGTTCCTATGTTGATGAGAGCTGTCATTCTGCGCCCCTCGCTTGATGTAAAATTGTGGTCCTTCTTTTGTTTTTGCAATATGTCCAGGTTTTTATTTCTCAAGATCTGGTCACCCTACACTACAATCAACACTGGACCCCCAGCTTCAGGATTTAGACGCTAGACTCCTTGGGCGGCACTCTGTACTTCAGTGTTGGCTGGCCCAGGCCGCGCGCTGCAGCCAGAGCTCGTCTCCAGGCCGGGCCGTGTTCCGACGCCTGGACAGACAGATGGAGCACTGATACACCTCGCTCTGCGGCGGAGACCGTCTCTGAACACACTCCAAGGTTATTGCGCGCCGGATGCTGTCCGCGCGCTGAAAGAGACGCCCTTACAAAGTGGGATCACGTTCGGGGCTCGCGAAGGACAAGGCCGCGCGAGCTCTGGCGCCCGAGACGGTTTTAATATCACTGTCACCGAGCCAAGGCGAGCGCGCGCCTCCGGCCACGTGACCTGCGGAAGGGAGGCGTCACGCGAGCCGGAGAGCCGCGGGGCCCCCAGGGCTTCGGATGTTTTTTTGTTTTAAAGAGTAAGACATCTGCAGCACGATTGATTGGGGCGGACCCTCTTGGACTCTGTGTGATCTGGTACTCCTGTAGGATCACCAAGAGGACAGCTACAGTGCCCATGGTTCAGGGTTAGTCGGCCAGCAGGCTTGACTCTAGATCTGTGCAACGGCTTCACTGTGTCCCGGGGGCGGGAGGCTTCCTCGGCTGCGGCCATGGCACGGGACCCAGGGGCCCTCCGAGTTCACTGAACATCGCGAGGCTAAGGGGTCAGCCAGCCTTCTGTCCGCATGCACCTGCATTTCTATTTACTTAGCTTTTAAATAATTTAGTGCGGACATTCATTCGATAGAGACATACATTAATGTCTGGAGAGACCATAAATAACGACAACCGTGAAGAAGGACTCTACCACGTGGGAGTGTAGGGGGGACAGATGTCAAGTGATTCTCATGCCAGTCCTCTAGGTCATGGGGCAGGTTGGGATCTGGGCAATACCTTCATTTTAAACTGCCGTTTCTCCTCATTGACTCGGTGCCCTGAATAGGACTCTTAGCTACGGTTAACCAAGACTCCCTTAATCTCCTTCCTTCTCCAGCGGTAGATTTATTTATATTACCTTATAGGTTTTGAGTAGCACACTCTTTTTCTGAAGGTGGTGTGTTTTTTGGAGTTGAAAGTGAGCTGTGGAACCTTGTGGAACGCCGATTATAGACAAACGCCAACCTCCTTGGTCTTGCAGCCAGGGCTTTAAATGGGCCAGTACTGAGTATATTTTTTTTTAGAGTTTTATATAGCGCAAACTAGAACCGAAGATATCAGGTATCAGAGCGCTTTACATGAGCACCAGTTTCGTTACACAAGAACACATTCATTTTGTTAGGCACGGGGAGATTAAGTGATTTGCCCAGAATCACAGGATGTGTCGTTGCCGAGACTCGAACCCGGTTCCCCAGCTTCGAGGTCGACCGCTCTAGCAGAAAGGCTACATCCTTTCCACTGGCACTTTTCTATTTTGAGAGGGAGAGTACCTGCACTTCTCAAGAGTGACATAATACGCTTTATTGGAGAGCACCGGCCCTTCTCAGAAACTAGCAGGTACTCTGGTACAAGGTACCCGTACTTCTATTTTTCCATTTCAAGCATTGCTTACACCTGATACTGTCTAGTAGTCAAATCTTACTGAGAAGTGGTACTTCTGGGGATTGGATTCATACAATACAACAAAGAAGTTATTAAACTCAAAAAGACTCAGTGTTCACCTAAGGACATTTCTTCGAAAATGTCTATTTTTAATATACCAGCAGATCAGCTAAAATGAAACAACAGCAAGAGCCAGAAGTTGCTAGTAGTAATCCTTGCTGCGATATGAACATAAATGTGTTTTACATTTTGTAGTATGACACAACAACACTAAACATTGGCCTGGTTTGGAACCACTACAGAGTGCTCACGTCTTCAAGGGTTACTATTGTTTTGTATCTCAGTCGGTGGTTAATTTGTAAAAAAAAAAAATAAGTGCCAGGGCTCTCGTCAGAAGGCAGCTTGCACCAGCCCGTTTCTCCGGTTAGCACTGCCTAAAACAGAACCTGCCTAAAACAGAACCAACTACTTGCCATGAAAGTGGGAGGAGGATGTGGCATAATGGCCAGAGCTACCCACTTCAGAGCTGGGGAACCAGGTTCAGGTCTCGGCGTCAGCTGTGATTCTGGGCAAATCACTTAATCTCCCAGTGCCTACCATAAATTGTGCCCTTAACTGGTGCTCATAAAAAGTGCCAGTGTTGATGATGAAGTGCCGGTGCTGGGCACAGGAAACCCCTAGCGAAAATTAAGCTCTGAGCTCAGTCAATAAAGTATTACAAAGAACCTGCAAATGCCAGACAGGTCTACCATAACGGCGTCTCAGGGTTCGTGTGAGCTCTGCAGGTTTGGCTACCGCTGCAGAGGTTCTTCTAAAAGTCCTATAATGTCCATTAAGTAAGACAACGAAGATTCTGTTGCCTCTGCGGCAGGTTCCCATCAACTGCTCAAAATGTTTGCCCATACCACCAAGCTTTCCTTTCCTCATGTCTGACTGCTGGTGTTATAACTGGAAAGAAAAAAGGGTTAACTACTTCCAATCCATCCAGTGAGGTTTCTTGCTGCCACAGGACACTGGGACATTGCAGTTAGGGTATGGAGCACTGGGTTGCCTTCACAGGCCTGTAACTTGGAACAGTCACAGCTGCTATTAATGCGTTGAAAGGATATTGCAAATCAATCCCGATTTTCATGCCCTTCTAAAGGAACTTGTCTTTTGGCGCCGTTCATCTATGTGGCCACAGAGCTCCTTCATGACTTACATATCCTTATATTGTACAACAGGGGGTACTTTATCCCATATATATTGAGAGAGTGCGTGAACACCTAATAGGCAACTGCGTAATATGTCACAATAATGCATCTAGGGAGTCTGATGCTATTATAAACCACAAGGGAGAATGGTTTATTAAGTGGTTTGTAAATATCATGCACCTATAACCCGGTTGGTACTACAATTGAACAAAAATCAGTAGAAAAAAAACTCATGTTCCATTGGGAATTTGCGAACTGTGGTAAACAATTCAAGTTCCCTATACAATATGTTTTATCATCATAACAAAAGCATATTACACTTTGCAGAGCTTACCATTGTCGAGGCTACTAGGATTATGTGTTAACATAGGACTAAATTATGTGTCAATGCTATCTAATTTATGCAGAATTACAAGACAAATTATGCGGCTTATACCCTCACAGTATTATTCACAGTTAAAACCTACACATTATGCAAATTATCTGGCAAAATATGCAGCAAATGTGGTAAATTCATAATTATGCAGTAAAAGCTGCAGCCACAGAATGCCACAAATACACTCGCCATTGTCCATTGTTTTGTCAACTTTTCCAATCAGTCTCTATTGTGAATGTTAGCTGCACTTTGAAGAAAACATATTTTTCACAGTAACTACTCAAAATAAACAGGTAACATAAAAATACACAATCGGTAACGTGCATTATGGTACAGTATTGCGTCTTGGGTTCTGGTGACATTTACAAACCACTCATCCTTCGGCCTTATTCTGTCAACACCAGAACCCCTCAATGTCAATATTTGACTGCATTACAGTTACTGCTTGTGTATCCTCTCGCTACAATATATATATATATATATATATATATATATATATATATATATATATATAATAAGATAAGATATATTTTTATAAAGCGTGCAAATGCCCAAGGGTGTCTTGGCACTGGCAACTGTCAGAGTAGATCACAGGACCAAACAAGCACATTATTAATTGTAAAACAACTAGGCTTTTAGTGCCTTCCTAAAATGTTGCAGGTTAGCCTTAGATTTTATATGTAAAGGAAGGCTGTTGCAAAGTTTAGCAGTGCAACAGATGAAACTTTTGCCGCCCCAAGAAGCCTGTTTAAATTTATGACCCACCACACCTTTACTAAAGTTACATCGAAGCATCCCGTTGGGAGCGTACCACTTGAAACTACGCTTCCAGTATTCTGGGCCAACCTCATGAAGAGCCTTATGGGCAATACAAAGGACCTTAAAAGCAATCCATTTTCTGATCGGTGACCAGTGAAGCTTAGGCAATGTCTGGGGAACTGGCTGGAACTTGAGGATACCTCCATGATCACAGGAAAAATAACTTTACAAGGCTCAGGTGCTTACATATTCACTGTCACATGACTCATCAAATACTAAAATTCCCTAATAGCGTTGTGATCAAGGCATTTTTGCAGAAACGCGTAAGGATTGCAGACTATGTGCGTGCAGCTATTTTCATTTGAATAAATGCTGGTTGTTATCGTGTACTGGGCTTTGGCACTCTTAGTTTAGATTTCGTATCAATGGGATACTTCATCCCCGTCAGCCAAAGCTGCCCTTCAGGATTGGGGGCCCCTGGTAATGGAGGTTGCTGTGTGGACGTTATATATATATATATATATATATATATATATATATATATATATATATATATATATATATATATATATATATAGTTGCCCCCAGTTGGAAAGGCACCCACAGCAGGCATACGCTTTTGTAGAGATCAGCTCCCATTGACACCACATCCCGGTATCTCGGTCCGACGCGTTTCGAGCTACGCCCTTCCTCTGGGACCACCAACGAAGCCACAGCAAATCAGGCAAACTTCCAGGATATTCCCTCTTTTATTTCGATATACACTGCTCATGTGAGCAAGAAAAGCATTATGGGACTGGTAGTCTCTTAGCCACACCCCCAGTGGGTTATTGTTGCAGAATCGTTTTAAAATTATTTTTACAATTGGGAAATAAAATAATGTCTCTGGTGGCCGTTCTCCATAACATCAAGCACCAGCTGTTCTGCAACTCTCTCGCCCAAGTAAGCGGAGGCAGATCCGCTCAATTTTCGCAGCGGTGCCTCTCCGTGATCGGGCCGACCACAATATATGAGAAGAAAAAGTTGCCCCCAGTTGGAAAGGCACCCACAGCAGGCATACGCTTTTGTAGAGAGCAGCTCCCATTGACACCACATCCCGGTATCTCGTCCGACGCGTTTCAGGCTACGCCCTTCCTCTGGGACCACCAACGAAGCCACAGCAAATCAGGCAAACTTCCAGGATATTCCCTCTTTTATTTCGATATACACTGCTCATGTGAGCAAGAAAAGCATTATGGGACTGGTAGTCTCTTAGCCACACCCCCAGTGGGTTATTGTTGCAGAATCGTTTTAAAATTATTTTTACAATTGGGAAATAAAATAATGTCTCTGGTGGCCGTTCTCCATAACATCAAGCACCAGCTGTTCTGCAACTCTCTCGCCCAAGTAAGCAGAGTCAGATCTGCTCAATTTTCGCAGCGGTGCCTCTCCGTGATCGGGCCGACCACAATATATGAGAAGAAAAAGAGTTGCCCCCAGTTGGAAAGGCACCCACAGCAGGCAATGGAAAATCAGCTATGACTTTAAAAGTGCCGTCATGCATCTGCTGTTTGTTTTACATGCGAGCTAGAAGAAGGCAGAAAGCCGAAACGCGTCCTCGCAAATAAATGGATTAAAATTAACCCCGTGAGTGCAGCGTGTTCTTTGGACACAGGAGCTTTGATATATATATATATACTGGTGAGCCACAGGACTCCGTGAAGGTCTGCGCTCACTCACTCCTCGGAGACGGCTCATGAAGTGTTTGCTGTCACAGATCTCTCTCGAACATTCCATTCTGCTCATGTTGACAGAGCATCTCTCGGGGCCAGGAGCAGGTGTACCACTTCTCGCTTCACACATGTCCTGCAGTCCTAGGTAGGTGTGAAGCTGTCTGCTGTGAGTACCTGCAATGCCAGGGCCCACGGCAGAAGCTGGCGCTATTTACGGAGGTGAGAATAGGATTTGTTGCCGTGACCACTTGGGGATGGGGAGGGTGTGTGTTGTGGGGTGGGTGAAGGTGTGTGTGTTTTTAGGAGGGGGGTACAATTTATGTTTTTAAAGATATCATACATATATATATACATCCTCTGCGGGAGCAAGGACATCTTAGCAGAAGAGAAAGCTTTAGAGATTAGTTTATGTTTGATTTGCAATATTTTTTCCTGTGCCCCAATACCCCTCCCCGCCCCCCATTGCGTCTTTTTATAAATAGTCTATATTTTTTAATAATGCTAGATTTTTGGAGGCAGTGTGTTAGTTATTAACTTTTGAGAGAAAGTTATACCGTTTTACCTGTCCTGAATAGCTGTATTAAAAATTGTAAAGTGTTTACATTATTTAATATATAGAGACAAACAACCCCCTCATAAACCTTTCTCCGTGAATGTCAGTGAGTGTGCAGTGGCTGGGCTGTGCGGAGAAAGAGCTGTGGCGTGCAGTCTACAGAAAGCACTCCCAGAGCTGTGCACTGATCAGTGATTGTGACTGGAACTGATCGGTGTTGGGCCCAATGACTGGGCTGGTGTCTTGTGGTACCAACAGCCATGACAATACCACAGCTGTGCAGTGTTCAGACATGAGTTTGTATCTCACCTTGAGGGCACCATGCAGATACTCTGCAATAATCCTCATCCCCAAACCCAGTTTGACAGGAGATTCGACTCACTTTCTTTCCTATGAAAAGAATTTAAGCCCCAATGTATTCAAGGCTGAACTTAGGGCATTTTAGAATTTGACAGCTGGGTTACTCCTTCAAAAACGTGATGGATATCCGATCCGCCGTATTACCAAAGCAATAGGATGTGATGCCCTTGTAACAAGGCAGACGGGATAGATGTCACATTTGTGATGGAGTACACATCCATCAAACTCTAAATTAGGACCTATGTTTGCAAACTTTACATTTCAGCCTTGCAGGATGACAAAGTTAGTGAATTTTGACCTTTGAGAGCAGAAGGATGAAGTTGTCAAACTTTGCACAAGGAAAAGTTTTTTTCTTCCCCAGTTGATATTCCTTGCACCCAGAAGTCCTGCAGGACACGTTTCCTCAGGGTATCAGTGTCCCTGTTGCCTGCTAGGGTGGTTGATTTTGAATACCAGGGTTGATACACAAAGGATGGCCCGACGAGCCGCATCTTTCCAAATCCCCACTACCGGAAGTCCCTTCCTGGAACTTCCAGCATCGAGCAGAGAGAACAAGATGGCTTCTTGAGACACTAAGTCTACGGCTACAAAGTGGTGGGCTCGTGACCCTGCACAGCAACAGGAACATCACAACAAGGAAAGAAAAAAAAAGTAAAACGTGTCTCAATTTTGCCCACACCGCTATAGTCCTGATACTTTAGCCAACAGCATTTTGCATTCTGGGACGCGCATAGCTGTAGAGCAGCCAGATGAACAAACAGTCCTAAAATTAAGACATATGTGTGTGGTTCGCTGCCCCTGCCTCCCGCCTCCCAGCTGCTCCTCCCTCCCACCTCCCCATATTTGGCGGCCACTGCGCAGCCGCGCCGCTGGCGCGCCGAAGGCGCGCCTAAGGCAAGCCCGTCTGCGCCCGTCCGCGACTGGACCGCGCCCAGCGCCAGAACCCCTGGGCCGCGCGACCCCCGCTCCAGCCTCGAGGACCGACGCCGATACGATGCCACCACACTCCACGCTCTCAACCCCGGACGGACGCACAACTGCTTCAAGGCCGCCCCGAAATGCACCCATGGTCCCTTCACCTGCCGGAACTGCAGCTACACCAACCTCAGAGCCACCGAGGCGCCCGCCAAGAAGGACCTCAACCACCTCCGGTGCATCCTACTGAACACCCGCTCCGCACGCAAACACGCCGTCGAGCTCTGGGACCTGCTCGACACATCATCACCAGACGTCGCCTTCCTGACAGAGACCTGGATGAGCGACTCCCTCCGCCCCCGACATCGCCATAGCCATCCCAGGCGGCTATAAGATCACCCGCAGAGACCGCGTCAACGCAGTAGGAGGAGGAATCGCCATCGTCCACAAGAACACCATCAGGGTCTCGACCAGCACCGACGACACTCTCAGCACCGCCGAACACATGCACTTCCAGATCCACACGGACCCCAACACCACCCTTAGAGGCACCCTTGTCTACAGACCCCCTGGGCCCCGACCCCAGTTCAGCGACTCCATCGCCGACTTCATCAGCACGCACGCCCTGACCTCTCCCGACTACATCCTCCTCGGAGACCTGAACTTTCACCTGGAGAACAACAACAACAGCAACTCCACCACCCTGATCGACAACCTCGCCAACCTCGGGATGAGCCAGCTCGTCACAACACCGACCCATTCCGCCGGCCACACGCTTGACCTCCATCTTCTCCTCAAGCTCCCACGTCTCCTTCAGCCACACCACGGAACTCCTCTGGACCGACCACCGCTGCATCCATTTCACCTTCCAGAAACCCACCACACACCACCGCACCCAACAGATCCCACGCCGCTGCTGGAGCAAAGTCACCGAAGACCAACCGGGCAGCCCTCGCTCTCAGCCCTCCCTCCGACCCATCCAACACCGACGACGCTGCCTGCAACCTCAGACGATGGATGGACAACTGTGCCAACACCCTCGCCCCGCTGAAAAAACTCACCTACAGTGACACCACCAAAAGAGCCAGCTGGTTCACCTCGGAACTCCTAGCTTCCAAGCGTACCTGCCGGAAACTAGAGACGAAATGGCACAGTGATAAGACACCGGACAGCCACGCAGCCCACAAAGACGCCATCCGTAACCACCACCACCTCATCAAGTCCGCCAAGAGAATCTCCTTCAAAGACCGCCTCGACAACAACGCACACAACAGCAAGGAGCTTTTCAACATCGTGAAGGAACTCTCAACCCCAGCTCCAACACCAACGACATCCCGCCGTCGCAACCCCTGTGCGATTCCCTCGCCACCTTCTTCCACCGCAAGATCGCCGACATCCACGACAGCTTCAACACCCAGACAGCCCCAACTAAGATCGATGCACCAGACCCGCCGCACACCATCGACCACGACCCCCTGCCAGCCTGGGCCAGCGTGAACATCGAGGACACCATCAAGACCATGAGCACAATACACTCCGGCTCCCCGTCAGACCCTTTCCCGCACCACATCTTCAACAAAGCCAGCAGCTCCATCGCACCCCACCTGTGCAACGTCATCAATCTCTCCTTCGAGACCGCGACCTTCCCAGAGAGCTGGAAACACGCAGAGATCAACGCCCTACTCAAAAAACCCAAGGCGGACCCGAGAGACCTCAAGAACTTCCGGCCCATCTCCTTGCTCATGTTCCCAGCCAAGGTCATCGAGAAGATCGTCAACAAACAGCTAACCCGATACCTCGAAGAAAACAGCATCCTGGACCCATCCCAATCGGGGTTCCGCAGCAACCACAGCACTGAGACTGCCCTCATCGCCGCCACCGGCGACATCAGGATCCTGCTGGACAACGATGAGACCGCAGCCCTCATCCTGCTGGACCTCTCCGCCGCCTTCGACACTGTCTGCCACCGCACTCTACGCGCACGCCTCCACGACGCAGGGATCCGAGACAAGGCCCTGGAATGGGCCACCTCCTTCCTCGCCGGCCAGAACCCAGAGAGTCCGCCTCCCACCATTCCGATCCGAAGCCTCCGAGATCATCTGCGGCGTACCCCAGGGATCGTCCCTCAGCCCAACACTGTTCAACATCTACATGGCCCCGCTCGCACGCATCGCCAGACAGCACGACCTCAACATAATCTCCTACGCCGACGACACTCAACTGATCCTCTCCCCTCACCAAGGACCCCCTCGCCGCCAAATCCAACCTCCATGAAGGAATGAAGGCCGTCGCCGATTGGATGAAGATCAGCCGACTAAAACTGAACACGGAGAAGACAGAGGTCCTCATCCTCGGCTCCAACCCCTCAGCCTGGGACGACTCCTGGTGGCCAACGGCGCTGGGAGCAGCCCCGACACCCACCGACCACGCACGCAACCTGGGAGTCATCCTCGACTCAACGCTCTCCATGGCCAAGCAATTCAACGCAGTCTCATCCTCCTGCTTCAACACCCTCCGCATGCTTCGCAAGATCTACAGGTGGATCCCGACAGACACAAGAAGAACAGTCACCCAGGCCCTCGTCAGTAGCAGACTTGACTATGGGAACGCCCTCTCGCGGGAGCCCCGGCCAAGCTCATCAAGCGACTGCAACGCATACAAAACGCCTCTGCACGCCTGATCCTCGATGTACCACGCCACAGCCACATCACCCCCACCTGAGGAACCTGCACTGGCTCCCCGTCGACAGGAGAATCTCCTTCAAACTCCTCATCCACGCACACAAGGCACTCCACAAGACTGGCCCAGCCTACCTCAACAGACGACTCCTCTTCTACGTCCCCAACCGCCAACTCCGCTCCGCCGACCTCTCCCTCGCCACCGTCCCTCGCATTCGAAGAACAACCACCGGCGGCAGATCCTTCTCCCACCTCGCCGCCAAGACCTGGAACACCCTTCCACTAAGCCTACGACAGACCCAAGACCTGCTGACCTTCAGGAGGCTACTCAAGACCTGGTTGTTCGACCAGTAGCAGCACCCCCCCCCCTTTTTTCCCTAGCGCCTTGAGACCCTCGCGGGTAAGTAGTGCGCTTTACAAATTGTGTGATTGATTGATTAATTGATTGGTACCACTGATTACCCTGTTGCCCTTGGCAGTTAAAGGAACATTTCTACAGTCAAAGTGGGTAGTTATGGTGGGGTGGAATGGACAAAGAATTCCCTAGTGTATAGGAGTGTGAGAGAGGGGGTCTTTGTGAGAGAGTGTGTGGTAATTGGACTTTTTCATGGTTACTTTTCCTTGTGTTATTACTTACAGTGTCAAAATCAAATAGTACCCTCTTCAAAAGCTGCACTTTAGGTAGGCTGACCTTGGGAAAGACTCTAATTTGCTTGCCATTTGCTGAATTATTGACCTGTTTTCAGGCTCAGACACCTTCAACCTTTTTTTTATAGCTCAGAAACCTTTAATCATTGGCTTGAAACATTTTCAATTACATCTTGAATCAGCCCACTGGAGTATATTAGTCTCAGCTCTATTGGCTTTGCATGGTTATCTGGAGCACTCCAGTTCAAGAAAATCAAGACAATATGGCAAAAAATAAATCCCATTATTATTACGAAATATAAAGCATAATTATGAATATCAAAAATTCAAGGTCGAAAATTTCTACTATCATCATACAACATGAATCATATTAGTCAAACTAATAGATACAATATACTATGATGTCAACACAGATGGTAAAAGATCAGACAGTATGTGATGCGCAGAAAAGTACAATTTCTGTCTTCGCATAACACGTCCGATCAACCAGCAGAGCCATGACTAATGTGATTCATGCTGCTGTATGATGGTATTCAGGGGCCTAGCTTCAGGGGGGTGTTTGGGGTGTTACATCCCCCCTAATAAGTGTATTTTCCGATAAATAGGCGGGTACAGATGCTTTCAGTCGGATATTGTTAGATGTCAGTCGGATTTCACAAGGGATGTTTACATAGACATAGACAAAAATGCCCACTCACTCTCCGTTTTGAAAGTCCTCAAAATACTGGTTATTTTACAAAATATTGTGTTTTCTCTCCAAGTAGTTCTACCAATCCGCATTCCTCCACTTTCCATTGCCCCTTAGGCCCCTATCAGGCACCCTGCTAGGCATGAAATGTATTGAAACATGGCTGTTGGAAAATCTGAAGCTCACCCCCCCCCAATCTTGCTGACTAAGCTACGCCCCTGATTATATTGTGAATTTTTGACCTTGAATTTATTGATATTTATGGTATATGTTTTGTAATAAATGGGAATTATTTGTTTGCAATATTGTTTTGATTTGCTTGAACTGGAGTGCTCCAGATAATCATGGAATACTATGACGGGCATTGTTCGTTGGCAATTCCCATGCGTACACTTTCCTGCAGCAGAAGTGTCGTCTGGTGTAGCACCTTTTTCTTATTTTCTGTCTGACCACTTTGTGTGGAGGGTCTGTGCAGGTTGTTTGCTCCACTGCTGCAAATTGTAATAGGCGTTCTTTCTATTGGCTGTTTGGGTGTATCCTTCCATCGCCACTGGGAAGAATGAGGAACTATTAACATATGACAAATATGCTCTGTTAGCACACCTGTAATTATTTATCTCACCCAAGCATTGTATACATAAAGCAATCATTTTTTTCAAATCATTTTGCAATTTGGCATGCTTTTTGAATTTCTACTGCCAGTGTTTGACTGCAAGCATCACCCCTATTGTCTCTGCAAATGCTTGTTTTTAAGTTTGTGTTAATGGGCTTGTTCTTTCTTTGAACAATGGCAGTGTGTATCATTTTATGAGTAGTGGGTGAAAAAAGTAGCAATAGAGCCGAAGGATGGGGTTCCCCTACATGAAATTTAGTAGCAGAATGAACTAAGAGGAAGGGCTTAAGGTAGGGAGAATTGCTTTATTTTTTGTATTTTAAAAAAGACATAGGGAGCATGTTTAAGTGACATATTGATATTAAACTACAAGTTTAGTTTAACTAGTTTTATTCCAAGTTCAGATGTTTAGGACTCTTGTTGTAAAGGTTGATGAATTTGTCATTAAAATATTACAGTTCCTTTTCGACGAGACTTGTAGAAGATGAACTTGACTATGAAAATGTACTCGATGAAAATGAACTCGACGAAAAAGCATAGATGCAGTGAGAGGCCACTTACAATACTTCCCCAATCTTCGCTTCTCTGCTGCTTCACTATGTAAAACCTATGTTCTGTCACTATAGCATTGCCTCTTTAAAGAACCAGAAGGCTCTGGCACATGCAAAACGCCCTGTATACGGCCTGTCACTGCGGGCTGCATCGTTCAGTGATGTGCCTTGAACACGGCTGCGCTGCAGCGAACAAAAGGAGCGCGCTTAATAAACACAGATTAGAAATCACATAATAATGATTATCATCACAACAAGCCCCCCTCCTCAGCCACTTACCACTAGGAAAACAGTAGTCAGTGCCCATGCTATTAGGGAACAAAGGCTTTCTATGGGAAGCCGTGAGAAAAACCACCCACCACCACCACGCTACCGCGGTCTGAGCACCTGCACACGTGGATGGTTCCAAGTGTGCTGTGCCTGTCAGGAGACACCTGGGGCTCATGAGAGGCCTCTGTAGGCATCCGTGGCTCCATGGAAGCTTAATCTATACACTGTTACAGTGTGACATCCAATGAGCCTAGACTTCTAAAATTCTGTATTTATATATACTACACACATACACAACACAAGCACATATACACACACGTATAGAGGACACATACTGAGCCGCAATGGTCCTATACTCCATTAAATGCTGGTTATGGTGACATGATACACTATAGGGTTTAATGGGTAGTTGAACACTGTTACCCACCAAAGCGCCATGTTGTGTTGTCTAATTTTAGTGGGTTTTCTTGCCATTTTGTTGGCCACTTGGTTCCGCCTAGAGTCCAGTAGGAAGACTCTAGTCTAGTTATAGTGGTTTATCCCAATGCTGTGGACTTGGGGGTGGCAGTGGGGGGGACTTCATCTTCCCACCAAACCCATGTGAGAAGATCAGTGGCTCTTGTGCTTTTTTCATAGTGAGTGTGTGTTAATGTCTTTCAGTTTAGTGTAAGAACTATGGGGCTGATTGCAATGGCGGTCGGAGGAGCGTCCAACCGCCATCATTTCGGGACCGCCCGACAAGTAGGCAGTGGTCCGGACCTCCGAATTACAATCCAACCTCCGTGTAGGCAGTCGGAAACATGCCTTTTTGCATTGAGGCTTGTGTTGCAGCCAAAAAATGGGCAGCAGCACAAGCCTCAATGCAAAAAGGCATGTTTAGAAACATCCCTACACCGTGTGCCAGGCACCCTGTGGTGCCTTGCATATGGTGAATGGATGTTTTGGAGGGCACCACGGGTGCCCCCCGGGCCCCATAGCAGAGGACCAGGAGGGACGGGGGCCCTGCTAGGAGCCCCCAAACTCGCTTTCTGTCTGCCTTTTCATGTCGATCAGACCACCATGGAAAGGCAGAGGGTAAGGGACATTATAATCCCGGCGGCGGTGCCGTCATTCAGCGATTACCTGTCCGACCGCTGCCCTGACGGGGTCTCCGATCCTGTCGGAGATGGCAGTCTTTCCCCCCACCCCCAGCGTTCTGACCACCGGCATCGTAATTCAGCAGTCGGACAGAGACCCTGGATGTCGGAGTGACCGCCACCGATGGCCTGTCAGTGGCGGTCCATACGACATCGTAATCGGCCCCTATGTCTTCTTTCTCTCAGGATACACCTAGACACTGTTACAGTGTTGGTGTATGCTCAGTGTGTGAGATATTTGCCTTACCAGTGTCAGCGTATCTGAACCCTGTACTCTTGTGCTCCCAGACACTACCTAAGAATACCATAGCGAAAGCCATTCCTGGCTCCTTTGCCACATTGGTATATTTATCTGAAGAGTTTAGCAATAAATAGGAGAAGGAGATGGAGAAATCTATGACACGGATGTTAGTGCTCCCCCAGTTTCATGATAGTTTGGGACATGGGAACATTATGGTTCAAGGAAGAAGACCCCATGAGGTTGCAGTGGGGCACTTGATGATTCCAGGGGTGCCTGGCCTAGGCTGTGCATTCTATATATCTGAGACTAGACTATTGGCATGCTTGCTCTGGTGTGACACCAAATGTGTGAAACCTAACCTCAGCTCTGTCCTGTGTAGGGAGCACTGTAGCGATAAAACAGATAATGCTGAACGAAGACGTCTGCATGTTTCACTCCAGGGCTTTTGGGAGAATAGATCAGACATCATTGACAGCTGTCAGTCTCAAGGACTAGTTTCCTTTGTCTCCGCACACAAAGTGGATGCATGATAATAAACCACACCACTAGTCTGAAGGTTGCGTCGCTTGTAAAGGTCACGAAAACCTGATGTTGCTTCGTTAGTGTGAGGATTTGGGTGTATTATATGACATGGCTGTGCAGCCTTACCGTGTAATACTCTTGCAAAAACTGTCTTGGGTCCAGTCAGGCTTGTTTGCAAGACCATAAGCTCAACCTTGGGTGGCCATAGCTTCGAGCAGCAAAGCTTAAACAAAGAAACTAGTGTAAAGCATTTAACAGTACAAAACAATGAAATAAAAAGCCACACAACACGAAAGAAATCTGACACTAATTTATAAAAATAGATTATATTTTTGTGAAGTTTTAGAGTCCAAGATGAGCAAAATCCACCAGAGGGTTCCAGAGATACAGATTTTTAATTACAACTTAAATCTTAGTTTAACCGCAAACAAGCAATGGTAACCGTAAAGTAGGTAAACTTTCTGAAAGTTAGTAAGAGTTGAGTTTGACTACTTCGGCCCACACTGGGAGACCAAATCTGACAGTAGAAGGTCTGGCTGACCATTGAGGAGTATTTGGACAGTTACTTGGCCACCACAGTGTTTTCCAGTCCAGTTACAAACTTTAAAGCACAACCGCCATATACTTCAATGGAGTGGTCCTGATGCTGCTTATGCAGGAGATGTAAGATGCCCAAGGATGCTTCGGGTGCTGTGCAGTTGACGGGGGTGCCTATACGGTTATTCCTTGGTCCACGGGTCAGGTGGAGCGACTATGGCTACAGAGATCGGGGTCCCTTGAAGTCCTCTTTAAGACAGCAGCAGGCCAGCTGAGGCTGGACTACAGGTCTTCGTATACAACGGTCCCAGCAATATCCTTTGGTGAAGGCTGTTGTCCATCTTGGGTGACCAATCTGGACTCAGACACTCCTGGGTCCTGCTGACATGGGTGCAACTTTTGGTTGTTGAGGATTGGTCTCTTGGGGTGCCCAGCGGCAATTAGGGGAGATTCTTCTGAAGTGGCTACTGACTTGCCGAGTGGGGCAACTACAGCTTTGAAGGCCCTGGCTCTGGTTCCAGGGTGTCAGCCAACTGACCCTTGGAGTAAGTTCTTTGGTCTGGGGCTGGGGTATGACTTTTACCTGAGCCAGGAGCCACAGGCACAGTCCTCTCTTCAGTAGCCCAAGGTGTGGCAGGTGCAGTCCAGCAGACAGTGCAGCCTCTCTTTGTGCAGTCCAGGGGTCAACAGAGCTGTCCTTATTCTAGTTCTGACATGATCTAAGGTGCAAGGTGCCAGGGGTGCCATATTTATTCCTAGAAAGTGTGCTGGGGGGATGTTGTGGTCACTAGCCAAGGGGCTACCAGGTCCCCTCCCTCTTGGTGATGACTTTCCGGCTATGTGTGGCATCTTGCAATCCCAGAGTGCACTATTCTGCCTACTCGAGATGTCGGGACCCTTCCTCGGATGTTTGGAGCTTTGTAGCCCACCCTAGAGGCGTGGCCACCTGTGGGCTACACACCCACGGAAAAACTGATTTGGGCACTGTTCTCCCCTCACTGTCCCCGCCGCCAGCCTGTCTACCTGAACAAAAGGCAGACCCTCAAGAAAGTGATCGCAATTTGCCCACCAAAGGAGGGTTCACCTTTGAAGCTCACCTTTTGGGCTAAAGCCCTCAGTGGCTTCCTGCGAAGGGGAGATAACACCTCGCTCTGTAGCAGGCTGCTCTTGTTCCTAAGCCTGGGATTCATTCACACTACTCCTCAGGAGGGCAGAAAGCTGTCTGGTGGCCAGTGACCGTGTGTGTCCACTGAACAAACTGGGTCAATAGGGCTACTAACTCTCCCACAGCAAAACAATGTAATAATATACTTCTTCTTGCCTTAGGGCTCGATGGTCCTTCCCTAGGGGAGTCTTACATATATTGTTCAGGGAAGTTAGGGACATTGCCATTAGTTTGAATGACAAAGTCAAACTGACAGCGTTCCAGGCTGCAGTGGCAGGCTGGGAGCCATTTTGTACCTTGTCACGCACAGGGTGGCACCATCAGTGCTGCAACCCTGGGTGGGCCCTCTGCCTACATGCCCTGGGGACCATACACTAGGGAGTTATAAGTAAGTCAGTTTCTGCCAATAGGAGGTAGCCAATTCAACATACACTTTGTAATGGGTTAAAACACTGGCACTGAGGTCTGGTTAGGAGGTCTGCGTGACCTCTCAGAGTCGATAAACCAGCAGCACCAGTCCAAACATGTGGGGGTGAACATGCAAAAAGAGGCATTTCCTTCCAGTTAGAAAATAAAACGAGTTGCCCATTATATTCTTTTTTAATATTGTACTTCATTTGGTTAAGTCGACCGAACAAATTCATTTTTCAATGTCTGAATAAAACCATTACACTATTTGGCTACCAGTGGGAAAAAGAACTTAAACACATGTTCATTTATGTCAATCACCAGCTGGGGTTTTAGAGAGGACATGGATGGCCATGTAAGTGCTGCATTTTTTCTCAACAAGTGAGGGGGGTTGAAGATGCTCTTTGCGATGCCCAGCTAACAACATCCATTTGGTTGCAATTACAATGTTCAGGTTTTGTTTACCTTTCATGGACAGAATAGTGACTACACAAAGGGCAGTGGTGAAGCTCGGGCAGAATGTTTCCCTGCTTTCATTTTTCATGCATTAAATGTCTATAAACGAATAAACCAGCTTGAAGCTAATCGGATTGAGAAACTAATGTCTGTGACTCTACATTGGATGAAATCCAGAATTTCGCGGGCATGATGCAATTTCTGTGAATTGTGGAAATAAATAATTCATGAGCACGGCTTGATCCCTATGGAATATCGGATTTACTGGGTTTGTGCAATAACAGCGGCCAAAGGTGCAATAACGTGTAATTGGTTTGGCTAGTGTTACTGCACAAACGGTAGTGGTTACAAAACCCATAATTCACGAGAGTGATGTCATAACAGTGAATTGTCATTAAGAATTTACTAGAAAGATGCAATGTCCACGAAGTACAGATTTCACAGAATCAAAAACGTGGGATATAGTGTTTTAGCCTGCATTATTGCACGCCTTTCAGTCTCGAATACCGAAAGTGCCTTTAAGTGATCAAAACATCTAAACATGCTGGCCAACTTGAACATGACACTTTCTTCCATCTTTGGTCTCCCTATGAGAGGTAAACAATGCTTAATAATTTCCAAGAGCAGACCCAAAACTCAAAAAACCTGCAGACAAAATATGTTTTAAAATATATATATATATGTCACCTGAACTTCTAAATATCTTGCTGGGCCGCAATGCACAGGCACCCCTCGTGTAATCAAAGATAATATAATGGGTTCTTATTGGACCAATCATGTTAGCTTAACATGACAACTTTCCTCACTTTGTGAGGTATATAATGGAGGCACTCATGTCCTGCAGCAGCAGCCATTTTCTCCTGATAGCGTTTTTAACATTACATAGAATTTTCGGAGTTCAGAATGCAAAATTGCTTCTTTCTGTGTTTCGACACAAAAGTGACACATTTCCTGGTTCCTTCCTACGTTGATTTTTAAAAACAAGTGAAGAAAAAGGATCAAATACTTTGTACTTTATACTTGCAGTTCCCTGGTAAGGTGTATGCTGGGAATACCACGTCCTGAATATCGACGGGACAGAATATTGTTACAACAATATCGTGGGATAAGATATTGAAAGGTTTAGTTTTTATACAGTCTCTATACCTAACTCCACATACATACCTTTGCTATATATATATATATATATATATATATATATATATATATAAAGAATGATTAATTTAAGTTTTTAATGACACCAAACGACGCGTTTCGGCATTACGCCTTGCTCACGGACTATATATAGTCGAAATTTGCAGTTCGATATTCCCTACTACAATCCCTGCTAAGACACACAGCTGTTTCTAGTATTCAGTAAGAATGCAGCATTAACTGAACAATAGTCAAGAGGTGCTCTTGACTATAAAATTTGATTTGCAGCATATTTTTCTTTAACTTCTTTCATTTTATCTCTTGCTCTCACTCCTAAACCCAACCCTTCCTCCTCTCAATGAAACTTCAGAAAAAGCAATCACCCTTAAAAATCTTCAAATATATTTTCACATTGACATAAACTGGTCATGAGCTCCTATCTGAAAATAAGTTTGAACCGGTTATTCATTTCCCCTGATTTTTTTCAAAATAAAGCATGCCCCATATCTTCCAGCCTTTACTCGCCTCCTATTTATCAGAAAGTATAATTTGTTCCTGTCAAATTCCATTTCACCACATAGTATAAGCATTTTGACATGAGAAAATGTGCATTTTTCGATTTCATGAATTGAATCTGCACTGCAATTTTCTTGCCCATGCTGCTGAGCGTGTTGATTTATGATTTAGTTTGCTTTAGTTAATTTAAAAAATATTTTTCCAAGCAGTAAAATGTTGATTGAAAGAAGTAAATTGTATGTTGCAAGATATATTATTTGGCTGTGGGTCTAAACAAAAGGCATAGAAATAATGGCATTTTTTCAGAATATATTGCTGTTAGAATGGGGTTGGTTTTGCTTTTGCTCGTCGCGGTGTCTGTCTAACAATCAGCTGTTGATTGCATGGATTGCCTGTTTTTTTAACTCTTCGTAGGGTTAATTCTGACTGAACAAAGGGCAACAGAGGAGTTGGAGAGAGTATTTCATGTTTTGGTTATTCAGAGGCATTTGTGTGCGTTGAGATGAATTCACAGGTGAGAACTACAGGGAACTCATTT
The DNA here is from genome assembly GCA_963921515.1 of Calotriton arnoldi. Classification (NCBI taxonomy): domain Eukaryota; kingdom Metazoa; phylum Chordata; class Amphibia; order Caudata; family Salamandridae; genus Calotriton; species Calotriton arnoldi. Next base: position 193,796 of record CAWUFW010001719.1, on the reverse strand, counting down.
TCTATGCTTTTCTTCTGTTACAATCTGTCATTCAATGGAATGATGTCATGCCTGTGAATTATGGAAAATAATGCATGTGTCTGACATTCCCAGGCACTAAGGGTTTTGAATAAACTGCTGTCTGTGTGATGAAAATAACCAAACATATGTCTGAGTGTGTGTATACAAGGAACTGCAAAGAACTGAACCATCATGCAGCGGCCAATCACATAGCGAGTGACACGTTTATATATACATTTAAAGTAGCAGCTAAATGGAAGAGGTTACAGTGCAAACCCTAAAGGTGGAAAGGAGTAGATAGGTTGTCAGCATAGTTTCTCTGCCCCTCCATCCCAGGTGCCCTGCTAAGGATAGCAAATGACATCATTGATGACACCACTTGTGACCTAGTGAGTGAGTGACATTGTCGATCACATCACCACTGACATCCTCGATGACGTCGCCTGCGTGAATGAGTGTCATGCGTCCATCTGGTGCTTTGTTTTCCATCGAGGCCAATGGCCGGGGATGGTGACACCATATGCGCATGTGCGCTGGAAGCTGTCCGACCAGGAATATCTGTTCACATGATCAAAGGTGCACACTCATAGAATCTTTCTATAGGTGTGCAGTAAAGTCTCTTTAGGTGCATATGTGCCGTTTACTTTGTAACTGCCCTCAAACGTCGTGTTATGCCCAAGAGGGCCATTGGTTCTTCTCAGCAGCAACTAGAATTTACAATTGGGGTAACAGTCATGTTTTCAACTGCAATATATTGGGACCCATCAGAAGGAGAAGTGCTGCAGATGGTCCTTGACTCAAGGTGTCCAGTCTTGGCCGCCATGACATTCCCTCATGGCTAGAGTAAATGAGAAAATCTGACTTTGTCTCCATATAGGGTGATGGTAAAGGTGTGGTAAAGGCTTAAAAAAAGATCTGGGATGGTATTGGTCAGGTCAAGGTAGGATCTCCACGTTTACAGTCTGAAAGGGTTTCCTGGGAGTCATCCGCCTTGATGAAAAGGAGAGGTCTTTGGTTCTTTCTTGAGCAACTGGGCTGCAGGAGGTTATTTGCTCTTGGGCATCACACTTCCTCAGGATGACCTCCAAGGCGGCTTCTGTCTGCCGAGCATTGCCCTTTGGCTTCCTGGTAGGAGACCACCCCCTTCCCTTATAGGTTAGGTCATAGCAGCACAGCTTCCTCCATAGACAACATGTTCAAAGCCCTGGAAAATCAAGAAGTTTCAAGAGACCTGTTGCTGGTCAGGTGCCCCTGTGTGCTGGCAGAACAGAGCTTCTTCATTACTACAGATGAATACATGTTCTCTTAAGGTGGCCAATCAAGGCAGGAGCCAAGTTCAGAATTCATTCTTCCGGCCCACAAAAGTAGCCAGCATCTTTGCTGTCCTTCATCAATATCCAACAAAGGAGAAGCAGGGCAAGCAATAGCTGGTCAAGGAAACGTGGATTTCTAGGCTGACAGGAAAAACTTCCTTAGTAGGTGCTCTGTGATTTCAAGACAGTCCTGGGGTGGCCACAAAGGGGGAGGCAGACAGCAGTATATGGCCCCAGGATGTGAACTGGGCCCCACACAAGTCTGAAATAACAACAAAGTGATGAATGGATTGCTTGAATTAATCTGAGCTACTTGCTATCACCATGCCACCTCAGTTTGGACCCAGCCATAAGCAAATCCCTCTAGACCCCGCTCCAGTAGGAACAGGCCTGTCCGAACTGCCAGGCCAGGGTCTCCCTGAACCAGAACACAAGCAACCCAGGAGTGGTATCACCCTGATTAGGGCTCATGTGTCGAGTATGGATTGGGTCGAGTGGCACAGTGAGCACGGGACCCACGTCTGGGCATACCCGTCACACTCCAGTCCAAACTGGGGTGGCATAATGCGTGAAAACAATGGACTGGGAAGTGGCCTCAAACGATTGCCAATGGCTGAGATAGTTCCAAGCATTGGATCCATCACTTCGTTTTTCATGCCCCACACACGTTTGAAGCAGGGGTGTGCTTTCTTGCAAATCTGGAAGCCAATATGCCCAGGCCATCTTACCCACTTGGGTCAATCTTTCATCATACGAGGAGGAGTCTGGCCTGAAAGTATGCTGCAGCCAGTAACCAGAGAGGATGAAACTGGCTCGACGGCAGAGCCCCAGAGGCCACTGTCCATACCCTATGTAGGCAGCTCATCTTGTGCTGCATAGACTATGTCCTTGCAAAGTGCACCGTGCATACCACAAGGCCTCCCTGCACACTGTAAACCCAAACACACAAGGCAAATCTCTGGCAGAAGAGAATGGCCCTAGTCACCTGGACTAAGGTGGGTTTACTTTGGGAGTATCTCAGATCCCTCAAATAGTGGAACAGCTAAAAAAAACTGATGTGCCCCTCAACAGAATCTGAGCAGCTACTAGCCACCCTGTATCCTTGGGAGGGGACTGTAACCACTAGCTTCAGGCACTTCAGCGCCTCTTGAGGTATACTAAGCACTACATAAATGGAATTACAATACAATGCACTCTACAACTTTAAATGCTTCTCCATACCAGCGTCGCAACACAAAAACACATGGCACGCCTCCAGTGGGCTTGCAGATGATAACTCCACTGGCGGAAAAGAATACTAGCTCCAGTAAGTTATCCAAAAGGGTAGGATGGCACAGCTGTCCATGCAGTGCAAGGGCATCCGTCCTTACATACCACCCTATGGCTGATCTAGAGCACGTTGAAACACCACACACACACTTCACCACCACCACATACTGAATGATCAATTGCGTGTCTCATCCCACAGGTAGTAAAAGACAGCCATAACTGGGATGCACTAGGCCCTGCAAGCCTCTGGTCTGCGGTGCCACTGCACTTGCTGCCCCTATAATCGCTACACCACCGTTCATAAGCTGCAATCTTTAGAGGTGCATTGTAGGCCACTCTGAGGCATGCCTGATGTACCCTTATGCCAAGAATGCGATGGCAGACAGACCTAGCCAGCCTACCTACTTACCTACAGCATATGGCCCCACCCCGCTGTTGCCCAGCAACACCGACTGCAATTCTTGGCCGTGACATTTGGGATTTTTTTGGTCAGTGGGAGTGGTCAGTTCAGTGCAAGGATTCCTCCCCAGCCCACATTACACCCTCCTATCCTTTACTCTTCTTCATCCATCACACTGCTAAGCGCTGCGTCCCACAACACGATAACCGCAATTCGGTGTTCACCACACATGACATGGAAACCATTCCCACATAGGATCAAAACAAAGACAACACCCTCCCAAGCACAGCCCTGCACAGTGGGGTGTGCTGCCCGTGAAGGCAAGCGCTTCAACGCCCCACATAGGGGTAGTAAGTGCTATAAATGCTACAATTCACCCACTAACTTTCCCTAGGTGAATGAGCTCTTGCGCCGAGCCCTCCCTCGCAAGCTCCTGCCCCAGCTGTTGGGCTCTTGTACAGATAGGAGGCAGTGGTTTTCATGGTATGTTAGGTTGAATTATCTTTCAGCAGTGATTTGTGGTTCATCATGTCACCAGAACCCCTTCATAGTTCACTGTAGGGACATAACACCTGCTGTTTATGATATATATTCCATATTAGTCAATCGGCGTCCAAGCATGACCGAGATTAAAAACAAAGTTTCAACGTTGAATCGTCGTTTTAAAAGCAGTCCGTTCCAGTTTGGACAATAAAGCGCCGCGCGCGATATTTCATATGTTGTTATTTTGGGTCTGAGTTCAGCGGATATGTTTTTAAAGGTGCACATATACGTCAACCCCTTAGGAGACACAGCAGATCGTCTCACGGACCAGCACCCGAAGCAGACCCTAAGGAACTGACTGACATAACTGTACACAGTGCCTCACCCCAGGTAGAACCGCCGTGATGAAAACAGTCAAACGCCCACGGAATGACACCGACAGGAAACGCAGCAGGGCTCTCCACAGCCACCCAACATCCCAACAGCCACTGACCAGCAGCCAAGGAGACGTAGCACCCCGCACTCAAAACCGATCACCCACTCAAAGGGACCCCGAGACTCCGGACCCGCCTACCCCAGCCGAGAACCCACTCGCCCGAACCCAAAGAGAAAAGAGTGCCCCTGTGTGAGACAACCGCGATAAAACACGGCCCCACTACAGTCCGGCACCCTAAGGAAACAGCCCCTCCACAGCCCGGCACCCTCTGAGGGACACCCTAAGGAAACAGCTCCCTCCACAGTCCGGCACCCTCTGAGGGACACCCTAAGGAAACAGCTCCCTCCACAGTCCGGCACCCTCTGAGGGACACCCTAAGGAAACAGCCCCTCTACAGCCCGGCACCCTCTGAGGGACACCCTAAGGAAACAGCTCCCTCCACAGTCCGGCACCCTCTGAGGGACACCCTAAGGAAACAGCCCCCTCCACAGTCCAGCACCCTCTGAGGGACACCCTAAGGAAACAGCCCCCTCCACAGTCCGGCACCCTTGAGGGACACCCTAAGGAAACAGCCCCCTCCAAAGTCCGGCACCCTTGAGGGACACCCTAAGGAAACAGCCCCCTCCACAGTCCGGCACCCTCTGAGGGACACCCTAAGGAAACAGCCCCTCTACAGTCCGGCACCCTCTGAGGGACACCCTAAGGAAACAGCTCCCTCCACAGTCCGGCACCCTTGAGGGACACCCTAAGGAAACAGCCCCCTCCACAGTCCGGCACCCTCTGAGGGACACCCTAAGGAAACAGCCCCTCTACAGTCCGGCACCCTCTGAGGGACACCCTAAGGAAACAGCTCCCTCCACAGTCCGGCACCCTTGAGGGACACCCTAAGGAAACTGACCCTCCACAGTCCGGCACCCTCTGACGGACACCCAAAGAAAACAGCCCCTCTACAGTCCGGCACCCTCTGAGGGACACCCTAAGGAAACAGCCCCTCCACAGTCCGGCACCCTCTGAGGGACACCCTAAGGAAACAGCTCCCTCCACAGTCCGGCACCCTTGAGGGACACCCTAAGGAAACTGACCCTCCACAGTCCGGCACCCTCTGACGGACACCCAAAGAAAACAGCCCCTCTACAGTCCGGCACCCTCTGAGGGACAACCTAAGGAAACAGTCCCCTCCACGGTCCGGCACCCTCTGAGGGACACCCTAAGGAAACAGCCCCTTCACAGTCCAGCACCCTCTGAGGGGCACCCTAAGGAAACAGCCCCTCCACACTCCGGCACCCTCTGAGGGACACCCTAAGGAAACAGCCCCTCCACTGTCAGCACCCTCTGAGGGACAACCTAAGGAAACAGCCCCCTCCATGGTCCGGCACCCTCTGAGGGACACCCTAAGGAAACAGCCCCTCCACAGCCCGGCACCCTCTGAGGGACACCCTAAGGAAACAGCCCCCTCCACAGTCCGGCACCCTTGAGGGACACCCTAAGGAAACAGCCCCCTCCACAGTCCGGCACCCTTGAGGGACACCCTAAGGAAACAGCCCCTCTACAGTCCGGCACCCTCTGAGGGACACCCTAAGGAAACAGCTCCCTCCACAGTCCGGCACTCTTGAGGGACACCCTAAGGAAACTGACCCTCCACAGTCCGGCACCCTCTGACGGACACCCAAAGAAAACAGCCCCCTCCACAGTCCAGCACCCTCTGAGGGACACCCTAAGGAAACAGCCCCTCTACAGCCAGCATCCTCTGAGGGACACCCTAAGGAAATAGCCCCTCTACATTCCACCACCCTCTGAGGGACACCCTAAGGAAACAGCCCCTCCACAGGCCGGCCCGGGAACCCTCTGAGGGACACCCTAAGGAAACAGCACCTTCACAGTCCAGCACCCTCTGAGGGGCACCCTAAGGAAACAGCCCCTCCACACTCCGGCACCCTCTGAGGGACACCCTAAGGAAACAGCCCCCTCCACAGGCTGGCACCCACTGAGGGACACCCTAAGGAAACAGCCCCCTCCACAGTCCGGCACATTTGAGAGACACCCTAAGGAAACAGCCCCCTCCAAAGTCCGGCACCCTTGAGGGACACCCTAAGGAAACAGCCCCCTCCACAGTCCGGCACCCTCTGAGGGACACCCTAAGGAAACAGCCCCTCTACAGTCCGGCACCCTCTGAGGGACACCCTAAGGAAACAGCTCCCTCCACACTCCGGCACCCTTGAGGGACACCCTAAGGAAACTGACCCTCCACAGTCTGGCACCCACTGAGGGACACCCTAAGGAAACAGCCCCTCTTCAGTCATCACCCTCTGAGGGACACCCTAAGGAAGCAGCCCCTCCACATTCCGGAACCCTCTGAGGGACACCCTAAGGAAACAGCCCCTCTACAGTCAGCACCCTCTGAGGGACACCCTAAGGAAACAGCCCCTCTACAGTCCAGCACCCTCAGAGGGACACCCTAAGGAAACAGCCCCTCTACTGTCCGGCACCCTCTGAGGGACACCCTAAGGAAACAGCCCCTCTACAGTCCAGCACCCTCAGAGGGACACCCTAAGGAAACAGCCCCTCTACAGTCCAGCACCCTCAGAGGGACACCCTAAGGAAACAGCCCCTCTACAGTCAGCACCCTCTGAGGAACAAACAACCCCTCGACAGTCCACCCCCCTCAGAGGGACACCCTAAGGAAACAGTCCCGCCACAGTCACAACCCTCAGAGGGACACCCTACGGAAACAGCCCCTCTTCAGTCATCACCCTCTGAGGGACACCCTAAGGAAGCAGCCCCCTCCACAGTCCGGCACCCTCTGAGGGACACCCTAAGGAAACAGCCCCTTCACAGTCCAGCACCCTCTGAGGGGCACCCTAAGGAAACAGCCCCTCCACACCCCGGCACCCTCTGAGGGACACCCTACGGAAACAGCCCCTTCTCAGTCCGGCACCCTCTGAGGGACAGCCTAAGGAAACAGCCCCTCCACAGTCACAACCCTCAGAGGGACACCCTACGGAAACAGCCTCTCCACAGTCAGCATCCTCAGAGGGACACCCTAAGGAAACAGCCCCTCCACAGTCCGGCACCCTCTGAGGGACACCCTAAGGAAGCAGCCCCTTCACATTCCGGAACCCTCTGAGGGACACCCTAAGGAAACAGCCCCTCTTCAGTCATCACCCTCTGAGGGACACCCTAAGGAAGCAGCCCCTCCACATTCCGGAACCCTCTGAGGGACACCCTAAGGAAACAGCCCCCTCCACAGTCCGGCACCCTCTGAGGGACACCCTAAGGAAACAGTCCCCGCCACAGTCAGCACCCTCTGAGGGACACCCTAAGGAAACAGCCCCCTCCACAGTCCGGCACCCTCTGAGGGACACCCTAAGGAAACAGTCCCGCCACAGTCAGCACCCTCTGAGGGAAACCCTAAGGAAACAGCCCCTCTACAGTCCGGCACCCTCTGAGGGACACCCTAAGGAAACAGCTCCCTCCACAGTCCGGCACCCTTGAGGGACACCCTAAGGAAACAGCCCGATCCACAGTCCGGCACCCTTGAGGGACACCCTAAGGAAACTGACCCTCCACAGTCCGGCACCCTCTGACGGACACCCTAAGGAAACAGCCCCCTCCACAGTCCGGCACCCTCTGAGGGACACCCTAAGGAAACAGTCCCGCCACAGTCAGCACCCTCAGAGGGACACCCTAAGGAAACAGTCCCGCCACAGTCAGCACCCTCTGAGGGACACCCTAAGGAAACAGCCCCTCTACAGTCCAGCGCACTCTCAGTTGCCCTCTTCCTCCGCACACAGCCCACCACCCACTGCAGAGCACACCAGTGAAACACAAGTTAGCGCCCAGAACCACCGAGGGAGGCCCGGCGTCCAGCTCCACAGCCCTGCATGCACGGGAGAGCCAGAGAGCGTCCTCACTAGGAAGAGACTCCCCAGCCAGCAGGAGCTCCCGCCGAGGTGCACCCAGAGGAGACCCGGCCCCGTCCCTCCAGGAGCGCTCGAGGGAGACACAGGAGCGTCCTTCACAACTCCGCGCCTCCCAGAGCACAACAAAGCGCACCCCGAGGAGACACTGCAGCCCCTCCACAGACGGGCACACAGCAACGGGCACTGAGGAGACATACAACCCCTCCACTGTCCGGTACCCCACCATCACTCCGTAGCCCAGCACATAACGCGCACCCGAGGAGACAGAGAAGCCCCCTCCGCAGTCCAGCTGAGAAGACACAGCACCCCCTCCACAGTCCAGCAGAGAAGACACAGCCCCCCCACCACAGTCCAGCAGACAAGACACAGCCCCCCACCACAGTCTAGCAGACAAGACACAGCCCCCCTCCACAGTCCAGCAGAGAAGACACAGCACCCCCTCCACAGTCCAGCAGAGAAGACACAGCGCCCCCCTCCACAGTCCAGCAGAGAAGACCCAGACCACTTCCACAGTCCAGCTGAGAAGACACAGCACCTCCCTCCACAGTCCAGCAGAGAAGACACAGCACCCCACCACAGTCCAGCAGACAAGACACAGCCCCCACCAGAATCCAGCAGAGAAGACACAGCCCCCCTCCACTGTCCAGCAGAGAAGACACAGCACCCCCTCCACAGTCCAGCAGAGAAAACACAGCGCCCCCTCCACAGTCCAGCAGAGAAGACCCAGACCCCTTCCACAGTCCAGCTGAGAAGACACAGCACCTCCCTCCACAGTCCAGCAGAGAAGACACAGCACCCCCACCACAGCCCAGCAGACAAGACACAGCCCCCCTCTACAGTCCAGCAGAGAAGACACAGCACCCCCTCCACAGTCCAGCAGAGAAGACACAGCACCGCCCTCCACAGTCCAGCAGAGAAGATACACCCCCTCTGACAGTCCAGCTGAGAAGACACAGCCCCCTTCCACAGTCCAGCTGAGAAGACACAGCCCCCTTCCACAGTCCAGCTGAGAAGACACAGCACCCCCTCCAAAGTCCAGCAGAGAAGATACAGCACCCCCCTCCACAGTCTAGCAGAGAAGAAACAGTCCCCCCACCACAGTCCAGCGAAGAAGACACAGCACCCCCTCCGCAATCCATAAGAGAAGACACTGCACCCCCTCCACAGTCCAGCGGAGAAGACACAGCACCCCCTCCACATTCCCGCAGAGAAGACACAGCACCCCCCTCCACCACAGTCCAGCAGACAAGACACAGCACCCCCACCACTGTCCAGCAGACAAGACACAGCACCTTCTCCACAGCCCAGAAGAAAAGACACAGACCCCCCTCCGCAGTCCAGCAAAGAAGACACAGCACCCCCTTCACATTCCAGCAGAGAAGACACAGCACCCCTCCATGGTCCAGCAGAGAAGACACAGCACCCCCTCCACAGTCCAGCAGAGAAGACACAGCACCCATCCACAGTCCAGCAGAGAAGACACAGCATCCCCCTCCACAGTCCAGCAAAGAAGACACAGCACCACCCTCCACAGTCCAGCAGAGGAGACACAGCACCCCCTCCACAGTCCAGCAGACAAGACACAGACCCCCTCCGCAGTCCAGCAAAGAAGACACAGCACCCCCTCCACAGTCCAGTAGAGAAGACACAGCACCACCTCCACAGTCCAGCAGAGAAGATACACCCCCTCTGGCAGTCCAGATGAGAAGACACAGCACCCCCTCCACAGTCCAGCAGAGAAGATACACCCCTCCGACAGTCCACCTGAGAAGACACAGCCCCCTTCCACAGTCCAGCTGAGAAGACACAGCCCCCTTCCACAGTCCAGCGAAGAAGACACAGCACCCCCCTCCGCAATCCATAAGAGAAGACACTGCACCCCCTCCACAGTCCAGCGGAGAAGACACAGCACCCCCTCCACATTCCAGCAGAGAAGACAGCACCCCCTCCACCACAGTCCAGCAGACAAGACACAGCCCCCACCACAGTCCAGCAGACAAGACACAGCACCTTCTCCACAGTCCAGAAGAGAAGACACAGTAGCCTCGTCCACAGTCCAGCAGAGAAGACACAGCACCCCCTCCACATTCCAGCAGAGAAGACACAGCACCCCCTCCACTGTCCAGCAGAGAAGACACAGCACCCCTCCACAGTCCAGCAGAGAAGACACAGCATCCCCCTCCACAGTCCAGCAAAGAAAACACAGCACCACCCTCCAAAGTCCAGCAGAGAAGACACATCACCCCCCTCCAAAGTCCAGCAGAGAAGACACAGCTCCCCCCTCCACAGTCTAGCAGAGAAGACAGGAGCCTCCTCCACAACCCAGCACCCACCATCACTCCTCAGCCCAGCACACAACAAAGCGCAGCCTGAGGAGACAAAACAGCCCTCTCCACAGTCCAGCTCCCACCAATGGGCACTTGGAGTAGGCACAGCAGCCCTCTCCACAGCCCAGTACTCCACCATCACTCCCAGAGTAGCACCCATCAACGGCCCACCCCAAAGCGACACAACAGTTTTCTCCGCAGTCCAGAGCCCACCAAAGCGCCCTCTGAGGGGAAACAGCGGCCCACTCTACGTTCCAGCACCCACCAAAGGTCACCCTGAGGAGACACTACAGCCCCCTCCAAAGTACAGCACACACCAAAGCGCACCCCGAAGAGACACCGAGCCCCGCCACGGTCCAGCAGCGCGCCGTACACTCAAAGCCAGTAGCGTACAACAAAATGATGCCCCCCCGCAGCATGTAATGAGGGGCCCCTCAGTCCTCCGTATCTCACAGATATTGATAGACCTTGGCTTAAATGGGGTCCCCTAAAGGTGGGGTGCTGGGACTCTTGCGTGCGCCACCGGGGCCTGCGTTACGCCTCTGACTATAGCGCACCGTGAGGAGACACAAAGCCCCTCCGCACTCCAACACCCATCAAAGCGCTCCCTGAGGAGACACGGCTGTCCCTCACAGCCCAACAGCCACCAGATGCCCCCCAAAGACATAGAAGCCCCTCCACAGCCCAGCAGCCACGAGATGCCTCCCAAAGACATAGAAGTCCCCCCACCCCCCCAGAGCCCAGCAGCCACCGAAGGGCCCCCAAGAAGACCCAGCAGAGCCGTCCACAGCCCAGCACCCGCTGCGAACCCTTCAAACTAGTAATCAACAACACCGTACACAGGTGCATCCCCCATCTATGTGCACCCAAACGTAGAAGACCAGACCCCTTTCTACAGCCCTGCGACCACCGGGCGGCCCCATAAGAAGTGGGTAAGACGACCAAACTCTCTCCAAAGAGGGCTCTAGCGCAGGACAGCCACGTCTCTCTCAAGAGACCGGTTTTGGGCTCAGCAGAGGCCCAGGTGTGTAGGGATCCGCAGGCACTACTGTAGGCATGGGGGTGGGGGGTCCTCGGCACCCTGCCTCCACCCTTGCGGGTAGGAACCTACCCAAACAGGGGGCTGCTTGGATGTCCCAAACGTCACCACATTTGCCCCGGGGTCATCCTGACTTGTGGAAGTGTGCCCCCGCCCAGATTCATGCATCCCATGCCCCCTCCAAAAACCGTCTTATAACAGGCAGGACCCTTTACACATCTCTTACAATAACAACAGTCCGCATAGGAGCCGGGCACATCACCCTCTTCCCGTAGAAGAGGAGAGAGCCGCTGCCCAACTTCACGTGGCTCGCGCCAGCCTTGCTCGGACCGCCGGACCCCCGGAAGGGCTGACATGCACAGCGTGCCACAGGGCACCACAACAAACGCCTCATGCAGGTTGGACTCACCGCTCGAGGGGATGCCCAGGAGTGTGCTGGCCAAGAGCAGGGACAGCGCCCCGGTGCCAGGGGGGGAGGGCGCTCCGTGCCACCATGAGCCCATCGCTGGCGGCGAGGGTGCCCACGCCTGGGGGTCCGGGGCTCAGCCCCCGCGCGGGCTGTCCAGATGTGCCCACATACCAGAGCCCGCAGCAGTCCCCATGGACCCCCACTGCCGCAGGTGTGCTCTTCTCCGCGCTCGGCTAGGAGAAGGGTCCCAGGTAAGTGGGGGCAGCAGGGTGCAGGTGCGCTGCTTGGGTTCCCCCCAGTGCCCGGAGCCCTGGAAGCGGTCGCGCGGGGGGCCAGAGGTGCCGTGCAGCCCCCGCGAGAGGACGTGGCGGCTGCGGGTGCCCCGGTTCTCCTCGCCTGGCAAAGCTGCCCGCACCGCTCGTCTCTTGCACGGCACTGCAGGGAAGAAGCAGTGATGGAGAGAGCCAGACTGGCAGATGAGGGAGAGGCGCGCGGACGGAGGCAAAACACGGCCTGGAGCGCGATCGGGATCCAGTTAGACCACTAGGACTGCCAGGCGCTCCACCCACAGTGAAGGAGGGGGGGGTACGGGGGGGCAGTCTGAAGCCCACCACAGAAAGGCCAACGACATCTAATATAGCTCAGGCGGTTAATGCACCACGGCTGAGATCCCTCTAAATCCTCCAGGCTGCTTCATCCAAACCAGGAGAACAGCGGAGATGGTTAATGCACCTGCTGTAGATCTGGTGATATGTTCCAATCCTATTATGAAAGCTCAGTGGGTTAACGTTATGACTACAGAGATATCTGTAGCCGCTTAGTGCTCTACGTCCTTCCAAGGTGATAAAATATGACCCATTAAATTGGTTTAATATTAAACTTGCTATTTAAAGGACCGAACCAACCATTCTCTCGCAGTAAGCACGGTTTTTTTTAATTTATTTTTTTAGAACAAATGGGCTGAATTGTGTTTTGCTGGAGGGACAACCATTTTGGTGGCGGGTTCACACATGGGTCATGACGATTTTCAACCCCACCCTCTGTAAAAGAGTGCGTGGCACCCAAGCGACAAAGCCCCTTGAATAAGCCTGGATAGATTCACATCCATATCGTCTGGGATTTGTAGTGCTGCTTGTGCCTGTGCTCCCTCGTAGGATTCTTGACTCTAGCGTGGATTCGAACCAGGAATTCTGCGAGGTAGCACAGGCACACCATGTGAATGTGATCCTGGGCATATCACCGGGTGCCTGCAACTTGTTGCTGCACATAACATACGTGTAGCTGTAAAACGCAGTCACCCCTTGGGTTGTCTTTGGCGCTTAATAACAAAGGTATATTGTTAACCCATCCACAGTTCTCATTTTATCGACCTTGGAAGGATGAAAGGCTGAGTGATCCGCCAGCATTCGTACTCGTGAATTCAAACAGCCCCCAGAGCTGCTTTAGTCCTCACCTGGTCGATCCCCGAGGACTCGTCGGTACACATCCCAGAGCATCTTAAACAGCCCTGTGGGTGCCGAGGGAAGGGGGAGGTACACATGTACAATCGAACCATTTTCCACCCGGAATCTGAAAACGGAGCTCTTGCCAAGCCTCGCTCAGTAAGTAACGTAACTCTCAGTGGTACGTGCCCACGACTCCCCTATCTGGAAATTGCATGGCCCAGAGGCAGAGCGCCATACAAATATTTAAGAATTAACCCACATCATACCATCCCAGACCATCTCAGAGGTGTCACCCCTCTAGATATATCTGTCCCTCATGCGTCGTGTCTCTTAAAGCGCCTCGAAGCTGGGCACACCTCAGTGGGGCATGGAAGCGCTGTAGCGATACCACATACCACCTCAGCTACTGTATCCACTCCCAGTCGCGGTCGGTGGAGGAGTGCCGGCCGGGCGGTGACGTGGGGCGGGGGAGGGGCAGGGTGGGGGTAGCAAAGTATGGATTACGGACCTATACAGGTAAGCAAACATTTAAATCAATGAAACGAATTTCGTTGCGCGCACTGCATCGCATTTGGCGATGCAGTGCGCGCAACGAAATTCGTTTCATTGATTTAAATGTTTACTTACCTGTATAGGTCCGTAATCCATACTTTGCTACCCCCCACCCTGCCCCTCCCCCGCCCCACGTCACCGCCCGGCCGGCACTCCTCCACCGACCGCGACTGTCCACTCCCTGTGGCTGGCTGACACCCCGTGTCAGCGGCTGGACCTCAGACACCGGCTGTGCCCTCGGGTCCGCGCCGACAGCTTCATCGATTGCGGAATCATCCGAGCCTGGGAGGAAGGCCAGACAGGGCTCTCAGAATGAGGCTGCGCGGGCCCTGGGCAGGCTGTACGGGCCTGCTGCGGGGGGGGGGGCAGTGAGACCCTTAGGGCTCGCCTACGGGGGCGCAGCCTTTACACGGAGCTCTGGGTGCAAGTGCAACCATGGCTAGAAGACCCCCCTGATCTGCGTGGGTCGCTCTGTAGGGGGTCTGGCCTGAGGCCACCCAATTACATAGATGTGTTTTATAGAAGGGGCTCCGGGCGCATCCAGTTTGATATTTAACTTGATGAATGGTCTCCGGATGAAGCCACTCAGAGAGGGAAAACCTGGACTGGATCACTCCGTCCCCTGGGAAGGATTCTGCGCGAAGGTTTACCTGTACCGAAAGCATGCATGTGCCCAGGGAACGCACACAACAGATATGAAACGGAAGCTCTGGACTGGACGCACGATCCAGAGAAACGGAAAGTACTCGCAGTCCTCGCGAGAAGGACGTGCAGACGGAGGGCTCAGCCTGGACTATCCCGAGGACTCCGTGTAATTCCCCTCTGGGATTAACGATAGATTAGAGAAGGAAAACATGAAACGAATGTCTGCGCCTAATAGAATGCGCTTCCATAGCCTTCCACGAAATGCAAAAAAAAAACCATAACCCGGTGTCCTTGCTCCATTAAAGCAACTCATGATGTAAGAACCCTCTTCACCTTTAAGGAGAAGAGGCGATTGGCCCGACTGGTCAGGTGTGGTCATCGCACATCTGTATGCTTCACTTACTGGTTCCTTTTTATCTAGTACTGGAAATGTAAGAAGTTTACTGTGGGACCCCCCAGGGGTGCGGCAGAACAAGGGTAGAATCATGGGGTGGGGGCGGAGTCAGGGATGCGTTGTATTTGGTATACTATGCCCACAAATGAAGCGGCAACCAGGAAAAACAAGACAGGAAAGCTGTTATGGTCTATTTACGTTGTAACAATCAGGCTGTCTTTTAAGGTAGCATGGAGGTCATGGGGTTAAGCAGTACTTTAAGTGAACTGATAAAAAAATGGGGGGGGGAGGTCTAAAGACGCTAACACCGAAGAGTAGTTAAGTCTCGTTTTTCAGAGGTGTGGCCTCTGTTATTAAGAACACGTATTTTAATGTGTGACGTAGAATTACACCGGCCTCCTCCTCTTCTTCTTTCTGGTCCTCTTCCTGGTCACCCGCCTCTTGGTACTTCTCATCATCAACCTCTAGGCCTGTGCCTGGTTCTTCTCCTCCTCTTGGCCTCAGCCTTCTCTTCCTCCTAGCCCGCCACATCCGCCTTCTTGGCTTTCTTCCTGGTCCTCCTCCTAGTCCTGGCGCTGTCATGTCCTCCTTGTTCCACGGGTCCTAGGGCTCCTAGTCCTTCGGGCCCGTGCTGCTGTTCCTCATCCTTCTGGACTTTCTGATTCTGGTGCTCCTGGTTCAAGTCGTCTTGCTCCTCCAGGTCCTGGTCCTCCCGTCCTGCTCGTCCTTGTGGTTGGGGGTCATTGTCCTCCTGGTATCAATCTTCCAAGCCATGGTCCTCCAGGTCCTAAGCCTTCCCCTCCTGTTCCTCTTAGTCCTCATCGTCCCGGTGATGCTGCACCTCGTTCTGTCCCATGGCCTTGTTCCTTGAAGCTGGCTGCTCTGGACCTGGTTCACTTGGCTCTGGTACGTCTGGCCGTCATTGTCCTTGTCCTCCTGGCCCTGCTCCTTTTGGTCTTCTTGGTTTTGATCCTCCTGGACACGGTCCTCTTGAATCTCCTGCTTCTATCCCTGCTTGTGCTCCTGATCCTCCTGACACCCCCGCCCCTCTCCCCCTCCTGAACCCCCCCCCTGCCCCTGTCCTCCTCCTGGTTCTGAACTGCCCCTCTAATGCTGGAAACTGCTCCTTCTGTTCCTGACCCTCCGGGTCCTGGCAGGGCCGTCTTAACAGCATTATAGGCCCCTGGGCATAAGCAGTGCCCTGGGCCCTGCCTACACAATCACTCACAGGAATAAAATGTTTAACAGAAAATTAGTGTTAAATTCTGGTCTGCATGGACCCCCTGTGCTCGTGGGGCCCCAGGGCTACTGCCCAGCGTGCCCATGCGTAAAAAGACGCACTGGGACCTGGTCCTTCTAGCTTACTTGGTTCTGGTCCTTCTGCTGATGGACTCAATGTGACAGGAAAGAACCAGTTTCGGACACGCCCACTGATGACCCAGCGCCTTGAGACCCTCACGGGTGAGTGATTGATTGACCATGCCGAAATGGGGAGCGCTACTACTGTCCTGGATAAGGTGCCATACTGTATATCAAAGGCTGGAAACGTGTCGTTACTGGAGGGTACCACCAGTAACCTCTTCCTTTTAGCAGTCTCTCCCATCAGCTGCACAGTCCCCTCTCTTTCCCGTCTGCAGGCCTCAGACACATCTCCTTCGGCTCGTGTTTATAATCAGTATTAACGTTATAATGTAACCGAGCTGTGCAGTGGTGCAGAAAATCAATCTTAAGTGACAGCAGAAGCACATTGAACATTATTGCTTCTCTCCAAAGCGGGGTCTACTCTCCAAGAGCTGAAGAGGGGGAGACAAGCTGACACGACACAATAAACCTCACTGTCCCAATGACAGCAAGTGCTGTCACGAAGAGTCCCAGCCAGAGACATGGAGAGTGCACAGGTGCGGGGCTTGATAGAGGAGACCTCAGAGTCCTAGCGACAGGCAGAGCGAGCACGAGCGTCCAGAATACGATACCGAGGTTGAAAGGGTCTCTGATCTGGATGTAAGGAATCTGATGGTCGCAGATTTGGATGTAACGCATCTGAGGGTCTCAGGTCCAGATGTAAGAAATTTTTGGGTCTCGGCTCTAGATGTAAGATATTTGAGGGTCTCAAATCCAGATGTAGGGAATCTGAGGGCCTCAGGTCTAGATGTAAGACATCTGAGGGTCTCAGATCTAGATGTAAGACATCTGAGGGTCTCAGGTCTAGATGTAAGACATCTGAGGGTCTCAGATCTAGATGTAAGACATCTGAGGGTATCAGGTCTAGATGTAAGACATCTGAGGGTCTCAGATCTAGATGTAAGACATCTGAGGGTCTCAGATCTAGATGTAAGACATTTTTGGGTCTCGGCTCTAGATGTAAGACATTTGAGGGTCTCAAATCCAGATGTAGGGAATCTGAGGGCCTCAGGTCTAGATGTAAGACATCTGAGGGCATCAGGCCTGGATGTAAGGAATCCGAGGGTCTTGAATCTGTATGTAAGGCAACTGAGGGTCTCAGATCTGCGTACAGAGGTCTTAATACAAAGAGTCTGAGAGTAAATGCCTGGTTAGTTAAGGTGTGAAGGCTTCAGAATTGTACCTCAAGGGTCTCTGATCTTTAAGGGTTACTGATTCCATATACCAAGAGGTGAGGGTCTCAGATGTGGGTGTAAAACATCTGAGGGTCTCAGATCTTTCTCGATACGAAGATTCTGAGAGTCAACATCTGACTAGCAAGGGTGCGATGGGCTTTAGAACTGTACGATGAGGATCTCAGATTTGTTCACCAATGGTGTGAGGGTGGCAGATTGCGCATATCGAGGGTCAAGTTAGTGGGATGTGGATATGAAGAATCTGAGGGTCTCAGATCTGTGTAAAGAGAGACCGCGGAACACATACCTGTGTGCAGAACATTTCAACTGCTTGATCTGGGTACATACGCCTGAGAGCCATAAAATCTATACACTGAATGAGTGAGTCTCACTCTCAGATCTGTGCACCAAGTTTATATATGGCAGGTCGCTACCCGGAGGGTGCAAAGGTCTCAGAACTGCATACCGGGGTATAAGTGTCAGATCTGGTTGGACAGTGGTTGAAATGTACCCTTTTTGCAGGCTCACTCTGGATTTTTGTAAGCCTTTTTTAGAACCCTTTATTGCTGTCAATAGAACTCTGTGGACTTTAACCCTGCTAATCAGTGGTAAAGTGCACGTTCTCCTCCTTTCAACATGGTAAAATTGGTGTACACCTGATTGGTTTATTTAATTGCCTTCAGGTCCCCAGTATATGGTAACAAGTGTACCCAGGGCCTGTAAATTAAATGCTACCAGTGGATTGCAGTACTCATTGTGCCATCCATTGCCGTGGCATTGTAAAGCATGCTTCTAGGACCAACCATTGTAGCCTAGCTGTACAGTTTTTAACTGCAAATTCGTCATTGGTCAAATAAACCCTTTTTGACAGGTCACCTTTAAGTATGTCTTGTTACATATACGGGAGGCTGCATAGTATTCAAAAGTTAAATGTTAAATATGTCCTTACAGTGAAAAAAACCCAAAAGCTATTTGCACTGTAGCAAGGCTAGCTGCTCTATAGGAAAACACTGAGTTACATTTTTTAATAGTTATTCTAAATCCAATTTAATAGTAAAATCGAATGTATAACTAATAAGAATTGTTATCTACGGTACTCACAAACACTTGCTCCAACTTCTTCACAGTCGACAGAGCGCATAGGGTACTGTCTCGACCCCTCCCCCGGGAGTCCCTCTCAGACCGATGGCGGCTAGCCTACTGAATTACCGTGATCCAAATGATAAACTGCAGAGGGCCCACACCACTTGGGACTTTGAAGGCCACAAAGTGTAATCTTTCTTGATTACACAACAACGGAACAAAGAAAGAGGCAAGACTTCGCAATAGTTAAGCAGGAACTGAGAACATTGAAGATACAATATTGGCTCCTATACCCAGTGAGGTTACGCATTACAGTTAAAGGCTCATTGTAGTTCTTTCACTCCCCCTTCGAGGTATGTTCATGGCTAGAAATGGAGGGCCATGACATTGCCAAACTTCAATCAATGAAGAATCAATGAAGAACCCTAGCATGTGAGGACACCGCCCTTGTCACCGCAGGACACTAATACATCCGGGTGCCCCTACGAAGGAGAAAGCAGCGGAGGAGCGAGCTTCCTTGATTTCGGATATTCGCAATCGAAGGGAACCACACGCCATTCAAGAATCCAGAGGACCAGAGACGACTGAAGAGGACTCGGAGGTAACACTCTCAGAGGAACAAACATCGCTGCTGCGAGGCCCTAGTCTGTAGATGAATTGATCTGAACTCAGATTGACATATGGCCAGACTCCCAATATAAAGACCAATATGGCTAGACAGGAGGCACTGCAAACCTTGGATACGCATACCTGCTACCTGATGGTGGTAAGATGGTGAAAAGACACCCGGCCTATTGATCACTCCACCCCCCCCAACAGCACTCAGCAAATATGCAAGAATAGGCAAACTGAAGTTACTTTGATGTTTTTGTTAATGTTATTGTCTTTGTTAATGCACATGGTTGAATCAAGTTTAGCTCTGAATGGGGTACAGGGGCTCACTCGCAACCAGCCACACCGTATCAACCAATGGTCAAGGTGAACATCTCCCTCATTTTTACACCAGATCAGACACACTCATCACCCTCGTCCTTGTCTGACACACTGCCACGACGAACCTCTCCCCCACATAATCCCATATCATGTTCTCCAAATATAATTTTATGACATGGAACGTCCGGGGCTTAGGAAGCACCATAGGGCCCGGAACGCCTAGGATGCTCCCCGCCCCGCTCCCTGGTTCACCCACAAATACTACTTGATACTTCCAGAGTGTGGGTATAAACGGCCATGTTTAATTATTTCATAACACACATAAACATGACAATCAGTAAACATTATTCCAAATCTTATTATCAAATCCTACTCACACTTTTAATATTTACAATGCATAACTTATCACCTATTAACTTGCTCCCAGCACCAAGGGGCCCTCAGGCTCGCATCCCCAATTGAGAACCACGCAAGGTGCAACCCACCTGCGTCCTTGAGAGGTGAGCCCCCAGCCCTCCGGTCCTTGTCCGCCAATTCCGGGGCCCACCCCCTACCACCAGGCTCCCGAGGAGGCTCGTAGGGAATAAACCGGGGCCGCTGTCCCCTGCCCTAAATCGTGACCTGGCGCCCTTGCCTCCCCAGCCGGTGTCCCCATTCTCCCTGCGGAGAGCTTACCGTCTCTCCCCTCAGTGCTGGCCTAGGGAGTATGTAAGAAGGACTCCCGTTAACCCTGCGAGTCAATGCTCTGTGGCCTCTTTACCGCCTACCACTCCCCCCAAACTCCTGATAAGCGGGACGGGTGGGTGGGAGATTGCTGACCAGCCTACTCCTGGGGCCTGCGCGCGAAAGAGAGGACCCTCGTTGCGTCCCCGAGGCCTAAATAGGCTCTTGCTCCGCCCCTTCCCGCGCCGGGTCCCAGGCCGGAGATCGGTCCAGGGTGACCCGGAAGCACTTGGCTCCAGCTGGTCGTCCCCCATAGGGCTAGCCCCTGGCAACAACGGGGCGGGGATCCCGGCGGCCAGGCCCTAATGGCGCGCTTGCTTATCCTCGCGCTTCTCCATAGGGCCCGGAACGCCTAGGATGCTCCCCGCCCCGCTCCCTGGTTCACCCACAAATACTACTTGATACTTCCAGAGTGTGGGTATAAACGGCCATGTTTAATTATTTCATAACACACATAAACATGACAATCAGTAAACATTATTCCAAATCTTATTATCAAATCCTACTCACACTTTTAATATTTACAATGCATAACTTATCACCTATTAACTTGCTCCCAGCACCAAGGGGCCCTCAGGCTCGCATCCCCAATTGAGAACCACGCAAGGCGCAACCCACCTGCGTCCTTGAGAGGTGAGCCCCCAGCCCTCCGGTCCTTGTCCGCCAATTCCGGGGCCCACCCCCTACCACCAGGCTCCCGAGGAGGCTCGTAGGGAATAAACCGGGGCCGCTGTCCCCTGCCCTAAATCGTGACCTGGCGCCCTTGCCTCCCCAGCCGGTGTCCCCATTCTCCCTGCGGAGAGCTTACCGTCTCTCCCCTCAGTGCTGGCCTAGGGAGTATGTAAGAAGGACTCCCGTTAACCCTGCGAGTCAATGCTCTGTGGCCTCTTTACCGCCACAAGGGTGACCAGGGCCCACAGGTCCTTCACCCTCCCCACCACCGAATAAGTTCTGTACAAAGGACCATATTCCTCTGATCCACACATCTGTCCCCATGTCCGATAAATGTACTCCATCATGGTGAAACATCTGATCCCCAGTGATCAGTCTGTGGGGAATGTGGCACAGGCGGCCCTGTCCAGTGCACAGCCTGGCCAATTCCCTGTTGAGGCGCCTAACCGACACATTCAAGGCTCGTGGTCGCACATTGGTGCCCCAAACCCGGCGTGGTATCATACTGGACCAGGCTATCCGAGCCAGCGGGAACATTCTCCCTCACCATGCAAAGACCGTCAGTAACTCCTCTCTGACCGCTTGGCGCCCAAGGTCCACCATGTCGTTGCCACCTAAATGCAGAATGATCAAATCCGGGGACTGCAGTCCCTCGTGCGCTCTTGTTTCTTCCACCAGTTGCCGCAGCTGCCGAATTCGCAGGCCCCCGACGCCTCGCCACAGGATCGTCACCCCGGTCAGACCCCCCGGTCTCGCTACTTGCCGCCGCTGCAACCGGACCGTGGCGTGCCGCACAAACGAGTGTCCCAACACCCATACTACCTTCGAGGGCATACTAATGACGGGGAGAAATGGAAAAGTTAGCGTAATCTAGGCAGCATATCCCTGTTTTTCATAATAGTTCCGGGCGCACATAGCGTTTAAAACACATTGAAGTCCAGCGCCCCACCCTTTTCACAGTCTCTTCCGGTAACCCTGCTCCTGCTGCGAGGGTCGCTGCCCCAATCCTAAATGAGTGTGAAGAGTACCCTCCGTGCCCCAATCCTAAATCAGCCATTGCTCGGCCGAACACCGCCCTGAATTGGTACCGTGACAAACAGTCCCCCGCTCGTGGATAAACAGGGCCTGGCCCCCCTTGCGGGCGGATCCCCAAATATGCTTCCATCCTGGCAACCGGGCATACCGTTGAACCAGGCGCCGGACTAAGGCGGATCGTGCACCCCTTTCCCAAGGGGTCCGTTTTGGACCTGCGCAGCACCACCACCAGCCCCTCCCGCACCATCTTTGTGTCCCGCCATTGCAACCCTCCCGTCTGGTCAGACTTTGATGATCCTACCAACTCCCTAACCGGAAAGCCCCATAAAAGGCCAGAGAGAAGGCGGCCCCAAATAAGGTGCTCTCATATTCTGAGCAGCATATTGCCCGCAAGGTCCCCAGTATGCGCCCCAGTGTGTCTACATCCAGTGGCCTCCTGCCATCCTTTTTAACCCCTTCGAGCCTGGCCCAACCTGCCAGTGCTTTCCGCACTAAGAATGTAGCGCCCGGATCGCGCTCGCCCGCCAGCTTGGCAAAGAAACCCACTGCAGTTACATGTGCCCTGGCATAAGAAGCAGGCCTACCCTGATCCCTCAAAGCCTGTAAGAAGCCGCTGATGGCCTCTGGACTAAAAAGGCACCCCGGCTTTACGCGCTGCACAAACATTCGGTATGATTTGAAATGCTGCTGATAAGTTCTCCGGGTGCGCTCGCTCAATGAGGCCCCTACTAGCCCTGCTAAGGCGGGGCTCCAATCCTCCACAGAGATGTTGGGAACGCTGTCATCCGGTCCTCTGCCTGTGGATGGAATCTCCTGAAGTCCTGTAACTTGAAGCGAGACAAAGCGTCAGCAGCCTGATTCTCCACGCCTGGAATATGCGCCGCCCTGAACAGCAAGTTCAACTTCAAGCAAGCCAACACCAAATGCTTCAATAGCCTTAGTACATGCCTACACTTTGCCCCTTGTCTGTTAATGGCCTCCACCACTGCCATGTTGTCAGACCAAAAACCACAGACTTGTCCCTGAAGACTTGGGCCCAGACCGTCACCGCCACCACAATGGGGAACAGTTCCAAGAAGGCTATGTTCTTTGTCAGCCCCTGCTCATGCCATGCTGCAGGCCAGTCCCCCTGCACCAGCGTGACCCCAGCACTGCGCCAAAACCCACGCTACCCGCTGAGTCCGTGAGTAAGCCCAAGTCTGCACTAGAGATGGTCGGTGCCGGCCAGACCACCTTACCATTAAAGTCACTCAGAAAACTGCGCCACACCTTCAAGTCCTCCCTCACATCCGCCTGTAGACGGACGTGGTGGTGTTTCTGAGTCATCCCTGCCATTGCCCTCGCGATTGACCTTGAGAAGGGCCTCCCCATCGGGATGATCCGCAACGCGAAATTCAACTGGCCTACCAGCACCTGTAGTTGGTGCAATGTTACTTTGGGTCTAGCCAATGCTGCCTCTATTGCTTGGGAAAAAGCCTCCACTTTGTCTGCTGGTAACCTGCATTCCCCTACCACTGTGTCAATCTCAATGCCCAGGAAAGACATGCATGTTGCCGGCCCCACCGTCTTCCCTTGGGCCAATGGTACCCCAAATTCCTCAAACATTGCCACTAGGTCCTTCAAAGCCTGCCCACATTGCCCCGACATCGGGGGACCCATGACCATGAAGTCATCCAAGTAATGCACAATGTCCCTGTGACCTGTCCTGAAAGTAAACAGCCAGTGCAGCATGGAACTGAACATTTCAAAATACCTGCATGAAACCGCGCAACCCATTGGCATGCACTTGTCGTAATAGAACTGATGTTGCAGCTGAAAACCTAACAAGTGGTAATCCTCGGGGTGGACCGGCATGAGTCGGAATGCTGACTCGATGTCCGTTTTGGCCATGAAAGCCTTGGGCCCTAAGTCACGCAGCTTCTGCAATGCCGTGTCGAACGAGGAATAAGTCACCGAGCACAGGGAAGGGTCTATGGCGTCATTCACTGAGGCCCCCTCGGTGCTGATAGGTTATGTATCATCCTGAACTGGCCTGGCTCTTTTTGGGGACCACCCCCAGCGGTGAACATACGTAACCAGGCAGCGGGGGGGCCGGGAATGGGCCAGCTATCCGCCCCAGGGCTCTCTCCTTACCAACTTTTTGAGATACCACAGCGTGATGCATGCGCGCTGATAAAAGATTGTTGCAATGAGCCACTGGTGGCACCAATAAGACAAAAAGGAGGGACTACGGGCCACTTGAATAGGTCCAGCATACAGGCCCACGGAACTACAACAAGAAGAGGTATGCTGTTCCTAAAGAGATCCTACAGAACATTGGATACGTGAAAAACAATAAGGTGGGTGTTCATAAAGATCGAAGAAAATCTTTTCTCCTTTCAGAAAAAGACCCTCACACACCCAGCCAGCTAAGTGTCATGCTTCATCACTGGGTCTGCTCCTTATCGGGTCGGCGCTGCAATACCCGATCGGCACCCGTGATGGGGCCTTCTTTGCGGAGATCTTTTTTCTTTAGCCGTTGGGTGAAGTGCG
Source organism: Calotriton arnoldi (assembly GCA_963921515.1). Lineage (NCBI taxonomy): Eukaryota > Metazoa > Chordata > Amphibia > Caudata > Salamandridae > Calotriton > Calotriton arnoldi. The sequence continues at coordinate 169,610 of CAWUFW010001719.1, read as the reverse complement.
AGTGAGGGCCCTAATGAGTGTAGATGTGAAAAGTGTGTAGTATGTGCTGTCTAAAACAGGAATTAGTGATCCATCCAAAACTATTTTAATGACAATGGTCACTAACCTGATTAAAAACCAGTAAGAGACGCACGCGTCTGCTCAAGGATTGCAGAGTTGTGTGCTCAAACTCAGGTCAACATGTTTCTTGCCTTTTGTTAAGTTAACGGCAATTCTTCAGGACCGAATCTTAAATAATCTACACTTTATGGTCGGTGGTCTGTTCAGTACACAATATAATGACCACCCATACAGCACCCTATAAAGTGGTACCTGTTGATCCAATTCAATGCCCAAATAGGGTCATGTCAAAGCCTCAAGGTGTCACAGCAGGCGTAAACACTGTCGGGTTCAGTGTCGTGTATCGCTCCGTCCGCTCGCGGTAGACCTACCCCACACTCTGCCGGAACTGGTGGCACCCCCTGTGCTGGAATGCGAAAACCCGTGGAAAACCCCTGAAATAACGTCCTGGCTGCACCCCGTTCGGGATACTGATTCAACCAAAATATCAGCCTCCCTATCTTAACTGGGGTGGGTAACTTATTGCTGCGATGGCTTGTGCTCCCTGCCTCTCTCTTTAGATTTCTTGATACACTTAAACTCCGGGTGGGAGGGGTGGCCGCAGAATGCGCAAGCGTGCTTGAACTTACATGTCCCTGCTGGCCAAGTACACACTTTTCTGTTAAAAGCCCAGCATGTCCCTTTTCTCTCGCCCACCCCTCCCTGTGAAGTCCGAAAGGGCTGCTTCATTGGCGCCTTATTATTAATGCTTTCCAACCATACATTGACCTCGGTCGCCAAATGCGATGCAGCGCGCACAACAAAATTCGTTTTATTCATTTATATGTTTACTTACCTCTAATCGGCCGTAATCCGTAGTTTACTACCCCCCACCCTGCCCCTCCCCCGCCCCACGTCAGCGCCCGGCAGCACTCCCACCACGGGCCGCTACTGAACAGGGGGGCCTCTTGGTGATCTACCTTGATCTAGAAAAAGCATTCAACACTTTGCTTTGGCCCTACTTGTTTGAGGTCTTGATCATCATGGGGATTGGAGAAGTCCTTCTGAGTTGGATACGCCTGCTCTACACTGAACCCCTGGCAGAGGTTCGTACAGGCTGGGTGTTTTTGGATAGATGGCAGCACTACAGAGGTCCCGTCAGGACTGCCCCCTGTCTCCTATGGTGTTTGTATTAGCGTTGGGACCCCTGGCATGCGTAATATGGGAGAAGGGTCCAATATGGGGGGGTGGAAGTATGGAACAGCTACCACTCGGCATCATGGTATGCTGATGATGCATTAATTTTCTTACTGGAGCCAAGACACCCCCTGCCCCAATTGGAGCACCTGCTCAGTGAATTTGAAGAAATATCAGGATGTAAGGTAAACTGGGGGAAATCTTGCCTCTACCCCCTTAAAGCCACACACCCCCATGAACGCCCACCATGCCTGACCACCTCCTTCAAGTGGGAACCACACACTTTCAGATACCTGGGCATACAGATATACCATTCAGATGACGACCTCCATGAAGGAAATCTGAACAAATGTGTAGCCAGCACATGTAAAATCATACCATTCTGGCACCAACTTCCATTATCCCCGATCGGAAGGGTAGCTATACTAAAAATGATTGTACTGCCATGTCTGGTGCACTTTTTTATGGCTCTCCTGCTGAAGCTCCCGTACTCCTTTTTCAGGGATTTAAAAAACATGTTTCCTAGCTGAGATGGGGGACTCACTGTAGACGCTTAGCCATGGCAAGGCGATGCTCCCTGTTGAAGGCGGCAGCATGGGAGTACCGAATCTAGAGGCCTATTATATAGCATCCCAGCTCACATGGCTCGCTAGATGGTTCGTAGTGGAGAATGACCCTGAGAGACAGAACATCAAAAATATGCTGGGGTACAGGGGCCTACTAGAGACCCTATTCCCCAAAACTGATGCTAAGCATATTTACATGCGGGCGTTTCACACCATCACGACCTGCTGGGACACATGTTTCAAGAAAGCAAACATAGCTGTCACATACTCCCCGGAACTACAAATATGGGTAACCCCCAAACTAGCGACCGTGGGAGGAAATCACGATACATGCGTATGGCTTCAGACTGACATCACCACAGTGGGTGACATCTACATAGACAACAAATGATTGACATTTGAGATCCTGAGAGAGGATCATGGCTTACACCAGGGACAATTTCTTACAGATTACACCCTAAAGAGGCAATATATGCCACCTGGGGAGGGGGAGAGAAGGAACCGCTGATCTTGGAAACCTTCACATACATACTGACACATGGAGCACAACGCAAAGCTGTGACCTGTGCCCAGCACAACATAGCTCCAGCATACTATGCTGCCATGACAGAGTTGACAAGCCTGTGGGAACAGAAACTGAAAACAGAACTGACCGACAAACAATGGGATCGCATATTACAATGCACAAAAACGGTCAGCAGGACCCCCTGTTTTAAATTCACACAACTTAACTACATCCACTGCACATACTTGTCTCTGACGCGATTAGTCCAAATATACCTGGGATTACCACTGACGTATACTCCAGACGCAACAGTGGTATGGCTGACTTCTTTCACATGGTTTGGGATTGCCCCCACATTCAGACCTACTGGGCAGATATGGTGGGCATACTGATAAACATTACAGGCCTCCTGCTACCACTAATGATAGAAGTGTGCCTACTAGGGCTATTCTCCAGGCAAAAGAAAGCCAAACATACGTCCACATTCCTGAAGTTGGCCTTACTGCTGAGGAAACGTAGCCTAGCAATGCACTGGAAAGCATCTACACCGCCCCCGGTGAACCAATGGCTTCAAGACTTGATCAATTTGACCACTGCATAGATCACAGTTCAGCTGAGTATACATCAACAGACAGGGAGAGGAACTTCACTAACTGAATGGGACACCTTACTCATGGCACTCCAAGCTAAATCTGATGAGAGGTCCCCATAAGAGATACTGCCTGCAACTGACTAACCACAGCATAGGGTAGACTGCCATATTCTACATAACACCAAACACAATTAGGGAGATCTCAAAAGAAAACATCACACACCCCAACTTTGATGCAATGATAAAAAGAATGCTATGGACTACTTCGCACAACACTGAGAGACATATGCGAGAGGCATACACAAGTAAGGACTGATGCAGATGCACTGTAAGAAATGGCGGAAAGGAGGGAGAGGTCTGAGAATGAAAGGAGGCATATCAATATAGTGAATCAAATGTGAGGGGATGGACTTGCAAGCGATAAGTTGTATTGTGACTGTTATTTTGTATTAAAGCTCAAGATTGTCACATTTTTGCTTTATCCAATTCAGTATCGATGTAGAAGGTACTGCTGTTGTGTATGCATAACATTGTACGCGTGGAAAGCGACTGCTATGTTCTAACCAAATAAAAAGCTATTACATTTTTTTATATCTATTAGGAAAAAGGTACTTTTATAAGTTACCTTTGACCTGCCTGAAATCCCTGGAAGCTAAATCTGCATTTGCTCTCTGTTGGACATGGCCCTTCTTAGATGATTTACCCCAAAACAGTTAGCTTTTTCCTCCTAGTCTTTGCCAACTCTCTTAGCATGACCTTAGGAATCTGGGCATCTTAACCCTGTACTGCAGAGGGAAGGTGCGCACCAGCCTCACTCACATTAGGGGGGAGGGTGCATACACAATGGGTTTGGGTACCGTACCTCAGTGTGACCTGTAACTAGGTTCACCACATACCAGGGTCAGGTACGGTACTGGCTCGTAGTGGGACATACCACTGAGTGTGCCACCCACCGGATAGCCTGTCAACCATGTATTGGGCCTGTCATTGCAGGCCTGTGAGGTGCCATTGCGCCTCTGCCTACGTTGGCATCACTGTATCAGATGATACTGAGTGGGTCATACCATACCATGAGGGCACCGCCTCCAAGAAAGCCCTGAAGGGCGCAGGTAGGGTGGCAGGCTGAAGGCCAGGTGGGAACATACGGATTTCCCCTGCCCAGGTAGTGAGGAACTCCCCACGTGGGGCTTCCCCTTCCTTGGAGTTTGGCCCTTCCCATGGGATACTCCTGCGTTATTGCCGATTCTCTTGTGTGTCCTCAGAGCTCAGAACATGTCCACACTGTCAAGGCAGTGTGGAAGCGCATGCGCCTTCCTACACAGGCTAGGAAGAGGCACTGACCCAGTGTTCTGAAACACGGGCCGGTCTGCCAATGCAGACCGGGAAGTGCGCACTTACACCTGTGGGTGTGCGCACCGGCCCTCATTCTGTTTTGAATACGTGCCCCGGCTGTCATTGAAGGCTCGAGGATACGCCCTGGCACCTATGGGATTTTGGATAGGTGCCCGGCCTGCCATCACGGGGTGGTGAGGGCATACCTGCATTCCTGGTGTCTCACACCAGGGTCAGGCCAGCCATTGCAGGCTGGGTGTGTGCAATTGCTCCCGTAAGGGGGCAACCAGTGTTTGGCATGTCCGGGCAGGGTGGTGTGCGTGCACTCGCACCTAAGGTGCTAGGGTCTAGGTAAGCCCATGTGCCCGATCTGTCATCACAGATTGGTGTGTGCGCACTGGCATCTATCATGATTAAACTCATGAGTAGCCTGCCATTGCAGGCTCCTGTAGGTGCGTACCTGCACCAATGGTGCCTGTGATTGTGTATGCCATCTGCCATCGCAGGCTAGTGCGTGTGCACTGACACCCATTTAGTTAAACCCGTGTCCAGTTTGCCGTGTAGATCGAGCGGGTGCACTTGCACCCCTGGTGCTGGGGACTATGTGTCTATCCTGCCATCACAGGTCTGTGTGTGAACTAGCGCATGCGCGCCCAGGTAGTTAGAAACACTTGTGTGTGTTTTCACTACCTATGAGGCTTGCTCTTCCCATAGGCTAACATGGGGAAGTGGATGTCATTACTTCAGGCTGCAGTAGTGGATTGCAGTGGAGCTGCCTCATGATGTTTCCTATCAATGGATTCGCCATGCTGAACCCTTTCCAATGGTAAAGGGGGTTTTGGCTTAACTTGCTTAGAAATGCCACTCATAGAATATCGACATTTCTATGCTCTAAGAATCTTGTGTGCTGTGGTGCCTGGCTCCGGTGGACACAACAGGTTGGGGAACACATCTGTGCATTCCCCAGCGACCGTTATAAACCATGGGCATACCACTACAACAGGAATCTGTCATTTGAGGGCAGAGTGGGCTAGATTGGAGAGAGGTTTTGACATTTAGCCTACAGGGCCAGATCAGGACCCCCACTAAAGATTAAGCCCTGCATTTCATGGCCCCATGGCAGACAGGCCTACAATTTAGGGGAGCTAACTGTGGTTCAAAGGTAAACCCCTTAAACCACTCCTAACTTCAAAGAAACATGACAGTATAACTACAGGTGTGATCCTTCAGCAAAGGGTAAGATACGCTTGTGGGGACACAGGACCGGAGATCCTGGACTGCATAGTGCACATTGCCAGAGGACTCTGTTGTGCACATGGAGGATTACTGCCCAAGAAGTTGACCGCGTACCCTTTCTGAATAGTGGCTGGCCTGGGCTGAAGACGTGTGGCACCCTGAGGTGTACTCTCCAAGGGCCCGTCAGCGGGCCTCCTGTTCTTCTGGAGACGTCAGGGACATCAAAGATCTCCCACGAGGGACCTACACCATCTACCTGTGACATCTGGAGAGCGGTGCCTTTTAAGTGCCCACATCGGCTACGTAATCCTATTGAGTAGAGTAGTTTGAGCGTGGAATTAAGACTTGTGTCTGGAGACCGGATTTCCTAGTGTGTAGCCACAGAAATCTGGCCAGCATCTAAGGCATGTGGTGCCTGTACTGCAGGGACCCTGACACTCATACGCAACTAGTTGGTGGTGAATAGATTCACTGGTTGCGGGACCCCAAGTGGCCCATTTCGTCGATCGTGCCGCATCTCTCTCATGCGACACTCTGAATCCATGCTCATTATGTGCGGTGTCCGATTCACAGGGTGCGACTCTCAGAGGTGAGGGATGTACCCGGAGTAGTGCCACATTCTACCTCATATATGTTGCAAAGTCATCCTGTGCCCTGGGCACCCCCCAACTTTGTGCTGACTGGTACTGGTGGTAACTGACTCTGACTGACCCTGGGCTCTGCCTAACCAGGCCCAGGGCCAGTGCTATGCTGAAAGAGACACATTTAGAATACAGTGAAAACACCTACATACACTAGGGTACACTATGGGTTGGGGTACCCCTGTGATTGGCATGACCTACCCTATAAGACCCTGGTGCATAATAGGGCAGGGGGATTGAAACTACCTATCAGTCCCTAGTATATAGTAGGGCATGGCAGTTTACAGGCCAGCAGCCTTTTCTGCACTTGCATGTGTGCACTGCTGAAGCCTGAAGTCAGTTTAAAAGCAGCCCTGGGTTCCATGACTGCTTTTAAAAAGTAAATTGTGCCCAAACTCGACTTTGGTGTTTGGGGCACTTAAAAATGAATAACCTATAATGTTTTGGCATATTAGGAACCCCCAGGGTCTCCCCTAGGTGTCCCAGGGGTGGGGGGGTCAGGTATTTATAAGGTGGACCCTTATAAAATGAGTTTTATATGCCCTGGGTTAAGTGCAATTTCACATTTCACTCCCCACATTGTGATGCCCAAATTCGACTTTGATGCTAGGAGCACTGGGGAGGGAGGATCTGCAATATTTCTACAGATTCAGAGCCCCTAAAATCTCCCCTAAGTGATCCATGGGGTGGGGGTCCTGTAGATATAGGCGGAGTACATATAAAATATGTTTTTGTAAGTCCTGGTGCTGGAAAAATGACCCAAGTCATTTTTCCCATTGCAAATCCCATGCCACATAGGTTAACATGGCAAGAAGTTATTAACTAATAACTCCTGATAGGAGAATGATAGAACTTCCATTCAAAGACTTCTTAGAATGGTAGTGATAAATCCAACAATATGATATTGTTGAATTTCTCCTAAAATGTACAGACAAGAAGTTATAAGACTTTCTTGTTTGTAGGTCCAGATTCAGCCTTCCAGGGGTCTGTCCTGATTGGTCAGAGTTAAGTGGATTAGCCAGGTTGCTTTGAAGAGGTGATAAAGAGCCCTGGGGTTACCCAGCTCTTCTGGGAGGGCAGTGTGCTGCTCCACAGGAATGCCAGGGCAGGGGGAGGAGTCGTAAACCATGGTCTTCAAAGGGGAGGGAAGAAACCAGTGTCATTTACAACACTAAACTTTTGACCCCAAGCCAGATGCTAGGTTAAGGAAGGAATGAGCAGATGCAAGGGGAGAGACTATGGAAATAGCCATCCTAGGGGTGTGTTTAGCCAGCTCTTAACTCTCTGCTGGAAAATCAGCCATTATGAATTTGGAAGATTTGATGCACTCTGGGACAAAATAATGCCACACTCTACAGGATGTGGTCATATCTTTGGGGAGTTACCCTGCCCCCATTGGTCAGGAGTGACCTCCTGCTTGACCCAGAGAACTTGGAATAAGTATCTGAGAAGGGCAGAGCCCCTCAGATCTGCTGCTTGAAACTTAAGAAAGCAAGACGTTGTGCCATGCTGAGAAGTTGGATGTGCAATTGCTAAGGCCTGCCCTCTGAGGACTGCACCATCTGGAACTACAGCCCTGTGGACTACCTTGCTGTGAAAAATACTAAAGAGTGGACTCCCTGCAAGCTACAGGTTAACAGAGCTCACTTGGATCATCACCACCAAGAATCCTCAACCTGGAAAACTACCAGTGGATTTGTAAGGGTTTTGTCCAAGTGGATTGTGGGAACTGAAGTCCTCAACTTTCAAGGACCATCTTGGAGCTTCCAGACTCTTGGAGTGAGTTTGAGACACTTTGGGACCCTTTGGGGAACTTCAGGAAGAAGTTCCAGTAGTTTGGAGAACTTTGGAGCAACTTTGATAAAAAGCTCCATAGGGGGACCGACTCAACCTGGTCAGCCAAGCCGCCTGCCTTCAACCGCGAGCCGGCCAAGCCATCCAGGTTCGTCCTGCTGAAAGCTCCGTAGGTCCGACTTCCAGAGTTTGACCGGGAGTAGAAGAAATCCGAGGCCGGCGAACCCTCACCGAATCCGGCCTGGTGAAGAGCATCGAGGGACCCCACAAGAAAAAGCTCCAGAAAAGTCAAAAGGTAAAAACTGTGACCGGGACCTACCGCGAGGGGTAGCCGCTCAGGGCTCCATCGCGGCCGGCCTGAAACTTTGACTTTGAGCCGGTCTATTGCGACCAGATATCCCAATAAGGTGCTATAGGTTTCTAAGTGCTATAAAGTGATAAATCTTTTAAAAATCATTTCTCCGGTTTCCTACATTGGATTTTTGTTGTTTTGGTGTCATTTTAAAAATAAAAATATTTTTTATTTTTATAAGTTGGTGTTGGATTTTTATTATGCTTTGTGTCTTAAATATGTACTGAATTGGTGTTTTTAAATGCTTTACATACCTGTCTTTGAAGTTAAGCCTGCCTGCTCGCAGCCAAGCTACCAAGGGTTGAGCATGGGAATAATTTTCTAAGACCTATGCTGAGTCCTATCATGTGTTAGTGGCCTTATTGCCAGTGGCAGACCTACATTTGCCCCTACCAATAATCCACTTTCCAACAATATGGCTCTGCTGAACTTGCGCCTGTGTGTATGACCAGACAGGTCTAGTGCAATCTGCCTCATCGTGCACCGGACGTTGTGCCTCATTTCCAGGGTGGTACAGAATTTGCAACTCTTCATTGTGTGTGACCGGAATTGCCTGGTGCAACCCATCTCAGTGTGCACTGGTCATTATGCCTCATTTCCAGGGAGGTACAGAATTTGCAACACTTCATGTTTGTTAGACCTGTCAGCCCTAGGGTGGTCTTGACCTGTTTTTTTCCCTTTTGCGCCTCATTTTTGCCACCGTATTTTTACTGGACCTAGGTCTCCGGGCGCCTTGCCACTGCTGGCCAGTGCTGAGGTGCAGGTGCTCTCTCACTAAAGATGGCTGCCACAGGCCCCTGCTACTGCAGAGGGGCCTCACACGCATACACACTAGTAGCCAGGGTCAGGCTGGGACTTAGGGATACAGTATCCATCCCGTCCCCGCCTCTGGGCCACATAGCTAGATAGGCGGAAGGTTCCAGAACCTTCCGGGCTGTGGGAGGAGTTATGTTTTGCCGCCTTTAGGAGGGTCACCTGACCTAGGGGTATAAGAGGCTTGGAGGGAAAACCTTTTAGTCAGTTAGGTTGGAGCACCACTGAACCTGGGAGAACCTGCGCCGGAGTATAGGCTTTAGGGCCTAGGGGGAGACCTACACTACTGCTGCTGACAGGACTGAGGCCCTGCTGAAGTAAGATAGCTGAGGAACGCCCACCACCCACTGACCTTGCCCAGTGTGAGGGGACCCAGGGAACCACCTTCAGCGTGCTGGGAGGAACATCAAGCAACCCCAGAACCACCAACTCACAACCCCCTCAGAAGAAGAACTTTCTGACAAGAAACTTTTGACACAGAACTTATAATAAGCCACTTCTGACAAGAAACTCATGACAAGATTCTGAAACCAAGTAACTGGAACCAAGAGCCTGCCATCCAGTCAACACAAGCTGAACCTTCAACTGGGGATCACTAGGTAAAGCGCTGTGCCCTGAGCGCTAGACCTTCACCCCCTATCCACTCCTGCCTACTGCTGGACTGTCCCCACGAACCCTTTCCAAGCAGCCCTGCTCATAGGCTGCCAGCGCGCCCGCGCTGTATCTCCACGTGGGAGGAATTGCCCCAAGCCACTAACCTCGTGGCTACTCTCTGCTGTTGCGGCCGTCGCCGCGTGAGGAGCGCTGTGGAGACAGCCGAGGCCCCGCCGAGTTTGTGGTGGTGAGGTGCGCCGTCCGCGCCCTCACCGAAGCCTTCAGAATCACCCCCAAGGTCACCGCCGGGTCCGAGAGCCCCACCGCCGAAGTCGCGGCCGAAAGGACGCCGCCGCAGCCCAGGGGGCCGCGTGAAGAGAACTGCGGCCTAACGAGGCCTCGAGGCCCGCTGACGCCGTTGCTGCGAGACCGGGGACGCCGACCGCGTCATCGGCCGCGCCCCCGCAAAGGCCGCGCAGCGATTGGGCGCCCGTCCTCAGCCCGCCCCCAGCACGTACGGAGGTTGGAGAGGAGCTCCGCGTACAACAGAGGGAGGCGGGAGGCCGTCCGAGGAGGACTGCCGGCTCCCGCTCCCTTCCCCACAGTACCGCGCTGACTACGGGGGCCGGAGGAGAGCAATACCGGCCCCCCAACGACCCGCGACACACGCCGGAAGGCCCCGCAGCCCAGTCTGGGCTGCGCCCGTCAACACGTGGGCCGGCCCCGAACGGGACCAGTCGCTCTGGAGAGCGACCACCGCCAGTACTGCAGGTGAGCCCGGGAGGCCCCTAGGGCTCAGAGAAACGCCACTGGGGGCCGGGGGCCAGCACTCACTTGTTATTTAAGAAGGGGAAGCCAGGATTAACGGACGCACCCGGCGAGGCCCCGGAGAGGAGGGGGGCCTGGCCTAAATTAACCCCTAAACAGCCCCTGAGGACACAGAAGCCCTCAATTATAGGGAAGCCCCAGGATAGAGGACATGTGAGGGATTCCCTACAGTAATTCCCTGATCTCATCGTTACGCCTGTTGTACATATTGTCTAGGCCTGATGCATATGCCTATAATGAAATGTCTTTACCTGATGTAAAGGTGCTTCACTGAATTGAGCTGAAGTATACACCGCCAAGAGTTGAAGTGTTTATGTTGCAGGTGTACCGGATTGGCGACGCCCTTTGAACTGCCTATGGGGGTGCCTAGACAAATGCAGGCCCTGTTTAAAATGTAACGTAAAGTGCCTATTTACACGTAGTTGAATATTGAGGAAGTGAATTGCATGTGTTAGGCCATGTTTGATTCCTGCACCCCATAATCATTATTGGTGCTGTGTTTAGGAGATGATTCCTGCGGCCTTTTAGTGGCCTACAATGTTGATGATGCTTTAATAGGAATGTGCACCAGTTGAGTAACGCAATGATTTTCAATGTAAAGCTGAAGTAATCTGCCTCATCTGATGCAACCTGGATTTATATAAAAGATCTTGATTTTAATTACGCAAGCCTGGTGTGGTGTCATGTTATTGCTTCGCATTTCTGAGTCAAAGTAAGAGTGTGCTGCACAACTGCCTTACACATTGCCTTCGCGTGCCTTCCCCGCTTTGCGCCATGCTACCGTAACGGACTCGGTAACCCCGTTTCCAACATTTGGTGTTCAGCGGTGGGATAAGGACTGGTGCTTGTGCAGCACCCTACAGTGACTCAGTGTGCGCCGCAATTAGACACCTATTGTAATGAGAGTGCTAGGAATTCTATGGTAATTGCCGACTGTGTACATTCCTGTGATAGACCTGTTACCTACAGTTTAGAACCCCTTCCTTAACTTGTCTGGGACCCACCTAGGAGGATGGAGTTTGAGTTAGCCAACCTAGAAAGGTATACGGTGACACAGCTCAAGGAGTTCTGCCTAGAGAGGGGGGTGGCCGTCAAGCGAGGCGCCAGAAAGGAGGTGCTTCAGAAAGCTTTGAGGGCATGGGTAATGGCCCACCCGGAGGGAAGAGGGGACGAGGAGCAGGGGGAGGCAGACAACCCAGGAGAACTGGACCTACTGCACATGGATGTTAGCGAGAATGTGTTGCCAGGAAGACGTTCCAGGGCAGGTAGTAGTGCGTCAGGGGGAAGTTTGTCACCAGAGGAATTGGAGGACAGAAGGGAGCAAAGGCAATTAACATTAGAACTTGCTAGGATGGAAAAAGCCATGGAGGAAAGGAAGCTTGTACACGAGCTTAGCCTGAAGGAGCTAGAGCTCCGGACCTTGCAGATGGAGATGGAAGGCAAAATGAATGGTGGCAGCGTACCTGCTGGGGTTCCACAGGAGCCCAAATTTTATCTACCCAGGGAGGTGATAGCCAGCTTTAGCATGGGTGATGACATCGACAAGTGGTTGGTGGCGTACGAGGTAGCTTTGGTGGCCCATAGAGTTCCTGAGAGCTACTGGGGGGGAGGTCTCTACAGGTACATACCTCCACCAGTAAGGTACACACTTTTAACCTTGGATAAGGGGGATCAGACCAACTACCCTATCATGAGGGAGGCCCTGCTCAAGAAGTTTGGCCTCACCCCAGAGAAGTACCGCCAAAAGTTCCGCAACAGCCACAAGCTCCACACACAAAACTGGGTGGATTTTTATGATTATGCCCGGAAGGCATTGGAGGGTTGGGTGCGTGGCAGCGAGGTTGATGATTACAAAGGGCTGTACGACCTGTTCTTGAGAGAGCACCTCCTAGAGAAATGTTTTCCGGAGCTGCGCCAGTATTTGGTGGACCGCAAGCTGACCAATCCAAGGGAGCTTGCAGAGGAGGCAGACACGTGGGTCAGCACTCGGGTGTCCCACAAGGGAGCCGGGGCAGACCCCCGAAAGGTGGACAGGGGTTCCCCAGAAGAAAGAGGGGGAGATAAAAGAGGGAGTTCTTTAAAGGTCCCCAAAATAGACCGCCTGGGAGAGGGGTAGGTTCCCCATCCCAATCTGGATTCCAGAAACCCACTTACCCTGACAGGAGTCAGCAGCCCAGAACTGTCCGGTGCTACGAGTGCGGGGAGGTTGGACACTACAAGGGGGATCCCCAGTGTCGCAAGAGAACCCCAGCCCCCACAGGAGGTAAGAGCCCCGGGGTGGCCAGTGTAGCGCTTGGGGAGGAGTTGTCCCTAGGTAGGGGAGGTGAGTGGACAGGCTTGACCTTAGTTTCCCTGGGGGATAGAGAGATCATCCCACGGGTTCAGGTACTCGCGAACACTGCCAAGTATCGGCAGAGGGTCCTGGTGAACGGGGAGGAGGTGGAGGCTCTGAGGGACACAGGTGCCAGCATGACGATGGTGAGACGTCAGCTGGTGTCCCCAGAGCAGGTGATTCCTGAGGAGTTCCACCCGGTTGTGATGGCTGATAATAGCCTGGGTCATTACCCCGTGGCCCAAGTTCCCTTTGAGTGGGGAGGAGTATCAGGTCTGATGAAGGTTGCGGTGAGCCCTGCCATGCCAGTTGACTGTCTGCTGGGCAACGACTTGGAACATACTGCCTGGAGGGAGGTAGAGTTCAATGCCCATGCTGAGATGTTGGGGTTACCAGGATGGACTTGCGTTATCACGCAGTCCATGGCTGCCCGACAAGGAACTCAGTCCGGGTTGGAGCCTGAAATAATGGCCCAGCCCACTGCTGGACGAGGAGATGTCCGGGAGGAGACACCCGGTGAGATGGATGGGGAGCCCGCGGAGGTGACCCCGGAGTCCGCTGAGGTGGTTGGTTTTCCCGTGGGGGACCTGCCGACCCCTGCAGAGTGGCAGGTGGAAGGAGGGCCTACCCGGGAGGAATTTTGCCGGGCGCAGAAGGAGTGCCCTACGCTTGAAGGCATACAGCAACAGGCCGAAGCCCAAGCAGCTGGAGCAGAGACTGGTAACTACCATGTCTACTGGGAGGATGGCCTCCTCTACAGTGAGCCTAGGGCTCCGGTGCATGGGTCCTCAAGGGCCGTGGTGGTCCCCCAATGCTACCGAGCCTTTCTGCTAGAGTTGGCACATGAGATACCACTAGCAGGACACCTGGGCCAGGACAAGACGTTTGCGCGGTTGGTCCCACATTTTACTGGCCCAGGATGCGCGTCACTTCTGACACTTTTTGCAAGACCTGCACCACTTGCCAGGCGAGCGGCAAGACAGGGACTAAAGTGAAGGTCCCTCTAGAACCTCTCCCAGTTGTCGATACCCCTTTTGAGCGGGTAGGGATTGACATTGTCGGGCCATTGGACCCGCCGACTTCTGCTGGACATAGGTTCATTTTGGTGCTGGTAGACCACGCCACCCGGTACCCAGAGGCAATCCCTCTGAGGACCATCACTGCACCGGTGGTGGCGCGGGCCCTGATGGGGATTTTTACCCGAGTGGGATTCCCCAAGGTCGTGGTGTCAGATAGGGGCACGAACTTCATGTCGGCCTACATGCAGGCCATGTGGAAGGAGTGTGGAGTGACCTACCGGTTCTCCACTCCTTACCACCCCCAGACGAACGGGCTCGTGGAGCGCTTTAACAAAACCTTGAAGGGGATGATCAGGAGCCTACCCGAGGACTTGAGAAGGAAGTGGGACGTCCTCTTACCCTGTCTGCTCTTCTCCTACCGAGAGGTGCCGCAGAAGGGGTCGGTTTCAGCCCCTTTGAGCTGCTCTATGGCCACCCCGTTCGGGGGCCCGTCAGTCTTGTCAAGGAGGGGTGGGAGAAGTCTTCCTCGAAGCTTCCCGTGATGTGGTCAGCTATATGCTGGCATTCCGCAGCCAGGTGGCCAAGCTGTGGAAGGAGGCCTCGGACAACCTAGAGGCAAGTCAGGCCGTCATGAAGCAATGATATGACCGGAACGCGCGGACGGTAGAGTTAGACGCTGGACAGAAGGTATGGGTCATGGAGCCAGGAGAGCTTAGCGCCCTCCAGGACAGGTGGACTGGACCGTTTGAGATCTTGGAAAGGAAAGGCCAGACCACTTATGTCGTCGATGTGAAGACCCCCCGTCAACCCCACAGGGTGTTCCACGTCAACCGCCTGAAGCCACACCAGGAGCGTTCAGAGCTCACTCTTCTGATGATAACAGATGGAAGTGAGGAGGAGGAGAGTGAGCCTCTTCCAGACCTTCTGGCGGCCCATGAGAAGGATGGTTCGGTAGAGGGAGTGGTCCTCGCCCCATCCTTGACCCCAGAGCAAGAGAGGGACTGCCGCCAGGTCTTGGGGCAGTTCGCCTCGTTGTTCTCCCTCACGCCTGGAATCACGCACCTGTGTACCCATGATGTGGACACAGGGGACAGTCCGCCAGTGAAAAACAAGTCTTACCGGCTGTCCAATAAGGTCAAGGCTAGTATCCAGGGTGAGGTTACCAAGATGCTAGAACTGGGGGTGATTGAGCCTTCCAGTAGCCCTTGGGCTAGTCCGGTGGTGTTGGTGCCGAAAGCGGCCCCACCGGGCACCACACCAGAACTTCGGTTCTGTGTGGATTACCGTGGACTCAACTCAGTCACCAAGACCGACGCTCACCCGATCCCTCGGGCGGATGAGCTCATTGACCGGCTGGGAGCAGCCCGGTATCTGAGTACCATTGATTTAACGTCAGGCTATTGGCAGATCGCCATGGCGGAAGGAGCAAGGGAGAAGACTGCGTTCTCCACCCCCGAGGGCCACTTTCAATTTCGTGTGATGCCCTTCGGGTTGAAAAATGCTCCAGCCACTTTCCAGCGGTTGGTGAACCGGGTGCTGTCTGGCCTAGAGGCCTTCTCTGCTGCCTACCTGGATGAAATAGCTGTCTTCAGTAGCAGCTGGGAGGACCATCTGGAGCATCTCCAGGAGGTGCTACAGGCTTTGCAACGGGCTGGTCTAACCATCAAGGCCAGCAAGTGCCAGATTGGACAGGGATCTGTCGTGTACCTGGGACATCTGGTGGGCGGAGGTAAGGTGCAACCCCTCCAAGCCAAGATTGAGACCATCATGGCCTGGGAGCCCCCAAGACCCAAACAGAGGTCCGAGCTTTTCTCGGCCTCACGGGATACTACCGCCGGTTCGTCAAGGGATATGGAACCATCGTGGGCCCATTGACGGAATTGACTTCAAAGAAGCAGCCACGCAGAGTCATCTGGACGGCTGCCTGCCAGGAAGCCTTTGAGACCCTTAAACGTGCCATGTGCACCGCACCGGTGCTCAGGACCCCAGACTTTGGACGGGAATTTATCGTGCAGACAGACGCTTCTGAGCATGGCATAGGAGCTGTGCTCTCGCAGCTGAATGACGATGGCCAAGACCAGCCAGTGGCCTTCATCTCCCGAAGACTACTCCCCCGGGAACAGCGGTGGAGTACCATTGAACGGGAAGCCTTTGCCGTGGTTTGGGCTGTAAAGAAGATGAGGCCATACCTTTTTGGTTGCCACTTCCTGATCCAGACCGACCACAGACCCCTTCGCTGGCTCATGCAGATGAGAGGCGAAAACCCCAAATTGTTGAGGTGGTCCATTTCCCTCCAGGGGATGGACTTTCGGGTGGAACATCGACCCGGTGTAGACCATGCCAATGCTGACGGTCTCTTCCGGTTTTTCCGCCTTAGCGACGAGAACTCCCTAGAGGTTGGGAAGCTCTCCCTCTTTCGGCTGGGGGGACGCGTGTTAGACCTGTCAGCCCTAGGGTGGTCTTGCCCTGTTTTTTTCCCTTTTGCGCCTCATTTTTGCCACCGTATTTTTACTGGACCTAGGTCTCCGGGCGCCTTGCCACTGCTGGCCAGTGCTGAGGTGCAGGTGCTCTCTCACTAAAGATGGCTGCCACAGGCCCCTGCTACTGCAGAGGGGCCTCACACGCATACACACTAGTAGCCAGGGTCAGGCTGGGACTTAGGGATACAGTATCCATCCCGTCCCCGCCTCTGGGCCACATAGCTAGATAGGCGGAAGGTTCCAGAACCTTCCGGGCTGTGGGAGGAGTTATGTTTTGCCGCCTTTAGGAGGGTCACCTGACCTAGGGGTATAAGAGGCTTGGAGGGAAAACCTTTTAGTCAGTTAGGTTGGAGCACCACTGAACCTGGGAGAACCTGCGCCGGAGTATAGGCTTTAGGGCCTAGGGGGAGACCTACACTACTGCTGCTGACAGGACTGAGGCCCTGCTGAAGTAAGATAGCTGAGGAACGCCCACCACCCACTGACCTTGCCCAGTGTGAGGGGACCCAGGGAACCACCTTCAGCGTGCTGGGAGGAACATCAAGCAACCCCAGAACCACCAACTCACAACCCCCCCTCAGAAGAAGAACTTTCTGACAAGAAACTTTTGACACAGAACTTATAATAAGCCACTTCTGACAAGAAACTCATGACAAGATTCTGAAACCAAGTAACTGGAACCAAGAGCCTGCCATCCAGTCAACACAAGCTGAACCTTCAACTGGGGATCACTAGGTAAAGCGCCGTGCCCTGAGCGCTAGACCTTCACCCCTATCCACTCCTGCCTACTGCTGGACTGTCCCCACGAACCCTTTCCAAGCAGCCCTGCTCATAGGCTGCCAGCGCGCCCCGTGCTGTATCTCCACGTGGGAGGAATTGCCCCAAGCCACTAACCTCGTGGCTACTCTCTGCTGTTGCGGCCGTCGCCGCGTGAGGAGCGCTGTGGAGACAGCCGAGGCCCCGCCGAGTTTGTGGTGGTGAGGTGCGCCGTCCGCGCCCTCACCGAAGCCTTCAGAATCACCCCCAAGGTCACCGCCGGGCCCGAGAGCCCCACCGCCGAAGTCGCGGCCGAAAAGGACGCCGCCGCAGCCCAGGGGGCCGCGTGAAGAGAACTGCGGCCTAACGAGGCCTCGAGGCCCGCTGACGCCGTTGCTGCGAGACCGGGGACGCCGACCGCGTCATCGGCCGCGCCCCGCAAAGGCCGCGCAGCGATTGGGCGCCCGTCCTCAGCCCGCCCCCAGCACGTACGGAGGTCGGAGAGGAGCTCCGCGTACAACAGAGGGAGGCGGGAGGCCGTCCGAGGAGGACTGCCGGCTCCCGCTCCCTTCCCCACAGTACCGCGCTGACTACGGGGGCCGGAGGAGAGCAATACCGGCCCCCAACGACCCGCGACACACGCCGGAAGGCCCCGCAGCCCAGTCTGGGCTGCGCCCGTCAACACGTGGGCCGGCCCCGAACGGGACCAGTCGCTCTGGAGAGCGACCACCGCCAGTACTGCAGGTGAGCCCGGGAGGCCCCTAGGGCTCAGAGAAACGCCACTGGGGGCCGGGGGCCAGCACTCACTTGTTATTTAAGAAGGGGAAGCCAGGATTAACGGACGCACCCGGCGAGGCCCCGGAGAGGAGGGGGCCTGGCCTAAATTAACCCCTAAACAGCCCCTGAGGACACAGAAGCCCTCAATTATAGGGAAGCCCCAGGATAGAGGACATGTGAGGGATTCCCTACAGTAATTCCCTGATCTCATCGTTACGCCTGTTGTACATATTGTCTAGGCCTGATGCATATGCCTATAATGAAATGTCTTTACCTGATGTAAAGGTGCTTCACTGAATTGAGCTGAAGTGTACACCGCCAAGAGTTGAAGTGTTTATGTTGCAGGTGTACCGGATTGGCGACGCCCTTTGAACTGCCTATGGGGGTGCCTAGACAAATGCAGGCCCTGTTTAAAATGTAACGTAAAGTGCCTATTTACACGTAGTTGAATATTGAGGAAGTGAATTGCATGTGTTAGGCCATGTTTGATTCCTGCACCCCATAATCATTATTGGTGCTGTGTTTAGGAGATGATTCCTGCGGCCTTTTAGTGGCCTACAATGTTGATAATGCTTTAATAGGAATGTGCACCAGTTGAGTAACGCAATGATTTTCAATGTAAAGCTGAAGTAATCTGCCTCATCTGATGCAACCTGGATTTATATAAAAGATCTTGATTTTAATTACGCAAGCCTGGTGTGGTGTCATGTTATTGCTTCGCATTTCTGAGTCAAAGTAAGAGTGTGCTGCACAACTGCCTTACACATTGCCTTCGCGTGCCTTCCCCGCTTTGCGCCATGCTACTGTAACGGACTCGGTAACCCCGTTTCCAACAATGTTGGAAACCTGAGGTTTCTGGGTCAACCCGTACCAACATGCACCAGACACTGTGCCCTGATTGCCTGGGTATGACTCTGATCATTGTGTAACACTCGGGGTGCCTCCTCCTACCGAGAGGCTCCCCCTGCGCTACTCCCCATTCATCGGTTGTTCCCTTTTGACCCCATCATGGCAGATTAACTGCCCTCTCCACACCTGGCCCCTCCCGAAGACATCTTGGCACCAGGTAGTAGCGAGAGAGATTGACTGGGTTGAAGTAGCGCTTCCGAGACAGTTCGGAAGTAGGTCAAGAGACTGTGCGACTCCATTGTGTTTTGAGACCTGTGGGTGAACTTCCTGAGTGGCTGCTAAACTCCCCTTGTTTATGTCTACCTCCTAATTAAAACTTGCTACATATCCCCACCTGCTTCCAGAAGACCCAGACTAAGTGTGACTTTGGCCGCGTGCGGCCTAGAGCCCGGGAAGTGGGCTGGTTATCTTCCAGCCGGGGGCATAGGACAATCGGGGTGAACCAGAGGGTGGAGGAAAGCTGGAACCACAGAGTCTGTAGGGTGTTATCCATTGACCTACATGTTCCCAGTAGCACTGCATTAGGGTGCTGAGTGAGTATGTGTGCAAGAGTGTTCCATACGGGCTGGGCTGACACCTGTTGCACCATGTAGCAGTGCAGAGTGAGTGTATTAGTGGGACTGATAGTCGGCGGACCACCTGTGATTCATGACACTGGCTGGCAGTGCCGCTTTATACGTTATTTTCATGCCAAAAGCAAAATACTTTTGACATTGGGTTCACCCGCGTGGCTCCAGCCCGCGATCCTGCTAAAAAAAATTCTCGTTCTGCTCTTTGCCATAGCTACCACGGTGTTGAGCTCAGGTTAATTTAATGACTTTAGTGATTCACCTTCTCAAGGATTGTGGTTATTGCCTGAGGTGGGTACCTACCTCCTCAACGAATACCCCATTATTTTATAGCTGGGATGTGAGGGTCTCAGATCTATTTATTGAATGTTTGAGGATCTTGGATCTGGATGGAGAAGGTGTCTGGGCTTATTATGTGGGCCTAGATGCCTCATGTCTTTGAATATTTGTTATAAAAAGAAGATTTTTGATTTAGTCTTTATCCCTCATCATTAAGTGAACATACAATTCATTTAATAGGAATTGATTAACAATAGTTATTTAAAAGATTCACTTGATAACTCTTTACCTTTCTACAACCTACTCAATTGAATGATGGCACAAGGTGATCAGTGTCGGAAGAGAGAAATTGGCATGGGGCCCCAGGTCGGTGAACTGAGCACTGGACCCTGGGCAGCTGTCCAGATTGCCCATGCGTAGTGCTGACCCTGTCCAAATCAGCAACTCTCCTCCCTACCAGTCAAGGTCCCTGCTGATGAGCCGCCATCCAGCTCCATGAGCACTGCCCAAAGTCCCAGCAGCACCCAGCCTCTCCCCGTCCCCTTCCCTACCATACATTTGGTCTTCACCTGTTTTTGTTACTGGATGCCCCAGCCTTCACAGTGCATCCTGCACTGGAAAGCAGCCCAGTTGTGTGGGCTCCATGTTTGAAAAGATTAGAAGTTGTAAAACGTTACCCTATTTCGTCAAAGCAGATTTACATCTCTCCGGATATCTCAGGTGAGGGTTTTTCCATTCACCTCCTCCTACCTGGTCCTTGTATAGCAACACCTGCTATTTACTTCATTTAGGAATGAAAATAATGTTTTGTGTTAAGTGTTAAAGAACATAGTTATTGCTATTAACAACAATAGTACTACTACTACTACTAAAACTAGTACTACTAATAACAATCACAACAATAATCATAAGGGTAGGGCAAAGGTCTCTGGGGACTCTTGCAAGTGTGGTGGCCTGTCCTGTGCACCACTCCCTGTCCCCGGCAGCCGCTCTCTCACTCTATAACTGACGTGCGTGCAGACCCAGTTCAAAATGCCTCTGGTGGCTGAGTGCGCATGTGTGAGAAAGCAGGCTGGGTTTGCTAAGAAAGCAGGCAGTCCCAAACAGCGCTCAGCATCTGGGCAGATCAGAGGACAGGTTTGGGACTCCCATGTCACAGAGCGGTGACATACAGTAAACCCAATGAATCCTGGAATCGTTTTAATAATAATCAAGCGGGCGAAGCATCCAAGAACAAAGGACAACATGATAGTGTGGAAAAGGCCGGCTTAATGAAACAGGTGCACAAGCCTTAATACATAACCTTACTGCTACGCTGTACATACTAACCGTCAGAATCCTACCCCACTATACATCTTAATAACTACCTATCCTCCTCCCCTTAAGTAACAATTTACAAAACCAAAAGTCCCATCACAACTCTCCTCAC
Organism: Calotriton arnoldi; assembly: GCA_963921515.1. Taxonomy (NCBI): domain Eukaryota; kingdom Metazoa; phylum Chordata; class Amphibia; order Caudata; family Salamandridae; genus Calotriton; species Calotriton arnoldi. The sequence continues at coordinate 148,571 of CAWUFW010001719.1, read as the reverse complement.
TCAAACTTCCCGCATCCAACCATTGTGCATGCACCAATGTTACCTTCTTATTGTATTCAGAACCACCCCGTATCCTCGACTGGGTCTCAACATGAACAACGTGTCTTACAATAATGTCCAACTTGTGTAACCAACCACCAAAACACCTGTTCATCATCAGCGACTACCAACAAAGTACCTATACTTGCGCACCTGATTGACCAAAACCGCAAAATCCACCAATAAAAACATGAGCGCACCCCAGACTAACCACCAACCCAAAATGAACCTGAACCTAAGGAGGGTGGGCGGGGAAACAAAGCAACTTCCCTACCCAGCTGGTAGGCCACAGTAAAGCTAAAACAGCACCTGGGGCCACATGCATTCTACTATATCCCTTAAAGCCCACCCACAAACCCACTGTGCTATCACCTTCTCCCGCTGCCCTCGGACCCTACCACCTGCCGAAGATTCTGGAGGGGTAGGGCATGCTGCCCACCCCCAAAACCCCCATCGGTGTGGGAAGGTGCATCTAAAAACAATGGACAAAGTGATAGTGTGGAAAAGGCTGCTTTCATGAAACAGGTGCACAAGCCTTAATACATAGCCATGGCACTACGCCATACATATTAACCATCAAAACCCAGCCTCACTATACATCTTAATAACTATCCATCCTCCTCCCCCCTTCCCTAAACAACCATGTAGAAAACCAAAAGACCAATCACAACTCTCCTCACTCAAACTCCCCACATCAAACCATAGTACATGTTATGTTATGTTAGTCCGACTTGTATAGCGCAACAGCTGCCTCAGCAAAGAGGCGTCCCGGAGCTTACTACATGCAGACTGAAAACTAGAGTCTAAGCCACAGGGAAGAGATGAGTTTTTATTGCCTTCCTAAATGTCAGGTAGTTCTCCAGGCTGAGAATGTGAAGTGGGAGGGAGGGAGTTCCAAAGCTTGGCCGCTAGACAGCGGAAAGAACGTCCCCCGGCACGTAAGCATTTTACCCGCGGGACTAGAGCCAAGCATGACCCCATAGAGCGCAGATGGCGCGTGGGTGTGTATGGTACCAATACATTGGTCAGAATACAAGGGGAAGAGAGTTTCAAGATTTTGAAGGCCAGGCAGAGAGCTTTAAATTCTATGCGCTTGGCCACAGGCAGCCAGTGTAATTGCCGGATTACACCCGAGATAGGGCGCCTTCTCGGGAGACCCAAAAGAGCTCTGGCAGCCGCATTTTGGACCCTTTGTAGGCGCATGACCTCAGCTTTATTCGCCCCCAAAAGAAGCGAATTGGCATAGTCAAACCTAGACAATATGGCCGCCTGGACAATCAATTGTCTAGTGGACGGGTCAAAGTAACCCAAAAGGGGATTCAGTCCCCGTAGTAGACCGAAATACGTGCCTGCTATTTTCTTAGTGTGGTCCTGAAAACTGAGGGTTGAATCCATCCATACCCCTAGGTTTTTCACCATCTCCTTAGGGGTGGGTGCGCTCCCAAGGGTGTTGGGCCACCAGTTCTCACTCCAAAGTTTGATGTTTTTACACACCAACAACACCTCCGATTTATTAGCATTAAGCTGGAGGCAGTTAGCGGTCATCCACTCCGCGATCGCCGCCAGCACGCTCCTAAATTTAGGGGCATCCTGCGTAGAATCGTCGGAGAGAACCACCACCAACTGCGTGTCGTCGGCGTAAGAGACAATGGAGAGACCCCTGTCCCTGGCTATTGCCAGAGGTTGTACGTACAAGTTAAAAAGTACAGGACTCAGGGCAGAGCCCTGTGGCACACCCTGGCCGATAGACTGGACGCGGGAGAGAAAAGGCGGAGCAAACACCTGAAAGGTTCTTTCAGAGAGGAAAGATCTAAACCATGCCAAGGCAGAACCACCGATTCCTGCCTTCTCCAGGCGATTTAGAAGGATCTGGTGGGATACAGTATCGAACGCGGCACTGAGATCTAACAGGATCAGTGCTGCGGTGTTGCCCGCATCTAGAACGGTCCGCAGATGTTCAGTCACAGCGAGGAGCGCTGTCTCCGTACTGTGCCCTGGGCGGAAACCGTTCTGCGTGGGATCCAGAATGCCGTTGGTATTCAAAAACGCTGTAAGGATGGTGTTAATGTGTGCCTCAGCGATTTTAGCTGCCCAAGGTAGAAGAGAGATTGGGCGGAAGTTTTCTAATTTTGCTGGATCCAATGACGGCTTTTTGAGAAGGGGAACTACCATAGCCTGTTTCCATTGCCTTGGAACCGTTGCTGTGGAGAGAGAAGTATTAATCAACTGGCACAGAGGCGCCAAGACCACAGGCAGAGATTTTAAAAACATACACCACTGTTGCCTTGTTATTGCATTCAGAAACTACCAATCTCTCCCTGTGTCCTTGACTGAGTCTCACCATGACCAACATTTCTTGCAATAACTTTCAACTTCGGTAGCCAACCGCCACCAGATAAACCTCCAGAGTTTTTTGTCCCACCCCCATGGTAAATACTCTAAATCCCCACTGGCATGTGCAACAGTCGTGCCAAAACATTTCTCACCTGCATCAAATATAACGCAACTACGAAACACGAGAGGTACACCCGTTATCCCCAAAAAACTCCACAGTTTCATATTTTATGTCTGCATGCTCCAGAAAAACCAATCCTTCAGACTTGCACATGTTTTTGAGCTCCCTGTTACCCTTCCGCTCTGTCAATGGCACTTGGTTTGATCACCCCTCTCCATGCTCTCCTTTTCAAAAGCTCAGTAAACACTATGGTGGTGCCAGCACATAAACTCTTGATCTCCTAAAAATCAGCCTTGATACTCTTCAAGAGCGCTAGTCCTTTTATCTCCACTAAGTCATTCTTGCCCAAATGCAAGAGTAACACATCTGGGAAGGGGCATCCCTCCATCAACAAATTTAACTTCGGCAATAACTCATACCACCGCATGCCTCTCTTGCCAAACCACGTCAGCTGTACCGATGTGTCCTGAAATCCAAGCTGCTTTCCACCTCTTCTGGTTTCCTCATGCCGGGCTGCCCATTTGGCGAAGGAATGCCCACATATCCACACCTCTATATTTTCTCTCCCAGGGCCCACAATGCACAATGAAAAACAGCAAAATTAATGCAGATCCTGAAAAACCCATCTTAATCTCAAATAGTGCTAGTAGCAATCTGACCTCCATCTTCTCACACGCCTGATCTCCGCCGCTGTCCACCCCCTATGCTCTGCTTCCATTGCCATCCCAATCCGGAATGAATGTGTACCAAACTCCTGAGCCTGGTATCCCAGCTCACTCAAAGGCTTTCACAAAACCACTAGCACCTGCAACACCGAAAACTTGGCCCCATCCACGTGCCTAAAAACTTCACTGGCCCCTGCACCTTGTCTCTGCAACTTCGTCTACCATTTCCATGGCCATAACTACGTATCTGGGTAAGCTCTCATAGTCACACATGGCCCTGCCTGACTGATCTGTCTTGGACCGAGGAAGCCAAACCTGTACCACCCCAGTGTCTATTCTCATATCCTCCCATCTGATCCCAATCCTTGCCTTTGAACCAACTACCTCCGTGATCTGAAAAGCCCTGAAGAACGACCACACCATTATCACTGAAAACCGCAGCATCTGAAAGTCATCCCTGCAAATGCGTAGTAGCATGAGTATCACCATTTTCAAAATGAAAAAGCTGCACCATTCTCCTCACTCTGTCCCCATTGCCCCGCTCCCTTGCCCATTTTTTCAAAATCTGCCTACCCATTCTCCTAGCCAATGGTTCATATTCCCATAGCAGCCTCCACAGAACACTACCCCCGCCAACTTACCTGCTATGGTGACTGCCGACAAACCCTTCTTCATCAAAGACACAATGAAATGTACCAAGTCATTTCTTCTGGACACTACACCCTCAAGGCCACTCTGGCTCACCCACCACAGTGGAAAAGTTCCTCCAACGCGAGCCCATATGCTCGGCGGGTAGACTCTGACAGGGAACCGAGAAAAGCTGCATTACCCGACCTCGCCCACCGACCATAAATGAACCGGCATCGCCGTTTTCCTCAGGTCGGCCCATGGTGCAAGCCCAAGGAAACTCCTCCAGTGGAAATGAGAAAAAACATCAGCAATTTCATTGTGCACACCCGCAATTTGTCGGGCCTTATAAGTCACATTTGCTTGCAGGCATTCCAGCACAAAAACTCTCAGCAACTGCCAGACTTTAAGATCTCTTGCTGATTGCCTATTGACAATGATCACAACCGCCAGAACAGTTTTGTTTGCAAAATGGCACCCCTCGAGGCAAACCATCACCATCAATGGGAAAAACTCCAGGAAGGCTATGCTCTGCCCCTCATTCTTCCATGCCTTCAGCCACTCCTCTGCATACCACCGGCCCTGACAGAAAATGCTGAAACTGTGCCACCCGGCTGCGACCGAGAACAGCTCCACCTGTTCCCCCACTCCAGCCATGGAGATCCTATTGCATTTGCTCATAAACCCTCTCCAAACTCGAAATTCTCAAAGCCATTCCCAAATGCCTACAGAAAGTTCTGCCCGCCCGCACTGACCGGCAAGTGAAATTGAGATGGCCTAGGAGTACCTGAATATCCTTCACCTGAGCCTTAGACTTCACCACCATCGTGTCCAACAAATCCAAACAATTCTGCTCTGGCAATCTAATCTCCATGCCTGTGGAGTCCAGCTCAATGCCCTAAAAAGTAATCACCTTCACTGGTCCTATAGACGTCTCCTGTGCCAAAGGGACTCCAATATCCTGCATCAAGTCTTGAAACAATGGCAATTCTTCCTGACATTCCTGACATGCCGGGGAACCAACCCAGAAAAAATCATGCAGGTAGTTGCTCATGACCACTTTCCCACAGCATGAGTAAGCACATTTTGTAAAAAGGAACTAAAAACTTCAAACAATCAATAAGAAAACAAACAACCTATTGGCAATGCCTTGTCCACAAAAAACTGGCCCACAAACTGCATACCTAACAACTCATAATCATCAGAATGAACAGGAAGCAAACGAAAAACTGATTTTACATCATATTTCGCCATCAAAGTGTCTGGGCCGTACTTGTTCACCACCCTGTCTACGGAGGCATAGTGCACTTTACAGCATGCCTCTGCGATGAAATCATTGACTGACAGGCCCTCCGGCCATGAAAAGTGTTGAATTAAATGGAACTCACCAGGCCCCTTCTTTGGGACCACCCTGATCAGAGATAGCCTAAGATTGTCCAATGGCCAGTCCTCTGACAGCCTCTCAGTTTGCCATTCTCTTACCTCCTTCAAAAGTTTGCTCCATACCAATTTTTCATACCCCCTGACTGACTTCAAATTGTTCGTCCGAAGCTGCACCCTGGGACCTTCATAACAGAACCGGAAACCATGCTCAAAACCATGCAACAATAACTCTCTCTCCCTGTCTGTCCCCAGCTGCAACAGCCAGAGCCACAACCTCTCAATCTTAATTGGCATATGCGCCCTGTCCCATTGGGTTCTGACCCCTCCAGCCCCAGCCTCGATCACTGCTGCTGTGCTACTGTCCTTTTGCGCTGCCCTGCTGCCCAAATGCGCTCCCTTGAGGCCCACACTTGGTGAGGATATACTTTCTGCCACATTTGGAGCAATAGTATAGATATTTGCAGCCTTCCTGCAAGCACTGACCCCTGTTATACGGCCAGCATGCTCCTGTGTTTCCTGTCTGCCTTCTACCCGTTGCACCCACCCCTGCCTGGGTGGGACGACCTCAAAAGAACTTGTAGATCACCGGCCACCCACTCACTGTGTAGGTGGATGGGGCGGGCCACTATGGTGTTATCATTTGGAGTAACAGCTCATTGTCCAGCTGTCCCCAAATACCATCCACATCTTCTGCCAACCTTGCTCAAAACTCCTTATCATATTTTACCCAAGCCCAAGCCCCGAATGTAGTCTGAGCCTTCCACACGACATCGATGTACTTGAACACTGCCTTGCACAGTTCTGGAAAGTTTCGCAATACACACTGGAATAAATAAGAAACGCCACTGCCAAATTTCTATATTGACCGGCACCGTAGGCAGGCGAGACAGCTCATACTCCTCTTCCTTTGATCCGTCTTTAGCCGGTACCTCTCTATGTAACAACTTAAAAATCTCAACGTACTCCCTTTTATAAATGCGCTCTTTCGTCACCAGCATTAAATAAGTTCACAGCAGCTAAGTAATCCCCATATACAAGAGCTTCTTACACTTGACCTCCTTGGTCTTTTTTTTTGTCGTCAGTATCTTTGACCCCGTCCTTGTCCCCAGTCTCCTGTCCCGCCTCCTGTACCTTCTCACTCACCACTTCCTTTTCCTTTTCGCTCGCCGCAGCCGCTGCCTCCATACTTGTGCCCTGGTCTTGCACGTACTTACCCCATGATAAACAAAGCCCTGTATCCATTTGATCCTACGCCTCAACCCCAATGGACTGCACCCCCACCGATCACCCCCAGCACAAGGCTTCTTACTTTGCCTCAAGGTCAGAGCGCGCACCAAAGCCATACGACCTGACGCCAGCCTCGCATCAGTTTGAATGGACACTGATGCAGAACCAGGCAATTATTTCTGTAGTACACCAACGTTCCCCCTCCGGTTAGAGTTGCTGCGCCCAAGACACCCATCATGAGGCACCGCCCACCAAGTGCCTTCATGCAACGTATCTTCCACAATTTCCCCTTCTTCAACTTCATTCTCACTGTAGTCTAGCATCAATTGAGCGACTCCCATCCCCACTCGTACCAGGCACTTCGCCATCACCCACATCACCATCTCCAAACTGTGCATTATAAAGGCCCTGATATAAATCCTGTTCAGGCAAGACAAACACAGATCCCTAACCTTGCCGCTCCGGTATGTGGTCCAACGCCGTCTCAGAGCCGGACGCAAAGATGTCAGCTCTGTCTTTGGGCCAGGGCCGACTGGTCGCATTAGACCTTCCCGACTGTAGTGACGCCTCCAACGAAACACTCCCTGCCTCACCCACCTGGCTGGCGCTAAACTGTACCTGACTTACCTGCTCCGTCTTACTATAGGATGTTTCGGGCAACTATAACCCCTTCCCAGCCCTCCTCCCACTGCTCTCCTCGCCCCAACCCTTATGCCAGGAAGCACTCCCTGCTCGCCTGCTCTCCCCTGCCTGCTCTTAGGAGCTATACTCAGCTCCCTCACCTGGACGTCAAAAACGCTCCCACCCCCGCAGGAAACACTCCCTGCTCCCCCCTGCCTGCTCCCAGGCCCAAATCATATCTCCCTCGCCTGACCATGAAATGTACACCCCCCCCCAGGTGAAGGGCATAGTGTTCCTCATGAGTTGGGTCTTCAATATGACCACTGCAAGTCACACCTTGGCTAAGGGAGCGATGTGAATTTCACGAGTTCCGATATATATTCCATGAGTTCTTAATGATAGTTTGATGGCTGTGCTTGTTTCCCTTTTAGTTTCCCCCCTCACCCTCTAGGTTCGCAAGAAGGACAAATCAATTGTTTGCCCCCCCCCCGCCTTTGGATTGACTTGAATCTGTTTATTAGGGACGGTACAACTTAGGATATCCCGATGACCGTCACCTACACTTAAGAGTAGATCAGGTTTTCTCCCCCGGTCCTGAAGAAACGCCACACATCCACACGGAGTAATTTAGGCATGAAACATGTCGACCTTTTAATTCACTCACTTTTATGATAACACACATTGAGCTGTAACGGGTTGAATTCCTCCTGCCAGCCGAGACTCTTCCAGTCTTTTTCACCATAGCATAGTGTCCAGTCAATAAAGGTTCCCTGGAGCACTGATAGCTATTTTTAACACACGTTTTGCACCCACTCTACTCACCACTTTATGCCCCTCCACCCCCACACATAGGGCCTCCTGGCATACCAATCTAAAGACCTCCGGCAAAGAGCCCCCCTGAGGGGCCCTTTGGGCATTGCAGCGCCGGCCCAACGAGGAGCTGCCCTATGATGAAGCATGACAACTCTCGGGGTGTGTGAGGGCCCTTGCTCCTTATTGGAGCTCTCCCCTCTCTGATCCTTCACTTACCTAGTTTCCCTCCATTCCCTCCTCTCTCCGCCCCCTCCCCCCCCCTCTCCTTTGGTTCTTTTTTTCTCTCTCTCCCTTAGGAACTGCATACCATTCCTTGATCCCATAGTGTCTGAAGCGCATTGGGGTTTTCATCCAAAATTTTAAAGGAAAAGATGACTGTGTTGTATTCCAAGTGTACAGATCGTTTATTTCATTGAACTTCATTTAATGAACTGCACAAAGGAACATAAAGAAGGAATACATTAATTTTAAGTCTTACATTTTAATTCAGTTTTTATTTATTCAGTTGCAGGCTCAGCCCAGCATTGCAGTGCGAATTAGGACTATAATTGTCATTCGACCAATCGCCCACTGTGCCCGTGCCTTAAAACGACTCTGGCCAGGTCGTTGTTAGTCTGCAAGCTTTCATTGTAAAATGTCTTCCCTTCTCTACATAGTGAATGGGTGCAAAATCACATGCAAGGGGGTTTAATAATCTTTATTTGTAGTTTCCCTCCTCTTCCTCTGCCTGAGTGGTCTGAGTCCCACCCACTTTTCCTGCTTCAATCTGATTCGCAAACGATTTGGCCTCTGTCAGGGCAAACTAGACCGCCTCTTAGCCCGCCATCATGAGTGGCCCTGTAACCTAGATATGTGCGGTAACAATGTTACTGTACAGATTGCAGTTGTGAATTTAGGGGCTTTTATTGCATCTTGTGTAAACTGGATGTGATGGAAACTGAATCCCCCGTTATATTTTGACAGGTGAAACCTGCTGGAATTTAAAGGGAGAAAAAACCCAGAAAATACTGAGACATGCAGTTTTTGGTACAATGTGTCCGTGTTATGGGCCGTTTTAGGGGTAAAACTCATAATAGCTGCTATGTATTGCACCTGGAAAATATCAAAACTAGGCTATCATTATGTATAAAGTGCAAAACATATCTCACCTAACACTGGGCCACCTGTAATAAGGGCTAGGCCTGCAGAAACAGAGCACAGGTTGGTTGGAGAAGACCCCAAAACTCAAAGGTGGTAGCAGATCTGATTGACCCATTCTGGAAAGAAACACTGGGCGGTTTGGCACAGTATTCCATACTTTTCTCCTTGACCATCGAGGCACCACATTGCAGTGCAGTTGGGAAGAGTGCTGTATGCCAGGGCCAGGATCTCTGATTGCTGGCTTCTCTACCAGGCAGGGACTACGGTAAGCTGATGTCCTGGTTGCTGCTGGAGGTGCTGTCAGACTGCCTTGAAGAAACTAGAATGAGACCCCATATACTGTGTAAAAGGGTGAAAAGGGGTGCTGGGGTGCGCCCTGTAGAAGAGCGCACCCTAAAACAGAGACCAACAGCCCATCTGCCTGGAAAGAAGAGAAGTTGTGCAGAAAGGACAATAAACCATCACCAACTATCTACATGTTGATGTCTGTCACTCAAGGATAGGATCAGCACCTGCGGAGAGCTGCAGTGAGCCCCCAGTGTTCCTGTCCCTCCAGTGGGCCCCCCTGTGTCTCCCACTGGGCTTTGAAATTTATATTGGCCCTTTCCTGGCCTGAAGAGCGTCAATGAGGTAGCTGGGTGAGGCTGTGCCGAGTTAACTCCCTTTGAGAGATCCAACTTGCGTGAGATGTGGACACCCATCAGCAATGGGAAACGTTGACCACGATTGGCAGTTGCTCAGATATCCACCTTTGATCACCTCTGTTGCTGAGAAGTCCTAGTCAATTTCAGTGATTGCAAAGTTACTTTGCTTTCAAAAGAAATATCCGTTCATCAGTGGGGATCAAAGTGATCAGGCACCGACACCACCTTGAGTCCCCCCTGTGTGCCTGCTCAAGGGAGTCACCAACCTTAGCCAACATTTTGGACCCAAGGATCAGCTCTTGATTCTGATGGGCTCTTGAGCTCTCTTGGGTGGTGGGCTTGGGTGTGTGGCAGCAAAGCTATTAAGCCTCCAAACAGGAGCGTGGAATCATCCCCGAGGCTTTGTTGTGTCGCACGAGCCCCAGAACAGCACAACACACAGAGGTAGGCCCTCTGTGTCCGCCTGCAGCTCCTCCTGGTGATTGCAACGCCATGCTCATAGGAGAAAGTGCGATCATGCAAGCACATTGGCCTGTTGGGTCAGGAGCTAAGCAGCTTTATGGTACCTGTGAGCACCACAGGAGAGCATTAGCTTGTTCAGCCTTCTTGAATAACTCCATAGAGAGGTTGTCCTTGTAGCTTACATTCTGCTCAGCATTTTCAGGATTTGAATATCACAGAGCGACATTTCATGACTTCCGTTGTCATTATTTTCTATTTTATCTTTTATATAGCTGTGTGTGCATTAAAGCATATTTTATTTTTCAAATTGAAAGCAATAGCTGGGAATTGATTTAGTGTTATTATTGTGCTTTGCAGAGTTCTGAATGTTTAACCTTCATCAGTTCTCTGAGTAATCATAGACATCTCAGTCTTTCTTTCTTGCTACCCTGAGAGTCAAGGGCTCAAGGGGTGCACTTGGCATCCATTTTGGTATAATGGCATAAAGGCCCCTGGACATCAGAAATAAACAATCCCATGCAGCTGAAACTCAGTAACCTTGATTTACCCCGAACCAGATCTCACAGGCGACAAATGGTGGTGCCTGGGATATCAAGCTTTGCATTTTCCCTAGTGGATCTCGCCATCTACAAATGGCTTACCGGAGCCCCTAGACTGCGATAGTCCTGTAATATATTAACTGTGGCAAGACTATTACAGGAAACAGGCAATAGCAGCTCGCACAGGTAAGGGTGGTGGGGCGGAGCGGAGCGGGGAGGGTGGTGGTGGAAGTCGAGAGATAACGGGATAAGTAATATTAAATAAATAAATAAATAAAACCACTTACTTTGCGCTCGCCGCATCGCTGACTCAGCGATGCGGCGAGCGCAAGATAAGTGGTTTTATTTATTTAATATTACTTATCCCGTCGTCTGTCGACTTCCACCACCCCCCCACCCTGCCCTGCCTCACCGCTCTTACCTGTGCGAGCCGCCACTGGATATAGGCCTATGATAATGCATGTCCCGGATGAATTTAACAGTGACTACTAGTTCTGAGCTACTAAGCCCTGACGTCCCTTCAGGAGTTGCTTGGACCCTTGCAAAACGGGACCTTTGGACCAGCGCAAAACTGTAGGAAAAGCCCCAGTCTCCACACTTATTTTGACTAGTCCAGTTGATGGAAATAAATGGCCTTTTTGCAAATACTTATGAACAGGAGTCCGGCCTCTTTAGAGTCACTGAACCGAGCAGAAACTGCTCTGTAGACGGTTTAGGCCGACTCTCTACTTTGTTGCCCTCCAAACAGGAGTCCTTATCAATAGGGCACAACGAACGAGCACCCCAGCCGTGCATGTGTTTGCATTTTTAGTCCTCTATTTTCAATGGGTATGTTTTTGGGGGTCGAAACTCAGGGCCCTAAATGCCAGGCACTTTTCAATTGTGTTGTGCTTTAAATTCTCTTTTTTCTGTCATTGTAATGAACAAGTATCCCTTAATGAAGCCATATCCAAACCCAAAGCCCTGACAACCTCTTATACTGAACCCCAACTCTTGGAAAAGGCCAGACAAAACTCAAAACCAGACAGCTGAAAGCCAAATACCTTTCAGGCTCTTGTTCCAGCAGAGAAAGAGAATCAAGTACAAAGGATTTCAGTCTCGTGAAAATGACAACATTGCATCATTGAGCTCAGCCATATATTTCAGCCATGTTAGCACATGCTCGTGAAAAGGTAGCTTTAGTTATGGGAGCATGAGTTGTACTTATGGGGGGGCGGGGGCGGGGGGCAGTATGCCCAGGTCACTGGAATTATGCAGCAGGGCCAAATAATGCGGCAGGGTTGAGTAAATTATGTGGCAAGAAAAGCCAAATTACGCAGCATTATGTGGCACATTTTGTGATTATATTACTTCATTAGTTTGACATTTTTTACACTTGTTAGCACTATCTGGGCATTAGTTGCACCTCATTAGTACCAGTTTAACACCCAAACATAGCAATAAGCTACTAAAAGGTGACCAGTCAACCTTTCCAAAGGGCCTTCCACTGCGCGGCAACATGTTTCACTGCATTTTTACTAACGTTTGAACCGTTTGAGCTAGAAAGACATTTTTTTTTGTTAAAATCTGCAGGTTATGCGGCAGATGATGAATTATGTGCTAAATGCAACAAATCTCTAATTTTGCGAAAATCGCCGCTGTCGCACAATTGCATAATTCCAGTGGCCTTGAGTATGCTTCACTCCAGAGGTACAGTAACAAGACTCTGCCTCTATTAGTCCATAGTCTGCCATCAATCAGGCAGTCTGCCCCTACCCAGAGGAAGGAATTCATTTTGTCAAACACAAAGCAGGGAGGCTCCAGTATTCTAGAACTGTGCTAGTAAGTTCTAGAGTAGGAGTGTGCAAAATTTGCGTAATATGCTTCCGTGTAATTTCATGACTTTTGTGAAAATTACACAAAATGCAAACATGGCATTTAGTGCTGTATTTGAGCTCGAAATGCGTCCTAGCATTCATGAGTCCTTGTGCTACAAAAAGCATCTAAAACACAAATAATGCAAATGACAGCCATTCACATTCCAGTCTTTTGCGTTGTTCCCACACTGCCCTAATTACGCAACAAGACTAGGCCTGGGCGGAAAACTAGGCTACGCTCGCGGAGTTTGCGTAGTTTGCGCTACTACGCACTACGCGAATTGCACGTAGCACAGTGCAAAAACGCATAGCGTAGCGGGCATTTTTTGCTTGCTCGCGGTCCTCAACGTCAAGTTGGCGACCGCGAATGAGCAAAATCAACATCCGGCGAGACTTTTTCCTCGTTCGCGATCAGCAACATCAAGTTGCCGATCGCGAGCGTGGAAAATAAACCTCCCGGCGAGATTCTCAACACGGGGAGGTCAGGTTTCTCATTGCGAGTGGTCGCGTATGCTCGCGACCGCTCGCGATGAGAAACTACCGGTCCGTGTTGAGAAAGCTGCCGCTCGAGTACAAATCTACTCAAGCGGCAGAAAACGACCGCTTGCACTGTGCAAGATGCCGTTTGCAATGATTGCACAGTGCGGACAAGCATCCGGCACTGTGCAATCAGTGCGAACAGCATTTCCCTACCGCACTACGCAGTTCACGTAGCTACGCGTAGCTTGCGTAGTGCGAAGTGCACTTCGAGTAGCTACGCGTAGCACCACTACGCGAACTACGCCCAGTGTTAGACAAGACGTGATTTGGGGAATTTCGCGTAACATGCACACCTCGGAAATTACGCTGCCGTAAATGAAACTACACCCGGGCCTACTCTAGAGTCGGCCCACTGGTAGTCCTGGGTTCTGAGACCACAGGGAACTTGTGAAATGGACAAGCTTGCTGTAAAAAGTGAGGCACCATTGGTATTACTGAGTGCCTCTAGAACACCCGACGTTTGCCCTTATAAAGAGAATAAAGATGTGAACATCTGGTGTGAGGGCCCAGATCTGTATGCAGAGGATCACAGGACAGGATTTGCGGTAGAAGGGTGTCGGGGGAGTGAGGGATCTAGTGTTTGAAACTGTGGAGTGAGTATTACAGAGTGAGAGTACGAAGGATGAACAAAGAGGATACAAGGTGTGAATATTGAAGGTGTGAGACCACCCGCTCTAGATTCAGAGGGAATGAGTGGTCGTTGCCTGGATACGGAGGGAGCAAAGACATTTTATGGCATGTGCAAAGTGGGCAATTGCCCAGGGCCCCCATCTTCCAAGGGCCCCCTGGGAAAGTGATCCTTCACTCTATTTGATTATGTCTATTCTATTTTTATATCTAAACCTCTCTTTTTTTTCTCTCTGCCTACCTCTACCTCTGTGTCTCCATAAAGTGTCATCTTAAAGTTGTTTGTGGTTTCAGCTGTTTTGTGTGAACCTGTTAAAGTTTATCATATAATTTAGTATTGTTGGCATCATGTGGTCTTAATTAGCAGGAAATGGGGCATACAATTAAAAGTTGCTCCATACAGGGGCCCCCAACGTATGCTTTGCCTGGTACCTCAAAATCCTAAGTATGACGCTGAGAAGGAGTAAGGTCCCATGGCTTAATATTTGATGTGAGCGTCCCAGGGGTGGACAGCGGGCCTGAAATTTCCACTCCCAGTTAATAAGGCTGCTGGGGATCTAGACATGTTTGTGAACATGTGAGGGCCTGACGTCTACGTAGAGATGGAATGATGGTCCCTGCGCTGACATGTCAGGGTCTCAGGGCTGGACACATAGACTGCATGGATCCTGCTATTTCAGGGTTATAGGCTATCAAATGAATTAAAGTAAAGAACCAACACAAAGAATATCTAAATGATGTCAGTGAAGGTGCAGAAGATATACGTATCTTCCTGCTAAGGGGATGTAGAGTAAAGAATGGTAAATCCATACTCACATACATGCACTTTCCTTCTTGATATTTTGTAGGGGTGAGCGGAACTCGCAGAGTTTCATTCTGTGGCATTCCGTGGAGTTACATGAAAACTCCATAAGATTCCATGGAGTTCCGTGGGTGGAAACTTGCACGTCACGCTGCTCGTGCTGATGTTTAGCTTCGGAAGCTAGTTCTGTGCTGAAAAATCAGAGTGAATGTCACCATGTGGCACACCAGAGGGCACTGCTTCTCGAGTTGGTTTTGATGCATCTCGAGTGGATTTTCTACTCGAGCTGCAGCTTTTCGAGCGCAAACTGTCGATACCTCCCGCAACCGCCCGCATTGGGAAAATCTCATCGGGTGCCCTCCTAGCACCCAAAAAGCTCACTAGGGGATGCCAATTCTCGCTCTCCAACTTGCCGTCGGCGAGCCACATGCGAGAAAAAACTGTGCCACGTTGCATTTGGCAGAATTTAGCTGGATAACTACGTTACGAGTGGTCAAAACTGCGCCAACTTGGCCGATGGAGCAGAATTTATTGCCCACCCCTAATATTTTGGTCCTCCATATTTAGGCCTCAAGATTTTGGCCCATCAATATTTTTGATCTAGATATTCCGTCATACAATAGCTTCCATGAGCTCCAAGATTGTGGGTGCAGGATCAGACTGGCTTACAGGGCAATCAGGCATTGCCCAACGGACTGGTTCAGACAGGTCAGTGTGTGGGCCTTTTTTGGCTGATTGTGGCCGTTTTATGATCTGCTGGGCCAGTTTTTACTCTTAATTTTCATGTCATTAAAACAAACACTTCCTGCAGCAAGTTCAAATCAATGCAGTCTTTCATACCTTGCAAAACACCAATACAGCGTATATTTACAAGTTCAAAACTGCCCAAATTTTCTAACATGGACCACATTTTTGGCTATCTAATTTATGAGGGCCACTTTTATTTTGGTGCCGGGCCTATTTTCTGTCTCAGTCCAGCCCTGGGAGGGGGCTCTACATTCACTTACACTCTCACCTCTTCTTTCCTTACCCAAAGAGCTTCAAAGTGAATTTAGTGGAATGAAGACTACACGCGCCCCCCCAAAAAACATAAGGCACAGAGTCTGGGCTTCCTAGGTTCCCAGTAAGCATTCGAGCACCAATGTTACACGGGCTAGTGTAATGGAGCCGCCTGCATGCTGCTTCCATCTGCTCTCCTTGTGCTCAGCATCCTCCCGCCCTACTTTCTGGAACTGAATCAGCAATATGCGTGAACGTCATCTGTTTAAAGGAGTGAGACCAAGTTAATTAAGCACCACTTACTTAGCTGATTGCAACGTTCATGCCCACTTTGTTCAGTCAGCCTTTTCATCGTGGCTTGGGTTTCTGAGTGAGACATTCATAAAATGGCCTCCTGCTCCACTCCTATTGGCTCCCACTGTGGTGATGCTGTCATCTGACAGTGACCTGAAGGATGCTGTCCAGATGACGTCATCCACCGACCACGCGGGCAGGTTGACGACCCTCAGTTAGTTCCACTGTGATGCATATTACTAAAGAGGACACTACGGGTTTTCTTATTATGAGCCCAGCCCCGTAGACCACGAGTGACAAAATGGGGGAGGAGGCGATTGAAGGCAATCCTTAAGCGAATGCGGACAGCCAGACAGATGGCACCCGACAGAAGGTACCCCCTGATATCCCCTTCTGCCCCCCAAGAAGTGACTCAGGAAACTCAGAGCGTGTCTATAACGGGTTACAATAGACAATACCTAAAGGGAAAGCTGGGGTCGTCATCGCGAGCTCCGCAAGACAGATTATTTTTTTTTTTAATGGAGTTTTATATAGCGCGAACTTGACCCGGTATCGGGTATCAGAGCGCTTTACATAGCACCAGTTGCGTTCTTCAACTCCCCAAAGCATGATGGCTGACTGTGCCCCGGGCAAAGGCAAATAACATAACATAACATCATATCAGGTAACATCCGCGTTTTTGCCTCGTGAGAATGGGCGGTAGCTCCCTGGCCTATAAGGCAGCAGTGGCCTGGAACGCACTCCCCTTTGAACTTCGCTGCATACAAGATGCAAAGCTTTTCAGGAAACGCCTGAAAACGCTGCTTTTCGTATAATCTCCTTAGTTGACCCTCAGCTCACTTGCAAGGTACCGCGCCGGGACACTCCTGAGTAGCTGTGCGTGATATAAATGGATATAACATAACATCATATACCAACATCACATCACCATCATATACCAACATCACATCACATCAGATAACATAACATATCAGATAACAAAATATAACATAACATAACATCACATCGGATAACATAACATAAATTCAAATAAAATAACATAACATCAGAAAACATAACATAACATAATATAACACAGATGCACCGTGAACGTATTCATATTGATCAAGAGCCAATTTCAATAAATCCGGTAACTAAGATTTATAGTACTTTAGTGCATCATATTTTATTATTAACAGAAAGTGTAATCTAGAAACCAAAAGAGTTTATAATAATAACATTAATGTAATACATTCCTTTATATGTGTCTTCATGATCTTCATGTGTACAGTGGCTTGTGGTTTCTTCAGGCTTTGCTTCAGTTACTTGAAACCCCACTATTCCCCCCGGCCATGGCTTCGCGATCATCCCAGATATGTTTCGTTCCCAGTACCATGATTTGGCCTCTGGTTTTATGTAACACATAAAAGAGCATGTTTTCATCACGTTTTCGTACAATGGTTTAGCTCACTTTTCATAAGAAATATACAGAATCTTACACAGTACCATTTAAAACGATAGCCATTGGTAGGGGCACCTCAGATGTTTCACATTGTAAGGATAATTGGTTCCAACCTGTGCAAACTCCCAGTTTTTCACTTCCTGACTACTGATGTTTAGACCTCGGCTCTATTATGAGTCTACATAATGGAGTCTCACATCCTGTAATCTTTGTTTAAATCTAATTTTAAGGTGTATCCTGTAGCCCTAGTGTTTAATATAACACCACGTTCCAAAGGACAGTTAGGGGCTCTGGGAAGGCAGCAGGGGACATGTATGGGTAGCCCGTGTGCACTGCACATGCTGCACTTGTGCGTGTGGATTGCGGTGACCGTGGAGTGTATTTGTAGTGCTTTACTGTATGGGGACAAGAATCGGTTTTGAATGCTCTGTGTGTGTACGGCAGGAGCGGCCCGTGCAGGTAAGAGCGGTGGGGCGGGGTGGGGGGACTCGACAGATGACGACGAGGGAAGGTAAGAGCAGTGGGGCGGGGCCGGGTGGGGGGGACTCGACAGACGACGACGAGGGAAAATATTTCCCTCATCGTCGTCTGTCGAGTGCCCCCCCACCCGCCTCACTGCTCCTACCTGCACGGGCCGCTCCTGGTGTATGGTACACAAGATGGAGCGGGCCAGAGCCTGCTAGGTAGGGATGTGGACTGTAGTAACATTTATGAGGTCCTTTAAAGGGGATCTGGCTCCTGTAAAAGGAAAGGGTAAAATTGATGCCCCTCTGAAGTGCAGGGACCGTCCCTGCCCGCTTTTTTCTTCCCCAGAGGTGCTACTGCAGATAGTTTCTTTTGAGGTCTGGATGTGAAGACCTCCACCTCGTTTTTGCCTTTCTTTCTGATCCCTTGTCAGGGAACACCCAGCTCCACCCACTCTTCCTGCTGAATTTGAGTGATCCATATTTACCAGTCTGGGGCTCAGACATAGAGGGCTTAATTCACAAAAATATGTCTGCCCATAAGCATAATTTTGCCTGCCAGGAATTCACAAAAGGATTTCTTGTGAATGTAAATGCATTTACTATGGCAGAGTTCTCTTCCACCAGTGTAGAGAAATCTGCAGCAGTAAATCCCACTCAAGGAATAGAAAGGGGGGCTTCCAAGGCTTGTCTTGCCTTGGAAGTTTGGGAGAAAACACATAAATGTATATTGGGGCATTCTAAAAATTCTCTTTTTTCCCCCAGAGATAAAATGTGCATTTGCACAGGGGGCGTCATTCTCTCTGATGGGATTTCTATACTACGTGGTAGTGTGAACATCGGGAGGAGCCTGCAGGAACAGCCGCATGACATTCCCAGCCATACACCTGGAAACCCGCTCCTGGTACAGCTTTCTATGTGTACCACTGGGAATGTTGGTGAACACCTAAAAAACCTAAGGTCCAAACCTCCTCCCATAGTTCCACGTTTTTGTGAATAGGGCCAAAAATATCCTAAATGGCCTGATACCAGCTCCATACATTGATCTCTGGAATATGCACATACATCTATCACATTAAAATCAATACTGGGAGGAAGTCCATGTCAGTGTGCCAGTGTTCTAACTGATCAGTGTGAGGTCTCGCTCTGAAGCGTGGGTGGAAATCCCTTGCGCATCAAAGCCAGGATCTTTGTTCACTGGTTTCCTTACGAGGTGGAACCACCTGGGTATAACCACTGTAAGGAGAGGGTTAGGCTGTGTAAAGAAGAAGGAACTGCTTGCTGGAGAAAGGGAATTGCTGGACTACATCCCCCAAAACAGAGTCTGTCCTGGGGACTCATCACCCCAGCTGCCTGTTAACTAATGGGGCGTTCAAGAGACTTGGTCCTAACCCTACTGGTGGAGCTGCATCTGCTTTTGAGGAAGAATGTCGATTCTCCAATTATCATACAGAGAGAATCTTGATTTCATTAAAGACAACGGAGGCTAACATTATGCAATAACTTTTATTGCTGCCCACGCATGCAGCCCTTTAAAGAACATGTATTACATCATAAGTAAAACATTCTATAGAACATAACAAAACGTCGTGGTAACTAGGCATCTTCCTCTTAGAGCTGCGACAAGGTAAAGTAAGTGTAGATTTGACTCCTTCCATGTTAATTGCACTTGATAAGAAGAAAATAATTCTCACAGTGATGCAGTGTCTGGAAAGACAAGAAGGAGAACAAGTAATATCTATTGCAAAGTAATTCAAAAGTTATAAGACAAGGTAAGACGTAAAATTAAATAATTACGTATATATAAAAAAAGAATACAAATCTCTTAAAAGATATATCCACCAGGGAGTGGTGGGAGGGATAATGTTAGCCTCCGTTGTCTTTAATGAAATCAAGATTCTCACTGTATGATAATTGGAGAATCGTCATTTCATTACAAGACCGGAGGCTACCATTATGCAAGTTTAAAGTTTTTCAATGCTGTATTGCTTATATGTTCCACAGGCTTAAGATAAAATTTAACAAAGGTGGAAGCATTTGACCAATCTGCTGCTTTGAGAATATCTGAAAGGGATCCTCCACCCCAGAACACCTTACTGGCCATAGCACCACGGGAAGAGTGTGCGCCAAACTTGGATACGTCTATCCCTGCTTCCAACATTGCTGTTCTAACCCATCTCAAAATTGTAGCAGAAGAGACTGCCTTATAGGGTTTTACAAAGGATATTAGTAATTGACTTTCGTTACTAGGTCTAAAAACAATCATTTTCTGTTCATACACTTTCATACAGCTCACCACACATAGTTTGGGGCAATCAGAAAAATAAGGGTAAAAAATATTTTCAGACATAGTCTTCGTCCTTTTCCATATTTCAAACAGTACGCCATCTGGGGAATAGACTCTATTACAGGTTTCTAAAGCCTTAACATCTGACACCCTTCTAAAAGATATTAGACAAAGTAATGTAGCTAACTTAATGGATAATTGTTTTCTTGAAAGAAAACAGTTATCTGGCCAAGAGTAGAAAAGGTCGAAGATAAGGTTAACATTCCATAATGAATCATATTTGGCCTTTGGAGGACGTTTAAGTCTTATTCCCTTCATTACTCTACGTATTAAGGGGTTGGTACCTATAGAAAAATCATTTAACAGTGAATGGCCTGCTGAAATTGCAGATCTGTAGCAGTTTACTGTTCTATAGCATAAACCTGAATTAAGAAGACCTGCAAGGTAATTGGCTACTTCTACTACAGGAGCGTCCACGGGATCCATATCCCGTTCCAGGCACCAACTACACCATTTTTTCCATACACCAGTGTATCTTCTCCTTGTTCCCGGAGCCCATGACTCATCCAGTAGGCTTTTAGCCTCTCCTGAAAGGCCAGAGTATCTTCTTGAGCCCCTGAAATCTTCCAGGCAAGAAGGTTCATGTTTCCGTCTAAGAGAAGAGGATGTACCTCTCCTTCTTGTCCCCGGAGAAGGTCTAAATTCCCTGGGATAAGGCGTGGGAGTTCCATTGCCAATTCCATCACACCTGGAAACCATATTTGAGTATTCCAAAAGGGCGTAATTAGAACAATGCGGCAACGCTCCATTCGAACTTTCAGGAGAACTCTCTGAATTAGTGCGAAGGGAGGGAAGGCGCAGCATCTCCATTGGATCCAAGGTTGGACCAGAGCGTTTTCTGCAGTCGCTTGGGGGTCTGGCCTCCAGCTGAAATATTGATCTATCTGAAAGGTTAATCTGCTGGCAAAGAGGTCCACCTGGAAAGGGCCCCATAAGGCTTGAATTTTTTTGAAGACTATTGGATTCAGTTTCCAGTCGCTCGAGTCTCTTAGGAACCTTGAATTCCAATCTGCCCTTGTGTTCAGATGGCTAGGAATGAATTCTGCTTTTAGAACAATTTTTTGACTCCAGCAGAAGTACCAAATCTTCTTGGCTAGATCTGCAAGTAACCTTGACCTTGCTCCTCCCAAGCGGTTGATGTAAGAGACAGCTGTAAAGTTGTCCAGTTTGATCAACACTACGCTGTTTTTTAGAATTGACTTGAAGCTCATTAATGCATTCAAGCTCGCCAACATCTCTAAGCAATTTATGTGCATAGTGAGTTCCTCTTGGGACCATTTCCCCCCTGTTTCCATTTCTCCTAGTCTGGCACCCCAGCCTAAATTGCTCGCATCTGATTCCAGAGTGTGATCCGGAGTGTTCCCAAATATTGCTTTCCCATTCCAGCTGTCTAGGTTGTTCCGCCACCATAAGAGGTCTTCTCGAGCCTCCAGAGACAGGGGAACGCTGTCTGAGTACCAAAGACCTTTCTTCAGCCCTGAAGATTTTAGTCTCTGTAAGGCCCTGTAATGAAGAGGTCCTGGGGAGATTGCCTGAATCGAAGAGGATAAGAGACCAACTACTCTCGCTAGTTCCCGCAAGCTCACTACAGTTTTGGATAAAACATACGTTACTTCCTTCTTTATTTTTGACAACTTCTTTAAGGGGAGTTGTAGTTGGGCCGAAGTTGTGTTTAACTGGAAACCTAGGAATTCTAGGTTTTGCGATGGTATCATAACAGACTTCTCTATGTTGATAATAAATCCTAAACCTTCTAAAAGGTCCACAGCCCATTTCATGTGAGTTAGCAGTTCCTCTTGGCTTTGAGACATCAGCAAAATGTCGTCCAAGTAAATTACTAGTCGTACTCCTCTTCTCCTCAGAGAGGCCACCACTGGTCTCAGGACCTTGGTGAAGCACCAAGGTGCTGAGGAGAGGCCGAAGGGGAGACAACGAAATTGGTAGGTCACACCTTTCCATACAAACCTTAGGTATTTTTGAGACTCTATGTCCATAGGAATTGTAAAGTAAGCGTCCTTGAGGTCCAGTTTTATGAGCCAATCTTTCTTTTGGAGGATATCTGTCAGAAGATGGATACCTTCCATCTTGAAGTGTCTGTACACAAGGAAAGTATTTAGTTCCTTTAAATTTATTACGGGACACCAACCTTTCTCCTTTTTCCTTACTAGAAAAATTGTGCTCACAAAACCCAGACCTGTCTTTGATACTTTGGAAATTGCCCCTTTTTATAACATTTGACTCACCTCTGTGTCTACCAGAGCAGATTGTTCCTGGTCTAGGGTAAGTTCCCTGGGTTGGATAGTCTGGTAAGGAGTTGTAACAAAATCTATTTTGAATCCTTTTATAGTATCTAGTACCCAAACATCGTTTGTTAGCAAAGACCAATTCTGGTAGAAAAGGGAAAGCCTTCCCCCTACCTTTGGGAGGGAAGAACCAGAGGGAAGAGTCCTTACCTTGTTGTCCATGGCTTTGGAATTTGCCTCTGCTACTTCCGCCTCGTGTGCGACTGTTGCGTCCTCTTTGCGGGAAGAAGGAATTGCTCCCGCGGAAATATCTTCCATAGCCGCGTTGATTTTGCTGGTAGAAGGAGGACCTATAGTATCCGCGGCTGTCAGCCAGTCCTGTCCTGTCAGCCCTTCCAAAAACTCTACCTCCAAACATGCGTCTCATGTTGGACTGGGCCTTACTGAATGCGGAGAAGGTGGAAACATACTTGCCCAAAGTTTTAATAAAGTTTTCGCTGAAGAGTAACCCATTCGGGTCACCCTGGACGTCCTTGTTGGCCAGGTCTCCTAGCTTGGGGTTCATCCTCATCAGTATAGCTCTTCTCCTTTCCAAGGTAAGGCCTGCATTGGTATTGCCAAGGAGGCATAGGGGACGTTGGCTCCACCCTCGTAGGAGTTCGGTATCTACTGGAGTGCCTTTAATAGAGGAGTCCTCTGCCATGTCTAGGATTCTAGCCAGAGGCCATTAGGTTTCGTGTATCTTTCTCTAGAGGTTTTTTAATCCAGAATTTGATCAATTTGGCTACGTGGTCCAAAGGCGACCAGTCAGATGCCCTAGGTTGGGTAATGCGAGAGGGATTGAACATCTCCATCCCAGCTGGGTCCTTAATAGAGCTGGTGTTACTGGGTTGTTCTAAATCCTCATCAAGGAGGTCATCGTCAAATTTCTCAAGGGGATCGAATATATATTCGTCTGCCTCATCGTCAATATCAATTGGAGACAAGTAGTCATCATCATCATCGATAATAGAAGTGATGTCTTTTGTGCCGAGAAGGACACCTGGTCTTTTTGTGCCGCGAGGGGCAGCTGTACTTATTGCGCCTAGAAGGTCGCTCTTTCTTTGTGTGCCGCTACGGGCACCTAGCTCATCTGTAGCGCACAGGCTACCTAGGGATAACACCCGGTCTTTTGTAGCACGCAGGCTACCATGGGATTCAAGGTGCTTTGACTTTTTCAAAGCCTTACCTCCTTTTTTGGGTAGAGGGTTTTCCTCTTCATAAATATCAGCTGAGTCTTCCTCAGGAATGTTGTCTCTTTTTCTTTTAGTCAATGCTTCCTCTACTGCCTCTTTCAGAGAGGATTTCAGCTGTCTCTCAAACAGGTTCATTAGGGAATTCTCTGTAAGGGGAGTATCCCCATTAAACTGTATTTCGTCTTGTGATTATTATTTTTTTTTTAATTTAAGGAACAATTGTGTCTTAAAAATTATTATTTATAAATA
Source organism: Calotriton arnoldi (assembly GCA_963921515.1). Classification (NCBI taxonomy): domain Eukaryota; kingdom Metazoa; phylum Chordata; class Amphibia; order Caudata; family Salamandridae; genus Calotriton; species Calotriton arnoldi. Next base: position 124,859 of record CAWUFW010001719.1, on the reverse strand, counting down.
TAGAACGCTTCTTGAGCGTTTATTTCATAAGGCAGTGAGAAAAATTGTTATTTATAAATATAGAACGCTTCTTCAGCGTTTGTTTGTAAGGCAGTAAATATATTAAAATAGTATTAATTGTAATTAAAATAGTACAATATAGAGATATAGAGAAAACATGTACTTAACTGTCCAGGAGCAGCGAATAAAAGAGGAAGATGCCTAGTTACCAGGACGTTTTGTTATGCTCTATGGAATGTTTTACTTATGATGTAATACATGTTCTTTAAAGGGCTGCATGCGTGGGCAGCAATAAAAGTTATTGCATAATGGTAGCCTTCGGTCTTGTAATGAAATCCAACTCACTGTGAGAGGGGTACTGAATGTGCCATGGTACAAAGACATTCTCTAGAAAAGAAGATCACATCTCTGCAGGACAGACAAAAAACTGAGATCACCCTTGTCTGGGGTCAGCAGAGACACCATCACCAGGAAGAGAAAAGTGGTGCGCAGCAATAGGGGGGCGCCTGTTCAGAGCTACCAGCTGGGTTCAAACCTGTACAAAGGACATCAGGTGGAAGCCGATATCCGAGGTCACAGGGTCCTGATGGTTGCTAAGCAACCAAGGTGGACCAGATGGGAGTCACTGACGATTGGTTGTCCTGTAGTAAACAGTTTAACCTGCCTGGAGTTTTGTTTGGCTCTCAGGTAAGAGCCCACTGTTAATGGTAACATTTTCTTATGTCTGGAAAATTTGACATTTCTTATGGGAAGACCTCATGTAAATGTTTATATATTGTTTTAGGTCTTCTTGAATCTCCATGTGGTCTCTCTAGGAAGAGACCTGATGTTAGAGGCAAAGCTTTCATACCAGGAACCGAACCCACTTACAGACAGAGAACGCTAGAGTGTGCGGTGCTCCCAGGTTTACCTCTGTTTAGGTTGGATGTGGCTAGAGGTGGGACAGCGCCTCAGAAAATCACTGTTAGTCCTTGGTCCAGTTGCAGGATAGTACATTTGTTCTTTGCAGGGATCCATGCGGGAAGAATTGGTCTGGCTACTGTGGTTTCCCAGCCCTTATGGGTTTGTAAATGACCTAACAGCAGGAAACATGGCCACGTGCCACGGCTCAGCACCTTCCAAATGCACAAAAGGGTACATCGTACACTATGCATCACCCTGACAATCACTGGAGTACAGCTTTACCATAAAGAGTGAGTTTTCAAAATGTCTGCTACTATTTGAATGTTAAAAAGGGCCCAACTCTGGCGCTCGTGTTATGGTGGGCTCACGTCTTTGCTGTAGGTTATGCCTATCTGAATTAGCAGCAATTACATGCTGTTTTTTTGCTGCAGTCAGGAACCTTTGTGGAAAGTTGTTATTAAAGAAGCTTGAATTCTCTATTCAAACCTGCTCCATCATTGTTATAATACATAATGTAAGAACCTTTGGTCAGCAAAATTTGGTCAAACTCTTCGCTATCTCGTGGTCAGTCTCATAACTGTTTCCAACTGGTCTCAGCCCAACAGTTTCTTTGTTTCATCAAGGTTACGTGAATTCTAGAAGAAGCATACAAATGACATTGATCTGGATTCATGAATGCACCCAATTTACTGGGGATTGTATTCCACGCACGTGTTTGTATGCGTTCCACTCATTTCAGCTTGCCTTCTTCAGTTGTCTGCAGTCTGGACCATCACGTGAAGTGAGAAATTGACTCAGCATCCTCATCCTCAACATTTTGAGTAAAGATGAGGCCCTCATTGGCTAACTGAGCTACTGCCTGACAGACAACCTCACTCTCCCCGAATCCAGAAATAAAGAGAAGAGCGACGACACAATGGAGGATTCCCCTGGTTGACTGGGAACTCTGCATCGCTCCTAATTCAGTAGGCGCATGGCATAGGAGATGCTAACATGATTCACTTATTCCGACTCCTCGCAGACTACCAGTCAGGAGCCGCCGCCAAGGAGTAGAGACTGAGGGAAGCAGTAGCTTCCTTACTGAATCCAGCATTGGAGAGTGGGAGTGAGGTCAAGAGACTCATAAAGAAGCTATCCCCAGTGAAATGAGAGTTCTAGGTCATGCTGCCAGATCTCTTAATTACACGATGGCTGCATGCAGGATGGATGGAGGGCAGATCTCCAGAGGAGTAAGAGGTAACACCAGAGAGTGGGTGTTTCAAGAAAGGACAGCAAAGCTCCATCAGACACCGGCTTTCTTCGGTGCGGAGGGAGCAGCCCATCCTCTGCAGATTCTCTGGGCATCTCGCGCATCGATCAGACCTATTTGGTTCAACGTCCTCAGCACTGAACAAGCAAGGGAAGCAGAGACCAAGTAATCTGACTCCAACCAAGCAATAGGGGAAGAATTGGGGGCAGCTACCTGATGTCACAAGAAGAGAATGGAGGGTGACAGGACAAAGAGAGCCAAACAGGGGTGCTGCTGTCATTGGTACAGCAGGTCCAATGGTCCTGGAGCCCAGGGGTTTGAGGGGTGTGAGGGGCCCACTGCACACAAATTAGGGCTGTCTTATATTACCCAACCAGGAGTGTTAGGCCCATTTCGTTTGCTTGCATTAGGGCCAATGGAACCCTTACTATTCTACTATGGCCATGAACAGCCATAATTCCATCCCTCCACAGCACAGAGATGGGCGAGTCCGCCCAACAATTCCACAAAGCAGTGATTGCCAGGGCTGGAAGAAGCGTGAGTTACCTAGTATATGTCCTGAAATTTCTGGCTGGTTGTTGGCTGGGGAAAGGTATATTTCTGGGACGTGTGAGAGCTAAAATAATGGTGTGAATTTCCTGTCGGCTATTTTGTACAAATAACAGCGATTTTTATAAAGTCCGGGCTATTGTTTTTTAAAAGGATATCCCTTCAATATATAGTTAGATGAATATTGCAGCGAAACGTGTGGTTCCTGAAATATTACCCACAAAGAATTTGCCTAACATAACTGTACCAGTACTTCAAATGGAAGTCTAGAAGTGCGTGTAGGTGCTCTCCCATGGTGCCTGTAAGATACTGAGACATGTTTTTACTCAGTGTCTGCCAATATCGGCCTTTTCAAAGCACTAAAATGACTTAAATTTTACCTGACTCCTGAGTAATGTAATGTCCAGTGTTACTCTGAAGGCAAGTTGTGCAATCTCTCAAAAACCTTCAGGTTAAATCTGAGTGAAACCCTCGTAAATTGGGGTCTTCAGCTGCGACCTCAGCATCTGTTGAATTGGAGACCTGTCATCAGCAAAATGCAGCGACCCTCTAGGGAAGGGGTCTCCAAAGTCGATCATGGAACGCCGGATCCATGCCAGATTTTTAGAATATCCCCATTTAGATAAATGTAGCTATCTTAAAAATATGGCATGGATCCTGCCCTCCAGGACCAACTTTGGAGAACCCTGCTCTACGGGAACACACAATGTTAAATTTGTGAAACAGGATGCTGAAACGACAGGAGTGGGCAGGTGGTGTGGTCCGATATTGTGGTGATTGGTCACAGCGACTCCAAGCTGCTAAGTGCATAATATCAATGCCTCAGTGACCAAAGGCCAAGAATTCAATGAGCACTGGCCAATCAGGTTTTTTTAAAGATCAGAGGTGTGGCCAATCAAGTCCTATGTTCTTTGGAACTTCATTGCATTTCTGGTGATCAGTGGGATCAAGCCTGGTGTCTGTTGGTAGAAACGTATGAGTTGAAACTGGCCACTCACAGTCAATCCTTTCCCATTCCGCCTTCTACCCGTAGGTCTGAGGCATGTTCTGATTAGACTTAGGGTGGGAAAAGGTTTTAGAGGGAGATACACCTACCCCTAACCATTGCATCAGTGCTGTTTTGTTTCTGTGTTCCTAGTAGCCTTGAGCTTGCATTGGGAGGGTTTCAGAAGTTCCTGATGCCAAAGCAGCTAGACCTGTTAGGGTGATATATCTGTGAGAGCCAATACATTCTTATTTCTGGCTTTGGTGTACAGGTCACCAGGTGCTGGACCTGGACAGAAATCCCAGGGGTGGACCATGGAGACTTCAGACACCCACCCTGGCGGTGTCGAACCCTAGGATCAACATCTTGCCAACAAGGCAGCGGAGGGTGTCTTGGTGCAGTTGCAGGAGCCACTGAGGTGAACAACAGGGATGCACTGCAATAGAGATGAGATTGCCAACGAGCTGGAACATTTCTCGAGAGGAGACGAGGGCGCTGCACCTCTCCACTGGTGTTGTCACAGCAGCTTCTGGCAAACTGGTCTCTGTTTTTCAACAGAGCTACGGTTAAGTTTGTTGTGGAAATTAAAATAATACAATTCCAGGCCTAGTATTTTGGTAATCATTTAACTTTGTAGCACGTTGAAGAATTTTGTGGCTCAGGTGGTTTCCATGACAAAAAGGTTGAAATCAATAGTTCTTATAGATGTAGATCTGAATCCCACGGTCCTATATTTTTAATTTCACTCACCAACACAGCAGTCAATGGTAGTGAGATGTGGAGGATGTCAGATGAGGATTCAAAAGCAAGGTGGCCTTCCAGAGGGACATAGGAGGAGGGTTACACACAACAGCGACACTCCAGTGTGGACAAGTGCACATAGATACATTGGCAATGGGGAGACGTGACTGGTCAGAGGGAGAATATACTTACAGGAAACCTTACCTGTTAGCAAGGTTCACATTTATGACACTGACACCACCTTATCCCCCCCAAAAAAACACTAGCCACACTTCAACATGAGAAGGTGAATGCCAGGCTAGGAGCATGGATATTGCCAGAGTTTAGACAAAACATTGCAAAAAAGAAAAGACCAAAAGTCAAGTCTTCCCTATGCATGCTCCGAGAATCTGAAACAGCCCTCCTATCTATATCAGATTAGCCTCAACTCTTACATAATTAAAAACAAGCTGAAAACACAACTCTTCAAGTAGCACGTATCACAACCACCTGATCTGTCAGTCTACCCTTGACCTTCTCCCCATGCCCCTTATTAAGTGCTCTCTTGCGCTCCTTCTAGGTTTACACTCTACAAATACCAAAACATAGATAATTTCATGCAGAGACAAAAGTAGACTAGAGTTTTTCTCAAGGTCGAGAAAAATACAACAAACGTGCATTACAGATCAAGTCCAAACTCTATATAACATATAAGATAATTTATTCATTTATTCCCCAAATTTAAAAAAAAAATACATTTATCAGTAAATACCCTGTTTCATATATCTGAGGCAGCATTAAAAAGAAAGTCCATGTTTCCTACAATTTGTGGTTTATGAGTTGAGTACCACTAAAGCAAAGTTTTTAATGTTTGATGTTTGCAGCCAGTACATGTTTCATGGGTGTCCCCATTTCTTCAGGGCTGTTAATCTCAACCAGGGCTCCAGCCTACTTTTCTTGCTCACTTTGTTAAGGATGGTTCAAAATCTCACTCTTAACTTCATGGTTTCTCAGTCATTCTCAAATGCACAATTAGCCTTAAATTCCACCCATCAAAAAATGATGAACTAAGCTGTCAGCTTGATTTTTTCATAGCTACCATATTAAGCCACACCATCATGAAAACATAGTGAAAGCAGGAGGTTTTCAATAACGTCCAGTGGTTTCCACGGCTCCAAATTCCATCCGTAAGTTTCAACAGCAGCTAAGTTTCCAAAATGAGTCTCTATTTGCAGGAGAGTAAGCAATGAAAGTCCTGGATCCACCAGACTGCAGACAGACAATTGCAAGAAGAAAACATTAAAACTATTCATGATTGAATGCAAACAAGAACATTTGAAATTAATATAAAATGTTTATTGAGATAAAATGTAACCCATTGAGCATAGAGCATTAACCTGGCATTTTCAGGTCTCGCCTATCAGACAGCTTTTAGGTGTCTGTATGTAAATGGCTCTTGTCAACTGTACCAAAAACGTACTGTGGGCTTACAGCCTGCCTACTGCATATCATTGTTTGACTTTATTGTCTCATTTGCTTACTTCTTATTCATTGGCTTGCCTTCCTCTTCCTGTGTCTGTCCCTTCTATGGAGCATAGTCTCTTTACCATCCTTTTGATTGGCTTTGAATGTGTGCCTTGAATCCTTCAAGTGCTCACTTTAGGGAATTACTTTTTTCTTTTGCATGAAGCACTCCATGAGGGTGTGTGAGTTTTCTTGCTCTCTGTCATGCTGCTTCCCCTCACCACAAATGTCCCGCCCCTAGTTGCTTCCCCTTCACCCTCCCCATTCCTCCACTGCTTCCATACCTCTTGTGGTTCTCAAAAAAATGCTTTCATTTGACTATTTTTGGAGGGCCCAGCAGCTGCTATTTGCTACTGGAACACTCCTTAGTTCGTGTTGTTCCTGTGAACTTATGCACATTTTTTGCTATGAATAGTATGTAATTAGATTATATGGCCTAATAGTCTCATTTTGGGGATTTTGTGAATGAAGCATAACATGAAATTCTGTGAGATTATGCCTGTGTAATGAAAATTTTGCCAAGGCCTACTTTAAATATATGATCCACCCAGCCTTCTCATATGCATTCACTTCCGTCCCCTCAGGCCCTTCTTCCATTTGTCTCAATACGACCCCCTCCTTCTGCTTGCTTCACCCATTGCACTTTCTCTCTCTTTATTTTCTTAGTTGTTTTTGCTTACCCCACTCTTGTAGCTTCTTCTTCACCCTTTGGCCTCCCAGCCATATTCTCCCTGCCTTTCTTTCTTTTCCTTATATGACATTCATATTTCCTCTCCATATATTTTATAAAATAATGTAATTATTCTTAGAATTCCAATTGTTTTCAGGAATGCAAGAGACTTATGTGGCAGTTAGGATATGTTTGGGGGCCCGCCAGGTTGGCGGAGTCCATTGCCATTGCCTTCATGGCATAGACCACTTACCATACTAAAAGTTTTTTGTCAACATGGCAGGGATTGTTTAGTTGGAAGTTCTTCCTCCACTGTGTCGTAAGCCTCTTTGGCAAAACTGAAAAACGGGTCCCCTGCTATTCATTGCGCATGTCCATGATTTTATTTTTGTTTTGAGGAAACGAACCCACAAACTGGGTTTTATTTCTGCGACCAAAAAAATCAATAGCCCTGACATGCTGTGAATTTTCTCCTAGTGCATCGTGGTCATGTCTGTTCTTACCTGTTCCTGAACATGGGAAAATGTATGTCAGCAGTACAGCTATTCATTGACTGATGGAGCAATTGAACATGGGCTTTCAGTCAAAGGATGCTGTTGGTCATGACCCTTCTTAGGGGAATGTACCCCAAAACTTCTTTTCTGACTCTCTCCGCATGACCTTAGGAATCTGGGCACCTTTCCACTGTACTGCAGAGGGAAGATGTGGTGTCCGCCTCACCCGCATTCGGCAGGGGGTGCATACGTGATTTAGGTGCCATGCCTCCATGTGCCCCATAAAAAGGTACACCATATACCTGGGACGGGTACAGCACTGGCTAGCCTGTCAACCCTGTATCGGGCCTGCCATTGTGGGCCTGTGGGGCGCCATTGCATCCATGCATAGGTGTGCACCACTTATGACTCAGTCAACCCTGAGTGGGTCGCCCCATGCCATGAGGGCACCCCCTCCCAGGGAAACCCTTACGGGCACAGAGGGGTGGTAGGCTAAAGGTTGGGCGGGTACATGTGTATGTTCCCTGCCACGGTAGTGAGGCTTCTCCTGCCTTGGAGTTCGGCTCCCCCCAAGGCTCCTGGGGTGTTGCCGATTCTCTTGTGTGGCCTCAGGGCTCTGAGCATATCCTCACTGTCAAGGCAGTGTGGAAGTGCATGAGCCTTCTTACACAGGCTAGGAAGAGGTGCTGACATGGTGTTCAGAAACATGAGCTGGTCTGCCAACGCAGACCTGGGTGTGCGCACCGGCTCTTATGCTGTTTCGAATATGTGCCCAGCCAACCATTGCAGGCTTGAGGATGGGCCCTGGCACCTATGGCATTTTGGATAGGTGCCCGCCCTGTCATCATGGGCCGGTGAGTGCATTTCTGCCTCTTCGGTGTTCTAACACCTGGGTCAGGCCTGCCTTTACAGGCTTGTGTCTGCACACTTGCACCCATGGTGTTAGTGGCAAGGTGCCCAGTCCACTGTCGCCGGCCAGATTTGCGGCATCATACCCCAAAGGGGGTCTACCCGAGTCCGGTTGGCCTAGGCAGGGTGGTGAGTGCGCACGGGCACCGGGCTTGGGTAAGCACATGGGCCATTCTGCCATCGCAGGCTGCTGTATGTGTGCACTCGCACCTATGGTGACTAGTATTCAGCCTGGTATAGCGGGTCTGTACGTGCACACGGACCCCCATATTAGTTAAATCTATGTTCAGTCTGCTGCTGCATAGTTGAGTGGGCGCACTTGCACCCTTGGTGCTTGGGACTGTGGGCCAGATTATGAATTTGGCAGACTTGCAGCAGGCCGCCACACCAGCAGCCCCTCTGTGAGACCACCAAACTTGTAGTCAGAGTGCCCGCCAGATTACGAGTTGAATCCTGGCGGACGGTTCTGCGGTGGCAGTCAAATGGCGGTGTCTTTCTAAGGCTCAAAGGAGAGCCATAGAAAGGCACTGCCGTGGGACCGCTGCAGCATGTTCCTTCGCACTATGTCATGCATTTCTTCCTGTGCCGGAACTGAGGGTGCAAACATGCAGGGGGGCACATCATGTGCCCCCCTACATGCACCCCCCCGCACAGAGATGACAGGTGGTCCTGTAAGGGCCCCCTGAGTTGCCTCACTGCAACCCTTTCCAAGGCGGGCTCACCGCCGTGGATAGGGTAGCATTGAGGCAACTCGTAATATGCTCGCTGGTGCATGATCTACGGCGGTTGCAGCGGTCCTGTGGCGGTCTAACTATTAAACGCGGAATACGGCGGTCGGACTGCCTTTGCGGTGGTGGCTGCACCACCACCGCAGGTTCTGTGGTCCATCGGATCACCAAACTCAAAATGAGGCCCTATGTGTCCAACCTGGCATCGCAAGTCTGTGTGTGCACTAGCGTACGTGCGCCCAGGTAGTTAGAAATACCTGTGCATGTTTTCACTACCTATGAGGCTTGCTCTTCCCATAGGTTAACATGGGGAAGTGATTGACATTACTTCTGGCTGCAATAGTGAATTGCAGTGGAGCAACCTCATGATGTTTCCTATCAATGGATTCACCATGCCAAACCCTTTCCAGTGGTAAAAGGGGTTTTGGCATAACTTGCTTAGAAATGCCACTTATAGAATATGAGATAAAAGTTGTATAAACCAACAGCGGTGATGCACTCAAAATTCTAATAGTGAACTTGGTATACCAAAGAATCAAAAACTTATTTTAAGATTAGCGTGCGCCTCTGAGATGGTTCCACCCCACCACCTGTTCAATAATGAAAAAACAATTCCAGGACGCAAGTCTCAGACAGAGTGCGCACTGCTTCATGAACTCAGAGTGAGTGTATTAACTCAATGTTAATCAAATGTTTTAACGTCAGTAAACACAGAATCGACAAAATTATCCTATACAAACATGATTTTTACAAAGCTCTTCAAAACCAAATAATGAAAAATTATGATGATTCAACTGTGTATCTTCAACTTGTTTTATTCACAACTGAAGACTTCAACAGTGTTCTTGTTAATCCTTGAAAACAGTAATACATTCAAGCGTGGATATTCATCACTCCCAATGCATTTCGGGTGAGTAATCACCCTTCGTCAGGGGAATCTACAAATAAACATATTTTCCATGAAACAACATCATTGACTGAAAACCAAAGAATGTAACATAAATTTGCCTAAACATCCGGGAAGGTTGTAGTGATTACGACGCCTAATTCCAGTGACTGTTGATGTAAAAAGTAAACTCACAATGCGTCCAGAACAATCGTATCAGGCTTAGATGCCAAGAGTGAAACAGTAGCGATAGAGACATTAGATCCAATGACCCAGAGAAAGCTCAGACACAATATGCCCAATAGTGCAACTAAAAATAATGTGTGAAACACCCGTGAATCTACAAATGGTCCTTATACTAAACTATGTAAAAACAGTACCTCCACTACTATACGTAATGTAACTCTAGTCGGGTCCACTGCCCGTGCCTATAAGCGTCTTGCAACCGCCATATAACTCGGAACCCTGTACGGGACAGGAAAAAATGTGCGTCATGCTTAACTAACTTTCGAAACATAACAATACTAAAGTCAACTAAAAAAGATTAACCGCTTACCAACGCAATTATCTGCGGTGAACGCGAGTACACACTTCAACAAACTCGAGTGCTACTAGCTGTTTTTCTGTCCACTGATTATAGTAGTAAAGAAAAGATAAATAAAGAGTGGGTAAGAGCGCTGGTGATTACTCTAGAAAATAAATAATAAATCTTGCCTACTACATGTGTACGTGCGCGACCTAAAGCTTACCGGAAACTAAATGTTCCCCAAAGGCATTCAAGCGCTGTTGCTCACTGCTCTTTCTCTCAGTGTCGCGCCACTAGCTGAAAAAAGAAAGCACCCATGTAACCCATGACTAATTAAACTCAAGTCCTATAGCGCTTTTTCCCGATTTAACTGACCTAAAAGACGTAGATGATAATATTCCAACGGCTTCCTAAATCCCAAATGCTGTGCCAAAGCCTCACTCGGTGTATGTGAGCTTACTGAGTGTTTCTAACTAATCACGTGTTAACGTGCTACGAGTGAAGAATGGAAATAAAGATAGGACAGTACCAGCAGTATAGAAAAGTTGATACAAAATAATGTGGCCATCTTGACACGAAGCTAAAAGAAAACCTAAACCCATTTCTTTACACTTAATACATGGTAGAAGCGCACTACCTACAAAGATTGAAATGCTGCAATTAACAGAAATTAATGCAACAATTAACAAATGCAATCACAATTATCATGCTAAAATCATTGTTGCTTTTGAGATCACTAATATCAACAATTGTTAACCATCTGAATCTCAAGAATGTTATTCACTAATACAATCGCCAAATAAAATGCCATTGTATAAATACTAATTCAGACCTTTTGACAGCACAAATAAAAATGACGTAAAGCATCATGATAACATGCTACGAGTGAAAAATAAGACAACGCAAACAGTATAGAGAAATCAATGCTGAATAGTACGGCCATCTTAACATTAAGCTGAACCCATTGCTTTATGCTTAATATGTAGTGGAAACGCACTACCTGCAATCATAGAAATACCTAGATTAGCAGAATTAAATACCAAACTTAATTGGTGCAGTCGCAGTTTTCATGCTAAAATCACTGTTGTTGATAACGATCGCAGTTGCTTACAAAATCACTGATGTTAACAATTATTAACTGTCTGAATTCTGAAAATGTTATTCACATATACAATGATTAAATGTAATACCGTGATGTAAATGCTAATTAAACTTATAACAACATGTAAATAAACGCTCCAAAGCTGATACTAGTGACATGAAATATAATTGCATCCTAATAATCGTGAAGTGAATTACACATATCGAGAAATTCATTAATAAAAAAATAAAATAAAAAATAATCAGCATAATAAATGCCCCTTTGTCCTGCGAGGACAATAACCCTATGAAATGGATATGTGAGCAGGCCAAAATCCTAAAAATGTCTCTATCATTGTAACCCTAAAACTGACTTCTTTGAAAGTCGCTACATGCTGCTATTACAGGAAACACGAGAGTTCCAATTTATCATTGAGACCCTTCAGACTCAAAGTGTCCAAATACTTTATCCAAAACGTCTCACGTTGAGTGATGAATTTAGTCATGTCCTTATCTGGGCAACTCTTAACAGTCTCTAACACTGTGAATCTTAACTGAGCTATTGTGTGATGAAACTCAATCCAATGGTTCGCTAGTGGAGAAGTCAAAACTCTTGTTCTAATTCTGCTTTTATGTTCGGTTATGCGTGTGCGCAAGGATCTCTCTGTCTTACCTATGTAATATAAGCCACATGGACATCGTTTGGCGTAAATTACATTTTGTGTGTTGCAGCTGGCTGTGAACAGCAATTTCACTGGTTTACCCGACCATGGGTGAAAGATAGATGTCCCTAATAACACATTGTTACAGTGTGAACAATTGTAACATTTTTGCATGCCTTTGAATTCTCCCTGATTGCCAACCTTCCTTCTTTTTAAAATCTCTCTGATATTGTTCGACCTTTTGTAGGCAAAAATAGGAGGTTCTTGATAAAGGTTACCAAAATCTGGTTCTGTTTGTAGTAACTCCCAACGGTTAAGAATTACTTTCTTAATAGCAGTCAACTGGGTGGAAAATGTTGAGACAAACACATCACGTCTACCCTGACTTCTCACTCTCTTAGTCAACAAATCAGATCTTTGGATGTCATCAGCCCGCCTGGCCGCTGTTTCCACGATCTCGTTAGGATAACCTCTGTCTAAAAAGCCTCTTTTAAAACATTGTAACGTCTTATTGTATTGTAAGTTATCAGAAGTAATGCGCTTAATGCGTAAAAATTGAGAAAATGGAAGGTGCTTTTTTAGAGACTCAGGATGAAAACTGGTATATAGTAATGCGTTGTTACGATCAGTAGGTTTAGTAAAAACCTTTGTGGTAATCTCTGGACCATCCAGCTCAATTTTTACGTCTAAGTAGGAGATGGTATGTCTGTCCATTATGTGCGTGAATTGTATTCTGGAATTCTTGTCATTCAGCTAGCTTAGTTTGTGATTCAATACATCTGACGAACCTTGCCACATGATGAATATATCATCGATGTATCGACGATAAAGAATTAGATGTTCTGTCCAATCTGGGTCACTCAAAATATGTTCTCGTTCAAACTTCATCATGTAAATGTTAGCATAACTCGGTGCCCCGGAAAAACCCATAGAAGTTCCGGTAGTCTGTAAAAAATACCTGTCCTTCCATTTAAAATAACTATGAAATAAACAATATTGCAAAAGTTCCAAAAGAAATACTTTGTCAGCCTGTATGTCCTCTCTTTGAAGGAGGGCCCACTCAACGGCCTCTATCCCCTCTGTGTGTGGTATAGATGTATAAAGTGCTACCACGTCCACTGTACATAACCATATCTCTGCCCCTGTTGGCAATACAAGATTACCCAAAAGAGTCAAAAAATGAGTAGTGTCCTGCACATACGTAGAACCAGATTGTACAATTGGTTGAAGAAAAGTGTCCAAATATTGACCAAGTGGCTCATGAATTGATCCACAGCCCGTTACTATGGGGCGCAACGGGGGGTCCCTGAGATGTTTATGAATTTTTGGTAGCATGTAAATTTCAGGCCTGCGTGGAAACCTAGGCTGAAGAAATGCAAATGTTTTATCAGAAATCCACCCCATGTCCTTTGCGTGTATAAGAATTTGTGTCAAAGTCTCCTGAAATTCATGTGTCGGATCATGATTCATTGGTAAGTACGTCGTCTCGTCAGAGAGCATCAATTCTACTTTGGCTTCATAGAAAGTTCGGTCCATGACCACCTGTGCTCCCCCTTTGTCTGCTGGAAAAAATACGATGGACTCATTATCACGTAGATTTCTGAGTGCCTTTCTGTCAGCCATGGTCAAGTTGTGTCTCTTCCTAGAAGGCACTGGTAACTGAGCCAAATCTTTCTTCACTAAAGTCTCAAACGAATCCAAAATCTTATGAGTAGTGGGCGCCATAAATGTGCTTTTTGGTCTAAACTCCTTGGGATCAAGTGTCCCCAAGCTTTCTTGAGTCAACTCCTTATTAATGAAGAAATATCGGAGCCTAAGTTTCCTCATAAATTTATACAAGTCAACTTCCATGTTCAAAACGTTAGTATGAAAGGTAGGCACAAATGCAGTCCCCTTGTTCAGTAACGTTTTTGAGCCTCTGTTAGTTCCACTGATGAAATATTGACTACTAGTGTTTCTTTTGTCTGCGACCCGTGCTCGCCGTTTTTGCTGCCTCCGCGGCCTCTGCGAGTTTTTTTGCCTCTGGTTGTACCACAAGTTGTTCTAATGGAGGACTGTTGGCCGCTGGACTGATTTCTAAAAAAGAAACCTTGGTTGTTGAGGAAGTGGAAGCTTCCGTGCCCGTTGTTCCACTGGTAGATGGAACTGGTGCTCTTGTTGTACGCGTATCGCTGACAGATACTAAGCTCTCTTCTGAAGAAGTAGTTCCTGTTCTGTGAAAGGTACGTTTTTGGGCATATACCTCCGCCCATGAATATACCTCATCTAGTTTGTAATCTATTGTGTCTCTCCTGAACTTACGGACTTTTCGCTCGTGAATCTCTTTTGCGTATAAATCTAACTTAACGTTAATCTCCTCAAGTGTCGTGTCCCAGTTATCTGATTCCATGCGTTGTTTGATAGAATCTTGTAACTCCTTAATTTCCTGTCTAAACCTGACAAAACTAAGGATAGTTCTTCTACTATCAAAAGTATAAGATCGAGCGAGCATTTATTTAAAATGGAGTACCATCTATCCATAAACTTCTTGTTGGCCTTAAACATCATGGGTTTCAATGGTAATCTCAGACCTCTCTGTATCCTGCTAGCCTTATGGTACTGAATAAGAGTTGTAGCATGTAACCTCTGATTAATCTCACGACGCATCAGATATTCTAATTGACGTAATTGTTGTGTAACAGGTCCTTGGGTCATATCAAATGACCTAACCTCCCGAATGAGGCCATATATATCTTGTGCTTCTGTCGCACTATATGCTTTAGTTGCTGCCTTATTATCAGTGAGATGTAAAATGTCCTCAAATGACATCTGGTGGTGCAACAAAGTGCTGTTTAGGGTGAAAAATTATTGTGAGATAAAAGTTGTATAAACCAACAGCGGTGATGCACTCAAAATTCTAATAGTGAACTTGGTATACCAAAGAATCAAAAACTTATTTTAAGATTAGCGTGCGCCTCTGAGGTGGTTCCACCCCACCACCTGTTCAATAATGAAAAAACAATTCCAAGACGCAAGTCTCAGACAGAGTGCGCACTGCTTCATGAACTCAGAGTGAGTGTATTAACTCAATGTTAATCAAATGTTTTAACGTCAGTAAACACAGAATCGACAAAATTATCCTATACAAACATGATTTTTACAAAGCTCTTCAAAACCAAATAATGAAAAATTATGATGATTCAACTGTGTATCTTCAACTTGTTTTATTCACAACTGAAGACTTCAACAGTGTTCTTGTTAATCCTTGAAAACAGTAATACATTCAAGCGTGGATATTCATCACTCCCAATGCATTTCGGGTGAGTAATCACCCTTCGTCAGGGGAAATCTACAAATAAACATATTTTCCATGAAACAACATCATTGACTGAAAACCAAAGAATGTAACATAAATTCGCCTAAACATCCGGGAAGGTTGTAGTGATTACGACGCCTAATTCCAGTGACTGTTGATGTAAAAAGCAAACTCACAATGCGTCCAGAACAATCGTACCAGGCTTAGATGCCAAGAGTGAAACAGTAGCGATAGAGACATTAGATCCAATGACCCAGAGAAAGTTCAGAAACGATATGCCCAATAGTGCAACTAAAAATAATGTGTGAAACACCCGTGAATCTACAAATGGTCCTTATACTAAACTATGTAAAAACAGTACCTCCACTACTATACGTAATGTAACTCTAGTCGGGTCCACTGCCCGTGCCTATAAGCGTCTTGCAACCGCCATATAACTCGGAACCCTGTACGGGACAGGAAAAAATGTGCGTCATGCTTAACTAACTTTCGAAACATAACAATACTAAAGTCAACTAAAAAAGATTAACCGCTTACCAACGCAATTATCTGCGATGAACGCGAGTACACACTTCAACAAACTCGAGTGCTACTAGCTGTTTTTCTGTCCACTGATTATAGTACTAAAGAAAAGATAAATAAAGAGTGGGTAAGAGCGCTGGTGATTACTCTAGAAAATAAATAATAAATCTTGCCTACTACATGTGTACGTGCGCGACCTAAACCTTACCGGAAACTAAATGTTCCCCAAAGGCATTCAAGCGCTGTTGCTCACTGCTCTTTCTCTCAGTGTCGCGTCACTAGCTGAAAAAAGAAAGCACCCATGTAACCCATGACTAATTAAACTCAAGTCCTATAGCGCTTTTTCCCGATTTAACTCACCTAAAAGACGTAGATGATAATATTCTGACGTTAAAACATTTGATTAACATTGAGTTAATACACTCACTCTGACTTATAGAATATGGACATTTCTATGCGCTAAGAGTCTTGTGTGCCATGGTGCTTGACTCCGGTGGACACCAGGGGTCGGGGGAGCACATCTGTGCATTCCTCAGCGACCGCTATAAACCAGGGGCACACCACTACAACAGACCTCTGCCATTTGAGGGCCAAATGGGCTAGATTGGGGAAAGAGGTTTTGACACTTAGCCTCAAGTGGCCGGATCATGGCCCCACTAAAGATTAAGATCTACTTTCCATGGCCCCATGGCAGAGAGTCCTACAATTTAGGGGACACATCTGTCGTTCAAAGGGAAACCCCTTAAACCACCCCTAACTTCAAAGACACACAACGGTATAACTACTGGTGCCATCCTTCATCAAGGGGTTAGATACGCTTGTGGGAACGCGGGACTAGAGAAGCTGGACTGCACGGTACACATTGCCGGAGGACTCTGTTGTGCACATGGAGGCTTACCTTCTGTGAAGGGGACTGCGTGCCCTTTCTGAATAGTGGCTGGCCTGGGCCGAAGACCTGCTGAAGTGTGTTCTCCAAGGGCCCATCTGTGGGCCTCCTGCTCTTCCAGAGATCTCAGGAACATCAAAGATCTCCCGCGAGGGACCTACACCATCTACCTGTGACATCTGGAGAGCGGTGCCCTCTTAAGTGCCCACATCAGCTACTGAATCCCAACTGGTAGTGTGGTGTGAGCATGGAACTAAGACTTGTGCCTGGATACCAGATTGTCTAGTGCGGAGCCCCAGAAATCTTGCCCGCATCTAAGGTGTATTGTTCCTGTACCGCAGGGACTTGAACACTCATAAGAATTTAGTTGGTGGTGAGTAGATTCACCAGTTGCGGGACCCTGCGTGGTCTTATTCATCGATCGTGCCGCATCTCTCTCGTGCATCATGCTGACTGCATGCTCATTGCATGCAGTGTCCGATTCACAGGCTGCAACCCTCGGAGGTGGGGGGGTACCCGTAGTAGTGCCTCATTCTGCCTCATGTGGCTCTGCTGAATTTGCCCCTGTGTGTGTGACCAGACTGGTCTGGTGCAACCTGGATCATGGTGCACCGGATGTTGTGCTTCATTTCAAGGGAGGTACGGATTACAATGCTTCACTGTACGTGACCAGAATTGCCTGGTGCAACCCATCTCAATGTGCACCGGTCATTGTGCCTCCTTTCCCAGGATGTACGGAATTTGCAACTCTTCATGTTTGAGACCTGAAGTGTGTGTTGTGACTCATACCAACGTACACCAGATGCTGAGCCCAGATTGCCTAGGCACAATACTGATCAACGTGTACCGGACGGGGTGCCTCCTACCAAGAGGCTCCCCTGTGTTACTCCCCATTCATCGGTTGTTCCCCTTTGACCCTCATAACGGCGGACCAACTGCCCTCTCCACACCTTGCCCCTCCCGAAGACATCTTGGCGCTAGGTAGTAGCGAGAGAGATTGACTGGATTGAAGGAATGTTTCAGAGGCAGTTCGGAAGGGGGTCAAGAGACTGTGTGACTCCATTGTGTTTTGAGACCTGTGGGTGAACTTCCCAAAGGGCTGCTAAACTCTCCTTGTTTACATATACCTCCTATTTAAAACTTGCTACGTATCCTCACCTGCTTCCAGAGGACCCCAGACTAAGTGTGACTTCGGCTGCGTGCGGCCCAGTGTCCAGACGGAGGGGCTGGTTATCTTCCATCCAGGGGTATAGGACAATCGGGAAGACCTACAGGGTGGAGGGAGACTGGGGCCACGGAGTCTGCAGGGTGTTGTCCATTGACCTGCTGGGTACCAGTGGCTCCGCATTAGAGTGCTGAGTGCGTATGTGTGCAAAAGTGTTCCGTATGGACTGGGCTCGTACGTGTCACACCGTGTAGTGGTGCAGAGTGAGTGTGTGTGAGTGGGAGTGATCATCTACGGACATCCTGTGATTTACGACACTGGCCGACGGTGCCGCTTTATACGTTGATTTCATGTCAAAAGCACACTTTATTTGACGTTGGGTTTACCCGCGTGGCGCTGGCCCATGGTGCTGCTAAACAGTGTTCTCGTTTCATGTATGTACGCATCTTTCATATTGTTGTGTGCCGGGGTATACCCTATAACTGTGTGGGATTGTATTATCAGGATTGGTAGGGTGGGTCTAGGGTGCATGGTGTGTCAGGCTGTATAAGGGTGCTCTCTCTGGGGGTGGGGGGTTAGATTAGGAATTGTACACAGTGTACATACTATTGATATCATAACAATACGAGTGGGCCTAGTACTGCTAGTAATATTTCCAAATGTGTTTTATGCCCAAAAGTATAAGATGTTCATGTTTGATTGAATATGTGTGTTGAATATAAATATTATTTACATACATCCAATGTGAAGTCTCTTTTGTAGCGCTCAGAGTGAGTGCCTGCAGTGACTTTGCTTTGCACTTTGCCTCTGAGTAAAGCCTGACTACTTAGTGGTAAGCTACCCAAGGGTGAGCTCAGGTTATACAGCACGTGTAATCACCCACCCTTGACAGGAGCGGTATGTTCTGCCATGCTGGGGGCAACCCTTCAGTCAACCAGAAAGAGCCGATACCAACATTTGCTGCCAGCGGAGCGATTTCAGGCTGTGCCATTGGAAACCTATCATTTTCCCCAATTCTAAAGCATCCAGATATTATCACAGCAATATGTTAACTCCGATACAGCGTATATCTTTTTCCCCACTGGACACTGAAATGACACTGTTTTTACCAAAATTCAGTCCTTTTGAGCAAAGATAACTACAAATAAAAGTTATACATTGTCTGACATGAAATACTCGAAATCCAATGACAAGCCTTTTTTGCTCATACAGCCCAACACTTTTTTAGTCTGTTATATTCAGCAACTTTAATTATTTTCTGCATAGATGCCAGCGCATATACTGCACCAGCAAGGTGAACAACAGCAAAGAGATTTTGAAGCCTACTTAATCGCTGGGATATAATTAACAATAATTACACCTTCTTGTCTTTTATGATGAACCAAGATTGCAAAAGTATTGCTCATGAGATTTTCGGCTCCAGATAGCCAATCAATACTTCCCACTACTGGGTCAAATGACTCCACCTTACAATCATTGATATGACCCTTCCTTGCACACAGACAATAGTCCTGAACAAAGGAACTGATGCAGGGTACTTGTAAGAGCTGAGAATCTTTATTTTATTATATTGTATAACTCACACCAGTGATTTTTATGTGCTTGACAAGGTGAAAAGTCAGCACACACACAGCTTCATATTTTAGTAAGTGCTCATCAGGTGACTGCAGAAGCCAATACTTGCACCGAGGAGATTAGCTGGGCAGGAGCCCGGCTCCAAATAGGCAAAATACTTGGTTTAATTTTTGTGTGCCCATTTATTCTGAAAAAGAGTAATTTTTACAAGCACTTTCTTGCCGAACTGGAAGCCATTTTCATTGTTTGAAGGAATGTGTATTTCAGCTCAAGGCCAAACAGCAAGAGAAACTTATTTGGAGATAGCATTCCCTGCAGTGTTAAGAAGGGTTCTCACTAAAGGATGTACCCAAAATCTCATAAAGTGCTGGTAACCGCACAGTCTGACAAAAGTCAGCAAGGTAGGTTGGATGCCTTCCTTGCAGGGGCCGATCCTCCATAACGGCAGAGGAGTGACACCCCACTGCCAGCAGAGGATAAATAAAACGATAATAAAACATTGTTTGTAGTCCGAAGCAGATTGAGTGGGAGGGGCCATGCCAGGGAGGAGTCGTGTGGACTTATAAGTGCGCATGTCAGTTTGACTGGCTGTCTTAGGCTGGCCAAACAGACATGCGCACTTACGTTTCTCCAACCCAGCTGTGCTCCACAGCCGGTTTGGGGAAATGCCACAGGCTCCCAGGCACTGTCTAAGCGGCAAACCAGGCCGCTCAGACCAATCCTGGTGCTGCTCTCATGCTAGGTATAGCATGAGAGCAGCGTCTGGGTTGGGTGGAGAGCCTGTGTTTTCAGGCCCATCCCATTCTGGGACGAGAAGAGCAAAAGCAACGAGGCGGCCTGCAGCGGCAGGTAAGTGATCGTATTTATATTTTTTATTGCCCAACCCTTCCTCCCGCGCCACCCTACCAGTTTCGATTGGCGGCAGCCGCCACTGCTACCGCGCCACCCATAGGTTGGTGGGACACCACTTAATGCCTGTCATTGGCACTAAATAGCGTAATAAGGGGCACCGTATTAGAGGAAACATTTTAATAAATATGACAGGACAGGAGTGGCGAATTATGCTGATCTTTTATCCGTAAGGTGTCTCTCTAATACTTTTTGTAAATTGATCTACACTGTCGAACTTAAAGGCTTCCAGTCATTGGTCGTGCTTTAAAAACCAGACCACCTCCCCATTTTCATATCTCACAGTAGTAACTGGTCACAGGATCATCCTGATTTGTGGCCTAGAGGTGGCCTGCTGGTAGAAAGCCTAGCAGAGCCATTAGGTTCATTTAGAATATTGAGGGGTAGTGATACTGCTGAAAATTGGCAGTGCTCCCATCACACCAAACTCATGGTTTACCAGCTGTACTTAGAGTTGGGGGAATTGCTGTGTTTCCAATGGCGAAGCCTCATCATGTTCTAATATTTGAAACCTCTGCTCTTCGGTCCACCAAAGGGCTGCCAGGTCACAGTGATGACTGTTGCACCCTACTTACAGCGGGTAGGCCATTACTCATTTTCCTTGCCACCTATGTGCAGAAGTAGCCCCCTTCACATTATAGAGATCCCCGTCGGGCAAGCAGGGATGTCCCAATAGGTCAGCCCATCCTCCGTCAGGATGGTGGTATGATGGGCCAGCCGCTAAAACCTAAATGACCCCTTATATCTCCATAGAAAGCCCATAATGCCATTGCCTTTCAAGCTACTGATTGTTGAGCTACACATATCCATTTAGAGGATCATGCTAAATTCTGGAACGTAAACAGGGCCACAGGAATTATGGGGCAGCATAGGGCCAAATTATGTGGCAAGGTTGAGTACATTTCATTACAAGAATAGGCAAATTATGCTGCATTATGAGGCACATTTTTCATAGTATTGGTTCATTATTTTGTCAATTTTGAACTTAACATTGTCTGGACATTAGTTGCACCTCTTTAGCATCAGTTTTACACCGAAATATAGTAATAAGCTACAGAAAGGTGATCAGTCAACCTTTGCAAAGAGCTTTCCACTGCGCGACAACACATGTGGTTGCATCTTTAGTAACTTTGAACCGTTTGAGCTAGAAACAATTTTTTGGGTTAGAATCTGCAAATCAAGCAGAGGATGATGGATTGTGTGGCAAATGCGGCAAATCTATAATTATGCGAAAATCTCCGCTGCCACAATAATCACATAATTCCAGTGGTCCTGAACATAGAATACTTGGTAAAAATGCACAAATTACTTTTGCGCCAGGTGTCCTCTGAGTTTCTGTACTTGAGCTTAGCGATGAGTAAAAATGGAGAATAACATGGTCCTTCTTTGTATGTATCATCTTCCCATTCTAACTGTTTTGTGCTTGATTTTTACAAATAACCACAAAACCAGAGGAAGACCAATTAGGTCCCAACTGCAATCACAACTGTTTCGAAAATGTTGCCATTGCCTTGACTTCGAAGGAGGCCTCTATTACTAGTGGCCCTTACATTCGGAGGGGCTCGATAACAGGAGCTATTCACGGGCCCATCAGAACTACAAGTTCTGACTTTTCAGATGGAGGATTCAGCTACTGAAAGGAGCAAAAAGCTTCAGTGAGAAAGACCAGAATATAAGATGTAGCAATCGGCATCAAAACTCTGATTTCTTCACGTCATTCACTGTATTGGCATTCATTTCACAGCTACAGGTTTGCCAGACCCCCAGAATGATCATTTCGAGACAGATAAATAAATAACAGGGATTAATCCGGTACACTAGTAATCGTGGCCAGAATGTCCTCAATGTTTATTGTCAGTTACACAAATGCTCTTCCTTGCTGCTAAGGGCCCTTGGTCTATGACTTCCGGGAGTAGGACCAAGGAGGAACAACTCCGGCTCTTCGCTAGTCGGCGGAGCTGCCGGCCAGCCTCTCTCCAGACGCCCACCAGCACTTTTCTCTCTGACTTGGCAAAGCGGTGCCTCACGGACGAGCCGAGCTGCAGTTTCCACGGAGCCATCTGGCAGCTTTTAAGAGTCGGCCTGTACCTAGGTACGTGTCTGGCATTGCGTCAGATGCCGTCACGGCGTAATTACCGGCTGACGCCCGACGTGGAGAGATGTGTCATGCAAGGAGTCTCACGCGCTGCTGGTGAGTCAGGAAAAGCTCGGATCTCTCCCACTGCCTTATCTCTGTCTTGGCACCCACTTCGCTGCCAGCACCCTTTCTCGTCCTAGGAGCCATGGCTAGATAGGTTATTTGGTTGAGGTATCTCCTGCAGGTATTATGCAATTGGTCTAAGCAACATCTTATGGCCTGATTACAAAAAGTGATCCTTGTGCAAACACCTGTTTGTGCAGGGATTGCAATTGTATGTGGTGCGATGTTCATCTCACTCTATAATCAGAGTGCGATAAAATGTGCACACCCATTACATTTCGGTAGGTCAAACCTGTTGGAATTTAACAGAGGAAAAAAGCCTTGCAAGTTCAACAATCAGCATGTTATGCCACAAAAGTCAGAATAAGCAATAATTGTTATTCCGAACACCTGTGTCAGAATTTATGGGTGCAGTAATAATCATATCTGACACAGGGCACTCATAATCAGGCTCTTAGAGTGGTACCTGTGCGCTTACCTGGAAAGGACCTTTCTCTGACTGGAAAGGAAGCAGTGCCCACGCGCTGAAGTAATATCATATATTGACTCTGTGTGACCTTGTGCCTGTGATTTTTCTGCCCCCGTTTTAAGTAATTTTTAGACAAAAATACTAACATCTGTTTAGTTTTTAAACTGGGCAGAAATTAAACGGTCTTAAAAATAACTTGCAATAAAAGAGCACCTCCGTATTTAGCAACTACTAGCAACAGTGAGGAAATATTGACATCACAAGGAAATATTGCCTGTCTGCTGGGAAAAAGCATGCCTGGATGTAAATATAGGAAAAGCAGGGAACATCAAACACATAAAAGGTGATGGGAGGAATGCTTGCAATAAGTCTAACCCCTGGCTCACAGTAGCATTCCAACTCATTGTTGTTTTGCACACCATACCACCTCAGTTTGAACCCAGCCATAGCCAAATCAGTATTGACCCTGCTCCGATAGGAACAGTCCAACCCGAACTGCCAAGCCAGGTCCTCCCTGAACCAGAACACAAGCAACCAAAGACCAGTTTCTCCCTGAATGGGGGTCATCAGTTGGGTGTAGCTTGATTCCAGTGATACAGGGAACACAGGACCCATGTCTTGGCATACCCTTGCCACTTAGGGTGGTACATCAAACCAGTGGTCGAAGTGGAGGAAAAAAAGTAGGGGAACTGTGGGCGGAGAATCAGAGGGCGGGAATAACCCGTGGATTGGGTCAGTGGGCGGAGTCAGAGGTGTGGCAGAAAGAGCAAAGTATCCCAATTTTTAGTATTTGTTTCCCATTCCACTAACCGGTTACAGCTTATTACGTTATTTAATTTAACCAATAGATACGCATGTTTATTTACGGTTTAATATGAGTTATTGACATTAAAATACATTCACAAAGTGGGATACGTTTCCAATCACAGAATGTCCCAAATATCCTTAAAAGTGGAATCGCAAGCCATTTGTCTCCCAGCCATGGAGTTTGTCATCAGCACTTCTCCTCCCTTTTTCCACAAGAGCAGTTCAAACATGAATGGCAAAAGATCCTAGTTTGCAAATGTTTTCCACATAATTATGTCTCTGCCATATTTGCCACATAATACATCATCTGCTGCATAATCTGACGATTTTAACTAATAAATTGTTCATAGCTCAAACGGATCAAAAGTTACTAAAAAATGTGATTTGTGCTGCTGTGAAGTGGAGGGCCCTTTACAAAGGTTGACTGGTCACCTTTCTCACTGCTGCAGTTGTATGTTCCACTGGTACTAATAAGGAAAGATCTTTGCAGAGACTGTTAGCATGTGTAAAAATGTCAAAATAATAAAGTATCAGAAAATGTACAGCACCACTAATACCAGTGTAGGGTGTCAGAGCACTTTACATCACACATATTACACAGAGACAATCATACGTGTGTAAATCACTGTATAGGAAATGTTACATAAGACAAAGGACTACAAGGTGTAGGAGTCACATGACAGCCATACTAGTAGGCAGCATAGTATAATAGTGATTGGTCTGGAGAAACACAAACTCAGAATTTAAAACTTAATACCTTAGTTGGGGGTTCGCTTTAATAATCAGAATTGATTTCTACCCAAATGAACCCTTTTTGCAACATTAGGATAATCAAAGACTGGGGAAAAAACCATAGCGCTCTAATTTATACCTTGCAGTTTGCATGCAGCTCTTACATGACAGTTAATAGCTCACTGTTCTATGTTAGGATTTTACTTATTTACTGCAAGTAACAATAGGGTTCTCTGACAAAAGCAGTAACCCACTGACCAATTTACATTATGTGCACTTTGTGATCTGCATGGTACATGTTCTTAGCAGCAGGCACATTGACCCTCTGGCTTCCTTTTCATGAGTCAAAACTTCCACTAGACAAACATCTCTCTCTACTAAGAACATTAATCACTGGAGTTATCATGACATCTTTATTGTTGCCGAAAATTGTTGGAGGCCAGGAAGGAGGCAGCACTGCCCTAGAGCCACCCTGCTCAAGGGTCCTGTGACCTCAGTGACAGAGTCAGTGTCACTCTAGGGTGTGCTGCTTCATACGCCTGCCCGCAAGACTGGAGGTGAACTTCATGGATTGTGGAGGACAGGCCTTCAAGGTTAACCCACACTTGCCACAGCTAGGGTCCACCTGCTGGTGCTAAGATACCAGGGCTTTTAAGATCTTGTGAGACCTTCTAAGGTCTAGCATGGGAATGTACTCCCTCTAGGGGAGTGGTCTGGTGGACTGTTCATGAAGGCTGAACCTGGTTCCCCAGTTCCAAATTCAGCAGCTCTGACCATAGTGCCACATCCTCTCCCCCACTGAACACCATACTGCCCCACTGAGAGAAACTTGCACTGCACTGACCCACTATAAACACCTGGATGTGACTCAATTCAAATTACGCACTAGACAAGAGCAATATGCTGCCTAAAAAAAAATTAACAACATCCTAGAAAAAGCAAACACTCATAGGGAATGCAAGATTAAGTAAAGCATGTGAAATGTAAGCAGGAACAACATGGTTACCTTTTTCCTTTTACACTCATTATTCAGAAATTAGTGAGTGCTTTTGCCTGAAAAGTTAAGGCCATGACTACAGGGCCCAGAAGGGACCCGTTTCAATGCCCATTGCTTATATCCTTACAAAACGTAAGCAGTATGGTTTAAAAAGACCACATCCCTGAACGCTGTACACATTTTGTTTTCCAATTCACCCATCAAGCAGGTATTTCAGTACCTCCAGGAAAGGTGCACTTTCCCACCCAGGGAAAACAATGTTGTTCAAAGAGAGAGGAGAAAACAAAAGTAGCTTCACTGGCAAACACTGCAAAGTGGCGCTAATGTGTTTAGGTGTGAATAAATCAATCTGGCCACCTTGCAACCACTCTGTCTTGCTTTAATTAGTTAGTTATTTATTTTTCATATTTGTAATGTTTTATTTCTCTCCACCCCGAGGCTGCACTTAGAAATTGAAAAATGTGAGAAAAAGACAACGTTTCCAGCAAAAGTGTTTTTCTTTTTTGGATCCATTTCACAGGGGAGCAAATAAACGAAAGGAGGAAGAGAAGCCTCGGTTTTCACTAAATGAGGAGGAGCGAGACAGAAAGAGAGGGGAAGAGGGGGAACAAAGAGAGGGGGGGCAGCTGCAGGAGAACTGGACACTGTCCTTGTCTTCTCTGGGCAGGAAGGAAAAGACAGAGTCCTTTTCCTTCTCTGCCGTTCCGCCCGTCCCCAAAAGCCGAACCTTAACTATGGCCTTGGCGATTTCTGCCGTCAGGGAGGCATGTTTAAAATAAGAAAGTAGGGGAACGGAATCTATGAAATTAGAGAAGTAGGGGCACGCCGTGCCCTGCCGATCCCGCCCACTTCGACCACTGCATCAAACACACAAAAGGAGATGGAAGGAATGCTTGCTATAAGTCTAACCAATTACAATCTCTCAGGGTAGCATTCCAGCCCTTTGCTCTTTTACCCACCACACCACCTCAGTTTGGACCCAGCCATATACAAATCAGTTTTGACCCTGCTCTAGTAAGAAAGGCCCTGCCCTAACTGCCAGGCCAAGTCCTCTGTGAACTGGAACACAAGCAGCCCAAGCCATTTTCGCCCTGATTGGAGCTCATCAGTTGAGTGTAGCTGGGAACCCCACAAACTATAGGACTTTGAAACACCACCCAGATTACTCTTAATGGTAAAGGGAAGTGTAAGGAGCTCATTACTAGATATACATTGGGTATACACTAGGTTTCCATTACAGTTTTGTTCGCTAAATTATTTTTATTTTATATGCAAATAAGGGTCTATTCCTATCATAAGTTCAAATAGCAATCGCCTTAGGCGACATACCTCTCAAATGACATTTTCTGCACTTCTCTTTTCTGCCTCTATCAGGCCCCCCCTCAATTTTACCCCGCCTTCAATTTAAATTACACAGTTAGCGCACAGACCTCCAAGGTGAACTGAATTAAAAATGGATGCATTAACATTGATTTAATCTTAATTTGAATTGATACCTAAGGTGAGCCCTGAGGTCAAAGAATCAATTTGCAGAAACAAACGTTGAGCCCATTCGATATGGGATCGATTGCTTGAACACAGTCGAATTAAATCATGCATTGCCTGGAGACAGCAGCGGAGTCCTTGTGTTCGCTGGTTTTGGGCGTCTTTCTTTTTCCGGTGCCATTTTTGAGCTATTTCTAGGAACAGTTAAAATATATAAGTTTTATTTCCAGCAAACACAAAAGTCCAAACATAGACTTAAATGTGAGTTCCAGCTTACTTTCAACATTTTAAAATAACACGTAATGGTACTAGCTCAAAGGTTGTCCATGTTTGAGCCACATACCGTCGTTGGAGGCATTTGTCTCGAAAATATCTCTAACTTGCATGTGTTCATTTAAAAGGACCTTCTCTAAACTGTAGCCCAGAGCCCTCTTGATTTGGCGCGTTTTAGTTCGAGGTGTCTGTCCTGCACGTCAGTAAAACATCTGACTGATTTGTCCTTGTAAAAAAAGCACTCCAACGCGGTGTAGACTGGAGAACTGTTTTAAGGCCGCAGAAAATTGTATTTAACGTGGAAGTACTTTGGCAGCTAGCGGTGAGAAGCCGGAAGCCTACTGCTACGTCATAACCGCTTTTTTGCTGATTGACGTAACTGCCTGCATTTGTGTAACCCGCCCTACTGTCTCTCCATTGATTCTCTTTGTATTTCCTCTGTTGTTCCTTTTTCTTACTCTCTCACTTGTCTCTAGCACAAACTCTTTTGCAATCAGCCTATTTCTCTCTCTATAAAGAAAGCGATAAAGCGAGAGCGAGATAAGAAAGACAGAGAGCGATATAGAGAAAACCCACGAGGGGTTTTCTCTAGATCTCTACTAGATATATATTCTATATTATGGTACTTTTATACCATTGCGATAGTTATTCTGATGACACAATGACGAGCAATGACGCAAAGGTTGGTCATTTGTAAGTGCCATTAGAACACCGAGATAGCACTATTGTGCCATAATACATACATTAGCCATTAATCCTTTTTATTACATCACATGCTATCAGTTCCAAAGGTTTTTCTGAATCTGCTCCTTACTGTCCTGGAGTTTGGGAATTTAGAATTAAGAAGTTTAGACAGCAGTTACCTAGCTTCCTTAGCTCGCCGTGGATAGCAGCGCTTGAGCAGTCAATGCCTAAACTCCTTTGGCAGTAGATAGGTGGTTGGCACTAAACACACTTTAAAACAAAAGCTAAAACATTCTATACGTAAGACCTATATTCTTGGAAAATTGTATATTTATTTTAATACACAAATTGTTGTTG
This sequence comes from Calotriton arnoldi, assembly GCA_963921515.1. Taxonomy (NCBI): domain Eukaryota; kingdom Metazoa; phylum Chordata; class Amphibia; order Caudata; family Salamandridae; genus Calotriton; species Calotriton arnoldi. The sequence goes on along the minus strand of CAWUFW010001719.1, from coordinate 96,618 downwards.
TACAGTCTACCTTACGCACTTAGAAGAAAACCTCAAGGTTTTGGACTTAAACCTTATAAAGTTATGATGGCCCAGAAACATACTGTACACAAAAGCAGGGGCTATCACACAAATGGAACACAATTAGCCACATGGTATCATACAAGGTTCTAAGTTGGCCAACGACACGTCGTTCTCCTGTGGAGATTCAGCACAAAGGACACAACATTTTCTAATGCAGGTGCTGAAGTCTCTCTCGAATGTTATCTTAAAAGGAACACTAGTGGAAAAAAACATTTTTGGGTGGCTTACTAGGATCAGGACCATTACAGTTTGTAGGTTCTGAGCTTCAATGTGTTTTTTCAATCGAGAGAGCTTACGGTTGGCTTAGAAAGCATCAGGCGATCCTCAGTTTCACCATACACTGCGAAGCGAGCCCTCCTGTTAGCAGCGGTGATGGTTTGATTCTTGAGAGCTAGGGCAATTAATAATCGGAATACAATGCCCCAAATATATCATGACAAGCCAACTTAGACTCCGGCCTCTCTACATGACATTGCACATTTTCTGTGTACCTCTTCTTGGATTGATAGCTTTAGTCTAAGAAACTCAAAGATCCTGAAGTGAGACTGTCTGTTCTTTAGAATGATCATAATGCAAAGAGAATGAAAGCACATCTATTTGAAATTTAATTTTAAAAAATTGCACTTTTATACTTAGTTTCATATTTGAAGTCCACGGAACCTTGATTTGAATTTTTCCACTGATCATTTAGAATTGGATGAGGAAGATTCACCGCTGACCTACCCAGATCTTTTGGCATCTTCAATGGAAGCTCGTTTCGAAATGCTTCTAAAATTGCTATATTGGGATTTAAAAAGCTCATCCCGCTAATGCTATCAGTGGGAGACTGTGTGACAACTATGCCCGTTTCCACACTTACAGAAGCTCATAAAAACGTATGACTCTGCAGCGCTCTGCCATATTTGTTTAGCTTTGAGTTGTTCAATTTGTCTGCCGGCGCCTGATCCCTTGACTAGGATTCCATTCGCTCCCTCGCCGTACGATGCTCATCTTCAGCTCCCTGTCTTGGGCGCTCTATTAAAATGAGCATCATTTGTCAAACTTGCTGTAATTCTGTTTTAACTGGATCATCAAGCATGAGAATTTTTTTATATCTACGTAGTATGGAGGTATTTTTAATATATATTGAATATCTCAACTGTGTTTGCAGTTATGATGACAGAAATAATCAACAGTATGTCTGGGTGCCGTGTTTTTTATTGATTTAGAGCTCTTGTATTATGCAACATCAATGAAGTATTGCAGCTCAGTCGTGTGACTGTGTGCTTGGTATGGGAGGAGTGCTCAGTCTTGGTAGACTAAGGGGTTTTAGCATCTGTTGGACATGGCCCTTCTTAGAGGGATTTCCTGAAAACGTTTTGCTTTTTGTCCTCCTGGTTTATGCCAACTCTCTTTTCCTGACCATAGGTCTCTGGGACCTTTCACACTGTACTGCAGCGGAAAAGTGCATGCCCGCTTCCTGCACGTGTCAGGATAGGGTGCTTACTTGATTAGATGTTTTACCTGTGAGTGCCCTGTAAAAAGGTACACCACATACCCCGGGCGAGAGTGACCCTGGCTAATAGGGGGGCACTGCACTGATTGTGCCGCAAACCTGAATAGCCTGTCAAGAATGTCTCATACTCAGGTTGGCCGGTCTCACTCCTCAGCTAACCCTGAGGGGGCCGTTCACTTTCACAAAAATAGGGGTAGATAAGTGGCCGGGTAGGTACATCTGTGTATGCATTGCCTAGATAGGGATGAATCTCCATGTGGGTTTTCCCTATCTAGGTGGTCTGCTGTCCCTATGGGACACTTCCTGGGGGTGACCGATTCTCTTGTCAAGGCTTTAGGGCCTGAGGCACTTTTTCACTGTAAGTGCAGTGTGAGAGAGTGCACGCCCTTCCTACACACGCTAGGAAGTGGTGCTCACCTGAGGTTTCTAAAATGTCGGTCAGGTCCGGCATGACTGACCGGTGGGGGCACACTTGCACCGATTATGTTTTAAGACTTGGATTCAGCTTGCCATTGCAGGCTGGTGTGCGCACTCACACCGATGGTGCTCTTCAATATTTGTCCGGCTTGCTGTTGCAGGCTGGTGTGCACCCTTGCTCCAATGGTTCTTCTAACAACTTGTCCAGCCTGCCATTGCAGGCTGGTGTGTGCTTCACATCGATGGTGCTCTTGAGTACATGCCCAGCCTGCCATTGCAGGCTGGTGTGCGCTTTGCGCCAATGGTGCTCCTAAATGTGTGTACATCATGTCATTGCAGGCTGGTATGTGCGGCGCACCAATGGTGCTCTTAACTACGTGTCCGGCCTGCCATTGCAGGCTGGTGTACGCAATTGCACGTTTACTCAGACTGGTCTGTTTAAGTCACTAGCCATCCTGAGAGGACCCTCCACTTCCACTTGAGTATCCTGAGGGGTGAAGCGAGCAGTAGGTGAAAGGCAGAGCAGGTACACATGTGTGTCCCCTGCTCAGGTAGTGAGGAATAACCATGTGTGTTTTCACTACCTAGGAGGTTTGCTCTTCCCATAGGCTAACATGGAGAAATGGTTGAAATTACATCAGGCTGCAATAGTGGATTGCAGTGGAGTAGCCTCATTATGTTTCCTATCATTGGGTTTCGCAGCGACAACCCCTTGCCAGTGGTCAAGGTGGCTTTGTCATGATTCGTGTAGAAATGCCAGTATTATAAAGTGTAGAAAGACCAAGCACTATCCTTGTGCTCTTATACTGGTGCACTGCGCCGAGTGGGAACAACTCCCTCCAATGATTCTTGTTCCTCCAGGTAATCCACGGTAATCTTTTAATCAAATTAGTTTTCTCCCTCCTTGTTGCTATTTAATTCTTAATGTTCTTCACCACAACGGTGACAGTAAGATACAATCTGTAGTCTTTATTAGACATTCCAAATACATAGTGTATGCCATTTTAAGCTTCGTACAGCTGTATGCACAAATTGATCTCAATGTAAAATGAGCACGACTTATATTGTCCCAATGCATTTCGAGCCCAATGGGCTCTTCGTCAGGGGAATCTAAAACATAAAATTGAACAATATCACTTAATTGTACCATTATAATTCATATATGCTGACACTACAATATCACAACATAAATAACGTTATAAAAAATACTAATGCAACCACTTCATATGTGCTAACCACATCTGTGTAACCTCATTCCTTGCCTCACCCTTTTCTTTCCTATTCACTTTCAAGGAATGAGGGTACACAGATGTGGTTAGCACAAGGGATGAAAGGAAAGGAAGGGAGTATTTTGGAGGTACTAGTGAGGGATAGCCCGTGAGTTGGTGTGTGTGGAAGGAAAGGAGCACGGTAATGGATGATTAAGGGTAGGTGTTATCTAGGAGTGAAAACGGGAGAATATCAGGAGAGGAACTGAATCTTAACAGGAAGTGATTCAGCTTGAGTTGCTTAAAGACTTCGCTTAGAATGAGTTTGGTTAAGACGGGAAGGTAGTAGGGTGTTGTAGATATTATCACGATCTTTTCTAAATAATTTGGTGAAGGTAGGGGGTATCACATATGAAGTGGTTGCATTAGTATTTTTTATAACGTTATTTATGTTGTGATATTGTAGTGTCAGCATATATGAATTATAATGGTACAATTAAGTGATATTGTTCAATTTTATGTTTTAGATTCCCCTGACGAAGAGCCCATTGGGCTCGAAATGCATTGGGACAATATAAGTCGTGCTCATTTTACATTGAGATCAATTTGTGCATACAGCTGTACGAAGCTTAAAATGGCATACAGTATGTATTTGGAATGTCTAATAAAGACTACAGATTGTATCTTACTGTCTCCGTTGTGGTGAAGAACATTAAGAATTAAATAGCAACAAGGAGGGAGAAAACTAATTTGATTAAAAGATTACCGTGCATTACCTGGAGGAACAAGAATCATTGGAGGGAGTTGTTCCCACTCGGCGCAGTGCACCAGTATAAGAGCGCAAGGATAGTGCTTGGTCTTTCTACATATATGTTACTGTTGCGGCTTGGGGCGATCCGCATACTACTGGTAGCACGCAATTTCATGAAAACATTTAAGGATGTGTCTTTTCAAGAGAAGGAGTGCAGGCTCTTATGTCTTTTCTGCTCAGAATTTATCGCCTCAACGAGTTTTTGCACCCCGGTGATTAAGTACTTGCGATTAAAGCACAGGAGATCATTACGAATTTGAGTTTGCCACCGCGGAGACAGCGTAAACATGGACCGATAAGAACAGCAGCATTATTGAACGTTTAACATGGATAGACCATTGTGATTCATGAAGGATTTTGTTATTCATTCTCATTGTATGTTTTAATTAAAATATGTGTTTGATAATCATTGTGTTTTTATGAATATAACTACAGATTTTGGTTTTAGTGGCTTATTTTCATGCACATAAATATGGATTCTGGTTTCAGTGACCCAAGGGCTACGCAGGAAAGCATAGTATGTCATTGTTATTAATTTTTAGAGGAGTATTATTTTGGGGCCGTCATTGAGGTTTATTAATTTTACATATTAATTTCACATGTTTAGCATGACACTCAGGAGTTAGGAATGTAGTGATAGATAGCGTTCGATGTTTTTTCGGGGGAAGGTGAGCGTATTGTGGGAGTTGTAGTTTTTTAAGGTGGAGATTTCAGGTGCAGCTTTTTGGATAACATCGAGTGAAGGTTGTATGGGTAGGAGTCACGTGGAGGTAATTAAGAGTGTGCCTGACGGTTATTTAAGAGGACGTGAGTGTGTACGCATTGATTAAACTAACAGCAAGCAAAAGGATGTAACTTTTCCACAGAGAGGAGAGAAAATAGGTGAGATTGTTTGAATTGGCTGTACGTGAAAGTGAATAGGAAAGAAAAGGGTGAGGCAAGGAATGAGGGTACACAGATGTGGTTAGCACAAGGGATGAAAGGAAAGGAAGGGAGTATTTTGGAGGTACTAGTGAGGGATAGCCCGTGAGTTGGTGTGTGTGGAAGGAAAGGAGCACGGTAATGGATGATTATGATCTTTTGGGAGCAGCAACTACTTCCGGTTTCGGGTCAGCGCGCCAGTCTTTCGCGCCCCCACTAGTATTTAGCTTCTTGCTCATGCGCACCCGCAGCGGACGCAGCAGATACCCAGTGGCAGGGACGCTGCTAGCTGTGGCGTGTGTGTGGTTGTACTTAATGTTTGCCTGAATTTTACTACGCACGCATTTTAAAATTGCATTTGCACTTTAAAGCCAAGAATTTTTAACATTGTACTTTGTACTCTGCTAATTGAAACCTACCTCTACTTTTCTCCCAGCCCCGGTCCGACGCGGCAAGTGCCGTTGCGCGGATGGCTTTTGGGAGCAGCAACCACTTCCGGTTTCGGGTCAGCGCGCCAGTCTTTCGCGCCCCCACTAGTATTTAGCTTCTTGCTCATGCGCACGCGCAGCGGAAGGCGGCAGATACCCAGTGGCAGGGACGCTGCTAGCTGTGGCGTGTGTGTGGTTGTACTTAATGTTTGCCTGAATTTTACTACTCACGCATTTTAAAATTGCATTTGCACTTTAAAGCCAAGAATTTTTAACATTGTACTTCGTACTCTGCTAATTGAAACCTACCTCTACTTTTCTCCCAGCCCCGGTCCGACGCGGTTAGTGCCGTTGCGCGGAGGGCTTTTGGGAGCAGCAACCACTTCCGGTTTCGGGTCAGCGTGCCAGTCTTTCGCGCCCCCGCTAGTATTTAGCTTCTTGCTCATGCGCACGCGCAGCGGACGCACGCAGTGGGCGCGCCGGCAGCGCGCCAAAGGCGCGCCAAAGGCAAGCCCGTCTGCGCCCGTCTGCGCCCGTCTGCGCCCGTCCGAGCCCAGCCGGGACCAGGGGCCACGACCCCTGGCAGTTCTAAAAAAAACAATTTAATCTACAGTGCCCAGACACTGCTCAATATGAGAGAAGTTATGGGCACTAATTGCCTACACGCGCTGATCCTCGCCAACAGTCCCTCCAGTTGCCCCCACTGTAATTTTAAGCTTCAACCTTACAGTAAGGATTTACCAGACACCGGCCCGCCAAAAAAATTCTTTCTTTTAAACTGTCGTTCTCTCCCCAAACACTCAGTTGAACTAGCACTCCTTATAGATGATCTTAAACCTGATGCTTTATTCCTGGCAGAGACGTGGTTACAGGATGAAGCTGATCCAACTATCACCCAGACCCTGCCACCGGGGTATTTAATACACAGAGCGGACCGCAATACTGGAAGAGGTGGAGGTCTAGCTATAATTTTTAAAGATAATTTCTGCTGCCGGTCCTCCGTTGAGGGGCTACCTGGCTGCGAAAGTATGAACTTTTCTTTAGAATTTTCACCTACTACTACTCTCTCAGGTTTGCTCCTCTACCGCCCCCCGGGACCCATAGGTCAATTCCTTAGTATACTTCCGACCTTTGTGGCTAATTTAGCATTAACCCCAGCTAATTTTACAGTACTAGGGGATCTTAATATCCACCTGGATGACCCCTCTGACCACCTGGCCAAAGAGCTTCTAACAAGCCTCTCAGCACTTCAATTTAAGCAGAAAGGCTTTGCCGCTACGCATGTCAAGGGTCATCTCCTTGATCCAGTGTTTAGTAATGACCAGAATCTTTCGGTAGGGTTCCCCATCCCCCTCCCCTGGACTGATCATTTGCTAATTCCTCTGGTCTGGGAGACCGTAGTGTCCTCTCCCCTTCAGAGCGTAACTCTGATGTTGGAAAGGAAATGGTCAAATCTCTCTGTCAGCCAGTAGTCCTTAGCTCTGGATGCCACCACACCCCTTCCTGTTCTTGATCCTGAGAGAGCTAATAACAACTTTAACCTCTGGATCCAAAACTCTTTGGACACTCTTCTTCCAATAAAGCCTTCCTACAAGAGATCCATACAAAAACCGGTACCATGGTTCTCCCCTAAATTAAGGGAACTTAAACAAACCTGTAGGAAACTGGAAAGGAGATGGTGCAGAACTTAGCAGAAGAGAGGAAAAATGTCTATAGAGAGGCAATTAGAAATTATAAGGCAGAAATCAAAATCGCCCAATCCTCATTCTATGAGGAGAGGATTAGCGCAGCTGCTAACTCTCCCAAAGAGATTTTCCGTATTGCTAAATCTCTCATTACCATACCGCATAAATCCCCCAACACAGAGGATGCATTAGCTCGCTGTAACAACTTAGCGGAATATTTTCACCAAAAAATACATCTGATATGCCAATCCTTCCCTTCCCAACAAAGTGAGCCTACAGCGTTCAGTATTGAAAGTTCCCTTCCCGAATCACAGTGTTCTTTAGCGGAGTTCCCCTTGATAGACGAGGTCTCCTTGAATACACTTATTTCTACGGTAACCTCGGGCTCTCCTATGGACCCCGCTCCGCCGCAGCATCTCACTCTAGTTGCTGATGTCATTCGCCCAGTAATTTTGAACATTCTAAATGCCTCCATTACTTCGAGCACGGTACCCCCTGACTGGAAATGTGCTCAGGTTAGAGCCCTTTTGAAGAAACCAAACTTAGACATCTCCAACATGGCCAACTATCGACCTATTTCTCTCCTTCCCTGGCTGAGCAAGCTGACTGAGAGACATATAAACTCTACTCTAGTTCACTATCTGGAGTCTAACAACTTGCTCCACGATTCCCAGACAGGATTTCGTCCCAGGCTTGGGACAGAGACGGCCCTTCTGGCAGTAACAGAGGAAGCAATGAGACTTTTGGATCAGGGCGGCTCAGCAGCAATTATTTTGCTAGACCTCAGTGCCGCCTTCGACACTGTTGATCATAACATCCTGCTGGAGCGACTAAAAAATCTTGGAGTAACACACCGGGCTCTCACATGGATCCAGTCCTTCTTAAAGGACCGATTCTTTCAGGTCTTTGAGGGTACTTTTATATCAAACCGATGGCCTCTTGGTTGTGGGGTTCCCCAGGGTTCCTCCCTGAGCCCCACGCTTTTTAACACCTATATGGCGACTTTGGCAGAGATAGTACGTCCATTCGGCATAAAAATTATCACCTACGCAGATGATACCCAACTGGTTGTGGCATTAAACCACCCGGAGGGTTCATCTTGCGCTCTGGGCAATTGCCTAGAGGCGGTAGCCGAATGGATGGATCTATCTCACCTTAAGTTAAATGGGGACAAAACTGAATTGATGTTCCTGGGCAAAGCTCCATCACCCTCCTCGGCATTCTCATGGCCGATTTGTCTCGGCACTATGCCTGCCCCAAAGCACCAGATTAAGAGCCTAGGCATGTGGCTTGATAGCTCCTTAAGTTTCAATCATCAAGCCACCAAGCTCTCAGCTACATGTTTTGGCCTGATGAGGATGTTAACGAAAATTCTTCCTTTACTCCCCTTTCAGGCGCGAAGGATTATGGTGCAAGCCCTCATCTTGTCCCGCCTGGATTACAGGAACACCTTGTATTTGGGCGCCCCTCAGGCCACTACTCAAAAATTACAAGTGATCCAGAATTGTGCGGCTCGTCTACTCCTCCAGATTCCTCAGAGACAATCAGCAAAACCCGCAATGAGAAAACTTCACTGGCTCCCAATCAAGTCCCGAATACGATTTAAGGCCTTGTGCCTGGCCCACAGAGCCATCTGGAAAACTGGCCCTGCCATTATCCATCCCCTGGTCACTCCTTACCAACCTCCAAGGAGTCTTCGTTCCAGCTCCGCTTTCCTTGCTACCACAAGGAAAGTACGCAGATCCAGATGGGGCGGACGTTCCTTTTCTATGAATGCTGCTAATCTCTGGAATTCTCTTCCTTCTACTCTTCGCATGGAATCTAACTTACAGTCCTTCCGTAAACTCCTTAAAACTTATCTTTTTAGTACTACACACTAACCTGCCATGATTCTGCCTGTCCTGTCCTAAGCGCTACGAGGCCTCAGGGTAGTAACGCGCTATAGAAATTTTATTTAATTTCATTTCATTAAGGGTAGGTGTTATCTAGGAGTGAAAACGGGAGAATATCAGGAGAGGAACTGAATCTTAACAGGAAGTGATTCAGCTTGAGTTGCTTAAAGACTTCGGTTAGAATGAGTTTGGTTAAGACGGGAGGGTAGTAGGGTGTTGTAGATATTATCACAATCTTTTCTAAATAATTTGGTGAAGGTAGGGGGTATCACATATGAAGTGGTTGCATTAGTATTTTTTATAACGTTATTTATGTTGTGATATTGTAGTGTCAGCATATATGAATTATAATGGTACAATTAAGTGATATTGTTCAATTTTATGTTTTAGATTCCCTGACGAAGAGCCCATTGGGCTCGAAATGCATTGGGACAATATAAGTCGTGCTCATTTTACATTGAGATCAATTTGTGCATACAGCTGTACGAAGCTTAAAATGGCATACAGTATATATTTGGAATGTCTAATAAAGACTACAGATTGTATCTTACTGTCTCCGTTGTGGTGAAGAACATTAAGAATTAAATAGCAACAAGGAGGGAGAAAACTAATTTGATTAAAAGATTACCGTGGATTACCTGGAGGAACAAGAATCATTGGAGGGAGTTGTTCCCACTTGGCGCAGTGCACCAGTATAAGAGCGCAAGGATAGTGCTTGGTCTTTCTACATATATGTTACTATTGCTGCTTGGGGCGATCCGCATACTACTGGTAGCACGCAATTTCATGAAAACATTTAAGGATGTGTCTTTTCAAGAGAAGGAGTGCAGGCTCTTATGTCTTTTCTGCTCAGTATTATAAAGTGGGCATTTCTGTGCTCTAAACTCTTTGTGTGCCTTTGTGCTTGGCTCCAGTACACACTGGAGGTTGGGGGAGCACACCTGGGAATTCCCCAGAGACACCTATAAAACACTGGGCTTTCAATTGGAACAACCAACCTCTGCCATTTGCGGGCCTGGCTGCAGAGATTGTAGGAGGTTTTGACACTGGGCCTCTGGCCCCACTAAAGATTAAGATCTGCATTCCATGGCCTCATGGCAGATAGGACTAAAATTCAGGGGAGACATCTGTGGTTCAACGGGAGACTCTTTGAACCACCCTCAACTTCAAAGGCACACTCCAGTATAACCACTGGTGACATCCTGCAGCAAAGGGTGAGATACGCTTGTGGGGATGCAGGTTCGGAGAACCTGGAACTGCGTGGTGCACATTGCCAGAGGATTCTGTTGTGCACAAGGAGGATTACTGCCATTGAAACGGACTGCATGCCCTTCCTGAATAGTGGCTGGCCTGGTCTGCTGACCTGCTGCTGTGTGGCACCCTGAAGTGTGCTCTCCAAGGGGTTGTCAAGCTTGCTTCCTGTTCTTTCGGAGGTCTCAGGCACATCAAAGATCTCTATAGAGGGACCCACACCATCTACCTGTGACACCTGAAGTGCCTTGCCCTCTCAAGTGCCCATATCATCTGCTGGATTCCCGCTGGTAGCGTGGCATGGGCGTGAAACTAAGAATTGTGCCTGGAGACCAGCTCGCCTTGTGCAAAGCCCCAAAGTCTGGCCCGCATCTAAGTTGTGTGGCATCTGCATCATGGGGACCTTGGCAAGCTTAAGCGTCTAGTCGGAGGTGAGCGGATTTACCAGTTGTGGGACCCATCCTGGCCCGCTTTGTTAATCGTGCCGCATCTCTCTTGTGCGACCCGCCGACTGCATGCTCATTGCATGTGGAGTTCGATTCACTGGTTGTTACCCTCAGAGGTGGGGGCGTAACCATAGTAGTGCCTCGTTCTACCTCGTAAGGCATTGCTGAACTTGCGCCTGTGTGTATGACCAGAACTGTCTGGTGCGACCTATATCGACGTGCACCGGACGTTGTACCTCATTTCCAGGGAGGTACGTAATTTGCAACTCCTCAATCGTTTGAGTAACCAGAGCTGTCTGTTGCAGCCAAAATCGACTTGCACTGGACGTTGTGCCTCATTTCCAGGGAGGTACGGATTTGGCAACTCTTTGTTGTGTGTGACAGGAACGGTCTGGTGCAACCCATATCATCGCGCACCCGACGTTGTGTCCGGATTACCTGGGTTTGACTCTGTTCAACATGTACCTGGCGGGTTGCCTCCTCCTTCCGAGAGACCCCCCTGCTGCATTCTCCATTCATGCCGGCCAGGGTGGTGAGAGTGACTGATGGGGTTGGAGGAACGCCTCCGAGAACTATAGGAAGTGGATTAAGAGACTGTGTGACCCCCTGTGCTTTGCCGAACTGGGCAGGGGCTTGAAGGCCCTTTGGGACACCTTGGGTGTAACCATCTATTGCCCTAGGCCCATGTCTGCTCCATATCTTGTGGGTAAACTTCTCGAGTGGCTACCAAACCCCTTTTGCTGACTGCCTCCTATTTGACCTTGCTGCCTATCCCTACCTGCTTCCTGGGACCCTAACAAAGAGTGACTTTAGCCGCGTGTGGCCTAGTGCCCCGGAAGGGGTGGGGGAAGGACATGGTGTCTCCAATCTGTGGGTGTAGGATAGTTGGGGTGAGTTAGAGGGCAGAGAGGGGCTTGGAGCCACGGGGTCTGCAGAAGTGCAACCAATTGACCTACTTGGTATCAGTTGCATTGCATTAGGGTTCTGAGTGCGTATGTGTGTGAGTGCTTCCATACGGACTTGTCTGATATCTGGAACACCCCGTAGCGGTGTGGTTGAGTGTGTGTGTGTGAGAGTGACAGTGGAGAACCGCCCATGATTCACAACACTGGACGATGGTTGGCCCGATAAGTTAATTTCTTGCCAGAAAAGCATTACGTGAGACATTGGTTTTCCCATGCGGCCTCGGCCTGCAGGGCTGCTAAAAAGTGGTATAATGTTGTGTATGTACATATTTCTGATATCGTTGTGACCCAGGGTGCACCCTCTAACTGTATGTCATTGAATTACAAGAATTGCTCGGGTGGGCCTGGGGTGGACAACATGCTGCACCGCATTAGGGTGCTGGGGGGTGAAGATTAGGATCTTTCCCAAGTGTGCATATTGCTGATGTCATTTGAACACTGCTGGGCCTAGTATTGCTAGTAATAATTCTGAATGTAATTTCTACCCAGATATATATGATGTTCCTGTTGTGTTGATTATTATGTGTGTCGAATACAAATGTTACTGCCATACATCACATGTGAAGTTTCTTTTGTGACACTCAAGGTATTTATCGTGGGTGAGTGTTGTGCCAATTCTTTACACATTGCCTCTGTGGTAAGCCCGACTGCTCAGCTCCAAGCTACCCAGCGGTGAGCACAGGTTATATATACAGTGTGTGTACTCACCCGCCCCTGACTGGAGTGGAAGGTTCTGCCTGGCTGGGGAATTGCCTCAACCAACCAGAAAGTGCCGGTTCCAACAGCATCTGTGAGCAAAAGAAAAGAAATTAGAAAGCCACTTGTTTCTTGGGTTTCATGGGAGTTGGGGCATCTACCCTGTGTGTTCTGATCAAACACTCTAGAGCAGAGGTCTTCAAACTGTGGGGCGCGACCCCCAGGGGGGCCGTGGAGCGATGCAAAGGGGGTCGCGCCTTCCCAGTCACACTTCTGCCGAGGCCCAAGGGCTTCAGCCCCCCCTCTTCCCCCGTCCTGCGTCTCAGCCCGGGCTGCTGCAGTGCAACTCGAGCTGCTGGGGGCTCAGCTGGGCAGTGTCTAGAGTTATCTCCGGCACGCCCGAGTTTTTCACAGGTCTTTAAAGACCATTTGCATGTTTACATGCCTTTGTAAACTGGTTACAGAGGCTTAGTTTTTTTCCTGGTTCCAGTACCCCTGGGCCCCCACTCTGCCTATTCCTTACATTTGTATTTTACCTTTACTGCTGCAGTGTGAGAATGCATTTCATGAAAAGGAATCTAAAGTAGGGTTGCCAAAAGAAAAATGCCAGCCATGTGTTGTTTAAAGAGCCTGCAAAGACCTCCTCTTGACACTAAATAGACTTATAAATAAAAAAGTATGTATGCATTCGTTATGTGACTTTTCTGTCTTTGTTCTCTTTAATTATCAGTCATGGATCATTGAGGCAGCCCTAGAACACAATTAAAAGTGCTTTCTATTTATATTTGCTGTTCGAATTATGCACAGATAAGTGCTTAAAATACAGCTTTAGGTGACTGCTTATTTTTGTACCGACTGGGCCATCAAAATAATCTGCTGGCAACCCTAACCATAGGACTGGAAGTTTGTTGCAGGATCAGCACATTATTTATTTCCTCGATCCCCGATTAATGCCATAATAGCAATAGTTTAACTTAGATCTTAAACCCTACACCGCTGTCCATAACATGCTGAGTTACTTCAAGTGTCTGGGAATGCACTCTGCATTCAGACAACTCACTTGTCATTCTTGCCCTTCACTTTCACGCTCACCCTGCATTCACAGCGATCACAATGCACTCACGCCATTCACCCGCTCACCCTGCACTCACAGTGATCACTCTGCACTCACAATGCACTTGCGCTGTTCATCCTATACCTCACCCTGCAGCCACACGAGTACACTACTCATCCTGCACTCATGTGACACTTCACTCACCTGTCCCCCTCACTGCTCAATATGCAACTCACTCAAACAAGCCCATCAGTAATCATACACTCATTCGTCCCATTCTGAACTTGCATCCGCACCTAAATTCATAAGCCACCTCACTCACCCTGCAGTCACTCCTCTTACCCTACTCTCACACTGTTGCATCGCTCACCGTGCACTCACATGGGCACTCTTGTCACCCACACAGTGCAGAGGGATAACGTTCCTGCTACAAAGAATATGTACCATGCAGATCACAGAAATGAGTGTGAGTAAACTGAGTAGCGCTATAAAAAAATGAAATGTTTGTCAGAAAGGTGCTATAGAGAGATGAGGTGAATTGTTGGTGAGTGGCAGTGAAGGAATTCATGGAGAAGGAGGAAACGGGGGTGGGGCACCAAAAAGACTGTTGCACCGTGTGCGACCAGTGTTAGGACCAGCCCTGGCTGGGAGTGTTAAAGGTGAAGTGAGAGGTTGAATGGGGAGAGTTCAGAAGTTGTAAAAAGGGGTGAAATAAAATGGCCTGCAAAGTGAGAGAGGGATCCGGGGTTAGGAGAGGACAGAGGGATGGAAGGGAGGGGTGAGAGGAAAGCTGCATGGGTAAACTGCTTAACTCTGCACAAAACCGCCAGGGTTTTAAGGGACCCCTGCTTCTCCCGGCCAGGGCCAAGTGAGCTTCTAATGTGGCAGCACGTATTCCTGCGGAGTGGAAGGCCCTTCACAAAGGTTGACTAGAAATCTTTCTGATGTTAATTGCTGTATTTTGGTTATACACTGGTACTGATGGGGTGAAATCTTTCCTCAGTGTTACTGTGTACGCGGCATCACATAACATCATTTACCTTTTCTTCCCACACAATTTAGTCAAGCCTGTCACGTAATTTGGTCCTCACCTGCCTCATAATTCCAGTAGCCCTGCCTACAGGTTTAGAAATTTTTGTCAGGAGGGGGTCCTTACGCCTCAAAATGTTTACAGGGGGGTCTCGGCATCCAAAAGTTTGAAGACCTCTGCTCTAGAGTGTGAGATCTTCCATGATCAAATTTCTCCTTTTAGCTTAGATTTCATTTAATTTGTTTTGTAACAATGTGTCTGGGATTGGAGGTCAGGCAGTCAGTGGTGGCTGTTGTCATGCAACATGTTTGTTAATGTAGTTTGAGTTTTTACAGCAGAGGGTTTCGTGTAATAGCGCTATTGGCTTACTTTGGGTGCCATCCATTTATTTCCAAGTGCCATTGAACATTTTGAAGGCGCTGTGGTATGTTATAACGTTTCTCATCCAAATATAAGTCCAGCTTCTGTGTGCTGTTCTTTCCAGTGAGCTATATATATATTTTTTACACTTGTTTGCTGGTATGTGTAGAACTATCAAGGTAACATATCATTAATGAACAACATACATACATTTGTCCATAAGATTCATCCTGTAGGATTTCTTTTTTTAGAATAACTTAGGGGCCCATTACGATGGCGGGCGGAAGCACAACCGCCGTGCTGGCGGATGCAAAAACCACCAGTTACCGCCGGCACGCAGCAGTCCACACGCCCGCCCAATTATGATGCGAAAAGTAGGCCAAACACCGCCGGCAAGCCAGCAACACCGTCCGCCATCAAAGTGCGCCCGTTCACGTAGCGGCGCAGCACAACTGACACACACCGTCCGACGAAACACGTCCCGCCCGGCGCATAAATTACGATGCCGCAAACAAACGGCTCCCACGGCTAAGAGACACCGCACGTGAAAGAGAGGCGGTAACACGGACGCAGAGCACGGACAACGAAGAAGCGGCTCCCCGAGCATGAATCCAGCACTGCAGGCCCTCCCCATGCTTCTGCTGATGCACCACCAAGGACGCAACGTACCGCGGAGACGCAGGTAGGCACACACACAACAAGTGCACGCAAACAGCGCACACAGTGCAAGGGCGGAAAAGCGGACAACCCCCCACCAGCGCGTGTACACAACACATCCACCATCGCATCCACAGATGACACACAGGCCAAATCGTAACATCGCAGAACACATGTGTACACACCACCTGGGACTAGGAACCAACCACCCCGTCACGGCCCCAAAGCGCCGATGACGCCGCCACACATGCGCACAACGCAGAGGCCAACCGCAGCGCCATGCATGCGTCGCACACAGACACAGGGACACAACCAAGCAGCACACACATCAGCCCCACCCCGAACGCACATGACACGTGACAGGCCGGCCACAGACATGTCCCCAACGCCCAATTCACGGACAACACCCAACGCCACACAACCGACGCACACATGTCAGTGAAGACACGCAACAGCAGGACACACCCCAGTGTAACAAACATGGCGTAGCACACAGCGGCGGCAACACCAACTAGGAGAAGCAGGGCCCCTTCGGGAAGAGGAACGCCAGTACCACACAGAAACACCCATACCACCCTGCACATATGAACAAGACATATAAAACGGAACACCAAAGAGCCCGGGGACCGACAACAGGTGGCCTAAGAATAACATTCACACACAAGGCCCAACGCAGAGCGGAAAGGCAGCCTGCCGCCCACACAAGGGAGAGCAGACAGCACTGAATGACCTTCCATTCCAACTCCGAAACCACAGCCCTACGACAGAAGCCGGTGAATACAGCCATTGTCCAAGAATAGACCAACACAGGCATGCCGAGGAGACCGACCACAGGGCAGATAGCGCATATCACAGAAGCACACAACGGACGGGGAAGAAAGAAGAAAACACTCCCCCATGTCGGCCACATGCAAGTTAATTGGAAGGAGTCACACAGCACTGACCTTGAACTGTCTGAGAAGCATGTGGGAAGAGGGCCCGTGTCCTCCAAACAAGCCAACAGAACACAAGTCCTGTCTCCCCACGACTACACAGAGCTCACAGCAACCCCGGAGCGTGCACATTGCAGACTGCACACACAGCCGGAGCACGCCACCTCAACGAACCGCTGCGAAATGGCAACCGCAACACACCTACCCAACTACGCCGAACAGCTCAAGCTGTACAAAAACAACCTGTTCCATACATTGGGATGCGATCTCCTGTCCCTGCTGAACGTAACTTACCGACTGACTTACCGCATCACATTGTTCAGCTGCGTCATGCCCGTCTTCTACTGTCGGAGGTGTCCCTACCAGCATCCCGTCGAGATATGCCTCTCCAACCCGGCATGTCTGAAGGCGGACCTGCTACCACTACTCCTCCCTCTGGACGCACACGACAGGGCCTGCTCTGCCTATGGGGGCATGGCGTATGTGGCCAACATCGCACCCGCACTGAAATGGGACCACTGTGCCTCCACACGACGGATCATCGATAACAGCTACATCGAATGTCACCCAGCATGCCCCATCATGGTCCTCCAAGGGACAACCTACGAACAACACCTTGACAGCCACCATCCGCTTCATTGGCTGGCAAACATGTACACCACCAATGACATGGAAGCCCTGCTGGACGGCATCGCATACCTGACAACCTGTAAATACGTCGGACCACAACGCAGGTTCCCCGAGTGACCTATGATGTCCAACCCCGCACCCATGCTTAGCTTCCGCACGGACTGGCCAGTCACCACCACAACAGCCATACCAAACGACCGGCAACAGTAACCACACCATCAACGACATCGCCTTGACATCGGATATGACCGGGACATGCACACTGTTCCCCATCACATCCAGGAACACCGCATGCATCGTGGGAGGCAGTGGCATGGGCTCTGTGTATCGCACCCACATGGACGGAACTGCACGAACAACCAGGACACGACATGGATCCAGCGCACATGGACACACACACCGCTCAGTGGACATGAATAGGTCGCCTGGAGTCTGTGGGTGCTGCACCCCTCCCACCCCCGCCCCGGGAATCCCATACCAGGACCTTTGCATGGACGACAAGTGCATACAACAACAACACGACCCCAGTGACTGTGACATGTCCAGTAACCACCACAGTGCAACAACAAGTGGCACGCCGCTGCATGCACGCAAGCACATGCCCTGATGTCATCTCACATGCACGCGTGCATGAGGAACAACCGCAGCAAACCTGTCACATGGAACTGAGATGGACTGTGCCCATGATGCCAAGCGGTCTGGTAGGCTACATGTATACCGTCTGTGTCAAAGTCCGCAGCTCCGCAGCTATACGTAAATGTACATTAGCACAGCCTTGGCCAAGCAGATGTCACTCTGAAGCCCACATCCCACATGCAACAGCCAATCACATGTAACCCCACACCCTATCCCATTTGCAATCATGCTCAGTATATCCTCAACATGTATTCCGCTGCCAGTAGTGTCCACTATACTGCATCACAGAGGACAGAAGACTCAATATAATGTTTGAAACCAAAACTGTCTCCGCTGACTCATTTCACAAGTACGAATGAGAGAGGATGAGAGTATGTGAAGTACACGGCAGTCGTGACATGACCATGTAGTCCACTGGTATTGGATGTCAACGCAAATGAGTAGCACTACTGTGGAAGACACACATGTGTCGTGTGAAGTCGTATGGACGCAGTGCTCAGGTGGGTGGGTGCGACGGGTAGATGCGCACATGCCAAGTTGGAGCACGCCGTGTTGGGAGGGGTCATGAACAGTACACCACCGCTTCCCTGGGCATTGTGAGAGGACACCTGTCGGGGGAGTGAACACATGTGTGCATAGCAGCCAGGCACACGTACAAAGCGGTACCAGGCGCACCTCAGCCCACCCTCTGTGGACAAGCTGGATCCTGTTGTGCGCCCGCCATGCCCCTGACAAGGCACACACAGCCCCAGTCGACCAGGTGTAACCCCAACATAGTCAATCCGCACAGGCGATACAGGGCACGGGATGGCAGTGGAGCATGGTGTGTGAGAGGTCTCCTCGCGCTCCTCCTGGTCATATCACGCAGGCAATAGAACCTCAACGTCTAGCATGGCACAAGTCACATGGAAGTGTATGGGGACGCACCACAGCACGAGCAGCACTGACGTCACGGGAGGTGGCTCGCACCATCCCATCCATTGCCCATCATACCAACCACGCCACATGCCATTGCGACTAAGTGCAAGCGCGTGCGCCACCACCCCCGAGCCCTCCCCAGAGAGGCCAAAGAGTGAATGTGTGGGCCATCAGCCACAAACGGACACGGCCTGGCCGCAAGGGCAGCCACAGCCACTGGGTGTCGCAGGTGGCGGATCCGGAAGGCGAAGACTGTGATGCATAGTCCATGCAGGCCGGGTCTCCATTTGGGGCACCACGCAGGTGGACGGCGTCCCGCAACACATCATACCCTGAGACAGCCCACTCGTGCAACTGGATCCACACATACACTCCTTGCCCTCTCTGGTGCGAGCTTGGGGCTGCCTGTGCAAGCGCTAGCCTCGCAGGTGAGCATGCATATTGGGGGAGCGAGGGGAGGACATGAGGGCTGGGGCGAAGATGACTGTATCACTGTCAGTTAGTACAAGGGATGACCCAGATGTGGAAAGGAAGAGATGTGTCCCGTGTGTACTGCAACTAGTCGCCAATTCAACTACCCCCCCATGTCCGGAATGTAAGCCTGCACCTAGGCCCGCCCATCCGCCACAACGAACATACCACCAGCACGACAACCTTCCCATTCGAAACACTGACTGGGGGTGGCGACCAGTGTACAATCATGTGTAGCCTACCCACGCGTACATGTGGGCCCTCCATGATCCATGTCACCTGCGGCAAAGTCATGACATGCGCAATGAGGGAAGTGAGGAGAGCTGCCCGCCCCACGCGCAGAAGGTGCATCAGCTCCACAGACCCAGCAGCGAGTCCAGCAGGGGTCACATGTGCAGGGGCAGCTGTGCCTGGTGTGAAGGCACATGCATATAGACAGCACATCGACCATTGTGTAGTCTGCCCACATCTACAGTCCATCATCATGCGGACATAGGAATTGAACACAGGGCAACACATCTTCAGTTGGTGCACCCACCGTGACCAACAATGCGCAATCATCGACGTACCCGCCCTGTGCATGGCCCCCCACCCAACGGAGGCACATCCAGTGCCACCATCCCACACACACAAGCCTTCCACGGAACATGCTGTGTCCAATGCTCAGTACAGAGTCAGCGCCCATCTGGTGGATCCTGAACAGGAGACACATGCACACACATGCCAGCTCCCACTGTGTACGTCTGCCACCTGGCACGTGCAATGTAACCTCTCACCTGTGACGTGTGACTGCAAGCACACAGCCGTCTTGGCATGGGGCTGTCAATGTGGACACCTGTCAATGTTTCGGGAGGTGTGATCCGTACAGTGCTGTACATAGGGTGCAGTGCTGACACCTACTACTGTCTCACATCCCCTCGTGCCACAGGTCCCACTTGTTTTGGCCGCTCAGCCTGTGCCCACATCGTCGTCGTCGTGTGCCATACTCATCCAGCCGCGGAAGCAGTTCCATGCTCAGCAGACATTCATGTTGCCGTGGCGTTGCCGCTTGACGGATATGCAGTCAGTCCCCATCAGCACGCCCCGCAAGTCATTGGGGCCTAGATCCCCATGTGCATGCACATGGCAGTGGTTTGTATCACTAGCCATTGCCATTGTTGGGAGACCTGTGTAAGTGTATTGTGGCCGTGCCGTCCCAGCTTGACAGCTGGGCTGTGGCTCATGTGCTTACTCAGTCATGTCAGTGATGTGTATGCGAAATTGCCATGTGTCGTGTTGCTTTGACATGTGTCCTCTGCCATTGTCCCTAGGCGGAGACCGAACATTGACCGCCCATACCAATTGCTGGCGGACATGGATGATACAGAGGTTATTAGGAAGTTTCGGCTGGACAGGCCAACCCTGCATCGACTGTGTGCCATGTTAGAACCCCATCTCCGTCCCCGCAGGGTGTATCCGACTGCTGTCACCCCCACGGCTAAGGTGATGGCCGCCATGCATTTCTTCGCCACTGGGTCATTCCAGCACACAGTGGGCATTGGAGGAGGGATGTCCCAGCCCATGTTCAGCAAAGTGCTGAGGGATGTACTGGCAGCCATGATGCTGTACCGGAACAGGTACATCCGCTTCCCCAGGGCTCGTGAATTGGCGGCAGTGAAGGGTGCATTCTATGCCCTTGGCAGAATCCCACACGTCGTTGGAGCCATTGACTGCACACATGTCGGCCTTGTTCCACCACAGGCCACTGAGCACCTGTACCGCAACAGGAAGCACACGCACTCCCTGAATGTGCAAGTGGTGTGCCTTGCGGACATGGTGATCACCCACGTGTGTGCAAAGTTCCCAGGCTCGGCCCATGACGCACACATAATGCGCAACAGCATCTTGCCACGACTGATGTCCAATATGCAACAGGATCGTGCCTGTATTGTCGGTGAGTATGTGGAGTGGTGTAGCGTGCTGGCTGTGCGATGCTGTCCCCTGTCCAGTTGGATTAGCAACGGTTCTCTGTGTCCCTCACACCCAGGTGACTCTGCGTATCCGAATGGGGCATGGCTGCTCAGTCCATTGAGGAATCCTCGCACCCCAGCAGACGATCGCTACAATGAGGCACATGGGAGGACCAGACGTGTGGTCGAGCGTACATTTGGCCTCCTCAAGTCCAGGTTCAGGTGCCTGGACCGCACCGGGGGTGTGCTGGCGTACTCCCCACAGAAGGTGTGCCAGATAGTGGTGGCGTGCTGCATGCTGCACAATCTGGCCATTCGGAAGCAGATCCCCCTCATCGTGGATGACGGAGATCAACCAGGGCCCCAGCCCGCAGACCAGGACAGCTCGAGTGAGGAGGACAGCGGAGAGGAGGAAGCTGGTAATGTGCGGCAGCAGCTCATCGCCCGCTACTTCACTTGACGGTGAGTGTCCATGTACGACGGCTGATGTGGCTGTATCTGTGCAGGTGTGTGTGTGCTGTGTCAGGGTGGCCGTTTGTTCACTGCGTGCTGTGTGTCAACGCTCCATGGCCAGGGTAGTATGCCACTGTTGGTGGCTGTGGCATTGTGCCCTATTGCTCTGTGCGATGTGTGTACATTGCTTGTAGTTGTTGACATGTACTGTGTGATGGGTGTGTGACACACTCATTGAATGTGCTCCTGTTCTGTCTCCCACCCCTAGGTCCCTACAGGCCCTCCGGATTCAAATGCCATGCCACGCATCAGGTGCCTTTCCGCCCAAGGTGGCCGTTGTATTCCGTACAAATAAGACACAGGGCACAAACAGCAGTTAGTGAAAAAGGTGCATTTATTACAAACTGTGACATGTGATTGTGTGTAAGGTGATGACAAAAGTGGTGCGTGCAGTGACAATGAGCTGTCGGTCATGGCTGCGTGATGATCAGGGTGTACCCACTGGTTCTATGTCCATAGTCCAACACACACATGCCATCCAGATGGCTGTGTGGAGTGGGATCGTAGTCCAAGTCAATGCAGTGGCTGGTCAAGGAAGGCTGGCGGAAGGCTGGCTGGCTGCCTCACTTGCGACTGGAGCGTGCGAAGTCCTCCCGGGAGATCTGTTTCCTCTTCGGACGGCCCCTTCCACGTTTGCGAGGGGGTGCCTGCTTGCGACATGCTGGTGGTTGAGGTGTGATCACTGGCTGTGGACGCAGGGGGACTGGACACTGCTGCTCCACCCTGCGCCCCGGCAGGTGGTGGCGGAGGGGAGCTGCTGTCCCTGGCTGTGACCTCACCGCCACCACCAGCTGTCCCATGAGGTCCACGATTTGGCCCATACGGGCGTCCATGGACCTCAACACCCCCAGCACCTCACGCGTGTCTGAGGCAGACCGGACCCATTGTCCTTGGGCCTCTTCATAGGCCCCAAGGACTCTGGCCATGTGAGGCAGGGTATGGCTCCCAGGGGAGGCTGGCGTTTCCCTGACCCTGCTCCTCCTACCAGTCCTGCTGCCACCGGCCTGCCCACTAGCCACATTGCTCACCACGGTCCTCGCTGTGGCTCCCAGGGTGGATCCAGTCGTCCGGGCCACCACCTGCGCTGGGGCTGGTGCCAGCGGAGACGTGGCGGTGGTGGCGGCGGTGGTGGTCGGTGCGGCGATGGTGGCGGTTGCGGCAGTGGTAGTGGCCACAATGACCGTGGGTGTGGCCGCAACGACAGTGGCAGCAGGGGGCTGTGAATGTTCAGCAGCCCTGGATGATGGGTTGGTGGGTAGGAGGGGTCCTGGGGAGCGGCTGGGCCCTGCCACACCAGATGGGCCTGCTTCGTTGTCCGTGTCCGAGGAGGTGGACAGATCCTCCAGATCCGTGTGTCCTCGTTGGGGGCTTGTAGGCTGGCTGTGCTGGCTGCTGGCTCCATCCCCAGCATCCAGCAGTTCGTCACCTGTGGAGAGAATGAGATTAGTTATTGTGTAGCACCTGGCGAAGTATGTATTTGTCGTCTGACATTGACAGTTCGTGCAATCTCGTACATGGGTTTCCCGGAGGCGTGTGTGTGGCTGTAGCATCTGTAGTTGTGTGTGCTTGGCAATGGGACTGTGTGCTGTGCACATGTGGCATGGGACGGATTGGCCATGCCGATGGGTGTGTTGCTGTGCCCCTACTTATTGTGACTCTGGTGTATGCGGGCTCCTGGCCCATCCTGGGTCTGGTTTGTACTTTGCTTTTGGGGTTCAAATGGAACGCTTAGGAACGCATATGGCAACATGGGGGCCATGCCCCAGATTCGCATTTGGGATGGAATATGCTTTTGGGGTTCAAATGGAACGCTTAGGAACGCATATGGCAACATGGGGGCCATGCCCCAGATTCGCATTTGGGAGGGAATATGCTTTTGGGGTTCAAATGGAACGCTTAGGAACGCATATGGCAACATGGGGGCCATGCCCCAGATTCGCATTTGGGATGGAATATGCTTTTGGGGTTCAAATGGAACGCTTAGGAACGCATATGGCAACATGGGGGCCATGCCCCAGATTCGCATTTGGGATGGAATATGCTTTTGGGGTTCAAATGGAACGCTTAGGAACGCATATGGCAACATGGGGGCCATGCCCCAGATTCGCATTTGGGATGGAATATGCTTTTGGGGTTCAAATGGAACGCTTAGGAACGCATATGGCAACATGGGGGCCATGCCCCAGATTCGCATTTGGGAGGGAATATGCTTTTGGGGTTCAAATGGAACGCTTAGGAACGCATATGGCAACATGGGGGCCATGCCCCAGATTCGCATTTGGGATGGAATATGCTTTTGGGGTTCAAATGGAACGCTTAGGAACGCATATGGCAACATGGGGGCCATGCCCCAGATTCGCATTTGGGAGGGAATATGCTTTTGGGGTTCAAATGGAACGCTTAGGAACGCATATGGCAACATGGGGGCCATGCCCCAGATTCGCATTTGGGATGGAATATGCTTTTGGGGTTCAAATGGAACGCTTAGGAACGCATATGGCAACATGGGGGCCATGCCCCAGATTCGCATTTGGGATGGAATATGCTTTTGGGGTTCAAATGGAACGCTTAGGAACGCATATGGCAACATGGGGGCCATGCCCCAGATTTGCATTTGGGAGGGAATATGCTTTTGGGGTTCAAATGGAACGCTTAGGAACGCATATGGCAACATGGGGGCCATGCCCCAGATTCGCATTTGGGAGGGAATATGCTTTTGGGGTACATGCTGTGAGCCATGGGTGCCGAACGTGACATGTGTTGTGGCAGCATGACAGTGCATGGTTTGAGGTGTGTGCATGCTTGACATGGCCTGCATATTTCCTGTCTGTTGTGATTACTGGACATGGCATTGGACGCATCGTTATGAGTGAGTGATGGTTGTGTGCCAGCCAACGTATTGCAGTTGTCCCATCTCCTTGGTGTGCGTGCTGCCCTGTGCCATGTGCATCACTGCAGTGCTCGGGGGGGTGTGGCCCATGTTGTGTGTTGTTGCTCACAGTGTGTCGTGCACTTCATTGACTTCTGGCACATGGTTGGTCATGGGCATGTATCTTAGCGTGACTGCTGTATGTGTGGCAGCTGTGCGGATGACATGCCTTTCATGAGACTGGGGCTGACGGATGGGATGGATGGTATGTTGTTTGTGCATGGTGTGTCTGTGTGTTTGATGGGTTCAGTGGTGTTCGTGTGCATATATGTTGTTCCGCTCTGTTGCGTCTAGTGTTGTTTGTCTTACATAGGCGTAGTTGTTGGGTGTGTGGTTGACAGGCAGTTGGGGCTACATGGACATGACTTCAATGGTGTTTCGGTTGTGTGTGATGAGTTGCACAGTGGCTGCCGTGTGGTACTATATTCAGTGTGGCCTGTGCATGCAGACGTGGCTCCTTGGGTGTTGCTATGTCTGTGATGGGTCATGTGGGGTGTGAGTCTGTTGTTCATGTCCGTGTGCACATTGTTCACTTGTTCGTGACGGTGGGCGGTGCTGCGTGTTCGTCTGCTACGTGACATGTCCCATGTGTTGGTCGTGTTCCGGTCCTCATGCCTCCAGTAATCCAGCCCTGTCCAGTTTCCCACCTGCAGGTTGTTCGTGCATGCACTGTACTGGATGCCACATGGTTCTAAGCGGGGGTGCTCCATGTTGCAGGTCTGTGGGGGTGGGGGGTGTTGTGGGTCGTGGGGGTGGCTGGACACCCACTGACACCGATTGCTGTGGACCGTGATGTCTGCCTTTCGGCTGTCGTTGTGCACTGCGGTGGCTGACACGTGGCTGTGGGGTGTGGGGGATGCTCCTCCTTGCTGTGCTGTGGGACTAGGGGCCTGGTGTGTGTTGTACTTGGGCTGTCCACCATCCTACCCACTGCACTTTGTGTTCCTGCCACTTACCTGTTACTTGTCGGTTAGTGCAGCTGTGGCGGACACATGGGTGTGGTGGGTGCTCGTTGTGGCGCTTCTGGCATATTTGGGGACCTGTTGGTGGTTACGTGGCTGGCTGAGTGTACACATGTCCCCACGCATCTTACAGTTGTTCGGTTTGGGCTGTGTGTGGTGGTGTCTGTTGCATGTGTGTGTGATGTGTTGTGTATTGTGTGCTGGACATGGGGGTGTTTGTCCCTGGGAGCTGTGGCATGGTGGTAGTGCATGTGAGTACATAGCGGTGTGCTGGTATACATTAGTTTGTACTTACCAGCCTCCACTCCCCCTGCTAATCCGGCGAGGATCTCCGGATGTATTATGACTCGCACCTTCTCCTCCCACGCTTTGAAGGTCTTGAAGAGCGCGGGATTCCCTCCGCCAGTGACGGCAGCCAGCTCTCTGTTTTTGCCCTCCTTCTTCTTGACCAGGCTCTTTACGTCATTCCAACGTTTGTTGATCTCGACTCTGTTCCTGGGCAGGGTCCCGACTGTATTGACCTGGTCTACGATCCGGTTCCACATTCTGTTTCTGGTGGCTAGTGGTGTGTGCTGGACCATGTTCCCATAGATTTGTGGGTACACCTTGATGATCTCGTCGACCATGACCGTCAGCTCCATGGGCGTGAACTTGGGCATTCTTTGTGGTGCCATGGTGTTTGTGGTGCTGGTGCGGTGTGTGTTGTGTAATGTGCAGGGGGTTTGTGGTGCCGGTGTTTGGTGGTGGTGGTGGTGGTTGTGATGTGTGCGTTTCTGTGGTGTGCTGCTGTCCTTGCTGTGTCACTGTGTCCTCTCCTCTCCTCTCTGGTTTGCAATGTAGCAAGGGGTTGTGGTCTGTGGGAGTGCTGCTTTTGTACTCACCTATGTGGGTGTGTCCTCATGGTCTGTTGTTTTCAGGTGTGTTGTGTCTGGGGTTCTGGCCTTTGTATTTTTTGTTTGTCCGGGGGGATGTTTTCGGGATATGTACTGTGCTTGTGTATTTGTGCGTGCCTTGCTGTGTGGACTTGTTGGCCATGTTGTGTGCTATTGGTTTTGTGTGCGGATGGTTTCTGTGCAGGTACGTGGGCGCCATGGCTTCTGCCGTGTCGATTCTCATCGGCGTTGTTTGCGCTGGCGGGCGGTTTATTTGTGGTTTTCCGCGCTCATGGCGGTGCGATCGTAATCTCACGTGCGGTGTGTCGGCCGTGAGGGCGGGCGGTTTTGTGTTGTCGTGCGTGTTTCCGTCCGTGGCGGGTGGTTTGTCTCCGACTCGGACGTTGGCGGGCGGTATTTTGTGTGCTTTTTCCGCCGATGGCGGTATTCGGTTTGTGTAATCGTAATGGCGTGGTCGGTGTTCAGGCGGTGTGTGCGGGCGGATTTTTGCCGCTTCCATGCCTGGCGGTGTTATTTACGCCGGGTATCGTAATGTGCCCCTTAGATCGGTTCTGCTGACAGGATTATAAACCACAAGGTCGAAGGGTGAATGCTTTGAAATGTTCACAAGACGCCTTAGCTGAAATGATGGACAAAATACATATGACCTTTTTTTAAGCTCCGCAAGGTTTGATAACTGTGTCATCCCCGTGAATTACGGGTTTTGAACCCACAGTTGTTTGTGCAATAACGAGAGCCAAGCGTGTAATATATGTATAGGACAAGTCCCGCGCCGCACGGAAGTGTGCTGTTGACTCGAATTAATCAAGGAAAACGTATGCCGCATCATGAGCCTTACAGAAACGTGGCCCGGTGAGAATTCAGTGACCATTATGGATGAGTCGTTCCCGCAGGAGGAAAATAGGAGTTCAGAAAAACAGGGACAAACGAAGAGGGGGTGGAGATGGTAGTCTTCAACATGGAAGCGCCATTTGCCGAGACGCAGTCATACAAGTCCTTCAAGGGGCTAGCCACCAGATGGGCAATGGATGCAAATACATTGTTGTCGTTGCAGCCACTCGCCGCACTCCAAGCTGCGACTAGTCCTGTCTGGATGAGATCCTCAAATTAACAATTCACTTACAGATACTCACAGGGGATTTCAACCTGTGCGTGAACAACCCCAAAAACAAACGGGGTGCTCACCTGATGAAGAGGAGTGAAGCCTCAGGGGCTCAAATCCAGCAGCTAGGCATACACTGGACTTATTTTGACTTGTAAGATCAAAGTTAACGTTTCCACAGGTAATCCACAGACGTGGTTAGCAGTGGCGGCTGCCAGCTATGGGGGGAGGGGGTTAGGGGTGGGACAAATGGGGGCAAAAATATATAAACGAAATTTATGCCGACATGCATTACATTATCGTTTTAAAGTTAACATGTTAAACTTTAAAATGGTAATGTAATGCATGGGGGCAATTTAGGGCACAATAAACATAAAATACACTTTAAAAAATGAAATAAAACACACTTACCTTGCTGCACATCCTCGCTACGTCCCGGTGTTCTTCTCTCCTCGGTCCAGCAACTCCTCTAACCAATCCTGGCGCGGCTTTTGTGTGTTAACCAGCATGAGAGCAGTGCCACGATTGGATGGAGCAGTCTCTCTGCGCTCCAAAGAGCACTGGAGGTCTTTGCTCGGTCTCATCCCAGCTGTCCAAGACAGCTGGATTGAGAGGTTTAAAGTGCGCCTGTCTGGCTGGCCGTCACAAGATGGCCGGCCTAAGAGACATGCACACTTTAAAGTGCCCAGCCCATCACTCCTCTCTGCTGCTGCCTGTCATCAGTGGACCCGCCCCCGCCCTGAGACTCAGCTCGGGAAGGGGTTTTGCAGAGTCAATGAAAAATAAAATGGTAATAATGTCTGTTACTATTTTATTTATCATCTGGGGGCATTTTAACTAGTGGGGCGACGCTCCTCCGCCTTAACAGAAGAGCCGCCCCTGGTGGTTAGATCACTCCTTGATTGCTTTGCATCGCTCAGAAAAAGGCACAGCCCATATGATCTCATAAAAAGCCACAGCCTACACCAGTCATCATGGTCAGCCACCACAATAGAGTCAGCACTCTCTTCTAGAACAATGTCTAAGGAAGACCCAGAGAAACAAAACACCCACAGGAATGCCCAGACACCCTCCACTGCAATGCATCCAGGCCACTAGACATTAAATGAATGAGCCAGAGCTTCCACAATTGCGGGTACAGCTGATGTAAGAAATAGAAGCGTATGTTGGAGACCAATGAAGAGGACAGAGAGGGTCTAGTTTGTCAAAAGTGCAAACCAATCAATCAAAGGAATTATTTAACATCTGCAAACTTGCCAACCCTGAAAGTTAGAAAACGTCCCCCTGTATGCCCTATATGGGCAAAGTTTCAATTATGCTGTCGTAATTTGGGAAATTCGGGACCTTCGAAGCACTCAATTATTCTAAATTCCCAAAATTATGCTATTACTCCTTGTCACATAATTATACCACGTTCACAGCAAAATTATAACGCAGGAGTGCAGGAACATCATAAATGCAGGAACGAGTGGCTGTCTTTCACAGGGATCACTGACACAATATCGACAACAAAAATGTCGACCTACAAAAATACAGTGACAAAAATATCGTCAAAAATATCGACATCCTATCTACATAATGGTAAGTACAAAAATATCGGAAATAAATAGCGTTGTTAAAAATATCGTTGTTAAAAATATCGTTTTTAAAAATGTTTAAAAATAATGTAAAATAAATTAAATAATAAATATAATAAAAAAATAGTTAGAATTTTTTTTTTTTTTAATTATAAGTAATAAATATAATGTAAAAATAAATTAAACATACATATATATAACATATAATATAAATATATTTACTTACTAATATTAATAAATAATTATTTTAATAAATTATAAAATGTTAGAAACATATTAAAAATTATAAATACATATATATATATACATACACCTGTAAAATAAAAATAATAATAATATATATATATAATAAATTAAAATATTAAAGTATTTTTATTTTTTAAAACCACATTTTACACTACATTAACTGCAACAGTAGAGAAAATGTTGGATAGCGAAGGGGATAAAATTACTATTCCCACTCCAAGGAGTGCAACAGTAGGGAAAATGTAGGATAGCGGAGGGGAATAATTTACTATTCCCACTCCAACGAGTGCAACAGTAGTGAAAGTGTTGGATAGCGGAGGCGAATAATTTACTATTCCCACTCCAGCAAGTGCAACAGTAGGGAAAGTGTTGGATAGCGGAGGGGAATAATTTACTATTCCCACTCCAGGGAGTGCAACAGTAGGGAAAGTGTTGGATAGCGTAGGGGTAAAAATTACTATTCCCACTCCAGGGATAGCAACAGTAGGGAAAGTGTTGGATAGCGTAGGGGTAAAAATTACTATATCCCACTCCAGAGAGTGCAACAGCAGGGAAAGTGTTGGATAGCGGAGGGGATAAAATTACTATTCCCACTCCAGCGAGTGCAACAGTAGGGAAAGTGTTGGATAGCGAAGGAGTAAAAATTACTATTCCCACTCCAGGGAGTGCAAGAGTAGGGAAAGTGTTGGATAGCGGAGGGGATAAAATTACTATTTCCACTCCAGCGAGTGCAACAGTAGGGAAAGTGTTGGATAGCGTAGGAGTAACAATTACTATTCCTACTCCAGCAAGTGCAACAGTAGGTAAAGTGTTGGCTAGCGAAGGGGAATAATTTACCATTCCCACTCCAGCAAGTGCAACAGTATGGAAACTTTTGGATAGCGGAGGGGAATAATTTACTATTCCCACACCAGGGAGTGCAACAGTAGGGAAAGTGTTGGATAGCGTAGGGGTAAAAATTACTATTCCCACTCCAGGGATAGCAACAGTAGGGAAAGTGTTGGATAGCATAAGGGTAAAAATTATTATTCCCACTCCAGGGAGTGCAACAGTAGGGAAAGTGTTGGATAGGGGAGGGAAATAATTTACTATTCCCACTCCAGCAATTGTAACAGTAGGGAAAATGTTGGATAGCATAGGGAATAAAATTTACTATTCCCACTCCAGAGAGTGCAACAGTAGGGAAAGTGTTGGATAGCAGAGGGGATACAATTACTATTCCCACTCCAGCGAGTGCAACAGTAGGGAAAGTGTTGGATAGCGGAGGGGATAACATTACTATTCCCACTCCAGGGAGTGCAACAGTAGGTAAAGTGTTGGATAGCGGAGGGGTAAAAATTACTATTCCCACTCCAGCAAGTGCAACAGTAGGGAAAGTGTTGGATAGCGGAGGGGAATAATTTACTATTCCCACTCCAGCAAGTGCAACAGAAGGGAAAGTGTTGGATAGCCGAGGGGAATAATTTACTATTCCCACTCCAGCAAATTAATTAGCATTAATTAACAAACAATTAATTAATTAAAAATTATTTACCTCCCACCATATTCCCCTATAAATGACACCACCAATGTCGTAAAGCATGACACAATTAACATAATTAATTAACAATTAATTACTCAATTAATAACAATTAACAAGCAAATTAAAAACAATTATTAATAAATTAATTCACACAATTAACACTATAAAACAACATTAAATAAATATTATATAAAAAATATTAATTAATTAATTATAATTAAATTACTTCCCACCCTACTCCCCTATAAACCCACAACCCGCTCCTAAAAGCATGACACAATAAACATAATTAACAATTATTTAATAATTGTTAACAACCAATTAATAAATAATTAATAATAAATTAATTTCCACAATTAACAATATAAAATATTTAACACATAAATATTAATTAATAAAAAATATTAATTCGTTATAATTAAATTACTTCCCACCCTACTCCCCTATAAACCCACAACCCGCTCCTAAAAAATGACACAATTAACATAATTAGCAATTAATTATTAATAATTAACAACCAATTAATAACTAATTAATAATAAATTATTTCCACAACTAACAATATTAAATATTAAATACATAAATATTAATTAATAAAAAATATTAATTAATTAATTATAATTAAATTACTTCCCACCCTACTCCCCTATAAACCCACAACCCGCCCCTAAAAAAATGACACAATTAACATAATTAACAATTGTTTATTAATAATTAACAACCAATTAATAACTAATTAATAATAAATTAATTTCCACAATTAACAATATAAAATATTAAATACATAAATATTAATTAGTACAAAAATATTAATTATAATTAAATAAATTACTTCCCACCCTATTCCCCTATAAACCCACAACCCGCTACGAAACCAAAACGCAAAATGTAATTTAAATAAAATTAATAACTTCAAAAAATTATTAATAAATGTATTATAATTAAATTACTTCCCTACCCTATACCCCTATAAGCCCACAACCCGCTACGGAACTAAAACGCAAAATTTACTTAAAAAAAAAAATAACTTCTAAAGATTTAACACATATATTAAAAAACAAATGCAATACTTACACAAAAAAATAGAAAATATACCTTTAAAATACACACTAAAATACATAACACTAACTAAACAACGATATTTTTAACAACGATATTTTTGCAAACAATATTAATGACTTCGATATTTTTAAAAACGATATTACTTACCTTAAACTCGATATTCTTTACAACGATATTCTGACAGTCGATATTTTTGTATTACGATATTTTGCACTCGATATTAGTGCAAGTCGACATTTACAACTCGATATTATGTCTGTTTACCCTTTCACAGCACTTGTGTTTAGGGACTTTTTTTTAGCGTTTGGATGCAAGAGTGCATTTCACTCAAAAAGCCAATGCTTAAAGCCATATTGTCATTTTATGTAAATACACATAATTTTGCGTAATTGTTCAAACATTTTGTGTAATCATGCAAAAGCAAATTATGCAAATTTTGCACACCCATACCCAATTTCCTATGAATCTCCTATCATTCTTTTTTTTTTTCGTTAAACTTCAAATACAATGAAATTTGGAGTACACATACATTGTAATCAAGAATAACATAGTTACATGTTTGCATCTCATATCAATTCCGTAGTCCTTGTCGGCTTGTAATGGCCATGGTGACAAATGTGATATTTCATCGTGAAACTTAGAAATCTTGTTAACCACAGTCAAAGTACCAGTCCAGTAAATATCTCTAGATTCTTATCATTCAGCATCTCCATTTATGTTCATCATGAATAACAGGTGTGTATTTGCACATGACTACCCTTCCACTACTCCGTTTACCGCACAGATCATTCACGTTCTGGCTTTTCTTAGATCACAGTGGGTTAGATAGCAGATAGGCTCTTTCTTAGCGAGTCCCATATGTCTTTAGGCCTAGACGTGATCGGTAATAGTTCTGCATATATTAGTGACTGTTCTTGCCAGAATACAAGATCCCTGATCCACTCATTAAATTTGGGTGCTCTACCCCTGCCCCACCTGCACGCCACCCTACGTTTTGCCAGGAGTAACGTCAAATATGTAAACTTCCTATATGCTGCTTCCACCTCCTCTGTACACCCCAGCAGGCCAACAGCTGGATTTGTCTACAATGAAATGCAATCATTTACGATAGTGCATTAAAGACCAGCTGCTAGTATTGAAATACTGCACTGCACTCCCATGCCAAGTGTAAAAAATCCGCTGGGGCAGTACCACAACGATCGCATCTGTCATTGTCTCGCATCCGGAACCTGTGCATCTTGGATGGTGTATAAATAGTCTGTGTAGAAATTTGAAATGTATTATACGTAATCGGCTACTAGAGGTAGTGTGTCCAGTTTGTCAACAACTAAACTCCCATTGGTCGTCTCGGAGCCTTATTCCGAGCTCCCTCTCCCAATGCGTTCTTGCGTGTATCTGGCATTCTTTGAATGAGGTTTGTGTACTATGATGTAGCAGCGAAACTAAATGGGAGGGAGCTGTGGATTGTATCAATTTGTGCAATGGGGGTAATATAGTAGGTTCTTGTGGATACTCAGGTGTAACTGCATGCACACTTTGCCTTAACCTTACATAGAGAAACATTTCCATTGACGTGCACTCAGTATTATGAAAGAATTGTGCACTTGTTCAAAACTTCCCCTCAACATATAAATCCCCCCATGCCTGCACCCGGACCCGTTGCAGCATTTTTCTACAGCTTGTTTCTTCGGTCACTTTCAGGTCAGGGCGGCCTAAAAGAGGCAATAAGGGTGAGTACAGCATTGGTGTGTCTAGCTTTTCAGCTACCCGATGCCACGCCGTCACTGTACAGGCCACTGTCGTGGGATCCACCTCCCTTTTTGTAGAATGGGCCGCAATAAATCCCGTCAGTGGAGTCGCTTCCATATAGCCCATTTCCGCCGCTAAGTGTGGCATGAAAGGGGGGGGATAGAAATAATATGTCGCAAAATGCGCTTGTGCACAAAGATAATACAGTTCTAAGTCCGGAACCTCGAAGCCTCCCTGTGAAAACGGGCGTGTTAGTATTTCCCATTTTAATCTGGGTTGTTTACCCCCCCAAACTAACCTTACCATCTGTGTCTTAAGGGCACTAAAGAATGGCCTACCAGGATTATAGGGAATATTGGTAAACAGATAATGAAGTTTGGGCAGTATTACCATTTTTATCAGCGATATTCTACCAGCCATAGAAAGAGGCATGGCAATCCATCTTGTGAAGGAGTCCCTCAGTGCTGTTAGGGTTTTACTATAGTTCAAATGCATCAGCTCGGCCTTGTCCCTAGTTATCATGATCCCTAGGTATCTAATTTCACCCAGACACCACTGTAATGGGTAATCCAAGGGATATGGGAGGGCAATCTCAGTGAGTGGGAACACCTGGGACTTTTCCCAATTTATTTGTACACCTGAGTATTCCCCAAAAATGATGAACTCCCGCAGAATAGGGTTGAGATTAGTCTGTGGGTCTCGAAGATATAGTGTGATGTCATCCGCATATAAGGACACCAATATATGCCTAGAGGGGTAGCGAAGAGAACCTTCTTGATGGTGTTACTGCAATTTAGCCGCAAGTGGTCCATCACCAGCGCAAAGAGTAAGGGAGAGAGAGGACACCCTTGCCTCGTGCCACTAGCAATGGGGAAAGGGGACGAGTATGTTCCATTCACTAATACCCGGGCTTGTGGTTGACAACAGAGCAGCGCTATCCATGAGAGAAACACTGAGGGAATTCCCATATGTCTCAGAATGCCAAGGAGAAAATCCCATTCCACAGAATCAAAAACTTTAGAGGCGTCTAAAAACACAGCTACTGCCACTACCTCTGGATCAATATTTTGCATCACGGCAAACAAGGTACGAAGGTTATGGGATGTAGCTCGCCCTGGGACGAAACCTGCCTGATTGGGTAGCACCAGTGACTCTATAAAGAGACTCAGGGGTCGATTCCGATTCGGGCCGGAAAAAGCACTGACCGACTCGGAGCCGGAAATTATACCGACCGACACGTACCTGTGGCGCCCGACACGCCAAGTACGATGGAATGCATGCAAAATCCGACCGACACGTACCGAACCCAAGTCGAACGACCGAGCCGCACGGAAAACAGCAATCCGGTCGGAAAAACACGCGAATCCAACCGACCGACACGCACCCGGAACAAATCCGACCGAAACGTACACGCGAACTCCAAACCGCAAAGTACGATGCAAGGCGCGAAAACCACGAGCGAGTCGGACGGAGGACAAGCCGTACGACCGACACGCATACAAAACCGAGCCGAAGCAACACAAAACACCGCGACCGACGCGTACGCATCATAGAAAACTGCACAAACACAGCGTGAACGAAACGGAGAATACCGTACGAGACAAATGCAGGGTCCGACTCGGTCACAAGAACGTTTCCAACATGCACAGACAGTACAAAGGAAAAATCACACAAAAAAGGCCAAACAAGCAATTACAAAGCAAATAAATACTGGGGGGATGGGGACAGAGAACAAAGACACACCCACAACTCCACCCATATAAAGGACACAAATCACAACCATGATCCTTTGCAAATGCCATTCCACTGCCAGCACCCAAGAGACAGCAACCACACACCCACAGCTCATCCCTCACACAAGCCACACACCATCAGCACACCAACAAATACCTACCTCACATACACTCAGCAAAACACACACTCACACACCCTCACCTGCACACCAACACACACATCACTCACCATCACCACCCATCACCATGCCCCCCAAGAAGAATCACAAGTTCCTAGATTGTGAATTGGAAGTCATGGTAGACGAGATCCTCAGGGTAGAGCCACAGCTGTTTGGCACACTGGTCCAACAGACCCCCATCTCCCAGAAAACCAAGATGTGGGAGAGGATCATCAACAGGGTGAACGCACAATCACCATGTCTGCGCACAAAGAGCGACATCCAGAACAGGTGGTATGACGTGCGCAGGAGGGTACGGGACCTGCTCAAGAAAGACTACATCATCAGCCAATACACCGGCAGTGGCCCTCCTGCCAAGCCAATATACCTCAGGCCCTGGGAGGAGAAGGTGCGGGCCATCCTTCCGCCGGTGAGCGTATATGGACTAGAGAACATCCCAGAGCCTGGTGAGTACACAACAAATGTACACAATATTCTGCCACAAAACACACACACATCACTGTCAAGGGGAGAGTCAAACCATGCACTCATAGCAATTACACAGCAACCAGAACAGAATCATCCCAAAATGTGTATGTCAGTCAGATAAACACAACACATGCCATCAAAAAAGTCACATCCAACTGTGCCATCACATGTACAAACACAACTACGACTACAGCTAGGCAGTGGCACAAATAGAACTAACAAACACATCCAGACATGTAGCCACCACAACAACACCAACACACAGTGAAGACCACTCAAAGGAAGGAATTCTGTGTATGCTGGCCAAGTCAGTGTAGCCAATAGCATCATGGGAGTCGCAGTCACACATATTGCCCCCCACAACTGTCCCATCAACACCACCATGAACCATGCGCACATCACAGGGAGTGGAGAAGGACTCACAAGATGGCTGACACTGGCAACTGCTGTGGGGAGCACAAGGCCCTGCTGGCAACTGTGCACCAACAAACAGCAGGACACCACTGACTGACATCCTGAGAGACAACTTCCACTCCCTGAAATGCAAGCACGTTCCATGGTGGGATATCTGGCTGGCTGGGTGGGAAGGAGGACTTGCAGCACTGACCATAGTCACAAGCACCTCCCCTCACACCCCCCCTCAACACAAACTCCACAGAACCCACCTGGTAGAATGCAATGCCTCCCATCCAACTCAAGATCACACAAAGAACCACCACCCTGGGTTATGTTGTGTGAAGCACAGGGACACTCTTGGGACTGTTAGCCAAACAACTGCCAGGACAACACTCCCAGCCATCCTGTCAGCACAGCCAGCCCACCCCACAGGGAAGCAGAGTCAAAAGGAAGGAAGCATGGGCATGCTGGGAAGGGGGGTGGAGGCAATAGCATGATGGGAGTGGTAGTCACAGACATTGCTCAGCCTCACAACTGGCCCATCAACACCACCCTGAACCAGGCTCACATCACAGGGAGTGGATAAGGACACACAAGATGGCTGACACTGGCTACTGCTGTGGGGAGCACAAGGCCCTGCTGGCAACTGTGCACCAACAAACAGCAGGACACCACTGACTGACATCCTGAGAGACAACTTCCACTCCCTGCAATGCAAGTACGTTCCATGGTGGGATATCTGGCTGGCTGGGTGGGAAGGAGGACTTGCAGCACTGACCATAGTCACAAGCACCTCCCCTCACACACCCCCTCAACACAAACTCCACAGAACCCACCTGGTAGAATGCAATGCCTCCCATCCTAACTCAAGATCCCACAAAGAACCACCACCCTGGGTTATGTTGTGTGAAGCACAGGGACACTCTTGGGACTGTTAGCCAAACAACTGCCAGGACAACACTCCCAGCCATCCTGTCAGCACAGCCAGCCCACCCCACAGGGAAGCAGAGTCAAAAGGAAGGAAGCATGGGCATGCTGGGAAGGGGGTGGAGGCAATAGCATGATGGGAGTGGTAGTCACAGACATTGCTCAGCCTCACAACTGGCCCATCAACACCACCCTGAACCAGGCTCACATCACAGGGAGTGGATAAGGACACACAAGATGGCTGACACTGGCTACTGCTGTGGGGAGCACAAGGCCCTGCTGGCAACTGTGCACCAACAAACAGCAGGACACCACTAACTGACATCCTGAGAGACAACTTCCACTCCCTGCAATGCAAGCACGTTCCATGGTGGGATATCTGGCTGGCTGGGTGGGAAGGAGGACTTGCAGCACTGACCATAGTCACAAGCACCTCCCCTCACACACCCCCTCAACACAAACTCCACAGAACCCACCTGGTAGAATGCAATGCCTCCCATCCTAACTCAAGATCCCACAAAGAACCACCACCCTGGGTTATGTTGTGTGAAGCACAGGGACACTCTTGGGACTGTTAGCCAAACAACTGCCAGGACAACACTCCCAGCCATCCTGTCAGCACAGCCAGCCCACCCCACAGGG
This sequence comes from Calotriton arnoldi, assembly GCA_963921515.1. Classification (NCBI taxonomy): domain Eukaryota; kingdom Metazoa; phylum Chordata; class Amphibia; order Caudata; family Salamandridae; genus Calotriton; species Calotriton arnoldi. The sequence continues at coordinate 58,803 of CAWUFW010001719.1, read as the reverse complement.
AAGCAGAGTCAAAAGGAAGGAAGCATGGGCATGCTGGGAAGGGGGTGGAGGCAATAGCATGATGGGAGTCGTAGTCACAGCTCTACATCCCCCACCACATGGCCCAGCAAGCTCACACTCACGCATGCACATCTCACAGAGAGTGGAAAGGCCCATCAAAGATGTCTGACACTGTTGCTGTGTCGTGGGGAGCACAAGGGCATGCTGGGAACTGCACACCAACCAACAGCAGGACACCACTGTCAGCCATCTTGCCATTGCTCACACACCCACACATACTGGACTCCCCACAAAAGCAAGTAAGTTTGGGAATGCTGGCAAGTGGGGTGGAGGCAATAGCATGATGGGAGTGGCAGTCACTGATATTGGTCACCCCCACAACTGTCCCATCAACACCACCCTGAACCATGCTCACATCACAGGGAGTGGAGAAGGACTCACAAGATGGCTGACACTGGCTACTGCTGTGAGGAGCACAAGGCCCTGCTGGCAACTGTGCACCAACAAACAGCAGGACACCACTGACTGACATCCTGAGAGACAACTTCCACTCCCTGCAATGCAAGCACAATCCATGGTGGGATAACTGACTGGCTGGGTGGGTGGGAAGGAGGACTTGCAGCACTGACCATAGTCACAAGCACCTCCCCTCACACCACCCTCAACACAAACTCCACAGAACCCACCTGGTAGAATGCAATGCCCCCCATCCTAACACAAGATCCCACAAAGAACCACCACCCTGGGTTATGTTGTGTGAAGCACAGGGACACTCTTGGGACTGTTAGCCAAACAACTGCCAGGACAACACTCCCAGCCATCCTGTCAGCACAGCCAGCCCACCCCACAGGGAAGCAGAGTCAAAGGAAGGAAGCATGGGCATGCTGGGAAGGGGGTGGAGGCAATAGCATGATGGGAGTGGTAGTCACAGACATTGCTCAGCCTCACAACTGGCCCATCAACACCACCCTGAACCAGGCTCACATCACAGGGAGTGGATAAGGACACACAAGATGGCTGACACTGGCTACTGCTGTGGGGAGCACAAGGCCCTGCTGGCAACTGTGCACCAACAAACAGCAGGACACCACTGACTGACATCCTGAGAGACAACTTCCACTCCCTGCAATGCAAGCACAGTCCATGGTGGGATAACTGACTGGCTGGGTGGGTGGGAAGGAGGGCCGGCTGTCAACCAAACACAACCAATGCAGACCATGTTCACACCCCAAAAAATACATAGAAATGCCCAAATAATGCAGGACAATGTGCCACACCAATATCAACCCCTGACTTTGACGACTTAGGACAATGCAATGTACAGGCCCGCACCCAGAGGCACAGTCACAACTGTCATGTGTGTCAACCATTGATGCCTGCAGAAACATAACATACATTGTGTGTGTCTCCCAAAAACAGGTGATGATGGGGACACAGCAGCAGACGCTGAGGAGTCCCAGTCCCAGGCTCAAGAGGATGCGGAGCTCACTGGCGTCGTACAGCCTCTGCCCTCCTCGGACGAAGAAGACCAACCTGGCACATCCGGTGCAAGTCTACATGCAGCACCAGCAGGACCACCAGCTGCAGCACCAGCAGGACCACCAGCTGCACCCCCTGCACCCACCCCTCCAACGACTGTCACCACAAATACCATCCCTGCCGACATGGACAGAACAAGGAGCAACACCAGCACAGGGACCCAGGACCAACCTGGGGCCATGGACACCACCACCACCACCAACCCCCAAGGTGGACCAGGGTCATCTGTGCGTGCCACTGCACGCACTGCACATGTCAGCAGGGGTGGTGGGAGGGGTGGGAGACAGAGGTCGCTGCTTGCAGAGGTTGCTGGTGTGCATGATGACCCACAACTGGTACGCATAGCTGATGCGTACCAGTCCAGCACCGGAGACCTCAGCCAGGTAGTGGGGCTCCTCAGAGACATGAAACAGCAGCAGGCTGCCCATCATGCCCGCTTGGACTCTCACATGTCCCACGTGGAGTCACACATGTCCCGCGTGGACTCACACATGTCCCGCGTGGAGTCCAAGTGGGATGCACTGCATGAGATGACGGCGGTGCACAGGGACATTTTACAATGCCTCCGCCAGATGAACAGCAACCAGTCCACACCTCCCTGTGTGCCAACAACATCTGGTGCTGCCCAAACTGCAACTGCCACAGGGAGGGAGGATGACTCTGGCGGAGAGTCCCCTGCACCGCAGCAGCCTGTACTTGAGGGGCCCCCCCCCCAAGAAGAGGGGTCGTCCGAAGAGGGGCAAGTGAGAGGCCGATGGCCAAGCGCAACTCCCAGGAAGCCTGAACCTGTTCTGGATGTTCACCTTTGTGCACAGACTGTTCACCCTGTTGACGGCAACACTACTCCCACACATTGCATGGGGAGTACAAGTTGGACCAATGTGTCAGACAACTGTGGCCCCGATACTGGGGATTCTGTCTACCAGGACTTTCAATTCACCTAGGAACTTCTGATTGCAAGATTTATGTACAGCACTACCCATCCTATGCACTATTCACACAAATGTATCACAATAAACACACTAATACACCATACTTGCCTCTGTTGTGATTCCAACGTGGGTGCTGTTATGGGGATGATGAACTGCAAAATTACACTGTGTATGCGAACTGCAACAGCAAGTACAACACAGGCATGTGAGTAAAGGCAACGTGACACATATGAGGGAGACACACCACCAGGGCTACACAACACATACACACCTAGGCCATCTGACTCATTGCCTACACTGATGTTGCCAGGGAAGACGGTGCAATGCACAGACACCACACCCATTCCCAGTTGTAGTCAAGTAGCCCACAGGTGCAGTAAGCAAATGGCAGTCAAATGTGTGACCACAGACAACGCACATCACAAAGTGAAGCACAGGTTTATTACACAGTTGCAACATGTCGTAACCACTACAGATGCAAGGTAATCCCACCTGGCAGCGGGCACACAGTCAACAACTGTAGACGGAAGGAAGTCCATGGGTGTGGCGCACATCACCTGTAGGGACACAACAGCTACCAGCCTGGAAGTGCAATCACATCGTCGGTGGACACAGTTGACCAAACGAATCTGAAAGTACCCTGTGAAGGACAGAAATGACACACAGTCAAAAGCAATGGAGTACAGGACAGAACAGCAAAACTCATGCACAACACATGTTACAAGATACCCACCCAGAACCAAGTTAGCATGTCAACACTGTTGGGGAGTACAGCCCACCTGTAAGCACACATCGCAACACACATCCAGTCAAGTAGCCCATGGACACACTCCAACAGCACCAGAGCACCACCTACACATATCATGCCAACTCACATCATTGACATGACACCTCAGGATACTCACATTCAGCTAAAGAAGTTGGTGATGAGCTGTGTGCGGACATCACCCTCATCATCATCATCATCGTCACTGGCATCGTGGTCCAGGCCAGGATCCTCCACAGGTGGCGGATGTTGGTCATTGTCATCCTGGATGAGAGGCAACTCCTTCCGCACTGCCAGGTTGTGGAGCATGCAGCAGACGATGATAATCTTGCACACTTTCGCAGGGGCATATGGGAGGGACCCTCCGGTCTTGTCCAGGCAGCGGAAGCGGCTCTTCAGGAGACCAAATGTCCGCTCAATAACTCTCCTGGTCCGACCATGTGCCTCATTGTAGCGCATCTGGGCTGGTGTCACAGGGTTCCTGAGGGGTGTCAGCAACCACGGCATGTTGGGGTATCCCGAGTCACCTACGGACAGACAAGTGCACATTAGCTGACTTGGAAAAGTGGGCGGAATACTACAGATCAGATCACACACAATGGCACAAAGTCAGTACACACCGACAAGCCAGGCACGCTGGTTCTGCATCTGTGCCATCATCCTGGGGATGCGACTACTCCTCATCACAAAGGCATCGTGTGCTGAACCAGGGAAACGGGCACACACATGTGTGATGGTCATGTCTGCAAGACACACCACCAGTGCATTGACCGAGTGGTAGTGCTTGCGGTTCCTGTAGGCCTGCTCCTGGGCCTGTGGTGGTACCAAAGCCACATGTGTCCCATCAATGGAGCCAATGACATGCGGCATCCTCCCCAGGGCATAAAAGTCACTCTTCACGTCAGTGAGTCGTCGCAGTCTAGGGAAATAGATGTACCGGTTCAGGAATAGCAACATTGCCGCCAAAACATCGCGGAGCACACGGCTCAACATGGTCTGTGACATCCCACCAGCAGTCGCCACAGTATGTTGGAAGGTACCGGTGGCAAAGAAGTGTAGGGCTGCCATCACCTTCACCTTGGGGGTCAGCGCTGTAGGATACGGCCGGCCAGGCTGCAAATGTGGGGACAACTGCACTGCCAAATCCTCAATCAGCTGCCTGGTGAAGCGGTACCGTCGGAGGCTGTCCCGTTCCACCATCGTTGCCAGGTCTGGGAATGGTCGATGGACAGCAGGAGCCCTGCAGTGCAGAGGAGAAGTAAGCAAGATTGTCAGTCACCCCACATATGCGGCATTGAACACACTCAATATCCCAACATACATCATTATGAGGCACAACTACATGAAGTGTGCAGTTCCGTAAGGACATGTATGGTACATACATGGCCAACATCTGTCAACACGGTCCAACAGGTGGCATCAATTAGTCCCAGGTTGGCCCATTGGATATCATGAGGCCGTGTCACAGTTCCCATCTCCTGCTGCCGTGTCACAATCACCCCCACAGTGACATGTGAGGACAGATGTGCCCCAGGCACCACAGCTCAACGACAGGTACATTCCCAGGGACCCTGTATTGCCACATGGACACTGGCATTACATGGAGTATCATGTATACACCACAGCAAAACAACCATGACCCCCACAGGTAGTGGTCCCACTTGCCACGGCAGGACAGACATGGACGTCTGTGACACACACACGCACAACATCAAAGTCCATGCACACACAACGTGGATGTGGAGACTGTCTCCCATTGTGCACATGAAATCAGAGACATTGTAAACACTACATGCACAAAGACTGTGGAGGACCATCACTATTGTGCCACTGGGACACCCTGGCTCAAACATACCGTCCCACATGGGACTCACGGGGTATGTGACATGACATACACATATACCACCGTGAAATGTGACCATGGCACATGCACAGATATGAACAGTTGCACATCACAGTGGTCATGTACACGTAACACCCAGGATCCTGTCCCCATGAACACGTGCACAGCCTGGGGGTGGCTTACCACAGGTGACACCCACAGGACAACATGTACACCAACATACACACAATAGGAAATGCAGCCTTACATGCCTTATGATAAAGTTTGGACAGGCTGTCGTGATGTAGGTGTGCCCCTCACTCCCTGGGAGCTATCTGTGGCTGGCATATGTCCATCTGAGACAGGCATGCTGACATATGCCAGTCACATGTACAGTGATGCGTTGAACAGCAATGGACCGATCGGTGCCCCCGGCCGGCCCATTGCATTCAATGTGTGCGGGCACGCGTTGTACCCCTGTACGCGTTGTACCCCTGTACGCGTTGAACTGCAATGGACCGATCGGTGCCCCGGCCGGCCCATTGCATTCAATGTGTGCGGGTACGCGTTGTACCCCTGTACGCGTTGTACTGCAATGGACCGATCGGTGCCCCCGGCCGGCCCATTGCATTCAATGTGTGCGGGTACGCGTTGTACCCCTGTACGCGTTGAACTGCAATGGACCGATCGGTGCCCCGGCCGGCCCATTGCATTCAATGTGTGCGGGTACGCGTTGTACCCCTGTACGTGTTGTACTGCAATGGACCGATCGGTGCCCCCGGCCGGCCCATTGCATTCAATGTGTGCGGGTACGCGTTGTACCCCTGTACGCGTTGTACTGCAATGGACCGATCGGTGCCCCCGGCCGGCCCATTGCATTCAATGTGTGCGGGTACGCGTTGTACCCCTGTACGCGTTGTACCCCTGTACGCGTTGAACTGCAATGGACTGATCGGTGCCCCCGGCCGGCCCATTGCATTCAATGTGTGCGGGTACGCGTTGTACCCCTGTACGCGTTGTACTGCAATGGACCGATCGGTGCCCTCGGCCGGCCCATTGCATTCAATGTGTGCGGGTACGCGTTGTACCCCTGTACGCGTTGTACCGCAATGGACCGATCGGTGCGCACCGATTGACAATGGCCTTGCCTGGCAACGGACGCGTTTTCGAATTTCGAACGAGTCGGTTGCTGGAAATTCAGTTGGTCACCCACAACAATGTTGCAAAATCATGTATGTCATGAAGTTGAAGATTTGAAGGATGCTGTGGGCGTGTTTTGGTGCTGCTATTCCATGGATTGGCCAGATTCAGAAGATGCAAACGACTTGGACCTATCACTTTGGAACACAAGGGACAGTATCTGCCTCTCCAGCACATATATATTGCTGGCTGTTCCCCTGAGAGCTCACTTGCCTGCACTACATGCTCCAGGGCGACATCTGCCACTGCACTGCTGCTGTCTCTGCCCCTCTGGACCCTGCAATGGCACGTACTGTGGAGAGAGCCCCAGCCTTCAGCCTTGAGGAGAACCAGGCCCTGCTGGACAGCCTACTTCCACAGTACAGCAAGCTGTATGGGTCACCAGGGGAGCAGGTGAGTGTTCTGTGCACTGCCTTTCTGAATGTGCATATTGTCTGACTAGCAAGGCTGAAAGTCTGCACGCCACTGGCTAGCAGGCTCACTGAGTAGTTCTCACCCCCCATAGTGTGTAGTGACATGCACTGGACAGGTATGGTGCAGTGACAGTGCATTTGAACAAGGTTTTACTTCCCATGCAATGATACCATGTAGTGACGTCTGGCAAACTGTCCATGGGCAGCTTTGCACTGACTGTGTACATCATGTGCCCCTGTGATTGAGACATGTATATACAACTGTGTCATGCACGGATATGTTGCATGTGTAGTAATGGCCTTTTCACTTTGTCATCATGACAGGTTAATGCCCATCGGAAGCAGGAGATCTGGAAGGACATCGTCCGGGCTGTCCGGTCCGTGGGGGTCTACAAGCGCCGGATCCGCAACTGCCAGAAGAGGTGGCAGGACCTTCGGGGCTGGACCCGGAGGATTGCACGGGTCCAGCTGAAGCTGTCGCCTCCTCGCAGGAGGGGCGGAACACGGACCCTGACCCCCACATGCTCCAGATCCTGGCGGTGGTGTTTCCAGACCTGGATGGGCAGCTGAAGGCCAGACAGCAGCAAGGAGGGGGTGAGTCAAAGACTGCACTGTGAACTCTGTATTACATGCTTTGTGCCCTCCTCTGGCCTGGTTCAACTGCCACAGTGCAGCAGTCATGTTGTCCAGGAGCCATGTCCCTCTATTGTGCACTGCCCACTGCTCATCTGATACCCAGGTGTGGCCCTTACATTCAGGGAATTGTGTCACTTGGGACTGTGTCCTTGCAGTTTGCTTCACTAAAGGTGGGGGACAGCATCTGTTTCCCTAACTCTGTTGTGGGCATCATGGGTGGGTCCATTGTTCACACTACGCCTGTGTTCGGACATGTAATCTGCGTGTTGCTTTGATATGCGGTCCACTTGCTGAGCTGAGCCACCACATGTGCCTGGCGTATGTGGCACACGCCCATGCAGCGGGTGGGAACAATGTTTGGGCCCCAGGAGTGTGCAGATTACGTGTGTCACACATACATAGCCAGCTATCCACTGTCCAGGGCTCATCCCTCATTCATGTGGAGCAGGACAGTCATGCCTACTCCAGGCCATGCAATGCACTCTGTACTCCCACTCCCGTGTATCAGCTGACACATTGTGCGCAGTGATTTGACCCCTCAGGTGTCTGCCTCTGTGTCAGTGTGCTGTGGATTAGTTGCCAGGACTGCTGGGGTGTTTCTTGGTAGGGGCTCAGCATGCCCCTGGAGATGTGACCATAGGAGACGATACTTGTGTGTCACATAGGTGTTTGATCAGCTGCCCGTGCAGACTGGGGTATGCGAATGTGAAGTTCAGGCAGCTGTTCCCCATTCACAGCAGATTGTGAGGGGCTCAGGTTCAGAGGGTAGTGTCACAGGTCTCCCATATGTCCAATAGGTATGACCTGGACAGATGAGGGTTAAGATGATGTGTTGTGTGGGGGATGTACATGTGCACTTGTGCAGCTCCAGGACTTGCATTCCCCATGACCTACTATTGTGACACAGTGCATAGTGTTGTTGTCTGGCTGCCAAGTCATACATCACTGAGACAGTGATGTATGACTTAGCAGTCATGCCTCTGCCATGGCATGTGTCTACTTATTGGTGATCCTGCAGGGGAGTGACATGTGCTACATGCACACCATTGTGGCGATGGCTATCAGGACATGGGTGCATCATGGTGTCTGTCGCTGGTATGCATCACATGCATTTCCTATTTGACTCTGGGCATCCCTTTCATCCGGAAACCTGTACTGACTCAGTGGAAAGAGCTGTGATGTGTGCATGTCCACATGCCACACCGTGTCCTCTGCACTGTCCAACTACTGTGTACTTGGTGCATGTGTCCACACTGGGGTGTTGCAATCCAACAGACACCAGACAGATGGGTGCAAGGCCATGTGGGATGTGAGTGCCATGGTTGGCATCAGACTGACAATTGGCTTCTCCTGTTCAGTTAGGGCACTTTTAGCAATGTACAACTAATGATGCCAGGGCTTGCTCTGTAATGTGCTGTGCTCACAGTGGTGTGTGCGTTTGGTGCAGGTGACTGATGTCTGTCTGTTTCCCCATTGTTTGCAGATACATCCACGGCCACGGAAGGGGACAGCTCCACGGACCAGGAGGAGCCAGAGAGCCAGACTGGGTCAGCAGCCGAGGAGTGGTCGGAGGGACCCAGTGGCACGGAGGGCGTAGGAGCCACACCGAGGAGTCCTCAGCACCATCCACCTCAGCTGAGGACCAGAGCAACTCGGAGGATGACTCCCTTATGGAGGCGGGTGTCAGCAGCCACCACACCCCAGCTAGTGTTGCTGTCCCCGCCACCACCAGCACCACCACCGCCCTCCCATCGGCTCCCATTCCCCAGGTCCGTGGAGGCTCCCATGTTCGGGAGCGTGTCTCCTTTGGGCCAGGCACCGCAACCCCTGCCCCTGTGTCCCCTGCTGCCCTGAGTGAGGAGTCTGTGTACCTCCTTCGCCAGCTCCATGTAGGGCAGACAGCCATGCTGAGTGTCCTCCATGCGCACACCGCTCTGTTGACTCAGCTGGTGTCGTTCATGGAGGGCATCTCATCGGGCATGTCTGACCTACAGAGGGGCAATAGGTCCATGGACTCCTCCCTGATGGCAGCAGTGTCCCTCCTCAGACAGTCCCTCACCCCTCCTGCCTCTGCTCCATCCACACTCCCCAGCACCTTACCCGTCCCAAGCACACACACACCGGCACAGGCACACACCAGCACACACACGTCCAGCACACAGACACACACGCCACAAACAAAACGCACACGCACGCACAGTCAGGGGACTGAAACCAGACTCACAGGGGATGGGGCCCTGGTACACACACACGCATCCACGGGCACTGCGCAGTCCTCAGTTGCCTCTCCCTCTAAAACACCCTCCCTTGCCTCACCTGCAACCCCAAAGACCCAGCGCCTCTTCCTCAGTGACCTCGGCCTCTTCCCCTCCGATCCAGCTGCTCCAGCATCCAGGGGGAAGAGGAAGCCCCCCACAGGGAGCAGAGTGCTCCTCGCCCCCGGACACCCTCCCCAGGCGCAGACAGACTGAGGCCCCCACCCGCAAGTCCCCCCGGAGTGGTAAGAGCAAGACCCCGCCGCCGCCCTGCAGCTCAGGCACCAGGTCTCCTTCCTCCATCCCTCAGGCCCCCACTCCACAGGTGCCCCCACCACACCCTGCCCCAGGTTCCCCCACCCACAGATATACCATCCCCAAGAGGATCCGGCCTTCTCCCCCTGGCACTTGCTCTCCCGGCACCACACCCCTGCTGCGCTTGTCTGTGCCACTGATGTGGTGAGGGTGTCCTCCCCTCTGTCCAGCCCACCTTGCCTGTTCCCCATTCTCCTCCCCTGGTGGTAGGCACTGCAGTGGAGTCCACTACCACCCTGTCTGACTTGGGCACTGCAGTGGCGGACCTGTCCACTCCATCTGCAGGGTCCACTGCAGTCGTGCTGGCACCCACAACATCTGAGTCATGCCCCCCAGTTGTGCCGGCACACACCATGTCAGACACCTCCACTGCAGTTGTCAGTGGCTCTCCAGCACCCACCACCCCTTCCCTGCTTCCTCCTGGTGAGCCCTGATCCTGTCCCTGCGGTGCCTGGCCTACCCCCCGGTTGCCCCTCCTAGTGGATTGTCCCTGGTTTTGTGCAGGCATGCGTAGGGTGACATCTGCCACTGTCACCCTGTTTGGACTTTTACAATGGACTGGCCATTGGCCTTTGTGTTTTTTCTGGACTTTGTTTTCATTCCACACATATGCTGAATAAAGCAACTTTCTGTTCTCTAGTGCTTATGCTTCTGATGTACATGTTGTTGATGATGCTAACCATGCCCTTGCTGCAGTGATGGTGATATTTGGTCTCATGATAATGAAGTGTTACTGTGCAGGAACCCATGTGGTCCAGGGGGAATGTGTCCTATCCTGTGGTGTATCCATGTCATCCATAGCAGCATCTGAGGGTGTCATGTGTTCAGTATTTGGCAATGGGATTTCCTACTTAGATTAGCTATTTCACATCTGTGGCTTCCACCCCTGCACATCTGTTGTGCCTGCCATTGTTCAATTCGTCTACTTCCCTGACCGTGTGGCCATCTCCAGTGGACATGCAGGTTTGGGCATCAATGGGGAAGGACTCATCTGTGTTACAGTGCAACATTGCTGTACAAGTGTGTTGGATCTGTGCTGATGATTCCGTTGGCACTTCCATGACCAGGCTGATGTGATGGGAGCCCTCATTTGGTGCTAATTATTGATTGTGTGACCAAGTGCTCAGCTGACATGATGGGGCCCTACTGAGGCAACATATGGCACAGCTTTCCTCACACAGGAGTGGAGTCCCCTCATGGCAGTGTGTACTCCTGTGACATTGCCTGCGCCCAAGGTGTGTGTTGTATGTGCATGTCTGTGTGTTCACTTCCGTTTAGCTGTGCATGCTGTGATCCCTAGTGTTGTACCTGTTTGTGATGCTAGCTGAGTTGACCTATGTTCCCCCAAAGTCTTCTCCCTGGGTTCTCTGTGATGTGGGTGCATGGCACATTACTGGTCATCAGGGTGTCACCCATAGGTGTGTTTGCTGTCAGGGCTGAGTTTGTGTGCAGACGCAGATGGGTCACAGTCAGGTTTCCCCTTGGCACTTGTTGTTTGCCCCTGTCATGTGATTTCCAGTTTGTGTTATCTTTCAGTGATTGTGACACGTTGTGTGTGTGACTGCTGGCACTCCTCAGGGTCCGGGCTGCAATGTTGGTTGTTGTCTATGTGTGTTCTTTGTGGGTGACCTTGGCTTCTTCATTGGTGTGTGACTGTGGCTGGGATCCCATTGGTTGGTGTGGTATTGCCGTCATGTCCATGTACAGCGTAGTGTGCAGTGTGTCAGACATTCAGGAGTCTTGTTGAGTGGCCATGTGTGATGTGTTTCTGCACCTTGGTTCCCACCAACCACCCTGGAATAGTCATGGGTGCATGTGCAATGTCACCAGTGCATGTGTACTTCACTGCTGCACATTGTTGGAGGTCGAGGGGTGTGGTGTTGAGTGTGTGCAGATGAGAGTTGTTGCCCGGCTAGGCCCCTGCCTCCATGTTGGCCTTGGCTTACTGGCCATGCTGATTGATTTGTGCTTGTGTAGGTGTGATGGTAGTTAGTTGCTCAGGACACATGACTGTGGTTCACAGTGTGAACCACATTTAGCTTTGTCATCACAGTGGGATTGTAATGCAGCCCAGGGTCACCACATTGTGGGGGCCCTGGGGGTGGTGCTGTGGTGTGTCTGTGTCTTGCTGTGTCAGTTGCTGTCCCTACGTGCCTGTGTGACATGTTTGATTTGTGCTCCCTCTCATCTGACAATGCCTGCTTGCCCACATAGGGGATTTGGATCCATGAGTTACCTTTGTGTGGCACTGTATGCACATCTGTATGATTGGTATTCAGGTCTCCTCATGTGTTGTGTGGTTGCCTGGGGACACTAGCACCCCCCCACCCCCTCACCTGTTGTGTATGATGTGCAGTGTGGGTCTGCCTGTTTGTGTTTGTGCATCTGCACCACTGCATTGGCATATCTTGGGTGTGCCATTGGCTGTATGTAGTTTGGTGGGTTTCCCCTGCTGTCCCTGGGACTCCTAGGTCATCGGTCAGCACAATGATCATGGTTTGTGTGTCCCATTGCTGCCATGGTATGGTATCTGTTCACCTCACATCTGCAGTCTCCACAGGGTATCTGCATTTGTGTGCCCATTGGTGCAAATATGTGGGTCTGCATTCTGATGGTCACTTCTGTCATTGTGTCATTGATGAATGTTGACGGTGTCAGCCCCCATGGGTGTTGTTTGTCTGCACATGGCCAAAGGTATGTCTTATTTGCACTGCAGTATTTGGCTCACCCAATTTATGTTGCAATGGGACACATACACTACTTTGCCACTGATGTGTTTTTTGTTCTGTGACCAGGAATCATCCATGCAGTTTGGCAGTTGCACCTCTTTCTTTGTCAACACTTACCTTTTGGTCACTGTGATGATGGGGGTTTGGACCCCATTGCCACAATGTTCAAAATGTGCTTCAGCTATGGACCCCACACTTACATTTTGGTCACTGTGATGATGGGGGTTTGGACCCCATTGCCACAATGTTCAAAATGTGCTTCAGCTATGGACCCCACACTTACATTTTGGTCACTGTGATGATGGGGGTTTGGACACCATTGCCACAATGTTCAAAATGTGCTTCAGCTATGGACCCCACACTTACATTTTGGTCACTGTGGTGATGGGGGTTTAGACCCCATTGCCACAATGTTCAAAATGTGCTTCAGCTATGGACCCAACACTTACATTTTGGTCACTGTGATGATGGGGTTTGGAACCCATTGCCACAATGTTCAAAATGTGCTTCAGCTATGGACCCCACACTTACCTTTTGGTCACTGTGATGATGGGGGTTTGGACCCCATTGCCACAATGGTCATGGCCTGCTTGCATTGTGGGTGCCACACACATATATGTGTGGCACATGTGCTAGGGGGTCACATTGTATGTTCAAAGTCATGTTCGGTGTTGTAGGCATTTGACACAGTCTACACACGCTTGTCATGGTGTTGGGGGGATGTCTTCTTCTTGCATTCCCTAGGTTGTGGTGTGCTGGTTGTGTCATGCATTGTCCATCCCATGAGTGGGGGTGGTAGTAGTGGTTGGTATCCAGCTCCCCCTGGGTGAGGGTGGTGGTAGGCATCCAGCCCCCCCTGGGTGAGGGTGGTAGTAGTGGTAGGCATCCAGCCCCCCCTGGGTGAGGGTGGTAGTAGTGGTAGGCATCCAGCCCCCCTGGCTAAGGGTGGTGGTTGTGGTAGGCATCCAGCCCCCCCTGGGTGAGGGTGGTAGTAGTGGTAGGCATCCAGCCCACCTGGCTCAGGGTGGTAGTAGTGGTAGGCATCCAGCCCCCCCTGGCTCAGGGTGGTAGTAGTGGTAGGCATCCAGCTCCCCCTGGGTGAGGGTGGTAGTAGTGGTAGGCATCCAGCCCCCCCTGGGTGAGGGTGTTAGTAGTGGTAGGCATCCAGCACCCCCTGGCTAAGGGTGGTGGTAGTGGTAGGCATCCAGCACCCCTGGGTGAGGGTGGTAGTAGTGGTAGGCATCCAGCCCCCCTGGGTGAGGGTGGTAGTAGTGGTAGGCATCCAGCCCCCCTGGCTCAGGGTGGTAGTAGTGGTAGGCATCCAGCTCCCCTGGGTGAGGGTGGTAGTAGTGGTAGGCATCCAGCCCCCTGGGTGAGGGTGGTAGTAGTGGTAGGCATCCAGCCCCCCCTGGCTACGGGTGGTAGTAGTGGTAGGCATCCAGCTCCCCCTGGGTGAGGGTGGTGGTAGGCATCCAGCCCCCCCTGAGTGAGGGTGGTAGTAGTGGTAGGCATCCAGCCCCCTGGCTAAGGGTGGTAGTAGTGGTAGGCATCCAGCCCCCCTGGCTCAGGGTGGTAGTAGTGGTAGGCATCCAGCCCCCCTGGGTGAGGGTGGTAGTAGTGGTAGGCATCCAGCCCCCCTGGCTAAGGGTGGTAGTAGTGGTAGGCATCCAGCCCCCCTGGCTCAGGGTGGTAGTAGTGGTAGGCATCCAGCCCCCCTGGGTGAGGGTGGTAGTAGTGGTAGGCATCCAGCCCCCCTGGCTCAGGGTGGTAGTAGTGGTAGGCATCCAGCTCCCCTGGGTGAGGGTGGTAGTAGTGGTAGGCATCCAGCCCCCCTGGGTGAGGGTGGTAGTAGTGGTAGGCATCCAGCCCCCTGGCTAAGGGTGGTGGTAGTGGTAGGCATCCAGCCCCCCTGGGTGAGGGTGGTAGTAGTGGTAGGCATCCAGCCCCCTGGGTGAGGGTGGTAGTAGTGGTAGGCATCCAGCCCCCCTGGCTCAGGGTGGTAGTAGTGGTAGGCATCCAGCTCCCCTGGGTGAGGGTGGTAGTAGTGGTAGGCATCCAGCCCCCTGGCTCAGGGTGGTAGTAGTGGTAGGCATCCAGCCCCCCCTGGGTGAGGGTGGTAGTAGTGGTAGGCATCCAGCCCCCCCTGGCTACGGGTGGTAGTAGTGGTAGGCATCCAGCTCCCCCTGGGTGAGGGTGGTGGTAGGCATCCAGCCCCCCCTGGGTGAGGGTGGTAGTAGTGGTAGGCATCCAGCCCCCCGGCTCAGGGTGGTAGTAGTGGTAGGCATCCAGCCCCCCTGGGTGAGGGTGGTAGTAGTGGTAGGCATCCAGCCCCCCTGGCTACGGGTGGTAGTAGTGGTAGGCATCCAGCCCCCCTGGCTGAGGGTGGTAGTAGTGGTAGGCATCCAGCCCCCCTGGGTGAGGCTGGTAGTAGTGGTAGGCATCCAGCCCCCCTGGCTAAGGGTGGTGATAGGCTTCCAGCCCCCTGGCTCAGGGTGGTAGTAGTGGTAGGCATCCAGCCCCCTGGCTCAGGGTGGTAGTAGTGGTAGGCATCCAGCTCCCCCTGGGTGAGGGTGGTAGTAGTGGTAGGCATCCAGCCCCCCTGGGTGAGGGTGGTAGTAGTGGTAGGCATCCAGCCCCCCTGGCTAAGGGTGGTAGTAGTGGTAGGCATCCAGCCCCCCTGGCTCAGGGTGGTAGTAGTGGTAGGCATCCAGCCCCCCTGGGTGAGGGTGGTAGTAGTGGTAGGCATCCAGCCCCCTGGCTAAGGGTGGTAGTAGTGGTAGGCATCCAGCCCCCCTGGCTCAGGGTGGTAGTAGTGGTAGGCATCCAGCCCCCTGGGTGAGGGTGGTAGTAGTGGTAGGCATCCAGCCCCCCTGGGTGAGGGTGGTAGTAGTGGTAGGCATCCAGCCCCCTGGGTGAGGGTGGTAGTAGTGGTAGGCATCCAGCCCCCCTGGGTGAGGGTGGTAGTAGTGGTAGGCATCCAGCTCCCCCTGGGTGAGGGTGGTGGTAGGCATCCAGCCCCCCTGGGTGAGGGTGGTAGTAGTGGTAGGCATCCAGCTCCCCTGGGTGAAGGTGGTGGTAGGCATCCAGCCCCCCTGGGTGTGGGTGGTAGTAGTGGTGGGCATCCAGCCCCCCCTGGGTGAGGGTGGTAGTAGTGGTAGGCATCCTGCCCCCCCTGGGTAGGGGTGGTGGTGCGCATTCAGGCCCCTGTGTGCATATGTGGCATTGGTGATGGGCATCCCGCCCCTATGGTGCTGCTGTTGCTGGTGTAAGTATATTCTGCATCCCTCTGTGTGTGTGTGATGTGTCGTGTACGTGTTGTATGTGTTTTGTGGTTGGTGTCTGACTTACCTTCTGCGCCGTACGCGTCCGTGCCTGTTCCGGTAGTAAATGTAGAATATTGGTATGATCGGGACGAAGGGATTCATGGTTGGTTCGTGGTCGTTCGTCCTTCTCGTTGCTTCGCGTCGTCCTCGCCGCCCGCGTCGTCCTCGCCGCTTCGCGTCGTCCTCGTCGCTGGCGTGTTCGTCTCGTAGCCGTGGATCGTGTTGTGGCGCGAATCGGAGCTTATGTGCGCCTCTCCCGGATGCTTTGACGTGCCGTGCGTAGCGACGGGTTCGGCGCGTACGGAAGCGCATCGTACTTGTTCGGCCGGACGGAGCTGCATTTTCCCTTCCGTGCGACTCGATTCAGCGTTTCCGGATTCGCCTCGGTCGGGGAACAGGACCTGGTTTGGGTGAGTACGGCTCGGCCGGATTCTGTGCTGTTGTGCGCATCGTACTTACTCGTTCGGTGTGCTGTACGGATCGGTCGGGAAACAGGCTTTCGCATGGCTTTTTTCCCGACCGAATGGTATTGGGTGCGCCTCCGACCGAGATCGGAATCGGCCCCTGAGTCTATTGGATAACACTTTGGCCAGAATTTTTGCATCATAATTGATTAGGGACAGAAGTTTATATGACTCACATTTGTTTGCAGGTTTTCCCGGCTTTAGCAGAGAGGTGATCACTACTTCCCGCATACTACAGGGGAGGATTCAGATCTCCCTAGCCTCATCGTACAGCTTTTTAAGTATGGGGACTAAACTTTACGAATATGTTTTATAAAATTCGGCCGGGAAGCCATCTGGGCCTGGAGCTCGCCAGATCTCATTTGCATAATCGCTACATGAATCTCTTCTTCTTCTAATGGGGCCGACAGGAATTCCCTTTGTGCATCCCCTAGCCACCCCAGGACAATATCTTCAAGGTATGGGGCTAATGTAATCGGCTGTTGCCTCCGGGTAGCATATAGGGAGAAGTAGTCAATCAGGGTAATTATAAGTGCACTACTCACCTGTGAGGGTCTCAAGGCGCTGGGGGGGGGGGGGCAGCAGTTCAGTTTCAGTCAAAGAGCCAGGCCTTCAGAGCCTTCCTGAAGGTGTTCAGGGAGGGGGCACTTCTGATGTTGGTGGGGAGCTCGTTCCAGGTCTTGGCCGCGATGTAGGAGAAGGATCTTCTCCCTGCTCTGGCTCTGCGGATGCACTGGGTTTCGGTGAGAAGGAGGTTGGTAGAGCGGAGGTTTGGTTTGGTTACGTGGAGGGTGATTCTGTCGTTGAGGTATTGGGGTCCGATGTTGTGTAGGCATTTGTAGGCGTAGGTGAGTATCTTGAAGGTGACTCTTTTCTCGACGGGGAGCCAGTGGAGCTTGCGTAGGTGTTGGCTGATGTGTTCGAGTAGTGGGCTTTAAATACCTGGAGCAGGCCTGCTGTGTCCCTGTGTGTCTCTCCAGATACCTCCTGTATCTCCAGCACATAATTGGAGAATTGAGGCTTACAGATCTGATCTGCTAGGACATTCCCTGGCCTGTCCCCCTCCATATTTGCGGGCTCTGAAATATTTACCTCGAAATAGGCATTCGCGTTCAGCTGGTTCGGTGTATTCAGTTACTTTATCTCTAAGGTCTGCTTGTTTATTACTACAAGGGGTGGAATTTATGTCCTGTTCCAATCTTTTAAGATCGGACTCGCGTCGTTTCAGTGTAGTGCAAATATTTCTCAACACACCACCTCCTTTAGCTATGCAATTCCCCCTCATAGTGGCTTTGAATGCTTCCCACACAGTGGATATATGAGTGACTGAACCTAAATTGTTCTGAAAGAAATCTTGGATAATTTGACCGATTTCCGCTTGGAACACACTGTCTAGTAACATAGTCGGGACAAGCCGCCAATTCATGGATGGCATCAGACAGTCAGAGGGAGCAAGATTCATCATAACTGGATAATGATCGGAATAGGTGCAAGCCAAGTGTTCAACTTTAACTATCCAGGGCCCCAGTCCACGAGAAACTATCCAATAGTCGAGTCTGGACCACGTTGCATGTACAGCTGAAAAGTGTGTGCCCTTTTTCTTGTTGGGATGTACATATCTCCATGCGTCAAGAAGACAATTTTCTTGTATAAGATCCAGCATATGGCCCTGGGACGATGTGTAATGCTGGGGCTGGGGGTGTGACCTATCCAGGAGTGGTTCTAATGTTATATTAAAGGCACCCCCCATATTACATAATCAGTACCTATACTGAGTACTTTCCCCCACAGAGTAGTGAAGTGCATTGGATCATCTGAGTTAGGTCCATAACAACTAACAACTGTAATACAATGTGGCCCTAATCTGCCCCACATGATGCTGTATCACCCTTGCGGGTCCTGAATGGAGCCCATTGTTACATATGCAAATTTTTCTTAATAAAAATCGCTGTACCCCTAGCATATGAAGAGTACGAGGAAAAACAGTGATGCTCCGCCCAACGAGACGCAAAAGTAGGAGTGGTCCGGGGGCTGAAGTGCATCTCTTGTAGACACGCTACTTGTATATTGTGTCTGTCTAAGTAAGACAATATATGTCTGCATTTGCGTGGGTTATTCAGCCCTCGGACATTCCATGATATGAGCTGGATGTCAGGGCGAGTTGTTGGTCGAATCATGGTAACTTTGACTGGTATATTAGGGATGATAAGCAGCATTTTAGCATGAAGATGCAAACGATTATCAGTGGTTGCAGTGCATCATATACATTAATTGGTGTAGCGTACTCCTGAAACCCCAACCCATACCCCGCGACTCCCACAACGACAACCCAAACTTGTCGAAGCAATTACTCCCACCCCCCACCAACAATAACAAAGTACAATGCCCTAATAAACATAACATGCATGAGATCATCATGTTACTCGCCGTTCTCTTTTGGGCTATTGCTATGAGTAGACCCTTATTACGCTCTGTGAGGGAACCAGCTAGGGACAATTCTCCACCCCAAATCTGCCACATAGGGATTCAGGCACGTAGGTAAGAAGAAGAAACAGAAAAGGAATACGTAGCCAAAGTAAAGAGAATTAGAATTAGTAGCTACTACTGCCAATAGCAGACGTTCAATAATAAGGGATTGTAGAGGGAAATGAATAAAAGGGATCTCCCTGAGAGGTATCGCCAGAGGGCCCTGCAACTCCCCTCCCCCTATTCGGAAGCGAAGCCGAGATGAGATAGAGGGGGGGAGTGCCTGTGAATGTAGAGAATACTACTCTCGACAAACTAATAGTAGGGAATTTGCATTAATTGGTGAATCTTCTGGTAAGGAAGGACAGTGTACTGAAGTGTATCCACAGTTGACCATCATATTGTATCATACTAGTTCTGGAAACAACTTCTAACAGTATAACTTTGGTTCAGAACATGTTATCTCAGTAATGGACCAAGGAAGAGTCAGTGATCACATTCCACTTATCTCTCAGGTGAGAAAGATCATCCCTGTTCCGACAGGGGCAACATTGAGTGGGGCAGTGAGCAAGCTGAGACAGTTCCAGGCTTGTTTCGGCAGGAGCATTTTAAAAAGTCATCCGCCTGTTGCGGATTGTTGAAAAAGTCCTGTTTGCCTTGGTGAGTAACTCTTAGTCGTGTTGGGTACAACATTGCGTAGTCTATTTCCGCTTGCAGCAGCTTCTTCTTTACAGATATACATTTTTTCCTAGCCTCTTGCACTGCAATTGTAAAATCCGGATATATTGACAACGTGTATCCTTCGAACTGGATTTGTTGCTTTTCCCTAGCCAACCGAAGAGTGACATCTCGATCACGATAATTAAGGAGCTTTGCAATTATGGGTCTTGGGTTGGCTCCCGGAGGAGGGCGCGGTCTAAGTGATCGATGTGCCCTCTCAATAACCATGTGTGGGGAACAAACTTCTGTGCCAAAAACAGTTTGGAGTAGCCGTTCTACATAATCTTACATACGACCAGTGTTCGTACTCTCAGGAATTCCAAGAATACGGATGTTATTGCGCCTAGAGCGCGCCTCAAGGTCCTCATTTTTGGCTGCAATTACCCTCAACAGACGCTCCATTTGCTGTAGTTGTTCTTTCCTGCCTGCTGACGTATCGTCTAGCTCTGATATCCTATGTTCTGCTTCTGCTATGCGCATGTTGTGCTTTTCAAGTTTCTGAGCAATGGGTTCTAGGCGAGTTGACATAGAATCCATTTTGGTCTCAATCGAATTGAGGCTATGCTTCATGGTGAGTAACAACTCTTTCAGGTCTAAATCCTGATTCTGCATCGCATCCGAGGAGGGACCGGGTTCGGTAGCATCAGGTTCCTCATGCAACACTTGTGATAGCTTACAAGCCTCAAATGGTAGCTTGGCTTGCTTACCATCGGTTCTGCCCATGGTTGGTATGCAGTGGACACTTGTAGAGGAACGTCGTATTTATAGCTGTGCATTATTCGAGACGAGCTTAACTGTATATCAGACAAGTAGCGCAGTCACACAAAATATCGTGCTGTATCAGTATTTATGATGAATCTGGTCCTGCATCCTGTATTTCAGATCCAACCGTCCCACTAGGTCTATAGCACCAGCTCCCTCGTCAATAGTCACTATTGGGAGTAGTGACAACGCTTTGGTACCTGGGTATAGGCCTTCTTGCTTGTACTGCATCTTTATATGAATCTCTATTCTGGCCCCTAAAAGGCTCTGCTTTCACTTCCAGCTATCAGTCCCCAGAGCCGTCTTGTAGCTCCAGCCGCGATATCTTCTTGTTTACAGCACACTACTTGTAGAAAATATAAAGTTGAACCCCTGGGCACAACCGCAAGTAATCCGTCAAAGTTTCACGGTGCCTGGGGGGACTGCCAGAACGAGCGCGTAGCTGCGGCTCGGAGTGAATCTACAGGTCAGGCACAGAATGGACCCACACGCGCCATTCCTCTCAGAGCACGCTTCTCGCGTAGGCCACGTAGGCCGTGCAGGCCAACCTGCACCTCCCAAACGCCAAGTACAAATATTATGGCAGACTGTCCAATTTAGTTGTGCAGGCATTACTGACTGCTCAGCCTCTCTGTCCCTGCAGGCAGATCCCCACGTTCAAGGCTCTGATATGCGTTTTCATACCCTGGATGCGGCACCTCCTTACAATGGCGTCTTCACACTGCTGCGTTTCACTGGACGAAATATCTCCCTCACTGACAGTCACGCTCTTCCAGCTCTACGATCGAGCTGCGGTCCAGCGCAGTGTCAGGTTTATAGTTCTCCACCGCTGGAGCTTGTCAGCGTTCTATGTACGATATCCGGCGCCGTGTGCTGCATGACTCCCGCAGGCCGCTCCAGACGACACCGGAATCCACGGCCTCAGTTATTTCGGTGGCCAGCCACATGTCTCTCTTCCACAATGCGCGACTCCCACAGTGAGTAACACGCGTACTGTTGTCTTTGATACAGGCAGCTCATGAAGCAGTAACTAGGCTCATTATATTCCCCATGGTCTGTAGTAAGCAGGGAACGTAACTCTCAGCCAGAATGTGTAGCTCAGGAAGGATTATTAACAGATATTGTTTCCCAGGCCGCTGGAGCCTCACAACAGTGCGGCCATATTGCTTGCGCACCCTCTAGCGCCCCCATCTATTATTCTTCAAATACAATATTACACTGATTTGTAATATCACCCCAAACAATCAAGACGAATGTTCCTGTCCCTAATGAATCCTCTCTCACTGGGAGTCTTCTTCTATTCCTACAAATCCTTAAATAGAGAGGAGGTGAGGAAGCTGGCAGGCGCACTCGAAAGCCTACAGATAAGATCATAGCGATAGTCTTTCATCAAGCAGTTGCCACAAACACTGTCTCCTAATATCACATCCCTTATCAGTGCATCTCTTGCTAACGGTACAGCGCCCAGAGCAGGCTGTAGGCACTTCCCTTTTGAAGAAAGCAAGATCAGACTCTAGAATCCCCGCCAATTACTGTGAAATTTCAAATCCCTCCTACCTCAAAAAAAAAAACCTAGAAAGAGACATCACGTGGTAACTGCAGAAATATGAGGGACATTGCAACCAACCATCAACCAGGATTTAGACCTATTTTAGGGGCGGAAGCAGTGGTAGCCTACATCAGGTAGAAGGCTCATGTGTGATTGGAAGGACTGCCTGGCATCACTCATTCTCCTCAACCTATCCACATGGAGACTAACTAGTGACACATCCTGGAATTTGATGTCCTCATTCCTCACCTATCAGAGCCAGTTATTGAGAATAGGATCTGCTTAGCGCTAAAGAAAGAGCATCCTATACAATGTTCTCCAGGATTCATTCCTATCACCGCTGCTCCTCAATGAATATATGCACTCACTCGCCAGTCCACATGAAACACACTCCAGCTGCAATACCAAAACGAAACAGGCTATATACAACCATCTTCACTTGGAAAAACCAAGCAAGGGACAAATAACAACATCATAGTATTTCTTAGCACATCCACCACTAGGTGAGGGGAAACTGTCTGCATTTCAATTGCATAAAATTGAAATCCTGCTCCTGAGTGGACCAGAAAACAGAATCCTCCTGTTTAAATGGTGTGCCACCCTGGATCAGCCATATCCCCTCTGGGAAGGAGGGCAGCCTAGCTATAATTTTTGATTCTGACCTATCAATCATTCCAAATAAAAATGTTGGAAAAGCAGCCAACTTCGAACTATCCGTGATCCCCAAAATGCTCCCACTTCTTCAGACGGATCACAGAGTGGAGCTGAGCAGCTCTCTGGTCGTGGCCAGGTTGGATTGTTGCTGTGTGGTCTTCACTGGCCTGCCAAGAAGATCAGTGGCAAGAACCAAAGAGTGCAAAAGGGACAGCAACACTGACTCTGATTGGAAGTCTGACCAGCGCTGAAAGTACTCCATTGCACCCCCCTCCCCGGAAGTAAGTATCCCATTAAAATGATATACACAATCCAAAAAGTATTTTTGAATAAATTCCCCAAATTACATTATTAAGCCACGTCGCCATGATTAAATGCTGTTCGTGGCAAAAAATGACTGTGCTAATACCCAGATCATAGCGGCTGCTGTTTGTGGCACTTGTATTTTTTGTGCTATTTTTATGTCTTCTTGTGCAAATAGGCGTAAGGACACATTTCGCTTTAAAATATAGTGGCAAATGCAGGTTTTACATAACTATGCATACTTTTTCTGAAATTATGCGAAAGCAAATTATATGAATTTTCACACATTCATAACCACCACCTGCTGACGACCAAAATTAAAAAGACTGAGCACAAGGTCGTGTCCTTAGTTCATCTGAACTATCAGATTTTCAGGATACGGCCGGAAACCGTGCTATTAAAACCACCATGTGAGACTCCCCACACTGCCAGACACAATAGGGAGTATTGTCATGGAGTCAGACCACAGTTGTGTCATAATGAAGTGACCTGCACCCCTCTTAATTATCCAAAGCTCTACATCCTTCCCCATAACTGACAACCCTGCCATGAAAATTGTGTCTGCCTTCGCACTCTGAAGTGACTGCTGGTCTTAGGCTAATAACCACCTCGGCACACTAACCTGATAAATGCCGCCATGTTTTGCCACTGCATGCATGGGACTCTGAATAACTGAGACTGGTGTTTACTTTTCCATCTTCATTATGCGGTACTGCACAGTGAGGGCCATTTGCAATGTGATCAACTAGCAACAGAAAGAATGCGCTTCTCCATTAATTTTCAGACAGGAATAACCCAGTAAATAATCGATATATTGAGACAGACCTACTCAATTTATATTTTATTATTTGGAATTTACTCATTTATATTCAACAGTTCTACAATTTTAGATCTAAGCTCCCTATCACAATAAAACTAAAACAAACATATACTCACAAAACAAGCTAGCCATACACAACCATACTAAGGAAAAACCATCCAATCCATACATTAAAAACATTGTTCATCTGCAATGTGAACCAAGTGACAATCTTTTGGGGTAAAGGGTGTGTGAAACGAAAGGCTAGAGGACGTCAAATTCTTTATAAAATCGGACCATTTAAATATTTGTACCTGAACTATACAAATATTTAAAATTATGTCAGTAGCAAGGAGAATTTAAGAATGTTGTCTTTTTATAATTCTGAAGTATGATGGAAACATAGATTTTAATATCATCTAAACAAGTCAAGACACTTTAGGCAAATGATAAATATGCGCTGAAAACTAGTTTACACGCATCGTGTGCCCCCTATATGTGTAGCTGTAAAACTGCATGTCCGGTGCAAATTTAGTGGCAATTTCAAGGAGTCATTTTAATGGAAAGTGTGCTCTTTATAAATAGCAGCACCCTACCCAGTGCTTTAAATGGGCCGGTACTGTCCGGTACTGAGTACTGGCACTTTTTTACTTTGAGAGGGAGAGTACTTGCACTTCTCAAGAGAGACATAATACTTTTAATTGGAGAGTACCGGCACGTTTCAGTAACAAGCACGTACTCTGGTACAGGGTACCTGCACTTCTGCTTTTCCATTTCAAGCACTGACCCTTCCACGCCAGACTTTAGTCATACTCGGGATAGTGTGCTCCAACATGCACCACTGGAGACACGCCGCTCCCCTCCCACTCTCCTGTTGAAGGAGCCTTGCTCTTCTGCTCATTTGCTGCACTCGTACTTTGTGTAACACTTGGATCTTTTCCTACCCATATGACTTCAATGACATAACATTGATGGCAGCTCCGCCACTCTGAAAATTGTTCCAGCACCATGGGCAGTGCATTGAGGGTTGTGTGACTGACCATAAATACTGAATTACAGCACTTTATAGTTTTTTTATTCCCAACCGTCAAGTCTCATGAACTACAATTATTTTAAGAAACTTCCAATGTTTTCTTTTACTACAAATCTCATTTTTTCATCGGAGTAAGTAACTATAATTTGTTATTAGCAACACTTTCATTGATTTTTCTGTATTTTAGTGATATAAACCTTGACAACTAGAAAAAAGAAAGCTGGCTTCACTGGGACTATACCCATGTGCAGCTGGCATAGGGTATATGACATGGCATTTGGCCTTTCCCTGGTGACACATTATTCAGT
The DNA here is from genome assembly GCA_963921515.1 of Calotriton arnoldi. Lineage (NCBI taxonomy): Eukaryota > Metazoa > Chordata > Amphibia > Caudata > Salamandridae > Calotriton > Calotriton arnoldi. Next base: position 33,815 of record CAWUFW010001719.1, on the reverse strand, counting down.
GCCCTTGTGTTATGCCTTCCTATAGCCTCATTGGCCACTGGATAAAAGTAATGTATTAGGCCTAGTACCACACCTAGCTCCCTCTTTCAGTGGTACTGTGCACACACGTTAATCGGGCACAGTGGGCACTTGATGTGGATCAGAACCTTTGGCAACATACCTTATCCTGTTCCAGTGGTTAATTTGTAAAAAAAATATATGTGCTGGGGCTCTCGTCAGGAGGCAGCTTGCACCAGCCCATTTGTCCTGTTAGCACCACCTAAAACACAACCAACTACTAACCATGAAATTGGGGAGAGGATGTGGCGTAATGGCCAGAGCTTTCGACTTCGGAGCTGGCGTCGGCGCAGCATCCTGTGATACTGGGCAAATCACTTATTCTCCCAGTGCCATAAATGATTGTGTCCTTAAATGGTGCTCATGAAAAGCGCCAGTGTTGCTGATTAAGTGCCGGTGCTAAGCACCGGAAACCACTGGCTCAAATTAAGCACTGTCCTATTCCCACTCATCATTGCCATTTCACAAGGAAGTGGCCTTACCACATGCCTTCTGCTTAGTAACCCTGTTCCCGTTGACCTCCAGCCATGTGAAGCAGCAAGTGGGCACAGTGCATTGCATTTGATTGTGCCCTGCATCCGTTGCCCCTGTCCTCTGAGCACATTTGAGCACAGAGGCCATTTGTAATTTTTTTCTTTTTAAATCTGTAATCAAACCAAAAGATCAACTCTTCAAAGTCAAAACATCATCTTTATGTAGTGCAAATATCCCAAAAACTACTGCCTGACTTTACATAAAGCCAAACAAAAAAGACCCTTTCTGAGTAATGATCTACATGCATGTCAAATTTAGGGTAATTTTGTTAATCAGTTTTCGCTGTGGGAAACAGATAAAAGTACTATGGCCTTAAACTGGGAAATGCCCCTCTAGATGACCCAAATGACATTTCCTTTTAATAAATCTGTCCAAAATTTGGAGAAAAACCCCCAAATCTGCCTGAAAATTTCAAAAGTCAGACACATTTCTTACAGATTTGCCATTGAACTACTGCACATTAATGTATGTAACTGGTTTAGAGCTATGTTGTATTTTTTGCCACATTACATTAGGCCTCAGAATAACTCATTGAGTTGAACACCTGCCTTTGAAATATGAGTCACTGTTCACCTTATCTGATATGAATTAGTTCTCCCCAGTTTAGATTTCATCTTACCCGTCTCCCTCTAGGCACAATGCACTTTCTCTTGGATTTTCCTCAGCAGTTAACATAGTTTGCTAAACTATTAAACCGCCCTGCGATAACATTTCTGCACAGAGTTCTATGCACTTTATGCTTCTTTTCACTCTTTACAAGTTACCGCGGGCACAATTTCTGCTTCCGGGCTTTCGCTCTGAAAGGATTAGAAACTATAGAGGGGCCCTTGGGAATGGCAGCTGTGTGCTATATAATATTCAAGCCGCTATTATGATAAGGTAATATTGCCTCACAAGATGGAGAAAAGAAAACATTACTACCAACTTTTTGCTGGTGGTAACTTTTAGCAAATAAATGTGGAATTGTTTGAGTTTTTCTGTAAATACTCCTCATGTGCGGAGCAAAGCGATAACTCCAGGGTAACACCACCTGTTATGGGTTCATGAATAAAGTATTTGCTGGATCTCCACAGATTTCTCATACCTCCAACCCGTGCCTCATTTTCGGTCCTGTGCTCTGCTGCTGCTTTACATTCAGTCAGGGTTACTGGAATTATGCGGCAGGTTAGGACCAAATTATGTGACCGCAATGATTACATTATGCGGCAAGTAAAGCCAAATAATGCGGCGTAATGCAGCACATTTAATGTTAATATTTCCTCATTATTTTGGAATCCTTAAACATGTTAACTCTATCTGGGAAAATGTTTCACTCCACACCACATTACTACCACTTTGACACCCAAACACAGAAATAAGCAAGAGAAAGCTGACCAATCAATCTTTGCGAAGGGCCGTCCACTGCAGGACAACACATGTTGCCACACTTTTAGTAACCTTTGAGTTGTGTGAGCTAGAAAAAATTGTATTAATTGAAATATGCAGATTATGCAGCACATGATGGATTATGTGGCAAATGTGGTAAATCTATACAGGCCGCTGCAGAAAAAAAATCACATAAATCCAGTGGTCCAGCATTTAATACAAAAACGGTGATTGCGCATTTACGGGTTTTAGCCACATCTTCGGCAGAAGTCGGGCTCGTTAACTTCGGGTTCGTTAACGGTGTCTTCAGCGCCAGAAAACAAGAAAAACAACATCGAGATTGATAACTTTCACTCGTCAGGCGGCGTAAATAGAACAAACAGCCTCAATTAATCAACCCTTCTTACGGGCGAAAATCGATCACTCTTCAATGTGCAAAAACAAAAGCAATCAAAACATCGAGCGCGGAGAAGAACAAGCAGCGCCACGGAGCGATCCAGCTCAAACCCGCTTATTTATAAGAACATTTTACGTTTAACAGAAATGACAACAGACGGGCGGACACGGCAGACTGAGAAAGGAGTGGTGGGGCTGAGGGGAGAGAGAGCGCCTACCCATGCGTTGCCGCAGCAGCACCAGCATTTAAGACTCAAGGAGCAAACATATATTTATAGTTCCACAACCCAGATCCGCGAAACCCAGCCATCGACTTGCCCTCTCACCCTTCCGAGGTCGATAAAGCAAGCTCCAATGAGTTGGGTAATAACAACATGAGTTACTTAGAGATCTACGAAGGACAAAACGTGCAAGAGAGCTCTGTAAAAAAAAAACAATGTACTATCAAGAATCCATTTAATCACCAATTGACATTCTTCCCCAGGCATCCATTCAAATCTTTTTTCCTCACCAAAACATCTGTGTACTAATTCGTAGCCCCATTGGGGCAATAGTTCACCATGAGATGAGTGAAGGAAAGTTTTGTGAATTCTCTTTAACCATAAGCATCTCAAAGATGCTCCAGGCAGCTTTCTTTTTTTGCAGATTTATATAGCGGGAACTCGACCCGAAGGTATTGGAGCGCTTTACATGAGCACCAGTTATGTTACAGAAGGACACATTCAATTTTTTTTTGGGTAGGCAGTGGGGTATTAAGTGATTTGTCCAGAATAGAATCACAGGATGTGGAGTTGATCCCGAGGCTCGAACCTTGGTTTCTCAGCTCCAAAGTCCGCAGTCTAGCCCTGAGACCACATCCTCTCCCCAAGCTTCAATTTTACTCCACTGCAAATCTTTGTGAAGGCTCTGAAAGATGCGGGTGTAATTCTGATATGCTGCCGAGCCTCTCATAATTTGCTTGGAGGATTGCTTTGAGAATTAGGCCCAGTGTTCTCAATGTTGAGGTCTGTTTCATCTGCACCCGTCTTTCAAAGTTTCCATCCAATTCTTATTACTATCTCAGATCTCCATGACACTTTCTTTATCAAAAGTTATTCCTTCAGGCAGAAAAATGGGCAAAACTCTTGGAACCTTGGCCTGGGCCAAATTGAAATTGCTGTGGTGAAATCCCCAAAACTATATCACAGCCCATAATTACAGCGCCGTTAGCAGCAAAATATAGTGCAGGAGTGTGAGAACAACGTCAACAGAAAGCGAGCAGCTGTTGTTTGCAGCAATTGTGTTTTTCACACTTATTTTACTGCAAAATGCGTCCTTGTATCAAAAATTGAGATATAGCAGCAGAACCAGAAAACATATATAACATATATAAATATAGCACTAAGTGATGAGTGGGTATTTCCTGTAATTACATGTAACTTCACATAAGTTTCCTGAAAGTTCACATAATTATGCTAAAGCAAATTACGCAGATTTCGCAAACCCCTTTTGTAAACCAGAGAGTGAGATCAAAAATGAAAGTCTGTAGTGGAACTCCGATCACATGCTTGTTCATATTGATTTGGTCAGTCGTCCACATAACACCAACAGTGGCTAACAGCAGCCCATCACATCTTCTTCAAGGCACGTCGTTTGGCACAATGTACCCTCACAGTATAGGACCAATGTTCCTACAAGGAAAGCTTTACTGCTACTGTGCTAGAAGGAGCCTTTGTTCCAAGCGCCAACTGGGGATCACCCGTTTTCATAAAGCTAACTTCGGATAATCGCTTGTTTGATTTCAATCAGCCAGCCTACGGAACCCACTTACCTGTATGCATTTGAAAAATTGAGGACCTCCTCTTTTTCTGAAGGGCTATTAAAGCGTGGTTAATCCCTCTCAATTCCTGAGATGGGGTTCTGAATCTTGTCCTGTCCATGGCTTTATCTTCAGTCCCATGCTCAAGATTGATGATCCTTGGATCATCGGTCTTGAGTATTCCTTGCCCACATATTTATGGACTCGCACTGATTTTCTTAACGAACACACCCTGGATGAGTCTTTAGGAAGTTTAGCTGCACCAGTGCTATTGGCGGACATCCTAGGCCTTCACGCTTGACGCCCAACTCTCCCAGTATGGATAGTTGTATCCGTGCAGCTGTGTATCCCTGCATCAGGTTGCAACATCTACTCTACCATCGTACTTCTTTGGACCCCACCACACTAAAGCCGCGGCACCTCATTGTGTGGAGCGCATCCCTGGCCCTTTTGGAAGCCATATTGAACACGCGACGCATGCTCTCCTTCTCCTCAAGTGAGCTCAAGCCTGAAAGTCCTTAGACAAGCTAACAGCACTACAAGGCCACACCAACGGCAGCAAGGCACTACAGACTTGTCGTTGCCAATGACTGTTGCTGTTGGAAGACTTACAACCATGGAATGCTCCTTCCAATACCTTGCACACTAGAACAGTGAACATCCTACATAGGAACACATCATCCGACTCTGGGAAATGACAAAGCACAGGACACCACACTCCACCCTCTTAAGGAATAGAAAGATATCTTTGACCAGCAGTACCAGCTCTCATACTGGTCAGTGTACCACACAGACCAGGGCCTATGTTTCTATCGCTCTCCGTAGCTCATAGTATGAGTATCAATCTGTCTGTGTAATAGTCCAGTATATCGATTATTGGGCAATGTTTAATGAATGTATTTGGAAAAAGTCACTATCCTTACATAAAAAAATTCAGTTGTAACACTCACACTAAGCACGCCCGGGCAAAATGTAAAAATGCCTGAAAAATCTCCCCTAGTTCTTGAATTTCACATCATTTCTGTACGTAGCGAACCAGTTTGAGCAGAAAATGTCTTGCAGGAACCAGTGGTGTTACTAGAGCTTTTGCCGCCCGGGGCGATTCCTTAGTTTGCCGCTCAGTGCAGGTAAGAGCGGGGGCATGGGGTGTGCTGGAGACAGACATTGACCAAGCGTTGGGGGGGGGGTCTGGCGACAGACGACGAGGGAAAAGAAAAAGAAAACTTACCTTGCACTCGCCGCCACCCCCAAAAAAGTGACCCCCCCCCACCTCCCAGCTACGCCTCTGGCAGGAACATTAAAACAACCTCAGAGAGATATTTTTCTTCATGACCCATTCTCCTGTCAGAGGCTCATGTTACTTTTGTATATGAGGTATGCCCTCTTGTACTAAAGTCACGCCAGATACCAGCAAATCACACCTTGCGTCATTTTGCATAGCGTTTGCAAAATTCAATACAAATATTAAATTTTGTTCAACCCTAACAAGAAATGGGTATCTCAGTGTGGCACCGGCCATGTAGATTTTTGCGACTATTTGGTGTGCACCAAATGTTTTTTTTTTAAAATAGTAATTCGACAGAACTATGGCTTTGTGTCAGAATGTCGTCTACAGAAATATCATCTGACATAAATATTGTGCCCTAAATATCGTTTACAAGAACATTATCACATTAGTTATAGAATTTCTGTCATTAACTCTAATGAGGCGATACTTTTGTAAACAACATTTAGGACATAAATTTATGTGATACGAAATTAGGACAACGATGTTCCGGTACCCTAGCACCAAGACACAGTTATCCGGCTTTGGCCGAATGCTTTTTCATTTAAATGCTGATTTCAAATAAAAAAAAAAAATCTCTTCAGTTCATAAATTAGCATTTTACAAATTGAAACCGAATTGTTGCTTGCTGATAATGTATTTTTCAGCCCTAACATTTTAATTGCATGCCTTATGCAGCTGAAACAAAGCAGCAGTAACAGGGACACGTGGACGTATATTGAAGACAGTGTGGGGCATGTGTACAAGGAGTTAACGCCGCGTTAGCAGCACTTTTCCGCCGCTAATGCAGCAATATTTTTATCGCCGTGTTCACAAGCTGTCGCTAACAGCCATTAGCGACAGATTTCAGGCGAAACCGCCCGTTTTCACCATCGCCACTTTGTTAGTGATAACTATCGCTAATGAGATGCAAGGTAGGCGTTCCTGTGTAAAGACGCACACTAACCCCACTTCGCGATATTTACAATGATCGCCCGGGCCCGCGATACGTTCAGAAAACAGCCGCCAAAGCCCGTTAGCGGCTGGGACTTAAGACCAGAAAAAAGGTGGCCTTAAAAATGGTGATAAAGAACAGTACATAAGGGAGACTAGCCCAGATCCTCATCTGAAGACCCACTGATGCCATGGAGGTACTACTCATTCAGCTTGGAGCACCAAGAAGGCCACAACAACCACCGCCACTGCCACCACCCCCAGGACCACCACGGAGGCAGCGCCGAAGAAGACAGCGGGTCCATCGCACACGCCTCACCCTCACAGACCTAACGCCAGAGGATGTGATCGCCCACTACAGGCTCAAAAGGTCATCCATCCTCCGCATCCTGACCCAGATAGCCCCCAGGCTGCAGGCACCAGCAGAGCGGAGAACCAACATCCCTCCGCAGACAAAGCTGCTGGCAGTGATGCACATGTTGGCCTCTGGTACCTTCCAACCAACAACTGCCAGAGTTGGGGGAGTCTCACAGTCAGCCCTATCAAGGTTCCTCCCAACTGTCTTGGATGGCATCAACAGCCTGACACCCCAGCACCTACGCTTCCCCAACACTGCGCAGGAACAGCTTGAGACCAAGCAAGGCTTTTATGCCATTGCTGGCTTCCCGCAGGTGTTGGGGGCAACTGACTGCACACATGTCCTACTTGTGCCCCCTGGGGACACTGCACACATATACCGCAACAGGAAGCACACACATTCCATCAATGTGCAGGCAATTGTGGATCACCGGGGCTTGTTCACCAATGTCGTAGCCAAGTTCCCAGGGAGTGTGCATGATTCCTACATCTTCCGCCAGTCCATCATCAACCAGCGGTTTCAGGATGGCACATATGGAAATGCACTGCTGGTTGGTAAATACTAACTGAACATACCACACACCTCAATTCCACAATCATGGAACTCACAAATGTGAGAATGCACATGTAGCAAATTTCATACAACATGCCTAGTAACATGTCCACCTACCATACACAACAACCCAAGTGACTGCGGTTACTGGGGCTAGCCTTGTAGACAAACTATCCCCAAAGGCACAGCCCCTCCGCCACACATTTGCAAATGCTGGGAGAGGTGGGAACCAAGTAGGTGCGATGGAGGGTCTGGACCTATGAGGAAAGTATGAACACAAGGTTGAGTCTGGTGGCGGTGTCCTGTATAGTCTGGAGCTTGCAGAGCACAGACTTGTCTATGCGGGCATATAGGGCGTTTCCGTAGTCCAGTCTGATGGTAATGACTGCGTGGGTGACTGTCTTTCTAGACTCGGGGGGGGGGGGATCCATTTGAAGGTCTCATGGAGGATGCAGAAGGTGTCGAAACAGCTGGAGGCCACGGCGTAGACCTGTTGGTTCATGGAGAGGGAGGAGTCGAGTACGATGCCTAGGACCTGGGGTCATTGGTGGGGGGGCTGCCGAAGGCGGTGGCCCACCAGGTGTTGTCACATGCTGATGGGGTGGTTACGAGGATGAGGACTTATGTCTCCTCCGCGTTGAGTACCAGGCAGCTGTTGATCATTCATGTCGCAACTTCCTGCAATCCTTCCTGGAAGCCCAGTCTGGTGGGTGTGGGTGTCTTGGTGAGGGAGAGTATGAGCTGGGTGTCCTTGTAGGTGGTGAAGTCTTTTGGGTGTCTTGATGTTGCTCCAGTTCTTCTCCAGGCGTCTGCAGATGCATCTGGCATCTTGGAGGTCGGTGGTGACCGAGGCAGCTTTTCTTGCACGCTGTATGTTTGAGTTGCATAGCGGGCAAGTTTGTATGCGCAGTTGGAGATCCATGTGTGGAAATCCCTGGCAGCGCCGTCAGTGTTGGCTGCAGCGGTGTGGGTGTTGCCGTTGATGGTGGAGTGGAGCAGTTCCTCGGTGACTCAGCTCCAGTACCTTTGTGGGGCGCTGGCTGTGGGTTTGGGTGGCTTGGGTTTCTCGACGAGGAAGTGTACGCATTGGTGGTCACCCATGGGGGTTGAGTGGTGTGGATGAAGTGGATGCTGTTTCCACATGCGGAGATGGGGTCGAGGGTGTGTCCTGCCTTGTGGGTCAGTGTGGTGAAGAGTTGGGTCAGTCCGATGTTTGCGAGCTTTGGCCAGAGGGTACTGGAGTTGGAGTTGTTGTGGTTTGTGAGGTGGAAGTTCAGGTCGGAAATTAGTACGTAGTCCATGCAGTAGATGGCGTGGTGTGTGATGATGTTGATGGTGTGGCCGAAGCGGGCCCGGCCTCCAGGGGCTCTGCAGGCGAGGGTGCCGCGAAGTGTTGCTTTGTGGCTGGTCTGGATCTGGAAGTGCAGGTGTTGGGTGGTAGTGAAGGTCTGGCGGCAGCGGCAGCAGGAGAACTGGACGTGAATTGTATCTGGTGTGGCCTATTGGCAGTTGTACGTTCTCCTGGCGTTGACTTTGATGAGGGCGGGTGAGTCGTAGCGCTAGATGGTAGGAGATCCAGGGTCCCTGCAGCTGTTCGCGTTCGGCTCGCGGACCGGCGCAGATGGGATTGCCTTTGGTGCGCCGTTGGAGTGCCAGTGATGCAACCACGCAGCGCCCACAATAAAATAGGCTAGGGGGGAGGGACGAGCAGCTGTGAGGCAATGTAATTTGCATTGATGCTGGTCGATTGTCTGAAGCTACACATGGCTAACCTGAATTCCAAAGTAGCACAAATCACACACCACAAAATATAAACACTGCAAACACAGTATGCACAACAACTAATGGACACATCCCTCCATTACATGTTTCAGGTGATCAAGGATATGCACTCTCCCCATGGCTGATGACACCCATCCGAGCCACAAACACCCAGGCCCAGAGGCAGAATAATTTGGCCCTTGGACACACCAGGGCCATTGTGGAGTGCACTTTTGGCGTGCTAAAGTCACGTTTCAGGTGCCTTGACATCACAGGTGGCAGACTGTTGTACAGCCCGGAAATAGTGTGCAAGATAATCATAGCATGTTGTGTGTTGCACAATATATGTGTACGCACCAATGCCCCATGGATCCAAGTGCCAGATGCACCAGATGATGCTGAGGATGATGAAGAAGATGAGGCTGGTGCTGCACACCCCTCAGTTTCTGCTGCAGGAACAGCCCGAAGAAACCGAATCATAAACAATTTCTTCACCTGAGCACGTCACAATGTGACAGTCCTTTGTGAAATTTATGTGCAAAATGCACCTAATCACAGTTTGTGCAATAAAACAACACAATACACATACCTTGGGTGCATGTTTATCCTCAGCATAAGTACATCTCTCTGACAAGGGAAAGTCAAACATTTTGCGGTAAGTATTGTACAATTGTAATTTTGAGGGTGGGTATGTCTTTCGTGGTCAGAGATGCTTTTTAGGGTGTCATTTGGGGTCAGATATGCTTTGTAGGGTGATATGTGGGGTCAGATATGCTTTTCAGGGTGTCATTTGGGGTTAGATATGCTTATTAGGGTGTCATTTGGGATCAGATATGCTTTTCAGGGTGTCATTTGTGGTAAAAAATGCTTATTAGGGTGTCATTTGGGGTCTGAAATGAAATTACATCTAATACTGTTTATCTGTGTAACAACTTGCACGTAGTGTGCAAAATCTGTCCGCATTAACATTAACGCAATGTTTTTTTCATAATCGCGATGGAAAATCTATCGCTACACACATTGAACAACAGGAAATATTACCCCTAAGCCAATTTGTGTGCAGAATCTCATCGCGTAGTTAAAAAACGGGCCGCAAACACACAGGAAGTGATGTCTCCATGCTTCCTGCTTCTTGGAGGAGTGCTGTGCACTTTCACTTTCTCTTTTGAGCACATTGCTGGTGATTGTGGAGAGTGTTGGAGGTGTTTGGTGTTGTGTGCTGCAGATTTTTGATTGAGAGAGTGTTGCTGTGTCCTGTGAACTGTCGATAGTGTCTCCGTGAAGTGTTGTGTACTTGTTTGTATGTGTTTTTTGTGACTTGACTTCAATCTTGTCGGGTGTTTGTCTAAGGGGTAGTTTAAATAATTACTAGTTGTTGGGGCATATATTGTTTTTTTTTTCTTCTTAGGAGTGGGTTTAGGTGTGTGCTGGGAGATGGTGGGTGTGGGTAGGGAGGGCAGGATGTCAGAGGGGGCATTTGGGGCTTCCTATGGCTGGTCAAATTTTACCTGCCATTGATGGTGGAGAGTGGGGGTCGTATCCTTTCTGGATATGACATCCATGTGCGGAAGGTCAGTTGGGAGCGCGTGAGAGCACAGATGCTGCGTGTCTTCGGTATGGACAGGACTGTCCGCCAATGGAAGCACCGATGGCAGGATTGCGTGGGCCGTGAAGGTGACCTGTTGGACCACCTGGGAGTCATCATTGGCCTACAGTGTGGTAAGTTCACCCTCAAAATTGATATATGAACACCCATACGAAAAGCCAAAAATGCGGTGTGTGACACAATGGTGTATATGTGCACAAATGTGGCGGAGTGAGGTGTTAGACGTCATGCCTTCATGCCTAACGTTGCCACATCAGAAACGCAATGCTGCACCATATGTACAAGCATAGGGTGCAGGCTTGCGTTTCCCCCTGCGCTGGTGCAACACTTAGCACTGTAGTGCCAACGCTGGCACCCTTGCACCATAGTGCGTGCAGAGCAAAGATTGTTCATGTACAGGAAGGGTGACTGTACATAAAAAATCCAAGGCATTGTTTTTTGGATATGTGTGCTGCACAAAAGGAATTGTAATAATGCATTCCTCTTTGTTTTGCAAAGTTAGGTACGCTGCCCTTGTACATAGGCTTCGTGTTACAATGGATGAGACAGGAACAATTGTTCTATTGAAATAGGACATCTCCAGAGTGTCATACACTACCAACAGTTGTGACACAGCCTTGTGCGATCTACAGCGATGCTATCATCCACAGAGCATGTATAACATCATGTTGGGTGGAGAAATGGGGCCTTGGGAATGTGTCACACAAGTAGTATGTGCAAAGTTGTCAGCATCATTGTCTTGTTGGCCTAACTCAGCATTCTCAGGTCTTGTGGGAATGACAGGCAAAGTAGACACAATCATGTAGGCAACATGGACTGCAACAGTACAGTCACAGAGCATTGTCAGTGATGGTGATGAATTGTATGATGAATAGGACACGTGTGCTTTTACGTCTGATACCAACACACGTTTCTTTTCATGTCTCACAGCTGGAAGACAACTCATCACACGGGGATATCGACACCTTCAAGGACCCACACGCCACTGGTGAGTTCAGCCATTAAATATTGGCATTGTGAGATGTGATGAATGTCTGGGTGAAATCATTGACGTTGTAGTATGCAGTATGGGTGTGCATCACATGTACCTTGCCTCCAGTGTGATGATGTTTTGTGGAAGTGTGAAGTGTGTACAAATCAATAAGTGAAGATGGAGCAATCCATATGTCTTCCAGATGTAACTTTGCACATCCCCAGTCAGTGATACCCATGCAAGTGATATCTATGGGTTCTGCCACTACAGCACATGCATGTGGATTACAGAGCGTACAGATAGGAGAGGAGACATGTGAGTGGTGTTGCTGATGAGTATGAACAGACATGGAATGCATGTACATCCTTGACTGAGATGACTGTGCAAGTGGGCCCGATCATGCACAAGGAGGTAGTGGTTTTCAGGCCGTGCGTGGTCAGACACAGGTCTGCATGGTACTATTGTAGGTATGCTGCATACCAGCTTCACAGAAGTAGCAGGGCGTAGCTTTAAGCCAAGGATATCAATGGCACGTTCCACAAACACCTAGCAAAGATGGCCCTATAAAAATCCGTTTTTGTAAAGCGCGAACTACTCACCCTTATGGGTCTCAAGGCACTGGGGGCCGTCGTGGAAATTAAGTGAGCTATTGCCCAGAGTCACATGGTGCTGAGCTGCCGCCGGAGCCGGGGATCGAACCGTGAGCCCTGTGCTCCGAAGTCAGCTGCCCTGGCCTCTGCACCACACCTCTCCCTATGTATCTCATTGGCATGTTTTGCCACTGCAATGGTGTTGCCAAGCTGTCTCCTTGGGGTCATTCCCCTGGTAGACTCGGGGTCAAATGCACAAGCCCCTCTCTCCAAATTTGGGACATTACTCCGCATGCATTTACCCTGCATGCTTTTGCTCTGCAGTTATTTCTGCGCAATATATTTTACAACGCAGGCCTCTACAACGCTATTCGTTAAAACGCATTCCCCATTATAACACAATTACCATTATGACTCCAGGGGGGCGTTACTTTGGGGAATGCATTGTAACAGTTTGCGTTGTAAATCCCTGTGTTGTAAAATTGTCAGTGGAGTAAGAATTGCGGATCAAAGACATGCAGATTTATAAAATTTGAGTAAACTACGTTTCCCCCTCTCGCCAGCACCACGTCACCTATTGCAAAGTTGTGGTGGAGAGAGGGCCTGCGCCTCATGTACAAGTCAGCGTTCAGCCACCTAACGTCTTTCCATGTGTGCTGCTTGATGCAGCACAAATGTAAGTGTAAGTAGGGCTGTTCCAGGATTGCTCATGTGCAGGAAGAGTAACCTTCCTACACATAAACAAGCCTCCCCTGCACACAGACACCCTTGCACTCTTGTGCAAGGGTGCCTGTGTTGGCGCTGAGTTGATGAACTCCACGCCGTCGCTGGGGGACACGCAGGGCTGATTATTGTACATATGATGCAGCACTGTGTTACAGAAGAAGATGAGCGAGGCGCTACACCCGGAGGGCTAATGCCTCCCTCCTCCAATTCCTTGTGCATGTCACCCTCAGTCAGGGTATGTCACAGCACCATCATTTGACATTGACCGTCTCATTTGGTTGTGACACTACATGTCACATGCCATGCACTGCCAGGTCAGTCTCCCCAGCATGTTGTTACTGATCCTGGATTCAACATTTCATTGTCCAGGTCACTTTCTAACTTCACAATGTTACGTTAGAGTGTAGGCTCCCATGTTTCACTGACCTTGTGTTTCTGAGTTAAATGGAGAACATTGACATAGTCATCAGGACTCACATTTTGTCATTGCTCTTATTTCAGACAACATGTCGCCAGAGGAGTCCCACGCCTTCCAGGTGAGGAAGGACCGGTAACTCCATATCCGCAAGGTCTCAAAGGGATATCGCAACATGGCACGGAGGTACCAAGAAGACCGGGCAACTGGGATTTGGAAGTCGGTGCCCGAGGTAATGACCCACGGTAGCCAGAGTGTCACACAGGCCATCCCTGGCCCCTCCGGCGACAGGCGTTGCTCCCGGCTTGGACAGGCAGAAACACATCCCCCTTCAAAACCACACACACACAAGGGACAATGCCACCTGCACCAGCAGATCAGGTGGTGCCGTTCACTGTGCGGGACCGGCGCACAGCCATGGACAACAATGTTTTGCTGGCAGAAATTCGTCGGGTAATGGCGGAGCATACCAGGCACCTGCAGGACCTAAAGGCAGCCCTGGGTCTCCCATATTGACCGGACATTTTGAGCCCCATCCCCCTCTTCTCCCTTCCCCCAATGTTATATCTTGTTCTTAGTTAGTGTTAGGTAAGTATTTAAAGTGTTAGGTAGTGTAGTTGTAGTGTAGGTATAGTTAGTGTTAGATTTTAAGCTAGTTTTAGATATTTATTCTTCTATAGTATTTGGGGATAAGTTTCCTTTTCCTTTGGTTGGGGGGTTGATGTCTTTGTTGTTATATAAAAAATAAAACCCCCAAAAATATATATTTGTGTAGGATAACTGTGTAGTTAGTTTATGTATAGCTTAGATGTCTTTGTCCAGTCTCATGATGTGCTTTAAGGGTGGGAGGGGGGTTGATGTCTTAGATATGTTGTTGCGTGTTTAGGAATAGTTATGGTAGATAGTTTAGGTTATCATTCACTTTGTTCTAGTTAGTTTAGATTAGGTTAGTTGTAGTAGTGATTAGTGTTAGTTTACGGTAGTTTATTTTGTACTTTCATAATAAATGGTTACTACTTTAGAATTCTGGTTGCACTTATGTCAGGGATGATTTGGTGGAGTGTTGCTTTTTACCTTGTATGCAACTTATTCTATCACAGGACAATCATTTGAATGTGTACGTGTGGTCATGACATGTTACTTAGCTGGACGGATAGTGTCAGGATACTTTAGTTATGAGCACAGTAAACTTGAGTGGATAACATAGTGGCAAGTAGGAGTTACGGCCTAGTCTAGGGACACTCTTTTGTGAAGTTTAACATCTTAAGTGTGACTCACGGAGTTGGTCAGCACATTGTTGCCCATTTACAACACAACGTAGGGACATGGGCTTGAGCAGATATTGACATTGCAACTCTTATCCATCATGAAGATGGATGTATGCGCCGGGTACCACAGATTCCGTCCACCCCCTGCATATTACAAGAGCCTGGCGCAGAGTCCATCTACCATGCACAGACATCGGCACACTTGCTGTGTAGTGCAAGTGTGTCAGCATCATTTGAGTTGGATGTTCCTGTGCATGGAGGCTCAACCTCCTGCCCATGCAGAATGTTGTCATTTTGCCGATCAAATGTGCACGGCATATGGCAAAACAATGGGCCCGATTCACAAAAGTGATCTGCGACAAAATCCTAACTTGACGACTTTCGGTATTCACAAAAGGCATTTAGGGGTAGTAAAGTTAGGAATCCTAACTTTACTACTCCTAAATGCCTTTTGTGAATACCGAAAGTCGTCAAGTTAGGATTTTGTCGCAGATTACTTTTGTGAATCGGGCCAACAGTTCTGCTGCACACAGGAGGGGAAATGTAGCATTGCTCCCTGTAGTGCCAGTGTCAGAGCCACTTCTCCCAGCTGCTACTTTTGGCATTGGCTCATAGTGATGCCACCCTTGAAATGGTGGTACAGCATCTGACTATATAATAATTGCAGTGCACTACACATCCCTAGACACATTGCCCTATCCGCTCACAGTGGTCACAGCATGAGAGGGTTCCTTATTTATAAGGCATTGTTAGGCCACAGGAAGGGGCTGACTGAGGACTTGCACCTTGGGATAAGTACCTATTGCCAACACCACTTCACTGAAGCAGACATTGTGGTTCCAATAGCGGCTGGTAGACATATGCCCTAACCATTCTTCATCGATGTGAATATGGTGTGCTCCATCTTGGAATGTGACATGCAATGAGCCCCATCACAACAAGCTTTGTCCACCCCGTAGAGTGAGAGTAGATCTGTCAGGTGAGACTTTGTAGCAATGGTAAAGGGAGACACTACTTGTGGCATGCGACTGACTTGGACATATTTGCACACATGCCTATTTCCATCATGTACGTAGGGCTAAGTTGGGATCTTGCTAGAATGTTGTATTTGAGCAATGTGGGCACGGCTAGTTCACACATATCCAGTCATCTCACTGCCTATCTGGGACACAGTTAAACATGGACATTTCTCATATGTCCCTTGGTGTACGTTTTGATGGATTCACTGGCCCAACTTTTTTTCAGACTTCTATTCTTGAATGGTCATAGACAACACACACCTGTGTAACTTAAATATTTTTCTTTTAATGCGCATTGTCTCTGTTGGAGACTGGGCCAGTACTTGGCTCAAAAAAGCCCCACAATCCAGAGATGCCCAGTGGAGGGCCTGACAGAGTACTTCAGGGGTGACAAGTCCAGAGGAAGAGGTTGAGTTCAGTCAGCAGGCTGATTGCAGTGTCATTGCGAACAACACAAATCATGGCAGTCCATACTGAGGTCCAAGGTGAGTGTCGAAGAGTGAATCTGGGGACAGTGGAAGCTGATGTTCCGGGGCATGATGCTAAGCACTGATCCAAGGCAAAAGAGTCCATTTGGCACAGATGGATGCTACCGCTTTCTTCTTCGCAATAATGCAGAATCATCCACTTCTTTGTCCTCTGATGTGTCATGTGCCTCACATGTGCGTGGAGGTAGATTGGCTGCAGCACTGTAAGGCACTGACACATCAGGGGGCGGAGATGTGGATGTAGAAGCAGCAGCAGCATTCATCTGTGCCAAACCTTGATGCAGCAATGCAGTGATGATCATCTGCAGGGCATGGAAGACTCCAGCTACGTCTCGTTGGTGTGCAGCCGTGGCAGCCATTTGTTCCGCTTGCATCCGCTCCATGTTCTCCATTATCATTCGCATGCGGGCCAACTCCTGGCTGACATCGGTGGAGCCACTCTGACTGGACAGTTGTTCTTGTCTCTGAGTCATGACTCCAGCGATGTCAGCCATGGAATGTTGGAGAGCATGGAGCGGACTGTGGGTGTCTGTGATGTTCTGTAGGTGGTCCCGAATAGAACTCAGACACCCACGTACGGCATCGAGTTTGGCCGCCAGGCTGTCAAACCCCACTCGCACCTGATCAGCCATCTCCTGCTGGACCTCTACCGCACGGCGTTGAAATGCCAGAAGTGAGTCCTCAAGGTCCTGGGAGACAGCTGTGGTGGTAGGTGCTTGCTGGTGGGTGGTTTGTGCAGGGGGTGGAGTTTCCACGACGCAGCTGGATGGCCCTGCTTCCGCAGATGGTGTGCTAAATGAGTCTAGCAGCTGTTGGAGGGTGTCCTGGTTGATGGTGGCAAATTCCTCATCTTCATCAGTGAAGAGTGGGACAGGCTGCTGTACAGGAGGTGATGTTTCTCCCTCTGCAATGTAAAGGGGAGATGCAGTAAAATGTGTGTTTCAAGTATGATCATGCATTGGATGAGTTTACAAGCAGACTGCATGACAATGTCCATTCGGACTGTTTAGGAGGAGATGCCTATTAGATGCCGGATAGTGATCTTTGTACAACATCACGGATGTGACGTTGTAGTTGTACATTATCATCTCACAGTTTACAGCTATGCCAAATTTGAATGGCCAATTTCTATACACAAGCGGCACCAGTTGTGGCCTCTGTTCAGTAGTGAAAGTGATGCAGTTTGTACCACATTGTAGTCAATGTTGATTAGCTCAGATTTATGTGTCTGTGCACTGAATTGTGGGAGAGTCACCCCTGCAGCTTTGGTTTTACTGCCCCTTATCCCTTTCAGCCAGTGAGCCGTTCACTTATGTGCATTTACAATGATGAGATGTTGCAAGCTGGAGTAAATATGGGTCTTGGTCGGAGTTGGGACACTTGTGCATTGTTTGGCAGAAGATGTCTTCTTTACATCAGGGGTTGTATGTACACGAGGAAGTGTCAGAGTGTGACCTGCTCCTTTAAGGATGAACTCCACACTCAGCCACTTCAGTGACCGTGGCCTGCACCAACGTTTCAGTTTTTATGCGCCACGGAGACAACTGCGCTCAGCCTCACAGTGCCTGGCTGTGATCCCTCGCTTCCGTCGGACAAGGATGGGGGGTAGCTCCCTCTCCTTTAAGGCCGCGGAGGCTTGGAATTCTCTTCCATATGTACTGCGTAGCATCCAAGATCCTAGGCTATTCAGGAAGCACCTTAAAACTTTGCTGTTTATTTAATTTGTAGTCTCCGTTTTTAGCTCTTATGTTATCATTTGGCTCCCGCGCCGGGACACTCCTGAGTAGCCGTGCGCGTTACAAGTGCTTATAACATAACATAACATAACCATGTAAAAATGTTTAGGGTGCAGGCATGCAATTCATCATGCACTGTCACTTGCCTTGTCAGTGTGGCTCACAGACAGTCAGCTTTGCTGGGTAGTGCACATGTGCATGGGTTTGGTGCGAGAATGGTTACGTGTGAGGAGGGACCCCTTTAGGCAGATTCGCAATGATGGGCTAATTGCTGTTTCTATGTGTGCTGCAAAATGCAGTACACATGTACATCCAGGTAACTTTGGCTCTTGTGATTTCTCTTGTGTGCATGTCGTCAGTCATGTTTTTCCTTGCATGCATTGCTTACTGCCCTCCTGTTGGCTTACCCGTTGTGAGTATGGTGAGGTGTGAGTTTCTATTGTTGTTGCAGGCTGAACAGACAGTGACAATACCCATTACCCTCAATGTTGGCCCCACGTGTGGTGTGTAAGTGGGCCTAGATTTGATGGATGTGGATTTCCAAAGGCGTATTAGTGGTGCTCAGGCCCTATCACCCCCCCTCCCATCAGATGCAAATGGCAGGCTGATGTGTGTTTGTGTATTTGCCACGCAGATGGTCACATGGATGATACATGCTGTCCTGGCTCAGATTATTGAATGTCGGGGTTTGCGTGTGGATGATAACAGACATGACTGCATATTTGTTCACTGACACAGTAGACTTAACAAACAGACAGGTTTACATGCACATCATGGTGTAATGTGCAACTCACACCAGGAATGATGTGGAATGCTGTTTTCTGTATGGCACATGTGTACACTTGAGAGTGGAGGAGTGAATTTTGACCTAAGGGGTGATGGTGCCATTTAGCTACTTGTCATTATTTGGTGCTACTTTGCTATTCTTGCTTGTTGTCATACTTAGGTTGTCATACTTCTTTACAGGGACATTGTAGTTCTGTGAGTATGGCACACAGACAAGTCATGTAGTACATATTTGGGTGACACATTCCTGATATGCATAGTCCATGCACTGTGGTGTTGTAGGCATATCCCCCTGCTCATAGTATGACATCACATTTGGACTCAAGTCTGCTAAATGTGTGCATTGTGGCATATGCACATTTTAGACAGATGGCTACATGATCACTTTGTTGTGACAATGCATGTGTTTATGCTATGCAGACTCACTAGATGCTTTCTCACTTGGTGTACACAGGACTGCATCTCATGAACAAGCAAGGGGGCACATTGACTGGAGATGCGGTAGGATGTCAAAATGTCCCCCTTGCCTCAACACCACGCATATACAATTCGTCTGCACAAGGCTGCATCTCTCTGATGCCAAAATGAGGATGCACTGTGAATGTGACTGAACATGTACATAAGTAGGCATGCCACCACCAATGTCAGCACACATGCACCATTGTGCCCGTGTGTCTGAGTTGTGTGCAAGATTGTGTATGCGCAGTAAGGTCCCCCGTGATGCACATGCACATTTTTCACACAACTCAGACACACGGGCACATGCATATGCGTGGTGTTGAGGCAAGGAGGCCATTTTGACACCCTGCCGCATCTCCAGTCAATGTGCCCCCTTGCTATTTCATGTTGCCCTTATTTTGTGGTCTGATGTGAATCTTGGACTATATTTGGGTTACTTTTCTGTGCACATTTCCAAGTCTGTGAGCCCACCAATATGTGTCTTGCAATGTATTGGTTGAGTAGGGTGATATGTGTCTATGCCACCAGGGACAAGGGTATCTGGGACATGATCCACAGTCATTGTGGGTGTGCATTGAGAGATATTTAATTGGGCATGAGTGCCATTGGGCCCATCCACCCCGTCCCCCCAGTCCCTGGTTGTTACTCACCCTGTTGCTGATGTGTCTGGGCATGTTCAGCAGTATCCTGTCCCGGAACTCCAACCACCGTCTCCTCGCTGATGACAGCGGACACCTGTTCCTCCAACTCATCCAGCTCCTCCTGTGGGGCTGGACTCCCACCTCCAGTCTGCATTGCTGCTTTGAGATTGGCTGCAAGTTTCACCTTGGTCTTGCGCTTAGCATCATGCCAGCGCTTCTTGCAGTCATCCACTGTCATCCTCACCTCTCCAACAGCATTCACCTTGGCTGTGATGGACTGCCATATTGCATTTTTTGTTCCCAATGACACTGTGGAGCTGACAAAAAGCTGTTGTTGTTTTTCTGTCACCTCCGCAATCAGGACCTGGTTTTCCTGCTGACTGAACCGGGTCTTCCTCTTCTTCTTCTCCTTGCCCTTCCCCTTGGTCTCTGCCTGGTCCTCCTGGGTGTTTGGGGGGTTGTTGTTTGCTTCGGTACTGGGTACAGCTTCCTCCATGGTTCTTCTATTTTTATTTTTTGGTATTTTTTTTTTTGTGTTTGGGCTACAAAGCGGGCGTTTTATAGTGGTTTTTCCGGCCTAACGTGGAAAAAGTGGCTGCACGCTAATTAGCGTGCAGTTTCTGGCCGCTAATTGACCGATCGCCACTTTTTACACGTTAGCGTCAGGATTTTTATCGCCGTGCCGCTGTTTTTAACATGGGAAAGTTCACCTGGTAAGGGAAACTATCGCCATTTAGTGGCGTGTTGTAAATACGCTGCTAACACGGTGATAGTTTTCCGCGGTACACAGTGATAAAAAATCTGCCGCTAACTAGCTTTAGCGATAGTTATCGACAATTCTTGTACATATGCCCCTGTGTTTCTTGCATGAGATGTGTTTATCAGATGTGGCAGTGTCGTCGTAACAACAAGTACTGTTCAGCATGATCACAAGCTCCTCTGGTCACTTGCGCAACTAGTTATCAGTCGGCTAATATTCGGCCGAATAAGAAATACTTGCAAATTCCCTAACTGCACATGCATCAAATTGCTAAAAGCAGCTTCATACTGTCTGATGTGTGGGCTCATGGCTGACACTAGACAGTGCTTAATTTGGAGAAAAAAAATAGATAAATAAAATAAGTGCCAGGGCTCACGTCAGGAGGCCACTGCAGCTTGCACCACACATTGCCCCTGCCAGTGCTGCCAATGACAATACCAACATAACTACTATCCATCACACTCCTACAAGTGTGACAGTTGAGACTATTTCAGACCCGAAGGCTATAAGAACGGCTTTGGCGGCAGGTAATAGTCATTTTTATGTTGATTGAATTAATAATTACCTATTGTTGTGGTCATCTCAAAATTAGCAGGCAGCGCCACTTTGTGGAAGACTGTCAGAAGTGCCAGTGTTGGCAATTAAGTGCCAGTGCCGAGCACTGTAAACCACCGGCTCAAATTAAGCACTGCACTAGGCCCAGGGTTGTAGCTTACTTTGGTGCAGCAGGTGCAGCAGGTGCAGTGGCACTGGGGCCAAGGGGCCTGAGGGGTATACTGAACCCTGATCATTGCTGTATTCTACAGTACATACAGAAGTCAGAGACCCATTTCCTTTCTTGCACTGCGGCCAATGACAGACTGGGTACGCCACTGACTATGCCTTAAATATGAGGTCCCACCATACCTGCGTTGAAATGCGTGCACTACATCTAAGTAAGAGGAAATCGTCCCTTTACGGTACTCAGCCTACAACACGAAAGATTGGCACCTTGTTTCTTCCCCTCCCCTAGAATTATCGTTAGCGGGGCAATGGTGATTGAATGGGGTTTAGGCGGCTTAAAAATCTACTAGGGATTATGAGGTGGAACCTGAAGGTATCGTCAGAAAGGGGAAATTACCAGCAGGGGAATTGGTAATTTTGGACATGATTTTTCTGATTTTCTCTGGGACTCTTCACTTCCTTGCTGAATGTAAGGGCCCTGGTAGAAAGCCGATGATGTGCAGACTTATTCCAGATCATATCAGGCCTGTAGGGCAATCAGACAGTGCCAGACGGGCTGGTGTCACAGGTCAGTGTGTGGACCGTTTTTTGGCTGCTTGTGGGCCTGTTTTATGGTCTGGTGAACCAGATGTTACTGTTGATTTCCCTTATATTAAAACAAACATTGGCTGCAGGAAGCTCAAATCCATGCAGTCTTCCTTACTTTGTAAACTACTTACACAGGGGGGTCAATTCCGATTCGGGCCGGAAAAAGCACCGACCGACTCGGAGCCGGAAATTATACCGACCGACACGTACCTGTGGCGCCCGACACGCCAAGTACGATGCAAAGCGTGCAAATTCCGACCGACACGTACAGAACCCAAGCCGAACGACCGAGCCACACGGAAAACAGCAATCCGGCCGGAAAAACACGCGAACCGACCGACACGCACCCGGAACAAATCCGACCGAAACGTACACACGAACTCCAAACCGCAAAGTACGATGCAAGGCGCGAAAACCACGACCGAGTCGGACGGAGGACAAGCCGCACGACCGACACGCATACAAAACCGAGCCGAAGCAACACAAAACACCGCGACCGACGCGTACGCAGCATAGAAAACTGCACAAACACAGCGTGAACGAAACGGAGAACACCGTACGAGACAAATGCAGGGTCCGACTCGGTCACAAGAACGTTTCCAACATGCACAGACAGTACAAAGGAAAAATGACAAAAAAAAGGCCAAACAAGCAATTACAAAGCCAATAAATACTGGGGGTGGGGACAGAGAACAAAGACACACCCACAACTCCACCCATATAAAGGACACCAATCACAACCATGATCCTTTGCAAATGCCATTCCACTGCCAGCACCCAAGAGACAGCAACCACACACCCACAGCTCATCCCTCACACAAGCCACACACCATCAGCACACCAACAAATACCTACCTCACATACACCCAGCAAAACACACACCCACACACCCTCACCTGCACACCAACACACACATCACTCACCATCACCACCCATCACCATGCCCCCCAAGAAGAATCACAAGTTCCTAGATTGTGAATTGGAAGTCCTGGTAGACGAGATCCTCAGGGTAGAGCCACAGCTGTTTGGCACACTGGTCCAACAGACCCCCATCTCCCAGAAAACCAAGATGTGGGAGAGGATCATCAACAGGGTGAACGCACAATCACCATGTCTGCGCACAAAGACCGACATCCAGAACAGGTGGTATGACGTGCGCAGGAGGGTCCGGGAGCTGCTCAAGAAAGACTACCTCCTGAGCCAATACACCGGCAGTGGCCCTCCTGCCAAGCCAGTATACCTCAGGCCCTGGGAGGAGAAGGTGTGGGCCATCCTTCCGCCAGTGAGCGTATATGGACTAGAGAACATCCCAGAGCCTGGTGAGTACACAACAAATGTACACAATATTCTGCCACAATACACACACACATCACTGTCAAGGGGAGAGTCAAACCATGCACTCATAGCAATTACACAGCAACCAGAACAGAATCATCCCAAAATGTGTATGTCAGTCAGATAAACACAACACATGCCATCAAAAAAGTTACATTTAACCGTGCCATCACATGTACAAACACAACTACAACTACAGCTAGGCAGTGGCACAAATAGAACTAACAAACACATCCAGACATGTAGCCACCACAACAACACCAACACACAGTGAAGACCACTGAAAGGAAGGAATTCTGTGTATGCTGGCCAAGTCAGTGTAGCCAATAGCATCATGGGAGTCGTAGTCACACATATTGCCCCCCCCACAACTGTCCCATCAACACCACCATGAACCATGCGCACATCACAGGGAGTGGAGAAGGACTCACAAGATGGCTGACACTGGCAACTGCTGTGGGGAGCACAAGGCCCTGCTGGCAACTGTGCACCAACAAATAGCAGGACACCACTGACTGACATCCTGAGAGACAACTTCCACTCCCTGCAATGCAAGCACGTTCCATGGTGGGATATCTAGCTGGCTGGGTGGGAAGGAGGACTTGCAGCACTGACCATAGTCACAAGCACCTCCCCTCACACCCCCTCAACACAAACTCCACAGAACCCACCTGGTAGAATGCAATGCCTCCCATCCTAACTCAAGATCCCACAAAGAACCACCACCCTGGGTTATGTTGTGTGAAGCACAGGGACACTCTTGGGACTTTTAGCCAAACAACTGCCAGGACAACACTCCCAGCCATCTTGTCAGCACAGCCAGCCCACCCCACAGGAAGCAGAGTCAAAAGGAAGGAAGCATGGGCATGCTGGGAAGGGGGTGGAGGCAATAGCATGATGGGAGTGGTAGTCACAGATATTGCTCAGCCTCACAACTGGCCCATCAACACCACCCTGAACCATGCTCACATCACAGGGAGTGGAGAAGGACACACAAGATGGCTGACACTGGCTACTGCTGCGGGGAGCACAAGGGCATGCTGGGAACTGTGCACCAACCAACAGCAGGACACCACTGACTGACATCTTGCCATTGCTCTCACACCCACACATACTGAACTCCCCACAAAAGCAAGTAAGTATGGGAATGCTGGCAAGTGGGGTGGAGGCAATAGCATGATGGGAGTGGCAGTCACAGATATTGGTCACCCCCACAACTGTCCCATCAACACCACCCTGAACCATGCTCACATCACAGGGAGTGGAGAAGGACTCACAAGATGGCTGACACTGGCTACTGCTGCGGGGAGCACAAGGCCCTGCTGGGAACTGTGCACCAACAAACAGCAGGACACCACTGACTGACATCCTGAGAGACAACTTCCACTCCCTGCAATGCAAGCACGTTCCATGGTGGGATATCTGGCTGGCTGGGTGGGAAGGAGGACTTGCAGCACTGACCATAGTCACAAGCACCTCCCCTCACAACCCCCTTAACACAAACTCCACAGAACACACCTGGTAGAATGCAATGCCTCCCATCCTAACTCAAGATCCCACAAAGAACCACCACCCTGGGTTATGTTGTGTGAAGCACAGGGACACTCTTGGGACTTTTAGCCAAACAACTGCCAGGACAACACTCCCAGCCATCCTGTCAGCACAGCCAGCCCACCCCACAGGGAAGCAGAGTCAAAAGGAAGGAAGCATGGGCATGCTGGGAAGGGGGTGGAGGCAATAGCATGATGGGAGTCGTAGTCACAGCTCAACATCCCCCACCACATGGCCCAGCAAGCTCACACTCACGCATGCACATCCCACAGAGAGTGGAAAGGCCCATCAAAGATGTCTGACACTGTTGCTGTGTCGTGGGGAGCACAAGGGCATGCTGGGAACTGCACACCAACCAACAGCAGGACACCACTGTCAGCCATCTTGCCATTGCTCTCACACCCACACATACTGAACTCCCCACAAAAGCAAGTAAGTATGGGAATGCTGGGAAGTGGGGTGGAGGCAATAGCATGATGGGAGTGGCAGTCACAGATATTGGTCACCCTCACAACTGGCCCATCAACACCACCCTGAACCATGCTCACATCACAGGGAGTGGAGAAGGACTCACAAGATGGCTGACACTGGCTACTGCTGTGGGGAGCACAAGGGCATGCTGGGAACTGCACACCAACCAACAGCAGGACACCACTGTCAGCCATCTTGCCATTGCCCTCACACCCACACACACTGAACTCCCCACAAAAGCAAGTAAGTATGGGAATGCTGGCAAGTGGGGTGGAGGCAATAGCATGATGGGAGTGGCAGTCACAGATATTGGTCACCCCCACAACTGTCCCATCAACACCACCCTGAACCATGCTCACATCACAGGGAGTGGAGAAGGACTCACAAGATGGCTGACACTGGCTACTGCTGCGGGGAGCACAAGGCCCTGATGGGAACTGTGCACCAACAAACAGCAGGACACCACTGACTGACATCCTGAGAGACAACTTCCACTCCCTGCAATGCAAGCACGTTCCATGGTGGGATATCTGGCTGGCTGGGTGGGAAGGAGGACTTGCAGCACTGACCATAGTCACAAGCACCTCCCCTCACACCCCCTCAACACAAACTCCACAGAACCCACCTGGTAGAATGCAATGCCTCCCATCCCAACTCAAGATCCCACAAAGAACCACCACCCTGGGTTATGTTGTGTGAAGCACAAGGACACTCTTGGGACTTTTAGCCAAACAACTGCCAGGACAACACTCCCAGCCATCCTGTCAGCACAGCCAGCCCACCCCACAGGGAAGCAGAGTCAAAGGAAGGAAGCATGGGCATGCTGGGAAGGGGGTGGAGGCAATAGCATGATGGGAGTGGTAGTCACAGATATTGGTCACCCCCACAACTGTCCCATCAACACCACCCTGAACCATGCTCACATCACAGGGAGTGGAGAAGGACTCACAAGATGGCTGACACTGGCTACTGCTGCGGGGAGCACAAGGCCCTGCTGGGAACTGTGCACCAACAAACAGCAGGACACCACTGACTGACATCCTGAGAGACAACTTCCACTCCCTGCAATGCAAGCACAGTCCATGGTGGGATAACTGACTGGCTGGGTGGGAAGGAGGGCCGGCAGTCAACCAAATACAACCAATGCAGACCATGTTCACACCCCAACAAATACATAGAAATGCCCAAATAATGCAGGACAATGTGCCACACCAAAATCAACCCCTGACTGTGACGACTTAGGACAATGCAATGTACAGGCCCGCACCCAGAGGCACAGTCACAACTGTCAGGTGTGTCAACCATTGATGCCTGCAGAAACATAACATACATTGTGTGTGTCTCCCAAAAACAGGTGATGATGGGGACACAGCAGCAGACGCTGAGGAGTCCCAGTCCCAGGCTCAAGAGGATGCGGAGCTCACTGGTGTCGTACAGCCTCTGCCCTCCTCGGACGAAGAAGACCAACCTGGCACATCCGGTGCAAGTCTACATGCAGCACCAGCAGGACCACCAGCTGCAGCACCAGCAGGACCACCAGCTGCACCCCCTGCACCCACCCCTCCAACGACTGTCACCACAAATACCATCCCTGCCGACATGGACAGAACAAGGAGCAACACCAGCACAGGGACCCTGGACCAACCTGGGGCCATGGACACCACCACCACCACCAACCCCCAAGGTGGACCAGGGTCATCTGTGCGTGCCACTGCACGCACTGCACATGTCAGCAGGGGTGGTGGGAGGGGTGGGAGACAGAGGTCGCTGCTTGCAGAGGTTGCTGGTGTGCATGATGACCCACAACTGGTACGCATAGCTGATGCGTACCAGTCCAGCACCGGAGACCTCAGCCAGGTAGTGGGGCTCCTCAGAGACATGAAACAGCAGCAGGCTGCTCATCATGCCCGCTTGGACTCTCACATGTCCCACGTGGAGTCACACATGTCCCGCGTGGACTCACACATGTCCCGCGTGGAGTCCAAGTGGGATGCACTGCATGAGATGACGGCGGTGCACAGGGACATTTTACAATGCCTCCGCCAGATGAACAGCAACCAGTCCACACCTCCCTGTGTGCCAACAACATCTGGTGCTGCCCAAACTGCAACTGCCACAGGGAGGGAGGATGACTCTGGCGGAGAGTCCCCTGCACCGCAGCAGCCTGTACTTGAGGGGCCCCCCAAGAAGAGGGGTCGTCCGAGGAGGGGCAAGTGAGAGGCCGATGGCCAAGCGCAACTCCCAGGAAGCCTGAACCTGTTCTGGATGTTCACCTTTGTGCACAGACTGTTCACCCTGTTGACGGCAACACTACTCCCACACATTGCATGGGGAGTACAAGTTGGACCAATGTCTCAGACAACTGTGGCCCCGATACTGGGGATTTTGTCTACCAGGACTTTCAATTCACCTAGGAACTTCTGATTGCAAGATTTATGTACAGCACTACCCATCCTATGCACTATTCACACAAATGTATCACAATAAACACACTAATACACCATACTTGCCTCTGTTGTGATTCCAACGTGGGTGCTGTTATGGGGATGATGAACTTCAAAATTACACTGTGTATGCGAACTGCAACAGCAAGTACAACACAGGCATGTGAGTAAAGGCAACGTGACACATATGAGGGAGACACACCACCAGGGCAACACAACACATACACACCTAGGCCATCTGACTCATTGCCTACACTGATGTTGCCAGGGAAGACGGTGCAATGCACAGACACCACACCCATTCCCAGTTGGAGTCAAGTAGCCCACAGGTGCAGTAAGCAAATGGCAGTCAAATGTGTGACCACAGACAACGCACATCACAAAGTGAAGCACAGGTTTATTACACAGATGCAACATGTCGTAACCACTACAGATGCAAGGTAATCCCACCTGGCAGCGGGCACACAGTCAACAACTGTAGACGGAAGGAAGTCCATGGGTGTGGCGCACATCACCTGTAGGGACACAACAGCTACCACCCTGGAAGTGCAATCACGTCGTCGGTGGACACAGTTGACCAAACGAATCTGAAAGTACCCTGTGAAGGACAGAAATGACACACAGTCAAAAGCAATGGAGAACAGGACAGAACAGCAAAACTCATGCACAATACATGTTACAAGATACCCACCCAGAACCAAGTTAGCATGTCAACACTGTTGGGGAGTACAGACCACCTGTAAGCACACATCGCAACACACATCCAGTCAAGTAGCCCATGGACACACTCCAACAGCACCAGAGCACCACCTACACATATCATGCCAACTCACATCATTGACATGACACCTCAGGATACTCACATTCAGCTAAAGAAGTTGGTGATGAGCTGTGTGCGGACATCACCCTCATCATCATCATCATCATCGTCACTGGCATCGTGGTCCAGGCCAGGATCCTCCACAGGTGGCGGATGTTGGTCATTGTCATCCTGGACAACTCCTTCCGCACTGCCAGGTTGTGGAGCATGCAGCAGACGATGATAATCTTGCACACTTTCGCAGGGGCATATGGGAGGGACCCTCCGGTCTTGTCCAGGCAGCGGAAGCGGCTCTTCAGGAGACCAAATGTCCGCTCAATCACTCTCCTGGTCCGACCATGTGCCTCATTGTAGCGCATCTGGGCTGGTGTCACAGGGTTCCTGAGGGGTGTCAGCAACCACGGCATGTTGGGGTATCCCGAGTCACCTACGGACAGACAAGTGCACATTAGCTGACTTGGAAAAGTGGGCGGAATACTACAGATCAGATCACACACAATGGCACAAAGTCAGTACACACCGACAAGCCAGGCACGCTGGTTCTGCATCTGTGCCATCATCCTGGGGATGCGACTACTCCTCATCACAAAGGCATCGTGTGCTGAACCAGGGAAACGGGCACACACGTGTGTGATGGTCATATCTGCAAGACACACCACCAGTGCATTGACCGAGTGGTAGTGCTTGCGGTTACGGTAGGCCTGCTCCTGGGCCTGTGGTGGTACCAAAGCCACATGTGTCCCATCAATGGAGCCAATGACATGCGGCATCCTTCCCAGGGCATAAAAGTCACTCTTCACGTCAGTGAGTCGTCGCAGTCTAGGGAAATAGATGTACCGGTTCAGGAATAGCAACATTGCCGCCAAAACATCGCGGAGCACACAGCTCAACATGGTCTGTGACATCCCACCAGCAGTCGCCACAGTATGTTGGAAGGTACCGGCGGCAAAGAAGTGTAGGGCTGACATCACCTTCACCTTGGGGGTCAGCGCTGTAGGATACGGCCGGCCAGGCTGCAAATGTGGGCCAACTGCACTGCCAAATCCTCAATCAGCTGCCTGGTGAAGCGGTACCGTCGGATGCTGTCCCGTTCCACCATCGTTGCCAGGTCTGGGAATGGTCGATGGACAGCAGGAGCCCTGCAGTGCAGAGGAGAAGTAAGCAAGATTGTCAGTCAGCCCACATATGCGGCATTGAACACACTCAATATCCCAACATACATCATTTTGAGGCACAACTACATGAAGTGTGCAGTTCCGTAAGGACATGTATGGTACATACATGGCCAACATCTGTCATCACGGTCCAACAAGTGGCATCAATAAGTCCCAGGTTGGCCCATTGGATATCATGAGGCCGTGTCACAGTTCCCATCTCCTGCTGCCGTGTCACAATCACTCCCCACAGTGACATGTGAGGACAGATGTGCCCCAGGCATCACAGCTCAATGACAGGTACATTCCCAGGGACCCTGTATTGCCACATGGACACTGGCATTACATGGAGTATCATGTATACACCACAGCAAAACAACTATGACCCCCACAGGTAGTGGTCCCACTTGCCACTGCAGGACAGACATGGACGTCTGTGACACACACACGCACAACATCAAAGTCCATGCACACACAACGTGGATGTGGAGACTGTCTCCCATTGTGCACATGAAATCAGAGACATTGTAAACACTACATGCACACAGACTGTGGAGGACCATCACTATTGTGCCACTGGGACACCCTGGCTCAAACATACCGTCCCACATGGGACTCACGGGGTATGTGACATGACATACACATACACCACCGTGAAATGTGACCATGGCACATGCACAGATATGAACAGTTGCACATCACAGTGGTCATGTACACGTAACACCCAGGATCCTGTCCCCATGAACACGTGCACAGCCTGGGGGTGGCTGCCCCCAGGTGACACCCACAGGACAACATGTACACCAACATACACACAATAGGTAATGCAGCCTTACATGCCTCATGATACAGCTTGGACAGGCTGTCGTGTTGTAGGTATGCCCCTCACTCCCTGGGAGCTATCTGTGGCTGGCATATGTCCATCTGAGACAGGCATGGTGACATATGCCAGTCACTTGTACAGGGATGCGTTGAACAGCAATGGACTGATCGGTGCCCCCGGCCGGCCCATTGCATTCAATGTGTGCGGGTACGCGTTGTACCCATGTACGCGTTGTACCGCAATGGCCCGATCGGTGCCCCCGGCCGGCCCATTGCATTCAATGTGTCGGGTACGCGTTGTACCCCTGAACGCGTTAGTACCGCAATGGACCGATCGGTGCCCCCGGCCGGCCCATTGCATTCAATGTGTGCGGGTACGCGTTGTACTCCTGTACGCTGTTGTACTGCAATGGACCGATCGGTGCCCCCGGCCGGCCCATTGCATTCAATGTGTGCGGGTACGCCGTTGTACCCCTGTACGCGTCAGTACCGCAATGGACCGATCGGTGCCCCGGCCGGCCCATTGCATTCAATGTGTGCGGGTACGCGTTGTACCCCTGTACGCGATGTACTGCAATGGACCGATCGGTGCCCCGGCCGGCCCATTGCATTCAATGTGTGCGGGTACACGCGTATGCCCCTGTACGCGTTGTACCGCAATGGACCGATCGGTGCCCCCGGCCGGCCCATTGCATTCAATGTGTGCGGGTACGCGTTGTACCCTGTACGCGCGTAGTACTGCAATGGACCGATCGGTGCCCCCGGCCGGCCCATTGCATTCAATGTGCGCGGGTACGCGTTGTACCCTGTACGCGTTGTACCGCAATGGACCGATCGGTGCCCCCGGCCGCCCATTGCATTCAATGTGTGCGGGTACGCGTTGTACCCCTGTACGCGTTGTACTGCAATGGACCGATCGGTGCCCTGGCCGACCCATTGCATTCAATGTGTGCGGGTACGCGTTGTACCCCTGTACGCGTTGTACTGCAATGGACCGATCGGTGCCCCGGCCGGCCCATTGCATTCAATGTGTGCGGGTACGCGTGTGCCCCTGTACGCGTTGTACCGCAATGGACCGATCGGTGCGCACCCATTGACTATGGCCTTGCCTGGCAACGGACGCGTTTTCGAATTTCGAACGAGTCGGTTGCTGGAAATTCAGTTGGTCACCCACAACAATGTTGCAAAATCATGTATGTCATGAAGTTGAAGATTTGAAGGATGCCGTGGGCATGTATTGGTGCTGCTATTCCATGGATTGGCCAGATTCAGAAGATGCAAACGACTTGGACCTATCCCTTTGGACACATGGGACAGTATCTGCCTCTCCAGCACATATATATTGCTGGCTGTTCCCCTGAGAGCTCACTTGCCTGCACTACATGCTCCAGGACGACATCTGCCACTGCACTGCTGCTGTCTCTGCCCCCTCTGGACCCTGCAATGGCACGTACTGTGGAGAGAGCCCCAGCCTTCAGCCTTGAGGAGAACCAGGCCCTGCTGGACAGCCTACTTCCACAGTACAGCAAGCTGTATGGGACACCAGGGGAGCAGGTGAGTGTTCTGTGCACTGCCTTTCTGAATGTGCATTTGGTCTGACTAGCAAGGCTGAAAGTCTGCACGCCACTGGCTAGCAGGCTCACTGAGTAGTTGTCACCCCCCATAGTGTGTAGTGACATGCACTGGACAGGTATGGTGCAGTGACAGTGCATTTGAACAAGGTTTTACTTCCCATGCAATGATACCATGTAGTGACTTCTGGCAAACTGTCCATGGGCAGCGTTGCACTGCCTGTGTACATCATGTGCCCCTGTGATTGAGACATGTATATACAACTGTGTCATGCACGGATATGTTGCATGTGTAGTAATGGCCTTTTCACTTTGTCATCCTGACAGGTTAATGCCCATCGGAAGCAGGAGATCTGGAAGGACATCGTCCGGGCTGTCCGGTCCGTGGGGGTCTACAAGCGCCGGATCCGCAACTGCCAGAAGAGGTGGCAGGACCTTCGGGGCTGGACCCGGAGGATTGCACGGGTCCAGCTGAAGCTGTCGCCTCCTCGCAGGAGGGGCGGAACACGGACCCTGACCCCCACATGCTCCAGATCCTGGCGGTGGTGTTTCCAGACCTGGATGGGCAGCTGAAGGCCAGACAGCAGCAAGGAGGGGGTGAGTCAAAGACTGCACTGTGAACTCTGTATTACATGCTTTGTGCCCTCCTCTGGCCTGGTTCAACTGCCACAGTGCAGCAGTCATGTTGTCCAGGAGCCATGTCCCTCTATTGTGCACTGCCCACTCCTCATCTGATACCCAGGTGTGGCCCTTACATTCAGGGAATTGTGTCACTTGGGACTGTGTCCTTGCAGTTTGCTTCACTAAAGGTGGGGACAGCATCTGTTTCCCTAACTCTGTTGTGGGCATCATGGGTGGGTCCATTGTTCACACAACGCCTGTGTTCGGACATGCAATCTGCGTGTTGATTTGATATGCGGTCCACTTGCTGAGCTGAGCCACCACATGTGCCTGGGGTATGTGGCACACACCCATGCAGCGGGTGGGAACAATGTTTGGGCCCCAGGAGTGTGCAGATTACGTGTGTCACACATACATAGCCAGCTATCCACTGTCCAGGGCTCATCCCTCATTCATGTGGGGCAGGACAGTCATGCCTACTCCAGGCCATGCAATGCACTCTGTACTCCCACTCCCGTGTATCAGCTGACACATTGTGCGCAGTGATTTGACCCTCAGGTGTCTGCCACTGTGTCAGTGTGCTGTGGATTAGTTGCCAGGACTGCTGGGGTGTTTCTTGGTAGGGGCTCAGCATGCCACTGGAGATGTGACCATAGGAGACGATACTTGTGTGTCACATAGGTGTTTGATCAGCTGCCCGTGCAGACTGGGGTATGCGAATGTGAAGTTCAGGCAGCTGTTCCCCATTCACAGCAGATTGTGAGGGGCTCAGGTTCAGAGGGTAGTGTCACAGGTCTCCCATATATCCAATCGGTATGACCTGGACAGATGAGGGTTAAGATGATGTGTTGTGTGGGGGATGTACATGTGCACTTGTGCAGCTCCAGGACTTGCACTCCCCATGACCTACTATTGTGACACAGTGCAGAGTGTTGTTGTCTGGCTGCCAAGTCATACATCACTGAGACAGTGATGTATGACTTAGCAGTCATGCCTCCGCCATGGCATGTGTCTACTTATTGGTGATCCTGCAGGGGAGTGACATGTGCTACATGCACACCATTGTGGCGATGGCTATCAGGACATGGGTGCATCATGGTGTCTGTCGCAGGTATGCATCACATGCATATCCTATTTGACTCTGGGCGTCCCTTTCATCCGGAAACCTGTACTGACTCAGTGGAAAGAGTTGTGGTGTGTGCATGTCCA